>OY986041.1:119073963-121918963 GCA_963920215.1 Nineta flava
AAATTATGTTTGTGTTGTGTAGAAAGTTGTTTAAGCTTTTATAAAGTGTATGAAATACATACAGGAGTCAAATGATAAATAAATATTAAGTGGATTATTTATTTTATTTATAATAATCATTTTTTGTTATATATTATATTTATAATATAATTATTATTAATTATTTTAATTCGGAAAAGTTGTCTAGCTAGAGTACTCATGTAAACGTTGTATAGGGTGGCGCAAAAGTACCTTTACGATTTTAAATTAAAACAAGTAATGTAACAACTAACTGAGTTAATTGTTTGAATACCCAGTATATACTGAGTTGTAATCAATGTTTGAACAATTCTTCAAAGTTTATAAGATATGAATTTTTTTTCTGCGATCAATATTTTCAAGCGTTAGAAAATCGGAACTAAATTTAATATACCTTGTATATTTACAAATATACTGGGTATAAAAATAATATTTTCGGGTACAATTTACTTTATATAGTGAATTTCGTTCAAATCGGGAACCAAAATTTTTTCCCGATTTTCTGCGATTTTTTTTAAGGTAACACCTTTAGAAAAATCCAAAAATTCACAAAAAATTTTTAGTCACCAATTTGAATAAAAATTAGTTTATAAGGTAAATTGGACCCAAAAAATACAAAAATCTAGTTAGTTTAACGATTTGACATGTAGTTTTCGAGCTATGCAATCTATATTCCCGCTCTTATATGATTTTAGACGATATCCTGTAAACCGCGCACCAAATCATCAAATGAATGCGATTTTTGTGTTTTTTGAGTCCAATTTACCTTGTATAGTGAATTTCATTCAAATCGGGAACAAAAACTTTTTTAAGATTTTCTGCGATTTTTTGAACGTACACCCTTTAGAAAAAATCCAAAAATTCACAAAAAAATTTTTAGTCACCGATTTGAATGAAAATTAGTTTATAAGGTAAATTGGACCCAAAAAATACAAAAATCTATTTGGTTTAACGATTTGACATGTAGTTTTTGAGCTATGCAATCTATATTCCCGCTCTTATATGATTTTAGACGATATCCCGTAAACCACCCACCAAATCATGAAATGAATGTGATTTTTGTCCCTTTGAAAAATTGAAAAAACCACCAACAATTTTTAATCATCGATTTGAATGGAAATTATTTTATAAGGTAAATTGAAGCTAAAAAACACAAAAATCCAGTTGGCTAGGCGATCTGACTGATAGTTTTCGAGATATGGCCGGATTTATGACGATATTTCTCTCGTATATCGTTCAAATGAACACGAATCGTTCAAATGAACATTGAACCGTCAAATGAACATCAAACCGTTAAATTTTAACGTGCCAGAATCGGATATTATGTGAAAAGACTTATTTGATATTACATTGCATCCGGTTCCGGCCACCATTCTGTTCTGGTATATGAGAAAGATAAGAAAGCACTCTTAGTGTCTCAATATTTAGTTACATATAACGTTAATTAGTTTGATAATCACGAAAGCATGATAAATTGCAACGTTTATTTCTTAGAATCAAATTGTATTACGAAAACTCCAAATAAATTCAATCATTAATAAATATAGACAGTTCAATTAAAAATCGATTATATTTTCTGAATCATGATAGTAATATTTTATTATTTGATTATTAAAATGCAATTTGGTATCAAAATATTTATTATAAAATTTATAATCAATTGTATAGATACATTTAGTGCATACAATATGCAATAAAATATTACTATTAATATTCAATAATATTATTTATTATTGATCATTTTATTGATGTATCAACAATATTTTTATTAATATACAGATATTACAAATTGTTAATTTATAAATTAATTATAAACTGCACACACAAATGAAGTTCATTAATTACATCATAATACTAATGTGGAAAATATACATCAATCTATTATTTTAGTCTAGGATATGACGCGTCAAAAAATCCATGAAAACCCTAACTTACTGCCGTGTGGTAAATAAGCTCCTGAGTCGATAGGGAACATTTTCTTTCATACCATATATATATGGCAGACCGGCCATTTTCGAGATAGACGGGGGGATGGTGGAAAAGTGGACCCTAACCGTCTAGTAAAAAAAACTGAAAATTTTTTATAAAAAATAAAACGGATAAAAAAAAGTGTTATAAAAAAATGCACTAAAAATTAGTTGGTCGTTTAGTAGGTCTACTCATATTTAGACAAATAAAATACGTTATAGAACTTCAAAGTCACTAAAAAGGGAGAAATAAAACCTATTTTGACAAAATGGAAATCCGACTTCAAAAATCAAATATTCTATAACAAGAAATGCACTAAAAAGTAAAAAAATAATTGCATATTCTTGTGCCAATTTTAGTTCACCTAAGCAAAAATTTTTAAATATATTTGTACAATTATTGTTATTTTTGGAGGCGGTGTCCAAAAGTTATGTGAATTTCTCTATGCTGACACCGCCTCCAAAAACAACAATAATTGTACACATATATTTAAAAATTTTTGCTTAATATTGGCACAAGAATATGCAATTATTTTTTTACTTTTTAGTGCATTTTTTGTTATAGAATATTTGATTTTTGAAGTCGGGTTTCCATTTTTTCAAAATAGGTTTTTAATGCTTTTTACTTTTTAGTGCGTTTTTTCTTTCATGATGCCATTTTTTTGTTTGTTAAGAAGATTTATTATATCGATCACAGAAGATAAATAATAAGAGAACGCGTACTTAGTATATCAAACTTATGTCATTCTTCATGAATAAAATATCATAACTAGATTAATCAATTCTTGTGAATTGTAAGTTGAAATAGCGCGGCACACCAGCATACGTTTCAATATTACATATACATTGACATACCCATACACATTACATACACATGGATGGAAAAGATGGAATCAAAAGTCTGTTTTTAATAATGAAATCAACTCTCATCTCAATGTATTGTATTATGTTTATTAGCATGTAGTGATGCATGCAATTTAATCTGAGACATCCTGTATAAATGTATATATACACAAGACTTGACATAAATATTAATATTTGTTATATGATACTACTCCTCATATCAAATATAAAAAATAGTTTTTAGAACTTTTTATTTATTTAATAAAGCAGTGTAGAAATATCATGTCATAATGGGTTCAATACTAACCAATTTGATACCTGCGGGTGACTTTTGTCTATCGTTTCGGAAACACAGTTCCATCATCAGAAATGATGATAATGCCAAAATGTACAATAATTAACCAAAAGATAAACCTTTTTAATTTCTACTATTATAAATCTGTAATTGTCTGTTTGTTTGTTCGAGCATCGCGCAAAAACTACTGGACCGATTTTAATAAAATAGATTTTTAAAAGCTTATGATTAGACTTAAAAATTGGTATGTATTTTATCTCGCTACGATGACGGGACCCGGAGATATAACGGAGTTATACAAAATGTTATATATGGAATTATACAAAGATTATAAACCACAGGTAATACAAATTGAAATTATACAAATAAATGTATATAAAATTAAACAATTTTATAAAAAACTTTTTATTGAATATATTATTTAAATTGGAGGGCGGAATGGTTCATACATGCATTATTTCGAAAAGTAACGATCTACAAACAGATTAATGAGTGAAGAATTTTCAAAATTTAGTATAAATTATTTAAAATGCGCCTAAGTGATTGAATACATAGTACTACGAATTTATCGTTAAACGAGTAATTTTCAGACATTAGACGTTCTATATAAATTGATTTTCCACCTTTACCCATGCCACAAGATTAGTGTCTTGAAATACGAGGCTCACACTTTCTTCCCGATTGACCAATATATATATGATTCGAAATTAGACGAATTACATGGAAATTTATTCGCTACGCTATTAATAACTGATCTGAAACAGAGGACATAAAATCGCCTAAAAATGGCATATCTCGAAAACCTTTAGTGTAATCCCCAATTTAATTAGATTTTTGTGCTTTTGGTTGATTTAGGACCTTAATATGAAATAAATGGTATTTTGTGGGTCTACCAAAAGGGATTTGATGTTGACAACAGAAATAGTATATAGGACTGTTGAGAATTGACGTTTTTTTTCCTACAGTTCTAAAAATATATAAATTTCATAATAATAATAATATTATTATTAACTCGAAGTCAGTAATAATATGAAAGCAGTAATACCTGAAGCATTGAAGCGTGTACACAAAAAAAAATTATTTTAGTTTGATACCAATAGTAAATTATTTCATTTGACTATGAGAAAAATATAAACTAAACATTTTTATATGAATCTTATTATTAAGGTGAATAAACTCCATAAATAATAATAATAACTTGTGAAAAATTTAAAAATATTCGAGAAAACACTTCTATAATGGAGCTCGTTCTTTAATTAGCTCAATATATGGAGCAATAATTAATATCAGCGCGAATTAAAATGTCAATAACATTCTTTTGACATCAAATGCTTGATATGAATAATCATACAGGATCTAGGATGTGAATCGAACTCACGACCCCTGGTATTCTAAATTAACGCTCTGTCTCTGACCTACTTGAGATGTTATGGTAGTGGAATGAATATGATCTCTCACTATCTTGATGTCAATGTATTAATTTGTTTATTTACAATTTACATATTCTTTAATATGAAGCATTTTTCATATCAAGTATTTGATATCAAAGGATGTTATGCATGTTCAGACATATAACGCTAGTCACTTCTGTTGGTATAATATAACCGAAAGGCAACCATACTCAGTGGATAGATAGACGTTAGTTTACAACAATTAAAACCTATTTAAATATATATATCAAGACAGTGAGAGATCATATGTATTGCACTACTATAACATCTCAGGTAGCTCAGAGGCAAAGCTTTGGATTATAATACCAGAGGTCGTGGGTTCGATTGCAATCCTAGATGTGTAGGATTTTTCATAGCAAGCATTTCATGTCAAAGAATTTCTATCAATGTTCAAACATATTACTTAAATGCCAAATTAAGTGAACGCTAGTCACTTCCGTTGGTATAATATAACCGAAAGGCAACCATACTAACAATGGATATATAAATATCCGCCTGTTTACAAAAACAAATTAATACGTATTACATTGTCTATTATTAATAGTTTAAATACCAATTTTCATGTTTCTAACTTTAAAAAAAAGCTGAACAACAATACAAAAAATCACCCCTAATTTCACCGTCTTAGGAGTCGATTTTCGAAAAGTTTCCTAGCTTAGTGTACATCTGCACTCTCCAAGGAACATATCTTCCAAATTTCGTGTTTCTAACTCCAATAGTTTGGACCAGGACATGTAATTTCAGTATATGCATACCGATTACTTCATTCATGAATGACATAAGTTTGATGTACTAAATTTTCTCATCACGTATCTTCACTGATCAATAAAAACAGGAATATAATTTCTTACAATAAATAACAGTTTTATTGATATTATGTTGCATGTGCAAATATTTGGATAAATTCACAAATGTGTGGTATAATTTTAGTGTGTGTATTATATATAAACGATTTTGACACGTGATTAGGTATGTTTATAAATGTTTACGGTCACGTACAAATCAAACACCATTTTTATTCAATTATAAATTATGTCACTTGATATTTTTTTTATGAACTCTAATACAAACGAATGAATATCCGTGTATCCGTGAGATATTTTTAGAAATAATATTCGCGAGTACAATATCTAACTGTATATACAATGTGATTCTATGTAATAGACTATTCTTTCTCTTACTTATCGGTGTGATTGAGTATTGCATGTGAATTGATTGTTTTATTATAAACCAATCAAATCAATTTAGTTAGATAGATAGATATATCTTGGAATACGAAATGTACTGCACTTACGACCTTATGCCCTAAAGTAAGCTACAAATACGGAACATTGTGCAGCAACATTGAACTCCGCCTACAAAATATTTTGTCTGCAGGCGTGCAAACAAAATTGGGAATTATTACTTTAAGACTCTATCTGAAAAATTCAGTCACTTGTCATCTTATCTCTATTTCATTTAATTTTTAGTTTATTTATCTACTAGTTTATTTGTATGTATCTCTGCAGTGTTTTCAAGTTTGTTGTCTGACAGTTTTTTACCCACATTTTTGACAATCTATGTAATAAAACATAAAAAAGTATTAGGAAAACATAAAATTTTAGATAATATGTTGCAAATATCGCTACACACGAGGAACTTGTACAGCAACATTAAACTCCTCCCACAAAATATCAAATAATTTTGATTTTGACAGCAACCAGATCAAGGACATGCAATTTTTTTCTGCAACAGCTATACAGACTAACAATCTTCTACCGAACATTCCTAAAGTCCTTAAAATGTTTCTGCGCAGGTTGCACGTCTGTAGTCCCTATAATATATTGTATTTACTGTAATCGAGAGATTCGCAGTTAAAGATGATATGGCTGGATGTTTCTTTATAACGAGTTCATTGTGGAGTCCTACTGTTTGTAGTTGTTTTCGTAGGTGGTAATGTCCGGTGATGAATTCGGTAAACTTTCGAAGTTGTATCCTGTTCAGGTGAATTCATCGAAGGACAGCTTCTTGGATACATTTCGAAACAGTATTTTCCCTTATCAGGGTATCTAGCTAAAGTCGTGAATAATCAAAATCATTCCATGCATTGTCTTGCAGATTGATAAAGGGGAGGGCTTCTATCTTTAAATCCGTAATAAATAGAAGAAAGGTTTCAATACAAAAAATTGTCCCTTTCCTAAAAATCAAGTTCGTAAATGGGCAAAATCGGACTATGTTTAGGCAAAATGAAAAAAACTGCCCATATTTTAAACCGTAAGTGATAGAACAACAATTTAAAGACAAAAAATGTTCCTTTTTAAAAAATAAATAACTTTTTTATAAACTGTGGCCCATATTATTATGAACCACACAAGTTGATATCATTTTTTTAAATTTTATAATTGATTTGTACCATATTGATTTGCTTTTCGACAAAAAATGTCTCGGATAAAAGTTATTCATTAGAAATATAGTACCAACTTTTATTCGAAATATTTTTTTTCGAAAACCGAATGAATTGTAGACGCAAATCAACTATAAAATTTTAAAATCTGATATCAACTTTTGTGGCCTATAGTACACATAAATTAATCATAAAGTAGGATAATTAATAAGAATCAAAATTGATAATTTAAAAACTAGGAACTAACTATATATAACTTTGACTGCATTTAAAATATTCAGATAATAGAATTGTGAGTAACTAACTATTGTAATATATAATAGATATTGTATTCTAGTTAAGTCTATAATATTTATTATAGAGCAGAATATAATTATGTTTAAATTAATACAAAAGGTGATTTATTTTCTTCGCTCAGTATGAATACAATTCTGGTATATTACATATGTATATGAGACTATATGAGAGAAGATTGTTATGCCACCAAGCAAATTGATTTGAATGGCAACTTTATTAATATATATCATACAAGTTAAATTAATATATATGTACGTATATGCTTCAAACCATACGGCATCATTGAATAAATAATATAATAACATCTCTTCAGACGATATAAACTATAACATATTATAATACTTATATAAAACTATTGTCGTGTCTAGTCACACGCTAGAAAAGATTTTATTCCTCTCACGCTAATGACAGTTAGCGTGAGAGGAAAGCATAATGCTAGGATTGTACTTTTTATACCTGATATATGTACTATAATGCATACAAGAGTATATTAAGTTTAGTCCCAACTTTGTAACGATTGAAAATATTGATTGCATAAAAAATGTTCATATACAAACTGAGAAAACAGATAATGAATTTAGACAATGGCCTAATTCTAAATTCTGATTTAATAAAATTAAACCATTATCAAAAAATAAAATCCTGAATATCAAGGTTAGCTTCGATACCCTCACTTTAGTGACAAAAAAACGCCGCACAGTCACAAAAGGATACCGACAGAAAATAGGTGGGGCTCTACAGTCTACACACACCTAATCCGTTAGTCAGTTAACTCAAATAAACCTCAGGTCAGATCATACCCTCAGTCAAATCGTATAAAAGACAATACTTTTTTAATATTATTGTTAGACACGCACCAAATTAGCAACAAGCAACATATCTCTGAATCCATATTCCAGAGATAGTTACGATTAGCTAATTCATACTGATGATGACTACATTGTAGTCGAAATACGTATTTATAAAATACAAACAAATGTCCTAGGAATAGGGGTAAAATTTGAAATGTAATGACTATTACTATTTGTTTATTGACTTTTTGACCGATATCTCTTCTAATTATTGTTTAGAAAGAAAATTATTTATTGTTAATTATGTCGTCACTATCATTCATATTTCTAAACATATTTATTGAATTTTCATCATTATACTATGCATACCTCGTTTTTATTAACCTTGCACCTGGTAGTGCAACATTAAACACGTTATAACTTTAAAAATATTAAATTTAGACAAAAAAGTTTTAAATAAAAGTTGTAGGTAATTTGTAGATTTAAAAGTTAAGTTATTAGCATTTTATTGTTTAAACAATTATTAGAAGAGATATCGGTCAAAAAGTCAATAAATAAATAGAAATAGTCGTATAAGTCGTGAACAAGTGAAACAATAAAACTAGTTGACAAAAAAATAGGAAATCCAATTATCTACATGAAACCATTATCATTTTTGGCCTGAAATGCACGGTAATGGAGATTGGCCTATATCTACAGTTTTATATAGTTTTTCTCAAAATGGCGGCACTTCAAGTTTTAAATAAAAGTTGTAGGTAATTTGTAGATTAAAAGTTATTAGCATTTTATTGTTTAAACAATTATTAGAAGAGATATCGGTCAAAAAGTCAATAAATAAATAGAAATACTCTTATAAGTCGTGAACATGTGATACAATAAAACTAGTTGACACAAAAATAGGAAATCAAATTATCTACAAGAAACCATTACCATTTTTGGCCTAAAATACACGGTAATGGAGATTGGTCTATATCTACAGTTTTATACAATTTTTCTCAAAATGGAGACACTTCCGGGGTCGAAATTTTGTAAGGATTTTGTTCATTTACATTCAGTACGTGATACTGAATCTAATTTAAAAAAAAAATAACTCCAGTAATTTAGTGCAGCGCAATATTCTCTATTGACTTTACTATAGATTTCACTAGTTTTGTAGGTGAACATTTTTGTTTTATCTGAAATATTATCATTAATTTTTGTATGCGAAATTCGGTTCCTCTCACATTTTTGTATTAGGTCGGATCAAAACTTTTACGTGTAAAATGAGGCTATGCCAGTATATCACATTGGCATGTAAATAGACACGGAGTGAAATCATCATTCTGTGTATTGTTTTATATTGTTATCTATTGGGTGGGTAAAAAATATAATTATATCCACAGGGAGTCAATAATTGAAGGCGGTGTTGTTTACGATGTATAAACTTATAAACTACATTGTATGATTGAAATAAAGAAATATCTTTCAAACTGGAATAAATGTATATTTGTTTTCAAATATCTTATACTTTAAATATTCTTTATTTCAATTCGGCAAATTATAACCGAAGACAAAATGAATTCAAATTAAAGTGTGTAAATATATACGCACGTAAGAAGTTATACTTCTTTTAAGGTATTTCCAAACTATTATTAGGTTGTCAAGAACTTCACGAAATTCACAATATTAGTAAAATGAATCCTCAGAAATCAACTGAATTTTTTTGAGAATTTATCATCATGGCGTTTTTGAGAAAATCGTTACATAAGTTGTAGAAATTTAACATGCAACTTCATAAAAATGGAGAAATAAAATGCATGATTCCGACTGTTTTTACTTCCAACTCTATCAATATAGTCACGGTTGTTCTGAAATTCGACACATACTTTCCTCAATTCCTAAGAAATATTTTTCCTTAAAACTTTGGGAGAATGACCATCGAGTTGTTAAGTTTTTTAATAAAATATGCGTAAAAAAGTGCATTTTTTTTCATGTCCGCATCAGAAGGTTATTTTTTATGGTTCAGTTGGCATCATGAGTACCGGCGCGCTGTTTGAAAGTCGTTTGAAATTATATACTAGTATATGTATGATGACTAGTATATGTATGATATGTTATGTGAGGAATGGGAACACTGACGACAACGGAGAGCTGTTTTCAACAGCGCGCACGAGGACCAACATATTTTTTTTACACATATAATTTTTTATATAGTTCTTTTCGCGTGGGTACCCGATCAGCTGATATAGTTTGGAAATACCTTAAATAATTTATTAAAATGATATTAAATATGGTCAACACTACTATTACACTACACAAAAGTTTAATGATATGATATAGTATAGTGAAAAACTACAATAGAAAAATTATATATTGTATCTAAAACCAATGATTCTAAATTTTATCATGGTAAAACAGAACCAACACAACTTCTTTCATTAAAATTAGAGTTTGAAAGATTCCACTATTGTTTAATTCAATTAAATAAACTGTATTATAGTTTAAAAACAATATCTATCACAGTGTCTAATTTATTAGCTTAGTTTGAAGATAAGCAAGTATATTTTTCCATAAAGATCTATGTTAAAAATTTCATATAATCGTTGATAACTTTTTCAAATGAGCACGATAATAAGAGGCTTTGATTTTTTGATTAAACTTGCCAAATATCAAAGATTAAAAGTTTTATCTTATATCAAGTCTCTTGTATGAATGTCCTTAAATAAAATGTCATTTTGTTGAACATTCGGTATCAATTGTCGTCCTATTTTATTAACAACAATAATATAATGACCAATTTACCAAGAGTATTTACGTTTGTTTAAATTCACATACATGTTTGTTTATATACATATGTATATTTCATATAAACAACTGTGTTATGTAAAATTTCATTGTAAAGATTTTGTATGGTTTCTCCATACATTATATACTTTCATGATATTTCAAAAAAGATTTATTATATTAAAGACTTTAAGAAAAGTGTTATGAATTGTATAAAATAAATATTAAGTCAATGAAAATTTATGAACATGTTATCATTATCACGGGAGCCAGTGACGAATAAAACATTTTGTTTCACAACTAGCAAAACCTATTTTTATTTGATTGTAAATATTACTAAAGCTATGCTCACCTAAAAGTAAAAGAATGTCCCAGTTGAAAGATTCTAAATGAAATTGGGACGTGAATGTACATTTTTCATAGCCACTCTGCAAAATAGGAACGCTACTTGGTACAGACTTCATTTGTGAGGCTCAAATCATTTTTAGGTTACTCTTTCTAGGCTTTTTTTACCTACTTCTAACGGACAAGGAATTTTTATGTAAACTACAAGTTGGTAGGTTGTGCGACTGCAGCCGACTTTGATAGGAACTATGCTGATATTCATCTGGAGTTTGTGGAAGGAAACTGCAGAAAACCTTCACAAGTATAGCCGGCTACATTCATTCTTGTCCATACGCTGGCAGTTTATTCAATTAACCGTCCCATAATTTTTTTTTTTTTAATTAATTTAAAATTAATTAATTAAATTAATTTAATTGACAAACTGCCAGTGTTGGGAATCGAATCATCAACCTCCCAGTTCCGAGTAGAGCGCCTTTAAAAACTCGACCACACAGACGGGTTGCTATCGAGGGGTGCTAAGAGTTATTGCAAAGAGAAATAGACATAACTGTGGAAATTAAATTAAATTCAAATTCTTTTTTTTTTTAAATAAAATAAAATTCAGGTTTGAATAAAATCATAAAGTTTTTATTTATTTAATTTTTTTAAAATCAAAGTGCGTGTTGTCCAATTGACATAAATTTAGTAAACTTTTACTAATATTTTTTTTTGTCGAGGATTGGAATCTGTTGCAGGTTCTACAGCACTCCTTGAAGACTAAAGAAAGCCAAGATACCGCGACAATCTAGACAAAAAGTATTCCTTTAAGTAACTCTGTTTTCAAAAGAACCGAAAGGGCACAATTTAGTGCGAAAATTATCAGTATATCTCAGAAATATGTTTTATTTCAATTATATATTTTTAACATTTAAAAATTTACTTCTTATCATGGAAAATTTACGTACAAAAATAAATTTATATAGTGTATGAAAATTCATCATTGACTCCCGTCTAAAATCTCTAAAAAGATTTATTAGATTTGTTTTGTACGAAAATTACATGAATTGTGTAAAATAAATATACTGAATGAAAATTTATGGACAAATTCCAATATGAATAATTATTAAAATAATAAATAAGATAGATAGTGTTTTGAATAAATATGAAATCATTTTCTAGGCCAAATTTTTAAGACCAGATCTCTCTATTTAGTGTGTTTTTTTTTTTTTTGGTTCTATTTTTGTAAAATGATTTCATTTTATTTTACTATTAAAAGTTGTAAACCTTGTGTAATAATTACTGTAATACACATATTTTAAAATATATTAAATGAAACAAACATGCAAAATATTTGACTTACACTCGATGACAAAAAAAGTGGGTCTTTTTAAAAAATATTTATAATACGTATTTGTTGAGTATGAGTATAATATACATGGTGTTTGGGGAAGGTTTTATCAAATTTTAAACAGAAATCTATGGAAACAAATTATTTTTAAATTTATTAGGTTTGTTGAAAAAATCACCGTACTTTGAATTACAATTGAAATATTGAATTGTTAGAATGGCTGTCTTTCGGTTTTATTATACCAAAAGAAGTGTCTAGCGTTTACTTAATTTGACATTTAAGTAATATGTCTGAACATTGATAACGTTAAAGATTATTAAAATAATCAAAGAGAACTCTAGGTTTTTTTTGAAATTATATTTCAGATTTTGCCCCTATTCCTAGAACATTTGTTTGTATTTTATAAATACGTATTTCGACTACAATGTAGTCATCATCAGTATGAATTAACTAATCGTAACTATCTCTGGGATATGGATTCAGAGATATGTTGCTTGTTGCTAATTTGGTGCCTGTGTCACATTGATAACGTTGTTTGGCATAGAATTGATATGATAAGTCTACTTAAATATTTACATTTATTTCTGACTCGATATTTACAGCGTTATAGAGCTCTTAAACTATAAATTTTACGAAAAAAAGTTTAAAATGAAATTTATAGGAAATTTTATGCTCTAAAAATTTAATCATTATCATTTTTAATGTAAAATCAATCGTTAACTATATATTGAGCAATAACTATATTGAAAAAAGTTTGGAGAGCTATAATAAAAAACCTATGCATTATACAGAAAAAAGTTACAACAAAAGTTATAGAGAATGTTAATATCTACGAAAATGATGTCAACTATTTTTGTCGTACGATGCACGGTTCACGATATATTTGATAAAAACGTGTTTTCCAAGATGGCGGCTGACGTCAAGTCCCCTGTCATGGCCTATAAAGGCTTGATATGAATCTACGAACTTTGGCATACTAGACCAACGCTCTGACCTATCTGATATGTTATGGTTGTGAAATGTAAATGATCTTTTACTACCTTTGATGTCGATGTATTTTTTATTTATTTATTTACTATTTACATAAATTTTGGCTAGCGTCTATTTATTCGTTTTTCGTTGAATTCTAGAATGTTTTTCAATGTTCAGACAATTTACTTAAATGTCAAATTAAGTAAATGCTAATTACTTTCGTTAGTATAATATAAGCGAAAGGCAACCCATACTAAAAATAAATTGTTGATGTACTTAAACCTAAAAAATAATATTTTGGTTCAAAATGGAATTTTGAACACAAACCATGGGGGCTCATAACCAACGATTTAATACTATAAATATTAAAAGAAATGATCAAAAGTCAGATATGATTTCCAATAAAAGAAAATTTTATAATAGATGTGTCCCACATTTTTTTTTATCTGATCGAAGTCCCAGACTAATCCATTATATTAATGTAAACTTTTTAAACTTGTGTGTACTAAAATTATTCAGTTAATCGGATACGGATTCTTATACTATGTTCGTGTCCGACATGCTATAAAGTATTTTTTTTAATTACTTTATCATATTTTCAGGTCAAAAATATCATTTAAAATAATTTTTAATGTTAATGTTATTAAAAAGATCACATACAAGGTCAATTTTATGAATATAATATTTTAGTTTTGCATATTTGTTAATTTCATAAATTCATAATAGGCTAAATTAAATTAATTCATATCTTGCTTGTGTGTTAATGTAAAGAATAGATTTTATGTCTAATATGCAAAACATATATATATATATATAGATAGATAGACCGTTTTCAAAAGCATTTATAATAGAGAATCAATGTTAAATAAATAGATAAAATAGGCACTATAAAACCATACATACACATACATACTGAAACTGAATGCCTGGACTGGTGACCATATTATAGGACCATTCTTCAAGCCCAACCCAAAAATATTGAGTTTGTTACGAAATAATATTTTGCCAACTGTTGGAGCTCTTCCTAATTTAGACCTGGAATCTGTATGGTTGCAACAAGATGGTTACCCTGCACACAATGCCATGACAGTAAGGATGTTCCCGGAACAAACTTTCCAGGGACTTCTTATGAGTGGTTTTGTAACCTTCAAGAGGCCAGCCAGATCGCCAGATCTATCTCCTAACGACTTATTTTTGTGGGATTTTCTCAAAACACAGATCTATTCGCGGAATAGGCCTGAAAATTTGCTACAATTAAGGCAAAGAATTGTTGACGATTGTGCGAATATTTCTCCTCAAGTGCTTGGAAATACTCGGGTAGATTTTTACAATCGACTCGGATATTGTTTCGCAAATAATGGAGGAATATTCGAACGGTTGGTTTAACTTTTTTTTTTGGGGGGGGGGGGGTTATTTTTCTTTTAATTTGTGTGGATTGTTGTTCCACATACAAATAATAAGGGATATTCAAAAAAGAATTTTAAATTGTTAGGAGTAATGCTAAGCTTAAGACAACAATGAACATATTTAACCCACTCTCATTACTTGTTAATGCAGTACAAAACAGTCCAACAAGCAGACACAACAAACACACGAAAGAGTACCCTCGCTATTTTAATTTCTTTATTAAGCATATTGTATATAGTTATTATAGTAAATAATATTTAACATTGATTCTCTATTACCAATGCTTTCCAACACATACGGTATATATATATATATATATATATATATATATATATATATATATATATATATATATATGTATATATATATATAATTATATATATATATATATATATATATATATATATATATATATATATATACATGTATATATATACCGTATGTGTTGGAAAACATTACACCGAAACTACACTCTACAAATGTCTGTGAGTTTGGGTGTAACAGAGTTATCACGTATCATGGTGCGCTGCATATGGACAGCGATACATACATACATTGTTTCCAGATTTGGTGTAGTTTAAAAAACAAGTCGTATACACAATGTAGTTCATCTAACACTGTCTATATGCACATTATATCATGATATATGTACTTTGTTACACCCAAAATGCATACTCTACAGTAGACGTCTCTACCAAAGACTCATCTAATGACAAATGTCTGTGGTGAGAACGTATCAAACCCGCTTCTGATTTTAATGCAGTTTAAATGTAACAAAGCAAACCATATCATCGTACAACACTGCATATGCTTAAATATTCAGGCAAATGCTCAAATGTCAAATTAAGTAGTCACGACAAAAATATTTAAATATATGTAAATAGTCAAATAACATATTATAAAAACACAAGTATATCAGATAGTGAGAAATTATACACGTTTTATCATAGCATCTAGGTAACTCAGTTAGTAGAGAACTGATCCGGAATGCCAGAGGTCTTAGGTTCAATCCCCAGCCAAGATATGTAGGATTTTTGATTTGAAAAATTAGCATCTAGGTAGCTAAGTTGGCAGAGACTGATTTGATCGTCAGAGGTCTTGCAGTGTTCAATTACCAGTCTAGATGTGTAAGATTTTTGATATGAAAAATCTTACACATCTTGGGTGATGATGACCTCTGATATTCAGACCAGTCTTTGCCAACTTAGCTACCTAGATGTTATAAATTCAAATTTAAAATCAAATTCTCATTCGATTACTATTTTGAATTTGTACTTTTTTGATAATAAAAATTCCTACCGACTTCTTATTCACGATTAAAAGGCTATGATTGTATATATATATATATATATATATATATATATATATATATATATATATCACACTAATTAATATTTATAATATACGTCTAAATAGTTTATATACCTGTATAATTATTATGATAAATATCAAGGGCAAATAATATTAGAGGGTGGTCCCTATAATTTCCATGTTTTTAAATTATAGGTTAGCAAACATAATAATGGTATTAAATTCCATATCGTACCAGATTGTGTTTGTTTACACCAAAAATCAAAACATTTGTCATGCAAATAACATTAGAAATAAGGTACAAAAAGTTTTATAGCCGGAACTAGATTACTTTCAAATACTTATTCCCGGACGTTTAGTAAGCCTAATATATTATTCGAGGCACAACACTTGACAGTTTTTGACAGTTTTTCATAACACTGGCATATCTGGCTGTCGAGATATAGATTTTTGTATTCATGTTTTTACCGACAAGTCCATTTAAACTATGTAAAAATCTTAAAAAACATTTTTTTACTCAAAATTAAAAAACAGGATCAACTTCAAATTTTGACAGGATAATCTTTATTATTGAAATAATAAGCTGTGAAATTTTGAAAAACCTGTCATTAAATTGAATTTTCTTCACAACACCCTTAAGATACTTCCAATGCCTAAGGATGATAGACACGCTCCGTACAAATTCAAAACTTACAACCGTGTAAAACATTACGTTAAAATGTAAAAAAAGGTCTGACTTGATGTCTATTATAAATACAAGAATGATGATTATTATTATTATTTCTTGCAAAAGTAATATTTAAACAATCTCTTTATATTTTCTACAATCGTTAAAACAAGTTTTTTTTTAATGTATCAATTTACTTTTGAATTAATAATTTGAAAGGAAATTTTATTTTTAGAAATAAAAAAAAAGAAAGCGGAAGTAATAGTTATAATTTAAATATATAAATAATTTAAATATATATATATATATATATATATATAAATAATAATATAAAATAAAATGTCTTTCACCTTCAATGTAAATTAATGTTTCAGTTTGTTTTTTATTGCATAATTATATTATTTTTTGCTGTAATCAAACATGACACGACAAGATTTACTTTTTATATTACTGACATGTCCGCGAGTTGCAAAAAAATAATAATATTGAAGAGAGAGTAAGTATTGAATTATAATTTTTATATTTGTATTTGATTGCTGATTCATATGTTAAGAACCAGTAATTATTATTAATCAGATTTAATTGCTAATTAAATAAATACAGTAACAATATCTCTGTAATCCTAATATGTACACTTGGCCACAAAAGTTGATGCTACTTTTTTAAATTTTATAATTGATTTGTGCCTTATTTATTCGGATTTTGGAACAGTATCAGTGTATAAAAACCATAGACGTTTAACAAAAAGTTACAGTTAATTTAGCTTTTACATGTTGTTTATTTAATTTAATTAATTTTTTTGTTAAACACCTATGGTTTTTTATACACTGACATTGGTCATGAAGTTGTTTTTTTGACCACGCATGGCGCTGAGTACGGTTACGCACGGAGCGAATATAAGGAAGTAAATATATATTTGGTATAAGAAAAAATAAATAAAATTTCGACTATAAGGTAGTCATCATCAGTACGAATAAGTTAATTGTAATTATCTCTGGGATATGGAGTCAGAGATATGTTGCTCGTTGCTAATTTGGTGCGTGTCTCACAGTAATATTAAAAATGTTTTGTCTTTTATATGATCTGACTGAAGAAGTACTGAAGGATTATTTGCGTTGACTGACCAATTAAGGGATTAAGTGTGTGAAGAGTCCAAACCATTTATTGGCTGTAAGCTTTTCTGAACATGTGGTGTTGTTTTTGTAAATAAGGTGAGGGTGTTGATCGAAGCTAACCTGGATATTCAGATATTAAGTTTTTTTGAAAATGGTTTAATTTTATTAAATCAGAATTTAGAATTGGGCCATTGTCTAAATTCGTTATCTGTTTTCTTAATTTGTGTATGTAGATACTTTCGTATGCATCTAATTCTGTGGGGTTTTGTACCGATTTTAGTAGTTTTAAATTCGATTTGTCAATTTTGTGGCTGTTCTAGCAATTGGGGCAAAATTTGAAATTTAATTTCTAAAAAACTAGAGTTCTCTTTGATTATTTTAATAATCTTTATAGTACACTTTATATTTGACCATTACATAGCCTGGACGAATACTTAAGGACGCTCCAGCACTGTGTTATATAATCAGGACAAAAAACCGGTTTGATTTTATTATAGCACCAAAACATAAACATACAACACATAGACAAAAACACTGTTCACATATACAAAATAATGTTATGTTGAAGAAAAGGAATAATTTTAAACTTTTATATTTCGAAAACAAAACGGTAACACACGAATTTTTTTGTAAAATTTATATAATAAATATTTATCTTTACTCTCCTAGTTTTTTTTTAAATTCTGTCGAGTATTTTTTCTAATACAACAGATAATAGTTGGACGGGCATGAAGTTTCACATGCTTCTAATGAGAGAGAGAGTGAGAGAGAATGATATTACTTTGATATTGATTATCCCGCGTTCTAAACGGTCAAAAATTCTGAAACTTCGGGATTTATTAGAAAACATTATTTTTAGCCTGTGAACAAAAAATTATCAAAATCTGTCGAAAAGTGGTGGTATGCTGGAACATCCTTAATAAATGCTGGCGCTCTATTTTATCCAGTTTATTGATAATAAAACTTTGTGAAAAGTGAAAACGTTTAATGAAATATTACACCTACTGCAAATATCATATCCAGCGAAATTTTTTCGTTTCAAACCCACATACAAGAATTCTAATTATGTTTATAATTAAACATGTTTTTTTGCGATGAACTCAATAAAACGAATTTAAAATTAAATATTTATAAAATTCTTGTCTATTTCGAAAATAACGCGTAGGTTTTTGCGGAATTTTTGTCTTACTGTAAATTTAATTGAATTAAATAAAAGACATTCACAAATTTTTGTATAAATATTTTACATAATATTTTTTAATAAATATAGATTGATTAATTTTTAGTATATTGATAGTCAGTTCGATTTTGATTGAATGAATTTTTGAATAGTAGTCTGGTTAACAAGTTGAAAAACGTGTTAATTCTTGCTACTGCGAATTGAAATACGTGCGATAGCTCGTTGAACTCATTATGACGTCTGGAAAAATGTGCAAAAATTTCAAACCCGCACATAAACAATTGCAAAAGTTATAAAAGACCTACTAAACGACCTACTATTTTTTTTTACCCGTTTTTTTTTTTTTTTATAATTTTTAGTGCATTTTTTTATAACAGATTTTCAGTTTTTTTTACATGCATTTTGTTTTTTTTTTGTACTAAATTTTTTTGAAGTCGGTTTTAAAAAAAATTTTCTTATTTTCCCATTATAAATGAGTATACGCTTTCAAAAAAAAAAAAAAATTTGCAGAAATCGGTTATCACATTTAAAATGGGGATTTTCCTGGATTTCCCTGGGATCCCCTCATTAGAATGCGATTTGGTGCCAATGGGACCAATGGGAAACCAAACCCTTTAAACCAAAAAAAAAAATTCAAAATCAATTCATAAATGACGGAGTTCTGAGGTGACACACATAAAAAAAAAAAAAAAAGAAAGCAAAAAAAAAAAAAATACAGACGAATTGAGAACCATCCTCCTTTTTGAAGTCGGGTTAATAAAAGACTATGTATGCATCTAAGAATATGTCAATAAGCCAGTTCATGAAAGACATGGTGTCTCGACTTCTTTTGATGACGCATTCTACAAATACGTTTCTTAAAAATTTCCATTATTTTGATATTTATGACTTTGATTCCAAGGTGTCTAAGCAAGTCCATTTTATTGTTTCTTTTTAAATTCAAGGAAAACTAACGGCATTTTAATTAATCAGTGGGTGTAAATATTACTACTAAGTTTCTTTAATTGCCAGTATATTAAGTAATCCATAAAAACAATTGCCTTATTGTAACAATTCTAAAAAAAACATTAGCAATTAACATAAAATCGAATTTATAGATCATTTAGCTGATTTACAAAGTTTTTATAACAGATCGTTCAAATTAGTTTTATTCCTAATAAAAATTTGTTTTTTTAAATAAAATATGTCGTCCGCCGTATTATTTATAGATTAATGGACGGACTGTATTTGATTAAACAGTTTTGATTCAAGAATTACGATTCGTTTGTTTTAGTTTTCAAATCGAAGTCGATTAGCAAATTTAGTAGATATATATATATATATATGGGGTATATATATATATACATATATATATATATATATATATATATATATATATATATATATATATATATATGTATATATATATACCCCAGGGTATATTTAGTTTAGTTTTAACTTTGTATCGGTTGAAAATATTAATCGCAGGAAAAATATTGGTATAGGTGTTCATAAAATAACCTAATTAGTTCATTTCCGCGAAGTTGTCCGTCGTCCGTCAACACGATAACACAAAAACGAAAAGAGATAGCAAGCTGAAATGTCGTATGTGTGTTCTAGAGCTTAAAAGTAAGCCAAGTTCGTGAATGGGCAAAATCGGACCATGTTTGGGCAAAACGGGTAAAACTGCCTATCTTTGAAACCGCAAGAGATAGAACAAAAATTTAAATACAATAAATGCTCCTTTTTTAACAATAAACAACTTTTGTTTGAAACTTGTTTTAGTAAATTCAGTATATACCGGGTATTTAAGCAATTAACTCATCTAGTTGTTATTTTAACTTGTTTTCCTATCATTACGAAGAAGGCACTGTGTTTTCGAAACGATAGTCACATTACGAAAATTACAAACATTTGTTTAAATTTAACAATTGAAGCAGGTTATGTGTGTGAAGTTAGCACAGCCATTTAAAAAAAAATCATTGTGCTAGGAATGTGTTACGTTGTGACGAAAGTCGATCTTAGAATTTTCTAAGATCGACTTGCGGCACAACATCGCAAATTCCTAGCACAAACTAACACAATAATAATTTTTTTTTTCTTCAAAATGACGGTGCTAACTTCACACACATACCAGGTTCCTGTGAATCATATTTGTTTTGTCCAACACTATTTACGTATATAAAATATCTAAATAAGTATGATAAATATATGGAACTGGTCCAGTAAAATATAATTATACGTAATAAGTATTAATAAATAATATACGTACAGTATTGTACATAATATTATTTATTATTGGTTTGTCCTTGATATTATATTCAAGATGTAGTTTCTTGTGAAATTTGAATTAATTCAAACAAAATGTTTGTAAATTTATGTTCTTTTGTTTGTAAAAAAAGTGTTAAAAGGAATATTAAATGTAAACAACAAAAATTACGTTTTATTTAATACACAAATGGAAAATTTATGTTCAACTTTTATGGTTAGTTATATGGTTTGTATTTATTTTTAACTTGTGGCGATGTTAATCGAGTCAAATATGTTTTAGAAGTGCTTAAGAATGAGGAGCACTGAAGCTTCAAAATGATTAAGGCTTGATTTTTTTGTTTACATGTATAGTTGAAGTGCATATAAATCAATTATAAAAGTGTCATGGGGGGGGGGGGTTACGGGGGTCTTGAATTAATTATTCAATGTTAAAGTTCGAGTTTTAATGCATTGCTCTTATGGAAAAACCCATATTTTTACACATATTTTGATAATTTTCACTTTGAATAAAATAAGACGAATAAAAAAAAAACTACGCAATAAAAAATAGAAATTTTAATAAAGAGATTGATCCAATAAAATTTCGGTATGATGGGCCTAAAAAAATATATATTTAAGAAAACAACTGAGATTTCGGGTAAATTTTATTCCTGTCGGCGGTAGAGCTTAATTACCCGAAATCTCAGGTTTTTTTCTTAAAAGTCTTTTTTTGTTAGGCCCCGGTAAAAAATAATATACATTGTTGTGGACTTTTATGAGTACTTTATAAGATTTTGAAGAATTTTATAAATGGACTATAAATCAGCGCTCGTACATCCTTAACTCTTTAAAGACGCTAGATTTATTTATCAAGGTAGCCAAGTTATGCAACCCGCGTACATCATTTATCAATTAATTGAATTTGTGGAATGATCCTATGAACTTTTTCATGAAATAGTCATCAAATAGTCTTTGCTCACTTGAGTGTATATATGTGTATATTTGCGGCGATATACCGTACGTTTAGTTTACATCTTCGCGTAGTAGATCTACTACGAGTCTTATAGGTTTGTTTTGTTACTGTTGTGTTGTATGTGCCTGTATAAATTTTTGAGAGTGGGGATTTTTTGTTGAATACAAATATTATTCATTGTTTTGATAATCATTACTATGTGAATGCTTTTGGAAAATACGTGTTTGTGTATTTTATTATTTATTGGTATTATTACAACAATGAGTTATTATTACACAAAAGAAGAAAAAGGGCATTCCGCACGGGAATGTGTCAATTTATTTATTGTGGCATTTGAAGGTAGACAATCACCAACCACTCGAACAGTTATGAATATTATTCTCTGTTTTGAAAAATATGCTTGTTTATCAAACCTATAAGACCTTCTTCTCATACACATTGCTTAATGT
Organism: Nineta flava; assembly: GCA_963920215.1. Taxonomy (NCBI): domain Eukaryota; kingdom Metazoa; phylum Arthropoda; class Insecta; order Neuroptera; family Chrysopidae; genus Nineta; species Nineta flava. The sequence goes on from OY986041.1 coordinate 119,096,747, forward strand.
ATACATATGTACTCTCTCATACTCGTGGGAGATCTGCTATGCGAAGATGTAAACTAATCGTACGGTATACACAACTGCCAGAAAACGATAAATAAGTCATTTGATACTTGATACTTTTTGGAATATAACAAAAAAGGTGGTCGAATATTAAATGCGAGCCGAATATTTGTAGCATGTCTTAAAAAACCCCCAATAAATACAGTGGTGGAGTCAAGGATCACTTATAACATTTATTATATAGCTTTTAACAAAAATCAATATGATTCATAATAATTCAAAGACGATCTCCTTGACATTTGTATGTAAAACAGCGAGGGGGACTGATTGATGCCAAGTCTAACTTTAGATCTTCACACAACAAATTCAAGTTCAAAAACATTTAATTACTGTGTGTTCTTCTCTCACTTTGATGTTTTCTTTTTATCACATATTCAATTCATGTTTATTTCATTTTTTTTACACTTCGACTCCTCCGAATTGAAATCGATCACCGCACGTTAATGCTTTTTACAAACATCTCATCTATGTGTGTGTGTGTGTGTGTGTGTGTGTTATTTTAGTGATATGATGGTGTCCTCCCCATATACGCTTCACTAAACAATGTGTATGTAAACATTATTTTTGCTTACGTCATTCTTTTTTTTTTTTGAAATTCATACGGTATTTTGTATTTTTTTTTACAATATGTAAGTCTTAAAAGATAGCAGCATCAAATAAACGCATTAACTTTGAATGCTATTTGAGGTCTTAGCGTTGTTGTGAAACTGGAAAGGGTAAGTAGGGGTTGCGAGTTTGTCCTATACTAAATGCATTGATATCTCATCCATTGCCAACTTTAAATAAGTAAAAATTTTGCAATTAAATCGTTTCAAATAATTTAATTTTTGTAAAAAAAATATATATTTGTAAAAAAAAAACATATTGTTTAAAACTTAAATCCTAAATTTCATTTTTTCGAAGAGTTTTAATACTTAAAAATATGTTTTTATGTATTTCAAAAAAGTTGCATGGTGATAAAACTAGATAAAACTAAATAAAACTAGATAACAATAAATATAACTAAAAATAAAACTAGATAAAAATAAATAAAACTAAAAATAAAACTTGATTTAAAACATTTTTCGATCTACAAATTTAATTATCACAGAAACCAAAAACAGGATTAATTTGAAATTTGGTCCAAATATTTATAAGACTTTCATAAATATTATGACAGTTTTTCATAACACTGGCATATCTGGTTGTAAGATATGCCAGTTCTGATTTTTTCAACTTCAAATTTTGACAGGATATTCTTTGTTATTGAAATAATAAGCTGTCAAATTTTGAAGAACCTGTCATTAAATTGAATTTTCTTCACAACAACCTTAAGAATATTATATAAGATTCGCCATATTCCAGAGATATGCTATTTGAGGTCTTAAGGATATTATATAAGATTCGTCATATTCCAGAGATATGCTATTTGAGGTCTTATATAAGATTCGTCATATTCCAGAGATATGCTATTTGAGGTCTTAAGGATATTATATAAGATTCGCCATATTCCAGAGATATGCTATTTGAGGTCTTAAGGATATTATATAAGATTCGCCATATTCCAGAGATAATTGGCATATTCTGGGTGGGGACCGTCCACATATTATGTCAAACCAACCTAAGCAGTCGAGCGATCTAACGCGCTCTGTTTTCTTGGAACTGGGAGATTATGGGTTCGAATCCCAACATCGGAAGTTTGTCAATTAAAAATTAATGTGGCAGTTAGTTGACTAAAAATGTCCATGTATGGACAAGAACGAAGTAACCGGCCTATGATTGTGAAGGTTTTCTGCAGTTTCCTTCACGAACTCCAGATGAATATCGGCATAGTTCCGCATATCCTACCAATTCCTAGTCTATGCTCAAAAATTCCTTCCACTCCACTCACATCCTCACATCCATAAGCATCACAATGGACCTTATGGTCGAAGTTTAGCCCGTCCAGGGTAGCCTTTACAATCTATCTATCTATCTAAGGATGAAGTTGTTCTAAATACGAGCATTGCTATCTTTTATTACATGTCCTCTCTTTCATCATAGTACCTATACAATAATGTTCAGATGTTAGTCACACGTTATTTATAAACAATTACACTATTATTATTATTGTTGATATATTTGACAAGTTTATATATATATATATATATATATATATATATATATATATATATATATATATATATATATATATATATATATATATATATATTATATTTTAATATTTTTTTTATTACTCATTTGTTTGGTTTTCGTTTTTTTTTTTTTTTTTTGCTACGAACATAATAATTTCAGGGACAAAATATAGTATTTATCAGTAAATCAAAAATGATTTTACGAACAACTTTTTTTTAATTTTACTTTTTTTAATTGGGTTTTTTTATCGCAAAAAAAATAATAAACAACTTTTTTTATTGGCTTTTAATTAAGTAAAATTTGTTTTCGAAATCGTAAATAAATATATTTTGTTAATTGCCCGGACTGAATGGTGTAGACTGTTACGAAAGATGGTGTCATATAGTCGCGAACATATTGTATAGAATCATTCACATTTTTTGTGTAATAAAATATAAGTGATTTATTCTTATTGCATTAGGTGTCCTCTGGAATTATATGAGTTATTGTCCTCGTTTTGTCCTCAAGAAATCTCTATAATTTTCTCTAACATTTATTTACATGTTAACGAGAGTCGGTCCGAGGTTATGGGCCTTGCATATTCATGTGTCGTATGTGATGGCCATTCTCTAGTATGGATTTTTGTTAAATATATATATTATTTCTGAGAATTTCGGATCACAACCTTTTTTATCTACGTCTACGTCCAAAAATTTTCTGTGCAATTGGGTACTCAGCCAATTATGCGGATCGTTTTGAGGAAATAAAGGCTGTTTTCATATTTTTTTAAGCAGCAAGTGTTGGGAAGCCTACCTAAGGCGTTATGTTTGCGTAGTATGGCAACTTGGCAACTGGGAGGTTATGGGTTCGAATCCCGACATCGACAGTTTGTCAATTATTAAGAAAAAAAAGGGGGCGGTTAATTGATAAAAATTGTCAGTGTATGGACAAGAACGAAAGAACCGGCTATGCTTGAGAAGCTTTTCTGCAGTTTCCTTCACGAACTCCAGATGAATATCGGCATAGTTCCTATCATAGTCGGCTGCAGCCGCATATCCTACCAATTTCTAGTCTATACACAAAAAATTCCTTCCACTCACACCACAATGGACCTTATGGTCGAAGTGTAGCCCGTCCAGGGCAGCCTCTACAATCTATCTATCTATCTATTGGGAAACCTCCTTTCAGGGCCGATTATTTGCGAACAAGGAAAATCCTTCAGTTTGTTTTTATGATTTATACAATTATCCGGATATTGGAATATCCGAATTGAGCCCTATCCCAATTAATCCGGATAATTAGACTGTAAGTTGAAGAAAAATCTTTGAGCAAAATTTGTAGATGACCAATAATAGGAATTTATATATTGTCTAACTAAATCGTTAGGTTTTATAATCTAGAAGATAGTATGTTTTCAACGATATTTTGACTATAAAGTTGACCCGCGGTAATCCGGCCCCTGTCTAATCCGGCAACCCCTGTAAGCCGACATGCCAATAACATTTCATACATGGCGCATTTATTACGGAAAATCTTCGTCAATGCATGCTTAAACATGTTGTGACTTGTATGAGAGTATGTAATTTATCGGATTACAAGGTGCTCCTTTTCAAAAAACCTCCGGACTACAAGGGGTCGGTGGCAGTCCTCTAAAGTCCGACAATTTCGACCATCCGACACAGCGTTGCAAAACGTTTGTCGGATTACCGCGGGTGTACTGTAATTCAGTAGTTTATCGTTTTTTGAAAGAGCATTGAACGCTGCCTAAATATAGCGAATAATAATGTTATTGCTTAAAATAGTGACCACTAAAATACCTATAATATAGCACTTCCTTCTTTAAATACTCTTCGTGACTTGTTTCATTAATTACTATAATACGTAAGCGGTAAACTTCATAGTTTTTGATAATATAATCACTTCCTACAGTAATGAGGAAAGTTAAATTTGTTTAGTTAATTCGTAATGTGAAATGAACAAAGAAAGCAGATTGTAAAGAGGCTTCCTGGGATATTTTTGTTCATATATAGTCACAACCATTTCGACTCTTGATTTTGTTTTTGGTACTGAATTGGTCGTTACTTCACAAAGATTCATTAAAATTATTAAATTAAATATTTGAAAATTTCGCAGAATTCGGTTATCACATATAAAAAGAGGATTTTCCTCGATTTCCCGGGGGTCCCCTCATCAGAATGCGATTTGGTGCCAATGGGACCAATGGGAAATCAAACCCTTTAAAACAAACACAAAAAATTTAAAATCGGTTCATAAATGACGGAGTTCTGAGGTGACACACATTAAAAAAAAAAAAAATACAGGCGAATTGAGAACCATCCTCCTTTTTGAAGTCGGGTTAAAAATTGTATTTTATCTTACTGTAGTTTTGGAAACACAGTTTCTTTATCAGAAAAAATGTTAATGAAATAACTCAAGGCGAGTTTAATTTTAAAATACCACTTGACGAATATATCCATGATTATTATTAAATCAAAAAAAATATTTGAAATTTTCATAAACAAGTGAAAATAACTGAGTTAATTGCTTAAATACCAGGTTTATACTGAACTTATGAAGAAGTTTCAAACCAAAGTTCTTTATTCTTAATAAAGTTATATTATTTGTTTTCTATCCCTTACAGTTTCAAAGTTGGATATTTTTCCCCAGCCGCGGCAACGTTGAAGCACAAATTATATATCAAAATATTTTTAATTTTGACTATAGTTTCAGAAAACGTAATTTATCTTGATTTTGTTCTATATAGTGGAAAAAAGAAAATTATAAAATTTTATTAAGTTTATCAAATGTTAAATGTTGTATGTTATTTATTCTGTCTGTAAATCAACATTTGAATATTTTTTCATATGAAGTAAAATATTTATAGCAACCAGTACAATTAAAAATGAATTAAAATTTTTTAATAATCATAATCATAACACAAATATAATCAAACATAATTTATTATAATGAATGTATTTTAATTCATTAGCTAAAAGTATATTTTAAAAAAAAACTAGACTCAAATAATGTTTTATATACAGGTGAGTTAAAAGTCATGGAGTTTTTTGAAAGGGTAGATAGGGAATGAAATTCTAAGATGAAAAATCCTTGGACATTTTTGCACCTGACCCATCGTTAATTAGATATTAATTAAATAAAGTAACCAATAAGAGAAGCGCGTTAATGGAATGAGAAATGGTGGGGAATGAATGCAGCGGCAGCAGAGATATGTTAGGGGAGCGAGCTCTCCTCACCGATTTGACGCTTAGTTTTTGAGATATAATTAATTCAACATTAATCATAAATTCAACCAATCACATTTGCATTTTTGAATTTTTGCGGGTGTCGTTACACTTATTGAGAACTGATTGTCGCTACTCTAGCATGATCAACTGTGGCCGCCCTACTCCACCAATCACAGAGCGCATAGTGTAAGAAGGAGGGGTGATATATAAGTGTAATAATAATAATAAGTGTAGCGACACCCACAAACTGGATGAATTTATTAATGTTTAATTAATTATATCTCAAAAACTAAGCGTCAAATCGAAAAATTTTTTTAAACTTTTTTGTTGAACACCTATATATATATATACATATACATATATATATATATATATATATATATATACACATATATATATATATATATATATACTCGTTTTGTAACTGCATTTATTAATTCTCTTTAAATAAAAGTGATTATACACGCTCTGCTACAAATTAATCGTCACCTTTATGAGTATAATAATAATGATATAATATAAAAGTGTTCATTATTATCAACAAGACTACATTCACTACTTATAATATTTATTTAAAAAAATGTATTAGTCATCGTTATTAAATATTTAAATGAACTCAAATTAAATGATATTAAAAAAAAAATGACACGTTATAAATTTATTAAGTTGAGTGCATTTATTTATTTGAACAATCTTTTGAATCCAACACTGATAGAAGTAATTCCTTGCAGTAAAAAAAATTTCTTTAAACCAAGAATTTCTGACTCTCATATATAGGGAAGATAATATATATTTGATATAAGATAAAACCTATTTTGACAAAATGGAAACCCGACTTCAAAAATCAAATATTCTATAACAAAAAATGCACTAAAAAGTAAATAAATAATAGCATATTCTTGTACCAATTTTAGTTCACCTAAGCAAAATTTTTAAATATATATGTACAATTATTGTTATTTTAGAAGGCGGTGTCCAAAAGTTATGTGAATTTCTCTATGCTCACAGCGCCTCCAAAAATAACAATAATTGTACATATATATTTAAAAAATTTAGCTTAGGTGAACTAAAATAACTTTTGGATACCGCCTCCAAAAATAACAATAATTGTACATATATATTTAAAAATTTTTGCTTAGGTGAACTAAAATTGGCACAAGAATATGCAATTATTTTTTTACTTTTTAGTGCATTTTTTGTTATAGAATATTTGATTTTTGAAGTCGGGTTTCCATTTTGTCAAAAAAGGTTTTATTTCTCGCTTTTTAGTGACTTTGAAGTTCCATAACTAATTTTATTTGTCTAAATATGGGTAGACCAACTAAACGACCTACTAACTATTAGTGCATTTCTTTTTTTTTAATTTTTAGTGCATTTTTTCATAACAGATTTTCAGTTTTTTTTACATGCATTTTGCTTTTTTTTTGTAAAAATTTTTTTTTGGGGCCGGTTTTTTTTTTGTAAAAAATTTTTTTAAAGTCGGTTTTTAAAAAAATTTTCTTATTTTCCCATTATGAATGAGTATACCCTTTCAAAAAAAAAAAAAATTCGCAGAAATCGGTTATCACATATAAAATGAGGATTTTCCTCGATTTCCCGGGGATCCCCTCATCGGAATGCGATTTGGTGTCAATGCGACCAATGGGAAACCAAACCCTTTAAAACAAACAAAAAAAAATTCAAAATCGGTTCATAAATAACGGAGTCTGACACATATTAAAAAAAAAAAAAATACAGACGAATTGAGAACCATCCTCCTTTTTGAAGTCGGGTTAAAAAATATAGCTATTTGAATAATAATTAACTTAGAATTTAGTTTAGTCTAGCTAGTTCAGTTAGTTAATGGTTATAATAAAATGCACATTTCACATTTGTATAAAATAGTTTAACATCCGTTTGACATTGTGACATTATAAACTATTTATTAATTAGAAATATCGTGTGGACAATATGAAAATGACCTTCAAATGTTATTTGTTTATGTATGTATGTATACATACATACATACATACATACATACATATGGATGGAAAATCATTTCCACATCATGATTGACGATGAAATGACGGATGTAACATGCAATTTTCTAAAATGTTTATAAAAAAAAAAAACAACCGGTAATATACTATTGTACATGTCTATACGGTCAATAAAATACTTTTGTAGAAAAACAATTACTGTGTAATGTAATGAAAAACGTCTATAGTGACATCCTTATATGAAGCCTATAAGCAAAGACCATGCTTATGCAAATATTTTGTATTGAATGCCATTATTATTTATTTTCTGAAGAGGCAACAGTGATAGCAAAACTACAGTCAAATTAAAAATATTAAATTTCAGATTTTCTGAATGGTTTCAACCTAAGACCTATCAAAAATCAACTTCTGCGACAACTGGAAGTATCCTAGAATATTGATCAAAATGTTGATTTTTAAGGTTAAACATCTTGGACCATATTGGGAATAGAGGCAAAGCAATCGTGAATCGTTAAATAAAAAGTCTTGTGTAAGTGATTATTATTGATTGAACTAGCACTTCGAAGGAGTGTCCTTATGCAGGACCGGATTTAGGGAAGGGTAACAGGGGCTGGAGCCTGAGGGCCTCCACAATAAGATTGTTCGAATTGTTTAAGATGAAAAAAATCGCCCGTTTTGACAAAGACAAAAGTTCGCATTCGTGAAGCACTCTTCTCTAAATATTGCAATTTATATAAAATTCTTTATACAAAAATGTCTGATTTCAAAAATTATTTCTTGATTTCTTCGTTGCCCCAGGGTATCTCAACCTTTAAATTCGGTCCTGTCCTTATGCATTGAAGAATCTATTTTAAGGGAGTTCTAGCACTGTCATGTATAATCAAGACAATCGACCGGCTTGTCCTTGCTTTTAGCGAATAGAGCTATTGGTCTCGTACCGACTTCAATATTTTTCTAAAATTTCTTCAAATGTCCATCGTTCCTACCTAGTAGATGTTGAAAATCACCATCTGTAAAATTTATATATATATATATATATCTATATATATATATATATATATATCTATGGACATATATATATATATATATATATATATATATACATATGTGTCTGTAATCGGTCTAGCGGTCACAATTTTATTCCGATTGGAATGAAACTTGTTATTTGAGTCGCTTTTGGTATTCAAAAGGTCAAGTTCGTTAATGGGTAAAATCGAACAAGGGAAAAGGGGGGTTTAGAGGGAGGGAGAACACAAAATTTGGCATATCTCCCTTAATATTCGAAAAATCGAAAAATTTATAAGGAGTAAAGTTTTAGGTACTAAGTTTTGCTGTAATTTTGTTTCTTATCATTTTTACTGTTACACTAATATTTACAGAAATATTGACGGTTTAAGATTGAAAATTAAATTCCTTAATATCTCTGTACAGATTAGAGTTTGAGCAAAAATGATAAGGTGATGAATTGTAAAAAATTTGATTTTCTACAACTTTATTCCTTACGCATTTTTCGATTGTTCTAATATTAAGAGAGAGATATTTTATATTTTGTTTTCTTCTTTCTTTATGCCCCCATTTCCTCTTGACGTATGTCATTTATTAATAAAATTGGCCTTACAAATTCTAAAATTATGTACGACATTTCATTTTGATCAGACTAAAATAGCGACCCCTAGAAAAGTGATTTATGTATTCTAAGGAAATTCGCTAAGTTGAAGCAGCTCCTGCGTAACGAATTTTTATTATAGAACAAATACATATAAACACATACACAACACATACATATATTCATATTCATAAGATAAATAGTATATTTTTTAAATGTGAAAAAAGAAATGGAAGTTTTATATTTTTTATTTATGAAAACAAAGTCAGTGGTAGAATATGCAATATAAATACATGTCAAGTATTATATCTCCCTTTTACGTAAAAAAATTAAATAAAATGTTGTATCTATCAAAAGCATTTACTACAAGAATGATCAAAATTGTGAGAGACACTGATTCGGTTCAGGTCTGTTCATTTTTTTTGAACGGGAGTGTACATTAAACTTCAATTACTATGAACCCGAAATACTTGATTAATACTCTTCGATGTCACTGTAAACGATTTTCACTGTAGATATAAATCTGTTATTGCATTTAATATGTTTAATTCATTATTCTTAGGGGAAATTTAAAATAAAATCAGTTGTTTTAAATTGATGGAATATTTTAATCAAATTGAATATACGGAAAAATGGATTAATAAATCCAATTAATTACTTAATTGATTTTTATTGCGTTGTATTTTTAATGAATTTGATGAAGATTTGTTGCTACAAGGTCGAATTAAACGAATCATTTCTAAATGCAAATCAGTATTTTATGTGCTTATAATTCTTATTTATATGCATATAATAATTATTTAATTCACAGCGCTCCCACCAACATTGGTTTTGATTTGTTTTTCTAACCAACGCTTCCATTAATTACATCACCAAGATTTTTTATTTCTTATTTTCTAATTAATCTCAAAATTTTATCATTTATTTGTTAGGTTTTGTTTGTAAATTCATAACGAACAACTTTTATTCGTAAACCTAATGAATAAGGCACAAATAAATTATAAAATTTTGATAAATGATGGGGTTGCATAATACATACATTGCCAGGGTTCTTTTCGTATCCATCAACAAATTTTGTTATTTTATTTAGCTCAAGAACAACAAAAAAAAGTGAAAATAACAACAAACTTAGTTAATTGCTTAAATACCCGGTAATATCCTAAATTTATGTAAAAAAGTTTGTTTATTTTTAAAAAAGGAACATTTCCCGTCTTTACATTTTTAATGGTTTCAAAAATGGGCAGCCGTGCCCATTTTGCTTCAACATGTTCCGAGTTTGCCCATTCACGAACTTTACCTTATTTTTTTGCTCTAGAACACACACAAAATTTCAGCTCGTTAGCTGTTTTCTTTTTTGAGTTATCGTGCGGAACATGCGGAAATGGCCGAATTAGGCCATTTTATGGGAAAAATCGGACCATGTTTGGACAAAACTGCCTATCTTTGAAACCGTTAGAGATAGAACAAAAATTTAAAAACAAAAAATGTTCCTTTTTAAAAAATAAACAACTTTTGTTATAAACTTTTTTACACAAATTCAGGATATTACCGGGTATTTAAGCAATTAACTATGTTAGTTGTTATTTTCACTTGTTTAATGCAATATGAAATGGTAAAATTAATTTTTAATGAAAATTTACAATTTAAAATTAATGTTTTGTATTCTCTTTTATTTTCAGGTAAGCTTTCCTGTCCTCAAAAAATTCATTTTGATATTCAAGTAAAGTTAAACGTAACTCCTGCAGTAAGTATAAAGTTTTAGAATTTTATAGAGATAAGGTTGATCGGACAATTAGGCAATGTATAGATAAAAATCAGAATTTTTGATATGTTATTAACTCATACGTATAAAATAATTTTTTGAAAAAAATCTGACGAAGGGCTTTCATGTAATTAATCATCAAAAATTGGAATTTTAACATGTTGTGAATAGCAAATGTTGAATGAACGCATACATTTTTGATAATGTTGCTCCACCTTCTATAGATTAAAAAGTAAAAAATTTCTACTTTTATAAATTAAATCTCGTACATTACGTTAAAATTTAAAACGTTTGACGAAGAGTTTTATAAAATTCTTAATTAAAAAGATAAAAAATTCACAAAAATTTTCATCCGCCATACTTGAATACAGTCAAAAGACGATTATTTATTATTTTTAGTAATTAAATAATTACATAAATCCGATTACTAGTGATGTTAGATGCTATCTAAATATAAATAATTAATTTACAGATTAAAATTTTTAATTTCTGTTAAAAAAAATTGTAGATTTTATTATTTAGACTTACGGGGGTACTGTCCGATCAACCTTAATAACGATAGTTTTAAATTTTATTTTGATATAGTTAATTTTCATTATATTTATTTGTGTATACTTAAGCGTCAACAATACGATATTTGTCCTAATTCCTTTCGGTAACGTAAGACAAACTGTAGAAGACTTTAGCGTATACTATTTAGACAAATATCATTGTCATTGATTTTTAATTAAATACTGATATGAAAAAATTAACTCGTCAACCAGGAATCGAACCTCGGGCCTCTGGATATCTAGTCCAGTATGCTTCAGTATAGTTAATTTTGTTTTTAAGTTGGAGTGGGGGAATTAGATATTCTCTTTTCACATATAATGTTCTCACCAATTGAAATTTAATAAATAAAAATAATATAGGAGTGTTTCCTTTTTTTTTATAAATAAAAAAATGTGGGAAAAAGTACATCCAATTATTTGCATGTTATACTCTGCTTTTTTTTTTTATCTTTCCGTACATCCACAAATTTTTAGTTAATGCAATTTTGTGTAGCTTTAAAATATACATATAATTATTTTTTATGGATCGTTCGTTCGTGTGGTAAAGAAAAGAGCCCCATTTTAAAATATGCAGAATTTGTATAAAATTTAAATAAAAAATTCATTGTAAAGACTTGGGTAGTATATGCTATAGCTACAGTTTTACCACACAGCACATGAATGATGACGTGTCTAACTTATTGTGATGATAAAATACAGTTAAAGGGCTCGGCTTACGTCAACTTATAATGAAGTACAGTTTATATCTACAGTGAAAACTGTTTCTGTGTAATTTGGGCTATACAAGGGTATGAGGTAGATTGTAAAGGCTGCCCTGGACGGGCTACACTTCGACCATAAAGTCCATTGTGATGCCTTAGAATGTGAGGATGTGAGTGGAGTGGAAGGAATTTGTGAGTAGACTAGGAATTGGTAGGATATGCGGCTACAGCCGACTATGATAGGAACTATGCCGATATTCATCTGGAGGTTGTGAAGGAAACTGCAGAAAACCTTCTCAAGCATAGCCGGTTACTTCGTTCTTGTCCATACGCCGACAGTTTAGTCAATTAACCGCCCCTTTTTTTTATTTTTATATCTGACAAACTGCCGATGTCGGGATTCGAACCCATAACCTCGCAGTTTCCAAGTACTGCATACTGCACAGACATAACGCCTTAGACCGCTCGACTACTTGGACTGGGATAAAAGAGTATACATTCCTGAATAAATTTTGACAGGTTTTAGTCTAGTCAACGTAAAGTTAAAAATCAACTGAATATCCCGTTTTTTTTAAATGGTCGATAAACAAATGCGATACTAGAAATGGGTTTTAATGGTTGATACACAAAGATATCAAAAAGCACGTAGTGCATCAGACCAAGTTTAAGCATGACGCCTACCTACTTTGTTTACAGGAGCAAGAGGCGATTTTTAGGGGTCTGTATCTCAGGAACCAATACCATGAATCTATGAAAAATTCCACCGTACTAGCACCAGAGACTGGCAACGTTGAACAAAATAAATGGTGCAAACTAACATACTTCCGCCCATGCACAAATAAAATCACTAGAGAATTAAGAGACCATAACCTAAAAACAGCGCTTGTTAGTGAAAATAAAATCAAACAGTTCCTGGGCAACTCTATGAATAAAATTAGCAATGAAAAACAATCGGGGACTTATGGTGCCAGTTGTCAAAACTGTTCGAAAACTTATGTTGGTCAAAGTCGCCGCCAAATCGGAACTCGAATCAAAGAACATCTGGCTCATGTGAAATTTGGGAGAACCGAAAAATCGTGTATAGCTGCACACGTTATTGAGAACAACCACAAAATTGACAAATCGAATTTAAAACTACTGGAATCGGTACAAAACCCCACAGAATGAGATGCATATGAAAGTATCTACATACACAAATTAAGAAAGCAGATAATGAATTTAGACAATGGCCCAATTCCAAATTCTGATTTAATAAAATTAAACCATTTTCAAAACATTTAATACCTGAATATCAAGGTTAGCTTCGATACCCTTTAGTGACAAACACAACGCTGCATAGTCACAAAAGGATACCGTTAATAAATAGGTGGGGTCTTTCACACACCAAAGTCTTTAGTCAGTCAACTCAAATAATCCTTCAGGTCAGATCATACCCTTAGTCAAATCATATAAAAGACAAAACTTTTTTAATATCATTGTGAGACACGCACCAAATTAGCAACAAGCAACATATCTCTGAATCCATATCCCAGAGATAATTACGATTAGCTAATTCATACTGATGATGAGTACATTGTAGTCGAAATACCTATTTGAAAAATACAAAAAAAGGTTCTCGGAATTGAGACATAATTTGAAATGTAATTTCGAGAATTCTATGTTATGTCGTAATAATTCAGTGAAACCATTGATAGCAACAGTTTCACTGTATTTTGTTTAATTGTACTTTCATGTTTATATTATATACCACTGTGTAGGTACCTATGTATTTAGTATATACAACAATGGATCAATAAATTGCACCTTTAATTGTGTGTTTCAGTGCAAAACATTATATTGTTTTTTTTTTTAGTTTGGTATTTTTAAAAAGGTGTATCAAGGTTAAACATTTATATCATAATTATATTCACAAATAATCAATCGAGTTCCCTTTAATTTTTTTCGATGTGATCTATTTCTAATCGTCATGATGTATTTATATAAAACGCCGTTTCAAAATTTATTGAGCTTGATTGCTTCGTCAGTAACGTAGATTGTTTGATATTGATGTAATTAAAGGTCGCAACAAAATTTATTTTAATTTTCAAATGATTCTTCATAGAAATATATCTATTTGAGAATGAGTAAGAGTAGAGCTTACGAATCATGGCGCCCGGTGATTGTTTTATGTGTGCCGTACCTCGGCCACGATAAGTTGTCAATAAAACGGTCTATAATTATTATACCCAGTATATGTAAATATACAAGATATATTAAGTTTAGTCCCGTTGAAAATAACGGTTGAAAATATTGATCGCAGGCATAAATGCTTGACATAGGTGTTCATAAAATGACCTAATTTCGCCATTTTCGCATATCCGTTTGTGAACACGATAGTTTAAAAACGAAAACGGATAACAAGCTGAAATTTAGTATGTGTGTTCTAGAGCTAAAAAGTTAGGCCGAGTTCGAGAATGGGCAAAATTCTATCTTTGAAACTATAAGAAATAGAACAAAAATTTAATGCCAAAAATATCCCTTTTTTAAAAATAAACAACTTTTGTTTGATACTTTTTCCCATAAATTCAGTATATACCGGGTATTTAAGCAAATAACTCAGCTAGTTATTTTTTTTCACTTGTTTTTAAATATAGTTGGTACTGATTAGAACATTTTCACTTGTTTTTAAATATAGTTGGTACTGATTGGAACAGAAAATGTCATAATTGTCGTAAAGATAATTAGAACATGCTCACAAAGACTCAGAGCTTTTTAAATACCTTACATAGAACATGCACTTATTAACACGCTTTTATAAATTGGATCCAAGATTTAATTTCATAAGATTTACTATGTAAATAACTCTTGGAAATCACTTTTCACCTACTTGAACTTTTACAGAGTACTTTTTTTGAAAACCGAATGCATATGACACAAATTAACTATAAAATTTTGAAAAAAAACTACACTGATTGCTGTCGATAGTATAAATTTTGTGGAAGAGTTGGTTAAGTGTTTGAAATGAATGGTTTTAGTCAAACAAAGAAATAATATCGTCAAAAAAACTAAAACTAATGTTTTTATTAAAATAATAAAATAGTTAATTGTAAAAGCGTGGGACACTTTGTGACTTTGAAAATCAGATGATAGTAATTTTGCTACAGAACATTACATTTTTTCCATTTTAGTGCCTTACTAATAAATGTTTTTATACTATTAAAATTAATTTACAATATATTTTTTAAATCGGGCAAAGAAATTTGTTTATTTAAAAAATAATGAACTCAAAGTTTGTTTTTTTTCTTATGCAAAAATAACATATGTAAATATTTTTTTAATTTAAATTCAGATATTTCGCAAATTGAAACTCATAACAGATAATTCATCACAAATTATTATGCAAAATAGAATTGTTTATATTTAATAAAAAATGACACATTTCAAAAGAAAATATACACAGATAATTAAATCCATTAAAGAAATGACGTTCATAAAAATGTAATTTAAATCAGAAAAAAACTAACTCATAAGTCTAAAAATAAGTTTGGCATTTTTAACCTATTGATAGATACAAAGTAATTCATATATTTATTTTGTAATAATCTGTGGTGTAAACAGCCACACATCCTCTATATAGAGAGCATTCTTAGCATCAAATATGAAATGAAAAATCATACACATCTTGGTTGGGGATCGAAACAACGACCTCTGAATTGCCAGTCCAGTGCTATATCTCTAAGCCATCAGATACTATCTATATAGAGACTCTCTTTTCATCATTTTTGATATAGGCATGGTGGAATCCTGAATTATTTTTAATCGGTTGCTATAGACGCTTAACTTCTTTATCTAGAGCACGGTAGTGCGCAAGGCCGAGTTTAAGGGGCATTTGGCCTTCTCACTTACAGTGCTATTACTACAGGAAATATCAGAGGTAATCTGACCCCGAAATATCTTCTGAACGAAAAGAGCAACAATGCTGATTTTTCGAATATGGCATATTTAGAGAATTATAAGAAAATAAGTTTTTGTTTTTCGTTAAGAAATAAACGGTTCAAAAGTTATTTCACTTCAAAAATGCAAAATTCGCGGAAACGCCTTAAAAAACCATGTATGGCAGGCATATCATAATTCTACGCTACTTCCAGATATCCTGTAAAGTTGATATTTGGCATACAGGTAGATCTAGTAACCAAACCGACGGGAAAATTCCGAAAACTGGAAATTTGTATAGGAAAAAAGGATTATTTTTAAGTATTTACAAATTTTGTATGAAATATATGTGGAAAGTATATATAGAGTGAACAGCCACACACTCTCTATATATAGACGCTATTTACTTCACTAGGTCTAGAAGAGGGAGTAAAGCTTCCCAACGCGAAGCCCTCTATAATAGGGATTATTGCAAAATTAATTTGCGAATGCGAATATCCGCAACATCCCTATTATAGAGGGCTTCGCGTTGGGAAGCTTTACTCCCTCTTCTAGACCTAGTGAAGTAAATAGCGTCTATATATAGAGAGTGTGTGGCTGTTCACTCTATATATACTTTCCACATATATTTCATACAAAATTTGTAAATACTTAAAAATAATCCTTTTTTCCTATACAAATTTCCAGTTTTCGGAATTTTCCCGTCGGTTTGGTTACTAGATCTACCTGTATGCCAAATATCAACTTTACAGGATATCTGGAAGTAGCGTAGAATTATGATATGCCTGCCATACATGGTTTTTTAAGGCGTTTCCGCGAATTTTGCATTTTTGAAGTGAAATAACTTTTGAACCGTTTATTTCTTAACGAAAAACAAAAACTTATTTTCTTATAATTCTCTAAATATGCCATATTCGAAAAATCAGCATTGTTGCTCTTTTCGTTCAGAAGATATTTCGGGGTCAGATTACCTCTGATATTTCCTGTAGTAATAGCACTGTAAGTGAGAAGGCCAAATGCCCCTTAAACTCGGCCTTGCGCACTACCGTGCTCTAGATAAAGAAGTTAAGCCCTGCAATAATCAATGCTCTTTGCAGATCTTTTACGGATGCGGATGTTGCTTTTTTTATCATTTTTGTTTAGCGACATTACTCTTTATTAAATATAATGCACCAAATTTTTAATTTTCATACTAAAAATTTGATTATAATATAAAGCTTATTAAAAATTATTACCATCTCAGTCCTTTACTCGGCCACCAGGACTGGTTTTTTTACTTTGTAAAGATCTGGTGAAAACTCTTTTGTGGGAATGGAAAACCTAACCTCCGTGATACAATATATAGAGGAGACTAATGTGCTTGGCACCAGATATTAAATTTTTTTAAATAAACATATCCCATGTATTCTCGTTAATGGAACATATGCTTCAAATGTATTCATTCAGAGTTTTGAAGTCATTTTATATAATTAATGTTTGTTGTGATAACAAACTAATTGAAATAACAAATAATTACATACACTTTATTTAGTAGCGTTTTAAAATTCTATCAAAATTTTATATTTAATTAATCTACCCACATAGTACACCAGTCTTATGGGTCTGGTGGCTTTACGATTGGTTGGTTATACGATGATAACATCCATTGGGTTTCAATATGAGACTAATGTATAAAAGCGTCTGATCTGAAACATTCACCTCTATATACATAGCTCACATCAACAAATTTTGTTTACAAAAATCGTCTAGAGTAATTTGCTTTCATTTTTCACAAGACGGTTGGTGCAGTTACCATTTGCGGGTTAGTTTTTTCAAAATGTTATCGGCTCTTCGCTGGTTACACTGATGGTCGGTCGAACATTCTTGTATGACAAAATACCGTAAGATTTCTAATAACTTTGAGACTACTAATGCGTTTCCAATGGTCAGTGGAATGGTTACGAATTAGCTTTGTGTAAAGATATAAATTGGTGTAAGCGTGGAAACGCGTTTAGTCAGGGTATTGATTCGGGTGTCATTGTGAAAATGCATATCAGAAGAAAGCTATCGTCGATAGGAATCTAACGAGTCCAAAAAGTTCAGTGCCGAATGAATGCGAAAGCTACGAAAAAGCGTCCAAAAGAAATGACAAAACAGCACAAACCGATTATGTAGCTGGCCCATCGAGCAAACAGCGGTCAGTGGCTGTTTAAACGTTTATGGACCATGTACAGGACGTTCAACGAAAAATCTACGTCGTGGACCTGAAATGCGTCTCACTTATTTTTTCGCATATAAATTTTTTGAGAAATCAAAGATATGTTGAAAGACAATTGTTGAACTCTGTTTATAGAGGTCGTGTGAGTGTTTCAACTACATTTCGTACTGATAATTTGTTTTGTATAAAGGTAAACAATTTTTACTGAAGCATTAAGGACGTTCAACCATTAGAGTAGATAAAAAAAGTTTTTTAATGAATTCAATAGCTCAATTATGTAGTAGTTATCCTCCCTCAAAAATTTAAAAACTAGTCGATCATTTCAAAGAGTAATTATCGATTAAATATCAAACATTTAGCACAGAATTATTAATAATATGTTTATATATTTGCATTAAAAAAATGGTGTTGACGAACGTTTGAATTAATTATTTAATAAAATTAAAACTGTTTTGTTAGGTTTATTTTTACCACCATATTTTGAAAATTGGTGACAGCGCACAATAAAAAATATACACATACATATACCACATATTCACGGTCAAATCAAGATCTGTCAAATCAAATCCATTTCTAATTTACATTTACTGATATTTAACAATAAATACTTATATTTAGGAAAATATTTAGGACAAATAAAAAAGGTTATAAATCGTTGTAAGATTATTGATATACTTTACAACTTTGTTTAAATCCTCGATAAATTTTATTAAAGATAGTACTCATTTAACTCTAGCGTAGCGCATGAACGTCCTTAAATATTAAAATAAAATAATTAAAGTGATTTTTATATTGAGTGTTTTATGTGTACTTACCCCGAAATGTTAATAAATCTCCACTATGGCATCATCCAGTCTAGTCTATAAGAATTTGTTTAGGACTTGAAATAACAAATAACTTATTTAGTTGCGTTTTAAAAGTCCATAAAAACTTTATTCGTATGTGAAACATTTGCAGGTAAAAGCTAGAGCTATATATTGTAGCCAGTAGCTATGATATTAAGAATGGAGTCACTTTTTACTCTTTACTGAGTGCAATAAAATTTTGTTATAATCACATTAAATATGATAATTTAAATGATTTTTTATACAGAGTGTTTCGTTTATATTTACTTCAAAAATTTACATGAATTTAAAATTTAACATTAAATTGAAATTGGATTGTTGATGTGACTTTTTTTTAAACCGGGAACTAAGCAGGAATTGGAAAAAGTTTTTTATTATGGAAAATATATATATATAAATAAATATATACGGAGATTACCTTGGCCTTCCGAAATTTATTACAGTATGGCCCTAGAAATTCTGAAAAACTTGGAATAGTTAAGGATTTTGGTTTAGACAGGGGTCGCAGGATCAGGTGACATGTTTAAACCCTTAAAAAGGACGGTGTGATTTTGATATTGGTGAGTTTTACAGTTTTTCGCTTTAGGTGTATGTAAGGGATAATGAGCTACTTTGCAAGTGGTTTTTTTAAAAAAATGGAACATTTTGTGCTTTAAATTTTCCTTCTATCACTTAGAATTCACCTGAATCACTGAATAATGAATATTCCCCTTATACCAACCAATATATGTAGTTGATCAAGCAAGAATCTCAACCCAAATATTTTTTTTATTACTACTGAAGTAACGAAAGTTGCATACAAAAATTTCAGAAAGTACAATCGCTAGCCTGTACCTACCTGTTTATATCATGTAGTATTTATTACACATCTTAACATTTTTTAAACCCATTGCCCGTTTATATACACTTATACTCGCCCTGCTCGCTAGGGGGCCCCCGAGGCGACCTTCGGCCTTGGCTCCGCGTCACAGAAAGTAACATTACATTGTAAAAATGTTTTTGGCGGGTGTTTTTCCGATTTTCCGGGGGTTGCAATGAAAAAATTAAAGTTTTCCTATTTTTCCCGCATCCCGCGTCGAATGCAAAAACCGTATCTTTCTAGGATGTCTAGAAGTGCCTTGGAATTTGTATACATGAGTGAATATGTCAGTCAGCTTCACTTATATTAGCACTATAATTAGATTCGTCATACTATTTGTGAAATGAAGAATGCTACAGTAAGTTTCTACTGCGTGTCTTGGTTGGACATTTAAGAAAGAAAATTTGCAAGCTAAGTTAAAAGACATGAAGTAAAAGCACTTTTTAGTTATAAATAAAATTGCAGGAGATATGAGGATTAAATTTGACTTAATTAATTTTTCACCCTAAAATATAAAATTTATCTTCAGTACCTAGCGTCTTAGTATCACCCTCAATTATATGGTTTTGAATATAGGTAGACATGCGGTATATTAAAACCACACGCGGCTATATCTCTAAATTAACAATTTGAAATAATTTATCCTGGATTCGTGACTTGTTTAATAGAAAAATAGTTCTTTTTTTTGTTATCAAATCACGACATTAAAATGCACGCAAAATATTTTATACTTAAAAAATGTGTATTGTTTAACGGATATTAATTATAAGTCTTTGTGTTGTGTATTATAGTTCAAATTAAAATTCTTTTAGATAAGACAACAAGAATTAGTTAATGAATTTCTTCTGGCTGTTTAAAAATTTGGATAGACAAATTAATCAAACCAGTTAATGAAAGTCAATTTTTCTTACATGAACAACTTTGTCTAGAAATTTAAAAAAATTGGATGATTAAAATATTAATTTTGTTGTCTGTACAATATGTTCAAAGACTAGATTCTAGAAAAATCGAGATATATACAAGTCAGTAGGCCTGAAAAAACTGAAAAAGATGTAAAAGCAGTATCACATTGTCGCGGTATCTTCAGAGTGCTGCAACCCTATAAAAGACCCTAATAGTCGACACAAAATATAATTAAAACTTTACTAAATTTAATCAAATTGGAACAACACGCACTTATTAAGAACAAAATGCAAATTTTAAAAAATAAAAATTAAAACAAAAGTTATATGATTTTAGTCAAACCTGGTTTTATTCGATTTGATCTCGAGAGTACAACCACTTCTATTACCATACTATTGAGAACTGACTTGAGGGGCTTAAAAAATATGACTGTTTATTTTGTGCAATCGAACGAGTAATCCATTATGTGTGTTTTAATTTGTCAAATAATGATTTTTTTCTAGATTTTGACGGTTTGAAAGTCAATTTTTTTATATTTTAAATTTATTGACAAATAATTTGTTTCCAAAATTTTGTTAATGTAGGTATTTCTATAGAAACTACTTGTAGATTACTTGTAGATTAATTTGTTTCCAAAATTTTAATAAACATAATTTTTATATAGATTTCTCGTGAAGGAGAACCTTTTAGAATGAATCACTTTCATTTCAGTAACGCTCGCAATAATATGATCGTTACTTTTGGGACCATTTGTACTTAAATAATGTATGGGGGGCCCCAAACATTTTTAATCGCAGACATAAATGCTTGAAATAGGTTTCATAAAATGGCCTAATTTAGCCATTTTCGTATATCCGTCTGAAAACACGATAACTTAAAAACGAAAAGAGATAACGAGCAGAAATTTTGTATGTGTGTTCTAGAGCAAAAAAATATGGTCAAGTTCGTGATTGGGCAAAATCGGACCATGTTTCGGAAAAATAGGCAAAACTGTCCATCTTACAAACCATAAAAGATAGAACAAAAATGTAAAGACAAAAAATGTTCCTTTTTTAAAAATGAACAACTTTTGTAATAAACTTTTTTACATAAATTCAGGATATACCGGGTATTTAAGCAATTAACTCAATTTTCAAATACGCCAACATATATTTTGAAACATTCTTTGTCATGCAGTTCGAATTGATGTGAAAATTGCTCGGGTGCAAGCAAGTGTTGAGGAAAACCCCGAATCTTCCACCAGGCGATGTTCTCAGTAGTTGTCTAGGCGGTCTTTGCAAAGAATTTTACATACGTTATACCTTTTCTCATATTAGATTCAATTGGTTCTCGAGTTAAAACCAAATGATGCACAAATACGCATTCATTAAATAAATCATAACGTTACCTATGCGCCATCCTTTATATAAACAAGAGTGAAACTTAACGCTGAAGGACAATTGTGTAGAGAGCCCGGCATATTTAAAATTTCCAATGAAAGCAACAACTATAACTTTTACAACAGAGTACCTACTTCAAGTTATTACGCGTCGTAGAGAGACTCAAGATGTCTACGTGTCAAGAAATACGAGTGACATATGTGAAATACCTATCCACTTAAACAAATTTAAAATTATATGTACAAATAAAATAAATATCCAGACACTACGTCTAATCTTTTTATCGTGACGTTAGAAAATATAGAATAAAACAAAGAATATAGAATTTAAAAAAAAAAAAAACTAAAACATTATTCATCAATATAATAAATTAAATAATAAAAACAATTTATCTTTTCAATAAAACCGATTACTTGTCGGTATAATCAATTATCTTCACTTTCCCGATATACATATATTTGTAGTATTTTATTAATAGATTGGGAAATTGTTTTTAGAATTTATTGGTTTTTTACACTTTGAAACAAAAATATAGGTTAAATTTTTTTTCATAAATATTTTGTTGTTTTGTTATTAAAAGTACAATCACCTTTTAAAACTGAAAAGGTAGATATATACAGGGTGTTACAAAAATATGTGACCGGCTATATAGGAGCATATTCTACACACCTAAACAAACAAAATATCTTTCGTTGTTTTTTTGCGAATTCGCCCCGGTTCAACTGCAATCCACCATTGAGAGTGTTTTTGTCATTTTAAAACCCATTGAACATATTCTTTTGAAACTCGCACTTAAATGCTTCACGCACATAGATCGCCTGAATATCCGCAAAAATATTTTTCCAAAAAAGTTACCTAATTTCAAAATGGCGGCAACTTAAAATGTTTCAAATCAAATATCCAGGAAGTCATAACTTGAACAAAAATTGTGGCGATAAAATTGTTTTAGCACTTTGAATTACAAATTGAACGACAGCTTACTTTTCGGTTAAAAAGTAACGAAATTACAGTTATTTAAGGACGTTCATGCACGAGGCTTGATAGTAGATACACAATTTTTTTTTAGTGATTACCATAGCTCGATTATGTAGTTATTCTCCCTCAAAAATTTAGAACCTGTCGTCGGTCATTTCAAAGAGTAATTATCGATTAAATATCAAACTTTTAATACAGCGTCTTATGGAGAATAGAATTTTTATGAACTTAAAATTAGAATAACTATATTATTAAAGTGGCCACCATAATAAATAACGTTTATAAATATTCTTTGAAATATACAGTTTATATAATTGCATTAAAAAATTGGTGTTGACGAACGTTTGAATTAATTATTTTATAAAATTGAAACTGCTTTGTTAGGTTTGTTTTTGTTACCATATTTTAAAAACTGGCGACAGTGCACAGTAAAAAATATACACATATATACTGTGTATGTCATAAGAAAACTTAGTTTATTGTTAGATCTGTCAAATCAATTTCTTATTACTGATATTTTACAATAAATACTTTCATCTCATTTTACTCTAGCGTAGCACATGAACGTCCTTAGTAATTTTACTTCTACAATAATCCTTAAAACTTGCTTGATGTGGAAGCATTCAACTGTTAATTTTATTCAGCTGAGATTAAAATTCATTAAAGCAAATGTTCGAAGACTACCATTGACGGCAATGCACTACTAAATTCAACCAATCACACAGAGCGCATAGTGTAAGGAGGCGTGGCCTCAGCAGTAGAGTGTGGTTTCCTTAAACTATGCGCTCTATGATTGGTTGAATTTATCAATGTTTAATTGATTGTATTTAATTGATATCTGAAAAACTAAGCGTCAAATCAAAAAACTTTATCAAACTTTTTAGTTTGTTTTTTGCACTCTACACCGTGGTATAGTTTTCTTGAAGAATTTCAGACACCCTGTATATCACACCTGTAAACAATATTGCACAGCTCAGAGCGCAGATTGGATGAACACCCTGTATCTACAAAATTGTGTTATATTTTTGTTCTTATACTTTCATATAAAAATCACGAATATTTTTTGTTAACTATTTTAATCACGAGCATCACGGTAAATCGACTATCAATTGTTTTGTTTTTTTCTTCATACACTGTAAAAAAAAAACTGGGGTAAATTGAAAGTAACCGTATTTGATTCAACTACACGGCGATATGAATGAATTAGTTCTCAGTAAGTGCACGGCGTAGTTGAAACAATTATCCTAAGTTTGACGCAAATATATAAATTTGTTGATTTAAAGTGATCAATCACTTGAACACAAAATAAATATTCTTGAAGAAAAAAATTTCATTTGATGGATTAGTCATCGTTTTATTTCATGTAGTTTTGCATCCCTTGTCTCGAATTACTAACAAATTCCCTATCACTTTGAGTAGCGACTTGAATTAGTCACTGATCTCCAGACCATCTCTATCTACAGAGTTTAGTTTCAGTATTAACTCTGAATACATGCAGTTTGCATATGCTCACTATACAGACTGTGTTGGAATGCTTTTCCAATAGAGAATCAATGTGAAATTTTATTTATTACTGGCAGGCCGTGTGGTTACTGTGTTGAGTCAGTCAGTACACATGTAGTCATCTCATACACCGTCATGTGTTCTTGTCCATCATGTGAAATGTGAAAAAATTGAAGAATATTTTCTTCTCGATTTTAATAATAATCATTTTCTAGGCTAATTTTGACCCAAACAGTATGAAAATCTGGTTCATTTTAACGTCCAACCAAGACATTTCTAAATTTTGCCTGCTCAATTCATACAGTTTGGAATTTTAGTACTATGGGTTTGATACCTTGAAAACCGCTAATCGTATCATATTTTAACCAACATAATCGTTTTCGCTAGATCCAAATTAGCTTAAAACCAAGTTTTTATCAAAATCGGGGACATAAAATTTTCCTCCAATTTTAGCCATTTTTTTAAGGGGTAACATTTCAGCAGTAAGTTCGAGAATAGGCAAAATCGGACCAGGATGTTTGGCCAGTCCAAGTGGCCGAGCGGTCTAAGGCATTATGTCTGCGCAGTATACCTACTTGGAAACTCGGAGGTTATGGGTTTCGAATCCCGACAGCGGCAGTTTGTCAACTATTAAGAAAAAAAAGGAGGGGGTAGTTAATTCACTACACTGTCGGCGTATGGACAAGAACGAAGTAACCGGCTATGCTTGAGAAGTTTTTCTGCAGTTTCCTTCACGAACTCCAGATGAATATCGGCATAGTTCCTATCATAGTCGGCTGCAGCCGCATATCCTATCAATTCCTAGTCTATATACAAAAATGCCTTCCACTCCACTCACATCCTCACATCCTTAGGCATCACAATGGACCTTACGGTCGAAGTGTAGCCCGTCCAGGGCAGCCTCTACAATCTATCTAACTATCTGTTTGGGCAAAATGGGAAAAGCTGCCTCTCTTTGAAACCGTAAGAGATAGAACAAAAATTGTACCTTTTTTAAAAACAGACAACTTTTGTTTGGAACGTTTTTTCGTAAATTCAGTATATACCGGGTATTTAAGCAATTAACTCAGTTAGTTGTTTAAATTCATTTTGTATTTAACTAAATAGAAGAGAATAAGCTTTTAAATATTTTGATTGTAACACAACTGTTGTTGGTTTCAATGACAGACAGGTTATTCTTTTCAAATAAATTAAACACAATCTCCCTCTGCGTTCGTTCTGTGATATATCGATTTCCTGTAATTATAATTTTAGTATTTTATATTTATTGAACAGTAGACATAGATAGATGTAAACTAGTGGTATATTTTAATGAAAGTAAATCGCGTGTAAAATTTATTTTCTTCGACTGATAGCATAGGATGTTGTCGACGTGGCAAGATCATACTGTGTCGTCGGTGTGAAGGTGTTTCAACATTTCCTCGTCTGGTAATGTAATTATTGTCTCGTGTGTTGTATGAAGCAGATACCTTAGCAAAGAAGGGAGTCGGAATACCCTTCATTGTCTCAGAGCCTCTCTTAGGAATTCCAAGGACTGCATGTAAACAGGTGATCAACGAGTGGTCAAAAGCTAAACACCGTGATTACTGGGAAAAAGTACCGCGGCAAGAGCTCTGGAAGGTACTGCTTCAGAGTGCAACAAAGAGGTTATCTCTCGATGCACCGAGGCTGAATAGGATGCAACTGCGGAAGGTTACCGGGTTCATTACCGGGCATTATCCCATGCGGAATAATGGGACTCCAATCTGCATACAATGGGACTCCATAACGGCTCCATTGTGTGCAGATTGTGTGGCGAGGAGGAAGAAATATCTAGCCACATTATCTTTGGCTGCGAACCTCTAGGTTACAGCAGATACAAGATATTCGGTGCATCTCACCCCGAATATATGAACCTTCAGGAAGACCTGATAAGCAAGCTCCTGGCTGTTGTCAACATATTGGAGAAGCGAGTCTCGTCGGACTGAAGTAGGGGGAGCACAATGGACCATAAGGTCGAAGTGCAATACTTTTTAGACCCCAGCACAAATCAATCAATCCACCAAATGTTGAATGAAAGTTGTTCTCGTTCTAGTTGAGAAGCCATCTAGCCTTAATTATTTCGCAAGGTCGGGAATTACTTTACAACTCCAGAATTATCTCTCGATTTTTATCGAAATCAAAAGTCATGACTCCTGTCTCGACTCTCGCGAATATTCTATCGATTTGTTTCGAATTATCATTTCTCGCAACAAAACTAATACAATGACGCCTTAATTTTTGTCTGGTAATTTTTTTGGATAAATTATCTTGTATGTTGAAAAAAAGTTGTCCTCGTTCTAGCTGAGAAGCACACAAATGTCGCCTCGTAGCGTGAATTAATTCGCAAGGTTGGGAACTATTTTCCTGTTCGAGAATTATCTCGATTCTCGTCGAGATCAAAAGTCATGACGCTTGTCTCGACTCTCGTAAATATTATTATATCGTCTTGTTTCGAAATTGCCATTTCTCGAGACAACTCTAATACTATGGCTTCTTAAATGTTTTCTCAAATGTAAAATGATTAATCTCGGATCTCTGATCAGAAGGAAGAATTCTATGGAGATTGTTTTCACTATTTTCAAAGACATTAGACCAAACTATTCAATCTTCTGTTATCTTAATCTAAGTTTTATTCACAAATAATAATGTCCTACAGTCTCTTTGCTCCATTGTCTTGATTTTAAAATATTAATTCTTTTTGTCCACGTTACAATATTCGATCTATATGTACAATATATATAATAAATAATTTATTTAGATGATGTATCGTGTTTTATTGAAAACATTTCACGATTATAACAAAGAATTAAATCACGATATTAAAAAGTTCATTTTGGCGTTTTATACAATATACAGGGTGCCACCAAAAGTAGTCGAGTTCCATAAGAGGGTAGATAGAGGGTACGATTTTGGAACGAAAAGTCTTGAGACATTTTTTTATTAGACGCACCGTTAATTAATTATTTATTAATTAAGGAAACTAGGTTGAAACCAGAGTTGCAAAAAGTGTATTTTTTTTTATAATTCATTTTTGATTTAATTATCAATTTTTGGAAAAATGTATTGCTTAAATTTTTCAAATTATTAATTTCTTGTAAAGTGCATTAATTAAATTTTTTTATTTCTTGAAAAATGTAATAAATAAATTGTTTTAATAATAAATAAAGTTTTTTCAAAAGTTAAATTATAAAGTTTTTTCAAAAGTGCATAAATAAAATTATTTTATTGATTAATTTTTTTAATAATGCAATAATTAAATTTTTCAATAAAATAATTTTAATAATGCACTTTTGAGAAAGCTTTATAATTTAACAAATTTAATTTGCGTCTTTTTTATTAAAATTTATTACTAAAACAATTTATTTATTGCATTTTTCAAAAAATAAAAGAATTTCGTTAATGCAGTTTTCCAGGAATTAATAATTTGAAAAATTTAAGCAAAACGTTTTTCCAAAAATTGATAATTAAATCAAAAATGAATTATCAAAAAAATGCACTTTTTGCAACTCTGGTTTCAACCCTATTTTCTTAATTAATTAATAATTAATTAACGGTGCGCCTAATAAAAAAATGTCTCAGGACTTTTCGTTCCCAAATCGTACCTACCCTCTTATGGAACTCGACTACTTACGGAACACTCTGTATATAAATATATATATAACAAACCAAATATCGTTATCGTGTCTTTGCAGAATATAATTTTAATGTTTATTCTATATTGAAAGTAAATAAATTAAGTGTTAAAGATATTGATATAACTTAAATAGATTTAAGGAAAGAAAAAAAAGTTGGTGTGAACTTTATTTAAAATTGATTACATTTTAAATAAATTTGATTTTGTAAACTTAAGAACGGAGTATATCGATACTTTGAAATATACCGGGTGCTCCACTAATAATGATACGTTTAAAATTATTGCAAAAAAAAATCTTAATCAGTGTGATTTTATATCCTCGAATAAGCGAAGGATGAAGTTTCATAGAGTAAACATTTTAGAGATAAATAAATTTTTTCCTGAGAAAATCTCATTTGAATAGGCATCGGTTTAAAGGTCAAATTAGAAAATGGGGGAATACTGTTTCAGAAATCATTAAGAAAAACATCGCCTCTGTTCGAACAATCTAGGTTTTTAGGTGTTCGCTAGAAACGGAATTAGAAGAGATTTTTGGATGCCTTAGAGAAATTATAATACGGAAATTTCTTCCATCAACCAGAAATAATTTTCAATCCAAATTGATTTACGTACATTTTCGTGATGTATCTGACTTCATTCAGAAACATTGGACCATTTATGATTTGAAATAACCAGATTTATTCATCTCTACACCGTGGTATAGTTTTTTTGAATGAGTTTCAGGGACACCCTATGTATAACAATTGTCTGGAACTTAGATTTTAATTTATCGATTGAACTGCAAGCGACCCTCTCAGACACAGATGATTGAAATTGTATGGAAACTGACAGGATTGAATAGCTTTTGTATACTTTAAAAGTTAATCTCACCCTGACCATCTATCCCTATTGATTGATTATTGATGGTTTTGAATATTACAACTCTATAAATCCTCCTATCCAGTTTCAAATATAATTCAAATTTTTATAAAATCAATCTCATGACTTGTGAATAATCTGAGAAGTATAATACATAATGGTCGTGTTCAGAACAATAAAGTCCTTAGTCAACTAATATTGTAATCAAGTCAATTAATCTAAAATAAAATTTACTTCTGTGCGGGTTTACGATTTTTACCACTGATTTTTTTGAAGCATCGACTTCTACCTTCTTTAATTTTATGACAAGTTTTTCATAGGCTGCATCTCTCTTGACACGGTCGTGGTAGTCTTTACTCTTAACCAGCCACAGGCAAGGTTCCGACCTATATATATATATATATATATATATATATATATATATATATATATATATATATATATATATATATATATATATCCATAAATTCTTCAATCACTTGATTACGTTTTCGGGTTGACATGATGATCACAAAAGTCTATTGTTGTAAATGTAATAATGTTGAACAAGTCTATTATGTACACACAAAAATGTTGTAAATAAAAAAATGACTCACTCTATTGTCAACATGAAACAAGACGCAACTAATAAAACCGTTATAATAATGAAGCCGTTTAAAAAGATAAAAACTGTGCAGGCATACCGGAGTGACTCATACACACGCTCAGGTCTACATGCCTGCGCAGAGAGTATGAATTTCGATTCTTATCCGGTCGCTATGACGCTCCGGTTTGCCTGTGTAGGTGACCTGTACAGGTATACCTCTCCGGTATACCGTAACGTGTGTACCCGGCCTTAGCCTACTGTCCGACCGTTTCATTGCGGCCACTTCTAGCCGCCAGTATTGGCTGCCACTAATGTCCCCGTGTGTTAAATCCTTTAAATTTTGGGAAATCAGAATGTAAGTTGCATAGTATCAACTGTCAAGTGTCCTGGCAAAAGGTAGATATACTCAGTTTACGAAAGACTTAGCTGTTTTGAACACAACCAATATGTGTATCATCCGTACTCATATAGATCTATAGATAGTTGATACTTTGTTGCAGCAAGCTAGCAGGTAACTAACAATATTGTACAACGATGATGTTTGATGATGAACTCTCTTTATATGAAGTAAGTAAGTATTCTCTATAATAGGTTTATTATAGAATTAGATACAAATAATAGAAGATGATTTGATATGAGGTCGACAGCCTTTCACTTCACATTCATCTTCTTCTATCCATCTATATACCACCTATCTATACTGTATTCCTCTTTTACATACACACTTAACATATATATACATATATATGTATTTCTTCTATTTCTAAAAATAGACATTTTTTTAAATTTCTGTCTATGTTATAAATATTGTCTATAATGTAATACATTTTACAACATGATAACAGTAACAACACTATGTGCATAAAATTTATGATTACCTATTCCAAAGAAACCAAGAAATGTAACAATTAACTGATTTTAAATATCTTATATATATTTAGCTCATTTTCAGTGTGCAAGGTAAAATTACTTTTTAAATAACTTTAAAAATAAGCGAGATATGAATGATTGAAATTCCCGATTAGACAAAGAGGGTGATAGCCCTCTTGATATGTTATGTGACGTCATATTACACTTTCACCATTTAAAATACACGTAAAACTCCGTTTTTAGTATTTTTGCAAGAAAGAGACAGATAATAATCTTTAAAAGCTTATAGCTTCCTTGATATTTGTCGGATTTTAATTTCGTTTTTAAATATTATTACAATATTAACAGTATTTTCATATTCTGAAAATAAATGTGAAAAAAAATTTTCATGCATATTCCCTATTGTGTCTTAGATGAAAATACAAATGAGTTTATCAGACACATTTTACTCGACCATGGTAATAAATTCAAAAAATTTGGTATTTCCTTTTGAGGAAATCCATTGATTAATTTTCTTCACTTGTACAGAAGAGTGTCCTATTAGCAAAGTTATAGAGGGTGTTTGTGAGAATAAAATCGGTATTAAAAAAATTGTACGTAATTTTTGTAATGTGTTTACAACACTCACCTAAGACACTGATGAATATATCCGAGTTCAAATTTTTTTGACTTTTCCAATTTCAAATTTTTGACATTTTCAACTTGTCGGTTTTCAGTTTTAGAACTTCAAAGCCACTAAAAAGCGAGAAATAAAACCTATTTTGGCAAAATGGAAACCCGACTTCAAAAATCAAATATTCTAAAACAAAAAATGCACTAAAAAGTAAAAAAATTATTGCATATTCTTGTGCCAATTTTAGTTCACCTAAGCAAAAATTTTTAAATTTATATGTACAATTATTGTTATTTTTGGAGTCGGTGTCAGCAAAGAGAAATTCACATAAAATTTGTACACCACCTCCAAAAATAACAATAATTGTACATATATATATTTTAAAATTTTTGCTTAGGTGAACTAAATTGGCACAAGAATATGCAATTTGAAGAATATTTGATTTTTGAAGTCGGGTTTCCATTTTGTCAAAATAGGTTTTATTTCTCGCTTTTTAGTGACTTTGAAGTTCTAAAACTGATTTTATTTGTCTAAATATGTGTAGACCTACTAAACGACCAACTAATTTTTAGTACATTTTTTTTTTACCTTTTTTTTTTTTTTTTTAATTTTTAGTGCATTTTTTTATAACAGATTTTCAATTTTTTTTACAAGCATTTTTTTCTGTTTTTTTTGGGTCGGTTTTTTTTTGTAAAAAATTTTTTTGAACTCGGTTTTTCAATTATGAATGAGTATTTCTACATTTCGTAAACCTTTCCAAAAAAAAAAATTTCGCAGAAATCGGTTATCACATATAAAATGAGGATTTTCCTTGATTTCCCGGGGATCCTCTCATCAGAATGCGATTTGGTGCCAATGGGACCAATGGGAAACCAAACCCTTTAAAACAAAAAAAAATTCAAAATCGGTTCATAAATGACGGAGTTCTGAGGTGACACACATTAAAAAAAAAAAATTACAGACGAATTGAGAACCATCCTCCTTTTTGAAGTCGGGTTAAAAATAGAATACATTTTACATAATAACACTGTATATAAAACTTATTAACCTACCTTCAAATATAAATTTAAAAAAAAAAACAGTAATATTCGAATTATTGATAAATGTAATTACTTTTTAAATTTTTATTTGGTACTATTATCTGTTTTTTAAGATTATAAAATATTTATACACTTATGTGTATGTATATGTGTTATAGGCTGATTTCCTGTTTGTTTAAAAGTATGTTATTATTATTATTTTCTTTTCTCTTAAAAAATCAATAAAGTTATTAGTATTGAATGTACAGTATAAGACGTCAAAAGTTGATGTTAGTTTTTTAAATTTTATAATTAATTTGTGCCTTATTCATTTGGTTTTCGGAAAATACTTTCGAATAAAAGGTGTTACTGTTTTTATAATAATCAACTTTTATCCGAAGCATTGTTTCGAAAAACGAATCAATAAGGCACAAATCAATTATATAATTTAAAAAAAATGACATCAACTTTTGTGGTCCATAGTACCTATAGTACCTTTGAGGTGTATACAATTAACTTAGTTCTGTTTACACTAAGTTTTTAGTCGATTTTGATTGTCTATTGTTTGTTCTATTCTTTCGGAATTTTCTTTGTTTATTCTTTTCGGAATCTTGAAAATCATTGTAATAATCAGTTATTTTTTCAACAACAAGTAAAACTAAAAGTTTAAACAAGTGAAAATTACAACTAATTGACTTAATTGCTTAAATACCCGGTATATACTGAATTTATATAAAAAAGTTTCTTACAAAAGTTGATTTTTAAAAATAGAACATTCTTTGTTTTTAAACTTTTGTTCTATCTCTTACGGTTTCAAGGATAGGCAGTTTTGCCCATTTGGCCCAAACATGGTCCAATTTTGCCTATTTACAAACTTGACCCTACTTTTTAGCTCGCTATCTCTTTTCCTTTTTGAGTTATCGTGTTGACGGACGGACGGGTAGACACATATGCTGAAATGGACAAATTAGGTCATTTTATAAACACCTATACCAATATTTTCAACCGTTACATAAACAGAACTAAACTTAATATACCGTGGTATATACCGGGTATAAAAACCTCCAATGCAATAATATGAACCATAATAATAATTTCCCGTTACCTCCACCAATTTTATATGTAAAATGGTAATGAAAATAATATGTCTATACATCTTCTTGGAAAAGAGCTGATATTTTTGGACTGAAACCGATTTATCAAAAATATCTACGAACCACCGGAAGGAAACCAGCTATCTAATAAAAAACTCGCATTCAAATCGGTTCACGCGTTTGAGTTACGATGCCATAGACAGGCAGACAGACACACAGACGCTTCAAACACCCTATTTTTGCGTGAGGGTTTAAAAATAAATTTATTGACCTTGAATTGAAAATTTTTGTATGTAAATTACGTTACACGGTTTATTTTAAGATGTCATCATTTACAAAAAAAACAGTCATTTGATGTTTTTTTTTAACGAGAATTATCTAATAATCAGTATTAAAAAAATGCTGTCGATGGTTTTACGATCTTGGGAGCAAATAAATGCGTTCTATTTCAAAACTGAAGTATTATGCATGATAGAAATAACTCATTAAAATTTGTCTATGAATTTACGATCTCATAAACGGATTTATTATGATGTGTGTTTTTTTAAACATTGTAAAACTTATGAAAGACGTTTAATTAATCAAATAAAATTATATTTGATAAATATTATAAATTATATTTCACAATTTCCTATACTAAATAACATTTGTTTGTTTCGGGACGAGTAATCTCTGGGAATACGGAACCTGATAAAAAGTTACCTTATTCCCGAGTGACATAGGCACCTACTAAAACCGTGTCCGCGTGGTATGCTAAAATTCTAACTTTTAAATGTCTTCCAGAATTCCAAAACAATAGCTGCATTTCCTTTCAGAAAATTCGCTAAAAGATGGTGGCCAGAATTATGATCAAGCTCACGGTTGCCATCTTATTCACGATTTAAGAGCAATGATTGCACCTTAATCGTCATATAATATGTAATTTTCATTGATTAGGATGACGGGGGGTGTAGAGTGGTTTTTGAGGATAGAGGAGTGGAGAAATTTACGTAAAACTAAGTTCTTTGGAAGTAGCAGTATCAGGTGTTAATTTATATGTGTTTTTGTGGTCAATGATTTTTTATGAGCTAAGTTTGTGTACATAGTAAACTGTTACTAAATTAATGTGTAGTAATTATTACGATCCTACATACTTTTAGGAAGAAGTCCTGTATGGTTCAGGGATTATCACATGATAGTAATATTTCCAATATCTTTGTTGCGTGGTTTGAGTACTATATAACATACTAATACTTATGAAATAGTAGTGCTGATCTAATTAAAAAATGATAGAAACATGTATCGACCATATCTCTATTTAATATCAAATTAAATTAAACCTAACAGAAGAAGTGTTAACGAACCAATTTAATATAAAAATATATAAAAATTATATCCATAATATCATGGAAATTAGAATACTGGGATTTCCCATACATGTCTGCTACATATAAAAATAAAACTATTATAAATAATAGTAATATAATATTATACTCTAATAACAATTACAATTGTTCCATAATTGTACATGGAATCCATCTATCCGTATTTATTATAATTTGAAAATTACACATCATTAAATTAAATAAAAAAGAATAAAAAATGTATACATACATATTATATATATATATATATATATAAATGTACATATACTCGTATATATATATCTAATCTTAATTAGTAATAGACCTAATTTGTGGTAAAAGAAGTATTAAATTAAATTAAAACACATTTCTTCTTCAATTTTTTATATATATTATATAACTTATTAAATAAATATATGAAACAATAAATTTTAATTAATTGTACTATTAAAACTAACATACAGGGGGTATCTGTAAGAATCCCTATGTGGGCTATAGCACGTGGACTAATCATGTAAATAGTCGAAAAACAAAACTAAATTTTTAGTTTTTAACCCGACTTCAAAAAGGAGGATGGTTCTCAATTCGCCTGTTTTTTTTGTTTCTTTTTATGGTTGTTACCTCAGAACTCATTACGTCATTTATTAACCGATTTTGAATTTTTTAAATATATATGTACAATTATTCTTATTTTTGGAGGCGGTGTCCAAATTTTATGTGAATTTCTCTATGCTGACACCGACTCCAAAAATAACAATAATTGTACATATATATATTTAAAAATTTTTGCTTAGGTGAACTAAAATTGGCACAAGAATATACAATTATTTTTTTACTTTTTAGTGAATTTTTTGTGATAGAATATTTGATTTTTGAAGTCGGGTTTCCATTTTGTCAAAATAGGTTTTATTGATTGCAATATCAACACATCGTATTAGTATTACATATTAATTTACATATAAGATTTCTTCAAAATAGAACTGTTTCATGAAAACTAAAACATACATCAAAAAATACTATTGTGCTTGATCACCAAATCAGTTGCATGAATAGTTACTTGAAAAGTTACATGTGTAAAATCGCGCTAATGATCAACATTTATCCGAAGCACTTTCTTCGAAAACCGAATCAATAAGTTACAAAAATGATCCGGAATTCAGGTGACAAGGTCAGGTAATTTCAGTCTCGGTCAGTTAAAATTGTTATAAAAATTGAACATTTTCAGTTTTATAAGAAGGCGTTTCAAAAGGGTCACAATTTGGAGACATTTTTATTTTATTCTTAAGTGAAAACCCTTATAGTTTATTAAACTCGAAAGAGTGGAATTAGAAAAACAGTTTGGTATCATCAAATATAGAGTTCTCATTAATATTCTCAATGATGAAAAAGTATGTTTAAATCAAGTAGTTTAAGAAATGGTAAATATTAGATTATCAAATGATAATTAATGAGAACTCTAGGATTTGAGAAAAAAAATTCAAATTCGCCCCAATACCTAGATCAGTTTTTGTATTATAAATACGTATTTCGACTACAAATTAGTCATCATCAGTACAAATTAGCTAGTCGTAATTTACTCTTTAACAATGAGAAATAGAAAAACGAAATCTATAGACAAAAATAAAAATAAATAAAAAATTAAACAAAATAAATTATAAAATAATTAATTTTATTGAAATTTGTGACAGTTTCACCGTCACAAATTACCAACGAATAACATATCCTGAGACAATATAAGAGTAATTTTAGAAAGAGTGATGTTAACAAGAGTAAATTTGAATGAAAGCAATTTTAATAAAAGTAACTTCAATAAAATTTATTATATTTTAATTTATTATATTTTAATTTTTTTATTTATTTTTATTTTTGTCTATTGATTTTGATTTTCTATCTATTTCTATTTGTCAAAGAGTAAATAACGACTAGCTAATTTATACTGATGATGACTACTTTTTAGTCAAAATACATATTTATAATACAATGAATTTGAAATTTTATTTTTAAGAAATGGTAGTTACACACACGGGCATAGTTTTTTTTAGTTGGCTTAAATTACAAAAATAATATGTTGGAATAATAAGTTGTAATTGACCTCAAATTAATGCTGTCAATCATATGAAATCATTGACTCATCAAGATAATCATCTGTGGTGTATCTGGATATCACGTCTAATACGGATGTGATATCCACAGGAACAGGGTTCGATTCCAAGCGAATGAGTTAATTACTTTTATATTAATTAAGTAATTCATTTAATTTTAGTCTATATAGTATACGCTTGTTTTTTAATATACTGGAGATTGACATAGGTATAAGTATTGTGACGTTTAAGTGTACATAAAAAATAATATGTTTAAAAAAAAATTTTGATTATATCAGAATCTATTTCCTATAAATATAAACCGCTTTTTTTGTTACACCCAGTATATAAGACATTAAATCAATTTATATTACATATTATTTAGTTTAATTATTAAAAAATGATTACGTTTTATAGTTCTTAGAAAACAAATGTTGTGGTGGTTTAGTTTTAGAATTATTTCATTTTTTTAATAATTCACACATTAATTGAATTTAAAA
Organism: Nineta flava; assembly: GCA_963920215.1. Lineage (NCBI taxonomy): Eukaryota > Metazoa > Arthropoda > Insecta > Neuroptera > Chrysopidae > Nineta > Nineta flava. The sequence goes on from OY986041.1 coordinate 119,133,934, forward strand.
TCATTTTTATCCATCCGTTAATTAATTAATTGGACTTGGACTGACTATTAATATTAAAATTATTTATTCAATCTAAATTTAGGAGTATAATCAATAAATTCATAGAATTTCATGAATTAATAAAATATTCGAATAGTGTAATCTCTATAACTCAAACATATCTGTTATTAAGATTTTGAAGATCTTGAGGAAAAATATACATTACATTTTCTTGAGGAATTTTTCTGCATATCAATTAGATTTTTATGAATTTATATATGTTAACGTTGACATGGGAGTGAAATTGCAAAAATAATCTTATCATTAACGAAAAAAATAAAATTAAACAAAAGCTAGACAAATTTGGATAAATTTTAGAATTTTGAAAAAGCATTCTATTCAATGTTTTTTTTGAAGGAAGTAAACTTTTAACAGTGAAATATTGCATCCTCTTGCTCTAACGATTGCCTTTAGCATTGTAGGCATACTTTTAAGTAAGTTCGCTGCGACAACATACATATATATGTGTGTGTATATATATTTTTAGCGAATTTCCTGAAAAGAAATAGAGTTATTGGTCCCGTACCGACTTCATAATTTTGCAAAAATTTCTTCAAATGTCCATCGATCCTATCTAGTAGATGTCGAAAATCACCGTCTGTAAAATTTATATATATATATATATATCTATGGACCTTTTGGTATGCAAAAGGTCAAGTTCGTTAATGGGTAAAATCGGCCAAGGGGAAAGAGGGGTTTAGAGGGAGGAGGAAACACAAAATTTGACATATCTCCCTTAATATTCGAAAAATCGAAAAATTTATAAGAAGTAAAGTTGTAGGTATTAAGTTTTACTGTAATTTTGTTTCTAATCATTTTTTCTGTTACACTAAAATTTACAGAAATATTGACGATTTAAGATTGAAAATTAAATTCCTTAATATCTCTGTACACATCAGACTTTCAGCAAACAATCAGACTTTCTTTCTACAACTTTATTCCTAACGTATTTTTCGATTGTTCTAATATCAAGAGAGATATTTTATATTTTCTTCTTTCTTTATGTCCCCCTTTCCTCTTGTCGTATGTCATTTATTAATAAAATTGGCCATGCAAATACTAAAATCATATACGACATTTTATTTTGATCAGACTAAAATTGCGACCGCTAGAGAGTGATTTATTCAAAGGAAATTCGCTAAGTTAAAGCAGCTCCTGCGTAACGAATTTTTTTTTATATATATTTTAAGACCCGGCTTTGTAACGGTTAAAAATATTGATCGCAGAATAAAATTTTTGGTATATAACTTCATTAATCCAACTGCGAATATCCGCCCGTCCGTCTCTCTGTCAAACACTACAACACATTTAGTGCGTGTGTGTGTTCTAGGGCTAAGAAAAGTTCGTGAGTTGGAAAAATCGGATCGTGAATTCGAAAAAATCCATCTCTGAAACCCTAAGTGTTAGACAAAAAATTTAAAGAGAAAAGTTCTTTTTTATTAAAAATTCATCAAAATCGGTTCATCTAGAAAAAAGTTCTGAGTTAACATACATAGAAAAAAATAATTAATATCATCTGAAAATACGCATTATTAACGATAACTCAAAAACTAATGGTCAGATCTTGATAAAAATTAAATGGGACCACATGGGAAGCACCAGCTTTCAATCATCAAAATCGGTTCATCTACAAAAACGTTCTGAGCTAACATACATAAAAAAAATAAACAATTGTCTTAAAAAATACGCATTATTAACGATAACTCAAAAACTAACGGTCAGATCTTGATCAAAATTAAACACACACGGTAAGCATCAGCTTTCAAAAAAAAAATCATCAAAATCGGTTCATCTAGAAAAAAAGTTCGGGGTTAACACATTTAAAAAAAAAATACAGACGAATTGAGAACCATCCTCCTTTTGAAGACGGTTAAAAAAGAACTTTTTTATTAAAAAAAAGAAAAATTTCAAACTTTTGTTTGAAATTTTTTTCATAAACTGAATAATTTCGTCACAATTTCGTCAGCTCAAACATCTGTAATTTTTACTTCTTGATTACAAAAAGTAAACTTGTTATATTTTTAATTTTTTTTTTTCAACTCTAGATTTATGTTTCTCATTTCGTCTTTCTGGAGTTTCATCAATGTGTTTCTTGCTTCTCGCGATAACATTAGACAAAAATAATCCGTTTCGAACTTTCGAAGATTTCGTAGATAGGACCTACACGTAGGTCATGATTATAAATTCAGATTATAGGAACTGGTCTATATTATGATTTGTGGAATGATATAAACTCATTTTATAGTTCATATTATACGTTTTATATTATTAGATGCAATCGTCACAAATGAGAATATTATTGAGTTATGAGTAGGTGTTTATGATTTATCATTCGTAAACATATGGCTGTTTAAAACTCTGAGAAAAACATATTATTTGATTATTTATCGTCAAATCTGTTTTAATTTACTGTACATTTGTTAAATATATCTTTTCTTAATAAATTTTCTTTTTATTAAAACATTTCATATTTATCTCTTTCTATATACACCCTGTATTATGTTTAAAAACATTATAAAGACGTGGAGGCTTTTATACCCTGTGTATGATATACTGTTGAGCCTCGGAAAGTCGAACTTCAAGGGCGACAAACAAAAATTAAGGTTGTAGCGGTTTCGTCTTACCAAGAGTTATGAATTAGAGAGATTTTTATCGGCACGTGTTTGATAGGTTTAAATTTTATATCCAAACCATGGATCTTTTTCGAGATACACAGGCCCAATACAATTTTTGCGAGTAATAGAGGAAAAAAAGCATTGAAATACCTTGTAGAGAAATGTTCGAGTAATGGAGGCATTGGGGCTTGATGGGAAGGAAACCAGGAGTTAAGGAAACTAGCCAAGTAGCTGAGTGGTCTAAGGCGTTATGTCTACTTGGGGACTGGGAAGTTATGGGTTCGAATCCCGACATCGGCAGTTTGTCAATTATTAAAAAAAAAAGGGGCGGTTAATAGACTAAACTGTTGGCGTATGGACAGAAACGAAGTAACCGGCTATGCTCGTGAGGTTTTTCTGCAGTTTCCTTCACGAACTCCAGATTAATATCGGAGTTAATATTTTTTGAAGTTAGAGACATGCAAATTTCTATTTCAGTTTTACACCATAAAATACGTGTTTCGGAGTTTATGGAAAATGGACACTCAAGGGGGTGAAACACTGGGTGAGCATTCAGTATTCAAAAAAACAGTCCTTGACGAGGAGAAATATTAAGTAACTCAGTTTTAAGGTCTTTACACAATTTTCGCAGGCGAATCCACCACGGTTATACTAGTTTCTAATATCAGAAATGATAATTTAAACAGTAATAATAATGTTTCTGACATAAAAAGCTTCTGCAGTAGATATGCTCTGATATATTCATTAAAATATTTATGTACAAATAGTTGTACAAACATTTGAAGTTCAAGACTGAAGAAATAATCTTATTTGAAATTCAATACGAACTATCTAGCTGTTGTGTAGGTATAGATATATATCTAAGTACTTGCGAGTTGTTTAATAAATAAATAAATAATGTATTCAAAGTAGTATTATATACTAAATGGTATAGAATATATTACTTATAATCAATAAAATTAGTATAATTCCTTCCATTGTTGTTCAAATATGATTATTGGATATAATATAGGTAATATTAAGTAAATAAATATGTTTATAATCACATTATTTAATTATAATATTGACGCCTATCATATACAGTTGATTTTAAAGTATGTTTACATAAATCTTAAGCAATCGTAAGGAGTTTCGGTATTACATTCAAAATGTTACGAATTCCAAGAGAAAAGTTTCAAGACATAACGTTCATCTCCCGAATCAAATAATTCGACCATTTCGCTTAGGAGCAATTAAATGTTGAGGTTGTATTTATATACATGTACAATCGATAGCCAAAAGTACAGCATAAAATGGCTGCCTAGGGCTTATTTTTGGGTGGTTCTTAATTCCAAAAGTCCAATGAGTTAGTAAGATGTTAAAACAAAGTTACTATTGACTGAATGCTTTGACATTCAGGAATCGATGGTGAATTAGCCAGAGTGGGTTCTAGTCCAGAACTCCAAAGGTGCACAACTGTTTCTTGGAGTACCGAAAAGCACAATAAAATATAAAATAAATGAATGGGCGGTACGCGAATCCAACCGTTCTTGGATAAATACTCATGGCCAGGATCATGCTCTTATAAAAAGCTTCCTATGGAAAAAGATCTCTGAGCTTCCACAACTAGGAAAAAAACCATTGAGGATAGATAGATAGATTGTAGAGACTGCCCTGGACGGGCTACACTTCGACCATAAGGTCCATTGTGATGCCTAAGGATGTGAGTGGAGTGGAAGGAATTTTTGTGTATCAACTAGGAATTGGTAGGATATACGGCTGCAGCCGACTATGATAGGAACTATGCCGATATTCATCTGGAGTTCGTGAAGGAAACTGCAGAAAATCTTCTCAAGCATAGCCGGTTACTTTGTTCTTGTCCATATGTCGACAGGTTAGTCAATTAATCGCCCCTTTTTTTTCTTAATAATTGACAAACTGCCGATGTCGGGATTCGAACCCATAACCTTCCAGTTTCCAAGTAGGCATACTGCGCAGGCATAATGCCTTAGACCACTCGCCCACTTGGACTGGTCATGAAGGAGTACCATTGAGGGTACTTACTGGCCTTCCTAATTGGCCACTGCAAACTCAATAAATATATGCACAAAATCAATCTCACAACAGAGGAAACCGGAATTCACATTCTGTGTGAATGCAAATTCCTCTCTTACAAAGAAACTCCTATCACTTAGAATGGACCGATTTCCAAGATTCCCAAGATATATCCTAACGTTTATCAAGACTATAGGGCTCCTGGACCACCTTTGAAGGATACAAGGTACACCGTGTGTATATTATATAAGCCCCATATGGAAAAAAGTGTAGCATATTTTCGAACTCCATGGTTAAATTCTAACATTCTGAAAGAAAAAAAATGCATAAATTCGAAAAGAAAACTGTTTTAATTCATTACGTCAGTTTCTAAGGTAACTTGACAGACAAAAAAATCTAAAATCTTTTAAAGCTTGACGTGTTACTTAAAAGATACGAAATTTACAACCCCAGTAAAATTGTAGACATATCTGTTGTTGATCTACATGCAACACGAGATATGTATCTCCCTTAAACTGAACTTTTGATTTATAGCTTACAAGATAATAAACATCAAATACGTTCTGCCTTTTTAATAATAAATAATACACTTTTGGGAGATGATTTCAATCAATTTTCTAAACAAAGTCATAAATTATTCAATTTTCTTATATACACGTAAAATATTTCCATAAAATTATCTGCATGATGATTTTTCTCCTTCTTTTTCGATAAGGAATTTCATTATGCGTGGCAATCACACGATATGGCTTAGTAAAAAGAATATTTTATCACGAGATGATACCCGTTGAAAAATTGTGATTGTTATATAGATATTGCTTTCCATAAATAATCACAATAGGGAATATGCATGAAAATTTTTTTTCAAATTTATTTTCAGAATATGAAAATACTGTTAATACTGTAATAATATTTAAAAACGAAATTAAAATCCGACAAATATCAAGGAAGCTATAAGCTTTTAAAGATTATTATCTGTCTCTTTCTTGCAAAAATACTAAAAACGGAGTTTTACGTGTATTTTAAATGGTGAAAGTGTAATATGACGTCACATAACATATCAAGAGGGCTATCACCCTCTTTGTCTAATCGGGAATTTCAATCATTCATATCTCGCTTATTTTTAAAGTTAATTAAAAAGTAATTTTACCTTGATATTTGTCAAGTAAACATGCTTCAATTGAAGTGAAAAAAAATTTTCATGTATATTCCCTATTGTGTGGATTGTAATAAAAATCATAACAAAGACTTTTAAGATGAGACATCTCGGATAAACTAAAGACGAGGCGAAAGCACCTCAGAGTCTAGATAAGATGACCATTGTGCTCCCCTTCTAATTCAGTCTAACGAAGTTCACTTCTCCCATATGTTGGCAACAGTAGTCAGGAGCTTGCTTATCAGGTTTTTCTGAAGGTTAATACATTCGGGTTGATATCCACCAAATATTTTGTATCTGCTGTAATCGAGAGGTTTGCAGTTTAAAATGATGTGACTGGATTTTTCTTTCTCGTCGCCGCACAGTCTGTGCATAATCGATCCATTGTGGAATCCTATTGTGTGAAGATGCTTTCGTAGGTGATAATTTGCGATGATGAATCTGGTAACCTTTCGAAACTGTAACCTGTTCAGGTTGAGTGCATCAAAGGACAGCCTCTGAATACATTCCGAAACAGTATTTTCCCAAGTTTTTGTCGCAGGATATTTTCCCTGTGATCACGGTATTAAATTCTATGCACTCTTTGATCACTTGTTTGCCTGCTGTCTTTGAAATTCATAAAATAGGTTCTGGGCCTATAAAAGGTATCCCGACTTCCTTATTTTCTAAGGTATCTGCTTTTTCGTTTTCTTTGAAGCCACGGTGATCTGGTATCTAGATCAATTTAACGTTCCGTTTTGCCAGCACCAGTAGTTTCTCTAGGCAATCCCTAACTACCCCTCAGATGATTTCAGTGGCAGACAAAGATTTTAGAGTAGCCTGACTCTCCTAGTGAATGTATACATTCTGGTTTCCCAGGACGCAAGCCGGTATGGTCTGAGTTTTAATGAAAAAAAGTTCTAATCCTTGTAGGGTACATCGTGCTACAAATTTTTTGTCGGACATTGAACATTCCACAAAATTGTATGTATATATGATTATCACGTATCTATTAACCACTGGAATGTCACAAAAAATTTATTAAACTTGTCTTGCATATTACCATAGAAAAACCATAATTCATTTGCATTTTTGCGATGCATTTATTTATTTAATTATAAACTAGATATAACCTAATTTTTTCCATTATTTTTGCAGAGGTAAACCCTTTATATATACGTGATATTATTATTTTAAGTATAAAACAATTACAGTTGTTGTTTTTTTTCATTTGTACAAATACTATATGGAGATGCACTAGTTTGGATTCCTTTGTCTCTTTTCAGTATGATTTATACAAGTGCATATATATATATATATATATATATATATATATATATATATATATATATATATATATATATATATATATATATATATATATATATATATATATATATAATGTATGTACAAGGTTTTTTAGCGCCACTCTCAAACGTCCTAGTTTTGACTTTTTAGAACAATAATATTAAATGAATCAAACCAAAATTGGATTTGAATAGAATGCATACTTAAAAGTTTTATATATTTACAGTAAAATCTCTTTAAATTGTACTAATTACAATTTAAAACCATTTCGGTGAACTGTAATTTTGCGATTTGTAATTGCTTCAAATTATTTTGTTCGAAAGATTAAAGCTTATATAGATAAATCTTAGGGTATAAAAAGTTTTGCACTTCGACTTTATGGCCCATTGTGCTTCTACTTCTGTCAGACGAGGCTCGCTTCTTCCATATCTTGAAAATAGCCAGGGGCTTGCTTTTATCAGTTTTTCCTGAAGGTTCATATATTCGGTTCATATGTGCTGTACTCGACAGATACGCAGTTAAAGATTATGTGGTTGGTTGTTTCTTCCTCCTCACCGTACAGTCTGCACATAATGGATCCATTGTGAAGTCCTATGGATGCACTTTCGAAAGTATTTGTTAAACTGTAATTATGATAAATAATTATATAAGAAAATGGATTAAGAATTTTCTTGAATTTTCGTTTTAGTTTTCGAATGTAATCTACTTAAAGTTCGATACTCCTTGATACAGTTTTATTTTTCTTTGTCTTTTAGATTAAAAATTTAATCAAGTAATCTTCACGTAACCTTCATGTACAAAGTACAGAAAAAATTGAATGAGTGTTTTGAATATTGGTACGGAGTTTATCTTAAAATATACAACATTTTGTTAAAAATACTTCAAATGATTGTATCGATTGGAAACTATGCAAACTGATCTATCTCATGATTGAATTAGTCAGGGTACCGTCCAATTTTGTGGAAGCGCTGGGAAATAAAAATCGACAACAACGAACGCACGTACCTAAATACATACTTTTAAACGTAAAAAATGAGAAAAAATATAAAGTAATGTGAAAATAACTGACTGTTAACACATTTCCATCGTTTTTTATTTTCTTTGGATCCATATTTGTACTCAAAATTTGTGAAAAATGAAATTATTTTTAAACTTCAAAATTAATGTTTTGAATTTTTTTTTGCAGGTAAGCTATGGTGTTTTTCCACTTCGAGTTTCAACAATTTTTAAAGTAATCCTACAGTAAGTAAAAATTTGTCATGTATTTCGCTTAAATTCATTTTCATTTTGATCAATTTATAATACTCAGATAACTCACATTTCCGCGGATATCGATCTTCACAAAAACATTTTCTTTTTCATTGTCCGTCTTCTGAAAGAAGGAATGCTACGACAAAAGATATTGAGTTAAACTATGGTTTCAAATTCGTCAATGAGCCGCGTTACCCGTTCATTAAAATTGTATTTTGAAAACAATAAGAGATTTGAAATAACACAGTTGTATGTTATAAAAATACTGACAACTTTGGTTCGAAGCACTGTTAATTTTTTTTAACTGAATGAATTCGGCTAATCATTAAATAAATCATTTGTTAAACACCCCACAGTTTTATTTGAGTCCAAGATTTGAGTCTAGCTTTTAGTACATCATCGATTATACAGTAAAACCGTTAACTTAACAAATAACTTAATTTGTTTACTATTTGTTTGAAGACTAATAAAATCCATAATTTTTCACGGCGCCTCCATCAAAATTTATAATTTCTTTTGCATACCCCATATTTCCGAATTCCATCACTAGATCATCCCGATGGTAGCATGTTATTGTATTGTCATAAAAATTAATTACGTGTTAAAAATTTTCATTAAAAAATTTTAAACGGTTAAGGTAGTTTGGTAGCCACATCTTTTAAACTGTACCCCACATTTTTCTATATTTATTCAAAAGATTATAGTTAAAAGAACGTATAGAAAAAAAATCATATTTTTTACTGTTTAAGGATGTTCCAGCATACCACCACTTTTCGACAGATTTTGCTCGTTTTTTTTCACAGACTAAAAATAACGTTTTCTAATAAATTCCGAAGTTTCAGAATTTTTAACCGTTTAGAACGCGAGATAATTAATATCAAAGTTATCATTCTCTCTCACTCTCTCTCATTAGAAGCATGTAAAACTGTTCATATACCTATATATTATTATTGCTTATGCCAACAGTAACAATTCCAACTCTTTACTTGATGCAACTTGAGAGAGATTGGCGCACAACGTTGTCAGACCATTACTTACCATAAAGGGAATGTGTTATAATTGGACGAAAATAATATTTTAAATTATTATATTTCGAAAACAAAACGGTAACACACGATTTTTTAAATATATTTATATAAGAAATATTAAGAAATACTCTCATAGTTTTTTTTAAAATTCTGTCAAGTTGTTTTTCTACTACAACAGATAATGTATTTATCATGCCCACCCCACATTATCTGTTGTATTAGAAAAAAAACTCGACAGAATTTTAAAAAAAACTATGAGAGTATTTCTTAATATTTCTTATATAAATATATTTAAAAAAATCGTGTGTTACCGTTTTGTTTTCGAAATATAATAATTTAAAATATTATTTTCCAATTATAACACATTCCCTTTATGGTAAGTAATGGTCTGACAACGTTGTGCGCCAATCTCTCTCAAGTTGCATCAAGTAAAGAGTTGGAATTATTACTGTTGGCATAAGCAATAATAATATATAGGTATATGAACAGAGCAACGTTGCTAGATCACCGTACCGGAAATATTTTATAGTAGGTGTAAGTATCTGTCTGCCAATAATATGTGTAAGTATGTGTACACAGTGCGGGAACATCCTTAATAGATATAATTAATTAAAGTTATGCAAAAATACATGAGCTATTATGAATATCTTTGTTCAATAACACCGGAAATTAATGGTTTGAGAAAAATCGGCAAACTTGACCCTAAAAAAAATTTTTCAATAGATAGAGCGATGTTTCAAACGTACACTAGAATAAAAGCGAAATTATTATCTCTGTTTTATGTCTGTTTTCTCTGTTTTACACGCAATATGTTATACATTATATGTTATAACATAAAAATATTCACACATAATATGTTATTTAAATTGATCTCGGATTGCGACTACCCAATTACCTTAAGTTGATGATAAATCGGTTGCAACATTTGAAGCAAACAAGATACGAAAACGAACAAAAACCTTTTAAAAAAACATAATTCTGTTATAAAAATGTTCATTCGAAGAGATTCTACATCATACATCAATCCACACATCATATACGAAAGTCAAGTAGTAGAAGAAAAAAATAAACCCTCAAGGTATTGACGTCTTTTCATTCATTACTGACATTTTAATTTCCGCTTGATTCGTTCAGTGGTTGAAGATAGTAGGTACAGTTATATCAGTTTGTACAATATACAGTCAAACCTGGGTAAGTAAGAACTGGATAAGTGAGAAAACTCTATAAGTGAGAGTAATAGCCAGGACCCGTCATTTTAAACTCCCAAAACCTCTATTAGCGAGAAACAGAAACCTCTGTAAGAGAGAGTCGTTTTTCCTTCATGGACCTCCGTAAGTGAGATTGCTACTTATCTATACCTCTATAAGCGACAGTCGAGCTTTATTTATTTATATTATTTAGGAGGAACTATAGCTGCAATAAAAATACATACATATTTACTGCATTCGTACTTGCTGTGACTTGTTATTGCTGCGTACCTCTATAAGAGACAAACGCTACCCATGTATCTGCATTAGCGAGAAACTCGGATTAGTGAGAAACCTCTATAAGCGAGAATGAGATTGTGCTCCCTTGAACTCTCGCTTATCCAGGTTTGACTGTATATATGAGAAGGCCTCTTCTCTTATGCAAAAACCATCAACAGTAAAAATAAACATACATATAGGTACTACATACGATATTCAACCCTAATTATACGCCATTATCATCATCTCCTTCAGGATATAATATTTTATACACATTATTAAAAAGCAGTAAATCAAGGTCAATCATTATTATCATTGTAGGAGGAGGTTTTCGGCAAATAAAGGGAAAGCTTTTTTTTCTATATTCATACGGTAGATATAATTAGTCGTAAAGTAAATACTGTTAGTTTCCTTTGTTTACTTTTATCTATTTGTTCCATATTGTCGGGAAAACAATATGGAACCTACACTTAAATTTAAAAAAATAGAATCGACTTAAGTAAGAAAAAATTCGTTACGCAGGAGCTGCTTCAACTTAGCGAATTTCCTTAGAATACATAAATCACTTTCTAACGGTCACAATTTTTGTCTGATCAAAATGAAATGTCGCATTTGATATTTGATTTTAGTATTTGTAAGGCCAGTTTTGTTAATAAATGACATACTGATAAAATCGAAAAATTTATGAGAAGTAAAGTTGTAGGAAGTAAGTTTTCTGTAATTTTGTTTCTTATGATTTTTTCTGTTACACTAACATTTACAGAAATATTGACGGTTTAAGATTGAAAATTAAATTCCTTAATATATCTGTACACATTTGAGTTTGAGCAAAAATCATAAGGTGATGAATTGTAGCAAAGATGATTTTCTACAACTTTATCCCTTAAACATTTTTCGATTGTTCTAATATTAAGAGAGATATTTTATATTTTGTCTTTTCTTCTCTCTTGATGCCCCCCTTTTCCCTTGACGTTTATTATTAAGAAAATTAGTCATCAAATACTAAAATCATATACAACATTTCATTTTGACCCGACTAAAATTGTGACCGCTAGAAAGTGATTTATGTATTCTAAGGAAATTCGCTAGTTGATGCAGCTCCTGCGTAACGAATTTTTACCGAACAGTAGATTTAATGATTTGACGTTCAGTTGCCGAGGTAAATCCTGTGTATACGATTTTGATGTAATTTAAATATCTAAAAAATATTCAGGGAATTTTTCCTTCAATCAGGGAAAAAACATTTTCCACATAACACTAAAACACATTTCCCAGAATTAGTCATTATAAATAATGAAACAAACCACACAAAATCAGTCCAAAGTATCCAACTAGAGAACTCTTGGAACAGGGCAAGGAGGTATTCAGTGGCGTCGTCAAAAGTCGAGCTATGATTTCAAAAATTTATAATTGATTTATGCCTTATTTATTCGGTTTTCGGAAAAAATAAGACAAAAAATACCTTTTGACGCCATGTGTACAATGGATCAAATTGATCGCAGTACAAACCCTCTTTCTAATAAAACTACCAGGATTTTCATCATATGAACAATAAAATCATCTAAATAGAAAGTTACGCATTGATTTTCTAAAACTACGCCGTCAATAACTTTATTGTTTACACTGCGTTGTACAAATGCAATTTTAATAATAAAAAAATTGCATGAATAATTAATTCAATTGATATAACATATGACCCTGAAATACCCTTCACATTGGTAACAGCTTTATTTTTATCGTATATGTCACACCGTAGGTTGACAGAGATGGGGTTATAATATTTACGAGAGACGAAAAGTCTACGTTGATTTTGTCAATTAAAAATGGCGATAAAATCAACATTTTGTTTAAATATATAAAACTGTTGCAAAATTGAAAAGCGACATGTTATTTATATTGTTAAACATTGTTAAAATGTATGCAGTTTTTTTATTCATATGAAAACAAAATTTTTGTAAAACTGCGCAAACTCGCAAACAAAGAGTTTGAAATATTCCCACACAAAATTGTAACAACCAGACCTAGACGAATTGAATTCGACTAACAAAAATAACAGTTTATTAAATTTGCTACGTTGTCTTAGCGTGTTCTTTATAATAGTCAATATCATCCCCTGAATAAATATATATGCAAGCGTTTTATCAAATATAACACACACAGAACGAACGCTATATGGAGTATAGCCATTGACCTCCATATGTAAACTGAGTATTGGTTGGAATATATCACGATATACTGGTATATTCTAGAGCTAAAAATTAATTCCATAAGGATGGTAAATGAATACAAATTTGTGGATTATAAAACCAATGTTTATAATAGATAGCCTCAATATTTAATAATCAATTACAAGTTTGTTGATGGTTATCAAGTTTAATCTAGGGACATACGTATTGCACTATGCTGTCTCTTATTTCTATCTCGATCTAGATAGATAGATTGTAGAGGCTGCCCTGGACAGGCTACACTTCGACCATAAGGTCCATTGTGATGCCTAAGGATGTGAGGATGTGAGTGGAGTGGAAGGAATTTTTGTGTACAGACTAGGAATTGGTAGGATATGCGGCTGCAGCCGACTATGATAGGAACTATGCCGATATTCATCTGGAGTTCGTGAAGAAAACTGCAGAAATCCTTCTCAAGCATAGCCGGTTACTTCGTTCTTGTCCATACGCTGACAGTTTAGTCAATTAACCGCCTCTTTTTTGTTCTTAATAATTGACTAACCGCCGATGTTGGGATTCGAACCCATAACCTCCCAGTTTCCAAGTAGGCATACTGCGCAGACATAACGCCTTAGGCCGCTCGGTCACTTGGACTGGTATCTCGATTTATCTCTTTATATGTAATTGTCTCACATAGTCAATCTGTGCTAAAAATCAATCTGCTCCGCTAAACTAATATCTCCTCTGGTTTTCGAATGCGTAGAATCACGGAAGAGCCTGGCAAGGACAAAAACGGTCACATTGATGTGGATACTAAGACACTGCGGAGTTGAGTGCAATGAAACGATCGACGAACTCGCCCGTGAATAAGCCGCACTGCCATATCAGGGACCGGAACTATATCTAGGAATAACTAGTCTAAATGTATGGGTGGATAAGTGTATGAACAGGAAATGGAAAGACTCAGCAAGCTGCAGGCAAGCCAAACAAATGATAGCTGCGTGCAATGCCACGGGCTCAACTTGGCTAAACCTTCTGGTTGGGGTACTTACCGGTTACTGAAGACTCAAGAGGCCTTCTATCTATATCTCATGAGGTTAGATGGCAGTGCACTCTGTCCGGACTGTAACGGGGCGCATAAGACACCCTTCCACCTTCTGACAGAATGAGTCTTTACCGAGCCACTATGTGGTATCTAGCTTTAAGCTCAACCGAAAAGGGGGAATCTGTGGTAAAGCAACTAAGGTGGAGCTTTGTCCTGTCGTTCACAAAGAAGACGGTAGGTTCTACAACTAACATAGAGGAATCAGGTGTGATAGAGGATAGAATAGGTCAAAGGGATGGATTAGGGGTTGGTAAAAAGGCTTTATGTTCAGTTCTCATCAATCAAGACTGTAGTGTATCCTTCTATGCTATAAGGAACATTCCATATATAGAAGTCAGTGAATATAGCACACAGACGTGGTTATATTCAGCTGATGCGGAGCTACATGTATAAATATATAGAGCTATCTTTCTCTGGATAGTAAGAAAATCAATACATGTCATATGCGCGCAGTATTGCACACGTATTCTAGTTAGAGGGGAATGATAATAATAGTGGGGGAAAGAGCTTAATCCCTAATGGTTCATAATACGACTATGTATATGTTTCATGTATTGTAGGTAGCAGAACGAACGATGCACATCCCATCGTAACAATATAATATGTTGGTTGACCTTCAAATCCTTCTCGACGACGCTATTGCAGACATGACCTAGCCATTTTCACATCTCGCAATATCATTGTACAAACAAAACAAGAATTTAAGTAAACATTTATTTTACCTTTTTTATTTTTTGTGTTTTTAGAAATGAAAAGAAATATATTTATATATGTTGTTTGTATTGGGAAAAATGTCTCATCCATCATCTCAATAATATTATGGAGAATAAAATATATTGCGTACAATGAAAAATGTATTTTCAGCATTTTTTCCGCTATTGTTGAAAAATATTATGGAGAATAAAATATATTATTCGAGTCAAATTAGCTTCAAAAAGTCAGTTTCAGGCAGGTTGCTCGGAATCGCAATTTTTTAATCGATTCATCTTGACGTCCTGAATATGACCCTAAATTTTTACGGTCCAACTCGTGACGGAACAGGGTGAAAATTTAGGGGCATAGAATATTATTCAAATCTATATAAAAAAAGTGTGTGTGTCAGCTCCGACGCACCTGGAGTTATGTCCTTAAGAACGTTTGTCTTTGCCCCGCATATATTATATATTATATATTATATTGTCCATACTAAATTAAATATTTAATTATAGGTATAGCTCATACAAATTTATATAAACTACACTAATAATTAAATGTCCAATAAATAGAAAGCGCACATGTTCATATGTACAATATATATCATCTTAATACATGAATAATAACCTACCTAGCACCCACGTGTTTATCGGATATTCCGGCACTATTATCTACACCAGTTTCTTCCATAGTTTATATAATTTTCAATTCAATGTGAATATAATTATCATTATTCATAATCCACAATAATAATATTAATTATCGAAACTTTAAAATATTTATATAAATAAACTACACTAATAATTAAATGTCTAATAAATAGAAGCGCATATTCGTATTATGTACAATATATACCATTTTAATACTGACTTAGTAATTGCGGTTCCAAGCAACCTGCCTGAGAAATCCTAATTTAACTCTACTATATTGCGTAAAATGAAAAATGTATTTTCAGCATTTTTTCCCGCTATTGTTGAAAAGAGTATTCTTTTATTTTTAATAAAGTTTGTGAAACAATACTCGAAAATATTATTTGAAGTGTATACTTTTTTTGATTTGAAAAAGTTTTTGTTATTATGAGTAGTATTGGCACTTTGCCAATTGGGGTTGAATACTCGATGATGTTTTAACGTATAACGTATATAATTTATGTGTGAAATTTGAGTAGTCCCTACTCATCAATTTGTCTGTGCTTTTTAACAAGCTTTTTTATTTAACATGAGTGGTACGTATGTAATATAGTACCAACTATTCTAGATGAACTAGATAATAGAATTCGAAAATATTTCCCGAAATAGAAATTTGATGGATGTATGAAAGCGTTCGTAAATAATATTACTTTTTTAGCCTCCAAAAAGAGCACCTTTGGTCTAGGTGCTAGGGACCCGTATGCGGTACCCCTCTTTCTGATTGTTATTAGCCTCCAAAAAAATATATATTTTCAAAATACAAGCTTTTATTTGAAGGCAATACACTGAAAAGATAATAAAAGCTTGTAATATAATTTTTGAAAATATACATAAAATAACTGGTTAATCAAATTTGAAAACAAAAAAATTACAAAATATCAGACTTGTATAAAATAATGTAAATACAAATACTTAGTAAAAACTAGTATTTATATTTAACTATCAATTCTTGTCGTTTTATTATTATTTATCGGTCAATTTATTAAAACAATCAACATTTTCTCAAGGTTAAATGACATCACTTCAAAAAGAGTACTGACAAGAAGTGTCTGTTCTGTATCTGGTACAAATTTGTTGGCTGATACTCCCAAAATAATCCAATAATAATTTGGTGAAGATTTGCTCATAGACAAATATAAATCTTGGAAAAAATAAATGGCTGGAGCGCTGGCTCCTTTTTTCTGAATAGTTCACATATTTTTTTCCGTTTTAACAATGACATGGAACCAATAAAATCGTGTCGGTTATTGAATGGCGTTTCGCGATTCATTTTTATAGCAACAAGGAACATCTACTCGGAGAACAATTACAATTAGCTAATTCATACTGATGATGACTACTTTGTAGTCGAAATACGTATTTACAAAATAAAAAAATAAAAATTTTGATTTAGGAAATTGGGGCAAAACTCGTTCTCTTTAATATTATTTATATTCAAGAATTGTTTTAACAGTATTCAATTTTTTTTTTGGGGTCACTGTTGCAAATTATTACCTTTAAATGTGAATAAATTTTTTTTAAATTCGCAATATATGTTCTTTATTTTTTACACTAGTTTGTTGAGTCCAACTTTATAAGCTATTTATTTTTATAAGAAATGTATAGAAAATTTTTCCAGTTTTATAAAAAACTGAATACGTGCGAACCGTTTACGTATATCATGCATGTTAAAAATTTCAAATTTGATTGCAAATATCTGGCATTTACATTAATATCATATATCAATTTTAACAAAAAATCAGAAAACTGGGTGAATTACCTTAAGTACAGTTTTTCACAACGAAAGAACAAAAAGTTTAGAATAAGAAAAGATTGTGATTGTGATGTTGATTGTTCAACGTGTTTCAAATAGTTCAAAGATACAATCATACATAATATTTTGTGCAAAGGCGGTTTATAAAAAGTTATCTTCTAAATATCAGTACTTAAATCGTTATTAAATTAATGGTGAAAGCAATTTATTTATAATCTCTAAGCACTTATTTTTGTGCCGACTAATTCGTAATAGAAAAAAATTTGTTAAAAATTAGTTTTGTGGTTTTAAAAAAACAAATTTCTATTGCAATGTTCTGTGAAATTAAAACTCTTAAAAACTAATTATTTCATAGTACTAAAATGATTAGTTTATTACCAAGCAAATGTTGCATAGATAAAAATTATGCCCCATTAATATTGGATTGTTGTACCGTAATTCAAAATAATATATAAAAATTGGAAAATTTTTATAGCTCAAAATACACGTAGTTTGAATGAAACGAACAACATTCATGAACAGAACTTGAAATAAAAATGAAAATGAAAACAAATTAAGTTTAATGTCATTGCTGCTGTTTTTTTTTATATTTATTTTACGAGTACTGTTCTTGACATTGAAAATTTTATATCACAATGTTGTCTGTCAAACATCGTATAACAAGATATTACATGTTTGATGGTTGTTATACTATCGATTCGTAAAGTGTGACTCTTTTTTAAAAATTTTACTTTTTAAAAACTTAAAAACAATTGAAGAATATGTAAATAGTAAATAAACAAAATTTTAAAAATATTGTTACACAGAAGCTGCCTCAACGTAGCAAATTTCCTTAGAATACATAAATTACTCTCTTGCGGCCACAATTATAGTCTAATCAAAATTAAATGTTGTATCTGATATGATTTTAGTATTTGCAAGGCCAATTTTATTGATAAATGCCATAGGTCAAGGGAAAGAAGAAAAAGTCATAGAGAAAGAAGAAAATATAAAATATCTCTTAATATTAGAATAATCGAAAAATGTATAAAGAGTAAAGTTGTAGAAAATCATGTTTGCAACAATTCATTGCCTGATCATTTGTGCTCAGTGCTTTACTTTAATGTGTACAGAGTATATTTGGAATTTTAACCCAATCTTCAATTG
The DNA here is from genome assembly GCA_963920215.1 of Nineta flava. NCBI lineage: Eukaryota > Metazoa > Arthropoda > Insecta > Neuroptera > Chrysopidae > Nineta > Nineta flava. Next base: position 119,152,361 of record OY986041.1, read on the forward strand.
TAAATATTTCTGTAAATATTAGTGTAACAGAAAAAATGATAAGAAACAAAATTACAGTAAAACTTAGTTCCTACAACTTCTAATAAATTTTGTGTTTCACCCATCCTTAAACCCCCCCTTCTTCCCATTAGCGAACCCCCTATTGTCCAATTTTACCAATTAACGAACTTGACCTTTCAAATACCAAATTTCATTCCAATCGGAATAAAACTGTGACCGCTAGAGAGCCCACAAGCACAAACGTGTATATATGCAAATATATATATATATATATATATATATATATATATATATATATATATATATATATATATATACTAGTAGGTAGGATCTATGGACATTTGAGAAAGTTTTACGAAATTCCATCATCGGTACGAAAACAATAGCTGCATTTTCTTTCAGGAAATTCGCTAATACAACGACATCAAAGATCGTGAATGATATGCCTTCCACTACCGTAACATCTTAGGTAGGTTAGAGGCAGATCGTTGGTCTACAATGTCAGAGGTCGTGGAATCGCGATTCCCATAGGAACTAGGTAGGTTGTGCGGCTACAGCCGACTATGATAGGCACTATGCCGATATTCATCTGGATTTCGTGAAGGAAACTGCAGAAAACCTTCTCAAGCATAGCCGGTTACTTCGTTCTTGTACACACGCCGACAGTTTAGTCAATTAACTACCCCTTTTTTTTTTCTTAATAATTGACAATCTGCCGATGTCGGGATTCGAACCCATAACCTTCCAATTTCCAAGTAGGCATACTGCGAAGACATATCACCTTAGACCGCTCGGCTACTTGGACTGATTCCCATCTTATATGTGTATGATTTTTCATATAAAACTCTTGTTATTACTGTATATAATATTATACATATATATGACTTACTGGTTCAATTTTTATGAACGGGAGTGTATTATGTGCCATAAAAGTAGTGTTCATTTTTCAAAAAGTTTTTAGTTGATTTATACCATATTCATTCGGTTTATTGAAAAATATTTCGAATAAAAGTTGTTAGCACATTTATAATGAACCACTTTTTCGAAAACCGAATGTATAGGACACAAATCAACTATGAAATTTTGAAAAAGTAAGGTCACTTTAGTGGCCATCTGTTCAATGTGTGTTGGTGGTGGTATGATGTAACAGAAGTTTTATAGATGTATAGATCGTAAAGAGTATAAAAATTACAATATATGTTTATAGTAAGTATATTACCTATTTTATAAAACGGAAACTTTCGATATAAAAGAGAATTATAATTTATTTTATTTTCTGTATTATGTTATACAGCGAGCTATAACATACAACTATAACTACACAAAGCTACACAACAGTGTTATAATAAAGAATTTATGTAAATAATTTATTTTATTTTTATTTATTTAATACAGGGTGTAACAGAATAAACTTCTCGATTATGGCTATAATTAATTAAACCAAACAAATGCATCGTTTATTTAAGTTGCTATTTAAACGGCAACCATACTTACTTAGTGAATAAATCGACGCTAGGTTTCAAGAAAACAATTAAAAATATGTAAATAGTAAATATAATAATAATAATAGGAGCCAGTCATCCCATAGGCTGGGCAAAGGCCTCCTCCAGAATACATCATTCGTGCCTATCGTGTGCTTGTCTTGTCCAGCAACCACCAGCAGTGGATACAAGCTCATCACGCCATCTTTTATTTGGACGGCGTTTTCTCCGCGTACGATTACACGTTGTCCATAAAATAGCTCGTAATGTCCATCTACATTCTCGAATTCGCGAAATGTGTCCCGCCCATTTCCACTTAAGCCGCTATACACTTACTACCACATCTTTAACTTGTGTTTTATTCCTAATTTCGCAGCAGCGAATTTTCTCGGCTCTCCGTATTCCTAATATAGAGCGCTCCATAGTCCTTTGACAAGTTAGGAGTTTTTTGTAATCCTTGTTTGTGCAGGCGTTAGTTTATGAGCCATAGATTAAAATGGGATGCATATAAGACTCCGCTACAAGAGCATTCAATTTTTAGATGTTACTTTGCGAGGCGAAAGTTTTTGGCACAAATTTGCACATATTTCAAAATCTCTGCCACTCACCTCTTGTGTCATCTCAACTTTCTATGGCTGTATTCTAAGTAGGTAGTTACTCATCTTTCAATATCGCAAAATCAATGGAATACATTTGTAAATTTGGTGGCGGTGCTGAGAAACATAAGAAAGAAATTAACCAGTTATCTAATTATTATTAACCTAGGTTGTACGTCGGATATACCAGGATATCTTGGTATATTCCAAGACACTAGCAACAACGTCAAATTTATAAATCTATTGTTTTTGCGATGTTTGGTTAAAATTTTAAAATCTTCCCATATTTACAGCGTTTCTTAGAATTCTATCTGTTCTTAGCAATTGGGAAACATAAGAAAGAAATTAACCAGTTATCTAATTATTATTGGCATTAGTGGCAAAAAAAAATGGGTGGAGAATCGGTGGTTGAAAAACAGTACGTCTTCATCTGGGCTATCAGCCCTACAAGAATATGCAATTCGCAAATATTACGGAGAAGTGTCATAAAAATGCCTCTTTTTGAACCCATTTCTTGTACTATAAATACTCTTCTTCTTTCCGACTCGTAGTTTATAATGACGCACCCTGTACATGCCTACGTATGTGTTATATTTACTTGCAATTCCACGATTTTTTGTTCATTTTTATTACACTGTCGATTACATACATTGATATGACACAGAAACAAAAAATTGCTTAATTACTGTGTGCTTATATTTTTATTATGATTTATGTTTACCATATTTTTTAACGAATAGTTCTTTGTAACTCTCATAATTTGGGTGGTATTGCTGCCTTCAGTCATAGATATTTTTATTCGTTAGTACATGATGATGCTTCTGTATTTTTTGTTATCAAATGTTGTGTTTCTGTAGTCTCAATCAAATTAAATTCTTGCATTATATTCAATTATTACTACATATTAAATTTGTAATACTCTGAAACGCTTTAATAGCTAAAATCTGACACATGTGAATCTTTGTTTTCATACACAAACAGTAAAAAAACAGGGGTAAATTGAAAGTAAACGTAGTTGATTTAACTACGCGGTGGATATAAATACGACGAACCGAATGAAACTGCACTCTAAACTACGTTGATAAAATTCTTATATAGGGTGTCGCATAAGTAACGTTATGATTTAATTAGTGAATAAATTTTTTGTTTACGTTTTTTTTTTGAATTAACTTGGAAAAACTTCGGAAATTTATGAAGGAAAGACTCAGCACAGAACAAAGAATCCAAGTTGTTCAATTTTATTTTGAAAGTCAGCATTCGATTATTCAGACACAAAGATCATATCGAAATTTCTTTCATGTTCCGACAATTTACCGATTGGTTCAGCGTTTTCGGCAACATGGGGTTGTCTGTGATCTTCCGCGTGCTGAAAGACCTCGTGCAGTTCAAAATGATGTGAACATTGCTCGGGTGCAAGCAAGTGTTGAGGAAAACCCAGAAACTTCTACCAGACAACGATCTCAGCAGTTGGTGATGTCTAGGCGGTCTTTGCAAAGAATTTTACATTCGTTACACCTTTTCCCATATAAGATTCAATTGGTTCACGAGTTAAAACCAAATGAAGCCCAAATACGCATTCATTAAACAAATAACGTTACTTATGCTCCACCCTTTAAAATATGAAACAAAAATTTGTTATTGAATTTCTTGGATGTATAAAAATTTGGATGGTCTAATTTATCCAACCAGTTAATGAAAGTCGACAAGTTTTCTTACACAATAAAAGAAATGAGGTAACATAAAACTAACTGTAGTCACTTTTGAAATATGCGGCGTATTTGCTATACCCACACGGTGTAATTGAAAGAATTATCCAAAGTTTGACGCAAATTTATAAGTTTGTAAATTGAAAGTGTTGATTGTTCTTATTTAGATACCTTTGCATGAACACTGCCTATTATTTATATGTTTATTACCTTAGCAGCCATCAACAAACAATTCCAGAGGCCCGAGGTTCGATTCCTGGTTGACGAGTTAATTTTTTCATATCAGTATTTAATTTGATTAATAAATTCAATGACAATGAAATGTGTCGGGTATAAGCTATAGTCTTCTACAGTTCTTCTACAGTCATACGTAACCGAAAGGAATTTGGACAAACACTTGTATGTTGACACGAAAGTATACACAAATAAACAAATATTAATTCAGACATATTTATATATTTTTTTAAATAAAGATTAGATTGAAATCAAAATTGTTTCTTATATATTTAATTGTAGGTTTAAGATATTGGATTTATTTATTTCTTCCAATCTCCTACAAGCACAAAATATACATTATCTAGAGCACGGTAGTGCGACAGGCCGATTTTAAGTTGAAATTAAAAGAAAAAATTGCATGTGATGTATAATCATCGTTTTATTAAGCAGTTTTGCATCCCTTGTAATAACGAAAAATTCCTATCACTTTGGATTTCGACTAGAATTAGTTATATCTCTACCGAGTTCAGTATTTACTCTAAATACATGATGTACACATACACTCACTATAAATACTTCCAATAAGATCATAACTACATCCTATAGTTCGATAACAATATATATCTATCATAATAGAACATGTCACAAGCGAGTTTAGTTTACATCTTCGTATAATAGATCTCCCACGAGTATGAGAGAGTACATATGTATACATTAAGCTATGTGTAGAGAAGAAGGTCTTATAGGTTTGATATAAACAAACATATTTTTCATAACTGTTCGAGTGTTTTAAACATGGTTTTAAAAGTGTTTTATACATGGTTTGAAAGTGATAAAATGTTGTGGTTCCATCCACTCTGTTGAGATAAGACCCACTTGCATACAAAATTTCAGCATTGTAGGTCTTTTAGTTTTTGATACATTCCAAAAATATATCATTATAAGTAAAAATTCAAAATTTAGTAATATATCACAATAAGTAAACTTATAGGTAAAGGTATAAATAGATTCAGAAACTACCAATAGATGACATGGCACTCATGACAATTGTCAGCAAAAAATGTTTTATACATGTATTGTCTGGAGCTCTACTTTGTGGAACATATTTATAATAAGGAATGTTAAAAAATTTACAAAATAACTTTGCTAAGTACCACCAGATATGTTTATTGTTTTTTATTAAAAACACTAATCATGTGACATATGTTTCGCACCATTATGGGCATTATCAAACACATTGTTTTATACATGGTTTGAAAGTGCCAAGTTTCCAAAACAAACACACCTTAAGCCATCAATCTTTCTGCCATAAATTTCTGTGTTTTTTTTTTACATTTCGCAAAGGAAATATATAATAAAAAATAATTCATTTCAATTACAAAACAACTTAACACTTGACGTACTTATTATTTGTTCTTTAAAAGGTATAACTGAACATCTATATACTTATTTATAAATGACTTATTTTTTAATGTACAAATCATGTTTTTGTACAATAAAAGCAGATAAATCATTATTTACGAGGCGAACACCCTGTTGAAAAATCATCTATACTCTATAAATGTGTTTTACCGCGTCGAAAGAAATCCAAAAAGCCTAAATATAAATAGCCCAGTACCAGCGAATGAGAGAGATAATAAAAGAGGAAGCCTAATAGTCCAGTGCCTAGCAGTGATTCTCAACCTTTTTTTTTTGTCGCGGCACACTTTTTAACGATTTCAAAATTTGACGGCACACAAAGAAAAAGATAAGTTTAAAAGTTACTTACCTGTAATACACTGTGTAAAATAGTTTATGATAATAATTTTGAATATAAAATAAAATAATATGTACTACAAAAACAACAGTACGTTTATTAAGGGATTAATTACAAGTAAATAATAAGAATACTTTTTAATGACAAATTTGAGTTTGATGGTTTTTGATAATTTCATTTATATTTGGTCGTAAAAATGACAATACTACTCTCATATAGTTTTCTAAATTTAACAGTCTCGATCTTCTTTTCGTTTTTATGTTGGTTAATACTTTACTATATACATTTCTAAAATTTGGCGGCACAGAAAAGTACCGCGGCACAGTGGTTGAGAATCACTGACCTAGTGAATGAGAAAGATAATAAAAGACAATAATATTGATTATTGGAAATGGAACCACATCCTTCTGATTTATCTGTGTCTATAAAATTCATATTTGATTACTATTTTAAATTTAAAAAAAAAAAACATAGATATGAGATCATATCTCACAACGGACATTCAGTGTAATTATATTTGCATGATAACTTATTATGTATGAAAATAATAAAATTATTATACTTTCTCCTTATTAAAAAATAAACAAACACAAACTAAAAAAAAATCACTTCATTTAATTAAAATTATGATAGATAGCAGTCAGACAAGTCATGTTGCTAGCTAGTAGCTAGTCAGTCATAACGTTGAAGTATATAAATAATAAATTACCAAGTTGAACTTGACAATAATTAGGTGTCAATTTCATTATTAAAAAAAAAAGATGAAAAAAATCATATGTTTGTTAGTGGTAGAGTAGTGCTTATTGTCAAGGTTATACATTTTAACAATTTATATTTTTCTCTTCGTCTGTCTACGTTATCTAGATTATGTGTTCTTTCTTTGTTTAGTTTGTTTCATCTACAGTCTGTTTTCAAAAGCATTTCTAATAGGGAATCAATGTTAAATAAATAAATAAAATATTTACTATAAAACCATCCATACATACAAATACATAAAAACATTTGGCTGCTTGTGGTATGATGTTTGATTGATGTCATTTAAGAGTGGGGATTTAGTGATGCCCACTTAATTTATAATATTATTATTCATTATGTATGCACACACACACACTACAGACTACAGAGTACCCCCACTATTTTTATTTCTTTATGAAGCATTGTGTAGTTACTATAGTAAATAATATTTAACATTGATTGTATATTAGCAAAGTTTTCCAAAACAGACGGTATAAACATTCATTATTATTTATTTATATACTTTTTGGTGTTCTGTATAACTCGTAATACATATCTGTATGTATGGTCAAAATCCGAATTTATGTCTAATTTCAAGGGAATGAGGTCGAAATATTTTTTTTACCAAACTCTAATGGACAAGGAATTTGTAGGTAGACTAGGAATTGGTAGATTAGGATTGGTAGAACTATATCGAGATTCATCTGATGTTTATGAAAGAAAACTGCAAAAAACCTGTTACTTCCCTTTTGTTAGAACCCTTTCGTTCTTGTCCATACGCCGACAGTTTAATCAATTAACCACCCCATTAATTTTTTTTATATTAATTTACAATAGCAATGTACGTCATTTTTGATTTCGCCAGTATGCTCTCTTTCTCACCACAAATATATGAACCTAAGATATGAAAACCTGATAAGCAGGCTCCACTATTGCCAAAATATGAGCGAAGCTAATATCGCGAGACTAAAGTAGAAGAGGGAGCACAATGGGCCCAATGGGCACAATAGGCAATAAGATCGAAGTGACACTTTTGAAACCCGAAGGTCCTATCTATCTACCGATGCTCTCCTTCAAGAGTGTCATAGTTTATCATGAGATGCTTTAGAGTACCCGTCATCTAACCTCTTACGAAATTCATAAACATGCCTTGCATTTTATTTGGTTGAAGTTACCATTTTATATGGTTGCTGGAAGGAGTCTTATTGGAAGTGATGTTATATCCAAGCTATGGTGAGGTTTACTATGTCCGTTCTGTAGCCGATAGGGAATTTATCTGTTGTTTTTGTGAACATTCGAATTGTATCTTTTCCTCCAATTTCGGTATCGTCGAAGGTAGCATATCTCATTGATTTTATTCGTCGTGATCATTGCGCTAACAGTACTATAGCCGTGTCCTTCTCTTCTTCGTAATTCGAACAATTGAATTTTTAATTCCCACGGACAGATGTCAGGATTACAGTCTTACGTCCTAGTAACTTTTATTGAACTTGGCTATCATTAATTTGGCTTTCTTTTATCTGCTATATCTTTCATTATGGAGGTTCATAAGATTCTTTCAAGACGAAACACCTTAGAACTCTTCGTTTTCAATGCTATTCCAACCAACTATCTGCTATTTTGTGACCCTCTATCGTTGGCTATCACAGAAACTCTTTTGGTATTTATTCTCAAAGTTTCTACAAACGTTACCAGTCCAAGAGGCCGAGCGGTCTAAGGCGATATGTCTGCGCAATTTGCCTACTTGGAAACTGGGACGTTAAAAGTTCGAATCTTGACATCGGCAGTTTGTTAATTATTAAGAAAAAAAAAGGGCGGTTAATTGACTAAACTGTCGGCGTATGGACAAGAACGAGGCAACCAGTTATACTTGAGAAGCTTTTCTGCAGTTTCCTTCACGAACTCCAGATGAATATCGCCATAATTGCTATCATAGTCGCTGCAGCCGCATATCCTACGAATTCCTAGTCTATACACAAAAATTCCTTCCACTCCACTCACATCCTCACAACCTTAGGCATCACAATGGATCTTATGGTCGAAGTGTAGCCTGTCCAGGCCAGCCTCTACAATCTATCTATCTATTTATCTACCTGTGTGTAAAATTTCCAAAAGACAAATTTCGACCTAAAATATACTAACGCTCTGCTACCATAAATGTTGAAATATACCAAGGTATCCTGGTAAAGAAATAGTTTATGAATTTTCAATCAATGTTTATTAAGTTTTCCTGATATGATAATGAAAATAGAAAGTTTGTGAATGAATACGAAAAGTACCCTAGTTAAGTAGTAATTATACCAACTCGATTAGATATTCAAGTCTAAGATCTAATGGACAACAATACAAATACATCATTTCCTTCTGACAATTTGGTTCCAAGCATTCAGAGATCTCCGTCTACAAAATGTACACTCCCGTTCAATAAAATTGAACAGACCTGAAATGTTAATTTTCTTACATTTCATAAAACTCCTCACTTTTTTAACTCTCTGTATAATTATTCATTTATAAACAAAGATAACTAGTATATATTTGAAGTGTGAAAAAAGAAATGGAAATATAGTAAACAACATTTACTACAAGAATAATCAAAATTGTGAGAGACTGATTCGATTCAGATCTGTTCAATTTTATTGAACGGGTGTATACATTTTGACCTGCCAAAAAAAAAAAATTTTATCAGATAATCGCTAAAATAGTTATTCGCAATCTAAATGAAGTAAATCTAAAAATCTTGTTTGGTTAGTAATGTATATACACATGCCGACTTTTATCATGAAGTTTATTTATAAAAAAAATTGTGTTGACTTGACCAAATATGTTGTTAGGGAATTTTATTTATTCTCCAGTTCTTATCACATTTTTTATCACACAATCTTATATGGATTAAATATGTCTAGAATATAAATATATCGGACTTACTAAAAATTATGTCTTGTACAAATTTCGTATTTCTTTATTTATTTATTTATTTTAGTGTGTAAATCTTAGTTAAACTACTTTCAGCGGGTCATTTTTGTACTGGATATTTGGATTATTAGAGTGAATTTATTTGAAATCCATGGGACTTTCATTCATAGTCATTTTAATTGTTTTGTTTATGTCAAAGTTTATCTTTACTGATTTAACTTTTATCGATTACGATAGAATTTCCTTTTTATTCGCTTTTCGGTGATATCTCGCAAATCTCTTATGAAATCGTCAAATGAGTACGATTTTCGCGTGTTTTGGGTAAGTTTACGTTATTTAGTCAGTTTTATCCAAATCGAAAACAAATTTTTTATTGAATTTTTATATAGGATGGGATTTGTATTGCATTTGATCGTTTTTTGTTGGGACTTGGAATATATTTTGATATGAATTTAGTCGAATGAATTGCAATATACGACTTGTTTTTTAACGTTTTAGATCATTTAACATCAAAATAGAATCTGTTTTTTTTTAATACTTCCCTAACATCATTAGAACATTATTACCTTACGTTGGTAATTACAGTATAAATTAGCATAAAACGTTGTAAAAGATAATCATAATCGTTAATACAATTATTTATAACATCTATTAAAATTTATACTTAAGTTCCATTATCATATACACTGCAACTGCAACTACAACTTACGTACAGTGAATAAAACTAATGCCCGTATTCATAGTCCAGTCTTGAGCGAGTGCTTAAGCTTACCTTCATGAAGATCGTCTTATTGGTTTTAAAACATGACGAATTCATAGATATACATAAGATCATCTTCGGTAAGACGATGGTTTCAAGCATGATCTTATTCGGTTTAAGATTAGCTTTAATAAGACGAATTTAGGGCGCAGAGGACTCTTTGGTCTAGGACTCCTTAAGTCTACTAAAATGCTGTCTTAAAGAAAATCTTCTTTTTTAATAAAAAGTAAGGTGAAGTTCTACAATAAGATTGTCTTATTTGACTGTGAATAACATCAACAGTCTTCTTCAATTCTTCATATCGCCTTAAGGATGTTCCAGCATACCACTACTTTTCGACAGATTTTGCTCATTTGTTGTTCACAGGTTAAAAATAACAAGTTTTCTAATAAATCCCGAAGTTTCAGAATTTTTGACCGTTTAGAACGCGAGATAATTAATATCAAAGTTATCATTCTCTCTCACTCTCTCTCATTAGAAGTGTGTAAAACTTCATGCCCACCCAACAATTATCTGGTTATTAGAAAAAATACTTGACAGAATTTAAAAAAAAAGGAGAGTAAAGATAAATATTTACTATATAAGTTTTAAAAAAAAATCGTGTGTTACCGTTTTGTTTTCAAAATATAAAAGTTTAAAATTATTCCTTTTCTTCAACATAACATTATTTTGTATATGTGAGCAGTGTTTGTGTCTATGTGTTGTATATGTGTGTTTATGTATTGGTGCTATAATAAAATCAAACCGGTTTCTTGTACTGATTGCATAACACTGAGCTGGAACGTCCTTAAGAAGATGTGACTATGAATATTTATCCAACCACACATATCTTAGCTTAGATCAAACGTGTAAGCTTGCCTCAAGATTGCGTCTATGAATCTAAACGCTGCCTTAAGATTATGCTTTAGGTGAAGGAACTTACGCTTAAGATCGGACTATGAATACGGGCCTAAGTGACACACAGATATGAGAAGAAAAATAAAAAAAGTTCATATAACTTTTTTTAAATTTTTTTCTTTTAAACATTTTTAATATTATGTTTGTTTGTGCACTTGCATGTGCTCTCAGCTTAGCTCAAATAGAATATGATGCTGTTGTTTGTATAGGAAAATATACCCACAGCATACCATTAACCTTCAAGTAAAAAGTATTATATATATTTGTGTTCGACGGAATGATTATTATTACCTCTAAACATAATGTCAAGATCATGCACCACATTGGGGTTGGATATCAGAAAAAATAAACAGTATCAATAACATAGTACTTACACATGGCCACAAAAGTAGCGCTCATTTTTCAGCAAAATTTTATAATTGAATTGTGTGCCTTATTGATTTGGTTTTCGAAACAAATTCTTCGAGTGAACATTTCATTATAAATATACACTGATAGAAGGAATTTCTTGAACCAAGTAAATATTATTTTCTTCAAAATAATATACTCTGAGAAAGAAATTCTTGAAACGAGGATTGCAAGCGCAGATCTAGGGGGAGGGGGTCATGACCCCCCCCCCCCCAAAAAAAAAAAAAACTAAATATAATTTATTTTTTAATTATAAGTTTATTGCTTCTTACTCAAATCTTACATTGCGATAGATAATTGAATGGTAAGAATGAAATCTAGAGTGTTACGTAATTTATTACTACGGAAAAAATGCTATTGTTTAATCAATCTTTATCAATTCGTGAGTAACAAATATTTTCCAATTGGTTATTGATAATCATGGTTGATTTGATATAAGTTTAATTTCTCTGTTTTCGCTTGTCTTCCCAATTAGTTATTTTGCCAATTCGCATTATAGACACTGTATAATACGCTACATATACTGGTCGTAAGCTTCGTATTGATAACTTAGTTCATATATACACATTGTAAATAAAATCGTTTGATATAGGTACTCCTGTATAGCATGTATTTAACATATGAAATAAAAATAGTGGAAGATACCAAACAATATATTGAAAACAACCAACAAACTAACTGCGGTGTAAGAAAGTCAGTTCAATCCATGAATGTAATCAAACAGATACGTTTAATACGTTGATTGATGGAATGATGAATTTGATTTATGGATTTATCAATCTTGGTATGATCGATTGCAGGCTGAGTGTGTAAAATCCGTCTAACAAAACAAAATTTATAGATATATAGATCAATGGCCTTACTTAAAAGGATCTTCCAAGCCTTTCAGTCTTGGTCTTTGGCTTTTCAGTTCCCAGATCCAATTCGGCGTAGATCCAGTATAACATTGTCCAACCATCGTAGTCTTGATCGTCCTACTTGCCTTAAGCCTTCTGGGTTATTGTTGTAGATCTTCTTTGCATCTCTTTCATTGGCATTCTTGCTAGATGTCCCAACCAGCGCAGTCTCCTTTTCCTAATTTCAGTGACAATGTCCAGGTCCCCGAATAGATCCTGCAATTCGAGGTTTGTTCTTAATCTCCATACTCTATTATCACAAATGGATCCATAGATTTTTCTTAAGATTCTTCTTTCCCATACTTTTAGGCTTTTCCTATCCCTAGCCGTCAGACACAAACTTTCAAAACCATACATTAATACAGGCTTCATTGTAGTTTTATATATTTATAAAATGTCTGCCTAAATCATTTATGATGTCATGTTAAACATCTCCTCTACTTTCCTACTACAAATAATCGTCAATATTAATCATTTCTTTATAGAATGATTTTATTTACAATCTGTATATTGTATATAACCTACGTGTACTTCTTTGAATATTGTAAAAAAACTCCAATCGATTATGTTATAATATTTATTATACACAGATCATTAAATAATCTAAATGAGTTATTATTCTTTCTTTTTTTTTAATGTTCAATGTATTTAACAATAAATTTTATGATTTGTTTTCTAGCTTTGTTCATGAAGTGATTCATTATTTTACCAAGAAATCTTAAATTATTATTGTATGTTTTTTTAAATTGATTATCATTAAAAAATTGATATCAATTGAATCAATCTTATTAAATACTCTAATATGCGAAGTTATTAAGATAGTATCAAGTATTAGCTTAGTACAGAATTTCTAATTAGTAATTACCAAAATTCTTAAAAACTGCCAGAAATATGCTTGGAGGTGAGATTTTCTCACGGAAAAGATAAAAATAAACTTCGTTCCTCCAATTTGAATCTTGCCTTTCTTTATTTGCCAAAATGGAAAATTAATATGGATATCGTACTACGTGGCTACAATAGGGAAAATGCATGAAAATTTTTTTTTACATTTATTTTCAGAATATGAAAATACTGTTAATACTGTAATAATATTTAAAAACGAAATTAAAATCCGACAAATATCGAGGAAGCTATAAGCTTTTAAATATTATTATCTATCTCTTTCTTGCAAAAATACTAAAAACGGTGTGTTACGTGTATTTTAAATGGTGAAAGTGTAATATGACGTCACATAACATATCAAGAGGGCTATCACCCTCTTTGTCTAATCGGGAATTTCAATCATTCATATCTCGCTTATTTTTAAAGTTATTTAAAAATTAATTTTACTGATATTTGTCAAGAAAACATGCTTCAATTCAAGTGAAAAAAAATGTTCATGCTTATTCCTTATTAAATTAGCAGCTGGCACAAAGAGTTCTGTGAAGATATCCTAAAACAAAAAGCAGAAACATAAAACTTGGAGCCTGGAGAAATCATTTACACATGAAATAGACCAAAAACTTTCTCGATTACTTTAAGCAAAAAATGTCTAAATTGTGCGTTAATCTGAGCAGGAACATATTACGCCTACTGGCTGGTTATTTCACGGGACTTTTTAAACTGAAGGAACGTCCAGATGGTAAAACTTCCTTTATATAAACGGATCCAATAAAAGGATATTTCACCCTTGTGATAGACCGTATATTCTCGATCTTCTCGTGTACTTTAAGATCGCATGTCCACGGTCAAATTTTCATACAGGGTATTGTAAACTGAAGCAACGTCAACAATACTCTTAATAATTTAGGAAAATGTTTACTAAAATGATATAGTAGTGGAAAACTACATTAGAAAAATTATATATTGTATCTAAAACCAATGATTCTACATTTCATCATGGTAGAGCAGAACCAGCATCCCTTCTTCCATTAAAATTAAAGGCTGGCAGTTTGAAAGACTGACATTAAGAAAAAAAAAATACGTAAAGAAAAAATTTATTCACTAATTAAATTATAACGTTACTTATGCGCCACCCTATATAATATATAATATTGTCTTATATTTCAATATGCAAAAATCATAACACTCATAAAGTTGTCCATTGAAGAGTGGAGTCACTTGTGTGACAGATTAACTTGTTGTCTGGTTCGCTGAAACTTATAATGTATGTATATATAAATTTTGTCTATATACTGTATGAGACACATCCTTACATAGTATAAAATAAAGTCCCCCAGCCGTGTCTGTCTGTCTGTTCGCAATTTACTCAAAAACTACTGCACCAATTTTCATGCTTTTTTCACCAATGGATAGAGTGATTCTCGTAGGGGAAGGTTTTAGTATATAATTTGTCAAGTTTTTGTATAAATTGGTTCTTACATATTATAAAAAAGGTATAGTTGTATAATTTATTGATGTATATGTATATAATTTATCACTGCATAGTAACAGATGTTCGTTGCTTAGATGCTGTGTGTTATACATTGTCTGCCAGGAGTGGGGATGTAGACATTTTGACTGTTATTTATATTAGCATGCAACAGACACCAGTCTGCATAAAGTGATTGATATGTAACAGTGGATCATGTATTAATACAGTCCATTGTTCATATTTGTTTCGATTTCTATTCACATAGTGAATCATTTTAAAATTAATATTCAGTTAGTTTATTTTTGTAGTAATATGCATAGATAGCGATGCATACGACATACACGATTTAAAAATTTGCCTATAGATGGCAGTATACACAACATGAGTACTTCAAAAATTTTGCCAATAGGTGGCAGTGCATACAACAAATGTATTTCAAAAATTAAACGCAATTAATCAGTCCTTGACGGGAGAAAATATTATGTTACTTGGTTATAAGCGCATTACAAAATTTTTGCGGGTGAAGCCGCGACGGGTAATGCTATTATGTATAACGAGGAAAGATGATTGATTTTTGTTTTTTACGATTTAACTCAAAAACTACTCAATCAATTTTACCGAAAGCTACATATCTTCGGAGTAACATAGGTTGTTTTATATTTTCTGTAAAGAACCCTTGCGAAGCCGGGGCGATCGATCGAGCGATTGCTATATCAGTCGAATGTTATATCAGTGATTCGTTACTGAAAATACACTCTGATCGGTATTTCATAACGCGCCCAAAGAAGTATAACTTCAATAAGATTAAATTTACTCCAAATTATGCGGCAATATTTTTAATACATCTGTTTATGGACAGCACAAAACACATATAAGAATGTATAAGAGTGGGATTCCTACAATAAGTAGGAAGTTATTTTCTACAATAGGATTTAATAACAATATAATTTGACTCGTTATGGATATAAATGATTATAAAATTAATTAATAATTTGTATTTTTATTTAGTTTTTGAAATTGTATGCTTGCATGTATGTATGTATGTATGTATGTACACTCCCGTTCATAAAAATTGAACCAGTTGAAACATTTTAAGCGTTAATATAAAGATTATTAAAATAATCAAAAAGAACTCTAGGTTTTTTGAAATTAAATTTCAAATTTTCCCCAATTCCTAGAACAAATATTTGTATTTTTAACCCGACTTCAAAAAGGAGGATGGTTCTCAATTCGTCTGTATTTTTTTTTTATAGATACGTATTTCGACTACAAGGTAGTCATCATCAGTATGAATTAGCTAATCGTAACTATCTCTGGGATATGGATCCAGAGATATGTTGCTCGTTGCAAATTTTGTACGTGTCTCACAATGGGCCCAATTCCAAATTCTGATTTAATAAAATTAAACCATTTTCAAAAAAATTTAATACCTGAATATTAAGCTTAGCTTCGATCAACACCGTCACCTTATTGACAAAAACAACACCACATGGTCAGAAAAGGTTACCGCCAATAAATGGATTGGGCTCTTCACACACTTAATCCCTTATTTGATCAGTCAACTCAAATAATCCTTCAGGTAAGCTGCTTCAGTCAGATCATATAAAAGACAAAACTTTTTAAATATTATTGTGAGACACGCACCAAATTAGCTGCAAGCAACATATCGCTGACTCCATATCCCAGAGATAGTTACGATTAGCTAATTCAATACTGATGATGACTACCTTGTAGTCGAAATACGTATTTATTAAATACAAATAATTGTTCTAGGAATTGGGGTAAAATTTGAAATTTAAATTCTAACCGTTATTGTATGTAATATACATATATTTAGTAATATGTACGCTTAGAATGTGGTGGACTTACTGGTGGTTCAGTTTTTATGAACGGGAGTGTATGTATGTTAGTTTTTACTACGTTGGTGTTAAATTTATAAATTTAACAATTTGTTTTTTTTTTTACAATTCATCACCAAATATGTAATGAAAACACACAACATAACTGTAGATTTTAATGGATATGTATGATGATATATTGTTTGAAAGCGTGATGTATAGTTACACGTTATAGCATGATAGTAATTAGTATCATTCAGCGTGAAGTTTTAAAACATGAGCGTACAACATGTCTACACCATGAAGTTAGCTGTCAAACACAATTGATATATTTTTAACCCGACTTCAAACAGGAGGATGGTTCATAATTCGTCTGTTTTTTTGTTGTTTTTTTTTATGTTTGTTACCTCAGAACTCCGTCATTTATGAACCGATTTTGAATTTTGTTTTAAATGGTTTGATTTCCGATTGGTCCCATTGTCACCAAATCGCATTCTGAAGAAGGGATCCCCTGGAAATCGAGGAAAACCCTCATTTTATATGTGATCACCGATTTCTGCGAAATTTTTTTGTTTGTTTGAAAGGGTATACTCATTCATAATAGAAAAATAAGTAACTTTTTTAAAAATCCCAAAAAAAAAATTTTTACAAAAAAAAAACCAAAATGCATGTAAAAAAAACTGAAAATCTGTTATTATGAAAAAATGCACTAAAAATTAAAAAAAAAAAAAACTGATAAAAAAAAATGTGTTATAAAAAAATGCACTAAAAATTAGTAGGTCTACCCATATTCAGAAAAATAAAATCAGTATACTACAAAGTCACTAAAAAGCGAGAAATCAAAAAAATTTTGACAAAATGGAAACCCGACTTCAAAAATCAAATGTTCTAAAACAAAAAATGCACTAAAAAGTAAAAAAATAATTACATATTCTTGAGTCAATTTTAGTTCACCTAAGCAAAAATTTTTAAATATATATGTACAATTATTGTTATTTTTGGAGGCGGTGTCCAAATTTTATGTGAATTTCTCAATGCTGACACCGACTCCAGCAATTACAATAATTGTACGTATATATTTAAAAATTTTTGCTAAAGGAAATTCGCTAAGTTGAAGCAGCTCCTGCGTAACGAATTTTTTTTAAATCTCTGGCTCAACAATCTTTTAAAATCTGACACTTGAATTATGAGAATTAATTAAACTGGCATTTGTTATTTACACTTAAGGGGTTAGGGGTAGTCAGAGACACGAAAAAATGATAATTTTCAGTAATTTTTTTTCGCTATTAAATCATTTTATTTTACAAAAGTAATAATATGGCCTTATTATACAATGTTTTGACTTGAAGTCACGAAAATTTGAAAAAAAAAAATTTATAATTTCCAAAGTTATAGCTGTTTCTGTTGACCCAGTCCAAAAAAAAGGTCCTTGCGGTGACAATGATAAGTCCTTGGAGATTCATCTAAAATCAATCGGATAAGAAAAATTAGTTTTATAAATAGATAATCCTGGGCCTGATCGAAGCTTTTTTTTTTTTTTCAAAAATTAAAAAAATGGCGGACTCAGAAAATTTTTTTCTAAATTTTTGGGAAAAAGTCAACAGTTAATTGGTCTTAAAAAATCGAAATTTTTGAAAAAAAAAAAAATCCTTCGATCAGGCCCGAGTTTATTATGTATTCTAAAAGCTGTATAAATTTCATTAAAATCTACTGAGCGGTTTTCAAGTTACAGTCGTCACCAGTTCAAAAAACATAGTTTTGAGAAAAACGCATTTAAAGTTTCGCACTAGATTTACGTACAGAAATACGAATTATTTAATCACTTACACTGAGTCATCTATTCCTGGGCCATATAATAGTTCTTCAGCCATTGTGGAAGTTTCCAAAACATCAATTTGCCGTTGCCTACGAAGCATTCTGCCTTCCCGAGTATTGTCGTTGGCGCGCTGATCTGCCACTTTCACACGTGCAGCATCCTTTTTTTTTGCATACCGATGAGAATTAGACCCACAATTAAGTCCTAGGGCATTCATAATCATTAATAATGAATTTGTACCTTCATTAAATATACATGTAGCTATGTATGCAGCAATTTGTACGATAGTAAAACTAGTATTCATGGTTTTTGGGCATATTTTCCACACTAGTTGGTTGAAGCTCTCATTATTATTTTGATTGAATCCACCTACACATCTTGAAAGTAAATTATCATTACTGAGATCGTCGTAAATCGGTTTAATAGCTTTTAAAACATCAGGAGGTAAGGGAGAATAATCTTGAGTATAAGTATCAAGCTCTCCACTTGCTTCAGCGCGCTGGTAAGAGCACCAAGAATCTTCGCCTTTTGGACACATACCATGATTCGGATTTTCATCAGTCGAACCGTAGTGGTAGAAAGTTGCCATAATAGCAGATTTCATATCTTCGATAGAATCGCAATGACGACGTATTGATAAACCATAATACACAGTTAATTTGTCTATTACTTTTCCTGTAAGCTTACCTTTACCACCAAGACCTTTTTGTTGAAGTTTCAGTTTACGCAGTCGAGTCCCCATCCGCTTTTGAACATGGCCTATACATTCTTTTTTATTTACGGTTGTATTTTTGTAAGGATCTGCTTTTATAATTCCCGAATAGGTCTTCGAATCACCATCGCCAATGTAGTTTGCATATCTAACTCCATGTTTTGTTTCAGACTGCTGAAACATTTCAATCATCGCATCCACCTCCATTTTCCCAGAAGACCCCTTGTGATTAGCACTACACTCATCTTCATGTGATTCATACCATTCCTCGAACTCAACCGTACTTCGTTTCTTTTTCCAATATTCACATAGCTTACAATAAGCACTTTTAATGTTTATATCTAGAATCTTTCCAGTAAAATAGC
Organism: Nineta flava; assembly: GCA_963920215.1. Taxonomy (NCBI): domain Eukaryota; kingdom Metazoa; phylum Arthropoda; class Insecta; order Neuroptera; family Chrysopidae; genus Nineta; species Nineta flava. Next base: position 119,171,809 of record OY986041.1, read on the forward strand.
CAATTATGGAAGAAACTCCAAATGCCGATGTATATCCCCGTTTTTGCCAGGTTCCATCTCCCGATACAGTCAAATCATTCTTATTTTCATTTTCACTAATTCCTTCTTTTTCTTCATTCACAGCTTTTTTCATCAAGGCTTCTGCAACGGTTTTACCACAATCTAAAATTTGCTTCAATAATATTGTATGCGTAGCTTTATCTAAAAAAGCCGGCATGTCCATCAGGCCACAAAACTTGCACAAACCTTCGTATCCTATCCCTAGTATTCTCATCACAAAAATGAAGCGTCTATTTATTTCATAAGAATGCCCAATGAAAGAGCAGGAAGGAATGTATTCATTGTCACAGTTATTACATGAAACTACAATTTTAAATCCCAGCCCACGTGTACTAGCTGTTAGAAATTCAATGTTTCCATCACATTTTTTACATTTCACAAGAGCAGAAATGGCAGTGAATACCGTAATAAAATTAATTATTCGAAATTCAGTAGTGCAACTTTCGGGTACATCGTCTTCAGTATTTTTTTTCAGTTTTTTAGACGATGTACTCCGAACACTTTCATCACGTTCCGCAGTTTTTGGATTAAATACATTTTTTCGTTTCTTTGAATACGACTTACGGATATTTTCAGATTTCCGAACTTCTCTCGAAACTTTTTTCGTATCACGTCCCATAGTAAATAACTTCAAAAATTATTTATTTTAATAACGCACAACTATCGACTGCTCTCCGCAACTGCCATAGCCATACTAGTGACGTGGCGAAAAACAAAGAATTTCTTGCACTTATACTTCCTAGAAATTGTAAATACATAAGTAGGGTGTATATAAATTTAGGTACTACTACACACATCAAAGTTTTCGTTCATGGATGACAATAGAACCTGAGTAACCGGTTGCTTGCAGCTGCCGCTAGCTACCTGCTCCCGAGCGTTTAGGAGTGCCCGAGCGCTCGTTGTTATTTGTCGAATAACTCGAAAAGTAATGATCGGATTGACTTCAAATTTTCAGAGAATATTTTTAAGATATTATACTTAAAGAAAATGCAAAAAAAAAAAAATCGATTTTTTGAAAATCCTGACTACCCCTAACCCCTTAAAACAAATGTTAGATACGTTTTTCTATGTCTTTATTGAAAGCATACTTATGTTTGTAGGCTTGTATGTAGTATGTACGAGTATATGTATGTGATCATGAACTTTTAATATAACATGAACGTCATCATTAATATTACATAAAATTCATGCGCGTAACAACATTATAGAAGAGGAGCGCGAACATTCGAGATAGATAAATAAAATGTATATTTATTTATTTTTAAATGCGTATTTACAAAGTTTATTTATATATATGGCGCAGATGGATTGTCGAATCCGCTGTTTTACAAAACCGCTTGTTGTTTTACATAACAACTGCGTTATGTAAAACAACTGAATGACGTTCAGCTGGATTGTCATTGCGATACGTTTTACAAAACTGCTACCCAAGTGTTTAGACGTAATGTAGAATAGCTTATCTGTAGTCACAAAGAGCGTTTTGATATAGGGAAATATATAGAACGCCTTTTAGTGCGGGGCACAAAAACCCACACCAACTCGGAGTATGACCGATGAAGTGAAAGATTGTAGTATTCGGTTGTAATAGTTATCTTATTTAATTTCAATAATTTTTGACACTATATCTAAAATATATAGAACTTGTTAGGAAAAAGGACCTTTAGTAATGAGAATTCCATTAGCCCGTTTACAATAATTTTAAGCTATGAATTTAAGACTTAAACAATATAGACTGCTAGGCAATATAAATAGTAGTATCTAGAGCACGGTAGTGCGTAAGGCCGAGTTTTAAGGGACACATCGGACTTTTCACTACAGTGCTATTACTTATGGAAATATTAGGATTAATAATAATATTAATGATATAAACTAAAATCTACAATCTGACGATTCATTTCACGCTGTTTTGCATAACGTCTAATCGTTGACCCGCTGCATTGATAAACGCAAAACGTTTAAGCAATATTACGTGTTAAAGTTCAGTAATTATGTAAAACAGCTAAACGTCGTTCAGTTGTTTTACATAACGGAGTTGTTATGTAAAACAACTAGCGGTTTTGTAAAATAGCAGATTAGAAATGCATCTGCGACGTATATATTACCACTAAAATAATTTATAAAATAATATGTGTGGCGGTTATGACAAGTCAATATTTACGTCAATGCAATGGTGGATAAAATATATTAAATTTCATTTATAGAAGAAAAACAAGTGAATTGTAATAACTAACTGAATGAATTGTTTAAATATCCTGTATATATTGTATACACTGTCAATACGGAAACTCTTTATTTTAGTTTTATTTTCCCTCCTAGCATGCACCGCACAGAAACCTTTTTTTTTTCTTAAGGATGTTCTAGCTTGAAAGCACTTTTCGACAGATTTTGCTCATTTTTTTCACAGGCTATAAATAACTTTTTCTAATAAATTCCGAAATTTCAGAATTTTTGACCGTTTAGAACGCGAGATAATTAATATCAAAATTATCATTCTCTCTCTCATTAGAAGCATGTAAAACTTCATGCTCGCCCAACTATTATCTGTTGTATTAAAAAAAAAACACTCGACTGAATTTTAAAAAAAACTAGAATAGTAAAGATAAATATTTATTACATAAATTTTTTTTAAATCGCATTTTACCGTTTTCTTTTCGAAATATAAAAGTTTAAAATTTATTAATTTTTTATTTCAAAATTACAATAATTTGTATATATGAAGTGTGAATAGTGAATATGTGTTGTGTATGTGTTTATATGTATTTGTTCTATAAAAAATCAAACCGGTTTTTTGTCCTGATTATATAACACAGTGTTAGACATCCTTAATTACAAATACTGGCATAGATTTGACATAGTCATTCGAATAATCTATTAACTACAGAATCCTTTTTTGTTTCTTATTTACAAAAACTCACACTTGATTATCTTCATTCGGATATCATATTTATCATAATTAAGATAAAAAAAATAATATATATTTTTATATTATATACCCATTAACCTACCACATCGAATTTTCTCATTAAATGTTCATTATTTTCTTCGTTTGATACAGGTTATTTAAGTTATATAATTTGTTATATAAATCTATATATATATATATATATATATATATATATATATATATATATATAATATAATATATATAAATGCATTTATTTATTATTATATAGATTATAATATTGAAAAAAACAACATTCATCGCGGTTGACCAATCAACCATAATTAAACTGTCAACTCAGATATAGTATCTATCTATATATATTCTATATAATACAAATAAATATACAAAACTGTTAAGAAGTACATAGTTAGTTAGTTTGTTCTTGTAATTCTTATGCAGTCATCTTAGACATGACATTTTTTAATCTGTCAAGTTAATTATTGTTATTTATAAACTTAACTATATGTATATAGCAGCAATGTATATGTTTGTGAACTCTACAATAATGTACAGTCTATAGTATGCAACATACTTTCTGATTAGTTTTCAACATTGTTTCCAAATTACATTAAAAGTTCGAAAATATAAAATAAATAGTCTGTGGCAAAAGTTTGAGTATTTAGACTGATTCGAAGACTATTTAGTATCATTATCGAAATCTGACAAAAGTATAATACTCCCAACGGTGAATTGTATTGTAAGGTTCAACCAAACTGAAAGCTGAAAGGATTTATTGCGATTTATAACATTGGGTATATTCGTTTTGGGGCGTTTACACTCTTTCAGCGTCATCATGCGGTGATTTTAGTGTTCCACTTGACGCTGTGTACTCTGAGAAAGCGAGCTAATGGTTGAGTTCAAACGATAGACGCAACGCTCACAGGCGGCTTACTATCCATCGAGATAGCGCAGCAAAAGCATGAGCGCCAAATCATAACCCCAAAACGAATAATGTATAAGCCAGTGATTCTCAACCACGGTGCCTCGGCACTTTTGTGTCAAATTCTTAAAGTGTGCCGCCAAATTTTAGAAATGTATATAGTAAAGTATTAACCAACATAAAAACGAAAAATAGATCGTGACTGTTAAATGTAGAAGACGATATGAGAGTAGCATTGTCATTTTTACGACCAAATATAAATGAAATTATCAAAAAACATCTCAAACTCAATTTTCTCATTAAAACTATTCTTATTATTAACTTGTAATTAATCCCTTAATACACGTACTGTTGTTTTTGTAGTACATATTATTTTATTTTACATTCAAAATTATGATCATAAACTATTTTACACAGTGTATTATAGGTAAGATATCTGACCGAGTCGGCGTATTTGATAACTAGTGTTTGCCTTATTTTTTACTCCATTTCATTTTGATATTAAATCTTGGGAACAGGTTACTAAAGGATACAACTTCGGAAGGTTACTGGATTCATCTTCGGACATTATCACCTACGAAAGCATCTGTACACACATTAGGACTCCACAATAGATCTATTATGAAATATCCAGTCACATCTTCTTCAACTGCAAATCTCACGGTTACAACAGATACAAGATATTCGGTGCATCTCACCCTGAATTTATATACCTTCAGGGAAACCTGATAAGCATGCTCCTGGCCATTGCCAAGATATGGGAGAAGCGAATCTTGTCAAACTGGAGAAGAAGGGGGAACACAATGGGCTATAAGGTCGAAGTGCAATACTTTTTATAGCCCAAGATATATCTATCTAGCTGTGCCTTAATCATTCGGTTTTCAAAAAAATTTCTTCGGATGAAAGAAACAAATGAAACTTTTTAAAGAAGTAATGATATACTCGTACTTCAGCTAAATATATTTTCAGTTAAAGAATCTGCGTAAACTTTCTCTCTTGAGTTTTTTATTTTTTTAATAAGATAAATACTTTTTTTACAAGAATAGGGAATATGCATGAAAATTTTTTTTCACATTTATTTTCAGAATATGAAAATACTGTTATAATATTAAAAAACCAAATTAAAATCCCACAAATATCAAGGAAGCTATAAGCTTTTAAAGATTATTATCTGTCTCTTTCTTGCAAAAATACTAAAAACGGAGTTTTACGTGTATTTTAAATGGTAAAAGTATAATATGACGTCACATAACATATCAAGAGAGCTATCACCCTCTTTGTCTAATCGGGAATTTCAATCATTCGTATCTCGCTTATTTTTAAAGTTATTTAAAAAGTAATTTTACCTTGATATTTGTCAAGTAAACATGCTTCAATTCAAGTGAAAAAAAATTGTCATGCATATTCCCTATTGCAGTTTCTTGACTAAAGACACACAAGAGTATTTGGCCAAGAAAGACTCTCTTAGGTCAAGACTAACGAATTCCGAATTTTAAACACAGTTCAAGAATTTTAGTTTCTTCGCTCAACTAAACACATGTTTTTGGTTCGACTTCGTAGTCTTGAATGAAAACAAGGGTTTCTTTATTGAAGCAAATATTTTGAAGAAAATATATTTTCTTGAGGAAAGAAATTCCTTCTATCAGTGTAGAAGTCTACGTAATGTTTCGTTATCTCCTAGGCAAAATGTGGTCTACCGACTAGCCAATCTTTGTCGAGACAATAAGCTAACCGGTAGTGGTAGTACTATAGGCCACAAAAGTAGCGCTCATTTTTCAGGATTTATGCATTATAGCTTTTTTGTTTTTGGGAAAATGTTTTGAATAAAAATTGTTAGTATCTTCTTAATGGACAACTTTTATCGTAAGCAATTTTTTCGAAAACCGAATGAATAAGACATAACGATGAACGAGCATGCGGAAATGGAATATTGAAGTCTGTTTACGAACACCTATACCAAAAATTTTTTTCTATGATGTATGTTTTAAACCGTTACAAGTCGGGACTAAACTATATATTATATATTTACGAGATGTAAAAACGATTATAAAGACAAATTCAACCACCCCATACTTATTATTAGTATTTTTAGTTTGATAAATATGGTTGATAAATACTTGATTGAAAAGAATGATTTTAGATTGAAAAGTTTGATGTGTATTGGGTATGTACCAATTGCATTGTATTGAATATTTGATATTTGTGAGTAATTCGCAAGTTTATTGGCATTAAGTTCGTTGATGACTTGCATGCCCTGAATAGTACAAAATGTTATATATATTATACTTATATATACCTTATTAATTAATTTTAATTATAAAAATTTAATTTTTTGTTGGAATTATTTCATTAAACACTTAAATTAAATGTATTTCCTGTATATAATATATTTAATTGATTATTTTTTTACATATGTCATCAGGAGCGGTTTAAGTCAATTCCGGTTCAATTTTTTAGCCGGAATTGCCGCCCCCACCCTCCTCTTAAGACATGTTTCATCCTGACCGGCATTGGCTTCGAAAGGGATCACGTGCCCTTTCAAAGATTCGAAAAAATAAATAAAGTTCATTTTCAGTGATTCAAGAATGGTTGCTACAGGGTTGTACGCTTTCAAATGGAAAATTCTATTAGTGATCACCCAAGTCGCGTTTTAACGATTTTTCTCGTTTAAACGATTAAAATTTGCCGCCCTAGGCAGCTGCCTTCCATGCCTGTTCGGTAAATTCGCCACTGTATGTAATTACATGTTAAGAACTCGAAAAATATTAATTTAGTAATTAAGTTTTTCTATCAGATCTATAAATGCGAGAAAAACATTGAGAGCGACCTAATTCTTGAAAAGCTGCAAATATCCGGGAACATTGAAACTCAGGAAAGGTTACTGAATTTGTTTAAACCTATCAGGGAAAATGATCAATATATATATATATATTGACTGAGGATTTAACCCAAGATTCTTACTTTTCCTCTTTCTGTAGGATATATCGTCTTACAAAAAATTTCGTTGATTCTTTTAATTTAAAATCTACAACACTAAATCTTCCAGACGTTGCAGTTTTTGATATATTTTTAGACATTGAACTTTTAACTTTAAGATCGGATGTGAGACATAAGTGGACGGACAATCGTGGTATTGTTTAGGCATTTTCTTTAATGCTTTTTTCTCTATGGTATCAACCATTCAAAAACTCAGTTCTTAAGATATTTTTAGACATTTGAATTCTAACTAAGGTCGGACGTGAAACATAATTGGACGACAAACTAATGCGATGATGACATAATTCGATGATCGCGCGATTCAAAAACTCAACTATTTAAATTAGCAACAAAAGGAAAATTTATAACATTGAGTGTATTCGTTTTGGGGTGTTTACACTCTTTCAGATGTTAGTGTTCCACTTGACGCTGTGTATTCTGACAAAGCGAGCTAATGGTTGAGTTCAAACGATAGACGCAACGCTCGCAGGCGGCTTATTATCCATCGAGATAGAGCAGCAAAAGCATGAGCGCCAAATCATACTCCCAAAACGAAATGTATAAGCCAAGCCAGTGATTCTCAACCACTGTGCCTCGGCACTTTTGTGTCAAATTCTTAAAGTGTGCCGCCAAATTTTAGAAATGTATATAGTAAAGTATTAACCAACATAAAAACCAAAAAAAAGATCGAGACTATTAAATGTAGAAGATGATATGAGAGTAGCATTGTCATTTTTACGACCAAATATAAATGAAATTATCAAAAAACATCAAGCTCAAATTTCTCATTAAAGGTATTCTTATTATTAACTTGTAATTAATCCCTTAATAAACGTACTGTTGTTATTGTAGTACATATTATTTTATTTTACATTCAAAATTATTATCATAAAATATTTTACACAGTGTATTATAGGTGTAAGTAAACAACTTTTAAACTTATCTTTTCCTTTGTGGGACGTCAAATTTTGAAATCGTTAAAAGTGTGCCGTGACAAAAAAAAGGTTGAGAATCACTGGTATAAGCGTTTGTTTATTTATCTGTCATGTGAACAATGTAAGCGTTCATAAGCCAATACAAACGCCAATAAATTGCGCTCATAAGAGTTAGCGCTGAAAGCGTGTAGGCGCCCAAAACGAATACACCCATTATAACTACTACAGTATATAGTTTTTATTTTTCCTATCAATAGAAATATATCTATGATCAATGTACTGAATCATTATCTACAATATTCCCTTCTAATATGTTTTCAATGTTAGCAAAGCTAATAATAGTTCCGATTATACTTACAAGATGGAAAATAACACTCAATACCTATGTACTTGACACAGCATACACTAGATGGCAGCAAAATGCATTCTATTCTTTTATATCAAAGCTATTATATGTTGTTACACAATCTATTTTAAGCGCCATTCATGAAACCGGTTAGACTTTATTATGATTATTTGTAAAGTGAATTTAAAAAACATGTGACATTAATTTTTTATAATTACTATTGTAATTGTTAATCGCAAAGTTATGTAATATGTTTTTTTTTGTAACAACAATTGTGTTAAAATAGAATTATACAAAAAGACTTATCTCTCATCTAATTATCGGAAATTACAGGAAATGATATATATTTTATTTATTATTGTGTACTAGACAATTATTTATTAATGTTAGTTTAATCATTGTTGAGTATTCTGATGATTTAGATTAATTATTGTTATTTTTTCATGACGTTATTTTTATTAATGAATGCAATTTTTATTATTAATTAATCAATTTTGTTGTTGTGGTATGTTTTGTAATTTCTCTTTTCTACATTTGTTGAAATGTCAGATTTTAAATAGATTTTAATAATATGGTAGCGCTAATGTGGTAAAAATTTGAACTATATTTTGGAGGGAAAAGATTGTCGGCATAAACTGTTAATTATACCTTTTTTCACCGGTATGTTTTGTAATTTTTCTTTTGTACATTTGAAGGAAGGATTTTGTTGTTGAAATGTCAGATTTTAATAGTATGATAACACTAGTATGGTAAAAATTGTAACTATATTTTGTAGGGATATTCTGTCTTGATAAATAGGTAGTTATATAGCTACTTTCATGGATTTCCGCGAAATCTTAATCAACTCGAATCATAGATCGCATTTTCAAATTTTTAGAAAAGTAAATTTTAAGTATGTTTACGAATACCTGTTAAAATGTCAGCCACAAAAGAGTGAATTTTTTTGAATTTACTTCTAAAATAACAATCCATCCGTCACAACGCCCGTTTATAGAAATATATTGTTGAGATAGGCAGAGGACACACGAGCATTATAAAACGTCCGTCCCATTCTGACCGGTTTAAGACGTTCTGTTCGCCGCTTCTGACTAACAGCCGAAAATTTTGTATATGTGATTCGTCCAGAATTTCGACGATATAATGATATCTGCCACGTGACTATCCGCCGTATTAATTTAAACTTCCGGCGCGGATCTTTCCTATGTAACGATTTTTAAGATGTGGAAGCGCTGCTAGGTAGATGTGTTAGAATATTTTTCCGGCGCTTCCATACACAGAGTAAATTGAAGTCTGACTCACTGTTTCAAATACATTTCATTTGCCCCTTTTACACGTGTTAGGTTTGAAAGTCTTTAATCGGTTGTTTTACTGAGCAAGCGCAGTTTTATTTTTTAATGTAAGTTTTTAAGTTATATCAAAATAAAGGCGGCTTCTATTTTGATGCAATTTTACATATATCTTAGTGCACTGTTTGTGCATGTATGAAATCTCCGTTTTATTGTGATTGGTACACTTTGATCATGTCACATGTTTTTAATTATTATTTTTTTATCATTTGTTCAAAATTTGACACGATGTTGACAAATAAAGAAATATTAAACAAGAAGGAAACAATAGCTGCCAAAAAACATGCGATCAATAACTATATCAATTTCATCACAGCAATGTAATTCTTGATATATCAACTGTTTTTAATATCATTGAAAACTTTCATGAAAACTTACACGTGTAAAAAGTTATAAACGAATGAACCGATTTCTATGCGGTTTTTTTTTGTTTAAATTCTGGTTTATTTAGGACGGTTTTTAGCTGTTTTTGATGATAATTATTTAATTATATTGAGGTTTTTTATAATTTACCTTTTGTATGCATTTTAATGATTTCTAAACTATAGAATAGTTAGCCCGTTTATATGATGGAGGTCAGTGATTTTAATATTCATTAAAAGAGTTTGTTTTTTTTGAGTAAATTCCCAATTTAACTAAATTTAATAAATGAATGTTGGCAACATTAACAATAAAAAAAATATTGATGATATAATATTGTAAATAGTCACGAATTACATACATATACAGGATGCTTATTTTAAACAATGCACTTGAATATTTAATAAACAAATTAATAATAAATTGGCATCAGGATAGTGTGAAATCATATTCATCCCACTACCATAACAACTCAGGTAGCTGAGAGGTAGAGTGTTGATCTAAAATGGCCACAAAAGTTCATGTCATTTTTATAAATTTTATAGTTGATTTGTGCCTTATTCATTCGGTTTTGGGAAAAAAAATTTCGAATAAAAGTTGTTGCTATATTTATAATGAATAAGTTTTACCCATCAATTTTTGTAGTTCATAGTACTTTTTTCCTTAGCTATCCGATTCTGTCAGTAAAAAAGGTTTGAGCAGTTTGTTTGAGCAATTTTTATTGTGAGCAATGTGATTGGTTGACAAACACGAATGAATATCTTCTATCTTAACAACGCCGATCATAGCCGACTGTCACAGAGTCGATCGTTACAAAAAACGTGACACTGCGTAATCTGAAATTTCATTTCAATCCTCATAAAATCTTGTATAGTCTCGCTATGGATGTTTTCACATTAAAAATATGGTTTCTCATTTGGAAAACACAACTTGATCTTCAATTAATCTTGAAGCATATAGTTAATGTAAAAATCAAGATCACCATGTAATAGCTGAAGTAGCGAAGGGAAAGTAGCCGAAGCCTGGTAAGTAGGCAGGCATTTTTCGCCGACCCCTATAGGACAAGAAATTTGTATGCAGACTAGAAATTGGTAGATTGTGCAACTGCAGCTGACTTTGTTAGGAATTATGACGACATTCATCTGGAGTTCGTGAAAAGAAACTGCATAAAACCTTCACAAGCATATCCGGTTACTTTTGTTCTTATCTAGACGTCGTCAGTTTAGTCAATTAACCGTTCCATTAATTTTTTAGTGTTGGGAATCGAACCAGCAGCCTCCCACTTCCGAGGAGCAGAGCACCTTTAACAACTCGACCACACGGATTAGTGATCGTAAGTCGTGCCCCTTTGAACAAAACTTTTATTCGGGTAATTTTGTCTATAAAAATGCTTTTTTTGGAAAAATTCTAGTACATTGTTTTAAATGAGAGCACTCTATATATAATATTAAACTTTTTAAACACAATAGTTAGTCAGTTATTATTAGGTTTAAAAATAAACTTCACACATCCAACTACATACAATAAACTATACTAACAACTAACCGACTACCACATTTGCGGAGTTAATTTACTAAATTAAATTTTACTAATATTAGCACAATTTAGTTTGAATAATGTTTGATGGATATTATACTTATATTAATGTCTAAATATAAATATATACATATATATACAAAACCTAATTTGGGTGAGGCATTTAGGTTTTGTGTGTTATATACATTATATTGTTGCCTACACGTTTTTTTTTTAATAATATTATTATAATAGTTGTTCGTCTGTCTGTTTGTCTGTCTGTCCAGGCAGTTCGTCTATTCCTGTTGGTGTAGGTGTGGTTAAATTACTTTGGAAACAATCAGATATGTATTTGTTATTATTATATTTAACTCTTTTTTTTTTAATAATAGGTAAATATATTCGCACAAATTACTATTTCTATTCTTGTATTTTTTTAGTTATTAATAGAGATCGGATTTGTTTGAACAATTACATAAACATGCCGTAGGGTAGGTTCTCTCTTTGAATGTTCAACAAATCAACAGGGAAGCTACAAACCGGGAAAACCAGCGAATATCAAAGAATTTTATCCAAAAACATGTATCAGGAAATTTTGAAATGTATCAGGAAATATCTGGGAATTTTTTTATAAGATTATTTAACTAATTATAAATTATCAGCTATGACAATGTACAAAAATAAATGTTCTTTTTAAATTTTATGAATTTTATATCGGATTTAATTATGGAAAATTAAAGTCCAATCAAAACTTTAAATATCTTAATGATACGAATAAAATTCTTAAATCAGGGAATAGTATGACAAACTTTACTGGACAACCTTGATCATTACGTATCTGTCGCGGTGTATTTGTTTTGCCTGTAACGTCATCGCACCAGTGTAGGTGTATGCGCATGAATGGCTGCGAATTAGCTTTGTTGTAAAGTTATAAAATGGTGTAGCAAGAAAACGCGTTCAGCTAAGACATTGATTCCAGTTTCATTGTGGAGAGCTTGTAGAGCACTATTAGGAGGTAACGTGAGATAATAGAAAAGATGTCTCATATGATTCGTAAATATGCTTGGAATTATAGAAAACGCATATCAGAAGGAAGCTCGAGTTGAAAGGAATCCAACGAGTCGGAAGGAATCCTAAAAAATCCAGTGCCGCATTAATGCAAGAGCTACGGCAGCAGCGTCGAAAACGTAGCTGACCCATCGACCTTACATCGGCCAGCGACAGTCCATACGCCTACGGATCATGTGCAGGACGTTTCACGAAAAATCTACGGAATGGACCCGAACTGCGCTCTGCTTTTTTTTTGTCCTCATCTTAATTTAAGTAGTAGCCTCACCTATTACTTTGATATAACCTAAAAATTTATATAACCTAGGAAGGACAGATAAATTTAAGATTCTCTCTATTTGATAAAATACCGTCATTACCACTCACCAAATCGTCCAATGAACACGATTTTCGTGTTTTTTGAACACGATTTGACGGATAGTTTTCGAGATATATTCTCTATATATGATTTTGATTTTAACTTTATCTTGAAATTAATCGTTTATTAATTATTTTTAATTGAGATTACTATTAAGTAATCAGGGGAAAGTCTGAGAATTTCATAACACCTATTCGATCACTATGTCCGAATATGCCTTGTTCTAACCCATGTGATTAACATATCACCAAAAATGTATAATAGAGACGAGAGTAAATAGATTTAAAATATATAGTTCAAGGTCAACATATGCAAATAACATCAGGTTAATATTGGATAACCTTCAATCGTACATTTTAAATCTAGTTACTATAATATACATTTCGTGTATGCAACGAAGCACTCAACGGAAGAGTCCAATTCACTCTTGACCATTGTATTATTCAATGTAATTTCTTTCTCAGAATTTTGCGAAATGTTCTAAGACCACACCAAATGAAATAAACAATATTTATGTACAATTGTAGATTTCTGAGAAAAATGGATTCTGGGAACAACAAATTGATCGCAAAATGTAAATAATGAAATATATAAACAATAGGAAATATGCATGAAAATTTTTTTTCACTTGAATTGAAGCATGTTTACTTGACAAATTTCAAGGTAAAATTACTTTTTAAATAACTTTAAAAATAAGCGAGATATGAATGATTAAAATTCCCGATTAGACAAAGAGGGTGACAGCCCTCTTGATATGTTATGTGACGTCATATTACACTTTCACCATTTAAAATACACGTAAAACTCCGTTTTTAGTATTTTTGCAAGCAAGAGACAGATAATAATCTTTAAAAGCTTATAGCTTCCTTGATATTTGTCGGATTTTAATTTCGTTTTTAAATATTATTACAGTATTAACAGTATTTTCATATTCTGAAAATAAATGTGAAAAAAAATGTTCATGCATATTCCCTATTGATTTATATCTTACCAAAAACAAAAAGAGTTTTTCTTGAGTCGATTAACGATTGTCAATCAAAAAAAAACGTAAACCTTTACTTTTAGACAAGGCGATAACTTCATCTTCATATGAAAAAGTTTTAACATTTTTTTGCATAGGTATTCACGTTTGACACATGTTCCTTGTATAAGGATCAAGATTTTGTCCTTGATTGATTGATTGTGTTGGGGTCTTAAAAGTATTGCACTTCGACCTTATGGTTCATTGTATGCCCCCTTCTATTTTAGTCCGACGAGACTCGCTTCTCCCATATGTTGGCAGTAGCCAGGAGCTTGTTTATCAGGTCTTCCTGAAGGTTCATATATTCAGGGTGAGATGCACCGAATATCCTGTATCTGCTGTAACCTAAAGGTTCGCAGTCAAAGATTATGTGGCTGGATGTTTCTTCCTCCTTGCCACACAATTTGCACATAATGGACCCGTTATGGAATCCCATTGTGTGCAGATGCTTCCGCAGGGGATAATGCCCGGTAATGAATGCGGTAACCCTCCGCAGTTGCATAAGATTTTGCCCTACCAAAATCTGGTTTTATTTTTTTAAACTAATTTGTTTTATCAACCTGAATGACCAAATATTTTGACTTTCAAAAAAACGAGTGGGTCAATTATTTCATACCTCTTGACCTTTTTCGAAATATAATTTATTTATAAGAGATGGCGGATAGAGGTTTTGCATGCAGGTCAATAAACGGTCAATAATTTTTTTCCTTCAAAATAATAACATCATTTTACATTGCCCTAAAAGGGTGGTGAAATCACCTTCAATGTTAATCGTACACTTTTTGATAGCGATTTTTATCAAAACTAAACGGTAAATAATTTTAAAATTTTAAACGAAGTTAGATAACTTTGATTTTGAATAATTTATTAAAAATTCAGCCAATTTCGCCGACAACGCGTTTCACACGACACAACTACCTTAAATATGAAAAACTATTTTTATGTAAAATGACCTTTTGGGCAATGAACAAAAGTAAACTCAACTTTGACAATTATGTATTAAATATTAGAAATTATATAGAAATGTATTTCGTACGTCATTTAAGACATAATAGCACAAAGCACAACCCACGATCAGCAATCAATGAATTTCTACATTTTCGTTAAATAATATTAATAATGATGGCTTTTATACATGAAAAATACATTAATTCTTGATTGCAATTGATTAAAATCTAAGTATACGATTCTACTTTTATGATATTCAAAACTATATACAATTAAAACCGTTATACGAATATATTTTTGGATGATATGTAGGCGTTCAAGAAAAATTAAACTTTTTAATCATAGTCGAAATCTCAATTAAATATTAATTTTAACGAATTTCCTCCAAAGGAAATGCAGCTATTGTTTTTGTACCGATGATGGAATTTCGTGAAAATTTCTTCAAATGTCCATCGATCCTACGTACTAGATAGATGTTAAACATCACTATCGTTAAAATTTTTCCGAAATGTGTTAAAATAAGCCTGATTTTCGTACTTTTTGGACCATAATTACCCTAGAAAATGATTATTATTAAAATCGAGAACAAAAATTTCCTTCCCTTTATTCGTATTTTTTCTAAGGGGTACCCCTTAAAAATATCGCAAAAATTTGAGAAAATTATTTGTCCCCGATTTTGATACAAACTTCGTTTAAGCCAATTTGGACCTAGCGAAACCGATGGCGTTGGCTAAAGTAAGATATGTTTAACGGTTTTCAAGATATCACACCCATAGTGCTAAAATTCCAAACTGTATGAATTGAGAAGCGAAATTTTCGAAATGAGTTGGTCGGACGTTAAAATAAACCTGATTTTCGTACTTTTTGGGCAAAAATTACCCTAAAAAATGATTATTTTTAAAATCGGGAACAAAAATTTTTTTCTCTTTTTTCGTATTTTT
This sequence comes from Nineta flava, assembly GCA_963920215.1. Taxonomy (NCBI): domain Eukaryota; kingdom Metazoa; phylum Arthropoda; class Insecta; order Neuroptera; family Chrysopidae; genus Nineta; species Nineta flava. The sequence goes on from OY986041.1 coordinate 119,187,507, forward strand.
TCTAAGGGGTACCCCTTAAAAATATCGCAAAAATTTGAGAAAATTATTTGCCCCCGATTTTGATACAAACTTCGTTTTAAGCTAATTTGGACCTAGCGAAACCGATGGCATTGGCTAAAATAAGATATGATTAACGGTTTTCAAGATATCACACCCATAGTGCTAAAATTCCAAACTGTATGAATTGAGAAGCGAAATTTTCGAAATTTGTCGGTCGGACGTTATAATGAACCTGATTTACGTACTTTTTGGGCAAAAATTACCCTAAAAAATGATGATTATTAAAATCGAGAACAAAAATTTTTTTCCCTTTTTTCGTATTTTTTCTAAGGGGTACCCCTTAAAAATATCGCAAAAATTTGAGAAAATTATTTGCCCCCGATTTTGATACAAACTTCGTTTTAAGCTAATTTGGACCTAGCGAAACCAATGGCGTTGGCGAAAATAAGATATGATTAACGGTTTTCAAGATATCACACCCATAGTGCTAAAATTCCAAACTGTATGAATTGAGAAGCGAAAATTTCGAAATGTGTTGGTCGGACGTTAAAATGAACCTGATTTTCGTACTTTTTGGACCATAATTACCCTAGAAAATGATTATTATTAAAATCGAGAACAAAAATTTCCTTCCCTTTTTTCGTATTTTTTCTAAGGGGTGTACCCCTTAAAAATATCGCAAAAATTGAAGAAAATTTTGTTGCCCCCAATTTTTATACAAACTTTGTTTTAAGCTAATTTGGACCTAGCGAAACCTATGGCGTTGGCTACAATAAGATATGACCAACGGTTTTGTAGATATCACACCCATAGTGCTAAAATTTCAAAATGTGTTGATCAGGCTTTAAAATGAGCCTAATTTTTGTACTTTTTGGGCCAAATTACCCTAAAAAATGATTATTTTTAAAATCGGGAACGAAAATTTTCTTCATGTTTTTTCGCATTTTTTCCAAACCCAAAAATTGCGAACCTTATTTGTCAAAATCTGATAGTAGTTTAGAAGCTACACGGGAACAGATGAATATACTAACATAATTACATAGACTGCTGAAATCATAACCCTCCGTAGTCGAAAAATAATACTTTGAATGAAAAACATGATTCGTTTTCAGTTTTAGTGGAGCATACATATTCACGTGTCAAAGCGTCGGATACTAACGAATACTAAAAAAAATAATAGTGCACAAAAACCTTGAATTTGAATCAGTGTTTAGTGAAATAAAATTCAATCGTGTGATGATTTTACAACATTTTAGAAAATATTTTATGTGGCGTCTTTCCACTTGAATTATAAATATTTAAAATGAAAAATATACAGCTGTAGGAGGTGTATTACCTAGAAATAACATTTCAATGTTTACGATATATATATTTGTAAACTCAATTGTGTATGTAGTACTACGCCTTTAATATACATTCTGATAAGATTCCTTATAATCTATCTAGGCTACCATGACAAAACTATTCTATACTGATTTTTTAGAACATAAATTATTTTTATTTACGTCATGCAAGTACAAAGTATACTTTTTAATGAAGTGATAACAGAAAATGCATTTACCTAAAAATTCATTTTTAATTGTTTATCACCTAATTTATTCATAGTTTATTGAACCAGTTCAAAAAAATGATTTATGGTTTGCATTATAGTCCAGAGACCTCACACAAGTGAAACTTATTTAAAAACTTCACACCAGAAATAAAATTCACTGTCTTCTATGAGAGGAGCACTCTGGCCATCTATAGGGTATAGCCCTATATAGGCTATAGGGCAGCTGTGTTGGCCATCTATAGGGTCTACAGAAAAGTACCATAGTTTTCGTACATACTGCCAGATGAAACTCTTTTAAATACTACAGAATATATATAGAGTAGGAAAGTCATAGACGCGCGTGTAAGTGAAAACGTCTCGTCAATAGAAAGAGAATCGCGTAGGTTGAACTATCTCTTTTTAATGACTAATATATAACATAGAGATAATATATTCTCTATGATATATAATGACTATATATCATAGAGTATATTATCTCTATGCTATATATAAGTCATTAAAAAGAGATAGCTCAACCTACGCGATTCTCTTCTCTTTCTATTGACGGGACAACTTTTGACTCGGCTTGCCTACAAAGCTTTGCAAAGATCATAGAACACAGTAGACCTAGAAATAATGGGGTTTTTACCTCAGTCAGAAACTTCTTACAAGACCAAGCTAAATATCTTAAAATTTATCAAAGTGCATTTTAAGAATGAAACAAGGTTCGGCTTAAAAACAAGCCGCAATCGACTGGGTGGGCCCTGTTATAGATGAAACACGTAAATAATTATCGTGATTATACATACACCTTTGTTGGTTAAAGATCGAAATATATATTTGCGATACAAACGCCTCCGGTGGTAATTGTTAAAACTATATATTATTGGTAATTTATTATACAACAGGCGGTAAATATGCCTCTGGTGGTATGTAACTTAACTATATGATGCAGTTAATTTATTGCAGTGTATTTATTTATTAGACTTTTGCGGTTTAAAATGATATGAAGGAGGCGAGTTTCGGTGCCATCACATTATTTTGATATCATTTTAGATTATTTTATTAATTTTCCGAAAGCCCTTAATATCTGCTGTTTTTATAAGATCTACCCCAATACCGATTTTCATATTTAAAATAATATAAATTACTATCTGAGTAATGGGTTGATTACATAATACAATAGTTGTTTAGTAGTTTGGTAAACCTGCGAATGCTCATATGCAAGTGAACTTCCTACTTGACTCACGTAAAGAGATTATTTGCCAAATAACTTGCATCTTTTAAACAGCCCATAAGAGTGAGTCTTTTGAGTTGAGACTTTTGTCAAATTGATGACTGAATACAGGGAGTTCCACTGGTCTCGTGGAGATAGCAATAAATCTCTCAGGCCATTTTCATTAGTAGATAATATCTCTGAGATTAGTATCTAATCAATTTCATCTCAAATGGACATACACCATCTGTTAAGAAAAGTATAAACTAGTTTGCTTTGTAAGACGATGCCTATCATTTTCATAGCCTGTGATATTTTTTCATAACGCGCCTAAATTAGTATAACTTCAAAAATCTCGAAATGGCTTTGATACAGTTATTTTGAAACGTACTGTAAATTATTCAATTATTTTAATTTGTACTTAAACATTACATTAGCGTAAAATTATGATAATACCACAAGTTTGTAATCAATACTTCACAACAAACGTCACGAAAAACTTTTCATTACATTAACACCTATATACAATATATAATCCTTAATTTCATGCTATAATATTCATGTGTACGCTGTGTAATAATGATACAATTTCATACCACATAATTCTAAATCCTTATACTAATACCCACTGTGACCATAAAATATAAACATATCATCCATAAGATACATAAATTAAATTTTTTGAATGTTTTTTTATAATAAACTGGGTTATATATTTTTTTTAATCTATTGTCGACATGTTTGAGGTTAAACATGTCTTGAATATTATAACCTATAAAAGTGTACACCCCAAAAAATAGTGTAATGTACCAAAACTCACGTAATTAAAATGATCAAGAGACATATTTTTAACACCACAAGCTACAACTATGGATTTAATGCCAAAAAACATTATGAGTTAAATATTTTTGGATTGTTTTCAAAAATATGTATGTCCAAACTATATATCCAAACCAAACTAATAATACTTTAACGAGACACTAAATGTTGTAAGCATTTATACTAAAAAGAGTTAAACTGTGCGGTCAAGGTCAGCATATGCATATAAGATTGCTATGATATCATGTTAATAATAAGATAAAAAGTCTAACCTTCTTTCGTCTAGTGCAAATTTTTTTTTCTGATGAAAAAGGTATCGTTTCGTCGGGTAAAGAAAATTGAGAAACATAATTGAGGTTAAATAAAAGACTTATTGGGAACTTATTGACGAAGAGTGTTTCCAAGTTTACTACGCCTCGTTGCAAAATTCCATCGAAGTTTCTGATGACAGCGTTCATCTAAATAGACCTATTGTAAGCGTGATTTATTGTTCAGATTTGACAGAGTTACTGCTTTTTTCCTTATGTCTTAGGCCGATATAATCTCCAAGTCTATAGAAGGGTTCTACTACCGGTTTATATATCTTAACTGTTCGGTTTAAATTATCAAGATAGTTTTTGATCTTCTTTACCCTTGAAAGTTCTTTGTGAGCAACCTCTTTGGTCTACTTGCTCTCTCCTAAACTTTTTTCGGCGCAGATGTGCTCTTCAAATCTACGAAAATGTTTCAATATTGTCAAAAACATTGATATTTTTTTCAGTCAGGATGTTTGATTTCTTTTTCTCTACTCCTGAAATCTTCAGAAGGGTTTTATTATGTTATTTATATTAAGTTTTGTATGCCATTCAAAAAATTTATGTGAGCTGATGAATGTTGGAACACATTGCTATCTTAGACTATCAACTTTGCTTGAACTTAATTAATAGCTGAGAAGTTCAGTAGGAATTAATGAGATTCGTTACTTTTTTCCAAGCATCCAAATTAATGAGTGTGGAAATAACACGATAATACACAAATTTCACACGGGCAGAGCCAGGAATCCACGTATAATACTTTGTAGTTGATTATAACATTCAAAAACTTAATGAATTAATTTGTAATTTTTTTTTCTCTATTTTACAGAGTATCATTTGGAAGTTCAAAAGGTTCTATGGTAGAAACACTCATCTATGAAAGTCCACTACAAGAGGAACCAGAAAACAGTCCAATCGCAGAACGTCCTTGTCCTAGTTTCCCTAGTAACACACAGGAATCAACCGATTCAACCGAGTAAGTGCTCATCTCATCTCTTCTATTTGGCTAGTTTCCAGTAATATAAACAGGTTGTGTGTGTGTACAATAACATTCAAAACGATGCGCACAGTAACAACACAATATCTCACATTCCAGATTTTCAAATATCATCAGTCTGTGTTTTCCATTATTAGGTCATTTTCCACATTGCACATTCTTGATAACATTTTATATTATACATTTATTTGTATGTTATCTGATATTGTAATATTAAAGTTAATTGTTATTATTAATAACATGATATAACGGTTTAGTCATCATCGTGTGTCTATCTGTCTGCCTGTCGGTGCGCTTCCTTCTTGTACGTCGTTTTCCATTGCAAACATAATATTTATACCAAAAAAAACCGAACATACTGAATAAAATACATGTAATTTTATTCACAAGAGTTTGAATATCACGTGTCCGTGTTTGTTTGTAGTGGTAATGTTCATGATGATTCTGCGCAGTACGAAGTATTGAACACCACCACGCCTCTATTAAAATAATATGAATTTATGTACTGCAAAACATTCATGCTAAACAAAGAAGCTATCTCGTACGATATGATATGTGTAACGAAGATAACATACACTGTTATTATTTTAACAGACTTCTATAATCAGTTCTGTACTAAGCATGTGTTTTTTTATTGATAGTTATTATTTTTGAAAATAGAATGTTTAGAAATGCATTCTATGAAATGCTTTCTATAGAATAATTGAGCAATAAAATTTAAAAACGGTATATTCAATACTTAAAATATTTATTTAATGAGCGCATGGTTATTTAGTTTATAGATTTAAATTATGGTTAAAATTCATTTCCCCAAGCGGTCATAGGGTTATAATGTTTTGTAAAATCGATTATAATATGCAAATAACTTTTGAGAATAACAATTTCTTTCGGATCAATAATGTAAATTTTCACATGAATGAGTCTCTAATCTTTCACGAAAAACTTTTCGATAGAACTTTTCCAGAACTTTATATTTGAAGTTTAAATTATTATCTATTACTTTATTCAAAATACAATTTTTTGACAATGAATTCGAAATTAGATGCTTAGCCAAGAATCAATCTCTTAATTTTGAATTATAGCAACTTTATCTTAAGTTGGATGGAGAACCGAAAATTGAGTGTTTTTATTAAATCTGATGTAGCTTCACTCAGGGACCAAAACCATATATAGGAATAACTAGAAGACAGACTAGCTCTGCCCTTAACGAATGTGTAGATAACTCTACGAAAAAGAAAAGGAGAGATACAGCAGGCTGCAGACAAGCCAAACAAATAATAGCTAGATGCAATGCCGCAAGGTCAACCTAGCTTATTGGCAAAAACCTAAAAAGGATAAACTTTCTGGTTTGAGAGCTTTCCGAGCACTGCAGGCACAAAAGGCATCTATCCCTCAACAGGATGGAGTGTGATCTGTCCGAACTGTTACGGGGTGGATGATACACCCTTTCTTCTGGCAGAATGTCCCTACAGACCCAGAACGAGGTACCTAGTCTTCGGCTCAACCGAAATGGAGGAATCTGATATATGTAGATTCGACAGCGAACACAGGGCTAGAGAAACGAACATGATGTAGTAAAGGATAGAAGAGGTTGAGGGGATGGGTCCATTAGGGGTCGGTAAATAAGATATAAGGCCTATTTGCCGAGTTTTGGCTCCCCTCCACTACTACTACTACTACTACTGACCTTGAACAATTAGATAAATGTTCGTCACGCCTATTATATGAACATTTTTTCATATTTTGATAAATACTATCGATTCAAACAAAGCACTTCTGAATAAATATTAATGTGAACTTTGTTTCTCATTTTGACTTCTATAACCTTCTTAAGTTATGAAACGTAAATTTGCAAAACCAAACAGAATTATGAATTTTACTATCAGTTGTCTATTATTTAGAAAAATTCGTAAACAGTACTCTCAAAAACTTATATTATGTATTTGATACTGACAAAAGTAAATAAAATGACAACTTATTGCCGCCATATTGACTTTTGTATCTTTATTCATTATCTTGTCATCACGACTCCATGGATGCCTAGTCTGTTGAAATCGGTTAAGGAGTTTGACATCTACGATGGAATTCATAGACATGAATATAAATTCAATACTCCCATTTGTCTTCGCCGAAGTTAAGTAAAAATTGCATGTATTCTCAATTTTTTAACTTCTCAACACAAACTTGTCTGAAAGAAGTTCTGAAAGTGCAATAATTTATGTAAAATTCTATTATTTGTAGACAATATTTTTGAACAAATGAAACAATAAAGTTTTTATAAAAAGATTTAAATTTAGTTTAGAATCTGATTAATAGGATTTAAAAAGGATTATATCCTATTATCCATTGACGCTACTACTCTCTAAAGCCCTAAACAATTTTATTACAATAACACATATCCATCCATAAACTGCATATACATATGTATACAAAAACATATAAGTCTATGGATATATATATATGAAATACACTTTATACAATCCCCGCACATCCGCTGTATGTTGTAGGTGCCCTGGTCCATAACCGTTCTCTTTATGCTAGAGAGAGAATCGACTAACAAACACACACAGTACACTGGTACGTACAGTAGTAGTGAGTTATATATCTTTTGTGGTGCTGCACAAAGCTATTGCGCGATGAACTTCTGTGTATTAAGTTTATGCGTGTTTCTAGTCAACAGAAGAGAATTGTCATTTCCATAAATACTTATTTACTTTTAAAAATAATACAAACATTATATATTTATTTTTTTTAAATATACACAATTTATACAATTTTTGTACTGTACCAATTTTTTGGAAATATTTAGTGTGTAGTGAATGCATTTTATAATACAAAAAAAAAATTGAATGTTTTTCAAGTAAAATTCTATTCTGATTGAGGTGAGTCTTTATTCCATTCAACCAGTGGCGTCACTGTTTTTTTGTATGTGTTTTTGCGTTGCTAGTCTTCTTTTGTTTATTCAAAAATTATAACCTATTTTTTATTTTCTAAGTGCTTATAACCTATTTTTATTTTCTAAGTGCTTTTGATAAAACCTATATTATCTGAGATGAATGATTTTTTGAAACTGATTTAAGAAAGCGGTATTTTATCTAATTAACCTTGGAACAACATGCAAAAAAATAAAACACCTGTATATTGTGTTTTTTTTTTTGTTAGAAATTTTTTTTTGTGGAATTTATTTTAAAATAGTGGAACAAATTTAATTTTTTAATTTTGTTTTCTCGACTGTTTATTAACTGTAACACGTAAATGCTATAAATAACTTTATGACATATGAGGGTCAATATTAAATTTGTTTTATGAAATTAGTTTTTTTTTCTTTCAAAATTTAATTCGATATAACGTTTGTAGATGTGGTTAGTTGTTTTAATTTATTTTAATTGAATGACCTACTTAAGATAATATTCAAAAAGCTTTTATGTATACAACTTACAATTAAGATAACATTGTATATACCGGCTTCTTTAACTAACGAAAAATGAAGGAAATTATTTTTTGTATCATAAGGAATATGCTATCAAAAATTTAAGAGTAAATTGCATATGTGAGAGTGTAGATTTCAGTACTTCTAAAATAATACCGGCTTAATTAATTAATTAAAAATTTGGTAACCTTCATACATGATATATGTTTATTGTCTAGGGGAAACGAAGGTACTATGTCCCTATTAAGGTATTATGTGAATTAGAGTAGTCATTGTAGGTCAGGGTATTGAAGATTATTTTCCAGAGTTTTGTATTTAACGTCCAATTTTATTAAACAGACGCTCATACTCAGATTGTTGAGGCTTTCAAGCAGGAAACGTATTCTAGAAATTTTACAATGATTTATATATAAATAAATGTATTTCATAGGAAAAATTATGTAGGCGAATGTTGTTTGAATTTAAAAACCATTGTTCATACAAATAATAAAATGATGCGCGCCTAAATGTCGCGCTAATATTTAGATAGAGATGGGAATAAAAATACGTGGGCATTTACTTCTAATCAGTACTTGTTGATTTAATTAACCTAAATGTCAAATATGTAACAAGATGAGTAATAAATTCATTTATACTATAATTCATTTATTTGAAGTTTTAATTTGTGTTGCAGAAAGGCAACTGTTTAGTTTCAAGTCATGATGTGTTTTTTTTCTCGAATAATGCTTTTGCAAGGTGATTTTTAACCTCTATATACAGACACACATTACGTAGAGGAGAATATATAGAAAACAATGTTGAGATTTCACTGTATTTTTACGTTTGGAGATACTCTAAAGCCAACAATATCGTTTCTAAAATCTTAACTAGGTTTAGAAATGTAGATATATTATGCAATGCAATTTATTATGCAATTAAATTAAGGATAATTAAATCTGATGATCTTTGCGTGTGTCAACTACTCAAATACGAGACCGAGCTAGAGTGTTTTGAGCCATTGATTAATTCAAATTTTGAATTCATCTTTTTGTTATTTCGTTTTATAATAATTAAAATTAGGGAGGAATAGTGTCCGGGTTTCTAGCATCTAGGCATATCTATCCTTACTGCCGAGTTTCAATGAAACCGCCTTCTAGATCTAGAGAAGCTGCTTAATGATGGATTCTGTTTAAAAAAAATGAAAGCTGTAAAGATTACCGCCCATGCATTTTTCTTCTAACAAATGGGTCCACGGGACCTGGTTTCTTGTAAACTTCTTTAGTTTATATATATGAGACCAGTGGAGGTTTTGTCATCTTGAATGTGCGATCTATAAGTCGGATCATCGGAGATCTTCAAGTTATGGAGATAGTAATTCAATCGACTTTGTTAGGTCGAAAGTTGAAACTTTCTAAGTGTTATTGTTTGTAATATTGTACATACATTTAGTAATATATACGCTTAGCATGTGACTGGTTCAATTGTTATGAACAAGAGTTTCCGTGGATATTCTAGACCTGACTATACACAGATAGTCTGTCGCATGCCCTTCGTCAAATTCAATGTATTAAGGAAAAAATATTTGCAATCTATTGATTCTAAAATTCATAGTTTTACATATGCGATTTGCTTCGTTATTGATGACATTTGTATATGGAGGTTGTATGAGTTTACCACATTGAATTATTATATTAGTAAGTCATATTTTTTGTTTTTTAATTGTAATAATTATCTTAACAAAATGTTTTTTTCAATGCATACTTGTATGTAGATCCGAGCACTTAAATAATCTGATACAATAAATTGATAACACACGTAATTTTAATGTGGTTTTTTTTAATTGTTTAATATTCTTTTCAAATTAAAATCGCCTACAATTAACATTTTCACGTGCTTTTTTTTTGTTAATAATATTACTTATTATTGTTTAATTATTATTATTATTGTCTAATTGAAACTGCTGAAAAATTTTTATTTTCTTTGAGAACTCTTCTAAAACACAAAATTGGTCAAGTGAAAACTATGCTTTCTCAATAAGTGTTAAAGAATTCCGTACAGTATGAACCAGTATTGAGCCCGCAATATAACAATTTTTCGTGCTTGAATTTTTCAAGTCTGATAATTTTCCTTTAATCTATATCATATACTGGGGACCATGGACATTTTTCAACGGAATTCTCTTCGTTTTATCGCTATGAAAACATGACAAAAAGTCCATAATGAAATTGCGCTTTCAAAAAAAGTTATTGAAGGTCAAAAGTTGCGAAAATAAATTTTTCTCAAACATCTCATTAACAATTGTTTTTACATTAGCAACGGTCATTATAAAATTTATTCCTTAGCTAATTTTATACATACAAAGCCATATACAAAATTCACGTAGGACCAATAGCTCTTGAGATACACGGTTGAAAAACGTTTTTCGTCACGTTGCAATAAACTGAGTTTTCTGTCCGTTTTTCGAAGTACAGAAAGATAAAATATTTTTTTTAAATTACCTTTTTTTTTTTTGCAATGGCATTTAGTGTAACGTTAAATAATACGATTAATAAAAAAGTATCGATAAAATTCGCTTGAATATACATCGTAAAATTGTAATTTAATAATTTTAATCGAATAGGATAATGTTATTTGATATTTTATTTCTATATCGATTATAACTTTAAAATGCACATGGCATTTATTTATATATGATGACTTTCTTCATAATGTAAAGTGCATCTTTTAAAAGGCGTGTGTACTTTGGTGGGGTTATCTGTAATACAATACAATATGAACTTTTTACAAACCCAATTACATGGCATAAGTTGGTCGACTATTAGCTGTGATATTTTTCCGATACGCAGGCTGTAATTGTCAAGATTAGCAATTAGGATACGAAAATTGCAACATTTTATTAATAAGCTGAAGAAAGACATAAATAGATATTTGATAGATAAATTTTGGGGTATGAAAAATACTGTACTTTGATCTTATGACCCATTGTGCTCCTCCTTCTATTTAAAATTGACGAGGCCCGCTTCTCCCATATCTTGGCAATAGCCAGAAGCATGCTTATCAAGTTTTCATGTAGGTTCATATATTCGGGATGAGATGAACCGAATACCTTGTATCTGCTGTAACCGAGAAATTCGTAGTTAAAGATGATGTGGCTGGAAGATGTTTCTTCCTCCTCGCCGTACAGTCTGCACATAATGGATCCATTGTGGAGTCCTATTGTGTGAAGATGCTTTCGTAGGTGGTAATAATGTCCGATGATGAATCTGGTAACCTTTCGAAGTTTTATCCTGTTCAGGTTGAGTGTATCACGGGACAGCCTTTTGGATGCATTTCGAAACAGTATTTTCCCGAGTTTTTGTTTTTCCACTCGTCAATCAGTTGTTTGCATGCTGAAATTTCTAAAATAGGTTCTGGGCCTATGAAAGGTATTCCGATCCCCTACTTTGCTCAGGTATTTTTTCGTTTCCTTCGAAACCGCTGCGATTTGATATCCAGATAAATTTAAGAACGTTATTCCGTTTTTGAAAACTCGAGTAGTTTCTCTAGACAATCACTGATAGTGACAGACAAGGCTTTTAGAGTAGCTTGACTGTACGAGAAAATTTATACGTTCTGCGAAACCCCTACAAGATTTTCGTAACTAACCAAAATTACCACTTTAAGTGCTTCATATATCGTAAACGGATAATTGCCTTGCAAAAAGTGCTCATGACATAACCCCAATACTTTTTTACTATCATACATTGCAGTTTGTACTATGAGCCACAAAAGTAGTGTTCGTTTCCAAAATGATATAGTTGATTAGTGCCATATCCATTCGGTTTTTGGGAAAATGTTTCGAATAAAAGTTGTTAGTTTATTTATAACGAACAATTTTTATCTGAAGCATTTTTTCGAAAACAGAATGAATAGGGCACAAATCAATTATAAAATTTGAAAAAAGAACGCTACTTTTGTGACCATGTCTACATACCATAAAGGTAAAAAAAAAAAATAGTTCAATTGTTTAAAATTAAAAAAATTTTCCTATTGAAAAACATACTTGATCGAATATAAACCCTCTTTTATCCAGATAATAATCACAGTGACATACATATTAACAATAATAAATACATTGATTTTTCTTTATAATAGGAAAAATGGGAAATTCTACTATAAGAGAAAAACTAGTTAAGCCTCATACCAACCCACAACTACTACTGCCTCACTAAAAACCTTCGAGCCTTCGAGGCACCGTCTATACACAATTATGCGAACTATATTATTATTATACATGTAATAATATAAAGGCTGATGGATGCTATTTACACGTTATCGTACAAAAGCATGAATTTTTATGCAATTTACATGTGAATAATGTTTTTATTCCGGGTCAGGTCACGTCAAATTTTATTAAATTACACCAAATTGATATTTTGTGGTTTATAATTTTTCATATCAAGAATTTGATGTCAAAGAATGTAATCATTGTTCAGCAAGGTTGCCACAAACAGTCCAAGTGGCCGGTCTAAGGCGTTATGTCTGCCAGTATTCCTAATTGGAAACTGGGAGGTTATGTGTTCGAATCCTGACATCGGTAGTTTGTCAATTATTAAGAAAAAAAATGGGCGGGTAATTGACTAAACTGTCGGCGTATGGACAAGAACGAAATAACCGGCTATGCGTCAGAAGGTTTTCTGCAGTTTCCTTCACGAACTCCAGATGAATATCAGCATAGTTCCTATTATAGTCGGCTGCAGCCGTATATCCTACGCAATTCCTAGTCTATACGAGGCAGCCTCTACAATCTATCTATTTAAGGTTGCCACAAATCGGGAATTATCAGGGCATTTTATGCAACCGGGAAATATCAGGGAATTTCGAAATTTATTAAAAATATTCGGGAATTTCGAAATGTAAAAATAAATGAAATGAATAATTGATTTAAAATCTTATTAAATGTTATGAATTTTATACCGGATTTAATTATGGATAATTAAAATATAATCATAACTCTAAGGACGTTCATGCATGAGGCTTGAATAGCTCAATTATGTATTTATCCTCCCTTAAAAATTTAAAACCTGTCGTCGATCATTTCAAGGAGTAATTATCGATTAAAAATCAAACTTTTAACGCAGCGTCTAATGGAGAATATAATTTTTTTGTACTTAACATTAAATAACTATATTATTGAAGTAGACACCATAATGAATAATGTTTATAAATATTCTTTGAAATATGCAGTTTATATAATTGCATTAAAAAAATGGTGTTGACGAACGTTTGAATTAATTATTTGATAAAATTAAAACTGATTTGTTAGGTTTGTTTTTGCCACCATATTTAGAAAACTGGCGACAGCGCACAATAAAAAAATATACACATACACATTGTTAAATCAAGATCTGTCAAATAAATTTCTAATTTACATTTACTGATATTTTTACAATACTTTTAAAATATTTAGACAAATCAAAAAAGGTTATAAATCGTTGTTAAGGTTATTGAAATACTTTACAACCTTTTTTTAAATCCTAAACCAATTTTATTAAAGATAGTACATATTTGACTCTAGCGTTAGTGCATGAACGTCTTTAAATATCTTAATGATACGAATAAAATTGTCAAATCAGTGAACAGTATGATAAACTTTTACTGGAAAACCGGGAATTATTAGGGAATTTTTAAATCATTTTTTGTGGCCACCCTGACATATTACTTAAAATGTCAAATTAAGTTCACGCTATAGTCATTTCGGTTGGTATAATATAACTGAAAGGCAACCATACTAACAATGGATACAAATAGACGCTAGTTTACAAAAAATAGTAACGAGTATTTTTATACTCGTAAAAAAATACATGAGTGCTTGTACTTAAACTTTTTAAGGATGTTTGGACATCCTTCCTAACTATCGAAAAAAAAATTTTTGAAAAGATACTTAGCAAATAGTATAAATAGTTCAAAATAATTTGTCTAAAACAACCAATTTCAAAAATAAATTGAATAGAAATTATGACCATCAAAGTTTTCCTCTGGAACATCATTCGTCCTGCATCAGTAAGATTACTGTTATCGTATGAACCGGATATTATGGCCTAGATTTATGAAAAACCAAATGCAGTTAGTCATTTAAAAAAAAATATTTTTCAAGGTTTTTTTTTTATTATAGTTTGACCAGTTAAAATATAGAAATTTTCTATTAAATTCAATGACCACAGTTAATAAACTATTTTCGTTTTTTTTTTAATAAATAAATACATTTTTTGTAGACTAAAAAATTAGTTTAATTTACCGACGCTTCCGCTTTTTTATTGTCGCCTCCACCAAATGTTTATTTGGGAGTATATCTTCGAATTCCATCATCAAGTATATAGATGGTTCCATATTATTTTGTGGCCATCAAAATTGCATTCATCGTAGTAATATTTGGTTTGTGAAAAGATGTCTCATATAAAGGTTGTTCCTCATAAAAATACTTACAATTTTTGTGTAGAACATTTTTTCGAAAACCGAATTAAGGACGTTCGAAAGAGTCATTTTGCGTGGAAAGACGTAAAGGAGGGGGGGGGGGGTATCAAGCGACTTCGCATGCCCGCAGCGTTACAGATTTAATATATAGGTTGAAACTAGATTTAAATATTCTATGGTTATTTGGTAAATAATAATACTCGTGAGCCGTGACTTGTAATGTTTCCTTTTATATTCAATAAAAAAGTTATATCTTGTGTTTTGCTTCTCTAAAATGATAAAATTACTTATATAATTCATTATTACTTTTTGCCACTTTTGTGACTATATGCAGATGATTTGTGCCGAATTTATTTGACTTTCGGACAAATGTTTCGAATAAAAGTTAGTGGCATATTTATATTGAACAACTTTTATTCGAAGCATTTTTTTCGAAAACCGAATCTATAAGGCACAAATCAATTATAAAATTTTGAAAAACGATTGCTGGCGAGAGAACAGGTCAAGTTAATGATGTTAGGAAGCTATGTCAAAGTGGTACGAAACGAACGAAAATTGAAGGTTCCTCGCCTAAGGATGTACGAGCACTAGAGCTTCAAAAAGATTAAAAAAAATTCCAGTTTTCGCAATTTTTCCGTCGGTTTGGGTACTAGATCTACCTGTATGCCAAATATTAACTTTACAGAATATCTGGAAGTAGCGTAGAATTATGATATACTATACACGTTTTTTTAAGGCGTAACCGCGAATTTTGCGTTTTTGAAGTGAAATAACTTTTTATCGGTTAATTCGTTAACGATTATTGAAAAAACGATTTCTTATAATTCTGTGAAGTATCGATAATTCGAAATATCAACACTGTAGCTCTTATCGTTTAGAAGATATTTCGGGGTCAGATCACCTTCTAATATTTCTTGTAGTAATAGCACTGTAGTGAGAAGTCCAAATGAGTCCCTTAAACTCGGCCTTGCGCACTATCGTGCTCTAGATTTAAATTGAAATTCAAACGTTGACATGTAAATAGACACAATGTTTAATGTATATAAATTATAAAATATAATTTTCTAAACATTATAATATAATAAAATTTTTATAGGTTATATTTATAATGGGTCACATCAACAATCTGTTCTAGTCAATCCAATCAATAAAATATACTATGACTGCTGTTTGCTTGGCTATAATAATGCTATATGTATTGCTGCTGCCTGCTATTGTTTATATTAGTTCGTTAGTAGTAGGTAGGTAGGTAGGTAGTAAACTCATGGATTGAAACAAGCAACAACCAAAGCAAAGTAAAACCATATGACGATGAAAAACCAGTCAGTCGGTGTTGTTCGAACGAAAGTGAAATATTTTATTAATTTATGAGAAGTTTTTTTCTTTTTCATTTATTAAAAGGGAAAAATTTATTACTAGTTTTTTTTTCGTTCATTTCAAGGAAATTTATAAATTATCGATTTTATTATGAGAAAAGTAATTATTGAAAATGTAATTGGTTTCCTTATTTTTGCCTTAATAAGTAAGAAGGAGATTTATCTACTGCATTTGTTCATATTGGATAGCGTAGGCCACCGAAATGGGGCTGACCTCCTTAAACCATTTGGAGCTGTTCAGGTACAGCAATAGGACTTTCTCGCCAGTAGTTTTTAGCTCAGAGAGGTCGTCAAAGAATGATTTATCGCTTGTTCTTCTTCCTCTAGTAATAGTAGTGCACTGGCAGTCCTAGACGTTCTGCATGTCTGCCGTCCAGCCAGTGTCTTGTGATGGCTGCTATAACGTTGGACGCCTTGAGTTGTACTCTGACCAGATCTGCCAGGTAGTACCGCAAGTACGTTCCTCTCGCCACCTTATATTGTCTTTGGCTAATATGGTTTCCTTCAGGAGGAACCTGCAATTCGTAGAAGGCACATCTAGATGTTTTGTGATGCTCGTCCCCGACAGCTTTGTACCATTTCTGGCATTATGAAAATGTTTTCAAGAGGCTGGCCCAGCCAAGCGGGTTCGGGTTCGATTCCCGGTATCGGAATCAAACTGTTGAATGAGTGATAAAATCTAAGTTCGATTTGATCGAAATGATTAAAATATAAAATTATTTTTGACTCATTTTTATATTTTCCATGATTCATTTTTGTTGTAACCATAGGCTACAGCAAAGAGAAAATATGCAACGTGCTTCTAATTTTTTACTGGATATATGTTACAGTATCGAGTATGCGAGCTAGTTACAATTAATCTCCTGTTTTCTTCGGTATAATTATTGTTATCTAAAAATTTTGAGTTCCTTTTTTTCATTATTACAAGACTTTCAAGAGAATCGAGACTTTCGATTCTAGAAACCAGGATATCTAGAAATGACCAGGATCTTTATTCTGTAGTTAGTTAGAGAATAATCATAGCACCATTTCGCTGGCTATCCTGGTAGGTTATTCTAGGAACCACGATATCATGAAACCTACTCTAAAATTATTAAATAACGAGACAGTAATTTGGTATTTGAACCAAACGTTTATTTCGCCGAAATATCTAATAATGAGTACCTACATGAGTTTGTTAGTAGTTACCAGGTAACTCAGGTAAATATGTACTGTAAGCATAGGTATCCAAATATTGAAGAAAACTAAGATTTAGAATTGAGTACATAACAGTATAATTAAATAAAGTTGAACGTTTTCCATATTTGTTCGTTGAAGAAAATGGAGAAAACATCAACTTCATAGTTGATGCTCTTCTTCAAAGTTTCACAGTTGATTTACACCAAATCCATTCGGTTTTCGAAAAAGTTTTTAGAATGAAAGTTGTTAGTAAGTTACTTGTAACTACTTTTATTTTACTTTACATGATAATAATATTTTTGCTCTGTACGATAATCGCGCCTAAAGAAGTATAACTTCAAAATCAACCGTCATATGCAAAATTTTTATAAATTGTTGTCAATATATTTATTATACATAAACAAAAAATGATTCTATTATTATCGTATTATGTCATAATAAATTTTGTTCAAAACAAGTACATAAATTTTAATATAAAATAACGTACAATTTACACTTCCATTGAAAATAATAGAATGTCTAGTGCCCATTTGGACATAACATATGACCTACTGCACATACACACATATGTAACTAACATATGTTTTAATTATACAGTTTGTATTTTAAAATAGACCCAATCTGGACACAATGTATAGTGCACTATCTATCGTTGTCTATATGCAGTGTACTATGATATGGTGTACTTTGCTACACTTAAACTGCATTAAAATCGGTGGCGGGGTTCTCACCACAGACTTTTGTCTATATAGTTCTCATTTTTACAATATTTCTTATTATTTGTATGTGGAATGTTTTAAAATAAATGATAGTATTCTATTAACAGTATAAAATAAAGCAACAAACCACACAAATTAAAAGAAAAAGAATACTCCTAAACAAAAAAACTAGAATTTTCATACAAACTAAATTATTCAACTATTCGAATATTCCTCCATTATTTGCTAAACAATATCCTAGTCGATTGTAAAACTCTACCCGGGTATTTTCTAGCACTTGAGAAATATTCGCACAATTATAAACAATCTTTTGCCTTATTTGTTGCAAATTTTCTGGCTGTCAAAAAAAGTCTGTGTATTGCTATGCACTATCTTAGATAAGTCTTTGGTGGGAACGTATTAGCTCCACTGCCTGTGGAGTGCAGTTTGGATGTAACAAAGTACATTATATCATAGTATACTGTGCATAGATGCACTATACATTGTTTCTAGATTGGGTCTATTTTAAAATACAATCTGTATATGAAATAATATATATTAGGTATAACATCATCATCACACAACATAATATGTAAATTCTGAATATATAAATTATATTTTAGAACATTAATAAAATCAAATAAATATATAAAAAAACAGTATTTAGGTGAAGGTGATTTTAATATATGAACACAATAATAACATACACACATGATACGAACAAACGATTCTTTTTTTTTTGTTCGAGTTAATCATTTGAAAAATGTTTTTGATGGGCAGTTCTATTGAAGAGAATGAATATATGTTATGTGTTATAATAAATCTATATTTTATTTAAGTTACTAATGGAAAAATAAAAATATACAACATTCTTTTATAATAGTATACGGAAAAAATTATGTAAAAAATATACATCTTAAGTTAAACGGTTTTAATGCACACAAAAGCAGAGCTCGTTTAAACAAAATTTATACTTGTGCCTGATTCATTCGGTTTTAGAAATAATTCTTCGGGTAAAAGTGGTCTATTATAAATGTAACAACTTTTATTCGAAAAAGTAATCGCAGATTCTTTCGTTATAAGTATGAAAATCATTACAAAAAGAAGTTTAATCCGATCAAAAACATAAATGTAAACAAGATAAACGAAAAAATTTTTTTTTTAAATTAAGCTCTTATTAGTTTGCGGCAGCCGCCATATTAGATTTAGAATGACGTCACTGTACTTACTGTGTTTCACTCATCAAGCTTTTTCATTTGATACCCATATCATAGGGGTTAATGTGGAAATAATAAATCGCCATTTTGCGCCGGCCGCCTTATTGAATTAAAAATGGTGGCATTTAGGTAATCGTGCATTATCACGACAACCAAACGAGTGTGCCAAATTTCAGCTCAATCGAACTCTGGGAAGTGGGTCAAATTTAACTTGCAATATTCCATTACAGACACCGAGTCAGATGAAACTAAATAAAACCTTGTAAAAAAGGGTCGAAGTTTTCGGCTCTTTTACCCGACTAAGCCGATACATGACAATGTAGACAGATTTCATGAAATATTATAATGTAAAGGCTTATGAAATAATATGTTGATAGCCGATATATCGATAGCAGACTTCCGTGCAGGAATTATAGATCACTAACCAACAGGTCTGTGATTTCATATTGCCTGTGTTGTTTCGTTTATGGTTCTACATTACTTAACATATGAAACGCCATTTCACTAATATACTCAGTATCGACGATATCACTTTTATATTACTTCGTGTGCGGATAATTTCGCGTGTAGAATCTATATACTCCTGCGTAGCGAGTAAAACATTTTTCTAACACTGTATACTTGTTTAAATTGAATCACTTTTCAAATATTTCTGGTGGAAATCCTTTGCATTTCCCTTTTTCGCTCGTCAGGTTTGAGACTTTAAGAGGTAGGCCTTAGTTTTAAATCTTCTATATTATTTCAAGGCACTCTACCATGTATTAAAATATGATAAAATTAACGCGAGACCAATATAGTTATGAAATCTAAATAAAATTAAAATACAATTAAGTATGTAAATTTATTTATTGTTATTCAAAAAAATACGACGTATGTGTATGAATATATAGCAAACATCTTCATATAATGATTGCATTGTCCTTGATATTTTTTTACTTTAATGACCAATAATAATCATAAAAAATAATAATATAAAATGATGAAAATAAATTGAGTAGCACTAATTTGAATAAAAAATATTCTTATTATTATTTGTTTTGCTGGTATGTTAAAAATTTTACCTCATCTTAGATGTACACTGATAGATGGGAATTTCTTTCCTCAAGAATATATATATTCTTCAAAATATTTGTTTCAATAAAGAAACCCTTGTTTTCATTAAAGACTACGCAGTTGAATCAAAAACATAGGTTTAGTTGAGCGAAGAAACTAAAATTCTTGAATAAAATTCTTTAAAGTGGAGTTCGTTAGTCTGGGCTTAAGAGAGACTTTCTTGGCCAAATACTCTTGTGATTCTTTAGTCAATAAAATGAAATTCTTGAAAAAAAAGCATTTTTCTTATTGAAAAAAAAACTCAAGAAAAGAAGTGAATGCAGCTTCTTTAACTGAAGTATATACTGTAGTATGTTCCTACAGTTATTGTGAAGTATATTCCTATAGTGAACCAATGTTAAATATTATTTATTACTGCCTGGCCGTCTGGTACTGTATGAAGTCAGTCAGTACACATGTGATGATAGAAATGTGTACTGACTGACTTGAGTGGCATTTTAGGATGTGCATTGTGTCCCCACTCTTAAATGACAAACAACCATACGCATACAGTCTAGCTGACTAACTTCATATAGTACCAGACGGCCAGGCAGTAATAAATAATATTTAACATTGATTCATTATAGGAAAAGTTTTCCAACACAGTATGTATATTTAACTGAAGTTAAATATACATTACTTTTTAGATAGACAGATTGTAAAGGCTGCCCTGGACGGGCTACACTTCGACCATATGGTCCATTGGGATGCCTAAGGATGTAAGTGGAGTGGAAGGAATTTTTGTGTATAGACTAGGAATGAGTAGGATATGCGGCTGCAGCCGACTATGATAAGAACTATGCCGATATTCATCTGGAGTTCGTGAAAGAAACTGCAGAAAACCTTCTCAAGCATAGCCGGTTACTTCGTTCTTGTCCATACGCCGAGAGTTTAGTCAATTAACCGCCCCCTTTTTCTTTTCTTAATAATTGACAAACTGCCGTTGTCGGGATTCAAACCCATATCCTCCCAGTTTCCAAGTAGGCATAATGCGCAGACATAACGGCTTAGACCGATCGGCCACTTGGACTAGTTCATTATTTCTTTAAAAAGTTTCATTTGTTTGGATTAAACAAATGTTAATTTTTTTCCCAAATTTTAGCATCTTGGCCCAAAGAAATCATCATTTCAGTTTAAGAATTTCGAGATTCTTGAGTCAAGAGTCATTTTATCTTTAGTTAAGATAATTTTCTCAAGTCAAAACTATACATGTCAAGATACTTATTTTCTTATACCAAAAGTATGAGTATTATCTTCCCTATATATGAGAGTCAGAAATTCTTGGTTTAAAAATTTGTTTCTTACTGCAAGTAATTACTTCTATCAATGTACTAACTCGTTCGTCATTATCATTAAGAGAATTGTAGTCTACAGTTGGAATAGTCATCATCACTTGGAATAACAATTATCATATTTATTTATCAATATTTATTTTAATTTCTTCACATTTATTTTGAAATTATTCATTGTGCATTATTTAATAATTTTGTGAAATTATTATTAGTACAACAGCAGCCAGTAGTGAAGCAATAAGTACTAATCTTTTGAAGAATATTTATTTTTTAATACGACGCAATTTTTATTATTTATACCTTTTGTGGTCCTCACATGACTGTACAGGATGTAATTTGACATTGTGTAGATTGTAATATCTGTACAATGTGCTTTTACTATCTCTACAATGAATTTGAAAATATTGTATCTGGTCGAAGAAATACCACTACCTTTTTAAATTTTACATTAAAAGGCTGGCGCCAGTTAAAATGTCTATAAATCTTTTCATGTTTTGTTGAATACTATCTTCAATCCTAGACGTTAATTGTAATTTTACGCATGGAAAAAAGTACTTCTGTAAACTGGCCTTATACTGCTGCATTGTCACTATTGTGTAAGCGTCGTGTCACGAGAGATTTTAGATATAAATCGAAATCCTAGATACATCATTATCCAGAACTGAGTCATTGTGTATCTGAGTCTCTGAGTTCTTTAATTAAAATATCCTGCGATGCTGGGGTGGAAATGTACTGTTTCCTGATTGTTCGAGTTTTTCCTTTTAACAAAGGGTTGGTTTTTTTTTTTATAAATCGAATGTGAGGTTCGATGACTGGAAAAACTGGGCGCAAGACCCAATGCAAACATAAAATCAAATTGGGAAAATATGCCACAGGCTTACAAGCTGAAGTTTACGCCATTCTGGCTTTCGCCCGTGAGAACCTACGTAGAGGTTACATAAACCAGAACGTATGTATTCTCTCAAACAGTCAAGCTACTCTAAAAGTCTTGACTGCAACTGAAGTCACCTCAGTGGTAGTCAAGGATTGTCTAAAGGAACTACTGGAGCTGGCTAAATGAAACAATGTTAAATTGATCTGGATACAGGTCACAGTGGTTTTAAAGGAAACGAAAAAGCAAAGAAAGATACCTTCGCAAAGAAAGGAGTCGGAATACCCTTCATAGGCCCAGAACCTATTTTAAGAATTTTAAAGTCAGCCTGTAAACAAGCGATGAACAAGTAGATGAATGTTAAACACGTGATCACTGGGAAAATATATCGCAGAAAAAACTCGAGAAAATACTGCATCCAAAAGGCTATTTCTCGATGTCCTCAACCTGAACAGGAAACAACTTCGAAAGGTTACCAGATTCATCACTGGACTTTATCACATACGAAAGCATCTGCACACTATAGGACTCCACAACGGATCCATTATGTGCAGACTGTGCGGCGAGGAGGAAGAAATATCTAGTCACATCATCTTTAACTGCTAATCTCTCGGTTACTGCTGATACAACATATTTGGTGCATCTCACCCCGAACATATGAACCTTTGAGAAAACCTGATAAACAAGATCCTGACATTATTAAAGAAGTTTTGTACTATAAGATACTGAATCCTAAGAAAACATAATCAATTGTGAAAATTTATTGTTTCTGCAATCGTATTGTAAATAAAACGAATACCATGTTTTGTTCTGTTTTATGTTTGTGTTAATATTTCAACATGCTAATAGTAATTTGTAGTTGTTATAGTTGTAGCTTATTGTGAATGTGTGTGTGTGTGTGCTCCTTAGGGAATATTGAAAATATATTAAGGTGTAACCTTATAAATAACACTCTCTAACCTTATGAATAACACTCGTGATTATAGAATTGAAATGCATACTTTTTTTCTTTCTTTTGAAAGCTTTTTCTTGAATATTCGTCTTTGTATATTTCGGAATATTTATCAGAGGAAACATTCTTTGACATCAAATGCATGATATGAAAATCAGACACATACATGTTGGAAATCGAAACCACAAACTCTGGTATTCTAGACAAACGCACAGCCTCGGAGCTACCTAACATGTTATCGTAGTGATAATCTTTGATGTCGATGTATTATTAATTTGAAGAGTGGATCATTATTGAAAATATAAACTATTATATTTTGCATGGTAGTGCCATCTATTTTATTAAAATAATGTATATTTTAAAATTAAACTCTCATGTATTTTCTCTATCGCGCCTAAACCAGTTCAAGTGGCCGAGCAGTCTAAGGAGTTATGCCTGCGCAGTATACCTTCTTGGAAACTGGAAGGTTATGGGTTCGAATCATGACATCGGCAGTTTGTCAATTATTAGGGAAAAAAAAGCGGGGGCGGTTTAAACTGTCGGCGTATGGACATAAACGAAGTAACCGGCTATGCTTGAGAAGGTTTTCTGCAGTTTCCTTCACGAACTCCAGATGAATATCGGCATAGTTCCTATCAGGGTCGGCTGCAGCCGTAAATCCTACCAATTCCTACTTAAATTTCAAATTTTGTCCCTATTCCTAGAACCTTTGTTTGTATTTTATAAATACGTATTTCGACTACAATGTAGTCATCATCAGTATGAATTAGCTAATCGTAACTATCTCTGGGATATGGATTCAGAGATATGTTGCTTGTTGCTAATTCGGTGCGTGTCTCACAGTTTGGAAAGTTTGGAGGATTTATAAAATACAAACAAATGTTCTAGGAATAGGGGCAAAATTTGAAATTTAATTTCAAAAAACCTAGAGTTCTCTTTGATTATTTTAATAATCTTTACCAATTTCCTAGTCTATACACAAAAATTCCTTCCACTCCACTCACATCCTCACATCCTTAGGCATCACAATGGACCTTATGGTCTAAGTGTAGCTCGTCCAGGGCTATCTATCGCGCCTAAAGGAGTATAACTTCAAAAATGGATTAATCGGATAGTTTACAAATTAAGAAAAGTATAAAGAATTACATTATAAATTTAAAACCGATGATGCTAAATTTAACGTTACATTCAATTACAAGTAATATTTCGATTAAAATAATATTAAAAAAATTTTTGCACACAATATCCTAAAATCAACACATAATTTCAATAAAATAAACAAGTTTAGTATACATATATCAGTTTGCAGATTTTGTTTATATAGTTTGGAAAACACATATTGAAAATAAAATAAACATCTGTTATAATTTAATATGAACAACATACTCTTGACTCTCGAACTCTCGAATATATATATATTATTTAGTCGATATCATCAGTAGGGGGTAATCAGTTTCTATTTATTCACCAAACACAATCAGTATATTTATAAAATATTTAATAGCAAACTCAAAAGAAAACGAAGAATGCGTCACGTCACTTAAAAGGTTTTTGTTTGACATATTTTGACCTTTTTACCATCAAAAGAGGAGCATTAAGAACAACTTTCTAATTTTATATATATTTTTTTACTTTATGTGTAATAAAATGTACTGTTTCCTGATTGTTCGAGTTTTTCCTTTTAACAAGGGGTTGGTTTTTTTTTTATATAAATCGAATGTGAGGTTCGATGACTGGAAAAACTTTTATAGTCTTTCACAAGAAAAAAATTCATTGTATTTCTTTCAAAAGTTATTGTGTTTTATTATAAAATGATTTTTGTATTTGATCAAACTTGACAAGCTAATCCGAACAGAGGGAATAGCGGGAATAGAAGAAAATACAACCGCAAACCCTCGTCTAACCACAGTTATACTGCGGCTTAGTAGATCAACTCTATCGTGGAAAGTTTACTGAAACTTTGCGCAGGGCAAGCGACAGGCCAAGTTGTGCATAAGCATAATTAGGCCATTCGACTGTGCTCGGTTGAAACTCAATAGAATGCAGTTGAGAAGGGTGGTAGGACTCTTGACAGGACACTGTCCATTGAACTACCACCTTCATAACTTGTAGGGCCTTGTATGGAGGACGATGAAACCTCCACACATGTTATATGCACCTGCAGAAACCTGCAGGGTATCAGGTATAGAATGTTTGGGTCCGAAACCTTGGATCCATCAATCCTGGGAGTAATCCTGGCGGAGAAGTTGTGGGCCTTCTGTGTGGCGTCTGGCCCCGACAGAATCCTATAGTTTCATCTGCTTAAAATAGCACCTCTTACCCGGAGACGTCTTGCCTTCGGGTGACAGGTTGTAGTCAAGGAGGGCACAGAGGACCCCTGGGTCTAAGTGCTAGGGACCCATTTGCGGTACCCTTTTTTCTAATTATTATTATTATCGTGGACAGTTCAAGGAGGATAATACAACATGACCATCTTCTATACTCAAGCAAGTAAATCTTCTCGAAACCTCGAAAAAGAAGAATAAGACATACATCGCTGTAAGGTGAAAGTTAGACTACGATTTCTAATGGAATATCTCATAGAGCATTGTAGACTCATCGGATAACTCAAGAAACTAGGTCTAGAAATCGACTATGAAAACAATGATGGCAGCCTATGAAACAAATTCTGAAACTCTTCTTCAGAGAATGCGGTATCTATACAAAAGAGTAACAGATTCTTGCGGTTATACTCAATTGTAGATGAAAACTATCATCTCTAAATTAGATCCACATCTTTGCCTTCCTGCTAAGAATGGAGTGGACTGGAGATCACAATATCATGGTTCGTTTGAATTTGTTTTTCGCAAACTTCGCTCTATCAATCAGTTTTATTTTGTGGTAAAATAAAAGCTATGAAATAAAGCATCCTTTAGCTAGAATGACGACTAGGAAAACCTTCAAAACCTGTAAATGTCTGGGAGCTTCAAGAGCTTCAAAATATCTTCTAAATATTTCTATAAATGTTTTAAATTTGATGTAAACTTTTTCCTTCGGAATTATTAACTATTTTTAACTCACAATTTCGAACGACATCTCGTTCGAAACAGCGTACCAAATCAGTAAATGAACATGATTTTTGTGTTTTTTGGATTCAATTAACTTAACGGCTCGCACACCGCTCGGGGTTTGTCGAGTGCAATTGTGGACTACTACCCAATAATACGACTCTTGAGTAGTGTATACGAGGTACATTCAAATCAAAAAAGTATAATCTACAATCTCAATCTATTCATATGATAGATGTGTGCTCTGAACTGAAACTTTTTAAAACGATTACTGCATGATAACTACCTTAATGGAAATCTGTTATGGAAATGAATAATATTATATTTAAAATATATGTTATTTTTCCTTTAGCATCCATCATTCATTAATATATTCATAGTGAGTGATTTCTAAATATAGAATTGTTTTTTCTATAAATGTGTTAAATATATAAATGCATTAAAAAAAGTTTATGTAAGTGAAATTAAAGGTATTTCCTTAAAAGGAAATTACGTAAATTCCTTTGAATTACATGTAATCAATTGTAATTGTCCTCTATACAATAGTTTTTAATCGAATACATTTATTAGAAACGAAATTAACTCAATTCTCGTAAGGGCTATATACGACAATAACTGTTTGTAGCGGTATACAAGTGCTGCTCTTTTTATTTACTGTTTATTGTCTCTGGAGATCTATAAAGCAATTAGTATTTTCGATTTTATTGCTATAGACATTAATTATAATTGGAAGTAGTATCGAATTTTGTTCAATTTAGAATTGTTTGGTATGGTGAGTAAGATGAACCTCCCTTTCCAGTTTTTAATTCAACTGAAAATCGGAGGGGAAGTCGAAGCCTGGCAAGTAGCGACCCCTAAAGGACAAGGAATTTGTATGTAGGCTAGGAATATTGCGCGATGGCAGCCAATATTGATAGGAACTATGCCGATATTCATCTGGATTTTGTGAAAGAAAACCGTTACACGCAAAGCCGGTTAATTTCCGTTCTTGTCCATACGCCGAAATTGTAGTCAATTAACTGACCCATTATTTTTTTTAAAATTAATTTAATTGACAAACTGGCATTGTTGGGAATCGAACTAGCAATAACAGACTAAACACTCTAATAACAGACTAAACAAACAGCTAAACTGGTAAATTAAGCGGTGTATGAAGCTACCTTTTGGGGCTAGGGCACATCTAAAAAACCTGGAAATGTCAGGGAGTTTAGGGAATCCGAAAAATTCTAGGCTTTTAAAATACGATTAGAACCCAAATGTTTCTATACAAATTAATCTACATTTCTTTATCTCTTTTCCGTTCAGAATGAATAATCAATTTTTTTTATCTAAAACTTTTAGTATAGGGTGGCAAAGTGCTAGGGACCAATTTGCGGTACCCCTCTTTCTAATTATTATAGGGTGGCAAAGGGACCTGGAAATATCAGAAAATTTTGAGATTCTAAAAAAGTGGTCAAATTTAACCAGTCAAGAAAAATGATAAAAATACCTCCAGAACCTAAAAGTTTTACTTTTCCTTCACAGTTATTCCCTTTTATTCGATTTCAGACGATCATTCTTAAAGCGTTTACCAAATTGTCCCCATTGTGGAAGACCTTGTTTGATTTTACTGCATCTGATGGCGCCCCCGGTTTGGGTTCCAGTTCTTCCGGTACATATATGAAATCTCACATATATTATGAATGAACGTTTACTGTATATAATATGATTTAAATATTAATAATTTAACGGTAGAATCATATTTTTAATATTCATACTACATTAAGAAATAAAAACTATCGTGCTAAAACAATTAGTAAATACATTTATTATAGAGTTGAACAAATAAAACTAAAAATAATTATGTATTAAAATTTATAAATTATTGTTATTATTATTAGACATGCTTAAAGCCATTATATGATGATTGCAATATTGTATGCAAGTTATATATATTATATATGCTATTATTGTTATTATTATGGTATAGAATATTTATTATATTATTTACAATGAAATTCCACTTGTTTACTGCTGTTAGAGAACAGGAGGCTAACGTATCGAATGTATGCTATTGATTACGATACCATTCATATCTCAAAAAGTATAGTTCTCACTATAGGTCTTATTAGATATCAAATTATTAGATCTAATAAAAAACAGATCTCATGATATGTTTTTTAACACGATCAAAAAAATCGTAGAAGAGAGAAAATTACGTTTAGATAAAAGTTGTGAGGTATAGAAATTTTATGAAGAATAATATACTAAAATTTAATTTTTCGTCTACCCGTCATTGTGTACGTGGTACTCGCGAATAACGAATACATTTGCTCTTAATATCGACCCTCAAAAATGTAATAAAATTTGAAAGCATTGAAATAGGCAATCCGCATTACATTAATGTTGTTTTGTATATAACTGTAAAAAAATAATTCAATTGATTAAGTTAATAGTAAATGATCGCGCTAGCATTTTTCTATCCTGAGAATTTTGGTTCTATCTATACACCTATTAGTAGTAGTTGGGCGAGGCCGAAACCTGGCAAGTAGACCTTTCTACCGACCTCTTAACTTATCCTCTCAACAACTTCTATCCTCTACCCGTCTTCTTAGCGAATGACAGGACAGAGCTCCACTTAAGTTGTTTTACCTCATATTCCCTCATATCAGTTGAGTCGGAGGCTAGATACCTCATTCTGGTTCTGTAAGGACACTGCCAGAAGGGGGAAGAGCCTATCATCCGCCCTGTTACAGTTACATGCAGTGACCGGTAAGAACCCCCAACCAAAAGGTTTATCCTTTTGCGGTTTTTGGCACTAAGCCAGGTTGACCTTGCCGCATTGTCCCAGCGATCCTTTGTTTGGCTTGTCTGCTGTATCTTTCCATTTCCTGGACCTATCCACCCATTCGTTTAAGACAAAGTTAGTCTGTCTACACCTATTTCTCAATGTTTACGGTTTTTTCCAGACTTTTCTGAACGATCATCTTGGTGATAAGGGTTTGTATACCAAATGATTAAATTGCTCTCACTTGTTTACACTTTTGAGGGCTAATATTAAGAGCTATTCCCCACTTAAGACAATTGGCAAAATGTCTCAATTGGCACTTTTGTGTGCTGCCAAATTTTAGAAATGTATATAGTAAAGTATTAAAACCAACATAAACACGAAAAAAAGATCGAGACTGTTAAATGTAGAAGACGATATGAGAGTAGCATTGTCATTTTTACGACCAAATATAAATGAAATTATAAAAAAACATCAAGCTCAAATTTCTCAGTAAAATTATTCTTAATATTAACTTGTAATTAATCCCTTAATAAACGTACTGTTGTTTTGGTAGTACATATTATTTTATTTTACATTCAAAATTATGATCATAAACTATTTTACACAGTGTATTATAGGTAAGTAAGTAAACAACTTTTAAACTTATCTTTTTCTTTGCGTGCCGTCAAATTTTGAAAACGTTAAAAGTGTGCCGCGACAAAAAAAAGGTTGAGAAACACTGATATATAGGTTAAAAAATTCAATTCAGTGGCCTCCTACTCTTGGTTAGTGTATTACAGAGAAAAAAAATTATCAATGAAGAATAATTTTAATATTTATAAAAAATAAAATAATATTATATAATCAATTCATTCTGAATATAATGTTTAATTTCAAAATAATAATGTTATTTGTTTGATTAACAATAGTAGTAAGTACAAGACGACATTGAATATTAATTATGTCGAGTTATTTATTATTAAACCATAAAAAAAAAACAATATTGTTAATAATTGTTATCGTAACGCAATTATTCCGGCATACC
This sequence comes from Nineta flava, assembly GCA_963920215.1. Lineage (NCBI taxonomy): Eukaryota > Metazoa > Arthropoda > Insecta > Neuroptera > Chrysopidae > Nineta > Nineta flava. The sequence goes on from OY986041.1 coordinate 119,217,743, forward strand.
TTTCATACACACATCGTAATGCGAAACTTCCGTAAATGGTGTCAAATAGAAAGTAGCTAATTGATTGAGGAGTGGTATTCATTGACATTGGGAGTGATTTGTAAACACTTTAAAATTATTGAGTTGATATAAGAAATATAGTAATATAACCGGATGATCGATCCTGTCCGGGACAGTTGTGTAAAAGATCCAGTAATAGGGAATATGCATGAAAATTTTTTTTTCACCTGAATTGAAGCATGTTTACTTGACAAATATCAAGGTAAAATTACTTTTTAAATAACTTTAAAAATAAGCGAGATATGAATGATTGAAATTCCCGATTAGACAAAGAGGGTGATAGCCCTCTTGATATGTTATGTGACGTCATATTACACTTTCACCATTTAAAATACACGTAAAACTCCGTTTTTAGTATTTTTGCAAGAAAGAGACAGATAATAATCTTTAAAAGCTTGTAGCTTCCTTGATATTTGTCGGATTTTAATTTCGTTTTTAAATATTATTACAGTATTAACAGTATTTTCATATTCTGAAAATAAATGTGAAAAAAAATTTTCATGCATATTCCCTATTAGATACTTTTTGCTGAGTTAACAATCATAGCACCACCAATGCCTTACAAGTTTCCTACAATTAAAAAAGTTGCATACTATTTCTTTGTTCATACGAATAAATCCTTATTCTGCAAATTTTATCGTAATCGTTTAAAATGCTAGACAGATAGATTATAGAGGCTGCTCTGGACAGGCTACACTTCCACCATAAAGTCCATTGTGATGCTTAAGGATGTGAGTGGAGTGGAAGGAATTATTGTGTATAGACTAGGAAATGGTAGGATTAGCGGCTGCAGCCGACTATGATAGGAACTATGCCGATGTTCATTTGGAGTTCGTGTAGGAAACTGCAGAAAACATTCTCAAGCATAGCCGGTTACTTCGTTCTTGTTCATACGCCGACAGTTTAGTCAATTAACCGCCCTTTTTTATTCTTATTAATTGACAAACTGCCGATGTTGGGATTCGAACCCATAACCTCCTAGTTTCCAAGTAGTCATACTGCGCAGACATAACGCCTTAGACCGCTCGGCCACTTGGACTGGTAATGATGCTCCTAGGAATCGAAAGATGCTCCTAGGAATCGAAAGACAATTCTATATAGTAGAAATGAAAAATAAACTGCAAAATAAAAAGATTTAAAAAAAAATGTCATTTAAATCGGGCAAAATTTAGCTGTAATAATCAATGGATCCATTATGGACAAGACTGTGCAGCAAGGAGGAAGACACATCCAGTCACACCATCTTTAACTGCGAATCACTCGATTACCGCAGATACAAGATGTTCGGTGCATCTCACCCCGAATATATGAACCTTCAGGAAAATCTGATAAGCAAGCTCCTGCCTATATTCCCAAGGTATGGGAGAAGAGAGTCTCGTCTGACTGCCATAGAAAGAAAGCATAATGGACCATAAGGTCGAAGTGCAACAACCTCCAAGATCTATCTAGTTGTGATAGTAAAAAAAATTATTTTTTGTATCCGGTGACGTTACGATAAAAAATTATGATCACACGTATAAAGCCTTTAAAACCATGGTGTGGGCCTGGGAATTTACTTTTTATAGTCATGGAATTTTATTTTGATATTTTTATAACCATCCAGAATTTCTCTCCTTAAAAATGAAACGTAATTTTCTAACCCTAAACAGTCGATTAATCGGCTGCGCATAAAAGACACAGATAAATGCAAAATTGAATACACCTTCCAATTTAAATAAACACCTTAATTAAGTTGAATAATGATTGATTACTTGTTACATTTGAAAAGAAAATCAAATACATAATACATGTTTACTATTTATAGACCTAATTATTTCATTTTCTAGTGTAAAAACTAGTTTTAGTTGTTTTAAATAACAAGGGGTCAAAATACCGGCTTAGATACACACATAACACAACAAGTTATCCTTAATAGAAGTAATCCTTAAATGGGTTTCTTATCAACAAGAATTTGAAAGTAATTTAAGAGTGAAAAAAAATACAAAAAACAAATGTTGACAATTTCAATGCCAAAAACAGATTATAAGAAATTTGTTATAGTTGAATAAGTTTTACAACACAACACAGGACATTAAAAATTTAAAACAACATAAATTAAAATTGTGAGAACATCAACTTTCTGGTTGGTTTTTGTTCATGACCTTCAAAATTAATATAATTTTAATTTTTTAAACATTTATGTTCACTAGAACATGATGGATTATTTAATTGTTTGTATAATTAATGTTACAAAATTATAAAATTTTTGTAGTTTTATTATTAATTTTGGTAGTCCGGCCACGGACAAATTTACGGTTCATGATGTAGTGGTAGTTGTATTAGTGGTGGGATGGCCGAAGCTGGGCAAGTAAGTCTTTCTAAGCCTTTCATCTATTCAATCTTTTGTATCTATTTTTTATCTGTGGGCGTCAAACTTATCCGTCTTCATTGCAAAACACAGGACAGAGCTCAGCTTTAGTTGTTTTTTTCTCAGGTTCTTCCATTTAGAGCCAAAGGTTAGGTACCTCATTCTGGCTCTGTAAGGGCATTCTGCTAAAAGGTGAAAGGGCGTCCTTAAACTCCATGAGGGATAGGTTCTTCTTGAGTTTGCATTGAGCGGCCCCCACTAAAAGATTGATATCTTTCCGGTTCTCGCCAGTGAGCCAGCTTAATCTTTTACTGAACATTGTAGTCAGCTATGATTAGTTTGGCTTGACTTAAACCCGCTGGACCTTTCGTCTTTAGTTTATTTTATAATATTTTATTCAATTGCTGATTACTCAATGAGCGACCGGACTACCTAAAAACCAATTGCGAAAAGAGCAACAGGAAGGTTCTTTATCAGCCTGTATACATTAACTTGTTAAATCCCTAGGTTTGCGATAAATATTTTATACTATCTGCCCTCTATTAATAAAAGTATAAACTATTTATGTTTTGTATGGTGGTGCCATCTATTACTAAAACATTAAACTCTTTTTAACAGATACACTTGTTGTTTTTGTCTGACTCTCATCATTTTTCCCCCAACAGACTTAAAAGAAGTATAATTGTCTATTGATGATTTTAAATTAGCAATAATAATTTCAGAAATCAAACTATAAAATATGATTTCAGAAGGAAGCTGTTCTATCAATGAGCATTTTGAACCCCAAATTGATGTATAAATTTTTAACGATGGCTCAATTTCATCATCAAAACTAGAGATCTTTTGTTTTCGTTTATTTTAAGACAGTTTGATTTGTTTTAAACAAACATGTACACATACAAAAGGTTTATTTTCTTGTTACTTCGATTCTAAGAAAAAGAAATTCTCGGCCACCCTCCTTATTCATATTTTTTAACAATCCTATCTTGCTTCTATTCAAAAGTATAAAAAAATAGATTTACACATCTTGAAGCAGTTTCAAGACCGTAGTATATTCATAAAGTTCAACGATACTTTGTCTTTCCTCTGCTGCCCAGAACTACCTAACTATAATAACAGAATGCGTTCCCTAATGACTTGCATACATATTTTATCGGTCATTTATTTTTATATAAAGCATAAGTCAACAAAGGAATAGAAATCTTATTTGAAATATGTAACGTATTAAGAAATTTCTTTAAAAATAAAGAAGTAAATTACCTAGACATAAAAACGATTAATAAATATTAGACTATATGTGTATGTTGACAACTTTTGTAAGAAACATTTATTTATGAAGAAAGATTCATTTTTATTTTCACTATGTCTATCTACACGCTAATGTGATAGAAGCTGTGCAATTTTATCTCACGTGAATCATCACTGCAAACTTATAAGCTTAGTGTAGTTAAAAGAGGCATTTACTGGAGACATTCGCATTGATTTTCAAGAACATTCCAAGGTCAAAATGAATATTCTGGCAATTTTTATTGCATATAAATTTAAACTACGTAAAATTTCATCAAGATGACTTGGGTTTTTGATTATTTCCAATGATTATTGGTATCTTAGATTAAGGTTTTAGAAGAAACTTTCCTAAACCAAATAACACAATTTGAGGGATTATTGAGGTTTGAAATTTGTACGTGTACATTCGGAACTCCATATCTGAACCTTTTGAATATCCTTTACCGTACGCAGCGTCCTATTAAAAACTTCTTTGCTCTTCCAGCATTTTAAGTTATTATTCATTCCAGTGACATGTTTCAGCTCATATGACCATTTTCAAACAGTTTGAAAATGATTCCTTTATTAAATTACTCCTTTATTGAAAATAACATACCGTTGTCGCCTTTTTAAATACATTTTAAAGTGAACGTATATGCAAAGATATAAGTTTCTAAACAAATCGAGGGAGTCGATTTTCACCCATCTAATTGTTGTATCAATTTGGAAACTTTGTAAATGTATGCAATTCCGATAAAAATATAAGAAATTTAACCAATAACAGTTTTGGTACTCTGATAAAGTTTTTAAACCACTCTTATTGGTAGAGCACTAAAAACAAAATTAAATTACTAATTGGGTTCATTACGCTTTAGGTTGAGCTTTTACAATTCGCTATTTAATAATTTTCTTTGCGTATATGATGAAAGGATGGTTTGTAATTATTTTTTAACGAGATTCGAGTGAACGAAACAAAAATTTATCCCGCTAGCTCTTGATTCAACCTAGAATTTTCAATATCATCATAATAATTCTCACATGTTGTTGTTGATCTTCACATGTAGTTTATAAAGTAGATTTATTTATTATGTCTAAGATGTATAACTCTTTAGAGCATGAAGGTTAGAAGGATTTTTCATCTACCTTTTTCTACCTATCTCTCTAGAGATACTAATGATACTTTTATGTAAAGCTTTTTTCTTTAATAGAACCATATGGTTCTGGTAGTACATTTTTTTTTTACCTTTGGTTTTTATACTGTATGTTAATGTAGTATGTTTTTAAAAAATGTTAAATAATGGATGTGTGCTGTTTGAGTATAATATGGAAAAATTACTGTTCACGCGATTATAATTCAGTCCATACTTTTATTTAATGGTATCTCTTGTTTTTGTATCAAATGATCTATGATTGCTGAAACAAAATTATTTTCACAAACTTTTATAGAAGATTTATTATATTGCTTTGTAAATCTTTTTAATACTTTTATTTAAAGTCACTAAAATATTTTTTAAACTATTTATTCCATAATAGTTCGGACATTCTCTAAATAGTTCGGACAAATACACAACATATTTCCCATTTATATATACAGATTAAACTTCATAGTAAATCTAGTTTCTTTTTTGGGCACCAGACGGCATGGCCAAAGTGGTCAGTTATCAATAGAAAAATCTAAAGGCTGGCTAGATTAGAAAGTAATCAGAAGTCGTTACAAAAAATTGCAGTTTAACAAAAAAAAATATACTTACCCTTTTCTTTCCTACTGCAAATATTCGCCAGTGTTACTATTAACCATCTGTATATATTAATAATTGGAAGTTTTTAATAATTTACGAATTTGTTATGTGAAAAGCCATACAACTTTACACAAAATATGTATATGGAGGTGGATTGAGTTTTTTGTTTGTATTAAAACAGATTATTTTTATAATTTTTATAGACTAGTGACCTTTATAAAATGGTCCTTGTAAATTTTATATGCACCCGCAATATCAATTTAATATTTATTCCTTAACGATGAGCTTAAAAATGTTATGTTATAATTCCGTAATCTTTCTGTATTCGAAAGCTCAAAAGTTTCAGGGGGTCATTTGGCCTAATATTTCCTGTAGCAATAGTCACTGTGAGTACGTTACGCCACGCCCTCTCTTAAACTTGGTCTTAACGCACTACCGTGCTATAGATATCATAGTAGTTGAACTAAATAGCTACAAATTATGTAACGCCTATTTGTTGACTATTTAGTGACTTTTACAAATCAGAATTTTATTCTGACACACATTTTGATAGAGTTGAATTTTTTTGTTTTGACTATTATATGCGCGTAAGGGGAACTTATTTAAAAGTAGAAGGGCAACTTATTTAAACCATATTTTAATCATATGTTTAATACTTAGTATTAAATATATGTTTCCTCTCATTCATTTTGAAAATAGACTGATCCACTCAAACTGTGACGATATTCGAGGCTTCTTTACAAATTAATATACTTCTATCTTCGCAATTTATATTGATATTGACAAACAGATCGTAGGAGACTTGTGTCATTTTCATTTAGAGTTGTGAAACCGGAAAAATCTTGAGCTATCAGGGAATTCGTCATTATCGCTAAACAAGAAAATTTTTATTTTTAAGATATAACAGAAGTAAAAAGTGATGATAAATGAAATTTGCATAGTGGATAAGAATATTTGCTAAAAGATGTAGAGAAATTTGAATCTCCATATTGATTAGGAGATTGGTTAAAAATTGTGAGTGTGTGTACTTATGTAATCGCGGTAAAAGTTCCACTTCTTTGGCGTGATTAAAAACAATTTTAATACCCTTACCTATAATTTATGTAACCGGACAAACAATGATCGAAGGAGGTATTATATACAATTAACATAATTTAATTAATATATTAATATATTAGTTCCATCTATGATTGCAAATATAAATTATTTTATTTTGCATGGTATTGCCATTTATTACTAAAAACATAAAACTCATTTTATTTAACGATAAATCATGTCGTTTTTCATATAACGGTATTTTAAAACTAGTCTCTCATAATATATTGATGTACTCTCAGCGTTAGTTGCTAAAATATTCGAATGTTCCGATAAAATAAATTGGAATTGTCTCGTATGCATCACCTTGTAGATTATTATGGTCTCATATTTTAATTATTTTGTAACTAAAGATGATAGTATGCCTGTCTGGGATCTTGTGTTGTTGTCATTAAGTCAGTCTATATAAACGACCAGTGTCATTCTTAATAAACACTGTTTAGAAAGAAGGTAACAACAAATTTTTTTTTACTTGCTTTCTGTTGTGGTTTTCATAAATATCTACCATTGTTTTCAACTAATATGTTTTTTTGGTTCTTATATAAAAATCTCTATTAAAATATATAATGAAGAAATGTTCAGACATTTAGTCATTTAGAGTTGTTGTGTTTAAACAATATATTATATCTCATATGCCGTGGAAATTTTCGAAGGTCATATGTCTGTATTATGTTTTTTGGGATAATTTCATTTTGTACGCATGGGCGTTTAAGGTGGTTTAGTTAGTATATAAGATTTCTATTGCTAGTGTCGTGGTAAATATGTTAACTAGAAGAATAAAACTGCCATTTCTAAGTTTTATTCATAAATTAATTCTCAAAAAACAAAGTTGTTAATATTTAAAAAAAGTTTATAAACAAGTGGAAATAACAACTAACTGAGTTAATGGCTTAAATACCTGGTATATACTGAGTGTAGGAAATAAAAGTTTCAAACAAAAGTTTTAATTTAAAATAAAATTTTTCCCGTCTTACGATTTTAAAAACAGATATTTTCCCTTTCTAGCGGGGGAAGCCAGGCCCGATTTTGCCCATTAACGAACTTAAAGTTACTTTTTACCTCTAGAATACACACACACAAACACAATTTCAGGTCGTTATCTCTTTTTGTTTTTGAATTATCATGTCCACGAACGGACAGACATGCGCAAATGGACTAATTACGTCATTTTATGAACACCTATACCAAAAATTTCTTTCTGTAATCAATATTTTCATCAAGTCAGGACTAAACTTAATATACCCTTGCATATATTATATACTAGCTATACCCGTGGTTTTACCCGCGCTAAATTTGAATTTCATATAGCCTATAATCAATCTTTCTCGATAAACGCAAAAAGAATTTTTCAAATCGGACTGGTAGTTTCTGAGATAAGCGCGTTCAAACATATAAACTATCCAGCTGTATATAATATTAGTATAGATTTATACCGAGTATAAACATATGAAATAATATTAAATGATTTTGACAATCAGATTTTATGTCGATTAATTACAATTTAAAACAATGTTATTGTTAATTTGCCTCAAGACATGTTAAAAAAATTAAAGATGTAAAATATATTTAAAAATTTTAATAGCATGAAAAATATCTTTAATAAATTAATTCCCACGTACATAATTCTTTGGATGACATCATATAATTTTATCATACAAATTAACATGTAAAAAAAAATCACACTGATTGTTTAATAATGCCTTCCATTTATATAAAAACTATTATATCATTTTTACCTCCATATACAGGATAAAATATTCTAGAAAGTTAATGTGGAGCTTTCATTACTATTTCAAAAGTGTGGGGATACATATACATATATATATATACAGGTATTCATTCAAGAAAAATATACCACTGTGTAAAGCTGCAAAAAACAAACAAAAAAGTTTAATAAAGTTTTTCGAATTGAGGCTTAGTTTTTGAGATATAATTAATTAAACATTAATAATAAATTCAACCAATCACATTTGCATTTTTTAATTTTTGCGGGTGTCGCTACACTTATTGAGAACTCTGATTGTCGCTACTATAGCTTGATCAACTGTGACCGCCCTACTCCACCAATCACAGAGCGCATAGTGTAAAGAGGTGGGGCGATACATAAGTGTAATAATAATAATAATAAGTGTAGCGACACCCACAAAATGGTTGAATAATTAATTATATCTCAAAAACTAAGCATCAAATCGAAAAACTTTATTAAACTTTCCTGAATGAATTTCAGAACATCCTGATAGTTCTGATAGTTTTTCTGGAGTCGCGAGGAAAATTTATCTTTGTTCTTCCTCTCATCATTGTTTCGGTATCTCCTATAGTTTTCTCTAAATAGATCAGACAAATACACAACATATTTCCCATTTATATATACAGATTAAACTTCATAGTAAATCTAGTTTCTTTTTTGGGCACCAGACGGCATGGCCAAAGTGGTCAGTTATCAATAGAAAAATCTAAAGGCTGGCTATATTATAAAGTAATCAGAAGTCGTTACAAAAAATTGCAGTTTAACAAAACAAAATATACTTACCCATTCTTTCCTACTGCAAATATTCGCCAGTGTTACTATTAACCATCTGTATATATTAATAATTGGAAGTTTTTAATAATTTACGAATTTGTTATGTGAAATGCCACACAACTTTACACACAATATGTATATGGAGGTGGATTGAGTTTTTTGTTTGTATTAAAACAGGTTATTTTGATAATTTTTATAGACTCTAGTGACCTTTATAAAGAAAATGGACCTTGTAAATTTTATATGCACCCGCAATATCAATTTAATAAAGAATATATTTATCTAGCGCTCTAAAATAAATATTGATAAATGATTTTGTCAAGTAATACTTTTATTTGTAATATAGAATACATTTATTCATATTAATCTCTTGCTTAGATGTCTCTTAATCGAGTTTCTTATCTCGTTTTAAGATGTAAAACACAGTACATGAGTATATATAATCTGAATTTATTAAAATTTAAGCCTGTTCGATCCAGTGAAATGTTCGGATTACAGGAATTATTTATTATATGACATACTAAATGGGAAAACTCGTTGAAAAATCAACAATTCTCATTTTGGGACTAAATTTTTTTCCAAGCGGGGCGGAAAATAACAGTATGATTTGATTAAGGGATGAAAATTTCAGAAAAGATACATATAGTGACTTCAATCACTTGCCTAGGCAACCCTGTTAGAACCTTACCCGACAGCGAGGCAAACATCCCTAAATCTTATCTGGCACAACCGTTTTCCTTAATAATGACAAGAAAAACACATCAATACTTTTTTCCATAAAATTTTATTTCCAACGACTTTTGTATGAAACTTTTTTTCATATCTATTATAGTTTGATGCATTATTATTGGTGTTTTAATCGTATTAAGCGTGATAAAATTTTTGGGGATGGTTGGATCAGGTTCTCGTAAGGTTGTTGAAATCACTTTATGTACTATCTTTTCTGAAAGTTTCATCCCCTATAACATCGGCTCTCTCGTTTCCTAAAAATAATTTAATTGTTAAGGTCATCCCTTTTTCTTTCAAAATAATTGTTCAATATTTTTGTCCCCATTTATACAATTTCAGACGATATCTCGTAAGCGACTCACTAAATTATCAAATTAGTACAATTTTCGTGTTTTTTGATGTCCAATTGTCCTTATTTATTGAATTTCATACAAATCGGGCAGAAAAACTTTTGTATGATTTTATCAAGATACACCCGTTCAAAAAAATCGAAAAAACACAAACTTTTAGTCTTCGATTTATATTAAAATTAGGTTATTAGGTAATATGAATCCAAAAAAACACAAAAATCTTGTCATTTTGACGAAGAGTTTGATGTAATCTTTTCTTCAGAATAACACTTCTAATGGTTAGATAATTTTTCCCGTAAAAGCAAGCAAGCAAACGGGTCTACAGGTCGATGTGGGCGTTGGCTTCCTCGACTATGCCTTTCCATCCTGTTCTGTCATTGATTTCGCTTGTCCAACCACTCACGCCCATCATAATTCGGTTGGAGGACAAATCCAGTTGAGACAGTCCATGATTCCGAGGCACCGCCTTAGTTTCTTGAATTTGTGTTGTTTTTTAAGTCATCAGTTAACTAACCTAACGGACAACCTTATTTCTTTATCCGGGCTTGGGACCGGTAAAGTAACAGACAAGCGGAGTTGAATTTTTCTCGTAGCCATGGAAAAGTCAGGAAATTTCATAACACCATTTCGATGACCACCCGATAATCTTGTTACAAAATATGCCATTAGCCTCTTTGAGTAACATCTATCTTCGCATATCGAACATTCAATGATATAATATATATGATGGCAAAAGATCATGTTAAAATCTTCGTTATTAACACCGTCTTCTATTTATTCGCTTCCTACTTATCCGATTGACATTCGAATTAGTCTGAAGGTTTCGTTTAAGAGATTGTACAATGATTATTGTATGAAAGATTTCTTTCATCACTTTCAAATTTACAAAATTTTGTATCGCGATTATGTACCACATTTCTTGGACTAAACATAGAGATATTCGTTTATATTTCAAATAAATATGAAATAAAATTGGAACAGTCATTATCTTATTTGTTTAATTACTAGAAAGTAATTAAATGAAAGTTTTATGATTTGTTTTTTGTTGTAACTAATAAACCGCTTGATCGATTTTGTTTAAAATCGAATCAGATCAAATGGAACCGTTTTTTTAAGTAGTAGATAAACTGAAAAAGCCGACAACACTGGATTTACATAATACAAGTCTCAGAACTAGTGACAGATTTCCTAATAAGTAAAAACTCGGGAAACAACTGTTTCGAAAAGCATCCAAGAGTCTGTATTTCGATGCAGTCAACCTGAATAGGATACAACTTCGAAAGATTACCGGAATCTTCACCGGACATTATCACCTGCGAAAGTATTTACACACATAGGACTCCACAATGGATCCATTATGTGTAGATTGTGCGGCGAAGAGGAAGAAACATCCAGCCACATCATCTTTAACTGCAAATCTCTCGGTTACAGCAGATACAAGATATTCGGTTCATCTTACTCCGAGTATATGGACCTTCAAGAAAACTTGATAAGCAAGCTTCTGGCCATTGACAAGATATGGGAGAAGTTCTGTATCTTGCCAGACTGAAGTAGTGGGGGGAGCACATTAGGCCATAAGATCGAAGTGTAATACTTTTTATACCCCAAGATATATCTATCCATCTATCAAATAGAATAAGTAAAATATCAACCAAAACTATAAATTCGCCACTGCTCAAAACTGTAATGTAACAAATTGCTAATATTTAATAATCAATCTATTGGAGAAATCCATAATAATAATATATCTCAAAAATATAGTGAAAGCTTGTATATCTGCTTTCTCTCTTACACAATACCCAAAACAGTTATTAAATAAAATATTACAATTAAAAAATAAATTTATAAATTTTAATAATTATCTGTCTGAATGAATTTAGGTATATTGAAGTAATTTAAAACGTAATAATTATATAGGCATCACGCTAGACGTATTTGTATTAGTACGGAGGCTAAGCGACAAATTTGTTCGGATGTAGTATATGGGTAATCCCCATATATTATAATTCCTGACAATATCTAAACGTAGCTAAAAGGATTAAATAAGATAAAAATCCGGAATAGAGTTTTTAATGTAATGTATGATGATGAAATTGTTTATTGATCACTTAATACGTTACGTAGACAAACTGATGTTAATAAATAAGGTGTACACACAAATGCAATATATTTGAATCAGTATGTCACATCCATCCTAAGCGTAAATATTCTTGACTATATAATATTAAATACAGTAACACTTAGAATGTTTCAACTGGTTCAAATTTTTTGCTGGGGAGTGTACATAACGATCAACAGAATACAAGCTTTATATACGCATGCATACTTCATAACAGATATACGAAACATAAAGTCCTAGCAATTTTATCCTCATAAGAAAATCGTAGCCAAAAATATCCAATATGTTTAGATAACTTTATAAATATGTGAACTATCATGAAGGTCTTATTTTATTTAGTTAAGTTTGTTAGTTCCTGTAATTCCTGTATATATTCCGAAGTTATACGGCTCGAGTTAGTGGAGATTGATCATATCTTGTGGAGGTTCTGTGGTTTTTATTGTCTTTATAGTTAAACAACTGACGATAGAGATATAAGAATTATAGCGAATCTTAATGTAACCAATCAGATTCTGTTCGATTTGAGAATTCTTTTATGAAAGAAGAGGCGTGCGGCAAGGCTGTAAATTGATCCTTTTATTATTCTACATGTATTCTGAAGAGATATTCGAGAGTGAATTAGATGGAGCTCCCGCTAGTATAGTTATTAGTGGTGTAGTTGTCAACAATCTTCTGATATGCTGATGACACTGTTATCCTGGCGGAAAATAAAGAACACTGCAGATATTAACATGAATATAAAAAGACTAAGATCATGATAGTCAGTAAAACAGATACAGCCGACGAAGAACTGTTTATAAACAACATCAGAGTGGATAAACAATTGAACAAGCAAGAGCAGCATTTAAAAAGATGCAAATCTTTTTTTAACTGCAAAAAATCTGAAATTAGTTTTAAAAATCGTCTGGTTAACTGCTACGTAAGACTCTTTGTACGGAGTAGAAAGCTGGACGCTTAAGAAAGACATGATGAACTGTATACAAGTATTTGAACTATGGATTTATCGCTGTATACTCCACATTTCGTGGATTGGTAAAGTCACTAACTACGAAGTGCTCAGTAAAGTAATCAAACAGCGAGAGATCCTGTTTGAAGTTAAAAAGCGAAAACGAACATATCTCGGGCACATCTGCCAGGTGAAAGATATTATCTCCTACAACTCATCATGCAAGGAAGGATGAAAGGAAAACGCAACATTGGGCGTCGTCCAATATCTTGGTTACGAAATCTTCGAGAGTGGTGTGGTGTGTCTACGGTTGAACTGTTTCGCGCTGCTGTATCAAAATTACTATGATGATCGCCAACATCCGAGTTTAAAGTTCAAAATATTTTATTTGGATATTTGGTATATTTTGTTCCTGGTTATTTTTGTTCAGGATTATTTTGTTTGGTATGTTTTTGCCACGGATTATATTGCTAAGATATATTATAACCGGGAATCTCAAAATAAATCCATAAATATACATAAAACAATAACGTATGTTTTCATATTGTTTGTTAGCTGCCGGTCTATACAAAGAGAGATGACTTTAAACATTTGTAATATTTTTAATAATAAACAATAATTAGATGTATGCTGTAGTTAGTAACTGCTGCTATCCATCCATACACTAACTAACTAACATACATACATGTTTGTATAGTCAAGTGAAACACATAGTCGTCAAATGGGTGGGTGATGTCATTTATGTACATATAAATAGCTTTTAATTTCACATCTACATATTATAACATACCATACGTTTTGAATCATAAAAAAGTTTTTATTTTTTTTATTTTGTTCATACAAACACTACGTAATATTATATTTATTATTATTATTGTTATGCTGGTTGGTTGCCTTTGATTATTATTGACCAGGGACGTACAACAACGAGGGAGTCTAACGCTCGAACGATACGCTTATGTCTTTTTATTAATCAAAGATTTATGATATACTTTCAGTAGAAAATATAGAGAAATATTTGATTTCACCAGCGTCGGCCTGGCCATAGAGTCAGGGCGACGTCTAGCCTGTACTACCTACACGCAAAATAGTTCATACACGTAGGAGGAAAGAAGATAAGCAGAAAGAAATCGGAGAACTTCCAAAAACTCCTGACGATGATTATTATTCTCATTTGGTTTTGCGAGCAGCGGGCCAAAAAGTCATAACGCCACGCGGGTCTCTTAGGCACAGTCGGAGATTGGATTTCACTGAACGGTGGATTTTTATCTGCTTACATGGTCAAGCAAGCACTGAGCAATCCGCCCGACTAAAATAACCTACGTTCTCTTTGATTCTCGGAATTTTTTGAGAACCTAGTGAGGACGAAAGAGGCCGCCTATATATGGGTCCCGATCCCAAATTTAGGCATTAGTAGAGACACTCTACCTCTGCCCTCAACATGTGACACAAATGATATAATGCCGCTACGGTATCCGGCTTGTTATCACTGCAGACTAAAAAGGCATCTAAATCCTTCATGGGGTTGTAAGAAAAAGCGGCTTGTCCAGACTGTAAAGGGCGGATGACAGGTTCTTTTAGGTACAATGCTCTTATATAGTTTGAATAAGATATCTAACCTTCGACCGAAATAGTGTATCGGAAGTAATTATAAGTACGCCAATATTGAGCAATAACACAAATTTTCTCAACTTTGGAAAAAAATGTTATTGATATAATAAGTCCGATCCTGATATGCATTTCTTATGCACTCAAATTAGAGCCCACGCTTAATTTACGTTGCGTTGTTTAATTTTATATTACAATTTAAAACAAAAAAAAATGTATTTTTAAAATTGTGTCATTCATTATTTAGTTCAACAATGTGTAATGAAACATTTTTTTTTTAAATATAATGTACAAAAGAATTTTAACTCGATTTAAAATTTAGTATTGAAGCAAAAAAGAGGTAAATTCAAAATAACTCAACTTGACGTCAACCAAAATTCATTTTATTACCTTAGGCATAATATAATATGTATCTGAAATGAAAAAGAATGGCAAAAATTAAGATTTTAATGATAAAATTTCTTGTTTCAGATTAGAAAGATCGAAAGTACGAGTTTCATTTTTTCAACAAAGTCGACCTCAACAAATATCACCAATCAATTCAACAGAGAATTTATTACATTTAGATATAGATATGGCATCTACAATGACAGCAACACCACCAGGTCCATTATCTGCAACGGCCACAATTACCGATATTAATGGTCATTTACAGTATAATCGACAGGAAAGGTTAAATATCATTTTTAATTATCCAAAACCTTATCTTTAAGAATTAACTATTTAACTGTAAAAGGTTGGAGCTCTTTGTAGTGAAATTAAAAAATTTCCAACACAAAGCGCCAGACGTTACACAATTAATTTTTAAATAATTTTTTTGTTTTTTTAGTGCACTACTTACTAATAAAAGCTGGTATTTTAGTTTTTTTGAAAATATAAATTATAAGATATATTAAATATTTTCTTCAAAACAGAAACATTTATTTACTGCAGATTTTATTTCTTTCACCTAAATAAACTGCATAAAATCAGACAAGACTGGCACCATCGGTCCTGTTTTTGCTTGTTTGAAAGCGCCCTTTGAATCTTAAACTTATAATATTTTGTGTAACATTCTGTGACATCAATATTTGTTTGAAAAATCATTCACATTTTGAATGGATGGAAATCTAACATACGACCTCTTGCTTTCCAGATCAGAGTTCTGTCAATTCAATTACTGAATTATATAGCATTTCGATGACTTGGTTGGCCAATGGGAGTTCGATTCCCATTCAAACTGTGTATGATTTCCATATTAAATATGGGTGTCTTAGAATGTTACGAATGTTTAGGCAAATTAAGTAAATGCTAGTCACTTAAGTTAGTATAACATAACCGTACAGGCAACCATACTAACAATGAATAGATACAAACTAGTTTACAAAAACAATTAAAAAATTTAATTAATTAATTTTTTTATTTTTAACTAGTACTGATAGTGGTTGGGATAATCCATTTCGACCTGGCGGTGAGCTGAGTAGAGAAGCAGAAGAAATTGTTGAATTAATCAAAGGTGGTAAACCAATAACACCGACACCAGACAGTAGTGCACCACCATTACCCTCTGCCGACGAAACAGATCATACAATCCACAGTGGCGGTACAAGTCCAACAGCTACACCTGCAAGTACTGTCGATGCAACATCTCCACTAACACAATCACCCAGAAAAACAACAAATTTAAATGCATCACCCAACAATAAAACGGACGCATCAGCAAATGGAAATGCCGGTGTAAATAGTAAACAACCTGGTTCAGTTGATATCAAACGTGATACAATGAATTCACCGGGGGAAGCTGAACATGTTGTTTTGAAAAAAAAGCCTAAATGCAAGTGTTGTGTCATACAGTAATGCAGGACTTTCTGGATGAAAATTAGAAAAGGATTGTTATTTAAAGCAAAATAAAAGGATATCTTTATTGAATGTTTTTTCAATTGGTCCAAACAAAAAAATAAAAATATATAAAGATAATTTTATTGAATGACTGAGCCATATTAAAAAAAAAAAATTTTTCTACAAATTCAAGATTGTAATGATCGTTAGTAGTGGGTAGGGATTTAAATAAAAACACAGAAAATTGAAAAAAAAGCTTATATACAGTGTGCGTCTGTTTATAAAGGGGAAAGTGACCCAATACCAAACTTTTTTTAAATTTCTTTTCGAAAACATACACTGATCGGTAAAGAAAGTGAGAATATATTAAAAACGAATTCAACTTTTATTGTTTCGTTTATTGAGCAAATTGTTTTGAGACATGCTAATATTTGAACGATGTTGGCGCGTATTGTCATCAACTCTATGCCATTTGATGTCATGGACGTTGAAAAAGACTCTCTATTACAGAATGGCTACTAAAATATTTAAAAAAATGTTAAGGAATATTTGAACCAACACGAAACATTTAGAACGAAAGGTATTATTTTCGCAATTGAAAATAAGGGAAACTCTATCTGATGACAAGGGTTTAAACTAGTTTCGGTAGTAAATAAACAAATATAAGTGAAATTCTTAATAATTATTAAATAGTAAGATAAGAAAAAGAGTTGTTTGCAATATATATATAGACGAACAACACTATATTTGTTTTAACAATCAATGTTGATCTGTGATCTTATTTTCAATTGCGAATAATTTGAAGCCTGGATGATAGATCAAAGAAAGATGGTAAATAAGAACTCTGGAATCCATGTACTCTTTGTATGGAACATCTAAGTCACAAACGAGAATAGTTGTAAAACCTACTTGGTCGAAGGGAGAAAAAATAGTGTTAAGTTGAGTGATTGTAATAGGTAAAAATTCTAAGAAAGGGATATGAAAACCTTATCAATAAAGAAACAATATAAGTTGGATTGGGTTGTTAGGATGTTTCATTTTCTCTGACGGTCAGTGTATATTTGCATGATGAATTATTGTGATAATTTAATTTTTAATTAATTAAATATAATTTTTATTTAATTCTTTTTTTATTATTATTCTAATCACACACTCGTTGATATTAATTTTTAGTATTCCATAAGCTAAATGTTCTTTTTTTAAATAATTACGTCACATGATTTTCTTTCTTTTTAAATATTTCAATTCCAATACATATTTTCTATTGTTTTAAATATTTTTACTTTGTTTAGAAAATATATTTTTTAGCGAGTTTGATATAGGAGGTCACTTTGGCAATAGTTAATTGATTGATCCACTCTTTAACAAAACAAATTTTCAATGTGTTAAAACTATTTATAATATCCTGATTTTAGATTGTAATATTAATAATTAAATTATATATATTCTGTATATTTATCAATTTTTTTTAAAGAAAATTATGGAAAATCCTCTTCATGAAATTTCATAACGGGAGATAAAATTTTTAATAATTGACGATTGATTTTGTAGCGGTGTCGTTACTAATATCAAATATGCCTTCTTTTATAAACATGCATTTCAACTACATTCTCCCTAAGTTATCACGGTAATTATTATTGTTCATTACCTTGGTAACTATCAACAAAATCACTTAGTAATGTAAAAAAATTAATTACTTTTATATTTTCTTTTATAAAAACAATTTGTTCTAAATCAAAGTCTACTTATCACTCTAAAGGTTGATAGTTCTTAAAATTTGACAGGAAATAGTTCTATTCCTGTAGGATATATGTTATTAACAAATATCTCAAACATCCTTTTGAGATTAGATTTATTTCCTATTACAATTTCATTTTATTAACTGCAAAAAATAAGTAAATAATTCAAGAAAACAAACCATAAGACGCACCACTATGAAACATGATTTCTCATTGGTGTGAAGTATTTATTATATTTGTTTTATACTACGACAGAAATTGTTCAAATTTTTTAACAATTTGTATTGTATAGTAAATTAAGTTAATAAAATTGACTTAATTGTTCAATAAATGTATTGTGATTGAAGTTTTTTTAAGTTTGATTTTAAAAAGCTGCAATTAAGTTTTCTTCATAGCACTTTTTGAAAATACTGTTACAAAAACGCTTAAGAGGATGTTGTTTTAATCTCTAATATAATTCCGAAACAATTTTTTACACAATTTGCGCTTGGAACACTAAACCACTTAAGTAGCGTTCTATTTTAGCGAATTTCCTGAAAGGAAATAGAGTTATTGGTCTCGTACCAAAGTCATAATTTTGCAAAAATTTCTTCAAATGTCCATCGATCCTATCTAGTAGATGTCGAAAATCACCGTCTATGACGAACAATTTTTTTTCTAGACTCAGTAATTGATACTACTACATAATTTAAATTGTTTATAAAGTTTGAACAATATTTTTTTAATTAATTCATACGATGAAAACGAATTATTGTAAAAACTTGATTGAAGATGATCTTGAAGTTAAAAAAGTAGAAATTAGATAAATATTATAACAAAGCCATTTTTAGCGCCAGATATATATTCCTGTATCTTATGAATTCCAATTAGATTAATTCTTCTTCTGAAGATATTTTAATAAGGTGAAAGCTTTAAAGATATGTTTTGGTTTTAGTATTTATGTAATTTTTAACTTGACTGGTCATTTCCAAACAAATGTTCGCAATTTCTTGCGTAGTATAAGTCAACAGTTACTGACTGTACTATTAAATGTGTACATTACGAAGTTGAAACAATTGTAAACCGTTTTTATTTTTAATAATATGACAACCTCCTAAAAGAGATGTCATGAAGAGGATATTAATTATTTGATTTATTAATATAAATGCAATAATATATTATACTTACACAAAAATTTTATTAATTTATTCAAAAAAAAGCAAAAAAAAATGTTTTTTTATATATATATTTATTTTAACACTATGTATATAATAGAAAAAAAATTATGTGAAAGACTGGGTTTTGCAAAATTTTCAAAACGAATCAGATGGATAATGTGTTTCAATTTTTGATAATAATATATAATTTAATTAAAAAATATTTGACATTTAATTACTTAAAATAATTGTGCCATAAAAATATTTCAATAATTTTGGATTGTTTTCAAATAACAAAAATATTCCCTTCACAAAGTTTTACGTCACAAAAGTTATTAAGGCTCAACAAAATAAAACACGCAATGGAATATTTTTTAATTAAATTATAAATTATTTCAATATAAATTATTGAAAAAAAAATGTACACAAATATCATTACAATTAGAAATCATTCAAAAAAAATGAAACATCTCTATTAAAAGAAAATAGTTAATATTTCAAAAAAATACAATTAATATATATAATAAATATTTTTTTAAATTTATTTATTAAAAAAAAAAAATCTTTGTCATTATTCAAAATGGCTCATACTTTATATAAATATTTGTGTTTAGAAAATATTTAAAAGCAATAAAAATAATTTTTCTCGGTGGAATTTTTCTTTTTTAAATACAATTTTTTGTGTGTACTTTTTGAGATTATTATCAAAATGGTTGTCATTACAGTCAAAAATTTGGTTTAACGTGAGTGACCGAATATAGTTATCGCCGCATGTATTCGGTTATTATAGTTCATAGGACCTGTCACTTCAGTAGACTAAAATTGATTTTAAGCAGTTAAATTGTTGATTATAATCAAAATGATTGACATTACTGCCAAAGTAGTTATAACCGTAAAAAATAGTTTTTTTCTTAAAAATGTCCGATACTTTATTTTGTTTTACACGACTGATTGAATATAGTTATTTTTAAGCAGTTAAATTGCTGCAAACCATAAACAAAACCAATAAATGAAACGAATGTGAGTAGGTTTTTACAGGGTTGCCAGAAAATTCATGCTCGACTCGCCTCATCTATGATCAAAACTACTGAAAAATAAATAATTATATTAGTTAACAGTTTATTCTTCATCAACCAAGGTTAGGTTGCAGTATCCCGGGTGAGACACACACTTAGACCATGGAGCCCATTGTGATACCTAAAAAAGCGGAGCCACAACTGCTTAACCGTTTGGAGCTGTTCAAGAACAGTAAAAAAGATTTGAAATCGACCGATTTTAAAGAGGTCGTCGAAGAATAGTTGACCCACGTCTGTTAGTCTTCTCCTAACAAGGGCTGAAAGTAGCTCAATCTGGCAACCCTGTGTCTTAGAAAATATTCCGCTGTGTTAAATTTGAAAAAAGTACACGAATTATTGTATTTAAAAAAAAAAGTATTCTACCATATTCAAAAAACAATTTTTTAAGTTCATTATTTCTCATCATTGCCTTGCAAATTTTTTCCTAGTGCTCGTTTTTTGCAAGCTAAAAGTAAAATATTTACAAAAGAAAAAAAAATAGCTCGTATTATAATGGTGCTTATTGTACAACAAAAACAAACAATCTTTAAAAATACTGTTTTTCTTTTCGTCCTTTTTTTTACCTCTATATACAGACTAGAGAGTAGTAGGTAATATAAGAGGTATTTGTTTTTGTAATATTATAATTAATTAATTATTCAAATATTTTTTTATTTTCGCGCACTGCAATAATCTATCATTAAATATATTATTATTAATTAATATTTATATTTCGTTACAAAAAAAAAGAAAAGATTCTAAATAATGATTGTTTTGAAGCTGGACGTCAATTTTCAAAACTTTGTATCATCGAAGTTTTAAAGATTACAAAATATTTAATGGCTCTGTTCTTTTCAGTAGTCAGAATAAGACGATTAGCTTACTGTTGAAAGTATGAAAAACAACGTTAGATGTCCTCACAATTGTTATATATTTTCATTTTTAACTTGTAATTCTGCTGAACATTTAATAACATCACAGTATTTATCAAAAATAAGAATTGAAATACTTAATCCGGCTCGAAGGACCATTCTATCTTTTATTTTTTGTACATATTGAAATTTTATTGTCCGGCAACGCTCGATGTCCTCTCAATTGTTATATATATTTTTATTTTGCACTTTTAATCCTTTTGAACATTTAATAACATCACAATATATTTATCAAAAATAGTATTTGAAATCTTAATCCGGCTCGAAGGACCATTCTATCTTATTTGCACATCGCATTTCTATCTTATTTGGTCTCAACGACACAAAGTAGTTTTTGACTCATATCTAATTCTGTCTACACGAAAAAAACAAAGCTAATAAATATTCTTAATTGACTGATAAAGCTGAACAAAATGCAAAAAAAAAACATCACTTCACTCAGAAAAATACATTTTTTGTGTATGTATCGGTACTTTATATTTTTTTACGACTTGTGTATGCTAAATTTTTGTGTTATCGAAAGTAGATGGATGGTGCATTATTATAATTTGTTTACAATCTCTGTCTATAAACTCTACTCAACATAGATTCTTCGTCAATATTTTTTTTTTGTTATAAAAATAGTGATATATATTATTAAAAGAAAACAAATATATTTAAAAAATATTATTAAAAAAAAAAAAAAACAACTAATGACCTGTTTGTTAATTCTTCATAAATCTAAAAAAAAATTTTTTTATTCATATTCATGTAATATCCACCATAATACATACATTTTGAATAATTAAGTTAAAGAAAAAGGTAACGAAATATGTCCAATGTTTGTTAATAATCCTGCGTCCTTTAGTAATAGTATCCGTTTTTTTGTTTTACCTTGGATTTTTTACAACTTTAGTCAAAATTAGATATTTAAAACTCGTAATACGTAAGAACTTCACCTTTTAACTACAATTTAAACCCACTGTTTCAATAACGTGAACATTTATTAAAGATTTTGTGTCCATTGTAATAAAATTTGTATCCAGATTCATTAGATATCAAAGCATTCAATCGATTAAAGGAGACTGTGTTTCGAAATTTATCTCTTAGAATCATATATATTGTCCAGAGATGGGACAAGAGGTCACTGCGTTCCAAAATTTAATTGTGAGTTAAGTAGGATAGAATTTATATATGGAAAGGGAAACTAAAAAATATTGAGAGTATTGAGCATTTTAATATACTAAAAAATGACTTTATATCGTATTGAATGCGCTTTTTATTTCTGTTAATTCGCACAGAAAAGGATTGCATGAAATGAATGGCCAAAATTGCGAGAAAAAACCATAGTTATGTCCTGTGATTTTTATTTATTATGTGGGAAAATTTGTATTGATGTGACTTAAACACGTTATATTTAAAGTAGAGTTTCAATTATCTGAATTAATTGGGATCGAGAGGTTATCATGAAAAAAAAAAATCTACGAAGACAAACTGTCAATTTTCTCGAAAAAAAGTTTTGCCATTTCGCTAATAATCGGCCCTGAAAGAAAGTTTTCCAATGCTCGTTGCTATAAAAACCACTTGAATACGGCCGTTTTTTTCCTCAAAGCGATCCGAATAATTGGAATTATACTGTTTTATCATTATTAACATTTTAGGCGCATTCAATACGATATAAAGTCATTTTTTTAGTATGATATTAAAATGCTTAATACTTTCAATATTAAATATATACATTTCTATATTTTGTTAGCTTTATATAGGAGCAATGATCATTAATTCATCCAGTACTGTGGATACAAGTCTGAAATTCGAGAGAATCACGTTATTCGAGAAGATAAACCAGTAGAAAATAGCTATTAACCATTAATTAATAAGTACTAATAATTAATTTAATTTATATATTTTCTACTAATATAAAAAAAATGTATGTATTATTAAAGAAATGAATCTGAGAATGATGAAAAATTTTCTCAAACATGACAAATAGCCATTTATTTATTTAAATATGGGTAAAGAAAAAAAATATTTTGTAGATTTGTATAATGTTTGTAGATAATTAAAAAAAAAAATACAAAGATGGCGGACGAATGTTGTTGTGCAGCAGAGTGACGAACGAGCGAAAGAGAGAGCGAGCAAGCAGCATATTGTATTATAAATATTATAATTACAAAAAAAAATATTAAAAAAATAAAAGCACGCAATTCAAAAAAAAAAATCTGTTTAAAAACAAATAAATATATTTCCGTAGTAACAAAATAAAAAACTATTTTGTTATAAAATTTAATTTTGTAAAATATTATCATTGATCAAAAACTCTATTCTTCCGTTTTAGTGTGGCAATTTTCTATTAACTCATTTGGAAATTGCATAAAATTGAATTCGGAATCATCAGACTATTTTATATTTAATTTTTGTGTTAATTGTACATAAGAAAAAGCTCTAAGATGAAAATTACTTTTTTTTAAATATAGAAGGAATAGTTTTAGATTAGATTAACACACGAGTTAATTGGAGGAAAAAAACAGGTAACGTCATTTTACACTATTCTGAAATTCTTTGTTTCATAATATGGTACGAAATCAATGCTACCATATGTAGCCAAATTAAACTTCCCTCTTTATGGGGAGCATTAGTTTCATTCATAGACATAAAAAATAAGATTGCGCATTTATAACTTTACAGTGATTATTAAAAATAGAAGACCAGCAGAGCTTGTAACGCCAGCTTCGTTAACGTTGATGAATATGCACGACATGCGCTCTGTTTATCTCACACTTATCGATCATTTTTCTGGTCGGTGTACGCTGTTCAATTCTGTAAGTCTATAATAGTATAACTCCCGTTCATTTTTGTCCAAAATTTGAAATGAAAAATTTTGAGTTTGAAGAACATAATTTCCAAAATTTTATTTATAAAATAGTGACGTTTCGATATTACCAATCGTTAATAAACTGTAACACAACATATGTTTGATTATCAAACATAAATCAAAAATTTAGTATGGAGTAAATAAATTTCTTATTCAGAGAATTTTCAATTAATCCAATCGATACTTTTAATAAAATATTGATCATTCTATAATATTTTACACAATTTTATTTTGATTTTCGTCTCAAAAAAAAATGTAAATACATTTTAACTAAGTAAAAACAAAATTTTAACATAAAAATATAGTCAAAATTGTTAATTTTTAAGTACCTTTTACTGAATCAAATTATGTAAAATTTTCTAGATTATTTCATTTCTAAAAAAAACTACATTTCGAAGAAAATTTGTTTAGTCTTGTGTTGTATAACTGTATATAATATGTGTTGGGATCTCTGGCAGGGGCGGAGCTTAATATTTCAACTTACTATCAGCAGTTACTAAATTGTTCATCAGAGTACAACCGCGAAACTTGTTTCCGAAGGATACATCACGGGGGTTAGGGCAGGAAACATTGACCTACTAGTTCTAGTTTATAATTTACCCACCAAAAACCATATCCAAGTGCTAGAGTCCCCAATACATACCATATGATCAATATTTTTATTGCCAAACAAATTACATAAAATAAAATCGACAACATTGACGTGTAAAATTTACTTGTTATTTAGTCCGTCTGATGGTGATAATTGATTTAATGAGAATATTATTTGATAATGGAAAAAAAAACTGAGGTCTTTAGATTTGATAATATTTAGACTTTCCGTGTGTATTTATAAAGAATTGTATTTATTCTAATAAAGTGCTTATGTGCTTCAAAAAATTACTTACCAAGTATATGAAAAATTTTTGTTTGTTTTATTTTTTATAATACCCATGTATTTTTCAAAATTTTCGATTTGTTGATTTAGAAAAGACAGGTAAGTATAGGAAATAAAAACCGACCAATTAACTTGAGTATTTAATGTTACGTTTCTAATCGATAATTTTTATTCAATCTACCCATGAAGTTTAGTGTCAAATTTTAATTTTAAATATTTCGATCACTTGTATTAAACGAGTTGATTTTCCATATTGTATCCCGTTTATACAATTTTGGTACGGGACACTAAAAACATAGCCTTTTCTACTTTTCATTAAATACTAGTGGAAACTTTTCTTACAAAATAGACAATACTTTTAACACGTTGAGTGCCATCATGTGAGGCCATGATATCGGTCTTGTGCCTTAAAATAGAACAATTTTACCGTGACAATGAAATAGATTGTCACAGTATAGAGCGCGTGAGACCTATTTGACCTAACCTAACGTATATTAAAAAATTGTCGTGTGCTTCCTATTGTTGGGTAATTTCTGTAATCTAGGAAAACATTAAGCCAATGACAATATAGTTAAAATTAGATTTATAACAATGAAATCTATAAGACAAATACGAGCTTAATACAATGGTTTGGGTACAGAAATAGAGGTTATCTTTTAGATGATTTATGCAAAGTCAGGTAGGTATAATTATCAGGAAGAGCTAAAAATAGGTAATATTGAATTGTACAAGTAGAGTGAATTTGAATTAGAGTTGAGTATAGAATAAAATTTAGAGTTGTGTTTTTTGGAGCGACAATGTATAGCAAAAATATGGCTAAATCCCTACATCTAATCTCATAGAGATTAAGCTAGATGGATGGCCATATTCTTACTAATCTTCAAAGAAAGTGCTTCATAAATTATTTCCCTTATATACTGCAGCTTACTTGCGATTAAAGATTGCATGTGTGTTGCGGTTTTGAAAAAAACACAATCAAACAATTAAAATTTGTAATTGTTATTTGTAAATACCTAAGGGTGATCTAAAAACCATTATACTTTTCATACTAAAACATATTAATTTATATTTAATATTTTACCGCGACGACAAACTTACCGCTGTATTTTCCGAGATATTCGTCTATTATCGGAACACTTCGCTACAAACAATACGTATGACATTCTAAACTTAACATTAAAAAAGTTAGTTTTTAATTTTTAAGTTTTATTTTGAAAATATACCGGTTTATGATTATAGAAAATTATACGATTGAAATAAAATGGTAGGTTAGTAAGTTAGTACTCTTTCTCACATAAGACTGTGTCAAGGTTGTAAAACTGACTGTATATTGTTTACGATTTTAAGCCATCGTAAAAATGTCATAATGCAATCGATTAGTGATAACTGTGTAGTCTCCATGAGTGATACATACAACAGCGCTCAGTGAGAGATCAGTGATCGACCGACATTTTACTAATCGATTTTGAAGTTTGATCATTGATAGCATGAAGCATGAAGAATAGATATATTAGGAGATTGAACGACATAGGCAATTCGTCTGTTTTTGTGTCCTCAAAAACGTGTAGAGATCAAGTTATTATTTTCGCCAATAGCGGCAGTGCGAATCTGCCCGTACGGAATTATTATTATTATTATTACATATTAAAATCAACGGTTATCACATCTTATAAATAAAAATTGTAAGTATAAAAATTGTTTAATTTTATAAATGTGAAAAAATGGGACGATGTTGTACAGGGAAAGCATAGATATTATACTGTTATATATCTATGAGTGGAAGGTTGTTTAAGGTTAGGAATGCGTGTCTACATTTACGAAAGGAATATGGTCTGTAATTACCGGTTGTCATCTTCTTTCTTTATCTAATATATGTTAGTATTGTAAACATATATTTGCAATTATTAATTGCAATTATCACTATGATTCTTCATCTTTTAATTTATTGCAGATTATTAAGAATTCTCTATTATTAATATTTATTTAATTATTACTTGATAATCGAAAACAATTTTTTATTATCTATAAAACTAAGACTTCTTATTAACTGAATGAAAGTGATTTCTTGGCGCCTACATTTAAACATTTAAATTCCGTACGGCACTGACACCAGTGACCCCTACTGATAAAAGATAGTTACACCAATTCTTGACCGTTTTTTTAACATTACGTTCGCTCTCCTAATATATCTATTCTTCATGGCATGAAGAATAGATATATTAGGAGAGCGAACTTAATGTTAAAAAAACGGTCAAGAATTGGTGTAACTATCTTTTATCAGTAGGGGTCACTGGTCTCAGTGCCGTACGGAATTTAAATGTTTAAATGTAGGCGCCAAGAAATCACTTCCATTCAGTTAATAAGAAGTCTTAGTTTTATAGATAATAAAAAATTGTTTTCGATTATCAAGTAATAATTAAATAAATATTAATAATAGAGAATTCTTAATAATTGCAATAAATTAAAAGATGAAGGATCATAGTGATAATTTTGCAATTAATAATAATAATATACAATATATGTTTACAATAACTGACATATATTAGATAAAGAAAGAAGATAACAAAACCGGTAATTACAGACCATATTCCTTTCGTAAATGCAGACACGCATTCCTAACCTTAAACAACCTTTCACTCATAGATATATAGCAGTATATCTATGCTTTCCCTGTACAACATCGTCCCATTTTTTCACATTTATAAGATTAAACAATTTTTATACTTACAATTTTTATTTGTAAGATGTGATAACCGTTGATTTTAATATGTAATAATAATAATAATTCCGTACGGACAGATTCGCACTGCTGCTAGTGGCGAAAATAATAACTATGATCTCTACACGTTTTTGAGGACACAAAAACAGACGAATTGCCTATGTCGTTCAATCTCCTAATATATCTATTCTTCATGATTGATAGCATGGAGACTATTTGATAGCGTTATATTTAGTGATTGAAGATCGGTAAATGAATGATCACTGATCTAATTTTTTCACTTTCACAGCTGCTGTTACATTAAATGTATATAATGATTTTTAAATCATCAGTATAATATTCAACTAATGGAAATTTTTTTGTTTCTTTTTTTTTAACGTACCTAAGTAATTGTTTAATCAAAATTTTATTCTGCAGAATGAATGTGTCATACACATTTTTTGGGGGATTATTGACCTAAATAGACTTAAGGTCCAATAGATTTAGCTAATAAATAATTAAAATAAAATTACCATATAATTTGTGTACAGATGTAAATTACAATGATATTAGGGTATAATATACTACTAAAAGATTTAACGGCTAAACTACTAGAGCTAACCTTCATGTAATTAATAAAATATTATTTAAACACCTTTATTAAACATATAATTTAAGTAATATGCATACATGTTCAATGTAATCACATATGTAAAATTTCGTTGAATGTTCTATGTACGATGTCTTTTTAAGTCATAAAACTAAAAGACCTAGTATGTTGAATTTTGTATTAGGATCTCTGGCAGGGGGTGGAGCTTAATACTTCAACCTACTAGCAGTAATTTTTAAGTTGTTTACTAGGTTGCGACCACATGAAACTTGTAGACCATAGAGTATATGTCACACGGGGATTGGGGCAGGGGCAGGACGCATAGTCCTTCTAGCTCTAGTTTATAATTGATCCATCAGAGAGTATATCTAAGATCTAAGTGATTGAGTTCCCAATAGATTTTATAGATAAAGAGAGTGTATTCGTTTTGGCCATATACACGCTTTCATCGCAAACGCTTTATCCATTGGGTAGGGCAGCAAAAGCGTGAGTGCCAAATCGTACTAGCTCCCAAAACGAACACTGTATAAGCGTTTGTTTATTTATCTGTCATGTACACCGGAGTTTTTAGTGTATTCCATTACAATTTTTAATGTTTTAAATCTTTCTTTTTTCTGAATAAACAAATACCACAAAACCTACAAAATCTTATTAGAAAAAAACCTACATTACCGACATACTTTTTCAAATTGTTGAAATACTTTTCCAAATTGTCAGTTTAGGGGTTTTTGGTTTGATTTGAGGGGCTTTTGAAGTCATTCAAACAAAGAATCTATAGATTGAAAAACAGCCAAACTGTTTTTATCCGCCATATTAAATATTGATGCCAAATGACGCTTACACGACATTTTCAAAAGTAGAGTAAGGGCGGATCCACACTATAATGCCGATCACGGTTCGTTCTAGGTCCGATCGATTATATTTATATTGTTATTCTCGATTTGACCGGAACTTGACTGTTACGGATAGTATAAATGCCCACATTGTTTCGTACTTGATAATATTTTACAAGACCGAGATCGAACCAAGAACGAACCGTGATCGGAATTATAAAGTGGTTCCCCCTAAGCGTTTATAAGCCAACACGAACGCCAATTAATTGCGCTTATAAGCGTGAGCGCTGAACGTGTGAAAGCGCTCAAAACGAATATACCCAAAGAGATACATACATAGAGTACTGATAATTTTTCAACAGGTTTTTACTTTCGTATAATATAAACATACATAATATTATGACGGCATCATAATTGAAGTAATTGACGTATATATAATTATTACAACTATTGAATATAATCGAGGTCACTAACATTATTAATTTTTTCTCAATTATTACCTAGATGTTGCCCAAATATTTATTTTACCTTTAAATTTTTTTAATAATTTGTTGGTTTTTTGTCTTATCTTGAGGAAGGGGTGATTTTAAAAGCAAGAGGAAAAATATTCTATTTAATGATAAAAATCCAACAAATATCGATTAATATTACAGAAGTTTGGTACTCGTCGATCTTTAAACTTGTTTAGCTGGGCCAATTTCAATCATAAGCGAAGGTGATTAAACATTATGATTATAATTAGCAGAAATACGCATCATCGAAGTTTGCATGGTTACTAGTCGAGGCGGGATTTTAACTTGCGTAGCTCAGTCAATTTCAATCAAATATAAGTGGTTTCAAAATACCTAGTAGAGATTATTCCATAGGCATAATATATATAGCGTAGGCAAGCCGAGTCAAAAGTTATCCTGCAGATAGAAAGAAAATCGATGAGGTATCGCTATCTCTTTTTAATGACTCATATATTAGTCATTTAGAAAGAGACAATTATACCTCATCGATGTTCTCTCTCTTTCTATTGACAGGACGTTTCCACTTACACGCGCGCCTATGACTTGCCTACTCTATATATATTATCTCTATGGATTATTCCCGACCTGATTCCAAAGTTTTTAACCTTTGAATATAATATCGTTTAAAATTTAAATCTCGATATGGAGGAGGCTGGTGGAAAGGCTGAGAGAGACTAACCAAACGTGAGAGGTCAGAGAATGGGCAAGAGCTACCTGATTGTACTATGTAATATGATTGAAAATGTTTAGAATTAAAGTTGTTAGTAAATTGAACCACTATTGCTCGAAGCATTTCCAAAAAACCGAATGAATAAGGCACATATTACCATGAATGCTAGCCTTGATTTTGTTGGATAATTTTGTTAGCTAATTATGCCTTGTCAGGCAACATTAAGGTAGGTTTTACAATTTTTAAGAAAATGCGATTTTTTACTTATCCCAATTAATTTTTTTTAGTCTGTGAGCCCCCGCCCCTCACAACTTTACCTCTAGATCCGCGCCTGGGTTTTAGGACAGTTTAAAATTCATGGTATTGACAATGATTAGAACAAATTATTTTCAGGAACCAGGAAAATTTTGACATAAATTAAATTTCTATTAAAATGATTGAATAACCTAAAATTTTAATTAAGTAATTAATCAAAAATTATGAAATATATTTGTAGGTAATTAGATGTCTGATGTTTAATATTTACATGACCTCTATACACAGTTCTAATAAAAATAAATCATAGAGCATGAAAGTGCGTATGGCAAAGTTTGAAGGGGGCGTGGCCATATGTATTTCAGGGACTTATATACACTGATCTCTACCATATATAGAATGGTGGAGATCAGTGATTATATATTTTGACATAATTGTAAGTGAATACGAACTGATACCTCGGTAATTACAAACTCGGCCTGTCGCACTACCGTTGTAGATCATTCTCGTTTTCATAATGCCGAAATGAACTACTTATAATTGCGTAAAAGATTGAATTGACTTTTAGTGGAGGACAAGGAATAACATGCAGACTAGGCATTGGTAGTTTGTACCACTTGACTGGCCATTTATTAGAGTAAATGCCCCATTCGTCGATTTCAAACAAATGCTGATTTCTACATTCTCTATCGCTCAATGTATTTATTAATTGCACAATATTATGAAACAAATTAAAGTACTACTTTTTGTTACGGAGATATATTTTTGATAGTAATACTCACACCAGTGTCTCAGAAAATCTCAAAACGTTAAGGTCTGAGGACATTCGAAGACAATACCTGAATGATCACATATTTCGTATATATAGAGGTACAAAAAAAGAACATCGCAATATGCTTTTAATTCATTGACATTTAAATGTTTGTACAAAAAATATTAAGGAAATAAATATTGCAAGAATTTATTTATTTATTTCTATAAAATAAAAAACAATGTCCTTCTAAAATTATTAAAAAATCATAATTATTACGAAATACGTTCCAGATAATTAGTAAAATATGTAAAAACCTAAATCTAAGTTATTTGCATTTATTATAAATATTTAAAAGAAATTCGATTTTTTTGTGTACGAAAAATTGAGTATAGCTGCCGATAATATCGATAATATAGTTGTCGATAATAACCACAAAATTGATCAAACGAATTTAAAATTCTTTAATTCAGTACAGAACTAGATACATACGAAATTTGGTAAAGAAGTTATTAATGTAGATAATAGACCTATTCCCCAAATTCATTTCTTAAATGTGTGAGCCTCACCCATATAATCCTCACGGAGGAAGTGAAACTTCTTTAGTTTTATTATGTACATTGTATTCATAAATTATACGTTACCCCTTCCTTTCTCTCACTCAAAGTTTCTCTTATATTTCTCCGCTATTGAACCATTTCTCCTTTAACGTCACATAAAATTTCAAACAGATACCTCGCTAAAGAAATTTCACTTCAAAATTTGTAAAAGTATAAAAATAATTACAAAAATAAGTATAAAGGTTCATTTTTTAAATGATTTAGGCATTGTACACTCCCGTTCATAAAAATCGAACCAGTAACATTCTAAGCGTATATATAACTAAATATATGTATAATATTACTAACAGTAATACTCAAAATGTTTCAACTGAAACGTTGATCATCACTAGAACGTTGAACAAGTAGTTGAAAATTATCAAAAATTATACAATTTTTGAAAAAGCCAGTTTTTGGATATGATATAGGCACCAATAATTTCACGTAATTATGTTCTCCTAACACAAATGCAAAATGTAATTCCTTTGTTTCTCGCACTCAAGGATTGTCTCTTATTTCCCCTCTTTTGAGTCATTTTCCGTATATTGTAAAAAAAAATTCCAGATACGCGCTAAAGAAGTTTCACTTTAAAAATCGCAACATATAAATTCAAGTACTCAAAATTAAACTCAATTATGTGATTAAAAAAGAAATTGAACTAATTCAAAAAGAAGTGCCAAAATCAGGTGATTGAATGCTATCACGCAATAGACATAAATAAGATAATGTAATCAAAGTTGATTGATTAGTCACGCACAATCGATAAGCTGAAGCTGATTGGTCATTACTAGTAAACTATTCACCACTTGACCACACAAATAATATAAATTTAAATATATCTTGAAATCCTTGCGAAATTAGCAACGAGAACATATCTTTTCAGAGCTAATTCATACTGATGATGACTACTTTCTAGCCGCAATACGTATTTATATGGTGGATTCGACGATTTGTGTCGAACCCATTTTGTTTTATAGAAAGAAAACCTTAGGATAAAATTTGTTAGAGTTTTTAAAACGAAGACTTCTTAATTCGAAACATTTTTTCGCAAACTCGAATGGATAATTGATCTAGAAATAATTGAAATTTAAAAAATCCTAATTATTACGAAATACGTTTCAGATTAGTAAAATACTTAAAACGTAAATGAGTTATTTATATTTATTATACAAATTAAAACAAACTCGATTATTTTGTGTACAAATTTCTAAATAACTAATTAATCTGTATGTCTACTCACAGGCTAGCGTCGTTTCTTTAACGTGAATGAAGCATTCATTTACTTTTTATTCGATTGATATAATATTAAGAAAATGTTAATTCATCAATTATTATAATTCTATAAAACTTTCAATCAATTTTAATCCGAATATTCACAATTATTTTCTATTAGGATTCTTCATGTCGGTATGCGTCCGTGGCGACGGAGCGAAACAAAGTATGGATAAGACAATCGAATGAAGCGATCAAGGTAAATTGATCACACGTTAATTTTACTGTCACGTGAATAACGTATAGTAACACATTAACGTGTGACTAGACACAGCGTATAATCATAATTAAAGACCACTTTGTTTCAAGGAATTTCAATCAACATTTAAATTGTGCCGTAGAAGAAAGTCGTTTGAAGGTTAATGATCTTAATATAGACTCTTTAACTAACACAGAGATTTTTTTTATTCAAAAAGTTTTTTTGCTTATAAGCTTTTTAATTTTTTCTTCATAGCTTTGTGAAATAATAATAATAAATTTACAATTTGGGAGCTTTCACGGACACCGATAAATCTGAAAGCTTCTACATTGAAAATTCACCTAATCATTATGAATGAGTTCATTGTTTGGATGACTCGTAGAATATAAATGGTTAGGTTAGGTTAGAGTGGCTGTCCTGGGGTGAGACACACTTGGACCATAAGGTCCGTTGTGATACCGAAAAAGTGGGTTGGTCCATCCCCGGCCACTACTCCATGAACCATTTGAAGCTGTTCAAGAACAGCGAGAGTGCTTTGACGTCAACGGACTTAAGATCGGAGAGGTTGTCAAAGAAAGGCTGACTCAGATGAGTCCATCTCTTCATGACAAGAGCTGGACAGTGACAGAGAAGATGAGACATCGTTTCCTCCTCCTCCCCACTGTGACAGCTCCTTCAATAATCGTGATGTACTGGTAGGCCCAGTCGTTCAGCGTGCCTGCCGCCTAGCGAGTGTCCTGTAATAGCCGCAACGATTATGCTTATAGAGGCCCTTTGAAGCGAGACAAGATCTTCGGAACGCCTACGATTGTACTCAGACCATATCTGTCTTGTAGTACCACAACTGCGTTCCTCCCTCCATCTAAGATTGGCCTTTCTTAAGATATTCTCATTCAGGAGCAGCTTGCAGTTTGCAAACGGAACTCCCGGATACCTATTGATGCTTGTGTCCGACAGCCTTCTGCCATTTCTAGCAAGCTCGTCGGCTTAACAATTCCCTGGAATGCTCCTGTGTCTCGACACCCATATCAGGTTTACATTCATTTGTTCCGCCAACTCATTTAAGGACGTTCGGCATTCCTGTGCTACCTTTGAGGTTAGGTAGACTGAGCTTAAGGATTTTTGCGCTGCTTGGTTGTCGGTGAGGATAGTAATGTCACTGCACATAAAATTGTTCAGTCTTACCCATTCGCATGCCTCGTTAATAGCCATCACTTCCGCTTGATACACACTACAGTGATCCGACAGCCACAGTGGAGGATTTTGGTTTGCTGCCGCCCTAGGCCCCGTCTGATATGCCGCCCTTTTGATGGCATCGTTTGATATGATGCCGTTTTTGGATGTGATTTCGGATAAGGATTTTGTTTGATTTTTTTTTTTAATTATTTTGATGATACAACGAATTGGATGTAAAAAAATATATAATTTAAAATTTTTAATGAAAAATTGCTTTTATAAAAAAAAAAAAGCTCGGACTTTTTAATGAATACTAAAAAAATGTTTAATTTCTTTCTATTAATTTACCTTATTGTTACTAAAGACGGAAAACAAATTTAGAAGTCGTTTCAGGGTGCTCTGTATATAGTGAGACTGATCTTATTAAGAATACAAAAATTAAAAAAGTTTTAGAAACATAAATGTGTAAAATTTTTTGAGAAGCTTTTCAATTTGATTATTTCTTTTTTTTTTTGTTAAATAAATATATAACATTATTTGATAATGGCTATAATTGTCTATTGAAAAATTATCATTGCATTGACAAATTAAAAAGTAAATTCGATAAATAGAATATTTAATACATTTTACTAGAAATTTTTAAATTTGAACTGCCCTTATATTTTTTCGTCTTTAAAATTTTGTCATCCCGAAAATTATGCCGCCCCTAAAATCATGCCGCCCTAGGCCCGGGCCTCACGGGCCTAGGCTTAAATCCATCACTGGCACAGCCAGAATGATAGCTTTAAATCTGGATTACTCAGTAAACCCAACAACCTACTTTCCTCTCTAACTTAGATCCGTCGTATAAAATACGACGAAATAGATTTCTCATCCCATTCCTGTCTGGAATATAAATAGAAAAAAATAAAATAAATCGGTCAAGCAGATGCGAATATCTGTTGCTTAAAGGGCCGTTCATAAAATACGTTACGCAAAATTAACGCATTTTCCTCTCCCTCCCCATTCGTCACGCTGCATAACACTTTTGTCAACCCTCAACCTAAGAATACGTCACAAAACCTGACAGCAAGATAGTGAGAAATCATATGCATTCCACTACCATAACATCTGGTAGATTAGAGGCAGAGCGTTGGTCTAGAATGTCAGAGATCGTGGGTTCGATTCCCACACTGGATTTGTATTATTTTTCATATCGCGATCATTTGATGTCAAAGAATATTATCAATGTTCAGACATATTGCTTAAATGTCAAATTAAGTAAACACTAGTCACTTCTGTTGGTATAATATAACTAACAGGCAACCATACTAACAATGGATAAATAGTCGCTATAGTTTACAACAAAAACATTTAAAAAATATTAGTAACTTATTTAATTAATATGGACTAAAATGATTCTGTAAAGAAAAATTCAAAACTTCGATACTCAAAAAAACTGACATAGGTCCTGTGGATACAGGTCTGCTGTAGCAGTCTGCAAGTCCTGAGTTCCGATCCCAGAGAAATATACTTAATGAATTTTACATTAAATCTAATTGCCCAAAAGTTAATGATCAATTACGCATTTGCCGTAGTAATTAAAAAGTGAATTTTGTTCATAATTATTTTGTAAAAATGTTAAATATTTTTTGTATATACATATTTTCAAAACAATTTTTGTAAAGAGTTTTGGAAAATTATCATGATTGGCATGGGTGTACGACGTTTTTGCCCTCGACTTTGAAATACCCTAGAAATATATTTTAATAATGTTTTGTAATTTAATTAGAAAAAAATACTGTAAATATTTCCAGAAACTATTTTCAATATTTTTAAAAAATATTATTGTTCTAATGGGTTAATTAGCAATGAATTAATAACGATTCTTGTTAACTGTAAACAGGTGTATGATCAAAATAAAGTAAATTTCTTCCTCCCCTTGAATAATGCTTGACTCGATGGGGCAATTGCTCTCATTGTTTCAAGGAATTTTAAACAATATTTAAATTGTGCCGTAAATGAAAGTCGTTTGAAGATTAATGCTCTTAATAGAGACTCTTTCAGAGACATTCAGAAAGGTTTCTTCCTTATATATTAAGCTTTTAAAGTTTTTCTTCGTATCTTTGTGAAGCTTTCACATACAACGGCACAAATTGTAACCGGTGAAAACTGAAAACTTCTACTTTGTTTAGCTGTTTCAAATAAATTAAACGAAAAAAAAACCATTGAAAACATTTCAATTCTCAATGAGATTATTAATTCTTTTAGAGTATATGAAAAAATTAGTACATATTCCGTATAAGACTTGCATTCTCAATCTTCAGAATTTTTTTCAGTTTCTTTCAGATAAACAAATTATTCTAGGTAAGAGTTTGTTTTTAATTTACCAGCCAGTGGATCGTATTGAATCGTACAAAATAATTCTCCCCTTAGTGGCTGTTACGTATTTTATGAATGGTCCCATAACAAATAAATCATTTTCATGACCAATCAAATGTTTTTCCATTAGGTAAATGTCAAGTCTCAAGGTCCCTCCCTGTATTTTAACTTCCTAAAACAGATTTTTTTTTAATTTGTTGACTTATATTAATTTGATTTATGATTCTATTCGGTTTATATATACTATCTCCTTATAGTGACTTGTATAGTGACAAAAAAAAGTAGTAGCGGAAAATGGTAATTTAGCATATCTCATAATCTCACACCTCTTTCGGGTCCCAAAAGACGCGGGACCCATAGGCATCTGCTTATATTGCCTATTGGTTAATCCGGCCCTGCGTGTTTGTACAATATATTTTAATAAGGTCACATCTTTAGCCTGTCATTTATTACATACATGCAATGGGGGAATGAGATACCAACATTCAAACAGTACCATCGTCAATATTTTTATCTTTACGACTATTAAAAAAGATAAAATAATAAACACAACAGCTGTGAGTTGATCTAAAGAAGTGACGTAGTACACATAGCTACAAGAGTAGCGTTCATTTTTCAAAATTTTATAATTAATTTGAGCTCTATTCATTCGGTTTCCCTATATTGTACTGTTTAAAAAATAAGTTATACCATTACACTAAGTTTTCCCCCATTTTTTTCTAAAATATATATTTAAAAAAATATTTAGGTGGTAACTTGTCAAATGATCACGCCGTATATACAGCGTTTAAGTATTACGTAAGTAGGTTTAGGGGGCTGAGGGTGCAATTATTTCTTACTTTTGCTGACAAAAGGAGAGGAGGGATAAAATAAATCTTACGTAAGATAAAAAATTATAAAACAATAAAAATATTTTTAAAACTATATTTATAATCGAAATTAATAATACTATTTTTATTATTTTATTATGGTATACCGAATTTCTTTTGATATTTCATACTAAAAATAAATAAATGTGTTTTCCGATAATTGACTTTACTCTACACTTCTAAGTATAGAGTTTATTTTAAATATACCAATGTTAAATTCGGGGAATTCCCCGGCGTACTAGGATGGCTTGAAACAAATATAACGTTCATTGTTCTCTGTTATGACATTGCCTATCGACTGTTTTATTTTTATGGATACGGAAACGGAGCCCGTGGACAATAATAATAAATGAATCTTAATTTTCTAATTTTATTAAATCACTAATACTTTAATTTTAAAAATAATTGAATTTTTTAAATTTTAACTTTAATATTTAATAAAAGTTTTGAAAAAATTCTTAGGTCTTATTATTTGGGGGAAGGGGGGATTTCGCAATTTTCTTATTTTTTCTTATTTGGTGGGGGTCTAAAATCATAGAAAGTTGGCTTACGTAATACTTAAACGCCCCCCTTGCATATTAATTAATAAGGCTCATTAATATGCATTTCTTTGTATTAATCAATTTCTTACCGATAAAAATATGTATTTCCAAAATTTTTCCCAAAAAACTATTGAAATCTACTATGGACAAACACACATACACACACACAACATATTTCCCTTTCATATACATACAGATAATTCCTTACATTTCGAAAATTTCACTTCGTTAGAATAATAGGAAATGTGTAAAAATATGAGTATGAATTTTGAACCGGAAATAATAAATTACAAATGTTTTTTACAAATTAAAAAAGCTTGTACTGTAAAGTAGGAACAATTGTTCTCAAGAAATACCTACTATAAAATTGATTGACAAGTAAATATATTTATAATTAAATACAATGTAAGCAAATAAATGTACGCATCTTAATAAGCTATTGTCCTTAGCACAGTAGGTTGCCTACATCCATTGAAAACAGTTTCAATTTCATTGCTTGATAAGAAAAATCATTTATTGTTCTAAAACTATTTTTAAACATTCTAAGAATATTTCATTCATGCTAAAAATATTCTTCATCTTAAAAATACCCAAAAAAATAGTTACAAAAACAAAATTATGTTGGTGAATAAGCCACACAATCTCTATATACAGACTATTGCTGCAAATATAGGATAGGAGCTTTAGGGCAGGTTCACATTAGATTATTTTTAGCTTACAAACGTTTGAAATAATAGGGTCGGGACTCAGCGAGAGGATTTTCCTCCCAGATACTCCAAAAGCGTCAAGTACGAAAATCAATTGTTTCAATAAACATCTAATTTAACAAAAATTTTGAAATTACAAAATTACAAACATCAATTGTTAATCTCTTAGTTGGTAGAGCACCAATACAAAATTGGTTCGATCCCCATCCAAAATGTGTATAGTTATTCATATGAAACGCCGATGTCCAAATAATGTTACACATGTTCAGACATATTACTTAAATGTCAAATTAAGTAAATGATAGTCACATCCGTTAGTATAACATAACCATAAGACAGTCATACTAACAATGGATGGATAGACATAAAGGCACTCGCACAGATGTATACAATACAAAGTAGTGTGTAAAGGTGATATATACATATATGTTTTTGTAATCAAGAGTCATTACAGATGTTTAAGCGGAAATTGTGGCAAAACTATGTAACTATCACTGTTGAATCTGCATACTCGGTTTCTAATTATTGCCATTAGGTGTCATAGTCCTCAAGAACAAACACCAATAACAAGTAAATGTATGTAAATAATAAACAAGTTTGGTATCTATGGTAATCTATTATGATTACCATAAGTAAATACATATTGCGTTAAAGAGCTATGGCATTGGAATTTTATTCTTATGTCAAATTAGATAAGAAATTTTACTGAAGATATTTTTCTTGAATTTTCACTCCATTTCATCAAAAAGAAGACATTTTATATATACAGAAACGTAGATTTTTAAAATATTAAATTCTAATGACTCGATGAAAACTCCGTTTGAGAATCCGAAAACAAACTCACTTTATTGTAGCCTGTATATAGAGGTAAAAAAAATTTTGAATGCTTTTGTTAACATTGAATAGAATCACATTTTATCGTGACAAAAAATCTATCTCTTTTTTTGTGAGTGACTTACGTCATAAGTCACACAACTAATAACTAATAATATTAAGAATGCAATAATAAACGAATGATCGTAAAATTGAAATCTTATTTAAAGCATAAACTCCCAATAAAATGGTGTAGAAAGGAAAAAGAAGTAGTGGTAGACATTAAATAATATCTTTACCATAGTAAGTTGAATTGTAAACTTCAGCAAAAATATCGCAGTCTGACATTGCTATTCAACGTGTATTGACATAAGGTTATGATGGTTCATTATTTATGATACAAATCAGTAACTAATATTCATTAAGAAAAGTGGAGTGTGAAGTGAAAATTAAGTGATGAGGATGTTCTTTGAAAATTAATTATTTTCACGTGTGTTTTTCATTTCAACAAAGAATTTTTTTCAACTAGGTATGTACAAAAAAATCCCATTTTTCTTTTTTTTTGAGGTTATATTTAATAAACTCAAAAATATATAGCCGGGACTGAAATGAATGTGTTATGCAACACGTTTGAAAAATTTCTCTGTTAGTTTTTGACCTCAATACACCTGGATGGTATACACTTTCTAATTTAAAAAAAAAAAAACCAAGAACACCATAAGTAATATTTATTTTTTTAATGTAATTATTAATCTCCTTGACACACTGATTGAATAAATTAAACACTTTTCGATGCATTTTTTCTTCGTTCATGAACGCAATGGACAGTCCTTCTGTCTCACGTAGAGCATTTTTTTTTTGGTGTCCCCACATGTGTTTTTTTTTTTTTATATTATAGTTGTAGAGTGAAAGTCATTTTTTTTTGTTTTTAAAATTACTTTGTATGATTGTCATACTTCAATGTGTTAACAAAAAAGAATTTCATTTTCAATTCTCTGACATAAAAGTATTACCAATAATTCTGTGGAGTGTTGTTACCCATCGTAATTTTTTCAAGTTGTTTATTTTTGATAAACTTAGTAACAAAATTTTTGTGTAAAGATTACATCATTTTGTCTCTTGTGGACAAAATTTCAAATCCAAATTCCTGTTTATATCTGTAAGTTTTTACAAATCATATTTTTGTTTTGCGTGTGGGTAAAATTTAATACTTTTTTGAAATTAAAAACAAATTCTATTTAAATAGAATTTGTCACGTTTTTATTTTGAAAGTTCTAAGTCATAAAAGTAGGGAAATGTCGATCTATTGCTAATAATTTTTAAGAAATTATTTGTACGTTAAACCCTTGTTATTGGGAAAAATAAGTTTTTAAATAAATTATGCATTTTCTATTGAAATTTTGTTTCTCGTATTTTCACATATTTCTAATATTTTAAGAGGAAATACGTTTTTAAGCGTGTAAAACTTTTGTGTAATCAATTTTTTGCAACGTTTTAATAATAACATTTATTATTTGTTGTTTAATTAAAAATAATATAATTATAGTTTCATCAAAATTAAAAATATTGCAAATTATTATTATACGAAGTTGCGGTTTCATAAAATCACATTTTCGGAAACTGTTTTAACTCGAATTAGATGAAACTTTGTACCTTGATTGAGATTGAGGTCCATAGAATTAGGAATGCTTAGTTTTTTACAAATTTTCATTCCAGTGATATAGTTTCCATGAAAGTCCTGGTGTACAGATGGAAATTTGGATTTTATGTCCTTTGAAACGAAAAGTTATGAATTTTAATGGGGGGAGTTAATATAATTGAATTATAATTAATCAAAAGCAATACAATTCAGATTAAATTTTCTTAGGTATAGAATACACAGGTATTGTCAGAGGACCGTGAATTAAAATATAAAATTTGAAATTTTGATGAACAGGACATTAGTCTTCTATAATTATAATTTAGTATCAAATGTGCTAGTCTCAAGATCCTCCACGCTGCCCTTAATGAAATCCGTGAAACTTCAGGGTTAGTTTGAAGGAGAATATTAAAAGGCATCTTCTCTGAAAAACTATATTCTAACACATACAAATTTTTAATTATGATTAAAAGAACATTAATCTTTTGTTTCTCTCCGGAGGAGATGTCTCCATCAACCGGACCGTTGGTTTTCTTCTCCCTAATAAATCAAATCTGTGAGAATTTAATATTCTTTTTCAAAATTTTTTAATTGATTTGTGTTTTATTCATTCGGTTAACAAAAAAAAGGCTTCGGGTATAAGTTGTTCATTATAAATATACCAACAACTTTTATTCGAAACCTTTTCCCAAAAATCGAATGAATAAGACAATAATCGACTGTCAAATTTTGAAGAAAAAAACGCTACTTTTGTAGCGCATAGTACGACGTTAGCGTGTAAATAGACTCTGCGTTAAACTTTGTTGTTTGCATGTTTTGGATTGTCGGAGCATAGGTTTCTAAAAAAATTTGTTACCAAGTATTACTTAAGAGTTAGATGAAGCATTAAAATATTTTCTTGGGTCACGGTCATCTTCTAATTGAATATTGTTGTATCTGCTTAGAAAGTTGAATTTTTGTGTCATAGTTTTAGATGTTGTAGAGGTTGACAACCCAAAACGGTTCTTTAATTCTAAAATCTATGATTTTTAGAGAGATCCATTGTTGAACAGTTTTGTTTTCAAAATAGGGTTGCCAACTTTTTTTTTGAGGAAAATAAATTTAAGTTTTAATTGCATTAAATACATATTTTATTT
Source organism: Nineta flava (assembly GCA_963920215.1). Classification (NCBI taxonomy): domain Eukaryota; kingdom Metazoa; phylum Arthropoda; class Insecta; order Neuroptera; family Chrysopidae; genus Nineta; species Nineta flava. The sequence continues at coordinate 119,260,576 of OY986041.1, forward strand.
ATACCGATTATTTATTCTGAATATCACTTTTAATCCAGCCATTATAAAAAATAAAAATTCGAGGCGTAGGAGCTACGTAGACCAAGCGAATTTTCTCACTTACTCTTCTCTTTATAAAATTTATTTACCTTACCAACAATTTTAATTGATTGATATGAAAAAGCTAACTCATCCACCAGTTATCGAACCCTGGACCTCTGGATTTCATGCCCAGTGTGCTAACCGTTACACCAAAGATGATATAGATAGATGAGTCAATTTATTTCATATCTCTGGACAGTATTACTACTTTGAAGTCAACATAAACTTATTATTTCACATATAATTATTATTTGTGTATACTTATAAAGTCACAGTACTATACCAATGTCAATTTCCATTAAGGTTAAGAAGACATAAGTATGAAAGAACAAGCGTATACTATATAGACTAACATTTCATTGAATTTTTATTAATATCGAATGAATGAATGAACTTTAGAATGAATTAATCTGAATCTTATCTCTTATCATCTTCAGAATTTTCAAACAAAAAATCAAGCCTTAATCTTTTTGAAGCTTCAGTGCTCGTACTATCCTTATTAATTCTTAATTAATTTAAATAATTTTTTCATTAAACCACTGATGTTGTTGTAATAGAAAATATTTTTGAAAAAGAAATTATAATTTATGATTTCTATTTTTTTTTTTTTTTTAATATTACATACATTAATAAATAATATTTCTTTCACTTTATATTTAGATATTCTTCTGTAATGTCTAGGTTGAATAATATATCTACGATTTTTTTTATATTAATTAAAAGTTACTTTCTGTTCGTAATATTATACATTAAAATAAATTAGTAGAATAGGATTAGTTAACAGTGTGTCCACAAATCTGGAAAACCGGGCATTATTAGGGAATTTTATGCAACCGGGAAATATCAGGGAATTTCGAAAAATTTCCAAATGTAAAAATGGAAATTTCAAAAATTTTTAATAATATCTTAGGTTAGGTTTGAGTGGCTGTCCTGGGGTGAGACACACTTGGACTATAGGATCCGTTGTGATACGGAAAAAGTGGGATGGCCCATCCTCGACCACTACTCCATGAACCATTTGAAGTTATTTAAAAACAGCAAGAGTGCTTCGACGTCAACGGACTTAGGACCGGAGAGGTCGTCAAAGGAAGGCCCTCATGAAAACTATGGACTTATCTGTCCATAGTCTTCATGACAAGAATTGAACAGTGACAGAAAAGATGATACATCGTTTCCTCCTCCTCCCCACTGTGGCTGCTCTTGAAATAATCGTGATGTACTCGTAGGCCCAGTCGTTCAGCGTAGGGTGAATGAATATAGGGTGAATCGAACCAGGCGCATAATAAAATACGCCTCTATTTATTTCTATGATCCTCCCATTTTTTAATAAAATCCAATATAATATTATACGTACATGTTAACATGTTATATGTATCTACAGAACTAAGATGCTAGGCCAATACTATACCTCTCACAAATATATTCAAATATATTGTCTAATATATGCTGTATTACCCTCTACACCCTCTCCAAAATAGTCCACTAAATATGTTATTCGTTTTATAGAAAGAAATAGAGGCGTATACATATTATGCGCCTGTTTCGATTCACTCTATATATATTATATGTAGAGCAGGATACAAAACTGTTTGACCGATCGATCTACATCAACCGAGAGCTATATCATGGCGAAAATACACTATGATTGGATTCTCATAACGCGCCAAACAAGTATAACTTCAAAAGCGATACCTTTTGTTAATAATGACTACGGAACCCTAATATATATCATGCGTATAAATAGTGGCACGTCAAATCTTGCGTATTTTTTGTTAATAAATTATCTTTTTTTTTTACTTTCTTTAAATTTAATTTATTAATAATTGAATGTTGAGTCACTTTTCCGTAAATAATTATTCAATTCTTATTCTTATCTATTATATTATTAAATTATTATTATGCTGGCGGTGTTGAAACATGTTGACTACGTAAAATATGCGGGCTTAGAATCTAAAACACATGACCACAAAAGTAGCACTCATTTTTCTCAACTTTATAATTGATTTATGCCTTATTTATTCGGTTTTCGAAAAAGTGCTTTGAATAAAAATTGTTCATTATAAATATACTAACAACTTTTATTCGAAACATTTTCCCGAAAACCGTGTGAATAAGGTACAAATCAACTAAAATTTTTGAAAAATGAGCGCTACTTTTGTGGTCTATAGTACGAAGGCTAAGTGACAAATTTCAATGAATCTTTGCATTTTTTGTTTAAATAAAGAAAATTAGTTGACGCGTTCATTGAACTTAACTCTTAAAAATAAAATGTATTGCCAAAGTGGAGGATATGACCGAAGGTCAGTTGAGCAGGGTTGAAAGGAAGTTAAAATTTTTTTTTCAGATATCCCAATAATAATTCATTTTACCGAAATCGGTAGTAATTTATTTTTGGTCACAATGTTCCTTCGAAAACGAAATATGTCTGATTCTAAGTGTATTGTTGGGGTGTATTGTTGGAAAATCCTACCTATCTCTCACCACTAAATTTTATATCGCAAACTGGAAGAGAAAGAAGCCTAAACATTACTATAGTAGAACTCACTGCGATCCGAAATTTAGCATTTCCATAGCATAGTCAAACAATGACCTTACATCGTATTGAATGCGCCAAAAAAAAAAAAATTCTTTCTATAATGATAAAACAGTAGAACTCAAATTATTCGGATCACTTTGAGGTTAATTAGAAAGAGGGGTACCGCAAATGGGTCCCTAGCACGTAGACCAAGGGGTTCACTTTGAGGTTAAAAAAAAGGCCTTATTCAAGTGGTTTTTGTAGCAACGAACATCGGGAAACAATCTTTCAGAGGTGATTATTTTCGAAATAATCACCTCTAATTGAGTAATAATTTTTTAGTCTAGAATCAGTATATACAAATTTATTAGGTTTTTTTTTTAAGATACGAACTTTTTTCATGTATCCGGATCGAGCCGCGTCCCAATTAATTCGGATAGTTAGAGTTCTATTATAAAATTTTACTTGATGGAGGAAAATGAAAAACTCAGATAGATTGACAAAAAAGGAGACATTAAGAAAATGACTGGATATATGCGAAAGTCGTCATATTCGTTAGATAGATTGTAGCGGCTGTCTTGGACGGGCTACACTTCGACCATATGGTCCATTGTGGTGCCTAAGGATGTGAGTGGAGTGAAAGGAATTTTGTATGTAGACTAGGAATTGACATGTTGTGCGGTGCAGCCGACTCTAATAGGAACTATGCCGATATTCATCTGGAGTTCGTGAAGGAAACTGCAGAAAACCCATCTCAAGCATAGCCGGTTACTTCATTCTTGTCCATACCCCGACAGTTTAGTCAATTAACCGCCCCTATTTTTTTTTCTTAATAATTGACAAACTGCCGATGTCGGGATTCGAACCCATAACCTCCCAGTTCCAAGTAGACATAACGCCTTAGACCGCTCGGCTACTTGGACGGTTGTCATATTCGTTAGGTTAGTAGAATAAAAATCTCTTGTACACTTCCTTCCCTCCAATGCTCGAACTGTAGTCTTTGACAAATCTATTAAAAAATTAGGGATAACTGGGGAAGCCCTCCCATAATATAAACACCTTGAATTCACTGTTATTATATCAATGATAAACAACGTTTAATCAAATTGTTGACATTGTAATTTGATTATTAACATTGAAAAATTGATGATATTTTTATTATTAATCAGACAGAAAACCCGTTGATAAATTAAGGACGTTCATGTGCTAAACTAGAGTCAAATGAGTACTATCTTTAATAAAATTTATTAAGGATTTTAAAAAAGTTGTAAAGTATATCAATAATCTTACAACGATTTATAACCTTTGAAAAACTTGAATAAAATGTCTATTTCATCCACTTTTGGTTGTTCTATAAAGGTTGATTTTTCATTAAATCATATAGCAAATGTCTCTTCTTCTATAGGATATGGAAATCTTAAGCACTCCATTGAGATAGTTTGGCACAATCTGTATTGCACATTGTACATTCAAGACAATTATACATAGAAGTGTTTGGAATAGTGCAAAGTGCAATTATTGTTGATCTCAGTGCTTACGAACCTACATCAATATATATTGAAATTCCACTGTAGCGATATTAGGGTTGTTATTGTATACAATGGCTAACATAATATATATTGGAGTTCCACTATAATGGTAATTGTATACAATAACTGATACGTGAGAATTTACATCATGGCCAAGCGGGGGATTATTTTATTACATCAATTTTATAAATTTTATAATGATTTTTCTTTAGAATGATATCTTGGGGTATAAAAAGTATTTTTCAAACGTTTTTTCTAAATATTTTGAAAAATAATTCGGCTATACGGAAATGGTGGATAACGTGTCCTCCTCGCCGAGCTCAACAATTCTTGTTTGAACGTTTTTCAATAGAGGTCTCCGTTCAAAAATTAACCCTCCATTTTAAATTTTAACCTGGATCCGCTCCTGTTTTTTCATTTTTGTTCTGAATGTTTGTGTACCTTCCGCGGCGAAGGGAAAAAACAGCAGTCCGATCGGACCACTGGAAGTGCCTCCAATAATTCACATTGGAAGTCAGTCCGGTAACTGGGGAGTATTGTACTTGTATATAATGCTTCGTATATAATGACTACGACATAAGTTGCGACACAAATGTCAGACATAAATTTCTTTACTGTTCACACTTAAACAGATTTTTGGTGTCTGGACACTAGCCAGACACTAGCCTGTTCACACACAAAATAACTTATTGCAACCTTTCACTGTAGTATGTGATGGGGCCATGTGGTCGGAAGGAGAACCACCCTACCTCAGGAAAGGAAACGTCTGGTATACAGACGGATCCAAAACTGAAGAAGGGACCGGGGCGGGAATCTACGGTGAGAGACCTAAAGAAAACATAAGCCTCAACTTGGAGAAATATGCCACGGTCTTCCAAGCAGAAGTCTACGCCATACTGGCTTGCGTCCGTGAGAACCTACGTAAAGGTTACATATTCTGTCGGACAGTCAAGCTGCTTTAAAAGCGTTGTCTGGAACTGAGGTCACCTCAAGGGTAGTCAAGGATTTTCTGGAAAAACTTCTGAAACTGGCAAAACGGAACAATGATAAATTGATCTGGGTGCCGGGTCACAGTGGTTTCGAAGGAAACGAAAAAGCGGATACCTTAGCAAAGAAGGGAGTCGGAATGCCCTTCATAGGTCCAGAGTGGTCAAATGCTAAACACCGTGATCACTGGGAAAAAGTACCGCGGCAAGAGCTCGGGAAGGTACTGCTTCAGAGTGCAACAAAGAGGTTATTTCTCGATGCACTAAGGCTGAACAAGATGCAGCTGCGGAGGGTTACCGGTTTCATTACCGGGCATGATCCCCTGCGGAAGCATCTGCACACAATGGAACTCCATAACGAGTCCATTGTGTGCAGATTGTGTAGCGAGGAGGAAGAAACATCCAGCCACATAATCTTTGACTGCGAACCTCTGGGTTACAGCAAGTTCCCTGATAAGGAAGCTCCAGGCTATTGGCAACATATGGGAGAAGCGAGTCTCGTCAGACTGAGGTAGACGGGGGAGCACAATGGACCATGAGGTCGAAGTGCAACACTTTTTAGACCCCAAGATATATCTATCTATCTATTGCTGCTTATTATTGTAATTAAACAGCGACGTAAACGCTATATTTATTACTACACAATATGTATATGGAATGTATGAAGTGTATGAAAAAATGTCGAATCTGTTTGAAAACCTGAACAGACACTTGGACACTCAGACACAAGGTGTTTACACAGCCGCTGCTTTGACACTAATTATAGTGTCGCAATAAATTTCACAACTAAAGACACTCGGTGTATACACTGAGTGTACGGTGTTTAGTGTCGTAGTCTAAACGAACCTTAAGGTTTTATCCGGGTTCGATATAGTTACTGAATCCTAGTAATAAAAATTTGAAATGAAAATATTATGATATGAATATTTATTTTGATAATATATAATCAATGTGATGTGTTTGTAAAGATGAAATGAAAAATATCCGTTTGTAAGACATACAAAAATAAATAATATATTGTAAAAATATCTTTATTAATAATTTTATTGAATAATATTAAACATATTTTTTGTGTATATTTTTAATTATTATTCATTATAAATAGAATAATTTATTATTATTAGTCACCACAGAGACATGCTTATCAAAACCATAGATTGCTAACTTATTATATTTGGTCAGTGTGTTTGAATAGTATTTCCAGGTTTTTTTTTGTTTTAAATTATCTAAATCGTCAATTTTCACTTTCCGCGGTTAATAATAATACTGTACTTAAACTATATACACGCCATGACGCAAGTTAGAACGTATTTTTGTGAAAAAAATTTTAATAAGCCTAAACATGAAATCAATGGATGGTAACTTTTAAATATAACTAGGCTTCGCACGGTTATTTTCATAAATTTGTTTACTACTCATTGAGTCTAAAAGCAGGTAAAAGAATGTTTATTGTTAAAAATATAATGTCTTCATCATAATGGCTCTACTTTTACAAAAGTAGAGAGCATCCCATGCTTTTGTTTACATTAAAGTTCATTTTGTTGTCGATCTCTTTATTCTATTCTATCTCTTTATTCCGTCTGTCTGTCCATGAAGCCGATAATTCAAAAACGAAAAGAGACAACGAGCTGAAAATTTTTGTGTGTGTTCTAGAGCGAAAAAGTTAGGTCAAGTTCGCTAATGGGGAAAAATCGGAACGTGTTTCTCCCCGCAAGAGGGGAAAATTTATATTTTTGAAACCGTAAGAGACAGAAAAAAAAAATTGTTGACAAAAAGTCTTCTTTTCTTTAAAATAAACAACTTTTATTTGAAAATTTTTTCATAAACTTAAATCGTTTTCTCATAATTTGTGCTCAAAGTTGAAAATGAGAAATACGAAGACATGCATGTATACATGTACATAGCATCCATACATACTATTTTTATACCCAGTATATTTGTAAATATACAAGGTATATTAAGTAGTTCCGACTTTGTAACGCTTGAAAATATTGATCTCAGAAAAAAAATGCATATCTTATAAACTTTGAATTTGAAGAATTGTTCAAACATTGATATACAAACTCCGTATATACTGGGTATTCAAACAATTAACTCAGTTGTTACATTACTTGTTTTATTTTACCTTTTTTTTTTAAATATTGTATTGCCACCTGTTCTTAATACGTCTGCAAAATTTCAGATTGTTCAGGACTTCCGGGAGTGGACGAAAACTTACTAATAAAAGCATGTTAAAAAAAACATATTATTTAATATTCTAAGCACATACCTCTTATACTAAAATCTTCCATAACTTGTAAGTTACCAAAACTTTTTAATGAACTATATATTTTGTTCTGTTTGACGTCCAATAGTTTTGCCCAATATCAACATATAGGCTTCATTTTGATTGATTCCGTTTTTCATAAATATCCTTTTTTGTTTTATGAAATTACTAAATTAAAATTAATTATTTTTTATTTCATTTTATTAATTATGGTGTGTGATAATCTGGTCATTTAATTAATTAATACTTTTTAATTTAATAAATTATGGTGATAAATATATCGTGATATATATATATATATATATATATATATATATATATATAACACATAGCACCTTTCTCCATATTTTAACATTATATTTTCTTGTGTTAGCTATCACGTTACGATTTTCTAAATTGTTGTACTCAGCCACGATTCGAATTTGTAAGTAATTAATAATATTTTCGTTACCAAAGAATTTGTCTTTATGTGGAAAGTTCTAAACTATCTTAAGCAAAAGATATTTAAATTTACATATAGATTTAATTTTTTTTGTAAACTTTGTGTCTATCCATTCATTGTTAGTTTCGTTATTGTTTTTATACCATAGGATCTCAGTAGCATAGTTTGTATAGCACTGGTCCGGAAAACCAAAGGTCCGTAGATGTTTAATTTTTATACCCAGTACATATAACATATACAAGGGTATATTAAGTTTACTCCCAACTTTGTAACGGTTGAAAATATTCAGTGTTCATAAAATGACGTAATTAGTTCATTTCCGCATGTCCGACTGTAGACATAATAACTCGAAAACGAAAAGAGATAACGCGCTGAAATTTTGTGTGTTCTATTGGCAAAATCGGACCATGAATCCCCGCAAGGGTGTGGAGGGATGTGTAGCAGCCTGTACATACGTATTCTTCACCACAAAGTCAGTAATTAAGGACGTTCATGTGCTACGCTAGAGTGCAATGACTACTATCTTTAATAAAATTTATTTATGATTTTTAAAAAAGTTGTAAAATATCAAAAATCTTACGACGATTTATAACCTTTTTTTATTTGTCCTAAATATTTTAAAAGTATTTATTATAAAATATCAGAAAATGTAAATTAGAAATTGATTTGACAGATCTGACAATAAACTATGTTTTGTTATGACGTCACAGTGTATATGTATTATGTATGTGTATATTTTTTATACTGTGCGCTGTCGCCAGTTTTCAAAATATAGTGGCAAAAACAAATCTAACAAAACAGTTTTAATTTTATCAAATAATATTAATTCAAACATTCGTCTACATCATTTTTTTTAAACAATTATATAAACTGCATATTTCAAAGAATATTTATAAACATTATTTATTATGGTGGCTACTTTAATAATATAGTTATTATAATTCTAAGTACAAAAAAATTATGTTCTCCATGAGACGCTGTGTTAAAAGTTTGATTTTAAATAGATAATTACTCTTTAAAATGATCGTCAACAGGTTTTAAATTTTTGAGGGATGATAACTACATAATTGAGCTATTCAATTCAGTAAAAAAAAAATTTACATCTACTATTAAGCCTCATGCATGAATGTCCTTAATATATACTAAACATTCATATAAATTTTTAAATATTGTGTCAGCCTCTGATCTATAAATTTGGCTGAAAGAATTATCTAATTTTTCAAAGAATAATGACTGATTACATGTATGTCCAAATATTCCCAAGTAAACTTTTCAGGAATACAATATTAAATCATTTTTATTAATATTTTAGTCACAACGTTTAATATATGCAGTAATAATGTTTAAAAAAAAACTATTAAGGTAGTTCACTCGTAAACCCATTTTTTACTGAAATTGAAATATGCTATTAATAAAAATTGAAATATGATATTAAATGTTATGCAATTAAAGAAAAAAAATTTGTTTTAAACCGATTGTGAAGTTCTATATTTGTACATAAAGTGAAATTTTTAACATACAGGGCTCGTAAACGGTTCGCCCATATTTCATTTTTTTATAAAACTGGAAAACTTTTATTCCTTTCAAAAACAAATATCTTACATAAAGTTGAACTTATCAAACTAATTTAAACTGCGACCCAAAAAATATTGAATAATCACTCTGTCAAAACAATTCTTGCATAGTACAACATATAAAATGTAAATTGTGGAAACACTATGTACGTTATACGAGATATGTTCAATTGGCATAATTATATAATGAGTAAATTAATATTGTATTTTATCCTTTTTTCAAATTACGTATATGCTTATGTCTGTCACATAGGCAGTGTGAACGTTGGATGGTCGTTATTATTTTGTTAAATAGCTACACCGCCAGATCTTATATTCGAATATTTCAATTTGACTATACAGTTGAAATTAGGTACAGGAATGTTTTCATCATTATTATTCCATGTTATTGATAAAAGAACAAAAATTAGAATTACGAGCCACATTATCAATCATATCATTTTGATGGGCTCGTAAACTTTATATATTAAATGTATATATTGATAAACCTGACCGAGTCTTGCTAAATTTCACTAGTTCTGATTCTAATGTAAATAGTGGATTTAATGCCAGTCTTTGGAACTCTTAATTCGAACGGAAGAAGTGACGCTGGTTCTGTTCTACTATAATAGAATGTAGAATCACGGGATAAGAACTGCTGACCGCATTGATTATCCTAAACATAGGATAAGGACGATAGCAGTTTTTTTTTTACGTTTTTTGAAAACAAAAACTTCCAAAACTCTTGTCTATTTGATTATTATTAACGTTGGGTTTGTTGGTTGACCTAATTGTATCATCTACCTCAATTCTATTTGAATAACGGGCCCTTAGTCATAATGCCACCCGGGCCTCTTAGGCCCAGTCCGACGCTGAGTACACCCACATATTTTTTTAAAGACTGTAACGAGTGAACTACCTTAAGTGCAATTTGTTTTGTATTATGTATTACATTTAATATAGGAAATCACTATTGTTTGGATGTGACGAAACTTAATGAAGCATTCACAAATAAAAATTATTTATTACTTCTGTTGAAAAAGAAATACATTGGGAATACCCAGTTTATATTGTTTTATAAGTCAGTAATTTTGCGAATTGTTTCATTTATTTTGGCATATAAATAATTCCCGGTATCTTAAATAATAGATAATATAAAAAACTTTAAAAGTGATCTCAATACTAACAGTTTTATGTGACCAGTCTTTCTTTATCAAGTAGTGAAATAATAATATTAGTGAATCTTTTAGATCAAATAATATTTAGTAGACGGGTTAAATTTGAATATATTAGTGATGTTTATTTATTTATTTTTTTGGCTGCACTTATAATAAAAATATATTTTAAGTATATCCTTAAAGTTAGATAAGTGATCTTAGTAAACAGTTTTTTTTTGAATGATCTTCTTTGTCAATGAGATCTCTTAATTAATTGTTGTTGTTAAATTATGTGTGAATGAATGTTTTTTTTTTTCTGTGAAATAAATTTGAATATGTAAGTAGATTTTTGTTGTTTTCGATTACACTTCAAATTATTTTGAGGTAGCCAACATTTAAGGTAGTTGGTGTTGTATTATAGGCCACAAATGTTGTGTTGTTTTTTAAAAATGGTGTAATCATTTTGTGGTAGAGTCCATTTACAAAATTCTTTCAAGATTTTGAATCTTATATAGTACATTCATAAAAGTCCACAATAATGTTTATTATTTTTTGTCGTAAGTTAAAATTAAATTTAGGCCCATCAGCGCGGGCCTAACAAAAAAGATATTTAAGAAAAAAATCTGAGATTTCGGGTAATTAAGGTACCGTCGGCAGAAATAAAATTTACCGGAAATGTCAGTTGCTTTCTTAAATATATTTTTTTTTAGGCCTATCATACCGGAATTTTATTGGATCAATCTTTTTATTAATATTTCTATTTTCTATTGTGTAGTTTTTTTTTTTATTCGTCTTATTTTATTCCAAATGAAAATTATCAAAATATGTGTAAAAATATGGGTTTCTCCATAAGAGCAATGCATTAAAGCTCGAACTTTAAAATTAAATAATTAATTCAAGACCCCCGTAACCTACGATTTTTTCCTACGATCAATATTTTCAATCGTTACAAAGTCGGGCCTAAACTTAATATACCCTGGTATATATTATATATACCGCGTATATACACCAACTGCCTTAAATAAATAGATATTATTTCTAAATTTCTGCATATAAATTACATGGTATGTAAATTTTGAGATAAGTATAGATTAAAATTTATATTTATAAATAATGTTTTTTTTTGTGGTTAAGAAAACAAATAGATTTAATTTATTCATTTTGTTCAAAATTATTGGAATTCTTGAATAAATTTTTGTTTCAAAATATTTTAAAACATTTTTAACTTTAAATTTTCAGTGACAAATTTCTTAATTACGTTGATGTCGCGTCGTAGTATTCTCTAGAACACCTGGACAATGACGTTATTTAATCAGTTTGTTTAATTATTAAATTACAGATTAATTATTATATTAAATACAGACTGCAACTTAGTATGAAATATAGAATCACCAATATGTGACTATAAAAGAGTCACCAATATGTGACTATAAATAAAACCAACTGAATTTATCGTTTTGTAACTAATTGTTAAAACATTTAAAAACTTTAGCGCTCCAAACTGTTATTTAGTTTCTTAAATAAAAGCTTGTCTAAAAGAAAGGCGCAGTCGTCCGGGTTCGTGTCGTAGATTTTTCGTGAAAACGTCCCGCATATGATCAGTAGACATTTAGACTGTCGCTGGCCGCTGTATGCCCGCTGGGACCAGCTACGTAATCACTTTGCGCCGTTTTGTATTTCCTTTTCGAAGTTGCCGTAGTTCTCGCATTCGTCCAGCACTGGACTTTGTAGGCTCGTTTGATTCCTTTCGACACGAGCTTTTCTCTGATATACATTTTTGTAATTCCGAGCATACTTACGAGTCATATGAGACGAAATTTTTGTAGATTTATGTGGATGTCGAAAATGACCATCGGCTCTGTAATGGGTAAAATCGGTCATAGGGAAAGAGGGGCCTAGAGGGCGAAGGAAACACAAAATGTTTAATATCTCTCTTCATATTAGTGAAATGAGGATATTTATCAGAAGTAAAGTGATAGTAAATATATTTTACTACAATTTATTATCTGATAATATTTCCTGTAACACTAATATTTACGGAAATATTTTCAATTTTATTGTTTTATTACTAAAAATAGTTATTAAGTAATAATAGTTATAATAGTTGTTAATCTCTACAATTATAAAATAGTAAATGTCTGTTTATTTGTTTGTTCGAGCATCATGCAAAAACTACTAAACCGATTTTGATGAAACCTGTTTTGTTTAAAAGCTTATAATTAGACTTAAAAACTAGTATGTATTTTATCTCGCTATGAAGACAGAAGCCAGTGATATAACAATAAAATCTGGCGAAGCCGCTGGTATAAGCTAGTTACTAAATAAGTTATATTACGGATATCGACCATAGTAACTTTGATTTGTTATTTATTACTATATTTATTTATAATTAATATTTATTTAATAGTGTAATAAAAAGTTATAAAGGTTAAACAGGAATAACAACACTAAATTGATGATTATGTTAAAATTTTTTAGTCTAGAACTTTTAAAGTCTGTGACTTTTGTCATTTGAACCGGATTTCTTCGACAATGTATCAACTATAAATGACTAGTGAATATATAATAGGAAGTTGTATTAAAAAAATGCTGGCCTTCAAATTTTTGAAGAAGAATTCGCTTATAATTATTCATTTATTATAATTTGTTTAATATTTGTATAGAATATTTTAAAGATTGTCAATAAATGATTTTAATTTATACATTCCGGATGAAAAGATTTTTAATTCGAATGTATTTACTTCACCTGGGCTGTGTTATCTTGGAAATTGCTTTTCACTCACTTATAATTGTGGTTGAAAATTTGCAAATGTATTCAATTTTGGTGACAATAGAGGGAAACGTGGTAATATGAGTCATTTGTATCCATGTATTTGGAATTCTCACTTGACTTATGTGCTATGATCCCAATGGGGACGTAGGGCCTCAACAAAAGAGCGCCAACAAACATGATTCTGAGCCAGGGACTTAATTCCCTCAGGATTTATTTTCTTTTGTTAGATTATTACCTAGAGTTATTCTCCAGGTGTTCGAGGTCGGCCTATCCGTAATTGGAAACTCAGTCCGATCATATAAAAGACAAAACTTTTTAAATATCATTGTGAGACACGCACCAAATTAGCAACGAGCAACATATCTTTGACTCCATATCCCGTAGATAGTTACGATTAGCTAATTCATACTGATGATGACTACTTTATAGTCGAAATACGTATTTATATAATGCAAATAATTGTTCTAGGAATTGAGGCAAAATTTGAAATTTAATTTGAAAAATCTAGAATTCTCTTTGATTATCTTAATAATCTTTATAACTCTAGTACTTGGTTTTGGTCTATCTTTCTTAGTAGTTTATTTTTCCTGCCCCAATGCCCGTGGTATACCCTTCAGTCTATACGATTCGTGCTCGCACTCTAGTGAACAGCATAGCGACTTACACTCATACAGCAGATACACATATCTGGCCCATCAGTACCAACATTGCAATTGAACCTGCGGTACAGTGCAGAACGATACATTTACGTATACACGCATATCTTTGTCTCTTTTTATATACTCATGTATAGAAGCAGATCAGTTTTATAGGTATGTTCTGGTAGTGTAAGAATATTCGATGCGATTCTCTCATTTAAGATATACAAAACAGGACAACAACAGCTCACAGCACAACAACAACTTAGCATTGCCACAGTAACAATTTAACATCAGTTCAATAACAATTCAACATAAGTACAGTAACAATCGATGCAATTCTCTAACCTTCTTAGAACGCATGCATTTAAGATATATAAAGCAGGACAACAACAGCTCACAGCACAGCAACAACTTAACATTGCCACAGTAACAATTTAACATTAGTTCAACATAAGTACAGTAACAATCTAACATTAGTTCATTAATAATTTAACATTCGTTGAAATCAAAAAGTTAATACAATTCAAAAGTATAATCAAAAAGTTGTAATTGTTATTCAAAAAGTAGTGAAACAAAGTTTAAAAAATATACATTTCAAGTATTTTCTTTATCACACGCACCTTTTCGCTACAACGTCAAAAAAATGCTAGCCATTCAATAATTTTTTGCTTTTTAGTGGGCGATACAACGTAAATGAAGCTGTATCTAACAGCTAATAATTTACTAAAAAATTAAATATTGACAATTTTTCTGTTTGTTATTCTACAGATGATTACGTCATATTTGTACACGACGCTCTCAAAGCAACACGTGCGTATAATAATGAATACAGATGTTGTAGATTTCGATGTGGGTTGTCGATTGCATAGAATAATTGATATAAAACAGATATTCTAGGATTTCTTATGTTGTCAACAACTAAGACAATTTTCGCAAGTAATGAAAATAAAAATTTCCATGAAATAAATGTAATTAACGAAAGAAACTTACCACAATAAATAAATGTCGAATCCATTTTGTATTCAATAGTTAATTGAAATGTAAAGTACATATTCTCTCAAATAGAATATTAATTCTATTTTACATAATGATTAAAGTGAAGGTCTGGTTATAGATAAAAAGTTTAAATTACTGGACCATACTGTAATTAATAATGTTCCAACGGAAGTCAATTCTTTTTACTTCATTAATTTTGTAAATATGCAGTTCTATTAAAATAAAGTTATATAAAAAAAAACTATTCATTTAAGGTAGTACTATCATGGCATCTGATAGGGATAGATTATTACATGCGAGAGGTAACGAGGTATGAGTTGTTTAGTTTGAAAGTGACCTAAGTCTATTTTATTTACTTATTTATTTTATTTTATTTACTAAAAAAATAATGACAAACAAGTGGAAAATAACAACTAACTGAGTCAATTGGTTAAATACCCGGTATATACTGAATTGATGAAAAAAAGTTTCTGACAAAAGTTGTTTATTTTTTAAAAAGGGACATTTTTTTCATATATCATACGGTTTAAAAGATAGATAGTTTTCCTCCTGGCGGGGGGAATAATTAATTTTTAGCTCTAAAAACACACACACACAAGTTTGGGTATCTTTTATCTGTCGAGTCCACGTCCATGTTTTAGCTGTCGAGTCCACGGACGGGCGGAAATGGACAAATTAGGTCATTTTAGGAACACTTATACTAAAATTTGTTTTCTGTTATTAATATTTTCAACTAATACAAAGTAGGGATTAAACCTTATAAACCCTTGTTTGTATTTATTATATATACCGGGTATAAAAATCTGAGATCTTAAAAAGGCATTTGCAAAATAAACGAGTCATATACCAGTCGCACTGACACATGTAACAAGAGTTATAAACCAAATATTAAAATTTCTACTTTCCAAAAAAAGCATTGATTTGAGACACTTTAAGATAACTATTTAAAAGTTTCCTGAATAATATTATCATTAAAATAACAAACGTATGCCATTTCACTAGTTAATTGAAAAAGAAGGGCATAAAAGTTTGTAAATAACAGCTGTGCGATAATTTTATTAATCATTTTATCAAGAATGGTCATTGTTTACATTTGAGTAGGCATTTGAAAATTGATAAACATTACCACATGAATAATAATTATGTATTTATATTGCATCAAATTAAAAAATTCGTCAACTAACGTTTAATCATTGTTTTAAAATTTGAAAAATTTAAAATTAGAAAACGTTATTTTTAGCCTGTGAAAAAAAATGAGCAAAATCTGTCGAAAAGTGGTTTCATGCTGGAACATCCTTAATTAATAATTTTATATACATATTTAATTTCTAGTAAACTTATTTTTCAAATAATGGCAACCTTAAGAAGGAAAAAAGAAAAATGAAAAGATTGACAAAAACGATAAATTTTTCTTGGGATTGTTTAAATAAACCTTGATATGAATAATGATTTATTCTTTCGTTATTCAATTACTCTCATTAAATAAAATTGTGTTACACAATTTTATCAACATAAATGTACAACGCAATTATAAATGTTCTTTTTTTAATTACAGAATAATGGCAACTCAACTATTCCGAAACTATGGTGAATTTTGTGCTTCTCATCCATGGGAAGTAATCGTTGGCACATTAACACTTACAGCATGTATGCTAACACTAGATAATCAACAGGCAGTAACAGCATCCTCATCGGCCACAGCGAATGCAGCATGTCGTGGATGTTTTTGGTTACAAGATACAACAAACAGCGCTAGTAGTAGTCTAACATCTGATCAACATAATGCCGCCGATTTAATTGTAATGACAGCGATACGATGTCTTGCTGTACTTTATAGCTACTATCAATTTTGCTCACTACATAAATTAGGCTCAAAATATATCCTAATCGTAGCTGGCTTATTTACAGTATTCTCAAGCTTTGTATTCACATCAACAATCATGAATTTCTTCCGTAGTGATGTAGCTGATTTAAAAGATGCTCTCTTCTTTTTCCTATTACTGATTGATATCTCTAAAATAGCTGCACTAGCACAATTTGCGATGAGTGCCAAAAGTCAAGATGAAATTAAGAGTAATATATCACGTGGAATGGGCTTACTTGGACCATCAATCACGCTAGACACAATTGTTGAGACATTAGTGATTGGAGTTGGTACACTTTCTGGAGTACGTCGTTTAGAAACATTGTGCTATTTCGCTTGCTTGTCAGTGCTAGTTAATTATCTTGTATTTATGACACTTTATCCAGCATGTCTATCGTTAATATTAGAGTTATCGTCTGGAACCGATTATTCTTACCTGTATAATGATGTCAGTCGATCTCTGTTTTCAACGGTACGGGAAGAGAATCAAAAACCAAATTTGGTTGCACAACGAATTAAGCTAATTATGTCAGCTGGCCTTATGTTAGTACACGTCCATAGTCGATGGCTGTTAGTAAATGAACCTGCTACTGGTAAAACAACAATTAATACAGAGTCAATTGAAATATTAAACCAGAACACCACCGAAGAAGTTGTGTCAATGCAGAATTGTATTATGAAATGGTTGACAATGAGTGCGGATCACATTGTAATACTAATTCTCTTACTTGCATTGGTCGTAAAATTCATATTATTCGAGGCTAAAGACAGTATTGAAACTAGTATAGGAACATCTGTAAGCGATACATCGATTAAGTCTCATAAATTTGTTCAAACTGATGAAGAAATTCGATCGAATAATGAAAATGTTCCGGAAGAAACATCGAATAATGAAAAAATTCCGGAAGAAATATTGATTAATGAAAATGTTCCAGAAGAAACATCGAATCAAGAAAATGTTCCGGTAGAAGTTCCGGAAGAAACATCGATTAATGAAAATGTTCCGGAAGAAACATTGATTAATGAAAATATTCCGGAAGAATTATCGATTAATGAAAATGTTCCGGAAGAAACATCACCATCATCGGAAGAAGAAGTAAATCTGACTCCTCCAGAAAATACGGAGCTTAGAGAATTAAGTGAATGTATTAGTATTTATGAATCTGGAAAATATCATGAATTAAGTGATGAAGAAATAATACTCTTAATTGAACATAATATAATAGTGTTACAGAAAATTGAGTCATGTATAAAAAATTTTGAACGTTGTGTAAAAATTCGCCGATTAATTTTAACCGAAAAGTTGCCAGGTAGTAGTCAAAGTGATGTTTTGAAAGGTTTACCATATCAACATTACGACTATTCACAAGTATATAACGTTTGCTGTGAAAATGTCATTGGTTACATGCCAATACCAATTGGATTTGCTGGACCCTTGAAATTAGACAATCAAATTTTCCATGTGCCAATGGGAACAACTGAAGGTTGTTTAGTAGCCAGTACAAATCGTGGATGTCGTGCTGTTTTCAAAAATGGTATTACTAGTCGTGTTGTTGGCGATGGTATGACTCGAGGACCAGTCGTACGTTTTCCAAATTTATCACGTGCCAGTGATGCTAAGGCATGGATTGAGAATATCGATAATTTTGAATTGATTAAAGGGGTATTTAATTCGACTAGTCGATTTGCTCGACTTTTAAACATAAGTGTACGTATTACTGGAAGACTTTTGTTTGTACGATTTGTAGCTCGAACCGGAGATGCTATGGGTATGAATATGATTTCAAAAGCTACCGAAACAGCTCTTTTATACATCAAACAACACTATTTTCCCGATTTAGAGTTGTTAAGTTTAAGCGGCAATTTTTGTTCGGATAAAAAACCGGCTGCAGTTAACTGGATTGAAGGACGAGGTAAATCTGTGGTGTGTGAAGCTATCATTCCCGGATCAGTGGTTAGAACGTTGTTAAAAACGTCAGTGCAAGCGTTAGTTGATGTAAACATATCAAAAAATTTGGTAGGCTCAGCAGTTGCAGGAAGTATTGGAGGCTTTAACGCGCATGCTGCAAATATAGTCACTGCTATTTATATAGCAACTGGACAAGATCCTGCCCAAAATGTGGGCAGTAGTAATTGTATGACATTAATGGAACCAAGTGGTGAAGACGATTTATACGTGTCATGTTCAATGCCCTCAATTGAGCTTGGTACAGTGGGCGGAGGTACCGGTTTAACAGCACAATCATCATGCTTAGATATGTTAGGAGTGAAAGGTCCCAACATCGAGAATGCTGGAGAGAATGCTAATCAATTAGCACGTATTGTGTGTGGTACAGTTCTAGCTGGAGAATTATCATTGATGTCAGCATTGAGTGTTGGACATCTCGTAAACAGTCATTTAAAACTAAATAGAAGTAGAACTAGTACAACTGAGAATTGCTAATATTTATTTAAATAGTTTAATTATTGATTAGTATTTATGTGCGTTTTATAGACACTTATGACTTTGTTAATTACTTAAAACTAATTTCTTGTTCTGTTGTCAAATCAATTAAGTGTTATCTATTATTGTTTTATATTAAAAAGAGAAAAAAAAAGAGAAATATTCCTTGAGAACTGAATTTTATTAAAATGACTAATGAAGAAAAAAAATAGTGGTGTGTAAATTTATTTATTTTTTTGGCAATGTTTATTTCTTGAAAAAAAAAAAAAAAGGTTAATAAATATAATCATGGTACGTTTGAGTGTGATAAAAATAAAAATTTTATTACGAAGGTTGTTTATTACAAACTTGATTACCCACTTAAAAAAGTTAACTATCATTTATCCAATTTTTATTTACGACAGGAGTAGTAAGAAAATATTGCAATTGTAGAAAATTCGAAGTCGAGTCTTTTTATGAAAATCGATCAATTTGGCCAATAAAGTATAGAAAATGTGTGTTTATCCTTCAGGCCTACGTCTTTCAAATTTCGATATATTAGATTACATGTAGATTTAGATGAGTTTTGTAAATTTTTGCAAACATCTCGCAAGTATCACCACGTTCCAGTCTAATTTGAGAGCGAGGAAAGCAGCCGTCATGGCGTATCATTTACAAGTTTTAGTTCACTTATTGGGAACTGTAACAGATATGCTCTCTGGTAGCCTAAGTTTAAGCCTACAAGTTTCATGGTCGCGCTTTGGTGAATAACTTAGTAACTACTGCTAATAGGTCAAAATATTAAGCCCCGCCCCTGTCAGAGATAACTTATACTTTAGACTCTGTTATTCCCATTTTCTATTCGATCTATTATGATGAAACAAGACCTTATCATCCAGCTACTCTCAAAGATGGATATAGATGTACAAAAAATCTGTTTAGTGCCAGGTTAGCGAGTTTATAAGACCACACAATATCTAAACAAAAACTAACTATACAGATATTTCTCTTTGATTTTAGAGATAATAAAATGTGAGATATGTATATCAGATAATACGTAGTTATATATTCATTGTTGCATATTAATCAGAACTTAACCTTGGATCTTCCACGCCATGCAGAGTTATAACGATAAGAATCGCAATTATACAATCTTATACGAGGTCGTATCGTTTTAGAGGTAATTATTTAAGTGAATTGCTTAATATTGTTAGTAAAGGGAAAGTTTCTCTTTTGGTTAATCTCGCGTTACTTAATTCGATTGTGGCAATTCTTAAATTTTGCATTTCATATCATACATTTTAAATCATTTCGTATCTTTACATATTGTCGTTAATCCTGGAAGCAAATTGAAAGAAAGTTCTAAAAGTTATGACAATAAAGATGGCGTATTTGTAAAATGTAAGTATTACGAAGAATAATACACTTTCACAAAGAAGGTGAAAGTGAATTTTCAACTTTCTTCAAATAAAAGAAAGGTGTTTATTCTTTGAATGAGTTTTTTCGATTTCTTTATTTCTAAAATCATGAAAGAATCCTGGAATCAATTTTAAATTTCCGATGGTAAAATTAAATTATTGAATTTCCTGAATAATGTAATAAGATTCTACTCTATGCGTTTCAAAAACATCAGTTATGCCTTGAATCAATCAAAAAAATTTCAACGAAGACAAAATACTCACACGATGTATCTTTTTATCAGCTTCCACTCCTGTATGTTTTATTCCATATGTTCATCGGAGTGTCTAGCGCTATCAGATATGAAAATTTCCATGTTTTCCATTTTATAGAAATTCTTGAACATACGTCATCTAAACAATTCATACTTCCAAATAATTCAGAATTATCGAGGAGCAACATATTCAAACTCTGCGATATCACGAAAATGCGCGCAAGATAATTTCCCGACTAATTCCTATTTGGAAAAAAATTCCGTATTTTTAAGGGTCACCCAATTCTATCACAGCGATCTATGAATGAATGAATGATAATGGGTGGAATTTGGTGCATTGCGACATTTAAGATCTAATGTGCTCCCCCATCTGGTGCCTAACGAAGAGTGGGCTTGACTTAGAGTACCTCATTCAGCCCTGTTTCTTTCAGCAAGTACAAAATCTGGAATGGGTCTAAGGATGAAGACAGCGATCTAAGTCTAAGATCTTTTTATATTAACAATGAGGTTAAACTTTTGATTATCCGTAAAACCGAAAGAAAATAAGCGGAGAGGCGTCATTGGCGTGATACAGTTGCAGGTAGGCATGTCGACTCATTCCAAAAAAAATCAATCACCGATTCAAAATGAACGAATAGTCGATTTTCGATTAATCGCATCTTTATTCGATTTTTTTTAAACGTGCTTAATAGTGACAAATAGATTCGAGGGGTTTGAATCGATTCCAATTCGATTTCAAATCCACATGCCTAGTTGCAGTGATCCGGAACTTTCGGACATGGGACACCTTCGTATCTACACCACTGCTATAAGTATAAAAATTATACTTACAGCAAATAATTCAACAATAAATTTCAAGCAATTAGTTCTCAATTTAAAAAATTTGAAATCATGTTTTATTAAATCAATTTAAATAATGAATTAGATACACAAATGTTTTTCTTTATATTATAATCATTTTTTAAAATAAAAATATATATATATTGTTTGTATCCACTTTGTAATTAATACAATTAATATAAAGTCAGTTCCTTAAAAATTAAAAAAAATTTATATAATTCGGTAAAAAAAAAATTGAAATAAATTTTAGTATACGGAAGAATTCTCGAGACGTCATGATTTAAGTATTTTCAATAACTATATTTTGTAATTTTCCTGAAAGTACCCGTTCCAGATGGCTACCATCCCAATACACTTTTTTACAACTTTTACATACATAAAATAACGGTACGCGTTGTAGAATTTCTTCTGGAACATTCTTCAATTGGGACAGAAGTTTATCATCACGTCCTAAAAGAAATCGATTTTTATTATTTGATGGGTCATAAAATGGAATTGTAAAAATCGTACCTGCAGTATATTGTTTTGCGCCAATTGGAGCACTACATCCTTCTTCATATGGATAACTATCGTCATCACTAGAAAAACCAGTTGCTTCGTCTAACCATTGTGAATCATCATCGTATCCTGCAGGAGCTATCGGTTGACTTTGTGTATTACTACAATACTTCTTTTCTTGTTCTAATTCTTCTAGTAGATCTTTTTGATTGATTAATAGAAAATCTGAAGTGTTACACATCTAAACAAAGGTATACATTATTTGTTTGTGATTTACAAAGATGTTTTTGTTACGGTAAAAATATGAAGGGGGTTGAGATATAAGATGAGTTGTCTAATAAAGGACTAAAGTTGTAAAAGTGTTGGCCCGTTTTTACACGTGAAAGTTTTCAATCGCAATAAAAATACAGTCAAAACCAGATATAACGACATTGAAGGAACCACATAAAACTAAGGCGCTATATCCGATAGTCCGTTATAAGCGATATACATATGACGAGCTATCATTTTAAAATTTTATAATTGATTTGTGCCTTATTTATTCGGCTTTCGAAAAGTATTTCGGATAAAAGTTGTTCATTATAACTATACTAACAACTTTTACTTTACACTTTACTTGTGTTGTTTTTGTACGTTACTGGCAATGAGCGAATATTCTTAAAGCAACGTGGTTTCTTAATTTTCCAAACGCTAAAAGTTTTTCTTTACGCGATCCAGTCATGTTTGCAGCAACCAACACTGTAATTCTTATTTTAGACAATTTCCCACCCTTGCATTGCTCACCTATGAATTTAAGTGTCTTGTCAGGGGCCAAATTAAAAAACAGTCCGGTTTCATCCGCATTAAAGATTTCCTCTGGGTTGTAACCTTCGGACAGTGCACTTATGAGTGGTCTCTTCACTCATCACAAACTCTTCCAGCCACAATGTTCTGACGAGCGCGGAAACGTTTTACCCAAAATGACGAGCACCCGAAATTTTCTTTCCTAAGTCGAGCGAAATCGTTGGCTTTTTGTTGAAGGTCCGGACCACTTATTGGCACGTTGTTTGTCCTCTGATGTATAAATCACGTTAATAAAGCCTCTTCTATAACTTTATGTTCAGATACCCTCAACCGTTTAATTTACAAAAAATTGTTTTCAAAAAGAGCTTTTATTTTGTCCTTATTCTTCCAAACCACGCAAGGGGCTCAGGTGGAGTGGGAGAAAGTGCATAACTAATAATAAGACAAAATAATCCTTATTGTGCCTTATTTCATTCGAATAAGGTTCAAAATAATGTTTTGTTTTACTGAAAAGTATGACGGTTATATATCTGTATGATAAAGGTTCGTCGCTTTATCCGATGTTATAAGCGGTATGTTTATATAGGTGTTTATATGGGAATTCGGCGGGACTTTTCTCTTTGGTCGTAATAACCGACCCGTCGTTGTTAACCGATATAGCCGGTTTTGACTGTAGTTGATATAACTAAAGTTACATTGCTATACACACGCTGATATTTACTGATATTTATAACTCTCGTCTTATCTCGTTTAATATTTCTATCTTTGTCAACCACTTCAGTCACATGGCCAGAGTATACCAATCAAAAGGAAGTAGTAAAATATATGTGATAACGTTTTTCAATAACTTACTTGACATCTTGTGAAAATATCCTGCTTTTCAACTGTAATTCGATAAAAATTTATAACTTCTTTCAATTGTTCATCTATGTTATCCGATTGAATTTGATAACAATGTCCGTCTGGTACATATTGTCGTAACTATAAAATAAATTTCGTATAAATTTCTCTCGAAGTGTGAAATGATAATAAACAAACCTTATGATAAACAGCTCCCCGAGTTAATATATAACGATTTTCTTTATTAGCAATTTTTACACACTCATCATGATGTGTATACGAATTTAAAATAATCGTATCAATACCACATTGTCGTAACGATTTTCCAAGACCTTGTACCATTGTATCACAGACAAATCGTATTGTTGTCACTGTATGTATTGGCATTGATGATGTATCAGCATCATTATTTACCGGTTGATTCTCGACCTTGGTTGCAACCATTTTAACAGTGGTATTCTTTTTACTTTTTTTCTTAATTTTAATATCGTGCATAATTTTGTTACAGATATCATCGAATGGTATATTTTGTTTACGACATTGTTCATGTAATATATCGTATACTTCTATTAAACAATATGCATCGATAGCAGCGTAAACTAATTGTGTTGTACGTAACGGACGATTTTCCCAATTCGAGAATTGTTCTGATTTATCTAATTTACCGCCTAAACATAATTCGACCAATGAACTTAGACTACTACCTCCTGTTGTATTGTTATCTAAAAAGGGGTGTAAATTAATTAGAACTATTTATAATACGCACTCTATAGCAAAAAATATTACAACTAACGTCAAGGATGGAAACAAACCTATATTGGTTAGTAGGAGCTACGAAATATCTGGGGAGGGTGGTGAATATTCCCCATCTCAGATTATGCGACGTAGGAAATTTCCCATGTGACAGCAACATCATCCCAAGCTATTAAAAACCTCATAATCTAGAAGTCCGAGTTTAAAATTTAAACGTAACAGCGAGACTAATAACCCAAATTCATCATATGCTTGGAGCCCGAAATATTGCCGAACAAAATCATATGCGCCGTGCATAGCATATCTATAAATTTTTTGGTTTCTCGTTTCTTTAGTATTCGAAATATTATTGACGATGAAACTAAATTCACGCTAGCTTCTTTAGCTATACCTGTCGATTATATTTCTAATGTTAGAGATATCATTGTTAATCCACCTCAAGAATTTAAATTTGAATCACTAAAAGATATTCTTAAAGAATTATTTGGACTTTGTCATGAACGTCTAAATAAATTATTAAATTTATCTCAAAATAATTTCGATTCTCCCCAATTATTATATAATACAGTGATATCCTTATCAAGTGGTCTAAATAAACGATAATGTTGATCTGAAGTCAGTGGTAAAATTTGCTAATGATATTCATCAAATTAATTCTACATCTAAAAATTCTTAGAATTTCTTACGTATTCAATTTTGGTGACAATAGAGGGAAACGTGGTAATATGAGTCATTTGTATCCATGTATTTGGAATTCTCACTTGACTTATGTGCTATGATCCCAATGGGGACGTAGGGCCTCAACAAAAGAGCGCCAACAAACATGATTCTGAGCCAGGGACTTAATTCCCTCAGGATTTATTTTCTTTTGTTAGATTATTACCTAGAGTTATTCTCCAGGTGTTCGAGGTCGGCCTATCCGTAATTGGAAACTCAGTCCGATCATATAAAAGACAAAACTTTTTAAATATCATTGTGAGACACGCACCAAATTAGCAACGAGCAACATATCTTTGACTCCATATCCCGTAGATAGTTACGATTAGCTAATTCATACTGATGATGACTACTTTATAGTCGAAATACGTATTTATATAATGCAAATAATTGTTCTAGGAATTGAGGCAAAATTTGAAATTTAATTTGAAAAATCTAGAATTCTCTTTGATTATCTTAATAATCTTTATAACTCTAGTACTTGGTTTTGGTCTATCTTTCTTAGTAGTTTATTTTTCCTGCCCCAATGCCCGTGGTATACCCTTCAGTCTATACGATTCGTGCTCGCACTCTAGTGAACAGCATAGCGACTTACACTCATACAGCAGATACACATATCTGGCCCATCAGTACCAACATTGCAATTGAACCTGCGGTACAGTGCAGAACGATACATTTACGTATACACGCATATCTTTGTCTCTTTTTATATACTCATGTATAGAAGCAGATCAGTTTTATAGGTATGTTCTGGTAGTGTAAGAATATTCGATGCGATTCTCTCATTTAAGATATACAAAACAGGACAACAACAGCTCACAGCACAACAACAACTTAGCATTGCCACAGTAACAATTTAACATCAGTTCAATAACAATTCAACATAAGTACAGTAACAATCGATGCAATTCTCTAACCTTCTTAGAACGCATGCATTTAAGATATATAAAGCAGGACAACAACAGCTCACAGCACAGCAACAACTTAACATTGCCACAGTAACAATTTAACATTAGTTCAACATAAGTACAGTAACAATCTAACATTAGTTCATTAATAATTTAACATTCGTTGAAATCAAAAAGTTAATACAATTCAAAAGTATAATCAAAAAGTTGTAATTGTTATTCAAAAAGTAGTGAAACAAAGTTTAAAAAATATACATTTCAAGTATTTTCTTTATCACACGCACCTTTTCGCTACAACGTCAAAAAAATGCTAGCCATTCAATAATTTTTTGCTTTTTAGTGGGCGATACAACGTAAATGAAGCTGTATCTAACAGCTAATAATTTACTAAAAAATTAAATATTGACAATTTTTCTGTTTGTTATTCTACAGATGATTACGTCATATTTGTACACGACGCTCTCAAAGCAACACGTGCGTATAATAATGAATACAGATGTTGTAGATTTCGATGTGGGTTGTCGATTGCATAGAATAATTGATATAAAACAGATATTCTAGGATTTCTTATGTTGTCAACAACTAAGACAATTTTCGCAAGTAATGAAAATAAAAATTTCCATGAAATAAATGTAATTAACGAAAGAAACTTACCACAATAAATAAATGTCGAATCCATTTTGTATTCAATAGTTAATTGAAATGTAAAGTACATATTCTCTCAAATAGAATATTAATTCTATTTTACATAATGATTAAAGTGAAGGTCTGGTTATAGATAAAAAGTTTAAATTACTGGACCATACTGTAATTAATAATGTTCCAACGGAAGTCAATTCTTTTTACTTCATTAATTTTGTAAATATGCAGTTCTATTAAAATAAAGTTATATAAAAAAAAACTATTCATTTAAGGTAGTACTATCATGGCATCTGATAGGGATAGATTATTACATGCGAGAGGTAACGAGGTATGAGTTGTTTAGTTTGAAAGTGACCTAAGTCTATTTTATTTACTTATTTATTTTATTTTATTTACTAAAAAAATAATGACAAACAAGTGGAAAATAACAACTAACTGAGTCAATTGGTTAAATACCCGGTATATACTGAATTGATGAAAAAAAGTTTCTGACAAAAGTTGTTTATTTTTTAAAAAGGGACATTTTTTTCATATATCATACGGTTTAAAAGATAGATAGTTTTCCTCCTGGCGGGGGGAATAATTAATTTTTAGCTCTAAAAACACACACACACAAGTTTGGGTATCTTTTATCTGTCGAGTCCACGTCCATGTTTTAGCTGTCGAGTCCACGGACGGGCGGAAATGGACAAATTAGGTCATTTTAGGAACACTTATACTAAAATTTGTTTTCTGTTATTAATATTTTCAACTAATACAAAGTAGGGATTAAACCTTATAAACCCTTGTTTGTATTTATTATATATACCGGGTATAAAAATCTGAGATCTTAAAAAGGCATTTGCAAAATAAACGAGTCATATACCAGTCGCACTGACACATGTAACAAGAGTTATAAACCAAATATTAAAATTTCTACTTTCCAAAAAAAGCATTGATTTGAGACACTTTAAGATAACTATTTAAAAGTTTCCTGAATAATATTATCATTAAAATAACAAACGTATGCCATTTCACTAGTTAATTGAAAAAGAAGGGCATAAAAGTTTGTAAATAACAGCTGTGCGATAATTTTATTAATCATTTTATCAAGAATGGTCATTGTTTACATTTGAGTAGGCATTTGAAAATTGATAAACATTACCACATGAATAATAATTATGTATTTATATTGCATCAAATTAAAAAATTCGTCAACTAACGTTTAATCATTGTTTTAAAATTTGAAAAATTTAAAATTAGAAAACGTTATTTTTAGCCTGTGAAAAAAAATGAGCAAAATCTGTCGAAAAGTGGTTTCATGCTGGAACATCCTTAATTAATAATTTTATATACATATTTAATTTCTAGTAAACTTATTTTTCAAATAATGGCAACCTTAAGAAGGAAAAAAGAAAAATGAAAAGATTGACAAAAACGATAAATTTTTCTTGGGATTGTTTAAATAAACCTTGATATGAATAATGATTTATTCTTTCGTTATTCAATTACTCTCATTAAATAAAATTGTGTTACACAATTTTATCAACATAAATGTACAACGCAATTATAAATGTTCTTTTTTTAATTACAGAATAATGGCAACTCAACTATTCCGAAACTATGGTGAATTTTGTGCTTCTCATCCATGGGAAGTAATCGTTGGCACATTAACACTTACAGCATGTATGCTAACACTAGATAATCAACAGGCAGTAACAGCATCCTCATCGGCCACAGCGAATGCAGCATGTCGTGGATGTTTTTGGTTACAAGATACAACAAACAGCGCTAGTAGTAGTCTAACATCTGATCAACATAATGCCGCCGATTTAATTGTAATGACAGCGATACGATGTCTTGCTGTACTTTATAGCTACTATCAATTTTGCTCACTACATAAATTAGGCTCAAAATATATCCTAATCGTAGCTGGCTTATTTACAGTATTCTCAAGCTTTGTATTCACATCAACAATCATGAATTTCTTCCGTAGTGATGTAGCTGATTTAAAAGATGCTCTCTTCTTTTTCCTATTACTGATTGATATCTCTAAAATAGCTGCACTAGCACAATTTGCGATGAGTGCCAAAAGTCAAGATGAAATTAAGAGTAATATATCACGTGGAATGGGCTTACTTGGACCATCAATCACGCTAGACACAATTGTTGAGACATTAGTGATTGGAGTTGGTACACTTTCTGGAGTACGTCGTTTAGAAACATTGTGCTATTTCGCTTGCTTGTCAGTGCTAGTTAATTATCTTGTATTTATGACACTTTATCCAGCATGTCTATCGTTAATATTAGAGTTATCGTCTGGAACCGATTATTCTTACCTGTATAATGATGTCAGTCGATCTCTGTTTTCAACGGTACGGGAAGAGAATCAAAAACCAAATTTGGTTGCACAACGAATTAAGCTAATTATGTCAGCTGGCCTTATGTTAGTACACGTCCATAGTCGATGGCTGTTAGTAAATGAACCTGCTACTGGTAAAACAACAATTAATACAGAGTCAATTGAAATATTAAACCAGAACACCACCGAAGAAGTTGTGTCAATGCAGAATTGTATTATGAAATGGTTGACAATGAGTGCGGATCACATTGTAATACTAATTCTCTTACTTGCATTGGTCGTAAAATTCATATTATTCGAGGCTAAAGACAGTATTGAAACTAGTATAGGAACATCTGTAAGCGATACATCGATTAAGTCTCATAAATTTGTTCAAACTGATGAAGAAATTCGATCGAATAATGAAAATGTTCCGGAAGAAACATCGAATAATGAAAAAATTCCGGAAGAAATATTGATTAATGAAAATGTTCCAGAAGAAACATCGAATCAAGAAAATGTTCCGGTAGAAGTTCCGGAAGAAACATCGATTAATGAAAATGTTCCGGAAGAAACATTGATTAATGAAAATATTCCGGAAGAATTATCGATTAATGAAAATGTTCCGGAAGAAACATCACCATCATCGGAAGAAGAAGTAAATCTGACTCCTCCAGAAAATACGGAGCTTAGAGAATTAAGTGAATGTATTAGTATTTATGAATCTGGAAAATATCATGAATTAAGTGATGAAGAAATAATACTCTTAATTGAACATAATATAATAGTGTTACAGAAAATTGAGTCATGTATAAAAAATTTTGAACGTTGTGTAAAAATTCGCCGATTAATTTTAACCGAAAAGTTGCCAGGTAGTAGTCAAAGTGATGTTTTGAAAGGTTTACCATATCAACATTACGACTATTCACAAGTATATAACGTTTGCTGTGAAAATGTCATTGGTTACATGCCAATACCAATTGGATTTGCTGGACCCTTGAAATTAGACAATCAAATTTTCCATGTGCCAATGGGAACAACTGAAGGTTGTTTAGTAGCCAGTACAAATCGTGGATGTCGTGCTGTTTTCAAAAATGGTATTACTAGTCGTGTTGTTGGCGATGGTATGACTCGAGGACCAGTCGTACGTTTTCCAAATTTATCACGTGCCAGTGATGCTAAGGCATGGATTGAGAATATCGATAATTTTGAATTGATTAAAGGGGTATTTAATTCGACTAGTCGATTTGCTCGACTTTTAAACATAAGTGTACGTATTACTGGAAGACTTTTGTTTGTACGATTTGTAGCTCGAACCGGAGATGCTATGGGTATGAATATGATTTCAAAAGCTACCGAAACAGCTCTTTTATACATCAAACAACACTATTTTCCCGATTTAGAGTTGTTAAGTTTAAGCGGCAATTTTTGTTCGGATAAAAAACCGGCTGCAGTTAACTGGATTGAAGGACGAGGTAAATCTGTGGTGTGTGAAGCTATCATTCCCGGATCAGTGGTTAGAACGTTGTTAAAAACGTCAGTGCAAGCGTTAGTTGATGTAAACATATCAAAAAATTTGGTAGGCTCAGCAGTTGCAGGAAGTATTGGAGGCTTTAACGCGCATGCTGCAAATATAGTCACTGCTATTTATATAGCAACTGGACAAGATCCTGCCCAAAATGTGGGCAGTAGTAATTGTATGACATTAATGGAACCAAGTGGTGAAGACGATTTATACGTGTCATGTTCAATGCCCTCAATTGAGCTTGGTACAGTGGGCGGAGGTACCGGTTTAACAGCACAATCATCATGCTTAGATATGTTAGGAGTGAAAGGTCCCAACATCGAGAATGCTGGAGAGAATGCTAATCAATTAGCACGTATTGTGTGTGGTACAGTTCTAGCTGGAGAATTATCATTGATGTCAGCATTGAGTGTTGGACATCTCGTAAACAGTCATTTAAAACTAAATAGAAGTAGAACTAGTACAACTGAGAATTGCTAATATTTATTTAAATAGTTTAATTATTGATTAGTATTTATGTGCGTTTTA
Organism: Nineta flava; assembly: GCA_963920215.1. Classification (NCBI taxonomy): domain Eukaryota; kingdom Metazoa; phylum Arthropoda; class Insecta; order Neuroptera; family Chrysopidae; genus Nineta; species Nineta flava. The sequence goes on from OY986041.1 coordinate 119,291,827, forward strand.
TAGACACTTATGACTTTGTTAATTACTTAAAACTAATTTCTTGTTCTGTTGTCAAATCAATTAAGTGTTATCTATTATTGTTTTATATTAAAAAGAGAAAAAAAAAGAGAAATATTCCTTGAGAACTGAATTTTATTAAAATGACTAATGAAGAAAAAAAATAGTGGTGTGTAAATTTATTTATTTTTTTGGCAATGTTTATTTCTTGAAAAAAAAAAAAAAAGGTTAATAAATATAATCATGGTACGTTTGAGTGTGATAAAAATAAAAATTTTATTACGAAGGTTGTTTATTACAAACTTGATTACCCACTTAAAAAAGTTAACTATCATTTATCCAATTTTTATTTACGACAGGAGTAGTAAGAAAATATTGCAATTGTAGAAAATTCGAAGTCGAGTCTTTTTATGAAAATCGATCAATTTGGCCAATAAAGTATAGAAAATGTGTGTTTATCCTTCAGGCCTACGTCTTTCAAATTTCGATATATTAGATTACATGTAGATTTAGATGAGTTTTGTAAATTTTTGCAAACATCTCGCAAGTATCACCACGTTCCAGTCTAATTTGAGAGCGAGGAAAGCAGCCGTCATGGCGTATCATTTACAAGTTTTAGTTCACTTATTGGGAACTGTAACAGATATGCTCTCTGGTAGCCTAAGTTTAAGCCTACAAGTTTCATGGTCGCGCTTTGGTGAATAACTTAGTAACTACTGCTAATAGGTCAAAATATTAAGCCCCGCCCCTGTCAGAGATAACTTATACTTTAGACTCTGTTATTCCCATTTTCTATTCGATCTATTATGATGAAACAAGACCTTATCATCCAGCTACTCTCAAAGATGGATATAGATGTACAAAAAATCTGTTTAGTGCCAGGTTAGCGAGTTTATAAGACCACACAATATCTAAACAAAAACTAACTATACAGATATTTCTCTTTGATTTTAGAGATAATAAAATGTGAGATATGTATATCAGATAATACGTAGTTATATATTCATTGTTGCATATTAATCAGAACTTAACCTTGGATCTTCCACGCCATGCAGAGTTATAACGATAAGAATCGCAATTATACAATCTTATACGAGGTCGTATCGTTTTAGAGGTAATTATTTAAGTGAATTGCTTAATATTGTTAGTAAAGGGAAAGTTTCTCTTTTGGTTAATCTCGCGTTACTTAATTCGATTGTGGCAATTCTTAAATTTTGCATTTCATATCATACATTTTAAATCATTTCGTATCTTTACATATTGTCGTTAATCCTGGAAGCAAATTGAAAGAAAGTTCTAAAAGTTATGACAATAAAGATGGCGTATTTGTAAAATGTAAGTATTACGAAGAATAATACACTTTCACAAAGAAGGTGAAAGTGAATTTTCAACTTTCTTCAAATAAAAGAAAGGTGTTTATTCTTTGAATGAGTTTTTTCGATTTCTTTATTTCTAAAATCATGAAAGAATCCTGGAATCAATTTTAAATTTCCGATGGTAAAATTAAATTATTGAATTTCCTGAATAATGTAATAAGATTCTACTCTATGCGTTTCAAAAACATCAGTTATGCCTTGAATCAATCAAAAAAATTTCAACGAAGACAAAATACTCACACGATGTATCTTTTTATCAGCTTCCACTCCTGTATGTTTTATTCCATATGTTCATCGGAGTGTCTAGCGCTATCAGATATGAAAATTTCCATGTTTTCCATTTTATAGAAATTCTTGAACATACGTCATCTAAACAATTCATACTTCCAAATAATTCAGAATTATCGAGGAGCAACATATTCAAACTCTGCGATATCACGAAAATGCGCGCAAGATAATTTCCCGACTAATTCCTATTTGGAAAAAAATTCCGTATTTTTAAGGGTCACCCAATTCTATCACAGCGATCTATGAATGAATGAATGATAATGGGTGGAATTTGGTGCATTGCGACATTTAAGATCTAATGTGCTCCCCCATCTGGTGCCTAACGAAGAGTGGGCTTGACTTAGAGTACCTCATTCAGCCCTGTTTCTTTCAGCAAGTACAAAATCTGGAATGGGTCTAAGGATGAAGACAGCGATCTAAGTCTAAGATCTTTTTATATTAACAATGAGGTTAAACTTTTGATTATCCGTAAAACCGAAAGAAAATAAGCGGAGAGGCGTCATTGGCGTGATACAGTTGCAGGTAGGCATGTCGACTCATTCCAAAAAAAATCAATCACCGATTCAAAATGAACGAATAGTCGATTTTCGATTAATCGCATCTTTATTCGATTTTTTTTAAACGTGCTTAATAGTGACAAATAGATTCGAGGGGTTTGAATCGATTCCAATTCGATTTCAAATCCACATGCCTAGTTGCAGTGATCCGGAACTTTCGGACATGGGACACCTTCGTATCTACACCACTGCTATAAGTATAAAAATTATACTTACAGCAAATAATTCAACAATAAATTTCAAGCAATTAGTTCTCAATTTAAAAAATTTGAAATCATGTTTTATTAAATCAATTTAAATAATGAATTAGATACACAAATGTTTTTCTTTATATTATAATCATTTTTTAAAATAAAAATATATATATATTGTTTGTATCCACTTTGTAATTAATACAATTAATATAAAGTCAGTTCCTTAAAAATTAAAAAAAATTTATATAATTCGGTAAAAAAAAAATTGAAATAAATTTTAGTATACGGAAGAATTCTCGAGACGTCATGATTTAAGTATTTTCAATAACTATATTTTGTAATTTTCCTGAAAGTACCCGTTCCAGATGGCTACCATCCCAATACACTTTTTTACAACTTTTACATACATAAAATAACGGTACGCGTTGTAGAATTTCTTCTGGAACATTCTTCAATTGGGACAGAAGTTTATCATCACGTCCTAAAAGAAATCGATTTTTATTATTTGATGGGTCATAAAATGGAATTGTAAAAATCGTACCTGCAGTATATTGTTTTGCGCCAATTGGAGCACTACATCCTTCTTCATATGGATAACTATCGTCATCACTAGAAAAACCAGTTGCTTCGTCTAACCATTGTGAATCATCATCGTATCCTGCAGGAGCTATCGGTTGACTTTGTGTATTACTACAATACTTCTTTTCTTGTTCTAATTCTTCTAGTAGATCTTTTTGATTGATTAATAGAAAATCTGAAGTGTTACACATCTAAACAAAGGTATACATTATTTGTTTGTGATTTACAAAGATGTTTTTGTTACGGTAAAAATATGAAGGGGGTTGAGATATAAGATGAGTTGTCTAATAAAGGACTAAAGTTGTAAAAGTGTTGGCCCGTTTTTACACGTGAAAGTTTTCAATCGCAATAAAAATACAGTCAAAACCAGATATAACGACATTGAAGGAACCACATAAAACTAAGGCGCTATATCCGATAGTCCGTTATAAGCGATATACATATGACGAGCTATCATTTTAAAATTTTATAATTGATTTGTGCCTTATTTATTCGGCTTTCGAAAAGTATTTCGGATAAAAGTTGTTCATTATAACTATACTAACAACTTTTACTTTACACTTTACTTGTGTTGTTTTTGTACGTTACTGGCAATGAGCGAATATTCTTAAAGCAACGTGGTTTCTTAATTTTCCAAACGCTAAAAGTTTTTCTTTACGCGATCCAGTCATGTTTGCAGCAACCAACACTGTAATTCTTATTTTAGACAATTTCCCACCCTTGCATTGCTCACCTATGAATTTAAGTGTCTTGTCAGGGGCCAAATTAAAAAACAGTCCGGTTTCATCCGCATTAAAGATTTCCTCTGGGTTGTAACCTTCGGACAGTGCACTTATGAGTGGTCTCTTCACTCATCACAAACTCTTCCAGCCACAATGTTCTGACGAGCGCGGAAACGTTTTACCCAAAATGACGAGCACCCGAAATTTTCTTTCCTAAGTCGAGCGAAATCGTTGGCTTTTTGTTGAAGGTCCGGACCACTTATTGGCACGTTGTTTGTCCTCTGATGTATAAATCACGTTAATAAAGCCTCTTCTATAACTTTATGTTCAGATACCCTCAACCGTTTAATTTACAAAAAATTGTTTTCAAAAAGAGCTTTTATTTTGTCCTTATTCTTCCAAACCACGCAAGGGGCTCAGGTGGAGTGGGAGAAAGTGCATAACTAATAATAAGACAAAATAATCCTTATTGTGCCTTATTTCATTCGAATAAGGTTCAAAATAATGTTTTGTTTTACTGAAAAGTATGACGGTTATATATCTGTATGATAAAGGTTCGTCGCTTTATCCGATGTTATAAGCGGTATGTTTATATAGGTGTTTATATGGGAATTCGGCGGGACTTTTCTCTTTGGTCGTAATAACCGACCCGTCGTTGTTAACCGATATAGCCGGTTTTGACTGTAGTTGATATAACTAAAGTTACATTGCTATACACACGCTGATATTTACTGATATTTATAACTCTCGTCTTATCTCGTTTAATATTTCTATCTTTGTCAACCACTTCAGTCACATGGCCAGAGTATACCAATCAAAAGGAAGTAGTAAAATATATGTGATAACGTTTTTCAATAACTTACTTGACATCTTGTGAAAATATCCTGCTTTTCAACTGTAATTCGATAAAAATTTATAACTTCTTTCAATTGTTCATCTATGTTATCCGATTGAATTTGATAACAATGTCCGTCTGGTACATATTGTCGTAACTATAAAATAAATTTCGTATAAATTTCTCTCGAAGTGTGAAATGATAATAAACAAACCTTATGATAAACAGCTCCCCGAGTTAATATATAACGATTTTCTTTATTAGCAATTTTTACACACTCATCATGATGTGTATACGAATTTAAAATAATCGTATCAATACCACATTGTCGTAACGATTTTCCAAGACCTTGTACCATTGTATCACAGACAAATCGTATTGTTGTCACTGTATGTATTGGCATTGATGATGTATCAGCATCATTATTTACCGGTTGATTCTCGACCTTGGTTGCAACCATTTTAACAGTGGTATTCTTTTTACTTTTTTTCTTAATTTTAATATCGTGCATAATTTTGTTACAGATATCATCGAATGGTATATTTTGTTTACGACATTGTTCATGTAATATATCGTATACTTCTATTAAACAATATGCATCGATAGCAGCGTAAACTAATTGTGTTGTACGTAACGGACGATTTTCCCAATTCGAGAATTGTTCTGATTTATCTAATTTACCGCCTAAACATAATTCGACCAATGAACTTAGACTACTACCTCCTGTTGTATTGTTATCTAAAAAGGGGTGTAAATTAATTAGAACTATTTATAATACGCACTCTATAGCAAAAAATATTACAACTAACGTCAAGGATGGAAACAAACCTATATTGGTTAGTAGGAGCTACGAAATATCTGGGGAGGGTGGTGAATATTCCCCATCTCAGATTATGCGACGTAGGAAATTTCCCATGTGACAGCAACATCATCCCAAGCTATTAAAAACCTCATAATCTAGAAGTCCGAGTTTAAAATTTAAACGTAACAGCGAGACTAATAACCCAAATTCATCATATGCTTGGAGCCCGAAATATTGCCGAACAAAATCATATGCGCCGTGCATAGCATATCTATAAATTTTTTGGTTTCTCGTTTCTTTAGTATTCGAAATATTATTGACGATGAAACTAAATTCACGCTAGCTTCTTTAGCTATACCTGTCGATTATATTTCTAATGTTAGAGATATCATTGTTAATCCACCTCAAGAATTTAAATTTGAATCACTAAAAGATATTCTTAAAGAATTATTTGGACTTTGTCATGAACGTCTAAATAAATTATTAAATTTATCTCAAAATAATTTCGATTCTCCCCAATTATTATATAATACAGTGATATCCTTATCAAGTGGTCTAAATAAACGATAATGTTGATCTGAAGTCAGTGGTAAAATTTGCTAATGATATTCATCAAATTAATTCTACATCTAAAAATTCTTAGAATTTCTTACTGTTCAACAAATTTATGAACTAAAAATTTAAATTTTGGTAGTAACAAAAGCTTTTTAGAAACTGCCACATAAAATCTTCCAACAAAATATACATCTAAAAAATATACATACTTGGAAAAGGAAATTGGTATACTTTAGTTTTAATTAATTCCTTCCATAAAATTAATAAATCAATATAACCAGCTCCTTGCATATAAACATTCGATAAATATGGTAAGCTTTGTTGCAACATACAAATATCGGCGGTTAAACCGAAACCTACAAAAAAAATAAATTTATCAAATTAGTTTTCAAATTTATCGTTTTATTTTCTATAATTTTTTTTATTTTTACCTAATTTTAAAATATTTACGTTGTTAAATAATTCGGTAGCCAAACGTCTCCATAAATGAGGCACTTGAGATCCTAATAAAATTACATCCAAAATAAATACTAAATGTTTTGTAGCAATTTGTACTAATGATAGGGCAGTTTGTGTTAAACCAAAATTCGGTTTCCATTCACAATCAATTCCAACAGTCGTTATACCCTGCCGAATAAAAAAATAATAATTAAATTTCTGATTTGAATCAAATAAAAAAAAAAGATCTATAAACTTGTTTAATTCAGTAAAAATTCGGCAAACTCTTGTTTTGTTTGTGTACCAAAATTTAAAAATAAAACGAGGTAATTATGGATTTTACCTCGCGAGTTTTAGAGGCATGACAATCATTGTGATATCTAAAATCCCAGTAAACATGTCTCCACCTTCAAGTACCTGAGATCAATAATGGCTGAAGATGGAACATTTGACACAGAAGTTAACTTGGTCCAGCGACTAGTGGCAGCAGTGACACGGTATTACTACTCCATGAGTAGAGGGTTCGTTAATAAGAAAGAAGTCTCCAAGCACACTAAAGTGACTGTATTTAAGACTATCTTCTGTTCTAAACTCACATACAGTGCCGGAAACATGGACCCTGACCAACAAGCACAAATCAAGACTCTAGGCTACAGAAATAAAATACCTCAGACGAGTTGAGGAAAGACCAAGAAGAAGAGACAGAATCCGAAATCAAACCATTCGAGACTCAGTAGAACCCTTCCTGACTTTTATCCAGACCTCACAACTTCGCTGGTTTGGCCATATGATGCGGATGCCAGACGAAAAATTCCCGAAGCAAGCTTACCAATCCAAGATTGACAGTAGAAGGCAAAGAGGAAGACCTAGACGCACATGGGAAAACAACGTGATGGAAGCAGTGAGAGAGAGAGAGAGGAACTACTTTGAAACTAGAGAAACGCTTTGAGTAGTCTCGCTGACAGATACAAATAGCGAGCTCTCTGTCAGCTTCTACACCCACTGTAGAAGTTCAACTTGCAAACTCCCGGTTTTTTTTTTCTGTTACTGATACCTTTTACTTAAAGAAAAGAAAATTATTATTATTATATAAACAAACCATTAATCCATTATCCAAAAAATTTTGGAACAATATTTCGTCATTTATCAACACAATATTCGAATTGGGTAATGAGAATCCATGATATTGTATTGTTTGTGATAAATTCCAACTGTCATCAAATTCATCGGCTTTATTATTGAAATCAACACGATCTTCATTATGATGTACTGTACTTGATCCGCTAAAATTAGGAAGATTTAAACCAGAAATTAATGTGTTTTTTTTTAATAGATTTTTAAACCAGAAATTAAAACTTCTGGTAAAATATAAAAATAAATATAAACCTGGATTCAGAATTCTTTTCATAATCACGAACATTAAATGGCCAGAAATGTCTATCGACTTCAAAATATAATGCCCAATGCAGTGCGTCTTGAACATCATGAAGACTAACAGCATAAACTAATTCTTTTTGTAAATTTGGATTGCCATTCACAGCTTCACATACCATTTCTGACCAACTTTCATCACCTTGCACAAAAAAAATTTATTAAATGTACTCTCTATAAGAATTTTTTGAAGGCCGGACAACGCCGGATATTTCAGCTAGTTTGAAATATATCTGAAAAAGTTCATAAAAATTCATTACCTAATGATTGATCAACAAATCTTTTATGAATTAAAAAATTAATTAATCCTTGAACACGTTTCTGATTCATATTTGGGGCCATATTATCTGGTATTTTGTACATTTTTAATAATCTTGACAATAATTTACTCATTGGTTTTGGATACAATTTTTCATATTTAACATCTGTGATTTTTCTGGATCTAAATTTAACAAAACGAATATTAAGATAAATATCATATAAAAACGCCTCAAATGATGACAAGGAGACATAAGTAGCAAATTTGGAACAATACTTTGTCTTTAGTAAACTTAGTTTTTTGCCAAGACATTTGACAGATACTAAGCACTTAGATTGCAACGTCATTTTGGTTAGTAAATGCTTCCAGATTGGGAGATGTTCCCCTAAATTTAGTGGATTTAACAAAGCCTGGTGGAAAATCTAGGTGATTTATTCGTGGAATTTTCGTATTTTTTTATTCAAATTAAGTATAACGAATCGGAATACTAAATGTTTATTTATACTCCATACATGATGTTCGCATGCATTATTTCATATGAAATCCACTAAATTAGGGAAAAATTCCACTATTTGGCAACACTGCATACAAGTTAGTGTGTTCTGAGAGAAACACACTGAACTTAAAATTCTCAAAAGTAAATTTGTTTTAGAATGACTAACTTACATAGTTTACTAAAGACTAAGTTGTTCCAAACACATATTTTTGGACCTCACATATTTTACTTACGCAATAAATGATTCTAGAACACTATGAACACTTGATTTACGATTTAAAGTGTTATCCAAATACTGTACTGTTTCCATTTGATACCGTTTATTATTTTGCATATATTCTTCAGCTAATACTAATTTGTCTTGTAATATTAATGGTATTATAAAATCTTCAACAGTAAATTCGTCATGTAATTTTAAAACAATAGCGATTTGACATGCCTAAAAAAGCATATTAAATATACATTTAAGTAGACTGTTACCGTCACGTTCATAAGAAAAGTACAATAAAAATTTACAATATCTTTTTGAATAAGGGGGACAATCAAATTTCGGTGTAATGAAATTTTGAAATGTTACGAGACAGATCTGGCCAGAGTACAACTCAAAACATTCGTTGAGATCGTCTATAGGCAACATTAAAGAAGCCATCACAGGACACTGCCTGCTATTGCAGGAGCTGCCACTGTGAGGAGGAAAAAGAGACGATGCCTCATCTTCTCTGTCACTGCATAGCTCTTATTATAAAGAGACTCGCCTTTTTGGGTCAACCATTCTTTGACGACCTTTCTGAGCTAAAGTCTATCGGCATCAAAGCCCTTTTGCTGTACTCGAACAGCTCCAAATGATCTAAGGATTAGAGCAAGGATTTTTCAGGCCCATTTTGGTATTACAAAGGACCTCATCGTCTATGTATATCCCATTCAGAACAGCCGCTACAATCTAACCTAACCTATCTTTGTTTTTGGCTCACGACTGTTTCGTATCTTTATTGTTGCAAATGTTATTATCATCTGTGACGTAACACTTTAGTAGTATTTGGTTGTCAAATATCGTATGTTGTTTTGTGTGTAAAAACGTAATATATACCTTTCTTGCTTCAAGTTTCACGTTACATAGAACAATAAAAACTTTCAGGGTTGATTATTTGCGATGAAGCAAAAATTTTAGCTGAGAAAATCGATGATTTGTCTTCATTTAAAGCGAGCAAAGGCAGGCTACGGAATTATTAAATCAAGAGTATTACAGCGAACCTAATATTTTTTTTTAAGAAATGACTTTTTTCCCTAATTTATCCAGTTATTTGAATATTTGATTATCCGGATCGTGCTCTACTGAATCTTTATCTTTCTGAAATTTTGATTTTTTAATGGATAATCCTATTTGTATTGTTTTAAAATTTTCATCTCGATAAAATGTATCAGACTTTAATTAAAAGATTTCATTTAGACATTTTTCAAAGTAAATTAAAAAATCAATGACAAATTATTACGAAAAATTCAATATTAAAATATCGTTGTTTTTTTTTAAAAATCTTAATATAAGAGAATCGAAAATTTAACCAATTTTCTTACCTCTTTGAAATTATTGATAGATATTAAATATTTAATCGCATCCAATAATTCATCCTTAATAGTTTCTAACTGAAAGCTTGTAGCTAATAATTTAATGATAATAAAATTTTTATTAGCATAGATAATATTAAAACAAGTATATTTGATTTCAAGTGTCAGTAAAGATGACATTTTCGAACTCAATTGTGTTTTTAACCATTTCTCAAACAATTCCAATATTGTGTGAATTAAATTTTTCGTTTTCGATCCTTTACTCTCCGCATAATTATTCACAATTTTTAAAATAGTTACATATGGATTTGGAACATTTATCAAATAATCATTGAATAATTTTTCAATATGTTGTGGTTGTTTCCCTAGAAAAACATCAATCTAACTTAGATTTTGAGAGGGATATGGAGAGTGGGGTTTCATCAATTATTGCAACATATTCTTACATAATGCTAATGTCTTTTCTAATGTTTTGTACCAAATTTCAATTTCTTCATTTAATTTTAAATCAATTAAAATATTCATACAACTTGGTTTCTCTAATGGTACCCTAGTTGTAGTAGTTATTTTTGAATTTGAATTAGTATTTGCATTCCAGTTGCCTCGACCTCTGCCACGACGTCTTGTTAGAAAATAGTTGTTGTCGACACTCCATCCTCGCCCACGATGTTTATTTGAGTTATACATAGTTTTGTTTTAACAAATCGATGAAAATATTTCAGACTAAAATGTTAATATTGGTTCTGACATTTATGAGTTTTGTGCCCTAGTTAAAATGAAAAAAAATTGTACATACAATTTTTGTAGATGTGTTTTGGTTTATGAAATGATAACTGTATTTTTCCATATTATAATTTTTTTATGATTTTATCATTTTTCAATGTTTGGATGATTAACATTCTGAGTGTTTAACATTTTCGATGTTATGCTTAAAATGTATTTTTCTATATCATCATATTATTATGTTTCGATGTTTTAATTTTGATCTGAATAAACTTATCCTTACTTTTTTTCTTTTCTTTTTGACTTAACAGTTGATTTGTGACTGTTCACAAAGTTGGTAGAACGTCAATATTTAGTTTTATTGTTTTGGTAATATTGTTTTATAAAAGGTATATATACAGGTGATTCTTTGAGCTTTGTAACCACAACCATAGTTCTGGCATAGATAATATATTGTGGTTTGTGGTAGATTAAATAATTTTTATACCTGGTATATAATATATACCAAGGTATATTAAGTTTAGTTTCATTTTTGTAACGGTTGAAAATATTGATCGCAGTAAAAAATTTTGGTATAGACAGGGCCGTCTTTAACCTATTGGAGGCCCAGGGCACATTAGGATAATGGGCCCCTATGATCTTGACAGAGCATTATTTTGTTAGAATAGACAAAGAAAGTAGATAAGCAAAGTTCTAGATTTATTTTTATTTCTTTACAGTCACATTAAATGAATAGATAATAGGAAAAACTAGTTCACTGATGATTTTTCTTTAAAACAGTGTAGTTATTTCACCATTAAATTGCATTTTTAACCCGACTTCAAAAGGAGGATGAGAGGGTGATTCGGGTGAGAGTAGAGTAGCTTCGCGCATACAAAAGCTAATAAGCAAGTAGGTATTGTAGCCAGTTATTATCGTTTGATTTTTTCGAAATAAATATGTTTTTCGGTTATAAATATCGGTTATCGTTTGGTGATCTAGCAGGAACTAGGAGGCCCCTATCGATCGCGGGGCCCTGGGCACGTCCCAGTGGGAAGGAGGTATCTCTAAATCCTCGTCCCCGTATCTCTAAATCCCTCCCCTCTTGGTCGAGTATGCCCATTAACGAATGTAGCTTTTATATCAAACAAAAAGAACATCGGACATTTCAAGAAATTTTTGACTCATTCCGATTCAAAGGTGGGTACAATACTAATAGCTGAATTTTTGTTAAAATTTCGTGACAACAATAAAATAATGTGTCAACCCACGCGTCTCACGTTTTTATAATATATTTATAAATAACCAATCAATTTGCCTATTTATGCATATCAAAAAAATATGAATTGGCTTATCGTAATATAATATTTATAACTATCAAATGAAAACACGTTTAAATTCAAACAAGTTTTGCAAAATTTTATTAAATGTGTTGTCAACCTCATTCTAAATGGTTCAGTTGTCCATGATCGTTGTTCATATACCGATTATTATACTTGTGTTTGTATAATATATAGAAGGGTATTAAGTTAAGTCCCTACTTTGTCACGTATATATATATATATATATATATATATATATATATATATATATATATATATATATATATATATATATATATATATATATATATATACATATATATATATATTTATATATATACATATATTTATATATATATATATATAATATATATATATATATATATATATATATATATATATATATAAATTTTAGCGATAGTGATTTTTAACATCTAATAGGTAAGATCGATGGACATTTGAAGAAATTTTTACGAAATTCCAACATTGGTGCAAAAACAATAGCTGCATTTCCTTTGGAGGAAATTCGCTAAAATAGAAATTTTTAGAATTGATATTTTTGAGATGTCATCACTTTATTTTTCGAGCCGTTCGTTTTTAAAGTTCTTTATTTTAAATCGTTTTTAAAATAAAGTGACGGTTATTTTTCGAAATTTTTTTTTAAGCAAATCGTTAGAGAGGGTTGAGAGAAAAGAAAAAACGTTTGAGAGTTATTATTTTTTACGTAAAAACGATTTTAATTTCGAGTGTTAACTTGGCCCCCCATTTTTTTGTTTCCTGAAAAAATGGGCTTGGACGCTTAATTTTTTTCTAATCGTTTGAGAATCGTTAGAGAGAGCTTGAGAATAAAGAAAAATCGTTTGAGAGTCAATATTATTTCAATTGATATTAAATAATTTTTCAGAACCCAATTTCCCCTAAGGACCATAGGGAAATTAGCTCCAGCGGTGCTCAATTAACAAACTTATATCTATAGATAACAGGTTATCTACATAACAGGTTATGTAGATAATCTGTCAGTGCATGTACCAGAAGTACATTTTAAATGAAAGTATAAAAGTTAATCCGGAAATTTCTTGAGAATTTTGTCGCAATCATGTTCTTTTCGTAATAATGATATATGATAATGATTTTCAAAAATTTCCGGATTAAGTTTTATTTAAAATGTACTTCTGGTATATGCACTGACACTTCATCTATATAACCTGTTACGAAGATAAACTGTTATCTATATAGATACAAGTTTGTACATTGAGCTCCGCTGGAGCTAATTTCCCTATGGTTCTTAGGGGAAATTGAGTTCTGAAAAATTATTTAATATCAATTGAAATATTGACTCTCAAACAATTTTTCTTTATTTTCAAGCTCTCTCTAACGATAAGAAAAAAACATTTTTTTTCAGGAGATAAAAAAATGGGGGCCAAGTTAACAGTCGAAATTAAAATCGTTTTTACGTAAAAAATAATAACTCTCAAACGTTTTTTCTTTTCGCTCAAACCCTTTCTAACGATTTGCTTAAGAAAAAATTTCGAAAAATAAACTGTCGGGGCTAAGATAACGGAGGTCATTAAACTTTAATGTGATTAACAATTCCAGTGATTAAATTAAGAACAAAAAAAATAAAAAATAAAATGATAATTTTATAATTAAACAAATTTTATAATTAAACGCACTATAATTAAAACATTATTTTATAATTAAACACTACTAGTTTCTTTACGGTCAGTTACCTTCTAGAGTTGACGTCCGCCTGAGTTGAGAGTTAGATTAATATTTTCAAGCGTTACAAAGTCGGGACTAAACTTAATATACCTTGTATATTCACATATACTGGGTATAATACTTAGTAGTTTTTTGTTTATTTTATTAACGCAACTCTATTTACGCATATGTAACAATCACAGTAGATGCTGGACACTCTGTTTGTAAAATGTCACTAGATATCGTGGGGTATATTCCAAAATTTACTGCCAGCGCTGTGAGTGTTAACGCCATGAATCACGCTGTTCGCAGCGTTCCAAAATTGCAAGCGCACTGCTACTGCTACTGCAGCCGTGAAAATTGGAACGTGGTTCACAGCACTTACAGCACGTCACCATGCTCATTGCTTTAACTGCTTCACCTTTTCAGCGGCAGCAGTCACAGCACAAAATTCATGACATCATTTTTTTTTCACAGTACTGCTTTTACACATGACTGCAGCGTGCTGTCATGAATTCGGGAACGCACGGTGAAGCACTGCCAGCGCTCGCAGCTAATTTGGAACATACCCGTGGTCATAAGGAACAAACACCTATTTTACCTTTCCCACTGTACCTCTACTTACTCTTATAATAGTTTCTGATTTTTAATAATTAATCATAAACTTAAAGAAAAACAAATCTTTCTTCATGCCATGACCTTGAGGAATTAAATTAACATATTACGATATTACTTACTATTAATCAATATGTAACTTTTTCTTTATAATTATTACAACAACTTAATGGTTTTATAATACTAAAATCATTCAGTAAATATTTTATGTACTGGCAGTGGTGGATTTACCGGCGTAGACAAGGTAGGCAGGTGCCTAGGGCGGCAAATTTTAATCGTTTATACTACATATTACATTAGAAATATGTATTACACTAGAAAGCATACAAGCCCCTGATACATTCTTGAATCACTGAAAATGAAATTTATTTTATGTTTTAATGATATTCTCTTTTTTAATTATAGTAGGAGCGAATACCGCGAGAACCTCATCCGACAGGGTCATTGTTAGTATGTATACCAACGGAAGTGACTAGCGTTTACTTACTTTGACATTTAAGTAATATGTCTGAACATTGATAATATGAAACAACTTATTTGAAACATTTTTCAAAAAAAACCGAATGAATCAACTATAAAATTTAGTAAAAAGGACGCTATTTTTGTGGCCCATATTACTATTACTACTATAAATGCAACAATCGATAATTTTATTAAAGTTATATATTCTAAGTAAAATTCTCCTAGTAACTAAACTCAAATTTTAAGACAATTAAAAACTTTATAAAAAAATTCCATAATTTTTTAATAGAAGTTTGATAAAACTAATAATACACTGATTGACAAAGAAATTGGATTATTATACAATAACTAAATATTAATAATTATACGTTAAATATTATGAAAAAATTAAAAGATCAATAAAAAATTTTCTATCGCTGACCAATTAATGGGACTATTTGACCGTTTATGACCAATTAGATGGTATCATTGGTTTTTCGAAATTCCATGGATGGGGTGCTAGCATCTTGGAGCCCTAAAACTGTAGACGGGAGCCCTAAGTATTGGCGGTTCAAATAACGTATAATCAGCATTTCAAGACGTTCGATATATTTTGAAAAGTTTCTAAAAGCAGACAATAAATCGAGAAATAGATATTTCTTGGTAGTTCAGAAAGACATTATATTTGGAATTATTGAAAAATCCAAAATAGTTTAATATATAAGGGTTGATTTAATAATTTTTATTAGACACTTTGCTATCGATTTACCTGTTTCCACCTTCCCAACTGGTACCAGGGTATGCAGGAATAGAAGGAAATGAGGACCTCGTAATGAATGGAGCATTGATACCTCACACAGCACCGGAGTTCTAATTCTGTGGACTTAGAGACCAGACCCACAGAGACAAATCTTATTGAAAATTTAATATCCAAAATTTGTGTCAGCCTGAACAAAAGTAGACTTTGTCTACTGATGAGTTTCCTCGCAGGCCATAGTAAACGGAACATTTTCGGAAGTAAGGATTAGAAAATGATAGTAGATGCAGGTTCTGTCGAGAAGTCAAGGAAAACTTCGGAACACCTGCTGAAACACAAGGGAATCAGATGCCTGAATGCTTACCAGGTTTCCCGTAGGGAATATACTATTCTTAGATCTACTCCAAATCCTACTTTTAACAGGAGACATGTTTGGAAAAAACAGATTTTCTTAGAGTTACTACTATAGAAAGTTACATTTTCTAACGGAACTTTCCCGGCTAAACTCAAGGAACATCTCCGGAAGTTAGGATTAGAAAATGATGTCAGATGCAGATTCTGTCCGGTCAAGCCAGGAAAAACTCCGGAACACTTGCTGATACAACGAGTAACATAACTTCGATTCCATATTCCGAATTCATACTGATGATGACTAGTTTGTAGCCCAAATACGTATTTCTAAAATACAAATAACTGATCTAAAAACTGGGACAAATTTTGAAATTTAATGTCATAAACTTAAAGTTTTCTTTTATTATTTTGAACAATCTCTAGATTGCTTGGATGTCTATCAGGTGTACGTTCTGTAGGGAACATACAATTTCTAGATCTACTCCAAATCCTAGACTCCCAACAACAGATAGGCCTGGAAGACAATAGCGATCTTTCAGTTCGTGATTTCACCCCCTTATTTCACCATTTCATTTATCAAGCACCCGTCAATAAAATATTAATTTTCGAATGGGAACTGGGAGTGTTACATATTTTCCATAAATTATATAATCACTGTATAAAATCTTTGATGATTTTTCACATAGTAAATTTTATTCAAAATTAGTGAAAATAATTAATAAATTATTATAATTAAATGAATCATTTGGATAGGTGTCATTGTAATTTACATTTCTGGTTTCTGTTAATGTATTTTTTTGAAAAACAAATTTTTATTTATACATAATATATCATTTATAGATTCAGAAAAATTTTTATTACAATAAATTAGTTCTGTTTATCCTCCACAACGCACAAACATATGTGAACTGATATTAAATGATTACGCGTATTTAATATAGTACATGAATAGATACATGAACCGAAGAATTGATTGTTATTTGTTTACAGTGTTGAGGCTATCACAAGAGCCATAAGTTTATAATAATTGCAAGTTTAAAATATTTATTTATTTATTATTATTTTTCAAACTGTTGTAAATATTAGTTTTAAAAGTATTTGTTGCATTCATGTAAGAAAACACATTCAAATTTTCATACGGTAAGTAAACGCATTTTTTTGTATTGTTTTGATTCGGTCGTGATTTAAGGATGTTAGGGAGATCAACAATCGGAGACAAAACTACTCACGAAAATTATAAATTCGTGAATATCTACATTTTGTAGCATAATTAATAGTGTCCAATACTAATAGAAATATATATTGAATTTAAAATAAAATAGGAAATTTTATCAATTGAATTTAATAAGAAATAACAAATAATATGAAAAAATTTAACTAACTTTTGGCAGTGAATGTACCTTTAGTTTAAATCAACAAAAACATATATCTTTTTTCTTTCTATATCATATACGTATAAGTGACAAAGTCAGGTTTTTTTAAATTTCTTTTTGTAGTTAAAAGTTTCTCAAAGTTATATAATTTTAAAATTTGGGACGTTTCGTAGCTTTTTTACTTTCAAAAACATATCATTTCTATTTTTATACCATATACGTATAAGTGACAAAGTCAGATTTAAAAAAAAAAATCTATTTATAATTTTTTTTCTCAACAACCGTTTGTTAATAAAATTATTTCGATAGAGTTTAAGTTATATAGTTTGAAAATTTGGGACGTTTCGTAGCTTTGTTTTGAAATGAATTTAATCTATTGATTGAACAAATCTCCACTATAAGAACACATGAAAAATTACAGTTTTTTTTTAAAATGCAATAATTTTTAAACGGCTTAGTAAATTGTTTTGAAATTTTCACAGTAGCTTTAGCATTGAATAAGGAATATTCTAACATATGTTCGTTTCGTATCAGTTTGATATACTTCCCTAACATCCTTAACACAAAATTTAATATAATTATTGAAATAAAATGTGAAATTTTCGAAAAAATTTTTTTATATTATTTTTGACTATTTAGCTTTGGCAACAAACGTTATTTCGTTAGACAAAATAAAAATGAAACAAATTAAAAAATTTTACAAAAAAAGTATATTATTATGAAAACTATTCAGAAAGAGATATTATTATTAATTTTTATATTATTGAAACATAATTATTTTATTTATTTAAAATTTGAAACTTGACATTCAAAAATAAATTTATTTATAAAAATGATATTTTATTGTATAACTTTTTATGTAACATTAATACGTTTAATTTGTTTCAATTATCGCATATAAATAACAATGACAATACGCTAGTAAAGTATTGCGCCATCTCATGTTTTTTATTTCAAGTTATGGTTCTGTCAAAACTCACCATACGTATATATGACGGATATACATGTAAAAAGTCAACTTTAATTTTAACTATAAAGAAATAATTACATACAATGCCAGTGATAAAATTGATGAGCAGCTTCCAAAAAGTATAATTAGATATTTTTAGAAAAAAAAAAATTTCTGAGGGTACAAAATTATGTACCAATTTTCATGTTTCTAATGTATATGAAGAGATTGATGTCAATGATTCTCGCCGAATTTTTGGTACACTATTGAGAGAAACACCTTTGCCACAAAAACATTTGTCACAAAGTTATTGTTGTAATTCGTTGTAATTAACAATGTTATTAATTATAACAACAGTTTTATGTGAACATTTCAAATTATTTGTGACATTATGATTGCAGAAGTTTGTATACGCTAGTAGTATGTATACTGTACCAAAAATTCGCCGAGAATCATTGACATCAATCTCTTCATAGACATTAGAAACATGAAAAGTAGTACATAACCTTTAGAAATACTTTTTTTTTTCTAAAAATATCTAATTGCACTTCGTGGAAAAGCTACTCATCAATTTTTTCACGGGAATTGTATGTAATTATTTCTTTATAGTTAAAATTAAAGTTGACTTTTTACATATCTATCCGCATGTTTTATCCGGAGTTTTGACAGAACCATAACTTAAAATAAAAAACACGAGACGGCGCAGAGGTCGCCCGCCAAAAATACTTTACTAGTGTATAAAGTAATAATCAGATTTAGATAGATATCAGACAAAATTTAAAGTCAATTAGGATCGGATATTAGTCCGATCAACTTAAAATTAGATTTTAGTGAGAAAGTAACATCTCATATTACTTAAGATAAAAAATATTCAATTCAATTTTAATTCAGTCTAAATTAATTTAAGTAGTAAATAAATTAAATAGTTTTTTTAAGTGATTTTGTTTTATATCTAACTTTCAAACCAACTTGTAATATTCCTAACCAGAATATTACTCGTATTTGATTGGAAAACATTTGGGTATAACATCAAATATTCCTATTGGTTGTGGTCAAATATTTGAGACGTCAAATATTTGAAATATTAAAACATTAATAAGCCTACGAAGTTGTGCTTTAATCAACTGCTCTGGTGGCGGCGGACCTTTTTTCATCTGCAACAATCAATTTTGCACTAAGGAGCGCAACAATATACAATAGTTCTCCAAAACGATTTGGATAAATTTTTCACAAAAGAGGTTTTCGTGGGTAAACAGTCGATCTAGCTAAATTAAATCCATGAGAAAACTCGTTCTTTGCGAGTTTACACAACGAAAGAAAAAGTGTTAAATTTTTTAAAGTAGGTCATGCAACTTGTAATGCGTTGATGTGATGTTGTGTGAACTCGACAAAAAGTACGAGCAATATTTGTTTTTGTAAATACATCCATTATTAGTTTGGTTGCCTTTCGTTTAAGTTATACTAACGGAGGTGACTAGCTTTTACTTAATTTGACGTAAAAGTAATGTCTGAAAAACCTTACAAGTCTTGGCTGGGAATTGAGCCCTAGACCTTTGGCATTCCAGATCAGTTCTCTGCTAACTAAACTACCCAATGCTATGCATATGGAAGTTATTGAAGAGAATTACGGGAAAAAATTTTGATTGGATATTTTCCGGCATTTATTTCTAGATGCTTGACTGATTAGCCTAGCGAAAAATTTTATCCATTTTTTACGATAATGTTTTTGATCTATTTTTTTTCGAAAATTTCAATAAACAATGCATTAATGTTGAATCGTATAAACTGATTTTTTTTTCCTTTCAGACTATGAAATATCCAATAGCAGTACTTTTCCTACTAGTAACTGAATTTTTTGAACGATTTACTTACTATGGCTTACGAAGTAAGTTATTTTGACTAGAGTTTCACAAAAAGGCTCTACGCTTTAATCTGCTTAAATATTTGTATACACACTCCATAATATTTTGATGTAAGACAAAAGTATCCCCAAACGGACTAAATTTAGGGGAAAAAAATTCAAAATCTCCATCATCACCATCGTTAATTAAATTTCAAATTCGTCCCCTTTACCTAGATCAGTTTTTTGTATTATAAATACGTATTTCGACTACAATGTAGTCATCATCAGTATAAATTAGCTAGGCGTACTTTACTCTTTGACAATTAGAGATAGATATAAAGTCGAGATCAACAGACAAATATAAAAATAAATAGAAATTAACTAGATTAAAACATACTAGATTTAAAATATAATAAATTTTTAATTATATTGAAATTGCTCTTGTTAAAATTTCCTTCATTCACATTTGTTCCTGTTAATTTCATTATTAACAATTTCAAACAAACATTCTATTGCTTGAAAAACAGCTAAAATGTTTTCATCTGCCATATTGAACATTAATGGCAACTGACGCTTACACGTACTTATATTGTCTGAAACGAGTATCATGTAACAATCGAGTCCAAAAGCGGTGTTCATTTTTTTAAATTTTGCTGTCGAATTGTGCTGAATCCATTTTGTTTCCAAAAAACTGTTTTAAATAAAATTTGTTCTTTATAAAAATACTAACAACTTTTGGTCTAAACATTTTTAAAGAGAACTACACTTCACTTTCACGTCATCTTTTGTAGTTGAAATGTATGTCACAAAAATGGTTCAAATGTGACCCCTTTGTAAGTGATAGAGAATATATACGTATACAAATTTATATTTGGTCGAAGGCCTTTTTCAGAACCCCAGTCGTTATTTTGAGTTTCCAAGATAAAAACTTCCAGATTAATAAGTATTTACTTTTTTTTTACAGCAATCCTTACAATATATTTAACAACAAAATTAGCATTTGATAGCGATGTAGCGACAACAATATTCCATTCATTTTGTATGGTTGTATATTTTTTCCCTGTTGTCGGTGCAATGATATCTGACAGTTGGCTTGGAAAATATAAAACAATTGTTTATTTTATAATTGTTTACTTATTTGGCAGTGCCATCTTGTTTGGAAGTTCTCTAATTCCGTTTCATTTAGAATGGAGGTACGTATATGCACTCTATATAATGGAATGATTCATTTTCTTTAGTGATACAGTCTGATTTTCTGTTATCTTTTTCGGAATAAAAAGGGGGGATCCCTCATCCCCCTTTTTTCAGAGTAAATCTTCCATTATGATGAAAAACGATTATTAAAATTATTTTCACGGTAGAAAAAGGACATTCATCCTTACAATATCCTTAAACCCAATTTTTACCATACTAAACGTACTTATTAATACGCAAATGCGATTTTTTTTGTTATGATCACTTCATCGACGATAACCCTAGTTGCTCGGGTTTGCGTGTTTTTGGGCCTCCGCAGAAAAGGGCGTTCTATATATTTTAGATATTGTGGCAAGAACTATTTAAATAAATCATTAGGAGTTGAAACTTAAAAAAATACAATGTTTTAACCTATGAAATTAAGTTATTTAAAAAAAATAATTTTATCATCATTTTTGATCCAAAATATATCAATTCCACAAAGAATTAAAAAAAAAGTGCGTATTAATAAATATTCTTCGTCCATTTTTAGCTATTAACTTTCACTGAGATAACATAATAACATTAGATTTTTCTTGTACTCGGCGTCCTTAACTGTCAACTGAACAAATTTGTATTATGAACTGTATTACCAAGGTCATGGTCTTTAAACAACAAATTCGTTTAGATAAATTTCCATAGTTATATATCATGGAGACTACACTGTCTCACTACCAGTGTAGTGCCCATGGTATACGTCTTCATTTAAATTAGACACATGTTTATAAACTATTTATTAATTAATAATAATTAATAAATACGTATACTTAATCATTAATTAAATCAAGTATGCAAATGCAGACAAACAAATATTATATTCCTCAGACCATTAATTGTACACAAAACGATAAAAATAATTATTTCCTAGTAGAATATAATAGAATAGGATAGTTTATTGGATATAAAGCCTAACGGCTTATTACAATATTCGGTACAATATTGCAAATATATTTCAATATATTTAAGATTCAACAGTTTAAAAAAATTAATAAATAAAATTTAAAAAAATAGAATAAATAAAAAGTAAAATAATAATTGGAAGATAATACCAAAGAATACAATATACATGATAATACCATGATAATACAGAATATCATAACCAAAGAGCACAATCTGAATATTTTGAACACCAGAAAATACAGGTGATAAAACCTATTTTGACAAAATGGAAACCCGACTTCTAAAATCAAATATTCTATAACAAAAGATGCACTAAAAAGTAAAAAAATAATTGCATATTCTTGTGCCAATTTTAGTTCACCAAAGCAAAAATTTTTAAATATATATGTACAATTATTGTTATTTTTGGAGGCGGTGTCCAAAAGTTATGTGAATTTCTCTATGCTGACACCGCCTCCAAAAATAACAATAATTGTACATATATAATTAAAAATTTTTGCTTTGGTGAACTAAAATTGGCACAAGAATATGCAATTATTTTTTTACTTTTTAGTGCATCTTTTGTTATAGAATATTTGATTTTAGAAGTCGGGTTTCATTTTGTCAAAATAGGTTTTATTAGTGAATTTTTTTATAACACTTTTTTTTTACCCGTTTTTTTTTTTATAATTTTTAGTGCATTTTTTATAACAGATTTTCAGTTTTTTTTACAAGCATTTTGTTTTTTTTTTGTAATAATTTTTTTTTTTTGGGGTCGGTTTTTTTTTTGTAATCGGTTTTTAAAAAAATTTTCTTATTTTACCATTTTAATTGAGTATACCCTTTCAAAAAAAAAAAAATTTGGCAGAAATCGGTTATCACATTTAAAATGAGGATTTTCCTCGATTTCCCGGAGATCCCCTCATGAGAATGCGATTTGGTGACAATGGGACCAATCGGAAATCAAACCCTTTAAAACAAAAAAAAAATTCAAAATCGGTTCATAAATGACGGAGTTCTGAGGTAACAAACAAAAAAAAAAAATACAGACGAATTGAGAATCATCCTCCTTTTTTGAAGTCGGGTTAAAAATAAACAAGGAAGACATTAAAAGTAATTTTGAGGTAAATAAATAGAATTGACAGAGAAAGACAGCTGTTCTTAGAGTCGTTATGCCTTGAGATTTATATTTAACCTGTGATTACCAGACCCGGGTTTTTATTCATTCATTATAAATGATCTTAACTTTAAAGCACCTACACTGAAGTGAAACAGATCATTCAATTGAAGCACGTTAGCTATGTTTAACAATATCTCGCAATAACTATCATTGCTTAGCTTACTTGAACTAACTAAATACTTATTTAAGTGCCATGTCCTTAGGTGCTCGTATATGGGACTAAAATGTGATACAAAGATTCACTTTCGTACAGATTGCAGATCATACAGTCCATGTTTGGGTCAATTTTATAGCTATTTCCATTAACATAAAAGGTTAGCATACGATTATTTGCTGTACGTAATTGAAACATAACTCGGAGTTTTTTTAATGGGACATAATAGTCAAGCAAAGTTCCCTGTTCTAGATGACTATAAATTGTGGCATAGTTAGAATTTAGTATAGATATTCAAGGTCTTTTGTCTTATAATAGTTATTAATTGTACACAAAACGATAAAAATAATTATTTCCTAGTATGTCAATTAAGCCCATGGGTTTTTCCCTTGTTGTTATTAATTTTCTTGGCATAAAAATAATTATAACATCAGTTGTTTGAATAATTTTTCAAATGAAAAATGAAAAAAAAATTGATTTAATACGACAGAGATTTTATTTCACATAATAAATTTACGGTAGTACGATCACGTACGTGTTGGAGATAGGCGATTATATATATTATGTGTATAATCAAGGCCGTCTTAATTCATACAGGGTTTCTTACAGGGTGCAACACAGAGTTTGAAGGCTCTTTTCAGAAAAACGTGATCAAAATGTTTTGTCAAATTTTTGTTTAATCTGTACGTTCTGAACTTTGTTTACACCTAATCATTCTGTCAATATTTTCTACAATTTTGGCTGAAAATCAAGGCTTTCCAAAAAATTGAAATCCGTATCTGCTATTGATTGAATTTCCTCCTAGATGATTCTCCTTATGCTCTTCCATAGAGAAAATTTGTCAATAGACACTCCGTTTTAACTTACCAAGCAATGAATTGATAACAAGTTTTGCATCTTTGTAAATTATAAGTTGAATCTACTAATCTCTGGTTGAACTGAGAAACCAATAATTTTTTATAAATTTAATAAAGAAAATATGGGCATTTGTTTGAAAATTTCGGAACCCACATCAGGAACGGGGCCCCTGGACTCGTTCACCACATGCCGTTATGGTAAAGACGACCTTGTGTATAATAAAAGACACTTTTTTTTTCCAGTTGTTATTTGAATAATTATGTCTCAAAATGATGAAATCAACAAAAATTCAACTTATTATTTAAATATTTCCGGAAGCTGTTTGGTGACCCTGTTTTTTATATGAATTGCTTTTAATTTCAAAGTTTTTTTTAAATTTCTGTATTTAAATGAAAATTGTCAAAATGTTATCGTTTTTATCGGACTACCTTGAGGTAGAAATACTTAAGGGGCAGGATAAGAACTTATAGGTATACCTGGATAATTGCCAATCTCAGAGGTAGAATTGGGTATAGAGCACTAACTTTCTATACAAAAGTGATAACACAAGATGTACGAACAAAAGTCTCAAGTTAACGTCAAAGCCTAAAGCCCGTTGCAAGTTCTAGATAAATAGATATACAGTTCTATATATATATATATATATACATATTACTTATATACATATATATAAATATATATATATATATATATATATATATATATATATATATATATATATATATATATACACATTATGAGCGTGTGGACTCTCTAGTGGTCACAATTTTATTCCGATTGAAATGAAATTTGGTATTTGAAAGGTCAAGCTCGTTAATGAGTAAAATCGGACAAGACGGAAGGGGGTTTGGAAGGAGGGGAAAACACAAAATTCGGCATATCTTCCCCAATATTTAAAAAAGAAAAATTTATAGAAAGTAAAGTTATAGAAAATTAGTTTTACTATAATTATGTTTCTTATCATTTTTCCTATTACACTAATATTTACAGAAATATTTACAATTTAAGCTTGAAAGTTAAAATTCTAAATATCTCTGTTCACATTAGAGTTTGAGAAAAATGGTAAGATAATGAATTGTAACAAACATGATTTCCTACAACTTTACTCCTTATACATTTTCGATTGTTCTTATATTAAGAGATATTTTATATTTTGTGTTTTCTTCAGTCTCTACACCCCTTTCCCCTTGACCTATGTCCTATGCCATTTATTAATAAAATAGGCCTTACAAATACCAAAATTATACCAGATACGACATTTAATTCTGATCAGACTAAAATTGTGACTGCTAGAAAGTAATTTATGTATTCCAAGGAAATTCGCAGGAAAGTTGACGCAGCTCCTGCATAACGATTTTTATTTTATACTTTTTTAGTCGAGCTACAACGATTATTGGATTATTTTTAATTGCAATTGGAACTGGAACATTGAAACCATGTTACATCGCATTGTGTGGTGATCAATTTACTTTACCACAACAAAAATTACAATTGCAACAATATTTCTCATATTTATATTTAAGTATGAGTGCTGGTAGTTTATTATCGAAATTCATCACACCCATTCTACGAAAAGATTTTCAATGTTTTCATCAAATGGATTGTTATCCATTGGCATTTGGTGTCACTGGAATATTATTATTAGTTTCTTTTGGTATGTTAACTATTTTTTCATTTGTAATTTTTCCAATACTTTATTAGGTCCAGGTCGAGGTGATTTTATTAGGATCTGAAATGGATCTAAGGACTGCATTACCATATCGATAGCTGGTAAGCATTCTGGGATCCTATTATCTTGTGTATCGAAGCCGCTACGGCCCGTAAGCAAGTCTTCGGTTCTGTGAGCTGGAGGAAGAAACTCCAATTCATCTCCTACTTGAATGTGAAGCCGTGGCACGAAGACGGGCTGCTTGTTTCGACCAGTACCTACTCCAGGAGGATGACTTACCATCCCTGCACCCCACCCAGATCCTCAAATTCCTCCGAGAATTGAGACTGGTTGAGGAGCTCTGAGGCAAGCCTTAACAGAGCAGTAGTAGGGGGTCACAATAGATCATATTGGTCGCAGTGATTAATAACCTTCAAGCACATTTGCATTTGCAAGCAAGTCTTCCGTTCTCCGGCTGCTTGAAAAGCCTAAAATTGCCGTCTGTTTATAATCTTAGCTTCCGGAGACGTGCCATTCGTTTATACTACCTCTTGTGGAAAACGGTCACTAACCGTAGTTTATTTTTATTCAGGCTCTCGTAAATTTTGGATCCTTTGCGGTTAAAATTTTCGACAAGATTATTGGCTTGCCTGAATAGATGTTCAGACTGAAATTCACATTGCTGCGTCATTTCCCCCATACCTAAATACGCCCCTACACCTAAATGACAACTTCTTCTGATATGTTTTTGATTAAAATTATGAAAAGAAAATTATGTTTGTTTATTTTAGTGATATTCATGTTTGGAAGTAATCGATATGTCAAAAAACAACCAAATAAAAAGAAGCCTGTGATATTTGAATTCGCGAAATGTGTTAAGGTAATTATTAAATCAATCTTTGTGCAACACTTGGCCACGAAAGTTGATGTCCGTTTTTTTAAATTTTATAGTTAATTTGTGCCTTATTCATTCGGTTTTCGAAAAAAATTTCGAATAAAACTTGTTCATTAGAAATATAGTAACAACTTTTATTCGAATTTTTTTTTCGAAAATCCAATCAATAACGCATAATTCAATTATAAAAGTTAAAAAGATGACATTAACTTGTATAGTCCATAGTATCATCTCTTGGACGTTGACAAAAAAAATGCAAAACAAAAATATATGATGTAAAAATTTTGTTTCATTTCACTTTAAGTCCCTGGTGGAAATAATTTTCTTTTCAAAAACTGAGAATAGTTCTTTTAAAACTCTGAATAAAACTTCTGAAAGAGAGAAATTCTCGGAAAAAGTCTGAAAAAATGAAATAAATGTTTTATAAATGATTTAAAGACAAAAAAAATATTAATCTTTGGACTCTTCCAGAAGAGTTATTCAGAAGTTTTAAAAGAATTATTATCTCAGTTTTTGAAGATAATTATTTCCACCAAGGCTCCTTTTACCAAAGATGTTGGTTTAATTCCAACTTCTAGAGTTCTCGACGATGACGTCAAAATACTTATACCTTAGAAAGGGGTGCCAATTTTGAACCTGCTTAGGGTGGCGCATTGTTTTCTTCATTGTGTTTATACTCGACAGAAAAAATATTTAAATAAATTCTCTTTTTTTTAGCATGCTTCAGCACAAAAACAATTACAAAGTAAAACAATTGCAAAAGATCATTGGCTAGATTATGCTGACGATAGATATGATATCGAATTTATTAACAGTGTTAAAAAGGTAATACGAATTCTAATCTTATACATACCATTACCCGTCTTTGCTGCATTGTACGATCAACAAGGATCCCGATGGACGATACAAGCAACACAAATGGATGGTGATCTAGGTTTTTTCGTATTGAAACCGGATCAAATGCAAGTAGTTAGTCCAGTAATGGTATTTATGATAGTACCAATATTTAATAAAATTATTTATCCAGTATGTGCAAAAGTTAATATACTAAAACGTCCATTAACGAAAATGTTAATTGGTGGTATTTTGGCATCGTTTGCATTTATTTTATCTGGATGGATACAATTGGCGTTAGAGGTAAAACACTGTTTAAA
This sequence comes from Nineta flava, assembly GCA_963920215.1. Classification (NCBI taxonomy): domain Eukaryota; kingdom Metazoa; phylum Arthropoda; class Insecta; order Neuroptera; family Chrysopidae; genus Nineta; species Nineta flava. The sequence continues at coordinate 119,319,974 of OY986041.1, forward strand.
CTGTATCAATAACTAACCAGTTACACTCACGACTTTGTCCATATTTAAACCAAGACTACTGTATGAAAAATGTTTCAAGCAAAAGTTGTTGCTTGATTTTATGTAATATACATTTTTTGTATTCAAATATTTTTTCTATCGCGCACCGTTTGGAAGGTAGGTTCTAGGCAAAGCTGCCATGGGAACACGGGCAAATTTACCGAGCATCCGGGGAAAACAGCATTAAAATCAATTTAACACCGTTTTGATGCCCAAACAAACCAACAAATAGACAGACACTCTCCGTGGGAGTTCTCGACGGATGTCTCGGCGATACATTCGCAAGGAAAGAAATTGCGCTTGGAGCTGTGTATACTCTCTCCGTGTCTCGCAGAGAGTGTTCTGCCGACAATACAGTTCTCGTTCATAGAAATTTAAATAAATAAATCCATTGAATTTAAATTCAAATAGTTAACACAAAATAGTTAAATGGCGGGTAAAATCTACGTTCAAAAAACCGATTCAAAACGGGTCGTGCTCCCGAGACGAGCCGAGTGAGACCGAGCACTGTGAGACACTCTCGCGCTGTTTGCGTCTCGCCGAGCGTGTACTGCCGGCATTACAGTACAGAATTGACTCGAGTTGGGGTCTTTAGCAGGGGCGGAGCTTAACATTTCAACCTAACTGCAGTAGATTCTTAATTGTTAATCAGGGTGCGAACATGAAACTTGTTGGTCGAAGAATATGTCACGGGACTTGAGGCAGGAAATATAGACCAATTAGCTATAGTTTCTAATTTATCCACCAAAGAGCATTCCCAAGTCCTTGATTTGCTAACACAAATTTATGTATAGATTATCTTAGATGATGATCAGAAGCAACTTTCATTACATCGTTGCACAAAAAGTTGCCTACACAACAAATTGAGGTTGATCACAATTCTATTGGACAAATTTTTTATCATGAAATTTTTGAAATTGCTATTGCTTTGAGATATAATCTACAAACACTCCCGTTCATAAAAATTGAACCACCAGTAAGTCACATTCTAAACGAATGTATTACTAATTAATATATGTATATTACATACGATAATACTTAGAATGTTTCACCTGGTTCAATTTTTCTGAACGGGAGTACACATGCTACATTTTTAAACAAAATTCATTATATTGAATCAAGGATTATTTCCACTTGTCACATAGTGCTTCAAGTATAAAAGATGAACAAAACATTTAGTGGGTTACGGCAAAAAATCAAAATTTTTAAATTGTAGGAAGTTTCCTTTTTAATTTCTTGTAAAATTAAAACTCTTGTAAGAATTTATGTGGGACTTAATCTGTTTTTTTTAATCTTCATAGAAAAATTATTTAACAACGAATGAAACTAGCCCAGAATTAAAAATTTACAATGGCTACAATTGCCCATTAAAACTTCATTTGGAAAATTATAACCAAAGTATTATCGAAATAAATCCATACGATATGTATCGTATTAAAAATATCAAATTACAAACTAATATTAACTATCAAATCGAAGAATCCACATGTACCGAGGAAACATTTGGAACATTTGTGATCAAAAATGGTAAATCATATTTTTGGCGACAAAATGTAGCAACGAATAGACCAGAAATGATTGCATTTATGAATACAATTCCTATAAAACGACATTCGATAATCAAGTAGGTAATATTATGCGGTAAATTTTTGCATAAATAACGACCCAAAATGTATAATCAAAATTTTTTTTATAGTGTTTTAATAAATACAGATAGTGCCAATCATTCGATACAAATTTCTAATGGATTGGAGTCAAAGGTTGATATTAATTTGAAAAATATGGTTTTTATATCAGATCAAATTTTGAAACCAGATACTTATGATTTGATTATAGATGATGAAAGGATTATAAAATTTGATCTAGAATCTGATGGAAAATATACGTTAATTATTAATTTTATGAATGCAACTGAGAAATATGTAAGAACAATTTATTTTCGGCTCCAAGATGCCTAGCACCGATAAAACATCGATAAAAAGTTTTCTATCGCTGACCAATTAATGGGACTACCTAATCATTTATGACCAATAAGTGACCAATTAGATGGTATAATTTGTTTTTCGAAATTCCATGGATGGGATACTAACATTTATGTATGACTTTGAAAAAATTAAAAGATCAATAAAAAGTTTTCTATCGCTGACCAATTAATGGGACTACCTGATCATTTATGACCAATTAGTGACCAATTAGATGGTATAATTTTTTTTCAAAATTCCATGGATTGGGTGCTAGCATCTTGGAGCCTTATTTTCTCTTATGAAAGTTTTATCACAGTCCATTTGTGTTAGACGATTCTGTAGTAAAAATATAACAAATAACTGAATTAATTGATTTAATACCCGGTATATATTGAGTATATGAAAAAGAAGTTTCAACCAAAAGTTGATGATTAAAAAAAAGGCATTTTTTGTATTTAAACTTTTTTTTTCCATCTCTTACGGTTTCAAAGATGGATATCTCTCCTCCTGGGCAGGAAGCACGTTCCGGTTTTACCCATTCTTGAACTTGACCTTACTTTTTAGATCTATAACACAAAATTTCAACTCGTTATCTTTTTGAGTTATCTTGTTTACAGACAGACAGACGAATTGGCGAACGGATAAGCGGAAATGAACTAATTGGGTCATTTTATGAACAAAAATTTTTTTCTGCGATCATTATTTTCAACCGTTACAAAGTTGGGACTCTACTTCATTTAACCTTGTATATATTATATATACTGGGTATAAAAATTGAAGGGAAAGTTTGATAATATCACACATTTCCATGGTTTCGATCGAAATGGTTTTATGAAATTCCTTGATTATTACCTGCTTACGAGATTTCCTAATCATTTTTGAAGTCCTGACGCAGATTGGCCCAAATTTACCGCCACGTGTGTAACCGGCCGTTGGTCCACACTTGATTAATAAACGAATACGAACAATAAAAAATTCATTCCACGGGCTGGTTTGGGATAATTTATTTCTCGAGAATCCATTTAGATTTTCAAGCCTTTTGTGTGCTAATTAGTCCATAACATGTTTTTCAAAAGCTAATGATATTAATGCGTTTCTACATTTTAATTATTTCTAAAAATTAGTTTAGTTTTTGATTTTTTCTCTGTTCAAGGATATAAAACTGCTAAAAATATCAAAATCACCGAAGAAATTGCATATTTTATGGTTATTACCACAATTTTTGGTAATGTCAATATCAGAAGTAATGTTTGCCATTACTGGATATGAATTTTCATATTCACAAGCACCGGAAAATATGAAATCCGTTGTACAAGCTGCATGGTTATTGAAAAGTTCTATTGGTAATTTAATTGTGGTTTTTATCGCTGGTATTAGACTTTCAAACGTACAGGTAAGTCAACGCGTTTTTGTATGAAAAATCTTTTAAAATATTTATGTTGGTAAGGGGCCTTTCAAGTATTACTTAAACGTTTTATGATTTTACACCTCTACCCCCCCCCCCTGTAAAAGCAAAAAATAAGAAAATTATTTTTAGTAAGTAATATTAAAAGAAATTCGGTATACCATAATAAAATAATAAAAATAGTATTATTAATTTAGATTATAAATATTGCTTTAAAAGCATTTTTATTGTTTTAGAATTTTTTTACATAAGATTTTTGATATTCCCTCACTCCCTTTGTCAGCAAAAGTAAGATAAAATTGCACCCCTACCTCCCCCTAAACCTGCTTACATAATACTTGAACGCACCCTAATATATATTAAAGAGATTGTCCCATAGACATATAATAATGGACCACGGGAGTGAACGTGCAAAGCGATAGAGGAATAAAAAGAGAAAATTGCATTATAGTATTTTCTCTCTCTGTTTAACCGTGTCTTATAGTTGATAGATGGTATATATGCATGCGTGTACTTTCTTGAGCATGCACGTACAGTACAGTGTATGTACACGCTCATGACAAGGACAACAATTCCCTTATGTGCCACTTTCTGTTTTTATTCCTGTATATCGCATCTAATTACACGATACTTCCCATTGTACACGATACTTCCAATGTGGTCCACGAATGGACCACAAAAGTAGAACTCAGTTCAAACTTTAATTTGTGCCTTATTCATTTGCATTTCGAAAAAATACTTCGGATAAAGGCTGTTGGTTATAAATATATATCATTATCCGAAATGTTTTCCCAAAAACCGAATGACAAAGGTGCAAATCCAATACTAAATTTTTATAAATGAGCTCAACTATTTTGGCCAATATTACATTTACATATACACAAGTCGTGCCACTCAGCCATTTTTCTGAAGTCATTTTAAATAACCTTGAGAAGTGTAGATTGTGTGCAGTTTCTCTTTCAATATGATCGATAGATGGTAGGCAATATTCAATTTGATAAATAATTAAAATAAGTAGTCGATTCACAAATATAAATAAAATCAATATGTATTTAATAAAATTCGAAAACAAATTAAAAAAACAGACTTGTATATAATAATTTAAATACATAGTAAAAATTTATATTTATATTTAAATACTAATTCCCGACATCTATCGGTCAATGTATTGCACACTATCCAAATTTTCGCATGGTTATTTGATATGATCTCAAAAAAACCAAAGTGCCAAGCAGAAGTGACAATCTTTCTGATGTACACTCTCGTTCATAAAAATTGAACCCATTGAAACATTCTAAGTTTTATTGTATGTAATATACATTCCCGTTCAATAAAATTGAACCGACCTGAACCGAATCAGTTTCTCACAATTTTGATTATTCTTGTAGTAAATGTTTTTGACAGATACAACATTTTATTTAATTTTTATACGTTAAAGAGAGGTATAACACTTAACATGTATTTATATTACATATTCTTATTCTATCACTAACTTGTTTATATAAATAAAAAATATAAAACTTCCATTTCTTTTTTCACATTTAAAATATATACTACTTATCTTTGTTTATAAATAAACAATATACAGAGAGTTACAAAAGTGAAGAGTTGAATTGTAAGAAAATTAACATTTCAGGTTGGTTCAATTTTATTGAACGGGACTGTATATATATTTAGTAATATACACCGTTAGAATGTAAACTTACTTGTCTCCGTATATGCAGAGTACTGCAAAAAATAATCCATCTAGTTAGTTTTAAATTTCTTACTTTTATTTTTGTTTTAGTCGAACGAATTCTTTATATTTGCAACGTTAATGATGCTATCAATGGTATTATTTTATTTTCTAATCAGAAATTATAAATATATTGAGCATGATAAAACGAATAATGACGATATGATTGTTCAAGAAACGCTGTTACCTCAAATCGATAATGAAAAAAATAAAAAACCTGTAGTTTTATAAATTGTTGTACCTATTCGCTCCGAGCGCGCAACCGAACTCAGCGCCATGCGTGGTCAAAAAAACAACTTCATGACTAATATCAGTGTTAGTTAAAAGCCATAGGCGTTTAACAAAAATAATTAATTAAATGAAATAAACAACATGTAAAAGTTAAATTAACTATAACTTTTTGTTAAACGCCTATGGTTTTTATACACTGACATTGGTCATGAAGTTGTTTTTTTAACCACGCATGGCGCTGAGTACGGTTGTGCTCGGAGCAATTATATAAATAAATTTTTATTTTATTAAATTTTAGTTTTTATTATAACCCATGATTATTATACCGTCCAAGTGGTCGAGCGGTCTCAGACGTTATGTCTGAAATGTTATGTTTACTTGGAACTGGGAGGTTATGGGTTCGAATCCCGACATCGGCAGTTTGTCATTTATTAAGCGAAAAAAGGGGCGGTTAATTGACTAAACTGTCGGCTTATGGACAAGAACGAAGTAACCGGCTATGCTTGTGAAGGTTTTCTGCAGTTTCCTTCACGAATTCCAGATGAATATCGCCATAGTTCCTATCAGAGTCGGCTGCAGCCGCACATCCTACCAATTCTTAGCCTACGCACGAAAATTCCTTCCACTCCACTCACATCCTTAGGCATCACAATGAACCTTATAGTCGAAGTGTAGCCGCTATAATTTATCTATCTAACCCATACTTCGTTCTAAAATGTATGGGCTATTTACACATGTAACTTTTCATGAAACTATTCATAAGGCATGACTTGGAGAGCAAGCGCAATAGTATTTTTTGATGATACTATGCTGTTATAACATCTATAGACCTGGCGTCTATTTCGATGCAATTTTATATGTAACTTTAGATGTAAGAATAGGGTGATTGGCTTACTTCCTCATGATCATGTGACTGAAGTGGTTGACAAAGAAAGAAATATTTAGTAAGACGAGAGTTATAAGCTATTAACAAAACATGCGATTGATATATTTCTGCATGTACAAAGAGATGTAAGTATCATTATATCGTTGCAAAAATAAATGATAGCACATATCGTATTTTAACTAACGTATCGTATTTTAACCAACGCCATTGGTTTCGCTAGGTCTAAATTAGCTTAAAACAAAGTTTATATCAAAATCGGGGACAAAAAAATTTTGTTCAATTTTTGCGATTTTTTTAAGGGTTGCGATTTTTTTGTTCTGGTTTTTAATAATAATCATTTTCTAGGGTAATTTTGACCCAAAAAGAACGAAAATCAGGTTCATTTTAACATCTGAACAACATATTTCAACATTCTCCCTTCTCAATTTATACAGTTTTGAATTTTAGCACGATGGGTCTGATCTCTTAAAAACCCTTAATCGTATCGTATTTTAATCAACGGCACCGATTTCGTTAGGTCCTAATTAGCTTATAACGAAGTTTATATCAAAATCGGGGACAAAAAAATTTTGTTCAATTTTTGCGATTTTCTTAAGGGGTACCCCTTGGAAAAAATGCGAAAAAAGTGGAGAAAATTTTTGTTCTCGTTTTTAATAATAATCATTTTGTAAGGTAATTATGGTCCAAAAAGTACGAAAATCAGGTTCATTTTAACGTCTGACCAACACATTTCGAAATTTTCGATTCTCAATTCATACAGTTTTGAATTTTAGCACGATGGGTCTGATCTCTTGAAAACCGTTAATCGTATCGTATTTTAATTAACGCCATCGGTTTTGCTAGGTCCTAATTAGCTTATAGCGAAGTTTATATCAAAATCGGGGACAAAAAAATTTTGTTCAATTTTTACGATTTTTTTAAGGGGTACCCCTTGGAAAAAATGCGAAAAAAGTGGAGAAAATTTTTGTTCTCGTTTTTAATAATAATCATTTTCAAGGGTAATTTTGACCCAAAAAGAACGAAAATCAGATTCATTTTAATGTCTGACAAACACATTTCAAAATTCTCCCTTGTCAATTCATACAGTTTTGAATTTTAGCACGATGGGTCTGATCTTTTAAAAACCATTAATTGTATCGCATTTTAATCAACGCCATCGATTTCACTAGGTCTAAATTAGCTTATAACGAAGTTTATATCAAAATCGGGGACAAAAAAAAATTTTGTCAAATTTTTGCGATTTGTCTTTTCATAAACTCAATATATACTGGGTATTTAAGCAATTAATTCAGTTAGTTGTTATTTTCAGTTGTTTATGTACTAATATCAAGTATACGCCATAAAATGATAGACTTTTTCTTTAGTTTTGTGGAATTTTATGAATCTATATATATTATACTAAATGCCGCAATAAGCCTGAAAATTACACAATATATTAATAATTGACTTAAGCCAATAGGGAATATGCATAAAAATTTTTTTTCACATTTATTTTCAGAATATGAAAATACTGTTAATACTGTAATAATATTTAAAAACGAAATTAAAATCCGACAAATATCAAGGAAGCTATAAGCTTTTAAAGATTATTATCTGTATCTTTCTTGCAAAAATACTAAAAACGGAATTTTACGTGTATTTTAAATGGTGATAGTGTAATATGACTTCACATAACATATCAAGAGGGCTATCAGCCTCTTTGTCTAATCGGGAATTTCAATCATTCATATCTCGCTTATTTTTAAAGTTATTTAAAAAGTAATTTTACCTCGATATTTGTCAAGTAAACATGCTTCAATTCAAGTAAAAAAAATTTTCATGCATATTCCCTATTGTTTATTGCCAATTTTATCTTATTAGAATTAAATCTTAAAAATAAAATTTCTTGAAAAATTGAATTAATAAAGTATTAAAGAAATTAATAATTTTCCTAAGAATAATTAGCGATAATAATGGATTCAACATGTATTATGCAAAAAAGATTTATTTGATTTTAAATAACTATTGACACTTGAATATTTACCTAAGATTACACAGGTAAATAAACCATATTTTGACAAAATGGAAACCCGACTTCAAAAATCAAATATTCTATAACAAAAAATGCACTAAAAAGTAAAAAAAAATAATTGCATATTCTTATGCCAATTTTAGTTCACCTAAGCAAAAAATTTTAAATATTTATGTACAATTATTGTTATTTTTGGAGGCGGTGTCAGCATAGAGAAATTCACATAACTTTTGGACACCGACTCCAAAAATAACAATAATTGTGGCACAAGAATATACAATTATTTTTTTACTTTTTAGTGCATTTTTTATTATAGAATATTTGATTTTTGAAGTCGGGTTTCCATTTTGTCAAAATATGGTTTATTTCTCGCTTTTTAGTGACTTTGAAGTTCTATAACTGATTTTATTTGTTTTTTTATAACACTTTTTTTTTACCCGCTTTTTTTTTTTTTTTTTAATTTTTAGTGCATTTTTTTATCACAGATTTTCAGTTTTTTTTACATGCATTTTGTTTTTTTTTTGTAAAAATTTTTTTTTTTGGGGTCGCTTTTTAAAAAAATTTTCTTATTTTCCCATTATAAATGAGTATACCCTTTCAAAAAAAAAAAAAAATTCGCAGAAATCGGTTATCACATATAAAATGAGGATTTTCCTCGATTTCCCTGGGATCCCCTCATCAGAATGCGAATTGGTGCCAATGGGACCAATGGGAAACCAAACCCTTTAAAACAAAAATTCAAAATCGGTTCATAAATGACGGAGTTCTGAGGTGACACACATAAAAAAAAAGAAGCAAAAAAAAAAAAAATACAGACGAATTGAGAACCATCCTCCTTTTTGAAGTTGGGTTAATAATACTTTAGATACTAACCGATTAATAAATTAATTTAATTTGTTTCAATATGATTTCGGATATTAATGTATAAAATCAGATACGTGCAATGGATTACTTAAGGATGTACGAGCGCTGATTTATAGTCCATTTATAAAATTCTTCAAAATCTTATATAGTACATTCATAAAAGTCCACAATAATGTTTATTATTTTTTGTCGTAAGTTAAAATTTAATTTAGGCCCGTCATACTGGGCCTAACAAAAAAGATATTTAAGAAACCTGAGATTTCGGGTAATGAAGCTACCGCCGACAGAAATAAAATTTGCCCGAAATCTCAGTTTTGTTTTCTTAAATATCTTTTTTTTAGGTCCGTCATACCGGAATTTTATTAGATCAATCTCTTTATTAATATTTCTATTATCTATTACGTAGTTTTTTTTTATCATCTTATTTTATACCAAGTGAAAATTATGAAAATATGTCAAACTATGTGTGATTTCTGAACGCGATCATAAGTGTCATTTTTGGTAGATCAAAGAATCGAAATCGATGTGACTATGACCTTTTTAAAAGCCACGTGGGTACGGCGGCACGTTGCTGTAGTTTGCTTTTAATTTTATTAATTAATTGAAAAATTGAAGCATCTTAGTAGGTAATACGAAATACTTTTAATAATATATTATATAAAACAAAAATATTTTATGCTTTACAAGAAATATTTCTAATTAATTTGTTATTTACTGAATAATATAATTATTACTGTTTGAAATTATTAAGTATTTTATATAACACTTACCGAAAAATTTAATAAAAATTAATTAAAATCAATTAAACTATATATTGTCGATCGAAAAAAATTGAAGTCATCTATTTGAAAAACATTGATCAAAAAAGTTTCTATTTTTGCCCAATGATTATATTTGTTGAGTTAATGCAATCCTTCACATCAAATCGATGGACCTCTAATAATTGAAAAAAACATTTTATTTTGATTTCGGTTGATTAAATTTTCCTAATAGATTGACCAGTGGCTACCAAAATGACGACATACTTAACAGTTTTTAAATTAACTGAATAATGTGTGTTATTGAGTGTATAAGCCGTTACATATCTTCTCCCGTCATTTAAAGCAGGGAAAGTGAAACAGGGAAATATGTCTAAAAAAAACAAGCGTTGTTCACCGGACAAAACACTAAAAATCTTTTTCGGTACCTACAAAAAAGAAATAAATAAATACATAGAAATTGTAAAGTAAATTGGGATCCCTGACAGGGTGTGGTGCTTAACCCCTTGAGCATTAATCACGAGTCTGACTCGTGTAAACTTATTTTTACTTTGTAAAACAATCATGAGTCTGACTCTTGTAAACTTATTTTTACTTTATGGAACAATCACGAGTCCGACTTGTGTAAACCTAAATGCAAGCAATGTCTACAATACAAATGTCTCAATACACATTGGGGTATTTGTGAAACAATTTGACCGGGCGTAAAGCTTTTGTTTACAAATCAATTCAAGTTGGTTCAATTTTTTTTTAATCTGAGTGTATAATATAATTTATTAGTAACATTATAATAAAAGTAAGTTAGGTATTAGGGTTCCGTAGTCAAACTAGGATCCCAGGTATGTCACTATCGTTTGCGGACCATTATAACTTTTTACTTGCAGACTATTAGCTCTGCAGATTATTTTTGAATAGGTTTTTCGGGTATGTGCCATAAACTCTTTTTCGATGCAGGAACTGTTTATATAAAACAGAAATTTACGAATTATATATTTACGATATTAAAATGTGATACAACATTAGTATGTTACTTGTAAAACTGACTGGGACGTCTGTTTCATTCAGATATTGTATGAAATATGTTATTTGCATGATATAAAGCAGTCTATAAGAAAGTTTTGTATGCATAACATAATGATTGATTAGTAATAATATCAATTGCACTATGGGTTATAAAAATAGCGATTAAATTTTTCAAAATTTTATACTTGATTTGTGCTTTATTCATTCGTTTTTCGAAAAAATGTTTCGAGTAAAATTTCTTAGTATATTTTGAATGCACAACTTTTATCCGAAACATTTTTCCCAAAAACCGAATCAATAAGGTACAAATCCATTATAAAATTTTGAAAAATGACCACTATTTATGTGGCCCAAAGTATATATATAATACTTAAAAATACTGCGAAAAAATTTACGCACTGTATATCAAAATTGGAAGGAAAATTACCACATCTATGCAGGTTCTAATAGTTTACGACTAAGATACAATCCACTAGACAAATAGGTAAGTCTGATAAAGCCCATTTATTATAATCAGTATAATATTATTAGCTGTATATTTCATAACTGACTACGGAATCCTATTCTGTACGTGGTCCGTCACACACTTAACCGTTTTGCTAATTAAAAATAATATAAATAATTAATTGTCTTAAATTATTTTATTATTATCTGCATTTAAATAAGAAACTCTTCGAGTAATTAATTGTATTAATTTTTTTATTATTTTGGACATATTTTTTATTACACGCGTGTGAAAACAGAAATGGTCTGGGCGATAAAGGAGAAAAACTTGGATATTAACTAAAATACAAGAAGCATCTCTAACCACTTACACTTACGAGCGGCACATTTTAGAAGGCGGCAGTTTTGAGAAATAATACCGCAAAAAAATGTATAAAGTTATGTTACTATTACTCAGAGACCGATGTTTTTGTTTCATTAAACAAAATGAGGTTTGTTTCAGGGTGATTCTTCACCTGAAACTTCTTGAAATTCAGTTAGTAGGAGACTTCTTGAAATTTAGTTAGTAGGCTAGTTTTTCACCATTATCGCCCAGATTATTTATGTTTTCACACGTGGAATAAAAAATATACCCAAAATAATAAAAAAATTAATACAATTACAGAGTTTATTTTATTACTAAGTTTCTACTTGATAAGGAAACGTCATAATTTGATATTTTATCAACTAAATCTTCATTACGCAATTGCAATTGAGTTTATTGATCTTTTACAAAAATATTGACATTTACTGATATTTGTTTTAAAAATTTATTCAATATTTGATTGATAAATGCGTAAATGATAAAACCTATTTTGACAAAATAGAAACCCGACTTCAAAAATCAAATATTCTATAACAAAAAATGCACTAAAAAGTAAAAAAATAATTGCATATTCTTGTGCCAATTTTAGTTCACCTAAGCAAAAATTTTTAAATATATATGTACACTTATTGGGTTTGGTTTCCTATTGGTCCCATTGGCACCAAATCGCATTCTGATGAGGGAATCCCCGGGAAATCGAGGAAAATCCTCATTTTATATGTGATAAACATTTCTGCGAATTTTTTTTTGTTTTTTTGAAAGGGTATACTCATTTATATTGGGAAAATAAGAAAATTTTTAAAAACCGACTTCAAAAAAATTTTTTACAAAAAAAACCAACCCCAAAAAAAAAATTTTTACAAATCTGTCATGAAATTTAAAAAAAAAACGGATAAAAAAAAATGTGTCATAAAAAAATGCACTAAAAGTTAGTAGGTCGTTTAGTTGGTCTACCCATATTTAGATAAATAAAATCAGTTATAGAACTTCAAAGTCACTAAAAAGCGAGAAATAAAAAAATTATGACAAAATGGAAACCCGACTTCAAAAAACAAATATTCTAAATCAAAAACTAAAAAGTAAAAAATAATTGCATATTCTTGTGCCAATTTTAGTTCACCTAAGCAAAAATTTTTAAATATATATGTACAATTATTGTTATTTTTGGAGGCGGTGTCCAAAATTTATGTGAATTTCTCTATACTGACACCGACTCCAAAAATAACAATAATTGTACATAAATATTAAAAAAATTTTGCTTATGTGAACTAAAATTGGCACAAGAATATGCAATTATTTTTTTACTTTTTAGTGCATTTTTTGATTTAGAATATTTGATTTTTGAAGTCGGGTTTCCATTTTGTCAAAATATTTTTTATTCAAATTCAGTCGCATAAGAAAGTTTTGTATGCATAACATAATGATTGATTAGTAATAATATCAATTGTACTACGTGTCATAAAAATACCGATCAAATTTTTCAAAATTTTATACCTGATTTGTGCTTTATTCATTCGTTTTTCGAAAAAATGTTTCGAGTAAAATTTCTTAGTATATTTTTAATGCACAACTTTTATCCGAAACATTTTTCCCGAAAACCGAATCAATAAGGTACAAATCAATTATAAAATTTTGAAAAATGACCACTATTTTTGTGGCCAAAGTATATATATATATATATATATATAATACTCAAATACAGGTAAATTAAATTCAAATATTAAAAAAAAATTTTGGATACTTATAAAATGTTTATAGAACTACACAAATTTATTATATAAATATTTAAAATGAATTTGTTAAAACAATATGCCGTTTTGTGGTCATCCTGCAGTTTATAATAATTATATTATTTTGTGAATTAATTGCAATAATAATATAAATTATTATTATTCGAATAGTTCGGTATGTGTGATTGTTATAATGTTTATAATGATAAAAATAATACAAATATCAACAATACTTATAATAATAATAATAATCAAATATCAACAATAATATTGAATAACGACATGTTTAAAAACAAATCAACAATAGCAAATCAAAAACAACCGCAACCACAGCTGGGGAATTGTAGACAAAATTGTTTAAAAAATGATCAAGGTAAGAGATTTAATTCAAGATTAACACATTTTTTGTTTGTTTTAAATTAATCATTGTCTACGCGATTTTGGAATAATTGCAACTTCATATCTTTGTGCTTTTATCTTATTCAAAATAAAAATAATACGTGCTAAATAATATTTTAGTTTTATTCAAGGGAGTATACAGGAGTTATTTAAAAAAAAATTAGGTTCAGTATCACGTATTGATTGTAAATGAACCAAAACCTTAATTTCGACCCCGGAAGTGCCACCATTTTGGGAAAAACTGTATCGGCCTATATCTCCATTACCGTGCACTTTAGACCAAAAATGAAAATGAATTTTTTTGTAGATAATTGAATTTTCTATTTTTTTTTTGTAAATTATTATATTTGTATCACTTACCGTTTACGACCTACACGATTATTACTATTTATTTATTGAATTTTTGACCGATATCTTTTCTAATAATTGTTTAGAAAGAAAATTATTTATTGTTAATTCAGTCACTATCATTCATATTTCTTAACATATTTATTTAATTTTCATAAATATATTATGCATACCTCGTTTTTATTAACCTTGCATCCGGTAGTGTAACATTAAATGCGGTATAACTTTAAAAATATTAATTTTAGACAAAAAAGTTTTATATAAAAGTTGTAGGTAATTTATAGATTTAAAAGTTAAGTTATTAGCATTTTATTGTTTAAGCAATTATTAGAAGATATATCGGTCAAAAAGTAACAAAACGAATAGTCATAGTCGTATAAGTCGTAAACGGTAAGTGATACAAAAAAAATTAGTAAACAAACAAAGTTGGAAATTTAATTATCTACAAGAAAGGTTATTACCATTTTTGGCTTCAAGTGCACGGTAATGGAGATATTGGCCTATATCTACAGTTTTTCTCAATATGGTGGCACTTCCGGGGTCGAAATTTGTAAGGATTTTGTTCATTTATATTCAGTACGTGATACTGAACCTAATTTTTAAAAAAAATCTATGTAATTTAATGCAGCGCAATATTCTCTATTGACTGTACTATGAAAGTATACGCGAAACTTTTTAAGATAGCGCCAGCGCCGTGTGACCAATAAAAAAACTAAATCTATAACCAATGTTTATAAATATAACATGTGCCTTTGTGTGTGTGTGTGTTTTTAAATGTTTTATTATTTTGTATAATCATTTGGTGCCTTATTCATTCGGTTTTTAGGAAAATGTTTGGAATAAAAGTTGTTTGTATATTTATAATGAACAACTTTTATTCCAAACATTTTTCCAAAAACCGAATGAATAAGGCACAAAATGCCTGTACAATTTTGAAAAAAAGACATGACTTCTGTAGCCCATTGTACTATCGGCCCAAAAGCATCGTTTCTTCTTTTAAATTTTTGCAGTTAATTATGTCGAACTTGATCACTTGATTTTTGAAAAATATTAACTCATATAGAAACAGAAATAGAATGTAGGGTCTGCCCTGGACGGGCTACACTTCGACCATAAGGTCCATTGTGATGCCTAAGGATGTGAGGATGTGAGTGGAGTGGAAAGAATTTTTGTGTATAGACTAGAAATTGGTAGGATATGCGGCTGCAGCCGACTATGAAAAAAACTATGTCGATATTCATCTGGAGTTCGTGAAGGAAACTGCAGAAAACCTTCTCAAGCATAGCCGGTTACTTCGTTCTTGTCCATACGCCGACAGTTTAGTCAATTAACCGCCCCTTTTTTTTCTTAATAATTGACAAACTGCCGATGTCGGGATTCGAACCCATAACCTCCCCGTTTCCAAGTAGGCACACTGCACAGACATAACACCTTAGACCGCTCGGCTACTTGGATTGGTCTAACTCATATAAATTGCCTCTAATAATTTTTTTAATTATTAATTTATTTATTCACGTTGCAATTTTCATATTTCATAAAATCTTGGACGTACTGTAAACTCATTAAAATATTGGCTTTATTGCATCACATAACCATGCTAGAGGTCATTTATTACAGACAATTTACAAAAAAAAATTAATTAGATTTAAATATTTTATTAGTTATAAATCGTGGAAAAATCTTAATTAAAAAAAACTGTACATATCTTTGACTCAGTAACATATTATTGACCAGTCCAAGTAGCCGAGCGGTCTATGTTTGCGCAGTATGCATACTTGGAAATTGGGAGGTTATGGGTTCGAATCCCGACATCGGCAGTTTGTCAATTATTAAGAAAAAAAAAAGGGAGGTTAATTGACTAAACTGTCGGCGTATGGGCAAGAACGAAGTAACCGGCTATGCTTGAGAAGGTTTTCTGCAGTTTCCTTCACAAGCTCCAGATGAATATCGGCATAGTTCCTATCATAGTCGGCTGCAGCCGCATATCCTACCAATTCCTAGTCTATACACAAAAATTCCTTCCACTCTACACACATCCTCACATCCTTAGACATCACAATGGACCTTATGGTCAAAGTGTAGCCCGTCCTAGGCAGCCTCTACAATCTATCTATCTAACATATCTTTGACTCCACATCCCGGAGATAGTTACGATTAGCTAAATGAGTTTGTTACGATTTAACTCAAAAACTACTCAACCAATTTTACCGAAAGCTACATCTCCTTGGAGTAGCATAGGCTGTTTTATATTTTCTGTAAAGAACCCCTGCGAAGCCGGGGCGGATCAGCTAGTATAATAATAACTGTTTATCAAGAGCACGGTAGTGCGACGGGCCAAGTTTAAGAGGTTTTTGCCTGTGTACGTGACCGTGATATATACACTACGTAAATTAAAATAGACCCAATAGCAACATTGTGTAGGGCATCTATCACTGTCTATGCACAGTATGCCATGATATGGTGTTACACTCACAGGACGACCGATGGACAACAACGACGATGCATACATGCACGAGTAAGATGCAACTATATATAAATGATTGTAGTCAAAGAGTGATAAGTATAGTATAATAAATATTTATGTTAGAGCTGAATTCATTTGTTTTGACTATTATATGCGCGTAAGGGGAACTTATTTAAAAGCAGAAGGGCAACTTATAATACTGGTTATATTTCACACGTTTAAATAAAATGATAAATGGATTAAAAGTGGGGGAAACATTAATATGTTTCCTTCCCGTCATTTTGAAAATAGACTGATCCACTCAAACTGTGACATGGTATTCGAGGCTTCTTTACAAATGAATATACTTCTATAATACAATACTAATTGTTTAAGTGTGACAAAGTAAACCATATCATAGTACATTACATATAGACAGCGATAGATACACTATACCGTATTCCAGATTGGGCGTCTTTGAAAAAACAAGCTGTACTGGTCACAAAATTAGCGTTCTTTTTACAAAATTATTTATTCGGTTTTTTGGGGAAAATGTTTCGAATAAAAGTTGTTTATTTATAATGAACAACTTTTATCTGAAGCATTTTTTTCGAAAAGAACGCTACCTTTGTGGTCATGTGTACTACTTTATAATTTTATTTCACACGTATTTATATATGTTTATTTGATATTAATAATTCTATTTTATTTACATTTTCATATGACAATTTACGCTTATTTTGTACAAAATTATTATGTTATGTTTAAAATACCATTCAAAATATGGTATAATAATATTCTTCTATCCAGGCATATAGCAATAGGTATGCAAAAATTTTTTAAACATAAAATAATATGAATATTATCAAAGAATTCAATGTCATTTACAAGGTGGCGCAAAAGTACTGTCACGATTTTAAATGAAAACAAGTATATATATATATATATATATATATTTGTAAAAGAGACGTTTAGTAAATTTATATTTGTAAACTCATAAGTTAAAGTGTGTTTCTTGACGTTTTTTTTCCAACTATTTACGAAAAATGATGTTTAACAAATGATGTTTAACAAATAATTTGGTGAAACTGTCACCAAATTAGCAACGAATAACATATCCTGAGACAATATAAGAGTAATTTTAACAAGAGTTAAAATTACAAATTTTTAATAAGAGTGATGTTAACAAGAGTAAATTGAATGAAAGTAATTTTAACAAGAGTCATTTCAATAAAATTTATTATATTTTAATTTATTTTGTTTAATTTTTTATTTATTTTTATTTTTCTCTATTGACCTCTATTTTCTATCTATTTCTAATTGTCAAAGAGTATATAACGGCTAGATAATTTATACTGATGATGACTACTTTGTAGTCGAAATACGTATTTATAATACAAAAACTGATGTAGGTATTGGGGCGAATTTGATATTTTATTTGAAAAATCAAAAGTTCTCATTAATTATCATTTGATAATCTAATATTTAAATGATGCCCCCTTTCGCGATGAAAACTATGAGTTCTTTTCAGCACATCTTCTATGACCTTCATAAAGTCTCTTCTTCGTAAAGTCTCTAATATTCTAAGTTGTTCCAAGTGATGTGGCTTGTTTACATGAACCCTTTCTTCCAGATAACCCCAAAGAAAATAATCTGCAATATTGTATGGTTAGATAAAACATGTCTGACATTAATATATCGTCGATAGTTTCTCTGAGTAGAGCTTCTTCCGTTTTCCAAATAAAAGTTGCGATATTTAACCTTTCTGCAGGCTGGTATCGCTTCATATCGAAACTCCCAAGTAGGTATTTACTTACTATTATCTAAAAAAGAGAAACTCAATAAATATTAATTCCAGAAAGAATTATTGAAATTAAAATTCGTGAAGGTACTTTTGCGACACTCTGTACTTTATACTCGTATCTCTATATAAATGTTTTATGGTCATATGATCAAATCATTCGAATTTATATGTAAATTATTATCAGTTATATAAATGAAATTTTAACTAATAAACATTATTTAAATGTGTGTGATAACGATATTTAACGATATAACGATATGATGATAATTTGATATCGATTTTTTGAATAGGCAAGACAAATAACCAAATTCATCACGTATAGGAGCTTCAGCCCCGCATCTAAGGGGTGGGGGGGGTTCTCTCTCTCATTAGAAGCATGTAAAACTTCATTCCTGCGCCCAACTATTATCTGTTATATTAAAAAAAAAAAACTCGACATAATTTTAAAAAAAACTAGGAGAGTAAAGATAAATATTTCTTAAATAAATTTTTAAAAAAAACGCGTTTTACCATTCTGTTTTCGAACAATAATAGTTAAAAATTTGTTTCTTTCAAAATTACATTAATTTGTATATAAATATATGTATATAGTATACAGACCGTTCTCAAAAGCATTTCTAATAGAGAATCAATGTTTAATAAATAAATAAAATATTAACTATAAAACTATACAGTACACCTATCTATACAAGACACATACATTCAAACATCTGGATAGTGTATAGGTATATTGTATGCGTATGGTTGTTTGTTTGTCATTTAAGAGTGGGGATTTTGTGATGCACATACTAAATTTAAGAATTCAATGAACATATTTAACCCACTCTCATTACATGTGTACTGATTGACTTCACACAGTAACCACACGGCCAGCCAGTAATAAATAATATTTAACATTGATTCTCTATTGGAAAAGCTTTCCAACACACACGGTGTATGTATATATGTATTTATTTGCTCTGTAATAAAGCCAACCGTTTTTTTGTCCTGATTATACAAGACAATGCTGGAACTACCTTAAATTTCAAATTTTGCAATTCCTAGAACAATTATATTTGTATTTTATAAATACGTATTTAAATGATTGTTATACACAATATATTTATTATGTAAGTTTCTCACGTGCAGGTTATTCCATATTTTATTTGGCAAGTTGATTTCTTTGTATAATTAAGTGTTATACTATAGCGAAAGTGTGCGTGTGATAAAGAAAATACTTGAAATGTATATTTTTGTAAACTTTATTTCACTACTTTTTGGATAACAATTACAACTTTTAGATTATACTTTTGAATTGTATTAACTTTTTGATTTCAACGAATGTTAATTGTTACTGAACTGGTGAGCTGTTGTTGTCTATATATCTGAAATGCACGCGTTCTATGAAAGTGAGAGAATCGCATCGAATATTCTTTACATTCCAGAACATACTTATAAAGTTAATCTGTTTCTATACGTGAGTATATAAAAAGAGACAAAGATATGCGCGTTTACGTAAATGTATCGTTCTGTCTTGTTGTTTGGTTTCTTTCTAGAATTGTACAGTGTTAAACAGAATGTGTATACTGTATCACAGGTTTAATTGCAATGTTGATTGATATTGATGGGCTAGATATGTGTATCTGCTATTTGAGTGTGAGTCACTACTATACAATCTGACCATTTGCCGAGTAAAATATGAAATACCCTGCACCTGAGAAACTTATAAATATATATCAATCATTTTCTCACTTTTGTTAAAAAAACTTGGTTCTTAGATAGATTTAACTACTTTTGTTTTAGTCTAAGACCTACTTTCCTACCAAAAATCCAACTTTCTAGAATAACTGGAAGTACTCTAGAATGTAAGTACTCTGGAAGTACCCAAATTTGTCAATTTTTAGGGTTTATATGTATATAAACCCTTTATATATATATATATATATATATATATATATATATATATATATATATATATATATATATATATATATATATATATACCCTATGTGTTGGAAAGCATTGCTAATAGAGAATCAATGTTAAATATTATTTACTATAATAGCTATACAGAATATGAATATGCTTAATAAAGAAATAAAAATAGTGGGAGGTATCCCTTATTATTTGTATGTGGAATGTTTAAAAATAAATGATAGTATTCTATTAACGGTATAACGTAAAACAACAATCCACATAAATTAAAAGAAAAATAAAAACCCAAAAAGAAAAATAAATAGAATTCCGACAAAAAAAAAAGTTAAAACAACGGTTCGAATATACGTCCATTATTTGCTAAACAATATCCGAGTCGATTGTAGAAATCTACCCGGATATTTTCTAGCACTTGAGGAGAAACATTCGCACAATTGTCAACAATTCTTTACCTTAATTGTTGCAAATTTTCTGGCCACGAATAGATCTGTGTTTTGAGAAATCGCCACCAAAAAAAGTCTTTAGGAGATACATCTGGCGATCTGGCTGGCCACTTGAAGGTTCCAAAACCACTCATAAGATGTTCCTGGAAAGTTTGTTCCAGGAACAGCCTTACTATCATGGCATTGTATGCAGGGCAATCATCTTGTTGGAATCATACAGATTCCAAATTTAAATTAGGAAGAGCTCTAACAGTTGGCAAAATATTATTTCGTAACAAACTCAAATATTTTTGAGAATCTAAAGATCCGTCAATAAAGAATGGTCCTATAATATGGTCACCCAATATTCCAGCCCAGAGATTCAGTTAGTATGTACATGTATGTATGGTTTTATAGTAAATATTTTATTTATTTATTTAACATTGATTCTCTATTAGAAATGCTTTTGAAAACGGTCTGTATATACAACGTGGTCTCATTATGAAATCTGTTTTTTCACCAAAATCCCAGACATTTGCTGAAACGTCCACGTATTGTGTATATAAATGAACTATATTCCATCTCTGTACGTCACTTCGGTGTTGTGGACAATATATAAAACAATTAATAATTAATATTATCAATTCATTTAAATTATAATCATTGTGCATAAAATGATAACAGACATAGAATTTAATTATCAAATTTATTAATTAGTTAAGAGAGATTATATTAATAATGATTACTTTTTAAAACCTACAAGAAGAAAAAGAGAAAAAAGTTTACTGGTCACGACTCATATTGTATAGATACAGAACTATACACAACTTGTTTTGGAATCTCTCTTTTTTTTGGGAGTGAGTTTCAGAGTGGATAAAAGTGGCAAAAAAAAAAAGTGTTTATTTTTAACAATACAAAAATGTTATCAAAAACTTGATATTTGCAAGAAAACGGTTTATTTATTTTTTAATTAATTTATTATTTATTTATTTACTAAAAAAAATATTTTAGGAATTCGTATAAGTAGTGAAATTATGGGTTTAAAACGTATGTATTTATAAAGTTTTTGTTTTTTTTTTAAAGTTTAAAGTTTTTGGGGAATATAGTGAAAACCGTTTATATAGCGACCTCCACTTGAACAATTGTTTGACCATACTTTTGGCTAAGATAGATAGATTGTAGAGGCTGCCCTGGACGGGCTACACTTCGACCGTAAGGTCCATTGTGATGCCTAAGGATGTGAGTGAATAGACTAGGAATTGGTAGGATATGCGGCAGCAGCCGACTATGATCGGAACTATGCCGATATTCATCTGGAGTTCATGAAGGAAACTGCAGAAAACCTTCTCAAGCATAGCCGGTTACTTCGTTCTTGTCAGTACGCCGACAGTTTAGTTAATTAACCGCCCCTTTTTTTTTCTTAATAATTGACAAACTGCCGATGTCGGGATTCGAACCCATAACCTCCCTGTTTCCAAGTAGGCATCCTGCGCAGACATAACGCCTTAGACAGCTCGACCACTTGGACTGGTTACTTTTGGCTAGAGTGTATCAGTCTTCTAATTTTTTCAATCGATTTGAGTCGAATCTATTTAGTTTTCGAAAAAATGTTTCCAATAAAAGTTGTTTGTAAACAAAATATTGACAACTTTTATACTAAACATTTTTTTTCGAAAACCGAATGAATTCGGCTCAAAATAACTCTAAAATTGTGAAACACTACTTTTGAAATCGATTAAAAATTTTTACAATCGATGATTAGGCCCTAAAAATGTTTACTCTGTTGCTACAATATGTAAAAATTGTTCATTTCATTTTTATTTCTGAAGAAGGAACTGTGACTATTCTCAGACCATCTCTAGGGTAGACGGCGCCATGCTACGAGTTCTTTTATAGCGTGCTCCCTATAGTTGTTCAAAGACATTAGTGGCTAATTTTTGAGTAATAAATCTTCAACTTCAAGTAAAGCAACAAAGATACCAAAGCTTTAATTTGTCAATGCCTAAATAATAACGTAAGGTCAAACAACCCTTAAACTCGACTACGCACTTCCGTGCCATATGTTCTAGATATGTATTTGTTATCGGTGTTTTGAATATAATATGTGTTTCTACAATAGGCGTCAAAAGTCGGGCTATTGGGCCTTATTTATTTAGTTTTCGAAATGCTTCGGATAAAAGCTGTTCATTATAACTAGACTAACAATTTTTATTCGAAACATTTTTCCGAAATCCGAACAAATAAGGCACAAATCGATTATAAAATTTTGAAATGATAGCTCGACTTTTGACGTCATTTGTACATGTCGATATCTGAATTATATAGAACGCCATTTAGAGCGGGGACCCAAAAACATGCAATCAAAATGTATTAAAAGTACATTTCATATTTTATTTGTATAATTTAGCGCTGAGTGGGTGGGGTGGGGGTTATGGGAATATTTTGATCTTCACCCATCTCTTATATAAATATACTTCTCAAATATTTCTATTTTTATTTCTAGACACAAACAAGAAAAGTGATGAAAAGTGTCCAGGAAATAATGAAAAAACAGTGCAGGTTCGTAAACTAATTATAATCATCATAAAAATTACATTGATTTGAATATAATCCTTGGCTTCACACAGAACACAAATACACAGAATCACGCGTTGAGACAGATGTCTTTTTCTTCTTTAAAGCATGCGATTTATGTCAATAGGGAATATGCATGAAAATTTTTTTTTCACTTGAATTGAAGCATGTTTACTTGACAAATATCAAAGTAAAATTACTTTTTAAATAACTTTAAAAATAAGCGAGATATGAATGATTGAAATTCCCGATTAGACAAAGAGGGTGACAGCCCTCTTGATATGTTATGTGACGTCATATTACACTTTCACCATTTAAAATACACGTAAAACTCCGTTTTTAGTATTTTTGCAAGAAAGAGGCAGATAATAATCTTTAAAAGCTAATAGCTTCCTTGATATTTGTCGGATTTTAATTTCGTTTTTAAATATTATTACAGTATTAACAGTATTTTCATATTCTGAAAATAAATGTGAAAAAAAATTTTCATGCATATACCCTATTGTTATTTTTTAGATTGATTAAAATGAAGCTTTTGTCATTTTAAAGTGGAGCAATATTATTTCTGTCGGAATAAAACCATATGGATTTCTATATCGGCTGACGTTGCAATAGCCATTGACCAAATAGTCTGCATTGCACTAAGGAAGCAAAGAAAACCCTTCCAACTGTCAATTCACTTAATTACCGAGAATAATCTGAGGGAAAATGTCTCGAGAGTTATTTTATATTTATATAGATTGTTCTATATAAATATTATATATCTATATATATATATATATATATATATATATATATATATATATATATATATATAAATATAAACCTTCTGCTTGGAAGCAGGGAGATAAGCTCCAACCTAGGTAACTCCGGGATACACCGTTTTACAAGGAGAGGTACACCACAAGGTAGAGTACTCTCATCCCTTCTATGGATGATTGCACTAAACGAGCTCCTCTTAAAGTAGGAAGACTCGGGATGCAAATGAATTGCCTATGCGGGATGACGTAGCAATAGCGGCTTCAGGGAAATTCCTTGAAACACTATGATATATGATACAATCTGCGCTGGTGCACTGATGTAAAGGACCTGACTCACTGGTGCACCAGCTTCGGTCTTGGGGTAATCCCCAGCAAAACCATGATGGTTCTGTTCACAAGGAAATACAAAATCCCCTCATTGAATCTTCCGTAGATGGAAGAGATCCGTCTCAGCCTATCAGACAAAGCAAAGTATCTAGGCGTCATCCTAGATCGAAAGCTACTGTGGGGCTTTCTAAAAGAGCCCCGAAACTCTGTGTGCCCTAGGGCCCCTGTATGACTTATGACGGCCTTGCCTACCGTCTTTATCTTATTCGCCACTTCATTGTTTGCTACGCCCCCCCCCCCCCCCCAACAATCAATATGAACAGTAAACTCGAAAGGCCAAGGCACATACTTTTCCAAAATCTAAATATTTCATTAATTTCAGGCAATACCATCGTATCCGAGAGGTGTTTATTTTATAATCCTAAATCAATTATTTGAAAATTTCTCATACTATGGATTACGTGGTAAATTTTTTTTTTTCCCCAACAATATTATTTTTCAAAGTTTATTAATAAATTTTTTGTTTTTGCCAATTTTTTCCAGCCATACTTACAATTTATATGACGGAAAAATTATTTATGGATGATAATACAGCAACCATTGTATATCATGCATTCACAATGTGCGTATATTTTTCACCCATATTCACAGGAATTATTGCGGATAGTTGGTTTGGTAAATTTAAGATAAATATTTATTTAATATTAATTTTTTTATGTGGTAATATGTCAATATTTGGTTCATCATTTCCATTTAATCTTACTGATAGGTATAAAAAAGTTTTTTTTTTTTTACTTAAATTAGTTTAATTTCAATTTGGTTAACCTTCCACAACCTTAAATTTACTCTCAGAATAACTATTCCTAATTTTCTGGAGTGTTAAATTCTATTTTTTTAACATTCTTTGCTTATAAATGGATAGACGCAAGTTTACAAAAAAACAAATCAATGTAAAAGAGTCAAAAATTAATGCATCCATATCAAGATAGAGAGAAATTATATGCATTTCGCCAATATGGCGTCTGCTGGCTTAGGGGTAGAGTACTGACCTAAAATGCCAGAGGTCGTGAGTTCGATTCCTATCCAAAATGTATATAATTTTTCATATCAAGCATTCAATTGTCAAAGAATGTTACCAATATGCAAACATATTACGTAAATGTCAAAGTAAGAAAAAGCTAGTCACCTCACTTAGTATAATATAACAATTTCGGTAATAATATATAGAACGCCACATCCTTTAACGAAAATTTGTATGCGATCATTTTTATCCAAAACTTAATATTATTTAAATGGTTTCGATAAACCTGATCGATTTTTTTACATATTTAGATAAAACGATTCCATACTCACCCCTAGTGGACAAAATATACTTTTTTCGAAATATATTTGGATCTATAGTAAACTCAAGCTTCACAGTCCATCGACAGTAACATTTACATTCACTGAACACAAGAACACGTCAAAGCAGACCGGCTTCGTTCTATCGTTTTTTATTCATATTATTTTGTTATAAATATGAATATAACGAATGGAAACAATAAAAATAATAACAAGAACAAATATAACAATAAAAACTAAAAATAAATATTTAAAAAAAAAATCAAACAATCGAAATAATGAATTACAAAAATTATAGCAATAAACAGCAATTCGCATACGAATGATTTGAGACTTGTATTAATTCAGATTTAAAGGTCTAAGTTATCAAACGATCCAATCATATTGTATCATGTGCTTTGATCACGCGTTTTGTCTGTTTATATGGATGGGCTCTCTAGTTTGAGTTTACGATACACGCTATGAATGCAAAAAGTTTTAACAAAGTCGACCAAAGGTGAAAAGCTTCGGAACAATTTTGCCAAATATTTTAATCATTATATTTTGATACAGTAATGTATTTTGATGAGATCTATGTCTTCTGAAATGTAGAAGCAATTATTCTCGATCATTGCATGTAAATTGAAAATGCCAAAAAATACCATTTCGAATTTTTCCTATAAAGAAACTTCTACAATATGCATTTTTTGTTTTAGTAAAATAATGACAATGCTTGGATTATTAATGATATCAATCGGTTTTGGTGGTATAAAACCATGTATTGCCGCATTCGGTGGTGATCAATTTCAATTACCTGAACAAGAGCATCAACTAACACAATATTTTTCATTGTATTATTTTACAATGAATTGTGGTAGTTTAATTGCAAAATTAGTTGCACCAAGTTTTCGTGAAGATATACATTGTTTTGGTGAAAATAATTGTTATCCGGTTGTATTTGGTGGTTTTACTGGTTTTGTTGTTTTAGCATTTGGTAAACAACTTTTTTTTTTAGAGAAATTTAACCTTTATTTATTGTATGTCCTTCAAATGGCTCGACGAGGAATCTGAATATTATTTAGATCTAAAGTCCTTCTATTGGGACCAGCTTTAAATTTTTTTCATAAAATATTTTTATTTAAAGTTTAACGTTAGCTTCTATTTTTCCAAAACAACTTTTACAAAACTCCAAGGAAATTTTATTCAAACTTATTATTTTTTAGCATTTTTTGTACTTGGTCATTCATACTACATTATTAAAAAACCTACGGAAAATTTATTTTTAGAAGTTACGTCTTGTATAAAAGTAAGTATACAATCTTATTTATTAACCCGACTTCAAAAAAGTAGGATGGTTCTCAATTCGTCTGTATTTTTTTTTTTTTTTTTATGTTTGTTACCTCAGAACTCCGTCATTTATGAACCGATTTTCAATTTTTTGTTTTAAAGGGTTTGGTTTCCCATTGGTCCCATTGTCACCAAATCGCATTCTGATGAGGGGATCTCCGGGAAATCGAGGAAAACCCTTATTTTATATGTGATAACCGATTTTTGCGAAATTTTTTTTTTTTTGAAAGGGTATACTCAATTAGCATTATTTTCCTCATTCATAATGGGAAAATAAGAAAATTTTTTTAAAAACCGACTTCAAAAAAATTTTTTACAAAAAAAAAATTTTTACAAAAAAAAAACAAAATGCTTGTAAAAAAAACTGAAAATCTGTTATAAAAAAATTCACTAAAAATTAGTTGGTCGTTTAGTAGGTCTACCCATATTTAGACAAATAAAATCAGTTATAGAACTTCAAAGTCACTAAAAAGCGAGAAATAAAACCTATTTTGACAAAATGGAAACCCGACTTCTAAAATCAAATATTCTATAACAAAAGATGCACTAAAAAGTAAAAAAATAATTGCATATTCTTGTGCCAATTTTAGTTCACCAAAGGAAAAATTTTTAAATATATATGTACAATTATTGTTATTTTTGGAGGCGGTGTCCAAAATTTATGTGAATTTCTCTATGCTGACACCGCCTCCAAAAATAACAATAATTGTACATATATATTTAAAAATTTTTGCTTTGGTGAACTAAAATTGGCACAAGAATATGCAATTATTTTTTTACTTTTTAGTGCATCTTTTGTTATAGAATATTTGATTTTAGAAGTCGGGTTTCCATTTTGTCAAAATAGGTTTTATTCTCTAAGAATTGACACAAATTTCAACAGTATTTTTCCAAAAACTTGCATAGGCTTATATTTAAATAAAATATTCAATGAATGTTTTTGGACAGGTATATTGCGAGCAAAACTACCATTACTAAAAACAATTTTTAACGCTCTGTTACCAATTCATGACACATAAATATATTCTAGACATTATTCGATTACCACTAGGATGGACCTAGAATATTACATACTATTTGCCCCAGTTATTATTTTATGAAATTAAGTGTGATAAAATAACTGACAGAAAGGTGCTTTGCTCAATACATAACCACATAAAATCCGATTCTTTAAAACTGAAATTTTTTAGGTTCTTAGACGATTCGAACAAAGTGAAGATAAACGTTTCAAATTTGTTATAATGTTATTAATTAATAGCATAAAATAATTTGGTTCTTTACGAAATTAATCAGACGCACCCCCCCCCCCCACACACACGAAATACCCTCCTTTTTTAGCGGAAATAATCCATTATGATAAAAAATGGTGATTACAATTATTTTCAGGAAGGAAAAAGGAGATCCATTCTTAGAATATCCTTGAAACCAACCATTTTTACCATTCTGAACGTATTTATTGATACGCAATTGCGATTTTTAATATCACATTAAGGAGCTTTTTTTAATATAAAAATAATATAATTTAATACAACAAAATCGTATATGCATATTAATACATACGATTAGTTATGGTAAAAATTGGTTTTAAGGTTATTGTAAGGACAATTTCCATCCTGAAAATAATTTTAATAATCATTTTTCATCATAATGGACGATTTCCGCTGAAAAAGGAAAGGATTAGATTTTTAAGTTCCGAAAATGAAGCAATAACTTTTTGAGAGAGATTTAACATCCAGTTTTTAAATAAATAAATTTCAAAAATTGAATTTTTAACACGAAGTATAGATATGGAATGCCGGATAAATTGCACATTTATCATGAAGTACAACTGTTGAAGATAAACAAAATTTTAATACTTGAAATTTAGTAGTTAAATTAGTATAAATTATATTCAAAATATAATATAAACAAGTATATTCTGATATTTGGTATTTAAGATAATTTGACAATAAAAAAAATCGTCAAAATATCTCTATCTATTTTTACAATCAAGTTTACCAATTGAATATTTAAAATTAAAAAAAAAAAAAACATTGGATAAATAAATTATTATATGTTTATATATATAATACGTTCAAAATAATCCAAGATCCAAGAGAATTATTCAATTTATTTTGATTGATATACTGCTCCAACAAGTTTAAATCAAAAATAAAAAGAATAATAACATAGGATTTTTAATTTGTGTGTGTATAATAACAGGTCTTGTGGCGCAACGGATAACGCGTCTGACTACGGATCAGAAGATTCCAGGTTCGAATCCTGGCAAGATCGAATATTTTTTTATTTTTTTAAAACTTTTTTTTATTTAAATAAATGTTTATTTGCACGCAATTTTTGCATATAAATAGTTTTGATATTATTATGCTTATACAAATGACATTATTATACCCGGTATGCCCGGTATATATATATAATATACCAGATATTTAAACAATTAACACAGTTAGTTGTTATTTTAACTTTTTTTTTATATCTATTTTTAAGCAATTGTACACTAAGATGCTTGACCCGTAACAAAGCATTAACGCAAACGCAATATAAATCAATAAAATGCATGAATTTGTCTTTTAGTGAAACTAACGAAAAAATTTGTCCACACATACAATTTACGTCTTTGTTTTTATAAATTTTTAGCATGCATGTGTTAATAAACGACAATCGAAAAAACCCGAAAAACGTGATCATTGGTTAGATTACGCTGACGATCAATATGATATAAAATTTATTGAAAATGTCAAAATTGTATTACGTATCATAGTCTTGTATATACCATTAACAGTATTTGCTGCGTGTTTCGATCAACAAGGATCCCGATGGACGTTGCAAGCGACTCGCATGAATGGTGAAGTATTTAATGGTTATTTCACAATTAAACCAGATCAAATGCAAGTTGCGAACCCAATAATGGTCTTTATGTTAATACCAATCTTTGATAAAATCATATATCCACTAGGCGCTAAAATTAATGTATTTACGGATCCATTAAAACGGATATTTTTTGGTGGATTATTAGCGTCAATTGCATTTGTTTCGGCGGGGTTACTTCAATTAGCGATTCAGGTACGTTTCATACAAAAAAAAATCTAGGTTAGAATTTGATTCAATTCAATTTAGTCCTGTCAGCGTGACTTGAAAATTACTTTTCTGCTCCCAATTTTAACTCTCCCTAGGTCAGGTGTAGTTTTGT
Source organism: Nineta flava (assembly GCA_963920215.1). Taxonomy (NCBI): domain Eukaryota; kingdom Metazoa; phylum Arthropoda; class Insecta; order Neuroptera; family Chrysopidae; genus Nineta; species Nineta flava. The sequence goes on from OY986041.1 coordinate 119,350,277, forward strand.
AAGGTGATGATTGGGTTGTATCCGACCCAATTCATGACCACATGGCCAGGGTTACTTGGAATATATGTTTTAAACAGGGACTACTCCCGGAACCTAAGAAGGATCTTATACTCTGTTAGTGAATTCAGTTAGCTTCAAAAACAGACCATATTCCTTGGAATGGTACATATTTTAAACGGGGACTACTTTGGAACCCAATAAGGATCTTTTACTCTGTTAGTGAATAAGTAGAGCTTCAAAAACAGACCATATTTCTTGGAATGATACATATGAACTACTCTGTCCAATATCTGGTACTATAACAACTAGCTGATATGGTATAGGATACTTGGAAGTGAACCAATCTGATAGGTAGGATCCGGTATCCGGTAGGATCCAGACTCTCCTTCCGTAGAGTTTATATATGGCTAATGTATATTTGTTTAAAAGTAGATTGAAAAAATGATTTTTATTAAAATATAAATTTGATAAAACTTTTATTCGAATTTTGCATCGATTTTTAATTGTAAATATAGGCAACTTCAATACACTCAAGTATAAAAAGTTGTTATTGAAAATAAATTCTAGTGTTATTATACACTTCGTGCCAAAAAATTGAATTCTCTGAGTGAAAATAAAAACGAATAAATATCTCAATTTTGTTTAATCACTGTACCCAAATCTAAAATATCGGAATATAATATAATTTGAATTAAACCTCAACGTATTTATATATTGTGCTCATATAATAATACCCTCTTTAGGAAATGCATGCGTGGACTTTAATTTTTCGAGTTCAAATGTCCAAAAGATGGTTAAGTAACGAAAAATCGACATAATTGTTTGTATTTATTTCACAAAGTCTGTACACATTTCATGAAGTGCACTGTTTCATTAAAAAGGAAAATATGTTGTATGTATGTTTGCCCGAATTGAGGAGACTCTAGGTAAATTTTCCTTAAGTCTTCAGAAAAACTATCAGAAGTTCAAAATTCCAAACCGTTCAAAGTTAAAGTCGTTTTCTCCAATATGGTTAGATCTTCAATATGATTTATAGTTTCTATAGAAATGCCTGCATTAACAAAATTTTGGAAATAAATTGTTTGTCAAAATTTAGAGAAAAATAGTTATTTGGCATAAAAATATATATTATTCTTTCCTTGCACGCAAGTCAGCCATGTTTTTTAAACCCCGCTCTCAGGTCAGTTCTTAAAAGAACATTTTAGACGAATTTTTTTAATTCAAAAAGACTTTTCAAGACAGATAGAAAACGTTTTTGGTTTTCGTGAAAACCAGTTATTGCTAGTTTCATTGTTAAAATTCAAGAATGACGGGAATTATTAGAAATATATACTTATGCAAAATATTTTATGATATTTCAGAGAAATTTTCGAATAGTAGATAACGAAGAAGTAAAAAGTTTAAGCATGTTATGGCAATTACCACAATATTTATTAATGTCTACAGCGGAAGTCATGTTTAGCATAACAGGTTTACAATTTTCATATTCACAAGCGCCAAATAGCATGAAATCAGTATTACAAGCTTGTTGGCTACTACGAATTGGTTTTGGCAATTTATTAGTCATTATAATTGCTGGAATCGACATGATGGATTCACAGGTAAAACATATCTTATATTGTTAAAAATCTAAATGAAAAAAAACTCCAGCATCCGGATTTGGTTACTTAATTAAAAACAAATTTAACAAAGAAGCTCAAATATTTTTTAAGAATACTTTGGAAGCGTAAATTAATTGTATTTTATCTTATCGCAAATATTGATTCAGGTGCCCAGTTCATGGAGCTATTGATATGCTATCACTGATCTCTACATAACTTGACAGAATATCCTTAAGGGCATAAACGGGAAGAGTAGACAGCGCCGCGTCAACTAGTCAAGGTACTAAAAACTTTATGCGTTTAGTAGAAACACCATATATGTGTTACATATATGGGGGAAACACCATAGACATAGTATAATACATGTCTATGGGAAACACACACTTATATAATATGACAACACACGACTTATACATATATACGCCGCGCAGGCGCACTGAAGTAGAGTTTAGTTCCTTGGCTAGTTGAGGAGCGCTTCAACTTTAGTTATTAGCGTAACATGGGATAACCTGTCCAGTTATATAGAGGTCAGTGTCTGCTATTTCAAAATACCAACTTGGTGCCCCTATGAGACCCCTTTTCACGGAAATGTATTCTATTAAATCCTTATATATCTTATGTGGTGGATTTTAGTGGCACAGTCAATAATGTCATAACAGTTCTTAAAATAGCTGTTAAAAATTAAATCTACCATTCACAACAACAACAAAACGCAATGTCAATTAATTTGAAATATTATCTGTTTTAGGCAAATGAATTTTTCTTTTTTGCGATTTTATTAACATTGACCATGTTTATATTTTTATATCTGGCTCATAATTACAAAAAGAGTCAAATGAATTGTTCTACAACAACAAAAGATGAAATAGTAGAAAAGCCAAATTGTGATATTAGAGTATAAGAGATAACCGTTTAAGTTAAATAAATTATTTTTTAAATTTTTAATTAAAAAATTCGTACTTTTTTTATGATTCTAACCGAATCTATTCTAACCTAAACAAATAGCGTTCTTTACCGTTTGATCTAGTCAATCTTAGCTAATCTCTTCCTGCTCTTCTTCCTTCCTCCTTCTCTATGTATGACCTTGTAAAATGATTTTGCGTGTAGATATTGAGCCTCGGGGGCTGATACAGGCTAAGGCCCGGGTGGCTGACGCCACTCTAACTCTATAGCCAGTACGACACTGAAGATGTTTACAGGTTATGTAATTTCTTTTTGACTTCACCGTTCACTTTTACCATTCGTTTGCATTACACTACACGAAATTTGGGTTATGGTGCTAATAGGGAATATGCATGAAAATTTTTTTAAACATTTATTTTCAGAATATGAAAATACTGTTAATAATGTAATATTTAAAAACGAAATTAAAATCCGACAAATATCAAGGAAGCTATAAGTTTTTAAAGATTATTATCTGCCTCTTTCTTGCAAAAATACTAAAAACGGAGTTTTACGTGTATTTTAAATGGTGAAAGTGTAATATGACGTCACATAACATATCAAGAGGGCTGTCACCCTCTTTGTCTAATCGGGAATTTCAACCATTCATATCTCGCTTATTTTTAAAGTTATTTAAAAAGTAATTTTACTTTGATATTTGTCAAGTAAACATGCTTCAATCCAAGTGAAAAAAAAATTTTCATGCATATTCCCTATTATAATGCAGTTTCAGAATCCAGATAGTCTAAAATGAATGGAGGGGTAGAAGTGGTTTTTGAGGGTAGAGAAATTTAGAAAAAATTTAAATTCCGCGAAAACCAAAGAGCTAGGTGCTATACTTAAACCATAAAGTGGTTTGCATTATGGGCCACAAAAGTAGCGCTCATTTTTCAAAATTATTTTGTTAATTCATTTTGTTTTCGAATAAAAGTTGTTGCTTTATTTATAATAAACAACTTTTATCCGAAGCATTTTTTCGAAAACCGAATTAATTAGGCACAAATCAATTATAAAATTTTAAATAATGACATCAACTTTTGTGGTCCATAGTATTTACCAAACCGTTATCAGTTGATCTTTGAGTTTTCTGCACTCATTCTGATAAATTTAATTTGCGTCTGGAAGAAGAATATGATAATAATAATATGAGCGTAGGCAATATTTTATGACAAAGTACATTTTTCGATCATTTTCTGTAATCGTGCTATGCCTGTAGTAGATCCGACTACCATCGGGTATTACTAGTTATGCAATTTTTGTAAATTTTTTAATATAATTTATTGAAATTACCATTACTAAATAAATCATTGATTATTTTTATTGAATAAGAACTTGAAAATCCGGTATTATAATTGATATTTAGCAAAAATTATTGCAATATGTGCTTTAAATGATTAATTAATAAGAAAAACCGGCCAAGTGCATGCCAAGTTTGCGCACTTTGTGTTCCATAATAAGCTAGACTATGTTTGTTTCATTTTAAATGCTTTTATTTATTCAACAACACGAAATTGGTCCATTAGTTTTATTTGTTTGCCAAATACCTTTTCTACGCCAAAAAATTGCCTGTGAAACATCGCTTACAGACAGACGGTGTTCAATCGGTGTGATATATATGAGTAATAATTTTTTCATTAAAAAATTCAATCACATGTTTGTCTATTTAGTATACGCTAGTTCTTTCATACTATGTCTTACATAACCTTAATGGAAATTGGCATTAGTATTGTATTGTAACGCCTAAGTATACACAGTATGCTTACTTGGAAACTGGGAGGTTATGGGTTCGAATCCCGACATCGGCAGTATGTCAACTATTAAGAAAAATAAAAGGGGGCGGTTAATTGACTAAACTGTCGGCGTATGGACAAGAACGAAGTAACCGGCTATGCTTGAGAAGGTTTTCTTCTTATCGGAGTCGGTTGCAGCACATCCGCACATCCTACCAATTCCTAGCCTACACACAAAAATGCCTTCCACTCCACTCACATCCTTAGGCATCACAATGGACCTTATGGTCGAAGTGTATCCCGTCCAGGGCAGCCTCTACAATCTATCTATCTATACACAAATAATAATGTGAAATAATAAGTTAATGTTGACTACAAAGTAATACTGTCAATGATATGAAAAATTTGATTTCATTTTTCAGAGTAATCCTTGGTGTAATGGTAAGCACACTGGGCTAAAAATTCAGAGGTCCAGGGTTTGATACCTGTTGGTTGAGTTGAATTTTTTCATATCAAAATTTAATTAAAAATTCAATAACATGTCTGTCTATATAGTATACGCTAGCCTTTCATACTATGTCTTAAATAAACTTAATGGAAATTGACATTAGTATAGTATTGTGACATGCCTAAGTATACACAAATGATAATGTGGATATATGAGTATAGTTTCATACAAGACTGTACGGCACGATACAATTTGAGGATGTATATAGCGTGAGTTCGAATATGGCGATGACGGAGGGAAACACGAAACGTTTGCTTTGAAGATGAGATCTAAAACGGATTTAATTAACGGGAAACGAGGAATTTTGGTACGGAATACTAAAAAAAAAATGTTTCAGGCAGTTCATTTTACTATCATTCGATTTGTAATTTTAGATATGTTTTTATTAAATTGATAAAATTGCCAGTATTCTATAATCTATAATAGCGTCATGTCACTGTAAAATACATTTATCGCTCATATGACTTTATTAACTCATATTGAATTCTACTCGCGTTGCTAGTCAGATTATTAAAATATTCGAATAGTAAAAATATCAATTACAATAATTACAACTACTATGAATAATTTTCATCAATTTACTGACATATCTAAAGTCAAAAAGTTAAGAATAATATTTTTAATTTTGTGTTGGATAATATAACTCCATAAAAAATGTCATTTTAAGTAGTGTTGCATCAGTGATGCAACTATAAAAGAGGCGGGGCCATGCTCTCAATCATTATTAAAAAAATTATCAGAAATTGAATAAAATTTCAATAAAAAAAAAACACGACACAAGACATTTTTGGGAATTTTTTAATTTTGAAAGAGTTCTTCCTCAAACTTTTTAAGTAGGGGTCCAAATATTTTCAGTTACGTCCCTGTATTGCATTTTTTTAAACTGAATAAAATTAAGGAGCCTCTATGTCTGATAGAAATGTTGTTATCACATAGTATAATAAGAATTATGACTCGGAAATCAGAATATCAAAAATCCGGAAATATTTCTTATCTGTTTTATATCTTATCTTTCTTATTTTCAGTTACGGCACTGTATTGCATTTTGTTAACTGAATGAAATTGTGGAGCCTCTGTCTGATAGAAATATTGTTATCAAATAGTATAATAAGAATTGTGACTGAATGCGTGAGTAGCGTTAAAGTCTCCCCAAGCTTTCACACACACCGCCAAAACCGATGTTAGAATCAATAGTGGTATTGTATGTTGTAAGATTCAAAGATCACCCAGTACTATCCTTTTTGTACACATTCAGCTTTGGTAAGTTCTTTCGTTCAAAAAATAATAGCTAAGAAAGTACCGCTTATCGAATTCAGCAACACATCTTCTGCTTTCATCTAAAAATTCCACAGATAAAATTGTGTTTATTTTGTGATTATAATGCTATGCGTGGAAATATATAACATTGGTAGGCAACGACGTTAACGGCGCCGTCATCGGTTCCGATTTTTCCAGTGTGCGTGAAACTGCACTTAACTTGTGTTCAATTTTGTTGAAAAATATATCCTGTTCGTGAAATTTATTGCTCTTGTTATAATTATTTAAGTCCACGGATATAGTTGATTGGGTAACCACGAAGTGAACATATACTTATTGAAAAATCAGTCAGGATTAATAACTGCGGCAAGACGAATGTCAGTACAATTACAAATTCCCACAGGATCAGTCAGAAACTTATGAACGCTTATATTGCTATGAATTTGAATTCGCAAGGAAATTTGATTTATGTTGCTAACTCGCAAGAAAATTTGATTTATGTTGCCCAAAAACTATAATAAATGGTACTTAAAACAAGTTGCTTAAAACTGTTACATCTCCATGAAATGTGATAAAATTTTATTAAAACTCACGTTTCATGAATAATTAATAAAATAAATTGCACAAGGTATTATAATATGAATTAATTAAAGTTTTGTTAGGGTTCAATACCAAAAATTTATAATAAGCATTCATCATTAGCTTAAAGAGAGAGACCTTTTGAATCGATACAAAACAATAATAATTTTAATCCCTCTAACTTCAAATTTGGAAGTTTATATTTTAAAGAACGCAGTTTTCAAAAATTTCAGATACAAATTAATATTATATATTTTCTGAAGGAACTGTGTTTTCGAAACTATAGTCTCCAATATTTGTTTTATATAATTACAAATTAAGCCTTTCCGTTTTTATTTTCTTTTCGATGCTGTCCAAATGAATCAGAATAAATTTTGCATCTTACAGTCAAATTTTTGTTATAAATCTTCTTAAGTGTTCGTTCTGAAAATCATATCAATGATTCCTCGAATTATTTTATGAAAAAATTTATTTATTGAAGCTAAATGAAGAAAAAATCCACTGTTCTCATTAACAAAAATATATTATTATGCCAAATCTACCCTTCACGTGTATCTGCCAAATATGTATTTAAAAAATCTAGGGCAAAACACTTACAAAAATTTTTTGCAATAGCTCAAATCATTTATTTACACACTTAACTTTTTTCAAACTTGACCGCTTTTTCTCTAATTTATGACAGGTAATAATTTGAAGGTTATATTTTATTTCAATTTAAAAAAAAAGACTGTCTCTTTTTTATCAATATTTCTTATCGTATTTGATCACGTGAAACTGATAAACATTTCAGTGAAATCCACTTAAAACACTTAAAAGTATATCTACAAAATTCGTGGTATTTTATACGCTTATCTTACTTGAAATCCTCTCTAGTCAACAAATTTAAGTAGGCATTTTTAAATGCAGTGATCTAATTTCTAGAATTTTATAGCTATAAAGCATTTTTGATTTAGTAAAATAAATAATAACCACAGTTAATTTACTGGAATTTCCAACAATGATAAACTTTAAAAATTATTTGTTTACTTTTTGGTTTGCTGATATTGTCGATTCTCATTAGTCATCTGAGATAAAATGGCCTTGAAATCGATACTAGTATCTCGAAAACTTAACTACAGACGGCACTGGCTATATGAGACAACAGTGTGTTTCAAACACTCCTCTCAATCTAGATCTTGAAGATTAACTCGATACTATTTTGTCGTAAGTAAACACTCGTCCATATGGATATTGATACTTCGCTTTCAAATCAAAATTATCAGACTATTTGTGATATTCATCTTGTAAATTCCCCATATCTTCCAAGTTCATTGGTACACTGAATTAAAGTTACTGATTATTAAGAAAAGATTACCAAATCTGAAGTAGATATACCCACATCTTTTGACTCATACGAAGTTCAATGAAACAGGGTACACCGAAGAGAGAACAGAATTAAGGCAAGTTAAAAACAAATCATTATTTCAAAAATAGAGGCAATATAAGTTATTTTTTGTTGTGATTTAAAATTAACATTCTATTAAGGCTTGTTTATACATTTTCAACAGCTGATATGTCAGTATAGAGTTCTTGGCTTTTTTAATTGATTTATATTACATTACGAGTTACCGATTTTATGTTCAAATGATACCAGTACTATGCGAATAGCTGACCTGTAACTTGATGGGGGGAGTGATGACAAACTCGCATATGAGAGATCTTACCTGATATATTCTAACAATTTCAGCAGCTGGCCACGTTAAATCGCCCGATAGCTGGCACAATGTAAGCAAGGCTTTAGATTATCTTAACCTGATTTATCTGCGTACACCTGACTTCCTATTATCAAAAACAAGACAAATAAACCTTTGAACATTAACTATTTTTATTAAAAAAAAACCCTCTGGCTGTGTTATAAATTATGTACCCTTTTAGGGTTCCGCAGTATTCTAAATGGATTCGGAGATATACTTTTTTTTATTATAAAAAATGAAAGTGCATAACAAGATCTATTAGCATGATGTAAGACCATTAAATTTCTCTAATAGTCTAATTTCTATAACCTTGAATTTTAATTATGTTTAATCGATCAACTAACACTCATTATAAATAATTGTTTACATTTAGAATTAACACATAAATTCATACAGTCACGATATTTCACACCGAGTAACAGATTTAAAGCATTATCTCATAATGGTAGTTGATTAGAGCTTCTTGGATTCTTGAAATAGTAAATTACATCAAAGTGATGCGAAATCAGCCGAACGTGTGATTTAACATGCTATCTGGCTTACTTCGCATCTTGTTGCCATATCAACACTCTCATGTCTAGGTATTTAGCTATTTATAATTTTCGAATACTACCTTTATCATTTAAAATACCTTCAAACAATATCTTTCAATTGAAGTAAAAAACCAACTTTACTTGTCTTGTAATGGTTCATGAAATGAACGACATCGTAGAACAGAGCGAAGGGAGTTATTATACAGCGTGGAGATTTATGCGTTCGACTATCGGCGAAAGAATATACTTCTCAGTAATAACGCCACGTTTAAAGAAATAAAATTGGCTTCGTTAAAAAACATAATCACCAATTAAAAAAGGTTTAAATAAGGTTACTTGCTCAGCTTCAGTATTCGTTCTCCAACAAGTCTTGCCAATAATATTATAAGCAAAGTCCAGGCCTGTTTCTGCGAGTATACAAACTTACACATCAACATATTATAGTAAGGATGGCTCCGTATCATATAGGAATACTCGTGACACAGTTAGGGATGAGCTATCGTAGTATATTCGACCAATCTAAGTAAGAGGGAGAAAGACAGATATAAATTCGACCAATCTATGGTCTTGAAGGAATGGATAGTTTTTCACTATATATGTATCTCAGAAAAGAGGAAGATGTCAACAGAACTACACCTGGGATGAACCATCTCAGACAACCTAAGAAGATTTAAAACATTCACCAGCCTAAGACCTGTTGACGAGGTTTATCATAGCATGTTAGCATGTTAGCATTATAGATTCGAAAGAAACATGGAGAGGAAAAACTTCTCAAGTAGTACGAGGTTCGGATAAAACATCAAATTATATAAAAAATAATTGGATGTTTGGGGTATACCAAAATTTCAATCATCTCTAGATATTTTTCTTTCTAAACGAAATCCAACTGAATTAGAGACCATGCTAAAACTGCTTAGCAGAGACCAGACGGGGAAGCACAATAGATCTTTTAGTACAATAAACATGCCTAACTCTTTCACTAAAGAGTTAAACTATTACAAAACCCTTTACCATTAAAATAACAAACCACTTAACCGATACGATTATTTAATATATAATACGCTTTATTTACAAAATATATATTAAAGTTTTACTATTATTCAAAAACGATAAAAAAAAATTCTGTTCTTATCAACAAAATTCAAACAGATTACCATTATTAAGTATTGTCTGCATTGAACTGGTAAATATCCATTATTATTTTTCTCCAATACTTGCAACACCACCACTCCATATCAATTTTACATTAGACACAAACAAAACGATAGGATATTTTTCAATATAAAAAAAATAGGAAAATATGACCTCACTTTTTTAATTAAAATATTCTCAATACCACATATATAAAAATTTTTGTATATATCAACCCATATTGTAACATAAATAAAAGATATATCTCTAAACCAGTTTATACAAATTAAATGATAATTAATAAAGTTTTTTTTTTTTTGCTTTTAAAATTGTTAAAAACTCTTGAATTAAACTAATTTATTTTATTAATATTAATTGTATTTTGTAGACTACTTACCATATACACATTAATTAACTGTGTTGTTTGTAAATATTTAATTAATCAGTTTCAATTAAAATGTTTCTTTTAATTTAAAAAGAAACTGTTTGTGCAACTTTTGTGGAGTTCAATTAAATTGAGTATCGTATCGTATACATATTGTTTAAATAAAATAAAAAAACACATATTTTTGTTGGAGACTCTCATATCTATATACAATAATGATTCAGTGGAATTTATTTTTATGTTAAAAAAAATAATTGTTCTTTGTTGAAGAAATTTTTTTGTATGCATCGAAAAAGTTAACACGTTTAATAGTTTCAGTTTATAATTTCAAGTGCTATTGACTTTTGTGTTTAGTGAGTGAATTAAGTGTGTTCATCGTATAATTTAACTGTAAGTATATAATATAAACGAAAATATTATACAAGTTTTTTTGTTGTAAAAACCATTAACAACTTTTGTTCTAAACAGTTTTTCGAAAAGAACGTTACTTTTGGAATCGATTACCTAATGGGATTCATGTCTACCTGTGTATTTCCGAAACGATAACAGATTTAGACGAATAGTTAAAATGGCAAAAATATTCTTTGCATTATTTCTCAGCAGTTTTTGTATATACAAATTTTCTCTAAAAATATCTCACTCACTTTTTTCTCAATTAATATCGGATGTATCGTTAGTTGAGACTTTTGGATCACTAGTTTGATTTTTCTTTAAAATTGTTAAAGAACAGCTCTTTTCCTTCTTGGATTTTAGTTTTTAAAATATTGAAGGACAGCACGCATCGATCAATCAACGAAAATATAATATATAATATATTCATAATGCGTCTTAACTTCTTTACACACATGGTAATCTCATTTACGTATAAAATATCCACCAATATTGAAATTCGAATCAAATTTTATGATACCTGGATTTAAAATACATAAATATCCAGTGACATCTGGTTTAAACTAGTTTTGCAAGGTAGACATCACGTGTTAGAATATTAGAATATAATATCAACATTGAACTTTCCTATTGTTAACTTGATTTGTTTGTATTCTAAGAATTTAAATGACAGGCTATCCGTGGAAAGTAAGTTTAATTTATTACTTAAAATGTGTTAGTTGTAAGTTTGTACACTAACCTCTGATATACGTGGTACTTTTTTTTCTGGAGTATCGTATCTTGGTTCGTTACCGTTAAGTAAGTTCGTTAAGTTTTGATGCCACGTAAAATTGAGTGTCATGCGCGTAGGTTCGTACTCTATAATCTACGGGCCGGGTATATTATAAAAGGTCTCTTCGTCTTGGAAGCGAAATTATTACAGCATTTACTTTTGGTGCATTCTGTTTGGCAGAATTTAGCGAAATTCTACTTATGTGAAGTTCTGCTAAATGTATATAGTACTGTAAACTCGGAAAGTTTCCCAAATCAATTTATTAAAAAGAAATTTTATGTAAATAAAGTTCGACGGAAAAACGAATAGTATTTTTGCAGTTCTAAGGAGGCAGTACTTCGCCAAGTGAAATTTCCCGTATAACGATAAAATTGGAGTCAATAACGATGTCAGCCAATTGACTGATTGTATTCATTCATCTGCTATTATCTGCTTCATTCCCTAGCATATAATGCGTGTAAAATTTCACCCCAATACAATTACACTTTTTTTAATTTTCACTCACTTAACTTCTATTTTTGTTCCATAGTTTTACTTAATCATTTTTATAATTCAACTTTAATATGTAGAATTGTTTGAACTTTGATATAAAAAAAGTAGAAAGGCGCAGTTCGGGTCCGTGTCGTAAATTATTCATGAAAACGTTCTGCACACACACGGCTGCACGCTGTTTTTTCATTTCATTTTCAACGCTGTTCTAACTCTCGCATTCATTCGGCACTGCAACTTTTTATGCTCGATGGATTCCTTTTGACGCGAACTTTCCTCTGATATGCGTTTTCTATAATTCCGAGAATATTTACTAGTCATAAGAAAATCTTCAATTTTTTGTAATTTTCAATTTAATACCAACTTTCCGGCAAATATTTTTATTGTCTCACTATGCCTACACGTAGTGTCCCGCAAGCTCTTCACAATGACACCAGAATCAATATCCTAGCTAAACCATTGTAAACGCATGATTAATCTCGAAGTTACTAGCGATTGAAGTCTTACATTATTTCATCCCACAAGAATGTTCGACTGACCACCAGTGTAAAGAGAGAATAGACGTTTTCATGTCAAAAACAGTAAACTTTATCAGAAGATGAGATATTTCAAATTTAAATGCAATTGGATACTTTCTACACTCATTGCCATGAGAGGAAAACTGTTTGGAATTTTAGATGTTTGTATGTCTGGGATTCTTCGAATGTCATAAGGGTAGGCTGAAAGCGAAAATGTACAAAAAGGCAATATTGAGGACATTCTAAAATCTCTTTTTACTTTTATATTTTTTGTTTGTTAACAATATGCTGTTTATCGAATAAATATGGTTTATTGTCTACAAGTTTTAGTTCAATTAATGCCCTAACATCCTACTTAAACGATGTGCTCATTTTCGCAATAAAAAAAGAACATAAATAATGAAATGTATTGTTCTGATTACGGTGAGAATTACTACAATACTGTGTTAAATACAAACAATACAAAAACACCTATCAGACACCGGCACCAACTTATAGTCCCGTGTAAAAATTTATAAAAGATAACATTGAAATATATAAAAACACCTCTCAGACACCGGCACCAACTTATAGTCCCGTGTAAAAATTTACAAAAGATAATGAAATGAACAAGTCGGTGATCGACCCGACATCTGATTTTCGTGTTCATCAGCTACAGAAAGGGCTAACTTGATAACATTGCATCCAGTGAAAAAGTACTAAGTCTGTCTAATTCTAGAAATCTCATAAAAGACGCCATTAAATCTAATGAAAATAGATTTAAATAAATAGAATTGAGCCATAATTATTTATTTAAATACACTAAATTTTTACTTCCATACATATACTACGTGTTTCTGTGTGTCTATGAACAAAATATTTAACGAGAGAAAAATCTAAAGAATATTGGAATTTTATACGAGAAGAAACATTGCCGGCATTCTTACGTCGTCGGACAATATCTCTCAAAGTGGCCCGATCACGATTTAACATTCCTTCTTTAAAACGACAATTTCAATGCTCTAATCAGTCTGGCGCCCTTGAGCGATAGGACAATCACATTAAGAGTTAGTACTATTCTGAGCACATACGAGTATGAATTGATAAGTCTTAATTTAGTAAGTAAAATTCACTTTATTTTTCAACATAGTCTCCTTTTAGCTCGATAGACTCATTCCTCAAATTTATTTATTAAACTTCTCAAAATAAGCGTTCGTTTCAGCTATTACTTCATCATTTGACCCAAATCTCTTTCCACCAAATCATTTCTTAATGTTTGGGAATAGGAAAAAGTCATAAGAGATTAAATGAGGTGAATATGATGGATGGGGAAGCAATTTGAAACCCAATTCACCCTATTTTTGCTGTGTTTTCCATGAATATGATGGTGCATGGTCATGATGGAAGAGCACTTTTTTTTCTTCAAATATGGCCGTTTTTCCTTAATTTTTTCATTCAAAATGCTCGATAATGATGCATAATATTCACCTGTGATGGTTTTACCCTTTTCAAGATAGTCAATGAATATTAAGCCTTGTGCAACCGAAAAGACAGTGGCCATAACCTTACCAGCTGATGCAACAACTTCTACTCATTGTTTTGATTTTGGCGTGTAATGATGAATCCATGTTTCATCAACCATTATGAATCGACGCAAAAATTCAATTGGATTCAGCTGAAACATCTCTAAACATTGCTTAGAAATGGTCATTCGGTTAATTTTTTTAACATTTGTTAATAAACGCAGCATCCATCTTGCTGGCAGCTTTTTCATATACAAGTCTTCGTGTATGATGTTGTGTACACGTTCATATGAGATGCTTAGATGATCATTTCTGGTGTTGTTACCTTTTTTGGCCTTATTGAACATTTACCCAATTATAAATGGTTGCATTTGAAGATGCATGTTCACCTAACACTGTTTTCATATCATCGATGTGAATATGACTTAACAAAAACGACTCTTACTAAGAAACTATTTAATCAAATGCCATAAACATTTGACAGCTTTCGTTTAAAAGAACATTATTAGTGACACATAGATGGCGGAATTCTAAAGACTTAGGCAGTTGATATCTATTATATTTATCCAGTTTGTTAGTAATTTTTTCAAAAATTGTATTCTCTGGTTCTTACAGGGCCTACGTTTTTATATACATCAATTATACAACTCAATTTAAAAGGGATACAAAAATGGGAATTTACAAAATGAAAATTGGCTATATATGGGGGTCGTATGATTCGTTTTACATTTTAAAAAGTTTTATAACATTCACACTCCACTTATACATATGAAATTACCTTCAACAGTAACAAACATTTCAGCATTTTGTTCTTTCTTATCATATAATACAGTTACAAAAACTATTTTAACTGCGTATATAAACACAAAAGTGACTACCATATATTATTAACGTATCGTTCGTTCGTTTGTTACGCACTCAATGACTCAAATAGCCTTGATATAGTTAAAAATATTGCTAAAACGTTTGCGTGTATATTAAATACGGTCAAGTGTAAAAAAATCACTACATTGTCGTACAAACAATAAATTCATAACAAAAAAATCAGTCCTTGATATAAGACGGTTTTCTTTACATATTAATTGAAGTTTTTTTTAATGTTTGATGTTTATATATGTTTATATTTTTCCAGATAATTCCAGTTATATCTAGACTTAAGCCATGTGTTTGTGTGCAGTAATGTAAGTTAACAATCAGAAACCCTTTTTTTTTTGTTATAAATTCCAAATTTTGTGGATAAAACAATGGAAAATAAACAAGAATCAAAATTATTACCAGTTGAAGAAGCATTAATACCAAAAGTTGTTCCAGAACAAAATAATAGTGTTGCACTAACCAATAGCAAAGGTAAGGATTGTGATAAAGCCCTTTTTTTTTATTGATAATATTGAAGTTCAATGTTAACTAACCTTTAATTTTTTTTTTCAATTTTTTTTCTTTGTGACAAAAGTTGAAAAGGTCAAGTTATTATACTTTGACTTTTACGTCCATTTTAAGAACAAAAAAAATATAATTTATGCAACAAATTAATGACAAACGAAAATTGAAAAAAAACCTAGTCACATAAATTAACATTTAATTTGTTTACCACAAAATTTAAGACAGGCATGCGCAAAGTTATGTTTTTTTTGCACAAGTTTTAAATTGAATTGTATATACAAATTTGAATTAATTTTTTTAATGTAATCGATATAAATTCAAAATTTAATAATCAATTATTATTACGCTAAAATCTTGGTCAAATTTTCAACCCTTGGTCTTTTGTTATCAGATTTTTTTTATCTTTAGCATTTTCTTATCAAAGTCAATAACCTTCAGCGATTTTTATCAGTAATTAGCGTTGACATTAAAATAAAATTGAATACACAAAAAATTTAATATTTACACATTTTAAAATTAAATTAAATATTTTAAAAAATTTTTTGGTTTAATAAAATGTCTTAACTTGTGTAAAAATGTGTCGCTGATAATTCGATATTATCAGCGACACATTCATTCACTTGAATTTAATCTAAAGAAACACATTTTCAAAATGTATGTCAACAAGATCTATTGACCTAAATTTCTGAAAATGTGGTCATATCTATATATTACTAGCATTATTTGTCAAGCATATCAAAATCCATGCAGAAACTTCTAAACAAATAATAGACAAACTTTGCGCCGATTTCAAGGTTGCTGATTTAAAAATGACCTTTCTCTTTATCAAAATGAATTTCAGTCTATCATTAATTTTTTTAAAATATATAAGTTTATGATTTTATTTTCAGATGGCCAAAAAGAATCACAAATATTACCTAAAAATGATTCTGAGAAACAGTTAGAAGAAGTAAGTATAACAATGTTTATTTTGAGAATAATTAAATACGAATCTAACGCTATCGCGTTTGCCAAAATCGGTCTAACTGATTTATTTTGTTCTAATTTTGGAAAATGATCTCGTTTTTCAATTCCGATGCATGAGGGGTTAGTCAGGGAATAATTGGGGATAGTCGTTCGCCACCCAGAAATACCATATGAACGTAATGCGAGCTAGAAGGTCAAACCCACAATAATTGCCGGCTGGCAAACTGCAGCATAGTAAAAAAAGGTTCATTTCATTTTGCTACATTTCGTTAAAATAAAATATAAAAAGAAATAATAAATAATTTTTTTCAAATTTCAGCCAGTAAACTATCCAAAATCAGTATTTTTTATTCTTCCATTTACAATATCCGAAAGATATTCATTTCATGCGGTACGAAGTAAGTTAAAAATTTTTCTAAAATCAATTAAAAGAAACCTTCATTTACTTTTCCTTTTTTTGCAGCACTTCTGACCATCTATTTAAGTGATAAATTTGCAATGGGCAATGATTCGGCTACAAAAATTTTTCATTCATTCACAATGTTCGCATATTTTTTCCCATTATTTGGTGCCATGATTGCGGATAGTTGGCTTGGAAAATTTAAGACAATATTTTTTGCGTCTCTTATTTATATCGTAGGAGTATTAACTGTTACGACAGGGAGTTTACCAGTATTATTTAATAGCCAATCTAGGTAGGTAGTTAAGGGAATTTTTAGAATTTTAGCATGGAAAAGATCATCAGTTCATTAGAGAATAAATCGCCTGTCCATTCAATAATTAAAAAACAACGTAAACTAACTATATAAATAAAGACCCAGAAATATCTTGAATCTGAGCCTTTCTGTGGAATACACGAATCTCACGTCAGCGAATTGTCGAAGTCCTGGATAAGTCAATACTTGCTAACAAAAAAAAAACGCTAAGATCTAGATTTTAACAGGCTAGATTTCAAGATCATAATCGAACATCTGTTTGATCGCTGTCAACTTAGATATCATCTCAAGCCAAAAATGACAACTGACACATCTGGAAGGAGGTAATTGAAATTACGTGTCATCGCCTCTGAAATGAGGCATTCTCTCATTCGAAAGAGATTAAAGCAGCGAAGTAAACCAGGCGAATATTAAAATTCTGTCCTATGATCTGGATTTTATTTGGAGCTATTAAACCAATAGAAGAAGATAGATCTCTCAACTCGAAATAACAAAAAGCCTTAAATCTCAACCTTCTACATCCATACGTATCTATCATGTCCTTAATAAAAATTCAGGCCACCTTTGTTTGAAACCTATGATTTCTATTTACAGTTTAATCATCACAATAATTGGATTATTGTTAGTGGCAATGGGTACAGGCGGTATTGTACCATGTATATCAGCATTTGGGGGCGATCAATTTATAGTTCCACAACAAGAACGACAGCTTGTTGAATTCTTTTCAATATTTTTTGTATTTGTAAATATTGGTGTACTTATATCACGTTTTATATCACCCATATTTCGTGGTGATGTACATTGTTTTGGTGAAGATAGTTGTTATACATTAGCATTCTCTGTACCAGCAGTACTTATGACTCTATCAGTTGGTAAGTTTATAGTACTTAAGGTAACCGCACACTATAAACTTTTTTTGGTCAATATTTTAATCTGGTTTTGTAATAGACAGATATAGTTTATATTGGAGTACGCACACTTGCCGATTAAAAATTACTACTTGCACCATGTATTGTAGCCCGATACCGGCTAAAATATTGATAAAAAGTTTGCAGTGTGCGCCGTGCGGACACTTTTAGAATTAATGAGGTACATGCATGTTCCTAATTGAAATATATTTTATTAGTACAATTTAAAAACCGGATTACATGAAAACATAACATCAACTATATTATGGCTTAATCTTGCTGAGTTGTGTTTTAACCCAGTAATCAAGTCATGAAAAAGGAATGTTTCTTAATGACGATGTAGTTTTGTGTGTTTCAGTACGGCGTCTTTTGTGTCCCTTTTTTGGTTTGTGCTCAAAAACCACTGACCTCTGTATGACTAGACACATTATCCTATATTACGCCATTAGCCAAAATTGAAGTGCTCCTCAGCTACCTATGTGTGTTAATACATGTGTTGCACACATAAAGTTTTTAGTACCTTAGCTAGTTAAAGCGATGTTGTCTATCCTTCAATTTTGTACGTTATTCAGTTATATAGAGGTCAGTGTCAAAAACACTCATATATGTAATACTCCTATATGGACAGTTTCTATAAGTGGAAACTCCATCTCTCCATCCTCCGCGACACACTGTCCATCCTGCGCATGCCTGTCATATAGGAGTCATATATGTACTGCGTAATCAATATAATCGGCACCCTAATGTTGGGACATTCTTTCCTATACCAACTGACCATGTAGGAGTATTACATATATGACTCCTATATGGCAGGCATGCGCAGCATGAACAGTATATCTCGGAGGATGGAGAGAATCAATATAATCGGCACCCTAATGTTGGGACAGCTTTCACTTATGTAATATAGGAGTATTACATATATGCAAACACTTAACTAGTGCGTTCTACGAGAACATGTGTCTGGTAAAATGTACTTGGCCATTGGCCCATTTGCGTACAGTTTTCAATTTTAAAATGTAACATCTTCATCAATTTTGTAACTATGATTTTGTAAATGATCAAAAACTTATGCAGCTCCTTCATTGCAGGGTAAATTTTTTAATGAATTTTATTTTTCTGGTTTTCAGTTTTCTATTTGCTTGCACGAAAAAGATATTGTGTTAAAAAACCACAAGGAAACATGGTTGTAGAAGTATTCAGATGTATTAGGGTTAGTATATTCTTTATTTTCTATTTTACTCAAAATATTACTTACAAAATCTTACCTGAAGCCATGTCTAAATATGAGTGATGATAGGAGGCGTATTTTTGTAATTTACCGAAGTACAAATTAGAGTAAAGAATATTAAAATAAAACAAATATTTGAGATTCTCGTAACAATATTTTTATTTTGACTATAGTTTCGAAAATACAGTTCCTTCTTCTGAAAATATATCATAATTATTATATATTTTCTGAAGAAAGAACTGTGTTTCCGAAACCATAATCAAAATAAAGAAATATTAAAAAAATCTCAAATATTTGTTTTATTTAATAAATACAAATAATGTTGGAATTTATAATGGATCTATTAAAATTATATGTTCTATCGAATTTAGGGCGGGAGCACACGAGCGTTATTAATGACGGACGTTATTTAAACGAATGTTGATTTTAACGTGCGTCGATTTTAGGGACACACGAGACGTTTTCAATCAAATTGTATGACGTCGTTTGAATTAACGGACGACGGATGTTAATGAAGACACTCATATGTTCATACGTTCACTTATTTGACGCAAGTTACTCAACGCGCGTTATTTTTGCATGGGCAATCTTAAAATTTCAATAAAATAAAAACTTTATAGAAATTTAGGAATAAATAAACATTTGCTTGTCTTAAACTTCCTAACATGCGGGTAGTTCTCGGGTTGATATTCCAATAGTATCTAAAAATTGCCATCTTACCGTCAACATAAAATATATATTTTACTAATTTATCTAATTTTTTTCTAGTATGCAATGTCACGTAAAAAAATAATGAAAAAGTACAAACGTAGAAGTCATTGGTTAGATTATGCTGATGATAAATACGAAAAATCATTTATTGACGGAGTAAAAACTGTTTTACAAGTCTTAGTATTATATATACCATTACCAATATTTTGGGCATTATTCGATCAAGAAGGTTCCCGTTGGACATTGCAAGCAAAACAAATGAATGGTCAAATTGGTAGCTGGTTTACAATAAAACCAGATCAAATGCAAACATTAAATCCATTGTTTTGTTTAATATTAATCCCGTTATTTGATAAAGTTATTTATCCAGCATTTGCTAAATATAATTTCTTAAAGTTTCCATTACAACGAATCTTTTATGGTGGATTGTTAGCGGCATGCGCTTTTATTGTTTCTGGGTCTGTAGAAATAGTTTTAGAGGTATTTATATTTTTTTATATTTTGTTTTATTATACATTTTATAAGTGCGACAAAAAATGGCATGACTGTTACATGACATCACTCAAACTATTGTCTTTTTCAGGGATTCTAATCAAACTAAAATTCGGTTAAAACCGTTTAATTTGCGTAACCTTAACGGAAATCGCTGAATTTCTCTCACCCTTCATTCTAACTTTAGTTGTTTCTCTGGTGGGATTTACGGTGACCTCTAATTACCTCTATGGGGAATTTAAGATTATTTAAGATCCTTTTCTCAAATTTTGGTAGCGCTGATATTGATTAACCCCATTGGTATCCTTTGTAGACGTTATCCTTAAGTGATAGAGGCATTTCCTGTGTTTTTTTCACAGTCAATAACATTGAACTACTTTCTATTTCCATGAGGGAGTGAGATAGATATTTTGTCTACGATTCTCAGTCATAATCCCGATTACAGTGGTATTTTCCCGACTTTTATCTAAGAGCCAAGGTGCTCTTCAAATCATAGAAATATTTTAAGATACAAGTGAAAAAGAATGGAAATCGATCGGATCGTCGTTTTTCTGCCTTCACTTCATGATGAAAGTAGTATAGTAAACTATTCATTTCGCGGCACCCTGCGTTTCTTAAGTGAAGTCCAACGCTTTGATCTTGTAGCGAAAGGGTGCGTGTGATAAATAAAATACTTGAAATGTATATTTTTGTAAACTTTATTTCACTACTTTTTGGATAAAAATTACGACTTTTAGATTATACTTTGAATTGTATTAACTTTTTGATTTCAACGAATGTTTGATTGTTACTGAACTAACGTTGAATTGTTACTGAACCAATTTTGAATTGTTATGAACTGAACTAATGTTGATGTGTGACTGTTTTCAACTGAACTGAATTGTGTAATGTTGATGTGCGACTGACTGTTAGCTGTTGTTGTCTTGCTTTATATATCTGAAATGTACGCGTTCTAAGAAGGTGCGAGAGTCGCATTGAATATTCTTTACATTACCAGAACATACCTATAAAGTCGATCCGATTCCATACGTGCATATATGTATACGTAAGCATATAAAAAGAGACAAAGATATACGTGTATACGTAAATGTATCGTTTTGTACTGTATGGCAGGTTTAATTGCAATGTTGACACTGATGGGCCAGATATGTGTGTCTGGTATATGAGTGTGAGTCGCCTACAATATTATAATGATCCGTAATTTAGCCCCATTTTCAGAGCCGGTCAATAATATTGAGTCGTCTAAATTAATTTTTTTTTTATAGAATACGTATAACAAATTACCAACCGATGGTTTAAGTGAATTACGAATTTTTAATGGATACGATTGTCCATTAAATATTTCATTCCATAAAAATGGAACAAATGTTATAATCGATAATTTAGATTCATATGTTCTAAAAAATATTAAGTATTCAAGGAACACGTTGCATAATAAGATACCATATAGTGTGAAATCTAATTGTAGTGGTGAATTTACAAACGAACATATTTTCAAAATAATTAATGAAGATCAATCGTCATTCTTCTTTAAAAAAAGTGGGCTAGATGATGCTTCAGATATGGTTTACTTCCATGATAACACCGATGAATTGAAAGTTAATGGAATGCCACTATTAAGGTCAGTGTACTTAAATTAAACAAAAACGATTTGTCAAAATAATTGGGAAATTGTAACGGGAATTTTCAACTAACTCTACTTTAGGGCTTAAGTTCTAATTAAAGAACACATAGTATCACGATCATGTTCGTAAAAAGATATTTTTAAACGAGCCACTTATGGATATAAGAGCTATATAACTCACAATAAATACGACATTAACGTTTATGTTTTCTCCTGTCATGCCTGAGCCCCAGACTGATTTTTTTAAAAGTGTATTTTATCATTTGTTTTAGAATTCTGGTAAATTCGATCGAAAGTTACAATATTCAAATTCGTAAACATCATGAACCGTTACACGAATTCAATTCAACAAATTTGGATAATCAACATTCATTCTTGCCGGATCAATATGAATTGTATATAAATAATACAAAAGTACAAGATTTAGATCTGAAACTAGGCGAAGTGTACACATTAATTATTGATCCAGATGAAGAATCAGGTACCTTTGTAAGTAATTTACATATTTTTATTTATTTAATTTTCTTATATTTTCAAACTAGTGTTGTGTACCTTATAACTAAGTAACATGATATTTTTCTCCGTCAAGGAGCTAATTTTAAAATACTGAACTTCCATACAAACGCTCATAAGTTGATTTTCGAAAAACGCTGAAAACGTATTTCTTCGTTTACTATTAATATCCGAACTACCTATTTTCGTGTCTCTAACTTATATACAGATAAAGTTTAGTCTTGACTTTTATTTCATGTTATATAACGATTTATAGTGTAATATACTTGTAGTTTATAGTTTCTATAGAAATGCCTGCATTAAAAAAATTTTTGAAATAAATTATTTGTCAATAAATTTAAAATCTAAAAAAATTGACGTTTCGAATTGTCAAAATTTAGAGAGAGAAAAAAATCACCTATTTCACTCTCTTTCTAAATTTTCTAAACATCCCTATATCTTAGAGCACTTCTACGCTGTCTAAGGAACATCTCTTCCAAATTTCATGTTTCTAACTTCATTAGTTTTGTATTGGTGATGATGTTTCAATACTATTTTATAAAATTTTCATCGTTTTCAATCTCTTATTTACTTTGCTTTGCAATTAACTCCATAAATCCATAATCATAAATTGAAAATACAATTTTTTTTAAATTCAGTCATTTTATAAGATTTTCATTTTACAAGTACACACCTTTTCAATATCGCTATTCTGACTTCTCAATTTTAAAGCCTAATTAAAAATTATGTAACTTTTCGTTATAATCCAATTCTCTTACGTATATGAACGACTCTGCATCGTATTCGATGGGGATTCAGGCACTCTTCCGTTTTCGCAAACGGAGGCAGCTACCGCCAATTTCTATCCTATTTTTGTAAAATGAAAAATACTATTTTATTTTTAGCCAATGCATATGGTTAAAGAAGAGAAACCAGAAACGTTACATATGTTATGGCTATTACCACAATATTTAGTGATGGCTGTCGGTGAAGTCATGTTTTCTGTAACTGGTTTAGAATTCTCATATTCACAAGCGCCAGCTAGTATGAAATCTGTATTACAAGCTTTCTGGCTACTGACAACGGCATTTGGTAATTTGATTGTCGTAATTATAGCTGGTGTAAAAATTTCCGATTCTCAGGTATTGTAAAGCATCATTTTTTTTCGCAGTTAGAAAATCTTTAACAAATTTTATGATGTATTCTTTTTTGCAGTCTGTTGAATTTTTCTTCTTTGCCGCATTAATGTTTTTCACAATGATTATTTTTGCATGGTTGTCACGATCATTTAAACCTGCCGAGAGAGAAAAGAAACAAGATGTCGTATGTGAGTATCAATCATGGATGGAATTGTCACAAATGAAATAAGTACAAAAAGAAATTGATATAAATGAACAAAGAATATTTGTACATGTTTTTTAAATAAAAATTTTAAACTGAAACTTTCATGATTTTTTTTTTACTGTTGAAAAGTTAGTGTATTTAAGTATCCATTTATTGTTTTAAGGTTGATCGGACACATGTATAGGTAAAATCGGCAATGTATAGATAAAAATCTGAATTTTTGATATGTTATTTCATAAAATAATTTTTTGGAAAAAATCTGACGAAGGGTTTTCATGTAATTAATCATGAAAAATTGGAATTTTAACATGTTGTGAATAGCAAATGTTGAATGAACGCATACATTTTCGAAAATGTTGCTCCACCTTCTATAGATTAAAAAGTCAAAAGCTTCTACTTTTATAAATTAAATCTCGTGCATTACGTTAAAATGTAAAAAAAATTAGTCTGACGAAAAGTTTTGTAAATATCTTCTAAATTAAAAAGATAAAAAATTCACGTAAATTTTCGTCAAATCGTCAAAAGACGATTATTTATTATTTTTAGTAATTAAATGATTATCATTTAATACATCACATAAATCCGATTACTAGTGATGTTAGATGCTATCTAAATTTGAATAATTTACAGATTAAAATTTTTAATTTCTGTTAAAGTGTTTCTGCAGTTTATTATGAAATGTACTGTACTGTCCGGTCAACCTTAACAACTCTATTGAATCGACAAAGACAGGCTAGCATTGCATCCCCGCTAGATACCCTCTATTATTTAGCACCCCATGTTATGTTATTGCAATTTTTTTCGCAATCGTGTGATCGTCCTTCGTTTATTAAAAAAAAAACCATGTTAATTAACCAATTTTTTAACCAGTTTAACAATTGGCCCATAATTATTTAACTTTGATTCTTAAGTTTTTTAAAAAGTCTTGTGTTAAATAAACTAACTATTCGATATTAACGCCATCTAGCGGATCCATTATTATTTGGCACCCCATGTTAAGTTATTGCAATTATTTTCGCAATCGTTGGATGTCCCCTTTGGTGGTCTATGATGGCCTATTTTTGTCGTTTGATCGACCTTCGTTCTGCAGAAAAGTTTAGTCAATTAACCGCCCCCTTTTTTTTTTTAATAATTGACAAACTGCCGATGTTGGGATTCGAACCCATATCCTCCTAGTTCCAAGTACACACAACGCGGTTGGCTGGTCGTCCTTACCTGACTTTAATTTGCCAAATCCCACTAGTAAGATGTGTTATGTATGTTTAAGGAAACGAACTAATTAAGATTATCAGGAGAATATACTGTAGGGCTAATACATCCGTTTTACTTCTGGGTTTGGGGGATAAGAATTAGAATAGACATGTAAAAGTAATCGACAACGACTGATGTTAGTGTGGAATCTATAATTTTTAGGATTGCTGTGTTACTTAGTAATAACATTTCCAATGTTAAAATTCCTCGTTCGCGAATCCTCGAATGTGGAAAACTACTATATAATACAAAATAATGGAAAAATTTCATATGTAAAACTAATAAAAATTTTAAAAAAATTTTACTAATTGTAAGAATACTTGACCTAGTTTCTTCTGTCGATAACGTACGTATTACTTTTAAAATATATTGATATTAAATTAAATTAATGACAATATTCTGAACGTCTTCTAATTGCTCAGAATTGGTAACTGGAGTAAGTTATATTATAAATGGACTACTTTGGAAACTTATATTAATTATATTGTTAATATATATTTATCACCATTTTTATATATTTATTATAACACATTCGCTTTAATTAAATAAAATAAGTATCTCAGGCTGACCTAGAAAATTAAATAGTATTTAAATTATTAATAACAATAATCATTTATAATATTTAATATCTATGTTTTTTTCAATTTTCAAGATTTAATACACAACTGTAAACGAAATTTTCATTCTTCGAAAAAAGTTTAGGATTATTAATCGTTTCAAAAATGAATCGAGTAAATATTAATTTTGAACCAAATATTAATTGAAAAATTAATTGGCATTGCTATGGTGGATCAAATATTATATTCGTGGATTAGAATGTCAAGCCGCGTCCACACTATGCCGAATGGTGTTCAACTTGTCCACCATATGTGTGGACTAGTCGACCGACACAACTGTACCGACACCTATATCGAGTGTGTTTTACTAAAACGCCTTTCCGTTTTCTAATATTATTAGTATTATTATTATTATTAATATTTTCAATATTATTGATTATTATTAATCACCTATATGTAGCTTAGAAGTCGAGCAACATACTTCGACACGTCCACACTACTGTTGTCGAATCGATTCTCTTGATCCGTACCGACTTGATTCGGGTTGCGTTCGACTCGACTCGACATGTTTCGATAAAGCCGGGCGACACGTACACATTTGTTCGACCGTGTCGATCGACACCATTCGGCATAGTGTGGACGCGGCTTAAGATTTCTCATATTGACAGACGGATGTAAATACCAAAAAAATTGTTTCTCCGATAAATATTTTCAACCGTTAAAAGTCGGGACAGGGTATGACTATGAATAAAGATAAGGCTCCCGTGCTAAATTTCAGATGACTTAAAGGTTAAAAAAATTAAATTAACCTTAAAATAATTTTTACGATCACCGCAAAAAATAGAAATACCAACTGCGTAATTTGAATATTTCAGCCTAGTACAATGATAAGATGAATCATGAGTCATGACACACTTTTATCAAAGTTTCCGTCCCTGATGAGAATAATAGTTTTCATTTTTAAGATGCAATAAATATTTTATAATCTCATGGGTAGTTTATTGATTGTGATAATGAAAGCATTATTGTTAATTCAGACCACATGTGAAGAATACGCAGATGAATTCTATTATCAATGGAAAATAATATTTTGTTATTTAATCAGATATCGATTAGCAAAATCCACTTTGAAGACTGGAGACTTTAAAAGAAGTCTGGCTCCATTCGCAACCTATCCAGAACCTAGATAATTCACTAGTGATAAAGATGTAAAATAGTTTTTTCCAAGTATCGAGAAAACTATGAAGTTGGTCCAGAAGTGCATTAAGATAATTCGCCGCCTTAGACAGTTGCAAAATTGTCGCTACCTTATATTAAGGTACAGTTTTTCAAGCTGACGCTTAGCGCTGATATCGGGTGCTGAAATATACCACGTGATCACGCACGTGACTCATTATTCAAAAATGTTATCAGGCTTGTACGCTTTCAAATTAAAAATTATATTTTTCTATTACTGATCAGCCATGTAACGCTATAACTAGTGTAAACTATCAAAATTTTGCCGCCCAAGGCAGCTGTCTTACCTGGATTTTTTCAAAAACCGAATCGATTCGGCACAAATCAACACTAATATGTAAAATTTTGAAAAAATGGATTATGCTACTTTGGAATCGTGTTTTTGTACTTTCACTGTATAAAAAATCTCAAATCTTTACACAAAAATGTAAACTTAGGTCAAATAAGGAGTACCAAAAACTGTACTATCACAATTATTTTGCATTAAAATTCAATTTGACACATAATTTAATTCTATAATTTAAGTATGAAAAAATTCTTGTTACCGGTTTTGACAGTCAAAAAAACTATCTTTCAAATTATAATGGATGTTCATTAATTCGAACATTCCAGTTGTATAAAATTGTCCAAATTTTTGTATTTTTTTGTAATCGAAATTTATTTGTGCGTCTTGAAAAATGTTTTGTAGTTAAAATTATTGTATAATTTAAAAGTTTCGACTTTATTTGTGACTTGCATGCAATGATATTTATAAGGTAATTTTCCTCGGTTTAATCTGATTAAAATATTTGTAATTTTATTGAAATCAAATTTTACTACAATCTATTATATATGATCCTATCTACTGAAATTATATTATTTGCAATTATATTATTCTAATTCAACCGACTATTGGTAACTTGATTTAATGTACTTTATAATTCCTCCGTTTAATGCTGCGTCCACATATGCGCGTGCGCGGTACGCGCGCCGCTCGTGCGCATCGAATTCGTCATATTTGGACAGTGCGCGCGTACAATGATCCATTTGAAGTCGGTTTTTTCAACGAACACTTTGTAGGTTCGCAGTTCATATTTGGACGTGTTCGTGATAGGTTCGTCGTTTTCAGCCCTCATATGATTATTGTTTTTTTTAATATTAATTGAAATGTAGTATTTATGTTCAACTTGAACATTTTTCAGCTGAACTAAAATGTAAACATTTTAATTAATATCTTTAGATTATTTTCAGGCTTAAATAACGGGTTTTTGTGATTGATTCAACTTCACTGCAATATGAATATACGTTCGTAGGTTTCCTATGGATCGCTGGAGGTTGGTTGAAATCAACAATTCCAACAAACTAAAGGCGAGCGGCGCGCACATCACTCGGGGTTTGTGGCGCGTAAATATGGCCAGTAAGAAAATTTGCCTAGTCTACGTAGCTCTTACATGATGAATTATTTTTCTTTAATAGGACAAATTCATAATAATAACAATTAGATTTTATTGCGTTTTAGTTTTGTATTTTTTTATTATCTTAATAATTTATAATAATGATAATTGTTTATAATTATTATATCAAAACGTTTCCACTTAATTTTATTTCATCAAAATTAAAAACGTGGAATTGTGTTTCATAATAATTCCCATTTTATTACAATTTCTAATAATAATCATCAAACTTTAATTTGAGAGTTGATTACATAAAGCTGTTTAAAGAAATAAAACTTTAAAGATATCTAGATCTGACAGTTTAATTTATTTACACTTTGCGGTATATTCAATTACTGGCGATTGGCGACATAACGAAAAAAATTTGCACTAATTATGGGGCAGGTCTATGTATCAGACGTCAAAAATTTGAAAGTTGATATTTGTCAAAAGTTAAAGAAGATAAATTTTATACAGAAATTTTTTAAGCTTTCCAAATTTTAGACGTTGGTCATGAGCGCGCATAGAACGAATAATGAAATTAGGTCTCCACCTATGATTTATTGTTAGGAAGGGTTACCTATTGTTTTATTCTTTATTTTACTAAATGAGATTATCTGTTTCAAAGAAAGCCGAAATTTAAATTTTTCAATAAATTTAACAATAATTAAATTTCATGAAATTACGCACACAATACTTGTTGGTAGCCACTGTTACATTTATGCATTTATCTCGCTTCCATTTCTAAATCCTTCTTAAAATTTCTGGTACGTAAATTAATATTAATTCTGGAAGTCCTAAAATGGAAAAATATATGATAATTTAAAAATACTAATTCTATTCATCACAAAGAATGATTAGAAAACTCCCCTGACAATAGATAAATAATTCTGAATAATTTATATTTCCCACAATCAGTGGCGTACCTGACGAATTCAGTAGAAGAGGTAACACTAGCGGTTCTCGAATTAATTGTAATTGCAATGTTCTACTTGTCACCATGCATAAATAAAGATAGTTTAATGAAGTTGGATGATGCTACCTCCTACCTCCCTATTTTCAAGTGTCGAATGGGGAAGGTTTATTACCTAGTAGGTGTTTCTGCCAGAAGGTGGAAGGGCATATCATTCGGCTCGTTACAGTCCAGGCAGATCGCACTATCCTCCAACTTCATAAGGAATAGATACCTTTTGAGCCTGCAGTTTTGGGTAATAACCCAAAACAAAAGGTTTATCTGCTTTCGGTTTTTGCCAACAAGCCAGGTTGACCTGGTGGCGTTGTACCCATCTCTCATTTGTTTAGCTTGTCTGCAGTCTGCTGCAATATCTTCCCAATTCCTGTTCATTGATTTATCTTCTAGTTATTCCTAGATATGGTTCCGGTCTCTACTATGGAAGTGCGGCTCCTTCACAGGCGATTTCGTCAACTGTTTTGTTGCTCTCAACTCCGCAGTGTCTTGGTACCCACATCCAGGTGACTTCTTTCGTCCTTACCAGGCTCTCCAGTGATTTCTACGTATTCGAGAACCACAAAAGATGTTACATTAACGGAGCAGATTGCTTTAAGTGCATCTTGATTATGCAGACAGATATAAGCCTGCCGCTCAGTGACAACTCTCTTCTCATTTGTGCTACTGAAAGTATGGCATAAAACTCTGTTTGAAAAACAGTAGTGTATCGTCGAAGCGCGAAGTTGGCTTTAACGTCCTTGTTTTTCACGTATACTCTAGCCCCCAATTAACCCTCTTCTAGTTTAGAACCATTCGTGTAGCCTACTAGGGAGTCTTCCATCGTCTCTTCTGTCCACTTTTTACACATCGAAACATTTTTTCAAAAACCGAATGAATAAGGCACAAATCAGTTATAAAATTTAAAAAAAAGTACGCCACTGTTGCTGGCTATAGTACCAGCTAGAGATTGTAATATTGCGATGACCCAACGCAGATGATATTTAAACATGTGTATACAGTTTTAAAAATCGATTCAAAATTATCGACAGAAACAAATAAATTATAAACACAATCTACTCTGTAGATCTGCCATATCAATGACATTTTGTATACATATATACAGCTGTGATTAGACACATAAATTACGATGCTAAAGTGGTTATTATAAAAACAACATCGCTAAATAAACACTACAAAACTTTAGTGAGGCTTTTCGTTAAGTTACATAGACAATTTCAATATTTTCCTTTTTTTGTTAAAAAATTTATTTACTTAAATCATGGACATATTGTAAATGGATCGCGTTCAATCAACACACGTAATTTAAAGCGTGCCAGATTTTTAGAGTCGACACTTGCCGAATCTATTCAGTTATTAGACCAAGCTAGGAACTAAATGGGACTTATAAATGGGATTTATACCAATTTCGTACAGAAATTGGAATCAATCAAAATAAGTTCAGAATGATTTCAGATATCTTGGGTAGTTTAAAATTCCAAACCGTTCCAAAGTTATAGCCGTTTGCTAACGATGGCAATATGTGAAGCCTTGTTTTGTATACTTGACGTTAGCATGAGCCAACGTTGAATTGCCAACCTAAGGACTCAGGATCCTAGATAAAATATAGTAGTGGGTACTCAGGACACGTATATATATATATATATATATATATATATATATATATGATTGGAACGTAAATTATATCAGACCGTTTTTTTTTTAAATTGTTTTTTATAAACTACTGTCTATTTATCCATTATTAATTAGTATGGCTGCCTTTCGGTTATATTTTACCAACGGAAGTGACTAGCGTTTACTTAATTTGACGTTTAAGTAATATGCCTGGATATTGATAACATTCGTTGACATCAAATGCTTGATATGAAAAATCATACACATTTAGAATGGAAATCAAACTCACGATCTTTGGCATTCTAAACCAACGCTCTACCTCTGAGCTACCTAAGATGTTATGATACCGGGATGAATATAATTTCTCACTAACTTCATATCAATGTATTATTAATTTGTTTGTTTACTATTTACATATTTTTAATTGTTTTTTGTAAACTGGCATCTATTTATATCCATTGTAAGTCTGATTGCCTTTCGGTTATATTATATCACGGGAAGCGACTAGTGTTTACTTAATTTGACATTTAAGTAATAGATCCGAACATTTTTACTTTGACATCAAATGTTTGATATGGTACACACTATTATGGACTGGAATATACTTTGAATCGCTGACCAATTAATAGGACTACCTGACTTTTTATGACCAATTAGATGGTATAATTGTTTTTTTGAAATTCCATGGATGGGGTGCTAGCATCCTGGAGCCTATACAACTGCTTTATAGTTTACAACAATATAATTATCAACTATGCGCGTAGTTTATTTATATAGGTCCATGGTTTAAAATTCAACAAAGCATCATCATAAAATCATCATTTTATTCAATAAATGGATTTAGTTAAAGAATGTTTTTTTGTTTATTTATTTGTTTTTGGTTTGATTTCGTTATGAACCTTTATAAACGATAATATTCGTTGTGACGTCTCATTTCAACAAAAACATATTTTACTTTTAAATTTTTGTTAAAACATATATAAAATACATTCGTTTAATACCATGGTAGTGATGTAACGATGCTTGTAGAATTTTAAATTATTCACATCAAAGTATTATCACGTGAGTATATTATTAAGTAGCGAGTTTTATTAGTCGGTAGGTTGGATTTTATTTTGCTGTGGAGTAAATACAAAACGTAACAAAATTCGACTTTTCCCTCAGAGGTATTAAAAAATATCACTTGACAAAACAAGACAAAATTCAAACCTCTAAATTATATAGTTTTAATTTGAGCTACATTCCTCCTCACCTTCCAAATTGAGACTGATCAACTTTATAACGTCTGTTGCATCTTTTTTTTGACGTCTATTCTTTCGTTACTATGGAGGTCGATCGAACCAGAGATCTACTAATCTCTAGTCGAACATTCTTGTCTGACGAAATTCCGTCAGATTTCAATCGCTAACAATTTCGAGACTAAAGGTTTGTTTAGACTACAATACTATACACTGTATACTTAGTGCATACACCGAGTGTCTATGTGTGCACACGGGTGCCTCTAATTGTGAAATTTATTGCGATACTATAATTAGTGTCGAATCAGCGGCTGTGTAAACACGTTGTGTCCAAGTGTCTCTTCAGGTTCGACATTTTTCCATACACTCCATACATAACATTTACATATTATATAGTAATAAATATAGCGTTTACATCGTTGTTTAATTACAATATAAGAAGCAATGAGTTATTTTGTGTATGAACAGCTCGGATACTAGTTCCGTACATTTTTATACATTTGTGTCTGGATTGTGTCCAGACACCAAAAATCTATGTGTGAACAGTAAAGAAATCTATAACTGATATTTTTGTCGCAACTTTATTTGATTCGTAGTCTAAATGAAGCAAATGATGCGTTTACAATGGTTGAGTCCACAAAACGTGCCTATGTGTGTATGCGTAATCATTCACGCGTGCGCGTTAATAGAGATAATATATATAGCGTAGGTAAGTTATGTTCGCGCGTGTAAGTGGAAACGTCCCGTCAATAGAAAGAGAATCGCGTAGGTTGAGCTATCTCTTTTTAATGACTAATATATAACATAGAGATAATATATTCTCTATGATATATGATAACTATATATCATAGAGTATGTATTATCTCTATATTAGTCATTTAAAAGAGATTTCTATATATTTGATTCAAGGTGTTTTTACCAATAAGAATATTCGTTACATCACTAAAACATATAATTTTAGGTTAATTATCAACATTTATGAACCGGTTTTCCCAAACTTTAAACCAGCCAAAAATTCAACAACAACAAAATCCAAATTTTTTTGTTATTGTCTTGTTGTTATTTGAGTTGAATAATTCAATAAATTTTATAAAATAATGAGATTAAATGTTCGCACATTGATATTAAAAATTAACTACATATTTTATTTTGGAAAATTTGTAATTCATTTGTAAACGGAAATTTC
Source organism: Nineta flava (assembly GCA_963920215.1). NCBI lineage: Eukaryota > Metazoa > Arthropoda > Insecta > Neuroptera > Chrysopidae > Nineta > Nineta flava. The sequence goes on from OY986041.1 coordinate 119,383,669, forward strand.
CTCATTAACGTAACTGATCGAATTTTCAAGATGTTAATACGTGAGACTTGATATTAGAAGTATAAGATCCGGAATGGTTCCAGAGTAAATAAAATTATCCTAAATTTGAGAAAAACATTTTGATAGAAAAACTTATTACTGAACAATTGCAATCTTGAAAAAACCTTGGACAAGCGCGGATTCACCGTTGTGAGCACGATGGGCATGAAATTATGAATGTTTTCGCGAAAAAGAAACGTAAGCTTGAATTTGTAATTTGAGTATTTGGAACTATACACTGTACAAAATCTTGGTCAGGGTGTCATATTTTGTAAACATCTCCTTTGTAGGAATGTATATCGATCATGAGCGAATTCATACTCCGACTCGCACTTGGCCAATTTTCAGGTGGCTGTGACCGCAACCTTGCAACCTTGGAATAACCTTGGAAATAAAAACATTTCCCCGTTTTGTCAAATTATACTTTTTTGTAGGCATTTCTTAGAAATTAAGGGAAAAGATTTTACAAAAACTAATAAATTTATTATAATTATTAAAAATATTATTTATAAACATAACCTTGGCAATTGTTTGAAAATTTTCCGTTCTATCAAACTAAAATAAATTGAGTCTGTTTGTAAAAATGTGTTTGGCGATAACAATGAAGGACATTAATCAAAATTGTCAAAGAACAACATTCATTCCATATTAGAGGACGATCAATAGATAAATATTTAAAAAAAAAAGTTTATAAGGTTTCTACAAGATAAAAATTATCTTTATTTTTTCAGGCTTTTTTTTTTATTTCATATTTATTTTCAAATTTTTTTTCGGGGTCAGTAAATATGAAATTAATAAACCTATTTGATTTTTGCAAAAGTTGAAAAAGAGTTTCAACAAAAGGGTGAATAAGATCGTATAAACAGCGTCTATCTAAAACTATCTGTCAAAGCGTCAAACCAACTGGATTTTTGCATTTTTTTGGGCCAGTTTACCTTGGAAATTAATTTTCATTCAAATCGATGACAAAAATTTTTTTTGTGTTTTTTACGATTTTCTCAAGGAAAAACCTTAAAAAAATTGCATAAAATCGAAAATAATTTTTGTTCACGATTTGAATGAAACTCACCGAATAAGGTAAATTGGATCCAAAAAACACGAAAATCGTGTTAATTAGACGATTCGATGAGCTGTTGACGAGATATGGTCTGAAATCGTATATAAGGGTGAATAAGATCGTATAAAGAAAACACATTTCAAGTTTTTATAATTTAATCTTTAACAGTAAAGTTGAATGAAATTGTTTAAAGTTTCTGTTGGTTAAATTTTCGTCAATTAAATTGACGAATTAAATCTTCTTCGCGACGTTTCGGAATTATGTAGTATGTTCTTCAGATATCTTTAAAAGACTTAATCTCTATAACACGAATGCATTCCTTTACCATAACATCTGAGGTAGCTCACAGGCAGAGCGTTGATCAAGAATGCCAGAATCCTGGGTTCGATTCCCATCCTAGATTTGTAAGATTTTTCATATCAATCATTTGATGTCAAAGAATATTATCAATTTTCAGACATATTAGTTTATATGTCAAATTAAATAAACTCTACTCACTTCCGTTGGTATAATATAACCAAAAAGCAACCATACTAATTTTTAAAAAAAATTAAAAAATCTTGAACATATTTATCAATTTAATTTTACAAAATGTTTCAAACTTTTGATGAACATTGTATACTATTTATTATAATAATTTGAAATTTACCACTTGGTAGGTAAAATTAAAACAAATTAAATTCGGTAATACAGGCTGCAGTCAATCGGTTTACAAAACAAATTTAACGCCCTTAGGCATCACAGACATTTCACTGGGTAAAAACAAAAAATCAATTCACAATATTGGATGATGCGAACCGCGGAGTGCATTGATCGATCAATCGAGTTGTGTGCATTTAGTGAACTTGTTTTGACGGCAACAACAACAAAACATGCAATTTTTTTTTTGGAATTTGCATAAATATTATATTTGTCTACGAACAATTTTTAACTGAAGTCATAAGACGGACTATACAACAACAATATAACTTAAGTAAGATTTTTATAAGTAATCACCACCATTGATGGAAGGTTGTTTGAATTTGATTTGTTTGATGTTTGTTATTTTAAATAGACAACAATGATGCGCTGTTGACTAGAAACAAACTTTCTATTAATCTAATTTCATTGAGTTATGATGCTTCTTAATCGGCTATAATCGGATAATTTCGTTACTATTATTATTATTATATTATTATAAAAAACGGTATTTAGACTACAACAGGTACGTACTTCATAAAAAGGTTTCAAATTACATGTATCGAATTACATTTTTAAGAAGTCGAGATTTTCCAACTTTGATGGCAGATGAATCATTTTTTAGGGGCATTCATACACAGAAGTTTCGTAAATAAAATTTCCTAAAAAAAAACTAGTGAAGTTAGGTTAGGTTGTAGCGGCTGTCCTGAATGGGACAAACCTGAACCATGAGGTGCCAGAACCATTATGATACCGACTACCATTTTGTCGTCGGTAGTCTTTAGACCAGAGAGGTCGTCAAAGAATGGTTGACCGAAAAAGGTTGAGTCTCTTCAGTGTAAGATCTGGGCAGTGACAAAGATGAGTCATCGTCTCTACCTCCACCTCACAGTACCAGCTCATGCAATAGTCGTGGCGCACTTGCGGTCCTACGCGTTCTGCATGTCTACCGCCTAGCTACTGCCATGTGACGGCTGCTATAAAGTTGCCTATATGCTATCATCGTAGGTAGATAATATCATCGGAACTCTGGGTAGTGATTCTGTAACTGAAATCTGGTGAAAATACTAAATGTGAGCAGTTCTCTCGATTCCGTAACTTTCACCATAGTGAAAATGCGAGCCATCTCACGGGAGTTTGTTCTGTTCGACAAGGAATTTCTTAACGTATACGTGGTCCAAGAGAGAAAGGAAAGAAGTAGAGAGAGAGAGAGAAATAATCGATGGCTTAAAACGCATGGTAATATGTTTTGGAGTAGTTTAATTGTATGAAATTTATAATCATTTGCTTTGGTTTTTCAGTCGCATTCATGTTGACTGAAAAATTAATATATCTCTATGAAAATTAAACAATAAAGCACAGCTGTTTATTTTTACTCGGATGTCAATGTCAAACTCTACTATATTCATAGAGATAACTACTATATTTTATCTATGATGCCAAAGTACAGTCTGAGAAAAAACAATATTCCATATCATCTCACGCAGTAATTTCGTATTTTCACAACTTTATAGAATCAGTCGAACAAACTCACGTGAGCATCTCTACCACTTTGATGTATAAAAAAAAATAACCACAAGTGTGACTCGTCGTAAGTATACTCATATCCGTGAAGTTCCCAACAAGATGATGACCAGAATTTTTATTATTAAGATAATATTATTAAGTTCGAACTTAACCCACTTGTATTTTCTTGATAATAAAAATTATGGCTGCCATCTTGTTGAGGACTTCGGGGATATGAGTGTACATTTGTGGTACTATTGATTGAACATTATTTATAAATATTAGATGATCGTTAGAGGTCAATACTTAGATAAGTCGCATTTTTTTTAATAACAAGAACTACCTATTACCACAGTGCGCCTAGCTTAAAAAAAGTGTGACTTTTCAAATTATTTCGGTCAATTTTAATGCAATGAATTATTTTCTTATCGTGTAAATTTGTCTCTTTCTGCAACCTTTGAATTCAGAAAAAAATAGAGGAATCGGACTAGGAGAGGTAGAGGAGAGAGGTTGAGAAGATGAATTCCCCAGAAGTCAATCGCAAAGCCCTAGAAAGACTTACTTTCCCCACCCCACTACTCCTCTACAGGCATCGTCAATTTTAGTAGGCCAAAGTTGGCCCACTAAACCTGTGTTTTCGAAATAACGTCCTGTGATGAAAAGTTCCCGACTATCCGAATTTCCATTACGGTGGACGCACGCTGGGCCCGAAATACAGAGGTCCAATTGATATTAATTAATATAATAAGCATTTCATACGAACTAGAATTCAGCAATGCGTTGCTTGCGATATATGAGATGAAAAGTTGGATTAAAGCTTACTTTTTACTGAAAAGCTGGTATCTCACGAATAAGACGTTACTGGATCCATAGTGTAGACCTGAATTGAGTTTTTTTTAAGAAATGAAATAGTCGGTAATTCAGGATATTGTTGAGGGATGTTCATAACCCGGAAACGGTCAAGTCAATGACAAGAGACCTTTTTTGTTTAAAACGATCCAAAATACGAAACAAAAAATTCAATCGGTTCAAAATATTCGCTCATTTTGATCCTTATTCAAGGGTACGTCCCAAACGTGAATATGCAAAACAATTGAATGGTAAAATTATATCATTAGTAGTTTTTCGCCTTGTATACAAATTATCCACAGAAATGTTGTTCAAAAAAATAATAAAAAAAAGCTGAAATATAATAAAAAGACATAATTAATGGACCATTTAACAAGGAAGTTATAGTTTAGGTGATATCGCACATTTATTTTTTCTATGCACGAGCATTAGTCATGACTTATATTAGCGTTTAGATAGAGAAAAATGTATAATGTTTTGTGTACTTTTGAATCATATAATAATAGTTTTATTTATATTTTTCAAATAAAAATATGCTTTAATAAATTAACTAATGTAATTATAGTTATTTTTCATGTTTTAAAAAACATAACATTTTATAACTTTGATTAGATTCCTTATTTTCTATTTATTTTTAAAAAGATAAGAAATTGGATGACAAATACTGAAAAAGAAAAAAAATCTATGCTGCCGCAAATAAATCTTCATACCAATAACCTTCATATTTTTATGCGTTTCTGAAAAACTGTAAAATCTGAGATCATTGCTATAATTTGATCGTTAATTTAAATCATAATTTTAATTCAAATAGCTTCGAAAATAGAAAGAAAAATCATGACAAATGGCATTTAAAAAAAATTATCCAGATAGTGACGGAATTATGAATAAGCCATAGTTGTGTATGTAATAATATAAACGATAGCGTAATGATAACAATCTATAGCAACAGAGTTGTTATTATACAAGGAGAATTATGTAGCAACTTAGGCCCAGTTTTTTTAAGGATAAGCCTAGTTAGTTAACTCGCGTGGTTTAGGTTAAGTTCCCCCACTTCGAGTCCCTTCCCCTGATGACATACTGTACACGTGTCAATAACGTTGCAATCTTCACATTTTTAGAGACAATTACACAAAAATCACTCTTTGTTAATAACTTGATATCACTGCATAAAATATTTAACACCTTGAATTGAAATATTTGAGGTTATGATAAATAATATATATGATAATATATAATATATTATTATTCAGATCTTATAATAATATATATGATAATAATAAAATGTAATAATATATTAATATAATATATATTACTATGCGGCGCTAGTTTCGGGATCTAGGCGGGGGAACTTAACTTGAACCACGCGAGTTAACTAACTAGGTTTATCCTTAAAAAAACTGGGCCTTAGTACAATACTGTTACAATATTTCCTTATCTAAAACTTTTTTTATTATTTAAGAAAAAAAAAGACAAGATTTGAATATTTTATAGCAACTTAAGGGTAGAACCACACTATAATGCCGATCGGTCTTGTAAAATATTTTCAAGTAAGAAACAATGTGTGCATTCATACTATCCGAACAGTCAAGTTCCGGTCGAATCGAGAATATAAATATAATCGATCGGACCGAGAACGAACCTTGATCGGCATTATAGTGTGATTCTACCCTAAGGATTCAATAAAAAAATTCGAATCAAAAAAGTTCCCTGGATTGCAACAAAATGCATATTTACATAATAAGATATGAAAAAAATGTTATGGTAATATTGATCTGCTCAAAAAATCGCAAATTTTCGTTGTTGCTTAAAATAGTATGCAAGTTATATCCGCCATTTAATATGACGTAGCCTATGACACGCGAAACTCTAAGGCAAAGCTAACGACACATCATTTGTCAAAATATGATAAGTAGCTTAGGAACTACACGGGAACAGATGCACATACTAACATACATACATTCATAGACTGCAGAAATCATGACCCTCCGTAGACGGGAAAAAATAAGTTCTCTGGTTGCAACAAAGAGCATATTTATGTAATAAGATATACCAAAATGTTATGCTAATATTGATCTGTTAAAAAAATCGCAAATTTTCGTTGTTGCTTAGAATATTATATATGGCACGCATGTTAAATTCTCATCACGTGACCGAAGTTGACGCTAGTTGGACTAGTGTTAAGCGTCACCATGAAAATGCACCTTTAGACAAAGCTAACGACACCTCATTTGTCAAAATATGATATGTATCTTTAGGAACTACACGGGAACAGATGTACGTACATAATAATAACATACATGCATACATACATACATACAGAGCCTGCTAAAATCATAACCCTCCGTAGTCGGGTCAAAATAAGTTATCTGGTTGCAACAACATGCATATTTTCGTCATTAGATTATACCAAAATGTTATGCTAATATTGATCTGTTCAAAAAAATCGCATACTAAATCAAGCAAAACACACACACACAAAAAACCAAACAATTTTAGAAAGTATAAAAATCAACAAAATTGTGCAACTCTCATATTAATGATATCCGCCTCTGGTTAGTTTGAATAGGATAAGCTCGCTGGCTTAAGCTATTCTCATAGCCACTATTTATTTATTTATTGTTAAGTGAAATTATACAATGCAATAAATACCCGCTGAATACCGCGCTGAAAAATTAAACTCAATTGTATATAAAACTGTGGTCTGTGAGAGTAATGTTTTTACATTTATTTGTTTCGTTGTCTTGAGAAAAAATATGTCTTTTTTGAAATAAGTCTTGTCTTGAATTGAATTTGTGTGTTTGCTTTATTTGTTGTGTGTGATACTTTTTCAAAAAAAAAAAAACACAAGTAGTGTGCGATCTGCCATCACAAGCATCACAAATAACGAACATAATGAATTGAATTATGTGTTATCGCTGTTTTTTTTAATATCAGATAAATGATTTTTATTTATTTTTTTAAATAAGTACATTACAAAAATGAATGTATTTTTTTATTAATCATTATGATAATTTTTAATCTATAATCCTAAATAATCGATTTTTTAAATAATAATAATAGTGTGGGATTTAAAAAAAAATGATTTTATGAAACGACGTTAAACATAATTTGTATTGTTTTAATTTCAAAGTGAATTGATTACTACAAAGGTGGAAAAACGTGTATATGTTGTTGCTACGGTTCGGCTCAATATTTTGATCAACAATTATTATGGATTCAACAAATGAAAAATCAAATGGAGATGAAGAATTTCGGCCGGTTGTTTTACCATTAACAAATACAAATGATTTTTTAGAGAAAGGTAATAAATAAGTTTCTTATTTTTCTTTAAAATTAATATTTAATTTGGGATTTTTTTTTTTAAACTTTGATTCGACACGTTTGCCGCGTGTCAATTATCTTATTTACTTTATAATTAGTTTATATACAGGTGATTTTTTTTGGACTATTTTGTATTGATGAAAATCAATTATAATAATTAAATTAGGCTAATAATTGAAATTTTCGTAAAGTATATATTTTTATTATTGACTATAGTTTCGGATAAACAGTTCCTTCATCAGGAAAACTGATCCTCATTTTAAATCATTGTTTAATGTATTGGATGTTTTTTCTTTTACTCGATTTCAATAAAAACAGTTCAGTTTACGCTGTTCGCCATCTTTAATCACGAGGGATTCTATTAAAGGGATAAACATTGTATTTTCTAATAATCTCAAAAACTATGAGATTTATCGTAAATATTGGAGGAAATTAAATTTCGAATCAAAATGGTATCTTATATTTGTGTTGTTGAAATCCATGATTGCGGTTGATATGAAGGGAAAAATTTTTAACCCATACGTATAATAAAACTATAGACAGGGCTAATTCTGTACTATGGACAACAAAAGTAGTTAACTGTTATTCATTTGGTTATTGGGCAAATGTTTGGAATACAAGTTGTTAGTATATTTATAATAAACAACTTTTAGCCGAAGCATTTTTCGAAAACCGAATGAATACGGCACAAATTAATTATAAAATCAAGAAAAGTGAGCGCTTCTTTTGTGGTCATGTGTACATGAGTATTTTCAAAATAAAGCCCGGTGCACTTAGGGAAACTAACTGCGGCGGATGTCAGCCAGTGAAATGACCGGACAGTAGGCTGACACACGAAGACAGTCATGACTTCCATTACTTGGCAACTAGTAGCCAGTTTTGTTTGCATGTGTTGAGTGCAGCATTGTCAGGGGGAGAACATTAGTCTCGCGCTCTACTGGTAGCCAGTACCCAGTGTTGCCAGAAGGTTACATTTCTTACATTTTACGTAACTTTTCATCTACCCATGTAACTTGTATGTAAGAAAAAATTTTAGATACTTCTGTGTAAATTTTTGAAAAATTACTTTTTCTCGTTATAATAAGTTTGCCATAATTTCGGTATTCACAAATCTTCGATTAAAAACTCACGCTTTTTAAAATTTAAAAATCTAATATATAAAATTCTCGTGTCACAGTTTTCGTTGCCATACTCCTCCGAAACGGCTTGACCGATTTTGATGAAATTTTTTGTGCTTATCCGGTATCTATGAGAATCGGCCAACATCTATTTTTCATCCCCCTAAATGTTAGGGGTAGTCCACCCCTAAATTTTTTTATTTATTTTTTAGACAAAATTTTTAATTTCTATTTTTTATGATACAACATACAAAAATACATACAATCCTCAATTTTCACCCTTCTACGATCAACCCTTATTTTTTAATAGCCATTTTAGTAATGTAATCATTTTTCCTCTCCGGTCGAAAACTGATCAATCGTCATTTAATTAGGAAATTATTTATATGGCAAAACAACGTTTGCCGGGTCAGCTAGTTTTATATAAAATAAATGAAAATGGATTGAAAAATAAATGTGTGGATACTTACTATTTTTATTTTAATTATTTCATTTTTATTAAATACTAGCTGTTTCCCGCTTATATATATATATATATATATATATATATATATATATATATATATATATATATGTATATATAAATATATGAATAAGGCATAATATATATATATATATATATATATATATATATATATATATATATATATTTAAAATACGATACGATTAATGGTTTTCAAGGTATCCGACCCATAGTGCTAAAATTCCAAACTGTACCCCTTAAAAAAATCGCTAAAATTAGAGGAAAATTTTATGTCTCCGATTTTGATAAAAACTTGGTTTTAAGCTAATTTGGACCTAGCGAAAACGATGGGGTTGGTTAAAATATGATACGAATAACGGTTTTCAAGGTATCAGACCAATAGTGCTAATATTCCGAACTGTATTGATTGAGAAGGCAAATTTTTGAAATGTGTTGGTCGGACGTTAAAATGAACCTAATTTTCGCACTGTTTGGATCGAAATTAGCCTAGAAAATGATTATTATTAAAATCGAGAACAAAAATTTTCTTCACTTTTTTCACATTTTTTCCTGAACCGATTTGGACATAGTTTTCACTGGTTTTGCCAGCTAACATATAGGCTATACAAATTTAACATCATTTTTCATCCGTGCTTGCGTGGAAGCTGTGCTGTGTAACTTTTAAATGGTGTTAGATGAGAAAATCTGTTATTACAACTTTTTATTGAACCTTTTTTTTTTTAAAAAACAAAAACTTTAGACACAATTTTAATATGAAACCGGTATATTATGCACAAATTGGTTTTATTAGAAATTTCAAATTGGTTTATTTTTAAAACATATTTGGCGTTCCAAATTTTATTGGACGTATTGTTGGACCGAAATGTGATTTCAAATTATGGTTAATGAAATTGAATTTGGAAAAAATCACTTTTTCTTAAAAATTATATTAAAGTAAAAGAGTTTGTGAACAATTCAAATAATTAAATTATTAATTACTTTAATTACTAAGTAATTTTAAACTAAATTATTTTGAATAACTAGGATTTTGTTAACTAATTAATTGGATTATAGTTAAATTAATACGTAATTTGTTAACTATTTACTTGAGTTAGTTGAATAACTAAATAATCCGTTAGATAATTGAAGTGTTGCCGACAGCGTTTTGTTCAATTCCCCACGGTCAAAACTTTAATTTCCCCATAATCCCCATTTGTAGTGATATAATTCCCCAACTTATCCCCAAAATAAAAGTATTATTTATATAAATTAATGTTACAAAAGTCCAAAACAATAAATCAGTAGTGTTGGTTATTTAAAGCTTTAATAAAGCGGTTTTATGTGTATATTACAAAAGTACAGTCAAATACATTAAATGGTCATCAATATTGCGGTCAGAATAGTTGTAATTTAATATTCAAACTTAAAATTGTAAGCGATTGAGAATTTTAATGCCCTCAAAAACCATAAAATTTACGTGTGCTCACATTTCCAATAATTGGCATTCAAATAGTATATCTTCATAATAATTTCATAATAACATCTCAGGTACCATAACATCTCAGGTAGCTCAGAAGCAGAGATTTGTTGTCAAAGAATGTTATCAATATTCAGACATATTACTTAAACGTCAAATTAAGTCACTTCCGTTGGTATATTATAACCGAAAGGCAACCATACTAACAATGGATAAATTAAGACGCTAATTTACAAAAATTAATTAAAAAATATGTTAAAAATAGTAAATAAACAAATTAATAATACATTGACATCAAAGATAGTGAAAGATAATATACCTTCCACTACCATAACATCTCAGGTAGCTCTAAGGCAGAGCGGTCTAGAATGTCACAGGTCGTGTGTTCGATTCCCATTCTAGATGTGTATGAGTTTTCATATCAAGCATTTGATGTCAACTAATGTAATACCTAGGTATGTTACAACACTGAGTGTATAACTTGGGCTTTCATAACTTCCATATAACTTTCCTCTAAATCTGCGATTGCATCACTCATGACAATTATGACAATTAAAAAAAACCGACCAATGCGATTGCAAATATTAAATACGCGTTACTTATTTTGAAAAAACTTTAATGGAATTTAAAAATAATAATAATAATTAATAATAAAAAGCTTGATAAGAAAGTTTTTAAAATGCCTGTTACGATAATTTCCTTTTTTTTAATTATATACTAAATGGAATGTTAATTAACACAAAAGAATAAAATTTATCATGGAAATTGGTAACAAAAAAAACAAACTAATGTACACAAATATGTAATCAAAGCATTGTGGGCAGCTTTTTATTTTGAAATATCATGACAGAACAACAAAGTACTTAGTAAACTAAGTAAATTAGTCAGTTTAAAAAAAATATACTATGAGCATCTAAGTTTAGCGTGTTTCTCTCAGGACACACCAACTAACTTGCCAGCATTGTTGCCAAATTGGGGGATTTTCACCTAATTTACTAGATTTAATAATATGAAATAATGCATGCGAACATCATGTATCGAGATAGAAATAAACATTTTGTATTCTAATTCGTTTTATTCAATTTGAATACAAACGAAATTTAAAAATACGACAATCCCAAGAATAAAGCACCTACCAGATTTTATTAAATCCATTAAATTTGGGAGAAAATCCCCCAATCTGACAGAACTTAGTAAGTAAAATGGTGTCACAATCTAAGTTGTTTAGTATCTGTCAAGTGTCGTGGCAAAAAACCTAAGTTTACTAAAAACTTAATTATTCTGAACAAAAATAATTATGTTAATAAAAAAATCTGTTTTTTTTTTTTTAAATTATTGTCTTTTGATTTATGAATATTTTAAATAGGTAATCAAATTTGATAATAATAATAATAATAATAGAAGTATTAATTAGATCTAGAGATTGTATATGACCTAGATAGCGGTTAAGAACATTAGTTATACTGAGAAGCTTTCAAGGTTACTCAGTAATATTTATTACCTTTCGGAGGTAATTTCCTGTCAACACGATAATGCAGAGAAAGAAAAGAGATAACGGGCTGAAATTTTGTGAGTTTTCTAGATCTAAAAAGTAAGTCCAAGTTCGTGAATGGGCAAAATCGCGTTAGGGTGACATGTGCCACCTGGACCCTAGGCGGCATGGTCCTTTAAAGGTTACTACTTACACGCAAAAATGTCCATACACAGATCATACAAGTTAGGGATCGGCGAAGTGATTTGAATCAAACAGAAATGTACCACTTTTATCCCAATTTAACAAGCACATTAGTATGTACTCCTTATTATTTGTCGCTTACTGTGTAATCCTCACAATCTCATTGCGAGAGACGATTTTCCGCGCTAAAGCGCATTAAGGCGACGCTTCCATCTCTACTCATTCAAGAACTGCTAAACTTGTTGATTATCCTAAACACACCAGTCCAAGGGGCCGAGCGGTCTAAAGCATTATATCTGCGCAGTATGCCTACTTGGAAACTGGAAGGTTATGGGTTCGAATCCAGACATCGGCAGTTTGTCAATTATTAAGAAAAAAAAGGGGTGGTTAATTGACTAAACTGTCGGCATTGTAGAACGAAGAAACCGGCTATGCTTGAGAAGGTTTTCTGCAATTTTCTTCACGAACTGCAGATGAATATCGGCATAGTTCCTATCATAGTCGGCTGCAGCCGCATATCCTACCAGTTCCTAGTCTATACACAAAAATTCCTTCCACTCCCGTCACATCCTCACATCCTTAGGCATCACAATGGACCTTATGGTCGAAGTGTAGCCCGTCCAGGGCAGCCTCTACAATCTACCTATCTATCTATCATTCCTAAACACAGAATCGAATCTTATCAAAGATCACGAGAATAGCAGCTTTTACGAACGATTTATTGGCAATCTAACAGGAACTTTTTACTTACAAATGTACGTCTTTAAAAAACGCTTGCCTATTTGATTATCATTATCATTTGGTTTGACGGACAGCGGACCCTTTTAGTCATAATGCCACACGAGCCCCTTAGGTTCAGTCCGACTCTAAGTGTGAATGGATATAATACGCGTCAATTATTACTTAATTTGTAATTAAAAATTAATGATAAGTATAGTGTTCAAGTATTCATTGTATAGAACAATTTGTGTTTTTTTTTTCGATAAAGATTTAGATCGAGTATTTCAGTCGCATAGAATATACAAGTGCGTAAACATTGTGTTGAAATATATAATGTAGCTCCTAATTAAAAGTGTTAACGTAGCTCCTACGTAAAGAATTTTTTGAACTCAGAACTGAGTACAAAATGTATACGTGGGAAATAAGTAATTGAACTTTAATCGTTTAATCAAAACAATAATCATGAATTTCCTTGAAATAGCAGGTTGGTTTTATCAATAATAAATATTTAAGATATATTAATTATTGACGGAATTCAAGGATTCAAATTCACACAGTCAAAAATTATATCTTTTAAAATAAATCTATTGATAACTGACCACTTTGGTTACGACGCCTGGTGACCAAAAAATAAACCAGTTTTAAAATGCAGTATAAGTTATTACCGGCCCTGATCTCTTATACAGTTTCTTTAGAAATACCTGCATTAAAACTGACTCCGCACAGTAACCACATGGCCTGCCAGTAATAAATAATATTTAACATTGATTCTCTATTGGAAAACCATTCCAATACAGTCTGTATAGATGTTATGTGTTGCTCACACCATATTTTATTATTTATTTATTTTCATTAATATTAAGACATAATTAAAATTTCTGTAAAATGTGTAATTAGTGCTACATATTTTTATTAAAATAGATAAAAGATGATAATAATTAAAATCTATTTGAACATAGAAATACAGGGCGGTACCCTTTGACAATATAAAACTGTATACAAAGTTATCTATTCTTAGAAAAAATTCAGTTAGACAAAAACATCAATAGGGAATATGCATGCAAATTTTTTTTCACATTTATTTTCAGAATATGAAAATACTGTTAATACTGTAATAATATTTAAAAACGAAATTAAAATCCGACAAATATCAAGGAAGCTATAAGCTTTTAAAGATTATAATCTGTCTCTTTCTTGCAAAAATACTAAAAACGGAGTTTTATGTGTATTTTAAATGGTGAAAGTGTAATATGACGTCACATAACATATCAAGAGGGCTATCATCCTCTTTGTCTAATCGGGAATTTCAATCATTCATATCTCGCTTATTTTTAAAGTTATTTAAAAAGTAATTTTGCCTTGATATTTGTCAAGTAAACATGCTTGATATTCAGAGGTTTTTTTCTTGAATCTATTCAAAAATACACAGTTATCCAGTTTCTTCTGAGGCCAGGCAACTTTTTCGTAACCGATTGAGTTCCAAGGATGCACCAAATTGTTTTCCATGTGCTTTGAATTGCTGAACACTATTTTCGAAAGTAACTTGGCTGTAAAGTGGGACGATAAATTGTTATGAATAATTTTTATAAACGAATAAGAAAATAAAATGTTTTTGGATTACAAAAACTTTTTTCTAGTACAAAGACTCATTCTAAACATAAACCATATTTTGACAAAATGGAAACCCGACTTCAAAAATCAAATATTCTATAACAAAAAATGCACTAAAAAGTAAAAAAATAATTGCATATTCTTGTGCAAATTTTAGTTCACCTAAGCAAAAATTTTTAAATATATATGTACAATTATTCTTATTTTTGGAGGCGGTGTCAGCATAGAGAAATTCACATAACTTTTGGACACCGCCTCCAAAAATAACAATAATTGTACATATATATTTAAAAATTATAATTGCATTTTGTATTTTCCCATTATGAATGAGTATACCCTTTCAAAAAAAAATAATAATTTCGCAGAATTCGGTTATCACATATAAAATGAGGATTTTCCTCGATTTCCCGGGAATTTCCTCATCAGAATGCGATTTGGTGGCAATGGGACCAATGGGAAGCTAAACCCTTTAAAACAAAAAAAACAAAAATTCAAAATCGGTTCATAAATGACGGAGTTCTGAGGTAACACACATAAAAAAAATAAAAATAATACAGACGAATTGAGAACCATCCTCCTTTTTGAAGTCGGGTTAAAAAACAGTGTCTTGTAATTTCACTAAGATAAAATTCTTAAAATCACTGCTATCTTATCATTTGAAGGTAATCAACAGAATCGCAAAAATATCTAGCTATTGCTTTTGTATTGACGTAGCCATTTTCTACATATAGATAAGAGGGCTTCTTGACTAATAGAGTCCGAATTTCCTGGGTAAAATTTTCGTTTCTTCCATTGTAGAGAACCAGTACTGATGGAAGTGTATTATTGCTTTAATATTCAATTTGTTAAAGCCACTCATTTCATTAAATGCAAATTTATTTTCTGTAGCAATAAATATGATTACCCTCAATAAACTTTGCAAAATATTTCGAAATTTTTTAATAACAGATGGCTACCGTTTTAGCACTAATAATAATAATTTAGAAAAATAGTATTATAATCTTATATGTATTTTATAGTGATGCCACGAGAGATGAAAGAAAACAAGACGAGGCGAATATTAGAATTGTGATTTTCGATAAATATTCGAGAGGTAGACGGTACTCTCGTGCAATCTCTATAGATTCTCAATCTCTACAGACTCTACCGCGGATTATTACCTGCGGAAGCATCCGCACACAATAGGACTCCATAACGGATCCGTTATGTGTAGACTGTGCGGCGAGGAGGTGGAAACATCCAGCCACATCATCTTTATTTGCGAATCTCTCGGTTACAGCAGAAACAAGATATTCGGTGCATCTGACCCAGAATATATGAACCTTCAGGAAAACTTGCAAGATCCTGGCTTTTGCCAAGATATGGGAGAAGCGAATCTCGTCAGACTGAAGTAGAAGGGGGAACACAATGGACCATAAGGTCGAAGTGTAATACTTTTTAACCCGACTTCAAAAAAGGAGGATGGTTCTCAATTCGTCTGTATTTTTTTTTTTTTTTTAATGTGTGCCCCTCAGAACTCCGTCATTTATGAACCGATTTTGAATTTTTTTTTTGTTTTAAACGGTTTGGTTTCCCATTGGTCCCATTGTCACCAAATCGCATTCTGATTAGGGGATCTTCGGGAAATCGCGAAAAATCCTCATTTTATATGTGATAACCGATTTCTGCGAAATTTTTCTTTTTTTTTGAAAAGGTATACTCATTCATAATGGGAAAATAAGAAAATTTTTTTAAAAACCGACTTCAAAAAAAATTTTCCCAAAAAAAATAACCGACCCCAAAAAAAAAAAATTTACAAAAAAAAACCAAATTCCTTGTAAAAAAAACTGAAAATCTGTTATAAAAAAATGCACTAAAAATTATAAAAAAAAAAAAACCCGATAAAAAAAAAAAATTCACTAAAAATTAGTTGGTCGTTTAGTAGGTCTACCCATATTTAGACAAATAAAATCAGTTAAAGTCACTAAAAAGCGAGAAATAAAACCTATTTTGACAAAATGGAAACCCGACTTCTAAAATCAAATATTCTATAACAAAAGATGCAATAAAAAGTAAAAAAATAATTGCATATTCTTGTGCCAATTTTAGTCCACCAAAGCAAAAAATTTTAAATATATATGTACAATTATTGTTATTTTTGGAGGCGGTGTCCAAAAGTTATGTGAATTTCTCTATGGTGATACCGCCTCCAAAAATAACAATAATTGTACATATATATTTAAAATTTTTTGCTTTGGTGGACTAAAATTGGCACAAGAATATGCAATTATTTTTTTACTTTTTAGTGCATCTTTTGTTATAGAATATTTGATTTTAGAAGTCGGGTTTCCATTTTGTCAAAATAGGTTTTATTATACCCCAAGATCTATCTATCTATCTATTTGTCTCTACAGACCAGCAATAATTATTATTTTTACTAAGTTCAAAAAGTAATTATTACCGACTACGGCAAAACCAACAGGAAGGGTTATGTTTTTAGCAGTCTATGTATGTTTGTATTTATATGTACACTCCCGTTCAAAAATAATGAACAGGCCTGAACCGAATCAGTTTCTCACAATTTTGATTATTCTTGTAGTAGCAGATACAACATTTTATTTAATTTTTACACGTAAGAGTAAGATATAACACTTAACATGTATTAGCATTACATATATTCTTTAAATTCTCACTCTGTCACTGACACCGTATATACAAATAAAAAATATGAATTCAGTTTATACTTCCATTTCTTTTTTACACACTTAAAAAATATACTACTTATCTTCGTTTATAAATAAATAAAATTATACATTATACAGAGAGTTACAAAAGTGAGGAGTTTTATGAAATGTAAGAAAATTAATATTTCAGGTCTGTTCATTTTTTTTGAACGGGAGTGTATGTTCCACCGTAGCGCCTAAACTACTTATCCGATTTTGATAAGTGAGGTGTCGATAGTTTTGTCTTAGAGATCCGCGTGTCATAGGGTTTGTGACGTCATATTAAATTCAAAATGGGGAATATGAATTTAATAATACGCTAAGTAGGTACATAAACAAAAATTGTACAGATGTCGAGTTTGGTATTAAATGAACGACTACAAAAAAAGCACGAAACAAGTTTGAAGAGCCTTGTAAATATTTCTCATAATCGACGGTCGGGAATTGTTACAGTTTTGATTTGGGTATCGCCGTTAGTTCTTCGACTAGGAGAAATATTTACAAGGCTTTTCAAACTTTTTTCGTAGTTGGATATTAGTTTTTAATTGTATTTTTTCAAAAAAATCTTCAAACTATAAAAACGAGACGAGACGATAGAAAAAGTTTACAAGTCAATACAATACAAGAGACATGGTACTCTCGTCTCGCGGCATCACTAATATTTTAGACTATAAGTAGGTTCTTCACACCTACTGCAATTAATTGGATATGCAGAGTATTTTTTGAAAAGTTACATTAAAAAAAAAATAGAAGGCCATGTTTATTTACCTGTTTGTACTTACTACCAGGTCACAAATAAGTTACACAATTAAATTATTTACTAATATCTGACAATTATTGAGTAATACTTGCAAAAAAAAACACATTTATTATTATTAATTAAATCGTAAAATCTTTTAACAAAAGTGAAATTTAAATTATATAAAATTTTTATAAAAATGTTTTTAATCTCCATTAAAGTAAAATTATTATTTAATAAAAAGTAATTAATTAGCGAAAGGTAATTATTAAGAGTTCGGTTTTTTTTTGTAAAAAATTTTTTTGAAGTCGGTTTTTAAAAAAATTTTCTTATTTTCCCATTATGAATGAGTATATCCTTTCAAAAAAAAAAAAAAAAATTTCGCAGAAATCGGTTATCACATATAAAATGAGGATTTTCCTCGATTTCCCGGGGATCCCCTCATCAGAATGCGATTTGGTGCCAATGGGACCAATGGGAAACCAAACCCTTTAAAACAAAAAATTCAAAATCGGTTCATAAATGACGGAAAAAATACAGACGATTTGAGAACCATCCTCCTTTTTGAAGTCGGGTGAAAAAGTAATTACTTCTAAGCAATAAATGTCCACGTGCTTTGCTATTTATTCCACATTTCTCGACTGTAATTTTTATGATTACCTTCAAATGTCGTATTTTATAAATATTTATTAAAACGATTATAATAAAAACAATATAAAATACTTTTTATTAATACAAGTAAATGACCTACCTTACAATGTGTTATGTAAAACTGCAGTACATAATTCAAACTTGTACGAGTCTCATTTATTATACAGCTATTTAATATCATACTATTCTTAAGAGTAGTGGGCGAAATGATTTGCAATCTCCCTTTTATTTTCACTGTGTGACCAACTTTTTATTTAAATGTCTCTCTACAAGTAATCTAGTTATTGGTATTTTGTGATTTTATTTATTATTTGCAATTTTTAATAAATTATTTATAACTCGAGTTTCTGGCGAGATTGTAAAGTAATTTATTTAAAGGAGTTGGAGTGTAATTCGTTTACAATCAGAAAGTTTCGAAAAAAATATATGATGGTACTAAACACTTTAGTAATAATGCACTTTTACCGTCCAAGTGGCCGAGCGGCTAAGGCGTATGTCTGAGGCGTTATGTCTAGAGTTAAGTTCATTTGTAAAAAACATATAAGTATTAAATATATGATTAAAATATGGTTTAAAGAAGTTGCCCTTCTACTTTTAAATAAGTTCCCCTTACGCGCATATAAAGTCCAATACAAATGAATTTGATTCTACTTGCAACTAGGAGGTTATGGGTTTGAATCCCGACATCGCTAGTTTGTGAATTATTAACAACAAAAAAGGGGTGGGGCGGTTAATTTACTACACTGTCGGCGTATGGGCAAGAACGAAGTAACCGGCTATGCTTGAGAAGGTTTTCTGCAGTTTCCTTCACGAACTCCAGATGAATATCGGCATAGTTCTTATCAGAGTCGGCTGCAGCCGCACATCCTATCAATTCCTAGTCTACACACAAAAATCCTTTCACACCACTCACATCCTCACATCATTAGACATCACAATGGACCTTATGGTCGAAGTGTAGCCCGTCCAGGGCAGCCGCTACAATCTATCTATCTAGCAATTTTAACACTTTTATTTTTTTATTATTGGTATAGCGATCAGAAAATTACAAAATTTTACTTACATACAGACGTAACGTTAGTGGTGACATGTGTCACCTCGCAATCAAAATTACGTATACAGTTTCCTTTTTAAATTAATATTTAAATGTATGAATATGCACAAACATAATATATTGATCGCAGCCATTATAGTTTAAACACATGCAACGCTGTTTTTAAATTGTGCACTGCACATGACATTCATGACATTCAAATTAGCGCGCAAATAGGATAAAAATATAAATACAAGAATACACACATGTCTTAGCTTGTCAGTTTATAAGTAAACAGTTTTACCCACTGTAAATTCGGTATGTTGATATGACAGCATTGCCAGATTTGATACAATATATTATAAAAATCAAATCAAATAGAATAAAATATAAATTATAATCTAACGACATTTATTAATTCTTTTTTTACCTGCTAATGTCTTCGACTATTTATTGGCAATTAATGTCAAAATTTGTTTGTATAAACATGGGAAGTTTCCCTCCTCGCTATAAATCACAACATCTTTATATTTATCATTAAATCAAAACACAGTAGAACTTGAATTATCCGGATTAATGGGAACCAGAAATGATCCGGATAATCAAATATCTGAATAATTGATAAACTACATATATAGTAGAATTATAGCAAATACGCCGCGTAGTTCAGAGAACTGATTCGTTGTTTACTGTGTGTGTATATGTACACTCCCGTTCAATAAAATTGAACAGACCTATAATGTTAATTTTCATACATTTCATAAAACGCCTCACTTTTGTAACTCTCTGTATAATGTATAATTTTATTTATTTATAAACAAAGACAAGTAGTATATTTTTTAAGTGTGTAAAAAAGAAATGGAAGTATAAACTGAATTCATATTTTTTATTTGTATATACGGTGTCAGTGACAGAGTGAGAATTTAAAGAATATATGTAATGTCAATACATGTTAAGTGTTATATCTTACTCTTATGTATAAAAATTAAATAAAATGTTGTATCTGTTACTACAAGAATAATCAAAATTGTGAGAGACTGATTCGGCTCAGGTCTGTTCATTTTTTTTGAACGAGAGTGTATGTATATGTATTCTAGAAACTTATTTACTGGATTCGAACATCACTAAATAATGAAGAATTGGATTCATTTATCAATAATTATTCAATCTTCAATTACCATTAATTAATCTATTAAGGATAATTCAATTGACTAAAAATGGTTGTGTATGGCGCATATCATTTAAACTGTAAAAATAAATTAATTACTAATTATTTTTCATTGCTTTGTTTGATGTATGTTCGTTCTTGACAAATTCCTCAACTTTAATTGAGTTCTAAGGTTAAAATTTAAAAAAAAAGAAAAGAAGTCACCATTAATTAATTTGCAATTTAAAACATATTAACATTGAACCGCAATGTTGATGAGAATGTTTTAAATCAAATATTCCACACTTGCTACAGAACAGTATATTAAGAAATTAGGCATCAAGGTCTTTAACCCTAATATAATAATTATACTTCTAATATATAAATCCCGTTTATAAATAAAAAATGACCAAATTTTTGGCTGAATGGAAATTAATGTTTGCTTTAGTAAATGCGTTTTTTGCGTTAGTAATGCATTGCGTACACACTGGAGATATTCTTAGGCTGATGATATTTATGATAACAGGACGAATCAATTCTTGGGCTGGTGATATTCATGTTATCAGGGGAACAAACGTCTATACAATAGAGCTTTTTATGAGAAAGTATTATATATGTATCCATAGAAATGAATCCTTTTACAAGGTTTTGTTTAACATCACCTATTAGGTTAGTATGTATAGGTCAAATTTTGACTAGTTCTAATTAAGTATAAGAGCTTTGAAATTTTGTACACGAGTATAAGTCACGTGACAATCCAATGTAGTATTATCGTTTTATGCAGATATAATTCGAAAATATTCGCTCAAATAGAAATTTAG
Organism: Nineta flava; assembly: GCA_963920215.1. Taxonomy (NCBI): domain Eukaryota; kingdom Metazoa; phylum Arthropoda; class Insecta; order Neuroptera; family Chrysopidae; genus Nineta; species Nineta flava. Next base: position 119,405,276 of record OY986041.1, read on the forward strand.
TGGAAGAGTCGATAAATATTTAAAGTGGTGGAAGCGGTGGGAAACTACATTGAAGTTTTCATTCTTAAAGCTTTTCCTACAGCTTAATTTTAGATATTACTTCCTAGATTTTATAGTTTTTGAGGCATTTTTGACATTGCACAGAACCTCGGATGTTTACAAAATTTTATGCTGGCAGTACACACTCGCCGAGGCAATGCGGGACTTAACAAGCACGAGAGTGTGCTCACAATGCTCGGTCTGCCTTGTGTCGACTCGCTTCGCCTCGTCTACGTTCCATTAAAAGTCGGTGTTTTTAACACGAATTAAAGAAAGCGAGTGGTGAATACATTTGACACGAGCACGAAGAACACTCTCATCTACATTCGATTCAACTTTCAACCGCCATTTTTAAATATTCAACTATCAACCGCTTTTTGTACCCATTAATCTTAATAGTAGAACACGAAAATAAATGTATACATTTATGAATACTTTTTTATTCTTATTTTTTTGTCATGACGTATTTGAATAATAATTATTTTTAATAGTTTAATCAAACAATTACTACTCTGTAATTTTTTATTTAAAAATGTCATTTTTCAGGTATACCAACGTAAAATTTTTGGTCAAGCCACGTTGACTAACTGACGAGAACTGTATTGCCGGCCGAACACTTGGCGAGAGTGTACACAGCTCCACTTGTGGCTCCTCGCCTTAAAAATGTCTCGCCGAGTGTGTTCTACCGGCATTAAATATAAAGAGAAATATGTATGGAATACGAACCCAATTTTGACTAATTTCTTGAGGTAGAATGGTATTTCTTATCCCCGATCCAAAATCTAATACGTCACGTTTATCCTTATCGATACCCATTCGGGTCGATCCAATTTCACCCAAAAATCTGTTTTCCCATAACTATCTAAAATCCAAACTGTTACTACCATGTCATTAAATGTATTTGCAAAGATTTTTTTTTATAAATCATCAAGCTATAAATAATAGATGATGATTAATGAAATAATTCCTTTAAAATTATATATAATTTCCAAACAAAATATCCATTATTCTTCTATTTACCAAGGTGAGACAAAAAATATACTACAACAGAGTCGTTGCAATTTATTGCAAAATTTATGGCAGTTACCTTTTATTTGTTTCTAAAAACTAATAGAAAATATTTTGAAATACAATAAAATAACGAAATATTGTAACGCCTTTCAATTATGGCGCTTAAAAATTGAACCCACATAATTGGGTAAATATGGGCATTAGTGGAAAGGCAACCAGACCCGGTCCTGATTGCATTCATATTCATAAAAACATGTAACCTTGTAACAGTATTTTATCCATAACATATGTGTAAATGGAATATTAAAAAAATAATAATAATAAAAGCTTTTATATTGAAACATAACAAAAGGCACCGCACCGATCAATATTTTATTTATGGCTTAATTTTATAGTACGGAGGCTAATAGACAAATTATTAGCCTCCATATTTGCAGTTTCGGTACAAGCAAAGAGGAAGGGAAAGTAAGACAAAAGGTCCGTTTAGAAGGTTGAAAGTGGGTTTGATGTTTTTTTCCAAATATTTCAAAAAGCTATAGCAAATTTATTCAAAAAATTGAAATTATCAAAATTATTATAAATTAAAATTTTCAATCAAAATGGTCCCTAACATATTTTTTGCTAAAGTCATTAGGTTTCGGAGACATATGAATGGCTTATTTTGAAAACAGACTGAATTTGGAACAAATAAACTGTAAAATTTTCAAAAAGTACGTCACTTTTGGAGCTGATTAATTGAATGATTTGTTTTGGGGTCTAAAAAGTATAGCACTTCGACCTTATGGTCCATTGTGCTCCCCCTTCTACTTCAGTCCGACGAGATTCGCTTCTCCCATATGTTGGCAATAGCCAGAAGCTTGTTTATCAGGTCTTCTTGAAGGTTAATATATTCGGGGTGAGATGCACCGAATATCCTGTATCTGCTGTAACCTAGAGGTTCGCAGTTAATGATCATGTGGCTGGATGTTTCTTCCTCCTCGCCACACAATCTGCACATAATGGACCCGTTATGGAGTCCCATTGTGTGTAGATGCTTCCACAGAGCATAATGCCCGGTAATGAATCCGGTAACCCTCCGCAGTTGCATCCTGTTCAGTCTCAGTGCATCGAGAGGTAGCCTCCTTGTTGCACTCTGAAGCTGTACCTTCCCGAGCTCTTGCTGCGGTACTTTTTCTCAGTGATCACGGTGTTTAGCATTTGACCACTCGTTGATCACCTGTTTACAGTCCTTGGAATTCCTAAGATAGGCTCTGGGCCAATGAAGGGTATTCCGTCTCCCTTCCATGCTACGGTCACTTTTGGAGTTAACAGTACAAATAAAACAAATTGTGTTCGAGCTTTACATAACTGCCAACTCGAATCAAAAACTTACAATTAGGTACACTTAGACACAAAAAGAACGACCATTTTTCCAAATTTTATACTTGATTTGTGCCTTATTCATTCGATTTTCGAAAAAATTCTGCGGCTAAAGTTGTTACTTATAAATATATTAACTTTTATTCCCAACAATTTCTTAAAAATCGAATTTTAATTAATTAACCGTTTTTTAATTCACAGATAAAAAAGACACAAACAGTGCCATCTTTGAATCACAACAGAAGGTAAGAATTAATCAAAAATTTGAACTTTTATGAACCTACACATCTTCTCCCCTTCCCCAAACTTCGTGAATATAGTAATGACCATGAAAATAGTATATTTATCTATATCAAAATGAGATTGGATTAAGTATATTTTTTAGCTATATTAATCCTTCAAAAAGTTTGTGATTCATTTATAATATATTTAATAGATTTATTATAATTATAATTCTAATAGATTTATAATATTTTCACATGACTTTTTACTATTGTTTGAAGGATAATTAAGTTGAAAAAAAAGATTATTATCTAATCTCACGAGATGAAACTTAAATATAAAACAGATTAAAAGGAATTAAGAAGTAAATGTACGAGTATATACGAATATGGCATTGGATTCTAAAAGAAACAAACATTCTTTGTATGTTAATTTGATGGGTATACGCAGGCCCGTAACAGCGGTCTTGAGGGTCCCCGTGCAAAAATTTTCAGTGGTTTGAAGGATGAAAATTGAGTGGAAACATTCTAAGTGTTATAAAATTTCAAATTCGCCCCAATATCTAGATCAGTTTGTGTATTATAAATACGTATTTCGACTACAAAGTAGTCATCATCAATATATAAATTAGCTAGTCGTAATTTACTCTTTGATAATTAGAAATAGATAGAGATCAATAGACAAAAAATAAAAAATTAAACAAAATAAATTAAAATATAATAAATTTTATTGAAATTACTCTTGTTAAAATTGCTTTCCTTAAAAATTAACATCACTCTTATTAAAATTACTCTTATATTGTCTCAGGTTATGTTATTTCACCGGAAAGTGTCACCAAATTAGCAACGAATAACATATCCCGAGACAATATAAGAGTAATTTTAACAAGAGTAATTTCAAAAAAATTATTATATTTTAATTTATTTTGTTTCATTTTTTATTTATTTTTATTTTTCTCTATTGACCTCTATTTTCTATCTAATTCTAATTGTCAAAGAGTAAATTACGACTAGCTAATTTATACTGATGATGACTATTTTGTAGTCGAAATACGAATTTATAATACAAAAACTGATCTATAGGTATTGGGGCGAATTGGAAATTTTATTTCAAAACCCTAGAGTTCTCATTAATAGGGAATATGCATGAACATTTTTTTTCACATTTATTTTCAGAATATAAAAATACTGTTAATACTGTAATAATATTTAAAAACGAAATTAAAATCCGACAAATATCAAGGAAGCTATAAGCTTTTAAAGATTATTATCTGTCTCTTTCTTGCAAAAATACTAAAAACGGAGTTTTACGTGTATTTTAAATGGTGAAAGTGTAATATGACGTCACATAACATATCAAGAGGGCTATCACCCTCTTTGTCTAATCGGGAATTTCAATCATTCAAATCTCGCTTATTTTTAAAGTTATTTAAAAAATAATTTTACCTTGATATTTGTCAAGTAAACATGCTTCAATTCAAGTGAAAAAAAAATTTCATGCATATTCCCTATTATCATTTGATAATCTAGCATTCTAAGTGTTACTCAATGTAATATTATACATAATATTTAGTAATATACGCCTAGAATGTGACTTACTGGTTCATTTTTTATGAACGGGAGTGTATAAACATCAACGTTCAAAGAAGTGTAAAATGTATAAACAAAAATTTATCTTCATTCAAAATTTAAAGTCTAGACTTTATTTATTTAAACGTATTCAATTTGGTTTGTTCAAATTTCTATTTACCAATCATAATTTTAATATCAACTGATGTTTTTTTCGTATTCATAATTTTGTGAAAATTATTCAATAAACACACCGTATATTTTCATTGTATATATACAGTGCGTTTAAGAAAATGGAATATTTTTTATATATATTTTTTGGAAAGTCGTCCAATTGTATTCGCATTGTTCGTTCGCTATTACTTATACTAGATATTTAATATGTATTGGAGTAAGTTAGGTGTTGTTTGGAATTTTTGATCCTCGGAATGTTTTTGACCTTGATATATTCCACACCCATCAACAATGGCATCACTACAAAAATATAAATTTAGATGCTACAGAAGTAGACCGATACTCAGTATGCGCAAAATGGTATATTACTTTGGTATGCATTTATTCTCCTGTATAAGAAAATTTTCGTATCATTGTTCTTTCAAACGTTATTCCACATACAAATGTAAAGGTGAACAATTTATTCAATTTGTTTTTCTTGAACAAAAATTGTGTAAAATTCTAAATTGATTTTGTTTATTGGGTCAAAGAACATAATAATCGTATTTGGCTTACACAACCTACAGAGCCCATCGACAATAACAAATACTTTCACTAAACACGTGAACATATGCCAAAGCAGACCGTGTCTTCATTCTATCGTTTTCGTTTTTTATTCATGGTATTTTGTTATAAATATGAATATAACGAATGACAACATACAAATAATAACAAGAATAAATTTAACAATAAAAACTAAAAATAAATATTTAAAAAAAATCAAACAATCGAAATGATGGATCACAAAAATGATAGCAGTAAACAACATTTCGCATACGAATGAACTGAGACATTCAGATTTAAAGGTCCAATTTATCAAACGAACCAATAATATGGTACCATGTGCTCCGATCAGAAGCGCGTTTCGTCTGTTTATATGGATGGACTCTGTAGGTTGAGTTTACTGTAGAAATTTTTGATAAATAGCTAGTTATAGATAAAGAGACCAGAGTAATTTATATTATTCTTTTAATGACATTCCTATGCTATTCAAATTTCTATAACTTGAGCCAACTTCAACATTTTGGGTCTTTTGAAAAAATCGTTTATATTCTTTGTTTTCTTTAAATTTATATCCTTGATAAAATTCAGTAAGAGGTTATTAGGGCAAGAGGCTAGGGCATTTTTCGTAGCCGATTGAGATTCAAGACTGCATCAAAGCTTATTCGATGTTCTTCGATTTGCTGACCATAGTTTTTGAAGGTTCTTCGCTATAAAATGAAACTATAAATGGTTCAATTTACATAGATAAATAGCCCATATTTGAAATTACGCTATTTTTCAAAAGTGACCTGGCCCCCGGAGTATAATATAGCAGGATATACTATTCTAATGCCAGATCCTAAACCATTAAATTAAAACTTATGTCAGTTATACTGTTTTATGAAATTATTTAAAATAAATTCGATACAAGATTAGAAAAAGTAATTAGATATGGAATGCTATGAATATAAAAAATACATTACATAAAAAATATTTTAATATTAAAATTAGATACAAAAATTAATAATTTTTTTTTTCTTAATACGAAATTTATTAAAAATTAAGTACTTATAACAGGAAATACGTAATTTTCATGCTTAGTATCGTTAAAGTTAATACTGACTGTATATCTGATCAGTGATTAATGATAATAGTAATTATTATTCATAAACGGAACATATCTACTTGTAGTAGATAAACTTGACCACAAAAGTTGATGTCATTTTTTTAAATTTTATAATCGATTTGTGCCTTATTCATTTGGTTTTCGAATAAAAGTTGTAACTATATTTCTAATGAACAACTTTAATTCGAAGCATTTTTTCGAAAACCGAATCAATAAGGCACAAATCAAGTATAAAACTTAAAAAAATGACATCAACTTTTGTGGTCGATAGTACGTATATATCATTATCATATAGATATTTATTAATTTTATTAATTCATAAAAATTTAGGACAAGTATCCGTACGTTTTTAATTAATGGAATTTTATCTATTATTATAAATTACAAAGCATACTTAAGCACATGTAATTATTAATTGATTGTCCATAGAAATTCGAAAAATTTAAGTTCATACAAAATTTACCACACCTCTGACAGATTAAATTGTTTGGAATATGTCTAAAATACAGGAAACAAGTGAAAATAACAACTATCGAGTTATTTTTCTAAAATACCCGGTATATACTGAGTTCATGAAAAAAAGGTTTCAGCTAAAAGTTGTTTATTTTAAAAAAAGGTACATTTTTTGTCTTTAAATTTTTTTTCTATCTTCAACCGTTTCAAAGACGAATATTTTGCTCCTTCGCAGGAGCATGAACTTCTCATTCATGAACTTAAACTTACTATCTCTTTTACCAGCCAAGTAGCCGAGCGGTATAAAGCGTTATGTCTACTTGGGGACTGGGAGAATGACGTTTTTAAGTAGTTTTGTCAATTATTTAAAAAGGGGGGGGGTGGTTAAGTAACCGGCTATGCTTGTGGAGGTTTTCTGCAGTTTCCTTCACATGCATGAAGGTTTTCTGCAGCCGCACATCCTACCAATTCCTAGTCTACACATAAAAATTCCTTCCACTCCACTCACATCCTTAGGCATCACAATGGACCTTATGGTCGAAGTGTAGAAATGGCGGAACAGTAGGCTTGCACATACGTGGTTAGAGGATGTGTGAAAACTCATGAGTCTCGCGCTCTATTGGCGGCAGTGCCTTTTAAAACACGTCCATTAGACTCTGTTACTGGCCCTCTAGGATTCCCTAGACTCAAACCCGCTTGTTTTGGTGACCGCCAGCCAGTAACCAACTGGACGTTGAAGTGGTAGTACCCTTCATACGGGGACATTAGAGGGATAATTGCTAGCTTCTGGCCCCATGTGCAGTGGACTTAAAATAGTGATTATTCGCTTGACCATGTTTAACTGTAGTTTTTCTATGGTTGTATTGTACACTCCCGTTCATAAAAATTGAACCACCAGTAAGTCACATTCTAAACGTATATATTACTAAATATATGTATATTACATACAATAACACTTTATGAATGTTTTAACTGGTTCAATTTTTATGAACGTGAGTGTACATAATCAATTGATTTTATGTGTGGAAAATTGTTTTAAAAAAGTATAGCAATATGCATTTTTCCATTATGAAAATATATATGTAAAGTTTAATTAATCGCCTCTTGAAAATGTAATTACTTTTTGCATGTACCTACATACAAACAATGCACGTTTGAGTAACTCATTGTTTATTATTTTTATTTAAAAAAAAAACTATTGTGATAGTTCCACGACATACTTGCATTTTTATTTTGAAAAAAATTTTTCAATTATTATCTAAAACGTTTATTCTACAGAGTGATTTATAGACCAAACAAGAAAGGACAAACAAAATAGAAAGGTTACCACAAATTCCTAACAGATAAGGCATTTTAAAAAATAGTTCTTCTACAATAAACAATTTCTGAGAAAAAATATTTTTTTTAAATACGCGTTGAAAAAAATTACTTAAATTGTTAAAAACTCCAACAATCATTCTATTTTTTACGATTTAAAGATATTTTCGTAGGCAGCTTGGAATCTCCTGACGAAGAAAACTAATTGATGAGTCGAAAAGTATTTCTTGTAAGAGATTTTATAATCTACAACTTTTGAATCAATAGAGTTTTTTTCGGAATTTTAATATATTTCGAGCTACTCATGAAAAGCTCGGAAAACTGTTTAAAAAGAAACACAAAATTTGACATATCTCCCTTAATATTTGAAAAATCGAAAAATTTATAAGAAGTTAAGTTGTAGGTACTAAACTACTAAGTTTTACTATAATTTTGTTTCTTATCATTTTTTCTGTTACACTAATATTTACAGAAATATTGACGGTTTAAGATTGAAAATTAAATTCCTTAATATCTCTGTACAATTAGAGTTTGAGCAAAAATGATAAGGTGATGAATTATAGCAAAGTTGATTTTCTACAACTTTATTTCTTACGCATTTTTCGATTGTTCTAATATTAAGAGATATATTTTATATTTTGTGTTTTCTTTCTATTTTAAGGCCCCTTTTCCCCTTCACGTATGTCATTTATTAATAAAATTGGCCTTGCAAATACTAAAATCATACCAGATACGCCATTTCATTTTGATCAGACTAAAATTGTGACCGCTAGAAAGTGATTTATGTATTTTAAGTAAATTCGCTATGTTGAAGCAGCTCCTGCGTAACAAATTTTTTTTTTTTACTTTTTGTTAGTTGTGTTTTTTCCCTAAGTAATTCACTGCATTCAAATCTCGCAACAATGTTGTCATTACTTCTTATCATCTATCCAAACGACCTGATAGCTTTCAACCCCGATATTTCAAGAACTGCTACGAAATCGGGAAATAGGAATAGAATGATTTTTGCTTGAAATTAGTCATAGAATTCATGTACAAAGTATCTCGGATACCTCGGCGGCCACCCTATATATATACTGGGCATAATATTTCTATTAAAGTATTTATCAATCATAATCGATCATTCTATAAACTGTTGACGATTAATTTATGTTATCGAAAGATAAATTAATATATGCAATATTGTTGCAACGTAAAAAATTAAAACAAACAAATTTCCATGTAGAAATTCGTGCAAAAATCGATGTTGATAAAATTAAATTTCAAGGTAGATGTACTAGTTTTTAAACTCTGGAAAATTTTTTTTCGGAATGCATCCAAGAGGCTGTCCCTCGATGTATTGAAACTGTACAGGATATAACTTCGAAAGAACACCGGATTCATTACTGGACATTATCACCTACGAAAGAAAGCATCTGCACACAATAGGACTCCACTACTATGGATCCATTATGTGCAAACTGTGTGGCGAAGGAAAATCCAGCCACATCATCTTTAAAGGCAATTTTCTCGATTACAGCAGATCCAATATATTCGGTGCATCTCATCCCGAAAATGTGAACCTTCAGCAAAATCTGTTAAGCAAGATCCTGGCTATTGCCAAGATATGTAAAAAGCAAACCTCGTCAGATTCGTAGACAAGAATTATCTATCTATCTAATTTTTAACGATGGTCATTTTTGACATCTTAGGTCTCCTCACCGGTACAAAACCCATAGCAATATTTTTATGAAAATTCGCTCTAATCAATATTTTTAACCCGTCTTCAAAAAGGAGGATGGTTCTCAATTCGTCTGTATTTTTTTTTAATGTGTTACCTCAGAACTCCGTCATTTATGAACCGACTTTGAATATTTTTTTTATTGTTTTAAAGGGTTTGGTTTCCCATTGGTCCCAAATCGCATTCTGATGAGGGGATCCCCGGGAAATCGAGGAAAATCCTCATTTAATATGTGATAACCGATTCCTGCGAAATTTTTTTTTTGAAAGGGTATACTCATTCATAATGGGAAAACAAGAAAATTTTTTTTAAAACCGACTTCAAAGGCGGTGTCCAAAAGTTATGTGAATTTCTCTATGCTGACACCGCCTCCAAAAATAACAATAATTGTACATATATATTTAAAAATTTTTGCTTAGGTGAACTAAAATTTGCACAAGAATATGCAATTATTTTTTTACTTTTTAGTGCATTTTTTGTTATAGAATATTTGATTTTTGAAGTCGGGTTTCCATTTTGTCAAAATATGGTTTATTATTAATTTTATTTATTTTTTGTTATAGCCTATAAAATATCCAAAATCAGTATTTTTTATCCTATTAAATGAATTATGTGAACGATTCTCATATTATGGAAATCGAAGTAAGTTTTTTTTTCTCTCAAAATTTCGTAGAAAAACATTTTTTATTACCCATAATATTAATGTCATAAGTTATTCTTATTTTTCAGCCATACTTATATTTTTCCTAACGGAGCAGTTAAGATTAGGAGATGATTTAGCCACAACAATTTTTCATGCGTATACCATGATGGTATATTTTTTTCCAATATTTGGTGCAATGATTGCAGACAGTTGGTTAGGAAAATTTAAAACTGTATTTTATTTATCAATTGTTTATGCAATTGGCAATGCAACACTATCAACAGCGTCATTTCCAGCATTTGGTGTTGAACCAAGGTTATAATATTTTTCATTATTAGCTGTGTTAAGGAAAAAAGATATTTCATAATTGCAATAAAATATTTAGAAAAGTCCATAAAATTTTATTACGAGATTATTTTGTAACAAGTCAAATGTATAGCCGACCACATATAGCAGTGTAAGGTTTCGTAGTCAAATGTATGTAATGCGATTCGATCGGAACTAATGGGTCAAATCGGTATTTAAATTTGTTTGTTTACTTAATTCTTTTAATAGTTATGAAAATTCATGAATTTATTTTATAAAAATGTAACAAGTTTATATATAGAGAAAATCGTTTACTTATTTCATAAAATAAAGTAAAGAAATGACTTCGTTTCTGTTTACGCAAACGATTTGATAAAAAGAGATGGCAACCGCGTGTGTCATTTTTCTACATTAAGAAGTGATCTTATATATGCATGAGATATTTTCAAAATAAATATGTACACTCCCGTTCAATAAAAATGAACAGACCTGAACCGAATCAGTCTCTCACAATTTTGATTATTCTTGTAGTAGCAGATACAACATTTTATTTTATTTTTACACGTAAGAGTAAGATATATCACTTAACATGTATTAACATTACATATATTCTTTAAATTCACTGACACCGTATATACAAATAAAAAATATGAATTCAGTTTATACTTCCATTTCTTTTTTACACACTTCAAAAATATACTACTTATATTTGTTTATAAATAAATAAAATTATACATTATACAGAGAGTTACAAAAGTGAGGAGTTTTATGAAATGTAAGAAAATTAACATTTCAGGTCTGTTCATTTTTTTGAACGGGAGTGTATGTATGAGATTAAATAATCTGACCCTGTAAAAAGCCACATAATTACATAAATATTTTGATTCATCTTTCCCAAGAATTGTCAGAGTCACGTGAGAAAGCTTACAGAATAGAGAGTTCAAAACTGCACCTAGAATTAAATTCCAAGTGTCGTTTATATCTCCGATCCCATCTCAAACTCCATTACACCTGGGTGTAGTAGAATTTGTACCATGTCGTGTCGTTGTCTAATCATTTTGTTTGTATAAAGCTTTATGGAATTTTTTTTTCCTTTATCGAAAATAATTTCGAAAAGTTTTTTTTTTATTAATTTTTGTATTTTGTATTTCAGTCGATGGATAACATTCCTCGCTTTATTATTCATTGCAATTGGTTCTGGTGGTATAAAACCATGTGTGGCATCCTTTGGCGGTGATCAATTTATATTGCCACAACAAGAACGACAATTGGCACAATTTTTCTCAATATTTTATTTTAGTATCAATGTTGGAAGTTTAATATCGACATTTTTAACACCCATATTTCGTGAAGATGTTCATTGTTTCGGTGAACAAAATTGCTATCCGTTAGCATTTGGTGTACCTGGTATTTTAATGGTTACTTCCCTGGGTAAGTTTTGACAATTTGTTTTACGTATACTTTTAACAGTATTTACCGCTAAGGCACTTTGTAAACAGAAGACTTCAAGATTTGATGCCAAATAATCAGCAGTACATTGTGTAACCAAGATTTTCCTATGCTAAAAACCTTATTCTCACTCGTTTAAGAAGCCTCAACCCTCAAGTAGCCTGTAATCTATTCTTTTCCACGGAAATCATTAAACTGCGCTCCCATCATAAAAAATTACTAATGTATCACTTCCAATGTATTGAGATCTCTGACAGGGGCGGTTCTTAATATTTCAATCTACTAGCAGTAGTTACTAAGATCTACAACATAGCGCGACCTCGAAACTCGTTGGCTGAGTGTATTTCACGGGGATTGGTGCAGGAAACATCGACCTACTTAGCTCTAGTTTATAATTTACCCACCAGAGAGCATATCTAAGTGCTAAAGTTCTCAATTACGCCACTGCCTACACTTTGTCGTAGAATAAAAGTCATAAAGGCGCTTTCTTAGTAATTTGTCTGCCTTAAGAGTATTTTACCAATATGATCGTTTTCTTCTATTTTAGTAATATTTCTGGTTGGACGCCCGTTGTACATAATCAAAGCTCCGCAAGGAAATGTCGTTTTACAAGTATTCAAATGCATGGGAGTAAGTATAAAAATAAATATACAGTCTGTTTTCAAAAGTATTTCTAATAGGGAATCAATGTTAAATAAATAAAAGATTTACTATAACCATGCATACACATACTTACAAACATCTGACTGCTTGTGGTATAATGTTTGTTTGATGTCATTTAAGAGCGGGGATTTAGTGATACCCACTTAATTTATAATATTATTATTCATTACATATGCACACACACACTACTGACTACAGAGTACCCCCACTATTTTGATTTCTTTATGAAGCATTGTGTAGTTATTATAGTAAATAATATTTAACATTGATTCTCTATTAGCAAAGCTTTCCAAAACAGACGGTATACCTAGACCCTCACTAAAAGTAGATACTTAGCCCATTATCACTTTTACTGATAACATCTACTTTTTTTCAGCATGCTATTTCTCATCGAAGCTCCGTAAAAAAATCCCAAAAACGAGATCATTGGCTTGATTATGCTGACGATAAATATGATCGAAAATTTATTGAAGACATAAAAATTGTTTTACGGATATTAATATTATATGTTCCTTTACCAATATTTTGGGCGTTATTTGATCAACAAGGATCACGTTGGACGCTGCAGGCAGCGAATATGAATGGTGCATTGGGTGATTCGTTTGTGATCAAACCAGATCAAATGCAAGTGATTAATCCATTTTTGATCTTATCATTAGTACCGTTATTTGATCGTGTGATATATCCATCATTTGCTAAATGTAATATACTTACAAAACCATTAACGAAAATGTTAGTGGGTGGTGCATTGGCTGCATTATCATTTATTATTTCTGGATCGTTGGAACTAGCAATTGAGGTAACTTTTTTTTTCTGAAAATTGGATAATGAAACGAAATGATGTTTGATCTTGCTGAAGTTTGCGTCAGCTATGTATCTTCGTCACATACCAGTCCAAGTAGCCGAGCGGTCTAAGGCGTTATGTCTGCGCAGTATGCATACTTGGAAACTGGAAGGTTATGGGTTCGAATCCCGACATCGGCAGTTTGTCAATTATTTAAATAAAAAAGGGCGGTTAATTGACTAAACTGTCGGCGTATGGACTAGAACGAAGTAACCGGCTATGCTTGAGAAGGTTTTCTGCAGTTTCCTACACGAACTTCAGATGAATATCGGCATACTCACAAATTCCTACCACTCCACTCACATCCTTAGGCATCACAATGGACCTTATGATCGAAGTGTAGCCCGTTCAGGGCAGCCTCTATAATCTAATTTTCTTTGTTACATCATTGGAAAGTCCTTTCAGAGCTTAATTCTTTTGGTGTCTTTCTCATTTCCTTTTATGACTCAATTTGATGAATCAATTACTGAATTTGAATTACTTACTCCTACTGTAGTTGCCATCTGAAAAATTATAAAACCGAAACAAGAATTTTAAAACTTCGGCGGAATTTTCAACTAGAAAGTCGGGAAGTTATGTCAACTATTAATTTACCAAAATGTGGTTTAATTCGAACCATTTAAATAGAAAACAGTTCGGAACAAAGGGCAGATGGCATGTCAAACGATAACTATAGCCCCCACAGCTGTATACTTTATTATCGGCTAGCCCGCAAGTTTCTTGTTTTGACGACAGAAGTAATTCTTGATCAAAAAATAACTCTAAAAAATTTTAATATATTGTTATACAAAGTATATTTTTAAATATACAGGGTGTATTAAGTTTAGTTCCAACTTTGTAACGCTTAATAATTAGTTTTTTTCCGCATGTCCGTCCGTCTGTCTGTCCATGAAGCCGATAACTCAAAAACGAAAAGAGATAACGAGCTGAAAATTTTTTAGAGCAAAAAAGTAAGGTCAAGTTCGTTAATGGAAAATTTATATAAACAACCTTTGTTTGAAAATTTTTTTTATAAACTCAATTGTTTTCTTGGAAAGCGAATTGTTAACAATTCGAATACGCAGAATTATTAACTGATATACTACTCAGTATATACTGGGTATTCAAACAATTAATTCAGTTAGTTGTTACATTACTTGTTTTTTAAATAAGATTCTTCCTCTAAAAGATGATACCATCTTTTTTTACTTGTTTTAAATATTTTATTATGATTTGAATTCGTTCGTGAAAAATGACATACATCTCTGTCCATTGGTCTGTATCTGATACGCAACATTTCAATTCGTTATCGAAATAGAGTCAGCCCTGATTTGTCGAATAGATTAATTTAAACAATTTTTTAATTTTAATAAAAGTATTTTTTTTTAAATGGAGAGATTTATGGTTTTCAAAATGTTTTCATTAAATTTCAGAAACAATATGTTTACAAACCAAGTGCTGGATTCAGTGAATTACGTGTATACAATGGTTATGATTGTCCGATCGATTTAAAACTAAATGGATTATCTATTTCACAACAAATTAATTCACAAGATTATTATGCAATAAAAGATATAGAAGCATCAGCGTTAGGGACACCATTCGATGCTACAATCAAGTGTGACTGCTGTGAAACAAAAGAACTGAAAAAAACTTTAATTGCTTTTTCCAAAAGTCAATCATCATATTTCTATGAACGTAATTGGTTTGGAAATGCATCGGATGCCATGTACTTTGATGATGATACAACTAATTTAAAAGGCGAAACTAAACTCAAGTAAGATTATTGTCATTTGTAATTTAAAAAATTTTGAAACCGTTTTCCTAAAAAGTTGGAGGGTTGATAGAGGGTTGGGTGTAACTGCCAGGTTATTCAGGAGTCATGACGGTCGGAAAATATCTGACTCCTATTCCATTCATTTGTTTACATGATACTTGAATTAATGACAGTGTCACATTCGTGAGCCACGTTCCGTAACAACGCAGCTCTAACCGGTTATAAGAAGTAACAAGGTATGTAGCTATCTAGAGCGGCAAATTTTGATTGTTTCTACGTGGATGACAATAAATCAATTCTAATTAATAACGATTGGCGTCAAGCAAAGAAGTTGGTTTCATTCCAACTTCTAGCCTTTTCGACGATGTCGTCAAAGCTGGTCACGTGGTAGATTACGTAGCGCAATTAGACGCCCTACAAGAACGTCGAGCGTCAGCATGAAAATGTGTCTTAAAGGAGGGGGCGATAATTTTGCAGCTGTCTACGGCGGTGAATTGTCTTAATTAAGTTCATGAAATTAATAAGCAACTTCTTTTTTTTTTAGGGTACTTTTAAATTCTGATAAGGAGCATCATATCACGATTAAGCAAGGGAATCGGGTCTATGCACCTGAAGATGGAGAAATTTATGGATCGTATAATTTAACAAAACAAATATCGTTACCTGTAAATAAATATGATATTTACGTGGATGAAAAGATTGTGATGGAGAATATAAAATTAGAAGCTGGTGGTGTTTATGTAGCTAATATCTTCCATAATAAAGAATCTGATTCATTTGTGAGTATTTTTTTAAATTATAATTTGTGACGTAGATGTGCTGACAGGAGCATAACATGTAGTACATGTCCTTGCTGGTGAATCTACAAGCAGATATATCTGTGCTGTTAGTGGCTGTAATAGCAAATCAAGTAAAAACTTAGATCCTTTTTTTATAATTTTTACGGATCTACGAAATTTTTTGAGCAACATTTGAACCTGCCCAATTGAAAATTTCACTCAAGAAAGCATTAAATTATCAAATTAACTGTCACTGATTCACAACTCACGTATTTATTTTAAATTTGCAACCTAAAGTCAGCCATATTAACTAAGCCACGCCTCCATGTCCATTCCCAACAGACGAAATATTTTAAGGTTGCAGCACAACTGTAGGCCAAAATTTAATTGCCAATAGAGGTCACTTTAATATTACTAAATCTTTGGTCATTTTTTAAGCAACGCTCCGTGCTGTTCCTGTTTGTTTTAAAATTTTGATTTTATAACAGAAGCATGACAAATTTAACTATGCATAATAATTCAACTCAACATTTTTGTGGTTAGTTTTGTAGGCTCCCATAAATGTGCTAGGATATTAAAAATTATGGCGTCTTACGTCCGCTTTTACTAAGGCGTCACTTATATGACACTTGAACTGTTCCCACAAATTCTGGGCTATCTTTTTTTTTTGAAACGGACAGGCCCAAAATATTATCCTCCTTTTTGCCTAACTATAATCTGATAATTAACCACTATATGCTTTTTCACAAACAAGACTGTAACAGTTTAGTGATTGTAATACTATAACTTGCTTAATTTTTTTTTTTAGAAATCAAAGCTTTTGGAAGTAAAAACTCACAATGAAGTACATATGTTATGGCTTCTTCCACAATATATATGTTTAACAACAGCCGAAGTCATGTTTTCTGTAACAGGTTTAGAATTTGCATATTCACAAGCACCCGGATCAATGAAAGCATTGCTACAAGGATTTTGGTCGTTAACAATTGCATTTGGTAATTTAATAGTTGTCATAATTGCTGGTGCTAAAATTTCTGATTCTCAAGTGAGTATTTTTTATACAGAGTTTCTCAGAATAACTACTTAATTATAAGAATTTATTTGGAGATACTTCCCTATCGAGACATCATTGATAATAAAGTACTGATCAGAACAAAAGTATCATGTTCAGTATAACTGAGATCGTAGGTAAACTCCTGAAAATAATAAGGTTATTCAGGGAAAAACTCTGATATGTAATCAATACGTATTAATTTTTTTTTTGTATCTTTAGGCAATCGAATTTTTCTTCTTTGCAACATTAATGATAATTACAATGGTTGTATTCTTTTTCCTTGGACGAGCATACAAATATATTGAATTTGATCAAGTTCCAAACGATGATGATGATGATTTACAAAAAGAAAAGAAATTATCGGGTATTGAAAATGTGAATTTTAAAGATGATCATATATAATCAATCAGTTTTTATTTAACTAAATCATTTTTAAATATCATTGCTGTTCAAGACCCACATGTGCAAAACCGTTTTTATTTTAATTTTAATACATTTTAACTAATTTTATAGTACTGTTTATACAAATTTTTACAAATAAAAAAAAAAACAAGAAAAATTTCTACACAAATTGGCCGTGTTCTGAGCAACTAAATCCTTAGTAACATAGTATATCTAATTTAGTGTTTTGCCAGGACAATTGACAGATACTAAGCAACTTTGATTGTGACAAGTGCTGCCAGAATGGGTGATGTTCCCCTAATTTTAGTGGATTTAATAAAGCCTAGTAGACAATCTAAATGATTTTTTGGGATTGTAGTATTTTTAAATTTTTGTATTCAAGTTGAATAAAACGAATCAGAATAAAAAATGATTTATACATGATGTTCGCATGCATTATTTCATATTATTAAATCCGTTAAATTAGGGGAAAGTCTCCCGATTTGACAATACTACTGATAAGTTTCTAAATGTCCTCCGAGTGAAACACCCTGAATTTAGATGTTCAGATGTAAATTTTTATTAGACTGACTGGCTTACTTAGTTACTAGTTAAGGACTTAGTTGTTCTTAACATGATCATTGTTTTTTTAAATTGTTTATCCATCGCCAGTTGCCAAATTAATGTACGTTGTGAGATTTGATAATAAAAAAGACTAAAGTTAAATTAGTTATTTAAATGCATTGTTGAAGGATGCAATCCTTCGACCAGGAGTGGGCATTGATGTATTTTAGACATTTGTTTAGGATGTGTTAACATCATGGGTGATGATGTAAATCTGTTGATTTTCCAATACTCAAGGTAACATTTTCTAAAAAGTGGAAGATATAGTGAACCCTGCACTAAAAAAAGTTTAGTTTTGTCATGGTGCTTGAAATTTAAAATTCTACCACTTAATTTGTCGATGAAAAGGAGCAACGTGTAACATCATGAGGTCGTAACATAATGCACTCATACCATAATCACGCTTATAAGAGCAATTTATTGACGTCCGTATTGGCTCATGAATGCTTACGTTACTCTTGAAAATGCCCTTCGTTTCAGGTATTATAAGTACGTGTAAGCGTCAGTTGGAATCAATATTCAATATGGCGGATGAAAACAGTTTAGCTGTTTTTCAATTGATAAAAATGTTTCTTTGAAATAGTTAATAATAATATTAACGATAGTGATGATGAAATTTCTGAATTTTTTCCTCCTAAATTTAGGGGGCACATGACAGATAAATAAAGAAACGCTTCAACAGTATTCGTTCTGGGAGTTAATATAATTTGACGCTGACACTTATTCTGTCCGACCTCGATGGATAAAGCGTCTGTGAGCCTGGTTTCTATCGTTTGAACTCAGCTATTAGGGCGCTTTATTAGTATACACAGCGTCAAGTTCAACATTAAAAACACCGCTTGATGGCACTCTGAAAGTGTGTAAGTACCCAAAACGTATGCATCCTGTCATCACATGAAAATCACTTTTATCCTGTATGAATTCGTTTATGTCTAACTAATTGTTGATTTTGTGTAAAGTTTTTATCACAGCTATCACAAGAGAACAATTTTTCTCCTACATGAATACGTTTATGTACAACTAAATTGTATTTCTCGATAAATGTTTTATCACAAACATCACAAGAAAAAGGTTTTTCTCCTGTATGATTGCGTTTATGTATAACTAATTTGTATTTCTCAACAAATTGTTTATCACAAATATCACAAGAAAATTTTTCTCCTGTGTGCATTCGTTTATGTCTAACTAAACTGTTTTTTAGCATAAATTTTTTATCACAAATATCGCATGGAAAAGGTTTTTCCCCACTATGAATACGTTTATGTTTAATAAAACTTTCATTTTGGGTAAATGTTCTATCACAAATATCACAAGAAAAAATATTTTCTCCTGTATGAATACGTTTATGTATATCTAAATCGCTATCTTCCGTAAATTTTTTATCACATACATCACACGAAAAACGTTTTTCGACATGAGTTCGTTTATGTTGAACTAAATTAATTTGCACAGCAAATTTTTTATCACAAACATCACAAGCAAAAGGTTTTTCTCCAGTATGAATTCGTTTATGATTAATTAAAACCTGCTTTTGGGTAAAATTTTTAGCACAAACATCACAAGAATAAGGTTTTTCGCCACTATGAATACGTTTATGTTTGATTAAATCTTGTTTTTGAATAAACTTTTTATCACAAACTTCACACACAAATGGTTTTTCTCCCGTATGAGTTCGTTTATGTTGAGCTAAATTGGTTTGTACAGTAAATTTTCGATCACAAACATCACACGCAAATGGTTTTTCTCCGCTATGAATACGTTTATGTGTATCTAAAACTTGTTTTTGTGTAAATTTTTTATCACAAATATCACAACAGAAAGGTTTCTCTCCACTGTGAATTCGTTTATGTATAATTAATACTTGTTTTTGGGTAAATTTTTTATCACAAACATCACATGAGAACAATTTTTCTCCACTATGTGTCCGTTGATGTTTCACTAGAACATGTTTTAGAATAAATTTCTTATCACAAAAATCACACGAAAATGGTTTTTCTCCGGTATGAATTCGTTTATGTACAACTAAATTGGTTTGTATAGAAAATTTTTTATTACAAACATCACAAGAATATGGTTTTTCTCCATTATGAATTCGTTCATGTTTAGTTAAAATTTGTTTTTGGGAAAATTTTTTATCACAAATCTCACAAGTATAACGTTTTTCTTTTTTATGAATTAAAGATTTTTCTCCAGAATGAAAACGTTTATGTTTAACAAAATTTTCTTTTTGGGTAAATGTTTTATCACAAGTATAAGATTGTTCTGATTTTTCATCGATATCTTCTGCTTTAATTATTAACTCTGGTTCAATTTTAATGTTTTCAGTTTTGTGTTGATCCACTGAAGCACTTTCTTGTAATATTTCTTCTTTAATAATTACTGATTCTATATCTAATTGTTCTATTTTTATGTCTTCATTTTTAATTAATTGATTCAAATAATTATTTGACATTTTTATTTTGTATTTTTAGCATTACTAGAATATTTATTACATTTTAACCCTTTCAACATAAATATCTTGACGTTTATTTGCACTGACCTCTATATAAAGCCAGATTTATTTGGCATCTATATATTATGACTAGTTGCTCTTTGTTGAATCCAAAACTATCGGGTGTACGAAAAAATGTTTCAAGCAAAAATTTACTAAATTTATTTTCTATTGAGAACTGACCTGAGAGGGGCTTAAAATACATGGCTGTTTATTGTGTGCAACCGAAAGAGTAATCCGTTATGTGTGTGTTTTTTTTATGGTAAATATAATTTTTTTCAAAATTTTGACAGTTTGAAATGCCAATATTTCTATATTTTCAATTTATTTACAAATAATTTCTTTCTAAAATTTTGTTAATGTAGGTATTTATATAGAGACTACGAACTATATTAGAGACCTGAGCCGGCTATAACTTTGGAACGGTCAGAGAACATCTATAACTTTGGAATTGTGAATGTCTGATAGTTTTTCTGAAGTTGTAAAGAAAATTTACCTAAGATTCTACTCTTATCATTGTTTCGCTATCTTCTATAGTTTACCTTCAAACAATTCGGACATTTTCTCTTTTATATGTTAAGAAGATAATACTGCAGACTAAATTTGGTTTCTTTTTTTGCCACCAGACGTCATGACCCAAATGATCAGTTATCAATATGTTACACGGAAAAATTATGGACCATCCGGTGAGTCTTACCAAAATCGATTCAACTGTTTTAACGTGATGAGGAAACAAATATATGAAGGGTACAGGAGTAAAAAAATGAATGTCCAGAAACCACGATTTTGAGTTTAATATGCGAATTCATATCTTAAATACATTAGAATCCGATAGAGTTTTCGAACCAGCTAAAACCAATAAAAGAGTTGTAAGTAATAGCGAATTTAAATAAACGTGTTCAAAGCTATTAAGATGAATGTCCCGCCGTGTCGGTGAAAAAAGATGAATGTGAGAATGTCCACCGGAGATGGGTGGGATTACATTTTACAGTACGTTTACAGTACAGAACGGCGTGTTTCAGTACCCCTCATAAATTATTTCTACCTACGCCATCGTTATACACAAAATAAGTAATCATGTCTCGTTGTGATATCTGTTTTTCACAACCTCTCTCAGCCACCTCTCTTAGACGTGTTATGTGCAATATATTGTCAAAGAAAGAACTAATGAAAGTTTATTATTATCATTATTAACTACAATTGTTGTTCCTATTTGTTTAATTTACAATATTTTTATTAGCTATTATTTGATTAAAATATTACAGTACAACATCTAATTTAATGAATATTTTTGTGAATACGTCTATTAATAATAACTTCAATAAAACCAACAACCACAGCGAAAGCCATTCCAATCAGCAGAATATGAAATGCAGCCACAATATCGGATAAACCGACGCTGGTAAATGTATTACCCGTACCTAAACATTCTGGTTTTTTCGTATAAAATCGTCGTAGTTCACGAGATTGTAATCCACGTTCATGAATTTTTTTCAGCCTAAATAAAATTAAATTAAAAATCTTTTATTTAAGCAGCGTGGCGATTGACTTGGAAAACCTGGAAATATCTCGTCATCAGGGAATAATCCGTAAAAATTTAGGGAATTTCATGTCGATCGTCACACTGTTACTTAAATTAAACTGCTTACTCAATTTTAAATATTTCTAAATATGGTGTTTTTTTTCGAACGGATAACCATGGATCAATTACTTGTAAATATTCAATTTCCATTAAACCACATTTTTCATTTTCCAAAAATTCTTCACCAATCACTTTATACAGTGCACCCAATTCAGCATGAAATGCATAAAGACCTCGTCGTATACGTTCTGCACCTTCTTCCATTTCTAGAAAATGTGGTTTTTCTCCAGGTGGTGCAATTTTCTTCTCATATATTGCTTTCCTTACTGGTTCCGTAGCTGTCTATTCAAATTATAAAAATTATCTCATACAAAGAACTGCCACTTAGCCAAATTTTCTGAAATTTTCTTTATCTTAATAAATCCTAAAAAGCTACAACCAGCATAGAACTCACGAACAGCGCTCAGCCGAACCCTTCTTACAAGAGTAGACAGAGTCAAAACAAAAGTTCGATCAAGAGTTGCAACTAGCTCTGAAATGACCGTATTTAATACTAATTTAAATACGAATGATTTATATCTTCGTAACTCCAAAACTATAATACCGAGCCTGGTACTCCTTGTAACTTTTATTTGGGATGTTATAAGCTACAACAAACCACAAAGATTAAGATTTTTCGTAGAATTATTACCTTAAAATAATAATGGCTGTATATGACGTCATGTGTTCCTAATTTTAATTTCGAGTTGAGTAAATCTGATAATGTTCTGATATTATTGCTTGACGATTGTAACAGCGCAACAATGTTCGCTGAATACGATGTATATAAAAACATCAGAGTAATAAATAATATTATCATTGTAATTCGTCCTGGACCACCTCTTGGAACTACTGTAGAACCTTGTTGACAGATAGCTCCAAATGTTAAAATTACAACGTCACTGGATCGAGCTTCCAAGTGTAAAGTAGTGTCATCTGCAATATTTCCCTAAAATTTGTTAATTTAAAAAAAAAATTTGATTGAAGTATTAATTCCGCGAACAAGGCGACATGCTCCGAGGAAAAGTGCGAAGGAGTTGGAAATCTGGATCAGTATCTAATGCAAATGCTATACTCCCCGGGGGGTATATCATTTTTGTCTGGACTGTATTCGACAACTAAATGACGTGAGAGGCTTAATGGGGGTGCCTTTCTCTTCTTTCTATTCAAAGAAGAGAAAAACTTTCAAACTCAACGTCAATCTTTTGTCGAGTACAATTCAGATAAGAATGAGCAGGGACACGGCCTAATTTCTGGGGAAGAGGATACCTATGCGGGTTGTAAGGCTCAAGCACTCAACAGTAATAGGTAGAGAGAGGGTTAATCGATTAGGGAATGCATGCGGGTTTTAAACATACATTTGATCCAATAAGTTTCTCCTTTTCCCATCTTAACATAACATATAAAGTTCCAGTAATTAAAATTACTAAACATGCTTCTGATATCCATACTGTTTTTGTAAATGGCAAGGTGTAAACATTCGATGTATATGAAAGTGGCGGTTGTCG
Source organism: Nineta flava (assembly GCA_963920215.1). NCBI lineage: Eukaryota > Metazoa > Arthropoda > Insecta > Neuroptera > Chrysopidae > Nineta > Nineta flava. The sequence goes on from OY986041.1 coordinate 119,428,906, forward strand.
AAATACAAATTTAGCTCTTGTAGGAGTTGTCGGAGCTATATAATCGATTACCTTCAACCGATCCATGGTAAAAAATAATGCCGTTCCTATAATACAATAAAATTTGGTAATTTATTAATTATAAGCGAGAATCATTAACATACAACCTCCAATATCAGCTACTTTCTTTTCAAGTTCACCAATCATTCCTGTATATGGTCCCGTTTTATTTTCTTGATAACCCCATGAAGTAACATAATAAAATTCGCGCGATGCATTTATCGAATCAAGTAAATAATTTATGAAAAAGTAATTGACTTTGGTAATCGTATCAATATGACGATATCTGAAATACGATTAATATAATCAAAAATCCTATACTATCCTCTGAGACAAATAGTCTTATTATTTAGAAAAATGGGTATATCTCTCGATTGCCAAACTGATCAAGATCACTTGATCATTTCTAAGATCCTCTAATATATGGCCCTCTAGTTTCGTCAAGAGGATTTTTCTGATGAGAGACAATAGTGAAGTTTGCTGGATTCAAGCATTCTATATCTATTTCCTCGGAGACCGCTACAATAAATAGAGGCTTGGCCTTGTTTCATATAAACTTTATATTTAGAGATTATAAAAACCCTCCAAGTTGTAATCCAGAAACGGTAGTAGTAGTAGGTAGTAGCGGAAAGGAGGTCAAAGCCTGGAAAGTAGACCTTTTTTACCGACCTCTAAAGGACAAGGAATTTGTATGCAGACTAGAAATTTGGTAAGTTTAGCAACTGCAGCCGAGTTTGATAGGAACTATGCCGGTATTCATCTGAAGTTCGTGAAAGAAAACTGCAGAAAACCTTCACAGCCAGTTACTTTCGTTCTTGTCCACATGCCGACAGTTTAGTCAATTAACCTCCCAATTTTTTTAAATTGACAACTTGCCACTATTGGGAATCGAACTCGCTACCTCCCAGTTCCAAGCAGATCGCCTTTGACAAGACGGCCACTTGTTCTGTCCTTGGCTTTATCTTGTTTCATATAAGCTCTACATTTAGAGATCATTAACCCTCCAAGCTGTAATCCAGAAACAGTAGATCCATCCAGTGATCTATCAAATAGCACTTGTCTGGTATCAAAGTGAACATGGCACTTTCTGGTTTGAAACTTCACTGTCCAGCATGCTATCTAATCGAATGATAAGCATCGAGCGCGAGAGATATTGTTTGTGACAAAGATGACCTTTGTCACAAACAATATCTCTCGCCAGCGATTTCAGGCTCATTGCCAGCGATTTCAGGTTTAGTCCCCTTTAAAGCCAAATCATTAGTCATATGACTGGCGATATTATTACTAATTTCGGCAATACGAAATGTATTGTGGAATATTTCTACACGGTCGAGAGTCACGAATTTCCCCACCCGATCCCATGGATCCACCCCTATTTTACTTACTTAAAATGACTTAAATGTGTCATCGAATCATTATGTGTGACAACCAAAGGTACTTTCATCATAGCTCCTTGCAAATTTTTACGTCGACGAGCTATGCCAAACTCTACACGTTTATCAACTAAACCGTTCTCAAGATCCCATTCACCATAATTTTCCTCAATTAAATATGAATTTTTAGAAATTTTATATGGCTGCTTTAATTCCCATTTATTATCGCTATTCATTTGTACAAATATCACATTACTATCGATTAATATGTCTAAAGTTTCATTCTCCAATTGAGAACTGTTTGAATTGAAAATCAACCATTTTTGAGGTGCTTCAAAACAATTTGAACTTTGGCACTAAATGCAAAAAAAAGTTTTCAATATTAAAGATATTTGATATTTTTACTTTGTTACGATTCTCAACATATAGTTTTGAATTCTCTACATACACTCCCGTTTATAAAAATTGAACCAGTTAAAATATTCTAAGTGTTACTGAATGTAATGTTATACATATATTCAGTAATATATATACGCTTAGAATGTGACTTACTGGTTCAAATATATTGAATGGGAGTGTACATAGTTTAAAAAAAAAATCAAAATCGATTAAAATTTACGTATTATATTTTTGTAAATTTTCGAAAATCCAAAAATGTAAAGCTTTAATCCTGTTTTTATTTTATCTGAACAAAAATGGGGGAAATTTAAGAGCATTAAAAGTTGTAAATTATAAATTATTACCTCTTCCAAAAATTTAGGAACATTTTCACACTCGAAATCAGCAATATATAAATTATAAGCAATATTCTTTCTAGACGTTTCAAAAGAATTATAAAATGTAAAATTATGAACTTTTATTTGAAAATTTTGTTTACTCATTTCCTTAACCAATTTAATCAAATCATCTACAAAATGAAGCATAAATAAGTTTAATAAGATGAAGATTTAATATGATTTCTTTAAGAATAGATTGATTGCAAGAGGAAAGTGTATATATATATATATATATATATATTAGAAATACGATTAAACGTTTTCACCATCAGACCTATATTTTTTAGAGATTTTAGTAGATGCCTTGAATTCTGTGTTCTGTTCTAGTATGATCCTAAGGGTGTTAATGAGACCTACACAAGGGTAACCTTTCCTGAATCCAGATTATTCTCTTCGCACACAGGGTAAAGTGATTCAGTGTCAACGCATCTGTGAGCTACGAAGGTCTATGCTCGTGCCACAGTTTTCATTAGTGACTACGTCTTTTCGTTTTCACAAATTGTTTTTGGTCCAGAAATGATGCATTCTTCAACATCTATTTACTCCTTGATGCATACATGTAATTCATAAAACTGTTCACGTGTTACACGGTAAGAGTTATTTTATTTGTCATTAGACTCTTCGTCCTTAAGGAAGAGCTCTTCATGGGCCCATCTTTTCTTTAAATAACTTCTTTTCGTTAAATAATTTGGTCTTCAAAATCATCGGAATCAGATTCTAAATTTAGTAAATATTTCATATGTACTGGCGATAGAACTGTCGCCGCAATCTCCGCTCTGGCTGCGCTCCGTTGATTTAAATCCTGCTTCTCTGGGTCATCCTGCGTCACCCTATGGGTTCAACTTGCGCCCGACATCAGGGATCTACTGAAACTTTAGCTTCTTCCAATTTCAATGATGTGAATTGAATGTTAGTTATTTAAAAAAAAAAAGAAGTTAATAGTGTACGCAACTCTCAATTCCGTTCTGCTCGATGGTGATCGACGTTCAAGAACAGATGGATTAACTCAATCAAATAGAAATGCATGAGTAAGAGCAATTGAAGAACCTGATTCTGTAGACCCAGTTCAATTGAAAAAGAATTAATAATTTTGGAAAACATATAGACTCTAACGAAAAGCGCATTTTTGTTACAAAACAGAGAATACTGGTACATAATAAAAAATTATTAGCTATCTACGAGAAAATTTTGCTTGAGAAGAAAAAATCTTTGTTCCTTCAGAAGACGGTCTTTGTTAGATTTTATGAAGCCTTCTACGTCAACTTCGGTTTACGTTTTTGCACTACATAATAATATAATTTGTTGTATTATCTAATGCCGACAGTACGGTATCGGCGAGGCACGGCGAGACGTAACAAGCACGAGAAAGTACTCGCCGCGCTCGGTCTGTCTCGTGTCAACTTGCCTCGCATCGGGACCGCTCCATTTCGAGTCGATTTTTTAACCACAAGTCAAAGAAAGCAAGCGACAAGTGCGAGTGCACTTAGTACACTCAGCAACGTCTACAACTATCTCATCCATTGATTGAACGAGAACTATATTGCCGAACCATACTCTCGGCGAGACACGGCATTTATATGCAAAAGTATACCCCGACTTAGGTGGTTATCGCTCGGCCCCACCTATATCGCGTAAGTTCCCCGAACTTAAGCTTAGCCCCGTATTACCATATTTATAATTGACATACTTACCATTTGGCCAACAAAAAAAGCCTGTTAAAAAGTAAGCAGATGGTGAATTAAACGATGCCATAAAATCTTTAATAAAATGAATTTTATAATTATTAACATTATCAGCATCAATACATGTGATTACATAAAAGAATGCAAATAAAATCTTTGAACAATTTGTACAACTATAATATAATACCGCGTTCATGTTATTTGTTTGATATAATAATAAATATATATTAAATATAATAGACCGCGTTCATGTTATTTGTTTGATATAATAATAAATATATCTTAAATTCACAATTTGTTTTTACAAAGCACATTTATATATAATAATGTAATAAGAAGTTAAGCACATATCATTCATAATTATATTTTGTACTTATTAAATTATTCACGTTATATTTTCATATAATAAGTACCTTTTTTTTTGTACCAGTATTATAATAATATGTATATATATACTTAAATGATAGTTGTAGGTAATGATTGCAAGCGCGGATCTAGGGGAAGGGTCATGGTAGTTACGACCCCCCAAAACTAAATATAACTTCTTTTTTTATTATAATTTTATTGCTTCTTACTCAAATCTTACATTGAGATAATTGAATGGTGGTAATGAAATCTAGAGTTTTACGTAATTTATTACTACTGAAAAAATGCTAATGTTTAATCAATCTTTATCAACTCATGAGTAACAAATATTTTCCAATTGGTTATTGATAATTATGGTTGATTTGATATAAGTTTAATTAATTATTCAATGATATTTTTCTTTAAATTAAGAATAAAAATAACTATCTAAAGAAAATTAATTCAATTCTCAATTGAATAAAATTATCTTTAGCAATTATTCGAATAATTAACAATTGATATCTTAAAGTTCTTTATAAACTTTTGTTGTCATTATATTTATTTACTTTTTAAACTTAAATAAAACTTTATTTCCAGTTGTAAAAATTGACCATTCATATATTTAATTAGATTAAAAAATCTAGTTTTCTTTAATTTTAATTCTTAATTTGAAAGTTTTTCAAGAATAATAATAAAAACTCTTTTCCCAAGATTAATACTCTTTTCTAGTGCTTTAGTAATTGAAATAATACGAATTTCATAATCGAAAATTTTTTTAATGGATAATTTTATTACAATTTTTAAGAAAAAAGGTTTTTTTTTTTCTTACTCTAATTAGTTTTTATTTATTTTTTAGTGTCTGACCCCCCCAAACTTGAACTCTAGATCCGCGCCTGAATGATTGTTTATTAATTACATTTATGAATTTATTTTTTTAATCGTATATGGCTTTTTAAGACTCTGACTAGAACTTAATCAATTATTTATTTGGATAATTGTAAATAATTATATTACAAATCAAAATCTCGATTCATTTTTTTAAATTAAATATTCATGAGTATTTTTTTCATATATGTAAATCAGTGGCGCCAGGTATACAATTTAATTTGTAATTTTTTGTGATGATATTTTATTTGGCAAAAAATCATGTAGTTCTGGATTTTAAATACAATAAGCCACAAAAATAACGCTCATTTTTCAAAATTTTATAATACTTGTGCTTTATTCATTCGGTTTTCGAAAAAATTCTTCGGATAAAAGTTGTTAATTAAAAATATACTTACAACTTTTATAAGAAATATTTTCCCAAAAACGGAATGAATAAGGCACAATAATAATATTTTGAAATATGAGCGCTACTTTTGTGGTTCATAGTACTTACGTTGTATATACCTAGGGCCGAGGCTCTACTTCAAAATCCAAGTTTTCGAATTCGGTGCGCCTGTACGCACGTCTGTACGGCGTGTTTAGAGTTCCTTTTTTATGGTTTTGCACATAAACTCTTTACTCGTCCAACGAAAACAATAAAGTTATTCTGTTTTACTTTCATAGCATATTTTTCTGAACCTTATACTTACCGAAATATCGTTAACCTTTTATATCGAAACGTTTAGAAAATTTTGTCCAAAACATTTTTTCCGTCTGAAAAAACGTAGAACGATTAAATAGAATAAGGGGGCAGGGATGGGTAAAATGCCTTTTTGAACATATTTAAAATGGAAATCGTTATATGCTGTTTAAAATACATTTAAAAAGCTAAATGTAAATGTTTTATAGGAATGTATATTTCAAATATAAAAAAGAAAATATACATTTAAAATAGGTAACAAAATGCAAATTGCTTTTGTGGAAATTTTTGTATTTAGAGATATATGATACTAAAATAGATATACGAGGTCTGTCCGAAAAGTATCCGACCTATCTGCATATCTCCACGCTGGCGTTATTTTTCGTCATCGGGCGAATGGCATCCTTCAAAGTAGTCCCCATTTGATTGAATAACACGCTCCCAGCGGTGTTTCCACTTTCCTAAGCAGTCCTGGAAGTCAGTATTTTCCCGAGTTTTTGTTGCGGTATATTTTCGAAGTGATCACTGTGTTTAAGGTCTATCCACTCATTGATTACTTGTTTACAGGCTGTCTTTGGAATTCCTAAAATAGATTCTAAGCCTATGAAAGGTATTCCAACTCCATTCTTTGCTAAAATACTTCATTAAAGATTCACACACGTGATTTAAACTTGAATTACAACATGACACATAAGTATTGAACGATTTCTGTCTGCGCACCACATCCACAATACAAGCTTAAAGGTAGTGCTCGTCGTAAGTGCGCGACAATTTGAACAACCAAATAATTGCATTAGTTATCTCGCTATAAATTAGTGAAATTATCTAAACCATTTAATCATTTTATAATGACTCAGTACATCAAAACTTCTATTTTAAATGTAAAATGATTTTTCAACATTTAAAATATAAAATGGAAAATGTCATTTGCATTTTAAATATATATTTAAAATGGTATCATTTCAAATATGACCGACCCATCCCTGGATAGAGGGTAAATACAATTAACATAAATAAAAATAGCCATATCAATTTCAAATAAATGTGCTTATATGTATATCTCGAAGCTGTTTAAAAATTATACAACGCTTTTTTTTTTAATAAACTTAAACTAATAAAATATCTTCATATAAATTAACAAAATATCGCTACATGTTTTTAAAGTAATTATTTAAGTTGGTTTTTTTTTTAAATTGATATGCGGGCATGAGCAATATTTTTTATATTTTTATGCTCTTGTAGGAATATACCAAGATATCCTGGTATATTCGATCTAAAACGTACGTTATAAAAGTTAAATAAAAGACAATGATTTAGAATTTCAACCAAACCATTATCTTAACTATTATAACGTAGGTTTTACATCAAATGTACCAGGATTGGTCCGGGAGACCAAAGGGTTTTTTAAGGATGATGAATTGTAAGATAATCAAGTGAAGAACGAGGAAAAATTTTCGTCCTACAAATTCAATGGAATGGACTCCAATGGACTACCGTTTACCAAAATTTTATAATTAAAAAAGTTGGGCGTCTTGTCAAAACGAAGCTACTTACAAAGTACCAGCTTTATGCTCATAATTCTGAAAAAAAAAACCCTTTGGTCTCCCGGACTAGATATTTTGGTATATTTCTACACTCTAAAATATATTTTTAATTTTTTTTTTGCCAATTTTATATAAGTTAAACTTTTTTTAAACAATATTTTATATTATATTAAAATGTAACAATGCCATAATCCCAACAAAATCAATTTTTTTTTCTTCAAATTTTAGTTTGACCAATAATTTTGTTATATATTCAACTTAGCATAATCCACCTTCTTCATCTTCATCGTCGCTCGCAGGTTGTTGAGCATGGTTGTCACCGGATGAACTAGAAGCTGCTGCAGCGCCATCACTCTGTTATAAACATTTTTAATGGCATTAGTAGAAAACGCTTAACAAAAACAACGATTTACAGTTTGTCAAATTAAGTAAGGGAAGGTAGCTCGTAAAAGAGCCGCACTCCCATGCCAGGGACTGGAACCATATCTAGGAATAACTACTTTTTCCCTCAACAAATAGGTTGAGAATACAGCAGGCTACAGACAAGCCAAACAAATGAAAACTGGGTATAATGCCGCAAGATCAACCTAGTTTATTGGCAAAAACCGAAAAGGGATAAACCTTCTGGTTGAGGTGCTTATTGGTCACCGCAAGCTCAAGAGAAACCTAGTTCTCATGGAGGACAATGCGATTTGTCCGGACTGTAACGGGCGGTTGATACGCCCATGTCCTTACAGAACCAGAATAAAGTACCAAGCCTTCGGCTCAACCGAAATGGGAGAGTCTGAGGTAAAACAACTAAATTGGAGCTCTGTCCTGTCATTTGCAAAGAAGCTGGTAGTTCCGACAACGAATAAAAAAAGCCTAGAAAGGCCTACTTGCCAGGTTTCAGTTTCCCTTCTACTATTACTAATACTATTAAATGATATGGGAGGCTATACTGAAAAAGGAGAGTGATTACACTTTCTGTGGGTAAATGGTCAACACTCCGAAACATTTCCACAAGGAATGGGATGTCCTTATACAAAAGAGAATCTGATGTTGGTAGGATAAAAAAAATGAGGAAGGCAAAAACTCTATAAATATAATTCGCATTTATCCTTCCTAAGGGAAATCGGATTTGATGGGAGTACTCTAAACTGAACTTTTTCAACAGGCACCAGGTGGAATAAATTTTATGTAGCATGCTTTTTTGAACATATTAAAAATGGAAATCGTAATGCTCTTTAAAATACATTTAAAATGCTAAAAATTTATTTTTATTCATTTCAAAATAAAAAACTCAAATTTGACAATACTCAATTTTTTTTTTAAATTTTTTATTTAAATATTGTTAACCAATATTTGATTTAAATATGAACTATGAATTTAAATTTCACCTAATTCATTTAAGACAAACAATTTTGGATTATTTATTTAACTCAAATAATATTTTGGGTGGAACATTTCTTCATAGTACTCTCGTAAAAAAATACATGAAGATATGAATTACGAGTGGAATTAGTAATCAATAACATGAATGGAGGCGGATAAAATGACAACAAAAGCCACATTCAAAAATAGGTCATTTTTGAAAATTTAAAAAAATATATATATTTTTAATTGAATACAATTTTTAATTAAACAACTTTATCTAAATAAATCTTTACGAAAGTAAATACTTATTAATTTTATTTAAATATTTAATTATAGAAAAATGACTTTCGAAAAATTATTGTAATAAATTTAGGTTCAAAAATTTAATTGTTCTTAACTTATTTAACAATTATTGATGAAAAAAATGGGTCCGAAATTAATATATTTATATTTAAATGTTTAAGTGGTTTATTATAGAAATCATTCGATTCTATAGAAATCATTCGATGTTTAACTCTCTAAGGATTTAATCTGTCAGCGATTCACTCAGGTATAACTCTGTTGATTAGGAGTGTACTACGATGAGCCACCTACAGTTTCATCTAAGGTAAAGGGTCGGTGCACACAATATATCTATAGACGAGTAAAACTAAAAGTTCATGCAATGGATTTAATTCCCAAAAGATTAAATCGTTGAAGAGTACTAATATTTTTATTCTGTTATCTTCTACTCCTACAGATATTGATACGATCATTTCGATCGTGAGTTATGCGAGAGTTAAATTAACTCACAAGATTAAATTGTAACCCCTATTTTAAAAATACATAATATTCTACTTACCTCAATTGTAGCCGAAGTAACAGAATGTGGTGAAACATATGACGGTGCAGCATTTTCACGAACACTAGTAGTTTTTGGAATTGCTATTTCACCTTGTGGTAGGGGTAAATCTCGTGCTAACTTTGCATATTCAATATCCATATGTTTAATAAACGGTGAATTTAATGCATGTTGAGCGGCTTCAGCATCTTCATCATCGTAGGCCTGTAACAGACTCTCCAAAGTTTGTACTTCTGGTGCTTCACAACAATTACCCCATTCTTTAAATGCTTTTTCAGCCGCAACAACATCACCACGTGCCAATTGAACTAAAACTAATGCAACAATCAGTCGACCAGTAGCCTGATATCGTTCTGATTGTTGTTGTAGACCAATTTCACGGCGTAATGCATCGGCTGCTTGATCGTACATTTGTAATCGTACCATTAAACGACCGATTTTATTTATATATTCCATAGCTTGACGAGAACCATCTTCTGTCTAAAAAGTATAAATTACAGATTTTGTTAAATCATTATTAGTTATTTCGAGGTAATGTTACGATTTCGAGGGCGAAATACAATTGAGTTTTGCGGTACTTGACAAGACAAATTGTTAATATTTCCAAAATGTACCAGCCCACGATTTTCATCACCAACGACCTCCACATACCAGTGAAAAATTGAAATTAAGAACCAAATTTTCACTTGGCTATTGTTGTGTCGCTTCGAAAATCGTAATATTGCCTAATCTATAAGTTAATTTACCATAACTACATCTACAGCATGTTGATATAACTGCAAAGCATTTTCTGGATAATTTGATTCCAATATTTTAGCAGCTTTCTCCAAAACAGATGCTCCGGCATCAGGACTTCCATGTGTTTGATACATATTACAAGCTCTATCGGCAAGATGTTGTATTTCTCTCATATCTCCTAGCTCTTTGCATACTAAAATGGCTTGTTCAATACTTTTTGCTGCATGAAATAATCTGAATAAAATTTAGTTAAAGAAAATGTATACAAAATTTCGATTTAAAAACAGGATAATATAATAATAACTATATCTAAAAAAATAAGAATAAAATAAATTTTTTTGAAAGGATACGATCTATTTTGTTTATGACATTCTGCAGCTTTCATCAAACAATCCTTACTCTGTTCAAACGACTTGGCATTTCGATAACAAGTAGCTAAAATTACAAAAACACATTTAAAAACATTTAATCATTTAAAAGAAAGATTAAAAAAACATATAATTTCCAATTTCGGATTAAAAATCTTCGGTTTTTGCTTTTTTTTAAATGTCAACAAAAAATTTCGTACCTGCTTTACTATACTCGTCAGCCCCAACTTCATAATCTGGTCTCCACTTTAAAAGAGAAGTTTTCATACTAAAACAAAAAAATTGCAATTGAATTCCAAATTATTGGTATCCAAAATGAAAGCATACCATTTTTCAGCTTGGCGAACATGCTCTAATGCATCATCCAAAAATTTATTTTTATTCATTTCAAAATAAAAAACTCAAATTTGACAATACTCAATTTTTTTTTTAAATTTTTTATTTAAATATTGTTAACCAATATTTGATTTAAATATGAACTATGAATTTAAATTTCACCTAATTCATTTAAGACAAACAATTTTGGATTATTTATTTAACTCAAATAATATTTTGGGTGGAACATTTCTTCATAGTACTCTCGTAAAAAAATACATGAAGATATGAATTACGAGTGGAATTAGTAATCAATAACATGAATGGAGGCGGATAAAATGACAACAAAAGCCACATTCAAAAATAGGTCATTTTTGAAAATTTAAAAAAATATATATATTTTTAATTGAATACAATTTTTAATTAAACAACTTTATCTAAATAAATCTTTACGAAAGTAAATACTTATTAATTTTATTTAAATATTTAATTATAGAAAAATGACTTTCGAAAAATTATTGTAATAAATTTAGGTTCAAAAATTTAATTGTTCTTAACTTATTTAACAATTATTGATGAAAAAAATGGGTCCGAAATTAATATCTTTCATTTTTAGGCTAATTTTATCATCCAAGATATTTTTAAGTTTAAATTTGCCGCTTTATCTTTATATGCGTGTTTATTAAAAAATTTCCCAATTTGACAGCAGTGCAGTATTTTGTATTTAAGGAGATGAGAGAGTATACGTCGACTATACGAATTTTCTTACCTTAAAAACGGTCATACATTATGCATTTTGAATAGCAACGTCCTTGATTGGCATCCAAGGCTGTTGCAGTTGATGGTTGGTTTATTTATGCATTATAGTTTTGTATTAGTTTTGACTGATGAGATAGCATTCAAATACATATTCTGTCATTCATGAGTGTTAATCTATGCTTGAATGTCATGCAAAATCGAATATGATTGTCATTTATCGTCATTTATAGAGTATGGCCTCTTCAAGAACTAGTAAAGAATAATATTAAATGTTATACCTTGATCCTTTAATACAGTTTTGCAGGCTTGCGAAAAACTCAATGTAGTTATTAAATATAATTGTCCTATATAATGTTTTTGGTTGATTAAACGTCAATATGATTACTAATACTATCAGCTATATGAATTTCTAGTATCCTTTTTTGATGTGAAAACATCTATAGCGAGACTATTCATGTATGATTTTATATGGGGAGTGAAATAATATTTCAGATTAGACTGTCACGTTTTTTATGTAACGATCGGCTATATGACAATCGGCAATCATCGGCATTCGTGTTTTAAATGGGAATTTAACATTGTATAGAAATACTCATTGCTATTGTATATAAGATATGTTTTGACATCATGTCTGAATTCCGGGTTTAAAACTTTTTTAAAAAATTACAATATGTAGGTTGAGGTCTATTCTATCTATCCATATTGTGTTATAGTCATGAAAAACAACACAAAATATTCCCATATATTTTAATAGTATCGCAAAATATTTCCAAGTTCCCAAAAGAACCATCTTTCAATTAACTTTTGTTATTTTTTCTACTCTTTACTACGTCAGGTTAAATTTGCCTATATTCATATGGTGATATCGTTATAACCTCCTTAAAATACATATATTTTCGATTTTTGAACATACCCCAATTTAATGAATATACCCACTCCAACAGAATAAATATTATGACAAATGTTTTATTTGGCGGTAAACACGTAAAGTACATCTGTCCAAGTTTAAATTTTTTTAAAACTTAAACTATTATGTTTAAAACCTTGTTATAATTTATAATAGTGATTATAGTGTTGAATAAAAGTTGAAGAAGCAATGGCTGAAAAATTAGAAGATTTAAATTTACCAAACGCTGTTGTGGCTCGAATAATAAAAGAATCAATTCCTGATAACCAAAATGCTATAATCAGTAAAGAAGCAAGAATAGCTCTAGGAAAAGCAGCATCTGTATTTATTTTATATGTTACATCGGCAGCAACAAATGTCGCTAAGAAAAGTTCACGAAAAACTTTAGCAGCCACTGATGTTATAGAAGCTATGTCAGATTTGGAATTTGAAAATTTTGTAGAACCTTTAAAAGAAGCTTATGAAAGTACGATAAAGTTTTAAAAGCGTGAAGATTATTTTATGCTTTATTAATCGTTATATTTTAACTCCCGGATATTTGCATTTATTCAATCAAATTTTTTGTTGTATTTCAGATTTTAAACAAAACAAAAACGAGAAGAAAGAAGCTACTAAACAGAAAAAACAAAATAAATCAGATGAATCTGTTGAAACGATTGAAACAGATCCATTGGAAATTAATTAATCTAAATTTATAGGATATAAGAAATTAATTTATGTAACAATTTTTCTATGTAAATAAAATTTTTTTAAATAAAAGTTTTTAAACCAAACTTGACAGATGATTACGAAAATAAATGCTGCAAATTTTAAAAACTTTTACAGAGTGTTCTAGAATAACTAGCTAGTCCTAATTCTAAGTACAAATCTTAGTAGTAGGTGGATATGATTCAAAATTTTTAGTTATAAAATGTCCGGAAGTGTTTTTTATATCGAGGTATAACGATACGAGTTTTCCTTGATAGTCATGTGAAGTAATATTTACTTTCTAACAGGTTTGAACACCGTTCATTGTAGAATTAATAAGGTTCTATCTCTGTTCATTAAACAGACCGTCGATCGATTTTTTATGAACACGAAAAGAGGGCCTGTTATGAACAATGCTATATATTATTTCTATCGTCAACATTCGTCTTCTTCGATTAATACGAAATTTACAGCGATGACTAAGGAATCAGTGTAAAGGATGTTTAACCGACGTCTATAATAATAATCTCTCAATAGGATATATAACATACAGGGATAGATAGAGCTATTCTCATTTCATGGAAGCATATCCGGATAGAAATTTATAGCTAAATAATACAAATTCAAGAGTACAAATAAAACATCAATAAATTTTCAAAATCTTTTATTCAAATTTCATAAAATTATGTGTGTAAATATTCGAATTGTTTGTTTTTCGAATTAATCGATTAATTCAATAATAATTTTTTATTTAATTTTCACGTGCAAAATTGAATTTTCAAATACACATAAAAAGTGTTTTTTTTTTCAACAGCACATATTTGTGTTTAAAAAAACACAAAAGCTAATAGACTAATTTTCAAAAAATAAAATCTATATTTTATTATCAGTGAAATTTAAAATATACAAGAAAATGCTTGGTGAAAACAATATATTATGTACTTATAAAATTGGCTAATTAATTAAAAATTATAGAGCTTTTAGCTTGTACCTCCTACCACTTTCTTTATCACAATTTAAATGGAAGTATAAAAACATGTATAATGACGTCATAACACATAAATGTTAAATTATTCAATATTAAATTCGTAAAAATCAGCTCGCGTTTTGGTAAAAATTCATAAATTGGTTGCCTCTTTTAGCAGTGTGATAGATAAATCGTTTTTCTGATGTTTTGTGAATTGAATTATTACAACATGACACGTAACAATATTTATAGTTTATTATTTTTCGTGCGTTTTCTATGTTTATCGTTAACACTTGTGTTAGCATTGTTTGACATTTCACTGATTATGACGTCACGCAACATGGCACGCTTTTCGCGAGCGTTTGAAAAGTACCTTTTTTTTAATTTGACATTTTGGGGTCGAGATAAACTTTTATAGCATAAAAAACTTTTGTACAATGTTTTTTACCTATAGTCATTAAACAGATTTTAAAGGGTTTTCTTGTTTGCCAGGATTACTCTATCTAAAAATCCCCTATATCACAATCCCCAAATATGCGCTTTTGATTTATACAATAATTTGCATTTTTAAATACAATAACTTGAAAACGTGAAAATTAGCCCATTATGTCTTTGATATATTTCATATATAAAAAAGTGTAGAAAATCTTTAACATTATCCAAATATTTTCAATATTCAGTGAAAAATTTGAGACTAAAATTATTAAAATCAACAAGTTTTTAAAAAATATTTTTTCTGAATATCTGAAATTTAAGTACAAGTCAGAACCATTACGGTTAAGTGAAACATTGTACTTAGAACAACAGATAATCATGGTCGTCGAACAACTAATCCGTTCGTCTGAAAAAACTTACTTCTGAGCTTCTAAATTCAGCGTGTTAGAGACACTTACTAACTTACCAGTAGTGTACTCAAATTGGAAGATTTTCATCTAAATTTAATGGATTTAATAATATGAAATAATGTATGCGAACATCATGTATCGAGTATAAAGAAACATTTTGTAAAATTAAAAAATACGACAATCCCAAGAATAAATCACCTAGATTTTATTCAATCCACTAAATTTATGGGAAAATCCACCAATCTGGCAGAATTTACTAAACAAAATGGCGTCACAATCTAAGTTGCATAGTTAGATATACTTAGTAAGTTACTAAGGACTTAGTTGTTCTAAACACGACCAATTGTCTAAATTACTATTTATGTTATAAATTAAAATATCAAAAAATTTAATACAATCATCACTGGCATCCTCAGCTTAGTTGGTCAGAATCTCGACTAAGATTCCATTAATTTTTCGATATTTTAATAAACAAATAACAAATTATCAAAAACATTACTCTTAGAAAATATTTTAATTTATTGATCCGAATTAAAAATAACTTTATTACATCATCAGATTGGAATAGTATCAATAAAAAACATTAACTATTATACCGGGTGTCCAGAAAGTACCGAAGGCGATTCATAGAGTAGATAGAGAATAAAATTCTGAGACGAAAAGTCCTCTATCATTTTTTAACCTGACGTAGAGGTAATTAGTTTCTAATTGAAATAAGTAACCAATCAGAGGCGCGCAATAGCGGTAAGCAGGGAAGTGGGGCAGTCAGTTATTATTAAATTCGCTGCTGACTCTCCCACTTCCCTGCTTTCCGCTTAATTACCTGTACGTCAGGTAAAAAAATGGTAAAGGACTTTTCGTCTCAGAATTTTATTCTCTATCTACCCTATCAATCCACTACGGTATTTTCTGGACACCCAGTATAAATTAATTGATCTATCGACATAGATTAAGGACGGATTATTTATAAAAATAGTCCATAAATCGTCCTAGTGCAGGTCTATTTCTCTTAATATCACTTTACGCCGATCATAGCCTCTACCTAGTTGTAATGTACATAGATATAAGTACTTAGATACTAGACCAAGGTACTATGGGCTACACAAGTCCAGGTACTTTTTTTTTAAATTTTATAATTGATTTGTGCCTTATTGATTCGGTTTTCGAAAAAGGGATCAGCTATGTCAGTTTTGGCTGTGTGCGTTGAAGCGGCCAACAGCTGGTCTGCAGCAGTTCACGAACGTTTCAAATAAAGGTTATTCCTTATTTTCTCAAATATCAATACTTAATTTCTCATTACCACTTATGAATGGCAGATAAATTGGGTATGAAAATATGAAAAGTAAAGAAATACCTAACGTGTACCTACTTTTAAGTACTTTTACACTGCACCTGTAACCATTACCTAGATATTTTCTATAATAAGTACCTATATCTGTAGTTAGGTAACTGTTCACTCTGTACCTAAATACTTCTAAATACTTCAAAAAAGAATCTATTACAACACTCATTCTATCTTTATCTGATTGCGCCATTAGTTTACACATATTATTATTCAAGATGGCTAAATCCATAATACATGTCGATGAATTGAACATTTTATAAAATAAAATGACTAGAAATATTATGATGGCTAACTTCTACATTATAAATTTTTAAAATTAAAAACAAAAAAATCTTAACTGATAGTGATAACAAATTTAAATATTTAAATTTCAAATTACCGAATTCACACAAAAGTAGTGGACTCACACTTGTAATTTGTGCGTTGGGTAAATGAATCACAGTGTGCGCACTTTGTAATTTAAAAGTTTTTAGGTCACTGACCTCCATCATTTACATGAACTAACGATCCTATTGGAAACTCTAGCACTTGAATATGCTCTCTGGTGGATAAATTATAAACTACAGCTAGTAGATCTGTGTTTCCTGCCTCAACTTTCGTAACGTATCCCTGGCCTACAAGAT
The DNA here is from genome assembly GCA_963920215.1 of Nineta flava. NCBI lineage: Eukaryota > Metazoa > Arthropoda > Insecta > Neuroptera > Chrysopidae > Nineta > Nineta flava. Next base: position 119,445,983 of record OY986041.1, read on the forward strand.
TCGTTGCCAGGGATTCCAATATATTAGAAATGATCCAACTTTTGGTACACCAGCGCCGTTTATGTCTTAGTTTAATTTTGTATTAAAATAACGTTTGTCTTATATTAATGTACTAATAAAATTAGACGTTTGTCTTTTATATGATTTTTTGGACCATTTTTTATTTTTTATGTCATAAAGAACCGCAGTCCATAAATGATGGAAGTCAAGTGAGTTAAGTGTACATTAAAAATAAAAGTGATTTTCGTGTTTCACGCTGCTTAAATTATTAGTCCGTTTATGGTACTATCAATTTTATCCGCTGTTCTATGTCCCCTCTACAAATCGGACATATACGAACAGTTGTTGAGCATTCCAAACACGTACAAATATGACCACATGGTATGTAAACCACTTCACACTAAAAAAAAAAAACAAAAGAAGTAACAACAGAGTTAATAGTTTAAATCAACTGGTTATAGACTGGAATGAGTAAAAGGCTTTTTTAAACATATTTAAAATGGAAATGATCAAATTTATTTAAGGACGTTCATGTGCTAGGCTAGAGTCAAATGAGTACTATCTTTAATAAAATTGATTTAGGACTTAAAAAAAGTTTTAAAGTATTTCAATAATCTTACAACGATTTATAACCTTTTTTTGTTTGTCCTAAATATTTTTAAAGTATTTATTGTAAAATATCAGTAAATGTAAATTAGAAATTGATTTTACTTGATCTGACAGATCTGACAATAAACTATGTTTTGTTTTATGACGTTCACGTGTATATGTGTATATGTATGTGTATATTTTTTTACTGTGCGCTGTCGCCAGTTTTCAAAATATGGTGACAAAAACAAACCTAACAAAACAGTTTTAATTTTATTAAATAATTAATTCAAACTTTCGTCAACACCATTTTTTTAATGCAAATACGGCATATTTTAAAGAATATTTATAAACGTTATTTATTATGGTGTCTACTTTAATAATATAGTTATAATTTTAAGTACAAAAAAATCTGTTCTCCATAAAGACGCTGTATTAAAAGTTTGATTTTTAATCGATAATTACTCTTTGAAATGATCGTCAAGGTTTTAAATTTTTGAGGGAGGATAACTACTGAATTGAGCTACTCAATTCAATAGAAAACAAATTTTTTAATTTACTATCAAGCTTCGTGCATGAACGTCCTTAATGAAACCATTTCAAATATGACCCATCCTTGCAATGGTAAGGGGTATAAAACCATAAACTTACATTATTATCCATACAGATAACACATTCAACGTCAGCAACCATAGATGGATGTGGAGGTGCTGTAGGTTCATCAAGAAGAGGAGGTGCAGTTGCCCTTGCACTTGATTGTGGTGTCGGTGCCCTACTTGTTTGTAAAGAATATGACGGAATTCTTGCTCTCTTATTATAACTCGCAATTAGTCCTAAAATAATTTTACGTTCCGACCTTTTTGTTATACCCGCTTTTAATAAATCATTATCGGTTACTTTTGCCAAAGCATCCTTTGAGTATGCCCATGGTGCTAAAAATGGTAAACATTGTATAACGCCATGCATAACCATTTCTTGTAAAAATGCTGGCTCCAAATTCCGTTGTATATTTTTGATTAAGTCTGGTTGTCGATCCATTAATCGTTGATATTGTAACAGCCAAAAATCATTTTCTTTGTTATCACGGCTATCCATATCTTGTAATTCTGCTAAAAGGTATGCTTGTCGTTCTTGTTTTTGAGCTAATAGATCCATTAATTGGGCACACAGTTCTGTACGTTTCTCAGCTAAATCATTTAATTGTTCATCAACCTTTAATTTTCGTTTATCTATTTCGATAGATGTTAAGTTAGCTAATTGATTACTAACAAAATTGACTAGTTGTAGCAAAGCCCAGGATCGAGCGTCACTACGCTCTAAAAGCTTACCAACTGCCATCATTTGCAAAGCATTATCCTGATGTAATTGTTCAGTTAGATGTTGATTATCTTGTAATTTTTGTTTAACAGTATCGTCCATGTACGCATATGAATTAATTTCATCCAGCAACACTGTACGTACAGTTTGATCCTTAGTCTTGTTATACTCTTGAAATCGTTTTGATTCATTTTCAAGGACATATTTCATTCCTTCAAGAATCTCTTCACGTTTTAATTTATCGTGCCTTTTTACATCTTCAAATAATCGAATATGTTCACGTTGATCGAAGTCAAGCTGTTGTGATGCATCCGCTTTGCTTAAGGTGGTTTGTTCCATAAATTTACGTATTGCTTTATCAGATTCAATTTCCTCTGTAATCAGAAAAAAATGTCAGTATTGATAAGGTTTATAAGGTTTTAAATAAAAATTTATTTTTTCGTACTAGTGTTTCAAATATTTTTCGTTTGTTTTAATTTGTTTTACGATGGGTTGACTACTAACGATATTTGAGTTCCAATCAAAATTTCAGTATCAAAATGTAAGTTTAAACACTGGAAACGGTCGAATAACTCGAGAAAAACACTTTTGTTTAAAAGAAGCTATTCAATGATATCAAAGTCGGACCCCCAACTCCACCATCAATCGCGAATTACTGCATCATCTATCGCGAATCAAAAAAAAAGTTTTGAGTAAAACTAACTTATTTTTTTATGGAGAATCTGAATCTACAATAAAAAATTGGGATTTTTATTTAAGATTTCAAAGTTGACCGAGAGCATTGGTCTAGAATGTTAGAGGTCGTGGGTTCGATTCCCATGCTAGATTTGTATGATTTTTCATGACTATTTTCATATATTTCAAAAACGATAAAAGATAGTTGGCATTTTTGAAAGAATGCGCGTTATTTTGTTTAAAAAGTAAAAAATTTAGAATCTGTAGCTTGTCGAATTTTTGAATTTACTTTTACATATTATAGATGGCACCCTTTAAAAAAATCAAATTCTATCACATATAAATAAATAACTCCTCCAAAATTTAATGTTAAATGATAAAAATTGCGTCATTTAACTGGTGGCTTATTATTAATAATCAAATTTTAACATTTTCACAAAATCCAAATGAATTTAGTCACAGATTTAGTCCTAGTAGTAATAGTGAAGGGGAATCCGAAGCCTGAAAAGTAGGCCTTTTAGGGCTTTTGTACCGGCCCTCAATAAACTCATCCTCTCAACCTTTTCTATCCACTACCACACATGGTTCGTTTTCTCTAGTCCTCTATTCGTGGTCGAACCTACCCGCCTTCTTTACGAATTACAGGAAAAAGATCCACTTTAGTTGTTTTACTTCAGATTCCCCTTTTTTTGTTGAGCCGAATGCTAAGTATCTCATTCTGGCTGTGTACGGACATTCTGCCAGGTGGTGAATCCGGACAGATCGCACTGTCTTCCAAACTCATGAGAGATAGGTGCCTCTTGAACCTGCAGTGACCGGTAAGCATCCCAACTAGAAGGTTGACCTTGCGGAATTGTACCCAGCTATCATTTGTTTGGCTTAACTACAGCCTTCTGTATATATTCATTTCCTGTTCATACACTTAACCATCGTTTCGTTAAGGGCAATCTGTCTCCTAGTTATTTTTAGATATGGGCACAGATTTAGTATGTACACAATAAAAGAACCAATTGTCATTCTCATAAGTTTCATTACATGCCTGTTATTGAGTTATTATTTGAGAAAGTTTAAGGTCTATAACTAAGAGATAACTAACTTGCTTTTAACTCATTAACTAATTTTTTTTTCTCAAATTCTTTTTCACTTTGTATTTCACTGAGTTTTGCATCAGTTTTCCATTGATCTTGTGTTACATCCTCCAACAGCTGAAACGAAACACTCTACAGAATGAGTCAAATATTTTAGAATCGAGAACAATTTAATCTCACTTTCTTTTGATCCATTCGTTTTTCATCTTGGAATTTCACCTCTTGCCGATATAACGATTCTCTATCCTCTTCAAGTTTCAACATTATCGTTTGTTTCTCTTTCTAAAATATAATTAACATTAATTAATTGGAATTCGACACTAAAATAAACATATGATATTAGAAAGTTCTCGAACTTTGAAGTTCCGTAAAATAGCTTATGTTAAAATCAGTGCCATTGTCCCTCATTATCCGAATGCCCCAGAAGGAGAGTACTGTCTTTCGAGTGTATGTATGTATGTCTATTTCTACGGCACACTCTGTAGCCTAAACGGCTTGATTTGTCGTTAGATTCTTTTTAATTGTGGGACTGACATAGCGTATAATATTTAAATATGGCGGCTGTGAATCAAAAAAGAGATGGGGACGAGTGTGTGTGTATGTGTCCGAATTGTTTGGAGAAAAATATAGGAGTCATGATCTCTAACATAGTTTATTGCTTCTATAGAAATACCTGCATTAACAAAATTTTGTAGTAACCGAAATACATTTTCCTTTTTCGATCCGAAATCTATTTCTCGAAATATTAAGTTGTATCAAACGCGGAAAGCAAGGCCGTAAACCACCCTAGTGGTTTAGCTTCTGGTGTTTCAACATATCTTCTCAGAAAAAGTGCTCAAAGCAACTTTTTATTTAAAAACAAGTGAAAATTTTGAGATTTAAATAAATTTAACAAACAAAAAATTACAAATGAAAAATCGCCAACTAATTTAATCTATATTACGTATCTAAAAGGTAACACTAAAACTAAATTGCTGATACTCTAAGGTGGAGGAGTAGTCATTTTAAGCACTTTTTTGAGAATTGGAAGAGCAAGTTTAAAAATTTGTATCTCGGATCTTTACGGAAAAAGATGTTATTTTCAAGTGTAGAGAAGTAAATAAATATTTACTTATGATGAAAAGAACCCTTACTTATATCAGGGTACTTCAGGGTACGGCAATGTCATATTTCAATAAAGAAATATTCTGGGACATAGATGTCATAACCAAAAGTTTTTTGCTTTAAAAACATCTATTACGTCTGAAAATTAAGAATATTTCATTCTGAGAAATCCTATATACATAATTTATAGAAGAAACTAGTATCGATTATTTTAACGGGGACCTCACGTTCGAAAACTTTCTATTATTCAAGAATTGTAAAAAAAAAGCTAAAGCTTTATTAAATGTAAGAAAATAAAATATGAAATACTATATGTAAATGAAAAAAAAACAAAAAACTAAGTAACGTTAAAACATGCCTTTTTTTTCTCAATCTCAGCAATTTTTTCCTAAAATTTAAAACAAAATAAAAAGCCTGTTAATAATGAAAGTAAAGGTTTTGGTTTTATACATTGATATATTGCAAAAAATATATTTAAAAAATATATATATACTTCAAAATTTGTCGATTGTTCTAAACTTGATTTTCGTATGTCAACAAGGTCTTCGCTGGATCTACGAGTTCGAGGATTTTCGTATGGTATACCAACGTCTAAAAGATATAAGATCATTTTTAATTAGAATATATTTAATCATGTTTAGAGTAACTTCAGCGTACGTAAATCAAAACAAGTAGGGACACTCAACCATTTTGTTGAAGCCATTTTACATAGCCTTGAGAAAGTGTAGATTGTGTTTTAATATATTGATCGATATATTGATAAATGCGTCATGTTTTTCAATTCAAAATCGCGCCTTATACTCTCTCCAGTGTATCTGGTTCAGAAGGAACACTACTGACATCTTATTTTTGTCAATTATTTGTTTACATGGAGTTCGGACTCCTTGTCTAGTCTCCATGTACCGACGCTTACACGTACTTATAATGCCAAAACGAACGACATTTTCAAGTGTAACGTAAGCGTTCATAAGCCAAAACGAACGCCAATAAATTGCCCTCATATGCGTCAGCACTGAAAGCGCCCAAAACGAATTCACCCTGTATCAATCTAAACAATATGATCGAAATAAAAATACGTTGTACAATCTCTTGTTAGAGGAACTGAATAATTTACCTATTTTACGTAATTTATTTATTTATTTTCATCATAATAATCAGCAATTCCTTCCTCTAAATGCGAACATTGTATGATAATAAATTGAAATTACTTACCATCAAGAATAAATTCCATAATAATGTGCGGACCAGCTCGACAAATATCTTTTGGTGGATACAGAAATTCTTCAGTATCCAGGGATAACTTCTCCAGGCTCCGAAGTCCACAAAACGATTTAGGCAGTTTTCTTAATTTTGGATTATTCCTTAATGATAACGTATGTAATGCACTCAGATTACCAAATGATTCTGGTAATACTAGTAATGCATTATTTGAGACATCCAAAATCGTTATTTTTTCGAGTTGTGGTAGTGTATCTGGTAATTTTATTAATTGATTCTCTTGTAAATAGAGTTCCTATAAAATAAGATTGCTCTATGAGATAAACGAACCAAAATTTTGTTCCAAAAAGCTTAGACAGTTTCAACATGCAAAAATTATTGCAGTTTCAAAAACAATCGCATCTCAGGCGTCTCTATAAATCCCAGCTTCCATAAATACGAGTTTTTCGCTTCTCTATTTGTTTAAAATGTCATATCGAGTTGAAATTTTGCAAAATTTCATCAAAATTCAAAATTTCATTTTGCTATTTGGGCATGTTTTACATGCCCAAAAAAATTTCTTTGGAAAATTTTTTAAAATGTAACAGAGACTATTCGTAGAAAATTTGAAGTTTGTCGGATGGTTTTGCAGTTTCAGCCAAGAATTTTATAAGATTACATTACTTTATCATAATGAATTCGGATTTTTTGCTCACATCAATTATCAAATTTTAAATAGATTTTGGTCAAATGTGATTCTGTATGGAGTGTAATAATTTAAAAAAAAAAGTTTACCCTGAGATTTGTAAGAAATCTAATATCCTCTGATATTGTTTCAAATTTATTTCGATGTAGATCCAATACCATAAGGTTTTTTAAATCTGACAATGAACCTCCATGTGTTAAAGTATTTAGACGATTCATCCCAAGATTTAAAACATCTTTTAAAAATACTCGACATAACGAATATATTCCTGTTGGTACTTGTTTTAAATCGCAATCGCTCAAATCAAAAACAGGTTCTGGACTTTCGCGAGCCTATAAATAACAATGACATACACAAATTATTTTTAAACACATGCAAAAATTACGATTTTCGTGCCGACAAAAAATGATTGTTTTAGAACTAGACGAGACAAACATTTTTTGGAATAAGCATTTCTATACGTATAGCTGTATACACTTCCCGACCTGATACTTAACCAGTTATTGTCCTTCTTCGAGGTATAACAAAAATATATTTTCCGTTTACTTTTAAAATGAGCGAAATCGTAACTGTAATTGAAAAAGAATATTCTCCCGTGCGCCCTCCTTGCCCTCCTCTTTACGTTCATGGATACAACTACGAACTTGATCAAAATGCTTTCAAGCGTTTTGTATGAGGAAAAACTTCTCATCGCAGCTGGAGATATTAAATTCCACAATCGTATTAGCCACTTAAATCAAGTCACAGCATCTGTGATGGAAGGTGCTCCCGTGCAAGCAATGTTCCTGTATATTTTACTCGGGCTTCGATACAAATCTCTCTACCCTTAGTACCAAGGCCCTATATTCTGCCCCTTCTTAAATTAAATCCCTTCGCTGCAAGCAAAGTCGTACTTTATATTTGTTTATAAAGATTGGCAAAATTTTTTCATTTGTCACTTTCGACAATTTACTTTGGAGATTTTGAACAATGTATACCGAAATATGAAAATGCTGAAAATAGACACATTATCATGGAAATGCCATATATAGAGCCCAAAAACGGCAAAATGAACAATGTAAACGGTGGTAAAGATGAATGCACCTTTTGTCGTCTCAAAAATCGTAATATTTCTAAACATTTTTTGGGAAACTGTAAACACATAAAAAAATCTTACCAAGTATAATTTGTGCTCTAACTTTTTCTTATATTCTGCTTTATTGTTTTTTCCAGACATGTTTTCCTAGCGCGTAGTAAACTTTCTTAAACAATCATAAAAAGGCACTATAAATATTAATATAAAATAGCTAAAATTAATATTCATAACATAATAATATCAGCAGTATATTTAGCATTACGAGGAAATACTTAATAAACAACAATAAAAACTTGGTAAATTAAAATATTTTTTTTAAAACTTCATCTTAAATTATTCATAAGTTTTTGGGTTTTTTTCAATACGAAATTTTTGTTAATTTATTTAATTATTAAAAAAGTAATTGCACTGCACATATTTGAATTTATTGAACAAAACATATCACAGTAATTTATGTTGTTACAAGAATTTATACGTATAAAAATGTTCCCAAGTTTTAATTGACTTTAAATGCTAAAGTAAAAAAAATGACGTTTGTTTTGACAGTTTTAGAATCATACGCATGGGACGTATTCAGGGAAATTTTCCTATTAAAAAGTTTTTCTTTATAAACCTAGTCTTTGTTTTCATAAGTGCATACAGAACTCGAGTTCAAAGATTCAAAGCTCAAGTAAAAAAAAAATTATATAAAAAAGAAATATAAATGAAAAATTCGTCCCAAAGTCGAAAAGTTTAACATCATACTCTAAAATAAATACGGTAGCACAGTAAAACTGCGAAATACACCCGTGTAATCACTAAGGCGAAGCTTGTGAATAATGGGAGGGATTCATTTTTTAAAATCTCTTGGGGATTGACGCACAGATAATAGTTTGAATTTATTATTGACGTTAAATTTAACTCAAGATCCAGACATATTACTTAAATGTCAAATTAAGTAAACGGTAGTCATTTCCGTTGGTATGATATAACCGAAAGGTAACCATTCTAACAATGGATAAATAGAAGCTAGTTTACAAAAAAAAACAATTAAAAATATGTAAACAGTAAAAAAACAAATTAATAATACACCGACATCAAAGATAGCGAAAAATCATATGCATTTCACTACCATAATATCTCAGGTAGCTTAGAGGCAGAGATTTTATCTAGAATGCCAGATGTCGTGGGTTCGATTCCCATCCTAGATGTGTATGAGTTTTCATATCAAGCCTTTGTCAAAGAATGGTATCAATGTTCAGACATATTACCTAAATGTCAAATTAAGTAAATGCTAGTCACTTCCGTTGGTATAATATAACCGAAAGGCAACCATACTAACAATAGATAAATAGACGCTAGTTTACACAAAAAATAAAACAAAAATAATAAAATTCTATTTATATATTTCCACAGAAAAGAGGTAGTTTTTACAAATTTAAAATAAAAAATCACAATTTATGATATTAATAGAACCATAATAGCTCTTAGAATTAGAAATAATACTTAATATCATTGGATGCATAATATTTTCTTGGAAAGCACCATTTTTACATAATTTATGAGTTAATGAACACTGAAGCACCATTTTTGGGTGACGAAACAAATGCTAAACCATCAAGCTTAAACACGTTACGTTCTTCGTAAAAACATTTCCTTAATTTTTCTATAAACTCATCAACTTTCGTCGGCTGTACAAGACTCACCGAACATCCACCCCACCTGTTAAAAATATACTTTAAAGTTATAATTTCTCAAAATATAAATTTTTGTTTATTCAATCAACATCTATCAAATACATATAGCATATATATCGGTATCTCTGTCTTTCTTATTTAAAACAAGAGAGATAGCAATATATTTACTGGTAGATATTGAGTGAATAAACGAAAAGTAATAGAATTCATACCCTGCACCAGTAAGACGTGAACCGAGCGCAACACTTCTTGATATTTGTACAATTTCATCCAAATTTTCATGGCTACATTCGTACAGTTTCTGTAAACTATCATGACTCTCATTCATTAATTTTCCAAGTTGAATCAACGTATCTGAATTGTTAGCTGAACCTAATCGAACTTGTTCACAAAGATTGTAAAAGTTTGTAACACGTAGAGCCTCTGAAAAAATGATACTACGATAGTAAAAAAAAATTGTTCTGAAATGGATATGTACCTTCGTAAACATGTAGACATCTTTGCTTCAGGTAAAAAATAGTTAAATGTTTCGTATTATGACTTAGAATGGATTCAAATTTCTCATTAGTTATGTTAAACTCTGAACATAATTCGGTTTTTGTATACGGTTCATCATGCACCAGCGTTTTGACTAATTCGGGCATTTCTTCAAGAGATAAATTTAGCATAGTTTGTACTTCTTTTAAATTCGCTACTGTTTCCCATTCCATATTTTTCTTATGAGCTAAAAGCTAATTAATTTTCGTCAATAAAAACATTACTAAGCTTAATATGTAAGCATGTAGATGGGCCCGTACGTAGGGCTTTCTAGCGACAAAAATGGCATACTAAATAAGGAATAACGATTAAGGTGTGCAGTAAGGACCAAATTTCGTTTGAAACGAGGTTATTCTTTCAATAGTTTGAGTATAAAAAATCCGTATTTTACCTTTGCACCCAATTTACATTCCATAACACGACAATTGAAATCCGATGTCGCAGCTTTATTTAATTGCGATAAGCTGTGAGATATGATGAATGTAGCACCTTTGGGTAAATAAACATCTTGGCATCGTAAAGGTGAAAAATTGATTAATTTTGCACATCCTAAAAGAAGTATAAAATTAAATTTGTCCATAATGAGTTATCCAAACTGTCAAAGTGATAGTAGCAACTTTTAGTAAGGATACTTAAAAATAGTCTCAAATACCTTCAGATGCTAAAAATGCTATAGCTTGATCCATTCCACCACCTTGAGTTCCAATGTACCTTTCACATGATGCACTAATATTTGCGAGCTGTTCTTTGTTTAAATTTAACTAAAAGTTCCATTACATTATTAGTCTTGAATTTTTGTTCAAAGCAAAGCATTAAAATTAAAGATAATTATAATCATGCTAAAAATCTGTACATAACAAACCTTTTTAGCGTAAGCTATTGCTAAAACAGCTGCGCTTACTAAGGCACTAGAACTTGACAATCCAGAACCAGGTGGTATATTGCCTGTGACAGCCACATTTAATCCAAATCCAAAATCCAATCCACTAAAATCTTGTATACCTTTTACGCCACATAAGAAATAATTATACCATTTTGGAGCTTTTTCGTTTTCTATGTCAATACTACAAATAAATATATATTAGCAACAAATCTGGAGTCGGATAAAAAGTCACAAACCTAAAATTAGTAAGATTGCATACATGTTCCTCATATTTTGGATCAATGTTATTAATTTTTAAAGTATTTGAGTCTGGAATAACTTTTACTGCTATAATAATGTCTTGATCCAAAGCCATAGGACAAACTCCATATCCACAATAATCAATATGCTCTCCAATTAAGTTAACTCTAAAATATAGATAAATAATATGTGTTTGTAAATGTTATCACTTGTAGCTTAAATGATTGGATTGAATTTGATAAATTTGGAGTATCGTTAATATTTTTGCAATGACAGATTTAATTAAAAGCTAATACCTACGAAGGGAATGATAACTAGCCGAAATTTCTAAATGGTCTATTATTTGGTTAATTTTGTTTGGGAGAAAAAAGAGCAAAAATTGAGGCAAAAGTTTCCTAGAAACTCAATCTAGTTACAACAATACAATTTAAATTAAGTACAGTATAATCTCGAAAAGTCCGATATGACTTTTATTTCAAAAAATTAACAGACTTTATTGCTCATAACGCTTTTTAGTTTCTTTTATGATATTTTTAGTACTTTTCCAATCTATCCGAAATTTTGTTTATAACCCTATTCGCGCCTGGTTCTAATTGATCCGACTTAACTAGGTTCTACTGTATAGTACTAGTGCTATATTAGCAAACTACTTGATAAAGTTTATCTTCAATTTAAATAAACATAGTTTAAATTTTCTTTATCCAATTAATCTGCATATTAATGCAGTCATAATATTAAGGTGTGGCAAATTAATGTATTTAAATCCCCCCTCCAAATACTAATTGTTTTAAGAACGTTATAATAATTACTTTAGCTATTGTTCTAAAGTATATATTTTAAATACTCTAGTTTTGTTTATCGTTTAAAAATTCGATGTATTTGCTCCTTACTAGTTCTGAGCATTTTTATCGGGTAGTCTCGAAATTCGGGAGTTGCAACGCTAGCATAAATTAATTTTGGTAATACATAAACATTATTTAAAAACGATTGTTAACAAACCTTCCAGGTATTCGCACAAAATAATCCGGTTCAAAATCATATTTTTTCACAAAATAATTTAGTAAATTATTGAATCGTTCATTATTTTTTGGTAATGACAATATTGGGACCGAATCATTTTCGTCACACATTTTTTTTTTGAACACGTCTACAAATTTCTGGACACTAAATTAAAATAAATTCACTGCTGACATAGATTTAAATGAATTTGTTTGTAAACATCCTACGTAATATATTTAAAAAACCGGCACAACTAATACCAGTCGAGCATAACCTTATCTTGTAAATATTGATAAGAAAATATCTAACTTAGAAATGTCTGGAGATTCATAATAATTGCTGTATAAAGAATATTATTTATAAATATTTATAATTATAAGCAATTATCATTAATCACGTACATACAATATGTAACAGTAGTAACGTTAATATGCTAATTGAGTGAGAATATCGATTGGTTCCATATTCATTATTTTAGGCCGAATTCAATTTTTAGCCAACTGAATTGATTTCAAAAAAAAATTTTCTTTGATTTGAAATAATAAATTTTGTTCTGATGATTTTCGGAATAAAATTTTGGGGATATGCAGGATTATGTCCACAAACCAACAAAATATATTTTAATCCTACAATGCATTTCCAAACTTTGAAGTTCAGGTCTTAAACCGAGTTACAAATTATGGTCCAAATAATTATTTTTAAACGTTACTAATGCGAGATTAAAAGTTGTTTCTTCCAGGCTTAAACCTTTCATACATACATCAGTGTCGGGCCGGCCATAGAGTCAGGGTGACCACCCGGGACCTAGCCTGCGTGGGCCCCCGGGCTTACTACCTACACGTAAAATGATTCATATATGGAGAAAAAGGAAAGAAGCAGAGTTTGTTGGTCTCGAAGAGATTTGGATGCCTGTCGAAGTTGCATACAATGTGCATGTAAACTTTTGTCGTAATATAACATGCACATTAATACGTACTCCAAATGTGTAATCCTAACATTCTTGTTTATCTAAATAACTTGCAAGAGACGATTTTCTGGGTAGAAGCGCATTAAGACGAGGCTCCGTTCTTTACGGCGGGGCAAGAACTGCAGAATTCGTTGATCATCCAAGCACAGAATTGGATCAAGGATAAGGACGATATCAGCTTTTACGAAGGATTTATTAACAATTTAGCTGAAATTTCTCCTCTTTAAAAAAAATGTGGATTGGCTAGATTCGGGTATAAATAATTAGACCCTTTATATAAAAGTGTACGTCTTTCAATCTAAAAACTTCAAAAAACTCTTGCCTTTTTCTAATGGTATCGTCTACCTCGATCGTATGTGACTCATAATGCCACCCGGAACCCTTAAGCCCAGTCCGACGCTGCATACAATATTGTAGAATTATTCAACCTAAAAATGTTATACACATAGTATCTAACTGTTGAAATAATGAGATAATAAATTTATTTATTTTATTGTTAAAGTAGGGTGTGCTAATTTTTGAAAGAAAAAAAACTTCGAACACAATAAATACTTACAATTCAATTTAAAAAATTCTATTTGATTTTCAATTAAGTTTTTTATACCTAAACAAAAAATAAAGCGATGTAGTATTTTTTATACCTAGACAAAAATATTCATGTTTAAAATATTTTCTCGCCATACGCTCAGTAACACCGAAAATTTCACCTCGTGTAAACCATTTTATAGAAAGATCTTGCAAATAATGTCCATAAACTTACCCCTATCCCATTTCTTTTTCTCAACTAATGCAATTAAGCTTACAGCGATAATCAAGCTGACATCTATCATTTGGAACGCGGAAATATGAATTTAGTGGTAATATCTAAATCGTTTAGGCCACAAGATCCTACTCAGAATAACTTGTTAACGTCATGCTATTCGGATTTGAAAATCAATTGGCAACAAATCTTTGTTTTCTAATTTGAAAGGACCCTTTTAATAAATTTTTGGGTAGAGACCTATTGGAATCTCTTGCAGGGGCGGAGCTTAATATTTCAATCTACTAGCAGTAGTTACTAAGTTGTCAACCAGAGTGCGACCATGAAACTTGTAGCCCAAAGACTATGACCCTGGGTTTGGGGTAGGAAACATCGACTTAATAGTTATCGTTTTTAATTTACCCATCACAGAGTATATCCAAGTGGTAGACTCCCCAATACACACATATATGATAAGGTTACCGAACAGATACCGAGCTGCTCCGAATAACACCGAACATATATTACTTGTAAGGCAATGTCCAAAAGACTAATTTTCAAAGCGACTGAATCATTTTAATATGTTTTGTCGATGATCTTACACGATTGATTGGAAATTGAAAAAAATACAATTTTCTGATTAATATTTGATTTATTACTAAAAGGTCTATAAATATAATACTAGAGTTGTTGTCAATTGTTTACATCATCATAAAACAAACTCCACAAAATTCAAAATCATTGGAATCCAATTTTATTTCAGTTAATACTTTACAGACACCCAGTCAATTATGAATACAAATACGTTAATAATACTAAATTTAAATAATTAAAACATTTTACAAAACAATCATTATTACGAAGTGGCTAGCCTTTCGACTCCAGTGTTCATATTAAGTAAAACATTGGGCTTAACAGAATTACCATGAAACTTTGTATAGATGAAAACACCGTAGATCGGTAGTTTTTAGGATGACAAAGGTAAGTGTCATAACGAAACCTGGATTAATATAAATCCTGGAGTTAATAGGTTAGTCACAGTGTTATTATTATAATACAAAAAATTGAATTTAACTTATAAATCGAGTACTAAAACATTATGTACGAGTTTATTGATTGTATGAAATTCATGAGGATCAATTTTCTTATCTTCACCGTCAATTTATAAATTTGATTTTTAAATTATCTGCGGATTAAACTGTTACATATAGAATAGAGTGATAATGGTATTTTTTTTGGCAAATAGTCATTAACTTTTGTAAACAAAATAATTTTAAATATCTAAACTTATTAAAAGGTAAAAATTTTAAAAAAAATCCATTTTATCGGTTTAAATTGTTAATTTTTTTGGCTTAATTTGTGATGTGCACTGTTACGTCAGAACCTAAGGACAACAGTATATTTCACTAGTTTTTTTTCAAATCTCTTCGGGTGGATCGATATGTCTTTTTTTGAAATTTCTACAGTTTCAGTAACAAGTCTTGGAATTTCAAATAAAGGTTATCTCGTGATTTCCTTGACCTAATCTCTATATATACATATAAAAGGGAAATATGTTGTGTGTTTGTCCGAATTGTTTGGAGAACTATAGGAGATATCGAAATAATGATGAAAGAAGACCCTGAGTAAATTATCCTTACGACTTCAGAAAAACTATCAGAATTTCAAACCGTTCCAACCGGTTATAGCCGGTTTTTTACAGCTATAATCCGGCTTTATGAGCTTGTATACTAATAGTCTGTGATCTCTAAATAGTATTACTTCTGGAGATTTGAATATTTATCATTTCAAAACAACATATCGACCCGTAATTTTAGTTATTCAATTAACGATCCCTCTGAAAACTTTGCTTGTTAGCTTCTTTTCATTTTCATTGATCCAACTTTCAACTTATCATTTTTAGAAGTCTTAATAAAATAGAAGATAAAAGATATCCGAAATAAAGTATATTTTAAAGTCTGTTCTGTCAGGGTCTATATTTAAATACAAATAGTCCTGAAAGAACGGTTTTCTTTTATTATACAAAGAATAAAACATTTTTAATTCGCGTCCTTTTCAAATGCCTTACATATTATTTTGGACGATCTACGCTTTCTATTTAAAAGACAAGATTAGCAAAACACATATTCCAAATGTTTTATCCCTTTACTCAGACGAATGTTATTTATGGGCTCTAATTAATTAATAATAAAAATTAAATAAATATAAAACGCAATAAAAAAGTGATGTAAATTATTTGTTTCTTCAATTCTTGTCAATTTTTAAAAGTTGAAACTTTCTAAACATATTTTCACAACATTGAGGGAACTAAGCTAAAAACAAAACCTAACAAATATTCTACAGAAAAAAAAAACAACTCAATCAACGAGTCTAAAATAATATTCACAATCAATTTTTGTGATGAAACATTTTGTACTTCCAAAAGGTTTTGTCCGTGTTGGAAGCAGTTAACTATTTAAAAATAAATTTTGACGAGTATATATTTTATTATCTAACGTTATAGGCAACTTATTATTTGTATTTTGTTTTAACCAACCATGGTCATTTCAATTTCTGTTTATTTAATCTGGACATTCGAATAATAGCTTCGTAGTTTGAATACTTTAATTTATTCCAGTGGGTTTACTAAATCATGGATTATATTCAATTCTAAATATTTTTTAATTATAGATTTAAGATCTTGAATCGAGACACTAGATTTATTATTTAGCACAACTTTGTTTTTGTCTTATAATTGATGTAGACTAAAATGTCGCCATATCTAACCCTTTTTCCCCATTATATTTACACCAGCCAAGTAGCCGCGCTAGTAAAGGCGTTGTGTGTACTTGGAACTGGGAGGTTATGGGTTCGAATCCCGACATCGGCAGTTTGTCAGTTATTAAAAAAAAGGGGGTGGTTAATTGACTAAACTGTCGGCGTATGGACAAGAACGAAGTAACTGGCTATGCTTGTGAAGGTTTTCTGCAGTTTCCTTCACGAACTCTTGATGATTATCGGCATAGTTCCTATCAAAGTCGGCTGCAGCCTCACATCCTACCAATTCCTAGCCTACACACAAAATTCCTTATCCTCCACTCACATCCTTAGGCATCACAATGGACCTTATGGTCGAAGAGTGTCCCGTCCAGGACAGCCTCTACAATATATCTAGATTTTCTACTAAGCGTTATAAAATCCACTAAACTCAGGGAAACAATGTTAGTTGCTTATTATCTGTCTAATGTATAGACATAGACCACGCTAGCAATGGAAATATCGTGTAAGTGGACGCGATAGAGGAATAAAAAAAGAAAGTTGCATAAAGGGATTGCTACCCTTGTCTTCAACATGTACCATAGTGTACATAAGTCTACATGTGTAAATACCATCCACGTGTTACACGTTTATGTATATGTATGCTATATACAGCACACAACAAAGAGAGAAATACGATTGTGCAGCTTTCTCTTTTTATTCCTCTATCGGTTTTCACAACCACTCCCGTGGTCTATTTTTATATGTCTATGGTCAAGTGTTCTGGAAAAAAGTTAGATATATTTAGTAACTACTTAGTTTACTAAGAACTTAGTTGTTCTGAACACGATGAATGTTAAGTGCTTTGCTTTTTCTTTACGATAATTTCTACAAACATGTCGAATATAGAGCCCTCTCGATTTAAGATCAAAATTAGTTTCGATAAGCTTCTTACCCAAGATGCAGGAATAAAAGTGGTATTCTCTTATTTGCCATTTGACGTGCGAATATTTCATTGGTTAACAATCAAATATGGCGGAAATCAAACGTGAGTTATTAACCTTATATTTTTGCATCGTGAGCTTTCTCCGCATTAACAATATTTTAGTGTCGAGAACTTTTAAAAAATTAGTTTACAATCAAAAAATATTTAATTGAGTCCCAAACTTTTTATTTTCTCGAAATCCCAGTATCTTAAATGAATGTTTTCGAAATATTATTTTAGAGAAAAATATTAATCTAGATTTTTGTATGTTGAATTATTAACTATAAGCGTATTGATATTTATTTTGAAATTTTATGTCTACTTCCTTACAAGTTACTATGAACAAAGTTGAATATTTACTTAAAATGATTTGTAAAACCATGTCCAGATTCCATTACCCTTGGATCAACTTTAATCGTTGATCAATTTTTCTAACCTACAAATGAAATGCCATTTTAATTGTTATAGTTAGGTTAGAGAAGATAATCAAGGATTCAAATTAATCAAAGATGGTTAAATCGGCTCTTAAAATGATTCAGTATAAAAATTTTTTTAAATAAATAATTATTAAATTCTCATTTGAATATTCGAATAGTAAAACAAAAACTTCCGGTAGAATTTCGATAATTCAAACGCGATTCGAAAGGTTTAAATTCATTATTATTGAGCAAATAAATTGTAACCAGAATTTGATACTAAAATGGGCCAAAACCTGATAAGTCCATGAAACTGAAGAGATGAAATTTTATAAATTTGAAATTAAATTAAATTTTCCGGAGGTTGGATGCACGAAAATAATGTACGGATTCGAATTTCCGAGTTCGAATAAGTCAAATAAAACAATCACAATTTTTGTGTGGAATGTTTCCTCCCCCTCTAAAAAAACTGAATCAATTACGAAAAAAACCGTTCTTAAGCTCTGGCTTACACAATCAAAGTCGTTAGGTAGGCAATAGATTTGAGGCCACTCTTTTTGTAACTAAACAAAATTTGATTTTTACCCATACTGGCTTGCGTCCGGGAGAATCTACTAAGGGTTACATAAACCAGAACGTATATATTATCTCGGAAAGTCA
Source organism: Nineta flava (assembly GCA_963920215.1). Lineage (NCBI taxonomy): Eukaryota > Metazoa > Arthropoda > Insecta > Neuroptera > Chrysopidae > Nineta > Nineta flava. Next base: position 119,464,571 of record OY986041.1, read on the forward strand.
AGTTGCTCTAAAAGCCCTGCCTGTCACTGAAATCACTTCAGGGATTACCAAGAAGAATTACTGGAGATGGCAAAACGAAACGACGTTAAATTGATCTGAATACTAGGTCATAGTGGTTTCGAAGAAAATGAAAAAGCAGATACCTTAGTAAACAAGAGAGTCGGATTACCTTTCATAGACCTAGAACCTATTTTTGGAATCCCTTTAAATACCATGATTACTTGGAAAATATAACAAAAACTCGGAAAAATACTATTTCGGAATGCATCCAAGATGCTGCCCCTCGATGCACTTGTAGGAGATTGGAAGAATTAAATGAATCCAGCATCTAAAACCTACAATTTAAATATATATAAATTGACAATTTTGATTTCAATGTAATCTTTATTTTTTAAAATATAAAAATGTCTAAATTTGTTTATTGGTAGTTACTGAGGTAATAAACATATAATTACCTAAGTAACAGGCGACATAGGTAGTGATTATATAAAGGTAACCAGCCAAGTAGCCGAGCGGTCTAAGGCGTTATGTCTACTTGGGGACTGGGAGGTTATAGGTTCGAATCCCGGCATCGTCAGTTTGTCAATTATTAAAAAAAAAAAAGGGACGGTTAATTGACTAAACTGTCGGCGTATGGACAAGAACGAAGTAACCGGCTATACTTGTGAAGGTTTTCTGCAGTTTCCTTCACGAACTCCAGATGAATATCGGCATAGTTCCTATCAAAGTCGGCTGCAGCCGCACATCCTACCAATTCCTAGTCTACACACAAAAATTAACCTAAACAGAATACAACTTCGAAAGGTTACCGGATTCAACACCGGGCATTATCACCTACGATAGCATCTACACACAGTACACACATCCAACCACATCATCTTTAACTGCGAATCTATCGATTACAGCAGATACAACATATTCGGTGCATCTCATCCCGAATATATGAACCTTCAGTAAAATCTGATAAGCAAGTTCTTGGCTATTGTCAAGATATGGGAGAAGCGAATCATCTGGAATCTTAAATCAGCTATCTAGTTTACTTTAAAGCTAAATTAAATTTCAAATTCTGGTTACACTCCAATTATATTTTCGAAAATTTTAATGACCTGCATAAAATGTAATAAATTAAAATACAGTCGATTTAGAAATGGTAATAAATACGATGAAGGGCGGTGACGAGAATAAATATTAAATGAGATCAAAGTCGAAATTCCTAAAAATTAATAATACATTCAAAACGAACGATTGGAACAAAATTATTCCAAAATAAAATTCGGCAAGATTACGAAATCTTAAAAAACTATACAGTCTTCAATAATATTTTGTTTGTTTTTTAAATAGAGAACTATCATTATTGCTATCGTTTCCTCGTACGTTTTTTCCGATACCCTTTACCAAACCACCCCGGTTGAACTTTAACATTTGTTGTCACTATTATATCATTTGAATTCTCTACATTATACCCATCTGGGATATCAACACTTTCCTCTTCCGATAATTTCGTTTTTTTCAAGGTGTCCGTGTCATCATCTTCCGATTCACTTGTATAATCGCAACATTCACAATAAACGTCCTTATTCACTTGTAAACTTTTACAAAATCTCTGGATTGGTTTTATAAAAATAGGTTCATATTTTTTATAGAATAAACAACTATACGATTGATAACTATCAAAACAAAAATCACATGTAGGAACTTGTTTTTCCGGCACTATAATTTCTGGTGTTTGTAAATTTGTTGAATCGTGAAAATCGTAATTGAAAAATGGCATAGGATTTATGATACTATGTAAACCGGAATAAAGAAAACTAGTTTGGTATGGATACCAAGATGCGTTTAATAATGAAAATGGATTTTGAGCTAATGTACTATAACATGAAACTAACGTATTAAATGAATCGAGCGGAATTATTGGAAAGAAATTTTGAGAATTTGATGCAATAGATGGTGGAATTCTTTCCATATTTAATTGTCTTTTACACTTATTATCCGCTAACAGATTATCTATAGCATAAATGCTGTCCTTTATTGGAGACCGTTTTATATCGGTATCGATATCACTCGTTAAATCAATTATTTCACAGTCCTCGATTATTTTCGGTTTAACATCTTCAATTTTCGGTTTAATACTTTCGATTTTTGGTTTAATACTATCGATTTTCGGTGTAACATCTTCGATTTTCGGTTTAATTTCTTCGATTTCCGGTTTAATATCGTCCTCTGCCTTTATTTCAATATTTGTCCCTCGTTTTAATTCGGGTTGAGATTTGGTATGCCCTTCCGATTCCGTAATAACAGTTGCATGAACAAATATTGGATCTGTTTCTCGCTTATAGTCGGTCACATCAATGCCCAGCTCGGCCATAACAAGTTTCATAACTGCATCACATTTTCCGTTAATTTTTAAGGTCGCTTGCTCATCTTTCGGTGTCCATTGTAAATTAACAATAATTAAATTCGATCGTTTTTTCGCTGGTTTATCCATTTGCCATAACCATGGATATTTTTTCAAAACTTTTAAACTAGAACCCAAACATATGATTGTATCCGCATCATCCGCATGTTTACAGGCACCCGACCAATTTAATGGCCACTGTAATGTGCCGCGTTCACCAAAATGTACGATTGTATCCACCAATGCGTTATTACATTCGTAGCATTTTCGCATTGTTTTATGGGAATATCGTGCAGTGTTTTCGGTAACATCGAATAAACGCCAATATTCACGGTTTGGTTTACAATGTTTGCAAACTTCTACTGCCATGTTACCATGTAATTCACTTAGCACGTTACGTGGAAGACCTGAGCGTAAATGTAAACCATCGCAGTTTTGTGAGACAACGTATTTTAAAATTCCACGATGGTGTAACGTTGATAATGCCATATGAGTGTATGTTGGATCGGCTAAACTCAAATCATGAGTTCTGAAACATTTAAAAAGGAGAATATTCAGAATTTATAAGTGTGTGGCAATAAATAAAACAATTATAACACAATTTCATTTTTAGATTGGGAGTTTTCTTATATGCTTCAAATATTTCATCCCTGATTTCAAATTAAATTTTATTCATTCATTTCTTAGGGTATTTGTTGTCGTAGTTTATTTAGAGATATCTTCTTTCGAACTTTTGCCTTGAATATTCTGAGCGGTGCTTTTATTACGCCACCAACATAAAGTTTACAAGGTCTTTAAGAGGGGTTTAAAAATATTATAAAGCAAGTGGAAAACTAACTGAGTTAATTGCTCAAATAATATGTATATACTGAGATGTATAAAAATATGACGTGTGTATGTCGTGGTCTTAATGAAACCTGTCTTTTCAGATCCCGGACATTTCCTAAAACGCCGGCGTATTGTGCAGCATGGAAAGTTATATGTAGTGCCCAGGCACATGCACTTCGACGGATTGTGTCTAACATAATCTGCCGTAGTCTAAATGATAAAATGTCCAAGGGAAAAAGGCATTTTGTGATCATATGCATTCCACTACGATAACATTCCAGGTAGCTCAGCGGTAGAGCATTGGTCTAGAATGCCAAAGGTCGTGGGTTTGATTCCCACCCTAGATGTGTATAATTTTTCATATCAAGCATTTGATATCAAACAAAGTTCTAATATATTATATATTATAAACTAACGGGGGTTAAGGGCGCCATATCGGAACGAGCCTAGGGTAGCATCTAACCTAAATCCGCAACTGGTCATTGTTCTTCTGGAGTGGCGATATAACCCAAAGCCCGTATGCCGGGAATGCATAATCTGTTCATAGAATAAATTCGATTTGAAACGAAAATTTGACCTTACTGCTTGTTTTGTTTTGTCTTGATGTATCATTCTTCATACCAGACGAAATCTTAACTAAAAAACCTACTGGCCTACCTCCATGCATAAACGAAGTATATATTCTCTCGATAAATACAGTACTAATAGTGATGATTTAGAGTTCTAAGATCATGAAACCATAAAGTTTGAGTGTGCAAGATTTTTCCAATCCATAGGAATATACATTTTTAAAGAATATTAGAAATCTATTTTTACAAGCTTACAAAGTTAATGATTTTAGCTTAATATTACAATGCTAATAATACCACCGTCATCAAAAACTATTTTACAAAAATATCTTTTAAAGAAATCCTCGAGAAAAGTTCTAACTAGATTTATACTTTCAAAATCAACAAAATAGAAACTACTTACAAAAGTAAAAAAATTATAAAATATGGAATCCAAAAACCGAAGTGTTGAAATGTGATGTGTTATAAAAAGTGAAGAGTATAATATACTATACCCAATATCTTTTCCCTGCTGTAATCTAGTCCATATTCCATTTGTTCCACGATAATCTGGTATTCTGGCTGCAGTACTAATACCTGCACCCGTATATACAACCAAATGTTTGGAATCTCTTATACTCTGAGCTAATAATCTACATTTTGATAGTAATTCATCCTTGGGTTCCTCAATCTCTAACAAACGTTGTTTTACAATTAATCGCTTTTGTAATCGCTGTTTAACCTCATTAACAATATCAGCATACGATAATAACAATTCGAGTTCATCGTTCGAACGAATATCATCTGGTTTTTGTAAAATTGCTGCAATCTTTTTAAATGATGCATTTCTTTCATGTTTGGCACAAATTTGGGTTGCTACTGTTGATTTTCGTCGTGATATTCTTGCAAGTTTATTGGTTACATCCATTTTTTATTGAAATTTAAATGGTGCTACGAAAATATGGATAAGAAATTTTCATTATTGATGACAATATGTAAACAAAAATCTATAATTTCTCCGCTTCTTCACAATTTCTCCATTGACATCAACAGTCAACACCAATCAACATTGAGGTAAAATTAAGTATACCAACATAAAAATTCTTTACGATTTCTTAATTAGTTTTTGAGTGCGGTCCATTTACCGAGAGGAAAGGGGCTATCAAATGCATAAACAGAACAATGACATGGATGAGTTCCAATACCTATGGTGTTGTAGTGTGTTATAGCACAGTGATAGCACAAAATTATCACAAAATCATAACTTTGTCTTTTCTCTATACCGAAATTCGTGCTCCCTTAAATAATCGATAAATTAATTTCATTTCCGTTTTAATTTATTAGATAAAGAAAGTATTTTGAAAGAGTAGGAAAAGTAGATAAGAATTTAAAATAGGTAATTTCATTCTGATTACATAAAGGTTTAAATGGTTGGTTATTAAGACATCGTAAAACACGTCCTCCGTTTACATAGAGTGCATTTTATTTGGTGGGACAGTGAAATAGAACCATTATTTTCTGATCTTTCTAACTAGTAGATGTGGAAAAATACAATACTTCCTCAAGTTTATCAACCCGTATTCTTCCCCCAGAGTGGCTTACTCGAAGTCAAAAGAAATTAGGACCATAGAAATCTTTATGGACATCGAAATCATTTCAGTTTATTTATATACACTATGTTTAATTTACATCTTCGTATCATAGATCCCACGAATATGAGAGAGTACACATGTACATATACATTAAGCAATGTGTATGAGAAGGAGGTCTTATAGGTTTGATATACAAGCATATTTTTCAAAATAGTGAATAATATTCATAACGAGTATGAGAGAGTACATATGTATACATTAAGCAATGTGTATGAGAAGGAGATCTTATAGGTTTGATATACAAGCATAAAATTAAGAGTGCGATAAGTGTGATAAAATTAATTATACTTTTTAATGTGATAGCTCTTCCGCTTTTGAGATATTTATTTCAAGAAATAGAATAAATTTTGTATTTTCAAGAATTTGTTATATGTATGTGAAAAAAAATCTAGTGTGAAATGCCATACAACCTCTAGACACGGATTTTTAGTACGCAGAGGTTGTGTGACGTTCGCTTTAGATTAATTTGATTTTTGGATTTTTTTGTAAATTTTGAGGGAGATTAAAATTTAGTGTTTCTGTTTCGATTTCAAATCCTTTGAACTATTCTAAATTATACTATTAAATTAAATTAGCAATAAATCAAAATCTTCAAAACCAGGGAAAAAATTTATGATCATGTTATAGGTAGAATAGTTACAGGGCTGATCAATTACAGATAAATAAATTTTTTCATTAAAAAATTACACATTTAGATAACAAAATTAATCATAAAAAAATTAATAGAAATAAATGTACTTTAAAAATATATAAGTTTGCGTATTACATTTGCCACTAAGCCGAAAAAGCAGAAAACATAATTCATTCAGTAAATCTTCTTGAAAATATTGCATACCCTGGTATTCTATCTGATGCTTGTGCATTTTATTACATCACAAATTAGCCTCAAAGGTAAGGTTATTTTGAAATGTAAAATTTTTTAAAAATAACATTATATTTGATATTTTGGTATCTTTTCTTTTATTAGAAGTCCAATGACTGATGGACCAATAGAACAAATAAAAAAGTTTGTTTTCAAAAGCCGTTCACGTGTTAATGGTGATACGCAAGGTGAAACATTAGAGATTTTTATACCGGAGGTAAGGGATAATACTTTATGATACAAAATTTGCTGTTAAATTTTTTTTTTCAATTTTAGTTGTTACAAGCAAGTTATTCTTTCTATACTTGGCCATCAGCATCGATATTAGCTTGGTTTTTGTGGGAACATCGACACGAATTACCTAGGAAACGTATTTTGGAATTAGGATCGGGAACTTCGTTACCTGGAATTGTAGCTGTAAAATCTGGTGCTGAAGTAACATTAACTGATTCAGCAACTCTACCCAAAAGTCTTCAACATATTCATCGTTGTTTGGAAGTCAATAATTTAGCGCCTGGCAAAGACGTTCGTGTATTAGGTTTAACTTGGGGTTTATTCTTACACGAAATCGCATTACTTGGCCCAATTGATTTGATAATCGCCTCCGATTGTTTCTATGAACCATCAATTTTCGAGGATATTCTAGTTACAGTAAGTCATATTCTTGAACGAAATACATCCGCAAAATTTGTTTTCACCTACCAAGAACGAAGTTCTGATTGGTCCATCGAACATCTTTTGACTAAGTGGGATCTAAAGTGTAGCATTTTGGACACAAATAATTCTGATTCTGATTTTAACGTAAGCGAAATCTCAGGTGACCACTCTATACATTTATTTGAAATCACTCGCATCTAAATTATGGGAATCCGGAAAGTAGCTACAGCTGCTAAAGCTTTAAATCGCGTTTTTGTAGGAAATTTACCGTGGACAATAGGTAATCGCGAATTAAAACAATATTTTTCGCAATTTGGGCTTGTGTCACAAGTAAACGTAGTGTTTGATAAGAAAAACGGGTTTTCCAAAGGTTATGGTTTCGTACAATTTGCTAAAAAAGAAAGTTTTCAATTACTTTCAGAGACACCTAACCATAAATTAGAAGGGAACGTTCTCACAATTCAACCAGCAACTTTTTAACAAATTAAAATGGCCTCGCACGTAGATAGATATTCAGATATAGAAAGCGATGCGGAAGAGGATGAATTAACGATTCAATTTAATTCCGCTGCCAAACAGTTACAAAAATTAATATCCACTCATAAAATTGACGATTCTTTGTTATTATCTTTGTATGGATTGTATAAAACTGCGACAGTTGGTAAATGTGACGTCCCGCGACCTAGTTGGTATGAACTTAAAGCTAAACAAAAATGGGATGCTTGGTCTCAAGTCGAAGATCTACCAAAAGACGAAGCCAAAGAGAAATATATTACCCTTATTAAAAATATCGATCCAAATTGGGAGCCATATACCTGTTCATCTGATATAAAAACAGAGAGTTGGGTCAATGTTTCCAGTATGGTCAATACCGAAGAAGAGCTTAATGAGAGTGATAAAACCATTTTTGATGTGGTCAAAGAAGGCAACATTGAAAAATTTAAAAAGCTTTTAGAAAACAATACAGTTGATATAAATTCTTTGGATGAAAATGGTTTAGGTCTAATACATTGGGTTTGTGATCGTGGCAATGAAAATTTGTTGGAGATTGTATTGGAAAATAATGGTAATGTTAATTTACAAGCTGAAGATGGACAAACTGGATTACATTATGCCGCAAGTTGTGGTCATGTTAAATGTGTTGAAACGCTGTTGAGATATGGTGTCGATCGTAATCTTCTCGATGAAGATGGTATGACGGCTTCTGAAGTTGCTAGTGATTCAACCATTGCAAATATAATAACAAATTTTAATAATTAGATAGATTTATAAGAAATATTATTACACAATAAACAAATTTTTTTTTGTTAAAGTAATTATATTGTTTTTACTATTTATACAAAAACCTATTCCAGGAATTTTTCATTTGAGTTCATCTTTCGAGAATCTTGTGTTTGATTGTATATTGGTTGGGGAATTTGGTTAACAGATGGATCTTATGTAAAAATTGAATATTTATAGAACTCACCTTTTAGCCATATGATAAATTCTAGCTAAGTCTTAAACTTCTTCCATCTGATTTATAACTATGTCTCTCACTGAAGTATATGTGAAGAACAGAAACGTTAGAGTCAGTTTTGCACGATAATGATTCGCCACTGTTTTTCAAACAGGATTGTGCCATACTTTCAGTGGCAAACATGGAGGAAGTAGTGGGTTGCACTGAACGGTGAGTTTTAATCTGCTTAGATAGCCGAGCTGCACTCAAGCAATCTGTTCTGCTGAAGTAATATCTCCTCTGGTTCTCGAATACGCAAAATCACTGGAGAACCTCATTCACTTCGATGTGGGTACCTGGACATTGCGGAGTTGAGGGCAATAAAACGGTCCAAAATATTTTGGAATAACTAGAAGACAGACCAGACTAACTCTGCCCTAAACGAATGGGTGGATAGGTCTATGAATAGGAAATGAAAAGCTAGGAATAGGAAATGATAGCTGGCTCAAAAGGCATATATGCCTTATGATGATACGCCCTTTCACCTTCTGGCAGAATGAGACAATTAGCCTTCGCCTCAAGCGAAATGGGAAAAATGAGTTGAAAACAACTAAAATGGAGCTCTGCCCTATCATTTGCCTAGATGACGAACAGGAAATGAACTGGCCCTGTTCAAAGGAACCAGATTTGGTAGAGGACAGAAAAGGTTGAAGGGGTTCCTTAGGGGTCGGTAAAAATGGCCTAGAAATATCTACTTGTCTGGCTTCGACCTCCCTCCGCTATATATACTACTACATGTCTCTGATTAATGATTCGGGATATTGAATTAAATTTTTTTGGATGTCTATTCGATTTATTATATTTTCATGGATTCGAATTCCACTGTGTCGTCGCTGAAAAAGTAGGTAAATAACAAAAACAGCAAATAATTTTTTGGTATATATTTTTAAATTATTACAATTTTTTGAGTAATATAATACATTAATTAATTATTTCAACTATTTATATATATATGTATATATATATATATATATATATATATATATATATATATATATATATATATATATATATATATATATATATATATATATATATATATATAAAAATTATTATTGTGCACAATTGTTCAGTTGCACACATGGCAATGTAAAAATATTTTGTAACAAATGCATGAACCAAAACAAAAATTTGAAAATACTACAAAGTTTTTAAGAATTTTCCAATCAAAATCACACACAACAGTGCTTATACTAATTATCATCAGACAGGATATGATCATTTCTCTTTTTTTGAGATATCAAGTGTGAAAATTAAAGATAAAAGGGGGGGGGGGGGGGGGGAATCAAAATATCACAGTAATAAAAATAATTATAGTATGTACTCGTTTTTGTGACCAATGAGTAATGTTCTAGAGGATATTCATATCTCAAAAAAAAAGGATTCAGATAAACGCAAACTAAGATTAAACATTAATTTCGATTTTTCATAGTCGAATATGGGCCGTTATGGACAAACTTAAAAGAATTCAAGCGATTTTAGGTTTATGTATTCATCTTTTTTTGTATCTTATAATTAAGACAATAAAGATGATTTCTAAATGAGACCAAAATTGAAAATTTTTACTTGAAAACGCCTATTCCCTCGTTACAATCATAGTCGGTCGAACTTTAAAGCATATATTTTAAATTTTGTCCAATGTGTATATAAAAATCTTGATAGTCTTGGCCTTTATGCCGGCTGTACACTCTCGGTAAGGCAAGGTGAGATATAGCCAGCGCGAGAATGTACTCACAACGCTCGGCGGCTTGACTCGGCGAGAGTGTGCACAGCTCCACTCGCGGCTCCTCGCTTTACGAATGTCTCGCCGGGTGTGTACTGCTGGCATTAGATTTACACAGAAACGTCATCAAAACATATATATGGAAGATTTCACTCATGTGTTCTAAGGAATTCGTTACATGTTCCAATGTCTTAAAGATACAAGGATATATACTTTACTTAGCGAACACCGGAAAATATTCCCAGAAAAATTTGTCCAACGAATACAAAATAATTATAAATCTTAGTTGCAACTTCATTATGCCTTTCCGTTTATTCGAATAACCGGCAACTATTGGTATCTTTCTCTTTTTTAAGTAAGAACGACGAAGATATGGATAGATGTTGATTGAATAAACGAAAATCCATTGTATTTCTTAAAACTTAAATGTGCACATAAATTAATAAAATTTGTTTTTTTTTAACTATTTAAAAGTGAAAGTAAGTAATAAAACTAATATGTACTTCAAAAATATCATTAAATTATAATAATTCTAAATTTAGGATTTTGCGCACACATGTAGCAATCTATCGCGATGGGCAGTGATCCCACGATCTTCGTGACGTTCGGTTACGATATGGCTATGCCACTTAGGATGTGATATCTTTGTTTTATCGACCCCATCTGATTACTTTCAAATTTATAATTTTGTACAACTAGTAAATAAAGATCGCTGTGGCCATGATCGCCCTTTGTAAGATACAGATAATGATCTATTGTGTAATACAACTAGGTCACCTAACCGTTTCGATCAGATAAAGTTATCTCATTGCGAGAGATCGCTTCCTGTGTGCTCCGGCCGCTATATTTATATCATCCGTGTCATGTAAAGTGTTACATATGTTAATATAAGGAGCTATTGGCACCACAAAAACACGAATCAGATAAAAGATACATAATTATGAAATGGGCTCTTGATGATTGCAGTAGAATTGACATCAGTTAAGTCATATAAACTCTATGATAATTATCTTTTCTTTTGTTCGACGTACTTTTAGATATAAAAAATATGTTTCCATTTAGAATAAAAGTTAACTTTCGTAGGGCCATTTTTATTCCAAAGACCAACAGTTTCAAATCAACATGTACAAAACTTTACGTGACACAGCCGATACAAGTTCTGAACATAACTTATTTCAGTCAAACCATGTGATATAATTTTTTATTCAATTAATTGCTTTCGTTATTTTGTTTTAGAGCAAATCACCGAATTAAAATTCAAGACACCACAAAAGGTGTTAATACAGTGTATAATCTACATAGCGTTTCGGCAGTGATTAACAAGTTATCATCAGGGAAATTAATTTAAATTAAAAAAATATTGGAACGGAATGTTCATTTATTTACCTGATCAATACTTCTCAATTAATTTTGAAAGGAAGATTACATATTGTTCTGATATTTTTTGTGGTAACTTAATTTGAATTTAGCGATTTGCTCCAAAAACTATGTATAATTATATCATTTATCGTCTAACATTTTTATAATAACCCATTGTGTTTTATTAGCGAATTTCCTCTACAAGAAAATAAAGTTGTTAGTGTTGCATTGATGGCAAACAAATTTTCTTCGAAATGATCATCATTAAAATTTTTAATATACGAGTATATATCTGTAATCTGTATAACCACTTTAGCGGTCATAGTTTTAATCCGATCGGAAAGAAATTTATTCTGAAGAAATTCGCTAAGATCCTGCGTAACGAATTCTTTTAGTTTAACTAAATCAAAATAAAAAGCAACATTCTTTTTAATACAAAATTATATAATAAATATGGATAATAAATGTAAAGTATTTAATTAACAACATAAAATTAATTTTAATTAATAAGAAAAATACATTATCTAGAATAATATGTACACAAATACAAATTGAATTTGATTTTTTTTTAAAATAAATTTAACCAAATGGCAATTATCTTGACTAATTAAAAATTGATTCATATGAAATATTTAACAAAATTCACGTTGTTTGTGTAAAATATGAACGGAGAATAATTAAGTTCACTGAATTTTCGACAAAAAAAAGGACGCGTTGTAAGCGCAAAATCAGAATCTATGATTTCAGACAATTTTGTTATGGCCACTGATTTCTTAGATTAAGTTCATTCTATACATTTGATTATAATGAATTGGCCCCTAGTCCGAATTCTTACAAGAGGAATTCTGATCAAAATTTAAATAATGGCGTTTAGAAATTAAATGTTTTTTTTTTTAAATTTCGATTTGGAGTGAACTTCCACCATTCACAAAATTTAATTTTTTATATAACTTCGATTTTATTATCAGAGTTTAGTTCACTTTGTACAATTCTTCTTAATAAAACCGTACCAAACTGAAGTAGGTACTTCAAGTATAAAACATCATTATAAAACGAAAATGTCCACGTAACTTGAGGTCTACTTTATATTCCAGGTTTCCACGATTTCCGGATATGTTAAATCACCCTATTAACTTTTCTCGCGATAGATACTACACTTCACTGACCTCTATATAACTGGACAGAGTATCCTTATGGACCTAAACGTGAAATAACCATATATGTAATACTACTAAATGGAGAGTCCCTGTAAGTGGAAGCTGTTCCGTCAAAGTGAGACAGATAGTGTCTCGTTCTCTCTATTCACTGAGCGACCAATTCTGTTCTGCGCATCTTTTGTTATTTATAGAGAATTTCCAGGCATGCGCAGCATGGACAATGTGTCTCGGAGAAGAGAGAGAATAAATATAGTCGGCACTGTAATGTTGGGACATTCTTTCCTATATCAACTGTCCATATAGGAGTATTAAATATATGGAAATAGCGTACAAACCTAAAGGGTTTGCAGCGCCGCCTCAAATAGTCAAGGAACCACAAACTTTATATGTGCAGTGGAAATAAATGTGACAGCCACACACATATTTATTACAAATGGTATAGAACAGAGATAAAGGTCATTATAAGCATGGTAGAGAATAGAAGGGGTTGGGTTAGAGTTCTCCTCTACTACTACTACTATGGTCATTGTAATCGCATCAAAAGTCAAGACATTCGAGAAGATATCAAAGACAAGTTTTCCTTATTTTTGATTGGTGCGCCATTTTTTGTTCCGTTAGTGCCATAAAAGTGTATTCGTGAGAAAATTTTAAACAAAATGAGCAAAAATTGCACCACATATGTTCTGTTTCTGACTTCCATAGTATTACCAAATTCTCAAGTTGAGGAGTTGTTTAAGGGCTTATTATGGAGAAACTGGAAGTAAGCGTGCTCCGTTCATATTGTATGTGAAAAGAAATATACGATTTATCAGAAAATTGTAAATACTCCCATTATTGAGCGTTCACAAACGTAAACAAACACACGACAAAATTTGTGAACAATTTAATAACATTTGAATGACGACAAAGTTTTGTGAGTGCTGTGTGTTTCGTTTTATTACTAAATTTTAAGCACTTTTTAAGTTTCAAAGAGAACAATAATTAAAACACACACACATTTTTTTTTCTCTAGTGTTACCAAGAAATTTTTATCTAAAAAACACAATATTAAAAACAATTTTTTTTTCAATTGAATATATTTAATAATAACCATGAAATATGTCTTCTACGAACTAAAATATGGCCCATTTATAATAATTAGATATGCTTATTTTTTGTTTTGTTTAATAATAAAAAGTACAAAAATACATTTATTATTGTCTTGTTAAAATTTTCATTTAGAATGATAGATCAATATATACTAGAGGTTCCACAAAATAGTGGGCCTCAAAAATGATTTTGGATATCCTTTAAAATGAATTATTAACTATTTATGACTGACCAATTTTGTCACGACGCCTGGTGGCAAAAACAGAAACCAAATTTAGAGTGCAGTATTATCTTCTTTACATATAAACGTGAAAATTTCCGAATTATTTGGAGAAAACTATAGGAGATTGCGAAACAATAATAAGAGAAGACCCTAGGTAAATTTTCCTTACGACTCCAGAAAAACCATTCCGACTCCAGAAGTTCAAAATTCCAAATTGTTCTAAAGTTATAGATGTTTTCTGTCCGTTCCAAAGTTATAGCCAGCCCCGATCCTATTATAGTTTCTATTAGAAACCTTAGGAGAGGCGTGGCTTAAGTACGCATACGGTTATTTATCATACAATCGCTAGTTGGTTTTATTACCACCAGGCAGCGTAATTAAATCCTCAGTTTCCCAATAGAAATACTTGCATTTTAATTAGAACGTACTATACATATAAACCTTTCGGAAAAAATTATCTACATGATGGTGAACCCGTTTTAAAATCCGTTGCGTGGATTAGAAGGACCTAGCGGATAAATAGACAGACAGACGCGGCGGACGACTTCCTTTTATACTATGTATAGATAGCCATTATATATTATACAAATTATTTGAACGTGAATAAGCATCTTAGATTCAAAATATATCCAAAAACCCTTTTGACAGACACCATTTTGTGAAATTCTGGTCTAATAAATATATAAATTTGTATGATTTGTTTCATTTTGGGGGGATGAAACTATATTACAGTTGATTCGTTTATATTTAATTGGTTCTCTATTATTTTATTGCACGATTTTTATTTTCTATTAATTTTCAGTTTTTCATTAGCAATAATTCATAAATTTATAAATATTTTAATCTCAGTGATCAATTTAAAACAGTATTTCCTAAAATGTTAAACGAAATAAAAACAAACAATTTTCTCTACCCGAACCCTTCTAACAAGGAGTATAACATATAATAAATAATTTTAGCAAGTAGTATTTTTTCCGAGCAGGGTTTTAGTTAGATTGCCTAATTTTTTAACATACACGATCTTTAATCTAGCCAAAGAATATTACAACTACAAAAATAATCTATCTGGTGTCCTTCAGTCGAGCCATCGTTGATTCCTTAGTTGACTGCAAGATAATGCTGAAATCGGGATACAAAGTAGTATAGAAATACAAGTGTAAATAACATCAACACGTTGTTTTTACTATTTTTTGGCAAAAGCAAACTAGATTGTGTTAAACAGAATACCATACGTATTGATTTGAAAGAAAAAAATGCAGCGATATCACTGGATTTACTTAGAACCTATTTTAAATGCACCGACGTACCTGAACACAGTTGTATATCTACACTAGTATTTTTATACTCTAATTAATATACCGATTGTTTTTTAATCATATAGTCTCGTAGTCTCATTACGGAATCTGTTTTTTTCACAAAGATTTTAGGCATTTCATGAAACGTCGACGTATTGTGTAAACATAAAATATTACATGTAGTGCCTGGGCGTTTCGTGAAAAACCCATCATACTTCGACAGATAATGTCTAACATAATCTGCCATAGTTTAATTGATGAAGCTTCGTAAAGTGCCCAGGGGAGAAGGCATATTGTGTTACGTGAAATGTCAAAGAAAAGAAAAAGCATATTGTATATTAGTTTGAAATGATTTAAAATATAATCAGTTTAGCGCTTTAATCTATTTACATTCTTCACGTAGTAATAATATTCTTTGCATCAGATATTTTACATTTTGACGCCATCTATTGAATTTACTTGAAAATTAAATTCAAGTTGTCTGTTATTTTTATTTATAAACAACTCCAATAATAAGAGTCAATAAGTTACACTGACCTTCAAAATTGAATTAAGTTCAAATAAATCATTAAAACATACTCAATTTGTGGAAGTTTTATAAACAAATTATTAGTTAGATGGCACTATACTCAAATGTATTACCACTAATTTACGTTAATTACTGTTTTAACATCGTAAATAATCTAAATACTTGTAAGTACTCTACCCTGCTTTAGATTATTATCGCCTTAAAACAAACTTATAAAAATCATCTTTAGTACCATTGTGATTTTGTCAGTGATATAATACAACAAACCTTTACAAAGTTCTTGGTGTAATTTTTAAGAACACTCCAACTCTCCCTTTCCCTGCCCATCAAAAAGCTAACAAATAACATGAAGTTTTTGATGTAAAACAATCCCTATATAAACGTTATTCGGATTATACAACTCTTTTAATGTGGCATCTAATCAACGTTATATTGCTTACCTAAGAGTGTATTCTGACATTATGTACACTTTAAAAATGGAATATCGAATGTCGAACTCCTACATTCAGAATCCATCCATAAAATTAGTTCTCAAACCACTCAATTCAAAGCCATAAATACTCTAATTACAGTCTTTTCATCCGTGCCGTTTAGTAGAGTATGATTCTATACAGATATATTAGCTCGAAATCGTATCGATAATTTCCTTCTCTCTCAAAATTAAACATATGAACTTAATAATTAATAGTACGATCAATCAAATGAAAATAAACAATCATTTGTTTGGTAGGAAATGCTGCTTTAATCGATATATATATTGACCTTAAAAGAATGGTTCCATTAATAGTTAATCAATACTTAAATAATAAAAGTTCAAAGTTCACTTGTGTATATACAAACATTAACGATTCATTTCTTAAATTATTAAATATAGAATTTTTGGACGAATAAAATCAAAACTCGTTCAACGAATCATTTCAAAATAAAGTCCCTATTGCTTAAGAAATAGTTTTTTTTTTGAGTCACTATTAGTGTTACCATTTCTCATATAGAAATTATTGAAGAAAAATCAGTCAGAAATTTTAGTTAAATTCTCGGTACAAATTGAAAATAAAAAATTTCCGTTTTTGTTTTTTTGTGGATAAAATTTATACATTTATTTAGTGAAATAGTAGTGACGTTTGCTGTGTTGTTTGTAATTGAGGACTTGTTTGAATTTGTGTTACTGGAACATTAGCTAATTGTGGAAATACGGACACATTCATTGGAACGTTTACACCTAATGGTTGTACTATTCCCATTGCAGGCATTGGTCGAATACCCTGTTGTATATAAAAAATAAAAAAATTGTGAGTAAAACTTTTTCAAAAAAAAAAGGAACATTTAATACTTACAATATTTATTTGTGGTTGATACGGAGATGGGGTTAATGAAGATACTGGGGTTGTAGCCATACCTTGACCCTAGAAAAGTTTCGAAAATGTCCTTTAATTATTATGCGATTCATTCGTACGTATATACACTCAAAAGTCAAGTTAAAATTCAAATTTGGCGCGCACGACGAAGCCGATTTTCCCCTTAGTAAACCTGGAGGAGAATGTCTCCGATGAAAAATAGAGATAGAAGAAAAACTAAAATATTAAAACAATTAATTAAATCTGAACTGTGTGGTGAATCGTTTCGCATTTTTTTCTATTGAAAAGTGTTTTTTTTGAGGTCAAGTTTGCCGATTTTTTTCAAACCATTAATTTCCGGTGTTCTTGAACAAAAACCTTCATAAGAGCTCATGTATTTTTGCATAAATTTAATTAATTATATCTCTTAAACAATGTGGTAAAAAGATCTGATTTTTTTTTCTATACGTGCATTTAATTATAATCTTTTGAAAAAATATAGAAAAATGTGTGGTCAGTGATGTGGCTACCAAACTATCTTAAATTATTTCCACAATAAAAATGCTGGTCAATCAACTTACCATAGGTTTATAACCGGTACCATTTGTAGCAGCCATAGGTTGTGGTGACCAATTAGCATGTTTTGGGGAATTCCATTGTACACTTCTAAAATCATTATTTATGATTAATAAATTGTGTTCAATGAAAAATTTCGTTTAAAAAAAGAGTAGCACATACTTTGGAGGAATTGGACGATTATTTATACTTAAATTTTCTGCTAATGATGCCAAACTACTTTCCAAATCACCAGTTAATATACCAGCAGCACCTGCTTGTTGATTTGTGGAATTATTTGATAATATTGATGTTGTATTATTTGATAATGTTGTTTGATTATTTCCAATCGAATCAAAATCTTTAGAAAGGGAAAAACGAAATACAATTAATTATTTCACCTTTTTTAAAAAAATCCAATTTAACGTTGAAAACAGAAATATTTAATACAAAATAGTATTTTTTTTAAATATACAGCGTGTTTCAGTGAAGATGTTACAGATTACTAAGAGATTCAATTCGCAAGTTGAAAGAGATTCGTTAGAAACAAACCATTATATCTGGATTCATATTTTTATGAATTTCGTTTCTCATTTTTACAAGGACTATCTACTCTGGGTATTTGTAACTTTTCAGTCAGGATGGATAGTTACACGAAACAAACAGAGCATTTTTACGTAGTATCTAATTCATTTAATTGTCTTTGTAACAACGTAACATCTTTAAATAGAAATGGGTAAATACATGATCTGTTCATTTAACAAAAATAATTAAAAACACCTATCACAAATTTTGTTTTTAGTAGGGATTGAAAGATTATAGCTTTGATATTCTTTGCACGGGTGCAATTTAGATTTAATTAGGATGTACTATACATATAAACCTTCGGGAAAAAATTATCTATCTGATGGTGAAAACCGTTTCAAAATCCGTTGGGTAGTTTAGAAGGAATTAGCGGATAAACCAACAGACAGACACGGAGGGCGACTTCCTTTTATACTATGTATAGA
The DNA here is from genome assembly GCA_963920215.1 of Nineta flava. Taxonomy (NCBI): domain Eukaryota; kingdom Metazoa; phylum Arthropoda; class Insecta; order Neuroptera; family Chrysopidae; genus Nineta; species Nineta flava. The sequence goes on from OY986041.1 coordinate 119,483,285, forward strand.
TTATACGCTGTTGCAAATTTCGTATCATAATGGCTAACCCTAACGATTATACCCTGTATAATCGATATTATTGAATTTTACGCTCCTCAACTAGCCAGGGAACTAAGTTTTGCCACACTCGTAAAGTTTTAGTACATTGGCTAATTGAGGCGGTTTGACAGTGCTGCATTGGGTCCGTTATTTCATGTTTATACCCATACTCTGTCCAGTTAAAGAGAGGTCAGTGCTATCTGTTCATGTAACAAAAATCGCTATGAAAAAACTTCGCATCAGAGCGCCAACTACCCTATGGCCGGCCGTGGCTTCACAAACATTTTTATTCACTAAAACACTGCCATATATGAATTCATGCAAAACGTTTACAAAATCGACACTATTTTTGAATAACACCCAAGTATAATTAATTAGCATTCCGTATTCGTTTAATTCAGTTTCACAATATGATCTTTCGCCTTTTTCATTTTCAACTCAATGGCTTTATATGGAAAAGGAAAAGTATTTATTAAAATTATTGAATTAATTAAAATTCAAAGCAATCTCTAGTGGTTCAGTTGATATAATTTTAGTACAGACTTTTTTTTATTGTTTCCTTTTTCTTATTATCAATTCTAAAAAGAACTATAAATGGCTTCTTAAAAATGGCTTGAACAGTGATTCAACCCACTGGTAGGCACTTAGAAAAAAAACAACTATGTAGTAGGCTATTTACTATTTTACGTAAATCTAAATCTAACACATTTTGTTTATTCAGTCTGTTCAAACTGTTATGCCGGCTGTATACAGTGGGCAGGCAATACGAGATATAGCCAGCGCGAGAGTATACACACAACGCTCGGTCTGCCTTGTGTCGACTCGCCTCGCCATCGCTCCATTAAAAGTCGGCTTTTTAACACGAGTCAAAGAAAGTGGTTAATATATTTGACACGAGCACGAAGGACACTCTCGTCTACATTCGATTCAACGTTCAACCGCCATTTTTAAATAATCAACTATCAACCGCTTTAACTGTACCCATTAATCTTAATAGTAGAACGCAAAAATAAATAAAAACTGTATAAATTTATGATACCTTTTTTATTCTTTTTGTGCCCTTCATTACTCATTTGAATAATAATTATATTTAATAGTTTAATAAAAAAATTACTACATAATTTTTAATTTAATAATGTCATTTTTCAGGTATACCAACGTAATTTTGTTGACTAACTGACGAGAACTGTATTGCCGACCGAACACTCGGTGAGAGTGTACACAGCTCCACTCGCGACTCCTCGCCTTACAAATGTCTCTCGCCGAGTGTGTACTGTTGGCATTACTATTGTCTACAAGATTTATCACTTCAGTATTTGGATGCCGTTCTAGGCGAGTCATGTATCCGTCACTGAATCGTGAAATTTCTTCACGCACTGTGGGCACTTCGAGTCTGCGCTAAATATCTTCATTACGCACATACCACGGAGAATCAATAATGGTTCGTAACACTTTCGATTTAAAACGTTGAAGTATTTCGATCTTACTGTTGGTAAATACGGACTACATTTTTAAATTTGAATAACATATAATCTAGAAATTATCTGGTATAAAACAGTTCCAAATTTTCTATAGATCATTCTAGACAGAACTTGAAAGCTTACGAATTTGAAAATAAAAATATAATAAAAAACAGACGACACACAACACTCAAAATTTTTAAAAATTAATGAAACTGCTCAAAAAATTTTACAAAACCAATATTATACGTATTTTCATGCTTTACTAATACAACACTTGCTCAAATTAAGATTTTTCACCTGCCATGTGCGTTCCAGTCATCATGGGAGGGGAAGAAACTGTTGCAAAATTTGTTGATGAATTTTTACAATGATTATTGTCAGTCGAAAGAATATCATCAAAAGATGATACCGTAGAGGGATTTTGGAAGGAAGATTCTACATTAGTCTCAAATTCTCCAAGTAAATCGTTAACAATTGGTTGATTATTTACTTTTTCACTCGTTAAATTAATTTTCTCATCGTTTTTTACTTCAATATTGATTGGCAAACGTTTATTGGGCAATGGCGGACGTGGTGGTTTATTTATTTTCACTAAAGACGGTTGTAAAGGTTGTGGTAATGCAACACTATTCACTTCAGAATGTATACAATTACTTTTGTCTTCCATATTAATTATTTCCGCTTTCGTTTCAACTGATTCAAACATCTCCTGAGCGATTTCGTCACTATGCTCCTCAATACTCGTTTGATTATTGAGTGTGTTATTAGCAATTGTACTATTTGGAGGGATTATTTCGGGAGTAACATAATTAAGGTTTTCTGGTTCAGTATCGAACATAAAAGGGTTAGTATTTAATCCAAACTCATTTTCGTTAGCTGCTTGCACAAAAAACATGTAACCTTATTACAAAAATGTGATTTTATTATTAAAACACTCGAGGAAGGAAAAGGCAAATTTGTGTGAAGAAAAAATGTTTGAAAATTACTTACTACTTTGATTCAAGGTAGTATTATTTCCAAATACTGAAGAAAATGCTGAATCTGGTACAAATTCTGATATGCTATTGTTATTACTGTTGCTTTGTTGTTGGATAATTGGTGGCATATAACCTTAATTAAAAATATTCAAGATTATTTAAGGACGTTCGTTTGCTAGATCATGGAGACTTAACAAGGAGACCGAACTCAAGCGGAAGATGCAAAAGAAACACTACTGACAACTTTCTTTTTTTTTTATCAGCCATTTTTATACATGGAGTTCGGTCTCCTTGTGCTAGATATTCACAATAAAGTTTATCATTTTTTGTCGGAAATTAACGATAGATAACACTACATTTTTCATTCAATTAAATAAACTGTGTAATTCAAAGAATATTTTTCAACAATATTTATCACAGTGTCTAATTTATTAATAAGTTATAGGCAATTTAACTACAACTATATTTATTAATATAGTTATAGTTGTTACAAGTTTAAATATAAAAATACTATTTTCCCATAAGGCTCTGTGTTAAAAATTTGATTTTTTAACCATTGATAACTTTTTCAAATTATCGATAAGAGGTTTTTGAACTTTTGAGGAAGCATAATTACGTAATTAATTAAACTTGCAAAATATCAAATATTAAAAGTTTTATCTAATAGCAAATTTCACGCATGAACTAAGCATTAATTTAAGTAGAGATTACGTTAGTTAACTGTCAACATAACTAAGGAAAAAGCATCAATTTAATGCTTTTAAGGTAACTATAAATTAATTTAACCTATTTAAAAAAATTATCACAAAACAGATAGATATTTTGGATATTGGTAAATTTTCCAAAACAACAAAAGAATTGATGTGTCATAATTTTGGATTTGCACTTTATTACGAACTTTAAAAGTTTTTATAACATAAAACTTACCATTATTCATCCATATATTTGACTGGAATAACACATTATTACTTTGTAAGGTCGATTCTATTTTTTGAGTTTGTGGTTGTTCGAATGCATCAGCGAATGGATTATTTAATTGTAATAAATCATGTGATGCTCTATTTGTATTTGCAGCTGTTGGTGTAGTCGTTGAAAATAAACTGTCACTCGAACCAAAACTAGCTGTTGATTGTGGATAACTAATCTTTTCACTGGGTGGTGTCGATAAAAATGGATTATTTATATTATTATTCGATGTCGATGAACCAGTTGACGGTGATTGTACTTTCGCCTAAAAATTAATTGCCAAACTTAAAAATTCTAGGAAATAATAACAAATAAGTTTTAATTATTACTAGCGATCCAGCCCAACTTCGCACGGTTATTTACATAAATTTGTTTACTGCTCATCTATACTAATAAAGCTGAAGAGTTTTTTTATTTGTTTGTTTGAACGCGCTAATCTCTGGAAATGCCAGACCAATTTGAAAAATTCTTCTTGCGTTAGATAGCCACATTCATGGGAAAGGCTATAGGCTATCTAGCATTACGTTAAAATTCTTAGTTAGCCTTAACCGAGATGATACAAGGTTTGCATCAATATGAAGAATAGATCGCACCTGCTGCTGATGTTTATTGCAAGGAACACTTAAGGAAAATTGTAGTAGGAATCGACAGTAGCTGATGAATAGATTTATTAAAAAATGAGATCCCTATCAAATGCCGGTAGAGATCTGAAAATCTTTAAAATAATTTTGCCTGTTCCAAATGGAACAAACTCTAAACGAATAGGTTGTAAATATACTTACTTTATATTGATTTAAAACTGCTTCCTCTTCGGCAAGTGCTCGTTGACGTAACTGTTCATCAATAACTGCTTGTCCAAAACCTTCAGCTTCTGAATTCGTAGCAGCTGTACCAAATGCTGTGCTTGTAGATGACAACATTGTAACAGCACTTTTAACATTTTTAGCATTTGTTGCCGCTTGATGGCCAGCAGCAGCGGTACCATTACTTAAAGTACTTTTTTTGCCTTCTATACTAAGTAAATGTTGTTCTAATGCATCTAACAAACTGCTTGGTGCTTTTGTTAAATCTGGTATATCACCTTTATCGATACCAACATTTTCAGCCACTTTTAAAAATTCACTTACACGATCCATTCTTATTAAAAATTTCTTATATAAATCTAAGGCTTCACGGCATTGTTTTTTATTCATGTCAAAAAATTTTTCTAAAATACAAAATTTTTCTATCAAATAAAAATTTTAATTCTTTCAAAGTTTAATTCATTGTACCTAGTTTATGTTGGGGGAAAAAAAGGGACTAGTTTTTAGCATTCATGTTCGGAATTCAATTTATTAAGCCTAATTTTGATTAAGAGGAAAATGCCTCTTTAGAATTAGTTCACGTAATTTAAATAGAAAGAAAAGTGGCTAGCCCTTCAAAATTGATGCTCGCAGTTCAATATATTAAGTCTAATTAAAAATTTAGAGGGAAGTTGGCCAGCTGTACAGATTAATGTTCGGAGGTCAATTTAAGTTCAATTTATTTTAAGCCTAATTTACATTAAAAAGAGCAAAAATCGAACCCGTCCATTTGATTAGCCATTAAGGTGGCTAAGCAATGTCCTAAGATCCACAGAAAACCCATCAAGAGTGGCTTTAGGAAGAACCTCAAGGAAGTCGACACAGAGTCCTCACCTCAAAAACATGGCGTCGTAGTCTCGAAAAAGAAATTGCGTTGTCGGGTCTATCTTGGGATGAACTAAGAGTGGCTGCTCAAAATCGTGCACATTGGCGACGTTTAGTTAGACCTCTATGTTCTTACCGAGGAGTTTTTTTTTAGATTGAGAGGAAAGGAGTGGCTAGCTCTTTTTGGAATAAAATAGATTAAGCCCAAGATAAGCCTAATAGAAAAATAAGTTCATAATTAATGTTCCGAGGTCGAATATATTAAATTTAGTATAGATTGGTGGAAAAACTGACCTAGTTCTCTAGGATTAATATTCTTATTTGAATGCCCATCATTCTGTAGGTCAGTTTTTTGACTATACGCTTTAAAAAAAACGAGAATATATTCTACAAAATAGTTCTAACAAATATGCCGAGGAATTTCAGAAAACAATTAAAATGCTTGTAATAATAATATGAATGATTTAACCGAATAGAGCAAATTTTAGTACACCAGTAAAAAAAACTGACCGATCGATAAATGTTCGTAATGTAAATGAGACTTAATAGTTTTATGATAAAATAATACTGACCTAATAAATTAATAATTGCATCATTATAGCATGCAAATAATCGTATTAAATCTCTAAAAAGTAACATGAAACAAACATTTATAACACTGTTTGTGAGGTCATTAGCCGAACAATCAAAATCTAATAATGCATCCAATTGTGCTTGCAATGCTGGTAATGTTTTCAATAAACGATCTGTTCCCATTGTTCTTAAAGTTCCATCGTCTTTCCTACAAAATAAAACAAAACAAAATGTGAATAAAAATTGACTTAGCAAAATCGGAATAGTTTTAATAACTTACCCCCTTTTAACTTTGCAAAAATCGAATGCAACGGTTCTGTAGGAAATAGCTTTTTCATTTAAATATCTTGCATATCGTCTAATAAATGGTGACATATCGTATCCTAAAATCATTTCAAAATAATTTGTACAAATCTTAGAAACTTGGAGAAAATTTATTATTGATAAAATATTAATTTCTTTAAATATACGTATTTTTAGTAGAGATTTTAATCGTTTAATAGGCAACGGTTTTGATTACGGTTTCGGTATAAAAATTCTAAAATAAAACGGTTTCGGTTATAAAAAAAAACATAAAAACTGTTTCGTTAACGATTATATAGTAATAAAGCAGGTTGATCTTCAAATTATACTCCGGGAGACCAAAGGGTTTTTTCAGGATGATGAGCATCAAGCTGGTACTTTGTAAGTAGCTTCGTTTTGACAAGAAGCCCAACTTTTTAAATTATAAAATTTTGGAAAACGGTATCGAAATTTTCTGGAAGCCGTTGAACATTGAGGAAGAGAGACTCGGAGTTCATTCCATTGAATTTGTAGGACGAAAATTTTTTCTCGTTCTTCACTTGATTATCTTAGGATTACCCTTAGGTCTGCCGGACCATTACCTTGAAATACATGGTTTAGGTGAAAATCAAGATCATCATAAGATGACCCCCTTCGAACAAAACCTTTTTTATTCGGGTCAGTTTTTCCAGAAACGCTTACTTGAAAAAATATTCAAGTGCATTGTTTAAAATCAGCAGCACCCTGTACATAAATTTTAATTATGGTCATTTTCGACATCTACTAATGGCAGTTTTTATGTAAATGAAGTATTAACATATTCAAATTAAATTGGATATATTTATTTTGTACGTGTACAAAATAAATTTTATTTATTAAAATATTTATAAATATTGTTACATTTATTTAAAGTTTTTAAATAATAAGTTTATTTAATAATAATTATAATAATTAAAATAAATAATAATTTTACTATCAGTAAAAATATAAATAAGATTGTCAAGGATTTCCAGTGCATTTGTTTTAATAATAATATTAAACAAAACCGGTTGTGTAATCATAAATAAGGCTTATATAAAAAAAATTAGAACTAATACTAATAAAAAATTTCAAGTTTTAATTTCGTAAACTTGATACCACAAATAGTCTGCGAGTAAAACGACTCTGGCATACAGTCGGACATGGGGACCGTCCACATATTATGTCGTACGCTAACGGAAGATGGCGAAAATGTGACTAATTGTGAAATGTGGAGTTGGAGGGGGAGGAGGGGTGTATCTATAATTGTGACATCACAATTCAATTTTTCAAAATCAATTTTTGTTTATTAACATTATGATGTTTTAAGTTAGTTGTCTTTGACATTTAAATATATTTTGTACAGATAGCACCACACACTGACTATTGAAATCTGACAGTTGTATTTTATATTTTGTTTCGAACTAGTAAAAATATTACTAGGGGGTGGGGGTTGGAGTCATCAAGCAAATCACTGGACGATATATCCAGAGGTTTAGGTTTCGATCCATGGCGTATGAGTTAATTTTTTTATATTAATATTAATTAAATATATTTCTATTTCATTTACACCCAATAAATGCAAGTGAAATACAAATACTTTTATTTTAATAGTATCTTCTATTTGAATTTGAGGGCTAAAGTTTATAGTAAATAATTTTTTTAATTTTAATATTTCATCACAGCCATCTATTAAAAACCTATAATTAACAACCTTTAAAATTTTTTTATGTGCCGATAAAACATTAATTACACTTTAAGATAATTTGTTTTTGCAATAATGCCAAAAACCATTATTTAATAAACGATAATAAATATTATTCAGCAACCGATATTCTTTGTTCGATATAAATTTGCATACGTATATTTATGAAATGACATTGATATTAAAAGCTTTTTTTAACTAATTCAAATATGTTAGTTTAATAGTTATTTCTAATGAATAGAAGGATTTTAATTTTGTATTTAATGGGTCGTTACTTGACGAAAATCTGTTAATTATTAAATAAAAAAAATATTTGAGATTTTCGTAACAATATTTTTTATTTTGACTATATAGTTTCGGAAATACAGTCCCTTCTCCAGAAAATATTTAACAAAGTGGAGAAGAAACTGTGCTTCCGAAACTATAGTCCAAATAAAAATATTGTTAGATAGATGGATAAAAATTTGGGGTAGAGAAGTATTACACTTCGGCCTTATGTTATGGCCTATTGAGGTCCCCCTTTTACTTCAGTCGGACGAGGCTCGCTTTTTCCAAATCTTGGCAATAGCCAGGAGCTTATGTATCAGGTTTTCCTGAAGGTTCATATATTTGGGATAAGATGCACCGAATATATTGTATCTGCTGTATTTAATAATAATGTATCCATTGTGGAGTCCTGGTGATAAATCCGGTAACCTTTCGAAGTTGTGTCCTGTTCAGGTTGAGTGCATCGAGGAACAGCCTAATGGATGCATTCCGAAACAGTATTTTCCCGAGTTTTTGTTGCGGTATATTTTCCGAAGTGATCACGGTGTTTAAAGTCTACCCACTCGTTGATCGCTTGTTTGTATGTTATTTTTGGAATTCTTAAAATAGGTTATGGGCCTATGAAAGATAATCCGACTCACTTCTTTGATAAGATATCTGCTTTTTCAAAAATATTGTTACGATAATCTCTAATATATGTCTTATTTAATAATTACTATTAATTAAAGCACTACAAAGAAATATTAAAAGTAATTAGTAAAAGTACTCACCAGCTCGACCACTCAAGACACCTGGCAATTTGGCATAAAAGAAGCAAAGAAAAATTTTGTGTTAATTTTTAGTATTAATTAAAAAAATAATAATAGAGGAGAGATGCAATAATATTTTTGTGTGTAAAATCATGTAAAAATTTTTGGAGAATACTAATTACATTTCTTTAAGACACAGGAACGACATTTTATAATAATGTCTTTCAGTGTAACATTTCTATAATATAGAACGTCTCTTAAGTGAAGATGCGGAGAAAAATTTAGGAAATTTGTAAATACAAATATAAAAATTCGATTTATATCTCTGGAAGGAAGTGGAAATAATTACGTTATAAATGTATTTGCCAATAGCATTTTATCAAAACAGGATGTTATGTTGTGGTGAACAATTTTTCCAAATACTAAAAGTTTACGAAACTTAAACAAAATTTTCATTTTTAGAAGCCAAAACAAAAACAAGCGAATATAGAGTCATTCCATATGAAACACCAAAAAAAACAAAATCGTTGCTGCGCTATTTCAGATTTTGTGGAAATGTTCTTTACGGTCTCAAAGACGAAAGCCTAAGGGGATTTAATTTTCGCACGCACCACATCCGGTCTACACAAAACAAAGCAATTAAAAATGCGTATTTTTGGGGTTTACGTTTTCGACTGTAAAATTTTTCTATTAGACTACTAGGAACGTATGAGGTTGTGAATCAAGATTTTTTCTAAATATCGGAATATGAGGCTTATATTATTATTCTGAATCAGTACCAGTAGTTGTGCGGTTAAACGCGCTCTTCTTAGAATTGGAAGGTTGTGGGTTCGATTCTCAACGGTGGTAGTTTGTCAATTAAAGTAATGGGGTTAATTGACAAAACTGGGGTTTGGACAAGAACGAAGTAAACCAGCTTTTGAAGGTTTTCTGCAGTTTTCCTTCATGAACTCCAGATGAGTATCGGCATAGGTCCTATCAAAATTGGCTGCAGCCGCACAACCTACCAATTCCTAGTCTGCAAAAAATTCCCTGTCATCCACCTGCATCATTAATGTAAGGTTAAAAAAATAATCATGTGAATGGTTTCTGTTATAGACTGTGGAGTCTCAGAAACGGAGGTAAAACTCCATTATTATTATTATATTCTGTATTAAAAAAATTATTTTACATGATTTTACACATTTAAGTACTGAAAATAAGAAAAAGGTTTTTTAAAAATTTTGTATTAAAAGCAAAAGCATTATTATTTCAACGAAAGATTTGGATGTTTTAATTTTAAAAATAGATATAGAGGATTCGTTCACTGATGAAGGGTGGGTGATATTTTTATACCTTGAACACCGCTTTTATCCAAAAAACTACTAAGTTGAAATGTACTATTACTGGATGCCATAAATTGTGTGAATCGTTCATTCCCATAGCACATTAAATGGTGCGTTGTAATCAGTGCTTTGTAAACTACCACCCAATTAGCATGTTGTGATCGTTCTACTAACAGTGTCGCCATTTGAGGTATTGATATGTTTGGTTCATTTGTACAATGTATTAAATCTGTAACAAACAAACAAAAAATTAATAAAACTGAACGTTTATGCATGAGGTTTGATAGTAGATAAAATTTTGTTTTTCGTGAATTGAATAGCTTAATTATGTAGTTATTCTCCCTCAAAAATTTATAACCTGTTGTCGATCATTTTAAAGAGTAATTATCGATTAAAAATCAAACTTTGAACACAGCGTCTTATGGAGAACAGAATTTTTTTGTACTTAAAATTATAATAACTATATTATTAAAGTAATCACCATAATAAATAATGTTTATAAATATTCTTTGAAATATGCAGTTTATGAACATTTGAATTAATTATTTAATAAAACAAAACTGTTTTGTTAAGTTTGTTTTTGCCACCATATTTTGAAAACTGGCGACAGCGCACAGTAAAAAAATATACACATACATATACACATGTAAACTGTGAATGTCATAACAAAACATAGTTTATTGTCAAATAAAGTCAAATCAATTTCTAATTTACATTTGCTGATATTTTACAATAAATACTTTTAAAATATTTAGGACAAATAAAAATTGGTTATAAATCGTTGTAAGATAATTGATATCAGGTAGCTCAGAGGCAGAGCGTTGGTCTAGAATGTCAGAGGTCGTGGATTCGATTCCCATCCTAGATGTGTATGAATTTTTCATATCAAACATTTTATGTCAAAGAATGTTATCAATGTTCAGACATACTAGTTAAATGTCAAATTAAGTAAATGCTACCACTTATTTGGAAATACCACTAACGCAATTAGTGGAACTCCCCGAGCCCTGAGCTTATCAGTGTTTTTGTTATTATCAATTTTGCCAAACTAAAATGCGAGATTATAAAGATATCTTAGATATTAAAGTAGTTGTCGTGTCAAAAAATCCAGCAACGTCGCTTATATTCCGCCAGTTGATATACTGTTTGTTTACATATAGTGCAACGAATAGTACAACGTATAGTAACGTACAGTGTTGCCAAGTTGTATTTGTTCAGCATGCCGACATGTATATTTATTTATAAAATCCTTCACATTGCCTTGTTATAACTAAACAATGAGACTATTAATAATTCTCGTTTTTTTTTTTTTTAAATTCGCAGAACAAATCCAATAATTTATAGCTATTTAAAAAAATATTCTTAAGTGATGTTTTTTTATTAAAAATAAAAAACTGGTAGAAATACTGCTTAAAATGGATAGTCTCCATTGCTTCCTATGTTAATTATTCGAACTTCAATTAAGTTTTTCTCGAGTTTGAGACGGTTAATCGATTTCAAATTTTAAGTGTGAGTGTATAATAATACCTTTAATAAGTGTGCAAAAATTCTATAATTATGCCCATTAGCACGACAACTAACTACCTTAAGAATACATTGACCATCCTTTTGTCAAACATAAAAGAAACGGTTGGGTGTATAAACGTCTGAATATAAACTTGACAGGTCACTCAGGTGACTAATAATATTCATTTTTACAAGCTTTTATTTAACTTGCAATGTATGTATGTATGTATGAGTGTATGTTCGGGTCAAATCTTGCAAGCTGAATTAGAATCACTTCCTCTTATCCTACGGAGTTGAATTTTTATATGTTGCTTCAGTTCCGATGACAATGCATTTTTATGGTAAGCATGACAAGAATCGATAAGAGGAAAGGGGGGTTTAGAGGGAGGGAGAAACACAATATTTGGTATATCTCTCTTAATATTGAAAAAATCAAAAAACACATAAGAAGTAAAGTTGTAGAAAATTAGTTTTACTATAAAAAGCTTGTTTTTAAAAATGTTTTTTTTTAAATAGTAACTTAGTTTGATATGAGAAATCAACAAAAACATGAATTCTTCGTAAAGGATCCATAAACATAGAAATATAGGGACGGAGTATAAAGGACCTCTTTGATCGGAGGAGGAACCGCTCTTGAGGAGGGTTATTGTTGAAACGACCAATTGAATGTGTTTACTTACTTCCTCATTCCGTAACTATATTCCTATGTCTATGAAGAGATCACATGGTTGTAAACATGAAATTCACGTGGTCAGAGAGTCGAAGTGGAAGCACAGTCACACATTACCATAAATTTTCCATTCATTTATATTTAAAAAAAAAAATCTAAAATTTATTCACATTTTGTTTATTTTATATTTTCCAAAGAAAACAAAAGGAAAAATAGTTACTTTTTACGTCAAGCATCATATAATAATAGATAGCAGTAGCAAGCGCCATTCAATTTAAAAATGTTCTAAGAAACATTTTCTATTTTTACGATAATTTATAAATATAACACGAATACATACATGCATGCATATATCTATCTATATGTATCGTAAACAACGTTTTTAAAACGTACGTTTCCGGTTGAAAGTTGTTAGATTTTGACTTTAAAAAATTAACTGCTTTGTTCCAGTTCGTAAACTTTTCAAGGTAGAATTTATTTCAAATTTTATGGATTTAGTTTTGAAACTTAAATTACTATTTTAACTATTTTCAATAAAATGTTATGCAAAATTGTTTTATATAAATATTTTCTAGTTAATTTTTAATAGCCTAAAAGGAGCCAACGTTGGTCTAGAGGTCGCCCGCCTGGGTTGGAATCATTAAGAAGAGCATGGAAACGTTAAACTTACAGCCAGAAATCTATACAACAACGCCCACCAGATTGATGGAAAAGGAATAAAAGAGCCGACTTCAAGAGATAACGACCCCTCACGGGGGAAGAGAGCTTGTGTACCTCACTCAGCGGTTATGCATAAATTATACGTTTCCCCTTTTAAGTATAAAAATTATTACAAAAATAAGTGCAAAGGTTCATTTTTTAAATGATTTAGGCATTGTACATCACTACAATGTTGAACAAGTTGAAAATTATTAAAAATTATACAATTTTTGAAAAAGCCCATTTTTGGATATGATATAGGCACAATAATTACACGCAATTATTTATTATTATTTTTCTCCTCATACAAATGTAAAATATAATTCCTTCCTTTCTCACACTGAAGGCTTGCCTATTATTTCCCCTCAATTATTGAGTTATTGCCTCTTTAATATAATAAAAAACAGATACGCCGTTAAGAAATTTCACTTCAAAATGTCACAATAACCTGAATTTAGTTCATACCAAGGTAACGAGTCCGACAAGAAATAATTTGTATGGGTAAAATACAATTCCAAAAGAGTCATTTAATTATCTGGCGTTATCAATTTTGATTTGAAAACAGGATGTTTATTTGATATGCTAATATGACAACACAGATGTCTATGTCCCTTATTTTTTTTGAAAATAAATATTTATCAGTGAATTTGTTCAGATTATTCGAATGCAGTACTACACTTGACCACAAAAGTTGATGTCGTTTTTTAAATTTTATATTTGATTTGTGCCTTTATTCATTTGGTTTTCGAAAAAAATTTCGAATAAAAGTTGTTATTATATTTATAATGAATAACTTTTATACGAAGAATTTTTTCGAAAACCAAATCAATAAGGCACAAATTAATTATGTAATTTAAAAAAATGACATCAACTTTTGTGGTCCATAGTACTACCATAATCTAAAGCACGGTAGTGCGACGGCCCGAGTTTAAGGGGTTTTTAGCCTTCGTGCTTACAGTGCTATTACTACAGGAAATATTAGACCTTATTTGACCTCGATATAACTTTTGAACGAAAAGAGCTACAATGGTGAATTAAATAACTTGGCAAGTTACTCTTGCTTTTGTTTCAAATATTTTAAAACTAGCCGCGTTATAAAATTTTGAAAACATACTAAGGGAAAACTTGCGAAATATATTTCAACCAAATTTTTTCTTACATTTAATCAATTTACCCCTCATTAATTTTTTTGGTAAATAGTTTACAGAGCTATTTACTTTGTAAATAGCTCGGCTTTTTAATGGGATATCATCACTTTTTAAGGAGCAACTATTATATGAAGTATGTCTCCGAAAACTCGACCCTTTTTAACATTTATGATTTTGATCGGATAATATATTTACAATTGTAAATATAATTTTACATAAAACAGTTATGTTGTAATGTGTATAAAATTTCACATCGCAACAATAAGTCTCATTATATTGAAAAAATTTCGTTAACAATTGTAAAAAAAAAATACGCCTACCAACCATAACATTTAATATTTAAATTGATAAGACAAATAATTATTAGTTTTGACTATGAATTTGATCCGTTTCAAAACATTAATCCACCCATTTTTTGTTTTTGTTTAGTTCCATATATGTGAAAAACAAATTATATACATATTTACATGTACAGAGAGATTTTGAATGATTGTGGGTGGATAGTTTCTAATTCAATAATATTTATATTGACAAAATTATGTTTTATATATAATTGTTATTTTTATTTTTATATTTATATTAATTTATATTTTCGGAGCCTTTCTTCCGCTTCGGAGGCATATTTATCGCATTTATCCAGGAAAATAGAAACACATCATCGGACGTACAGGCTCCAGAGCAAATTTCTAGCACTCGAGCTGGCAAAGGAGGTATTTTGGGGATTCAACTGAGAAAGATATATAGCTTCCAGTAAAAGTAACCAGTCCCCGTGAGGTCTAATTATTAAAGGCGCTCTACTCGGAACTAGGAGGTTGCTGGTTCAAATCCAAACACTGGCAGTTTGTCAATTAAATTATTTTATAAAAAATATTAATGGAACGGTTAATTGACTAAACTGCCGGCGTATGGACAAGGACGAAAGAAATCGGCTATGCTTGTGAAGGTTTTCTGCAGTTTCCTTTCACAAACTCCAGATGAATATCAGCATAGTTCCTATCAAAGTCGGCTGCAATCGCACAACCTACCAATTTCTAAGCTACACACAAATTATTTGTCCTTTAGGGGTCGGTAAAAAGGCCTAGAATAGCCTACTTGCCAGACTTCGACCTCACCTCCGCTTACTACCACTACTACATGTGACATGTATTTCTCTACAGAGAAAAATTAATAATCAAATTTTGAATTATCTAATTATTTTATAAATTTTTGTAATTTTTAAAATTAAAGAAAAAAATAATGTATTGTAGTATAGTGATCAGTATCCCCGCCTGTCACGCGGGAGACCGGGGTTCGATTCTCCACCGGAGAGCCAAAAATATAAGATGATAAATACATTTAATAAATTAGAAGACAAGCTGAAAGATATAAATTATCTTTATTGAAAATATTAAATGAATGTCAGAATGTATTTGTTATTAGTTAGCAAGGTAAAGGAACAAAAACATTACCGTGGTATCAAAGGGTGCATATAGTTGAATATGCAAAGGTGTCTAATAAACTAAAGTATATTTCCGTTGCGACTCCGTTACAGTATTTAATCAATTTTTATAAAGGATTAAATTCTTAGAACGATTTTTATTCGAATAATATAAATTGACATGCAATGCATTTTACCTCAATGACCTTATTTGGAATGGAGAAGGGGGAAAGAAAGGACAGTCCAGCAGTATCCATATGTATTTTAATTGACGGTTCTAAAGTATAATTTTTAATAACATTAAAAATTTTAATCACTATATACAACGTGTTACAAAAGAAAAGTCTAGAAGTACATTAGAATGATTGAATTTGTATTCTATTGACAAACATTTTGTATAGTTTTCGTATTTCGCGCAATATCTCAATTTTTTCGAGGTTATAATTAAAGATAGTTTTAGTGTTTCTTCTTTTTCCAAGCACCATGATAGTTTTCCAAGCAATTAAGCATTAGAAAAATAAATGAAAGAATAATTACTTACCAAACTAAATCAAATGATAGAACTCATCGAAATAAGAAGAAACATTCGAAATGGGTTTCTGGAAATGCTTTATTTTTTAGTTCCAGAAAATTAAAGCAAAAAAAACCTTCGGTTTGTAAATAAAATTGCTTTAAATATATAGCCGCGGTCATTTTTCAAAAATTTATAATTGAGTTGCGCCTTATTTGTTCGGTTTTTGAAAGAATTTTTCGAATAAAAGTTGTTACTATATTTATAATGAACTTTTATCTAAAGCATTTTTTTGAAAATGTAATCAATACGGCACAAAACAATTATAAAATTCTGAAAAATCACCTGGACTTCTGTGACTCATAGTACGCTTGGCCACAAAAGTAAAGCACAGTTTTCAAAATTGTATAATTGATTTGTGCCATATTTATTCGATTTTCGAAAAATGCTTCGGATAAAAGTTGTTTATTATAAATATACTAACAACTTTTATTTGAAACATTTTTCCAAAAACCTAATAAATAAGGTACACTCCCGTTCAAAAAAAATGAACAGACCTGAAATGTTAATTTTCTTACATTTCATAAAACTCCTCACTTTTGTAACTCTCTGTATATTATTTATTTATAAACAAAGATAAGTAGTATGTTTTTTAAATGTGAAAAAATGTGAAAATTTTTATTTATGTGAACAAAAATGTTGACTACAAGAATAATCAAAATTTTGAGACTGATTCGGTTAAGGTCTGTTCATTTTTTTTGAACGGGAGTGTACAAAAGAAACTAAAAACCCATTGTATGGTCCATTTCAATGCCTGACTCCAGCATAAAATGTACCTTGAAAAGTGGGAGGGGGACAATTTTGCTGCTGCCTATCGCGGCGAATTGCCTAAATCTACCTCTGCAAATATATTCACGGAAAAAAGAGGTTTTTTGCTACTATTCTCCGAGACTATATTTTGGAAACAGTTATTAGTTTATTCCATCACCTAGTTAGCTACTTTTCACCCAAAACTTTCATTTCAGGGACTATTCAAATTGTAAGATCCACATTTTTTTGTCGCACCCTGTACACACACATGGCTCAGCCCATATAATTCTTATAAATAAATTAATTAACTAATCGTTTGAATTGATTTCAATTAAGTTTATTTATTTATGACAGTTCTGGTTAGCTTATTAGTTCAAGTCTAATACGTATGGTTTTTTTTAAGTTTTATAAAATTGGTTTAATTTTTTTGTATAAAAAAAGTGTGTGTACAACAGCTTGCATGTATAGTAAAACATAATTTAGTCCTTGTAATGGATATTTAACTTTTGACCCCATCTCACTGGCTATTATCAATATAACAGTACTTCAGTAACCACCAGGCATCCAAAGTGACATTGGATGAAATGCATTTATTATATACATTATAATTATTATAATAATTTTCATTATTATTATTATTCATAGAACTATTAGGAGAGGATCTGTATAAATTGAAAATATTCAGTTTCCTCCTAAAGGAAATAGAGCTATCGGTCTCGTACCGATGTCAAAATTTCACAAAAATTTCTTCAATGTCTATCGATTCTACTTAGTAGATGTCCAAAATTAGCATCTGAAAAATTTATATTTATATATCTATGTGTCTGTAGCCACTCTAGCGGTCACAGTTTTCATTTGATCGGAATGAAATTTTGTATATGACGTGCATTTGGTATTTGAAAGACTAAGTTCGTTAATGGACAAAATCGGGCAAGAGGAAAGGGACGTTTGAAGGGAGGGGGAAACACAAAATTTGGTATATCTTCATTAATAATGAAAAAATCGAAAAGTACATAAGAAGTAAAGTTGAAGAAAATTAGTTTTACTACAATTAAGTTGCTTATCATTTTTTCTGTTACTCTAATATTTACAGAAATATTGAAGATTGAAAATTAAAATCCTAAATATCTCTGTACCCATTCCGAGCTTTAAAAAAAAGTAGCAAACATGATTTACTACAACTTTATTCCTTATACATTTTTCGATTAATTTTTATTCAGATTTCGATTGAATATTAAGAGAGATATTTTGTATTTGGTGTTTTTGTCTTTCTCTATGTCCCCTTCCCTTGATCTTATTAATAAAATTGACCTTTCAAATACCAGACTAAAAGTGTGACCGCTAAAGAATGACTTATGTGCTCTAAAGAAAACGTATAAGCGCCTAAAACGAATACACCCCTTGTTGATGTCAACAGAATATAAAAAAATTGATTATTACGTAAATGTCATTGTCAAATTTAATCCGATTTTTGTGAATTGAAGCCATAGAATTCCTATTTGTAATTAAAATTGTTCTATCAATTTCCGTATTGTCTCAGAAACCCTTCAGGAGTGAGAACATGTTAAATAATCAGCTTTTAGTTATAAATAAATCAAAATACAATGATATGAAGCATCGATGATAATCAAGTACTGCCGTACAACGCAGGGAAATCCGTTTCGTGTTATATGGCGCGTCATACATTGTCAGGCGAAATTAGGGGGATGACATATTCATTTTTAAAACCGCAAGAGATACTTGTTAGGAGGACAGCAGAAGAAATTTGACATCGACAGATTTCAGTTCGGCCCCCGAAGTTAAGTAGTATTAAAATTAAACGGTATTTACAAAACAAACTACAAATTAGACTTCCATATTTCATTCTCTACGTTTCTGGGCACAAAAATATACCGAAAAGATGTGTATTTTAATAAGATTTAGCACTACTGAAATTTAGAAATAGTTAATGAAACAACCTGTATACTTTTTTCTACAAAAAAAAACTACTGTTATGCAAAAAATTTGTAAAATTTGTTTAACTTTTTAGCAAGTGTAATTATTATATAAAATATAATTAATTACTCATTCTTGACCCATCCTATATACTCGTATAAAATAAATATACAATCATAATGACTATAGTAATTGATGTTTGTTTACATTTGTAAATTTTCATAATTAACGGTGAATTAAACTGAAAAAAACAACTTTGTATACACAAGATCAATCTTCATACAAGTTTTTTTCCAAGTAATATATACAGTGTATGTATAGAGAATCAATGTTAAATATTATTTATTACTGTCTGGCCGTGTGGTACTGTATGAAGTCAATCAGTACACATGTAAATAAAGTCAGTCAGTCATATCATAGCCTATACTGTATGCGTATGGTTGTTTGTTTGTCATTTAAGAGTGGGGTTTTTGTGATGCACAATGCACATACTAAAGTGTACTCTCATCACATGTGTACTGACTGACTTCATACAGTACCACATGGCCAGGGAGTAATAAATAATATTTAACATTGATTCTCTATAGGAAAAGCTGTCCAACACACACAGTATAATCATATACAGGCCCAAAGTTACAGAAAAGGTGAATAGGATTGAACAGTTCCACCTACAAATTTTTATTGGAATTTTAGCAAATTATATAAATATTATTTTTATATTTCGACGCAAATATAAAACCTATTTTGACAAAATGGAAACCCGACTTCAAAAATCAAATATTCTATAACAAAAAATGCACTAAAAAGTAAAAAACTAGTTGTGCATATTCTTGTGCTAATTTTAGTTCACCTAAGCAAAAATTTTTAAATATATATGTACAATTATTGTTATTTTTGGAGGCGGTGTCAGCATAGAGAAATTCACATAACTTTTGGACACCGCCTCCAAAAATAACAATAATTGTATATATATATTTAAAAATTTTTGCTTAGGCTTAAAATACAGCCGAATTGAGAACCATTCTCCTTTTTGAGGTCGGGTTAAAAAGACAAAATATTTATAATTAAAAATAAATTTATTTTGACTTTTTTCTCTGTATTAAAGGAACAAATAGTTTATATTAGACAAATAGTAATTACAATGCCCTTTCTTATTTTCCCTTTGAAATTTGTATATATTATACATATTGCTACGCCTACTATAATAAAAATAATATTTAGGTAAAGTAATACCATATATACATCTTTATTTATTAATATTAAGTAAATTGAAATCAGTGGCACTAAACAACTATTTGCGAATCTTAGTTATCGTACTGTATATAACACCACGATACACTTGTTGATTATCACTGATCATATTTTACACCTCTAACTAAAATGATAAATGGACTTAAAGTGGGGGGGAAACATTCATATATTTCATTCCCTTTATTTTGAAAATAGACTGATCCACTCAAACTGTGACAATATTCGAGGGTTCAAAACAAATGAACACAGTTCTATCACATAATTCCCTGATATTTCTCCAGATTTTCAAAGTTTTACACATCGTTTATCTTCTCAGTTGACAAATTGCCAATATAGAAACAATTATAAATGCCATTTTTATATCAATGCAAACAATTTTATTTAAAGTACGTATTATACTATCGGTTTCAAAAGTAGTATTTCTTTATCAAAGTTTAACAATTGATTTGTACCGAATCCAGTCGGTTTTGGAAAAAATTTTCAAAACAAAAGTTGTAAGTATTTTTATAATAAACATCTTTTATTCGAAACTTTTTTTCGAAAACCAATTGGATACGGCACAAATCGATAACAAAATTAAAAAAAAAGGAACACAAGCTTAGGACTCGATAGTACTTGAAATATCCTCGTTTATAATTGAATTATACGTAGAGAGAATGACAATATATGATAATAGAAAAAATAAAAGGGAGTAGAACTTTTATTTTATTTATTCGACCTCTTCTGTAATTAAATTCAATGAGTATTAGTATTATTACGATTGGAAATATATACGGACACATCAATAATATATTATCATCAATTATCATTTCTCGGTATAACATTTTTTTTATCTCAGAAATTTAGTGCAAAATTATTAATCACAAACACCAATACACGGTGGTAAAATATTGATAGTAAAAATAATTTATAGTTTTGAAAATAAAAAAAGTGGGTGTGTGTACACTCCCGTCCATAGAAATTGAACTATTAAGTTAAATTCTAAGTGTAGATATTACTAAATCTATGTATAATATTACATAGAATGTTTCAATTGGTTAATTTTTTATGAACGGGAGTGTACATTTATACGCGCGTTAGAAGTTGTACTTATTTGGTGGGGTGGTCTTTGTTGAAGAATGTATTTTATAATACACTTACGATTTTTATACCCGTTATATATGAATGTACCAGAGTATATTCAGTTTAGTTCCGAATTTGTAACGGTTGAAAATATTGATCGTAAAAAAAAATTTTCGTTATAGGTGTTCATAAAATGACCTAATTAGTCATTTCCGCATGACCGTCTGTTTGTGAACACGATAACTCAAAAAAGAAATGAGATAATGAGTTGAAATTTTGTTTGTGTGTTCACGAGCAAAAAAGTAATGCTCATGTTTGGGCAAAATGGGCAAAACTGCCCATCTTTGAAACCGTAAGAGATAGAACAAAAATGTAAATACAAAAAAAAGTCTCTTTAAAAAAAACAACAACATTTATAATAAACTTTTTTACATAAATTCGGTATATTCCGGGTATTTATATATATAGTAACAACTTTTAAACGAAATTTTTTTTCGAAAACCGAATCAATAAGGCACAAATCAATTATAAAATTTAATAAGGATGAATTATTAAATTATCAATTGTATTTACCATCGTTCTTCAATCACTTGGTTGTTAATCACACCAAAGAAGTATTAGTTCTAATACGCGTACATAACTAAACACATCCATTTATTCATAAAAATTAAAATTAAAAAATAAAGTTTATATTCCAAAAGTAGCTCCCCGATTAAAAATTGTTTAAATCATAACATAACTGATAAAAAACATTTTTTATCAGTTTTTTTCGGAAGATAATTAGGTACTATCTATGCAAAAAAATTTAACGTTCTTTTTGAAAAAACAAAAGTTGGATACTGTATCTTGTAAAATTGGGGTTTAAAAAAAGGAGGTAAATTACTGAAAATAAATAACAATAATTAAATACGTATTTTTATTTTTCCGTCGTTTAAGAAAAAAATGGACGTAGCATATAACTTAGGTCATCCTGTATATTAGGTCGGTTCGATATGAAAATCGGTACAAAATCAATAGCTGAAAATTGGCACCGGAAAATTGGAGACTGTCAAAGTGGCACCGGCAATTTACTTTTCCAAAGCAGAAAATTTTATATAAAAAATTAAGATCAGGATTGACATTCAAAAATTATTTATTGATAAAAATTCGGCCAGATAAAAAATTAAATATAAATTGTCAATGTCACACACAGTCAAATGACGATAATTTATATATTTTTGATAAAATATGATTTTTTTTCCCATAGCACCATGCACAATTTAAAAATATACCACATACGTAACGATATTCAAAAATCTGGTGGGAATAGACACATAACTTCCATATACATACTACGCCTGTATATAATATTATATAGAGGATTCGCTCTGCTCGCAAGGGGCGCCCCCTTGACGGCCATGGCTCCGCGTCACAGAAAACAACATTGCAAAATAGTAAAGAAAGTTTTTGGGGGGTTTCCATTTACGAACTTTATTTTACTTTTTAAGTCTTAAACATATATGCAAAATTTCAGCTCGTTATCTCTTTTCGTTTTTTAGTTATCGTGACACATCGATATATAGGCTTGGTGTCTCCCAGACTTTTCCTATTTTATATGTTAAATATAAAATTCCTGAGTTATCACGGTAATTATTATTGTTTATTACTTTGGTAACTATCGACAAATACAATATGACACATTCTACGAATTCATTTTAATAAAGATAATTTATATCTTTTTTCGTTTCTTTTTAAATTATTTAAATGTAAGATTATTAATTATTTGATTAATCTGTTCTATATTCATCAAACCTCTTATATTTTTAACCCGACTTCAAAAAGGAGGATGGTTTTCAATTCGTCTGTATTTTTTAAAAAAATGTTTGTCACCTCAGAACTCCGTCATTTATGAACCGATTTTGAATTTTTTTTTTGTTTTAAAGGGTTTGATTTCAGGTTGGTCCCATTGTCCCCAAATCGCATTCTGGCGAGGGGATCCTCTGGAAATCAAGGAAAATCCTCATTTTATATGTGATAACCGATTTTTGCGATTTTTTGTTTTGAAAGGGTATACTCGTTCATAATGGGAAAATAAGAAAATTTTTTTTAAAACCGACTTCAAAAAACTTTTTTACAAAAAAAAACCGATCCCAAAAAAAAAATTTTTACAAAAAAAATGCGCATGTAAAAAAAACTGAAAATCTGTTATAAAAAAAAGCATTAAAAATTAAAAAAAAAAAAACGGATAAAAAAAAAATTGTGTTATAAAAAAATGCACTAAAAATTAGTAGGTCGTTTAGTAGGTCTACCCATATTTAGACAAATAAAATCAGTTATAGAACTTCAAAGTCACTAAAAAGCGAGAAATAAATCCTATTTTGACAAAATGGAAACCCGACTTCAAAAATCAAATATTCTATAACACAAAATGCATTAAAAAGTAAAAAAAGAATTGCATATTCTTGTGTCAATTTTAGTTCACCTAAGCAAAAATTTTTAAATATATATGTACAATTATTGTTATTTTTGGAGGCTGTGTCCAAAAGTTATGTGAATTTCTCTATGCTGACACCGACTCTAAAAATAACAATAATTGTACATATATACAAAAAAATGCACTAAAAAGTAAAAAAATAATTGCATATTTTCTTGTGCCAATTTTAGTTCACCTAATTTTTGCTTAGGTGAACTAAAATTGGCACAAGAATTTGCAATTATTTTTTTACTTTTTAGTGCATTTTTTGTTATAAAATATTTGATTTTTGAAGTCGGGTTTCCATTTTGTCAAAATAGGGTTTATTACAAGCTATACTGATACTATATCAAACTATACTACCTATACCAAAATATTTTCTTTACAATGTGTATATAGAGGTAAAAATATGTAAAATATGAACAACATGTGTGGCCTTGTTAAAAATGTGATATTGTGTTATAATATAGATTAAAATGCAATAAACCATATGTTTTCAAAAATTGAAAATAATTATTAATATTACCATGTAATAGCAATCGGTATCGGTTAAATGTAGCATACGGCCGTTTACATTCAAATGAAATTAACTGCTCAGGTATGAAATAAAATTATAGTTAGCTTTTTTTATTTGATAAGAAAATTATTTTGGAAATATTTTGAAAAATATAAATAAACATTTTTAAATTGAAATGTCAAATCAAAAGTGACCAAAAAAAAACTCTTAAACTGCGATATTTTAAAGAGGAAAAGATATTTGTCTAATGAAACATTCTTACACGTAATTCTATGAAAAGTTAGCTTTTCGGAGTTTAACCCATTATAAAAGCAAATTTCGGTCGATGCTGACTATAAAATATATTTGTTCGTATCTGTTCAAAGTTTTTAATTAGTCGGCTTTAATTCCCACAATGATAGGGTTAAAGGTCAATGAACTCTTATAATAAAATAAAGAAGTTTTCAAGAAATGGATTCCTAAAACTTTTGAACATATTTGGATATGTAAATATATCCTTTTACAATTTAATTTAAAATCCAACATTCTTTTTAACCCGACTTCAAAAAGGAGGATGGTTCTCAATTCGTCTGTATTTTTTTTTATTTATAAAAAAAAAAAACGGATAAAAAAAATGTGTTATAAAAAAATGCACTAAAAATTAGTAGGTCGTTTAGTAGGTCTACCCATATTTAGACAAATAAAATTAGTTATAGAACTTCAAAGTCACTAAAAAGCGAGAAATAAACCCTATTTTGACAAAATGGAAACCCGACTTCAAAAATCAAATATTCTATCACAAAAAATGCACTAAGAGTAAAAAAATAATTGCATATTCTTGTACCAATTTTAGTTCACCTAAGCAAAAATTTTTAAATATATATGCACAATTATTGTAATTTTTGGAGGCGGTGTCAAAAAGTTCTGTGAATTTCTCTATGCTGACACCGACTCCAAAAATAACAATAATTGTACATATATATTTAAAAATTTTTGCTTAGGTGAACTAAAATAGGTACAAGAATATGCAATTATTTTTTTACTTTTTAGTGCACTTTTTGTTATAGAATATTTGATTTTTGAAGTCGGGTTTCCATTTTGTCAAAATAGGTTTTAAGTTGAAATATTAACTATGAAAAAATGTTTATGGTTAATTTATTATACATGAGAAATTATCTATTGAAAATACTTGTAACTGAAATTTGTTTTAACGGATGTGTTCAGAATTCTTCACCCATCAATTTTATATTGTATCAATTAACCAATATAATATTTTATTTAAAAAAATAGAATTACCAAATTCGTTGAAATATGCAGAAATGTGGTGAATGCATACTTCAAAAAAATCTTTCCCATTTGTCGTCGGATAAGGCGTAAGTTGAGACGCAGTAAGATGACTCACCGTAAGTGTCTGTTAGTCAAAATACTAAATAATTCACAGAAACTCACGGTGAGTCACCTCACCGAGCTGTGTCTTAACTTGCATTTGGCTTTATAAAGGATCTAGTGCGTCAGATTTGAACTTTGAATATGTAAATTGAAATCTATTTACTAGTTGTAACCATTGTAGACACTAGTGTCAAATACAAGGGGTAAAATTCAATTCGGTCACCCTTATATTTAGCATTATTTTTTAATGCGACCATTATTTTCATGTTCTGGAGTATGAAAACTTCAATTTAAAAAAAAACTTAAGGATGTTCAATGACAGAAGTAAGGTTATTATTATTAATCAGTCATTAATCAGTTTTTCAAACAGGTCGCCGGGATAGTTTGCACAAAATAGGGTAAAGGCAGCCGATCTGTTTTGAAACCACACATATTTTCCTACCATCCCATGTTAATTTCATTCGGATGTTTTACGACGGAGGCAAAATTCCATTTTTTCGACTATAATTAGCTTAATTACAGTAATTTGCGTGGATTGGCTTAAGGCGAGTGATGACACTCGAAAGATGTGGGTGTATATTTATTAATTTACTACTCAAATTGAGGGTGATCGATTAAGAAGGCAATCTTACCATGGCCGCTTGGACTAATATGTATACAGACGGTTTTTGGACATGTTTAAATTGATTTTTAAATTCAATAATACGTTCTGGAATTAATATTTATTGAGTTTCTTTTTTTTTAGATTATAGTAAATACTCAGGAGTTTCGATATAGAGCGATACCAGCCTGCAGAAAGGATATATATCGTAAATTTTTATTTGGAAAACGGAAGCAGCTTTATTTCTACTCAGAGAAACTATCGACGATATTTTAATGTCAGATATGCTCCTTCTAACCATACGATATTACTGATTATTTTCTTTGGGGTTACCTGAAAAAACGGGTTTATGTAAACAAACCACAATGCTTGGAACAACTTAGAATATTAGGCGAGAGATTTTGAGGATATCTCAAGAAACTTTACGAAAGGTCAGATGTGCTGAAAAGAGCTCATAGTTTTCAGCGCGAAAGGGGATATAATTTGTTAAACATCATTTTTCGTAAATAGTTGGAAAAAAACTTCAAGAAACACACTTTATGTTATGAGTTGCAAAATATAAATTTTCTGAACTCCTCATAATTTAAAATCGCGAAGGTACTTTTGCGCCATCTTGTATAAGATACAGTGTGTATTCGTTTTGGGCGCACACTTTCAGCACCATCAAGCGGTGTATTTTAGTGTTCAACTTGACGCTGTGTATGCTAACAAAGCGCGCTAATGGTTGAGTTCAAACGACGGTTTCAAACCACGCTCACTCCCAAAACGAATCTGTATGAACGTAATATCTGTATTCTTTATTTACATGTGTCATGTGCACAGTGTTAGCGTTCATAAGCCAATACGAACGCCAATAAATTGCGCTTATAAGCGTGAAAAAACCCACTGTATAATCTTTGTCGCGTGTCCACAGTTTATTGAAATGTTTCTTGCTAATTGTTAGACATGGCTGAGATTGCTGCGATCGCAGCTTGCGCGAGTCTAAGCACTACTCATGAAAAAATGTCCAGATAACGCATCCAAGTACGCGCATAATACGGGCATTGGACATTATTTAGCGATTGTCTTCTCCGTTTCAAAAATTCTGTCTATATTCAAACATTCTATATTTTTTCAGGGTCTCGATACAAAGCTTTCGTCTACTCATTACAGAAGTTACAAAATCACGCTACTTTGTCTAGTGTGTGCAAGGCCTTAAGACCTAGAGAACACGGATCCTCTACTAAACTTATTTCAGCTGCACTAAAATCATTCGTTAAATCTTTTTTCTTAAAAGTAAAAAATCTTTGAACTTAAAAAAAACTGGTTTAAGGACTTCGTAAAATGTTTATCCAAGTGGAAAAATAACAAATTATATTGACAAAAAATAAAAATTACAAAACCTTCACTCTTTGTTCCCTCTAGCCCCTCACAATATCATCAATATTAATTTCATGGAGAAAAAGTATGTAATAATATATTTGTAAGCAAAGATTAAAGGTAAGTAATTTTTAGTGTAATTAATTTCTCTTAATAACAATATTTTTTTTTATAATTAATTATAAATAATTTATTTATATAAAATTTAAATTAATATTATATTACTTCTATATAGAGACAATAACGTATTCTTTGTGTATCTGTGAATATGATTTTCCAAGGGCGGAAAGTACAAGAAGTTGACTAACCGGAAGTGGTAGATTATTTTAGAGTTTTTTCGAAAATGATTATTTTAGAGTTTTTGATACAGAAAAAAGGTGTCTAAGTTTATAGGTATGAAAAATATGAATCTTATATTATTTGATGATTTAGAGAGCAGTATATGAGATATCGTCAAACCTTTAAAAAAGGACATATCACGGAAACTCGAATACTATTCGACAAATCAAATGCATTTTTATGTTTTTTGGAATATTCTTTCAAAGGATAAGGGAAATTCCCTGGCATTTTGATGGTTTTTTATTTTCAAGAAATAATGATTAATTAAAAAACAATAATTTATAGATTCTAAAGGTACTTTTATCTTTTTCCCTGATCAAGATTAAATTCTCTAACTTTTCCCGATTCTTAAAATTTCCTGACATTTCGAGGATTTCCAGGTTGTTAAGAGATTACAGTTCAATTATTCTAATAAAGTGGAATTTTGAAAGCAGTATTTTGTAGGTTCTCTGACCTTTCGTGGTTTTTAGGTCACTAAGAGATTACCTCAATTCTGTATACTAGGAGTGCGATCCACCCAAATGATTTTTAAATGAGAATTTCGGTAGAGAAGCAGTTTAAAATATACATTGTGTCTACCCAACTGGTAGATGGCCCTAATTGATAGTTCTTGGTACATTTGCTCTCGAAGCTAGTAACAATGAGAAATATCATACAAAAAGTATTATTCCCTATTTCAATAGATTCAAAAACATTCCCTTTTTTTCTGGAGCAACACATTAAACAGTACTAATGTACAATGGACCACAAAAATAGCGCTCATTTTTCAAAATTTTATAATTGATTTCCGGCTTATTTATTCGGTTTTTGAAAAAATTCTTCGGATAAAAGTTGTTCCTTATAAATATACTAACAACTTTTATTAAAAACATTTTTCCAAAAACCGAATTAATAAGGCACAAATCAAGTAAAAAAATTTGAAAAATTAACTCTATTTTTGTGGTCCAAAATATCAGTAATTTTAATCAGTAATAAAACAGTCATTTGTTGTTTTTGAATGTGATTTTAACATTTCAAAATTAAATTCCCTAACTTCTCCAGAAACTCAAAATTCCCGACATTACGAGATTTTCCAGATGCACCCCCCCCCCCCCCCACCCTGTGAGTGTGGTATTCTCGTCTTCTGTATACTGGGGTCATAGGGCGTTCCCACCAAAGTATTTAGTTTTAAATAGAAATTTTAAAAGAGAAAAAAATATATATATACAGGGTGAGTCGGGAGGAACGGACCAAACTCAAGGAGTGTATTATACACGAGAAAATATTGCAAACAAGTCATATGTTCTTATGCGATTTTCATTTGTTTTCAACAAAATGATTAATGGTTTAAGTCTCGAACATAAGGACGTTCAAGCGTGAGACTTGATAATAGATGAAACTTAAATTCTTTGATATTTGGTAAATTTAATCACGTAATTATGTTTCGTCAAAAATTCAAAACCTCTTATCGATCATTTGAAAAAGTTATCAACGATTAAAAATCAAATTTTTAACAAAGCGCGACTTATGGGAAAATCAAATTATTTTCATTTAAACTTGGAACATCTTTGTAAATAAATTAGACACTGATATGAATATTGTTTGAAAATATTCTTTGAACTATACAGTTTATTTAATTGAACTAATAAATAGTATTGTCGAATGTTCGAATTAATTATTAGCTATTTTAATCAGCATAATTGAAACTATTTTGTTTTTACGCAATACAAAAATATACAAATATACTGAAACAAGCATGTTTATTAAAATATTTAAATTAAAATTTTCGTTTACGACAAAAATAAAAAATTTGTTACGCAGGAGCTGCTTCAACTTAGCGAATTTCTTTAGAATACATTACTTTCTAACGGTCACAATTTTAGTCCGATCAAAATGAAATGTCGTATATGATTTTAGTATTTGCAAGTTCAATTTTATTAATAAATGACATACGTCAAGGGGAAAGGGGGCATAAAGAAAGAAGAAAACACAAAATATCTCTCTTAATATTAGAATAATCGAAAAATGCGTAAGGAATAAAGATGTAGAAAATCATATTTGCTCTAATGTGTATAGAGATATTAAGGAATTTAATTTTCAATCTTAAACCGTCAATATTTCTGTAAATATTAGTGTAACAGAAAAAATGATAAAAAACAAAATTACAGTAAAGCTTAATACCTACAACTTTACTTCTTATAAATTTTTCGATTTTTCGGATATTAAGGGAGATATGTCAAATTTTGTGTTTCCCCTTCCCTCTAAACCCCCTTTCCCCTTGTCCGATTTTACCAATTAACGAACTTGACCTTTTGACCGCTAGAGCGATTACAGACACATATATATGTCCATAGATATATATATATATATATATTAATTTTACAAATGGTGATTTTTGACATCTACTAGGTAGGATCGATGGACATTTGAAGAAATTTTTGCGAAATTTTGACTTCGGTACGGGATCAATGGCTCTATTTCCTTTCAGGAAATTCGCTAAAAATGGTAAACTTTATTGTTGATTTTGTAGAATTTTGAATGTATTATATCTAGCGCTTGAACGTCCTTAAATCACCTATTTTGAATACTGTAGAACACAATTTTTTTAACTTCGATATAACCTGAAAACAAATGAAAATCGGATAAGAACATATGCGTTTTTTAAATTAATTTCACGTGTACGATACACTTCTGAAGTTTGGTCAGTTCCTTCCGACTCACCCTGTATATATTTGGTTTACGAAGAATATAAATAAAAAATAAAAAATTTAGAATAAGAATAAATTACCGTTTTTTCACACTGTTTTCATATAAATAACAATTATTATTCATAATTTATAAATGTATTGTGTTGCCTATCAAAATAAATATATTCACATGTTTAGTAGCTTTGGTATTATTATCGATGTAATAATTCACGCGAGCGTAGCTACACAATTTTATCAGATCTGTTAATTGTATAATAAAATCTCTTCCGTGTTTTATTTTACTCTATCAGTTAATATATTATAACTTTCTTTTATCAATTTGATTTATGAATATCATCATTACGAAAAAACAAAATTTACAAATAAAAGTTGTATTGTTTGATTTTTATTTTATGATATGATGATGGGTAAATTCATTTTGTATGGAAACATAAAAATTGTAATTTTATTTTAGTATAAAGATAATTTTATAATTCGAAAATAGGCCACGAAATTTGGTGACAATATATACTTATGTACTCGCGCTATAAGTTACACTTCTTTGGCATGATGACTACACAACAATCAACGAATATAAATTGCATGACCATTCCAGGTTATCAAAGGCTAAAAAAATAAATCACACTGTGGTTTTATAGGCTTTATACGTGTTGCTCCGTGTAGAACAAAAAAAATTATGTTATAAGATCATTTTTTAATACGAATTTATAAGACATATGAATTAAAGTGGGCACAAAAAAATGATTTTAAAATTATCTGATAATTCCCGATTTTTCGGTAAAGTTTGTCTGAATTAATTTATTCGCATCATTAAGATATTTGAAGTTTTGATTATACTTTAATTATCCATAATTAAATCCGGTACAAAGTTTAAAAAGACTAAGACGATTTTCAACTATGCTTATTTGAATAATTTATTTTTTTTTTTTTTTAGTACATTGTTATTTTATAAAAAATTCCCTGATATTTTCTAATACTTTTCAAAATTCCCTAATATTTCCCGGTTGCATAAAATTCCCTGATAATTCCCGATTTTCCAGGTTTGTGACCACCCTGATGAATAAACAGATAATATATTGCGTCCACGTTATTATTTTAGTTGATATCCTACATAGCTAACTTTTTTAAATATTTTATAGTTAAGAAATTTCCAAGTTTGCCTTGATCTAAAAAAAATTCTATAACTTCTAGATTTTCCAGTATTTGGCTACCCTAGACGAATTAATAACACATTTATTAACTATTATTCGTACTACAGTAAACGTGTATATAAAAAATCATAAATTAACTCTGTTTAACTTTAACACACTAAAAAATAAAAAAATAAGTGTCATTGTAAAAACGTGCAAGTGCTTTATGTAAAAATTTTTGTGTGTAATAATGTAATGGGTTTAATTTTAGCACAATACACCCACGTTTTGACAATCACCCATTTAATTACTATTTTTTATTTGTAATGCGTTACCTACTAACTAATAAAACATATGTTTGGGTTTTTTTAAACATACAGTACGACCCCGTTAATACGGACTGGTTGGATTCGCAATAATATTCATACTAATATATTTATGTTATAGGTTAGATTTTTTACACAATTAAAACTGTCAAAATGTTATTAATGAATTAAAACTATTGCTCTTTTAAAATAAGAATGAAATTAGGGAAGCCGCTTTCGGATACCAAGCAACTAGACCCGTTAGTTCTCTTTGTACCCTCTATGAGTGCCACCTGTCTTCGGTAGGCAGATTCTACAGATTTGCAACAGATTGTGTACTCTAGCACTTAGATATGCACTCTTGTGGGTAAATTATAAACTAGTGCTAGTATGACGATGTTTTCTGCCCCAATTCCTGTGACAAACACTTCAGCCTACCAGTTTCGTGGTCGCGCTCTGGATAACAACTTAGTAATTACTGGTAGTAGATTTAAATATTAAACAACGCCCCATGAAAGAAATCGCAATATGACACAAACTCGATCCTTAGTGATGCTAAATTAATTACAAAATGAGTGCCACTTTTGTGACTCTGAGTAAATTGTGGGTAATCATTATAAAAGAATAAAAAAAGTTAATTTGTCCGCAAAATAACTTGTTAATAATTTGATAGAATTAAACCTGATACCTGACACCTTATATAGACAGCATTAATGGGGTCGTACTGTATTAAGGATGTACGAGCGCTGATGTATAGTTCATTTATAAAATTCTTCAAAATCTTATATAGTACATTCATAAAAGTCCACAATAATGTTTATTGTTTTTTGTCGTAAGTTAAAATTAAAATTTAATTTAGGCCTGTCATACCGAGCCTACTTAACAAAAAAGGTATTTAAGAAAAAAACCTGAGATTTCGGGTAATTAAGCTATCGCCGACAGAAATAAAATTTACCCGAAATCTCAGTTGTTTTCTTAAATATCTTTTTTTAGGTCCGTCATACCGGAATTTTATTGGAATCTTTTTATTAATATTTCTATTTTCTATTGCGTAGTTTTTTTTTTTTAGTCTTATTTTATTCCAACTGAAAATTATCAAAATATGGGTTTCTCCATAAGAGCATTAAAACTCGAACTTTAATATTAAATAATTAATTAAAGACCCCCGTAACCCCCCCCCCCCCTTGACACTTTTATAATTGATTTATATGCACTTCAACATGTAAACAAAACATCAAGCCTTAATCTTTTTGAAGCTTCAGTGCCCGTACATCCTTAAGTAATATTTGGTTTATCGTAAATTTGAAACAGTTAATAGTATTTATTACCTGCACAATCTATTTCTAAAGAACTATTTAAAGTGACTCACTCATTGGTAAACAAATATCCGCAGTAACATTGAAAGGGTAAATATTAAATGACTTTCAAAACTTTATAATGGTTGTTGTCTTTTCCATTGAATAGAATATTTTTTTATAAAATTGAAAAAAACGTGTGAATTAGATAAAACTAATTTTTAAATTTTTATTTTTACTGGGGTCACATGTTACATCACGACCAACTCAATTTAGGTTTTTAAAAAAATAGCCACCATCGTATCAAATTTCATAATGAAAAGCGTTGCAACAACTAACTGAGTTAATTGCTTAAGTACTTGGTAAATGAAAAAGTTTAAAAAAAAAGTTGTGGATTTTTAAAAAAGGAACATTTTTTGTCCCTAAATTTTTGTTCTATCTCTTACGGTTTCAAAGATAGGCAATTTTGCCCACTTTTCCTAACCCTGGTCCGATTTTGCCTATGCACGAACTTGTCCTTAGCTTTTCTTCAGCTTGCTATCTCTTTTCGTTTTTTAGTTATCGTGTTTACGGACAGACAACTTTGCGGAAATAGACTAATTATTAGGTCATTTTATAAACATATATAATAAAATTTTTTTGCCTGCGATCAATATTATCAACCGTTACAAAGTCGGGACTAAACTTAATATAGCTTGGTGTATATTTATTTCGTATATATAAATATATATATATATATATATTTTTTTTATCGTTCGGCTTCGCTTATGTCTTTGAAGGCACCATAAGACAGGTTTGCAAGCATGGTTGACTCTCATCTACCCTAATAACGCCTATCGAATACGTTAGAAGAATTAATACAAACGCGCGCCATTTTCTTGATTTAAAACTAATATAAATGATTATCCTCAAACAAGTGTTGCGAAGAGTGAATAAAACAAAATACTAGTTATCTATGTTATGAGATGTGATATCAAAATCAAATCTTCGTTTTGTTTTGTATACTAGATGTACCTAATACGAATCACTATTCGATATCTTCCAAATTTCATGTTTCTAATGTCAATAGTTTTGGCTTTGCGATCCTATAGATATCCATAGATATCTCATCGATTTTAAGCTAGTTGTCTACAGTAATCGTGTTAAAAAGTTTCAGCTCAGAACCCACATCAATGATATGAATAGACTGAGATTGTAAACGAAACTTTTTTGACTTGAATGTACACTCCCGTAATAATTTAATAATTTATACATAAAAAATTCAGCCAATTTCGTCGACAACGCGTTTCACACGACGACAATTACTTTAAAGAATATTCATTGTTTTTTACGAACTGATTCAAAAAATCTTTCAAAAAGTATTTTTAGACAAAAAATTTAATTTTTTGTACCTTCGCGACAATCAAAGATTTATACATAGAAGTTGTTAAAAAAATTTCAAAAATTTGCAATGGTTGATTGTGTTTTCCATTGAAAACAACATTTTTAATAAAATTAAAATAAACATGTGAGTATGTTTGTGTTCATTAGTTATTTACTTAGTTACTTTGTAGTACGTATTTCCTTGAGATATTAAATATTTAAAAGAAATGTATGTACACTCCCGTTCAAAAAAAATTGAACAGACCTGAAATGCTAATTATCTTACATTTCATAAAACTCCTCAATTTTGTAACTCTCTGTATAATGTATAATTTTATTTATTTATAAACAAAGATAAGTAGTATATTTTTTAAGTGTGTAAAAAAGAAATGGAAGTATTGAATTTATATTTGTTATTTGTATATACGATGTCAGTGACAGAGTGAGAATTTAAAAAATAAATGTTAAGTGTTATATCTTACTCTTACGTTTAAAAATAAAATAAAATGTTGTATCTGGCAAAACATTTACTACAAGAATAATCAAAATTGTGACAGACTGATTCGGTTCAATTTTATTGAATGGGAGTGTATGTATGGTTGTTACAGGTTGTGTCTTGTTTAATCACATATGAGTGAGTCAAATGTGACTTTCATGTGAAGATTATAATCACATCAAATAGATGACTCATTCGTGTAACCCTCCATACTTTATAACATTTAAATGAATATATTCATACATAATATATAGTCTGGGAGCTGACTGTCATGTGGAAAAATATGGTTATGTTTTGTATATACTAATGGGTTCTTCGTAAAGTATCTGTATATAGAGTATAGTCCTCAAGTGTAGCCATTGGGATAACAAAATTTTGCAACAGTGTATTTGAAACGATAAATAAATTTAACAGACATCGTCTATACAAAGCGAAGCATCTTTTTTCTGTGTGGATAGTGAAGAGTGTGCTATTTAGTCGGGTGTGAATAGTGTTAATTGTACATTTAGTAAAGAGTTTTGTGTTTGGTTTTGACTAAATGGTGGTGTTGCGTGTATTACTGCGGTGTTCGAATTCAGATTTACCATTCAACAGCATATACATTTGTGTTGACACGTCTGTGAGAAGTTTCTGATTGTGGGAAAAGAACCCTGCACAAATCTTATGGAAATAGAAATAGAAGAAACGCATAGCTTTCGAGTATTGAACTGTATTTATATACAGCTTCATCGAATTCATCAAAAAAAGACAGAATGTTTGTTTAACCAAAGACTATATATGTTCATCTCATATATTCTGTGGTAATTCAAAAATTCGAATAGACGTCTGCGAGCAGTATTTCGCATTAAAAAGACCTAGTGCAATACCTTCGTATGAACGTATACTACACGAAAAACCCATTAGTACACAGAAAACTGAATACTTTGATTCCGATACCCTTAGAAACAAGAAAAAAAGGACATACTCTTAGGCAATCCGATGGAGCCATTGAGAAAGCTGTTCTACATTTAACCGTCCAGTAAGTAAGAAAAACAGGAAGACCCAGAGAGACGTGTTTGAGGTCCGTAGGAAAAGAAATAGGCCGGGCTGGAAAATATTGGTAGGAAGTGTGGAGGATTACTGTAGAACGAAAGTTACTCATGGGCGCCCTATTCTCCAAGAGTCAACGAAATTAAATGATAAACCAATACACAAGACCAAATACACGTAATTTTTCATGTTTCAGCTGCCGGTCTAATACTTTGCGTGTTCGTTTTTTTAACAACACTTTTAATTATTCTCAATAAAAGTAGAAGTTTTACTTATCCAATCAGTGGCAGTTAATGCGTGTAACCCGACTTCGTCTGTGTTGAAGTAGATTCAAACAATAATTTTGAGTATTCAATTTCATACTTTAATATAAAAAAAAAAACTCGACTACAATAGAATACATTACAAAATATGTGTTTTTGAATCCTTTTATCAAGCTCATATTAAGGAGTTTACATTTACAAAATGTTTTAAATAATTAATATCTCATAAACGACCCTATCGACCATTGAATTTTTTGAAGAAAAACTTTTTAAATAATACGACACAGACAACTCTGTGAAAAAACAACAGCACCTTGGTTCAGGCTCATAATTTTCTAAAATTTTGTTATGAAAAGAACAAAAATACTTTTTTAATTTTGTATATGCAACAAGAACAAACCTATTACTTTTTACAAAAGAAAAACTTGTTATGTATATAATAAATATTTTTTATACATAATATATAAAAATTTGTTTTTAGCATACGTGGATAAAATTTAGAATTTACTCTCACTTAAATCAAAATCCTTGAACTGATTGAATTGTAAGTTAAAAGACAATTTGAACTTCATACGTTAAGACAATTAATATAAAGGTTGTCTGGTTTTTTTTCGAAAGTTCCGTAGATCATTTAAATGAACCTTTACTAATTTTGTCAAGTGTCCTGCGAATTTTTGTAACACATTGTAGAATATCGATTGGGCACTATTTATATTTCCAAAAAAATATTTTTACTTTTACAAGTGAAAATAATGACTTATTGAGTTAATTGTTTAAATACTCTGTATATACTGTGTTCATTGTCAGTGCGTGAACTGTTAATTTTACTGTTCACACACAACACACACACACATGAATGGTGCATAAACCAATATACAAAACCAATTACAGATGTTTGAGTTGCAATTGTGGTAAAATTATTGTGTTCATAAAAAAAGTTTCAAATAAAAGTTTGTTTTTGAAAATCTCAGGAACTACTCGTCCGATTTGAAAAATTCTTTTTACATTAGGTAGCCCGTTTATTGAGAAAGGTTATAGGTCATAAAAAGTTGGAATTTTTTTTGCCACGTGGCATTAGAAGCACTCTGAAATTATTAATTATTTCGTAAGAAAAACAAAATTGCGGATATTTGGTAAACTAAACGTTTCAAGGCCCAAGGTTGATGATATTTTCTGTTTAGATATGTAGAAGCCGGATATGAATAACCAAGTGTGTATTTATGTTCACCCGGTACACAAGTTCTAAAAA
This sequence comes from Nineta flava, assembly GCA_963920215.1. Classification (NCBI taxonomy): domain Eukaryota; kingdom Metazoa; phylum Arthropoda; class Insecta; order Neuroptera; family Chrysopidae; genus Nineta; species Nineta flava. The sequence continues at coordinate 119,520,768 of OY986041.1, forward strand.
TAGGAAAATTTTAAAAGAATGGTATTAATTTATTTGAAAATTTCGTATAATTATTGAAATAATATTTATAAATTCATGGGAAATGATTATATTCATAAATAGTTTTCAGAATCAACAAACAGTATTCAACTAATTGGATATATCGAATTTGGTAATTATAAATATTGACAAAATTTTAATTACTAAAATATGTCTACACTTATAATAAATTCGATAAGTATGACAGATTTATTAATAAGTTACTTCATTATATAAATAATGAAACGGAAAACCCGTTGAAAACCAATGCTATCCTTATCGATCTAACCTTAATGGATAATTACACTAAATTAGGATGACCACAAGATATAATCATCAAAATTCACTGATAACTTCCGCTTTTTCATTATAATTTGATAAACTTGATTTTTTTTTTTGAGATAAGTAATCGTCAATAGTTTTATTATTAACTAGCTGATTCGACAGACGTTGACCTGTCCAAAAATCCAATAGAAGCACTTTTAGTTTTTCCGAATTTTTCAGGCTTATTTTCCTATTCGGACCATTTCTCACCCTATTCGGACTATTACAAACATTATTTTTTTAAATTAGCCAAATCGATCCAGCCATTCTTAAGGGATGCGCTTACCAACGCACAGCATTTAATTTATATAGATAGAAACAGTAGAACCTCAATAAGTCGAACTACAGTAAGTATTATCCTTTATAACTCAAAAAAAATCTTCGTTCTCTTCCCGTAAAGTCCCAAATTCTTTATTACTCGAAATATAAGCTCTCTATAAGTCGAAGCAATCAATATCTCCCTACAAAGTTTTTCAGTATATTTGTTTTATCTATAACTCGAAAACATTTTATTTGACTTCTGCATCTCGTGGGAATCCATGTTTTGATTTAATACTTCAAAAATATAGAAGATAGGTAGGTCATTAAATTGTACATAAAAAACATCCGTTATTGTTTGTATTTATTATTAATGTGAATTATTTTCCATTATTTATTTATTTTTTTTAAGTCGGTTCAATTTTTTTTTCAAATTTAATTTAATATTTTATTCCGGACTTTTTATTCAGTTGGGCCTTAAAGCGATTGTATCCATTAATAATTAAAAAAAAAAAAACCAACATCCTAGGGAAACAGAAAATCTTCTTTTTTTGAAGTCGGTTAATGTACACATTTAGCCACAAAAACCACAAATGTTATTTTAAAATTTTAAAGTTATTTGTGCCTTATTCATTCGGTTTTCGAAAAAAAATTTCGAATAAAAAAGTTGTTACAATATTTCTAATAAACAACTTTTATCCGAAGCATTATTTCGAAAACCGAATCATTAAAGCACAAATCAATTATAAAATTTAAAAAAATAACAGCAACTTTTGTGGTCCATAGTACTAGAACTTCCTATTAGTATTTAGATTACCCCAATGAAAAAATCATAAAAATCGGTCGTGTAGTTTCTGAAGAAAATCATTTACATACAAACATATTAGGGAAACACAGAACCTTCGTTTTTTGAGAAAAATTTATGCAAAATCTTGGGCATTATAATTTTTTTATAGATATTTTTGAGCATCGAATATTCAACAAAATTATATAAATATAATTATGATAATTTTGAATTTATAATGCTTCTCTTAAAAATTAATATAATATCCGAAAGACCGAACTGTATAGTAATGAACTCGGAAATATTCGTTTATTACGTAAATTATTAAAATATTAACACAGATGTATTGTGTATACATAGACAATTGTATAAATAAAAATCATCAGCTGAAAAAATTATTACATAAATGTTTGATAATATTTGAAGGTTTTCAGACCTTGAGCGCAGCAATGTGCTAACGTCAAGAATGGAAAATTAATAAAACCTATTTTGACAAAATGGAAACCCGACTTCAAAAATCAAATATTCTATAACAAAAAATGCATTAAAAAGTAAAAAAATAATTGCATATTCTTGTGCCAATTTTAGTTCACATAAGCAAAAATTTATAAATATAAATGTACAATTATTGTTATTTTTGGAGGCGGTGTCCAAAAGTTATGTGAATTTCTCTATGTTGACACCGCCTCCAAAAATAACAATAATTGTACATATATATTTAAAAATTTTTACTTAGGTGATCTAAAATTGGCACAAGAATATGCAATTATTTTTTTACTTTTTAGTGCATCTTTTGTTATAGAATATTTGATTTTAGAAGTCGGGTTTCCATTTTGTCAAAATAGGTTTTATATAATCATGGTATAATATTTACTTTATAGTATAAAGTTTATACCATGAATATAACCATGCCAAATTTCAGCTTTATAGCACTACATAACAAAACAGTAATATCATTTGTAGCAGTGCCGAGAACTATGGTTTAGCTAGATTGAGAATTTTTCATCTTGCCCACGTAAATGAGGCGTGTGATAACAAAGGTATTTCGTTTTTAGTCGTTTTTAACTCTTATATAAGTTTTATAATTCATAATACTTTTAAGGAAGTTAAATTTTAAGTAGAGATTTAATTATTAATTACTTTATGTAAATGAAAATAATTAATTACACTTTTATACCTGTACAAAAATATGTTAAAAACTCATAGTGTAATATTTAAACAAGGTTATCAATAATAAATCTAAGGTTAAGAACCTTCTTACGAAAATATTATACTAAATATGTTATCGGAAATTCCTAAAATAATTTATGAGTATGTACACAATGTACACATATTATAATTTCAGAGTCGGTCTTATTTAGGTATTAACCACCCTAGGCTGTTCATTTTGTTTGCCCCCATCCCCAAACTTGATTGTGTTTGCTTATATTTCTATTAAAGTACTAACCGTACCCCGCCCACTTCCCTGACCGTGAAGATTCGAATTTTGTTCACAATTTCATGGGTTTTAATTTTTTTTGCCCTTATTCTTTTTCTAAAATAAAAATAGCATAAGTTACTACTTATAACATCAGCCGTTTCGGAGATATGCCGGAACAAACAGACAGATAGACAAAAATTTTTAAAAATTGTTTTTTTTTGTTATAAGTACCGTATATCAGAGGTGGGCGTAGACGCGGCTCGTCGGAGTCGAACGACTCTCCATAAGCTGGATGAGAGTAAGTAAAAAAGGTATGGTATAAAGTAAGACGGAACGATGTTTCAATACAGGTTGCCTACCGATTATTGCCCAATAATTTATTCAATCAATTTAGAATTAAATTATATTTCAAATTTTGTCCCTATTCCTAGAACATTTGTTTGTATTTTATAAATGTGACACAGGCACCAAATTAGCAACAAGCAACATATCTCTGAATCCATATCCCAGAGATAGTTACGATTAGCTAATTCATACTGATGATGACTACATTGTAGTCGAAATACGTATTTATAAAATACAAACAAATGTTCTAGGAATAGGGGCAAAATTTGAAATATAATTTCCAAAAAACCTAGAGTTCTCTTTGATTATTTTAATAATTTAGAATTAGTTTTATAAAATATTTATTGTTTAAAAAATATCTTTTACAATATCGAAAGAACATAATACACCAAAAAACATAATAATAATAATAACAATAATAACAACAATAATGATGATAGCAATAACAATAATTACAACAACAACTATATATATTCCCTCTTTATGTAAAATTTAACCATTTAGAAATTAGTAACAAATTACCAAAACCCTCCCCCCCCCCACCCAGCTTTATCATTGGCATCTTTTTTGTATTCAGTGTCATCAAATTCCCAAGACACTATACCCTCTACTAAGAAAAAATAATTAAATCAAGTAAATAATTGTTAATTAGTTCTCCGATATGAATAGTTTAGGCAAATTACTCGGAATTTCCTAAAATCTAATTCTAAAATCTAAACTAAAGCTAAATCATCAAAAAATTTACAAGCGGTAAATGTAAAAGATCAAAAGATTTATATTTTTATAATTTATATAACATTTATATTTTATTCATACCCAAATATATTAAAAAGGTAAATTTTATGCCTCAAATTACCAGCCCAAAATTCCAGAGTATGTATTCAATGTATTGTATACTTTGAATAATAGTGACCATAAAAAATAGTTATTCTTATATTTTTTTTCAAAAAATGTTTTAATTAAAAAAAGAAAATAATAATAACCCTAGATTTACTCTATCTCTCTTCCTACCTCTCACTCAGAGCTGAGTGCAGTCAAGGTCTGCCCACCTATGCCGTATATACTCTCATATGCATTTAGTAAAAAGCTGTTATTTTGACAATACAAACAGACACTTCAATTTTATTTATTTGTATAGATACTCTAAGACTCTAAGGCAGAGGTGGGCAGGAGTTGACTCGGCCAAGCTCTGAGTGAGAGGTAGGGAAGAGAGATAGAGTTAATACAGGGTAACCTACCAATTATTAATATTTTCTTTTTTTAATTAAAACATTTTCTGAAAAAAATATAATAATACCAAATCTTTTTTATGGTCACTATTATACAAAGTAAATAATACATGCAATCATTCAATACATACTCTGGAATTTTGGGCTGGTAATTTGGGTCATAAAATGTACCTTTTTAGTATATATCATATTTGTGTATGAATAAAATAAAAATATATAAAAAATACATATAAATCTTTTGAACCTTTAAGTTTACCGCTGGACCATCATAAACGAGGGAAATTTTTGCAAAGGATAATTTAAATAGAATTATAGTTGTGGAAATTCCAAATAATTTGTCTAAATATTTTACTATTCATATCCGAGAACTAATAAAGAATTATTTACCTGATTTAATTATTTTTTCTTCGTATGGAGTATGCTCAGTATAGTGTCATGGGAATTTGATGAATTAAGTTAAATTTTACATAAAGTGGGAATTTGAGTTCTTCGAGTTAGTCTACTTTGAATTGAAAAAGTGAAAAGTACTATTTGTAGTAGTGGAAATTATTTTTCGCATAATTTGTTTTTCAAAAAAAATAAAAGTATTGAATTTAATAATGGAGAAGACATCGCAAGCAGTCTTGGATAAGTTCAGATTATTATTGTTATTATTATTATTATTATGTTTTTTGGTGTATCTCTCCATACTGTAAAAGATATTATTTAAACAATAAATATTTTATAAAACCATTTCTAAATTGATTGAATAAATTATTGGGCAATAATCGGTAGGACAACCTGTATTGAAACATCGTTCCGTCTTGCTTCAAAACATACCTTCTTTACTTACTCTCACCCAGCTTATGGAGAGCCCGTAAGGCTCAGACGAGCTGTCTGCGCCCACCTCTGCTCTAAGGGGGGCTAACCTTAATATACTCTTGTAGATATTATATAGATATATGTATATTCCGGGTATAAAAAGAATAAATTATCTCTTATGTAAATTTTTACAATGCATATAATTTGTTTCCCCTTAACCTTAATCTTTCCGTCCATGCGTTCGTTATTTGATACGTCCAGTGTATTTACATTGCAATTTTTATATGCAATGTTTGTAATCCGTCTTACATCTACCTTGTATTCTCCTATGTGTACCGTCAACCGTGTGCAATGAACAGTTTTAAATACAGTCATAATTTTATGTTTACTTGAATAATGAATTTTTAATTAATATAAGTATTTTATGTAAGGAGTTGTAGAACCAAGTGACCTAAAAAACATTCATAATATTGACTACCTGCTGTTGACTGACTGACTGACATGGGGGTTGTTTGTTACTTGTTATTACGTCATACAAAAAACAAGTAAACAGTGGCAATTTATTTGCTTTAATCTCATGAGACAATATTGTTCAAAATTAATTTCCTTTAATCACAATAAAATCTAAAAATAGAGTGATATCCAAACAAGCTCCAGAGGCACAACACCTGAATGCACTAACCAATTGCGCAGTAACCAGAAAACCTTTCGAGTGTTTGAGCTGTTAAAGGCGCTCGCTCTGCTCGGAACTGGGACGTTGCTGGTTCGATTCTCAACGGCGCCAGTTAGTCAATTAAATTAATAACTAACCGGTTATACTTGTGAAGGTTTTCTGCAGTTTCCTTCCACAAATTCCAGATGAATATCGGCATTAAAAAGGCCTCCTTGTCAGGGATCCACATCCCCTCCACTACTACTACGTATCCGAACAAAAACAAAAAGGGCGAGAGAGACCAAATTTTCGCATATAAAAAGTATGGTTATCCCAGCAAAAAACAGAAATGTTTGCCTACTAAAATAGTGAAATTTATGTAGGTGCCAAGTAATAAAAAATTTTATATGGACGAAAATTTCATTTAGTTTAGTTCAATACCCCGTTAATAAATGTGATTTGTTAATGTAATCGTCCAATCATAGAATCTATCATTATATAATTAAACTATTTTAAATTAAAACTACCATGTAGAAAACACTTTTCATAAGACTAACATTGTACTTTTAATTGTAAAAAATTATCATTTTCCAGGTAGAAATATCCGGGTTTCAGACTTTTCTGGGTGGTTTCAGCCTAAGAACTATTTTACTACTAAATATCAACTTTGTAGAGCAATTATTAGTCAGTGACAGACCAAAATATCGATTTTTAAGGTTAAATATCTTGGAAACTATTAAAACTGTAAGCATGTTACGTCAGATGGTGGGTCTTCGAGCAAAAACAATATAATGGTCGTGTTCAGAACAACTAAGTCCTTAGTTAACTTTAAATATATGTAACTTAGTGTTTAGCCAAGATTCTTGACAAATAAGAAGTGTTGTCAGATTAGAGGATTTCTCCTTAAATTTAGTGGATTTAATAATACCTAGTAGAAAATTTAGGTTATTTATTCTTGAGATTGTAGTATTTCACAACTGACAAATTAGTGTGTCCTGAGAGAAATACGCTAAACTTAGATGCTCAGAAGTAAATTTTTTTTAGACTGACTTAAATACTTAGTTACTAAGGACTTATAATTCGTCAAATTTCGTTTTCGAGATAAAGTACCAGAAATGATGGTGATAAAATATTTTTTCGCCATTTTGATGGTAATTTGAGTACTCGGCAGAGATACTGGGCCAACAAACTCGATCGAATTATTTGACTAAGCTAAATAGACAAATACTAATCTCTTAAAATATATTGAATTATTTTTATTGTAATTATACTAGTATCTTTTTTTTGTGGTACAACCTGTACCACAATATTAATGTAGTATTGTTATACAGATACACGAGTCTCATAAAATCGAATTTAATACCAAGATAATTAAATCACAACTGCAAGACGGTAAAATATTAATAGGCAAAGTTGTATTAGTAACCTCTTATCAGTATAGAGTTGTTACCACGAAGTTTTGGAAAACACAAACATGTATAGTAAATACAAGTTGTCTCAAAAGAACTGTTCCTAAATTATTTGTTTATTTTTAAAACAATTCACACAAGGTCCATGTAGATAGAATATTGGATAGAAGAAAATTTTCGCATGGTCACCCATTTTAGGTGTAAAGGCCCAATTACACCTACCGAGTACTCGACCGAGACAGCGCACTCGGCTGAGTAAACCGCAATGTCCGAGAGAGTGAATAGAACCATGTTCTATTTTCGGGACACACTTCGACGGGACACACTTCGACCATAAGGTCCATTGTGATGCCTAAGGATGTGAGTGTAGACTAGGAATTGGTAGGATTTGCGGCTGCAGCCAACTTTGATAGGAACTATGCTGATATTCATTTGTAGTACGTGAAGGAAACTGCAGAAAACCTTCACAAGCATAGCCGGTTACTTCGTTCTTGTACATACGCCGACAGTTTGGTCAATTAACCTCCCCTTTTTTTTTTTTTAATAATTGACAAACTGCTGATGTCGGGATTCGAACCCATAACCTCTCAGTTCCAAGTACAAACAACGCCTTTACAAGCGCGGCAACTTGGCTATAAGATCTATTGCTCATTAAAAACTTAAAAACAGATATTTCTGAAGCAACCTGTATATGATTACCGGTATAAGGAAACATATTTGCCCTGTATACGTAGCAATATTATTGGTGTTGTCAAGGTACACGACATGAAAATGATTTCCACATCTTTTTATATACGAGTAAGTGCAATAAACAAATTATTGCACATTTCAATAATAGTAATAGTTTTTAAAACTACACTCACCGGTACAATTAATCGCCCACTTGTAATTTATGCATTTTTTCAGGAAGGAAATAAGAGTGACGATTTATTTTAAATCGTCAAACGATAAATTTTTTTGCACATATTTTTACTAGTCCAAGCGGGGACCGTAAAAAACGGTGCCTGTTTAATTAGGGGATGAAACTTTCAGAAAAGATAGTACTACCCTGCAAGAACTTGATCCTAACGGCGGCGGGGTAACCACCTCCAATTTTTTTTATCACGCATTACTTTTTTTCAATATTAATTTACGACAAAATCATATCAATTCTTTTTTTCATAGAATTTTATTTTCAACAACTTTTGCATGAAAATTTTTGTCATATATATTACAGGAGTGTAATAGGGACAGTAAAATCCGGTGCCCATTTGATTAGGGGATGAACTGTAATAGATTATTGAAATGATTAAAGGTAATATAAGTACTCTCCACTAAAGGGTTGAATCTTTTGTGAAAGTTTCATTCCCTAATTAAATGGGCACCGTTATTTACGGCCGTCACTCCTTCTATTCGTATTCCACTTTTGGAAGAACGGAATACTAGATAGATAGTAAAATAGATACATCTTGGGGTCTAAAAGGTATGCACTTCGATCTTATGGTCCATTGTGCTCCCCCTTCTACTTCAGTCCGACGAGATTCGCTTCTCCCATATGTTGGCAATAGCCAGGAGCTTGCAGGTCTTCCTGAAGGTTCATATATTCAGGGTGAGATTCACCGAATATCTTATATCTCCTGTAACCTAGAGGTTCGCAGTCAAAGATAATGTGGCTGGATGTTTTTTTCTTCTCGCCGCACAATCTGCACATAATGGACCCGCCGTTATGGAGTCCCATTATAAGCAGATGCTTCCACCGGGGATAATGCCCGGTAATGAATTCGGTAACCCTCTGCAGTTGCATCCTGTTCAGCCTCGGAATACTAACATGGCGATAATAGCAGTAGAGAGGCAGCCGAAGCCTGGGAAGTAGGCCTTTCTAGGACTCTTTAACTGACCCCTAAGAAACCCATCACCTCATTTTCTTTTATAATCTACCATAACTAGTCTTGTCTTCTAGTCCTGTGTTCGTTATCGAATCTACCCGCCTTCTTTACGAACGACAGGATAGAGCTCCACTTTAGTGGAGCTTATTTTACCTCAGATTCTTAAGCTGAAGGATAGGTACCTTACTCTGGCTCTGTAAGGACATTCTACCAAAGGGCGTATGATCTGCCCCGTCACAGTCCTCAAAACTCATAAGGGATAGATGCGTTTTGATGCAGTGATCAGTAAGCACTTATACCAAGAGGTTTATCTCTTTCTGGCATTCATCAATAAGCCAACCAGTTACTTGGAAACTGGGAGGTTATGGCTTCGAATCCCGACATCGGCAGTTTCTCAATTATTAAGAGAAAAAAAAGGGGCGGTTAATTGACTAAACTGACGGCGTATGGACAAGAACGAAGTAACCGGCTATGCTTGAGAAGGTTTTCTGCAGTTTTCTTCACGAACTCCAGATAAATATCGGCATAGTTCCTATCATAATAGGCTGTAGCCGCATATCCTACCATTTCCTAATTTATACACAAAAATTCCTTCCACTCCACTCACATCCTTAGGCATCACAATGGACCTTATGGTCGAAGTGTAGCCAGTCCAGGCCAGCCTCTACAATCTATCTATCTAACCAATAAGCCAGGTTGATCTCGCGACACTGTAGAACAGCGTATCTTCCGCCCGTTACATTCTGGATAGATCGCTCTGTCCACCAACCTCATGAGAGATAGATGCCTCTGGAGCCTGCAGTGACCGAACGGTAAGCATCCCAATCAGGACGTTTATCACTTTCCCGTTTTTGCTAATAGTTGCAGCCTGCAGTATCTTTCCAAACATGGTGATAACTTATATCATTCAATGTAACAACTCTCGTCAATGGGTGGGCCATTTAATTGTGCCGGTAAGTGTATACATACATATTTATATATTTGTAAATTTTGTACGCCTTTATGGTGTGATGTTGAAATTTGTTATTTGTGTTTGGTCACTACAAGCGAGTCCACGTGTTGTTTTTTATTGCAATTAAATTTGTGTATATGTTAAATGAGAATGCGTGTTTTGTAAAATTATATTATATATTGTATGGTATTGCAAAATTATTATTGATTTATTGATTACATTGCATTTATCTAATTTAATATTTAATATACATATAATACATATGTTTATGACAGGATTGGATTTGGAACACAATTAGAGTAGATAATTAACATAATATGATCACTCTGGTCATGTGATTTGTTTATTTGATACTAAATATTACCCGCCCATATCACTGAATGTAATTAAAACATAGTAATGATTCATTATTGAAGTTGTACTTATTTTGACGCGTTATGGACGTTCATGCCATGAGGCTTGATAGTAGATAAAAATTTTTTTTTAGTGAATTGAATAGCTCAATTATGTAGTTATCTTCCCTCAAAATTTAAAAACCTGTTGACGATCATTTCAAAGAGTAATTATTGATTAAAATCAAACTTTTAACACAGCGTCTTTTTTTTTTTAAATTAAAATTATAATAACTATATTATTAAAGTAGACACCATAATAAATAATGTTTATATTCTTTGAAATACGCAGTTTATATAATTGCATTAAAAAAATGGTATTGAACGTTTTAATCATTTAAAAAAATCAAATCTGTTTTGTTAGGTTTGTTTTTGCCACCATATTTTGAAAACTGGCGACAGCGCACTGTAAAAAAAATATACACATACACGTAAACGTCTAAACTTTCTAATTTACATTTACTGATATTTTACAATAAATACTTTTAAAATATTTAGGACAAATAAAAAAAAAGGTTATACATCGTTGTAAGATTATTGATTACGACTTTTTTTAAAATCCTAAATAAATTTTATTAAAGATAGTACTCATTTGACTCTAGCGTAGCGCATGAACGTCCTTAACTGTCTGACGGAATAGACATGTTTAACCGTTAAATAGAGTTTACAAAAATATATAAGAACACTATTTAAATCACGTTTCTTCATCGAAATTATTTCCTACCACTAAAGTATTGACATATTTTTAACCGACAAGGGCCAAGACTCTCTTAGATGTTTAAGAAAATTGTACACATTATATCCTATAGGTATGGTTAAGATCCGTAAGTAGAACTATTCGCATGGTCGCCATTTTTGGACCAAGAGTCTATTGTCGGTGTATTTTGTAGCTATGCGGAAATGGGAAAAAAACAAAAATTATCTTTTTTACTTCTACTCGTGCTAGAAAGGTGCGATTTTTTGCTTTACGTCAAGGACACTGGGTCAAGGGCCATCTTGGGGTCAAGAAGGCGGAGTCTCCTTGCGAACCGGGCGAGTATTAAAGACAATAGGTAATGTAAACTTTTGAAATGAACAAATAAAAAAGATATCCATTGTCTTAGCAAAAATTGAATAAGATTCGGCCCTGTTTTAATCACATTTCAAATCAATATGCCAATTTATTAATATTAAGCATTATTTATAAAAAAATGATTTTATGCATATATTTAAACCAATTAAATTTTAAAAATCTAAATTGAGAGAGGATAATTAAACAAAAATTGAACCAATTTTTTGCTTGAAAAGCCGTTGGGCATGTACAGTTATGTTCATTAAAAAAATAGTCTATTTTAAAAGTTAATTTGGTAACGTTAACTTCGTTTGGTAACGAAGATTTTGATGACGTCACTAGATTTAAAAAATCAATTTTTTAACTGTGATTTTTTGATCACAGCCAAATTTTGTTCCAATTTTAATGAAATTTTTTTCATTCTTGGCGATGAGAGCCAAGAATGAAGGAGAGAAAAAAATAATGAGAGCCAACCTTCTTTACAGAATTCAACTGTTGTGAAAATTTAATTCCTATTTTTAATTTTTAATAAAAAAAAAGAAGTTTTAGGCAAATAATTTTTGTGACTTTTGGTATCGGGACAATAATCTCGATTCTGATAGAGTAGTTTTAAGCCGAGAATAATTGCGAATAGAATGTGACAATTGTTGACAAGAATATATGTTTCGTGTATTTAATATTTTATCTATTAATTCATTTCCGTTGGTTTGTCAATCATTCTATGTGCATGCATTAACCAGCCATATCCGCAATGTCTACCAAATCACATTCAATGCCACTGTTCTTCAAACAGTATCAGAAATCATATCCCTTAACAATAATCTCTTAAAATCTTTATATTTTATATTTCTTAGAAATTTTTAAAAATTTATAAAATGCGTAATTCTTCTGGTGGAAATGTTTAACACAGTGACTAGCGTTGCCAAACTTTTTTCCGAATTTTTTCCGTATGACCACCTTTGTAGTACAGATTGATAACAGTGGGTCAGTGAATCAAATAGAGTATCTCACGAAAAAGTGAGTATTTTAAAAGTAATAATTTTTAACTTGAAGTAATTAAGTTTTTTATTTTTCAAAGAGTTTAAAAAAATTTATATAAAAAGGCCATATCTTGAAAACACTTCGTCAAATCACCAAACTGATTGAATTTTTTTTGTTTTTTGGATTCAATTGACCCTATAAACTAATTTATTTAAATCGATGACAAAAAATTTGATTTTTTCGATTTTTTCTAAGGGGTTGAAAAAATTGCTTAAAAACGCAATAAAAATTTTCCTCCCGATTTGGTCGTAATTCACTATATAAGATAAATTGGACCAAAAAAAACATGTATCGGGTTTATATGACTATTTGGTGAGCGGTTTATGAGATATAGTCTAAAATAGTATAAAAAGAGACAAAATGATACAACGAGGCCATATCTCGAAAACTACCCATCAATCACCAAACTGATTGAATTTTTGGGTCTAATTTTCTTTATAAACTAATTTTTATTCAAATTCATGACTAAAATTTTTGTTGATTTTTTCTAAGTGTACTTGAAAAAATTGCTTAAAATCGAAAAATAATTTTTCCCTCCGATTTGGATATAATTGACTATATAAGACAAATTGGACCCAAAAACATGAAAATCGAGTTCATTTGACGATTTGAAGAGTGGTTGATGAGATATCGTCTAAAACAATATAATAGGGGACATAAAATGACATAAAAATGCTATATCTCGAGAACTATTTGTCAAATCGCCAAACTAATTGAATTTTTGTGTTTCATGGGTCGTATTTACCGTATAAGCTAATTTTTATTTAAATCGATGACTAAAAATTTTTTGTGATTTTTACTACCTTGAAAAAATAGCTTAAAACCGAAAAATAATTTTTTCTCCCGATTTGAATATAATTGACTATATAAGATAAATTAGACTCAAAAAATCTGAAAATCGTGTTCATTGGACGATTTGGTGAGCGGTTTTTGAGATATCGTCTGAAATAGTATAAAAAGGGATGAAATAATAATGAAATCAAGAAGAACGAGATGATCAAATTACTCTGAAGATTCCAAAGTCTCAAAATTCTCTGACACTTAAAATTAAAATCACTTAAAATTTTACTAGAGCAAAATGAGAAAAAATATTCCATCGGGAATAATTTTTCAAACATCTAATCACCCTATACCCTACAATTGAATGTATAAATATACACCGGGTACATATATCTATTAATAAACTATTAAATTATTAATATTCTACTTAATTTATTTATTACTTTAACGAAAGAACAAATATTTGTATAATTAATTTCCCATAATTTACATTACATGCATATATATATATGTTTAATCGATTGATTTTTAATTGAATAAAAAAATACATTAATGATAAGCAATTATGTCACGAGAATAACTCTTGATAAATATTTAATTATCCTCTACTAATTGATGACATTTCAAATAGGTACTAAGTATGTAAAAAAATGACTCAACTAACATTTAAAGTTCACAGACACTTAACAGATCTAATTCATGGAAATTCTAAGCAAATTCACAAGAAAAATTTGAATACACAACTAAAATTATGTAAACAAACTTATCGATTACAATTAATTAATATATGAATATTTAGAAACATTTACCATATTGTTTTTCTACAATTATGGAGAATATTAGGGGATACATTAAACGTATCATGAACATTACGCAATGACTTAAACAACCAATCAGGTTTTTAATATAAAAACACCTGTCTGTCTCATCAAAATTATTATAAAATACCTGTATATGTAAGTTTATCATACTGTAATTAATAAAGTTACCTCCAAAAATATATTCTTTCAATGAAAAAAATTTAAAAAGAGTAAAGTTATGCTTACAATCTAAATGTTTTCGTTTGGGCCCAATCATTTCTTCTGTTGTTGCTTTACAAACAGCTTTTGCTAATCCTTGACCGGCAATACTATGCCGTGCAGCCAAGAATCGATCATTTATTGTTTGACCAGCCATTTCATTCACTTATTCATGCATCACCTTTTTCCACAAAAATTAAACTAAAAAACGTTATTCAAAAAACAAAAAAATCAGTTATTTCGAAACGATTTCCACACATTAACACACTCCTATATGGTAGTCACTAAACTGACAGCAAATAACATTCCAATGAATCGACTTGTCGACTCCTGTGACTGTTCGCTGTCGGTTTCATCGACTGTCATGCACTCTGTTGAGAATTGTTGTGAACTATATGGCGATGTTATCAAATTTAAATTCTACATCGACCACAGAATAATTGAGCAATCGAGGATATTGAACTCAAAACTTGATGTTATGAAAATTTTAATTATCTGGAATCACATGTATAATTACTACATAAATTGTTTATTGAATTTAATTAGTTTTTTGTAATACGAATTAGTAAATATATATCTTCATGAATCTAACCTTCAAATTGTAGAAATGTTAGCAAATATTTGTTCACATTTAATTAAAAGGGTACGAAAATTTTATTTATATTTTGTATCGAAATAATTGAATTTCTTTTTCAAAAGTTTATGGTTGAAATATTGGGTGGTTTTCAAATCATCACATGAAATTTATCCTTTGAAATGTTCTTTTTGTTTTTTAACGAACTAGCTTTGATCTGTAGAATATCTTTTTTTCTACATCTATTTTCAGTGGGCCAGTCGATATGGCACTATAATCCAAATAAAGCATATATTGATTAGTGCTTTCCGTAATTGATTCCACTATATAAGTAGATTATGATTCTTTGGGCTCCAAGCTTCGACGATGAATTATGCTCACGTGAAAGCTCGCTACCATTCAAGTTTCATATTGATATTTGAAATAAGCGATTTTTCTAATTTCTCCTTTGTTTATCCCTTGGAGTTTCTATTCAATTCCATATTTGTCAAAACTTGGCGATCAAGGAATTAAAATGATGCCTAAATTATTCATTTTTTGCGGTCTTCAGTTATCATTTAATTTGATGATACATTTATTCAACAATCAAGTTTGATGTTACTCACCTTCTTTGATTCAAATACAATGATTTTATTATAAGTTAATTGTTAAGAAAAAGAGCCCTTTTATCACCGATTTTGAGGACATTGATGTATTCTTTGCTTGCTTCTAAATATTTAACAATTGAAAGTTTGCTTTGAATCAATTTAGAAAGATACGCATAATTGAAGAATGAATATCCTAAGGAAATGAACTTATTGGTCCAATTCATTTCCAAAGTTTTATCGTTTGACCGGCCTATAGCTTAAGTTCTTGATATTAACTCCAGAAATTGGTCCAATTTAGAACTTAAATTCAGCAGATTTTTCAAAGAAAATCCATCGGAAAGATTGAAAGTTATTAATTAGATTAAATAATTCACTTCCAGTACCACAAACTACAACTGTAATTTTTGTTCTAGTTGAAAGTGGAAGGATTTAGTTCTGGTCCCGTAATATCAAATTGTGCAATTGATTTTACAAATGATAAAATAAAATTGAGCTTTCCGAAAGACTTTATATCCAATGAAAAATTGGCACAAGAAAGTATAAAAGATTTTAAACCAGACAATGTTATACAAAACGCAGAAATTAAGTCAAAAGTTCTAGAACTTAAAATAAACAAAATTTTATTTATCGAAGATGTTTTAAAATTACCAAATTCGAAAGAGATTTTAGCATGCAAAGAAAATTTAGTCGTTGACTTCAGTTCACCAAACATTGCAAAACCATTTCATCTGGGTAATTTACGATCGACAATAATTGGAAATTTTATTTCAAATTTAAACACATATTTAGGCAATTCTGTCACACGATTAAATTATTTAGGCGATTGGGGTACACAATTTGGATTTTTAAATGTTGGTCTTGATATTTTAAACTTATCAAATGAAGAACTTGCAAAGGATCCCATAAATTTACTTTATAAGGCGTATGTAACTGCTCATAATTTATCTAAAACAAATCCGGAAATTGTTGATAAAGCACGAAATATATTTTCTGATTTAGAAAATGGAAAAAATCTGGATCGATGGAAATTGCTAAAACAATTTACGACAAATGATTTAGAACTTACATATAATCGTTTGGGGGTTAAATTTGATCACTATGATTGGGAATCGATGTATGGATCTAAAAAATTACACACCGTTATTGATTCATTAAAATCGAACCAATTATTAAAAACAGATGATCAAGGTAGACAAGTAATTGAGTTTGGTGATCGAAATATTCCTATTTTGAAAAGTGATCAATCATCGTTGTACATTTCCCGTGATATTTTAGCGGCGATAGATCGTTATGAACGCTTTCGGTTTGATCGAATGTTATATATCGTTGATAACGCGCAAACGGATCATTTTGAGTCGTTAAAATTTATTATAAAACAGTCAAATTTTAATTGGTTTGATCGACTTAGTCATGTAAAGTTTGGACGAGTACGTGGGATGAGTACACGAAAAGGTTCAGCTGTTTTTTTAAATGATATTTTGGATGAAGCTAAAGATTTGATGCACAAGAAACAAATTGAATCATCGAGTAAGTTTATTTAAATTATTGCCATATTGTTTACGTCCTGTTTTACGAACTTTGAATCTGAGTTTGATTACTAAGGTTGACAATTCAATTTTCTTTCGAAACGCCTATTCTCTTTAGATACCAAATAAGTTATCGACAAAACATTCATAATTTGAATGAAATATCTTAGACAATTTGTTTTCAGTTCTAAATTATTAACGAATGAGAAAAATGAAAGTTAATGGTTCTGTTTGGAACAACTTAGTCCTTATTAAAGTCATCCAGTTTAAAAAAATTTTATTTCTAAGAATCTAAGTTCAGCGTGTTTTTCTCAGGACACACTTACTAACTTGTCAGTACTGTTGCCAAATTAGGAGATTTTCCTCTAATTTAGTGGACGTAAAAAGGCGTCACAATCTAAATTGCTCCGAGGTGTGTTCAAAGAGTAAGATGACTTTATATTTTTATCAAAAATTTTTTATTCATCAATATCAATGTTGTCCCTTTCAAAGTAATCCCCCTCAGATATAATACACTTGTACCAACGCTTTTTCCAATCCTCGAAACACTTCTGATAAGCACTTTTTGGTATAGCCTTCAGCTCTTCCAGCGATGCAGTCTTTATCTCCTCAATCGTTGCAAATCTTCGAGTCTCTTCAGTTTTGGGAACAAGAAAAGGTCGCAGGGAGCTAAATCCGTTGAATATGGTGGCTGAGCCATGATTGTGGTGTTGTTTTTTCAAAAAATCACGCACAAGCAACGATGAGTAAGAAGGTGCATTATCGTGATGCAAAAGTCATGAATTGTTTTTCCACAACTCCGGACGTGTTTTTCGTATCGCCTCTTGCAAACGGCGCATACTCCTTATTGACCGTACGACCTTGTGGTAAGAACTCCTGATGCACTACGCTACGGTAATCGAAGAAAAACAGTGAGCAAAACCTTGACATTTGATCGAACTTGGCGTGCTTTTTTCGGTCATCTTGGAAGAGCTTGTACCACTTATATACATTTTTTTACTCAGAGTAGACTCACCGTATGCCACTGTCATCATTTCGAGTGTATTGGAGCACTTAATTCTATTTTTGACACAAAATTTAATGTAAATTATTTGATCAATTTTTTTCGACAGCAGAAAATTGCCGAGCACACCAAACAATTCTAACCTTTATGCCTCTCACAAACAAACAAAGAATGCTATATAGTTGAAACTGTGAACATGTTCGGGACGAGTTTACCAACACAACAAAAGAAAATAATCGAAAATCAAATGTACGTAGCCCGCAAAGTTGGATATACTTAGGATTAAGTTGTTCTAAACACTCTCAATGCATTGCAAGTTCTTTTGCGAACTTTAACCTTGAACACCACATCCAACATAGTCTAGAAAAGAAAGAATCTAGATTGGATCTAGAGATAATATTTTCCTTTCCTTAATTTTGTACATCCCAAAGCACCGGATTATTTTATGTATAAGAGCATTATTATATTCTTTGATTCTTTGAGGGGAGTGTTTCGGAGTTTCCTCCATCTTTTTCACAGAATTTGTAATCACCCTCGACTTTTAAATCGTAAATTATATTTCTATTAGACTAATGTTTTTAAAATAAAAGTTGAATCTGTAAACTGATTAGTCAGAGATTTTGAAAATCTATAATTATTTCAATTTTAGCCACAAAAGTATCGACGGATAATTCAGAAATTACCGACATTTTGGGAATTAGTTGTGTAATAATAAATGATTTAAAACAAAGACGACAAAGAGATTATGAATTTAATTGGGATAAAGTACTTCAGGTAAAAGAAAATTAGATCTCAAAAAAGCTGTATAGTTTTTATACTGTTTTCTGTCGTTTAGGTTAAAGGTGATTCTGGATCAAAATTGCAATACACACATTGTCGTTTGTACAGTTTATTAAATAATAATTCAAATATATCGTTACCAGAAAAATGTGATCCTGAAATGTTATTATCTTCCAATATTGAAGCAATTAATTTAATTATACATTTATCGAAGTTTTATTCCACATTACATAAATCGTATTTGGAAATGGAAGCTTGTATTTTAGTCAATTATTTATTTATTTTATGGTAAGAAAATTTGGTACTCTTTAAGAGAAAGAATTGTAAAATAATTTATGTATTTTTTTTAGTAATTTAATCAGCCGGGCACTTAAAGTACTACGAGTTAAAAATGAAGAACCTTCGATTGCATCACAAAGACTGCTTTTATTTTATATCTCTAAGCATGTATTATACGACGGAATGGCCATTTTAGGTTTGAAACCTTTAAATGAAATGTAATATTTTAATAAATGTTATGTAAATAATACTATTTTGTTAATTCTGTACGATTTCCAAAACCTGACTTGGGATTTTTACGTCTAAGCCTGCCAATTTTGTAACCAGGGATTCTAACCGAACCGATACTGAAATTCGGTTAAATATGTTTAATTTGATTAACCGTAACCGAAAATATTACCGTTTTAAATACGCAAGAATACTACTAATTATTAATTCCACAACGTAGTTCGACGTCCACTTTGAGTGAGTCAATCTGAGACAGAAACGTCTCTTTTAAATTTCGTGACTAGTCGTGATCACGCAGTTGTTTTCTTAGTAAATAATGTTTATATATTCTCATTGACATACATATGGACTGCGGTTCTGTATGCCGTAAAACAAACATCCAAATTGAAGCATACACTAGAGTCATCTATACTGGCGTGGATAGTAACGAGAACTAAGCATAAAATGCCACGTGAGAACTAAACTTTTATAAAAAATTCTGTATTTTTATTGGATGTAATTATAAAATCTTAATTTCTTAATGAGTTTTCTTATAATTTCTTAAGACTTAGATAATATTTGATTCGAAATAGGAGAAAGTCTTATAAAGAGCTTTTGTGCCGCGACTAATTTGATCTATTGGACCTCCTTTCCTGCAAAGGTGTTTCAGGAGTTCTATGATTTTGATAAACGTTAGGATATCCCTTGGCGACACCTCATTAATTTATCACTGGTTGGAGATCTGTGTATCCCAAATGATTACTTAAGACTTGGAATATCATTATTTTATAATTTTACTATTTATACATAGCCTTATCCGAAACCGTTTTATTTAACAAACCGAAAACGTTTAACTTTCCGAAAACGAAACAGTAATCAAAACCGGTACATTGATTAAACGGTTAAAATCCCTGTTTGTATCCCCTTCTTCTATTTATCATTTACCTTAGTTTTCGATTAGTAGAGTGTCATTATTTTCCCTTCAATTTTTAGTGACAGAAATAAAGTTTTTTTTGCCTTCTTTCAGGATACAATCGATGAATGTCATTTAAATGGGAAAGGATAAATCAATTTTACGAACTTTTACATTTTTCTTTATTATTTTATCAAATATTTCTATATTGTAATTCTAAAAAAAAGATTTTAACGTTTCTTCCATGTGAATTTTCTTCTAGCTTTCATTTGTCCAGGCTTCTTTCTTTCACGTGTTCGATAATCACGTTGAAGCAATCCAGCTGAAAAATTAAAACATCCAAATTTACAAGTAATCGATAAAATTTAATAGAAAAAACTTACCAATTTGCATTTTTTGTATCATATCTTCATCAACATAATTTCGTAAGCACATTGCAATGCCCCATCTAAGTGCACCAGCTTGTCCAGATGGTCCACCACCTTCAACATGAGCCTCAATATCTACATTTCTGGTCATATTTGTAAATTCTAATGGAAACAATAACTGAGAAAAACAAATTCGAATTATTCTTTTATGAAAATTGGAAAATTATGCTAAGCCAACCGTATTGATTAACTTTGGAAATTTTATTTTTATGTATGTTTTCGGTAAAATATGCTGCAAATTTTGATATTTTTTTCAGAAAATGTATGCTTTTTTTATCGCTTATTCACGTTTTTCTGGTGCGCGAATCGAATATTGTGTAGTTTTAAAATACTTTTAGGTATAAGATAAGGAGGAGAATGGTCGTGTTCAAAAAAGTAAGTCCTTAGTAAACGCAGTAAGATACTAAGTATATCTAAATTAGTTTTCTGTCGGGATAATTGACAGATTCTGAGCAACTTAGAATGTGACGTCATTTTGTTTAGTGAGTGCTGCCGGGTTAGGGGATTTTCCCCTAAATTTAGTGGATTTAGTAAAGCCTAGTAGACATTCACATTCTTTCGGACAATCAAGCTACTCTAAAAGCCTTGCCTGTCACTGAAATCAATTCAGAGATTGTCTAGAAGAATGCCTGGAACTGGCAAAACGGAAAAACGTTAAATTGGTTTAGATACCAGGTCACAGTGGTCTTAGCGGAGAAGATAATCGGATTACCTTTCATAGGCCCAGAACACCGTGATCACTGGGAAAACATACCGCAACAAAATCTCAACCTAAACAGGATACAACTTAATCAACTTTCGTTATAAAGGATATAAGGAAAGGTTATCACCTACGAAAGCACCTACACACAATAGGACTCCACAATGGATCTATTATGTACAGACTGTGCGGCGAGGGAGGAAGAAACATCCAGCCACATCATCTTTAACTGCGAAATGCTCGATTATGCAGATTCAATATAGGATATAGGAGAAGTGAGCTTCGTCAGATTGAATTAGAAGGGAAGCACAATGGGCCATAAAGTCAAAGTGCGATACTTTTCATAGCCCAACATTTATCTATCTATCTAATTCTAGTAGAAAATCTAGGTGATTTATTCTTGGGATTGTGGTATTTTTAATTTATCATATTCAAGCTGAATATAACGAATCACAATACAGTTTGTTTATTAAATTTTTTTATTTAATCATTGCATGACGAGTATCCCTCAATTTGGCAACACTGCTGACAAGTTAGTAAGTGTGTCCTGAGAGAAACCTGTTGAACTTAGAAGCTCTGAAGTACATTCTTTTAGACTGACTGACTAACTTAGTTTACTAAGGACTGAATTGAACAATGTAAAACATAAAAATTTTATCATAATTAACATTTAAAAATAATTTATTCTCAAATTTAACAGAAAAGTTAACAAACTACTTATAAATACATATGTAGGGTTTTTATGAATTAAAAGTATACACATTTTATTTATATTTATTAATAATTAATTGTTTAAAAAAATAGTTTATTTAAAATAATATATAATAGCTTAACACAAAGAGTTATTTTTATTTATTTACAATTTAAAAAAATTATTGTTATGATTTTTTTTTTATTACTGTGAATTTGTAAAGAATATACT
This sequence comes from Nineta flava, assembly GCA_963920215.1. Taxonomy (NCBI): domain Eukaryota; kingdom Metazoa; phylum Arthropoda; class Insecta; order Neuroptera; family Chrysopidae; genus Nineta; species Nineta flava. The sequence goes on from OY986041.1 coordinate 119,543,027, forward strand.
ACTAAAACATGTTAGCTTCAGTTCCTAGTACAGTGCAGCATTTGAAATTCAGAATTTTAAATAGCATGCGCAAATTTTCAAATGCAGAATTTTTAAATTCTTCCACTGTTCTGGGAACAAAACTATGTATTTTATCACAAAAACCTATAAGGCATTTTATATCACAATATTGGTAGGTAAAATTCTATTTAGTTACATTGATTGTGTATATTATAATTTATAAAATTTAAAACATAGATCTCACAGATAAATCTTAGCTTAAAAATCGTGTCCGGAAAATTTATCGTCAGCAATTATTAATTGTTAGCAGTTTATTGCCGCGCCAGTTGATCTCATAGACAATTTAAAGATTATAAATGGCTGCTATGTTTATTTTATTGCCTGGCAATACACATAATTGGTAACTTTAAATTAAAAAAAATTCGTTACGCAGGAGCTACGTCAACTTAGCGAATTCCTTTATAATACATAAATCACTATCTATCGGTTAAAATTTTAATCTGATCAAAATGAAATGTCATATCTGATATGATTTTGGAATTTGCAAGTTCAATTTTTTAAATAAATGGCATAGGTCAAGGGGGAAGCGGGACACAGAGAACACAAAGCAATATCTTTCCTAATATTAAAAAAATCGAAAAATGTATAAGGAGTAAAGTTGTAGAAAATCATGTTTGCTACAATTCAATACCTGATCATTTTTTCTCAAACTCTAATGTGTACAGAGATATTTAGGAATTTAACTTTCAATTTTAATTCGTAAATATTTCTGTCAAATTAGGGCAACAGAAACAATGATTAGAACTAAAGTTATAGTAAAATTAATTATCTATAACTTTACTTCTTAGACATTTTTCAATTTTTCCAACATTAAGACAGATATACCAAATTTTGTGTTTTCACCTCCCTCTAAACTCCCTTTTCCGTTGTCCGATTTGGCCCATTAAAAAACTCGATCGTTCAAATTTCAAAAGCACCTCACATACCTAATTTTATTCCAATCAGATTAAAGTTGCGACCGGTAGAGCGCTAATAAAAGATTTCTCTTTATGTAAGACCAAGCGCACCGATGCATGCGATTGTTTTGAGACCAGTTTCACACACCAGTTTGCACACGACTGATTGTGGATAAACTAGTGTTATCTATTCGAGCAGTGAAGTTGATTTTTGCTATGTCGAATTCCGATTCAGATCAGGAAGACATCATTGACTATTATCAATACTGCAAACTACGCAAACCTCACAGACTATATCTGTGGAAGTTGGATTCATTAACAGCTCAAAAAATTGAACGATCCGTAGCTGTCAACTCTTAGAAATCTGTGGTCAATTATCTTCAAATTATTATACGAAAAGTTTTTATCTGCATTTAATTTAAAATTTTTTAATTTAAAACTGTATTGCCCTAGCAATAAAATATGCTATCGAACATAACGAGGCTTTAAATAGTTTATGCGATAAATTGACACGGCAGTAAAAGAGGGGGATAAAGTTTCTTAGGCACAAATAAATATCGTCATTGTTAATAATATAAAATCATTTCCAAATTTAAGATAAACTTGGATTCAATATAATATTTGTAAGGCAACTGTTAAAGGAATTGTTCATATGAAAATAATTGCAAAGCAAAAATTATTATTAAAAATTAACAGAATAAATTTTCTTTTTCGACTAGGATTTGAGTACGGCACTATTTAGAATAAAATTAATATAATTAGAGTTTTTCTGATAAGAGTCGGGATACCGCATATTTATTTTTACCATATTATACGACCATATATGATTGCAACTATATTACTATTCTACCCCATTTGGCTAAAAATGGCGTCTTTGTCCCAACTATCTCTAGAGGAACTCTAAATATAAGGCATCTGTAAAGCTTCGAAAAAAATGAAAATTTTATAAATCGTTTTTTTGGACGGAATAATATACATATTATATTTTACGTATCAAAAGTTTTGTTCGAAAGTTGTTTTAATCTGAAACACTATGAAATTTTATATGATTCAGGGAGCCAGTAATCAATTTCATACATCATAATATTTTGTGACGATCCAAGCAAAGAATACCAAACATTAAGAGTGGATTCATACTATAATGCCGATCACGGTTCGTTCTCGGTCTGGAACTTGACTGATACGGATAGACACACATTGTTTCTTACTTGATAATATTTTACAAGACCGAGATCGAACCGTGATCGGCATTATAATGTGGATCCAACCTAAGTTTCGATCAGTTGAATCAAAGTACTGGGCTTTCATAGCTATTTGATGATTAAACTTACTTGATGACGTCCCAATATTATATGAAAGCTTAATCTTTACAAAATTTACCGCTTGTCTAGTAAAATGGCTTTGTAGTCCAACTAACTGGAACTTCGTTTAATGACTTAACATTATGACGTATGAAATCTTTCACCGAGCATCGTGATAATACCATGGTCAGATAAAAACAGAAATATGCTTAATATTTCGTTCAATGGAATGCTTTTGCTGAATTGCTTGGAAATTACGGAGCTGACTAATTCATTTTTTTTTTGTAAATGGAAGACTTTTATATACAGTGTGGTCCACCGTTTTTTTCGTATTTTATTCGAATATCTAAAAACGACATAAACGTTTACGCCCACAATAGAGGTCGCTTTATGTTTGCCTTGTGAACAATCAAATAGAAAGCGTTTGTCGTATGTTCCTCTGTCATTTGTTTCGGTCTCTCTTACAATTGCAGTCCATATGATTGTATACAAAGCAAACTTTTCCTGCTTCGATTGAGTATTCTAGGAATGACACACTTTTGTCTTGTGTTCATTTTACCCCAACGAGTACAATATTCTCAAACTTAAGCATTTTGAGATACGTATTTAAGGACCAATCTGTATAACTCGTAATAAATTAGGAATAACGACTAAGGGATAAAATTACCTAAATGGAATAATCTATAAAATTTAATTTAATTGATTCGAAATCGATTACCACTATTTTCTTTAATTGATTTAATTATCTCAAAAAAATATATATTGTCGTCACTACGTATTAATTAATTACTAATAAATTAATTAAAATAATACGAAATATTTTTATCAATTAGAATATAATACTTAGCCATCTAAAAACGATTATTTTTTAATCAGCCTTTTTCAACTCCTTTCTAAAATTACAAAATATTACTCAGCATTCCGTACTACTATTTTTTCTATTCTGTGCTTGTTTTTGTGTCATTGACATCATTAATAAACTTTTGAGCTCACGTATTTCAGTTGTTAAATTTTCAATTTGTTCGGAGCTTTTATCAATTTTCATTTGTAGCGTACTAATCAAATCTGTGTTATTATTATGTGCTTTCCTTTGAATTGTCGTAGACATGGAACCATGTGAGGATACAGTTTGCCCATAATTTTTCCTTCGCTTAGCAATCTCATGTGCTGCCTGTAAAATATCTTTGGGTAACCGTTTTTCACGTGGATTTAATGGTTTGACATTTAATACTACCCGATATGCTTTCGGGGATACTAAAGCCGTCCAATGTAATAAATTTAAAAGATATTTTGGTAGATATCCATTAAATAGAGCTAATTCCATGTATGAGATTAATTTTGTTTGGCGAACAAGTTTTGATAGCCCTGCAGTTTTTTGTAATCCTTGGATATCATGAACTGCAATACCGACAAGGAGATTCATTAGCATAACTGTGACAAATAACAAAAATAAAATATATGTCACTTGAGCGCTTATTTCCAGCAAAAATGGTGGATCTTCTGGATCGTCATCAAGTAAAAGATCCAAATTTAATTCTCCGGTCATCATAACTAAAACTGTTATAAATCCAAGAAATGGATTTGCAAATGAATTTGAATCGGGGAATATAACACAGAAACTAATCGTGAAACCAATCAATAAGCATGAATATGCCAAAAGTAATTTTGCAAATTCGCCTTGTACTCGAGTGTACATAGCTACATACGATCCAAAAACCGGTAACTGTCCGATCATTAACATTAAATTAGTCCAACCAAAAAGCACAGCGAATGCTCCAACGTGATTCTGCCACATATATGTACGACCGGTATATATAAATGAAATTACGAAGACACTTGCGATTACTGACCATTCAATAATGTTTTCTGGTTGGGATAAATATTGTTTAATCGAGGGATACCCAGCAATTCCATAAATTTTTCGTAAAATTTCACAAACTGTAATACCGACTAAGACAAACCATTGCATTTCAATGACAAATGGATTATTTCGTAACATATTACCCATAATAGATTTTTTCTGACATAATTCATATTCCTTCGTATTCTCTGATTCGTAAGGTGGATACAGATGTTTACCTTGATTATAACAATTATGAGCTAACGCCGTTAAAACATATAATGATAAACATAATACAAATATTAAACAAAACAATATTCGAGCAATATAATATTTACGTATTTTCTCCCATTTTAAATGTAAAAATGCTGAGCATAATGGATGCAATAGAATTTCCTTTTGTCCCTCATCGACAAATGTATTTAGAAAGCTAATTTCACGTGGATGACAATGCTGTAAAATACTTCTGAAATCTAAACGCAGTTCAACTTCACGATTTGACGCTTCTGGATGATGGTGTAACGTGATTGCACAATCTAGTTTTTGATGTACCATCGCTAAGGATGCTGGTGTTTTTCGGGTGATAATACCCAGCGCAGACATTCCAAACTTTGATTTTGCTGTGACATCTGCCCCGTGAAATATTAAAGTTTCTACGCACTGTGAAAGTTCGTTTAATGCGGCGATATGTAAAGGGGTATAACCATATTGATCTTTACTATTCACATCTGCACCCCAACTTATCAAAGTTTCAATTATATCAAAACTTTGGGCTGCTTTTCCAACTGCTGCATGTAAGGGTGTTCGTTTATCTAGATCACCTGCGTTTGGATCAGAACCACCCTTTCTTAATAAAGTTTCCACACAATCTATAGCTTGTGATCGTGCAGCTAAATGCAACGCAGTTTGTCCTCGATAATTTCGTACTTTTGGATCCGCTCCTTTACTTAAAAGTAATTCAATACAATCCGCATAACCACTCTCAGCCGCTAAATGTAAAGGAGTTGCCTCTTTTTCTCGTTTTCGTATATTTGGATCAGCAAATTTCGATTCTAACATAATTTTTAAACATTGAAATTGGCCTAAATCAGCTGCCAAATGTAATGGTGATATTCCTGAAGGTTCCACCATACTAACATCAGCACCTTCAGCTGTAAATAAGCGTACACATGCTATAGCATTGGCGCGAACTGCACAATGTAGTACACCTTCGTGGCAATTATTTGGACTGTTTGTTAAGGCATGTACTTCCGCACCATTATTTAATAAAAGCATTGCCGTATCAGGAGAATCACCGAATGCGGCACAATGTAAAGGACTGTAACATTTTGGACATAAATTCACATTACATCCTTTTGCAATTAAATACTGACAACTGGGTATACAACCACTAAAGGCACTTAAATGTAACGCACTTAATCCCTGATTTGGTTCACAATATTGTAACTCAGCACCGGCGGTTAATAAACCTTCTAACAGATCCCATCGCTTTAAAAACGCCGACCATAAAAATGCAATGTTGATTTCAGTTTTAGTAGCACCAGCAAATGCGCTCACAACATTTTCACCCTTTGTTTTTTCGGATTCAATATCTTCAAGTAAATGTATTCGTCCTGTAGCCGATTTCATATGCTCGATTAAGTTGAGCTTAATTGTATCGCTACATATTTGTACAGTTAATTCTTGACTAGAAAATTCTTCAAAACTTTCGTATAAATTAGGGGTAGAATCGGCGGGAGGTGATGGTCCACATTCCATACATTCATATTCATCCGATGCATACTCTTCTTCAAGAATATCTTCAGGGTCGCCACCATTACTTCGTCGCCATCGTAACAACATTTTTGGATTTGTTGTATGGTATTTATTTGATGTTAAACTTAGTGGAACTGATTCACCTTCTACATTAACACTGACTGTTCGGCCTAATTTCCTGGGGGATGAATCACTGAATGCTGGATTATCCATGCTCATATAGTGGTTCGTGTTTCGAGTAAATCTAAAATAAATATAAAATACTTTTAATGTTTGTTTTGATAGGTAAAAAACTTGTATGTGGTTTTTCTTTTTCGATTTGGACAACACAATAATTATAAAAGCTTCCATAAAAGCAAGTGATTAAGTCATTTATTAAAAGTAAAAATGTTTTGTTTACAACTTAAGATTAGTAATGTTTTTAAAAGTGACGTAAAATATAATTCGATATCAAATTTAGTAAATATTTTTAATTATATTGAAAACACTTAAAAATAAAATTTGTTTATTATCAATTTTAAAATAATTGATTTTAATTAATGTTTTGCTACATTCGGAAATTTTTATACACGGTATATAATGTATACCAAGGTATATTAAGTATAGTTTCGACTTTGTAACGGTTGAAAATATTGATCGCAGAAGCAAAATTTTTGTATAGATGTTCATAAAATGATCTAAACAATCCATTTCTGCATATATGACTGCCCGTCCGTCCATAAATACGATAACTCAAAAACGAAAAAAGATAATGTGTCTAAAGCTAAAAAGTAAGGTGAAGTTCGTGAATGGACGAAATCGGACCATGTTTGAGCCATCTTTAATACAAAATGCCTATTTTTGAAATCGTAAGAGATAGAACAAAAATTTAAGAACAAAAAAGGTTTCATTTTAAAAAATAAACAACTTTTGTTTGAAAATTGTTTTCATAAATTTAGTATATATCGGGTATTTGAGTAATTTACTCAGTTAGTTTCACTTGTTTTCAATAATTTTTCGTGAATGGGGCAATTTTTTTATGCGTTCGGTAAATACGTGAATGTTTGGAAAGCTAATGTTCGATGGAAAAAATCTTGACGAACATCTTGAAGCTGTTTCTGAAGAATGTTTTAGTGTTAAATACACTTCTATGTTTGTAAACAAATTTAGAAAGTTGATTTTCATCCACTTCTAATTGTTTTATAGATTTGAAACTGTACATGCAGTAGACAAATGCAGTTCTGATGGCAATACAATAATATGGTAGCATCGAGATGATCTCCGGGTTGGAAATCGAAAATACGGTACAATCAAAATTATATGGCAACTTTAGGAAAAATTATGGAAAATTAAGTCTGGATTTGTATAAATATCCTGAAATTACTGACAGATAATACTGGGCGTGAATACTCTGAACATGCACTTTTCTGTGAGGTACCTACAAGTTACTTTTAAACAATAATCTAGAGCACGGAAGTGCGCAAGGCCGAGTTTAAGGGGTCGCTCTTAGGAAATATATTCAGAAATTTCTTCTTAGAAGTTTTTTTCATGACAACATCAAAGAAGAATGTTTCTAACCAAAACAAGAGCCGAATAAATACATTCTTGGCTTTAGAAAACCATAGCTAAAAGCGCATCGGAAAAGATTAATTTTGCTGAGACCCCAGATACTTCTTTTAACAAAGCGAGAATATAAAACATTATTTGTCATTTTGAAGCCACTGGCACGTGTACACCGATCCGGGTAATAAAATATCCGCAGAATGGGATAAATTAAGAAAAATGCCATTTTAAAAAACAAGAGGCCAAGTTGGTACAAAGAGACAAACTATCGATTTTCTTGGCTAAAAGTTTTGCCTTTTCGCAAATAATCGGCCATAGATTGTTTTCCAATGCTTGTTGCTGCAAACACCACTTGAAAACGGCCTTTTTTTTACCTCAAAGCGATCTGGATGTTTGGAGTTTGGAAAATTGGAGTTCTACTGTAGTAAATCTTTTGAAAATAGCAAAAATATTCTTGAATTACAACCAAGTCTCTGGGCCTTTTAAGAAAAAACGAAAAAGAAGAATCATCTCACAATAAATTACGCCTATTAAAGTAGCGGCGATTATAGATTTTTGAATGTTAAAATAATTTTTACAAAAATGACTAAATAGGAAATGTTTTTGAATCAACGACCTTTCTTATTCACTTAACAATAGTAAAAATATTTTAATATGATTACACGATCATATACACAATGTAACACACATTTGTAGTAAGAAGTAAGCAATTATATGATTTCAATAAATATATTTGTTATTTGTGCGTTTTAAATCTTTAAATCTTGACCTTGTTGCAATAATATAACTTAATTATTTTTAATATAAATACTTTTAAAAAGGGGAAGCAATATAGACACGTCTTTATAATTCATCTAAAAGTGTTTCACTTGATGGATGGCGTACGTCATTTTTTTTATCAGTAGTTTTAACCGAACAATGTATGAACGGTTATAAACACGGTTATTTAGAAAAACATTATTTAGAATATGTCGCGTTACCTTTTGTTTTTATACAAAATTTATAGTGCCGATTCACAAGTTATAAATGTGAAATCGGTGTGCTAGGACTAGAGATGAGACCGATTTATATGTATAAAATAAAGGAGCTCAAATCGGGGATTTGATCAGATCTAATAGTCTAAGAATGGGGAGCTCCTACACCCTCTTTCTCTGGGTGAATATAAGGCAGCGGACGACGGTCTGACAAGGCATATAGACACCTCATACAGGACCAGAAACTTTCAGTAAACTTGGAGACCACATTTACTGAGAGAGCTCAGGAAAGAAGAAGGGAAACAGAGACAAGCAAAGAATCTTCTCGTAAATTTTAACCGAAGAAGATTCCGAATCTGTGTATGCCTGAAAAAAGAAGACTAAGGCTACTGGAGGGTTTCTTCGCGGGACAATGCAAATTCAAAGAACATCTTCGAAATCTGGGAATAGTGGCAGGGGAAACTCTGCAACACTTACTGATGGATCGTAACGTCCTGATACACAAGATAATCAGATGCCTGAGCGGCTACCAGATATCCGTAAAACTGGAATGATTGCAATAGCCGAGAGACCTGCACCTAATAGGAACACAATAGGGATCTTTCAGGTCGCAGTATGATATCAACCCTCATTAACTCATTGATGTTTAGTTATATACAATATAATATAATGGGGTTTTACTTACGTTTCTATAGACTCCAAGGTCTATAACAGAGGCCACCCACATCATTTTTTTAACCTTTATTAATTTATAACCATAGGTTAATGATGTGAGTGGAGGACAAGGAATAATTTGTATGCAAACTAGAAATTGATAGGTTGTACGCCGACAGTTATCCACTCCATTAATTATAATTGGCAAACAACCACCGCCGGGATTTGAACTCGCAACCTCCCAATTCCAAGCCGAGCGTCTTTGGGAAAGCAGCCACCCGACTGGTTTAGATAGATAGATAGATTGTAGAGGCTGCCCTGGATGGGCTACACTTCGACCATAAGATCTATTGTGATGCCTAAGGATGTGAGGATGTGAGTGGAAGTAATTTTTGTGTATAAACTAGAAAATGGTAGGATGTGCGGCTGCAGCCTATTATGTTAGGAACTACGCCGATATTCATCTGAGTTCGTGAGGGAAACTGCAGGAATCCTTCTCAAGCATAGCCGGTTACTTCGTTCTTGTCCATACGCCGACAGTTTAGTCAATTAACCGCCCCTTTTTTTTCTTAATAATTGATAAACTGCCGATGTCGGGATTCGAACCCTTAACCTCCCAGTTTCCAAGTAGGCATACTGCGCAGACATAACGCCTTAGACCGCTCGGCTACTTGGACTGATTCAGCCGAGTAAAAATGCGATACATTTTATACAGTAGTCGACTCGACGAGCTGTTTAGAAGAGTCTCGCCTCATTCGCCCTCTCTCGCCCAACCGAGTAGGCATTATCAACAATATTTTTACTCCAAAGATTTGTAAGTTGCCTATACACATAAATGATAAATAGGCCATTAATAGCTAACTCGCGTAACATTACATTTAACAATTTTAGTCCAAAATTAAGTCAGCACATAAACTTAAAAAATGAATTGCAATGACATGAATGCAAGCAATATATTTGTTATATATTATTTATATTGTTGGTGTACTTAATATTTTGATCACGGTCATGGTCAATAGTGAGTTAGTGAGTGAGCGAAGTCAAGTAGCCATCATGATTAGCACAAACAGTAGCCAACTTATATTAGATATAGTTTGTTCATGAGTTAGTTTCAATTTATAGATGATAGTCATAGTATACTTATTACTTTACTTGTAGTAATAAGTACCACCTATTTAATAATAAGTAGTATTGCGAATTTGTGATGATGATCTAGTAACACTTTATTTGTTTATACCATAGAGCATCGTCGTCATATCAGCGTCCATATTTATCAGTTATGTAGTGGACAGTTAGTCACTCACTCAATTTTTACTATATACCTCACCTACACACACACACATGCAGTATATTATATACTGGATGGTCTATTATTTACTATTCGGAATCGGCAAGGATAGATACATAGATATACCAGGCCAAGTGGCCGAGCGGTCTAAGGCGTTATGTCTGCGCAGTATGCCTACTTGGAAACTGGGAGGTTATGGGTTCGAATCCCGACATCGGCAGTTTGTCAATTATTTTAAAAAAAATAAAGGGGCGGTTAATTGACTAAAATATCGGCGTATGGACAAGAACGAAGTAACCGGCTAGGCTTGAGAAGGTTTTCTGTGCGAATTCCAGATGAATATCGGCATAGTTCCTATCATAGTCGGCTGCAGCCGCATATCCTACCAATTCCTAATCTATACACAAAAATTCTTTCCACTCCACTTATATCCTCACATCTTTAGGCATGACAATTGACCTTATGGTCGAAGTGTAGTCCGTCCAGGCCAGCCTCTACAATCTATCTATCTACATAGATACACTGATAGAAGTAATTTTTTTCCTCAAGAAAATATATTTTCTTCAATAAAGAAATCCTGGTTTTTCATTCACAGTCGAACCAAAAGTATATGTTCAGTTGAGCGAAGAAACTAAAATTCTTGAATGGTGTTTAAAATTTTTTTAAAATAGAGTTCGTTAGTCTTGGCCTAAGAGAGTTTTTCTTGGCCAAATACTCTTGTGATTCTTTAGTCAAGAATATGAAATTCTTGTAAAAATAAAGTATTTTTCTTATTAAAAATAAATAAAAAACTGAAGAAGAGAAAGTTTATGCAGCTTCTTTAACTGAAGTATATATATATTTAACTGAAGTATATCATTACTTCTTTAAAAAGTTTCATTTGTTTGGATTAAATAAATGTTTATTTTGGTCCGTAATTTTATCATCTTGGTAAAAAAAAAATCATCATTTCAGTTTAAGAATTTCGAGATTCTTGAGTCAAGAGTCAGTTTATCTATAGTTAAGATAATTGAGATGTCCGCAGCAGAAGGTTATTTTTAATGGTTCAGTTGGCATCATGAGTACCGGCGCGCTGTTTGAAAGTCGGTTGAAATTATATACTAGTATATGTATGATATGTTATGTGACGAATGGGAACACTGACGACAACGGACAGCTGCTTTCAACAACCCGCAGGAGTACCAACATATTTTTTTTACACATATAATTTTTTATATAGTTCATTTCGCGCGAGTACCCCATCAGCTGATATAGTTTGGAAATACCTTAAGAACATTCTAGAAAAGTATAATTAGAAATCAATGGTGGTTGTAACGTTTGTAAGAAAGCGGAAGAACATTCAGTACTTTCTAAAAGAAAGTAAACTGGATTGAATGAGAAAGAAGTATTCCATAGTTTCGCTTGCTCAAAACATATTATTTCATAATAATACAATAGCTATGCCATCGAATTGCATATGCCATTGAATAGGTGAGTCATCCTGTATAGGCTTAGAAATACTAAATATCTAATTTATTATTAATCCAGTCCACGCCGTCCATCAATCCAATATGTGTTTTGTCCACATAATAATAATAATAATAATAATAGAAACTAAACTTGTACAACAGTTGGTTGTTTGGACTAACAACGAACGACTGACTATTCATTTGAGTAATCTAGTCGATTCAATTACTATAATATTATTATTATATATTTTTTATTATATAAAGTGACTCACGAAAATTAGTATTATTATTATTTTATAAATAAACTACATAGCTAACTACTATACATTATGACATTTTAATTTTTAAATAAAACAAGTGAAAATACCAACTAACTGAGTTAATTGTTTAAATGCCTTGTGTAAAGTAGTGTATAAAGATGATATATACATAAATGCGGGGTGAGATGCACCGAATATCTTGTATCTGCAGTAACCGAGAGATTCGCAGTTAAAGATGATATGGCGGGAAGTTTCCTCCTCGTCGTCGCACAGTCTGCACATAATGGATCCGTTATAGAGTCCTATTGTGTGCAGGTGCTTCCGCAGGTGATAGAGCCCGGCGATGAATTCGGTAACCTTCCGCAGTTGTATTCTGTTCAGGTTCAGTGCATCGAAGGATAGCCTCTCCATGAGGGGTTAGGCTGGCTATAGAAAAAATCCAAAAAAATTCACGGACGGATATGTGGAAACGGACTAATTGAGCCATTTAATTATACCTATATAGAAAACTTGTTTCTGCGATCAATATTTTAAACCATTACAAAGACGGGACTAAACTTATAACCTTACGTATATATATATATTATTGTTGTATTAAGTAAGGTGTTGACACACCAGTCCCAGGGGATGAGCTGTCTAAGGCGTTATGTCTGCGCAGTATGCCTACTTCGAAACTGGGAGATTATGGGTTCGAATCTCGACTTCGCCAGTTGGTCGGTTAATTAAAGGGCGGTTAATTGACTAAACTGTCGGCGTATGGGTAAGAACGAAGTAACCGGCTATACTTGAGAAGGTTTTCTACAGTTTCCTTTACGAACTCCAGATGAATACCGGCATAGGTCCTACCATAGTCGGCTGCAGCCGCATATCCTACCAATTCCTAGTCTAAAAATTCCTTCCACTTCACTCACATCCTTATTAATCACAATGGACCTTATGGTCGAAGTGTAGCCCGTCCAGGGCAGCTTCTGCAATCTATCTAAGGTGTTGACGAATTTTCCGTCACGTTTTTTATTGATGGCCCCTAAACGTTGAAAGATAGTCGTTGATTTTTGTCGCGACACTAGTCGCCTGTTTTTTATTCGCAATCACATCGATCTAAAGGAAGGAGGTTGTGTTTAACAGAAAGAGTTTAAAGTTAAGTAGTAGACGTAAAAGATTATGACTTAAATGTCTTTGGGTTGAGGAGATGGTAGACGACACCCATGTGGGATAGCTGCTACAGTGAGAAATGATTCGCCACTCACGTCAAAAATAAAAGAAGCCATGGTGCACGTAGTCATCTCACAACAAATAAGGGCCAACGCACATCAAAAGAGCAAAATTGCTTTAAACAGTGTTAGTCAGCCTAACACTGTTTTGTTAAAAATAGAACATAGGAAATTACATTGCATATGCACATTGATAAGACGTTAAGCAAAAACGTTTTGTTTTGACAATGTCTTATCAGTGTGCGTATGCAATGTAATTTCCTATGTTCTATTTTTAACAAAACAGTGTTAGGCTGACTAACACAGTTTAAAGCAGTTTTGCTCTTTTGGTGTGCGTTGGCCCTAACTTAAGCGACACGACGATTATATTCACTCTTCTCCTTGAATGACTCTGACGACAGTCACTCGAAGAAAAAAAGCGAGTAACCTTTCCTTGAATACCATAATCATCGCGATAGCCGCACCGAGGTGACTAACACTGTTTAAAGCAGTTTTGCTGTTTTGGTGTGCGTTGGTCCTAACTTTAGCGACACGACGATTATATTCACTCTTCTCCTTGAATGACTCTGGCGACAGTCACTCGAAGCAAAAAAGCGAGTATCCTTCCACAAAATTTTGAAATCATCGCGATAGCTGCCTTGAGGAAAACGTGCCTAAACATTTATTTGGATGACAATACTCTTGATAAAACAGAAATTGAAAAACATTGGTCAAAATAAACAAGATAACATTTCCTTTCCAGAATATTAAATGGCGTAAAAGTTTGTTATAATTATAGTAATATGCATGAAAATTTTTTTTCACATTTATTTTCAGAATATGAAAATACTGTTAATACTGTAATAATATTTAAAAACGAAATTAAAATCCGACAAATATCAAGGATAATAATCTGTAAGGCTATAAGCTTTTAAAGATTATTATCTGTCTCTTTCTTGCAAAAATACTAAAAACGGAGTTTTACGTGTATTTTAAATAGTGAAAGTGTAACATGACGTCACATAACATATCAAGAGGGCTATCACCCTCTTTGTCTAATCGGGAATTTCAATCATTCATATCTCGCTTATTTTTAAAGTTATTTAAAAAGTAATTTTACCTTCTTGATATTTGTCAAGTAAACATGCTTCAATTCAAGTGAAAAAAAATTTTCATGCATATTCCCTATTATAGTAATATGCACCGACCTCCATCCGTATATGAAATAGTGGAGGTCAGTGGTAATATGTGTTCTGATAACACTCAATATATAAAAAATGTGAACGTATAAATAGGTATAACATTATTGAGCATCTTTGATTTGGTTGATTAAGATTAATGATAGCATATTCAAATATAAACAAAACAGATTCAAACACTTAACGAAATTCTTTCTTTTAATATCAAAAATATTATGTTTAACTTGGCTGTAAATTTTATTCAGTCATAAATCATATAGTATTATGCACGGGTGACTTTTGTTCAGTCTGGAATCATGGTACATAAATTTAGGATAGCAGAGAATTATATAGAATCCTTGAAAGTACAGCAAATTTCAACTTGAAGTCGGTTGACACGATTTCTCAAAAAATAATGATCCGATCTTATTTTTTTTTTGCCCACTTCTTCAAGATAAGATTGACTAGTGCTTGAACGAAGAATTTTTTTTAATCGCAACTAATTTTGCAAGGCAATGCGTGGTGCAAATTATACCAAAACTAGTACCTTTTTTACAAAACTCTGCCAAACATTCAAATTTTCATTTTTTTTCCTTCATCCAAGCACGAGCTAATTTCAACTTGGAATTTGTTTTACAATACGGACTTATTCTCATGGAATCCTTAGCTTCTAACAGGCTATGGATATGTTTTTATATCATGGGGATTTGTCGATAGGAAATAATATTACGAATAACCGAAAGCAGGGCCGTGCCTGGCCAGTATTCATTGCGTGCGCACCACGCGGTCAAATTAAAAGACGGCTTAATCACCAGAGAAATTTTTTATGGTTATTATTTTTTAACGAGAGTAAAAGATTAAAATATAGAATTTGTAAAAATAAATTAAACAAACAAAATTAAAGAAAAACAAGTAGTGAATTGATAGGATCCCACAGAATCATTATTTCAATCATAATTTCTTATGGGCAAAAATCCCAAAAATCTTTGGTTTTTGAGCCAGAGGGTCTGGAAGCGGCATTATTTGGAAATTGACTCAAATTCTAGTATGTTGTAGGACATGACATTCCGATCAAAAGTTCTCATGAGAACAAGCCCAGGAAATTTTTAGTTTTTGAGCTACAGGCTCTAGAAGTGGCGTTATCTAGATTTCTAGATAATTCCCATGAACTACAAAGCTATGAATATTCTACTTAAAAATGCCTATGGAGGTGGTCGCATACACTGGCACGCAGGCTGCCATATCCTCAGACACGACCCTAATCTTAAATCTCTATGGAATGACTGATAAAATACCACTGAATTAATTGGAGGAGTTATATGAGATTTTCTAAATTTACTAACGCTAGAGAGACACCCTGTGGAATCAGATGAAGAAATAAATGGTTATCTCTCGACAAAGACTTTCTTATATTAAATGAATCACAAATTTGATAAAATTTTTCCATAAAAATTAAAGAACTATTGATAGTGAAAAACAGGATAATTTATTTCAGTAGATTATTAGGTTTATTAGGTTAAAAACTTTGACATTTTGTCAGCAAAATCGCGGTTGAAGAAAGCGCTGACTGAAGCCCATAGCTGTTACCGGACCGATAATTCACATAGCGCTTGCAAGTACTTTCGAGCGAAAGCAATCACTTATCCGCTAAAATTGCCCAATGTTATGTTAAAAATTTTTTTTTGTACAAAAGTATTTTAACTGAAAAATTTGTTACGCGGAAATGGTCACAATTTTAGTCTGATCGAAATGTAATGTCGTTTTTGGTATTTGCAAGGCCAATTTTATTAATAAATGGCATAGGTCAAGGGGAAAGGGGGGCATAGAGAAAGAAGAAAACACAAAATATAAAATATCTCTCTTAATATTTGAATAATCGAAAAATATATGAAGAGTAAAGTTGTAGAAAATCATGTTTGCTACAATTCATTACCTGATCATTTTTCTCAAACTCTAATGTGTACAGAGATATTTAGAATTTTAATTATTTCTGTAAATATGAGTGTAACAGAAAAAATGATAAGAAACAATCTTATAGGAAACTAAATTTTCTATAACTTTATTGCTTATAAATTTTTCGATTTTTTTGAATATTAAGGGAGATATGCCAAATTTTGTGTTTTCCCTATCTCTAAACCCCCCTTTTCAAATACTCCCCTCATTTCATTTCAACGGGATAAAACTGTGACCGCTAGAGAGTACATTGACACATAAACACACACATATATATGTGTGTGTTTATATATATATATATATATATATATATATATATATATATATATATATATATATATAAATATAAATTTTAATGATAGTGATTTTAGTTAGGATCGATGGACATTTGAAGAAATTTTTACGAATTTCTATCATCGGTACAAAAACAACAGCTACATTTCCTTCGGATATTCGTTAGTAATTAGAAAATGACGACTCACGAATTTAAATTCTCGAAGCATCTTTTCAAGATTATACAAAAAAATATTTACTCTTAAAAGCAAACAGAAAGCCAGTTGTTATTGTTTACCAAAAAAATTCATATTTATTTTCGTGCGCAAATTATTCAAGAATAAATTTGTTTTTTGAAATCGCTAAATAAGCAAAACCGAAAAAAAACGGTAATTTTTTTCATTCATAAATCGATTATAAACATAAATATAGACACATAAAAATAAATTAATAATTAATTATTTAATTAAAATATATAAATTATTAAACACACACACGTTACATACCGTTCAAATATACAATGACAAAAGTATCTAATTATTTCAGTCATATTTAATTAATAATAATTACTTTTATTCACAATAATTAGTTCGATTTTGTTTTTTAAACTTCATTCACTTTTAAATATTATTTAAAAAAAATTTTTTTCCCCAGGTACGCGAGGAGATGATATTATTATTTCAAAAAGATGTTGAAAATTTTAAATTTTCATAAATAAGTTATTATACTTTGTTCTCCTGTTTGAATTTATTATTTACAATATTTATTTAAATCAGTAGTCTTCAAACATTTTATTATTATACTTTTATGCATTTGAATATATATAATTATTTCATTTATGTATTGGAATTTTTTTTGGGTTGAATATTTTTCGAAGATAATTTTTAAATATTTGAAATTTGATTAAATAAATTGATTCATTAAATAAATATAAAAAAACAAAAAATATTATACGAATTTATATCGTAATAACGTTTACGATGGAAATTTCCAAAAGTTTATGATTGACTTGTAAATAATAAATAAATCTTTAGAATTTCTCAGATATTATTGGGTTTTGTTATTGTATTGTAACATATTATGTAATTAATCATATGTTTACATATGTAAATATAAGGTATTCTGTTTTATTATAAACTAGCTGATACCCACCCGCTTCGCTCGACCCGGTCCGACTTTGCATGGTTAATTACTACACTTTGATCTGAGCTCATTGATGGGAGAATCGATAACATACAACAGCCAAGTATATGGTTATATCCACACTATTACAACACCTCACATGTGAGAGTTTAAAAAAAATTGTATAATATGTAACTAAGGTGATATGTAACTTTGGAGTATTATCTTAAAATTAAATACGTAAGCCATAAAAGTAAATTTTTTTCGAAATATCTTTATTATTTACACATACGAATTACACAAAGGCCTATATACAACTTGTATATAGTTTATATATAATTATACAAGCTATATAGCTTGTATATAATTTATTTACACAAAGGCCTGTATACAGCTTGTTTTTTAAAATACACCCAATCTGAAATACTGTATTGTATAACTATCGCTGTCTATATGTAATGTACTATGATATGGTTTACTTTGTCACACAATCAGTATTTTTAATAGCTTAGAAACGGTACAAATTTTCTGCGGTGTTGGATATTCGGGTTTATATATTAACAATTGACAATATTTTTATATTATGGAGTACAAACTGATACTTTAGAATATGTAAGCATAACAAACAGAATCAAAATTTGCATACGGAAATAATAGTAATAAAAATTATGCGAACGTTGCCAAGTCTAGATTAAACCTGTTATAATAACTTCGGAATGTATTCTTGATTTTAAATGTAATGAAAACTTTATGAGCGTTCCTCATCTATAAAAGCACACGTTTAAAAGTGAAACGTGTTTTAATATTATTCACAGTATCTCAGAAGTATATACCATGGGTCACAAAAGTAGCTCTCATTTTTCAAAATTTTCATTCGGCTATTGGAAAAATGTTTCGAATAAAAGTGATTAGTCACCGTTTAAAGATCATCATCTCTTTTTAGCGAATTTCCTGAAAGGAAATAGAGCTATTGGTCCCGTACCGAAGTCAAAATTTCGCAAAAATTTCTTCAAATGTCCATCGATCCTACCTAGTAGATGTCAAAAATCACCATCTGTAAAATTTATATATATATATATCTATGGACACATATATATATATATATATATATGTGTCTGTAATCACTCTAGCGGTCACAGTTTTCATTTTATCGGAATGAAATTCGGTATTTGAGGCGCTTTTGGTATTCAAAAGGTCAAGTTCGTTAATGGATGAAATTGGACAAGGGGAAAGAGGGGTTTATAGGAAGGGGGAAACACAAAATTTGACATATCTCCCTTAATATTCGAAAAATCGAAAAATTTATAAGAAGTAAAGTTTTAGGTATTAAATTTTACTGTAGTTTTGTTTCTTGATCAGACTAAAATTGTTTCTTTTGTTTCTTGATCAGACTAAAATTGTGAGAAATAGAGAGTTATTTATGTATTCTAAGGAAATTCGCTAAGTTGAAGCAGCTCCTGCGTAACGAATTTTTTCTAGTTATAAGATCTATAGTGGAAGAGTGTTTTAGGTAATGTTAAATTACTATATAAAATTCCTTACCAACGCTTCCACTTTTTAACCCATTATAATCACTTCATTGTGTAGTACGTGTAAGGTCTTTTAAATATTTAATAAACAACATTTCACTTGATAATTTTTCTGATTAGTATAACAAATGTTTCGTGTAGAATTACTGGTATAATTGTACACAATTATTAAAATATGTCAATATTTAAGATCAAACTTTTGTAAAACTATATTAAAACTACTGACTACGCTGGCTGGCTATAGAAACAATAAAATGATTAATAATTTATATCTTTTATTATCCTATGTGTGTCTGTTTATATTTTATAATATATATAAAGGCTATACAAATAAAATGATTAACCTTCAATATTGATAATTCTAAAATAATTTCCCTATTATAAAAATTTAAAGGAATTTACAAGTAGTAGTAGAGCGCAGAATCACCAATCCAAGTGGTCGAGCGGTCTAAGGCATTATGTCTGCGCAGTATGCATACTTGGGAACTGGGAGGATTTTGGGTTCGAAAAAAGGAGGCGGTTAATTGATTAACCTGTCGGAGTATGCTAGAGAAGGTTTTCTGCAGTTTCCTTCACGAACTTCAGATGAATATCGGCATAGTTCTTGTGTAGCTCGTCTAGGGCAGCTTATACAATCTATCTATTTACATGGATACACTGACAGAAGTAATTTTTTTCCTCAAGAAAATATATTTTCTTCAAAATATTTGCTTCAATAAAGAAACCCTTGTTTTTCATTCAAGACTACGCAGTCGAACCTAAAACATTTGTTTAGAAGAAACTAAAATTCTTGAATGGCGTTTAAAATTTTTTATTAAATAGAGTTCGTTAGTCTTGGCCTAAGAGTGTTTTTCTTGGCCAAATACTCTTGTGATTCTTTAGTCAAGAATATAAAATTCTTGTAAAAATAAAGTATTTGTCCCCCCCCCCCCCCCCAATACATTGAGGGCACCGTTCAATAAATTTAAAAATTACTAATGAAGTACAAACGATACGAAATAATGTAAAATTACTTAATTATCTTGTTTTGGGTGATAGATACACAGTTTTTAAACAGTTTAATAATCAATGCTTTAAATAAATAATTAATTATACATTAAAGTTAATATACTTTTTATCTATTCAAGATAAGTAGCTACAATTTTTATGTATACACATATTATTATGAATGTACACCTATTTAAGATTAAGTATATATTATTTACATATCATCTCTAACAATTTCACATTTAATAAAAAAAAAAAAAACAGAATCCTGTAAGGTTATCCGATCACGGTACCTGCTAGAGATATCTTTGGTATTGTGTGCATATATACAGGATGGTTGGCAATCCATGGCAACCTGATTAGGGAGACAGGGACGTTTAAAAATTATCAGCTCTTTTCCGTGATGATGTATAGGCATATTTAAATATTAGATTATCAAATGATAATTAATTAGAACTCTAGGTTTTTGAAATAAAATTTCAAATTCGCCCCAATACCTAGATCAGTTTTTGTATTATAAATACGTATTTCGACTACAAAGTATTCATCATCAGTATAAATTAGCAATAGACAAAAATAAAAATAAATAAAAAATTTAACAAAATATAATAAATTTTATTGAAATTACTCTTGTTAAAATTGCTTTCATTCGATTTACTCTTGTTAACTCTTAATAAAATTACTCTTATATTGTCTCAGGATATGTTATTCGTTGCTAATTTGGTGACAGTTTCACCAGTATAATGATGATGACTACTTTGTAGTCGACATACGTATTTATAATACAAAAACTGTTCTAGATATTGGGGCGAATTTCAAATTTTATAGGCGTATTATTAACATTATTATTTTATATATAAATTTGGTGGAGGTAACGGGAAGTTCTTATTTTTGTGTTAAGGTTATACATTTTTTAAGTTCGTTTTTTTGCGTTGGGGGTTTTTTAAAGTTTCAAAAAAACTATGACCGTTTATATGAAAATGCTATATATTAAAGATATAGTTCAAAGCAAATCTCTTGTTTAAACTTTAAGACGAATTTGATCAAAATAATAATTTGATTTAAGACTAACTCTCCAAGAAATCTTTTTCGGACTTACTCGTCTCATTTCGTCCTTTTCCGCACTATCTTAATGAAATTGGCAAAATGAGTATCCTTTGTCTTGTGAAAACATCAAGAATTAACTTTTTAATGGTTACCACAAATGAACTACTGTAATTAAATTGTTTTTCCAAATTAAAATAAAATAAATACGCACGATTTCATTTCTCTAACAGCTCTGCGCAATGTAAAGTGCGCAAGACATTTCAATAGAGAACTTTAAACTTTATCTAAGATTCGTGATACATGATTGTGTTGAAATAATGTCAACATTTTCACGTGTAAATTGGTGTGTGTTTGCCTTATATTTTCTTTTTGCGATTATCTAGAATTTTTATTTTTCTCAATAACTAAAATTTTCATTATTATCTTCACCATTAAAAAAAAAATACAATGAAAATAACTTATAATGACATGATGGTTTCAATGACGTCTCTCGTGATACGACACGAGATTATTCATTACGACATTAATTAAAGTGGCGAAATTTTTCAGACACAGTTTTAGATAAATAAGCCTGTTTTATTTAATAATGGTAAATTTTTCAAGTGTTTACTTTCTTTATTAAGAAAATTAAAAGTTTACGATTTAACAAGATATAAAATGCAGATCGCTACAAAGTCGTTATAACTGGATTTTACTGGAGTATACAGGGTTTTCAGTGATACATTCATTCATGAAAACTATACCACGGTGTACGCTGCAAAAAGCAAACAAAAAAGTTTAATTTGACGCTTATTTTTTAAGATATAATCAATTAAGCATTTATAAATTCAAACAATCACTCAGAACGCATAGTGTAAGGAGGTGTGGCCTCAGCAGTAGAGCGTGGCGCTTTACCTTTTAAAGGCTCGCAGACGGTAAGAGGCCCTTACGAGTCTCCTTACACAATGCGCTCTGTGATTGGTTGAATTTATAAATGTTTAATTTATTATATCTAAAAAAAGAAGCGTCAAATCGAAAAACTTTATTAAACTTTTTTGTTTGTTTTCTTGTAGCTCTACACCGTGGTATAGTTTTCTTGAATGAATTTCAGACACCCTGTATAAAATAATATTTATTAAGTTTTCTCGCAACATTTTTTTATAATAATAATGCTTTTGAGTGTACAAAATAATACAGGACAAATGGTAAATAATACCATAGATGACGATCCAAATGGTGTTATGGAATTACTTGATTTTTCTCAGATTTTTCCCTGGATGTGGGAAAAATCCTTTGACCATTTTTGAGGACCTCGTATTTATGACACACAAAAAAAACTACTATTTTAGATTAAAATAATTAATAATTATTTTGAAGGATAAAGAAGACATGGTCTTCTAATAAATTCAATTGTTTTCAGAAATAAAGAGTTGCACCAAAGAGGTCATATCTCGGAAAGGTAAAAAATCACTGAACAAGGTAAAAAAGACCCAAAATTCACGAAAATTGTATTTATTTGACGATTTGGGAAACGGTTTAAAAGATATCGTCTGAAATTACATCAAAAGGAGCAATAATAATAATTATTATTCCATATCTCGGAAACTATTAGTCAAATCGCCAAATGAACTGGATTTTTGTGTTTTTTGGATTAAAATTACCTTAAGAACTAATTTTCATTAAAATCGATAACTAAAAATTTTTTAAATTTTTTCGGATTTTTTCCAAGGGGTGTACCTTAAAAAAATTGGAGAAAATCGAAAAATAATTATTGTTTCCGATTTTGATGAAATTCACTGAACAAGGTAAATAAGACCCAAAATTCACAAAAATCGTATTTATTTGACGATTTGGAAAGCGGTTTAAAAGATATCGTCTGTTATTATATCAAAAGGAGCACAAATAATAATTATTATTCCATATCTCGGAAACTATTAGTCAAATCGTCAATTAGATTCAACTGGATTTTTGTGTTTTTTGGATTAAAATTACCTTAAAAAACTTATATTCATTAAAATCGATAACTACAAATTTTTTTAAATTTTTTCGATTTTTTCCAAGGGGTGTACCTTAAAAAAATTGGAGAAAATCGAAAAATAATTATTGTTTCCGATTTTGATGAAATTCACTGAACAAGGTAAATCAGACCCAAAATTCACGAAAATCGTATTTATTTGACGATTTGGGAAACGGTTTAAAAGATATCGTCTGAAATTATATCAAAAGGAGCACAAATAATAATAATTATTCCATATCTCGGAAACTAGTAGTCAAATCGCCAAATGAACTGGATTTTTGTGTTTTTTGGATTGAAATTACCTTAAAAATTTATTTTCATAAAAATCGATAACTAAAAATTTTTTTGAAAATTTTTCAATTTTTTCCAAGTGTACCTTAAAAAAGGGTGTACCTTAAAAAAATTGCAGAAAATCGAAAAATAATTATTGTTTCCGATTTGGATGAAATTCACTGAACAAGTCAAATAGGACCCAAAAATTCATTTGGCGATTTGGGGAGCGGTTTATAAGATATAGCATCTTGGGCCAAAGAAATCATCATTTCAGTTTAAGAATTTCGAGATTCTTGAGTCAAGAGTCAGTTTATCTTTAGTTAAGATAATTTTCTCAAGTCAAAACTATAGACGTCAAGATACTTATTCATATATTCCCTATACATGACAATCAGAAATTCTTGGCAAAAAAAAGTTTTTGTTTCTGCAAGAAATTACTTCTATCAGGGTATACTCCAGTAATATCCGGTTATTACGAGTTTTATATTTTGTTATATCGTAAACATTGGAAGAAATTTCCAAAGAAATAGTGAACACTAATATACAAATTTATCTTGAAACACTCTGTACACTCCCGTTAAGAAAAATGAACAGACCTGAACCGAATCAGTCTCACAATTTTGATTATTCTTGTAGTAAATGTTTTTTATAGATACAACATTTTATTTAATTTTTATACGTAAGAAGAAGATATAACACTTAACTTGTATTAACATTACAAACATTTTGTAAATGCTTACTCTGTCACTGACACCGCATATATAAATAAAAAATATAAATTCAGTTTACAATACCATTTCTTTTTTACACACCTAAAAATTATACTACTTATCTTTGTTTATAAATAAATAAAACTAGACATTATACAGAGAGTAACAAAATTGAGGAGTTTTATGAAACGTAGGAAAATTAACATTTCAGGTACGTTCATTTTTTTTGAACGGGAGTGTACATAGCTGCTATACATAACAATAGGGAATATGCATGAAAAATTTTTTTCACTTGAATTGAAGCATGTTTACTTGACAAATGTCAAGGTAAAATTACTTTTTAAATAACTTTAAAAATAAGCGAGATATGAATAATTGAAATTCCCGATTAGACAAAGAGAGTGATAGCCCTCTTGAAATGTTATGTGACGTCATATTACACTTTCACCTTTTAAAGTACACGTAAAACTCCGTTTTTAGTATTTTTGCAAGAAAGAGACAGATAATAATCTTTAAAAGCTTATAGCTTCCTTGATATTTGTCGGATTTTAATTTCGTTTTTAAATATTATTACAGTATTAACAGTATTTTCATATTCTGAAAATAAATGTGAATAAAAATTTTCATGCATATTCCCTATTGCAATTTAAGACCGTGTTATACTATTATACAATGGATAATCAACAGTGATTCATAAAAATGTATATTATAGAAAAAAATCTTATTAACATGTAAAATTATTCAAATTAAATTATAGCTAATTAATTTTTATAGTATCAAATTTTGTAATCCATGACCTTGTCTAGATAGATAATAAATCTATCTGTTGTCTAGCTAGAGGTTTCAACTATTTTTAAAGTAATTATATTATGTAGTAGACAAAAATAAAAAGCACAAATTTTGGAAATAAAAATATAATAATTAATTATAATTGTTTCCTCATAAAAATGATCGGTTTTTTCTCATTTGATATTTGTTTACAGGTTGTTCCAAAAGTATGCTTTTATTTTGAATAGTTCAAAATAATAAGTTTAAAAATCACACAAAGTATGATGCATGTCATATCGTTTTTGAAATACTTTGTAATCTGTATATTGTTTAAAACTTGGAGCAAGAAATATTTGTTATACAGGATGGTGCAGAAATAACGTTATGATTTAATTAGTGAATAAATTTTTGATATATATTTATTTTGTTATATAAATGATATATATTTTGATATTAAATGATATATATTTATTTTAAAGTTTATTTGTTGCATAACAACTATAACTTCCCTCTATTATCACGGTTGCTTTGAATGTTTACAACCATGGTAATTTACATATAAATACATATAATATTTCATACATCAAATCAATTATATCTTTTATATATATTTATTATTTATTTAAATAATAATTATTTAATATAACTATTATCTACCTTTACAAATTGGCGCCCGAGAAAAAAAAAATTTTGTTGAAGAAGCGATACCGCTACATCAGCATACGATTACTTATGCGCATAACGTTACTTATGGCGCCTAACGTCACTTATGCGCCACCCTATATAACAAACATATAATAAAAATGTAATTAATTTTACTATAGCAAAAAATATATTTAATCATTTTCATCGAATTTTGTTAAATTAGTGGTCCTGGATGGGTTTAATTATTATTCTTCAGCGTCAATTTAGATTTGTTATTATTTAAAAATGGATTCTAATGGAATCAAATTGATTTTTAATTGAGTATAAAAATTTGGATAAACGAAAAAAACAAATAAAAAATTGTACAACGTATCTTAATGTCATGCAGAATGAATAACACTGAAGGACATTCGAAAGAGAAAAAAAAATGCAAAAATGTTTCAGTAAATTAAATATGTTATAAAAAAAAGTCAATACGAATTCATTGGTATGATTTAAAATGTTAGTTCAAATGTCATTTTTTCGTTTTTTTCGATATTGAAAATCATACTTTAATATTGAGTCTTATGGAGAAACTACAAATTTAATCTTTATAATCGGATTAAACATAATTTAAAATGCACATAAGTTTTTATAAAACTATGTAAATTGTTGTTAAATAAACAAGGATTTATTTGAGCCAAAGATGAAGGTATGTTCAAATGCATTTTGGAAAGTAATAATGAATTATATAAGTAATTTTATCATTTTAGAGAAGCAAAACACAAGATTTTACTTTTTTATTTAAAATAAAACAAATATTACGATTTTCAATCGATAATTACTTTTTGAAATTATTGTCAACAGGTTTTAAATTTTTGAGGGAAACTACACAATTGAGCTATTCAACTCACTAAAAATCATTATGCATGAACGTCCTTAAGTATACTGGACTAGATATCCAGAGGCCCGAGGTTCGATTCCTGGTTGACGAGTTAATTTTTTCATATCAGTATTTAATTTAATTAAAAATTCAATGGCAATGAAATTTGTCGGAGTATACGCTAAAATCTTCTACAGTTTGTCATACGTAACCGAAAGGAATTTGGACAAACATCGTTATGTTGACGCGAAAGTATACACAAATAAACAAATATTAAATAAATAAATAACTTCAACAGAAGTAATACTGTCTTAATAAATAAAAAATAAGAATAATATGAAAAAGTTGGCTATTACGTCACAGTCGTCTTTGGTGTAGCGGAAGCATACTGGACTAGATATTCAGAGGCCCGAGGTTCGATTCCTGGTTGACGAGTTAATTTTTTCATATCAGTATTTAATTTAATTAAAAGTCCTTAAGTATGTTTAAGAAATGTAACTTTACCATCAAGATTTTTATAATAATTAAATATTTTCGTATAAACTGTGAATCTCTTCATTTATATAATCACGTGTAATTATTGTTCGATTCTAATTAATTCTGATTAATAAAAAACAACTTACTTGAGATAAGTATATACGATTGGACATGGTTCAGTAATAATTATTTATTTTTATTCAAATAACTTTTAAGAGTGACCAAAGGGTAAGAAATAAGTAAAGAATATCTCATGAAAAGAAAGGATTTATCTTGATACTGTAATAGTATCTTGTGCAACAAGTGTGGTAGGTTGTCGATGGCTCACGAGAGCGATATTGTCTACTCATTTGCTCATTTGATGGGCAATCGACAACACCGCACGAGTTGCAGATACTATTTTTTTTTACTAATGCGGGATAAGTACTATTTTAGCGCCCGTTCTTTCGGGCGTTAAATGGCTGCCTATTCAATTATTACCACACTACTTAGATCACACAATCTGCACACAATGGACCCGTGGAGTCCCATTGTGTGCAGAAAATTCCGTAGAGGATAATGTCCGGTAACCCTCCGCAGTTGCATCCTGTTCAGCTTCAGTGCATCGAGAGATGCACCAAGAGTGCCTCTTGGTTGCACTCTGAAGCAGTATCTTCCCGAGCTCTTGCCGCTGTACTAGCATTTTACCACTCGTTGGTGACCTGTCTACATGCAGCCCTTGGAATTCCTAAAATAGGCTGCTCTGGGACTATGAACAGCATTCCGACTCCCTTCCTTGCTAAGGCATCAGCTTTTTCGTTTCCTTCGAAACCATTGTGACCAGGCACCCAGATCAATTTAACATTGTTCCGTTTTGCCAGCTCCAGCAGTTCCTCCAGACAATCCTTCACTACCCCTTAGGTGATCTCAGTTCCAGGCAAGGCTTTTAGATCAACTTCACTGTCCGAGATAATACATACGTTCTGGTTTATGTAGCCTCAACCTAGGTTCTTACGGACGCAAGCCAGTATGGCGTAGACTTCTGCTTGAGAGACCATGGCATATTTCCGCAAGTTGAGGCTTATGTTTGCTTTAGGTCTTTCACCGTAGATTCCCGCCCCGGCACCAACCAAGTAGCCGAGCGGTCTAAGGCGTCATGTCTGCGCAGTATGCAGTACTTGGAAACTGGGAGGTTATGGGTTTGAATCCCGACATCGGCAGTTTGTCAATTATAAAAAAAAGGGGCGGTTGATTGACTAAATTTTCGACGTATTTTCTGCAGTTTCCTTCCCGAACTCCAGATGAATATCGGCATAGTTCCTAACATAGTCGGCTGCAGCCGCATATCCTACCAATTCCTAGTCTACTCACAAATTCCTTCCACTCACATCCTAAGGCATCACAATGGACCTTATGGTCGAAGTGTAGCCCGTCCAGGGCAGCCTCTACAATCTACCTCTTCCCGTCCCGGTCCTTTCTTCAGTTTTGGATCCGTCTGTATACCAGAAGATTCCTTTCTTGAGATAGGGTGGTTTTCCTCCCGTCCACAAGCCCCTATCACAGACTACAGTGAAAGGTTTTGAGAAGGAGAAAATAAATTAATATAAATTTTATATTATTATTATTATTGCTGTTAAAACCAATGGTATGTTTCTCAAAATGCTTAAAGAGTAGCAAAACTCTTAAGTTTGCTTCATGCTTCTTGATCATAATTTATGAGTTTACACTTTGGAGTTTAATCTATGTATATACAAAAAAGTGTGAATATATAATTATCTAATTTCATAATAAATTTATAATATTTTAGATTGTTCAGATTCGCACATTAATATTTATTAGATGTATTCCCTTGAATTTGTTTTATTTTTTTAATGTATACTCCCGTTCAATAAAATTGAACAGATCTGAAACCAAATCAGTCTCTCACAATTTTGATTATTCTTGTAGTAAATGTTGTTAACTATACTTCCATTTCTTTTGTCACATTTAAAATATATACAACTTATCTTTGTTTATAAATGAATAGGTATACAGAGAGTTAAAAAAGTGAGGAGTTTTATGAAATGTAAGAAAATTAACATTTCAGGTCTGTTCAATTTTATTGAACGGGAGTGTACTTATTTCGTAAGTCATTCAACCACATAAAATACTAAATTATTATATAAATTTCATATTTACTTCAAAAAAAAAATTAATTATTGTATTCTGGGAACTAATCATATTGTTAACAGCAGTTACAACAAGGAATTGTTGTTGTTCCTTTTGTTTGTTAACAAAATTGAATTTAGATTTTGAATCATTCAGTAAATTTCAATGAGTAAAATAAAATTGGTAAACCAAAACCTTGGATACGTTTTAATTTAAATCATTGGATTATATAAGCCATCTGTTGTATTAATATAATAGTTAACTGTTTAAATACTCTGTATATACTAAGTTCATTGTCAGTGCGGGAGCTGTTTAGTTTACATTTGACACACACAAAGATATATTAACATATGACATATATCAAAGTATTATATATGAAGTAAACAGATACTTCTGCAATCTCTACAGTAATTAAACATTATATTATCGAATGATAATTAGTGAGAACTCTAGGTTTTTGAAATAAAATTTCAAAATAGCCCCCTTTACCTAGATCAGTTTTTTGTATTATAAATAAGTATTTCGACTACAATGTAGTCATCATCAGTATAAATTAGCTAGTCGTACTCTTTGACAATTAGAAATAGATAGAAAGTCGAGATCAATAGACAAAAATAAAAATAAATAAAAAATTAACTAGATTAAAATATACTAGATTTAAAATATAATAAATTTTAAATTATATTGAAATTGCTCTTGTTAAAATTTCCTTCATTCACATTTATTCCTGTTAATTTTACTCTTATTAAAATTACTCTTATATTGTCGCAGGATATGTTAGTTGTTACTAATTTGGTGACAGTTTCAGTGAAACTGTTTCAGTGAAACTAATTTATACTGATGATGACTACATTGTAGTCGAAATACGTATTTATAATACAAAAAACTGATCTAGGTAAAGGGGGCGAATTTGAAATTTTATTTCAAAAACCTAGAGTTCTCACTAATTATCATTCCATAATATAATATTCAGTTTATGAAAAAAAGTTTCAGACAATAGTTGTTTATCTTTAAATAAAAGGATTATTGCCTTAAAGAAATGGGTACAATGCGTGAAAAGATGGGTACAATGCGTGAAAATTTAAATTGAAAATTGATAAACCCATTCGCAAATATATAATAGCAATATTTACTAAATTATTAATATTTACTAACTAACCTAAAATGTCCAATTTGTATATAGTTACAATTAAATACTTTTAGCCAAAAAACTAAATATCAAAATAGGGAATATGCATGAAAATTTTTGTGCACATTTATTTTCAAAATATGAAAATACTGTAATAATATTTAAAAACGAAATTAAAATCCGACTACTATCAAGGAAGCTATAAGATTATTATCTGTCTCTTTCTTGCAAAAATACTAAAAACGGAGTTTTACGTGTATTTTAAATGGTGAAAGTGTAATATGACGTCACATAACATATCAAGAGGGCTATCACCCTCTTTGTCTAATCGGGAATTTCAATCATTCATATCTCGCGTATTTTTAAAGTTATTTAAAAAGTAATTTTACCTTGATATTTGTCAAGTAAATATGCTTCAATTCAAGTGAAAAAATTTTCATGCATATTCCCTATTAGTAGAAAATTTACTAAAATTGCTACAAAATAATAAAAAATTTAAAAAAAGTTACTAGTTATATTTATTTAAACATTGGCTCTAGATTTAGTTTGTTGATTTGCCACGTAAATTTTTGATAAGTTGTCAAAAATTGAATATGTACTATATCAGAAGTGGGCATGGATGGCTCTTCGGAGTATATATAGGTGAACACACGAAAACGCAGTCCGAATTTATAGGTTAAGGAGTGGTTAGTAAGGGGGTAGTTTATTAGTTAGGTGAAATAAATATAAGATAAATGTATGTAATAGACAGGCAGGCAGTCACAGGGATGATTCCATAAGTGTTCCTTTGTTCGGAACACTAAAAAAAACGTGAAATCGGGAATAAACGGCGAAACTCTTCCTCCATAAAGGAGTGTACCTGGTTCTTGTTAGAGCAGGCAAATAATAGAATTATTCAAAGCACCTCAAATAAATGTGTCATGAAAAACGACTGGTTATTTTCAAAATTTAGCCCATAAATATCAATTTGACGTCTGGTCTATAAACATTTACATAGATATTCAACGATTGCTACAATAATTAGAGAAAGTAAATAATGAAAGATTCCAAAAGGTAAAATATCCAAAACATGACGCATAGATCCGGTCATTCTCATAACAGGTTTATGACTTGAATTTAAAATAAAAGTGAATAATTACGAGCAACAAAAAGTTGAAGAAAAAAACCCAAGTCATTATTTTAACAACGGGCATCAACAATGTTAAATTAAGTACTATGAACCATAATAGTAGTGCTTAGTAATCAAAAAAATGTTTGTTGATTGGTACCTTATTTATTCGTTTTGGGGGAAAATGTTTCGATTAAAAGTTGTTAATATATTTATAAGGAACAACTTTTTGCCGAAGCATTTTTTCGAAAGCCGAATGAATAAGGCAGAAATCAATAATATCATTTTGAAAAATGAGCGCTACCTTTGTAGATATGTGTACATGTCAAAAATATTTAATGATACACAATAAATTTGACAATAACCGGTATCTTCTTAAAGATTTATTGCAATCAGCTAATTCATACTACTTTGCAGTCAAAATATGTATTTAGGGAAACAACATAGTCAAGAAATTGGGACAAATTAAAATTGAATTTTATTATAATGAGACTTTTCCTTGAACTATTAGCTTAGGTAAAATAAACATTAAAATAGTGAAGGTTGGAAAAAAAGTCATTTGTTTTTTCTCAAGGTTTGATTTGTAATGTGTTATACGGAATTTTCGTACTGACAATGAGACTAAAATTACCTAACTTTTCCAGAATCTCAAAATTTCCTGATTTATATAACCAGGTTTTCAAGATTTTTCTGGAAGCTAGCCAACCTGCAGGCTACTTTTTCCACTTACACCTTAATATTAGGGTTTTAATATTAAGCTAGAATTTTGAAAATATTCTGAAGACGGTGAATATTTCGGAAAAAATATATCTTATTAATTACTAGATATTCTCAGATAGCCAGGCAGCACTTCGGGCCCCAGAGGCGTCAAGATTCCA
This sequence comes from Nineta flava, assembly GCA_963920215.1. NCBI lineage: Eukaryota > Metazoa > Arthropoda > Insecta > Neuroptera > Chrysopidae > Nineta > Nineta flava. The sequence goes on from OY986041.1 coordinate 119,575,297, forward strand.
ATCGAGGATAGTCTATGAACGCCTCGAGGCACTGAACCTCTTGGCACTGAATAATACAGTTAGACTGATCTGTGTAGCGGGCTCGTTGGCACGAGCCGGGTCATCTCAAACGCCCCTTTCACCTGAGCCAATCATTTCCCGTAGGAAGCTCATCTCGATTACTGGGACTTTGCGTAGGGCATGCGACAAGCCAAGTTGTGCATAAGCACAGCTAAGCCATTCGACCGTGTTCGGTTGAAACTCAAGAGAATGCAGTTGAAAAGGGTGGTGGGGCTTTTGACACTGTCGATTGAACTACCACCTTCATGCTCTGATGATCCCACTTTTAGGACCTGTATGGAGGACGATGAAACCTCCATACATGTTATATGCACCTGTAGAAACCTGCAGTGTGTCAGGTATAGAATGTTTGGGTCCGAAACCTTGGATCCATCAATCCTGCTCGAAAACGTCTCGTCTTCGGGTGACAGGTTGTTCTCAAGGAGGGCACAGAGGACCTCTTGGTCTGGGTGCTAGGAACCCAATTGCGGTACCCCTCTTTTTAATTATTATTAATTACTAGATAAGGCTAAAACGAATTTAAAAGACTAGACGAATTATTTTTGGTTACAATTATTTTGGTATTATTTTTTAGATTCCTCACAGCGTGATCAATAAATAGAAATTATTATTCGTATTATTTTCTCAAATTGCTTTTGTGATGCTGCCTAACAATATCAAAGGTAAGGTCAAGATCCTATTGCATGATCACTTTTAATGATTTAATAAATCTAAGATAATTATTTCTTGTGGGTGATTTGTAAAATGAAAGGTGAATAAACCTTGATATATTCGCAATAATATAATAAGTACAGCTAGAAATGTAAATACAATTCCCAGAATTCATTTATAAATTTGTCGAAAATATAAATATTTCACTTTTCAATTTAATACAGGTGTTTTTAAGAATGTTAAGTCACGTGTTTTTAAGGATGGCCATTTTCAACATCTATATCGTACGTGTTGGAAAGCATTGCTAATGGAGAATCAATGTTAAATATTATTTACTATGATAACTATACACAATATGCTTAATAAAGAAATAAAAATAGTGGGGGTACTCTTTAGTGTGTCTGTTGTGTATGCTGGCTGGCCTGTTTTGTACTGCATTAACATGTAATGAGAGTGAGTTAAATATGTTCATTGTTGTCTTCTTAAGCTTAGCATTACTTCTAACAATTGAAAATTCTTTTTTGAATATCCCTTATTATTTGTATGTTTGAAAATAAATGATAGTATTCTATTAACGGTATAACGTAAAACAACAATCCACACAAATTAAAAGAAAAATAAAACCCCAAAAAGAAAAAAAAAATAGAAATCCGACAAAAAAAATGTTAAACCAACGGTTCGAATATTCCTCCATTATTTACTAAACAATATCCGAATCGATTGTAGAAATCTACCCGGGTATTTTCTAGCACTTGCGGGAAAATATTCGCACAAATGTCAACAATTCTTTGCCTTAATTGTTGCAAATTTTCAGACTCATTCCACGAATAGATCTGTGTTTTGATAAAACCCCAAAAAAAAGTCGTTAGGAGATAGATCTGGCGATCTTGCAGGCCACTTGAAGGTTCCAAAACCACTCATAAGACGTTCCTGGAAAGTTTGTTCCAGGAACAGCCTTACTATCATGGCATTGTGTGCAGGGCAACCATCTTGTTGGAACCATACAGATTCCAGGTCTAAATTAGGAAGAGCTCTAACAGTTGGCAAAATACTATTTCGTAACAAACTCAAATATTTTTGAGAATCTAAAGATCCGTCAATGAAGAATGGTCCTATAATATAGTCACCCAATATTCCAGTCCAGACATTCAGTTTCAGTATGTATGTGTATGTATGGTTTTATAGTAAATATTTTATTTATTTATTTAACATTGATTCTCTATTAGAAATGCTTTTGAAAACGGTCTGTATAATAAGAACGATATATATTTATAATATCGATCCAATTACAATTCGATCCATTTACAATCGATCGGTACAATTACAATTAACTGAATTTTCTTATGAACGAAAATTCACTAAAATCGATACAGCGTTTAGGATCGAATATTTTTAAATGAATATGACTATACCGATCTAACGTCCTTAAACCAACTCCATTTGAAACCAGCACTTGGTATAAAAATGTCTTAAGAAAAAAATTACACAATTTATCTAATAAAGTATAAAAAGAAATTCCTTAAGAATGACTTATAATAAATTCTTTGTAGGTAAAAATTTATAGTACTCCGTACCGAATAGTTAATTGTATAATATATACAGCCCTTTGTGTAACTCACTCATTGACGTATACAAATTCGCCCACTTCTACACTGATAGAAGGAATTTCTTTCCTCGAGAAAATATATTTGATTCAATAAAGAAACCTTTGTTTTCATTCAAGACTACGCAGTCGAAAATTCTTGAACGGTGTTTAAAATTTTTTTTAAATAGAGTTCGTTAGTCTTGGCCTAAGAGAGTCTTTCTTGGCTACATACCCTTGCGATTCTTTAGTCAAGAAAATGAAATTCTTGTAAAAAAAAAAGTATTTTTCTTATTAAAAAATATAAAAAACTCAAGAAGAGAAAGTTTATGCAGCTTCTTTAACTGAAATATATGTTTTTAACTGAAGTATATCATTACTTATTTAAAAAGTTTCATCAATTTGGATTAAACAAATGTTTATTTGGATCCGAAATTTTAGCATCTTGGTCTAAAGGAATCATCATTTCAGTTTAAGAATTTCGAGATTCTTGAGTCAAATTTTGCTTCAAACTTGGAAAAACTAGTTCGGAAACTATTCAAATGATGCAGACGGCCTTTGGGGATGAGTGTATGGGCAAAACACAAATAAAAGAGTGGTATAATCGTTTCAAAAAAAGCCGCACATCTGTTGATAGTGATCCTCGTTCTGGGCGACCTTCAACGACAACAACACCGGATAGTATCGAGCGCGTGCGACTTGCGATTGAAGAAGATCGACGTTTGACTATGCGCGAATTAGAAGATGATCTTGAAATACCAAAAACTACAATTTGGGAAATTTTAACCTCAAATTTAGAAAGTGGAAGCGGTGAGAAATCTCACCGATGGGAGCGTGTTATTCAATCAAATGGGGACTACTTTGAAGCATGCCACTCGCCCGATGACGAAAAATAACGCCAGCCCGGAGATATAAAGGTAGGTCGGATACTTTTCGAACAGACCTCGTATATGAGACTCAGAAATTCTTGGTTTAAAAAAATTTTTCTTACTGCAAGAAATTAACTGTAATCATTGAAGGAAAAATTATTGAATCGCACTTAATCGCTTTTTATTTTTAATGAATAATATTTATATTCTTATAAGTTTTAATTATATTCAAAGAATGAATTAACATAATATTATTATTAAGTGTACATTTTATTTATTAATATTAAATAATGAAATATTCAAAACAATATTATAATATCAATTACCAAGTACTAATACCTAAACAAGTATTTAATATTTGTTTACATAATAATTAAATATGTTTTAACACTTTTCATTAATGTTATTAAACAATTTAAACACATTTGGGTGTTCTTTTGGAAGTAATTCTAAGAAAGTTATAATTTATTTCTAAACGCATCATTGAAAAAGGGTTCCTAGAAAATTAGTTAGTTTTCTTCTATAGAAAAAAAATGAGTTCGTTGCGTTAGCTTAACCAGCTAAGCGGTCTAAGGCGTTATGTCTACTTGGGGCTAAGAGGTTATGGGTTCGAATCCCGACATCGGCAGTTTGTGAATTATTAAAAAAAAAACGAGCGGTTAATTGACTAAACTATCGGCGTATGGACAAGAACGAAGTAACCGACTATTCTTGTGAAGGTTTTCTGCAAGTTTCCTTCACGAACTCCAGATGAATATCCTAACAATTCCCAGTCTACACACAAAAATTCCTTCCACTCCACTCACATCCTCACATCCTTAGGCATCACAATGGACCTTATGGTCGAAGTGTAGCCCGTCCAAGGCAGCCGCTACAATCTATCTATCTATCTACGTTAGCTTAGCCGTTGATAACCGCTCTTTTAGAGTATAAAAATTATATTGCTTCTATTTTTCATCAATAAAATATTGTTTACGAATATAATTTAAATTAGATTAAATTTCTATTCAGACCTAAATGGTGAATCAATCTTTGAAATGAAAAAAAAACAAACTAAATTGCTATTTTTCTAACTTCTTGGAAAATTGTTAATTTTCTATAAATGTTTAATAAACTAGAATAGATCGCCCTTAGTGTTCATCTTGGTTGGGGTTTTTCGATTAAAAATGGTATCCTAATTTTTAGTGAAACTGTCACCAAATTAGCAACGAATAACATATCCTGAGACAATATAAGAGTAATTTTAATAAGAGTGATGTTAACAAACGTAAATCGAATGAAAGCAATTTTAACAAGAGTAATTTCAATAAAATTTATTTTATTTTAATTTATTTTGTTAATTTTTTATTTGTGTTTATTTTTGTCTATTGATGTCTATTTTCTATCTATTTCTAATTGTCAAAGAATAAATTACGACTAGCTAATTTATACTGATGATGACTACTTTTTAGTCGAAATACGTATTTATAATACAAAAACTGATCTAGGTATTGGGGCGAATTTGAAATTTTATTTCAAAAACTTAGAGTTCTCATTAATTATCATTTGATAATATTTTGATAATATAATACTAAAAACAAATAGTTTTCTATTCAAAAAGTTTAGTAGGAATTTGTTTGAAATTAATATCTAATTTTTTTGAGCCATAAAACAAGACAAATTTTAGCTAAGAAAGTGTTTACTAAGTTAAATACAAAGAGTATTATTAAAAAATATTGAACAGAGTTTTTCTACTTTTATTGAACTATAGAAATTTTACTAGAAATATTCGATTTAATTTAAGTTTTTGTTTAAAATTTTATATTTTTGCATGAAATTTCGTCATTGACGAACAAGCTTTGGATATGTAGACAATGTATGTTCTCGAGATTCCTTTATCGCCGCTAAATGGATTTAAAAAAATTATTTTGAGAAAAACTATAGTTTTAGCTTCATTTTAACTGTAATAAATTGTTTATTCTGAAAATTTTCATACATCAATCAATTTTAAGCTGATTTTTAAAAAACGTCGAAATTAAGGTTAACATGTATAGGTAAAATCGGCATAGTATAGATAAAAATCTGAATTTTTTATATATGTTATTAATTGCTAACTCATACGTATAAAATAATTTTTTGAAAAAAATCAGACGAAAGGTTTTCATGTAATTAATCATTAAAAATTGGAATTTTAACATGTTGTGAATAGCAAATGTTGAATGAACGTATACATTTTCGATAATGTTGCTCCACCTTCTATAGATTAAAAAGTAAAAAACTTCTACTTTTATAAATTAAATCTCGTACATTACGTTAAAATTAAAAAAAATAGTCCGCCATACTTGAATAGAGTCAAAAGACGATTATTTATTATTTTTAGTAATTAAATAATTACATAAATCCGATTACTATAATTAATTGATCTAGGAACTGGGGTATATTTTGAAATTTAATTACCAAAACCTAGAGTCCTCTTTGATTATTTTTGATACAGTTTATAATAAAACGTCGAATAAAAAAAAAATTTATAATAAATATTGTTAATAAATTATACTAAAACGAAATGTAAAAACTGAAAAAATATTTTTTTGACTCAACTAATCAGGTATAGCCCCTTAATAAAGATTAATTCTAATTATATTGAGCAATAATAATATAAACAAGCTAAAAAAGTTTTTATTTAAGGTTGACCGGACAGTACCCAGCAAATCATAATAAACAGAAACTCTTTTTAACAGAAATTAAAAATTTTAATCTGTAAATTAATTATTTAAATTTAGATAGCATCACTAACATCACTAGTAATCGGATTTATGTAAATATTTAATTACTAAAAATAACAAATAATCGTCTTTTGACTCTATTCAAGTATGGCGGGCGAAAATTTTCGTGAATTTTGTATCTTCTTAATAAAGATATTTACAAAACTCTTCATCAGACTATTTTATTTTTATTTTAACGTAATGTACGAGATTTAATTTATAAAAGTAACAGTTTTGTACTTTTTAATCTATAGAAGGTGGAGCAACATTATCGAAAATTAATGCGTTCATTCAACATTTGCTATTCACAACATGTTAAAATTCCAATTTTTAATGATTAATTAAAACCCTTCTTCGGATTTTTTTCAAAAAATTATTTTGTACGTATGAGTTAGCAATTAATAACATCAAAAATTCAGATTTTTATCTATACATTGCCGATTTTACTTATACATGTGTCCGATCAACCTTAAACAAATAGTTTTATGAAAAAACTTTGACCGCAATTTTATAAAACTATAAAAATTCAGTCAAACAAATTCACCAAAAATTTCTATCCAGAGACAAATATTTTTTTTTCAAATAATTCAAAAAAAAAAAATCACCACATACAAGTTTAAAAATAAAAAAAAATCAAAAGTAAAAAATATTAAACTTACCTTCAAATAAAATTATTCGAAACAGCACTCAAAAATTGTAAAATCAAAATGACCACGTGATCGAAGCACGTGTTAATGTTGTTTTTGGATATGTTGTAAATAGTGTTAATTTCTCGCCGACGGTCATCTTCAATCGTAATCACACAAATGCTCTTCAATTACAAAACAACAAATAATAATGGTAGTAGCATACCCTCTAACAACTCTTTACATGATCTCCTGATACCTAAATCAATTTCCACACCCAATCAATAATATTCCACACAAACACACGTTGTTTTTTCTTCAGATTATAAAAGTTTCACACGAACACTCAGATGAGATGGATGATTGGATCCAAGTCAGAATACAACAACCATAATACACAAGACACAATAGAGTTATGAAAAAAAAAATCTATTCAGGAACATTTGCGCTATCATTTGTATGAGTGTGTTTGATTAGAGGTACCGTGAGATGAGACGAGATATGCGGACAGAGCACCTTTTATAAATTTAATAATAATAATTGTAATATCACTTGTATGGAAGCTGTGAGTTGTGTCCGACACTTTGGTATATTTCAATTCTAATTCGACAGAGTTATTGTATTTGTCAATCAATTTGTTACCACCTATGACGTCAAACACTATATTTTTTAATTAAAAATTTTGTCTTCTTTTCTTCCAGAAAATTCAAAATAATACAACAACAAAAAAACACCCTTCTTAATAATTATAAACTATATTTTCTGCGTCATATTTTGTATATTATCGAATAAAATTTTTGAAGCGCACTTGTTTTTTTTTAAATGAAATATTTTTTTATTGATTGTCGCAACTTTTTAAGAAAGAATAAAACCAGTAATTTAAAAAAAAAAAAAACCGTTATTTTTTTAATTTAAGTTTCACAATAGACACTTTCTGATTAAGTTTTGAAGGTCTCACTAGGGTCTCAAAACACTATGAAGAAGATGGTTTTGAACGTTTTGTTTCTTCACTAGTATGCCGAATTGAAGTAATATTTGTGATTACTTGTATGGTCTATGTATGTGATATGTACTAAAAATTTCAAACTGCTTCAATAATCCGCGAACTGTTTCACAGTTAAACTATGTAGTGTTTGTTTGTGTGTGTGTGTGTGTTTAGCTAGTTGATAGTTTAGCATATAATAATAAGCTTGTTGTATATATGTATGTTTTAAAATAATCAACTTCTTCAGAATGAATTTACTTTTGTTGTTCATTTACCAGGCGGGGATTATTATTCATTTTAGTACATGTGTACGTACTGTTTAATATCATTATTATTCGTACATATTCGTTGGTTTTTCTTTTCATTGAATTTTCTAGAAAATTCTAATAAAATTTCAAATTCGTCCCAATACCTAGATCAGTTTTTGTTGTATTATAAATACGTATTTCGACTACAAAGTAGTCATCATCAGTATCAATAAGTTAGTCGTAATTTACTGATTGACAATTAGAAATAGATAGAAAATCGAAATAAATAGATAAAAATAAAAAAAAAATTAAACAAAATAAGTTAAAATATAATAAATTTTATTGAAATTACTCTTGTTACAATAACTTTCATTCAATTTACTCTTGTTAATATCACTCTTATTAAAATTACTCTTATATTGTCTCAGGATATGTTATTCCTGAAACTGTCACCAAATTAGCAACGAATAACATATCCTGAGACAATATAAGAGTAATTTTAATGTGAGTGGTGTTAACAAGATTCAATCGAATGAAAGCAATTTTAACAAGAGTAATTTCAATAAAATTTATTATATTTTAATTTATTTTGTTTAATTTTCTTATTTATTATTATTTTGGTCTATTGATTTCGATTTTCTATCTATTTCTATTTGTCAAAGAGTAAATTACGACTAGCCAATTTATACTGACGATGACTACTTTGTAGTCGAAATACGTATTTATAATACAAAAACTGATCTAGGTATTGGGGAGAATTTGAAATTTTATTTCAAAACCTTAAAGTTCTCATTAATTATCATTTGATAATCTAATATTTCGAAAATTCTAATAAAAACAGTTTTATATTTAAAAAAAAATCAAGTAATGTAATAACTAACTGAGTTAATTGTTTGAATACCCAGTATATACTGAGTTTTATATCAATGTTTGAATTGTCCAAAAAAAATTCTTATGGTTTTAAAGATGGGCATATATTTTACTTTCCGATGAACATATGAGCACAAATTAAGAGAAAACCATTGCGTTTATAGAAAAATTTTTCAAACAAAAGGTGTTTATTTTAAAAAGGGAAAGATTTGTTATTAAATTTTTGTTATATATATATATATATCTATCTATCTATATATATATATATATATATATATATATATATATATATATATATATATATATAAATTATATTTATATACAAATTAATGCAATTTTGAAAAAAAAAAAGATTAACTATTATATTTCGAAAACAAAACGGTAAAACGCGATTTTTTTGTTTTAATTTAAGAAATATTTATCTTTACTATCTTAGTTTTTTTTTTAAATTCTGTCGATTTTTCAAAACAACAGATAATAGTTGGGTGGGCATGAAGTTTTACATGCTTCTAATGAGAGAGAATGATTACTTTGTTATTAATAATTATCTCGCGTTCTAAATGGTCAAAAATTCTGAAACTCGGTGATTTATTAGAAAACTTTATTTTTAGCCCGTGAAAAAAAAAATGCGCAAAATCTGCCGAAAAGTGATTTTATGCTGGAACTATCTTAACATGGGACTTCGTATCTCAGGCGTCTCGATAAATCCCAACTTCCGTAATGTTTTTTATTTTAGTGTCATTAAAATGAATTCCTTAAAAAGCGCAAGTAATAATAATAGTTATCGGTTCATTTAAACATTTATTGTATAATAATTGAAATGAAATTGAAAATTTTTATTTGTTTTTTTATTAAATTCCTAAGCATAAAAAAATTATAACAACTATTAATATCTAGGTGTAATTTTTCTCAAAGTATTTTCTACTTACAATACAAGGTCAACAACATTACGGACGTTGTGCCCGTACAGGCATGTACAGTTTTTGTTAATTTGGCAATGCAGTACTTAATATATATAGAGTTTATACACAAAAAAATCTCAAATTGGGTATTTGAAAAGTCAAGTTCGTTAATGGGTAAAAACGGACAAGGGGGAAAGGGGGTTAACAGGAAGGGAACAACATCAAATTTGGTATATCTACCTTAATATTTGAAAAATCGAAAAATTTATAAGGAGTAAAGTTGTAGGTACTTAGTTTTACTATAATTTTGTTTCTTATCATTTTTTCTATTACCCTAATATTGACAGAAATATTTACGAATTAAAATTGAAAGTTAAATTCCTCAATATCTTTGTACACATTAGAGTTTTTCGTTTGTTCTAATATTACGTGAGATATTTTATATTTGGTGTTTTCTGCTTTCTCCATGCCCCCTTTCTCCTTGACCTATACCATTTATTTATAAAATTGGTCTTTTGGCAAATACCAAAATCATAACAGATACGGCATTTCATTTTGATTAGACCAAAATTGTGGCCGCTAGAGTTATTTATGTAAACTAAGGAAATTCGCTAAGTTGACGCACTTCCTGCGTAACGAATTTTTTTTTTTTAATTTAAACCATTTAGATAATTCATTCTATCACTAAAAATCACGAATACATTTCTTTTTAATAGGGCCACTTTGTCAAAAATTCTTTCAAACCAATGATATATTGTTAATATAAGCATGAAAATAACAACTAATTGAGTTAATTGCTCAAATATCCGGTATATACTGAGTTTAGAAATAATTGTTTCGAACATATTTAGTGATACTTTCAGTAAAAAATGATGTTATTCCATGTGAATTTTGCTGAGTGGATAAGCATAATTGCTAATATATATATATATATATATATATATATATATATATATATATATATATATATATATATATATATATATATATATATATATATATATATATATATATATATTAGCAATTATGTTGTATGAAATATCACTAAATATGTTCGAAACAATTTTTTCTAAACTCAGTATATACCGGATATTTGAGCAATTAACTCAATTAGTTGTTATTTTCATGCTTATATTAACAATATATCATTGGTTTGAAAGAATTTTTGACAAAGTGGCCTAACGTCCTTATTCCACAAAATATGTATAAATCATTTTTCCACATATTGATACTAAATGGAAAAATTTGGAGTTTCATGTCGATTGTCGTGTACGCTCGGCTTCACAAGTGGTGAACATTTGATAAAATTTTATAATTATGATTTATGTCGAATCCGTTAGGTTTTTGCAAAGATATTTATAATGTGAGTTATTAGAGTAAATTTTTGAAAATGTTTATACGCTAGTAAAGCCATCTCGTGTTTTCTATTTTAAGTTATGGTTCTGTCAAAAATAAACATACAGCTTCCAAGAAGTGCAATTCGATATTTTTAGAAAAAAAAATATTTCTAAAGGGACAAAATTATGTACTATTTTTCATGTTTCTAATGTCTATGAAGAGATTGATGTCAATGATTCTCGCCGAATTTTTGGTACAGTATTAAGAGAAATACCTTTTCCACAAAAACATTTGTCACAAAGTTATTGTTATAATTCGTTGTAATTAACAATGTTATTAATTATAACAACAGTTTTATGTGAACATTTCAAATTAATTGTGACATTATGATTGTAGAAGTGTGTATACGCTAGTAGTATGTATACTGTACCAAAAATTCGCCGAAAATCATTGACATCAATCTCTTCATAGACATTAGAAACATGAAAACTAGTATATAATTTTGTACTTTTAGAAATACTTTTTGTTTCTAAAAATATCTAATTGCACTTCTTGGAAGCTGCACATAAATTTTTTTACTGACAATGTATGTAATTATTTCTTTATAGTTAAAATTAAAGTTGACTTTTTACATGTATATCCGTATGTTTACGAATTTTGACAGAACCATAACTTAAAATAAAAAGCACGAGACGGCGCAGAGGTCACCCGCCAAAAATACTTTACTAGTGTATACAAAAATTTATATGTAAATAAATTGACAATTTGCTGACTTGAAAATATTTGTTTATGATCAAGGTTACGTGATGACATTCGCAAAATGTGTTTTGTTGTTTTTTACATAATTATCTATTTTTAAATTATTATAATAATTATGAAAATACATTGGTGGGGATTATGAAACCAGGCGCGGATCTACAGTTAAAGTTTGGGGTGGGGGGAAGGGTTTACAGACTAAAAAAAAATTAATTAGAATAAGTAAAAAATCTTATTTTCTTAAAAATTTTAATAAATTATCCAATAAAAAAATTTTCGATTTTGAAATTCGTATTATTTCAATTACTAAAGCACTAAAAAGAGTATTAATCTTGGGAAAATAATTTTTATTATTATTGTTGAAAAACTTTCAAATTCAGAATTAGTATTAAAGAAAACTAGGTTTTTTCAACTAATTAAATATTTGAATGGTCAATTTTTACAACTGGAAATAAAGTTTTATTTATGTTTAAAAAGTAAATAAATACAATGAAAACAAAAGTTTATAAAGAACTTATCAATAAAAAGAAGATATCAATATTCGAATAATTGCTAAAGATAATTTTATTTAATTGATAATTGAATTAATTTTCTTCAGATAGTTCTTTTTATTCTTAATTTTTTTTAAATATCATTGAAAATTATTTTGAATAATTAATTAAACTTATATCAAATCAACCATAATTATCAATAACCAATTGGAAAATATTTGCTACTCATGAATTGATAAAGAATGATTAAACATTAGCATTTTTTCAGTAGTCATAAATTACGTAACACTCTAGATTTCATTACCACCATTTAATTATTTCAATGTAGGATTTGAGTAAGAAGCAATAAAATTATACTTAAAAAATTAATTATATTTAGTTTGGGGGGGGGGGGGCTTGTTGTGTGTGTTCTTAAGCAAAAAAGTAAGGTCAAATTCGTTATTGGGAAAAATCAGAACATGTTTCGCGCATTTAATTAAGGGATTGAACTTTCAGAAAAGATAGTACATATAGTGAAAGAACTACCTTAAAGAACCTTCGGCCGTGAGAAACACCGATCTAGACGTCCTAGATGATTATTTCAAAAGATATTGAAAATTTCTTTTGACACTCGTAATTAATTAATGAACGGGATTCTTTCTTTTTATGATATCTTTGTCAAAAATTATTTCCCGTCTAGCACGGTCTAAAGAAAACTGTTAATTAAAACTGTTGTCAATTAGAATACCTTGCATTAGTGGCAAGTTAAATGTATAAATAAAAAAAAACACGTATTATATATTTATACGATTGGAATGTACAAATAACAATAATAATAATAATGATAATATATTGTATAGTCATAACCGTCAACTGAATACATAACTGTTAAAAGTAGCAAACATATACAGCCTACACATGTACTTAATGATTTACAGTTCAAGCCAAATACAATGCCTATCAAATAAAATATTGTACTTAGCAATCAAACAAATTTATGTATTTGTTCAAGTACAATCTTTCGTCATATTTTTAAACAAAAACAAAAAATAAGACCCAATATTACTGGGTTTCAACAAAAATTTCATCAAATTCGGTTAAAAATTAGCTAAAATATTGGATTTTTGTACTTGGTGACGACATCCAAATCTATAACAATTAACTTTGACCAAGTACTGGCATATTTTGCCTGATTTTAAGAAACTTAGTATTGATTTACACTAAGTTTGGATCATACTTTTCATATTTTATGATAAATTTAACATATCTCTAATAGATTTCCAGATTGGGGAAGCATGGTTCCCACATATGATGCAAAACTGCGTGCAAACTAATTTCTACTACCAAAAATAGAAAGTGTGACTCAAAATAACTTGGTTTAAAAAAAAATTTCATCGAAATCGGTTAATATTTAAAAAATTGGATTTTTGAACTTGATTACGTCATCAGAATCAATAAAAATTAATTTTGACCTAGTACAGGTATATTTTATCCGGTTTTTAGAAACTTAGTATTAATTTACACTAAATTTGGGTCACACTTTCCAAATTTTATGTCAAATTTAACATATCTCTAATAGATTTCCGAATTGGGGAGTTGTGGTTTTAATATGTTATACAAAGGTGGGCGTAAGCTAATTTTTACTACCAGAAATGAAAAATACGTCCCAAAATTACTGGATTAAAAAAAAAATTTCATCAAAATCGTTTAAAATTTAACTAAAATATATAAAAAATTGGATTTTTGTATTTGATGACGTCTTTAGAATCCATAAAAATTAACTTTAACTTAGTAGAGGCATATTTTATCCGGATTTATACTAAATTTGGATCATACTTTCCAAAATTTATGTTAAATTTAACATATCTCTAATAGATTTTCAGATGGGAGGATCGTGGTACCCACAAATGATACAAAGGTGTCAGAAAATTAAACATAATAAATGTCTTTTTCTGTCATTTAAAAAAAAATAAATATAGCTCTCTGTTATACGCTGTTACAGATTCCGTATCCCAGTGACTAGTTTTGACGATGACAGCCTGTATAATTGATTACTTAATTACTTAGATATTAAATTTGCAAATGACTAATAAGTGATGATGACTTGATAGATGACATAAACTGTATATACTAAAAAATCATATTGTATATAATTTTCTTAAAAACCCCATCAAAAAGTATAAGAAGAATTCACAATATAGTTAAGTTAAGTTAACTAAAGTACAAAATCAACCTACATAATAATAATAATAATCCAACCAACAATTAGAGTACTTAAATATAGAATAGATTATATAGAAGAAGGAATAGTGAATTATCTACACATTATTATTTACTTTACTTGAAATTCCTCTTCATTTAATTATTATCAAATTTACGAATATCATTAAGACATCTATCTATCTATTATCATATTTTATACATATATATTAAGATATATTTATTTAAGAACACGTGTATTACAACTATTTATAGAAACAAATCACATTTCTACATAATTCACATGCCAATTATTTTATTGGATACAGGCGTTAATCTAATTTGGACAAAATTTTTTTAGACAACAATATCCTGACTCCAAAATGTCAAATTAGAAAAAAAGGTACTTTTCAAACGCTTCTAAAAAGCGCGTCATGTTGTATGACGTCATTAACCAGTGATATCTTAGTCAATGCATATCTCATCACGAGTGTCAACGATATATAGTTTCGTCGAGCTAATTTGACAATGAAATTAATTCATCTAACACTGTATGTGCTCGATTTGTAGTTTCTACGTAGATGAAAAAAACTACGTGGAAAATAGCGGATTTACAATAAATCAATTCTGGTTAATAACGATTGGCGTCAATCATCCCAACTTCCAGTGTTTTCGACGATGGCGTAAAAACTGTAGAAACTGGTCACGTGGCCGATCTAGTGGTCCATTTCGACGTCCGGTACCAGCGTCGAGGGTCATTATGAAATTGTACCTAAAAAGGAGATGGCGACAATTTTTTTAGCTGCCTAAGGCGGCTAATTGTCTTAATCCGCTACGGCTAATTACGTCACATTCTATCACGTCGCGTATTAAATGCGAGCTGATTTTACGACGATTTTAAATAATATTTGCAATAAGGAAAAAAAGGTAAGTTAAAATTTTCCAGATTACTCCATTATCGGTTTTGCAAACAGTTTTCGAAATGTATCGCATTATTAGAAGTCTTTCCAAATCCAGAAAGCATTTCCGCATAAATTTATCCGGGTTTTTAGTAGATGGGCGTATTTCCGTAAAAAAAGTTTTTATTTTGTAACTAGTTGAAAAAAAAAAGGAAATTGTGTTTGTAATTTGTTAGTGATAGGATAATAAATAACCCATATATTAAATACAACGTTGCCAAATTAACATTATCAGTCCCTTTTACTTTTATAGTATAAAAGAACAATTTAAGTTTGATTATCATTAAGATTTACTATCATATTTTATACATATATTTAAGAACTCGTGGATTACTAATTAAATGCTTTTATTTATAGACACAAATCAGACTTTAATACCTTAATTCACATGACAATTATTTTATTGGAAACAGGCGTGATTACTTCTAACTGTTCCAGAATGTTAATTATAAATTTAAGAACTGTTAGGCCATCTTTTTACGATTTTATAGCTTCTTGCACCCTTTATACTTATTTGAGACACATGGTACATAATTAACCAGGAGTTTTTTTTTCCATAGGTATTGAAAATTCATCAACAAAAGAGATAATGAACGATGATTTATACTTATTCATTATTGTACCTATGTGAAATAATCATTTACCAAAATAATTGATGTTTAATACATATTATTGGAGCTTGATAACAAAACGATCATCGGCATTCATTACAACACAGAATGGGAGACTGAGTTTATAGATGAATGAATTTTCATAATGATCCGATCAAGGTTACACAACGAAAAATTTATTATAAACTATTCCGGATATCTATTATTTATTCTGATTTTATTTTTATTATATTTTTTATTTAATGGTATTGTTTTTCTTATTCACATCGTTAATACCTGTGTGAGCTGTGACTAACTCAATTGATAAACGTTAGACGTCATGAAAATTTATGTGAATGGAAATTGAAATTACAGTGGAACTTCTAGAAAATTCTAAAATGATGAAAATTAAATTTATAAACCTTTTATTCAATGATGATATCATGAAGAATAGATATATTAGGAGAGCG
This sequence comes from Nineta flava, assembly GCA_963920215.1. NCBI lineage: Eukaryota > Metazoa > Arthropoda > Insecta > Neuroptera > Chrysopidae > Nineta > Nineta flava. The sequence goes on from OY986041.1 coordinate 119,591,613, forward strand.
AACGTAATGTTAAAAAAACGGTCAAGAATTGGTGTAACTATCTTTTATCAGTAGGGGTCACTGGTCTCAGTGCCGTACGGAATTTAAATGTTTAAATGTAAGCGCCAAGAAATAACTTTCATTCAGTTAAAAAGAAGTCTTAGTTTTATAGATAATAAAAAAATTGTTTTCGATTATCAAGTAATAATTAAATAAATATTAATAATAGAGAATTCTTAATAATCTGCAATAAATTAAAAGATGAAGAATCATAGTGATAATTGCAATTAATAATTACAAATATATGTTTACAATACTAACATATATTAGATAAAGAAAGAAGATGACAACCGGTAATTACAGACCATATTCCTTTCGTAAATGCAGACACGCATTCCTAACCTTAAACAACCTTCCACTCATAGATATATAACAGTATATGTATGCTTTCCCTGTACAACATCGTCCCATTTTTTCACATTTATAAAATTAAACAATTTTTATACTTACAATTTTTATTTGTAAGATGTGATAACCGTTGATTTTAATATGTAATAATAATAATAATTCCGTACGGGAAGATTCGCACTGCCGCTAGTGGCGAAAATAATAACTATGATCTCTACACGTTTTTGAGGACACAAACAGACGAAATGCCTATGTCGTTCAATCTCCTATTTATCTATTCTTCATGGATGATATAAACAAATTTATGTTAAAATATTGACAGTTAGATGGCGCTTAACTATAATAGGTTATGTTATATTGCGCTCAACTGTCAAATTGATAAATATGTCTAACATCACGTGAAAAAACGTAGCGATAAAAACTAAACTATGTAAGTATCGATACATGATTTAAACTTCTGAATAATTTGTTCTGACCGCCTAGATATCGCCATATCAAATACATAAGAATCATGGATACAAAAATTACACGATAAGGTATTTGTTTTATTACGATTTAGAAGTTTTACTTCCGTTTTTCACAATTTTTATATTTCGGTTAGCTTGCGTTATTACTCTTAAAAGAGGTTAGGGTCAAGTGGTCAATTTATCCAATTTATCGATATATCAACTATCGATATTAATATTTCTTTTGTCGCTCATTTCAGTCACATTGACGCTGCGACTTATCGCTACATTTTTATATCCGGTGTATGTCAATATACAAGGGTATATTTAGTCCCGACTTTGTAACGCTTGATAATATTTATCGCATACATAAATGTTTGGAATAGGTGTTCATAAAATGGCCTAATTCGGCCATTTTCGCATGTCCGTCCGTCTGTGAACACAAAAACTCAAAAACGAAAAGAGATAACGAACTGAACTTTTGTCTGTGTGTTATAAAGCTAAAAAGTAAGATCAAGTTCGTGAATGGGCAAAATCTGACAATGTTTGGGCAAAAATGTTCATTAATAAAAACGTAAAAGAAAAATTTAAAAAAATATAATGTTCGTTTAAAAAAAATAAAGAACTCTTGTTTGAAACATCTTTTCATAAACTCAGTATATACCGGGTATTTGGGCAATTAACTCAATTCATTTATCATTTTTTTAAATGTACTTTCTGTTGTAATTTGATTTTTTTGATAAAAAAGTAAGAAGTGTTTTGTAACGGAATTGAATCAGAAAAATTTAATCGTAACCAGCGCTGAAAAATCATAATTTTATTACAATTTGGATTTTATTATCACTATTGGGAAATTATTTTAACTAATGTATCGTACTTTAACCAACGCCATGGGTTACGCTAGGTCTAAATTAGCTTAAAACAAAGTTTATATCAAAATCGGGGACAAAAATATTTTGTTCAATTTTTGCGATTTTTCTAAGGGGTACCTTGAAAAAATGCGAAAAAAGTGAAGAAAATTTTTGCTCTCGTTTTTAATATTAATCATTTTCTAGAGTAATTTTGACCCAAACAGAACGAAAATCAGGTTCATTTTAACGTCTGACCAACACATTTAAAAATTTTCCCTTCTCAATTCATACAGTTTTAAATTTTAGCACGATGGGTCTGATTTCTTGAAAACCGTTAATCATATCGTATTTTAATCAACGCCATCGGTTTCGCTACGTCTAAATTAGCTTAAAACAAAGTTTATATCAAATCGGGGGCAAAAAAATTTTGTTCAATTTTTTCGATTTTTTTAAGGGGTACCCCTTAGAAAAAATGCGAAAAAAGTGAAGAAAATTTTTGTTCTCATTTTTAATAATAATCATTTTCTAGGGTAATTTTGACCCAAACAGAACGAAAATCAGGTTCATTTTAACGTCTGGCCAACACATTTCATAATTTTCTCTTCTCAATTCATACAGTTTTGAATTTTAGCACGATGGGTCTGATCTCTTGAAAACCGTTAATCGGATCGTATTTTAATCAACGCCATCGGTTTCGCGGGGTCTAAATTAGCTTAAAACAAAGTTTATATCAAAATCGGGAACAAAAAAATTTTGTTCAATTTTTGCGATTTTTTTAAGGGGTGCCCCTTGGAAAAAATGCGAAAAAAGTGAAGAAAATTTTTGCTCTCGTTTTTAATAATAATCATTTTCTAGGGTAATTTTGACCCAAACATAACGAAAATCAGGTTCATTTTAACGTCTGACCAACACATTTCAAAATTTTCCCTTCTCAATTCATACAGTTTTGAATTTCAGCACGATGGGTCTGATCTCTTGAAAACCGTTAATCGTATCGTATTTTAATCAACGCCATCGGTTTCGCTACGTCTAAATTAGCTTAAAACAAAGTTTATATCAAAATCGGAAACAAAAAAATTTTGTTCAATTTTTGCGATTTTTCTTTTCATAAACTCAATATATACCGGGTATGTAAGCAATTAACTCAGTTAGTTGCTATTTTCACTTGTTTCATATCGTTTGAAATTTAACATTGTATCAAGTGACTTACGGTAGTTCCAGTACTGTCTTATTTAATCAAGACAAAAAACCGGTTTGATTTTATTATAGAACAAATACATATACACACATACACAACATAGATATATTCACTATTCATAAATACAAATTAATGTAATTTTGGAATAATTTTAAACTTTTTTATTTCGAAAACAAAACGGTAAAATGCGATTTTTTTTTAAAATTCTGTCGAGTATTTTTTTTAATATAACAGATAATAGTTGGGTGGGCATGAAGTTTACATGCTTCTAATGAGAGAGAGTGAGAGAGAATAATAACTTTGATATTAATTCTCGCGTTCTAAACGCTCAAAAATTCTGAAACTTCTGGATTTATTAGAAAACATTATTTTTAGCCTGTGAAAAAAATGAGCAAAATTTGTCGAAAAGTGGTTTCATGCTGGAACATTCCTTAATTTGTCGCTAAAAACAACTGTTCATACTTCTTAATATGCACCAAAATGAAAAAAAATGCAGTATGCAGTGAATTTCTCAAATATGTCAAAAGTATGCATTATTAAATTTCATATTTAGCCGTGTTGATTTCTAATCAACACAGAGAAACCCAATGGAGAAACAAAACGTCAAATTTTGTGTCAAATAAACCAAATATCAAGATTACATATTTGCGCCTCTAGTGACATAAATTGACTTTAAGGTTGCCTATTGTCAATCGATTACATAGGTAGTAGTTGTAGAGGAGGCGAGGCCGAAGCCTGTAAAGTAGGCCTTTCTAGACTTTTTTAACGACCGTTTATATTATTACTTAACTGCATGAGTAGCGTTCATTTTTAAAATTTTACAATTGATTTATGCCGAATATATTCGATTTTCGCAAAAATGTTGAAAAAAAAGTTGTTGGCATTTTTATAACAAACAATTTTTATTTGAAACATTTTTTCGAAAATCTATTCTATAGTTCAAATTCCTTGAAATAATGGGTTTTTGTTGGGATACGGTTTAAAAGGAATCAGAATAACGGCAATCTTGAATAATTGTTCCATTTCGAAGTAGAATTTTTATAATAAAATAATTAAATCTCCGAAGTCATTTTTACTCTATATATCATTAATAATAGTAATAAGCTCCCTGTAACTCCATCAGGAGCGCATAGGGTTTCAACCATACAACGCCACCGTATTTATATACATATCATTATTGTCTAAGATTTAGTTCGTATAAATAACTGGAAAAAAATTCTTAACAAGGTAAGAAAATTTCATAAAAATTTGAAATTATGTAATTTTTACAATAAATACAAATTGTGTCAAATACCATTTCTTCATAATGATTTATAAGTACATTCTTCTAAAAGAATTACATGCCCACATTGCGACCTTATATATTTATTACCTATTCAGAGAGAAAGTTGCTGACAATCAAATAAATCTTCAATTTATAAGATTATTATAGAAAACCATCTGAAGTACACTTTATGACATTATTATCACATACATATAAACAAAATTTCCAAATTATTGGCTAATTAATAATTAAAATATACCCAATATAATTAATAATTATATGAACGATATTAAGCCCGATTTATATTCGTCGTGTTCAGAGTAACCAATAGCACTTATCATTTATATCTACTATGGTGGACGTTAAAGAGTAATAATTAAAATCAGGTTGGACATGCAAGGACAGTGGGAACATCAATCATCTCAGACCCTGTTTTTGAAATGGGCACATATATACTTCCCAAAATATACTCCTTCTCAAAACCTTTCACTGTAGTCTGTAATAGGGACATGTGGGCGGAAGGAGAACTACCCTATCTCAAGAAAGGAATCGTCTAATATACAGATGGATCCAAAACTGAAGAAGGGGTCGGGGTGGGAATCTACACGGTGAAAAACCCAAAGCAAACATAAGCCTCAACTTGGGGAAATATGCCACAGTCTTTCAAGCAGAAGTCTACGCAATACTGGCTTGGGTTCGTGAGAACCTACGTAGGCTACATAAACCAGAACATATGTGTTCTCTCGGACAGTCAAACTGCTCTAAAAGCCTTATCTGGAAGGTCACCTCGGGGGTAGTCAATGATTGTCTGGAGGAACTGCTGGAGCTGGCAAAACGGAACAATGTTAAATTGATCTGGGTGCCGCGTCGCGGTGGTTTCGAAGGAAACGAAAAAGCAGATACCTAAGCAAAGAAGGGATTCGGAATACCCTTCATAGGCCCAGAGTCTATTTTAGGAATTCCAAGGATTGCATGTAAACAGGTGATCAACGAGTGGATAAATGCTAAACACCGTGATCACTGGGAAAATATACCGCAGAAAAAGATCAGGAAAATACTGCTTCGGAATGCAACCAAGAGGCTATCTCTCGATGCACTGAAGATAAATTCTATTTGAAACAAGATGTCTACTATTTAGATTAAACAATTTATGTTACAAATTAAAACTGTGAAAAGGATAATGCACCCACTAGGGCTCAAACCATAGACCTCATGCATACATTTTTTATTCACATACATTTTTATTTGTACGGGAATAACATCTCACTGTTATTTACAAATTAATTACTGTTTTTTTTGTAAACTTATTATGTCAGAATACTAAATACAAGTTAAATCGTTTGCGATTTTTTAAATTGTATTAGAAGCAACGAGATATCCACTCGGATGTTAAATGATGCTCAGCGCTTAGTTACTCAAAACACGAGCATTAGTCGAATAATTCAGTTTGTTTACTTTGGTATATTATTTTCAAATCATTTTGATTCAAATTTCCTACACATGATAAGAAGGGATCATTGTGCCTAATATACAAAGCCAATAATTTCGATGAAAAGTATTTAAATTTTCCTAAAATTTATTCGACTAATATAAATGAAGCTTAAAATACTAAATATCTGTTATTAGAAACAAAAAAAAAGAAGCTAGTATTAATTTTTAAGAATAATTTCTGATAAAAATATTTAATTATATGGCTTTGTTTGTAAATAAAGTAATAAAAAATTGTATAATATAATATTTATTCTTACCTGTTCACGTGGCTGCAAATCTTTAAAATAATTGATATCTTGTCCATTGATTGTAATCTTTCCCGTTCCTGGTGAATACATTGTAACATGACCTCGAGCTGTTTTTCTCAAGCACTCTACCAAAACGAAAGAAAATGTCAGATAATTTATACAATATGAGAAAAAATAATTTCTTGATATTTTAATTTATTGATTCGATAAAAAAACAATAATAATGAAAAATATCCTATCTAATTTTCTTGAATATTTTCTATTATATATCAGTCCGACCAAAATTATCGCCAAAAACTGAATCCAAAAGATAGACTAGCTAATTCATACCGATTATGACTACTTTGCAGGCGAATACTAATACATATTTATACAAAACAAATAATTGATCTAGGAATTGGGGCAAATTTTGAAATTTAATTTTAAAAACCATAGAGTTCTCTTTGATTAAATTTGATAATCTTTATATAGGCTAAGTCCTTAGACCTTTAAGGTTGATCGGACACATGCATAGGTAAAATCGGCAATGAATATATAAAAATATGAATTTTTGATATGTTATTAATTGCTAACTCATACGTATAAAATAATTTTTTTTTAAAATCAGATGATAGGTTTTCATGTAATTAATCATTAAAAATTGGAATTTTAACATGTTGTGAATAGCAAATGTTGAATGAACGCATACATTTTCGATAATGTTGGCTTAATGTTACCTTCTATAGATTAAAAAGTAAAAAACTTCTACTTTTATAAATTAAATCACGTACATTACGTTTAAAATTTAGAAAAATAGTCTGACGAAGAGTTTTCTAAATATCTTAATTAAAAAGATAAAAAGTTCACAGAAAGTTTCGTCCGTAGTAATTAAATAATTACACAAATCCTATTACTAGTGATGTTAGATGCTATCTAAATTTAAATAATTAATTTACAGATTAATATTTTTAATTTCTGTTAAAAAAAGTGTTTCTGTCTATTATGATTTGCTGGGTACTGTCCGTTCAACCTTAATATTATAATTTAAATCTTTTTGTCAAATTTACCATAAGTTGTAACAAAAGCTCGTCCATTTTCATCATATTGTAATTTTGGTATGGCATACTTGGATGTTTGAGCCATTAAAGCTCTTCGATAATTTTGAACAAAATCGTTAATACGATATGCAAATGGATGTGTCGCTAATCGATCAAATACCATCACGAATTGTTCATAATCTCGATCAGTTATAGGTTCTAGAAGCATCTTACTCAATTCATCTTGCGATAACCAACTTGAACCAGCTAATTGTCTGTAAAACAATGATTTCAATGAAATAACTTTCAAATCAAAAACTACAAAATTTAGAAACGAATGAACTTATAACAATTAAGCTTACATAGATTTCGTGGGATCTGGTCGAGTTCCATTTCTATTCGAAGCATCTTCAAATTTGTTTAAGTCTTGAATTTTATTTACGATGTCCTACAACAAATTATTAGAAAGATTAAATCCAATTGACTGATAAATTTAATGTGGATGAAGTTGAAATCACACATTTAAGTCAAAATTATGAAAATTGGGGATACAGAATGTCAAATCCCTTAGGTCGAACGTTCAAATGATCCGTTCAAAATTATCATAGAAAACGATTTTCAATAAAATCGAGAACAAACAAATTTTTTTCATTTTTTCGAAAAAGGTCTTATGCTTTTAAAAAAATTGCAAAAATTTTTAATTCATTCTCCGATTTTGATAAACAGTATATTTGAACACGGTAAAAACGATAACGTTGGTTAAAATACGATCTGTCTTATGGTTCTAAGATATTAAATTTGAAAAAAATTTGTGTTTTCGATTTTACAGAGTCATTTCTAGTAAACGTTCAATCTATGCAGTTTGATATATGGAGATCTGTATATAGTGGTCGTGTTGTGTCCACATCATATACTAATGAGAACTCTAGGTCTAGTGTTTAGATTTGCTCTCTGGAGGACAATTTGAAACTAGAGCCAGGAGTTCTATGTGTCCTGCCTCAACCCCCGTGACATACTCTTCGGTTGACAAGTTCGCACTCTGGTGAATAACATAAAAACTACTGCCAGAGATCTCAAGACTTTAATTAATTAATATAAATTTCAACATTTCGCAAATCATGCATGTACAGCCTTACACGACTGCAAAGAAAACGTAACGTTAAACAACGTGATCACTGCAAGAAATGCATCCAAGAGACTGCCCCTAGATGCACTCAACCTGAACTAGATACAACTTCGAAAATGGACCACAATGAGGTCCAATAAATTCCATTATGTGCAGATTGTGCGGCGACTAGGAAGAAACATCCAGCCACATCATATTTAACTTCGAATCTCTCGGTTACATATATTCGGTTCACCTCGAATATATGAACCTTCTGAAAAACCTGATAAGCAAGCTCCTGGCTATTATATATAGGAGAAGCGAACCTCGTCAGACTGAAGTATAAGGGAGGACACAATGGACCTTAAGGTTGAAGTGCAATTTTCATTCCCCAAGATTTATCTATCTATGTATCTAACTATAAATATGTAATTCTGTACTAAAAACTTACATGTAGTAATTGATAATAATTCGGTTTTCCAGTAAAAAATAAGAAATGATAAGGCCGTCCAGTTTCATCAAATTCAGCTGCTTTCCTCTGAGGAAATATCTCCTCCGGATGTTTCATACAAGGACGAGCTTTAGGATCATAAATTCCAGATGGAAATAGATATTCAATTGCATTCTAAAAATGTGTAATTCAAATTTGAAATCATGAACTAAAAGTGATTACGATATCCAAAGTGACAAAAAGTAATAATGTGGAAATTTTCTAGTTATTAGTTTGTTGGAAGAACTTTTCAGATCGATATGTTTTAAGAAGTTAAAATTTATCCACAAACATGCACTGTTGCATAACAGATATTGGAACATCAAACATCTCGTAAACTAATCGAGATATCATTTTTTGGTAATTTTTTAAGGAATAATTCATTTTTTATTTAAATTTATGGTTAAAAAGTTTATAACAATCCGTTTTGAAAATTTATCACCTCGAATATCGTAATCTTATCAACTAAAGTCATTCGTACATCAATGTCATCTTGCGTAAATGTTTCTGGATCTTCACCCATCATATTAGCCAAATGACGTCTTCCAATTTGATATTCTGTATTTTGTTGTTTCATAAATTCATCATGTTCTTTGGCACGTTCCAAATACGCCTTCATTGCTTTACTGGTTTTCTTTTGTGGAACAGTTGTAGTAATTTGTAGGGTTTTATCAGAGTCTGGAGTTATAGTGCTGTATTTAACACCATTAATATTGAAATTCATCTAAAGATTTAAATACAAATTAATAAATTCTCATTATTGTAAGGAATATAAAAAATTCTATTGGCAAAAAATACTCACCAATTGATTACAAATTGCTGAAACCACATCACTGGAACATGCTAAGGGTTTGAATCCAGTTTTGTATTGAGAAAAAAGTCTTAATGAAGTTAACATTTTGTCTTTTTCTACTTATTTTCAAATTTTAATTTATAAAAATTTTATTTATATTTAAATTAAGCGCTCATTTTAACAATCAAAATATGTAGTATTTTCTAACATAACCTAGAAAAAATTAAATTTTAAAAATTTAATAAAACGAAAGTACAAAAACAATCGAAATAAGTTATAAAATAAATATTTTGAATACTTTATCTTACTTTTTGCTCAGTTTAACGTTAAACACTTAAAAATAGCTTAAATTATCTAAAATAAATATAAACTTTTGTAGCTCTCGTATGAATTTCACTTGACCACTGAATATAATAATTTATGGAATGTGAAATGAGTGATGAAAACCCAAAGTTTTTAATTTTTCAATTTAAAATAAATTAAACTACAAACCTTAAACTTTATCCCAGTTTGTAAAATTAGAAGTTTTATACTTTGTAAATTATATGAATTGATTTAATTGTCTTCTTACGAAAAACCTGTAAATCGTTTTAAAAAGATACAATTTTAATTAAAGAAAGGATTTGATCCATCGCGTATTAACTAAACAAAACATAAATATCAAGAATAATAAATAAAATTACGTCTTTTTGAGAGACGAAACAATAATTTTGTTATCTAAATTTTTAAGCTACTCAATGGTCCCACAAATTACAATCCAGTAATATTTGTTTCAATCAGTAGATTCTACCGTCTGATTGTGTAAACCATGAAGAATAGATATATTAGGAGATTGAACGACATAGGCAATTCGTCTGTTTTTGTGTCCTCAAAAACGTGTAGAGATCATAGTTATTATTTTCGCCACTAGCGGCAGTGCGAATCTGCCCGTACGGAATTATTATTATTATTACATATTAAAATCAACGGTTATCACTTTTTACAAATAAAAATTGTCAATATAAAAATTGTTTAATTTTATAAATATGAAAAAATGGGACGATGTTGTACAGGGAAAGCATAGATATACTGTTATATATCTATGAGTGGAAAGTTGTTTAAGGTTAGGAATGCGTGTCTGCATTTACGAAAGGAATATGGTCTGTAATTACCGGTTGTCATCTTCTTTCTTTATCTAATATATGTTAGTATTGTGAACATATATTTGTAATTATTAATTGCAATTATCACTATGATTCTTCATCTTTGAATTGATTGCAGATTATTAAGAATTCTCTATTATTAATATTTATTTAATTATTACTTGATAATCGAAAACAATTTTTTATTATCTATAAAACTAAGACTTCTTATAAACTGAATGTGAAAGTGATTTCTTGGCGCCTACATTTAAACATTTAAATTCCGTACGGCACTGAGACCAGTGACCTCTACTGATAAAAGATAGTTACACCAATTCTTGACCGTTTTTTTAACATTACGTTCGCTCTCCTAATATATCTATTCTTCATGGTGTAAACACTTTGAAATTTGTATTTTATAATTTAAAAAAAATAAAGATCATATAAAAATGCCATCGTATGAATTAATGGTACTTTTACGAGTTATGCCCAAAGTAAGTTTATTTCAACATCAATTTATTTTTAAGTAAAATTGAAAAAAATATTTTATAAACGTAACCTAACTTTTATAAAATTAAAAATTGCAAATTATTTTAGAATGAAATTGTATCAACTTTACGAAGGACAGCAGATGCAATTTTCGAAAAAGGTGGTATTATACGAAAATTAGAAAATTTAGGTACGAATCCCATACCATACAAAACAAGTGCACATGGGTTGGTACATACTAAAGCAAGGTAAATAAATGAAGCTTTGCAAAATATTCTTTTTTGATTAAAATCAATTATAATCTATTTTAGTTATTTCTTATTTGAATTTGATTCACCTCCGAATACGATAGCCGATTTATCTGAATTTTATGGTCGAGATATTGATATTGTACGCCGAAGAGTTTTTAAATTACCTGATCCTACGGAAGAAAAAATCAAAGAATGTACACTACATGATGAAATATTACCACCAGCGTATAGAAAATCAGTTCAAGAAATGATAGCTGTCGGAAAAAAACATGCGAATAAAAATAAATTTAAATATAATTCAGGATTAGATTATTATCCGTTCCAAAAATAATTTTGTAACATTGATAGTGGAATAGTAATTTTTTGTATATATCTTGTAGGTTTTAATTTTTATGCAAATTTCGTACATAATTATTGATTCAGTTAGAATTTCTAATAAACTAATCAAATGTATTGTTTTTGGTTGATAGTTTGTTGAAATCTGTAAAAGACTACGTTTCAGACTTAATAAACTAATGTTGTTTAAGACTTACAGAGCGCATGTCGAAGCGTTATTCTTTTTTTTTTTATATAATAAGAGGTAACGCGAAACAACTTTTTGCTCATTCTCGTTTAATTATGAGTCAAAAATAGATTTGCAACGGAAAGTGGGCGAATTACTTCATAACGCCTAAAATATTTTGACCAAGCTGTTGGTCAAAAGTAGAAGATTTAGATCGACTTTTTGAAATACGATTATTTTATAGTTGTTTTAAAATTGAAATTTCATTTTTAGTTACAAATACCGATACGACGAATAGAAGAGATCATATTTATATCAATAAATTTTAATATATATACATAACAAAGTTGTTTTTCTTGCGTAGATTGTGGAAATTACATATTTATTTAAAACTAACCCGACTTTCTTGCATTAAATTACTATTTTATTGTTTTTTAATGTTCGATTTCTTTCACTTATATAGTGTAGAGATATTGGATAAAACCGAAGCCATTGCTTATTTGTATCACGAATACTTTATGAATTATAATTCTTCATATAACTCTGGAACTTGATGGATGGAAATATTTAATTTGTTCATTAATTTCTTTAAAATTGTTATGAAACAAAAATTAACCTAATACCAGTGTTATTATCTTTATTAGGAACAAATTTGAAGTCCAGGATATCAGTTATTTTATAAAACAAAACCATGAAGTCGATATTTAGTTACTTCTGAATTGTATCGATTTGAAACTGCAAATTGAGTCATTGATATATCCTAGAGGAATAGAGCTATCCTATTCAATTTCAGGAAACATCAACTATCAGAGAAAAAAGATTGAGAGAAATCCATGTTTTAGACTAAAGTTGTTAAGGACAAAATTGTAGAATACTTAGATTATGCAGAATAATTTTGAATCTTTTATTACGTTATCGTTACACTCAAATAACCGTAGAAATAACGTTGAAATAGACAAAATTGAGATATTTATTTTAGAGATATACAATAACTGCCGGAATATTTTTGTTACCGTTTAAGATATCCACTTCGAAAATTCACCCCATTATGTACAAATAAAAAAAAATTTTTAATCCTCAGATAACAACTGAATGTTTTTAAAGAAATACAAATAATAATTTTTTCTTGCATATTAAAAATCAAAGATTTATTCTTTTTACAACGATACCATGAAAAACTGTGGATCAAAAAGGGTACCGTTGACTTTCCAACGGGTATTTACTATTTAGTCTCGTTTTTAATTATAAACATTTGAAAAAAAATGTTGATTTCCGTTTTTAATGTATTGCGCCCCATCAATCTTTTTTTTAATATAAAAAACAACGATTAAAGATTTTCAATTGTTTTATTGTTTTGTTTATGATTTAACATCAGACTCTAGAGTGAGTGGGGGATACATTTATGATATGATAAACAATTTTAATGAATGAATAAATGCATTTACTAAAAAGATCTCTTGCAAGACATTTAAATAAGTCAAAGTAATAAATAGATACAAGTGAAAAGCTTTAGATTGTGTTATGTAAAACGATACAATATAATATTAAGTAATATTTTAGAACAAAACGTATTGTATTCTAGTAGAACATTACATATATTATATAGTGTTGTAGTGACCTGGTGACTGGAGTAATGACATCATCAAGTGAACAGTATGGACGTCTTGGCGCCTCTATCTAGTGTCGACCGCATCACCCAATATTCGTTAATATCCGTAAACGTCCGGGTTTTTCGTTACACACACTAAGCACCAACGACTGTAAAAAAAATTCTAGGATAGAATGTTCACATATTTTTTTTGGAAAAACAAATTTTCATCATGTGAAAAATAAGGAAAAGTTTCATAAAGTACGTTTTCGTTTACATTTCTGTCATATCATCAAGCTATTCTCATAATAGAAATCCAAAATACGCTACGAATAATAAATTTGGTAACGAAATGTCATTCTTTGATCAAAATGGTTCAAAAATGAACAATAATTTTGTCATTTATATATGATATAAACCGTTGAATTTACCACTTGGGTTATTTTGCTGAAATTTGGCAAACTTACGGATTTAAAATTATTCATATACCAATTCAAGATGGCAATTTCAAAATGAGTGAAAATTTTGTCATTTATCATCTGATTGAACTGAAAATCGATGTCAAGTGGCTTTTTTGTTCGAAGATATCAATTTTTTGAGGAAAAAAAACTTAAAAATTCAAAATGACGGACAATATTTTTTAGTCGTGTTCTAAAAAGAAACTAAAACTTTTTCTATACTGAAATAAAATCGCTGTTAAATCCTACACAAGCTAGGTTTTATCTCTGAAAAAATAGTTTCTTTCAGATTTTTCACAAGCAAAGAAATATCTAGAAATATTTTTCAAAGTAGACAACTTGTAGGGCATTGGTGTGATGATAATGGACTTTTTTGAGATCTAATATATTATATTTTTCACAAGAAAAGACATCGATGTAATGATGTTGTTTAAACTCGACGAAAGTAGCTATTGAATGGATCTTTTTGAGATCTAATATACTGTTTTTCACAAGCAAAGAAATATCGAGAAACATTTTTCAAATTAGGCAACTTGTAAGACATTGGTGTGATGATGTTGTGTAAACTCGATAAAAAGTAGCTACTTTAGGTTTAATAAGCTAAATAAAACCGTTTAAAAATTGATTTAGCTGAACGTTTCACATATCAGTAAAAGTAATGTCAATTTCGATTTTATCTGCGATTTTATTATCAAAGTAAGAAACATTATTTGTTTCTTTTTAGTACTATCGTCTTCAAAAGTGAATTTTCTTTTTCAAATTTTTACAGGTCGATTTGTCCCAAATCCATTCGGTTTTCGTAAAAATGTTTTAAATAAAAGTTTCTCGTTATAAAACGACTAACAACTTTTTTTCTAAAATTTTTTCAAAAACTTAATAGATTAGATACTGGAAATGAGAGCTTTGTTTTTTATGAAAATTATATCGATTTCAATATACATATTAAGTGAATAACTCAACCATTCCCTATTTTATCAAAGTATAATACTAAATTATTAGTGAACATCGTTGGAAAATGGACTCACATGAATCGATACAGTCCGTCTGTGAACTACCCCATCTACAATAGTAAAGGATAACAATACACAACTGTTATATCGTTCTCACTCTTATCCACACAGCTATCTATCGCAGTCAGTTGCACATATAAATGATATATACATACATACACATACACCATACTCAAAACATTTCACCGTAAAATTTATATCATACACGAAAATATATAAAACATACAAATAATTTTTTTGGTGTTGTATTTTTCCTTTATTTTTTATTTTCACGGGAACTTTCTATTAAATGGTGAGAAAATAAATGTGTTAAATAAATAAATAATGTTAAATTTTTATTCAATTCATAATTATTTGAATTGTGTGTGTGCGATTTTTCATTAATAGAATGGGAATTTTCATTTTTCGTGTGATCAAACAATTTGACATTTAACGCCGGTATACGATATATATATATATTGTTCAAGCATAGCGTTTACATGCGCTTTTTTTAATCTGTAGAAAAAATTCGTTTGTTCATAAATTTTAGTGAATGTGTCCGTTTTTGTTTGTTGAATAATTAATTAAACTCGAATTATTTTTAAATTAAAACGGAAATGGTGTGACGATTAACTTCTTTTCGAAAGTGTTAAGCGTGGATTTGGAATTTTCGTTTTTTGTTGTTGTAAATGTGTGATATTGCTGTGTTTTATATTATAAATAATTGATCAGTAGTACCGCAAATCTTTCCGAGAGTGTGTTCATTCACAAAAGTGCTATTAAGGGAAATTGAGACGTTCGTATTTTGAAGCGAACAATAACCTTACTACTATTATATATATACATACATCATTTTTCAGAATTGTCCTGTGTCTTCTTAAAAAAACATTCTCCTTCAACAGGATTATATTTATTCGACATATTGATTGGGTAAGTACTTATAGTTATAAGGAAATTTTTTTGTTTTTCTTGTAATTATTTTATTTTTAGGTTACCTAAGTTACGCCGATGATACGTACAAATATCGCCCCCCCTTCTCCTGTTTCATGAAAATAATATTTTTCAAGAAAAGTACTTTATTGTTTAACTTGTAAAGTTTTAAGTTTTTCTAATAACTTTTGTGAGGGATTATTTATAGGGATTTTCACATTTTTGGCAATTTGGTTGGAGTTCCGAAAAGAGCTACACTCTGATCGACTTCAGATTCTGAATAGATATTGGCCATTTTTGGAATTAAATAGACATTAGTCCAGAACTTTGTTGCATTTTTGGTTGGAATGCATTAGGATTTCATATTGCCAGAGAGATATGATAATATACGGATTCCGATTACACGGATTAAATGAGGCCAGACCCGATCCGGATAATCAAACATACGGAAAATTGGATAAATAAGAAAAAAAAGGACATTTCTTACAAAAAAAAAGTTCTGTATAATAATCGGCCCTGAAAGAGGGTTTCTCAATGTTCGATGCTGCAAACGGCCTCACTTACGGCCTTGCAATCTGAATAGTTAGAATTTGGATAATTGGAGTTGTTCGTCCCACAGATTTTGTGGTGCGTTTTTCGAATTTCTCTTTTGGACTCCTTATGCATGAGAAATATTGCTATTTTGTGCAAAACGATATCAAAAATATGATTTTCCAAATATTGCTTGATTTATAGGGTTCCGTACCAAAATTGTAAACAAGTTACCCCTATGGCCCGATTTCGTGCGTAACTACTAAGTGATATCGACTTGAAATTTGGTATAGTTTGTAGAACGTGCTTGCCCATATTTAAAGTAAAAAATATGAACAAAATTTTATAGTGAAACTGGAGTTACTACTGCAAGTAGGGTGTGACACGAAAGAGCTTGGTTTGCACATTCCAAAACTATTTTTTTAAACTTGAGTGTACCAAAAATAATCATTCCCCTTTATGTTCGAAGTTTTCAAGCCAAACATCTGAAATAATAGGCAATATGCATGAAAATTTTTTTTCACTTGAATTGAAGCTTGTTTACTTGACAAATATCAAGGTAAAATTACTTTTTAAATAACTTTAAAAATAAGCGAGATATGAATGATTGAAATTCCCGATTAGACAAAGAGGATGATAGCCCTCTAGATATGTTATGTAACGTCATATTACACTTTCACCATTTAAAATACACATAAAACTCCGTTTTTAGTATTTTTGCAAGAAAGAGACAGATAATAATCTTTAAAAGCTGATAGCTTCCTTGATATTTGTCGGATTTTAATTTCGTTTTTAAATATTATTACAGTATTAACAGTATTTTCATATTCTGAAAATAAATGTGAAAAATAATTTTCATACATATTCCCTATTCAGACTGATAGATAATAATTTATATATTACAGGAAAAATTAAGTTTTTGAATTTAACAGTATCTGGGGAATTAAAAAAAGGAAGGTTTAACATTCCAATTAAAATTTTGGCATGTCACAGCATCCGAACCCACAATGCGCGACACCGACTCGCACATGATCGGTTTTGTTTTTACTAAAGCCACTGGTTGTGGATATTTGGTTTTACTAAAACCACTGGTTGTGGAAAAGAACTGAGATAGCGGAATCAGAATTTATGAACTCATTGTTGGGCAAATTATTCAGGTAGTTTTCAAAACTTCACTAAGTGACAATTCGGAAAAAGTAGAAAATGATATTAAGCATTTTCTTTTAACATTTTTAATAGTGAAAAAGGTAACACTTGAAATTATTCTACCCCTTAAGTGGTATAATTTTTTCCGGTCAATGTACTGAAGAGTAACATCCGTTATTTACATATATTTTAGGTATGTATTTTCGTAGGTGAAAATTTTCTTTATCCATTGGAATGAAAAATATGATTTATCATCTGAATGAACTTTCCATACCTACCTATATATATATATATATATATATATATATATAGTCAAACCTGGGTAAGTGAGAAC
This sequence comes from Nineta flava, assembly GCA_963920215.1. Classification (NCBI taxonomy): domain Eukaryota; kingdom Metazoa; phylum Arthropoda; class Insecta; order Neuroptera; family Chrysopidae; genus Nineta; species Nineta flava. Next base: position 119,609,241 of record OY986041.1, read on the forward strand.
TGGATAAGTGAGAAAACTCTATAAGTGAGAGTAATAGCCAGGACCCGTCATTTTAAGCTCCCAAAACCTTTATTAGCGAGAAACAGAAACCTCTGTAAGAGAGAGTCGTTTTTCCTTCATGGACCTCCGTAAGTGAGACTGCTACTTATCTATACCTCTATAAGCGACAGTCGAGCTTTATTTATTTGTATTATTTAGGAGGAACTATAGCTGCAATAAAAATACATACATACATAAGACGTGTTATTGCTGCGTACCTCTATAAGAGAGAAACGCTACCCATTGTACCTGCATTAGCGAGAAACTCGGGTTAGTGAGAAACCTCTATAAGCGAGAATGAGATTGTGCTCCCTTGAACTCTCGCTTATTCAGGTTTGACTGTATATATAATAAAAATTTATGCGGTTATGAATAATATAGACGAGAATATAGTTGATTTTCACAAACAAAATCTTATCAATTTCAAACTCTGTTTGATCGTAAAATTAGTCTATAAATAGAGTTTTATCTTAGGGTAAATAAAAAAATACACCTTTACATTTTCCAATGAAAATTATTACCATATACACTTGAACTCATTGAAATTCAATCCACCTTAAAAAAATATAGTTAGCAAGGGGTTTAAACTTTTTGAAGTCGATGGAGTATGGAATTGATTTCATATAATAATGGGGATTTTACCTCCGTTTCTCAGATTCTATGGTCTATAACAGAGGCCACCCACATCGTTAATTTTTTAAGCTTTTTATTAATTTTATACCTATACATTTTTTAATGATATAGATGGAGGAATTTGTATGCATACTAGGAATTGGTAGGTTGTGCGGCTGCAACCGACTTTGATAGGAACTATACCGATATTCATTTGGGGTTCGTGAGGGGAAACTGCAGAAAACCTTCACAAACATAGACGGTTACTTCGTTCTTGTCCATACGCCGACAGTTTAGTCAATTAACCGTTCTTTTTTTTCTTAATAATTGACAAACTGCCGATGTTGGGATTCGAACCCATAACCTCCCATTTCCAAGTGTATAGACTGATAGAAAGTAGTCTAAATATTTTGGTGCATTTACAAAATAAAATCTGTGAGCCATTAGGATTCATCTTGTATTTAAAAGGTTTCATTATTTATGATCGCAAGTGTATAACGCTTATTACAAAAGGAGAGTAATTGCATTTCAAAAACTACTTTTCCCAAGCGTTACAAAAGTGGAATTACAACGAATATTTATTATAGAAAAATATTATCAAAGCATATTATGCATGTCGAATTTTTACGATAAAATTCTGATACCAAATACGGCTTACGAGAACGAATATCGATTTTGCACGGGGTCGTAAAATACAAAAGTCTTTATATCTAAAGCCGGTTCTACATGATACTACGAACATCTGCAAACGTTGAACGTTTGATGGTTCGTCACATCCGACCGATGTCGGTATTCTTGCACCGAGTCAAAGGTATGCCTCCAACGTTTGGACTAAAATGTTTTTTGGTTCGACGAGTTGTTCATATGAACGGAAGGACATGTGTAGGGGCGAGAATTCTCGTCTCAGTATTTACTTTTACGTCTCATTTCTTTAAGGTATTTCCAAGCTATATCAGCTGATCGGGTATCCGCGCGAAAAGAATAATATAAAAAATTATATGTGTAAAAAAAATGTTGGTACTCCTGCGCGTTGTTGAAAACAGCTGTCCGTTTTCGTCAGTGTTCCCATTCGTTATACTCCCATTTGTCTCATACATATACTAGTATATAATTTCAAACGACTTTCAAACAGCGCGCCGGTGTTCTAGTCATGATGCCAACTGAACCATAAAAAATAACCTTCTGCTACCGACATGAAAAAAATTCACTTTTTTACGCATATTTTATCAAAAAATTTAACAACCCTATTTCGTCGTGTGGGCAGTGTTGTAACTTTAGTTATATCAAAAGTTACATGTGTAAAATAGCCCTAATGGATCAAACATGCGATTCACTGTGTAACAGAGGAATATTTGTTGCACCATCTATCGAACCACTTGTATCAAACATTCGGTCCAACGCTGGACCGAACGTTCGTAGCATCGCGTTACTGTACCGGCTTTACTGTATTATAATATGTTAATTATACGATAGTTAGGCAATTCTAGTTAAAATAGTTGTTAATTTTGTTTGTTTGTTAAAAAAAAGGACGATAATGTTATTAAAAACGTAATTTATCTTCGCGGTACGTATGGCCACAAAAGTAGCGTTCTATTATCAAAATTTTATGATTGATTTGTGTCGTATTCATTCGGTTTTCGATAAAATGCTTCGTATAAAAATTGTTCATTATAAATGTACTAACAACTTTTATTCGAAACATTTTCCCATAAAATCGAAAGAATAAGACATAAATCAACTATATAATTTTGAAAAAAGAGCACTACTTTTATGGCTTATAGTACAAAGGTGTAACTAGAGCGAATTATATTGTGTACAAGTAATGTTATCAAAACGTAAAAATTTTATCAAAACATATTTTACATATCGTTTTTTTTGCGATAAAATTGATATCGACCAAGGTTTATGATAGCAGATATAGATTTTACGAGGGTCACAAAACTCTGATGCCTTTATGTCTAAGTTGTACTCTGTTAATTTTGCAGTAGCTGGCCAACTTCTACTTTTAAATATTTGGTTAAGATTACGTGCTTTATATTCATGAATAGGGCACCCAGAAATATGTTTTAACGTATTTAACCGCTGAAAATATGCTCTATATTTCAGTGTGATCACGATGGCTCCACGGCCTGTAACGAAATCTCATTTCATTCCTTCCTCTCGCATTTTGGATTTATACGTCAGAGTAGTGTCCATGCCGTAGAGGAAGATGATTATATCGGTTAGAGCTCAGTAGGTAAGTACGATCGATGCAAATTCGGGTCCTCAGGTCACAAGTTACCAAGCACAGAAACCACTTGAATATCCTTGTTTTCCTCAAAGCCATCCGAATAATTGGCGATCCAGGCAACTGAAGTTCGGCTCATTGGAATTCTACCGTATTAATAAAAGTAGGCAATGTTTATCTAATATTTTTTGGGTTAATTTTGATCTTATGTTGATTATGCTAAATTTTTTATTGAGTTAAATCAGCTCCTTTAAACTATACAATTAGTCGAAAACAAAAGATATATGTACAACAGGTGAAAATAACAACTAACTGAGTTAATTGCTTAAATACTATATGTATATACTGAGTTAATGGAAAAAAAAGTTTCAATCAAAAGTTGATTATTCTTAGAAAAGGGAAATTTTTGTTCTATCTCTTACGATTTCAAAAATGACGATGGTCGGGGGATACACGGTCCGATTTTGTCCCTTCACGAACTTGATCTTACCTTTTTAGCTCTAGAACACCCAAAATTTTAGCTTGTTATTTTTTTCGTTTTTGAGTTATTGTTTTTACGGACAAACAGGCGGATATGCGGAAATGGACTAATTATGGCCATTTTATGAACACCTATACCGAAAATATTTTTCTGCGATCAATATTTTTAAGCGTTACAAAGTCGGGACTAAACTTGTATATCTTTATATATATATATATACATAATATATTTATATACAAATTAATATAATTTTGAAAGAAAACAAAGTTTAAACTATTATATTTCGTAAACAAAACAGTAAAACGTGATTTAAGAAAAAAAATTATTTAAGAAATATTTATCTTTACGCCCTAACAGATAATAGTTGGGCGGGCATGAAGTTTTACATGCTTTTAATGAGAGAGAGTGAGAGAGAATGATTACTTTGTTATTAATTATCTCGCGTTCTAAACGGTCAAAAATTCTAAAACTTACCTGGATTTATTAGAAAAGATTATTTTAAGCCTGTGAAAAAAATGAGCAAAATCTGTCGAAAAGTAATTTCATGCTGGAACTACCTGGCAAAAATTATATGCTCTAACAAATTTAGTCCCTGTGTGTTTATGGTTGCCTTCTTATGTGTAATAATAAATTTTAATACGCGGTAGAGCATACTTATATAAACTTTATTTGGTAATGAGTAGCACATGCACTTTTCTAAATCTAAATACACACATAATTTAAAAAAAAAAAACTCTAGGTGTAAACAGCTCCTACAACCTCTATATACAGATTATGTTTGTATGTATTGAGCCGAATCACCCGTTTTCAAGCCCTATTTTCACCTCTCAATTAAAGTTTTAAATATTAGCGGTACAGCTATGCGAATCAAGACTTGTTTTTAGAAAATTTTCTGCTCTTTAAGAATCTTTTTTTTCGATTTCCGATATCTGCAATAGTTTATGAGATATTTGCAAAAAACAAAACCCATTCTTTTTTAAAAAATAAATTGTTTATAACTTTTGCAATTGTTTTTCTGCAGGTTTGAAATTTTTGCACATTTTTCTAGACGTCATAACAGTGGCAAGAATTAACACGTTTTTTAACTTGTTGACTAGACTACCTAGTCAAGGCGAAGCGTTAGGTCAACGCGTAGTGTTAGTTAACGTGAAGTGTTAGTCAACGCGAATCGTTATTTAACGACAAGCCTTAAGTGAGTAAGCCGTGAATCGTTGCAACACATGACGGGTGCAACTAGTATTACATAATAAGTTATTATAATCTGTATATGGAGGTACAAATAAAAATTGTCTGATAATATTATTCGATAAGAATTTTTATTGATACATTAAAGTCAATATTTATTGATTTGAAATATTTAAAAACAACAATGTTTGAAGTCACGTATGCAATCAAATCAATTTATTAAGGTGAAATTATTTAATGGTAGAATTTTATTTTTACTTCAATTGAAATTTTATAATAATTTTTTTGCACTTTCGGGACTAAAACGACAACTTTACTCCCTCCAAATGGATACTAAAGTAGTACTTTTTTTCCCATGGGAGAAAAAAAAAGTAAAAAATTTGTTAAATAGAAATGTCATCTTGATTTTGTTGCTAGGATACGTATTAAATTTTTTTTCCTTACTTTAGTAATTATTTGGAGGGATAAAGTTGTCATTTTAGTCCCGAAAGTGCAAAAAATAGTATATATACCGTAGGACTAAAGTGCCTTTAACCTCTTGACTGGATGTTCCTTTGGGCGGAGCCCTCAGGAACAAACTCCACTCGCGGGATTAAAAGAGTCACTTAAGTCCCATGTTAAGGCGGTCTACTTGGAACTGGAAGGTTGCGAGTTCAAATCCCAACGGTGACATTGATGGTTTAATGGTTTAACTAATAGAGCGGATAATTGACTAAACTTTCGGCGTTTGGATAAGAACGAAGTAACCGGCTATGCTTGTGAAGTTATTCTGCAGTTTTTCTCCACGAACAACAAGGGAAATATCGACACAGTGCCTATCTAAGTCGGCTGCAGCCGCACAATCTACCAATTCTTAGTCTGCATACAAATTCCTTGTCCTCCATTCACATCATTAAAAAATGTATAGTTATAAAATTAATAAAAAGGTTAAATAATAATGATGTGTGCAGCCTCTGTTATAGACTGTTGAGTATGAGAAACGGAGGTAAAACACCATTATTGATTATTCACTATTAAAAAATCGTTTGTGGTTAATGTTTTATACAAGCTTTGATTTAAGGTAGTTATCTTGCAGTAATCGTGTTAAAAAGTTTCAGCTCAGAACACACATCAATTTTATGAATAGACTGAGATTGTATACTCTATCAATGTAATCCGAAAATATTGGCTGAAATAGAAATTTGTGGAAGTGTCGATAAATCTTTGAAATAGTAGAAGTGGTGGGAAATTACATTGATTAACTTAAGTTTAGGTTTTCGTTAAGGAATTTAATGCTAAGGTATACTTATTTAAGTGGACAATTCTCTACCTACATACCATATTTTAGTAGACCCTTACAAAATAAACGTACTTTCAATCTTTATCGCCGACTTATATATATATATATATATATATATATATTTATATATATTATATTTCAAATTTTGCCCCTATTCCTAGAACATTTGTTTATATTTTATAAATACGTATTTCGACTACAATGTAGTCATCATCAGTATGAATTAGCTAATTGTAACTATCTCTGGGATATGGATTCAGAGATATGTTGCTTGTTGCTAATTTGGTGCGTGTCTCACAATGATATAAAAAAGTTCTGTCTTTTAAACGATTTGACTGAGGGTATGATCTGACCTGAGGTTTATTTGAGTTAACTGACTAACAGATTAGGTGTGTGAAAAGCCCCACCTATATATTGTCGGTATCCTTTTGTGATTATGCGGCGTTGTTTTTGTCACTAGAGTGGAGCTAATTTGTGAGCGTGTCTCACAAATTAGCAATATGTAACATATCTTTGACTCCATATCCCAGAGATAGTTACGATTAGCTAATTCATACTGATGATGACTACATTGTAGACGAAATACGTATTTATAAAATACAAACAAATGTTCTAGGAATAGGGGCAAAATTTGAAATATAATTTCAAAAAAACCTAGAGTTCTCTTTGATTATTTTAATAATCTTTTTGACTCACTTATATATATATATATATATGTATATATATATATATATATATATATATATATATATATATATATAAGTGAGTCAAAAGTCAATAGAGTTCATTGAAAGGTATTTGGGTGGATAGGGGATGAAATTCTAAGATGAAAAGTCCTTGGACATTTTTGCGCCTAACCCACCGTTAATTAGATATTAATTAAATAAAGTAACTAATTAAGGAATCGCGTTAACGGAATAAGGAATGGTCTGGAATGAACGCAGCGGCAGCAGAGATACGTGAAGGGAGAGAGCACCCTTTTGACTCATCCTATATATATATATATATATATATATATATATATATATATATATATATATATATATATATATATATATATATATATACCATTGAGCTACGGTATATATGATACTACGGTATATATGAGACTACGGTGGTAGAATACATATGATTTCTCACTATCTTGATGCCATTGTATTATTAATTTTAGTTTATTTACTATTTACATATTTTTTAATTGTTTTTGTAAACTTGCATAAATCTATCCATTGTTACTACGGTTAATATTCCGTAGACAACCAATTGCAAGTTTACAAAAACAATTCAAAATATGTTAATTTCATATTTATTATAATTCCTCCTTGAATTTTTTTGGTATTGAATTATTTTAAGTTAGACTCGACACAGTCAGTAAGTAACAAACTAATCAATGATAATAATTCTCCAAAATTATCATTAAAAATTATTTATATTGACCTAATTGAGAACAAATTATATTATAAAATTTTTTTATTATGGTTGCTTTGTTTTTGCAAATTATTAAAGCTGCTTATCTGTATGTTTGGCTGGCTGCTTGCAATTAGAATTAATTGTGTATAATCTTATCAATAATATATTTTATAATAAATTATTTTTATTTTTTGGGTATTAAATTTGTTGAAGTGAAGTACTTTAGCGACTTTATTTTATTCAATATATTTATATATTAAATAAATGTTATTTGGTAATTTTAATGTAGTGTCACATTCTTTTATATATGTTGTGGAAAATTTGTGTTGCTATTTATGTGAATGAGTGTAAATTGGTTTTCTGTGAAATTCCCATAGTGTAAAATTCTTATTAATTTTCTTTTATAAATTACCATCATATGTTGTTGATAACATGCTATTACTTATAAAGATAATTAAAATAATCAAAAAGAACTCTAGGTTTTTTGAAATTACATTTCAAATTTTGCTCCAATTCCTAGAACATTTGTTTGAATTTTTATAAATACGTATTTCGACTACAATGTAGTCATCATCAGTATGAATTAGCTAATCGTAACTATCTCTGGGATATGGATTCAGAGATATGTTGCTTGTTGCCAATTTGGTGCGTGTCTCACAATGATATTAAAAAAGTTCTGTCTTTTATACGATTTGACTGAGGGTATAATCTGACCTGAGGTTTATTTGAGTTAACTGACTAACAGATTAGGTGTGTGAAAAGCCCCACCTATTTATTGTCGGTATCCTTTTGTGATTATGCGGCGTTGTTTTTGTCACTAGAGTGAGGGTACCGAAGCTAACCTTGATATTCAGGTATTAGATTTTTTTTTGAAAATGGTTTAATTTTATTTATTTAGAATTTGGAATTGGGCCATTGTCTAAATTCATTATCTGTTTTCTCAATTTGTATATGTAGATACTTTCGTATGCATCTAATTCTGTGGAGTTTTGTAACGATTTCACTAGTTTTAGATTCGGTTTGTCAATTTTGTGGTTGTTCACAATAACGTGCGCAGTTATACATGATTTTTCGGTTCTCCCGAATTTCACATTAGCCAGATGTTCTTTGATTCGAATTCCGATTTGGCGACGACTTTATAGAAATACAAATAAATGTTCTAGGAATTGGGGCAAAATTTGTAATCCTATTACTGTTTTCGAAAAAATGTTAAGAATAAAATTTGTTTATTATTATAATACTAACAACTTTTATTTGAAACGTTTTTTTCGCAAACCAAATGGATTCGACACAAATCAACTTTAAAATTAAAAAAAAAAAAAAACTCCATTTTTCTGTCGATTGTACGATTAACATTTTAATAAAAACTGTTATTTTCTTAGAATAAAACATAATTATTGTTATGAGCACGAATTTCTGGCACTGTAATTTTAAAACATATTTAATTTCCATCGATAACGTTTCCCAAATTTTGCCCCAATTCCTAGAACACGCACCAAATTAGCAACGAGAAACAAAACTCTGACTCGATATCAAAGAGATAGTTACGATTAGCAAATTCATACTGATGATGACTACCTTGTAGTTGAAATACGTATTTATAAAATAGAAATAATTGTTCTAGGAATTGGGGCAAAATTTGAAATTTAATTTCAAAAAACCTATAGTTCTCTTTGATTATTTTAATAGTCTTTATAACGTTTCAATTGTTTTCAAAGTATAACCTGATTTTTATCAATGTTTTAAAGTTATACTTCTTTAGGCACGTTTGATATTTTCTTTTAGGATGTAGTTTTAGAATGCTTGTCGAAAATATTTACACTTAGAAAAGCTAAGTGCACTCGAGTCCGAATAATAGTTAATATATGCCATTTACAAATACTATTTAGTGACATCTATATAAAATGTTTGTTTAGTAAATGTATTAACCAGGCTCCCCTCGACTTCCCTCTACTACTTCTACTAACTATATATATAGTTAATACATTAAAAAATTTAAAGATATTATTTGAATAGATTCTTTTAAGTAATTTGACATGCCAAAGAAGTATAATTCTATCGCGCGTACATAAGTAGCTAGTAATACCGTCTTATCGATTGATTTTTTGACAAAAATATACTAAAGTACATATGAAGCTGTAAATTAATTTGGTGGTTTTCAGAGGATATAAGGGCTAAAATAAGTACTATTTCTAATTAAAGCCTTGAGAAATTGTTATTAAAAAACGAAACGTTGCAATTGATAATTTTCTAAATTGTAGTTTTTCATTTGGCTTTGTAAATGAAAGCAAAACTTCAATATACAAAAAATATTTCAATGATGGATCAGTATTGAAAAATTGCTCTTGTCTAAGAAAGTTGTAATTAAAGAACGAATCGTTGTAATTGATGACTTGCGAAACTACTTTGCTAGTAGTAATCTCCGACCTTTGTCTGCTTGTTTGTATATCTGTTTCTGACATCTTCCCAAACTCCCAAACAGAAGGATCGGTTTCAATGTTTTTTTAGTTGGCCGCTGGTTTAATCGCGATGGTTCTTAACCATGATTAGTTCAGCCGTTCAAAGATCATCAACTCTTTTGCTAATTTTATAAAATACTATACATAAAATTCCTTATCAACGCTTCCACTTTGTAATCCATCATAATCACTTCATTATGTCAAGATTTTAAAAAATATTTTTAATAAAAAAGTAAGTGAAAATAACATGTAACTGAGTTAAAAACTTAAATACCCGGTATATAGTGAATTTATGTAAAAAATTTGCTAATTTTATAAAATACTATACATAAAATTCCTTATCAACGCTTCCAGTTTTTAATCCATCATAATCACTTCATTATGCCGTATTGAAGATAACAAGTAACTGAGTTAAAAACTTAAATACCCGGTATATACTGAATTTATGTAAAAAATTTTATAACAAAAGTTGTTTATTTTTAAAAAAGGAACATTTTGTGTCTTTACATATTTGTTTTATCTCTTACGGTTTCAAAGTTTGTCAGTTTTGCACATTTTGCCCAAATATGGTCCAATTTTATCCATTCACGATCAACTTGACGTTACTTTTTAGCTATAGAACACATACAAACAATTTCAGCACCCTATCTTTTTTCATTTTTGAGTTATCGTGTTCACGGACGGACATTTTATGAACACCTATGCGAAATATTTATGTCTGCGATCAATATTTTCAGTATTAAAAAGTCGGGACTAAACTTAATATACCCTTGTATATTTACATATACCGGAGAGGTATAACAATTGATTTTGATCCTTTACCCTTTGAAAACCTTCAAATATACTTACAATTAAATCTTAAACCTCATGAAGAACTACCTACCTAATGAAATTAAATTGATATGAATTAATTAATTAATATTATTTTCTCATTAAGATTCACATCATAATTTTACTTAATCATTCACATAATACCAACATAAAACAATAATAAATACACAACACAACATTTATACTGTATAAAAACATTTACAAAATATTAATATTAATAATATTAAATATAATATGTGCGAGTGCGATAACGACTTGTAAATAGTTATGTGTTAGTGTATAAATGAGTGACAAAGACAGATGATATATATATATATATATATTGATTGATAGATTGATTGATAGTGTATATTATGTAATTAATAGAAGTGGTTCATGTTTTTGACATCTTATAATACGTAGTACTACGAGTATATATATATATATATATACATATATATACGTTGTATTGTGTATTGTTGGAGCTTAAATCGTTTAACATTATACGCTTAGAGTATGTATTATTAATATACGGGGGAGAGATTATATTATTATATATATATATATATATATATATATATATATATATATATATATATATATATATATATATATATATATGTATATGTATGTGTATACTAATATGTGTATAATATTAAGGATGTTGTTAAGGATAACATGTTCCGAATCAAGGGATGGCTGCGACAGGCTCATCTAGATTACTGGGACTTTGCGCTGGGGCATGCGACAAGCCAAGTTGTGCATAACCACAGCTAGACCATTCGACTGTGCTCGGTTGAAACTCAATAGAATGCAGTTGAGAACGGAGATGGGACTCTTGACAGGACACTGTCGATTGAACTACCACCTTCATAACTTGGGGATCTCTGATGATCCCACTTGTAGGGCTTGTATGGAGGACGATGAAACCTCCATACATGTTATAAGCACCTGCAGAAACCTGCAGAGTGTCAGATATAGAATGTTTGGGTCCGAAACTTTGGATCCATCAATCCTGGAAGCAATCCCGGCGGAGAAGTTGTAGGCCTTCTGTGTGGCGTCTGGCCTCGACAGAATCCTATAGCTTCATCTGCTTAAAATAGTAACTCTTACCCGGAGGCGTCTCGCCTTCGGGTGACAGGTTGTTCTCAAAGAGGGCACAGAGGACCCTTTGGTCTAGGTGCTAGGGACCCGTTTGCGGTATCCCTCTTTCTAATTATTATTAAGGATAACATGTTAAGGGGTAGAACAGGTGTCTCCTGACGGCTATATACTTGACAGATAAAAAATTTATTTTTAGTTGAAATTGCTTTTATTCCACTTGGGAATCGTTTGGGAGGATTTAGGAATATAATTTTATTATTTTGGACTCACTTGGGAATCGTTTGGGAGTCTGAATATTTAGGACTAATTAACTTTTTTCAACGTATAGTTAGCAGGTTAGAAATTAAATCAACATTATTTTTACGTTATTTGATAGTAATTTCTTTGGGAATCACGTTAAACACAGTTTTAGCATTTGGGACAGTGTAATTAATTAATCACACCTATTTTTTGGTTCGTTATTATAGTTAACAGTACACCTGACAGCTGACGTCATTGACTGGTATCTGGCGGCAAAATTCAAACGTTGCTCCAGTTAAAATTATTTATTTATTTATCTATTCATATAAATGTTATTTATTGGTGTATTGTATAGCTATGTAAGTTAGTTATCTTGTTCACAGGCGGATAGACAGACAGACGGACATGCGGACTAATTAGGTAATTTTATGAACACCTCTAACAAAATTTATTTTCTGCGATCAATATTTTCAAGCGTTATAAAGTCAAAACTAAACTTAATATACCTTGTATATTTACAATATACTGGGTATAAAAACATTATCACGTATAGACTCTGAAATCAAGAAGGTTTGGTTACCCGAAGCTAGAAATTTATGTACCAAAAATAGTAGATTTAAAAAAAAATTCCATTCAAATCAAAATTAGATGTGGTATGCAAAATATGATATGAGGCAAAAAACTTATTAGCGAATTTCCTCCAAAGGAAATGCAGCTATTGTTTTTGCACCAATGTTGGAATTTCCTAAAAATTTCTTCGAATGTCCATCGATCCTACCTATTAGATGTTAAAAATCACTATCGCTAAAATTTGTATATATACATATATATATATATATATATATATATATATATTTATATATATATATATATATATATATATATATATATATATATATATATATATATATATACATATGTACTTTTTTTAAATGTCTGTGGACTCTCTAGCGGTCAAAGTTTTATTCCGATTGGAATGAAATTAGGTATTTGATACGCTTTTGGTATTCTAAAGGTCAAGTTCGTTAATTGGTAAAATCGAGGGGAAAGGGGGTTTAGAGGGATGAGAAAACACAAAATTTGACTATCTCCCTTAATATTTGAAAAATCGAAAAATTTATCAGGAGTTAAATTGTAGGTACTAAGTTTTACTGTAATTTTGTTTCTTATCATTTTTCTGTTACACTAATATTTACAGAAATATTTACAATTAAAGATTGAAAGTTGAAATTCTAAATATCTCTGTTCACATTAGAGTTTGAGAAAAATGATCAAGTAATGAATTGAAGCAACCTTGATTTTCTACAACTTTATTCCTTATACATTTTTCGATATTTAATATTTTGTGTTTTGTTTGACACGAATACATAAAATATATTTTATTGTAAAAAATTTTGATTGTCGTTTCCATAGTAACTATAAACTATAATCGTTATACCGTTTTTTTTTGGGCTATTAATAAATTTAATTTTTGCAAATACTAAAGTCATATCAGATATTATATTTCATTTTGATCACACTAAAATTATGACCGCTAGAGAGTGATTTATGTATTCTTAGTAAATTCGCTAAGTTGACATAGTTCCTGCGCGACGAATTTTTTAACTTGATGACGTCATTAAGATCCACAAAAATGATATAGTCTAAACTTAACCGATTTCGATGAAATTTTTTTTTCAAATCTACTAAATTTGTACATTGGATCCATTAGACTATTTCTGAATGGTTAACTTTTTATGACCGTTACTGTACTATTATAGCATCACAACATCCTTAATTCATACACTACATATTACAAATTGATGTTATATTTCATATTTATTTGTAAAGAGATAAAGAGAAAAATTAACAATAATATTTTGAACAAAGAATAGCGACTACCAAAAATCACATAGCCGAAGGGTGATTTGACGACCATCAACAACGTGACACATTATAAAACTGTTTTATCAATTGAATGAAATGGGTATTTGGAAATTTATACGAAAAATAGGTAAGTTTGATATTTTAATTTTCATTTATAAATAGGGGGTAAAACGAATCATTAATTTTTATTTTCGTAAATTTCTATATGTATGAATTTATTTCTGAACGTTTTTGAAGTGAATACATATACCCATCAATATTAAATTTCATTACACTCATATAACATCTATATACAATACTAGTAGTAGTAGTAAAGGGGAGGCCGAATCCTGGCAAGTGGGCCTTTCTAGGCTTTTTTTTACTGACCCCTAAGACACCCATCCCCTCAACCTCTTCTTTCTTCAAGCACATACGGGCTGTTTCCTACATCCCTGTGTCTCTTGTTGAACCTACCCGTCTTGTTTCTTAATACTGTATCAAAAATTCACCGAGAATCATTGACATCAATCATTTTAAATTTCAAATTAGAGACATTGTCACCAAATTAGTGACAAGTAACATATCCTGCGACAATATAAGAGTAATTTTAATAAGAGTAAAATTAACAGGAATAAATGTGAATGATGGAAATTTTAACAAGAGTAATTTCAATATAATTTAAAATTTATTATATTTAAAATCCAGTTTTTGTCTATTGATGATCTCGACTTTATATCTATTTCTAATTGTCAAAGAGTAAAGTACGACTAGCTAATTTATACTGAGGATGACTACATTGTAGTCGAAATACGTATTTATAATATAAAAAAACTGATCTAGGTAAAGGGGGCGAATTTGAAATTTTATTTCAAAAACCTAGAGTTCTCACTAATTATCATTCGATAATATAATGTTTATAAGACAAGCGGCAATCTTTTTTTCACAAACATTTCAACCAAATTGTACCACACCAACGCTCAAAATTCAACTAGCATCCCTACCTATAGCAGCCAAGACTAGACGAATATACTATACGTCTAGTTTTGTTTCCTTCTCGTGTGGTGGTCCACTTGTATAGTAATATTTCTGTATAGCGTATAGTTCGACTATAGGAAAGTAAAATTTTTGGTATAGCTTATTATAAACTAGAGCTCATGTGGGCATAAATGCTAGTTTACTATACCTATAGTAAAAACTATACACTAGTTTTCTAACCTCTGTGTACGTAGCTTTACGCTAGAACAAGCATCTATACGATTTAAATATTGAAATGAAATCATATTTAAGGACGTTCATTTGCTACGCTGAAGTCAAATGAATACTATCTTTAATAAAATTTATTTAGGAATTTAAAAAAGTTGTAAAGTATGTCAATAATCTTACAACGATTTATAACCTTTTTTTATTTGTAATAAATATTTTAAAAGTATTTATTGGAAAATACCAGGAAATTGTAAATTAGAAATTAATTTGACTTAAGTGACAGATCTGACAGTAAACTATGTTTTATATTTGTGTGTATGTGTATATTATTTTAATGTGTGTGGTCGCCAGTTTTCAAAATATGGTGGCAAAAACAAACCTAACAAAACAGTTTTAATTTTATTAAATAATTAATTCAAATATTCGTCAACACCATTTTTTTAATGCAATTATATAAACTGCATACATCAAAGAATATTTATAAACATTATTCATGATGGTGTCTACTTTAATATTATAGTTATTCTAATTTTAAGTACAAAAAAATTCTGTTCTCCATAAGACGCTGTGTTAAAAGTATGATTTTTAATCGATAATTACTCTTTGAAATGATCGATGACAGGGGTTAAATTTTTGAGGGAGGATAACTACTGAATTGAGCTACTCAATTCACTAAAAAAAAAATTTTTATCTACTATCAAGCTTCATGGATGAACGTCCTTAAAATAAATTTTCTTCTAGATAAAATGATACAAATTATAATAACTACGTACTAACTAATATTTAACATATGTGTTCGTTCATGCAATCATCATCTATTTACATTGAAATATCAAATAGATCTGTCTATATAGAAAACATCTGCTCTTAAATCAATATCGACATTGTTTTCTATCTAAAATTTAGAAAAAAAAAAGCCACCAAGTAAAGTAAATAAATAATTATATACATATATTTTTATTTATTTAAAAATATTTAATTAGTACTTATCATCATCTATATTATATATTGTAATTTACATATAATTAATTAATGCTTATCATTATCAATAAATATAATTAATTATATATTTATCAATTATTTGAAATCGTACAGTGGAAATTGTCTTTAAATATGTTGAAAACAGACGTAGAAATAGTAGTAGTAAGGAGGAGGCTGAAGCTTGACAAGTAAGCCATTCTACTAGCTCCCTTTTACCGAACCCTAAGTAACCTATCGCTTCAACCTCTTCCATCTTCTACCATACCTGGTACGTACTGTTTAGTCCTGAGTCGTCTTAACTTGTTTTACTTCAAGTTCCTCCCTTTCGATCGAGCCACAGGTTAGGTACCTGATTCTGGCTCAGTAAACTCATTTTTCCAAAAGATGAAAGTATGTGTTTTCCGCCCCGTAACAGCCCGGGCAAGTCACTCTATCCTCCAACCTTATTAGAGATTGGTGGCTCTTCAGCAGTGGCTAGAATAGCTCACTATCTCTTTTCGTTTTTGAGTAATAGGGAATATGCATGAAATTTTTTTTTCACTTGAATTGAAGCATGTTTACTTGACAAATATCAAGGTAAAATTACTTTTTAAATAACTTTAAAAATAAGCGAGATATGAATGATTGAAATTCCCGATTAGACAAAGAGGGTGATAGCCCTCTTGATATGTTATGTGATGTCATATTACACTTTCACCATTTAAAATACACGTAAAACTCCGTTTTTAGTATTTTTGCAAGAAAGAGACAGATAATAATCTTTAAAAGTTTATAGCTTCCTTGATATTTGTCGGATTTTAATTTCGTTTTTAAATATTATTACAGTATTAACAGTATTTTCATATTCTGAAAATAAATGTGAAAACAAATTTTCATGCATATTCCCTATTGTGTTTACGTCATTTTTATTACCGGGTGTAGTGTTTTACTCAATTGGTTACTTAATTGGGTTAACCATCCAAGTAGCTAAGCGGTCTACGGCGTTATGTCTACTTGGAACTGGGAGGTTATGGGTTCGAATCCCGACATCGACAGTTTGTCAATTATTAAGAAGAAAAAAAAAAGGGGGCGGGTAATTGACTAAGTGTCGGCGTATCGACAAGAACGAAGTAACCGGCTATGCTTGTGAAGGATTCCTGCAGTTTTCTTCACGAACTCCAGATTAATATAGGCATAGTTCTTATCAGAGTCCGCTGCAGCCGCATATCCTACCAATTTCTAGTCTACACACAAAAATTCCTTCCACTCCACTCACATCCTCACATCCGTAGGCATTACAATGGACCTTATGGTCAAAGTGTAGTCTAGAATTCAGTGACCCTAGAATCATAGATTGCCGACTCCTGCTCTAAAGAGTAATATATTAAAAATTAAATTAGAAATTAGAGTTATAAGGGAAGGTTACCATACTTGAATCTAGAGGTTTATAATTTTACAACGAGGTTTTACTATTCTGTATTAAATGTTCGTGTGGTCTCTTTAGGTGGGTGGTAAATAATGACGTTCATGCATTGCAATATTTAATCAAAATAGTTAATATTATTGGCCGATCGGTAGAAGTTTTTTGAAATTTTATGATATTTTATTGAAAATGTTTATAGTGAATCGATAGCGTGATAATGACGGATGTTAGTAGTGATCCGTAATAATATATTCAAAAATTTTATTATACAAATGAGAGTATTATTTATATTATTTATTATTTATATTATTTATTATATATATATATATATATATATATATATATATATATATATATATATATATATATATATATATATATATATTATGCTTATATTATATGTATATATTTATATGCTCTAAAAATTTTTATGCTTTGCATGTCTAATAGAGTTGAATTTAATCAAATTTGTTTTTTAAAAAAAGTCAATATAAAAAATGTAAACACCTTCTTTACATTGGATGTCGCCGTGTGGATTTTATGTGCTGTGATTTTAGTGACACCATCAAGCTTAAAACACTAACTTTTGGAATATCAAATTTTCAATCAACTTTGACGATTTTTATTTTCTAATCAACTACATTTGTTCATATTTTTCATTCCTAATATAATCACTAGCTATTCAACTTTTCAGATACCAGAATTCCATCACGAAAACTAAACGGACGCTTAATCATTTCTAAGAAAACTTTCAAAATTTGAAAAGTTTGCCACAAAGTTTGTAACAGTCAACTAAAAAAATCAAGGGATTCTGAATAACTTAGAGTCCAATCATTACATTTTTTAACCCAATGCTAATGACCCTAAAACTCCTAACAAAAAATAAAAAAATACTGTCGTGTACGGAAAAAATTATAAGAAAAGTTGCTGTGTGAAGTAACTCGATCCGAAATGGCGAAGTTAACATAAAAAATTCGCGAAGTCCAAAAAAGCAGTTTTTTGTAAATGAATAAAAAACTACAACTGCAATCGAAAAAAAATAAATGAAAAAGTTGTAGGTACTAAAAAGAGCTTTCGATTAAAATTTTTTGAGTTCGAATCGATACATAATTTTTCGAGATATCTCGAAAAAACCGTCGAAAAATGCCATTTCTTGTTTTACCATAACTTTTTCAAATTTGAGTATTTTTATTTGAAATTTACCACAAAGGTAGGTCTCAAGAAATAGAATAAGTACGTTTTTGCATAATTGAAAAAAATTTTTTCGTTTTGTTGCCCAACGGGAGGTCGTAGAAAAACGTTCTGGGGCTTATTTTTTTCTGAAAGAGACGGTTTCATAATTTTTAGCCCCGAAAAATCACTTTAAAACATCTTTTTTTGTGAAAATAGAAAAAAATATGGCAAAAAACGTTCCCCCACTAAAAAAGCAATTTTTCAAAGTGATTTTTCGGGGCTAAAAAATTATGAAATCGTCTCAAAGTTTGAAATCGTTAAAACGCGTTATGGTAGTATAATGAATATGATTTCTCACTATCTTGATGCCAATGTATTATGAATTTGTTTATTTATTATTTACATATATTTTAATTGTTTTTTTTGTAAACTAACGTCTATTTATATCCATTGTTAGAATTATGGTATTCTGGTATGGTTGCCTTTCGATAATAATATACCAACGGAAACCATTATGAATTAAATTCGAAATATGTAATAAAAATAAAACATGATCTCTTCTACAATATTATGGTATTTCTTCTACAATAAATGTGCCACACATATATTGTATCATTCTGTATACGGAACAATGTATGCAAATTTATGAAAATAAACAATAAAAATAAATATATCATAATCATAACGATATACAAAATTGAGGTTTATAGGCGGATTTTTTGTTTAAATTGTTTTTTTTTTCTTTTCAATTTCATATGAATACATCATGGCCCGTAAGTCACGGACACAACTGAAGGTATGGATAGAAAATTGAATTCTGAGACGAAAAGTTCTTTACCATTTTTTAATCAGACTTATTGGTAATTAGTTATTAATTAAAATAAGTAACCAATCAGAGGTGCGCACTGGGTGACGACAGACACACGTACATGCTTTCCCCACTAACATACTTACAAACACTCACACTCACACACGCTATTGGGCGCCTCTGATTGGTTACTTATATTAATTAATAACTAATTACCTATGCGTCTGATTAAAAAATGGTAAAGGACTTTTCGTCTAAGAATTTAATTTTCTATCTACATCTTCAGTTGTGTCCGTGACTTATGGGACAGCCTGTATACGTAAGTATATTCATGGATTTCAATTTCCTTTTTGTTTTGAGGGATATTATGCATATTTTAGACTTATGATATTTCTTATAATATTAAATGATTAGATTGCCTATGAATTGCTGAAAATACTTAAATAAAATAAAATAACGAGATAATAAAACAAATTATCATCCGAACGAATATAACTTTTAACATTTGTTACTGATATAAAATTTCAAAACTAGATATAAATATGTGACATTAAACATAGTGGCTGATACTATACTTGGGGAATAGGGAATATGCATGAAAATTTTTTTTCACATTTATTTTCAGAATATGAAAATACTGTTAATACTGTAATAATATTTAAAAACAAAATTAAAATCCGACAAATATCAAAGAAGCTATAAGCTTTTAAAGATTATTATCTGTCTCTTTCTTGCAAAAATACTAAAAACGGAGTTTTACGTGTATTTTAAATAGTGAAAGTGTAATATGACGTCACATAACATATCAAGAGGGCTATCACCCTCTTTGTCTAATCGGGAATTTCAATCATTCATATCTCGCTTATTTTTAAAGTTATTTAAAAAGTAATTTTACCTTGATATTTGTCAAGTAAACATGCTTCAATTCAAGTGAAAAAAAATTTTCATGCATATTCCCTATTGTAATTATATACACTATTTTGATGACATCTTTCTCTGACTCATCGAATTCAAGAAGGTTACCAGATAAGGCTAATTTTTATCCTCACGAAAAGTATTTGAATATGATCGTAAGGATATGAAACTAGTCGTACGGTTTTTTTGCTAATAAAACCGTAAACAAATTTGGTGGAATTAGGTGGAAAGTTTTTTTCAAATTTTCCTAATGAACAAAAAAAGTGATTCCACAAAGTAAAGGTCCGGAGTTGAATTGAAGATATATTTTGGTAATTAATAATCAAACTATACGAAGTCTACCCGAAAAATATCCGACCTGCTTTTATATCTTCGCGCCAGAGTGTTCGAGCGACCTCTGCGAGGCATGAACGTCAACAGTAAAGCCTAACGAACTTATCGGTTACTCGCCGACACCTACAGGGCGTATAGTCCATGGGCAGCGTGTATTTGTTTACAAAGCCGTTTTTGTGTTCGTCGGATGTTGTTGTGGATGTGACGAATTTGCATCAAATTTTGCTTTAAACTCGGAAAACCTAGATCGGAAACTATTCAAATTATGCAGAAGGCTTTTGGGGATGAGTGTATGGGCAATACACAAATAAAAGAGTGGTATAATCGTTTCAAAAGTGGCCGCACATCTGTTGATAGTGATCCTCGTTCTGGCCGACCTTCGACGACAACAACACCGGATAATATCGAGTGCGTGCGATTTACGATTGAAGAAGATCGACGTTTGACTGTGCGCAAATTAGAAGATGATCTTGGAATACCAAAAACTACAATGTGGGAAATTTTAACCTCAAATTTAGAATGTGGAAACGGTGTGAAATCTCATCGAATCTTGTGCAGCAGTTTTTAACTAAACACAATATCGCACTGCTTTGCCAAACTCTGTACAGTCCCGACGTAGCTCCCGGTGACTTTTGGTTGTTCCCGAATTTAAAAAAACCGCTCAAAGGACAGTGTTTCGACGACAAACAGACGGTTGAAGATAATGCGACGAAAGCACTCAAGACTATTCCAAAAACTGACTTCCAGGACTGCTTCGGAAAGTGGAAACACCGCTGACTGGGAGCGTGTTATTCAATCAAATGGGGACTACTTTAAAGGATACCTCTCGCCCGATGACGAAAAATAACGCCAGCGCGGAGATATGAAGATAGGTACCCTTATCGTATCAGTATTCACATCTTATTTTAATAAACTTTCTAACATAATAAGATAATCGAATACCATTTTGCAATGTCTAGATACATCTCTACAAGTGATGCCGCGAGAGACAAGAGAAACTAGACGATAATAATAATCACAACACAGCAATTGTCGTTTTAGATGCTAATGATTTTCTATCCTCTTTATTCTCTCAATTAAAATATAAAAACAAAAAAAAATAAAATTCAAAATCGGTTCATAAATGACGGAGTTCTGAGGTAACAAATAATGCATTTTTTTGAATTGTATTTTTTCAAGAAAATCTTCAACTGTAAAAACGAAACGAGACGAGGCTATAGGAAACTTTTACATGTCAATACAATTCAAGAGACATGCTACTCTCGTCTTGCGGCATCACTAACCTCTCACCGCCATCAAACTATAAAAGCATCTTATTTTCCCTTCTTTTAATTGAAAAATTTCAAATATTCATTTTCTTTATAATATTAAAATTAATCGAGATGAAATTCACCTTATACCTACTTCAAATCACAAATAAATAAATATTGTTACAAATTATCCATTCAAACCAAGTAAATACAAGTAGACTTCTGTATGGGGCCACATTTGCTGTAGCAAATAAGTACACATAAATATAAGTTGATTTTTTGATTGCTTTGTATTATTTGATTGTGATATGGGATGAATGCATGGATGGGGTGGATGGAATCAGAAGTGGTGAGATGGTTCGTAGTATGTACGTTCATTTTAATATTTTATTCCAAACCATAAAGCAAATGAGTTTTTATACTGATGTTATTTAATATACATCTATCTAATATAAACAAATGTATTTATATACTATATGTATGTACACTCTCGTTCATAAAAATTGTACCAGTTGAAACATTCACCAGTTGAAATTGCACCAGTTGATCGCATACGTGTTCTTGTATGCGATATTATACGTATATTTAGTAATATACTAGCTTTACCCGGCTACACGTTGCTGGGGCTAAATAGTAAGGAAAAAAAAGACGGAATTTTTTAATCACTTAATCCTCACTCTTAAATGACATCAATCAAACATCATACCACAAGCAACCAGATGTTTGTAAGTATGTGAATGTATGTATGGATGGTTTTATAGTAAATATTTTATTTATTTATTTAACATTGATTCCCTATTAGAAATGCTTTTGAAAACAGACTGTATATATAGATACTCTTAGTATCTGATTTACTGGTTCAATTTTTATGAACGGGAGTGTATGTACACAACTATATGTCGTATTTATATAAACAACGTAGCTATTATACATTAAGGCATTTTATGCATAGAATATACATACTCGTAGATTCTTCTTTTGAAATAAAAGTCTATATATTTATTTGGATAGACAATATATACGGTATGATACAACATATTAGAAGCAACATATGACGAAATTAGAAAATAAAGCAAGTGAAAATAACAACTTACTGAGTTAACTGCTTAAATACACGGTATATATTGAATTTATGTAAACAAGTTTCATACAAAAGTTGTTTATATTTAAGAGAGGAACATTTTTTGTCTATTAAATTTTTGTTCTATCTCTTACAGTTTCAAAGATTGACAGTTTTGCCTAATTTGCTCAAACGTGGTCCAATTTGGCCATTCACGAACTCCACCTTAATTTTTAGCTTTAGAACACACATCAAAATTTAAACTCTTTTCGTTTTTGAGTTATCGTGTTGACGGTCACACAGGCCGACAAACAGACATACGGAAATGGAATAATAGGGAATATGCATGAAAATTTTTTTTCACATTTATTTTTAGAATATGAAAATACTGTTAATACTGTAATAATATTTAAAAACGAAATTAAAATCCGACAAATATCAAGGAAGCTATAAGCTTTTAAAGATTATTATGTGTCTCTTTCTTGGAAAAATACTAAAAACGGAGTTTTACGTGTATTTTAAATGGTGAAAGTGTAATATGACGTCACATAACATATCAAGAGGGCTATCACCCTTGATATATCTTTATCTTGTCTAATCGGGAATTTCAATCATTCATATCTCGCATATTTTTAAAGTTATTTAAAAAGTAATTTTACCTTGATATTTGTCAAGTAAACATGCTTCAATTCAAGTGAAAAAAAAATTTTCATGCATATTCCCTATTAATTGTTTTAGTTTGATGAATCTTGTTACTACAAACAAAAGAAGCTTACTACAATCAATTGTAGAGCTTGTAGTTTATTCAGTTCAAAATTGATGTTAATCCGATAAAGTTCCAGGTTCCAGGTTGACAGACCTTAAAAATATGTTATTAAATTTCTAAAATCGAATACATAGATACAAAATTTTACGAGTTTAATATATGTTTCAGCAAATTCATTGGCGAAATCGTAAATTCAACAGAAGCACTATGCACCAGAAAAGTAGCGTTCTCTTTTGAAAATATTATAGTTGATTTATGTATTATGCATTCGTTTTGGGAAAATATATTGTATAAAATTTGTTCCGGTACATTTATAATGAACAAACTTTATCCGGAGCATTTTTTCGAAAACCGAATGGATAAGCCACAAACCAACTATAAAATTTTCAAAAAAAGTATGTTACTTTTGTGGCCATGTGTACAAAAATCTTATCTCTTAAAAAAAAACAACAAATGTCTTAAAGAAGAATTTTGAATATGTTTTTATATATAATTTGCATACACCTCAGTTGAGAAGAATTTTTTTTTACTAAAAGAGCATATTTAATTGTTCCCATTAAATACGAAAATTTATTAGTCCTCTAAATGTAGATAATCTAACTTTTTATGTGATTTTTAAGCAAACGAAGTCAGATTATAAAAAAAAATATTATAGGAATCCCTGATCGTTGATAGCGAGACAGTGTGCATGCAATTGGTGCCGCAATAATGTAACATTGATCTTTGATTTGTAGATAAACTATTTATTTACGCTTGTATATATTTTGTTAAAAAGAATATACCGCAGTTTATTGTATGATGACCTTCGACTCTTTCCAAAAAAATAATCCAACCTTAAAGTGCAAAAAATCAAAGATATAATAGCGCTAAGTCAAGGATAAAAATGGTTATTTTTGGAAAATGTAAATAAATCATTGTTTATATTTAATTTAGATTAACTTTCGTTAGTTATTAAAAATTCATGAATACATTTGATTTTTTGATTTTAGGATTCTGTACCATAAAAAAAGTACCCACTTTTGTAAGACTTCATTGATCATTTTTCTGGTTTTTCTATTCCCTTTGATCCAAAAATATTATATTTGGTATATATTTATGTTAGGATCCCAAAATTGATACACCACCGTTGTTTCAAAACGTTGGAATGAAAAGTCTGGGAAAATGCATGGCTTCTCTTATTATATTTTTAATTCCCCCCCCCCCCCACCGTTCTAAAATGAGGTGTTATAAGTTCGAAGCTTAGCCTGTCTATCTGTTTGAGCATCAAAGCTCTTAAACGGATGGACCGATTTCAATGCGGATTTTTTAATTGGAAGTTGGTTTAATAAACATGGCCCTTAGATATGTTTGATGAAATTCCGTTCAGCTGTTTAGAGATCAACAGTTAGCTTTCCGGATAATCTGCGGATTGTTAAGAGGTGGAAGAGTCGGGAAGTGTTAGGTAGCGTTAAAATACTAGTTAAAATTATATTGTAAATATCTTCCCAGCGCTTCCCAACACAAAATAAGTTTGAAGCTTTTATCTGCCTCTGTATTGAGCTCCGGCATTGTAGCTCCAAAACGAATAAACCGATTTCTATGCGGTTGTTTGATAGCTAGTTTAGATAGGAGAAGATAAGATTGGTGAGGATCCAAGGTAGAATCTTTCGTCACTGTGACCTGAAAGATCTATTGTGACATATATATTAAGATTCTCAGACCAGATCCATGCTTTCCTTCTTTTGGTAAGGAAAAAGCTGTTTTTAGGAAGTTAAGCCTTTTATGAATGATTGCTTCGCAGCTGCATAGTAGATATCGTCTGTTCTCTAACTCGCAGTTTATGCCGTCTCATCACAGAAGTGACAAATCTCATTCGCGGCTTTAGTGATCTTCTGTAGAAAGCTGGTTTACTCCTGTTATAACCAATTCTTTATGGCGAGGAATTTTTTAAATATTTAATAAACAAAATGTTGTTGTAGTATCATATTTTCAGATCAAAATTTGTAGCCAAGAAACCAGAAATAGAAAACAAATAATAATGGAATGATTGCAAAAGATTGGAGCGATTGTTTTCGTTCCTTCGAGAAACGACTGTTTAATTTCTCCACAATGCGTCCTGTATTTTGTTAATTGACTGGTAATTTTTTGCATTTTAGTGCGTAATCTATCCACTAATATAAACTTGTATTCTACTAATATAAGCTTTTATTTATTCACCTTTGTATATAAATTCAACTTGATTAATTGATAATAAGGTACATTTTATCCAATCGTATTATTGTATGTGGGTCAAATTTATTTATATCTATATGCTAAAGGTTATCAATTAGCATTCATATATTTGATATATACTCGTACAAACTATAACTAACCTTCATAATTAATTTATTATACTTATTTTTCAGAAAATTTCATACACAATTGTCGTTCTCTCTCTAATTTTCTATTTTTTTTCAATATCTATCAATCAACATAGGTTTTACTCACTCAGATTGAAGTCCCATTAAGATTTTTGTGTGTTTTAATTATTGGATTCAGTCAAGATAGAAACCGTAAAACAAATACTTTATATTTCTTCATTAAAGCAATTTAATGACTTTAGCATTTTTATTTAAGTTCTGTGGTTTTGTTTGTTAAGATAAAATGGCGAGAGACCTGAAAAAACTACTTAAAAACCTGAAAATTGTAATTGGAGATTATGTATCCATCTGGGAGTAGTCAGGGTATATTATGTCGGGTTAAGGATATTAAATGATGAAAATAGCTTCATAATCTGAATATTTCTATGATATAACTCTTAATTTCTTATAATTGAAATGATCTGAACATTAATTTTTCCTTCAGAATATCTTGCCCCCTTTTATACGATTTCTGGACGATATTTCGTAAACCGCTTAACAAATCATGAAACCAATACGATTTTTGTGTTTTTTGGGTTCAATTTACCTTATATAGAAAATTTTATTCAAATCGGATTTATTTCGTAAACCGCTTAACAAATCATGAAACCAATACGATTTTTGTGTTTTTTGGGTTCAATTTACCTTATATAGAAAATTTTATTCAAATATTTCACGATTTTTTCTAAGGTACACCCCTTAGAAAAAATCGAAAAAAACATTAAAAAATTTTAGACTTTGATTTGTATGATAATCAGTTTATGAGGTAAATTAGACCCGAAAAACCCAAAAATCTAGTTAATTTTACGATTAGACGCAGATTTTCCGAGATACGGGCCCTTTATACGATTGTCGGCAAACTTTTATACGATTTCAGGACAATATTTCGTAGGCAGACAGACGGACAGGCCGAAATGAACTAATTAGGTTCTTTTATGAGCACCTATAAAAAAATTTTTTTTTCTGCGATTAATATTTTCAACCTTTAATAGGTGATTAAACTGAATAAATTCTTGTATATATGATCTGTGTTCACAGGGTTAGTTTATGAGGTAAATTAAATTGAAAAAACTAAACAACTAGTTTAATATAAATTAAAATAAATTAATATAAATTAAATTTAATATAAATTAAAGAGAACTCTAGGATTTTTCGAAATAAATTTCGATTTTTGCCCCAATTTCCTAGATCAAAATCTTTTTCACGTGACGTGCAGACCGTCACCAAATTAGCAACAAGTAACATCTCCTCGGAGAATAATTACAATTAGCTAACTCATACTGATGATGACTTCTTCGTAGTCGAAATACGTTTTTATAAAATACAAAAAAATTTGATCTAGGACATTGGGGCAAAAATCGAAATTTAACTAGTTTAATGATTTAATGGATAATTTAACAATTCATATAAAAGCTATGGTGAATCGTTTTTAAACCTGCTTATGAAAGTTAACAAGACACAAACCCAAAAATCATTATTTCATTTTGTCAGAAATTCGTGAAATTATCGGTCTTACGATATACGATATAAAACTCTCATCCTGGTTCATGAAATGAAAAGGAATTCACCACAAAATACAAAACTTATTATAACATCAAACCAACGAACGCATATCATGAAGTATTTGACATCCTCGTTGGAATAACATAATATACACCAACCATCATACCCTAAGAAATACTACCCCGAAAAAAAAAACTACACGAATTGTGTGTGAAGACGAGAGACGAGACTAACAATACGTATTTAAAATTCTCTCTGTGCCGTACATTAAATTTATTTTTTAATAATTTAGTATATAATTTTGATTTGGGGTTAATTAGATCCAAAAATACAAAACAGCTAGTTTGATAATTTAATGGATTGTTTAAAATTACTTATCAAATGCTACACTGAGTCGTATTTAGACTTCTTATGAAAGTTAATTTATGGTTTGTGTCTAAGCTATCCAATTTAGCCAAAACATAAACCCCAAAAACGTATTTAGTTTATTGGTATTGGATATAGTTTCATTTCATCAGGAAACCGTAAAGGAATTAATCACAAAATTTGAAATTTATTATAACACCAAATTTATTATAACGCCAAGTATTCGACCCTCATAACATAATATACCATCTCATACCCTTCGAAATGACGAAATACCACCCCGAAAAAAACCACATGAATTGTGTGCAGAATCGTTTTTAGACTTCTTATGAAGTTAACTTTTGGTTTGGGTCTAGACTATTTAATTTATCCAAGACACAAACCCCAAAAACATAATTTCCCGTAAAATAATCGATTTTACTAAAAACGAAAGAAAATACTTATCCTGGTTCATGAAACGAAAAGAAATTCACCACAAAATACAAAATTTATTATAACACCAAACCAACGAACGTATAACGCATAAGAATTTGACATTCTCGTTGGAATAACATAATATACACCAACCTACCCTTCGAAAAACTACCCCGAAAAAAAAACCACACGAATTTTGTGTGTAGACGAGAGACGAGACGAGACAAACAATATATATTTAATATTCTCTCTCTGTGCCGTACAGTAAAATTGTTTTCAATATTTTGAGTGTATGTATAAAATATAGCACAGTGCCATCTCCGTACATGGCAGAGAACTAACGTGCATACATCCACAATATTTTAATATCCAGCAGTTGTCGTTCAACTGTTGTGCATGCAAGTCAGTGACTGGTTTGTTGGCGTATTCTGTAATACAGTGTTGTTGTTTCATATTATGGTGTATTTGACTTGAATGTTGTTTCTGGGTACACTTTTCTGTGTTTTTTTAAATTTTGGTGGCGTCTATTTTACTTCTTCCACAATCAAAATCATACATCTATAAAAAAACATCTATAAAAAAAACATCAATGAAAACTATCAGTTTAAGTGTGGTTTAATGAAAAATATGATCCGAAAAATTTTGTGTTAGTTTTTAGTTCAATATTTGTTGTTTTCGAAAAAAGTGGTTTTTTTACTTTTTGTGTGTTTTGTGTGTCTTTTGTGGGTGGATATTTCCAATTTCAATTATATACGGATTTCTGGATTGATATGCGGAAAATAAGTGGTAAATAATTTTAATTTTTGCTCTGAATGTTTAATACCGGCTTTTTTATATAATGTGTAAACAGTTGTTTTCAATCGTTTGTAATTGATGTCATGTCAGTCATGTGTGTGTATATGTAATTGTGGTGTATTTCGTATGCAATGGGATATTATGCAATTTTATTCAAGTGCATTTTTATGTACAATTGGCTGCAAAAATTCATGTTATTTTTTTTAATTTTTTAATAGTTAATGTTTAAGTTTACGAAAAAATGCTTCGGATAAAAGCTGTTCATATTCAGAAATATAGTAACAACTTTTATTCGAATGAATGAGACCCAAAACAACTATAAAATTTAAAAAATAACATTAAATTTTGCAGGTAATTGTACATATGATAAAAGTGGGTTTTTTTTCTTCCAAATTTCTTAATTTATTTGTGCCGAATTAATTTTGTTTTGCATAACAATATTTTTATGACATTAAACCTTTACTTTTTCGAAAAACAAATAGATTAGGTACAAATCAAATATGAAATTTTGACATAACAATGCCAATTTTGTGGTCTTGTTTATAATGTTATATAACAGTCTATTTTATTTGAAAAACACTACAATTTTTGAACTGGATTTCATGTTTTGATCTATTCCAATTTTATTCCTTTTCATGAAATTTACATGAATTGTTGTATGGAAACAGTTCATTCTATTTGAAAAACGCTGTAATTTTCGAATTTTTAGTATTTGAAAGAGAAATGTCAGTTTTAAATACACTTAAAAAAAATTTTTTTTTAGGGTTTTTATTTTGCATGGATGCACCACAATTTAGAAAGAGATATACGATGCTTTTCACGTTGGACACGACAGAGATTAACACGTCACACGGCAGAAAATATTTTCCAACTAAATCATGCCAACGGACAAACGGTTTTGTGTTGTGTTAAACCATAGCGTTTTAAACGTTGGGCGATATTGGACGAATCGTGTGGATCTTTTCTTTAACACAAATTTCAAATGAAATATATTGCTACCCCCTCCCACCCCATCGTTTTATGTCATTGTTTTAAAAAAGTTCATTTTATTTGTTTCGAGGTCCCTATAAAGTCCGAATTCATGCAACCGAATTGTCGAGACGTCTTTAGTAGAGTAGTCCTAGTTTTCATGGGGATCTAAGTTAGCAGTGTAGGTCGACCAGTCGCTACCATCATCTTTAGTAAATTATTTAATTTCCAGTTCATTTTATATGAAAAAAACTCTTGCGAAAAAAGTTTTATTTCTCACTAAATGCACATTGCAGTTGTTTGTTTCATGACGCACTGTGTTTTGTATTAAAACACAGTTTTTTTTAAAGTTTTTTTTTTCTTTTCTCGTTCTTTAATATTATTATTTATAAGCTGTTACATTAGTGAATACATGAGTTTTTGAAACACCTACAGTTTTTTTTTTTAATGATAATGTGCACAAGAATATTAAATAGCGTGCCACCACCTGGCTGGTTCGAGCTAGCTCGAACTAGGCATTCTCATTTATTATTCATTTGTGCAAAAATAATATTAATAATTACGTAATAATAATATTATGTGTATGCGCTTGTTTAGTGTAATAATAATTAAAAATTACACTACAAGTTTTTGAAAGTAGGTTTAAGTCAGGGTTAGTTATATCATATAGTAAGTATATAACACATAGAGAGGAAATGTTTATGGATAGTTTTTTTCAATTTGTTTTTAATAGACCTTTTCATTTCAAATTACGATTTGTTTTTGTTTCGGGCAGAATGTCAAACAAATCAATGTGAAAAAATGAGTAAGAAATATTTCACGTGTTTGTTCATCTTATTGTAGAGTTTAACAATCTGCCCGAAACAAAAACAAATCGTTATTTGAAATTAAAAGATCTATTCAGTAAAAAAAATTAGGTAAATTGAAAGTAAACATAGTTCATTAAACTACACGGCGGTATAAATCGACTGAATTAGTTCTCTGAACTACGCGGGGTATTTCTAGGCCTTTTTTACCGACCCCTAAGAAACCATCCTATCAACCTCTTCTATCTGATTCGTTTCCTTAAGCTCTGTGTTCGTTGTCGACCTTACCTGTGGTGTGACTTTAGTTGCGGTGGTAACTCTGACATGGTGTTCACATGCATTCACTTCGAAACACTTCCGCGTTAAACGAGGATAATATGCATAATTAAAAACATTGTTGGGCGAAAGTTTTTTAAAGGTACCTTTTGTGTCCTTTTTTATGAATATCTATAATCTTTTTGATGTTACGTGACTGGGTGCTTAGCTATCTGAGAAATCCTAAAAACCTGGAAATGTCAAGGAATTTTGAGGTTTTGGAAAAGTCGGGAAGATTTATTGTGCCCAAGAAAAAGATAAAAATACGTTCATTTGCCTACTGATTTCAGACAATATATTTTAATCTGCTCACCAAATCGTTAAATTAGCATGATTTTCGGGTCCAATTTACCCTCAATTAATGAATTTTATTCAAATTGAGAAATAAAATTATTTTTCGATTTTTTAAGGTGTACATCCCTTAGACAAAATCGAAAAAACCTTTTAGTGATCGATATGAATGAAAATAAATAGTTTATAAAGTAAATTGGACCCAAAAAGCACGAATATTCAATTGGTTTAACCATTTGACGAGTAGTTTCCGAGATATGCCTTCTTTATTACTATTCTTGACAAGGAATTGTTTAGAACCCTATCTCTTTTTCCTTGAGAATACTCAGGGAATTTTCCCCATAGCTAGTGAATAATCAGGAAAAAGTCATGCCACGAATATCTCTGTTGAATCAAAAAGCAGATGTTGGTTGAGCGTGTATAAGCGCCAACCTATACGTCTATATGGTTCCATATCTATATGCGTACCGTACTATACGATCAATATTATTTACTTGTATATTATAATCAAAGGTGTCAAGAGTGTATTTTAGGTTTTATCAAACTAAAAGATAAAAAAAAAACCACATTGTTTTTTAACGGTTTAATGTTTTTATTTATTAAAAAGCTTATTGTATGAAGTCAAATTTATATTTACATTTCCGTTAATTTTGCAGTGAAAATTAAAAGATTTTTATATTTATTATTATGTACAAGAAGCTTCATAATTTTGTATTCTTATTTAAAATTTATTGAGATTGTTGTGTTGAAAGAAGCAACCCGCATTAAATTAACGTTGTTTTTTATGTAACAGTAAAAATAATTAAATCGATCACAAGAGACTTATATATGTAATCCTAATAATTTTTGTTCAATCTACACCTATTTCTTGTTCACGTTTTTTTATTTTGAATCATCCTCTTGATGATATGGATAGGAGACAGCAATTTTTAATCGTTTTTCCTATAAACTCTTCAAAAAAAAAAAGATTAAATAATTTATATATATTGTCGAATGTCGTGCTTCAATAAGCTTTCTATTATGACATCCTACACCGATGTCTTTGAAACAAATTTGTGTTTCAACCTCCAAAACTAACTCCTTCACTAAAAAATTTGAACATATTAATTGTGTATACTTAGGTAGATAGTTAGATACATCTTGGGGTCTAAAAATTATTACACTTCGACCTTATGGTCCATTGTGCTCCCCCTTCTACTTCAGTCTGACGAAATTCGCTTGTCCCATATGTTGGCAATGGCCAGGAGCTTGCTTATCAGATCTTCCTGAAGGTTCATATATTCGGGGTGAGATGCACCGAATATCCTGTCTCTGCTGTAACCTAGAGGTTCGTAATCAAAGATAATATGGCTGGATGTTTCTTCCTCGACACAAAATCTGCACACAATGGACTCGTTATGGAATCCATTGCTTGCAGATGCTTCCGCAAGGGACAATGTCCGGTAATTAATCCGGTATCGAAAGTCAGCCTCTTTGTTGCACTCTGAAGCAGTACCTTCCCGAGCTCCTGCCGCAGTTCTTTTTCCCAGTGATCGCGGTGTTTAGCATTTGACCACTCGTTTATCACCTGCTTACAGGCAGTCCTTGGAATTCCTAAAATAGGCTCTGAGCCAATGAAGGGTATTCCGACTCCCTTCTTTGCTAAGGTATCTGCTTTTTCGTTTCCTTCGAAACCACTGTGACCCGGCATCCAGATCAATTTAACATTGTTCCGTTTTGCCAGCTCCAGCAGTTCCTTCAGACAATCCTTGACTACTCTTGGGTCACTTCAGTTTCAGGCAAGGCTTTTAAAGCAGCTTCACTGTCTGAGAGAATACATACGTTCTGGTTTATGTAGCTTCTACGTAGGTTCGCATGGACGCATGTGTATACTTAGCGTCACAATACAACAGTATTAATATCAGTTTCCATTAATGAAGAATTAAGACATAGTATAAAAGAACTAGTGTATACTATATAGACAAAAATGTCATTGAGTTTCTTAGCTAAATATTGATATGAAATAATTAACTCATCCACCAGGTATCATTTTAATTAACAAATTTGAATTTTAAACCTCCTGTCCGTATTTGGAAATATAGATTGCAGCGGCTGCCCTGGACTGGCTACACTTCGACCATAAGGGCCATTGTGATGCCTGAGGATGTGAGTGAAGTGGAAGGAATTTTTGTGTGTACACTTGGAATTGATATGATGTGCGGCTGCAGCCGACTCTGATAGGAACTATGCCGATATTCATCTGGAGTTCGTGAAGGAAACTACAGAAAACCTTCAAAAGCATAGCCGGTTACTTCGTTCTTATCCATACGCCGACAGTTTAGTCAATTAACGGCCCCCTTTTTTTATATAATTGACCAACTGCCGATGTCGGGATTCGAACCCATAACCTCCCAGCCCCCAAGTAGACACAACACCTTAGACCGCTCGGATACTTGGCTGGTTGGTCCGTATTTGGGAACGGGATATTACAACTATGAAAAATTTTAATCATTTATATGAAATGATTTCTGAGAAAAACGTTTGTGATCTATAGACATCGCGGTGATTCCATAAGTGTTCCGTTTATCGAAGTACGAAACATTAAAAACAAAAAAAATTCCAATTTATTTAAAGACTTGACGAATGGTTTCCCTCTTTAGACTATTTTTCTGTTAAAAGGAACGTTTTTGTCAAAATATTTTGTAGTGTTATAAATGTAGTGTTATATGATTATAAATTGGGTTTTATATAATTTGATATATTAAGAGACCCTTATTAAATGCTGTTTAAATGCCAGGTGTTGCTATTAATATATCAAACTCTCAACTAAAAAAAAACCCTTACTTGTGTGTGTGATGAATTGAAAAATATAATAGGCATATCCGTTGTCCGCGGGCTATATGGTGCTATTTTATTGCCAGCATGCTCTATTACAATAACAATTAGTAATTGGTGTGTAAAATTAGACTTTTGTCTTTTTTTTTTATTGCACTCAAATTATTTAGGGGGTTGTTTTAATTGTAACTACTTGAAATTGACTACAGAAAGTTTATTGTTATACCCTGTATATGTAAAATATACAAGGTATATTAAGTTTAGTCCCGACTTTGTAACGCTTGAAAATATTAATCCTTGACAAAAATGCTTCACAACGGTATTCATAAAATGGCCTAATTCGGACATTTTCGCATGTCCGTCCGTCTGTCCGTGAAGCCGATAACTCAAAAACGAAAAGTAATGTAAGGTCAAGTTCGTTAATGGGCAAAATCGGAACATGTTTCCCCCCTCTAGGAGGGGGGAAAATATACGTCTTTGAAACCGTAAGAGATAGAAATAAAATTTGTTAACAAAAAATCTTCTTCTCTTTAAAATAAACAACTTTTGTTTGAAAACTTTTTTCATAAAGTCAATAGTTTTCTCATAATTTATGGATTAAATGTTCCTCGGAAAGCGAATTGTTAACAATTCGAATACGCAGAATTGTTAATAATTCAATCACTGATATTCAACTCAGTATATACTGGGTATTCAAACAATTAACACAGTTAGTTGTTACATTACTTGTTTTTTTGTTTGAGTTGTTTTAGAATAAAACATTTAATTATTAGATTATTAAATGATAATTAATGAGAACTCTAGGTTTTTCAAACAAAAATTTCAAATTCGCCCCAATACCTAGATCAATTTTTGTATTATAAATACGTATTTCGACTACAAAGTAGTCATCATCAGTATAAATGAGCTAGTCGTAATTTACTCCTTGACCATTTGAAATAAATAGAAAATAGAGACCTTAAGTGGAAATAATTCAGGTACCAAGTTTTCACAGATGTTTTCCTTCACAGTTTTTTTAAATCTTCAATTTATGTGGGAAGATTGAATTTTATAAAAAAAACGCATTAACAGGATCTTTCAATGTATCTAGTTAGAGTGTAGATTAAACAGTGGATTAAAAATAGCTCAACATTCAATGATAAAGTTTATCAAACAGTTTTTATTTATTTTATTAATAATTGAAAGGTCACTCAGCAATTTATAAAATGACGGATATTTGAATATAAAATTCTTTTCGAAATAAAATTTTACCTTTCACTTTTTATAGCTAACACTGCATTTTCCTTATCATATATTCAAAGGGCAAGCAAAGGACGATATAAATATACATAGAGCAAAGGGTGATATAGTGTACAGTGAAAACTGTTTATAGCGACATTGTAGGCACTGTAATTACTTAGTCGTTACTTAAGGATTATTTTCCATTTTTTGACATCAAATGCTTGATATGAAAAATCATACACATCTAGGGATGTGGATTGAACCCACGACCTCTGGCATTCTAGACCAATGCTCTACCAACTGAGCTACCTTAGATGTTATGGTAGTGCTATGCATATGATCTTTCACTATCATTTCTGATGACATTGTATTATTAATTTTGTTTATTTACTATTCACATATGTTGTAAATTGTTTTTTGTAAACTAACGTCCTTTTATTTCCATTGTTAGTATGGTTGCCTTTCGGTTATATTATACCAACGGAAGCAACTAGCGTTTACTTTATTTGACATTTAAGTAATATGTCTGAACATTGATACCATTTTTTGACATCAAATGCTTGATATAAAAAATTATACATGTAGCGGTGTCGCTTCATCATTCAATTGTTATTATAATTTTGTTCATCATTTTTATCCGTTGCATAACAACTATAACTTCCCTCTATTATCACGGTTGCTTTGAATGTTAACAACCTTGGTAATTTACATATAAAAATAATAACATTTCATAAATCAAATTAATAAAGATCAATTATATCTTTATATATATTTATTATTTATTTAAATAATAATTATAGGGATGGGGATTGAATCCTCCCTTCTTAAGGATTATTCGAATCTGGCTACGAAAATAGTGCTCAATTTAAAAAATTTTATAATTGTTTCTAAAACCAATGATTCTACATTTTATCATGGTAGAACAGAAACAGCGTCACTTCTTCCGTTAAAGTTATAGTTTGAACGACTAGCATTAAATCCATTATTTACATTAGAATCAGAGCTAATAAAATTTATCAACATCAGGCCAGGGTTATCGATATATACATTTAATATACAAAGTTTACGAGCCCATAAAAAAAGATATTGAAAATGTAACTCGTAATTCTAATATTCTTCTTTTATCAGAAATATGGAGTAATAATGATGAAGACATTCCAGTACCTAATTTCACTGTATAGTCAAATTGAAATGTTCGAATTTAAGAGCTGGCTAGCTATTTACGAAAATAATAACGATCATTCATCTTTCTATAATGTATAATATTGTCTTGTTTTTCAATATCCAAAAGTCATATAATATCACACACAAATAAAATTATTGTCCACTGTAGACTGTAGTCATACTGCTTATGTGACAGACAGACTCCTGTCTGTTTCGCTTAATGTATGTGTGTATAAATTATGTCTAAATTTGTATGACACACATTTTTTACTGAATATTTCCCAAACATTGTGCAATAGAGCAGGAAAGGAATCAGTGGGTACATCGATGGATCGAGTACTACATCAGTTGGGTGTTATATCAGCGATTTTTCAACAATAGATAGAGAGATTGTAGAGGCTGCCCTGGACGGGCTACACTTCGACCTTAAGGTTCATTGGGATGCCTAAGGATGTGAGGATGTGAGTGGAGTGGACGGAATTTTTGTGTATAGACTAGGAATCGGTAGGATATGCGGCTGCAGCCGATTATGATTGGACCTATGCCGATATTCATCTGCAGGTCGTGAAGGAAACTGCAGAAAACCTTCTCAAGCATAGCCGATTACTTCATTCTTGTCCATACGCCGACAGTTTAGTCAATTAACCGCCCCCTTTTTTTCCTAATAATTGACAAACTGCCGATGTCGCGATTCGAACAAATAACCTCCCAGTTTCCAAGTAGGCATACTGCGCAGATATAACGCCTTATATCGCTCGACCACTTGGACTGGTTTTCAACAATTATGAACATTGAACATTTTTTTTCACTTGAATTGAAGCATGTTTACTTGACAAATATCAAGGTAAAATTACTTTTTAAATAACTTTAAAAATAAGCGAGATATGAATGATTGAAATTCCCGATTAGACAAAGAGGGTGATAGCCCTCTTGATATGTTATGTGACGTCATATTACACTTTCACCATTTAAAATACACGTAAAACTCCGTTTTTAGTATTTTTGCAAGAAAGAGACAGAATAATAATCTTTAAAATCTTATAGCTTCTTTGATATTTGTCGGATTTTAATTTCGTTTTTAAATATTATTACAGTATTAACAGTATTTTCATATTCTGAAAATAAATGTGAAAAAAAAATTTCATGCATATTCCCTATTGTCACGCTGAACGGTTTTGACTATAGTTAAAAAAATTTCCAGATGTAGGTTTTTTAAGACTTTTTTTTTATGACCCTCTAGATTTTAATAGGCTTAAAAACAAAACAAAACCAGTTATAAAAAAAAGCTATATAAATCTTATAGTACACGTATTCTTCGAGAAAACATTGATCATTGTGCATCTCTCAAACCTAACCAAAAAAAAAAAACAAAAAACACAAATAAATAAAAACAAAACAAGACAAAACCTCGAAATACAATAGTAAAAGACGTGGATGAAGAAGGTCAAGTGCCCCGGTGTACATTGGTGGATAATTTTTTTTTTTTTTATACTTTTGTTAAATAAAAAAAAATACGATTTGCTATTCGATAATATATGTAATCAGAATTTTACGATACTCTGTT
The DNA here is from genome assembly GCA_963920215.1 of Nineta flava. Lineage (NCBI taxonomy): Eukaryota > Metazoa > Arthropoda > Insecta > Neuroptera > Chrysopidae > Nineta > Nineta flava. The sequence continues at coordinate 119,647,423 of OY986041.1, forward strand.
CGTTTGTTTGTGTGTATGTGTGTGTGTGTAAATGTTTGTCTACTCTGGGTAATAAAATATAATTACCGGGTGTCACCCCACCACCAATATTTAATTGTTATACCCAGTATATGTAAATATACAAGGTATATTAAGTTTAGTCCCGACTTTGTAACGCTTGAAAATATTGATGATAGGCATGCAGTTATGGCATATGTTTCCATAAAATGGCCTAATTCGACCATTTCCGCATGTCCGTCCGTCTGTCCGTGAACACGATAACTCAAAAACGAAAAGAGATAACGAGCTGAAAGTGAGGTTAAGTTCGTTAATTGACAAAATCGGACCATATTTGGGCAAAATGGGCAAAACTGTCTATCTTTGAAACCGTACGTGATATAACAAAATATTAAAAACAAAAAATCTTCTTCTCTTTAAAATAAACAACTTTTGTTTGAAATTTTTTTCCATAAACAGGGTATTCAAACAATTAACTCAGTTAGTTGTTACATTACTCGATAGTCTATCTGACGTTACATGGCAGAATGCCGACCTATCTGGAAAATTCTGAAAACGGAAAATGTCATAGAGTTTTGAGATTTTGGAAAAAAAGTCTATTGGACCCTCTTTATACGATTTCAGATGAGATCTTGTAAACTGCTCACCAAATCGTCAAATAAGCCCGATTTCTGGTTTTTTTGGGTCCAATGTACCTAAACTAGTGAATTTTATGCAAATCGAAAATTTAAAATTATTTTTCGATTTTCTGCAATTTTTCAAGGTAGGGAAAAATTGTCACAATAATTTTTAGTCAGCAATTTGAATAAAAATTTGTTTACAAAGTAAATTGGAACCAATATTCAAAAAATCTAATGGTTTAATGATTAGTTGGAGAGTTTTTGAGATATCTTTATAGGGTTTTGATGTAACTCAATTTGTTGAAAATAGTTCATTACAAAGTCATTTCTTTTTCCTTCAGAGTATAACGAGTACATTTTTCCCACAACCAGAAAATAATTAGGAAAAATTCTGAAAATTCCATGACACTTATTCCACGGAGAGACGGGCATTTATCATAATTAGTATTTATCCGTGAAATTCTGTGTGATACCTGCCTTATTTAACTCCAAAAGTATCGTCGTTTTTGCCGTCGAATTGTGTCAAATCTATTTAGCATGTTGGATCATACCCAATTATCTTGGCATTTTCTATCTAAAACAAACAAAAATTTGAATAAAAAGACAATTTCTGGACTTTCAACCAAACTTTAATTTTGCCTGAATATTTAATAATACGTTTGTTGGTAGTTACCAATTAACTCAAGGACACATGTACTGTACTACGCTGTCCAGATTGAAATAGAATTACAAGATTCCGAAAGTACATTACAAGCTTCCGAAAACGATACTTGCTTTAGAAGCTCTAACAAGTTCCATAGCAAACCGCCTAACACGTGCAAGTAGCGTGTTTTGAAGGACATTCAGTATATAAAAAAAAAAAATAAGTTAAAACATTATTGGTTGACTGAAATTTTATCACAGTGAATTTTATTGTTGAGATAAAAATATTTTGAGATTGTGTGTGTATGTACTTATTATTTACGTTATGTATGTTTGGTTATGTTTTATCAGCAAGTCAGGCAGGCAAGGATGAGCGAGAAATGATTTAATGACATCGTAGTAGTGTTATGTGCTTGTACTATGTGTAAGTTACTGCGAGTTACAATTTTATATTACACAACTTTGTTTTATATTCTTTATTATGGCATTCCGTATCATTCCGTATTATGATCAAACCATTTAATTTTTAAGGGTATCCACAAATAACAGTATTAATTTTGTGTTAATACGCAATTTATATTTAGAACTATAGTTGAAACTATAATTCAGTCTCAAATTAAGTCAGCGCGAAGTCTGTAGCAAATGGTAACAAGAGGCACTTGCTTTGCTTTAGGTCCTCAAGTTTAGGATATAAAAAAAAAAATACAGACGAATTGAGAACCATCCTCCTTTTTTGAAGTCGGGTTAAAAATAAAACAGCACCTTTTAAAGAAAACTTTTCTAGATTTAAATTAGGCAAATTTAGATATATTTAATACATATAACACTAGTCAAATCAATGTCTCTAAGCGAATCATATTCTATGTTCAATATATAGATAGGTAGATATCTTAGGGTATAACAAGTATTGCGCTTCGACCTTATGGTCCATTGTGCTCGCCGTTATACTTCATTCTGACAAAATTAGCTTCTCCCAAATCTTGATTGTTTTCATCGCAATTTTTGCACAAACTTCTTGGATAGATAGATAAATCTTAGGGTATAAAAAGTACAGTACTTTGACTTTATGGCCCACAGTGCTTCCCTTTCAACTTCAGTCTGAAAAAGTTCACTTTTCCCGTATCTTGGCAATAGCCAGTAACTTGCTTATCAGGTTTTCCTGAAGGTTCATATATTCGGGGTGAGAGGCACCGAATATCTTGAATTTGCTGTAACCGAGAGATTAGATTGCAGTTAAAGATGATGTGGCTGGATGTTTCTTCCTTCTCGCTTCACAGTCTACACATAATGGATCCATTGTGGAGTGCTTTCGTAGGTGATAATATCCGGTGATCCGATAACCTCATGAAGTTGTTTCCTGCTCAGTTTGAGTACATCGAGAGTCAGCTGATTTTTCAAAATCGAAAAATAATCCGTGTACACGGAAAGCGTGGGTCACTTATGTCCTCCTTGTTGAGCTCTAAAACTTTTGTTTCAATGTTTTTTCGAACTGATCCCCGTTCAAAAGGTAACCCCCTTTTTTGAGTAATGACCTGGATCTTTTTCATTTCCATTTGCATCGAATGGAAAAAACCGCAGCCCGATTGGACCACAGAAAGTGCCTTTTAATTAGCATTGCAGTAAATGAATTACCCAGTCTGCGCAGTATGCCTACTTGGAAACTGGGAGGTTATGGGTTCGGATCCCGACATCAGCAGTTTGTCAATTATTAAGACAAAAAGGGGCGTTTAATTGACTTAACTGTCGGCGTATGGACAAGAACGAAGTAACCGGCTATGCTTGTGAAGGTTTTCTGCAGTTTCCTTCACGAACTCCAGATGAATATTCCTAGTCTATACACAAAAATTCCTTCCAATCCACTCACATCCTCACATCCTTAGGCATCACAATGGACCTTATGGTCGAAGTGTAGCCCGTCCAGGGCAGCCTCTAAAATCTATATATCTATCTCTAAGTGATTTCCCAGTTATACTCTCCAGTCAGAGAATTAGGGAATTTTGTATTTGGGAACTATGATAGGTATGAAAAAAGTTTCTTCCCCTAAATGGGCACCGTCCCCGCTTGTACTCTAACCGTATCGGAATTTTAATACTAAATCCGTTACACGTAACCGCGGTACCGGAACACTATATAAAGCAAATTTTTGTATGTATAGTCTTCTTCAATAGACATTCGAAGACGACTTTGTTTTCGCATTAGATATTAAAGTGATCTAATCTACACATTAAAACTTATTTTCTTGAAGGCTGAAAAGTGTTACGTCTATACAAATATACAATATTATAAATGTTCTGATAATCTATATGACCAGAGGCTCTAAAAAGGTACCTACAATTATCTCAATTATTGATCATCACTGGCAAACAATTACTGGTATCAGTGTGTAATTACAACGCGTTTAGTATGAAATTCTGAAAGTATACATCTGAATACAGAAAGTTTTTATGACATATATGATGAAGATTATAAAACCATATATGGAGACGTATACTATATACCGTACGTTTAGTTTACATCTTCGCATAGCAGATTTCATATGTATACATTAAGCAATGTGTATGAGAAGGAGGTCTTATAGGTTTGATAAACAAGCATATTTTTCAAAACAGTGAATAATAATCATAACTGTTCGAGTGGTTGCGGTGATTGTCTACCTTCAAATGCCACAATAAATAAATTGACACATTCCTGTGCGGAATGTCCGGAAAAGTACCATCTAACAATTTGCACTTTTTCTTCTTTTGTGTAATAATAACCCATTGTTGTAAATAATACCTATAAATAAAATACACAAACACGTATTTTCCAAAAGCATTCACATAGTAATGATTGCATATTATCAAAACAATTAATCATATTTGTATTCAACAAAAAATCCCCACTCTCTAAAATTTATACAGGCACATACAACACAACAGTAACAAAACAAACCTATAATACCTCCTTCTCATACATATTGCTTAATGTATACATATGTACTCTCTCATACTCGTGGGAGATTTGCTATGCGAAGATGTAAACTAAACGTACGGTATATATATTTATATCATCCAACATTTTTATTTAAGTTCCGGTTTAGAATATCATCTCTTATGGTTTTATATTGTTTTGTTGTAAGACAACAATATCAAAAATATATCATAATGTGTGTCCTACTTTTGCTAGAGATACGATTAATTGATTATATACTGTTGTTTGGATTAATAAAATTTATAAGGTGTTCCAGAAATATTACAACAACACATTTTTGAATGGAGGCCATCCATAGAATACGTCACGCACATCACTTATTTTTTGCACTTTACTGATTCAACGAGAACCGGCTCTCCCTCACTCTCACCATGTCCCTGACATAAATGTACATCATTGCGTGTATGCAAAGGCTGGCTCCCTCAAAGTGGATGTCGAAGGACGTTGTGTGATCAGAAATTAGTAGTTTTCGCGCAAATTTAACCGAATTTCGGTTCGGTTAGAGTATATAGATAGATAGATTCTTGGATCTACGGTCCATGATGAACCTTGTCCTCACTTAAACGAGTCTTCCAGCGTTTCTGTTCTGAGCTTTGGCTTTCCAGTTCCCGGATCCAATTTGGCGTAAATGGAGTGTAACATCGTCCAACCATTTCGTAGACTTGGTCGTTCTAGTTGTCGTAAGCCTTCTGGGTTGTTGTTGTAGATCTTCTTTGCATATCTTTCAGTTGACATTCTTTCCAGGTGTCCCAATCAGTGCAGTCTCCTTTTCCTAATTTCAGTGACATCAAGGTCTCGGAACTGGTCTTGTAATTCTAGGTTTGTTCTTGTCCTTCTGTTAGAATTCCTGATTGAATTGATTACATCCCTTTTTCCTTCAGAGTAATTGCTAAATATTTTAGTCTCCCTTTATACGAGTATATGATTTCAGACAGTATCTGGTAAACCGCTTATCAGATCAAAAAATCTACATAATTTACGTAATTTTTGGATCCAATTTACCTTAAATAGTGAGTTTTATCCAAATCGTGAATAAAAAATAATTATTGATTTTATGGCTTTCTTGAAGATAGTTTTTTTCCGTTAGAAAAAAAAGGGGAAAAAACTTTAGCTATCGATTTGAGTGAAAATAAGTTTACACGATAAATTGAACTAAAAACACAAAAATCCAGATTGTTTAACGATTTGGTGAATAGTTTCTGAGATATGATCGTTTAATGCTATTTTGATGTAACGCTATTTCCTGAAGGATAATTGAAATGGTATTCCACCTGCAACTGTGGGTGCGTAGAATTTTGGGTATAGATTTATTATTATACTCACATAAACTTTTTGAATGCGTAGAAAGTCTTATTTCTTTTTTAACCCTCCAGCCGTCTTTATATGATTTTAACGTATAAAACTCTTAATAATTAATGAAAGTGGGTTTTATTTGTATATAGAGGTCATGTTTATGATATGACAGCATTTATGGATCTTACTGATCCATATTTGATAACAAACTTAGAAATTAAATAAACAAAGAATTTTACGCTTGAAATTTTCAACAATATAAATAAATATTATTCAACAATAAATATAAATGATAATTCAATGGCGGAAAAGTATTTACTTCTGTTTGATAATCGTTACGGAATAAAATTTTATGAAAAGTTATTTGTCTTTCAAAGTTAATTAGGGCACAAAAAATATACAATTGTACACAACATATACAAACACAGTATTTAGATCATAACTCAAGAAGTATTCAGATAATACAAATAAACAATAAATAATAATTGTTAAATATCAATATTAAAAAAAAATCATAAATTCATTGATTTATAATGATTTTTATTTTATGAATATCATAAATAAAGTGATCACTCTTACAAATAAACAAAAAAAATTTATTTATACAACTTGTATAGTCAAATATTATGTAAACAAAATTACATTATAGTGTGTATTTAACATGTAAAACATTGTAAGAGTGTTCGCCAGAGTGAATTTGAACTTGCTGTAACAAAATAATACAATATATGTAGAGTTAAGTTCATTTGTAAAGAACTCTCGAATATCGTCACAGTTTCAGTGGATCAGTCTATCTTAAAAGTGAAGGGGAGGAAACATATATTTAATACTAAGAATTAAATATATGATTCAAATCTGGTTTAAATAAGTTGCCCTTCTACTTTTAAATAAGTTCCCCTTACGCGCATATAAGGTCCAATATAAATGAATTTGATTCTACACATGGCCACATACGTAGCGGCTCATTTGCAAAATTTTTTAATTGATTTGCCATGCCTAAGCATGTGAGGATGTGAGTGGAGTGGAAAGAATTTTTGTGTATAGACTAGAAATTGGTATGATATGCGGCTGCAGCCGACTATGGTAGGAACTATGACGATATTCCTCTGGAGTTCGTGAAGGAAACTGCAGAAAACCTTCTCAAGCATAGCCGGTTACTTCGTTCTTGTCCATACGCTGACAGTTTAGTCAATTAACCACTGCCTTTTTTTTCTTAATAATTGACAAACTGCCGATGTCGGGATTCGAACCCATAACCTCCCAGTTTCCAATTAAGCATACTAAGCTCATAGTTTAAGTACATTACATAATATCCATCAACATTCATTCTTCCTGTATAGAATGTTATTTGATTTGATGAACGCAGCACTGTATTAAATATGGTGTTACGCTTTAATAGTTGATGTTGTTAAAGTAATAATTATTTGTTTATGCTCTAGTTGTGATGATCGTTAAAGTAAGTTTAAAGCTATATATATATGTATATATATATATATATAGTTTGTTATGTATCTCATTCACTAAAAAGTTAATTTAAAATAGTTAACGATGCCTTCAAAATTATTTTATATTGACATTGATGAGTATTGTTCATTACACGCATGTATTACTTACTTAAATACATTCACTAACGATTTAACTAATGTAAGTATCTCAAGTATTTATCAAAGCTCCTGACAATTATATAACAATTATTTTATCTATAGTTTATTCAAAAATACCTATACACTCTTTTTTCTCTGAAGCAACAGTATAGAAATGAGAAGACACTGAAAGCCGAAATAAGAAAGAACTGAAATTGTAAAAAAAATCGAAAAACAATTGATGTCTCCAGAAAAAACGTCTGAAAAACCCTTAAGACCCTTTTCTTTATGTGTCGCTGGTATTATTTTCTGTATTCATCATACTACCTTTTCTATTAAATCTTTCAATGGGATTTTGTAAGGGACGGTTTTAGGATAATTGTTCAATTTGCCTTTGATAAGTGGTAGTTTGATTTTTGTTAAAAATCACTTTTATTTTTGCCTGAATATTTAATAATGAATATACATGTTTGTTGATGGTAACGATGTGTAACCTAAGGACATATGTATTGCACTACAGTCCTAACCCTCTGATTTCCTTACAATATCAAAATAATAATAAACAGTATAAAATAATTTAAAACAGTGATTTACTATCTTCACCCTCGACACAGCAAGTGAGGTATTAAACTTTTAAGACTTTTGTCTGCCTGCCTGTGGCATTTTAGCTCCCAAACGGAAGGACCGATTTCAATGTGTTTTTTTAAATATTTGAATACTGGTTTATTGAGATTGGTTCTTCGATATGTTTGATAAAAATCTCTTTAGCCGTTTAAAGATCGTCTGCTCTTTTCCTAAGTTGTAGCGGTCTTTAAGAAGTGAAAGAGATAAGAAGTTGTAAGGTAGTGTTAACTTGGTAAAATTCCAAACCAACGCTTCCAATTTATAACCCATCATAATAACTTCATTGTGTTAGGGGTATTTTTAAATTTTTAATTAAAAAAATTTATATTGGTTGTTAGATGTTACAAAAATTATATAAATGCCCGCCCGCGTAATGAGTTTATAATACTGAAAAATATTTTATAATCACGTTTTGGGTCCAGCAGAAACAATAATTATTCAGTGATAAAAACATTGTTTAAAAAAAAAACTGGGAAATTTTTTATTGATAAAATTTAAATAAAATTGTACAAATGGCGTCAAAAGTCGAGCTATCATATCAAAATTTCGATTTGTGCCTTATTTATTGCGGTTTTCAAAAAAATGCTTCGAATAAAAATGGTTACTATATTTCTAATCAACAACTTTTATCCGAAGCAATTTTTCGAAAACCGACTAAATAAGGCACATATCAAGTATATAATTTTGAAAGACGAATCAGGACTTCTGTGGCCCATAGTACATATCATAAAACCTATTTTGACAAAATGGAAACCCGACTTCAAAAATCAAATATTCTATAACAAAAAATGTAAGAAGTAAGAAAATAATTGCATATTCTTGTGCCAATTTTAGTTCACCTAAGCAAAAATTTTTAAATATATATGTACAATTATTGTTATTTTTGGAGTCGGTGTCAGCATAGAGAAATTCACAGAACTTTTGGACACCGCCTCCAAAAATAACAATAATTGTACATATATATTTAAAAATTTTTGCTTAGGTGAACTAAAATTGGCACAAGAATATGCAATTATTTTTTTACTTTTTAGTGTATTTTTTGTTATAGAATATTTGATTTTTGAAGTCGGGTTTCCATTTTGTCAAAATATGGTTTATTTCTCGCTTTTTAGTGACTTTGATGTTCTATAACTGATTTTATTTGTCTAAATATGGGTAGACCTACTTTACGATCAACTAATTTTTAGTGCATTTTTTTATAACACATTTTTTTTATCCGTTTTTTTTTTTTTTTTTTAATTTTTAGTGCATTTTTTTATAACAGATTTTCAATTTTTTTTACAAACAATTTGTTTTTTTTTTTTTGGGGGTCAGTGGTTTTTTGTAAAAAATTTTTTTAAAGTCGGTTTTTAAAGAAATTGTCTAATTTTCCCATTATGAATGAGTATATCCTTTCAAAAAAAAAAAAAAATTCATAGAAATCGGTTATCACATATAAAATGAGGGTTTTCCTCGATTTCCAGGAGATCCCTTTATCAGAATGCGATTTGGTGACAATGGGACCAATTGGAAATCAAACTCTTTAAAACAAAAAAAAAATTAAAAATCGGTTAATAAATGACGGAGTTCTGAGGTAACAAACATAAAATAAAAAAAAATACAGACGAATTGAGAACCATCCTCCTTTTTGAAGTCAGGTTAAAAATATGTAATCATAAACATTGACTTGGTGTACTCTGATGCAATCATTATTTTTAAAATTATGATAATATTTTTCATTATTAAAAAAAAAAAAAAAACTGAATAAAAGTCAAAGTTTAGTACATTTTAGTTCGGAATGTTTGTAATTATAAATTTATAAAAATAATAATTATAATTATTTTCCATAATAATATTGAAGTATCATTATGATGCCATTATTATTATTATTCTAATGCCACTCCCATACCATTTGTCAAAATTCTTGTAAATTTATTGATTGATTTCATGTTTTGTAGGAGGAAAATTGATTTTATATTCATTTACCTAGAAATTTGCTATTGAATCCAGTCTATAAGGAATAAAATGAAGATCCAGATTCGCACTTATAATGCATGATTGTTCAAACAGACAAAAACTATGTACACTTTTGTTCATAAAAATTAGTAAAAAAAAAGTTACGAATCACTAAAATTTGTAATTTTAGTTATATCAAATATTTTTATTGCGATTGAAAACTTTCATCAAAATTTGCATGTGTTAAAACGGGCTTAAACACTATCGCATTCTATTATTACATGAGTGTATATTTTTCTATGCGCTTCGGGATTTGATTTTCAGATTTCTAAAGAGTGTTTAGCGAATTTCCTCCAAAGAAAATCAGCTATTGTTTTTGTACCAATGGTGGAATTTCGTAAAAATTTCTTCAAATGTCCATCGATCCTACATCACTATCGTTATAATTTATATATATATATATATATATATATATATAAATATATATATATATATATATATATATCAATATATATTGTGTACATATAAGTTTATGTGTCATGGACTCTCTAGTGGTCACAGTTTTATTCCGATTGGAATGAAATTTGGTATTTGAGGCGCTTTTGGTATTCAAAAGATCCAGTTCATTAATGGGTTCGGATGAGGGTAAAGGGGGGCTTAAGAGTGAAGGAGAAACACAAAATTTGAAATATCTCCCTTAATATTTGAAAATTCGAAAAATTTATCGGTAGTTAAGTTGTAGGTACTTAGTTTTATTGTAATTTTGTTTCTTATAATTTTTCTGTTACACTTATATTTACAGGAATATTTAAAATTAAAGATTGAAAGTTAAAATATCTCTGTACACATTAGAGTTTGGAAAAAATGATATGGTAATGAATTATAGCAAACTTGATTTTCTACAACTTTACTCCTTATATATTTTTCGATTGTTCCAATATTAAGAGAGACATTTTAAATTTTTTTCTATCTTTATGCCCCCCTTTCCCCTTGACATAATATACCATTTATTAATAAAATTGGCCTTGAAAATACTAAAATGATATCAGATACGACATTTCATTTTGATCAGACTTAAATTGTGACAAGAGAGTTATTTATGTATTCTAAGGAAATTCGTTAAGTTGACGCATCTCCTGCGTAAAGCCTTTTTATTGTTATACGCTTTTTATTAGTTTCACCTGTATGTATGTATGAATGTATGTAACCGACCCTTTTGGGCTCGATTTTCTCCTACTTTGAACGATCAGATTTAATTCAAATTTTGCACACCTGTCAAAGACCAATGACAATGCAATAATTCGATTAAAATATCCGATTATCCTGATTATATTAGCCAGGATTCATCAATTTCCCAGATAAGTTACTGACTTAAAAAAAAATGTGTGTGTGTGCAAGTCACACACGGTAGAAGTGAAACTTCTGAAAAGTCCCTGATTAAAACTACTTATTGAAAAGTATTGAAAAAATAAATAATAGTTTAAAAAATTATAGTTTAAAAAACTAAAAAACATGCTTTTATAGAAAATTCAACTAAAAAATGAAAAATAAATAATAGTTTAAAAAAACACGCTTTTATAGAAAATCCAACTAAAAAATAGAAAATAAAATTTAATAAATTTGGATTAAGAAAAGTGTAAATAAGAAACAAATGTATATTAATGGAATAACTATTGACACTATGCATCCCACGCTTTTTTCCGTTAATATACATTTGTTTCTTATTTACACTTTTCTTAATCCAAATTTATTAAATTTTATTTTCTATTTTTTAGTTGGATTTTCTATAAAAGCGTGTTTTTTTAGTTTTTTTTAACTATTATTTATTAATTGCTTATGATTCAATGCTTTCTTTGGTACATGTTTAATTTGTAAACTGAAATTAGATAAGTGCAGTTTCTATTAATATTCAGTCAGCATAATATAATTTTTATCACATAGTAGGTGGTGTTATATGATATTACTTTGTATGCAATGATCAGTAGTCAATCAGTTGTATTATAACCACGTGAGATGTTCACGATTGTAATTAACATATCATTCCATCTATAATCATAATATAACTTACCTCATCTCAATATAATGCATGCAAGCAATAAAGTACGATGACGATTGAACTTTGAATTGGATAGAGATATTGTACACTTGGCCACAGAAGTTGATGTCTTTTTTTTAAATTTTATAGGTGATTTGAACCTTATTGATTCGGTTTTCGAAAAAGTGCTTCGGATGCAACGTATTCAATAGAAATATAGTAACAACTTTTGTTTGAAATTTTTTTTCAAAAACCGAATGATATCAACTTTTGTGTCCAAGTCTACATACTATGACCCATAAAAGTAGCGTTTTTTTTTTCAAAATTTTATAGTTGATTTGATTTGATTTTTTTACACCATCTGTAAAATTTATATATATAAAACTATGGATATATATATATATATATATGTCCATAGATATAGATATATATATATATAAATTTTACAGATGGTGGTTTTTGACATCCTAGTAGGATCGATGGACATTTGATGAAATTTTTGCGAAATTTTGACTTCGGTACGGGACCAATAGCTCTATTTCCTTTCAAGAAATTCGCTAAAAGCCAAAGAATTACAAAAAACCATTTCGATTGGCACCCTGAAAAATTATTGACGAAGTAACAATTTACTCACGATTGCCATGGACGACGTATTATAGCTTCTGTTGCCATTTGTGCATCATCGGATTCTATTTTCAATATACTACAATTATGTGTATAATAAAATTATTGATTTATTTATTTGTTAACTTTTATGATTATGATTATTATTAAAATCCATTTATTGGATAGATTCAAGAAGACAGAAATATTATATAGTGTATAATAAATAATATAGATTTATAAAATATTATTTAATAAAAAAAAAAAACATTATTATTATTTATTCAAACTGGTTTTTGAGTATTCATTTACTTAATCATTAACTTACCATATTACTCTTATTTTATAGTCTGAGTCAAGTATCATAGATATGATATATTTATGTATCGATGGTATATTGTGTTCAATAGGGAATATGCATGAAAATTTTTTTTCACATTTATTTTCTGAATATGAAAGTACTGTTAATACTGTAATAATATTTAAAAACGAAATTAAAATCCGACAAATATCAAAGAAGCTATAAGCTTTTAAAGATTATTATCTGTCTCTTTCTTGCAAAAATACTAAAAACGGAGATTTACGTGTATTTTAAATGGTGAAAGTGTAACATGACGTCACATAACATATCAAGAGGGCTAACACCCTCTTTGTTTAATCGGGAATTTCAATCATTCATATCTCGCTTATTTTTAAAGTTATTTAAAAAGTAATTTTACCTTGATATTTGTCAAGTAAACATGCTTCAATTCAAGTGAAAAAAAATTTTCATGCACATTCCCTATTACTACTTTTGTATATAGGTACACTCAGGTTCAATAAAATTGAACAGACCTGAAATGTTAATTTCCTTACATTTCATAAAACTCCTCACTTTTGTAACTCTCTGTATAATGATTCATTTATAAATAAAGATAAGTAGTATATATTTTAAGTGTGAAAAAATAAATGGAAGTATAGTAAAAAACATTTACTACAAGAATAATCAAAATTGTAAGAGACCTATTCGGTTCAAATCTGTACCTGTAATGTTAATCGTACAATTTTTGAAAAAGATGCTGACTCTTGAACTATTTTATTTACAAAAATGAAAAATTATATGCACAATAATTATATTTTTTATTTATGCATTATGCAATTTTTTGTGGTTGTACCTGAGGTACCCATACACGTATATATATGGTTGATATCAATAATATACAAAACAAACATATTGCGCTATGTATTACTTTCAAATCACACAAAAATATTGGAAAAAGTATCAATAAAATGAAGTCTGAATCAATCTTGAACCGTAGAGGTTGATTGATTCTAAAGGTTCATTATACTATTTATTGTTAATTCAATAAATTTGCCTGCTTCAATCAAGGCTTATTGCTAAAACGCGATTATAGCATGATCAAAAGAAATAAAATATTTTTCGCAGAAATTCCGTAACTGCAGAAAAATTTCACATGCATTACTTTCATTTTCTTTGACTGCGAAGCTCTAGGTAATAGCAGATACAGGATATTCGGTGCATTTCATCCCGAATGTATGAACATTCAGGAAGACCTGATAAGCAAGCTTCTGGCTATTGCCAACATATAGGAGAAGCGAATCTCGTCGGCCTAAAGTAGAAGGGGAAACACAATGGTCCCTAAGGTCGAAGTGCAATACTTTTTAGACCCCAAGATGTTTCTATCTATCTATCAGTCAGTGATTTTCAACCATTGTGCCGTGGCACTTTTGTGTGCCGCCAAATTCTTAAAGTGTGCCGCCAAATTTTAAAAATGTATTTAGTAAAGTATTAACCAACATAAAAACGAAAAAAAGATCGAGACTGTTAAATGTAGAAGACGATATGAGAGTCGCATTGTCATTTTTACGACCAAATATAATTGAAATTATCAAAAAACATCAAGCTCAAATTTGTCATTAAAAGTATTATTATTATTAACTTGTAATTAATCCCTTAATAAACGTATTGTTGTTTTTGTAGTACATATTATTTTATTTTACATTCAAAATTATTATCATAAACTATTTTACACAGTGTATTATAGGTAAGTAAACAACTTTTAAACTTATCTTTTTCTTTGTGTGCCGTCAAATTTTGAAATCGTTAAAAGTGTGCCGCGACAAAAAAAGGTTGAGAATCACTGATTCTATCTACTTTCATTTTTGTTCATACGCCGACAGTTTAGTCAATTGATCGCCCCATTAATATTTTCTTTAAATTAATTTAATTGATTAACTGTTGGGAATCGAACTAGCAACCTCTCAGTTCTGAGCAGAGCACCTTTAACAACTCGACTATTCGGACTGGTAAATCAGAAGTATTAAAGATCGTAGTAAACTTTTTATTTTTGTATAAGTTGATGTATAAAACACTTGCAATAGGGAATATGCATGAAAATTTTTTTTCACATTTATTTTCAGAATATGAAAATACTGTTAATACTGTAATAATATTTAAAAACGAAATTAAAATCCGACAAATATCAAGGAAGCTATAAGCTTTTAAAGATTATTATCTGTCTCTTTCTTGCAAAAATACTAAAAACGGAGTTTTACGTGTATTTTAAATGGTGAAAGTGTAATATGACGTCACATAACATATCAAGAGGGCTAACACCCTCTTTGTCTAATCGGGAATTTCAATCATTCATATCTCGCTTATTTTTAAAGTTATTTAAAAAGTAATTTTACCTTGATATTTGTCTAGTAAACATGCTTCAATTCAATAGTGATAAAAAATTTTCATGCATATTCCCTATTGTAAGTAATATGACAGAATGTTTTTCCGGTACGGCATTATAAACTAAAAAATGAAAATAAATCTTTCTATGATTTTAAAATAAAAATGAAAAACAACTCATTCATTACCTCATCACACAACTGAAGAAATCATATTATTAGGTAAGAAGTAAATAAATATGAGAGATTTATTAGTAAAAAAAATTACATTTATATTTAGTTCCCGGTTAAATCATATTTCTCATAATAAAACGTTTACTTAAAAATATACTTTTTTTTTTCAATCACGACATACCTCGTTCTATTCTGTATGCACTTGGGAAAAATATCGATTGTATTGTTTTTTTTTTTTTTGTTTATTAGGTATTTTATTTGTAATCGGTTATAAATAATACAGTGATCGATTATTACCTGTAAGGAAATATGACGAAATTTGAATCAATGAAGAATTTATTATTCAAGATATTTATTATTGGGTGTGACTGTCATCTTAGAAATTTGTTTATAAGGAATCTTAAAAGAAAATGTTTTTTAATAAATGTCGTTTTGAATCAGTTTTTAGTCATAAAATGACGACGGAAGCCGATGGTATAACAATAAAACGTGAGGGAAGTCGCGGCTATAAACTAGCAATAATATAATTACATACTTACCAAATTTATTAAAATCGGATAAAATTTGGATTTAATATTTATCAATTTTTTGTAGAAATTGATATTATCGTCTTACGAGGGCTGTTCAAGCAATTATGACGTTTTCTTAAAATATATTTATATATATATATATTAATATATTTTTTTTTTTGAAAATAATGAAGAAAGATACAAATTTTATGATTGTGTGTACGTTATATTTATTTTAAGCGCGTTTATTTTGCGCACCATAAAGACCGTGCTAAATTTTATATAAAACAAGTGAAAATAAAATCTAATTGAGTTAATTGCTTAAATACCTGTTATATACTGAATTTATGAAAAAAAGTTTTGAACAAAAGTTGTTTATTTTTAAAAAAGGAACATTTTTTGTCTTTAAATTTTTGTTCTATCTTTTACGGTTTCAAAGATAGGCAGTTTTGCCCATATTGCCCAAACATGGTCCAACTTTTCTCATTCCGAACTTGACTTTACTTTTTAGCTCTACAACACACACACAAAATTTCAGCTCGTTATCTCTTTTCGTTTTTGAGTTATCGTGTTCACGGACAGACGGACGGACGGATATGCGGAAAGGACCGACTTTGGTCATTTTATGATCACCTATGCCAAACATTTAGGTATGTCTGCGATCAGTATTTTCAAGGATTATAAAGTCGGGACTAAATTTAATGTACCTTGTATGTATTTACATATACCGGGTATCAAAATTCTAATTTTAAACTTAGTTTTCTTAGACAAAAACGAGGAAATGATAAGGTATACATACTATTATAGCTGAGATTTTGTGGGTGTGTTTTAGGACAACAAAATGTCTTCGTGAATGGGAAAAAATGCTCTATGCATTATCCTCCTTGGGGGGGGGGGGGGTCGGTGTTGTAAATATCTAAATATCTATCTTTGAAAAGGTTGAAAAAAATTTGTAATGCAAAAATGTACCTTTTTTAAAAACAAACAAATTTTGTTGCATAAGCTGAATAATTTTGACACAATATCAGCTCAAACATCTGTAATTACTCTTGATTACAAAAGAATATATGTATATAGCAAATTTATACACTACTTTGTATTTTTATACACCTCTATGTTTGTATAAAGTAAAATAAACAGTTCACGCATTTAACATAGAATAGAATAAAAATATCCAAATTAACTCTAATGCAATCAAACAATTGCATGGGGTGCTCTCTACTTATGTTTTCATAGTGGCTTTACTTAGACAAATAGACAGAAATAGAGGGGATTCCATGTGTTTGGTTTCTAAGTACGGAACAAGACCATTATTTTTAAAGACTATTATATCGAATATCGCATTATATATCACTCGCGTTACTTGTTTTTCGATATTCATCAATATGTATTTTCATAAATATACAAAAGAATAAAACCAAAAAACATATTCTAGAATTACCAAAGATATTGTATCTCTCTCTCTGTCTCTCTCGCTTATGGAGTGTCGTCTGTCTATATGTTAATATCGATTTCAAAACATTTATAATTGCTCAAACGAATCCGAGCGCCATATTGTAATGTACGTATGTCGACCGCACAGCGCTATAACTATTACACAAAGATAATAATAATCATAAAAAAATTGAATAATAAAAATTGAACGGTGAATATCTTTGAAAATTGGATATAAAAATTTTTTACTATACTTTGGGTTTGGAAGATGAAAAATAAATCATGTTAGGTAATAAATTCGCTTTGGTCGTAATAAATATGGCCATAAAATATAACATAAATCTCTATATATATATTTGAAAGACGTATATATTATATTGGGTGTACTCTGAATACAGCAAAATGGCTCATGACCTGAGAAAAGTTTGAAAATGCCACGGACTTTTACGATTATGGAAAAGTTTGAGAATTTTAGTCGTGATGAGGGAAAATGATACGATAGATGTGTTCTAGGACATAAAAAATGTCTTAAGTTCGTGAATGGGAAAAATCTGTCCATGAATCTTTAATAAATGCTTCTTTTTTTAAAAACAAACAACTATTGTTGCATAAGCTGCATTGTTTTCTAAAATTTTAGCTCAAACATCTGTAATTACTCTTGATTACAAAATCATATATGTGTATTTACCACTTTTATACACTACTCTGTATTTTTATACACCTGTGCGTTTAAAAAAAGTAAAATAAACAGTTTACGCATTTAAAATGGAATAGAATAAAGACATCAAAAATAACTTTAATGTAAACATCAAAAGTATGGGGTGCTCGCTACTTACGTCTTCATAATGGCCCTACTTTTGCAAGAGTAAGTAAGCACCCCATGCTTTTGTTTACAGTAAAGTTAATTTTGTTGTCAATCTCTTTATTCTATTTTAAATTATTTTGCATTTTGTTTTTTTAAATTTTATTTTAGTACAGATTAAAAGCAAAAAAAAAAAAATTTGTACAATTTTTTTTGCTATTTCGGCGGAGCTATAGCAGATATTGAATAGTTTTTGAAAAATAAATCAAAATTTTGAATAAACTCTTGCAAGTGACATGTTACTATGTAATTGTATATATATTCGTAGTTGAATAAACAGTAATATATAAATTAAATAAATAAACAAAGTCACTTTCGCATTTATAATATTAGTAATAGTAATAACCCCTTAAACTCGGCCTTACGCACTTCCGTGCTCTAGATAAAATAATAATAATAGTAATAATAGTAATGGTTATATTTATATTTAAGTGGTATTCAGGATCAGATAGGGATTTCCCGATCGGGTCCCAAGACTTCTATACGTTACATCCCAATTCGAGATCCCTATTGGGCAACCCAATTGGTTTCCAAGTGGGTGTACTCGAAAATTTCTAGTAAGGTACACCCAATTTTCCTCTTTAGAAAAAATTGGTATTAGTACGAGAAGTATGGATGTTTCATAGACTTTACAAACAGTTGTACAAAAACAAGCTTGACCTATAATAATTCACCAGTTCCCCAAAATAATATGTGACTATTTCGTAAATTTTCTGGACACTTGATATATTCTATAGTCCATACAGAATAGTGACGTATAAAGTAACATGACCATGTGAAAATTTGATTTAACATAATCCGGCCCGTTTATTGTTTTTACTGTATCAAATTTTTCATTTAAAATTGAAATTCTTTTCATGAAAAACAATTGGAAAAATACTTAACCCAAATTTTTTATGTAAAGGATATTAAATATTTCTATAACTGAAACATTCTTATTTCTTTGCACGCTTCTGCAGTTTATATTTAAGGTAGTTTTCTTGTGATTGAAAAACATTAAAACATGTTTAAGATACTCTCCCGTCCATAAAAATTGAACCACTAAGTCTTATTCTAAGTATATATATATATTACTAAATATATGTTTAACATCACATAAAGTAACACTTAGAATGTCTCAACTGGTTCAATTTTTATGAAAGGGAGTGTACCTTACTAAAATATGGGTACAAAGTTGACTAACAACGTCGCACTTATTAAAACCTTACAGGAGATTTAAAAATTTAAGAAATAATATAGATTATATAGCCCGAAATAAGCATAATGAGTTGAACCAACATTGTGACCCAACGTCCTTAAAACACCATCTCAATATTATCGATTGCGTGTGTATGTTCATATCGATAAACTATTAACAAAGATGATAGATTGTAAATTAACAAAGAATTTGTAATATAATAGTCAATAAAAATACTTTACTACAAAGGTACAAGATCTTTGGCGCCTAATAATTATGACTAAGTATATAACCATTACACAAACTGAGTATAAAGTAAAAAATTTGCACAGTTGCAAAATTTATTTCACTATGCAAAAGAGTATGTATTTTTGTCCTTAAAAAATTGTATGCATAAATAAATCTGGTCTAATTATTATAAAGGTGGGCGCAAAAGTAACGTTATGATTTATTTAATGAATGCGTATTTGTGCATCATTTGGTTTTAACTCGTGAACCAATTGAATCTTATATGGGAAAAGGTGTAACGTATGTAAAATTCTTTGCAAAGACCGTCTAGACTCACGAACTGCTGAGAACGTTGTCTGGTGGAAGTTTTTGGGTTTTCCTCAACACTTGCTTGCATCCGAGCAATGTTCACATCATTTCGAACTGCAAAAGGTCTTTCAGCACGCGGAAGATCACAGGCAACCCCATGTTACCGAAAACGCTGAACCAATCGGTAAATTTCGATATGATCTTGTTTGTCTGAATAATTGAATGTTGACTTTCAAAATAAAATTGAACAACTTTGGTTCTGTGCTAAGTCTTTCCATCATAAAGTTTCCAAGTTTTTCAACGTTAATTCTGAAAAAAAAGAAGGAAAAAAACGTAAACATAAAATTTATTCACTAATTAAATCATAACGTTACTTATGCGCCACCCAATACATTTAATTATGTATTTTTGTGCACAGTTAAGCTGAAGAAAAATGAACTGATTATTAATGAATCTTGTCAATTGAAAGTTCGATAGATAGATAGATAGATATATCGTGGTGTATGAAAAGTATTACTCTTTGACCTAATGGCCCATTGTGCCGAATATATTATATCTGCTACGTAACCGAGAGATTTTTTTTTTAACTAGCGTCTATTTATCCATTGTTAGTATGGTTGCCTTTTGGTTTATATTATACCAATGGAAATATACTAGCGTTTACTTAATTTGACATTTAAGTAATTTTACTCATTTAATTATTTTATTTCTGATTATTTGTTTAGATTAGTTCGATTCAATTGACTTGAACATAGTTGTACCTAAAATTGTAAAACTAATAATTACACATATAATGCCACAATACTTGATTAATAATTAATATTAATATTTGTAGAGAGTAATTATTAATTAATTAATAGAAATAGATGTTGAGTATTAAGTAAGAAGTATGTCATTTCATGAATGATTGAAAATATTTCCTTATTTGCATATATGATTTAAATATTCATATATATATAATTAATCAAATATTTAATTTTTAAATTGAAAGCTTGACCAAAACGTTTTTTGATATTTTTATTTTATTTATCTTTTCAATTTTACACTTTACTTCAATTATTATAATTAATTGATTTTGAACAGAGTGAATGTTGGTTGCGTAGTAAATAGATTTAAGACTACAGCAGCCAAGTAGCCGCGCTTGTAAAGGCGTTGTGTGTACTTAGAACTGGAAGGTTATGGGTTGGAATCCTGACATTGTCAGTTTGTCAATTATTAAAAAAAAAGGGGGCTGTTAGTTGACTAAACTGTCGGCGTATAGACAAGAACGAAGTAACCGGCTATGCTTGTGAAGGTTTTCTGCAGTTTCCTTCACGTACTCCGGATGAGTATCGGCATAGTGCTTATCAAAGTCGGCTGCACTTGCACATCCTATCAATTCCTAGCCTACACACAAAATTCCTTGTCCTCCACTCACATCCTCACATCCTTAGGCATCACAATGGAGCTTCTGGCCGAAGCCTCTACAATCTATCTATCTATCTAAATAGATATAATATATGCAATAAAATTAGGGTTTTGTCTTTTTTATATTCTGAAATCGAGAAGGTATCGCAGATAGCGCGATATGCAGAATCTGCCAAAACAGAAATTGACATTATGGACAAATTCTAATTGGATAAAAACAATTCAAGGAGATACTCCGTTAAGAATTTGGACAGAAAGTCAAATAGAATTAGGACACAATTTGATAGATTGATATATCTTGGAGTACGTCACATTCTGACGAGATTCGCTTATCCCATATCCTGACAATAGCCAGGAACTTGCTTATCAGTTTTTCTTGAAGGTTCTTAAATTCGGAGAGACATGTACCGAATATCTTGTATCTGCTGTAATCGCGAGATTCCCAGTTGATGTGGCTGGATGTTTCTTCCTCCTCGCCGCACATAATAGATCCATTGTGGGGTCCTATTGTGTGCAGTTGTTTTCGTAGGTGATAATGTCCGGTGATGAATCCGGTAACCTTTTAAGTTGTATCCTGTTCAGGTTGAATGCATCGAGAGACAGCCTCTTGGATGCATTCCGAAACAGTATTTTCCCAATATTTTGCCAGTAATCACGGTGTTTAACACCTCTCCACTCGTTGATCACTTGTTGGCATGCTATCTTTGGAATTCTTAAAATAGATTCTGGGCCTATATAATGGTCATTCGGACTCCTGTCTTTGCTAAGGTATCTGCTTTTTCGTTTCCTTCAAAACCACTGACACCTGGCATCCAGATCAATTTAACATACTAAATCTGATAATCTGACTTCTGAAAAATTGATTGTTTTTTTAAATCTCAATTAAAACTCAGTATATTTAGTTGTACTGTCGTTTATATTTTTATTAGGCGCACATTTGACCTAGTAAACCATAATGCAGATAAAAATCATATAAAATAAATATGGAAGTCACATGAATTTAGATAATCTCTAATCGTATTTATGCCAGAAGTCAAACACAAGTATAATAATAAATAAATAATATATTACCAATATGTAAATTTATTTTAAATTCAATTTTAATAATTTTTTTTCTTTATCCATGTATGTATGTACACTCCCGTTCAATAAAATTGAACCAACCTGTAATGTTAATTTTCTTACATTTCATAAAACTCCTCACTTTTGCAACTCTCTGTATATTAGTTATTTATAAACAAAGATAAGTAGTATATTTTTTAAATGTGAAAAACGGAATTTGTTGTTTTATATTTTTTATTTATGTAAACAAGTCAGTGAGAGAGTAAGAATATGTAATGTAAATACATGTTAAGTGTTATATCTCCCTTTTACGTATAAAAATTAAATAAAATGTTGTATCTGTCAAAAACATTTACTACAAGAATAATCAAAATTGTTAGAGACTGATTCGGTTCAAGTCGGTTCAATTTTAATGAACGGGAGTGTATGCATGTATGTATGTTTGTATGTATGTATGTATGTATATTACATTAAGTTGACTGTTGACATAAAATGAAGTCGACAGTGATAAATTCATTCTATGAATAAATTAGATTTGTTATCTAATATAATTATTAAATATACATAAAGGTAGTATATAACTTTAGACACACACACACACGGTCAAACGTGAAGCGGTCACTTAATATTATTCATTTGGCGCCTAGTGTCACTATGGTAGGTACACTGTGCAATTTTTTAACCGATTTCAAAAAAGTAGAATGATACTCAATTCAACCTGTGTGTATGTTTTTATAATACCCTGTACAAATAGCCACAAATATAGCGCTCAAAATTTTACAATAAACGTGTGTATTTTTCAAAAAAATTCTTCGAATAAAAGTTGTTTATTATAAATATATTGACTGAAATGAATTTAGTACAAATGCACTACTTTTGTGGCCCCATAGTGCCACATAATTTAGTAGCCCCAATAATTTGTTGTTTATTTTATTAACGTAACCCTAGTATCGTATATGTTACTATCACAGTTGAGCCTGAATATTCTGTTTTTAATTATTGCCATCAGATGTCAGTCCTATGGAACAAACACAAATAGTGCCATGGTTTTAACGGTTGGAAATATTGGGATTTTGATAAACTCTCCATTTACATGACTGTCAACATAATGACGCAAAAATAAAAAAGCAGCTAAAATTGAGCTCCTGAATGGGAAAAATCGGTTCATGAATCTCTCAACAAACAGTTTTTATTCAAATCGTCAGGGGCCGAAACAGAAAAAGCTTTTGTTTGGAATTTTTTTCAAAAATTAAATAATTTTGCCATCGTTTCAGCTCATTCGTCGGCAATTACTTGTAAATTACAAAGCAAGTTTTGTAAATACACTCCCGTTCATAAAGATTGAACCATTGTCATATTCTAAGCGTAAATATTAGTAAATATCAGTATAATATTACATACAGTATAACACTTGTTCAAATGTTTCAACTGGTTCAATTTTTATGTACGGGAGTGTACAGAATGGGCCAATTTCGATGGTTTTATGGGGTAACTCAGTAACTATAAGAGATAGAAAAAAATCGATGGCACATTCTCGATCTCTTTTTTTGAAACTAATTCGTTCGTGTCAACAAAAATTTGCTAGCATCTTTTGTTTGCGAGTTATATGCAAAAGTTTTAAACTTTTAAACAATTGTGAATATCTTGGTTGTTCGTAAAGCTAGATGAAAATAATTTTTACAATTTTAAGGCACTTTTTTTGGTATAATCCAGTGTGTTGGTTTTCAAGATATGATCTAAAGTTGTTTTTTTAAATAGGAAGTATAGTTTAGAAGTTTAGAAGTTTAGAAGTATAGATAAATGATGCACCATGCATCATTTATCGGGTCGCTTTTCATCCGTAAGTCTGAAATAGCTAAAATAGTAATTTCCTAGTTTAATTTTTGTACATGGTATGTACAGTAACTTGCTATATAAAATAGTCCAATTTTAATACATCTATGCGTGTGTAGAAGTAAAACACACTTATAATTTTCATATTTCTCGTCGTTTTAGAAATTAACATGATATAAAACTCGATTTTATTAAAAATACTTCTGTCACGAAATTTTATTTATTTAAGTCGTGTTTTTCATGATCCATTTTTAACTCTTTTTTAAACTTGACTTTTTTCTTTATTTCTCCATTATATGGATGGCTAACAGATCAAGAGCCACGAATTTTTCATTGTAATGAACATTAAAGGGAATTTAAAACACAGTTTTTAGCGCCGAAATAAAAAAATATTTATCAAAATAAATTATGTTTGTTAAAAAATTAGTTCTGTGTTTCTTTGAAATCGGTAATTTTGGTTTTGTTAAAACATTCTTTTTTTTTTTTTTGAAATATTTTTTTAAATAATTAATAAACTTTATTTTTTCCATTAAATTACCAAGTGGTAATATCCTTGTTTTTTGATTGATTGTAATGTCAAAACATTTTAATATTTATTTTTTACCGTTGGCTGTGTGCTGTGTAAATTAATGTAAATATATGATTATCGATTAGCGTGTAAGGTAGTGTGATTTGTATCATGCTGCGCCACAAATCAACATGTTTTTATTATTAAATGTGATGTGTATGTGTAGCAATTTAAAAAAAAAAATTAAATTTTTGACTGTCAGTCCTTCTAAAATAAGATTTCAATGAATATTATCATGCGAATTTGCACAAATTTAACGTAAACATACGGATAGTGACCTCGTCGAGAAATAAACAGATCTCTCTCGATTTTAATGGATTTCATAAACTGTAATTCGCACACAAAAATTATCTCGTCGTATTTTCAAAAGTCTCGTTCGCGCTACAACTTTGTATATACAGTTTATTTACTTACCGAAAATTGTGGACAAACAGGGATATATACGAAAAAAAACTCTTGATAGATACGATAACTAACCGGATATGATATCAGCAATACATTGTTTTTGTTTTTTTGTCTGCTGCAATTGCATATGAATATCCTGTGTTTCCTCTATAATTCCATAAAACCGAAAAATCATGTATAACTGCGCACGTTATTGTGAACAACCACAAAATTGACAAACCGAATCAACAACTACTGAAATCGGTACAAAACCCCACAGAATTAAATGCATACGAACGTATCTACATATACAAATTGAGAAAACAGATAATGAATTTAGACAATGGCTCAATTCCAAATTTTGATTTAATAAAATTAAACCATTTTCAAAAAATAAAATCTAATACCTGAAAATCAAGGTTAGCTTCGATACCCTCACTTTAGTGGCAAAAACAACGCCGCATAGTCACAAAAGGATACCGACAATAAACAGGTGAGGCTCTTCACACACCTAATCCATTAGTCAGTCAACTTAAATAATCCTCAGGTCAGATTATACCCTCAGTCAAATCATATAAAAGGACAGAACTTTTTTAATGTCATTGTGAGACACGCACCAAATTACCAACAAGCACTGAATTCATATCCCAGAGATAGTTACGATTAGCTAATTCATACCGATGATGACTACATTGTAGTCGAAATACGTATTTATAAAATACAAACAAATGTTCTAGGAATTGGGGCAAAAATTTGAAATGTAATTACATAGATATGTAATTATCGAGGAAACGCGGGAATTGTATAGAACGTTTTCAAAGGACGTGCTTTCTTTCGTTTTAATATTACGTGTTTTAGTTTTGCTTAGTTCTAATTGAATTATTTTCTGTGTTTACTATGAAAATGTAATTACGTTTTTAATATAATGGCGTCTTTGATTACAAAAGAACTTGTGTACAAAATTTTTTAAATGTTTGCAGAGCTCTGACGTCATAGCTGTCCAGAGACGTGTAAACTCATGATAGACTTGTGACAGAGTTTATACCAGAGCGCTCTTATTGTCATAGTTTTTTGTCTAGCGTGTAAACATGGTGCAACCTTCTCAAGCACTCTACTTTTTGCGTATTTACCTGCTCTGTCGCTCATGGTTCAACCATTTACCAGATTAAATTCCCAAGTGAAGAGTTTAGCTGAAATAATATTGTTGAAGTTGCTTTTTTAATTTGAATCTAAATTTTGTTTTTCTTCTTTTTTTCTCTTCAACAGGCACAGTGCATACAGGCTTTATAATGTGAGCAATATGTTAACTAGATCAAAAAGCTTATTTCAAATTTATTACACAATTTTAAATGAAATTTGATTCCACACTAATTAATGTAATTAAAAATAAAAAACGCATAAAATTAAAATCGTTTATTTTCATTCATAATTATTATAATAACATAGCACTCACTGCAAAGTAATAATAATTTTATTTAAACAAATTATAATGTAATGTAGGGATTCCCAAACTGTGCTCCGCGAAAAAAATTTTCATAACAAAACATTTTTGTGTATATTTTCACAATACTAATTTCACGGATATCAATTTCATAAACGACCGTTGTTGGCGTCACAATGCTTCACGTGCGGTTAATTACCAATAACATTACGTATTCCTTTATGTTTATATGTAACTAGCCGTGTTTCGGATGGGATTTCACATCGGCAACATTTCAGGACCCATCCGACTTTAAATGTAAAAATCGAAATACCAACTTCTATGCTTCTATCCTAAAAAATGACGAATTTCCATTCATACTTGCATTCCCCCTTAAACCCCCTAGAGCAGTGATTCTCAACCACTGTGCCGTGGCAGTTTTGTGTGCCGCCAAATTTTAGAAATGTATATAGTAAAGTATTAACCAACATAAAAACGAAAAAAAGATCGAGATTGTTCAACAGAAGACGATATGAGAGTAGCATTGTCATTTTGACGACCAAATATAAATGAAATTATCAAAAAACATCAAGCTCAAATTTCTCATTAAAAGTATTCTTATTATTAACTTGTACTGAATCCCTTAATAAACGTACTGTTGTTTTTGTAGTACATATTATTTTATTGTACATTCAAACTTATTATCATAAACTATTTTACACAGTGTATTATAGGTAAGTAAACAAATTTTTAACTTATCAGTGTGGCGCGACAAAAAAAAAAGGTTGAGAATCACTGCCCTAGAGGTTGCATTTCCAAAATCGCTGATACAACTGACTTCTATTTATAAACAGAAGCTTAAACACCAATTTCGTTATTTACAACTTAAAAAATTTCATTCCATAGTGAACCCAATTGGATGATGAATTTAATAAAATCCTTAATCAAAGTATGCCAACAGAGAAAAAGTTTGGGAACTCCTGTTGTAATGTAATGTTGGCCGGGTGGATCGGTAAATCATTGAAGTTATTATATTATAAAGCATCACTCATAATAATATAACTCAGCTTTGTTGCATATACTATAAAAACAAAATACCATTTATTTATATTTTGATATGGATGAGAAATATATTTAAAACAGCTGATTTACTTCCGTTCAACACAAAAATAACCAACATTTATTATGAATTCAAATATGAATGAATATATATTTTTATTTTTAATTCTAAAGCCTGTTTTACATAGGTAAACGAATATGACTGATGTATTAAGGGAATTGGCCGCTTTGACCAATTTGACGCCATCGTCGAAAACGCTAGAAGTTGGAATGAAACTAACTTCTTTGTTTAACGCCCATCGTTATTAATTAGAGTTGATTTGTAGTAAATTCGCTATTTTCGTCTTATTTTTTCATTTACGTAGAAACTGCAACTCGAGTACACGCAGTGCTAAGTGAAGCCACGAGAGACGGAAGAAGCGAGACGAGACGATAATAAGTCTGCGAGAGACAAGTTGAAAATAAGAAATCTGATTTTCAATCAATATTCGGCAGGCAGGCGATAGTACTCTCTTTCAATTTCTTCAGATTTTTTATCTGTAAAAATGTCCTAATCATAAAATAGCAATAATCTACGTCTTTACGCGACATAAGAGCATACCCCCTCCTCCCCCCTGTAAGAGGTGTTAGGTGGTTTATGGCCCCTAAACAAAAAATATTATTATGTACTTATAGCAATAATAAAAAAATATTATTTTAAACCGTTTATTCATTTACCTGAAGCTAAAAATCTCAATGTTAGTGCTAATCGTTTACCTGGATAGTGTTCAGGCACAAAAAATCTATTAAAGCGTGAACAGTAAAGAAATTTATATCTGACGTTTGTGTCGCAAGTTTTGTCGTAGTCTAAACTAAACATTAATAAACATCAACATCAACTGAATCACAATTGTTTCTACAAAAAATGATTTGTCTTAAATGTATTTTTTAAAGAAAATCTTCAACTATAAAAACGAGACTAGCCGAGACAATAGATAACTTTTCCAACTCAATACAATGCAAGACATATGCTACTCTCGTCTTGTCTCGTCTCGCGGCATCAATGTAATATGAATGAATTTAGAAAAATGTGATAATTTCACGGTCAAAATAGATCGACGGTGATTGTTTACTCAAAACAAACGCTGATGACAAAGCGTTGCCGCCCAAAAAACAGCATCGGTGTTTGGTAGTCAAATCGGATCACGTGACTCTATCGACTCTCGAAGCTGACGTCGAAAACTACAACTAAATTACAATTTTATTCACCTAATGCGTATGTCTTATCTTTAATCTAAGATTAAAGATAAGACAAAATAAATCAATCCATAATGTTCGAGATTTTTCTTTTAAAAACCATTGCTCATCAACTATATCCTCCTCAAGTTCCACGGTAATTGTTATTGTAAATTACCTTGGTAACTATCAACAAACATAATATGACATTTAATATTTTCAATAAAGATAATTTATATCTTTCAACTTGTCTTCTATTTTATTAAATGTATTATAATTATTAATGATTCAAATATAATCATTTATCATCTTACATTTGTGGCTCTCCGGCGGGGAATCGAACCCCGGTCTCCTGCGTAACAGGCAAAATAATTTTATTCGTAATATCATTCTTTAATTCAGTTATACTTACTGGCATCGTTTCTACAATACTTACTGGCAATCATTGGGACTCTCTGTAAATCGGTTAGTGTAATATAGACTTTATTTTTAGTGGAATAATTATATTTAAAGTAGAATCATACAGACATAAAATTTTATTATAATACGGATTAGTTGCATTTCATATTTAACTGCATTAATTTTTATTATTATGTTTAAAATAAATATTTTCTAAATTAAACATCGAATTAAAATACTATAAAAATAAAATTATTAAATTATTAATAGAATCGTGTTCTCTAAGTACAACTACTTAAAATTGCGGAAGTGCCAGGTGATTTAAATGCTGTCGTTATGTAATAAAAAATTTATCACGTAGGAGCTACTTAGATTGCACGAATTTTCTCAGATGATCTAAAAAATATACTAAAACATTATAATTATTATATCGTGAATAAAACTAATTTAAAAAAACTCCAGACTTAAAAGTATATTTCTATTCAACTTCCACAGTAACAAGATTAAATATCAATTAACTGAATTAATTGCTCAAACATTCATTTACCGTTTATTTTACTTTTTACTCACCCACAAATATATAAAAATATGGTTTTATAATCAAGAGTAATTAAAGATGTTTGATCTGGAATTGTGCCGAAACTATATCCAGTTTATGAAAAAACGTTTCAAAAAAAAATGTATATTTTTAAAACAGGACTAATTTTTGTTATAGGATGGTCCTGTTTTGGATTGGTTAACAGGACCATTTTTTTTTCTATTTACATTTTTTTTCTATTTCTTACGGTTTCAAAGACGAATATTTTTCCACACTTGCAGAAGGATGCACGGCCCGATTTTGCCTATTTACCTTACTTTTTAGCTCTAGAACAAACGCACAAATTTTCAACTTGTTATCTGTTTTCATTTTTGAGTTATATATTGGATATAAAAATCTTAGGTAGTTGCCTAGATAGATAGAAAGATTGTAGCGGCTGCCCAGAACGGGCTACACTTCGGCCATAGGTCAATTAAGATGTGAGGATGTGAGTGGAGTGGAAGGAATTTTTGTGTGTAGACTAGCAATGGGTAGGATGTGCGGCTGCAGCCGACTATTATAGGAACTATGCCACTATTCATCTGGAGTTCGCGATGGAAGCTGCAGAAAACCTCCACAAGCATAACCGGTTATTTCGTTCTTGTCCATGCGCCGACAGTTTAGTCAATTAACCGCACCTTTTTTTTTTCCTAATAATTGACAAACTGCCGATGTCGGGATCCGAACCAATACCCTCCCAGTTCCAAGTACACAGTTAGTTGCCTAAGCCTTGATGATTAAGATTCCTACACTGTGCTATGAGGTGATAACGTTGGAACGGCTGATGAAACAACCTCGATGAAACCAGGTTTCAAACAAAACAAAACAAATAGTATGGTAGATGGCGAGCAATAAATTTTATACGTCTGTTTTGGTAATTGCTATGTTTAAAAATACTCGTATTTATTCTAAGAAAGATATGATTGAAATTCCAACTGTATGAATGCAAGTCCTTAGCCTTGGAATAATCAAACAATAATATTATATTAATTGTATTTTGATAAGATTTATTTAAAACAATAAACATTGCAAGTGATATTCAAAAAAATTATTAAGATTATAAAAAAAAAATGTATTTAAAATATTTTATAGTTAATGAATTTTCCAACTTGTCTGTTTGATTATTAAAACTTGATAATTGAAAAAACTGATAATTTAGTATCCAGCTGGAAATAGAAGCTATCAAGCAAGCAAGCCCAGCATTTCTATTATATTAGGCCGGCATATAATACGGGCCAATATCGTTTTGGACAATATCGTTTTGGTACTTATCGCCCCTCGATGTACTTTTCCAATCATTGACTATAAATTTAATTACAAAGCAAGTATCGCCGCAGGACGAGACATTAATCACAGTTGTTTTAAATTTTGCGGACCCATTCTCTTCTCGTAAGCCGAGAGAAAAATCTGGTTTGATTCTCGTCGAGAATTACACAAGTTTTGTCTATTTCGTATTGAACTTCGCGTTATATAAAAAAATTAATGACCAGCACTTACCTGAAGTATCAAATTTGATTACTATATTTTATTCTATTTATTTTGGATTTCTAATCTCGTTTGAGAAGAGATGAGAAACAGTCATCTCGACTGTCGGCAAGATAATCTCGCCACGTTTCTAAATTCTCGTTTCTCGCGGCACCACTTAATTCTTAATTGTTTGTGTATGTTAATGGTTTGTTCATCAAGTTTATAAGAAATCGTTGCACTAGGTCCGATGTATGAAAAATCGGCTTGCCGCAAATTTCTTGTTGATCGGACTTAGTACAAAGGTTTCATACATACGTTTACTTCATAAATTCCATTAGTATACACAAAACATAATATCTGACATGTAAGTTACCGCATCTAACAGTCTCTCATGATTCTCTCACTCTCTCTCTTAATATTATTTATTAACCCCCGACGCAAAAAGAAGGAAGTTAAACGTTTGAAGCGCCTGTGTGTCAGTCTGTCTGTGGGACATCGTAGCTGTCAAACGCGTGGACTGATTTCAATGCGTTTTTTTTATTAGTTAGCTGGTTTCCTTGCGGTGGAAATCGGTTCAGACGTTTGGAAACTATCATCTCTTTTCCAAAATGATGTATTAATAACATTATCATTTTACATATACATTTGGTGGAGGTAATGGGAAGTTCTTGTTGTGTTTCATACTTTTGCGTTGGGGGTTATTTAATTTTTTTACTTTATTTCTTTTTTTAAATTATTGACTTTATCCAAATGTGAATTCATAAAAAATATTTTTTAATTAGATGGTTCGATTCGTTCCGTATGTGAAATGATTTTATTTTTCAAATTAAAATATTGTTAATTGGTATTTCCGGGATGAATATAAAATTTGTTTGATATTTTATTTTATGGAAACTAGTTTGGATGTTTGTTATTGCTACTCGACAGAACATAAAGCCTATAAAATATTCATATACATAATAATAGTTGTATATTTGTTTAAATATATATACATATGTATATAGTTAAACCTCGTTAAAATAAATGCTTATTATTATTGACATTAATTGTGAAGAAATTTGACAGATTTCTTATAGAAAGTATGACAAAACTGTGATATATTCTTACAAAACCAGATTCTACCAATCCATAAAATAGACAGATAATTTTTCGTCGAAAGAAAGATTATTTATAGATAATATCATATATGTCAGTTACATATTGAATCGTTAAGAACGTTGGGCCATTGATATATTGTTGGTATTCAGATAAAACAATCGTGTGAAGATAAAATAAAAAAAGTGAGTGTCTTCTTATGTATGCACGTAAGAAGTTATACTTCTTTTTAAATAATTTATTAAAATAATATTAAATAAGGTTAACACTACTTTTTATTTGTATGTAATTTGTATATTATATAGATAAATATTGATAAAAAATTGTGCATTTAAAAAAAAAGGTTTTTGTTTATTAATTTTTGTCTATTTCAAAGTTGCGTTAAAAAAAATTGTTTGTTAGAATTTTAGAATTCTAGTTATTTCTAAACGAGAATGTTAATATATGCTGAAATTTTTCAGATAATTAACACACATGAATACAGTTTAACTGCAGTAATTATATATATAATTATATTTATTTTGTTTTCAAATAATATAAAATATAAATACACAATATTTGAAAAGAAAGTTTATCGATATATGTATGAGATATGTATGTATGTATGCAAAGTGATTAGTTTTAATTACGGCATACAAAACTTCACTTCCTAAATAATGATATATATTTTTTATGTTCCATATATGTCATTGTTTTTATTATATATATATATATATATATATATTTGTGTTATACTTAAAGTAATATAAAAATATAAATACAATATTATTTTAAAAAGTATATAATTTTAAACAATTTCAACCAATTACTTGAGTGTCAATCCATGTCATGTGTTGTTACATTTCTTGAAACAGTCAGTTTAGTAGTCAGTCCGTCAGTCAAACTCATGATTTTAAATCTGGTTGACATTTAAAAGTTTTTGTGTTGTTGCAGTTGTATGTAAAAAAATATTATTTTATAAAATACATTTTATAAAAGACATGATCTAAATATTTTTTATTTACTATGCAAAATTTATTTTTGATTTACTTCAAATTATATAATATTTATATAGAGTGCTCTTTGAAAAAGTATTGCGATCTTTGGATTAGGTATCTAGATCGTTGCTCCTATAATAATAAAATTGTATTGTGAGAATTCTGTGCTTTGTGGCATATATCTATTGAGCTTCCCTGTCGTAAGAAGTCAAAGAGCACTTGCTACTTCTAATTGTGCTTCCCTTAGGAAGTATTTTTTCTGCTATCAATATTTTCAGCCGTATTTTTAACATAGTTGGTATAGGTTCATAAAATGACCTAATTAGTCCATTTTCGCAAAGTTGTCCGTCCTTCCGTCCTTCCGCCCGTAAACACGATGACTCAAAAACCAGAAAATATGTAGTTGTCCGTCCTTCCACCCGTAAACACGATGACTCAAAAACGAAAAGAGATAGTGAGCTGAAATTTCGTATGTGTGTTTTAGAGCTAAAAAGTAATGATAAGATCGAATGGGCAAAATCGGACCATATTGGGGCAAAATGGGCAAAACTGTTTATCCTTGAAACCGTAAGGGGTAGAACAAAAATATAGAGACCAAAAATGTTCCTTTTTTAAAAATAAGCAACTTCTGTAAGAAACTTTTTTTCATAATTTCAGTAAATACCGAGTATTAAAGCAATTAACTCAGTTAGTTGTTATTTTCACTTGTTTGTTAAAATTAACATCAAATGATTAATGATATCTTATTTCAATTTAGTGAACACCTTATATATGCAAATTTGCATAAAGATGAATACAATTTTATAACATATGACACTACTAACTTACATTCAGTTGTATCGTTGTGTTTGTATTCGTTATCATCAATAATAAATATATTCCCACGGATGTACTTACATATACATTTCGAGAACCAAAACCAGTAATAAAATGATTTGTCTTCAATAATATATGAATTACTATATTGATCTTTTAAATTTGTGTGTACATACATTTTGAAAGATTGTAGTATTTGTAGTAAGTACTGTGCACCAATATAAATAACGTTATGCATAAATAAATAATATACCGTGTGTGTTGGAAAGCTTTTCCAATAAAGAATCAATGTTAAATATTATTTATTACTGGCTGGCCGTGTGGTTACTGTGTGAAGTTAGTTAGTACACATGTAATGAGATAGGGTG
Organism: Nineta flava; assembly: GCA_963920215.1. Taxonomy (NCBI): domain Eukaryota; kingdom Metazoa; phylum Arthropoda; class Insecta; order Neuroptera; family Chrysopidae; genus Nineta; species Nineta flava. Next base: position 119,681,744 of record OY986041.1, read on the forward strand.
AAATATGTTCATTAAATCCTCAACTTTAGTATGTGCATCACAAAATTCCCACTCTTAAATGACAAACAACCATACGCATACACTATACCTATACACTATCCAGATGTTTATATGTATGTGTATTGTATAGTTTTATAGTTAATATTTTATTTATTTATTAAACATTGATTCTCTATTAGAAATGCTTTTGAAAACAGTCTGTATATCGAAAAAGAAATACAACGCTAGTTTTGAATATATTAATATATTTAGATATATTTAAGTATAGTCTTTTTTTAAATACCTACCGATTTAAGGACGTTCATGTACTATGCCAAATGAGTATTATCTTTAATAAAATTGATTTAAGATTTAAGGAGGGAGAATAACTACTGAATTGAGCTATTCAATTCACTAAAGAAAAAATTGTTATCTACTACCAAGCCTCATGCATGAACGCCCTTAACAATTAATTTGTTTGTTTATAAAATGGAATATTTTTCGTATTTAAAGTCTTCTTATTTTTACAGTTAGAGAAATAAATAGATCCTTCTCCTTGCTAAACTCGTATATATCCATTTTATCCGTTCACGAACTCGAAGCTACTTTTGAGCTGTAGTACAAATTTCCGCTTGTTACCTTTTTTGTTTGTATTAACATTATCGCTTTGATAGACGCTCGATTTTATCAACACCTATACCAATATTTTTTTCTCTGATCAATATTTCGTACCATTACAGACTTGGGAGCAATTTAAATACACAGAGTAAAAAAACATGGAGCGTCCAAAAACCACGTGGCTCGATCATGGGGCAAGGGATCAGTTTTAATGCTACGCTGAGCTACGTAAGGGGAGGGTGAGGGTGAGAGTCAAACTACGTAATTTGAGTCAGAATGCTTTTAAATATAAGAAATATATAAATATACATAAATAGATTTAACAAATATCAGCCTTATTCATTTAAAATAAACATTTCCTTTGAATTTTCCCGTTTAGGGCTTGCTATGCAATTTCCAGGCCTTTAGAAAGAACCCAAAATTGAAGCCAGAGACAGCTCTCCTTCTGAATAAACAACCTGGTATATTCCGAAGCATCTGTTATATGCAAATTTGAATAATCATTAGAAAATAATTATTTGTTGGTAATTTTGAAAGACATATAGGTGTGTATGAGTACACTAAACAGTTATAAGTTATGTATTATGAAAATTGATTTAAATTTGATGTTAAACATACTAAAAATAAATATTCAATTTATTTAAAAACTAACAAATTTACCTTTTATTTTTTTAATTTAATAAATGTATCTCAAGATAAGATCTTTATAATTCGTAAACATGCGTTTATTTTAAAATATTATGTTTTTAAATTTAATCTATATATAATATATACATTTATTTATTTATTTATTTTATTACTGTTTTTAGTTAATTTTTAATGGTTTTTACTTTTCGAGTATCATGTACATTTGTTCATTTTTTAAAATTAATTGAGGAATGAGATCATTGTATTGATTGATTAAAAAAGAAGCGGGTATATATTTATTTTAATTAGCATGATATTTAAAATATAACGTATTATGCATATATTATAGTTTTGTGATTTATAGATAGTGATTTATGAGGGTATGTTATTTATTTAGGGTTTGAATAAGTCAAGGAATCCATAATTCGGAAATTTTTTTCACCATATAAATGGTTTTTGGTCCATCTCAGCCATATTTTATCCGATTTTGATGAAAGACATTTATTTTACGTAAAAAGTAAAATAAACCGATAAAAAAGTGAAATGAACTCGGGATATTTAAGAAATTAACTTAGTTGTTATATTAACTTTTAGCGAATTTTCGAAGCAAATTTATACCTACCTATAGGTACACTGATATGAGAACCGATTTCATCAAATGTCCATCGTACCTATCTAGTGAATATCGAAAAGTGTGTCTGCATATATTTCTGTACGCGGTCTGTAGACTGCAATTTTTGATTGATCGGAATGAAATTTGCTATTTGAAGTTCTATCCGTATTTTTAAGGCTACGTTCGTTAATGTTTAAAATCAGGCAAGAGAAAAAGGGAGCTTATACAGGAGGGGGAAACATAAAATTTTTATTTTCTAATATAAAGAGCGATATGCTATATTTTGTGTTTTCCTGTTCCTCTAAGCCCCTTTCCTCTTGACTGTTTCTACTTACTAACGAGTTTCAAATACCAATATTATGTCAATTATGAAATTCAGTTTGATCGGATTAAAATTGTGACCGCTTGAGAGTATAGAAATATGTAGGAAATATATTTGTTTTGTCTGTATTCGCTCTAGCAGGCACAGGTTGCCATGAGCATTAATAAGATAAAAGTCTATTAAGATCTATATTCAAAACAGAAGTGATGTAGTTACTCTGAGGAAATTCATTAAATTTACGCAGCTCCTGCGTAACGAATGTTTTTTTTGTTTAAATACACGTGCCCCCAGTTGAGTCTGATGATGACATCTCCATCATCCAATAACTTGTAAAACGCATTCAATTTCTAACTTGGTATTTGTACACTCAAGTTCATAAAAATTGAACAACCAGTAAGTCACATTCTAAGCGTATATATTAATAAATGTACTATTACTGATTCATTTTTTATGAACAGGAGTGTATATGCTAATATGTTAAAATATAATTATATGCAAATGTAAGAACACCGCTGTGTTTTATATGATTATTTCCGTATAATTTTTGTATATCTAACAGATATTTATGATTATTGTTCAATCGATTGGCTACTACATTTACTATAATCTGTGTTTGGGGACTTGAAAACAAAAATTCATTACATATACATATTTGAATATATAATTGTATTTTATTTAAAAATTATTATAATTTTATATGTGTAAGGTTATAAAGTACCTAGATACTTTTAAGGGAGTTTCAGCATGAAATCACTTTTCGATAGATTTTGCTCATTTTTTTTTCACAGGCAAAAAATAACGTTTTCTAATAAAAGCTGAAGTTTTAGAATTTTTGACCGTTTAGAACGCGAGATAATTAGTAACAAAGTAATCATTCTTTCTCATTAGAAGCATGTAAAACTTCATGTCCGCCCAAATATTATATATTGTATTGAAAAAAAAAACCTCGATAGAATTTAAAAAAAAAAACGAGGAGAGTAAAGATAAATATTTCTTAAATAAATTTTTTTTTAAATCGCGTTTTACCGTTTTGTTTTCGAAATATGAGAATTAAAAATTTTTTTTTCTTATATAAATGAGCAAAATCTATCGAAAAGTGATTTCATACGGTATATATATATATATATATATATATATATATATACCGTCTGTTTTGGAAAGCTTTGCTAATAGAGAATCAATGTTAAATACTATTTTCTATAGTAACTACACAATGCTTCATAAAGAATTAAAAATAGTGGGGCTACTCTGTAGTGTGTGTGTGCATACGTAATGAATAATAATATTATAAATTAAGAGGGCATCACGAAATTCCCACTCTTAAATGACAACAAGCAGCCAGCAAGCAACACATACTTACAAACATATGTTGCAGCCAGACAACAAGCAGCCAGCAAGCAACACATACTTACAAACATCATACAACAAGCAGCCAGATGTTTGTAAGTTTGTGTATGTACAGTCCCGTTCAATAAAATTGAACAGATCTGAAATGTTAATTTTCTTACATTCCATAAAACTCCTCACTTTTGTAACTCCCTGTATAATGATTCATTTATAAACAAAGATAAGTAGTATATATATTAAGTGTGAAAAAAGAAATGGAAGTATAGTAAAAAACATTTACTACAAGAATAATCAGAATTGTCAGAGACTGATTTGGTTCAGATCTGTTCAATTTTATTGAATGGGAGTGTATGTATGGTTTTATAGTAAATATTTTATCTATTTATTTAACATTGATTCCTTATTAGAAATGCTTTTGAAAACAGACTGTATATAAATATATGTACATAAATATATGTATGTGTGGTGTATGTATGTATTTGTATTTGGTTCATAATAAAAGCAAACCGGTTTTTGTCCTGATTATACAAGATAATGCTGGAACTACCTTAGAACAAACAAAATTATTTGCAATGTATGTTTATTCCCACAGCTTTTAAAATTATGCACAAAAAAGTACATCAGCTAAAAGAACATTCTCGTAAATATGTAATTCTTGTGTTAATTGTTGCATACATAATTATGTTATTTAATTTGAATTTTTGCTGTAAACCAGGGAATTCTAGATTGTGTTAACTTATAAAATGCTATAAAAGACTATAATAGTTCTTACTGTAGTTGTTATACTAATATAGTAGGTTCACAACATTCAACCATATTCTTTATAAAATGTAGATCTTATTACTGTCGTAAATTTATTAAAAATTCTTGACTGTAATTTCAAAATTTTTATTGAGAAAATTCATTTCATATACAGAGTGCTCTTTAACCCGACTTCAAAAAGGAGGATGGTTCTCAATTCGTCTGTTTTTTTTTTTTTAACAATGCACCTGAATATGAAGACTATTAAAATAATCATAGAGAAGTCTAGGTTTTTTGAAATTAATTTTCAAATTTTACCCCAATTCCTAGAACAATTATTTGTATTTTATAAATACGTATTTCGACTACAAACTAGTCATCATCAGTATGCATTAGCTAATCGTAACTATCTCTGGGATATGAATTCGGAGATATGTTGCTCGTTGCTATTTTGGTGCGTGTCTCACGTATTTATAGAATACAAATAATTGTTCTAGGAATTGGGGCAAAATTTGAAATTTAATGCACCTGAATATTTCTTCAATTTGGAATAAAATGAAATCGGATATTTTAAGGGAAAAAGAACTGAGTAATAAAGTCGATTTTAGTATATAATTAGATATTTTATAGTTGATTTAAAAATGGCTTTTCAAATGTAAGATTGCATTTTTGGAGAAAAATAAGGTTCTTACAATGAATTTGTGAAAAGTAACAAAGTTTTTATTTCTGGTCAATGAATAAGATTCCATTGTGTTTGTTTTAAAGAATATGTGTTTCCATTTGAAAAACACAAGTTGACTTTCAAATAACCTTGGAGACCAGAATTTAGGTTTAAGTAAAAGTCATCACAAGTTGTTGCAGCCTCCGCCTGAAAAAAACAATTTCAGGCCGGATTACTTTTTCCAAAAACGCTTTCCTTGGTACGATTATCACGATAATCGATCATCGATAATCGTTGGGCACTATTTCTATGTATTTTTTAGTTGCTCGAAACAAAACAGCTCATAGAATATAGATATCTATAAATAGTGCTCATTGATGATGATAGTCTTATCGAGGAAAATGTAACTTTATGAAATAATCAGATGCATTGTTTAAAATGAGTAGTCTGTATAATTAACAAAAGTGTTTATAATATGGAATTCTAACTCTTTACTAATTAGGCTGATAAAATTATGGAAAAATCGAAGGTAGTAGGAAGGAACAATTCCGTTAGAGGGTCTTTATTGCTTCATATGTTAGTTGAGCACCTAAATATGATAATATCACAAAGTGCTATTAAATTCCGGGGTGCATTTTTGAGATTTATTAAAAAAAGCACTTTTCTCAGTTTTCCCAACCCCAAACGTTTAAAAAACAAAATCGAAAATTTTCGAATAATCGCGTTTCTTTTTATTTTTCACTAAATCGCTTGAAACTTTTTAAAGAAGTCTTTTAGAAATATATGAACCTAAAGAGAAATTGAAGTACACATATTAAATAATAAAAACCCTTTAACGCAATTGTTCCTTACTAAAAATTAATTTTATCAGCCTAAATATTCTATAATCTGATAAAAGAAAAACCAATATTTGACTGTTTGAAAGTTCTCTTAAGATTGATGACTTTAATTAATGAATTTTTTGTTTTTGTTTCAGGTAAGCAATATTTAAAATCATTTTTCACCGACAAGATGTCTCAAAGTTGGGATAAAACCGTAAGTTAAAAGCTTAAATCATCATCATATTTCGAAATGCTAATTTTTTCAAGATATTTCAAGCAAATCATCAAATGATTACAAATTTTGAATTTTGTGGCAGAACGTTTTACAAAATATTGTTGAAATCGTTTACGAAAAACCTTTATCTCGGAAGTCAAATCGATAAAACTATAAGTACAAAGCTTCGTCTACCATATGTGTCGAAATGAGTCTCTAAATACTTAGCAAATCATCAAATAATTACAAATTTCGAATTTTGTGACAGAACGTTTAACAAAATACTGTCTACAATCGTTTACGAAAACGTGTGTTCCCGTATCTCGTATATCTCGGAATCTATAGGTAAAATCTTTAAAATTAAAATTTCTAATGAGTCTCATTTAAAATGATGGTACACAAATTTGGATAATTTTTTAAAGAGGTTGAAAAATTTAAAGAAAGTCGCAAATTTTTTATCTTTGATTTTGATAAAAAACAAAATACATACATTGCAAGTTAAATAAAAGCTTGTAAAATAGCGTTCGTTTTTTTTTTATAACTGATTTTTGCCTTATTAATTTGGTTTTCGAAAAAAAAAAATGTTTCGGATAACATTTGTTCATTATAAATATTATTCTAACAACTTTGATTCGAAATATTTTGCCAAAAACCGAATGAAAAATGCTCAAATCAATTATAAAATTTAGAACAAAGAATGCTACTTTTGTGGCCTTTAGTATAAAGTTTGAGAACCACTGCAATGGTGTTATTTAGAATTTAGAATAACATTAATGTAATATCTTATATAATAACATACCAGATAAATTGTAAATGGAACAACTGTCCATTTGTAATCGTACCTACCCAGATTACTTACATACATATGGAGTCCACGTGCCCACTTTATCAATATCATTCGTATGGTTTATTCATATTTTTAAACATATTTCGCACCTGTCAAAATTACTACGTATTAAGGTTATGTAACATATTTTTGTTAAAGGTTTATTATTTATAACAGAATGAATAGTATAATGTTTGGAATGCATGTTGTAAATATAGGTATTGATAATATTTTTCAGTTCAGTCATTTATAAAAAGTTTTTTTATAAATCATTAGTAGCTTAAATATGTTTTGTATAAGGCATCCAATATACGTTCATTCTTTACAAATTATGTATGTGTAATTATTTATTCGATATACCGTACGTTTAGTTTACATCTTCGCATAGCAGATCTCCCACGAGTATGAGAGAGTACATATGTATACATTAAGCAATATGTATGAGAAGGAGGTCTTATAGGTTTATTTTGTTACTGTCGTGTTGTATGTGCCTGTATAAAATTTAGAGAGGGGGGATTTTTTGTTGAATACAAATATTATTAATTGTTTTGATAATATGCAATCATTACTATGTGAATGCTTTTGGAAAATACGTGTTTGTGTATTTTATTTATTGGTATTATTACAACAATGGGTTATTATTACACAAAATAAGAAAAAGTGCAAATTGTTAAATGGTACTTTTCCGGACATTCCGTACAGGAATGTGTCAATTTATTTATTGTGGCATTTGAAGGTAGACAATCACTAATCACTCAAACAGTTATGAATATTATTGACTGTTTTGAAAAATATGCTTGTTTATCAAACCTATAAGACCTCCTTCTCATACACATTGCTTTATGTATTCATATGAACTCTCTCATACTCGTGGGAGATCTGCTATGCGAAGTTTTTAAACTAAACGTACGGTATACGAATTAGTACCGGACTGAATAATTATGATTTAAGAATTAATGGATGTTATGTAAAAATAAATAAAAAGGCATCAATATCATGTTTGTCTATTTTGTATACGCCAGTTTTTTCATACTATGTCTTACGTAACCTTAATGGAAATTGACATTAGTATTGCATTGTGACGCTTGAGTATGTACAAATAATAATGTTCAAAATGCTTGCCTTGCCTAAACTTGCTTGTTGTTTTGTGAATGGTCTTACAATATACTGAAACATATGTCAACCATAATAAATTGTGGGGTAATTTACGGAAAGTAAGAGTTTTTGTTTTACATATTAAGAATGTTTCAGAAAGTAAATCTAAAAAAAAGTAATACATTTTATTTAATGTATCAAAATTGATTAGACCTTTGATTTTTTTTGTAATAATTCTGTTGCTACCACGTCCAAAATTGTTAAATGGTGAATATGTAGCGGTATCGCTTCTTCATTAAATTATTATTATAATTTTGTTCATCATTTTTATCTGTTGCATAACAACTATAACTTCCCTCTATTATCACGGTTGCTTTGAATGTTAACAACCATGGTAATTTACATATTAAAATTATAACATTTTATAAATCAAATCAATAAAGATCAATTATATGTTTCATACATATTTATTATTTATTTAAATAATAATTATTTATTATAACTATCATCTACCTTTACAAGTATACACTCTGATAGTCGAAAGTAATACAATAGAAAGAATCATAATGATGAATCGAAGTGAATCAAATGGACCAATTCCTGAATTAAAGAAATTCCTGAATTATCTGGTTTGGTGCACATTCATCATTTGCTAAATACATTATATAGATGGTTTACCTTAATTCACGTAATTTAAGATTATGATACTCGTTGAATAAAATTGTTTCTGTTGGTATTATATTTTATGTCCTTGTGTATTTTTTTGTTAAGTAAAGGTTTGTATTCTTACTTTTTGGATGATCTCTGTCCACTCCATAGTACAAATGTTGAAATTTAAAAAAAACATGTAAGTAATCTTTAAACCAGTTTTAAAGGGCTATAAATTATAAAATTAACTAGTTGATTATCGAAATATGTGGGAATATTTTTTTAAAAGTTATGGCTTTGAAATTAAAGCTATTCAAATCTTTAACTATTAACCAGATTTCAAACAAAAATTGGATTACTTAATATGTGGAATTATTCAGCGACTGTAAATTCCATTACAATCAAGTATATACGAAATAATATGGGAAATTTCTTCAGAGATCTCAAATTACAGCTTAATAACTTCGGAATCAATAGAGAAAGGATTTATCAGCTATGTGATCAAATGTATTAAGGTATTTCCAAACTATATCAGCTGAACGGGTACCCGCGCGAAAAGAACTATATAAAAAATTATATGTGTAAAAAAAATATGTTGGTAGTCCTGCGCCTTGTTGAAAACAGCTGTTCGTTGTCGTCAGTGTTCCCATTCGTCTCATAACATATCATACATATACTAGTCATCATACATATACTAATATATAATTTCAAACGACTTTCAAACAGCGCGCTGGTACTCATGATGCCAACTGAACCATAAAAAATAACTTTCTGCTGTGGGCATGAAAAAAATGCACTTTTTTACGCATATTTTATCAAAAAACTTAACAACCCGATGGTCATCCAGCCAAAGTTTTAAGGAAAGATATTTCTAAGGCATTGAGGAAATTATGTGTCGAATTTCAGAACAACCGTGACTATATTGAGAGAGTTCGAAGTAAAAACAGTCAGAATCGTGCATTTTATTTCACCATGTTTATAAAGATGCATGTTAAATATCTCCAACTTACATAACAATTTTCTCAAAAATGTCATTCTCAAAAAAATTCAGCTGATTTCTAAGGATTCATTTTACTATTGTGAATTTCGTGAAGTTCTTGACAACCTCTTCACTTCCGCTGGTAAAATATAACCGAAAGTCAACCATACTAACAATAGATAAATAAACGCTAGAAAAACAATCATATATTATTGTTTTACTATTCAGTCTTTTGGCTTTACTTTGCTCTAACAGCCCATAATATTACATACAAACTAAACCGCATTTACAGTCTGGTTGGTCTAACGCTTTCGGTTATAAGTTTATTTATTTCCAATCAAAAGTGATCTAATTATTGTTCTAAGATTATATAATATTTATATTGATATCAATAAAATAGTCTTAATGTGATTCAGATAAATTAGTCTGTTGTTATTATGTCCATATTATTCATTTATCTTTATTAAGATCTAAAATGTTAATAGTGCAGTAAGCACCACTGTCTATTTCATAATAGCTTTGTTAGTTAACCTATATAACTTATATCATAGGGTTGACCATCTGTTATAAAACACCATCTATTTGATTTAAGTTTACAACAAAAATCACTTATAGATTTCACTAATAGGGAATATGCATGAAAATTTTTTTTCATATTTATTTTCAGAATATGAAAATACTGTTAATACTGTAATAATATTTAAAAACGAAATTAAAATCCGACAAATATCAAGGAAGCTATAAGCTTTTAAAGATTATTATCTGTCTCTTTCTTGCAAAAATACTAAAAACGGAGTTTTACGTGTATTTTAAATGGTGAAAGTGTAATATGACGTCACATAACATATCAAGAGGGCTATCACCCTCTTTATCTAATCGGGAATTTCAATCACTCATATCTCGCTTATTTTTAAAGTTATTTTAAAAGTAATTTTACCTTGATATTTGTCAAGTAAACATGCTTTAATTCAAGTTAAAAAAAATTTGTATGCATATTCCCTATTAATCAACTGTGATTCAACAAATCCATTAAATTGAATGCAACTTAGACCGTGATATCAAACTAGCCATATAGCTATTGCTCGAAAACTGTTCTACATAGCGGCATTGAGCTTGGAAAATTGAATTTAATTCAAAATTTATTTTGAAAAACCTGGTTAGGTTAGATTAGATTGCAGCGACTGGTGGGTGGGACACTTTCAGGGCCCTAAGGATCATTGTGATACCTGGGAAAAGGGTACTTCTAAGGGAGGCACTTAAAGCCTTTGGAGCTGTTCAAGAGGCAAAGAGATTTGACGTTGACAAATTTTAGCTCGGAGAGAAAAGAAGAAGTTAGAAATTTCCCAGTAAAAGAGCTAAAAATAGGTGAACGTCTCAGGAAGGCACTATTTCTTAAACCATTTGGAACTGCTCAAGATGCAAAAGAGATTTGACGTCGACCGATTTTACTTAATATACTTATTTATACAGCTAAAAAGTAAGATAAAGTTTGTGAATGGGTAAAATTGGACCGTGATTCCCCCGCCAGGGAAGAGAATATCCCTGTTTGAAACCATCAGAGATAGAAATAAAATTAAAACACAAAAAATGTCCCGTTTTTAAAAATAAACAATTTTGTTTGACTTTTTTTTCTCCATAAACTCAGTATATACCGGGTATTTAAACAAGTGACTCAGTTAGATGTTATATTTACTTGTAATTAAACTCCAAATCTCCGGGAAATGGAGTCAAACATATGATACTCGTTGCTAATTTGGTGCGTGTCTCATTTGATGCGTGAGACACGCACTAAATTAGCAACGAGTAACATATATTTGATTCCGTATCTCGGAGATAGTTACCATTAGCTAATTCATACTGACGATGACTACTTTGTAGTCGAAATACGTATTTATAAAATACAAAGAATTGTTTTAGGAATTGGGGCAAAGTTTGAAATTCAAAAAACCTGGAAGTTCTCTTTGATTATCTTAATAATCTTTGTATATTATTTCTTTGATAGTTAAGTTTTCATATGATATATTTAATTAATTTTTTACTTATTTAAATATAGTGATGAGCTAATCTAAAACTTAATTATATATAAAATTACCATAATATAATTGAATTTGTTCAACCCTATGATATAGATGCACATATAACACAAACATTATATTAGCTTTTATACAAATGCATTGCATTTATATTTGTAATATATATATACATATAAAGAATAAATACAACATACACATTGGTTTCTAAGTAGGTCGTATAATAATAATTTGTTCATCTATGAAATAAGGCATATCGAAGTGAAGTCAACCAAAACTTATTGAATTACTCTCATATACACGAGTACACGAATAGAAATAGATAGATAGATATACACAACAAAATAGACTTTAATTTTACTACGATACGACAATATACAACAAAGTCAAGTCAAAGTATATTATGTATGCATGATATTCTATAGATATAAAACTAACTTCATGTTAGTATTATTATTATTATTGACTATGACCAATACGATATGGTCATTATTTTGTAATATCGAATGTTGGTACTTATACCTATACATGTATATACGAGAAACTATATCGTTTTATATCTGATTATAATCAGTAAACAAAGGACAAAAGGAATCAGAGTGTTTTGCGAAATAATTATAGCGTGATCGATCGCTATGCAAAAAGTGTCGTCAAATTTAGTAAACAAAGAATGTACACTGATAGAAGAAATTTCTTGAACCAAGTAAAAATGTTTTCTTCAAAATATGATACTCTGAGAAAGAAATTTGTGAATGAAAACAAAGATTTCTTTCTCAGAGTATCATATTTTGAAGAAAACATATTTACTTAGTTTAAGAAATTTCTTCTATCAGTGTAGAATGTATTGTTTTTCCAAATGTATTATAAACACGGTAAATACGGTAAAAAAATAATTGTTTCATGAATACTATCTACAATCGATTTAAGTATTCACCAAATTATGAAAAAAGTTCATATGAGCTGAGATAGAGCCAAGCTTTACTCGAGAGATAAAAAACTTTAATTTTGAATTTTAACATCTCGAATCTAACAGAAAGCATTGTAGGATTTCTAGTTTATGGCCCATATATATATATATATATATATATATATATATATATATATATATATATATATATATATATATATATATATATATGTCCAGAACTAGTCAAAAGATTTTAGTTTTTTTTATGTAAAATCGAAAGCCGAGTGGTGAAATTGGTCATTTTTATTATTTTAAGGGCCGCGGCCATTTTTTTGGTTAAAGATATAAAGAAACCTTTAGATGTTGAATAATATTCGTTTGGTTTTTGTTAAATGGGCATAACGGCACCATGTTCCTTGTCGAAAAATTGAAATATTTTGTCTCTTGTGATCTTTTCAAAATATTTAACCTTTAATAAAATTGGGTCAAAAAAATAATACAGTATTTGAATTTCAGCAATTTTTTATTCAAAAAAATAAAGCATTCAACGAAAAAATTTTATAAAACAAAAAATTCTTAAAATCCAAAAACCCGAAAATCCAAAAATATTGCATGAATTTGGAAAATCCAAAAATGTCTCAAAAAGTGCTCACCTACGTTATATTAATGAAATCCTGTGCAAATTTCATATTTCTAGGCTCACCGCTTTAGGCTGTGCATTATTTGCCAGAGAGTTTGTAGATTTTATTAAAGCCCAAAATTATATATATTCGAGTCTAACAGCTCTGGAAAATATATTCGTGACAAAAAAAAACGTTCTTCTTTAATAAATGAAGTAGTATTTAACTTTTTATTTATTTTAAAAAAAAATTCGATTCATGATTGACGTTTGATGGCGGACTACGCCTTTAGTTTATTGTACGATAATATTTTTAGTATAGCGGTATATTAAAAATAAAAACTATTACTTTCTTAAGGTAGTTCCAGCATTGGCTTCTATAATCATGACAAAAAACCTGTTTGCATTTATTATAGTACAAATACATATACACATATATACTAACATACATATACAAATATATAAATTAATGTAATTTTAAAAGAAAATAAAAAATTTAAACTATTATATTTCGAAAACAAAACGGTAAAACGTGATTTAAAAAAAATTTATTTAAGAAATATTTATCTTTTCTATCCTGGTTTCTTTTTTAAAATTTTGTCGAGTATTTTATAACAGATAATAGTTGGACGGGCATGAAGTTTTACATGCTTCTAATGAGAGAGAGTGAGAGAGAATGATTACTTTGTTATTAATTGTCTCGCGTTCTAAACGGTCAAAAATTCTGTAATTTCAGGATTTATTTGAAAACGTTTTTGTAGCCTGTGAAAAACAAATGAGCAAAATCTGTCGAAAAGTAATTTCATACTGGAACTATCTTAATAAATTTAAATGTTATGTATATAAAACAAACCGTATGGATGGATAGCTAACCAATAGTCAGACACACAGACATATTTGTGTGTATTTGTAAGACAGAGTAGCGTGGCTTTTAACCTACTTTAATTATTGTGTCAATTTTATAATACAATATGACTGACTTTTAAATATATAAAACATCAAAGTGCTGAAGTTATAAAATATAGTTTAGTTTAAGGTTGATCGGACACATGTACTGGTAAAATCGGCAATGTATAGATACAAATCTGAATTTTAATATGTTATTAATTGCTAACTCATACGTATAGAATAATTTTTTGAAAAAAATCCGACAAAGGGTTTTCATATAATTATTCATTAAAAATTGGAATTTTAACATGTTGTTAGTAGCAAATGTTGAATGAACGCATACATTTTCGATAATGTTGCTCCACCTTCTATAGATTAAAAAGTAAAAAACTTCTACTTTTATAAATTTAATCTCGTACATTACGTTTAAAATTATTTCCAAAAATAGTCTGACGAAGAGTTTTGTAAATATCTTAATTAAAAAGATAAAAAATTCACGAAAATTTTCGTCAAATAGTCAAAAGACGATTATTTATTATTTTTAATAATTAAATAATTACATAAATCCGATTACTAGTGATGTTAGATGCTATCTAAATTTAAATAATTTATTTACAGATTATAATTATTAATTTCTGTAAAAAAGAGTGTTTCTGTTTATTATGAAATGTACTGTACTGTCCGGTCAACCTTAAAATATACGATACGATACGAAACGAGTATGAACGGACGGATGCAGAAATGTAGTATCTGTATGACAACAATATTATTTTATATTGTGTGCATATGTTCATAGTTCGGTACGGATAATCGAAATCCGCGTTTGGATAAATTTCATTCAAATCGAGAAAGTACTATTTTTCGATTTTATGTCTAAACTCTAATGATAAACTAATTAGTGTTCCATGAAAAAGTGGATATAAAAAAAAAGAAGTTAAAATAACAAATAACTGGGTTAATTGCTTACTTAAATACCCGGTATAAACTGAGTTTATGAATATTAGATTATCAAATGATAATTAATGAGAACTCTATGTTTTTGAAATAAAATTTCAAATACGGCCCCGGTTATTCGAGAATAATAAATTCAGCAAACTACTGGAAAAATTTAATCTGTTGGCCGTGAAACTGTCAACAAATTAGCAACGAATAACATATCCTGAGACAATATAAGAGTAATTTTAATAAGAGTGATGTTAACCAGAGTAAATTTGAATGAAAGAAATTTTAACAAAAGTTATTGCAATAAAATTTATTATATTTTAATTTAAATTTATTTTGATTAATTTATTTTTTATTTTTATTTTTGTCTATTGATCTCGATTTTCTATCTATTTCTAATTGTCAAAGAGTAAATTACAAGTAGCTAATTTATATTGATGATGACTACTTTGTAGTCGAAATACGTATTTATAATACAAAAACTGATCGAGGTAAAAGGGCGATTTTGAAATTTTATTATGAGTTTATGAAGTTGCTAATTTTAAAAAAAGAAATATTTTATGTTTTGAATTTTTTTTCTATCTCTTGCCGTTTTAAAGATGGATATTTCCCTCTGGCGGGGGAAGCCTCATTCTGATTTTGAGTAATCGTGTCCACGGACTTTTTTTCCCCAACGTGTTTAAAAAAATGCATAATCTTTTTCCCCAACGTGTTTAAAAAAATGCATAAAGTTGCCGAATTAATATGCTTTCATTTGACACTCTACATGATGCCTTTGATAAATATTTAATATTATCCGTTTCACCCCTTAACTAAAAAATTTCAATTTTTAATCATGCCCGTATTTAGATAACGTCAACTATTCTAAACATTAATCATTTACGTGAAATAGTTTCTGAGAAAGACGTCTGTGACACACAAAATCAGACACCGAGGTGATTCCATAGCTGTTCCGTTTTTTGAAGTACGGAACCTAAAAAGCACAAAAATTCAGTTGGTTTAATGATTTGACAGGTATTTTCCGAGATTGCTTCTGTTTATATGATTTTGATGGTGTAGCGGTGTCGCTTCATCATTAAATTATTATTATAATTTTGTTCTTCATTTTTTATTGCATTTCAACTATACCTTCCCTCTATTATCACGGTTGCTGTGAATGTTAACAACCTTGGTAATTTACATATAAATAATAATAACATATTATAAATCAAATTAATAAAGATCAATTATATCTTTTATATATATTTATTATTTATTTAAATAATAATTATTTAATTTAACTATTATCTACATTGCAATGGAACGCTTTGTTAGATTAGATAGATTGTAGAGGCTGCCCAGGACGGGCTACATTTCGACCATAAGGTCCATTGTGATGCCTAAGGATGTGAGGATGTGAGTGGAGTGGAAGGAATTTGTGAGGACTCTGATAGAAACTATGCCGATATGCATCTGGAGTTCGAGAAGGAAACCGCAACGCTGTGTTTCTACAACAATTGAATTCATTAGGTCATATTGAGATCTGAAAAAATGTTCAGATAATATTTCCCGTTGCCAAAAAATGATCTGGAAACTACTATAATATATTTTTGTAATTATTATAGAAAAATAACACGCTAAATTGATAGATTAATGTTTCTTAATATTTTAAGCGGAGCTATAAAATAGTTTTCTTTTGAGATTACTTTATTAACAGAAAGATAATAACTTGAATGACATGACGTGACATTTTATTATAGCAATTATGAAACGGATACTAAATACGATACGCTTGAATAGTTTTTATACCTATGGAATTATCATTTATAAATGTATTCATATCAAAACGATATAAAAATTATGACTATGAACTTGTAATTAATATTTTAATCATGAATTCTCCATTTTCGACATTATTCTTGTCTAATTTCGTACTTTGAGATCAACCAGATGCATTTAAAGTGAATCATTATTTTTCCAAGAATATTGCACAATGTTTCAAATAAAAATCGTGCTGAAATACTATTAGCAAAACCTCCTTCTAAATCATTATATTTTGTCTTAATTTTACTCGTAAAGCTATGTATACACTGATAGAAAAAGTCGATCGATTATCTGTATTTGTATAGCTGTAGGGTAGCGAGCCACCTGGAAAACTTAGATTCGACCAGAAATTTGAAATGCTGGTAAAGTCAGACTAATAATGTTTTTAACTGAATAATGTTTAATTGTATCCTTTAACGTTTTTTTTTTCTTCAGAAGTATTGTTGTTAACTATTTTTATCGACCGCAAAATTATCAAATTAGCACAATTTTTTGGTTCCACTAACGTACTCGCGTAGCAAAAGTTACTTTTCGATTTTCTGCAAAAATTAGTTTATAAAGTAAATTGCACTCAATAACTTTTAGTTAAGATATGCTCTGGTTATACGATTTATATTCCCCCATGATGTAGGATATTCATATACTTAGTTTAGTGTCTCCCTTGTCTTATTTCATACGTTAAGTACATGCTATATAGTAATGGAATGCATTACTGTATAGGATGTTTCCATGATGTTGCCGGTATGGTATTATCAATATAGTTTGTTATAAATTAAAAATGTGAACAAAAAATAATGGACTTGAACCATAGACCTATTTTGACAGAATAAGTTTACAAAAACGATTATTAATTTATAAAAAAACTAGGTTATCTCGCGTCTTTTGCGTGATCTAGTCTAATCGTAAGCATTTTAAAGAGGTTTTAAAATCGGTCCAGTAGTTTTTGCGCGATGCTAGAACAAATAAAAAAAAAACAACAAATGAACCGATATTTTCAATTTTATAATAGTAGAGATGTCTTTCAGATATGTAAAGTAAAAGGTGTGTATATAGTAGGTGTTCGACAAAAATGGATATAAAGTAGGCTACAAACGCGGGACATTGTGCAGCAACATTGAACTCCGCCTACAAAATATTTTGCCTACAGACGTGCATCCAAAATTGGGAACATTACTTTATAACTTTATTACTCTATCTTAAAAATTCAATCACTTGTCATCTTGATCTATCTATCTCATTTAATTTGTAGTTTATTTATCTACTAGTTTATTTGTATGTATTTCTACAGTTTTTTCAAGTTTGTTGTGTGGCATTTTTTGTCACACATTTTTTGACAATCTATGCAATAAAACATAAAAAAATATTAGGAAAACATAAAATTTTAGATAATATGTTGCAAATATCGCTACACACGAGCGACTTGTACAGCAACATTAAACTCCTCCCACAAAATATCAAGTAATTATGATTTTTACAGCAACCCGATCAAGGACATGTAATTTTGTTCTGCAACAGCTATTCAGACTAGCAACCTACTATCGATCATTCATTTGTCCTTGCACGTGTGTAGTCCCTATAAGTGAGCCTGTAGGTCTCTAATGGCTTTTGCCCATCCGGATAGCCAAAAGCCACCAATTAGATTTTTACTTCTTTGAGTCTGTGGGTTGAAATTTACTAAATGAAATGTACTAACATCTTACTTTGGTAACGTTTTAATGATGTTTGTTTAAGTATTAATTATAAATAAATTAAACGCCGTATATTGTATTTTATGGTTAATAAAATATACTATACGATATTCAACTTGCAATAAGCAGTTTTAATCAAATTTATCCATTGTCATCAATAATATAGTACCACCTATTTGAAATATTAATGAAATCAGCAATAAAAATATATAATTTTTTAATTGGCATAAGAATACCATGTTCAGCATTATTATTGCTAATTTATTTACGTACAATAAAACCTTTTTAACTCTCAAATTAAAATCGAATAAACAACATATTATTCGTAAGAGTACAAATTAAGGTGGTTGGTGTAAATACACTTCCGTTCAAAAAAAATGAACAGACTAAAAAACAGACTACAAATTTTAATAAAATTATTAAATACATATATATATATATATATATATATATATATTTATATTTATATTTATATATATTTATATGTATATATATATATATATATATATTTATATGTATATATATATATATATATATATATATATATATATATATATATATATATATATATATATATATATGTATTTAATAATTTTATTAATATTTGTATCTGTAAAAAACATTTACTACAAGAAGAATCAAAATTGTGAGATTCGGTTCAGGTCTGTTCAATTTTATTGAACGGGAGTGTATATTGAGTGTATTTTTGATAAGGATCTTGCAATATGTGTGTAATCTTTCAATCTCCAGCATTTACGAAATATTTAAATTGCAATTACGACGTATAGTATGGGATCTATTAAGTTTTTTTATCTATAAGAATGTACGATCACTAGTACAGCCCATTTAGAAAATTCTTCAAAATCTTATATAGTAGATTCATGTAAGTCCACAATAAAGTTTATTATTTTTTGTCGTAAGTTAAATGGAGAAATTTCATTATTTTTGGTATGACGGGCTTAAAAAAAAGATATATAAGAAAAAAATTGAGAGATTTCGGGTAATTAAGCTACCGCCGATAGATATTCAATTAACCCGAAATCTCAGATTTTTTCTTAAATATATTTTTTTTCGGCCCGTCATTCCGGTTTTTTATTAGATCAAACTCTTTCTTAATATTTCTATTTTCTATAGCGTAGTTTTTTCTTTTTCGTCTTATTTTATTCCAAAGGAAAATTATCAAAACATGTCGACGCTCCAAAAATGTAGGTACAATCCACACTAAGTTAATGATGATGATTATTTAAAAAACGAAACGTATAATAAATATATTTAATAAACATTGCATGTTCAATATACATTCATAAAATATTTGAATATATTACACTAACACAAAAAAACAACATCGTAATAACCTAATATAATAGCGCCGTATGTACGTACCGTATATTATACCTACATATATATATATATATATATATATAGTAATCATTTTACTTAAGTTAAAATAACTGCAAATTTTTAATTTCCTTAAAAGGTTTTCACTCTTTGTTCGCATGTTACAACTTAATTTTTACACCGCCTTTCATTTATACCTCTAAACGATTGTATTGTATTGGATTCATCAAATTTTACCTTTTTAAATATACTACATACAATTGTTTACATTACACTTATTGGTTGGGCTACGAAGAATGTCTACATATTTATCTTCTACTAATGACAATAGAAAACATTCCGAACATTGATATACAGAGTGAAATAAAAATAACGATGTGAAATATGTGATTTATTTCCGATAGTTTCAATTTTGAAGTCAAAAATACATTACCCATTATATATACAGCCCTTTGTGTAACTGACTCACTAATCCAGTGATTCTCAACCACTGTGCCGCGGCACTTTTGTGTGCCGCCAAATTCTTAAAGTGTGCCGCCAAATTTTATAAATGTATATAGTAAAGTATTAATCAACATAAAAACGAAAAAAAAATCGAGACTGTTAAATTATTTCTGTTACACACTGTATATTTTTAGTGTGTAGAATCACACACAAAATGATATATTTATGAACATTCTTTTCATGTTTTGAAACAACAATTTTCACTTTTATTTAGATTAATTAGTTCGTAAGTCATTGTGGGTGAAATTATTTTTCTGATACTATAGACCACAAAAGTAGCGTTCTTTTTTCACAAAATTTTATAGTTGATTTGTGCCTATTTTTTCAATTTCTGGAGAAATGTTTTGAATAACATTATATATGAACAACTTTTACCCAGATCATTTTTTCGAAACCCGATTGAATAAGGGGAAAATCAATTATATAACTTTGAAATAAGAACGCGACTTTTGTGGCCATGCATACTAATTTTAATGTAATGTAATTTTGTAGAACAAAATTGGGTGAAAAACACATAAATTTTATGTTTAGTTAGTTTGTGTAGGTTGTATTTTAATCTATATGCTAACAAAAAAGGAATTATCTTTCGGAGCATGAAAAAATTGTTTGGCCTCATTTGACGTATTATTGTTCGTAGGAATTTTTGTTTTGAAATTATCACGAATTTGATAGCCTTATCAAATGAATTTTGTATTTCGTTAGCGGATCTACCCACATTGTGAAATTTAGAGGACGAATAAATTCACCTCAATACGACGGCATATGTCAAAATATGTCACAGTATTTTTACGAAATAAAATACTGCTTCGATAATTATAATCATTGAACGTTTTTAATATGTTATGTAATATAATATATATTGTGTAACGAATGCAGAAAGTAATTTG
The DNA here is from genome assembly GCA_963920215.1 of Nineta flava. Classification (NCBI taxonomy): domain Eukaryota; kingdom Metazoa; phylum Arthropoda; class Insecta; order Neuroptera; family Chrysopidae; genus Nineta; species Nineta flava. The sequence continues at coordinate 119,702,841 of OY986041.1, forward strand.
TGATAACTTACTTGAAGAAATTATTCGCGCAAATTATTAGCGTTATGCATATTTCAATTCTTTACAATATTTTATATAACTTAAAGTGGACATATATTGTTAATTAAAACTTAAAAAAATGTGATCATTTATTTACTATGGGAAGATTGCCCAAGAGTAACAACAATTGTTTACAATTTCAAAAGTATTTCTAAATAATATTTATAGTTTACAGATGACAATAATATAATCTCCATTTCCCGTATTATTGTACATATGGCCACATTCATTTGTTTGGATTAAACAAATTTTTATTTTGTCCGAAATTTTAGCATCTTGGTCTAAAGAAATCATTATTTCAGTTTAAGAATTTCGAGATTCTTGAGCCAAGAGTCAGTTTTATGTTTAGTTAAGATAATTTAGTTTTTATAGTTATCGCTATAGTTTTTAGTCAAAACTATAGCGATGTCAAGATACTTATTTTCTTATACCAAATATGTGCTATCTTCCCTATATATGAGAGTAAGAAATTCTTGGTTTAAAAAATTTTTTCTTACTGCAAGGACTTTCCTTCTATCAGTGTAACATCACTTATTTTTACAAGCTTTTATTTAACTTGCAATGTATGTATATATGTATGTTCGGGTCAAATTTTGCAAGCTGAATTAGAACCACTTCCTCTTATCCTACGGAGTTGAATTTTTACATGTTGGTTCAGTTCCGACGACAATGCATTTATATGGTAAGCATGACAAGAATCGACAAAGGGGAAAACATAAAATTTGGTAAATCTCTCTTAGTATTGAAAAAATCGAAAAACACATATGAAGTAAAGTTATAGAAAATTAGTTTTACTATAAAAAGCTTGTTTTTAAAAATGTTTTTTAATAGAAAGTTAATATTCTGCATTACTGCGTTTTACCTATGACAAAATAATACAGGCAAATAATAATAAAAAAACAGTGAAAAAAAGCAGTAATTCATGTTTTACAGAGTATAAAGACGGTTTACTGTCTTACTGACGGTTTACATGTTACTGCTTTTCGATTTACGACAAAGACATATGATCTCATATTTTATGCATTTTGATAACGAAGATTCAAGTTAATTCAAGATCGATAATTGAACAATTGCAAATTTCAATCTTGAAATCTATGACGTAGTCTACTTAGCTAAAACAAGTGAAAATCGAGTTATTTGCTTAAATACCCGGTATGTACTGATTTTATGAAAAAAAGTTTATTACAAATGTTGTGTATTTTTAATAAAAGAACATTGTTTATCCCTAATTTTTTCCACACATGGTCAGATTTTGCCCTCGCTTTTGAGTTATCGTGTTGATGAACAGACATATATTAAAAAATGGACTAATTTAGTCACTTTATGAACACCTACACCAAAATTTATTACCTACGATCAATATTTTCTGCCGTTACAAAGTCGTAAAGTAAATTTAATATACCCTGTTATATACTAGCTGACCCACCCCGGCTTCGCACGGGTTCTTTACAGAAAATATAAAACAGCCTATGTTACTCCGAGGAGATGTAGCTTTCGGTAAAATTGGTTGAGTAGTTTTTGAGTTAAATCGTAACAAACAAAAAATCAATCATCTTTCCTCGTTATACATAATAGCATTAACCGTTGCGGCTTCGACCGCAAAAATATTGTAACGCCCTTATAACCAAATAACATAATATTTTCTCCCGTCAAGGACTGATGCGTTTAATTTTTGAAATACATTTGTTGTATGCACTGCCACCTTGCATTTGCAAAATTTTTGACGTACTCATGATGTGTATACTGCCATCTATAGGCAAATTTTTTAAACGTATTTGTTGTATGCATCGCTATCTATGAATACCATATTTAGCACATTGGTTGCTTACTACCATCTATCGAAAGGCGGAGGACTTTGTTTTATAATATGACACCTCCAACAAATATCATTATATTTTAGCCAATGTATACAAAACCTTGACAAATTATATACTAAAACCTTCCTCGAGAACCACTCTATCCATTGGTGAACACAGCAGGAAAATCGGTGCAGTAGTTTTTGAGTAAATCGCGAACAGACAGACAGACGCGGCTGGGGGACTTTATTTTATACTATGTAAGGATAATTATACGCGGGTATATAAATATCCAAATTACAACTTAAACATGATTGAAACAATTTAAAAAACCTTAACGATGTAAATTGATGAACATATTTTTCAAAATCTAAATTGAAACGTTGTTGTGTTTATAGAATTAAATTATTAAAATCACATTCATTAACATAAAACTCTGATGTACAAAAAAAAAAGAAAACAATTTTGTTCATTTTTTTTCTCTAAACTAAAAACGTAAACACCACCAATATAAATGACGAAATGATCGCCCTTGTGGATATGACAGTAAAAAAAATGATAGCACATTTGTATGTGGAGTTAGAGTTGTCAGTGTTTTACTAAAAACACCAGATGTGTATGTGTGTCTGTATGTATATGTGTATGCATTTGTGTTTTATATATTTATTTTATCATTTCTAATGGTGTGCTGTTTAGTATAAAAAAATTTATTTTTTTTATGTACAGTTTAATTAAAAAACATCTCTACACATATAATTTGCACAACGTTGTCAATTTCAACCGAATCATTTCTATGAATGGTTCCCAACCAAAATGACTGAAGGACGTTGAATCGGTACAGTTCATTGCTCGTTAGAAAGTAATCGATTCTAAAAGTTAATATCGTTTTGTTAATTTTACAACAAAACGTTAAAACTTAGTAATTTACTTAGTATAATCAATCACATAGCCCGGTAGCCCGTCGGGATAAGTTTAAGTAATAATAATAATAATAAACGCCTATTTAGCCCACTGGCTGGGCGAAGGCCTCACTTAACAACCGCCATTGATTCCTATCTCTCGCCTTTGACGACCATTGACCACCCGCAAAATTGACTAGATCGTCACGCCATTTCGTTGGAGGACGTTCTCTAACGAAACTGGTGTTACTATATGGAGTCCATTGAGTAGTTCGGATCGTCCACCTGTAATCTGAATGTCTGGCCATGTGACCCGCCCATCTATACTTCTGCCTTTTGACACCCACAACTACATCCCTGATTTTAGTCTTAGACCGAATTTTCGAAGCCTTTCTTTCGAAAAAACAATATATCTCAAAAACGAAAAAAATTTTTTCAATTCTGCAAAAACGAAGTTATTCTGTTTCTACCTTTGTGGTAAATTTCAAATAAAAATACTCAAACTTGAAAAAGTTATGGTAAAAATAAGAAATGTCATTTTTCGACGGTTTTTTCAAGATATCTCGAAATATTAGGTATCTATTCGAACTCTACAAATTTTATTCGAAAGTTCTTTTTATTACCTACAACTTTCTCATTTATTTTTTTTTCGATTGCAGTTTTAGTTTTTTTCTTAATTTACAAAAAACTATTTTTTCGAACTTTTTAGGTTAACTTCGTCATTTCGGATCGAGTTACTCCAGACAAGGAACTTTTCTTAGAATTTTTTTTTCTACACAACAGTATTTTTAGCCAATTTCCTCCAAAGGAAATGCAGCTATTGTTTTTCACCAATATTGGAATTTCGTAAAAATTTCTTCAAATGCCCATCGATCCTACCTATTAGATGTTAAAAATCACTATCGCTAAAATTTGTATGTACGTATATACATATATACATATGCATTTTTTTTGAACTGCCTGTGGACTCTCTAGCGGTCACAGTTTTATTCCGATTGGAGTGAAATTTGGTATTTGAGGCGCTTTTGGTATTCTAAAGGTCAAGTTCGTTAATGGGTGAAATTGGATGCGGGGAAATAAGGTTTAGAGGGAGGGGGAGACACAAAATTTGACTATCTCCCTTAATATTTGAAAAACCGAAAAATTTATCAGGAGTTAAGTTGTAGGTACTAAGTTTTACTGTAATTTTGTTTCTTATCATTTTTCTGTTACGCTAATATTTACAGAAATATTTACAATTACAGATTGAAAGTTACAATTCTAAATATCTCTGTTCACATTAGAGTTTGAGAAAAATGATCAAATAATGAATTGTAGCAAACTTGATTTTCTACAACTTTATTCCTTATACATTTTTCGATTATTCTCATATTAAGAGAGATATTTAATATTTTGTGTTTATTTGATACGAATACATGAAATATATTTTATTGTAAAAAATTTTGATTTTCGTTTCCATAGTAACTATAAACAATAATCGTTATACAACATCGTTCTAATAAATTTAATTTTTGCAAATACTAAAGTTATATCAGATATTATATTTCATACTAAATCATACTAAAATTATGATCGCTAGAGAGTGATATATATATTCTAAGGAAATTCGCTAAGTTGACGCTAAGTTGAAGTTATTTTTGGGTAGGAGTTTTAAGAAAGCTGCTTATCTATTAATTGGACTATAGAGACAACGTGCTTGCTGGATTCTTTTTTTTAGATATATCACATCCTGTACGGTTATGTATACACTCAATTTAACCGACTTTAAACGAATTTTTTTTGGTATATTTGTTTTTTATATATATTTGGTATAATATAACGAATATAGTAAATGAGAAAGTACAAAAAAAAAACACAGTATAATATTTGCATAAACATTTTATTTACTAGATGTTTATTTTTATTTTACAAAAACGTATGGCGCGAGTGCGACGAAAGACACCAAGGGCAACCAAGGGGAATGGGGGACTGTTTTTATTATATATTCAAATATATACACAGAGCAATTGTTTCGATTATCTTTATTTTATACAAACGGAAAATTGGAATATCTACCATTATTTTTTAATAAAAGAAATTTTGTTTTTCTTTCTGTTTGTACAGACTAAACAAAAAGAGATATAATTTTATTATAATTATGATGTATTTAATCGCATTTTACGGTAGTGCGTCCGATAAATTTTTAGTATAGACCACCGTAGTACTATGTTTTACAGGAAGGATTAGAGATGATTTTTAGGCCTCTGTATACCAGGTTTATCTTACGGTCAATTTTAAACACTAAATGTTATAAGTTTAGCCTTTATAGCGGTTGGAAATATTGTTAGTCGAAAATAAATTTTGATACAGGTGTACTTTGAGTATGTCAATGAGCAAATTCAGTCAATGTAATTCTTAATGTAAGTTCGTTTTTTTAACACAAACAATTGCTTTTCATAAACTGAATAGTTTTGTCACTAAGTTAAGCTCAAACATATGTAATTATTTGTAGACTTCAGTATATATATATATATATATATATATATATATATATATATATATATATATGCATATATACAGATATATATATATATATATATATATATATATGAATATATATACAGATATATATATATATATATATATATGAATATATATACAGATATATATATATATATATATATATATATATATATATATGAATATATATACAGATATATATATATATATATATATATATATATATATATATATATATATATATATATATATATATATATATATATATATATATAAAAACACAAGCATGTTTTTTTAAAGAATTAAAAACAAGTGAAAATAACAACTAATTGAGTTAATTGATTAAATACCCGGTATATCCTGAATTTATGTAAAAAAGTTTATATAACGAAAGTTGTTTCTCTTTAAAGTTGCTCTAAATTAATAGAGTAATTAAGTAATTACTCTTGCTCTAAAGTTTTGTCTAGTCTAAAGTCTAGATCATATCTATTTGTGTTCTTGTCTGAAGTCCAGAACACACATAAAAAATTTCAGCTTGTTATCTCTTTTTGTTTTTGAGTTATCGTGTCCACAAACGAGCCGACGGACATGCGGAAATCCTTGAATTAAGCCATTTTATGAACACCTTTCCCAACCATTTATGTCTGGGATTAATATTTTAAAGCGTTACAAAGTCGGGACCAAACTTAATGTACCCTGGTATATTTACCTAGGTCGGGTATAAAAAAGCTCATTTTTTAAATAATCTATTCAAATAATATCTTTAAACTTTTTAATGTATTAACTATATTTTATTAATATATCTGCATATAATTATAATTAAAAGAAAACATTTTCTATATTTAATCTTTTTTAAGGACTCGATACAATTTTCAAAAATGTACAACTTTAATAATTAATGTTTCCTAAACGAAATGGTCAAATTATTTGATTTTTTGGGGAGAGCGTCATGAATTGAATATTCAACTTTCCAATAATCCGTAAAATTTTGAAAATATTATCGAAAATTCATAAATAGTATTTGTAAATGACATCTATTGACTATTATTCGTACAAGATTGAACGAAGTTTGTTTATAAAAAATACAAACTGAAATTCATTTCAAATTTTGTCCCTATTTCTAGAACATTTGTTTGTATTTTATAAATACGTGAGATACGCACCAAATTAGCAACAAGCAACATATCTCTGAATCCATATCCCAGAGATAGTTACGATTAGCTAATTCATACTGATGATGACTACATTGTAGTGGAAATACGTATTTATAAAATACAAACAAACGTTCTAGGAATAGGGGCAAAATTTGAAATGTAATTTCAAAAAACCTAGACTTCTCTTTGATTCTTTTAATAATCTTTACAAATTGAATATTGACAGCTATCTTAAAATTACACTCGAAAATGATGTAAGACGCATCTTAAGAAATGCAACTTACGAAAATCAGTATATACATGGTATTTAAACAATTAATTCAGTAAGATGTTAAATTTTTGTTTTTAATAACAAAATTTTTTATACCTACAAAACAAAAAGTAATATAATTTCATTATAATTATGCGATGTATTTAATATATTTGTCTTATAGTCAATTTTTGTTTTCTGTATTTTTTCTGTGTGTGAAGGGGCTGTTTAAATTATTTTGTTTGTGAGTGTTGAAGGAGCTGAAGTGTGAAAGTTAATTTCCTTTTTAGAATTATGATTAAGTTTTTTTTTGTTATTTTTTTCATTAAATTTAACAGAAGAACGAATAATGTTTTGTTATCCAATTTTCATATTTAATATTATTTAACACCCATTATATGAAATGTTTATTGTTTGTTATTCATAAAAATTTGGTGTATACGTTATTCGACCTCTATGTATTGCCTTAAACACCAGATGTTGGGTGACAACTAACTTGGAAAACCCTTAAAATAAAAAAATATCAGATAGTAGTAGTAGAAAAGGGAGATCGATATATAGCAAGTAGGCCTTTCTAGACTTCTTTTAGATAGATAGATAGATTGTAGAGGCTGTCCTGGACGGGCTACACTTCAACTATAAGGTCCATTGTGATGCCTAAGGATGTGAGGCTGTGAGTGGAGTGGAAGGAATTTTTATGTATAGACTAGAAATTGGTAGAATATGCGGCTGCAACCGACTATGATAGGAACTATGCCGATAGGAACTGCAGAAAACCTTCTCAAGCATAGCCGGTTACATCGTTCTTGTCCATACACCCGACAGTTTAATCAATAGGGAATATGCATGAAAATTTTTTTTCACATTTATTTTCAGAATATGAAAATACTGTTAATACTGTAATAATATTTAAAAACGAAATTAAAATCCGACAAATATCAAGGAAGCTATACGTTTTGAAAGATTATTATCTGTCTCTTTCTTGCAAAAATACTAAAAACGGAGTTTTACGTGTATTTTAAATGGTGAAAGTGAAATATGACGTCACATAACATATCAAGAGGGCTATCACCCTCTTTGTCTAATCGGGAATTTCAATCATTCATATCTCGCTTATTTTTAAAGTTATTTAAAAAGTAATTTTACCTTGATATTTGTCAAGTAAACATGCTTCAATTCAAGTGAAAACAAATTTTCATGCATATTCCCTATTATCCGCCCCTTTTTTTTTCTTAATAATTAACAAACTGCCGATGTCGGGATTCGAACCCAAAACCTACCAATTTCCAAGTAGGCATACTGCGCAGGCATAACGCCTAAACCGCTCAGCCACTTGTACTGGTCAAGGCTTTTTTAAATTTATTAATTTATCCTCCAAAACAATTATTAATTACTTTAATTTAAAATTACTTATACTCGGTATTCGGTGTGTGTATTCTAGACCAAAGAGTGGGATCAAGTTCATGAACTGTCAAAATCGGTTCATACGTTTCCCGTTTGGAGGAGATCTTTATTTTTCAAACCGTAAGAGGACATGTTTGAAAAAAAAAAATGTTCCTTTTTATTTAATTTTTTATTTTGTTTTTTGCCTGAAGAATTTGAGAAAACAATGAAACGTTGCAATTTTTAAAACCAAGCAGCTGTGTTTTTAGTGACCAAGAACCCAATAAATAATATTTATAATATGAATTCAGTTTTTGATTTTTTTTTATACTTGTAAATTCCATTCATACTAAAGGAGCATTCTTTGCAGAAGAAATTTACCAGCTTTGACTGTGCTATAATATTCTTCGTCTACGGATCTATTTCCTATTAGGGGGCGTTCAAGTATTACGTAAGCAGGTTTAGAAGGCCGGGGCAGGTGCAATTATTCCTTACTTTTGCTGACAAAAGGAGAGGAAGGATAAAATAAATCTGACGTAAGATTAAAAACAATTATAAAACAATAAAAATATTTTTTAAACAATATTTATAATCTAAATGAATAATATTATTTTTATTATTTTATTATGGTATACCGAAATTTTTTTCATATTTCTTACAAAAAATAATTATTAAGTTTTCCGAGAATTGACTTTACACTACTAAGTATAGAGTTTTTTTAAAATATACCGATATTCAATTCGGGGAATTCTCGGGGTACTAGGATTGTTTGAAACAAATAAATATAACGTTCATCGTTCTCTATTACGAAATTATCTATCGACTGTTTTATTGATTTATTGATAAATGATTCTTAATTTTCTAATTTTATTAAAACACGAATACTGTAATTTTAAAAATAATTGAGTCTTTTAAATTTTAAATTTAACTTTAATATTTAATAAAAGTTTTCAAAAAATTATTATGCCTTATCATTTGGGGGAGGGGGAAGTTCTCTATTTTCTTATTTTATGCTTATACCGGGTGGGGGGGGGGGGTAGATTTGTTCTAAAATCATAGAAAGTTTGCTTACGTAATACTTCAACGCCCTTCTTACACAATCGTGTTATTTTAAATAACTTTTTCAAATTATTTAATATTATTAATAAAAATAAAATATAAAGAAATAATCATGTTTAATATAAAAATATTTATTAAATCAGAAGTTAAATTATTAATTATGTTTAATTTGTCAATATTTATCATAGATAAAATTTAAAAAATAAATATATATTATATTTCAAATTATTTTAAATATTTTAATTTCCATATTTTTTTTTAGTTTTTAGTTATTTTGTATGACCTATAAAAATTAGTTTATCAGTTTTTGTTTTCAAATCAGAATGCATATTATCGTCATCGTAATATCATATCCTAAAAGAAGAATTTGTATCCATCATAATTTATATGGACACACGATTTTAAAAAAAGTATACCAATGTATCAAATTATTTTTAACGATTATTAAACGAGTTTCCGCGATATAACAAACTTAATACTCCCTTAAACACTATTTCAGATGATATCTCGTAAACCACTCACTAAATCGTCAAATAAACCTGATTTTCGTGTTTTTTGGCTCAAATTTTCTGTCTATGGTATACTTCATACAAATCGAAAACAAAAATTATTTTTCGACTTTCTAGAATTTTTTAAGGCTCATAGAAAAAATACATTTTAATTAATATCTTTAGATTATTTTCAAGCTTAATAATAACGGGTTTTTGTACGATTTCAAGGGTCTTTTCCGAGATATGCTCTCTTTATACGATTGAATAATCCCATAAACACAAATTCTGGCGATATCTCGTAAACGACTCACTAAATTGTCAAATGAAGACGGTTTTCGTGTTGTTTGAATCCAATTTACCGTATATAGTGAATTTCATCCAATTCGAAAGCAAAAATATTTTTCGATTTTCTGGATTTTTTTAAGGTCCCTTAGAATAAATGTGAAAAATCACACAAAATTTTTAGTGATCGATTTAAATGAAAATTAGTTTATAGGGTAAAGTGAACGTAAAAAATACAAAAATCGAATTGATTGGACGATTTCACGGATCGTTTCCGAGATATGCTCTCTTTACACGATTGAATAATCCTTTAAACACTATTTCAGATGATATCTTGTAAACCACTCACTAAATCGTAAAATGAACTCGATTTTTCGTGTATTTTAGCTCCAATTTTCTGTCTACGGTAAACTTCATACAAATCGAAAACAAAAATTATTTTTCGATTTTCTAGAATTTTTTAAGGCTCATAGAAAAAATACATTTTAATTAATATCTTTAGATTATTTTCAAGCTTAAAAATAACGGGTTCTTGTGATTGTTTCAACTTCACTGCAATATGAATATATGTTCGTGAGTTTCCCATAGATCGCTGGAGGTTCGTTGAAATCAACAATTCCAACGAACCAAAGGCGATTGGCGCGCACACTGCTCGGGGTTCGTGGCGCGTATATGTGGACGCACCATTACTTCAGAATAGTCTTTGGTGTAGCGGTAAGCACGCTGGACTAGATGATGAGTTAATTTTTTCTTATCAATATTTAACTATCTACAGTTTTTTTTCCTAAATAGATTCAATAAATATGATTCAGAGTGTCAATTATATGTGTACATCAAGTCGTTATTTAACATACAATTATTATTGTTTATGATCATAAAATAATAAATAACACCAACACGAATTAAGTCTAAACATATCAAAATTCACAGAAATACACACACATAATACACACTTGCATACATACCATACCAATCAACAGAAAGAAATGATTTATTAAAAATTTCATAAATTATTTGTTATAAAATTCTTTAATAAATATTTTTCAATATCCATTATTTTATTCGACACATCAGAATTTTATAATTTTGAATGGTAGAGAACATAAACTATGAGACTTTATGATCATTATCGAGTCATATATTTACAGGTGAAGAGATGACTTGTATGTTAGTTATATCGGGTCGTAAATAGATTGTATGGAATAGTTGTGTCATTTTGGAATTTCAAATTTATTAAATAAATATAAATGTAATAATTTACTTAGTTTATAGATTGATAGATACATCTTAGGGTCTTAAAGTATAGTACATTGTGCTCCTCCTTCTACTCGAGTCCGACGAGAGTCGCTTTTTCCATATGTTGGCAATAGTCAGGAGCTTGCTTATCAGGTCTACCTGAAGGTTTATATATTCGGGGTGAGATGCACCGAATATCCTGTATCTGCTGTAACCTAGAGGTTGGCAGTCAAAGATAATGTGGCTGGATGTTTCTTTCTCCTCGCCACACAATCTGCACATAATGGACCCGTTATGGAGTCCCATTGTGTGCAGATGCTTCCGCAGGGGATAATACCCGGTAATGAATCTGGTAACCCTCCCTAAGTTGCATTCTGTTCAGCCTCAGTGCATCGAGAGATAGCCTCTTGGTTGCACTCTGAAGCAGAACCTTCCCGAGCTCCTGCCGCGGTACTTTTTCCCAGTGATCACGGTGTTTAGCATTTGACCACTCGTTGATCACCTATTTACATGCAGTCGTTGGAATTCCTAAAATAGGCTCTGAGCCAATGAAGGGTATTCCGATTCCCTTCTTTGCTGAGGTATCTGCTTTTTCGTTTCCTTCGAAACCACTGTGACCCGGCACCCAGATCAATTTAACATTGTTCCATTTTTCCAGCTCCAGCAGTTCCTCCAGACAATCCTTGACCACCCTTGAGGTAATCTCAGTTCCAGGCAAGGCTTTTAAGGCAGCTTGACTTAGTTTATTGTTTATTAACTTCCCATTTGGGAAGTTAATCAGTTCCTCCAGGCAATTCATGACTACCTTTGAGGTAATGAGGTAACCTTTGTTCTCGACAAGGCTTTTAAGGCAGCTTGACTTAGTTTATTGTTTATTAACTTCCCATTTGGGAAGTTCATATAACGGATCTGATCTTCGAATTGAAAATTCCGACATATCTATATGTTTTGAGGTCCCTAGAGCCCGAATAGAGCCCATGGAAGCATTTTGGAAATATGGTGCATGTGTATACGCACGTTCGTGAACTTTTTTTCGTCTCGCATATCTTAAGAACAAATAATGATATCAATTCCGATTCTTTGATTAGTTTCGGAACACAGTTCCTTCTTCAGAAATAAAAAATGAAATGAATAATTTGTACATAGTGTAGCAACAAGGTAAACATTTTCAGAGTCTTAACATAACATTTTGTGAATGAAATCTAATAATATTGGAAAAACCTGGAACTATAAACATTTTGGCAAATAATACAGATTATTAGTTTTTTCAACACAAGTGCAGAAAGTTTATAGAACAATAAAACCATATAGGTATTGTTGATTTTTCAATGGGTTTCTGTCTCGTAAGACTAAATAATATGATTATTGATCGATGGTGGCACTATTGTACACCACGCATTTGAATTTATAAATATTTGAAATTATATTAAATAATAAAATATGTATAGAAAAAACAATTCATTATCAAAAGTTGAAAACTATATTGTTATAAGTATATAATAAGTATATATATTATTTATATATTATGAAAAATTATTTTTAATATTTCATTCAAACATGAATGTTTTATGATAATATTGAATAGATTAGGTATCTTTTTAATCGTAAAAATTGAACATATTGACAAAAAAAACTTTGCACTATCTTTATATACAGACGTACCTAGTCCCTGAATAGATTTTCTATGGTTGAGCACATTGTGTGGTTATGGCAGATTTTTGTTTACAGGTAATAACTCTTACAAGAAAAACAATCTTCCATGTTTCGTTTTTTAAATTGTTGATACTCAATTCGTTCACCATAAAAAGTATTGGTTGCGAGTAAAAAAATCTCAAATCCATAATTTTGCGGCAAAAGTTTCTCCGCATGATAATTCCTAATCAATTTCTCAACTGAAATAAATATTTCTTACAAAATATATTAAAATAATCAATTGTCATAATATTTATAAAAATGAACAGATAAACTTCCGCATACATTATATCAGTGATTCTCAACCTTTTTTTTGTCGCGGCACATTTTTAACGATTTTAAAATTTGACGGAACACAAAGAAAAAGATAAGTTTAAAAGTTGTTTACTTACCTATAATACACTGTGTAAAATAGTTTATGATAATAATTTTGAATGTAAAATAAAATAATATGTACTACAAAAACAACAGTACGCTTATTAAGGGATTAATTACAAGTGAATAATAAGAATACTTTTAATGACAAATTTGAGCTTGATGTTTTTTGAAAAATTTCATTTATATTTGGTCGTAAAAATGACAATGCTACTCTCATATCGTTTTCTACATTTAACAGTCTCGATCTTATTTTCGTTTTTATGTTGTTTAATACTTTACTATATACATTTCTAAAATTTTGCAGCACACTTTAAGAATTTGGCGGCACACAAAAGTGCCGCGGCACAGTGGCACCTCTTCTGTAAGTAACCACTCAAACCACCATGGAGCCATAGACTTTGCAGCAACATTGTTTTCGATATCTTCAGATTATTGTTTTTCATATTTCCATCATATCTTCCAGATTTTTTTCCGAAACTGTACATTTAAGTAAATACCAGTTCTGAGAAATTCTGTGCAAATCAGATACCGACCGACTATGTTCAAATTTTAATTCCCGTAGTGCCAACTTTGTAAGTCAAATATTTTTCCAATGTCTCTTTAGAATATTAATGGCGGTAGTTCATTATACATTTTTAATTGTGTAAAAATGTAATGAATGATTGATAGCTTCCGTTTCCTTTATATTGGTTCCCCTTTTTCGTAACTCGTGTGTACCTATGATATAGGTTTATTTGTCACGTAAAATACTTATGTTTGATAATTACTTTCGATATCCTTGATAACATATCTGGAATTTTTCATTTAACTATTTCTAATATAAATTATAAATTGTTGATATCGTATCAATCTTGTTACATGCATATTAATTTTACTGACTCGTTCCAACAGGGGCGGACTGGCAGAAAACGGCCCACCGGGAACTAATACAAGGTTCAGAAAAAAATCCAAAGTGCAAAAGTAGCAAAGAATTGAGCGGCCATGCATTTCAATCTTTGTCAGACGTATTCGTTTACCTTTTTTTTACTCTGAACAGCCTGACTCTGAACTGAAATGAGCTTTTATACGAATTTTCAGGACAGGTTTCAATTATTTAACCCAAAATGCATTTGTTTCTCTTTGGAACGGTTCCAATCAAAATTGAATATGTTGTAACATAAAGTCGTGAATAATTTCCCTTCTTGGCCTGTTTATTTGTACACATTGGGTGTTGTATGTTGACGTACGGCTGCTTACAAAAATATTGCAGCTGTTTTAGATGTAGCTTTGCCCGCTAATAGAATAGTTTTAGTATTTTTGTACCTGGTATAAATTATATAGCAGGCTGTATTAAGTTTAGTTCCGACTTTACGGTTGAAAATATTGATCGCAGAAAATTTAGGTATATGTGACCTAGTTAGTCCATATCAGCCAAGTCCGACTGTAAGCACGATAACTCAAAAACGAAAAGAGTTAGCGAGCTAAAATTTCGTATGTGTGTTCTAGAGCTAAAATTTACAAGTTCCTGATTAAATGGACGAAATCAACTTATGTTTGAGCATAATTGGTAAAACTACCTATCTTTGAAACCATAAGAGATAGAACAAAAATTTGAAGACAAAAAATGTTCCTTTTTTTTAAATTAACAATTTTTGTTAGAAACTTTTTTGCATTAATTCAGTATATTCCGGGTATTTAAGCAATTAACTTAGTTGTTATTTTCGCTTGTTTATACCCGGTATATATGATATATACCGGGGGTATATTGAGTTTAGTTCCGACTTTGTAACGGTTGTCTGTCTGGTCATTTTGGGGAAATGGACAAATCTGCCCATCTTTGAAACCCTAATGGTATGTGTAGGGTATTTAAGCAATTAACTCAGTTGTTATTTTCACTTGTTTAGTAGTTGTTTTATGTATGAATGATTAACACAAATTTCAAATCCTCAAACACAAATTTCCTCTGGAAGCATGTTTGGCCCTCTTCATATAATGACGATGGTTTGACGAATGGCCTGTTTTATCGATTGTTGATTGAATAACAATATTGTTGTTGTACTATTTACTAAACAACAAACAAATACTACAACCAAACATACCATACTGAAGGAGTTAATCAACAGTAAAATAGTTTTCCAATCAACATCAATAGATGGCATTCAGTCATCAATAAAGAAGCGTTCTATTATTTGTATAAGTATTATTATTATTATTTATATAGTTATTCTTATTGTTATTCGTCTTTTGATTTGCTCTTAAATCGTTTCAATTTAAATAAAATCTTCATTTAATTATTTCGATTTCCGTTCCTAGTAAAAATAATCTAATCAAATACAAATGTTAATCAAATTCAGAGTATTTTAAATAAATGACACAAATAAATAAATGTAATGTAATCTCATTTTAAAACAATGAATATGTAATCAATCGAGTCTGTTTATACTTTTGGCTTTGTTTTGTCTTCCTGCAAAAAGAATTCGATATTTTTGAAAGTGAAATTAACAACTAACTGAGTTATATCCTTTTCGGGAAAAAAGTAACTTTTTTTTCCAAAATTTTTCAAAACTTCCCGGATTTGAAAAGCATTAAATTGACTCGCTCAACGGTTGTGGTGGGGAGAGGCCTCTCCCCTCACGTATCTCTGCTACCACTGCGTTCATTTCTTAACATTTCTTATTCCGTTAATGCGCTTTTCTAATTGGTTACTTTATTTAATTAATATCTAATTAACGGTGGGTCAGGTACAAAAATGTGCAGGACTTTTCATCTTAGAATTTCATCCCCTATGCACCCTTTTAAAAAAGTCCATGACTTTTGACTCACCCTATATAAGTTGATTCGTTTTGTTGTATTATATTTTATGATTTATTAAGAATATTTGCACACTTTAAACTTATTTTTATGAATTTTCGGAGACTCGGGGAGCTTCCTGAAAAGTGAAATTTTTTATTATAGGCCAATCCGCATAGAGTTTGTAGGCTAATTAATTACATGTAAAAAGAAAAGTTTGCACCAATTTTCTGTTTGTGCTGTATGAAGGGTGTCCCAAAAACCTAGAAATTATCGTTTTTTTTTTCAGTTTTTTACTAATAAATCCTAAATGATGCATTTCTAGGAAAAGTTTATACTTTTATAACCTACAATACATAAAATTCTGCGTCAAATGAGTACCCCAAATTGTTTCACGGAAATATGTTTATAATCAGGTTCACATACTGAAGAAAATTACGTAAAAAAAACTTTGACCGAATAAATTTTGGAACAAGTGCGCCAATACCTCCTGGATTATGTTTATTACATTTATTCATAATTAATTAATAATGTTAAATTTCTGTTTTTTGTTTGTGCTTGAGCGTATTATTATGTTTTATGGTTAATTTTTTCATCCTTTTTTGTTAGTTTTTATAAAAATTGCATTATCCTCTTGTGTATGTATGCTAATTCTTGATGCGCGTGGATTGTGTGTGTATGTTAGTTTGTAGCCTGCAGTTTTCAATTTGTTTATTAAAACACTGCAGGAAGTTTGCTTGCGTCGTCTGGGTTCTTTTTTTTTTTTAATATACAATACACTAATTGAATACGTCACATTAGTATATAAGCTTTGTTTGTCATTTTGATTTAATACGAATAATAATACAAGTATTATTAAAATTGTTAACGGTTTATATTTTGTTTTTAGGGTCCTGTAACGTCATATATTTTGAATAATAGGTAAATTGTCCATTAAAAAATTAAAAAATTTGTAGCACTCCGATTTATGTAAAATTAAATCGAAAAAAATAAACTTATGTGAAATGGTTTTATTGTGAAAACAAGCAAACAAAATCTTCCTTCTGTCGAAGGAAGAAAAGGAAGGAAAAAATCTCCATCCTCTCCCAAACTCTCTCTTTTTAACAGAGCAAAACTCATCCACGATTGGCAAACCTATTCATGAAATCTTACTACCTACAATATAGGAGTAAAATAAGCTAAACGAGATTGTTTTAACAACTCCTGTGAGAATATCGCTTCTGCTCCCGCGACAGCTAGGCAGCACAAGGGTTGATAGCCATAACGGAGTGAAATGTCATCGTCTCATTACACATTTAAACATTTGCTTAATCCAAACAAATGAAACTATTTAAAGAAGTAATGATATACTTCAGTTAAATATATTTCAGTTAAATAATATTTATACTTCAGTTAAAGAAGCTGCATAAACTTTCTCTTCTTGCGTTTTTTATTTATTTATAATAAGTAAATTACCTATTTTTTACAAGAATTTCATTTTCTTGATTAAAGAATCACAAGAGTATTTGGCCAAGAAAGACTCTCTTAGGCCAAAACTGACGAACTTTATTTTTAAAAAATTTTAAAAACACCGATCAATAATTTTAGTTTCTTCGCTCAACTAAACATTTGTTTTTAGTTCGACTGCGTAGTCTTGAATGAAAACAAGGGTTTCTTTATTGAAACAAATATTTTGTAGAAAATATATTTACTTGAGGAAAGAAATTCCTTCTATCAGTGTAGATATTGAATTGATCTTATAGATTTGTCAAATGCGAAGTTTACTCACTGTGTAGGTACTATCCTTACGCATCTTTAGACGTACAAATCATACTTAACCGATTTAATATTTTGTTTCGGTTATTTTACTCTTCAAATGAACAAACAATCTTATGTTGATTTTAATTAAAAAATAAAAACCTCCATACTCATTACATCTCTCCGTACAAAATAAATATATTCAATTACATACATCATTTATAATTCTTCTCTACACTTCGTGGTGATTGCAGAGCGTTGATATATGACGTCTTTAAAAGATGAATATGAAGATGATATTTAAAACTCTATACATGTCCAAGTCCATCCATCTTGCGGCATCAATAATAATATAATTATATTGTCATAACTGTTATCTGTGATTAATAAATATCAAAAGAAATTATTTAATTACTTTTTTAATAAATAATATAATAAAAACAAGAAGAGTTTGTTGTGTTTGGCGCCATTTGTTATAATAGGAACGTGTTCATATAATTGTGTGTGTACCCAAAAATAGAAGTAACCTAGACATCATCTATGTACATGACTGCATGCATGAATATTCTATTATTTGTTAAACACGTGTAAATGTTTGATAATTAAGAATGTATATTCTTTGATTATTAGTATTTTAAATGGTTGGTAATTAGGTATCGTTATTACTGAATTAAAATTTTTTTAATTTGGAATACAATTAAAAAAATTTTGATTTGTTTTCTATACACAAATTGGATTGATTTATTACTATTTATTAAAAATGGTCTTACAAGTACTTGCCTAAGTTTTATATGTAAGTAACGGAAAAACTTTGATTTCGTATCTTTTGTATTTATTTCTGTGTATGTACACTCCCGTTCAATAAAATTGAACAGACCTGAAATGTTAATTTTCTTACATTTCATAAAACTCCTAACTTTTGTAGCTCTCTGTATAATTATTCATTTATAAACAAAGATAAGTAGTATATATTTTAAGTGTGAAAAAAGAAATGGAAGTATAGTAAACAACATTTACTAATCAAAATTGTTAGAGACTGATTCGGTTCTCTAGATCTGTTCAATTTTATTGAACGGGAGTATACGTGTACTAAAGTCAAATTAACATTTTTCAGACAGGCTGTTGAAAACAATTAAAACAAAAAATTCGATTCCTTTTGACTTCCTGAATATGGCCCTAAGTTTATACATTCCGACTCGTGACGAAACAGGGTCAAAATTGAATTTGTTTATAACAACAAAGCTTTTTTTCTTAATATTTTTTTTAAAACTAAAAATTTTAAAAATTTTACTAATGACAAAGAGTATTATTAAATTCTATATAAAAAAAGGAAACAAATGAGTCCATGAACGTTAAAATCGGTTTAATAGAACTCGAGAAAAATATGCCCAAAGTTTGAAAAACGCAAAAATTTTAAATTAAAATAGAAAATTTAAAAATTACTTCATTTTTTTTAACTATGGCAAAGTGTGCCTTTTATATGTTAAAAATAATGTACCAAAATATAGCTCTTAAAAATTAGGTCCCGAAAATTAATAAAATACCCTGTCACCTATTTTTATGAATAAAAAGAGTGCAATTGATGCTAGATTAATAAATATCTTTCTTTTAGTTCACATTTTGTCGAAAACTTCAAAGAGTTAAATATGATTTGATAATTATAGTTTGATCAATAAGTTGGTCATATCTGACGAATTTTCGAAGAAAATGTAACTTATAGAATTGTTTTCGCAAAATTTTTTTCAAATGTTTATCAATAAAATAAAGGTAACAACACACTGCAAACTTTTTATCGGCTGATTGTTTAGTCAGTATCCGGCTATATTGTGTAGTCTATAGTAATTGTTAATCGGTAGGTGTGCGCACTCCCATATAACTTGAACCGGTTAAATTATCGGACAATAAAAAGTTTGCAATGCGGTTACCCTTGGAGTTTTCGAAACAATGTTTTAAAAAAATGAAAATTCAATTTTCTACAACTTTACTTCTTCCATTTTTTTCTCTCTCCAAGCCCCACTTTCCTCTTCACCGATTGGACTCATTAACTCTAGCGGTCACAGGTCGCTATGATCCTTAACAAGATGAAAGTTACCTATGATATATTTCCAATAGGGAAGTGATGTATTTATTCTGAGGAAATTCGCTAAGTTGACCCAGCTCCTGCATAACAAATTTTTTATTTGAATTCGATTTTATTATTTTTTCAAATTTTTATTATTTTTTGATAGTGACATCTCCACCACCAAATTTGTAACTAACTTTTACCTACGTCTTATCCTGGGTGGTTTTAAAGGTTTTAAAAATTTTGATGAAAAATTTTGTAAAAAAAAACAAAAATTAATTTCATTAATGAATGTTTCTTAAACTAGATACATTAAAGAATAATATATTATTAAAATATTTAATTTCACGGATACCGCCCATGATATACATGAACATACAGTTGTATATTAATTAAATTGCAACAAAGTATATACCATTAGGATCATATCATAACATAACCCTTTTGGTACAAGATAATATTAATGTTGTGTAGTAGGTAGAATCTTCTTATTCATAATATAATGAATTTGTCTACTTTATAAATAGAATTTTAATTATTTATCAGCATTATATGAATGAACTAACTAACTCTTACAATTACTACTTAATGCAAGGAGTACTGTATGTACACTTGGCGTCAAAAGTCAAGCTATCATTTCAAAATTTTAGAATTGATTTGTGCCTTATTTATGTGGGTTTTCGAAAATATGCTTCGGATAAAAGTTGTTTATTATAACTATAGTAATAACTTTTATTGGAAACATTTTTCCGAAATCTGAATAAATAAGGCACAACTCTATCATAAAATTTTTAAATGATAGCTCAACTTTTGACGCTGTATGTACTTAAACATACCTTACGAAGAAGATATGAACGATATTCTACAATATTTATAAACAGATTCAGTACTAATAAGGTAATATACTGTTGTATATACTATATGATGATACCCGCCAGTTAAGTCAACTAACTACAGCTCAAGATAAATATAATGTTCTTGTCTAGAATCAAAATTATATATGATAATACGACTAGTATTGGTGGGTGTTATGATATGTTAAGCTCTTTAGGTGGGAATTCAGTTTGGGAGAGCTGGAAAATATTATGATTTTTATACATGGTATGGTTTGCGAGATACCTTCAGCAAATTGCCAAATTAGGATGTTTTTTGAGTCGAATTTACTACAGTAAATTTAATCCATTTCGGGAACAAAAGTTATATCGATTGTTTCAAGGTGACAAGATCGAAAAAATGAAAATTTGTAGTATTTGAATCGATGCTAATTTTTAATATAAGTTAGATCAGAAAAATACAAAACTCTAGTCGATTTAATGATTTGATGGATAATTTTCGAGAAATTTGTTCATTATATTAGATTTCTTTGAATATTTTTACTTTTAGATATGGCGATTTTCGTTATTACAAGCTTTTATTTAACTTGCAATGTATGTATGTATCCATCTATGTATGTATGTTCGAGTGAAATCTTGCAAGCTGAATTAGAACCACTTCCTCTTATCCTACGAAGTTTGAATTTTTACATGTTAGTTCAGTTTCGATGACAATGCATTTTTATGGTAAGCATGACAAGAATCGACAAGGGGATAGGGGGGTTTAGAGGGAGAGGGAAACACAAAATTTGATATATCTTTCTTAATATTGAAAAAATCGAAAAACACTTAAGAAGTAAAGTTGCAGAAAGTTAGTGTTACTATAAAAAGCTTGTTAAAAATTTTTTTAAAATAGAAACTTATTTAAGTATAATTTGAAACAATTTTTTAAGATAATAGTACACTAAACTATTCTTATCTTTAGAATTCAGGAGTCTATAGCGTTTACCGCAAACCGTTGTAAAGTTCAAAATTATCTCTAGAATCCACACAAAAGGACCACTCAGAAAAGAGCATCTAGAAAATGAATGAATAGATTGCCTTCAACACACAAGTATTTTTTGAATTAAATTTTTAAATCTGTCTAATTCAAAGAATATTTTAAAATAATATTTGTCACAATGTCTAATTTATTAACATCGTTATTACAATTTTCAATATGAAAAATTATATTTTTCTTCAGAGTCTATGTTAAAAATTTGATTTAAAATCCTGATAACTTTTTCATATGATCAATTGATAAGAGGTTTTGAATTTTTAAGGAAACATAATTACGTGATTAAACTTACCAAAGATCAAAGATTATAAGTTTTATCTTATATCAAGTCTCACGCATCTTTAATTCAATATGTTACATGCTTATTATCTTTGTAAGCAGTGACATTATAGATAACGTACACTGTATTATATATTGTACCTAATGGCCTAATGTTAATGCATGTATAATGTAATGTACCAAAACATAATGAGCGTTGAACGAACGGAAGTCTAGACTACCTATATATGCCGGAAATGAGCTCTTCATAGTTATTATTTTAGTATACATAGATATAATATATTGTATACACAGAAGCTGGCTGGCTGGCCTGGCTTGCTTCTTAAATATCAAGTCTTCCATCTGTTTGGAAGGTATAATCATAGGCGGTACATTCGTTATTCCTGTGGCAGTCGACGACAAACGGGATGGAACATATTTAAATAAACAAAAAGATAATAATAAATTTTCTTAAATCAGAAAAAAAAGCTTCAAGCGTGCCTGTAAAAAAAATAACATATATAGGGTGAGTCCAAACTCATGGAGTTTTTTGAAAGAGTGAAAAGGGGATCAAATTCGAAGATGAAAAGTCCTTGGATAACATAAAACAGCAATCCACCAATCCAGAAAAATAAAACCCCAAAAAGAAACAAAAATAGAACGGTTCGAATATTCATCCATGATTTGCTAAACAATATCCGAGTCAATTGTATAAATCTACCCGGGTATTTTCTAGCACTTGAAGAGAAATATTCGCACAATTGTCAACAATTCTTTGCCTTAATTGTTGCAAATTTTAAGGCCTATTCCGCGAATAGATCTGTGTTTTGAGAAAATCCCACAAAAAAAAGCCGTTAGGAGATAG
The DNA here is from genome assembly GCA_963920215.1 of Nineta flava. Classification (NCBI taxonomy): domain Eukaryota; kingdom Metazoa; phylum Arthropoda; class Insecta; order Neuroptera; family Chrysopidae; genus Nineta; species Nineta flava. Next base: position 119,725,559 of record OY986041.1, read on the forward strand.
ATCTGGCGATCTGACTGGCCACTTGAAGGTTTCAAAACCAATCATAAGACGTTCCTGGAATGTTTGTTTCAGGAACAAATGCTATCATGCCATGATAGCCTTACTATCATGGCATTGTGTGCAGGGAAACCATGCAGATTCCAGGTCTAAATTTGGAAGAGCTCTAACAGTTGGCAAAATATTATTTCGTAACAAACTCAAATATTTTTGAGAATCTAAAGATCCGTCAATGAAGAATGGTCCTATCATATGGTCACCCAATATTCCAGTCCAAGTTTCAGTATGTATGTGTATGTATGGTTTTATAGTAAATATTTTATTTATATATTTAACATTGATTCTCTATTAGAAATGCTTTTGAAAACGGTCTGTATATATTATACTCATTTTTATTTCTTTTGTTTTTAGGTGAGTACAATTTTCTTCATCATTCGCTAATTCGGACCATTGATAACTTTTGTAAGTATTTATAATTTATATATGATGGAATTTTTGAGCCAATTGAGAACAAATAGAAAACTCAAAGATAATCTCTGATAAAAGCATCAATAAAAATATTTATTTCAAATATATAAAAATATAAAATAAAAACATTTAAAAAAAAAACCAACATAAACATAGTGAACATAAAAGTTGTGAATTGTTTGAGTTTTTTGATTTATAGTGTTAGTAATTGCATAGTTTGAATTGAAAGCAGATTTCTATCACGTTTTAAATCGTCAATATATGCTTTATAATAATATTGTGTGAAAAAATTGTTCTAACTCATACTTTTTGACTTGTTTATTTATACAGGCTGTGTAATCTATCATTAGGTATCTGATTATATTGTTAAAAAAATATATTTATAATATTCTAATTTAATGTTAAGAACAAGACTTGATTCAATTAATTGAATTACATATGAATCATTTCTTTGATTTATTAGGCTCTTTATTTTCTCTTTTTTGCTTTTTACTTCATAGCTCAGCTGATAGATATAAATTTTGACTTAAAAATTCACCCCAATATCCGTTGAAGGATATCGTGATTTTGAAATATAAAGGATGGCGCATAAGTAACGTTATGATTTATTTAATGAATGCTTATTTGTGCATCATTTGGTTTGAACTCGTGAACCAATTCAGTCTTATATGGGAAAATGTGTAACGTATGTAAAATTCTTTGCAAAGACTGCCTAGACCAACTGCTGAGAACTTCGCCTGGTGGAAGTTTCGGGGGTTTTCCTCAACTTGCACCCGAACAATGTTCACATCATTTCGAACTGCACGAGATCTTCCAGCAAGTGGAAATCACAGACAGTCCCATGTTGCCAAAAACGCTGAACCAATCGGTAAATTGGCGGAACATGATGGCAATTTCGATATGCTCTTTGTGTCTAAATAATGGAATGCTGATTTTCAAAATTAAATTGAATAAGTTTGGTTCTTTGTTCTGTTTCCAAAACGTTTTTCAAAGTTAATTCTGAAAAAAAAAGAAAAAAAAACGTATACAAAAAATTTATTCAGTAATTAAATCATAACGTTACTTATGCCCCACCCCTTTTACACGGGCCGAAGCATTATTGTTATTGCCGAATTATTATTATTAGTATTGCTATGAAATTGTGACATGCCATAATGGTAGGTAGGTAAACAATCTAACCTAACTTATTTACAATTATCATTTTTTCATTGTAAAATTTATTGATTTTAATTTTTAGTTGCTGAGGAAGTCATAAATAAATGACGAAACGTTCAATTTCTTTAAATTAATTAATTTTTTCTCCTAGTCTACGAATTAATTATTATTATATAGTTATGGATACGAATATTGAAACATGTGTTCTATACTTTTTTCGTAGTCGGGTTTTAGTTTCCTAAACTTATATTATTTATATATTAATAGAAGTACCATTTACTTTTACTGCAGACCTATCTTTCCAGTACACACCCTGTACAAAAATAAAATGCATGGTATGTATAATGCACAGAAAATGATGGTTTAAAAAAATTAATCCTCTGAATATAATGTCTGTCGATTTCATATAATAAAATATGAAATCGATGCTTTTATATGATATAAATAATAAATAAAATAACTTGCTTGCTTTTTATAATATACTAAAACTATCTAATCATTATTTTTATTAAATATATAATATCATCTATCTGCCAGCGTTTGCTATCTGCTTGCTATCTGCTATATAAAACACTAATCACTTATTATTATGATTTTTATTAAATTTATTATATTCTTTTTATCTAAAAAAAAAATCTTGGAAATTTATTTATAATAAAAATATCAAAATAATATCCATATAGTTTTTTTTTTTTGTTTAAATTTATTATAATTTAATTATATTATTATTTATAAAGGTATGTGTTGTGTCCTATAAGGTTATGATGCGTCCTAAATATTTATTAGAAATTTCTTTTATATAATAAATTATTATTTTTATTAATACGACTTAGTTTAACGGAATTGTAACTGTTTTCGTAATTTTGTGTATATCTTATCTTAACCTTTGACTTGATTCTTTTCACTGAGAAAAATATTGTGAAAGTAATCATATTGGTGGAATATTGTTTTAATTAATGAACAATATATTAGTAATTAATGATGTAACATAACTTTAAATTACTTTTAAATTAGTTGGAAAAAATATTTGTGGTATGATACTTTATGATGTAGTGTACACGCTCCTTAATCTCAATTTACTTTTGTATTTAGATACCTTTGCGTAATACATTATATCAGTGATGCTCAACTTTTTTTTGTCGCGGCACACTTTTAATGATTACAAAATTTTTTGGACACAAAGAAAAAGATAAGTTTAAAAGTTGTTTACTTACCTATAATACACTGTGTAAAATAGTTTATGATAATAATTTTGAATGTAAAATAAAATAATATGTACTACAAAAACAACAGTACGTTTATTAAGGGATTCATTACAAGTCAATAATAAGAATACTTTTAATGAGAAATTTGAGCTTGATGTTTTTTGGTAATTTCATTTATATTTGGTGGTAAAAATGACAATGCTACTTTCATATCGTCTTCTACATTTAACAGTCTTGATCTTTTTTTCGTTTTTATGTTGGTTAATACTTTACTATATACAGTTCTAAAATTTGGCGGCGCACAAAAGTGCCGCAGCACAGTGGTTAAGAATCACTGTGACTATATATTTCCTGAGTTACCACGGTAATACTACAAACTATTATTTATTAGACAAAATAAACGTTTGGTTTCAATTCAAAGAAATTGTCGTTTTATTTAATTATTATTAGACTAGGTTTCAGATCTACTCTCATCCTCAACTATGACGTCAAAGTATGGTTGTTTTACATTTTATATCTTTAATATTCAGAAGTGTCTGAGTCGAATCATTCGTTTTCAATACCTATTTTCATCACTCAATTAAAATTATTTATATTAGTGGTACAGTTCCGGAAGCTTAGACTTTTGTTTTGGGAAATTTCCTGCTCTTTAAGAATCTGTTTTTCGATTTCCGATATCTCCAATAGTTTCTGAGATATTTGCAAAAAACAAAACCCTCTTTTTTATTTTTTACTAAATTGTTTATAACTTTTGCAATTTAATTACGCGGGACTTCAACTTTTTTAAAAACTTTCTAGATTCAATTACGAATCGAATGATACCTTGGTCATAATTTTCTGAAAAGGCGAAGTGGTATTCGAAAAAAGGCATATTTTTACTAGTCTATTACTTGAATAACTTCAAAATATGATACTCTGAGAAAGAAATCCTTATTTTCATTCAAGAATTTGTTTACTTTAAGATACTTTTTCAAGTTATTTAAAATTTTAACAAATTATTTAATGAAAACAAGGATTTCTGTCTCAAAGTATCATATTTAAAAAAAAAAAACATAGTTACTTGGTTCAAGAAATTCCTTCTATCAATGTTCGTATTGCACACACAGGTGTCGAAGATATTGAAGAATGTCAAGATCTAGAAGCGAGTACACTACGCGGCTAAATATCCTTATAATATAAAATAATTGTTCCTTGACACATGATACCCCCAAGTAATAATTTATTAATCGGGGCAACAGTTCGGTATCAATTGTAAGATGATCTTGTTGCATGAAATACATATGAAGGTCGAACATGTCTGAATGTGACTTTTTGATTTATTTATAGCTTTGTATACAAAAATAAAATAAAATCAATAGGGACATTTATGAAAAATATAAAAGTGGGTGTTTTAAGGCCCAAATAGACGGAGAACATGGTTGCAGCAACATTGAACAGCAACTAGCTTGTTGCACTGTGTGTGGGGTGGTTGCAGCAACAAAAAACAAACTTTTTGTTGCTGCAACCACTCCACACACGGAGCAACAAGCTAGTTGCTGTTCAATGTTGCTGCAACCATGTTCTCCGTCTAGTTTGGTCATTATATATTTTTAATAATATAAATAAAAAACAAGAACAAAATGTATAATGAGTTTCTAGAAATACACTTATTTAACTATTACATCAATAATAAAAATAATAACAATGATATTACTTAAACAGAACACATACAATAGAGCAACAGAACGGGGTGATATATATGAGATTCGTGGAACAATATTTAAATATATTTTTATTTTGTTATGTTTTCGATATCTTGTGTACATAAATATTTTGGCAAGAAACAGTTTTAATCAGACGTTTGAGAAAGCGCTTCCAATAATATTTAGTCAGATACTGACTAGAGGAACTATTGGAGTTGACCAAATAGAGGGAAACCAGTCCGAGTGGCTTAGTCTTGGGAGGTTGCTGGGTTCGATTCCCTACTGTCGGCGTATGGAAGATAGATAGATTGTAGTGGCTACACTTCTACCATAAGGTCCATTGTGATGCCTAAAGATGTGAGGATGTGAGTGGAGTTGAAGGAATTTTTGTGTGTAGACAAATAATCGGAGGATGTGCGGCTGCAGCCGACTATGATAGGAACTATGCCGATATTCATCTGGATTTCGTGAAGGAAACGGCAGAAAACCTTCACAAGCATAACCGGTTACTTCGTTATTGTCAATGACAGTTTATTGAATTAACCGCCCCCCTTTTTCTTTCTTAATAATTGACAAACTGTCGTGTTGGTGAATGTCTCACCAAATTAGCAATAAGCAACATATCTTTGACTCCATATCCCAGAGATAGTTACGATTAGCAAATTCATACTGATGATGACTACATTGTAATCGAAATACGTATTTATAAAACACAAATAAATGTTCTTGGGACAAAATTTGAAATATAATTTCAATAAACCTAGAGTTCTCTTTGATTATTTTAATAATCTTTACGCTGTGGGAAAGTGCGATAAATGGAATATAATTTAGTTCTTCAAATGTCTAAAGATGGTGCTCATAAATCAGTTCATATATATAATATTTTTCAGAGAAAATCAACATAACCTGTTTAAAAACGTAAAACTGTCAAAGTGATAGAAACAGTAAATAAATTATATAAAAATTATTTTGAAAGATTTTGAATTATTATTAGTTATTAATAATTATTACTATGAATAATAATAAATAATAATTATAATTAATTATTATGATTTTTCACTAAAGTGTTCACTAAACAGTGTCTCATTTGATTTTTTGAAAATTATTGGTAGCACTGTCGTTTACACACGCAATACAAACCAGTTCTTTGTGTCTTTATGTGTGCACACACGGTGTAATACAAAGTTATGGAACACAAGATGCTTACACACTGTGTCAAACTCCGTGGCTGTATGTGAAATGGAAAGCATTTAATATCCTTTTGTGCAATACGTCACCAGGTTACACGTCGTAATCACCAACAAAATTGTATTTTCATTATTAAATATTCAGGCTAAATATAAGCGTTAGTTTAAAGTCCATAAATTTTAATTTAATTTTGATTAATCTAGGTTTTCGGTTGAATATATCACGATATCTTGATATATTCCAACAAAAAAAAACCATTATGTGTATAATCAGCTATCTAAGAATTTGACCTGTTGGTCTAGAATGCCACAGATCGTGGGTTCGATCCCCACCCTAGATGTGTTATCAATGTTCAGACACATTGCTAAGATGTCGAATTAAGTAAATGCTAATCACTTCCGTTGGTATAATCTAACCGAATGGCAACCATACTAACAATGGACAAATAGAAGTTAATTTACAAAAAAAAATAAAAATTACAAAACCTGTAAATAGTATATAAACAAATTAATAATTCATTGACATCAAGATAGTGAGCGTTGGTCTAGAATGCCAGAATTCGTCGGTTCGATTCCCATTTTAGATCAGTATGGTTAATCATATCAACCATTTGATGTCCAAGTCTGTTTTTTATAAATGTAACTTCAGATTTAAGTATTCATGCGAATGATTTAGTGAACAAGCGCAGTAGTATTTTTTATGCATGTTTTTAGTTTGATGAAATAGAGAAGAATTCTATTTTGATGATTTTTTTCATGAAATCTTATATGTATACTCCCGTTCAATAAAATTGAACAGATCTTAACGGAATCAGTCACTCACAATTTTGATTATTCTTGTAGTAAATGTTGTTTACTATACTTCCATTTCTTTTTTCACACTTAAAATATATACTAGTTATCTTTGTTTATAAATAAATAATTATACAGAGAGTTACAAAACTGAGGAGTTTAATGAAATGTAAGAAAATTAACATTTCAGGTCTGTTCAATTTTATTGAACGGGAGTATGCACGTGATATGTCAGAATAGTGTTTACAATATGTTTATATCCTACTTCCTTGTGATTGGTATACTCTGATCATGTGACTGAAGTGATTGACAAAGAAAGAAATAGTACACAAGACGAGAGTTAGAGCTGTTAACAAACATGCGCTTTGAAGTTAATTTCAGCGTATGCATAGCAATGTAACTTCAGTTATATCAACTATTTTTATTGCGCTTGAAAACTTTCATCAAAACTTGCATGTGTAAAAACGGACCAAGAATATTATTAAGTGAAGATAATGATTTGTATAAATTGGCTAGACTTTTTACAAAATGATAAACTTAAGTTTACTTGTTACACAAATATATAAACACATAACGAATAGATTATATTAAAATTATATATTGTTCATTATAGTATACCGACCTACGACCGACCGCTTTAACATACGTGGTATAACCACCAATTTTTAATTCATTTATTTAAAGTCACGTTCAATTTTTAACGGTAGCATATTTTTTGTTTTTGTAAAACACAACATCATACATAGGTTGTGTTAGATATTCTTTTTGGTTTTCAGTTACAGAGTCATAGTCAAGTTAGTTCTTTTAACATTTATATTAAACATTATAGACTAAGAGCTGGGGCTATATAAAAATTTTTTGTGAGAGTTACATTTTTTTGATCATTTAGCCTCACTTTGAACTTCTGCAAATTTGTGAAATGTCTCATTGTATCGTAAACTTGCAGTAAACAAATTTGCAGAACTATGTTTTATGAGTCCAATTTCAACTCAAAGTTAACCACTTTACCGCTTCTGGGAGCGGTTGGGTCTCAATCTATACTTCTGGGAACATTTTCTTTCAATTTCTATTTTCAATATGTAATATTACACCTATTTTCAGAACTATGTTCGATCGGTTGCTTTTTTTAAATCAAAACTCTACACGTTTGATCCCTCACCCACACTCTCCGCCTCATCTGAGACTTCTGCAAAATGCGGCTCTTGTTTTGACGATGTCATGGGAAACTTTTGAGAAAAAATCACGACTATGTTTTATCAGTTCACTTTTTAACCCGACTTCAAAAAGGAGGATGGTTCTCAATTCGTCTGTATTTTTTATATATATATTTTTATTTTTTATTTATTTATTTTTTTTAATGTGTATCACCTCAGAACTCCGTCATTTATGAACCGATTTTGAATTTTTTTGTTTGTTTTAAAATGTTTGGTTTCCCATTGGTCCCATTGGCACCAAATCCCATTCTGATGATGGGATCCCCGGGAAATCGAGGAAAACCCTCATTTTAAATGTGATCACCGATTTCTGCGAAATTTTTTTTTCCTTTTGAAAGGGTATACTCATTCATAATGGGAAAATAAAAAAATTTTTTTAAAAACCGGCTTCAAAAAAATTTTTAACAAAAAAAACCGACCACAAAAAAAAAATTTTTACAAAAAAAACCAAAATGCATGTAAAAAAAACTGAAAATCTGTTATGAAAAAATGCACTAAAAATTAAAAAAAAAAAAAAAACGGATAAAAAAAATGTGTTATAAAGACATGCATTAAAAATTAGTTGGTCGTTTTGTAGGTCTACCCATATTTAGACAAATAAAATCAGTTATAGAACGTCAAAGTTACTAAAAAGTGAGAAATAAAACCATATTTTGACAAAATGGAAACTTGACTTCAAAAATAAAATATGCTATAACAAAAAATGCACTAAAAAGTAAAATAATAATTGTAAATTCTTGTGCCAAATTTAGTTCACCTAAACAAAAATTTTTAAATATATATGTACAATTATTGTTATTTTTGGAGGCGGTGTCCAAAAGTTATGTGAATTTCTCTATGCTGATACCACCTCCAAAAATAACAATAATTATACATATATATTTAAAAATTTTTGCTTAGGTGAACTAAAATTGGCACAAGAATAAGCAATTATTTTTTTACTTTTTAGTGCATTTTTTGTTATAGAATATTTTATTTTTGAAGTCGGGTTTCCATTTTATCAAAATAGGTTTTATATGTAGCCAGCTCTTAGACCATTTTACATTTATATTAAACATATTATAACAAGGTAATAAATATATTTATTATTATTTTAATTCTTTTTAACCGCATCTAAAAATGTTCTTTGTTGTTGTGTACTAAATCTTTGACAGACATAACAAGTCTATTGTTCTTCAAATTCTTAATAATTCGATTTGTTTTTTTACTCAATATTTTTACCTTTTGTATACGTAGAATATGTATTGTTTACGATGCTGAATATTAATGTTGAAATTTTACCATATCTTTACGTTATGATGTCCCTTGGTACCAAAAAAAAAAACCATTTCTGGCAATTGATGGGTCTGTGAGTATGTACTTACACTCCCGTACATAAAAATTGAACCAGTAACTCAACCAAGTGTTTGTTACTGTTTGTAATACTTACTGGTGAACTTACTAAAAATTTCTTCAAATGCCCGTCTACTTAGTAGATGTCGAAAATCACCATCTGTAAAATTTATATATATATATATATATATATATATATCTATGGACATATATATATATATACATATATATATATACATATTTATATATATATATATATATATATATATATATATATATATATATGTCTGTAAGAAATTTGGTATTTGATATTTGATTTGGTACTTGACCTTTTGGTATTCAAAAGGTCAAGTTCGTTAATGGGTAAAATCGGACAAGGGGAAAAGGAGTTCATAGCCAGGGGGAAACACAAAATTTGACATATCTCCCTTAATATTCGAAAAATTTATAAGAAGTAAATTTTTGTAGGTACTATGTTTTACTGTAATTTTGTTTCTTATCATTTTTTCTGTTACACTAATATTAACAGAAATATTGACGGTTTAAGATTGAAAATTAAATTCCTTAATATCTCTGTAGACATTAGAGTTTGAGCAAAAATGATAAGATGATGAATTGTAGCAAACTAGATTTTTTACAACTTTATTCCTTACGCATTTTTCGATTGTTCTAATATTAAGAGAGATAAGTTTATATTTTGGGTTTTCTTCTTTCTTATAACCCCCTCCCCCCATTCCCCTCGACGTATGTCTTTTATTAATAAAATTGGCCTTGCAAATACTAAAATCATATACGACATTTCATTTTGATCAGACTAAACTTGTGACCGCTAGAGAGTGATATATGTATTCTAAGGAAATTCGTTAAGTTGAAGCAGCTCCTGCGTAACGAATTTTTTTTTAAATAATTTATTTGACAATTTGATTTTTTCACCAGTTTTTTGTTAGGGATTTGAGGATATTTCAAGTCTAAAAATTCCATGATATACATTTCCAATAATCCGGTATGATATTTTCAAAAAAAAAAAAGTTATATGAAACACGATTATTGTGAATTCACAATATAATATAAAATATAATGGGCTATTCTTCTCTATAAATGACCTTTTTGATCCGCCACTGATTGTAGGTCATTTCAATTTTATTGACATTCATATTGTTATAATAATAATGTACATAAATATGTGTTAAATGTACCAACTCTTACACCAGGAAATAACATTTATATAACAACATTATGTTTGTTGTTTGATGTTGTTCAAAAAATATGCATGTACAAAAATGATTTTATGTATGTACATACAAGACGGAAGACCTGTTGAAAATTCAATCCTACCCTTTATAAAAAGATTTTATATAGTCTCACTTTATCAGCCAAGTAGCCGCGCTTGTAAAGGTGTTATGTGTAATTGTAACTGGGAGGTTATGGGTTCGAATCTCGGCAGTTTATCAATTATTTTAAAAAAAGCGTGGGGGACGATTAATTGACTAAACTGTAGGCGTATAGACAAGAACGAATTAACCAGCTATGCTTCAGAAGGTTTTCTGCAATTTCCTTCACGAACTCCTGGTGAATATCGGCATACTTCCTATCAGAGTCGGCTGCAGCCGCACATCCTACCCATTGCTAGTCTACACACAAAATTCCTTGTCCTCCACTCACATCATCCTTACATCCTTAGGTATCACAATGAACCTTATGGTCTTCAAAATATTTGTTTTAATGAAGAAACCCTTATTTTCATTCAAGACTACGCAGTCGCACCAAAACATATGTTTAGTTGAGCGAAGAAACTAAAATTCTTGAACGGTGTTTAAAATTTTTTGAAAATAGAGTTTGTTAGTCTTGCTCTAAGAGAGTCTTTTTTGGCCAAATACTCTTGTGATTCTTTAGCCAAGAAAATAAAATTCTTCTAAAAAAAGTATTTTTCTTATATATAAAAAAAAAATACAGGCGAATTGAGAACCATCCTCCTTTTTGAAGTCGGGTAAAAAAATAGGTATCAGTTAATAATATATATAAGCTTCAAATTCATTAATTGTTTTTCAATTTTAATGCTGAAATCTATTTCTACCTAAATTAACTGAAGTATATCATTACTTCTTGAAAAAGTTGCATTTGTTTGGATTAAATGTTTATTTTGGTCCGAAATTTTAGCATCTTGGTCCAAAGAAATCATCATTTCAGTTTAAGAATTTCGAGATTCTTGAGTCAAGAGTCAGTTTATCTTTAGTTAAGATAATTTTCTCAAGACAAAACTATAGATGTCATGATACTTATTTTCTTATATCAAATATATATTATCTTCACTATATACGAGAGTCAGAAATTCTTGGTTTAAAGTAATTTTTCTTACTGCAAGGAATTACTTGTATCAGTGTAGAGAACAGAGGATGTTTAAGCGCATGATATGCATATTGATGGTATGTTGTATGTTGAAATGATGCGGTGAAACTCTGATATAAAGATATGTATAATATTTCAAAAGAATTGATCCAATAAATAAAATTTGATGATAAAATATGATTTATAACATTGATGTATGTATGCATTTATCATCGAAAAACATTACTTTTATGTATCACATATATGTATGTATATATGTATGTATGTATATTTGATTTATTACTATCAATTTTTGATTGAATATGTGTTTATCAGATGTGTTTGCGTGTTGACTGGATAGATACGGGATCATAAAACAGTAATTCTATGTAGATATATATATCAGCAATATCAGCTTCTGGTTTAAATCAAAAAAATATCTCACAAATTTAGAGTACTGAAAAATATGTAAAAATCAAGGTATTTTTAATTTTCAAAATTTATTTTTGCAAAGTCCGCTTTATTTTGCGATCGTATGTGACATGTTTCGGCGTATTAAGGGGTTACACGGGTTTCGGAGGCTAAATAAAAGGATATTTCCTAGTATAATAAATGAAATATTTGATTCAACCTTTAAACATATGCAAAGCTAAATATTTGACAAATATTTTGTGAAATTGTCATTGTGAAAATTCAATCATTGGGACCTCATTTCTCGTGAACCCTCAAAATAAAGTTTCCTTGGCGTAGTCAGAATAACTATATATATATATTAAAAACAGTTTGAAATTGGTTTAATACGCCGAAACATGTCACATACGATTGTAAAATAAATGTGGACTTAGAAAAAACCAATTTTGGAAATTATAAATAACAATCGAGTTCACACAAAATAAAGCTCTCTACATAAAATGAAAATCTTCGGCTTAAGAATATTAAATTTGTAATCATGGTAAGCACTAAAGTTGTGACAAACGACTATACAGTTTTTTCAAAACTGTATAGTCATTTTGTGTTCAGTTTTCGGGAAACTGTTTCGAAAAAAAGTTGTTAGTATATTTATAATGAAAAGCGTTTTTATAATTAATAGCGTTTTTGAAACATTTTCCTAAAAACAGAATGAATAAAGCACAAAATGGCTATACAGTTTTGAAAAAAGGACACAACTGTTTCGAAAAATTCTCAAAAAACCAGTGTAACGGTGTAGATGCTTCCACAAGGGTAATAAAGTCCGGTAATCTCTAGGTTACAACAGATACAATATATTCGGTGCATCTCACCCCGAATATATGAACCTTCAGGAAAACCTGATAAGCAAACTCCTGACTTGCTAAAATATGGGAGAAGCACAATGGGCCATAAGATCGACGTGCAATACTCCAAGATATAGCTTCTGTTAGCTTAGAGGTAAAGCACCAGTCCGACAAGACAAAGGTTGTGGGTTCGATTCCCAAGTTGTGTAGAATTTTTCTTTCTAAACATTTGACGTCGAAGAATTTGCGGGGTTTCTAAAAGAGATCCTTAAAAATTTTTTATTAAATTAGAGACAATTTCACTGATTATTAAAAATAACTAGTGAAAACTGATTTCCCTGATAGTTTCACTTTATTTCAAAGAAAAACTTTTAAAATGGTAAAAATTAAAAACACTGATTTCTTGAGTGATCGTTTTAGAAATTCATCTTGATTAAAACTCTGATTTAACAGTGCCAAAATCAAACACTGACAGAACTATAGTGAAACAATCATCACTCCGTCATTTTTACAAACAGAAGATAAAAATTGATACTTTTAATGAACTTCCTTATTCATAAAATATAATTTTAACTAAATTATACGGTATATTAAGTATATTAAAGTTTATCAAAATGAGTTATTGCTAAAAAAAAAAAAACTTTACTATTTTGCAATAAAAAAGAAATATATTGTTTTATTCTAACGAATAAAGTAATCTTGATAATATTATTTGCATAAGAATGCATATACAAAAGATAAAAGAATCATAAGATAAAAAGTTAAAAGTTTTAATGGATTTGATATAAAATTAATTTAAACACAATTATACGGTATATTAAACATTTTATTAAACTGTATACCCAAATGAATTATTACCTAAGTAATAATCATTAATTAAATACATTAAGTAAATCAAAGTTTAAAACATGGAATAAAATAAAATAAAAAATAAAAAAACACAACTATGTATATGTGTATAATATTTATATTATTATTAACTGTTAATTATTAATAATATTAAAATAATATAAATTATTCTGCTTAAATACATACTCAGTCAATTTTCTACATATTTTATGTTGGCGCCATATCACATCAAAATGTAACCAAAGAAATCTTTTTTAAATATATTACCATAGGTACTCAATATGTTGTTGTATTTACTTATAATATGTTCAACGAACTAACAGTCATGGTTATAATGCTCATATAGGTCTTTCAAAAATACCTACAGATTTTGTTATGCTAAATAAAGGAGAAGTAACGTTATGATTTATTTAATGAATGCGTATTTGTGCATCATTTGGTTTTAACTCGTGAACCAATTGAATCTTATATGGGAAAAGGTGTAACGTATGTAAAATTCTTTGCAATGACCGCCTAGACATCACCAACTGCTGAGAACGTCGCCTGGTGGAAGTTTCGGGGTTTTCCACAATACTTACTTGCACCCGAACAATGTTCACATCATTTCAAACTGCACGAGATCTTCCAGCACGCGGAAGATCACAGACAGTTCCATGTTGCCGAAAACGATGAACCAATCGGTAAATCGTTGGAGCGCTAGAAAATTTCGATATGATCTTTGTGCCTGAATAATCGAATGCTGACTTTTCAGATAAAATTGAACAACTTTGGTTCTTTGTTCTGTGCTGACTCTTATCATCATAAAAGTTAATTCTGAAAAAAAAAGAAAAAAATACGTAAACAAAAAATTTATTCACTAATTAAATCAGAACGTTATTTATGAGCCACCCTATAGATAGATATATCTTGGGGTATAAAAAGTATGACATCTTGTGTGCTTCTTTCTACTTCAATCGGAAGGAATTAGCTTATCCCATATCTTGGTAATGGCCAGGAGCTTGTTTATCAGATTTTCCTGAAGATATATATACTCGAGGTGAGATATTGACAGTCTGCACATAATGGATCCATTTTGGAGTCGTATTGTGTGCAGATGCTTTCGTAGGTGATAAGGTCCTCTGATGAATCCGATAACCTTTTGAAGTTGTATCCTGTTCAGGTCAAGTGAAATAATATACCCTCTTGGATGCATCCCTTAACAGTATTTTCTCGAGTTTTTGTTGCGGTATATTTTGTCAGTGATCAATGGTGTTCATCCACTCGTTGATCATTTATTTACATGCTCTCTTTGGAATTCCTAAAATAGGTTCTGGGCCTATGGAAGGTATTCCGACTATTCTTCTTTAATAAGGTATCTGCTTTTTCGTTTCCTTTGAAACCACTGTGACTTCATATCCAGATCAATTTAACATTATGCCGTTTTTCCAGTTCCAGTAGTTTTTCTAGGTAATCCCTGACTACCCTTGAGGTGACTTCAGTTGCAGGCAAGGCTTTTAGAGCAACTTGATAGCCCGCAAACATTTTTTCAAAAATTGAATGGATTCCGCACTTTTGATCACGATAGTACCCGTGTTCACAAAAGTAACGCTTCTCAAAATTTTATTATTAATTTGTGCCTTATGAAATATAAAATCGTTTTGGATCAGAAATAAATGTGAAAAAACCAAATTCGGCGTAATATATTCAAGATTACCCAGTTGAAAGTGTAATTTTAATCAAAATTTGACATAGTTTTATTTTTTCTTTTGAAAAGTTTGCAATAAACTTCATTGTTTTTAGATTCATTTCATTTTTCAAACAAGTTTTGAATTTTAGAGTTTTTATTTTAGCAATCGTTTGTACGTTTTTACAAGTTTGCACAATCATTATTTTCTTTTTCACAAGCGCCGATTTGTCAGGAGCGCAGAATAAAGTTGCTTTACTCAGCCCCCCCCCTACCAAACTTTAAATTTTTGATTGTAGCAATCGTTGTTTCCACTATAAAAGTATTTTGTTTTACTTAATAATATGTATGAAACTTGATATAAAAAAAATATGCTGAGAATTTTGAACGAACTATAATGCGTACTTTTCAATAATACCTGAACCAATCAAGTGAACTAAACCTACGCAACAAATTGATTACAAAGAGAAATAGCGCGCGATTAATAATAATAATAATAATATTATATAAAAGTGTTTTTATAATACAGATCATTTCATGTAATAATATTAATATGAATACTAAACTAATACTTTTGAAAAACTTACAATTATTAATTAATAAAAATTTTAAATAAAATTCATTTTACAATTTTATATTGGTAATTAATTGTGTATTTTTAATAGATTATATTTACATATTTTACATGAAACAAAAAAAACTATATTATATACAGGTGTCTAAAAAGTTTGGTCACGGCATAATAAATCGTTTTAGGTAGTTCTAACTAAAAAATTTCAAACGGTAACCCCTAGTAACTTTTTCCGAAGAATCGAATGCGCTAATCAGATTAAGGGTCCGATGGACCCATAAGGGCGAAACAGGGTCTTACTTTGAAATTTTAAATGGAAACCCATATATTTTATTCCATATTCGTATTCTCCGGAAAAAAATTTTTTGAACGAAAACTTTTCTTAAAAGTGTTTTGTTCTCTCGCTAGAGGGCGTTTTTTTCGGAGAATTTTTGGTGAGATTCTACGGATGAATGAAATATTATAGAATTTATTGAATAGTGAATTTCGATTTATAATAAACTTTATTTAATACTTCGATTTTAATAAATTTATTATTATTTATTAAATAAGCGAGGGAACAAAGCATTTTTAAGAAAAAGTTTTCCTACAAAAGATACGTATTTTTTTTCGTAAAATATTCAATAAAAAATGTGGGTTTCCCTTTATAATTTCAAAGTTAGACTCTGCTGATTCCTCGGGAATGCTAGCGCATTCGATTCGTCGGAAAAAATTTCTAGGGGTTACCGTTTCGAAATTTTTAGTTAGAACCACCCGATTTATTATGCCGTGTCTAAACCTTTTGGACACCATATATATATATATATATATATATATATATATATATATTTAATTTATGTATAATATATATCTATAATGTATGTATACAGGGTGCTCAAATTATAATTCGGAAAATGGAGTAGGCGATAGATCTTCCAAAACTAAGAGGAAAAGTTTGCACGAACTTGGAGGTTTTGAAGCTATGTTTTCGAGATAGGCAGGCAATTTCTCATAAACCACTTGGCTGATTTCGATTTCACCTGGGACATTTTTTATAATAAGTAAACGGCTTAATTTGATGAATAAGATTTAATTTAATTAATCCAGGAACGGAACTGGCGCATCCTAACTAGATATTTCAAAAAAACATTTGACTACACCACTTTTTTTTAAATTCTTTTTAGATTGAGTATTTAAAAATACAAGTTTTTTCTCAGTCGTATTTTCTGTCCAAAACAAAGTTCATATGAACCTTTCATCTGAATTTTGACAGACCTAAATCTATTCGATTTTCCGGATTAAAATCTGAGCACCCTGTCTATGTGTATAATATTCTTTTTACATGCGTTTTTTTATTTTAATTATAAATTATAGAATTAATATTCATTAATTTATGCATAAAGGATTTTTAATTTTTATAATTTCTTCATTTAATATTTTATACTTTTATGTAGCTCTCAGCAGCTAGCAGAGCTCTGCATTCAATTAATATTTTATGCGTTTTTATTGTCTGATTTCTTTCGATTTAATTAAAATTTTAATATTAACAAGAAATGTATCCATTAACTGAGTTAATTGTGTAAATAATCTGTATATTTATGAGTACAACGGACAGCAAAAATAGAGTTCAAAATTTTATAATTAGACTAGCTGAATTCCCCGGCGTTGCTCGTGGAACTTCAAAATTTGCTCCGGCACTTTTGGTACGATAGCGTACTACTGAATTATTCAACTTTATTAATTTTTACCGGCACTTCCGCTATCAGAATTAAAATGTTATTTGGCTTCCCAGAACCTCCACCTTTTTACACCTCGGGTTACATTATTGGAGTTTCCCTAATGTCTCGAATAAAAATAATTTATAATGAAGAACAAATTTCTGCGAAAGTTCTGTGAACAACATAAATTTTTTAATATCATTACTAACTTGAGACAAATCAAAATAACAACTACGTGAGTTAATTGCTTAAATAGCCGGTATATACTGAATTTATGAAAAAAAGTTTCACACAAAAGTTGTTTAATTTTAAAAAAGGAACCTTTTTTGTCTTTAAATTTTTCTTCTTCCTCTTACGGTTTCAAAGATGGATAGTTTTGCCCATTTTACCCAAACATGATCCGATTTTGCCGAATTTGACCTTACTTTTTAGCTTTAGAACACACAATTTCAGCTCGATATCTCTTTTTGAGTTATTGGTTGACGGATAGACAGGCGGACATGTACAAATGGACTAATTAGGTCATTTTTTGAACACCTATACCAAATTTTTTTCTGTTATCAATTTTTTCAACCGTTACAAAGTCGGGACAAAACTAAATATACTCTCATATACCGTGTGTTTTTTAAACTACGCCCAATCTGGAAACAATGTATGTATCTATCGCTGTCCAATGTATGTAGGTATCTATCGCGAAGCCTACCTCAACACTGCCCTCTGGAAGGCAGGGGAAGCAGAAAGAACCAAGCTCTGGGAAGATTCCCCAGGGCTGTGGCAGGCCAAGATCCTTCTCAGGCAGTATAACCGAAAGAGATTCGAAACCTGCATTAAGTTCACAAAAAATGAGCTATGAATCCTAACTTTCTCACCGGGCATTGCCGGCTGAACGGGCACCTCTGTAAGATGGGAATCATCAATGACGGCTCATGCAGGTTCTGTGAGCTGGAGGAAGAGACTCCAACTCATCTCCTACTTGAATGTGAAGCCGTAGCACGAAGAAGGGCTGCTTGTTTTGACCAGTACCTACTCCAGGAGGATGACTTACCATCCCTACACCCCACCCATATCATCAAATTCCTCCAAGAATTGAGATTGGCTGAGCAGCTCTGAGACAAGCTTTAACAGAGCAGTAGTAGGGGGTCACAATAGATCATATTGGTCGCAGTGAATAATAACCTCCAAGTAATAATAATAATAAATCGCTGTCCATATACAGCGATCATCACCGGTGCACTCTGTTACTCACAGACATTTGCAGAATGCAGAATGTAGAATATGTATTTATTGATATGTATACAGACAGTGATATGTACATCACTGTCTGTACACAGTGATCGATGATGTGGACAGCCTTGTTCCACCGAAACTACACTCTACAAATGTCTGTGAATGTAGGTGTAAACGAGTGCACTGTATCATGCTGCGCTGTATGTGAACAGTGATAGATGCACTACACAATGTTCCTATTGGGTCTATGTTAATAGACATATTGTATATTATATATCGCGTAAAAAAAGACTTACCGTATAATATTTGACGTTGTATTCTTATCAACAGTTAATTGAAAAACTTTCAGATATTGCGTTTTAACATTTTACAAAATGTGTAATAATTTATTTATAAAAAAAACTAAACTAATAAATAAAAAAAAACTTTGAACTAAATTTATTAAAATTTATACATTTCATGTTATTGTCAATCAAATGTGTGCCGTATGTTGAAATTTATTTGATAAATACATAATAAATAAAAAAAATTGTGTACTAAGTGAGACAAACAAATGTCACTTATCTGATAACAACTTTTTTTAACATCTAACCTTAGGTAGAAGAAATTCGTGTAACATCAAAAAACTGCGTGCGTGTCTTACCACATTTGCAACGAGTAACATATCTTTGATTACATATCCCTGAGATCGTTACGATTAGCTAATTCATACTGATGATGACTACTTTGTAGTCGAAATACGTATGTATAACAAACAAATAATTGTTCTAGAAATTGGCTAATTTCAAAATATCTAGAGTTCTCTTTGATTATCTTAATAATCTTTATATAAATCAATACGTATCTATTCTAGCAATTTTTAAATTTTTAAAAATATTTATTGAAAAGGAAATAAATAATTATATTTATATTTTCATACATTTTAATTTGTAAAAATAAATTCGCATATGAAATATATTAAATGATTACTTTTAGAAATTTATATATTTACAAACACACAAATATATATATATATGTATATATATATATATATATATATATATATATATATATATATATCATAAATTTTTTTTGATAAGTAATAAGTAGGTTAAATATATTATTTGGTTTTTTTGGAAAATGTCTCTAATAAAAGTTGTTAGTATATTTATAATGCACAACTTGTATCCGAAGCATTTTTTCGAAAGCCGAATAAACAAGCCTCACACATCAAATCGTATAACGTTCGGTTATAAGATTTAGACTAAATCTCGTAAAGCGCTCACCAAATCGTCAAGTGAATACGATTTTTATGTTTTTTGGGCCTAATTTACCTTGTATAGTGAATTTCATTAAAATCGTCGACAAAAAATATTTATCGATTTTATGCAATTTTTTTAAGGTACACAGACCCCTTAGAAAAATCGAAAAAATGATAAAATATTTTTTGTTATCGATTTGAACGAAAATTAATATATATGGTAAATGAACACAAAAATCATCTTAGTTTGACGATTTGACGGATAGTTTTGGAAATATACCATCTTTGTATAATTTCATGCCTCCGCTTCTAAGTTTTTAGACTATACTTCGTAAATCGGTCCCCAAATCGCCAAATGAATACGATTTTCGTATTTTTGGGGTCCAATTTATCTTGTATAGTGAATTTCATTTAAATCGCGGACAAAAAATATTTTTCGATTTATGCGATTTTTTTAAGGTACACCCCTTAGAAAAAATCAAAAAAATGATAAAATATTTTTTTTCATGGATTTGAACGAAAATTAATATATATGGTAAAATGAACCCAGAAAACACAAAAATCAACTTGGTTTGACGATTTGGCGGAAAGTTTTGGATATATACCATCTTTGTATTATTTCATACCTCCGCTTCTAAGTTTTTAGACTATATCTCGTAAACCGGTCCCCAAATCGTCAAATGAATACGATTTTCGTATTTTTAGGGTCCAATTTACCTTGTATATTGAATTTCATTAAAATCGCTGACAAAAAATATTTTTCGATTTATGCGATTTTTTTAAGGTACACCCCTTAGAAAAAATCGAAAAAATGAACAAAATTTTTTTGTCGTCGATTTGAATAAAATCTAGTTTATATGTTAAAATGGAACCAAAAAATACAAAAATCTACTTGGTTTGACGATTCGACAAATAGTTTTCGAGATGATCCAACTTTATACGATTTTTTGCCTCCGCTAATCGCATAAATTAATGTTAAAAATTCCAAATTCTTTTCAAAAATCAATATCATATTTCAATTTCATCAAATTGTTGTAAAAAGTGGGTTGACGAGTGAACTACCTTAATTGATATTTTCGGTGATATTTTTATTGATAAATTAGTCTTAGTTCTAAGTATCATATAGATCTGTTTTATGTTTTACTTGTCTTTAATACAATCATCCATACATACACACATACATACAAATACAAAAAATAAAGATGCCAACGACCTAGCATTGCTAGATAAATACAAAGCAAGTACTTATACCGCTCGTTTAGTTTACATCTTCGCATAGCAGATCTCCCACGAGTATGAGAGAGTACATATGTATACATTAAGCAATGTGTATGAGAAGGAGGTCTTATAGGTTTGCAACAACAAGCATATTTTTCAAAACAGTGAATAATATTCATAACTGTTCGATTGGTTGGTTGTCTACCTTCAAATGCCACAATAAATAAATTGACACATTCCTGTGCGGAATGTCCGGAAAAGTACCATTTAACAATTTGCACTTTTTCTTCTTTTGTGTAATAATAACCAATTGTTGTAATAATATCAATAAATAAAATACACAAACACGTATTTTCCAAAAGCATTCACATAGTAATGATTGCATATTATCAAAACAATTAATAATATTTGTATTCAACAAAAAATCCCCACTCTCTAAAATTTATACAGGCACATACAACACACAACAGTAACAAGATAAACCTATACGACCTCCTTCTCATACACATTGCTTAATGTATACATATGTACTCTCTCATACTCGTGGGAGATCTGCTATGCGAAGATGTAAACTAAACGTACGGTATAATGTTTTGAAATGCATCCAATAAAATTTAGTTGCCTTTCAAATTGTAAAGTTGAGTTTTCATGCGATTAATAGCAAAGGAATAACAATCTGAGACTTTTATTTCTTTAATTTATAAAAAGTTGCTATTAATCCAACGGTTATAGAGCATTATTTAATTCGGTCGTCAGATGTCGTTTTCGTCGGAGACCCTGCCTATAGTAACAATGCATGTTCTATGACCGGTGTACGTTACAAATATATATATAAAAAACTAGCTTCGAAATTTTAAGTATGTAGAATAAACATGCCCATGGTAGTAACATTTTCCCATGGACATGTTTTCCCCTTGGTATTTGTATCATAATTCGGTTTCATACATCTTTGTATAACTTTATAATTAACTTAATGTTTTAAAAAACTTATTTTCAATATGATTTTGTGTCAATGTAAACTAGACTTAATTACTCCGTGTATACTTTTTAAGTCACCATTATTGTATAGTGAAGAAGTGCATTTACTATTGTTTACAGCCGCGGCGGTAAGACATATCATATTGCTTACTGCATTATGCAACAATACAACAGTAACTAAACGTCTTCCGCACATCCTTCTAGATTTTTACAATTACAGTACAATCTCTCTATAATCAATAAGAAATAATTGACTACTTAACTCGAGTGTGTCTGTCTCTTAATTAAAAATACAGAGGGTGAAACACGTTTTTATGCAACAAACTATATATTCTGGTTTTCCATAATGTTAGAAATTTGTGAGAACTTCCTATAAAGTTGACCAAAAACCAGGTTACAACAGTTTTTCCACAGTTTGGCCCAAACATGGCCCAGTTTTGCACATTCAAGAAACTGGTCCCTACTTTTTAGCTCTTGAACATACACACAAAATTTTAGCACGTTATCTCTTTTCGTTTTTGAGTTATCGTGTCCACAGGCAGACAGGCGGATATGCGTAAATGGCTACATCAAGCCATTTTATGAGCACCTATGCCAATCATTTATGACTGCGAGCAATATTTTCAAGCATTACAAAGTCGAGATTAAACTTAGTATACATTGTATATTTTTACATATACCGGGTTTATAAAAACATAATTTGTTATTCCATGAATATATAGTATTAAGGTATTTTCAAAAAAGTTATATCGAATCTACTAGTATATAATTTCAAACGACTTTCAAACAGCACGCCGGTACTCAGGATGTCAACTGAACCATAAAAAATATCCTTCTGCTGCGGACATGAAAAAAATGCACTTTTTTATGCATATTTAATCGAAAAACTTAACAACCCGATGGACATTCTTTCAAAGTTTTAAGGAAAAATATTTCTAAGGAATTAAGGAAAGTATGTGTCGAATCTCAGAACAACCGTGACTATATTGAGAGAATTCGAAGTAAAAACAGTCGGAATCGTACATTCTATTTCACCATGTTTATGAAGATGCATGTTAAATTTCTTCAACTTTTTCAAAAACGCTATGGGGATAAAATCTCAAAAAAATTTAGCAGATTTCTGAGGATTCATTTTACTAATATTGTGAATTTCGTGAAGTTCTTGACAACCTAATAACAACTTGGAAATACCTTAAACCAAACATACTTGGAATTTAATGATACACACTTATAGAGATTTCACTGTAAATAGAAATGCACTGTGAAAAAAAATGGTTCACGTTGTATACACAGAATAATATTCTATATACTTCATAAATTTAACTCTTGCCACTCACTATAAGTTTATTAGATTTAATGGAGTTAATGGCTTTATGTAATAAATAAAATGTATCTTATAATCATCAAAATATATTGTATACGATTTTCTGGAATATCCTCTGTTCATTTACATAGTGCATACGTTATTTCAAACATAAATCCTTCATGAATAGAGCTCAACTTTATGATATCTCAAGAAAAATGTTTGAGTCAAAATTGGTGATAGTACCAATTATTTTTATGAAAGTATCAACATGAAAAATTTCCTGTGTACACTTTCGTTCATAAAAATTGAAACACCAATAAGTCACATTGTAAGCGTATACCTATATATTACTAAATATATGTTTATTACATATAATAACACTTGAATGTTGCAATTGGTTCAATTTTTATGACCGGTAGTGTACACAGATGAAAAATACTTTTTGAGTCATAAACACTTTCGAAAACGATACACTCTACACCAGAGAATGCATTCTACTGCCTCTTTTTCTAGCTAGTGAAGAAAAGTTTAGGTTAAAAATCGTTTGTGGCGTGATTGTACTGTTGATTATTCAACGCGTTTCAATTAAAAAATTTTTGTTTTATTAAACAGGATAATTGATAAAAATCGTATATGATTAACGTTATCGTACAAAAAAACAAACAAATTATTTCTTAGTTCATTTAAAGGTTAGGGCGTTAACAATTTATACTGTTAATAATTTAGGAGATAACTTTTAGGTATTTCTTTCACAAAAGTTATTGGTTTATTTATTGCCTTATTTAAATTTAAATATCGTCATATTCCAAGTTTGAAGGTAAAATTTTCGCTTAATGAGTGTGTGTTTTGATAATTAATAAGTCAAAGATTGAAATTGGTGTGAATTATTTGGTTTTTTTCCCGACGAAAGAAGGAGGTACTCAATTCAACCTGTATATATTTATATATATTTTTATGCATGATCACGCATAACTTTTTACAGAGTAGTTGGATTTTGATCATTCTTTTTTTGTTGGATAGGGTATACTTCAAAGTTGGTCCCATACAAATTTGAACAAAAATTTTAAATTTTAGCTGCAAAAAAATAAGACTTTCCAGCGCTTCCACTAAAGAAAAATCTCATAATCGATTCTGTGTGTAAACACTATTTGAAAGCACTCAATATCTTTGCGCAATTTGAATATTTTTTTAACGGACGAAAAAAACCGAAGGAGGTTCTCAAGTCAACCCCAGGTTAGTTTTTAATTTTTCCTTTTCAGTTCCTTTCTTTTTTTATAGGTTTAATTTTTTGTTAAAAAGTTTTTAAGTATTATTTGAGCTCCTTAAATTGGTATCCTAACCACTACGGCCCTGTATCCAATTATATTATTTTTTTGAATAAAGATATGAATATTTTTATCTTTTGTTTAAAATATTTTCGATGAATAAAATACATAATTTAATTATAATTTTGACATGTTTATGATTCCAAACAATTATTAATTAAATGCGTTATTAAACTTATTCTAAACAGCGTGACTATATTTCTAATATTTTATTTTATACATAAAAATAGTTTGTTGCGATACAAAGTTTGTGTACGTTGGCGTGTAAAAAAAGTAAAACGCAATAGATAGATGATATAAAATTTTCGTATTAAGTGGAAGGCCATGATATTTGGGGTTGGTATATTTGAGCCATATTTCTCAAATTTTATGTAAAATTTAAGGTATATGGGTTGCTGTAACATGGACGATCATTGTTTTCAAATTTGACATAAATTTAGTTTATCTCTTATAAATTTTGAGAATCCAATGCCATGAAACATGCATTTATGAAATGATAAACAAAAAAAAAACAATACTTAGTATTTGAACGGTTCCTTACAAATATAAATTTATAATTTTAAACAGTAATTATTTTCAACATTTAAAACTCATTACCTAAATGCAAGAAATATTTATTACTATTTTATAGGTAAATGGATTTATAATATGCATTATATATGTTTATTACAGTATAATTACCTACAAATATAGTTTATTGTATTACCTAACTACCTTGTACCAAGTGTAGGGTGGCCTCCTTCTTTATTTTATACATAAAAATAACTCTCAACATATGGATTACGGATCAAAGCAAGCGTTGTTTTGTTTTATGTCATAATTACGAGACCTCGAAAATTGTTTGAAATTTTCATGAAACGGGTATGAAATTTCATAAATCTATTTCGATTGACTTTAGTTTAAAACAGAATGGATTCTGTATCAAAAAACAAAAACTACTTTCGTTGAAACGTAGAATCGTGATCGAAAATGTCTTCATATCTTACACATTTTTATATAATAATAATTTTTTAGCGAATTTGCTCGAAAGGCAATGCAGCTGTTGTTTTTGCACTAATGTTGGAATGTCGTAAAAATTTCTTCAAATGTCCATCGATCCAACCTATTAGATGTAATAAATCACTATCGCAAAAATTTATATATATATGTGTTTGTGGACTCTCTAACGATCTCAGTTTTATTTCCGATTGGAATGAAATTTGGTTTTTGAGGCGCTTTTGGTATTTTAAAGGTCAAGGTCGTTAATGGGTAAAATTGGACAAGGGGAAAGGGGGGGGGGAGTTTAGAAGGAAGGGGAAACACAAAATTTGGTATATCTCCCTTAATATTATTAAAATCGAAAAACTTATCAGGAGTTAAGTTGTAGGTACTTAGTTTTACTGAAATTTTGTTTCTTATCATTTCGTTTCTGTTACACTAATATTTACTGAAATATTTACAATTAAAGATTGAAAGTTAAAATTCTAAATATCTCTGAACACATTAGAGTTTGGAAAAAATGATAAGCAAACTTGATTTTCTACAACTTTTTTCGTTATACATTTTTCGATTGTTCCAATATTAAGAGAGATATTTTATATTTTGTGCTTTCTTCTATCTTTATAGCTCCCCCCCACCCTCCGTTCCCCTTGACGTATGCCAATTATTAATAAAATTGGCCTTGAAAATACTAAAATTATATCAGATACAACATTTCATTTTGATCAGACTTAAATTGTGACTAGAGAGTGATTTATGTATTCTAAGGAAATTCGCTAAGTTGACGCAGCTCCTGCGTAACAAATATTTTTTTATTCTTATCATACACATATACATACTCTAGACATCGTAACACCACACACTTCAATTTCCCATTATAATATTATAATCGAATTTTATTACATATACGAAACCAACCATATTACGTTTCTCCACGTCTCTGGTTTTGGATCGATATTTAATGCCTAAAAATACTACAACAAAAAAAAAGTACAGAACAGAACTAAACGCGAATACTACTACCATCCATACACACACATGGATAGGATAGATAAATAAACAAATGAACGACAAGGTTGAATGCAGTGATTCAGATAAAAACTGGCGCCAATATCTATAATATAGTAAATGTTTTATTTAATGTTTTATAATGTAATGTCGTTTAAAATAAAGCAATACGTGTATGTTAGTTATATAGAATATATAGATAGACAGTAGTATACAAGTATGTATGTATGTATGTATGTATGTACTAACAGCAGCTGGTTACACTATTTTATTTATTTTAAAAAAAAAGTGTATTATATATATTTTTGTATTTTATAAATATATATAATACAGGACTTACATATGTGCATAGTCATTGCGGATGGATTGTAAAGTGTATATACTATCAAATACCCAAGCGTTTTGTTTGATATGTGACAATAGGGCCGTTTACACACGGAGTTATTCCGACAGTTTTGGAGCGGACACTCCATTCGTGCACTCCAATCCTGTGTGTGTAAATGCTGATACGCAAAGTGGAATCGGGTCAATCTTGAAACATTTATGGTTACCCAAAGAGCTTGGAGAGCCACGCGCCGCACCAACACTTTTGTATATTGCATTTACACGGAGGGTTTGACGCGTCCAGGGGTGTTGCCCTTTTTATCTACCATATTCCAACCTCACGCTCCTGGCGTGCCGCTCCGGAGCGTCGGTTTGGAGCGTACTTTGGAGCGTAAACCGGCCTAATGAGTATTTAGATCTAAAGTATTGGGAACTCAGAGGACTTAGATATGTGTATACCTTCTATGTGTACCAATACCTTCTATGTGCATATAATTCTGTGTGCACATGTAATATTACATATAGTACAACTTTGAATATTTTAACTGGTTCATTTTTTTGCTTTTATACCCCTTAAAAAACCTTGAAAATCCAAATATTTTATAAGATAAATTGATAAAATGCTGTTACATCAAAAGGTTGATATGAAAAATCATACACATCTAGGGGGGATCGAAGCCAAGACCTCTGGCATTCTAGACCAATGCTCTACCAACTAAACTACCTGAAAACCTGTAAATAGAACCCAAAAAAAGTTAAAAATTTAGTTGATTTGTCGATTTATATGTTATTTTATTTAAGAATATTGAGAATAGTTTTGTTCTAATTTGTCCTAATTACGGGAACTGAATGCACTAGTCGGAGATTTTTCTCGTAGTCTGCGAATGTCAAAACAGCATTGGTCACATTGAATACGGTTACAAATTATTAATACAACATTAACACATTGGAGGCTAAACGCCGTGATCACTGGGAAAAAGTACCGCGGCAAGAGCTCGGGAAGGTACTGCTTCAGAGTGTAACAAAGAAACTGTCTCTCGATGCAGTGAGGCTGAACAGGATACAACTGCGGTGGGTTACCGGATTCATTACCGGGCATTATCCCATGCGGAAGCATCTGCACACAATGGGACTCCATATCGGGTCCATTATATGCAGAATGTGTAGCGAGGAGGAAGAAACATCCAACCACATTATCTTTGACTGCGAACCTCTAGGTTACAGCAGATAGAGGATATGCGGTGCATCTCACCCCGATTATACGAACCTTCAGGATGACTTGATAAGCAAGCTCCTTGCTATTGCCAACATATGGGAGAAGCGAATATCATCGGACTGAAGTAGAAGGGGGAGCACAATGGACCATAAGGTCGAAGTGCAATACTCCTTAGACCCCAAGATGTTTATATCTATATATCTAACACATTGGAGATTGTATGTTACATTTCTCATAAAATACATGGTATATGTCTGTTGTAATGTAATGATTCTTCGTACATTGAATAACAATAATAGTAAAGCAGTCACACACAGTCAGTATAATATGCTGCATATACCGTACGTTTAGTTTACATCTTCGCATAGCTGATCTCCCACGAGTATGAGAGAGTACACATGTTCTCACTAAGCAATGTGTATGAGAAGGAGGTCTTATAGATTTGTTTTGTTACTGTTGTGTGTTGTATGTGCGTGTATAAATTTTAGAGAGTGGGGATTTTTTGTTGAATACAAATATTATTAATTGTTTTGATAATATGCAATCATTACCATGTGAATGCTTTTGGAAAATACGTGTTTGTGTATTTTATTTATTGGTATTATTTACAACAATGGGTTATTATTACACAAAAGAAGAAAAAGTGTACATTGTTAAATGATACTTTTCCGGACATTCGGCACAGGAATGTGTCAATTTATTTATTGTGGCATTTGAAGGTCGACAATCACAAACCACTCGAACAGTTATGAATATTATTCACAGTTTTGAAAAATATGCTTGTTTATCAAACCTATAAGACCTCCTTCTCATACACATTGCTTAATGTATACATATGTACTCTCTCATACTCGTGGGAGATCTACTATCCGAAGATGTAAACTAAACGTACGGTAGATGTATAGTTGTGTGTGTACAATGTGTGTAGAGTAATAAGTAGCCTGAATAAATTTCAATTGACATTTATAATATTTCTATTTATCTTTTATAATAATGTGTTTATTGGCTTCTAAATAATAATAAATGATATGAAAATATAAAAAAAAAAAACTATTTAATTATATCAAGTTGATTTACCCACACATGAAATTCTTTTTAATTTTAAATATGGATTGGATCACTTACTTATCTATTTAAATGGTACCTACATGGTGCACAGATACACCTTACACTCAAATACAACATGTTGTCTTATATTATTATTATAAGATATTATTATTGGTTGAGTGTAGGACTTGTCCTTTTTATATATTATATATAAATAATCATGTCAATAACACATTCTTATTGATAAAAAAATATATATTTATATTTATTATTTTAAATATGTAGGATAAATATACCTACTTTATACAGGATCTATTAAGATAATTATTTTTGTATTTATCTTAGTGGTTGGTTGATGGTGTTCCGTAGCATTTAATTAAAATCTTGTCTTGCATGTTTGCTTTGATAACGTTATTAAATCATCCGAAAGTCTTAGAAAAATAAAAACAGCGACCGCGCATATTATTTTATGATTCGACATATTTGTCTTCCCATTTATTGTAGATAAAAATATTTTTATTATATTATAAATCTATACTTACAGTAAAACTTTGGACAGGGATCAATTCTCGATTATGGAAAATATTTTCAAAATGGTTTATATCATGATTTTCATGTGCTAAAATATCGATTTTCAAATTGTTTTGACGAATGTTGAATCGATTTTGACACGACTTCCACTGAGAAGGTGGAAGAGGTTTGAGAGGCTGTAAATTTTATAATAGACTGCCACAAGAATTAAAAATGTAAAAAGTAAAAAGTAATGTTATTTTTGACAGAAATCAGTTTGAAAGAATAATAGTCCAAAACAAAAATTTTAGTCTCCCTCAAAATTTAAGATTTTCATTCCAAAAGGCAGAATTTTAAAATATAACATTTGTATCCAATTATTTATTTATTTAATAAATCTAAAGTTTCAAGTTTTTGATGCAGTTTTCACCGGTTTGTTGAGAATTTTACCTAATAACTGGAGCTGAGTAAATTTTTTGTTCCATGCACGCGTGCCGCGTGGTTTAACCTGCCTTTTAGACGGTGGGAGACATGAAAATCTTTATATACAATAAATATTTATCTTATAAAAACAAACAACTTTTGTTTGAAACAGTTTTTTAAACATCGAATAGCTTATACATCGGATCAATATTTGTTACTTTTTATATTGATATAACTAGAATTAAGGGGAGTGCCCACACATGCGATAGGGGAGGGAGCGAAGTAAATGTGTCCCTACCTAACTGTGGGAGGTATCGTTGGGAAGCTTTTTTTTTATAAAGACGAACTGTGTAAGTAAATAAATAATCTGCTTTTTCTAATACTTAAAGCAGAATTGAAGTGCAGTCTATAAGAAATGTTTGAAGTCCGGGCAACTCCGGGTATTTCATCAAGTATTTAATGTTTCAGCATGTAAATTTTTATTCTATATTTTTGATTGCCTTGGAGGTTTAAATTTTCAAAAATCCCAAAATATGTTTCTATTGAATTTGAAGAATTTTCAAACATATTTATTAGTATGGTCCAGAAAAGTTTGAATATAACTTCGAATAATACTTTCTTAATAAATGAAAACTATTATGCAAGTTTTAGAACATAAATTTTGTATTTTTAACCCCCGATGTAATAAGAGAAGTTTTGTTAGTTTGAAACATTTATATGTCTGTGAAATCTTAGTCTGTGTCATCTTCCAAACCGAATGCACCATCTGCTCTTTTACTAGTTTGTGTTGGGTTCTAGTAAAATTCCTTACCAACGCTTCCACTTTTTAATCCATCATAAATTAACACTTCATTGTGTCAAGGAGTTTTTTAAATTTTTTAATTACAAAAATTGCAATTGTTAATAAAAGTTTGATCTTATGAAGAAACATATAACATTTAAATTACATGCTTAAATTTTTTGATTCTCCATTAAAAAAAAATTTAGTTTAATTTGCTTGCAATTTTTTACGTTTCGCATTGAATTTTTGTCACATTTTTACATAATGCCATCACAATTACTATACACCTGTATAGGTAATACAAATATTTTATCATAAATTTTAGAAATAATCGAAAAAATTGATTATGATATATATTTATTCGAATAAGTACAATGAAAAAAATATTAACAGTAAAAAAAACATTTTGCGATAATATTTACAATGCAATAAAAATTCAATGAACACTGTTTGTTGTTTTGTTATCTTCTGTAATATATGATAAATGCATTCTTTTTTACAATTGTTTTTAATTACATAAGTGTATATTAGTCTGAATAAATGTATAGTAATTATCTACATTCAATGAAATTACTTATTAAATTATTAATAAATATAAATGATTTAATTTATTTATATATCATGTTTTAATTAAAAATTCACATTACACGTCTTTTTTTATGCAGTTGTTCTTACAGGCTACAACAGTCTACGATTGTAGCTGGAGGTATCTACATTAGTACCTCATCTCATACGTATACATACACAATAAATAAATCGTATTACAATTTTTACAATCACAAACCACAACGAATGCATTTATAATCGATGTTCGTACAACTACAATTTTCAAATTGTAGACACAATTTATTTAATAATAATTTTTAGTTGTAATTACATCTTTCCAGTTTTTTACGCCGGTACACTAGTGTTGGACTGAATAATATTGATTCAGAACTCAATTCATTAATTCCTTTGATTCTACTCGATTCAACTTTTTGCACAATTTTTATATAGGATTTCAGACGATATTTTGTAAACTGGTTTCTGGTTATCGTCTAACTAGCGAAATTTTCATGTTTTTTTTTATACAATTTATCTAACTTTTTGAATTTAATCTAAATTGAGAACATAAATTATTTTTCAATTTAATACGATTTTTTCAACGTAAAACAATTTGAACCAGTTAAATATATATAAATATATATATATTCAAATATATATAAATATATATACATATATATATATATATATATATTTATATATAGACCATTTTCAAAAGCATTTCTAATAGAGAATCATAAATAAAGAAATAAAATATTTACTATAAAACCATACATACACATACATACTGAAACTGAATGTCTGGACTGGAATATTGGATGACCATATTATAGGACCATTCTTCATTGAGGGATCTTTAGATTCTCAAAAATATTTGAGTTTGTTACGAAATAATATTTTGGCAACTGTTAGAGCTCTTCCTAATTTGGATCTGGAATCTGTATGGTTCCAACAAGATGGTTGCCCTGCACACAATGCCATGATAGTAAGGCTGTTCCTAGAACAGACTTTCCAGGAACGTCTTATGAGTGGTTTTGGAACCTTCAAGTGTCCAGCCAGATCGCCAGATCTATCTCCTAACGACTTTTTTTGTGGGGTTTCTTAAAACATAGATATATTCACGGAATGAAAATTGAAAATTTGCAACAATTAAGGCAAAGAATTGTTGACAATTGTGTGAATATTTCTCCTCAAGTGCTAGAAAATACCCGGGTAGATTTCTACAATCGACTCGAATATTCTTTAGCAAATAATGGAAAAATATTCGAACCGTTGGTTTAACTTTTTTTTTTGTCGGAATTCTATTTTTATTTCTTTTGTGGGTTTTATTTTTCTTTTAATTTGTGTGGATTGTTGTTTTATGTTATACCGTTAATAGAATACAATCATTTACTTACAAACATTCCACATACAAATAATAAGGGATATTCAACAAAGAATTTTCAATTGTTAGAAGTAATGCTAAACTTAAGAAGACAACAATGAACATATTTAACCCATTCTCATTACATGTTAATGCAGTACTGAGTACAAAACAATAATCACACAGGTCAGCCAGCATACACAACAGACACACTAAAGAGTACCCCCACTATTTTTATTTCTTTATTAAGCATATTGTGCATAGTTATTATAGTAAATAATATTTAACATTGATTCTCTATTAGCAATACTTTCCAACACATACTGTATATAAATAAAAAGAAAATAATATTTTTTTTTTGCTAAACAATGAATTCCTGAGAATCAGAATTGTTTCTTATTGAACACACTAGCAGTAAACAAGAAGTAAGTAGTACGTTATATTCGTTCGAACGACCACAATTTACAAAACAACTCAAATAAAATTTATGATTATGAAGGCGACGAATAAGTAATTATATTATTATTTTGAAAATGAAATAAGTTAGTTATGTATATATGTATGTATGTTTGTATGTATTTGAGAATGAAGTTTTATGCATTCAATAAAATAATTATTTATCTGGATTGTAATCAAAATAAATTTATACATTTTAAAATAATAATAAATAGTTAGTTGTTTATTTATATATTTATTTATAAATATAAACAAGTGTGCACCTTTTTATTTTGTTTTGTTTATTTACTTATATTTATTATAGAAAATTTCTTTTTAATTTATTTACAAAAATTTATATTTATGTGTGTATTGACGACAAATACAATTGGCACTCTCTCTCTCTCTCTGTTCTTGCAAAATGTGCTATGGTCCACAAAAGTTGATGTTATTTAAAAAAAATTTATAATTTATTTGTGTCTTATATTGATTCGGATTTCGGAAAAATGCGTTTCGAATTAAAGTTGTTATTATAGTTTTAATGAATAACTACTTTTATGCAAAGTATTTTATTTCAAAAACCGTATTAATAAGGCACAAATCAATTATAAATTTTAAATGATACTTTTGACGCTGTATGTACACTCCCATTCAAAAAAATTGAACAGACCTGAAATGTTAATTTTCTTATGTTTCAACTCCTCACCTTTGTAACTCTCTGTATAATGTATAATTTATCTCCAATTATCGATTGTTTTCTTCTGTTTTGATGCAATTTTATATGTAACTTAGTGCACTGCCTGCGTGTGAATTTCCATTCTGCGTGTATTTAATTTTTGGTATATTAACTGTTTTTAAAGGGATTGAAAACATTCAGTTAAAAGGGATATTACGAATCCATTATGTAAAAAATGACTGGAAAAGATAAAAAACATCGATAAGAAATGAATGAATTGCTATTATCTTCCCATCGCTTCCACCATATTTGATCTAACAAAAGAATTTGTGAGCGTTGACTCAATCCAAATTAAAGAAAGAACTTCCTATTGCAATCAAGAGCTTTATGAAAAGAATTGACTGACGATAACTTTAAAATAAATAAATCAATAAATTCTTTAAAACTTATATTCAGATTGTGTTAACTTTTCTAAATCTGTGTGTACATAAATTTGAAAGAACTTATTATCAAGTTTATATTTATTTCGAATAATTATAAAAATCGGTTTTGCTATATTTCGAAAAATTCTTTGTACGCACACGCGAATAGGCATCGCTACCTACTTTTTAAATTTTATGTCAAATAAAAAACGTGAATGGTAAACTTTTACAGATATTTATAAACGTTTTACATTTATAAGTAGGTATCATTTTATTACAAATCAAATTAAATTATAGATAATAAACACTTAATTATTATTGATTTAAAAACTATTAAGGTATTCATAGTAGTTTTGTTAAAAGCATTCAAACATTAATTGATAGTATAATCGTGGGTCGAAAAAATTTCATTCAGTTATTCTCGATCTTCATTTTAGGAATCGATGCGCAGTGATTTACCAAGATATCATTTGATTGTGTCTCAACGGCTTTATTTTTCAAAGAAAACTATTTCCAGAAATGTGATTAAATTTGATTGACGTTTTGTTTCTAATTTGGTTAGCGTTTTTGTTTTCTTTTACAATTGATTATCGAGTTTTTTGTGTGGTACCAAAGGTTTATTCATTTATTTATCTACAAAAACGTAACTTTTGAACGGATAATTAAAGAGCAATTAGTGTCACTTGTGTGAGTTAAATATTGGACCTGTAATTTACTTTTAAATAAAAAATTCACAATTCAAATCATTACGTGAAACATATGACTGTAAGAAATACAACCTTAAAATACAAATGTTGACGAAATATCCTCTTACGAAATATAATATCCTCTTTGGCAATATATTAATAGAATTTAATTATTAGTTTTGTGGATTCGTTATAAGAAAAAATATTGATAGAAATACCGGGTCTCCATAAATAATTGATTATTGCATAATTAATACACTGATAGAAGGAATTTCTTTCCTCAAGAAAATATATTTTCTTCAAAATATTTGCTTCAATAAAGAAACCCTTGTTTTTATTCAACACTACGCAGTCGAATCAAAAACTATGCTTAGTTGAGGGAAGAAACTAAAATTCTTGAACGGTGTTTACAATTTTTATTAAATAGATACTCTTGTGATTCTTTAGCCAAGAAAATGAA
Organism: Nineta flava; assembly: GCA_963920215.1. Lineage (NCBI taxonomy): Eukaryota > Metazoa > Arthropoda > Insecta > Neuroptera > Chrysopidae > Nineta > Nineta flava. The sequence continues at coordinate 119,761,115 of OY986041.1, forward strand.
ACTCTTGTAAAAAAAAGTATTTTTCTGATTAATAAATAATAAAAAACTCAAGAAGAGATAGTTTATGCAGCTTCTTTAACTAAAATATTTGAAACCTGAATAATTAAATACGAATTTGTGGACTTTAAATCTATGTTTTAGCCTCAAAATTTAATAATCCAATATAAATATGTTGGTAGTTACAAGATGTAACTATGGGATTTATATATTTCACTACACAGGTGTCTAGAGATATTGAAGAAGTCCAAGATCTAGAAGCGAGTACAACCCCTTTCAATTGGCATTATTAAAATTCCTTTATCTACTTTGAATACAGTAAAATTTGGTGTAAAAAGCCACGCAGCTTGTACATATGGAAGTAAGAGAGTATGGAGGTCGTGTCGCTGTTCACACTTAAATAACAACAAATTCTGAAAATTTGAACCTATTTGACACTGAATTCGAACTCCCGAGCTCTTAATAGATGACGCCTCTGATTTCTGCAATCAAATGTATAAAAAAATTTGCAGAATTCCATGAAAAACTAAAATCTAAGTGCCCTCCTAAGGACACAAAAACCGAATCATTTTCGAAAATTGCTTTGACACAAATCAACTGTAAAATTTTAAACCGTAAAAATGCATGGCATTCTATTTGAATCTCTGACAGAGGGCGGAGCTTAATATTTCAACCTACAAGCAATAGTTATTAAGTTGTTCACCAGAATGCGACCATGAAACTTGTAATCTGAAGAGTATGTCACGGAGATTGGGCAGGAAACATCGACCTACTAGCTCTAGCATATAATTTACCCACCAGAGAGCATATCCAGTGGATAGAGTTCCCAATATAAAGCTACGTTAAAGTGATTATGTAACACTCATTCGTTTATACAGACACGGTACATAAACGATTCCAAGAAAGAAATCAAAATTTTAAATGTCGAATTACAAATCCATCAATCAATTTTAATATATATTAAACACCCGGTATAAAAATTATTTATCTATAAAAAAAAAAAAAAAAACTGATTATAAAAAGAAATATTTAAAAAAAATTAGATAGTGAACGAAGTGAAATCATATTTTATATTTTTAAATAATAAAATAATTTTTTTTGATTTTGATTCATTATTACAGATCGGTATTTAAATTGAAATATTTATCCATCTATTATTATAACATTAATAGGATTTTAAACATAATGACTGTTATATTTCTCACTTCTATTCTTACAGCGGGTGGTCAGCCTCAACCAACTAGCTAGCCATACCATCATACCATACCATGGCTTAGCTCTGTGTACCAGCACGGTTGTAGGACTCTATCTATCTGTTTATTATTAACCCGACTTCAAAAAGGAGGATGGTTCTCAATTCGTCTGTATTTTTTTTTTTTTTATGTTTGTTACCTCAGAACTCCGTCATTTATTAACCGATTTTGAATTTTTTTTTTTGTTTTAAAGAGTTTGACTTCCGATTGGTCTCATTGTCACCAAATCGCATTCTGATGAAGGGATCCCCTGGAAATCGATCCCTCATTTTATATGTGATAACCGATTTTTCCGATTTTTTTTTTTTTGAAAGGGTATACTCATTCATAATGGGAAAATAAAAAAATTTTTTTAAAAACTGAGTTCAAAAAAATTTTTTACAAAAAAAAAACCGACCCCAACGGATAAAAAAATTCACTAAAAATTAGTTGATCGTTTAATAGGTCTACCCATATTTAGACAAATAAAATCAGTTATAGAACTTCAAAGTCACTAAAAAGCGAGAAATAAAACCTATTTTGACAAAATGGAAACCCGGCCTCTAAAATCAAATATTCTATATCAACAGATGCACTAAAAAGTAAAAAAATAATTGCATATTCTTGTGCCAATTTTAGTTCACCAAAGCAAAAATTTTTAAATATATATGTACAATTATTGTTATTTTTGGAGGCGGTGTCCAAAAGTTATGTGAATTTCTCTATGCTGACACCGTCTCCAAAAATAACAATAATTGTACATATATATTTAAAAATTTTTGCTTAGGTTAACTAAAATTGGCACAAGAATATGCAATTATTTTTTTACTTTTTAGTGCATCTTTTGATATAGAATATTTGATTTTAGAAGTCGGGTTTCCATTTTGTCAAAATAGGTTTTATAATATATATTATTATTACTGTTATTATACAACAGAAAATTAAGCAATGATGGACTGTTTTGTTCACATATCAATTGGTTTAATCATTTGTTGTTTAATAAACACACTGTGTTTCAGAATTTTTCTAACCCTTTTCAAATTTGTATCGATGTGTATAAACAGTGTGAGTCAAAACTAATGGAGTTTTTTAAAAGGGTAGATAGGAAATGCAATTCTAAGATGAAAAGTCCTTGGACATTTTTGTACCTGACCCACCGTTAATTAGATAGTTAATTAAATAAAGTAACCAATTAGAGAAGCACGTATAACGCAATAAAAAATGGTGTGGAATTAACGCAGCGGCAGCAGAGATACGTGAGGGGTGCGAGCTCTCCCCACCACCCAATCAGAAAAAAAACTGAATTATTCAATTTTTAATAGATTTCTTACGATTTCAACCACGCTCTACGGTAGTGATGGGGAGAGCTCGCTCTCAAGTATCTCCGCTGCCGCTGCGTCCATTCACCACCATTTCTGATTCCCATAACGCGCATCGCTAATTGGTTACTTTATTTAATTAATATCTAATGAACGGTGGGTCGGGTTCAAAAATTTACAAGGACTTTTCATCTTAGAATTGCATTCCCTATCCACCCTTTAAAAAAACTCCATGACTTTTGGCTCACCCTGTACGTCTCCAATAAACAGGGATTTCTGCCTGTATGTGGTATTGCAGTTTTTGAACTATTGATCTGATGGAATTCCAAAATATATTACGAAAAAGATCTTTATGTTGGCGGTGCTATGAATAATTATTTAAAAAAAAATTGAGTCTGGGACTCAGGCATGAAAACATCATGAGCAATCTGATTGGACAAGCAATGTGATTGGTTGACAAACACGAATGTATATGTTAACAATGCCGATGATTGCCGAGGGCCACCATATAACCGATCCATTACAAAAAACGTGATATTGTATAATCTGAAATTTTATTTCACTCCCCATATAAAAACTTGTCCAGCCTCGCTATAGATGTTTTCACATCAATAATTATATCTTTCATTAACCACGCACTTTTCCAATTCCACGCACTTTTTTATGAAACTTTTCCAATTTCACAAAAAAAATAGAGTATGCGTAAACCGTTTGCGTCAAATGAATACGATTTTTTTTTTGGGTCTAATATACCAGTGTAGTGAGTTTCATTGAAATCGGGGACAAAAAATGTTTTTCGATTTTATGCGATTTTTTTAAGATAGCTAGAAAAAATCGAAAACTTGATCAACAATTTTTTGCCATCGATTTGAATGAAAATTAGTTTATACGGTAAACTGGGCCCCAAAAACATAAATATCCACTTGATTTGACGGATAGTTTTGGACATATACCATCTTTGTATTATTTCACGCCTCCGTTTCTCAATTTTTAGACTATATCTCGTAAACTGATCCCCAAATCGTCAAATGAAGACGATTTTCGTATTTTTGGGGTCCAATTTATCTTGTATAGTGAATTTCAATGAATTCGTGGACAAAATATATTTTTCGATTTATGCGATTTTTTTAAGGTACACCCCTTAGAATAATCGAAAAAATCATCAACAAATTTTTGTCATTGATTTGAATGAATTTTAGTTTATAGGGTAATCTGGGCCCCAAAAACATAAATATTCACTTGGATTGACGATTTGACGGAGAGTTTTGGAGATATATCATCTTTATACTGTTGGATGTTTACATTTATACGATTTTAAAATATATCTTGTAAACCACACACCAAATCGTCTAATGAATACGATTTTCGTGTTTTTTGTGTAATTTAATTGAAATCAGGGTCAACAAATATTTTTCGACTTGATACGATTTTTTATCCCTTAGAAAAAATCGAAAAGTTTATAAATAACATTTTGTCAAGTATAAATGAATCCAAAAAATACAAAAATATTTACGTATGTTATATGCATGTCGAAAATTTCAACTTTGATTGCAAATATTGGGCCAACTCGCATCACATTGGCTCAAAATTGTAATTTAAAGAGACTTCCAACTTATTTTATAGGAATATGAATTCATTTCGATTTTCGCCCTCCGATTTTGTTGGAAGAAAAAAAGTGTCTATTTCCTGTGGAATAAATTACAAATATCCCCTATACCAAAGACTGTATGTCTAGTATCGTCTTTATTAAATATACACTCCCGTTCATAAAAATTGAACCAGTACATTGAACCTGAACATTTTAAGCGTATATATTACTAAATATATGTATAATATTACTAACAATAACATTTTGAATGTTTCATCTGGTTCAATTTTTTGTGAATGGGAGTGTACATGTAATGTATATAGTGTCTTACCTGAAGCCTTTTTTTACTTCTTGTATATAATAATAATTTTTTTCTGAAAACATCTGCGTATATTTATTATATTAACATTACAATTATAGAGCTCACATCCTTTTTTGTCAAGAAAAAAAGGACCTTGTGTTTTTTTTCCCGTCAAACCTACAAATATAATAAGGATAAAAAATGAGAATTATTAAATAAAGTAACAAAACATTGATCAAATTACTGTAATCCTGTAATAAGAACATGGTCCCAATTACAATGCTTCATTGTAATATTATTATGATTTGAAATAATATTATATTTAACTGGATGAGATATCCTGTTGAGAAAGAAATCAACGGTACATTTATACCTTTTTGACAAAATATGTACTTGATTATACAGGACGAGCCATCTAACGTTTGGAATTTGAACTATAGATTATTTTGATGTTGGAAGGTTTGATGACAGTTCCGATGTGACAGAAAGTTAGTTTTTTGTTTGAAATTTACGAACAAAGTTGGGAAATGTGGAAATATTAAAAACTTATTTCCAAAGTGGTGAGTCTTCTACTCAAACTGTAAATTTACGAAAAAAATTTGACAAAAAGGATGTGTCAAAAACGCAGTTTGTGGATCAATTTGTGAAGCGAGTTCGTGAAACTGGATCGTTGTTGGATTAAAAAACCCTTGTACGTACTCGTCCAGCGCGCTCAACCGAAAACATCGTTGCTGTTGCTCAGAGTGTGCGTGAACAACCATCAACTCGTCGTCGTTCTCAAGAATTGAACATTTCACACACTTCTTTGAGAAGAATTTTGCATAAAGACCTCGGTATAAATGCGTACAAAGTCCAATTAGTTTAAGAACTGAAGCCACATGAACAATTTTTCCAATTTTCAAAAAATTCCAATTTTTAAATGACCCACCCTATACTTGTGTACGCTTCGGCGTCAATAATACAATATTTAATTAAATTAAATACTGATATGAAAAAATTAACTCGTCAACCACGAATCGAACCTCGGGCCTTTGGATATCTAGTCCAGTATGCTTCCGCTACACCAAAGACTACTGTGACGAAATAGCCAACTTTTTCATATTATTCTTATTTTTTATTTATTTAGACAGTATTACTTCTGTTGAAGTTATTTATTTATTTAATATTTGTATATTTGTGTATACTTTCGCGTCAACATAACGATGTTTGTCCAAATTCCTTTCGGTTACGTATAACAAACTGTAGAAGACTTTAGCGTATACTCCGACAAATTTCATTGTCATTGAATTTTTAATTAAATTAAATACTGATATGAAAAAATTAACTCGTCAACCAGGAATCGAACCTCGGGCCTCTGGATATCTAGTCCAGTATGCTTCCGCTACACCAATATTTGTCAAATTCCATTTCGGTTATGTAAGACAAATTCGAGAGGATTAGCGTATACTTTATAGACTAATTTCATTGAATTTTCATTAAATATTGATAAGAAAAAATTAACTCATCAACCAGGAATCGAACCTCGACCTTCTGTATATCTAGGATACTGTCAATCATATGAAAAAGTTTGCTCTTACGTTAGAGTCGTTTTAACGTAGCGGTAAGCACACTGGGCTAAAGTAGTGTCTTCGTGCCTAGATCTTGGACTCTAATATCTACACTCCTTTATTGCAATACATATGCCCCTAGATTTTTATACGCTTTTTATATTAGTTTCACCTGTATGTATGTTTGTATGTATGTATGTATGTTACCGACCCTTTTGGGCTCGATTTTCTCCTACTTTGAACGATCAGATTTAATTCAAATTTTGCACATCTGTCAAAGACCGATGACAATGCAATAATTCGATTAAAATATCCAATTATCCTGATTAGATTAGCCAGGATTCATCAATTTCCCAGATAAGTTACTGACTTAAAAAAAAAAAATGTGTGTGTGTGCAAGTCACACACGGTAGAAGTGAAACTTCTGAAAAGTTCCTGATTAAAAATACTTATTGAAAAGTATTGAAAAAATAAATAATAGTTTAAAAAACTAAAAAACACGCTTTTATAGAAAATTCAACTAAAAAATGAAAAATAAACAATAGTTTAAAAAAACTAAAAAAACACGCTTTTATAGAAAATCCAACTAAAAAATAGAAAATAAAGTTTAATAAATTTGGATTAAGAAAAGTGTAAATAAGAAACAAATGTATATTAATGGAATAACTATTGACATTATACACCCCACGCTCTTTTTTCCATTAATATACATTTGTTTCTTTATTTACACTTTTCTTAATCCAAATTTATTAAATTTTATTTTCTATTTTTTAGTAGGATTTTCTATAAAAGCTGGTTTTTTTAGTTTTTTAAACTATTATTTATTATATTTTGTAACCATCAACAAACTTGTATATTCGTTATTAAATATTGAGGAAAAAAATTAATATTGGCTTAAATTTCACAAATTTGTATTTACTTATCATTCGTATTAAAGTAGGTTTTAGATGGAATATACCTGGATATCTTGGTATATTCCTACAAGGGTTTTTAATTTGACCAGACAGAAGACATTGAATATTCAAGAATATTCTCTATACGATTTTGAATTATTATAATTCAGACATGTAATATATTATAATAATATTCATATAAACTAAACATATATATATATATAGTTGCACATTATAATTTTGAAATACATTGTATTGTAATGAGGTCACTATCAAAGATGGTTGATCTATCTTCTTTTAAATAATAAGTCATATTATTATCAATATACATAAATCCGACCAAAAACATAAATGTAAGAAAGGGCCGAGTTTTCGGGAAAATCCTTAATGTAATAGTTCCTTCTTAAAAAGTGATGATATGAGAGTAATGACCGAGCTATTTACAAAGTAAATAGCTCTAGACTTCATATAATAGTTGCTTCTTAAAAAGTGATGATATGGAAGAAAGGACCGAGCTATTTACAAAGTAAATAGCTCTAGACTTTATATAATAGTTGCTTGTTAAAAAGTGATGATATGGAAGAAAGGACCGAGCTATTTACAAAGTAAATAGCTCTAGACTTCAGATAATAGTTGCTCTTTGAAAAGTGATGATATCCTATTAAAGAGCCGAGCTATTTACAAAGTAAATAGCTCGGTAAACTATTAACTAAAAAAAATAATGAGGGGTAAATTGATTAAATGTAAGAAAAAATTTGGTTTAAAATTATTTCATAAGTTTTCCCTTAGTATGTTTTTAAAATTTTATAACGCGGCAAGTTTTAAAATATTGGAAATCAGAAAAAATAACTTGCCGCGCTATATAAAATTTTAAAAACATACTAAGGGAAAACTTATGAAATAATTTTAAACCAAATTTTTTCTTACATTTAATCAATTTACCCCTCATTATTTTTTTTAGTTAATAGTTTACCGAGCTATTTACTTTGTAAATAGCTCGGCTCTTTAATAGGATATCATCACTTTTCAAAGAGCAACTATTATCTGAAGTCTAGAGCTATTTACTTTGTAAATAGCTCGGTCCTTTCTTCCATATCATCACTTTTTAACAAGCAACTATTATATAAAGTCTAGAGCTATTTACTTTGTAAATAGCTCGGTCCTTTCTTCCATATCATCACTTTTTAAGAAGCAACTATTATATGAAGTCTAGAGCTATTTACTTTGTAAATAGCTCGGTCATTACTCTCATATCATCACTTTTTAAGAAGGAACTATTACATTAAGGATTTTCCCGAAAACTCGGCCCTTTCTTACATTTATGTTTTTGGTCGGATATCAATAATTTTTGAAAGGCTTAAATATACGAAGCCAAAGGCTTCGCACAAAACGCGTAGCGTTTTGTTACTCTTCGCATATGCTTCGCGTATGCTATGCGTTCCTTTCGCTTCGCGATACTTTCCTCTTTTTAGATTCACATTTACAAAGGAGACCGCTTCGCGTTATATTACGTCAACTGGCTCTGGTCGCTTTTTGAAGGGCTAAAACATCAATATAGTATGGTTGTAGTATAATATTGTGGACAATGGGAAATCAAACCCTTTAAAACAAAAATTCAAAATCGATTCATAAATGACGGAGTTCTGAGGTAACACGCATTAAAAATTGTCCTGCAATTTTTGTGTTTTAGCGAATTTCCTGAATGGAAATAGAGCTATTGGTCCCGTACCGAAGTCAAAATTTCGCAAAAATTTCTTCAAATGTCCATCGATCCTACCTAGTAGATGTCAAAAATCACCATCTGAAAAATTTATATATATATATATCTATGGACATATAAATATATATATTCATATATATATATATATATATGTGTCTGTCATCACTCTAGCGGTCACAGTTTTCATTTTATCGGGATGAGATTTGGTATTTGAGGCGCTTTTGATATTCAAAAGGTCAAGTTCGTTAATGGGTAAAATCGGACCAGGGGAAAGGGGGGTTTAGAGGGAGGGGGAAACATAAAATTTGAGATATCTCCCTTAAAATTTGAAAAATCGAAAAATTTTTTAAGAAGTAAAGTTGTAGGTACTAAGTTTTACTGTAATTTTGTTTCTTATCAATTTTCAGTAACAATAATATTTACAGAAATATTGACGGTTTAATATTGAAAATTAAATTCCTTAATATCTCTGTACACATTAGAGTTTGAGCAAAAATGATAAGGTGATGAATTGTAGCAAATTTGATTTTATACAACTTTATTCCTTACGCATTTTTCGATTGTTCTGATATTAAGAGAGATATTTTATATTTTGTGTTTTCTTCTTTTTTGATACCTCCCCCCATTCGCCTCGACGTATGTCATTTATTGAGAAAATTGGACTTGCAAATGCTAAAATCATATATGACATTTCATTTTGATCAGACAAAAATTGTGATCACTAGAGAGTGATTTATTCTAAGGAAATTCGCTAAGTTGAAGCAGCTCCTGCGTAACGAATTTTTATTAATAAAACAATTAAATGTGTAACACTTGTAAATGTAACACTTGTATACCTTACATATATGAGATTCTGTACAATATTCTGTACAGTATGTTTTTATTAAAATTTTATAACGCGGCAAGTTAATTTTTCTGATGATTTCAAATATTTTTAAACATGCCGCGTTATAAAATTTTAAAAATTCGTTACGCAGGAGCTGCTTCAACTTAGCGAATTTCCTTGGAATAAATAAATTACTCTCTAGCGGTCACAATGTTAGTCTGATCAAAATGAAATGTCGTATCTGATTTTAGTATTTGCATGGCCAATTTTATTAATAAATGACATACGTCAATAGAAAAGGGGTGCATAAAGATAGAAGAAAACACAAAATCTAAAATATCTCTCTTAATATTTGAACAATCGAAAAATGCGTAAAAAACAAAGTTGTAGAAAATCATGTTTTCTACATTTCATCACCTTATCATTTTTGCTCAAACTCTAATGCGTACAGAGATATTGAGGAATTTAATTTTCAATCTTAAACCGTCAATATTTTTGTAAATATTAGGGTTACAGAAAAAATGATAAGAAACAAAATTACAGTAAAACTTAATACCTACAACTTTACTTCTTATAAAATTTTCGATTTTTCGAATATTAAGGGAGATATGTCAAATTTTGAGTTTCCCCCTCCCTCTAAAACCCCCTTTCCCCTGGTCCGATTTTACCCATTAACGAACTTGACCTTTTGAATACCAAAAGCGCTTTAAATACCAAATCTCATTCCGATAAAATGAAAACTGTGACCGCTAGAGTGATTACAGACACATATATATATATATATATATATATATATATATATATGTGTATATATGTCCATAGATATATATATATATAAATTTTACAGATGGTGATTTTTGACATCTACAAGGTAGGATCGATGGACATTTGAAGAAATTTTTGCGAAATTTTGACTTCGGTACGGGACCAATAGCTCTATTTCCTTTCAGGAAATTCGCTAATAAAAACATACTAAGGGAAAACTTACGACATAAATTTCAACCAAATTTTTTCTTACACTTAATTAATTTACCCCTCATTTATTTTTTTAATAAATAGTTTACCGAGCTGTTTAGCTTGTAAATAGCTCGAAACTTTATGGGATATCATCACTTTTTAAGGAACAGCTATTATTTGAAGTCTAGAGCTATTTACTTTGTTAATAGCTCGGTCCTTTCTCGTATATCATCACTTTTTAAGGAGCAACTATTATATGAAGTCTGGATCTATTTACTTTGTAAATAGCTCGGTCCTTTATCCCATATCATCACTTATTAAGAAGCAAATATTTTATTAAGATTTTCTCGAAAACTTACCTTTCTTACAAACGGAAAATTTAACAACTTTAATTGTAATTAAAATAACATATGAAGCATATATCGATCTGATTTGTTGACAAGGTTACCGCCTCCTTTTTGATTAGATAGACATTTAGTATTTAAATAAAAATTTTCTAGTTTAATATATCAGTATGTTTTAATACTCCAAATAGAAAACATTGATTGTTGTATTGTATTGTTACAATGTAACTTTTTTTAAGTAAACAAGTTTAAAAAAACAAGTTTATTTTCAATTAGCAATTCGTAATGATGAAAAGAATTAAATAAATTGTTATAATTTGTAAGAATTGCTCAAGGCGGTATATTACCAAATATTCAAGCAGTGTTATTGCCAAAGAAAACTGAAAAGAAAGCATAAATTTTATACATTGGATTATTGATAATAATATTTATCGATCATATATCATAGGCCTTTTATTAAAACGCCACAAATTAATGTGAAATAAGAGTGATATATTTTTTATTAAAATAACTATATAAAATTTAGTATATATAAGATGTTATTTGATTTGTTTCGATTATGACTTCTAAACTAATCGTTTATTACAGATAATTGATTATCAACGTTATAGTCTTTGAAGAAATGACTTGACCCGTTGGCTCCACTTCACAAAAAAAAATTCGTTACGCAAGAGCTGCGTCAACTTAGCGAATTTCCTTAGAATGCATAAATCACTCTCTAGCGGTCATATTTTTAGTCTGATCAAAATGCCTTAAGGCAGTTTAAGGGGTGTTTTTCCCATTTTCGGAAGTTTGCGTTATAGGTAAAAAAATTTTTCAAAGTGTTCTGTTAAATTGACTTTATTTCGGGTCGATTGGTCAAAATTCCATCATTTCATCATATATAGAACTGAAAAACGTAATTTTGGGGGGTGTTTTTTCAATTTTTCGGGAGTTTGCAAAAAAATATATTAAGTTTTTCGAAATAACTTCCTAATTTGTAGCTATTAAGCGTCGATTTCAAAAAACTGCATCTTGTTGTATGTATAGAACAAAAAGGTTGGTTTTGGGGGTGTTTTTACCAAGTTCGAAGGGTTGTGATGGAAAAAAACTGATCTTTCTATCATGAATAGAAGTAAAGAGGTAAGTTTTAGGGATGTTTTTCCCATTTTCGGTGTGGTTGCGATGTAGGTAATGAAATTTTTCAAAATATTCTGTTAATTTTGACGTTATTTCGGGTCGATTAGTGAAAATTCAAACTTTATAGCATTAATAGAACAGAAAAACATAATTTTGGAGGATGTTTTTCCAATTTTCCGAGGCTTCCGTTGCATAACTTTTAAAATCAACGCATACTGCTGTATTCAAATTGCAATGTATATTTCTATATGGTATAAAAATTAATAGGTATATATGATATATCGTTCTCTACATGGTAGTTTGCGTTAAACTAGTCTTAAAAATAAAAAATGTTAAATTTTCCACTTTTCCGATACAAATTTCGAGTTTTCGCAATTTTCCCGTCGGTTTGGGTACTACAGCTATCTACATGCCCAATATCAACTTTACAGCATATCTGGAAGTAGCTAAACATTTTGATCTATTAGTTACCAAGAATTGTGGGCGTTCCCACGAATTTTGCGTTTTTGAAGTGAAATAACTTTTTAACGGTTAATTCGTTAACATTGATTGAAAACATTGGTTCTTATAATTCCGTAAAGTATCTATATTCGAAATATCAACCCTGTAGCTCTTTCCGTTCAAAAGATACAGCACCCAAAAAATGAGCCTAAATTAACGATAAGATATAGCACTGTAGTGAAAAGTCCGAAAGTCTCCCTTAAATCTCGGCCTTGCGCACTACCGTGCTCTAGATATATGAAGCGTCAAATGCTATTAGTAAATAATATAATGCATGCTGAATAATAACAAATCTGACATTTATAATAAGAGTTCATTTTTAACGCTTGCTTGCTGCCTGGGCTCTCTAAAGCTCAGTTTAGACTACCACACTATACACTGTTCACTCAGTGTATACACCTAGTATCTATGTGTGCGCACACGGTTGTCTCTAATTGTGACATTTATTGTGACAACATAATTAGTATCGCATCAGCGGCTGTGTGAACACCTTGTGTCCAAGTGTCTTTTCAAGTGTCAAGTGTAATAAACAAACAAAAAATCATATATAGCAATAATATTGTCATAAACAAAAAATATTATATAGCACACCATATTATATAATACACCAGTCCAAGTGGCCGAACAGTCTAAGGCGTTAAGTCTGCGCAGTATGCCTACTTGGAAACTGGGAGGTTATGAGTTCGAATCCCGACATCGGCAGTTTGGCAATTATTGAGAAAAAAAGAGGGAAAAAGGGTTAATTAACTAAACTGTCGGCGTATGGACAAGAACGAATTAACCGGTTATGCTTGAGAAGGTTTTCTGCAGTTACCTTCACGAACTCCGATGAATATCGGCATAGTTCCTATCATAGTCGGCTGCAGCCGCATATCCTACCAATTCCTAGTCTATACACAAAAATTCCTTCCATTCCACTCACATCCTCACATCATTAGGCATCACAATGGACCTTATGGTCGCAGTGTAGCCCGTCCAGGGCAGCCTCTACAATCTATCTATCTACCTGAAGCTAAAAATCTCAATGTTAGTGCTAATCGATCGTTATTATAGGAGTAACGTTTTCTAATTAATATTCGAAATCCTCATATTTCATTCGATAGAAGTTTTCGTAAGGTTTAGGATTTTCTTCGCGCAACGCATTCAGCAATCTATGGTAAACTCCTACTTCTTGTCTTTTTTGAATCCATTGATGAACCCAAATACTTCTTTTGCGTTTACATCGTTGTTTAATTACAATATAAGCAAAAATAGCGGCCTCACGATGCTTATTCATGATGACCGAGCTCTAACTGTTTCGGTCTTAGTTATTTTGTGTGTGAATAGCTCGGATACAAGTTTCGCACATTTTTATACAGACACTACTATCCAGACACAAAAAAATCTGTTAGTGTGAACCATGGATACTTCACAAGGATACCGAACTCAAACGGGAGAATGGACAAAATATGGCAACGAAATGGTAATAGTAATATTTACTTTTTATGCCACTAGCGTCGCTAGTTGTTAATCCGTACTACAATCCGTATCGAAGTAACCAGTTTCAATTAATTCTTTATTGAAAAATTGAAATTACTAATCATTTATTAAAAAAAGTATTTTATTTAAATTATTAAAGCAAATAATTGTTATAATACTGCGTAATGTTTAATGATACTAAATGCGTATTGTTTTTCAATTAGAACCAGTGTTGCCAGACCTGACTTCTTAAAAAGCGGTAGATCCAGCAAAATAAAGCGGTAGATTAAGAAAAAAAGCGGTAGATTCAAAAAGTTGTATTTTAAAAGTATATAAATTATATATTATTTTACCATTTACATACATAAAAAACTTAGTCTGGTATAATATAAAACTGTTACCATGTATTGCCACTGGTCTGTTACTGTAACGTACGATACGCTCATGACAAAATCAGTAATTACAGAACCATATTCCATTCTAAAATGCAGACACACATTCATGGTAAAATCAATAATTACAGAACCATATTCCATTATTTCAAATAATGGAATATGGTCTGTGATTACTGATTTTGTACTTGTACGATTGGGAGTTTTAATTAATAATTATTATAAAAATTGAAAAAAATGACACAAATTTAAAAATTGTTTTATTTACTCGCAAAATTTCTAAAAAACGGGAGATTAAGAAATACTAAAAAAGCGGTAGATCTACCGTTAAACGGGAGATCTGGCAACATTGATTAGAACTCGTGCCTTATACTCTCACCACTGTTTCCGGCATAGAACGAAACAACTGACATCTTTTTTTTGCCAGCTATTTGTTTACATGGAGTTCGGTATCCTTGTGTAGTATCCATGGTGTGAACAGTAAAGAAATTTATGTCTGACATTTGTGTCGCAAGTTCTGTCGTAGTCTAAAACTTTAAACTAAGCATTAGAAGATGATGCATGTTGATTGTAAGCCGTATGCTGTACGCATCATCATCATATCTATGCATGTGTTAAGTATAAGTGTGTTTATACTTTATAGTTACTCATACCATCAACTTCGTCTTAAGATGTCCATTTAAGTTTCAATTGCTTTGTGTGTGTAATCTATAATAAAAGATATATCCGTATAGCCGCAATACTTTACACAATTGTTATTAGTTGTATCCGTGTGTGTGTGTGTGGATATTTGTCTGGTTTATTAAGATTTGTATCAGTATTTTATAAATTTATTATTCAATTACCTGAAAAATACTTTATTTGAAACTTTTTAAGGTAATATTAAGTGTGCTTGGTTACACCGGATAACAAACTTTGAATACTATTTGCTTATACAGTTTATTCCAATTATCCTGATTATTCGAATCCCCCTACCCGATTCGGGTAATGAAACATTCGGATAGATGGATAAATCATGATAGAAGAAAAGTATTTAAAAAAACCCGACTACATAAGTAATTAACTGAAACTTCCTTGTAGTTTGTATCAAAATGGCATCATAAAAACGTATTAGATATATATCTGGAATTGGTTGTTTATTAGCCTTTATATGATATTTGTAATTTGTAATTCCTCCTCTATGTTTTGCTTCTGAGACGAAATATTTAAATAATTTAAACGAATCTAACTACACCTCATATGTTAAAATCCATCAAGCCGTTTAGGCTTCAGAGCGTACCAAAAAAATTTTCTCCCTTATGGGACCACTGAGTAAAAAGACCATTTGTTCTAAAAACAAAAAAACTAAATTTGTGTGACTGTTGAGGAATGAAGACAAACTGTAGATTTTCTCAGACCAAAGGTTTGTTTCTTTGGAAGATTGGCCCTGGCTTTTGATATCTCGTTTTTGCACTAACAACTTGAATTTGGTTGAATATGGCAACTTGTTCCTTAAACGATTCAGAAACTTGGAGTTTTAAAATCGTTCCAATAAAAGTTGTTAGTATTTACAATGAACAACTTTGATCCGAAGCATTTATCGAAAATCGAATCAATAAGGCAGAAATTAATTATAAAATTTTGAATAATAAGCGTTATTTTTGTGGCCATGTGGCTACGTACTTTTGCCTTTCTAAATTTAAAATATGAACCAACACTTAAAACTTAAGAAATTTTTAAAAACCGTGACCGTTTGTTTTTCCTCCTAAATTTTTAATATTTTATCTCTTACTAATTTATTTTATTTATTTGTTTCAGGTAAGCAATTTTTTCCGTACAAATTCGAGAGAATCAATTAGAAGTTTCGGTAGAAGCGTAAGTTTGAAACTATGATATGAAAAGCTCAATTATTTTATTAACACTGAACTTTATCACATTGCACTAAATGAGCATTTCATGAGGTCGCGATCAAGAAAAGAGTTATAAATAGACAAATTGTATGCCATGACAGTATACAAATATTTAATCTTCTAGGGTACTTAATGAATTACTTAAAAAAAGTTTAATATTTTGGTTCTACTTTTTGATTTTTATGTTTGAAAACAAGCTGAGTTTCTAACAAAGGCCAGGAAAAGTTTGGCAATTCGTCTAAAATTACTCGACAACCAAAATCTGACTTATTATACCCGGTATATATGATATATACAAAGCTATATTAAGTTTAGTTTGGACCTTTTAACGCATGAAAATATAGATCGTAAATAAAAGTTTTTAGTATAGGTGTTCATAAAATGGCCTAATTAGTCTGTAAACTCAAAAACTTTGTGTGTGTGTGTTCTATAGGGCTACAACGTGAGGTCAAGCTCGTGAATTGGCAAAATCGAACCGTTATTCATATAGTTAGGACGGTAATTATCCATTTTTGAAACTGTAAGATTTAGAACAAAAATTTGTTCTGTAGAACAAAATGACAAAAAATGACCCTTTTTTAAAAATAAACAACTTTTGTTTGAAACTTGTTTTCATAAACTCAATGTACACCGGATATTTCAGCAATTAGCTCAGTTAGTTGTAATTTATACTTGTTTTTATTCATATTTAAAAAACAACAAACAAATTTTAATATAATATCGACTAAAACGTTAACAAACCCTCTGCCATTTTGGTACTTAAGATGTACTCTATCGTAATAATATAAAGAACCCTTCATACTATTCTATTCTACTTCTTACACGAAATAATACACTTTTACAAGGGGTTAAACGCCCTCTAAGAACTATTTTTAATTAATTACTTGCAATTCACCCTCCAATTATTGTTCTAAGATAAGTGCCAAGTCATGGTACTGACTAAGTAAGTCAAGTCATAAATTGTAATTAAACTGTAAGTATAATGTTTTTATGACTGATAACACACGGCTGGTTAGGGTTTTATTATGACTAGAGCGCATCATCATCTCCGTAGCTTCTGCCGTTTTCTACCGAGCCAACCATCTTGGTCTCTTATATTCGTTTGTCTTTTGTTTTCATAATATAAAAAAAGGTTATTTAAGGTGGGCATGGGTTGCTCTTCAGAGCAACTGTGCACTCCCTATGCTAAGTGAGAGTAAGCAAGAAAGGTATGTTTTTAAGTAAGACGGGATGATGTTTCAATACAGGGTGGCATACCAATTATTGTCCAATTATCTATTCAATCAATTTGGGAATAGTTTTTCCAACTCTTGACCAATATAATGAATATTATACTACTCAATGAAAACCACGGGAAGCTGGTAGGCGTCTTCCATCAGGAGAAGGATAGGAAAAAGGAATAGGAAGGAAGATGAAATAAGGAGATTCAACATCCGGAATATACGCATTTGTGGATATTCGCATTATATTTTCTAAATGTTTATCGGTAAGGGAATATCGCGAATCTGATTTTATATGTTTCATATGTGAAAATCCCGATTCACATAGATAAGAAGATGCGAAACAACTATTAAGTTTTTTATTTATTTTTAATAATTCCGGATATTCAAAAAAATTTATTTAAATCCATTATTAAAAAATCACTACTTTTACTTTTTTGAAAAAAGAAATTATGCGAAAAATAATTTTCACTAGCACGAATAGTACTTTATATTGGCCAAGAGTAGGCAAAGCTATTTCTAAATTGTTTGAATAAATTATATTCATTAATAAAAGACCATTGCTTTTCAGTTTCTAAAAAGAATTAAATTTATATTGCATTATTATATTTTTTTCAGAAAATGTTTTAATTAAAAAAAAATAATAATAACTGGTAGACACCCTGTATTTACTCTATCTTCCTATCTCTCACTCAAAGCATAATGAAGTCAAACTGTGCCCAGCTATGATTTATATTTGAATGTAGTCGAAGAAATGAAAAGTAAACATACCACGGTTGTTGTCATACCATGTAGGCATTCATTAAAATTTTATACTTTCCATATTAAATTTTTATATAATAATAATAAAACAATGGATAGATATTATTTAAACAATTTTATTTATTAGGCTTTGTTGTTGTTCAGTCGTTATGAATAAATGTACAGAATGTAACAGGATTTATAGGCTGTATAGGGTTAACCTCACTGAAAAATATTGAGGAAACAATTGCTTGAAATTTTCGTATAATCTATTATTTATAAATTAAAATTTATTAGATTCCCATTCTAGGTGTGTATAATTTTTCATATCAAGCATTGGATGTCAAACAATGTTAACAGTGTTCAGACATATTACGTAAATAGTAAAAAGTAAGTAAATGCTAGTCGCCTCTGTTGGTATAATATAACCGAAATGCAATCATACTAATAATAGATATAAATAGACATTAGTGTACAAAAACAATTTAAACAAGTGGATATAACTGAGTTAATTGTTTAAATACCCGGTATATTCTGTAAAAAAGTTTATAACAAAAGTTGTTTATTTTTAAAATAGGAACATTTTTTGTCTGTACATTTTTGTTCTATCTTTAATGGCTTTAAAGGTGGGCAGTTTTGCCCATTTTCCTAACATGGTCCGATTTTGTCCATTTACGAACTTGATCTTACTTTTTTACTAGAACACACATACAAAATTTGTGATCGTTATCCCTTTTCGTTTTTGAATTTTTGAAAAAAAGTCTGTCTTTTGTTTTTAAATTGACATTTTTGTTATTAAATTTTCTAAATCTTACGGTTTCAAAGATTGTCCATTTTGGGCAATCTTTGATTTTACCTTACTTTTTAGCTCTCGAATACATATGCAAAATTTCGTTACAGTGGTGACGAACGGGTGAACGGACGGACCGACACATATGAAAAAATAAACTAATTAGGTCATTTTATGATCACCTATACCGAAATTTTTTTTCTGCGATCAATATTTTCAACGTTTACAAGTCGGAAGGAACTAAACCTAATATATCCTGGCACCTATTATAATATCGAGTATAAAAACTCTAGTGGGATATTAGATAAGAGACACGTCTCAGTTTATCAACGTTAGAAAATTGAATTATATCGTAAATCTGTAACTTCCGGTACAAACGATATGTAACAAAAAATATACTGACACGTGCTATTACCAAAAATATGATTTATTTACGGGTGGTATTATTATTGTTTTTGTTTAAATAAAATCTGTTTACATGTACCGATAATTTTATTAATGATGTATTTTCTTGTAAGACAAAAAAACAACTTAAATGTCAACAGTTTTTATGATTCTATCTCAACAAAATTCATTTATTTTTTGTTCTATTGAAATTTTATCTACATCATTTATTTTTAGCTCTTGATAATTAAGCTTTTTAAACAAACAATTTTTGTATTATATGTTACGCCACTCTTGATCAAAATAATTTACGATGAAAAACATACTATCTTCACTTTTAAATTCGATGTACAGTAAATACATGTAAAGTGTTATATCTTCCTCTTACATATAATAATTAAATAACATGTTGTATCTGTAAACTACATTTACTACAATTATCAACAAAACTGTGGGATACTAATTTGGGTCAGATTGGTTCATTTTTTTTTGAACGGGACAGTGTATGAACAAGATATATACGTTAATACGTTTATATTCCATTTTTGGTAACGATGAAATATCATCCTAAAGATTATTGCGTCTTATTAAAATAATTTTTTCTACCTATTTTGTATTTTATCGTAGTTTTCCATATCTTTACTTAAAATAACATCTTTATTATTTTAAATACTGCAGACCATTGAGTCACCGTGTTTAAGTAATAATTAATTGGTATAGATATAAGTAATATTTAATCGTAATCCTACAAAATAATCTTACAAACATTATTATAGTGTTGGCGATAATGATCAATACAAAGACGATTAGCTGAGAGAAGTAACACGTTCCTAGACGTCTACTACCACTACAACTAAATTTATATATTCCTGCTTATAATTCCGAACCGTTATGGGGGATTATAATAAATACATTTAGTATCAAAATCTGAAATCTGCAAATTTCTATCATTCTCTGTTATCGCAGGTTTTGATGACATTTTATAAATTTAGTCCTTGAAATGCAATTTTGTTATAAAAACGATCCTCGTTTTTATATTTTTTGAAAATTAGAAAAGATATTGACCTCACCCCCCTATGTTGATTTTGGTAATAGCTAGTGAAACATTTTAAAAGAAAATACCAATTATAGTGGGTTTCAAAAAACATTCCACGAAAATCGGAAAAACTTTGCCTGGGATATGTAATAAACTGGTTTGATTAAACTCGGTATCTTCATATTCCAAATATGCTATTTTCGATTATCACAGTCAAGTTTTCACCCAATTTAAAGATTTTTATTTCAGTCCTAATAAATTTGGTGCCAGAATCCAATTTTGTAGTTAAAAACTACGCTAAATTGTACAGGGTGTTACAAAAACTTGTGACTCGCTATACAGGAGAATATTCTACACATCAAAATAAGCTAAAAATATGCCGTATTTTTTTTCCAATTCACCCTGGTTTAATCGCAATCCGTCATTTTGTGTTTTTATTCTCTTTTATTAGTAGTTCAAATACTCTTGAAGATACTTCTTTTAAAACTCGGTAAATATGTTAAGCACATAGACCGCCAAATATTTAGGCAATGCCTTATAAATATCCTAAAATAATTTTCCAAAAATGTTTCCTCATTTTAAAATTGCGTTCACTTCAAATGTTTAAAATCAATTATCCAGAAAATCAGTAAATTTTACAAAAAAATTTTACAATACCAAAGTTTATGCATTTTGCATTACAAATGGAACGAGACCTTACTCATGAAAATCGGTCATTTAAAAATTTTAATCCTGCAATAATTCTTTAAAAATGTCTTGATGTGGTTTCTATGGAAGCATCCAGTTGGTTATTTTAGCCAGTCCAAGTGGCCTAGCCGTCTAAGGCGTAATGTCTGCGCAGTATGCCTACTTGGAAACTGGGAGGTTATGGGTTCGAATCCCGTCATCGGCAGTTTGTCAATTATTAAGAAAAAAAAGGGCGGTTAATTTACTAAACTGTCGGCGTATGGACAAGAACGCAGTCACTGGCTTGAGAAGGTTTTCTGCAGTTTCCTTCACGAACTCCAGATGAATATCGGCATAGTTCATACCAAAGTCGGCTGCAGCCGTATATCCTACCATTTCCTAGCTTATACACAAAAATTCCTTCCACTCTACTCACATCCTCACATCTTTTGCCATCACAATGGACCTTATGGCCGAAGTGTAATAGACTGCCTCACCCTCTCGATCAGTCCATGCATATCTCTGATCCTGCGACATCTATTCTTACTCCGTTCTGTCAGCTATTCACTGATTTCTGAATTTTTCATTAATTCTACAGTTGTAGAATTGAAAAACTGAATTCAACTGAATTTATGAAAAAGTTAAGAATCAGTGAATAGGTAGGTCGTGGTGATTCTATACCATTCAGAATTACTGGCATGCACATAACTAACATAGTAAATGAGTGTAAGTATGTAGTACGTCTATGGTCTGTGTGGTGTTGATGATTCTAAAACTACATCATATGCATAAAAGTGATTGCTGGTAAATCGAATAAAAAATAAAACAAGTGATAATATTACATTTACATACATTCACTTGCACTGCTGACTGCAGTCAGTATAAAGATTGTACGTAAATAATATAAAAGAGTAGGTGTCTCCTCACTGTTGGCTAAAGTGCTAGAGACTATAGAATGAGTCTCACTCACTCAGTTCGTATTGAGTGGGAATTGTGTTTGAAATGAATAATAATATTAATATATATCAACACATGTCTTTGTTTTATAAAATATTATATTCATTTATTTATCTTTCTTTCATATCGTGTTCATTACTTTTACACTTCATACCTATAATGTAATCATGGCCTTTTTATTTTGTGTTTTGGGACGTTCTATTCAACCGTAGCGTTTTTCCTTACCAAACAAAGCGAAGATAGATAGATAGATTGTAGAGGCTGTTCTGGACGGGCTACACTTCGATCGTAAGGTCCATTGTGATGCCTAAGGATGTGAGTGGAGTGGAAGGAATTTTTGTGTATAGGCTAGGAATTGGTAGGATATGCGGCTGTAGCCGACTATGATAGGAACTATGCGGATATTCATCTGGAGTTCGTGATGAAACTACAGAAAACCTTCTCAAGCATAGCCGGTTACTTCGTTCTTGTCCATACCTCAACAGTTTAGTCAAAAAATTATCGCCCCTTTTTTTTTCTTAATAATTGACAAACTGCCGATGTCGGGATTTGAACCCATAACCTCCCAGTTTCCAAGTAGGAATACTGCGCAGACATAACGCCTTAGACCGCTCGGTCACGTGGACTTGTAAGCAAAGCGAAAGTACTATATATAAATTATACTTCATTGAAAATTTCAAAAAAATAATTTTGTTTTAAGTAGGAGATTGAAACTTGTCGTTTTGAGGTTTTAGTCGCTTTAATATGCCACCATTTGTATCTTGATAATTATATTGAAGTATATGAATACTTATCTTCAAATCAAAAAAAGTTATCTGGAAAGATCTGAGAAGATTCTTAAAATTGTATGTTTAAACACAATCTCAAGGTTCGACTTTAAATTTTCAACAACTCATAAAAAATTTCTATTGCCTATATAGTGGTATAATTTATGCCTTAAACGCGTATTTTTTTCAAATCGCTTTGCAGTCGATTTATGTCGAATTCTTTCTGTTCAAAAAAATGCCAAGTGTTTTCAACAAAAGTTGAGGTTTTAAAATATTGAGGTTTATTATGTATATATACAATAATTATGTAAACCAATACACTATTATGTATGCAATTTCCGTAAAAATATTTCAGTTGTAAATAAATTAGATTTTTTACGGCTTTTCTAAACTGAAATTTTGTGCGCTGAAATTGAATATGAATAAATTATATAAACTAAAATTTTAAAGATAATAAATAAAAATTTATATATCATATTTTCGTCGAACACGAAGGATACTTATATATGTATAGTGCTACATATCAAATTTTATTAAATTAGAAACCCTGTGATCGATTAGTCAGCTCCAATTTGATTTATATCACCGATGAACCTTAGAATGAAAAATAATATCTATAAAATTATATTTATTGATCTAGAAAGTTAACGAAAAGAGGAAGTATGAAATAAATTCATGTAGGTATTGCTATAACTTATACATGCAATGTACATAATTTGTAATAGTATTAATTTTTTTTTATAACAACCTGTACATATAAAGGGTGTCTCTCCTCCTCTGCAAGAACTTTAATTTTAAATTAATTAAAATAGACATGCATAAGCCATATCGCATAGTTTTTTATTTGATAGATAGATACATCTTGGGCTCTAAAAAGTATTGCACTTCGACCTTATGGTCCATTGTGCTCCCCCTTCTACTTATTCCGACGAGATTTGCTTCTCCCATATGTTGGCAATAGCCAGGAGTTGCTTATCAGGCCTTCCTGAAGGTTCATATATTCCGGGGGGGGGGGGTGCAAAGAATATCCTGTATCTGCTGTAACCTAGAGGTCCGCAGTCAAAGATAATGTCGCTGGATGTTTCTTCCTCCTCGCCACACAATCTGCACATAATGGACCAGTTATGGAATCCCATTGTTGTGCAGATGCTTACGCAGGGGATAATACCCGGTAATGAATCCGGTAACCCTCGGCAGTTGCATCCTGTTCAGCTTCAATGCATCGAGAGATAGCCTCTTGGTTGCACTCTGAAGCAGTACCTTCCCGAGCTCCTGCCGCGGTACTTTTTCCCAGTGATCACGGTGTTTAGTATTGCACCACTCGTTGATCAACTGTTTACAATTTACATGCAGTCCTTGGAATTCCTAAAATAGGCTCTGAGCTTTTTATTTGAAACATTTTAAAACAGTATTACGAGTTATCAAAACGGTACAAAGGAAGAAATTCGGTACAAAAGATGAAATAAAAGATAATTTGATGATTAATACATCAAATAAAATTTTGTTTTTTAATTTCCATAATGTAATTTTTTAATTGTTCAGGTGATAACTCACGTTCAATCAATAAATTTATAAATTTCTGTCAAGCTTAGATAATTCTTTTAATTACTTATATTAGTTGAAGGAATAGAACTTTTGCAAATATACCGCGTACTCCAGAGAATTGATTCCTTTAGTTTGCCGTATTTATAGCTGTCGCGTTGTGAATGTCCTACGCTGCCGTGCTTAGGTAAAAGGCATTAAAGTGTAAAAAGTGAATACGGGGAAAACTGAAAGTTTTGATATTTCTAAACTAAATGAATAATATTATTTTTCATATGAATTATTGAACGACTAATATGTTACATGACTGCAAGAAAAGTGCCTAAAATAAGAATTATTTATATGTATTATTTTGTCAACGGTAAAACGCAGTAAAGCAGAATAAAAATAAGTGAGGTTAGAAATATATATATATGTCAAAGTTTACATTGAATTGTCTTTCTAACATACACTTACCTCTTATATTATTGTTTGGACAATCTATACTCATAATTGGTAATAAAGAGTAAAAAAGCAGTACTTATATTTTTCAGTGGATAAAACCAGTACAGTTTGAAAACTGCTGCTTTTTTACTTTGAAAAATGAATTTACTGCTATTATATTTAGGAAATGTAACCAATTTGAAGTATTTGAAAAACTGAAAAAATTAATATCTTGTTGAAATAACATTCTTAATGATTCATTTTATTATTGGTATGCAGAGAATCATCGGAAAAATCGATTAGCATCAAAATTAATAAAAGTCAGTAAATGAAGTTTGTTTCAATTAAATCTACAAAGCGTAGCTAAGATATTCTTTAATACAATGTGCGAATAAATTAATTTAAAATGAAACTAATTGTTGGGCCACCCATTACATAGATATATGAAATTTATAATAATTATGATATAATAAGTTTTTAAATAATGTTTGACAGTTTATGATAATAATTCATATATAACAAACCTGTGTGAGCTGCTATCTATTACTATCTATATATAATATATGCAATGCTACATAAAATGAAAAGTAAGAATAAAAAAAACTATCAATAATATAACATTTATATATTAGTTAGTATTTGTTTTTATATAAAATTAATAATATAAATGATAAATTGAACAACAATCGATAACATATTGAAATAACTACCTACATATAATCAATACATTACTTATATATATATATATATATATATATATATATATATATATATATATATATATATATATATATATATATATATATATATATATATATATATATATATATATATATATATATATATATATATGTGGTAACTTACTATAAATAAATCATTATGAATGCTGTGTCTTTTTTTTTTACTTTTTTTTAAAATATGAAATACAAAATCATTTCTATAAATAATATGAAAAAAAATATAATATTGTAAAACTAGTTTAATTATTTATTAATTTTTAATAAAATTTATGAAAATAATGATGAAAGGAAGCAATTTGGATCAAAAACGTTGTCGACTGTTTGAAAAAAAAAGTGTATGTGTATTTATGTACGCACGTAAGAAGTTAAAATTCTGCTCATATAAAATAAGGCACAATACTATTATTAAAACACAAACGTTTAATAAAATGAAATAGTAGTGACAAACTACAATCGAAAAATTATATATTGTACCTAAAACTAATGATTATGTATTTTATCATAGAAGAGCAGAACCAGCATTACTTCTTCGACTGAAATTAGAGATTAAAAAGACTGCCATTAAATCCATTATTTACATTGGAATCAGAGCTAGTAAAATTTGTCAAGATCAGGACAGGTTTATCAATATATACATTTAATATACATAGTTTACGAGCCAATAAAAATGACAAAAACATGGAGTAATAATGATGAATACATTCCTGTACCTAATTTCAACTGTATAGTCAAATTTAATTAGTTTTTTAGTTCTAATGTTCTAGCTAGCGGTGTAGCAATTTACCAAAATAATAACTAATAATAATATGCAAAAATCATAGCACACACAATTTTCATTTAATCAAAATTTTTTCGGTAACCCGACTATCTAAAGCAGCTACCTTTGAATAGAGTTTAATTTAAGTATCAAAAAATTAATCTTAAATAGATAAAAATTTTATCATTCGATTAATGGACGGACAAATTTGTAATACAATAAATATTTAAATTTTCCACTTGAAAAAACAATATATTTTGAATACACTGATAGCAAGTAATTTCTTGCAGTAAGAAACATTTTTTTAAACCAAGAATTTCTGACTCTCATATATAGGGAAGATAAAATATATTTGGTATAAGAAAATAAGTATCTTGACATCGCTATAGTTTTGACTTGAGAAAATTATCTTAACTAAACATATACTGACTCTTGACTCAAGAATCTCGAAATTCTTAAACTGAAATGATGATTTCTTTGGACCAAGATGCTAAAATTTCAGACCAAAATAAACATTTGTTTAATCCAAACAAATGAAACTTTTAAAAAAAGTAATGATATACTCGTACTTCAGTTAAATATATATATTTCAGTTAAAGAAGCTGCATAAACTTGCTCTTCTTGAGTTTTTTATTCATTTTTTAATAAGAAAATTTCTTTTTTTTACAATATTTTCATTTTCTTGATTAAAGAATCACAAGACTATTTGCCCTTCAAAGTCTCTCTTAAGCCAAGACTAACGAACTCTACTTTAATTAATTTTTCACAGCGTTCAAGAGTATTAGTTTCTTCGCTCACATATGTTTTTGGTTCGACTGCGTAATCTGGAATGAAAACAAGGGTTTCTTTATTGAAGTAAAAATTTTGAAGAAAATGTATTTTCTTGAGGAAAGAAATTCCTTCTATCAGTGTAGGTACGAGTCAGAATTTGTTTGCATGTATAAAAAAAATGAATCATTGCCCTGACAACGTCACAAGTTAAAGGAACTATAGTACATGCTTTTGAGGTGTGATTCATCGATAAAAGATTATCATTATTATTGTTTATACAATAGTTTTTTTCTTTTTATTTGTATGAATCTCCATAAAAAGGATACAAACAACATACATTAAACATTGATTTGATTATCTTCTAAAGTAAATGAACTTTGTCTTTGTATATTTAAACGCTTTATAATTTGCATAAATACTATTACAATACGTTTTAAAAATGATATTATAAATTTACGAAAGGATAATCAATAAATCAATCGAAGATATTTTTTATCCGGAATTATATCACGTCTTTTTTTTTTTTACTTTTACGTAAAATTAAAAGTATAATATTACTCATGACAAAAAAGTTGATTACTCTCTCGAGTTTGATTCCTATCCTCGATGTGTACGATTTTTCCTGTCAACCATTTTATGCCACAGAATATTATCAATTGTATAACGAGTCATTTCCATTGGTATAATATAACCAAAAGGCAACATTTAGCAAATTGACGCAAGATAACAAAAAAACAATTAAGAAATATAACGATTTAGGATGATTTTTTCTATATTTCTCTTTCCCTCTTTCCCCTTGGCCGATTCTACTCATTAACGAACTTAGCCTTTAAAATACCAAAAGCATATCAGATGCGAAAGTTAATTTTAATCGAACTAAATTTGTAAGAGAGTGGCCAAAGACAAAAAAATTTATAAATATTTGTGCCACTTTTATGGAAAAGTACATTTATTGTGTTTGTGTTTCTTGAAATTTTCGAATTTTTTCAGAACTGGATGATATCAATTGATGCCGCTATGAGTATTAATAAAATAAATTGTTGTATTGTAAATTATTAAGAATAATTTTTCTGGACCCTACACATATTTTCTAAGTTAAAGTTCAAAGTAGCAAAGACAAATATTTAAGATGATTTTTTTTTCTAGTAAAATTGCAAAAAGAAAATAATAAGATCTTGATTTGGTTTATTTTTTTTTAACTTTCAAAGTTTTTTTTTAAATCCAATAAAGTCAGGTTTGAACCCCATAAAAGTTTTGTTTTATTAAATTTTTTTTCTAAAAGTGCGTGTTGTCCAAATTGACATAGACTTAGTAATATTTGTTTTACTAATTTTACTAATATTTGTTTTCTTTTTGTTTCGATTATCGGAATCTGTTGTTGGTTCGACAGTGCTTCTTTTGAGATACAAGAGAGTCAAGATACCGTGACAAAATGTGAATGAAGATCTATTTCCAAAAGAGAAGTGAAGTGACGTTTATACGATTTGCCGAAAACAGTAACAAGGAGAAAGAAATATTATCTAAAACTCCTAAGCTACATAGTTTTTTCACGAAAAAGGAAGGTACAGATACAAAGTCGGTTATTGATTGCATTGCCGGGTAATGAGGCGGCATATTTTACGGTACCCCAGGGAAGCACTAAGTGTAAATCCTGCCCTGTGTACAGTACATATTTCCATGAGTTTCCTTGGTAACAACAAATTCATGATTAATTATTATTATAAATATCAGGCAAAATAAACGTTTGGTTTAAATCCCAAATTCTCCTTTTATAATTAATACTTCTCGAGTAAATTTTAGGATTTCTTGGAACCTACACAAGCTTCAAATATTAATGACTATAATATTGGAAAATAGGAAATTTGATCAGATTTTCTATTTTTTCCAAACAACGTCTAGGCTAAGACCTTATCTTATATATAAGGTTTAAAACTATTTTCAGGTTTTTCTTGTTATGTTTAAATAGGTTGGGTCGTTTAATCGAATTTACAATCCAATTTTCTACACTCCATAAATTCAAACGTAATTTTTTTTGTAAACCATTGTGGACGTATAAGTTTTTTTTTTCAAATATAGCAATCATTTCGGACACACCCGTAACATATCCATATGTATAAAATACATATGTTACATTATCCAGCATCCAGTTTTTAATATTTGAACACAACTTCCAGATCGCAGAGAATGGTGTATTTGTGTTTTGATACCCACATACTAACTAATAACGTTTAAGCTATAAACTACATTTGTTGCTATAACTAAAACAGCACATTATACATTACTATATCAAGTTAGTTATAAATGAATTATGAAATTAGATACAATCATTATAACTATTATTATTATTGTCTACACGCAGCACATGTGTTTCCATCTATCTCACAAACTGCATAATACCTGTAATATGTAACAATGTGGCTGTTTACATGCTACAGCTTGATGATTTACAATTTGATCCCATTCACGCGAAATTGGCATAATCCCCCGACCAGTTAGTTCTCTCTTCGGCAATACATTGTACAGAACTCATAGTAATGGAATTGGGTAAATGAAGGAGAGGTAGGTAATCCAGCTATATCTGACTTCATTAGGAACTATTTTAGTATTAACTTAGTTTAATATTTGTTTATTTGTGTATACTTTCGCGTCAACATAACGATGTTTGTCCAAATTCCTTTCGGTTACGTATGACAAACTGTAGAAGACTTTAGCGTATACTCCGACAAATTTCATTGTCATTGAATTTTTAATTAAATTAAATACTGATATGAAAAAATTAACTCGTCAACCAGGAATTGAACCTATTTTTTCATATCAGTATTTAATTTAATTAAAAATTCAATGACAATGAAATTTGTCGGAGTATACGCTAAAGTCTTCTACAGTTTGTCTTACGTAACCGAGATAAATTTGGACAAACATCGTTATGTTGACGCGAAAGTATACACAAATAAACAAATATTAAATAAATAAATAACTTCAACAGAAGTAATACTGTCTAAATAAATAAAAAATAAGAATAATATGAAAAAGTTGGCTATTACGTCACAATCGTCTTTGGTGTAGCGGAAGCATACTGCACTAGATATCCAGAGGCCCGAGGTTCGATTCCTGGTTGACGAGTTAATTTTTTCATATCAGTATTTAATTTAATTAAATATTAACTTAGTGCTTCTATGGGAAACCATAGGTAAGGATAGTCGGCTCCTGATGTAATAATCCGATACCTTACAATTATCTAAATCAGTGATTCTGAACCTTTTTTTTTGTCGCGGCACACTTTTAACGATTTCAAAATTTGACGGCACACAAAGAAAAATATAAGTTTAAAAGTTGTAAAATAAACTAATATGTACTACAAAAACAACAGTACGTTTATTAAGGGGTTAATTAAAAGTTAATAATAAGAATACTTTTAATGAGAAGTTTGAGCTTGATGTGTTTTAATAATTTCATTTATATTTGGTCGTAAAAATGACAATGCTACTCTCTTACCGTCTGCTACATTTAAAAGTGTCGATCTTTTTTTCGTTTTTATGTTGGTTAATACTTTACTATATACATTTCTAAAATTTGGCGGCACACAAAAGAGCCGCGTCACAGTGGTTGAGAATCACTGATCTAAATGATTCTGTATGAATGGGGGGGGGGATGTATTCGTTTGAAGCTTTTGTTTGTCTGGGGTATCATAGCTACCAAATAGATGGACCGCTTTATTTAATTTAATAGCTGGTTTAATTGGAATCAGCTCGTTTGTTAGTTGGTGTAATAAAGGCTATTTAGAGTCGGATAATCAGAATGGTTCTTAGATGAAAACCTGCTCAGTCGTTTAAAGATTATTCGCTCTTTTCGTATTTGGTGTAGGGTGTTAAGCTGGGTTCGTAAGGCAGTATTAACATTGCCAGTTTTTCTGAGAAAAAAAAAGATATCTTGGTATATTCAATCTGAAACCTCAGCTGGAAAATAAAAAGTTTATATAAAAAGAAAATTCTACTGGCAACATGTGTACGATACTTGACAGAAATTCAATTCTACATTTATACGATTTCAACATGAAATTTCATAATAAAATGGTCGACTTTATTAAAAGGTCGATTTGAAACCGACTTCATATCAGGTTCCTGTACAAAATGATAATGTCGCAAAGATTGTCATTATCTTTTTGGTCTGTTTGAATTTTTGAGGTAAAACTACTTTGAGAAAAAAT
Source organism: Nineta flava (assembly GCA_963920215.1). Classification (NCBI taxonomy): domain Eukaryota; kingdom Metazoa; phylum Arthropoda; class Insecta; order Neuroptera; family Chrysopidae; genus Nineta; species Nineta flava. Next base: position 119,792,199 of record OY986041.1, read on the forward strand.
TTCCCACAAAAGTTGGTGAAGAAAAAAGGATTTATGTGTTTTTCTCGTAATTATTTTTTCTTGGATCAGATTCTCGCAGGGTTGCATTGATAAGTGATTGAAGTTCATATAGGTATGTACTATCTATTCTGAAAGTTTCAACCTCTCTAAAATCGGAACCACTTTTTACGATTGCCGCTTAGACTATTAGAAAAGGAACTCTTAGGAAGAAAAGCAGAAGAAAATTTTCTAACACGTAATTCACGTGTGAGAAATATAAAATATTATTAATCTCTCTAGCTAGTGACTGGTAATCTCTTGAGCTTTCTTACCTATTTTAGTAATTACATATGATATGTGTTATGTATTATCAATATGTTGTATCAATTCGTATACATTGTTGTATTACTACGCGCTGTCTATTGTCAATTTATATGTACTATAATGTTAATGTTGTAAATTTTTATGATACAAAACATGTTTTTATTTGTCATAACATTTTAAAAGTTATATACTTATGGCGTATTTTTAACGATTGATTCTGATGATTACAAATATCGTATGCTTTAAAATAAATAAGTACTTTACGTTTTAATAATATTCTTATACTGGAAGAAATGGTTTCAAATGTTTGTGGTTCAAATGTATGTGTATATTAATAGATACATAGATTTCATCCCAGTTCCACTCATCTGTATAATTAAACCACGAACAATCCCTTGACATTTTTGTAGACTTGCAAAAATAATATTATCGATGTTTGTTCCTTAGGTCTATGACATCTGGTAGAAATAATTAGAAACAGAGTAGTTGGACTCAACTGTGATAGTTATAATATGTGTTTATACGGTTATGCAATTGAAATTGGTACTAATGCCCCTTTCCCCGGTACTAATGGTACTGGTACTAATGGCACTCGGTACTAATCTGTGTAGTTAAACCACGAAACATCCCTTGATATTTTTGTAGACTTGGAAAAATATTATTATTGATGTTTGTTCCTTTGGTCTATGACATCTGGTGGAAATAATGAGAAACAGAGTAGTTGGGCTTAACTGTGATTGTTATTTATGTGTGTTTACGGATATGCAATTAAAATAAACAAAATATTATTATTTTCTTATGAAAGTAAGCCCGCCATTTTGGAATATGACTTCATGAGTAACTTTACGAATAGAAAATGGTACTTTAAAGAAAAGAGTTCAATTAACGCACCGATCAAAAATCATTTTGTGGGACTCTGGGTCTCTGTTCCAATGTAGCCTGCTACATCAGTGAACCAAAAAAGGATCTATTTTCCAATTGTGTAAAAATTATGCAATAATAAAAGCTTAATGTCAATGTCAAAAAGTTAAGTTAAAAAAACGTTTCGACTTTTTCCCAGGACAACTATAATTTTTACGAAAAAATTATATTAACAGTTAATTACATTAAAGATGTTTAGTAAGTTTGTAAGCCGAAATGATATGGTTTCACAAGAGTGCCAAACATGTGCCTTTTGTCAGAGATCTTAATATGTCCTGTAAAACTACCTAGGATTTCATTTTAATTCAGCATTTCATTTTTATTTGGAAAACAGACGAAAACCCTTTTGAAAAATCATTGACCATCCAAACTTTTTGCACTTTCGCTGTGAAAAGAACAGTTACTAATTTTACTAACATAAAACATATATTATTTTTAAGATTGATAAAACCTACCTCCGTCGGAAATCACATGTTGAATTTGGAATGGTTTAGTCATCATCTGAGAATTATGCCTAATGTGTCCAAATGAGTAAAAAATTGGTTTAGGTATGAAAAACTCCTGGTTAGTAAGCAAAGATTTTGAGACACCTTGTATTGTCGGCTTTCAATAGTCTCTTTGTACACGTGGCCACAAATTTTATGTTCTTTTTTCAAAATTTTATAGTTGATAATTGTGTTGTGACTTATTCATACGGTTTTGAATAAGAGGTGTTAAAAAATGTATAATGAATAACATTTAATCCACGCATTTTTTCGAAAACCCAATAAATAAGACACATCAATTATAAAATTTTGAAAATAGAACGTTAATTTTGTGGCCCATAGTACAATTCTAGTATTATCAGTTTACTAATGTTCGTACTTCAATTTTGTTTATAAAATATAATGGATTTACCGATTGATAATAAATTATTATTTATACAAGTATGTACTTATGAATAAAAATGTAATAATAATTTAATAATAATAATAATTTTTATGTACTTACTTATTAATTTATGCATATGTATATAACAGAAGTTTTACAACTAACTTAGAAATTTTCATTCCATGACAAACATCTATTTAGGTTCACACTAAATACAAAACAAACAATTTTTATGTAATGACAGCAATTATAAAAGTAAAGAAAGGTTTTTCTATTAACAAATTATTGTTGGAGATAATATCAATATAACTTTTCCTGATATGTTGATAGTAATTTCATCAATACAATTATCATTATTTCCTCTATATAAGTAAAAAAAATTCGTTACGTAGGAGCTGCGTCAACTTAGAGAATTTCCTTAGAATATATACATTACTCTCTAGCGGTCACAATTTTAGTTTGATCAAAATGAAATGTCGTATCTGATATGATTTTGGTATTTGCAAGGCCAATTTAATTAATAAATGGCATAAGTCACGGGAAAAAGGGCTTATACATATGCAACACATCAACCATAAAATACCATAAAGGCACAAATCAACCATCAAATTTTGAAAAGTAAGCACTGCTTCTGTGGCCACGACTATGGGTATAGTCGTGCCGTTTAATCATAATTGTATAGTCATTTTTTGCGTTATTCATTCGGGTTTTGGAAAAATATTTCGAATACAGTTTGATAGCTTTTAAATAAGAAAATAAAATCGTTCCAAAGTTGTAGCCATTTTTGGATGTCAGTAACGTTTTCTGACGACTAGATCTTTAATACAGTTTATAGTTTCTATAGAACCACCTGCAGTAACAAAATTTTGGAAATAAATTTTTAATAAAATATAAATTGACGTTTTGAAACGTCAAAACTTAAAAAAAATTATTATTTGACAAAAATTCTCAATAAGAATTGTTTGAAGCTCGGGCATATCCGTCTTTTTCTGCTAGTGTGTGTATATATATTCTACTTCAATGTTAAATTTAATGAAACTTGTTATAGCTATTTATTATACTTTGTATATTTCTGTTTGAATCAAAAGTGAATTCCTGTGAGTTGTTTACAACAGATTTTTCTTTCTATTAATTCTGAATTAATTCTTAGTCTTCCTCAAAAGTTATTGACTTCTGCACCAAAATTTAATTTTTTTTTGCAGAAATTAATTATTGTGCCCTAATCTTGTCCTAATTATGAAAAGTATGACTGAAAAGTGAAGATAATATTTTTTTCCCCGGATTATCTATACGCTAAAAGTTAAATTGAAAACATCAAATTATTTCCTTAATTAATATGTTGTTTTTGTAAATGAATCTCATCGAAACTTTGACAAATAATACAAAAGGTGTGTTACTTATAACTATTACAATACATATAAAAACTATTTGGACAAAATGGAAACCCGACTTCAAAAATCAAATATTCTATAACAAAAAATGCACTAAAAAGTAAAAAAATAATTGCATATTCGTGTGCCAATTTTAGTTCACCAAAGCAAAAATTTTTAAATATATATGTACAATTATTGTTATTTTTGGAGGCGGTGTCAGCATAGAGAAATTCACATAACTTTTGGACACCGCCTTTAAAAATAACAATAATTGTACATATATACCCTTTAAAAAAAAAAAATTTCTCAGAAATCGGTTATCACATATAAAATGAGGATTTTCCTCGATTTCCCGGGGATTCCCTCATCAGAATGCGATTTGGGACCAATGGGAAACCAAATCCTTTAAAAAATAATCGGTTCATAAATGACGAAGTTTTGAGGTGACACACATGAAAAAAAAATTTTTTTTTTAATAAATAAATAAATAAAAATTGAGAACCATCCTCCTTTTTGAAGTCGGGTTAGTAATGTATATAAAACAAAAACAATAGTTGAGAAGCATGTAATAGTTGTTAATTACGGAAGAGATGGTGTACATAGTACATAGTACACACTACAATCACACATTAGAAAGAGTCAATTATTGGAATCGACGAGGAAAGGTCAAGTCAAGTATCGACAAAGCAAACCAAACCACACATATACAATTACACACAGGTTGTCTCATTTTAAACAATGCTGCATTTGAAATTTAATTTCAAATTTTGCTCAAATTCCTAGAACAATTATATTTGTATTTTATAAATACATATTTCGACAACAAAGTAGTCATCATCTGTATGCATTAGCTAATCGTAACTATCTCCGGGATATGTGAGACACGCACCAAATAAGCAACGAGTAACGTATCTTTAGCTAATTCATACTGATGATGACTACTTTGTAGTCGAAATACGAATTTATAAAATACAAATAATTGTTCTAGGAATTGGGGCAAAATTTAAAATTTTACTTTCAAAAAAACACTAGAGTTCTCTTTGATTATCTTAATAATCTTTATAATGAATGCAATTGAATATGTCTTCGGGACTGTGGGAAAAATTCACACGAATAAAAATGATTTTATTCGAATGGGGATATTGATTGTCACTCTGACCATGGCGTTCAAATTTATTTGAAGATTAACTTGCGTTAAGTGACTAACGTTAACTTAATTTGTCATTTAAGAAATATGTCTGGACATTGATAATAGTCTTTGACATCAAATGTTTGATATGAAAAATCATACTCAACTAGGATGGACATCGAACCCACGACCTTTGGCTTTCTAGACTAACGCTCTGCCTCTGAACTACCTGAGATGTGATGGTAGTCGAATGAATATCATTTCTCACTATGTTTACTATTTACATATCTTTTAATTTTTATTTTTTTTTTGTAAACTATCCTGATAGCTGAGGAAAAAGACGTTAAAATTGGGTAATAAAGTCTATTTTGGGTATAATTAATTTTATAGCCGTATTAAAATTCTGTTTTAAGGATTACATTTGTTGAGAAACATTTCCTTAGAAAAAATTTGACACAAATAAAAAGATTTTATTTTTGGTTAATGAATAGGAATTAATCGTGTTTTTTTTGTAAAAATAAATGAAAAATGGTTAAACATACAAAACAGACAGAAAAACGAATGATTCCTATTCATTGACCAAAAAATAACTTCTGAATTCTGAGGACCTTATTTCTCGAAAAAAATGCAACCTCATCATTGAAAATCCATTTTTCAAAACGACTTTAAAATGATTCATTTTTAACCCATTAGACTTTATTTCTCACTTTCAATGCTTTTTTTTATCTCAGATATCCGATTCCGTTAAAAAATATCCGTTACCAATTAATAAACACAAGTTTATTAATTGGTAAATATTTAACCTTAAAGTAACCAAGGTCAAAGTCAAGTTTAACACCTTGGTTTCAAACACCTTTCCTCCGAGTCAATTTTTTCAAAAAACGGTGTCTTGAATAAATATTAAGGTGTATTGTTTAAAAGAAGGACAGCCTGTATATATACACAACAATATATAATATGAGAACAACCAAATAGGAAGAAAATATCTATCTATTAATGTGGTTACCCGAGCTCGTAACAACATCGTATGTATGTAATCCAATATGCAATAGGCAGTACTTCATTGAAATAATAATAATAACAATAATAATAATAATGATGATGAGAATAAGAGAAAAACAAGAATTGAGTATAAAAACGGATTGGAAAAAAACACAACAAATCTTTAAACGACGAATGTTACAAAGTATTTGTTGGCTTTGGTATATCTATCTGGTCATGTTATTTTATATGATCCGTAGATCAGTTGTGTGGTGGTTTAATTGAAACTTTTTTTAATTGTGGATCAACTAAAGCTTAAGGACGATCGAAAGAGAAAAAAAATGCAAAGAAGTTCCTGTTAATTAAATATGTTATAAAAAAAGTCAATACAAATTCATTGGTATGCTTTAAAATGTTAGTTCAAATGAATTTTTTCGTTTTTTTCTTTCGATATTGATCATACTTTCAACATTGGGTCTTATGGAGAAACTACAAATTTAATCTTCATAATCGAATAAAACATAGTTTAAAATGCAGAGAAGTTTTTATAAAACTATGTAAATTGTTATTAAATAAACATAGATTTATTTGAGCCAAAGATGAAGGTATGTTCAAATGTAGATTTTATCATTTTAGAGAATCAAAACACAAGACGCCACGAGTATTATTTTTTACCAAATAACCATAGAATATTTAAATATAGTTTCAACGTATACATTAAATCTGTAATGACTCTTTCGAAGGTCCTTCATTGGATTGGTTCTGCAACTTAATTTCATTCAATAATTTTATTTTCATGTATCCAATTCAATAACTCGCGTTTCCGTGTGGGGAATTCCAACATCTTGTGGCAGAAAATAGGGTTAGTTGTAGACTAAAACTCTATATTTCTTATATCAAGATTTGGGAAATAAAAATCTTGAATTTTTATCTTAATATTAGAAAAATGAAAAATTTGTAAAAAGCAAAGTTGTAGTAAATGCATTTTACTACAATTCATTACTTGACCATATTTTTTGTAACTCTAATATTTACAAAAATATTTGCAATTTGAATCCATTAGCCATTATAATGAATATCACCATGGTTACTTGTATTTTTAAGCTTTTATTTCCATTTTCACTTATCCTACGGAGTTGAATTTTTATATGTTGGTTCAGTTTCGATGACTATGCATTTTTATGGTAAGCATGCCCAGAATCGACAAGGGGAGGGGGGGGTCAAGAGGGAGAGGGAAACACAAAATTTGGTATATCTATCTTAATATTGAAAAAATCGAAAAACACATAAGAAGTAAAGTTGTAGAAAATTTGTTTTTACTATAAAAAGCTTGTTGTCAATAATGTTTTTTTTTACATTAATTGATTTCTAATGTTATTTAAATGAATATTCTAGAAAGAATGTCGTAAATCAGTACAGTCAGGTGCGTGAAAGGGTAAAATTCAATAAAAAAGGGGAATGTCTGGAGAAATACTAAATATGGAATTTTTCTGTTAATATTTGTTAAATGGAAAATTTAATCATTACTAAATCGGTAGAAAATTTAAATATTTGTAGCAATTAACTTTTGCATCTTATTTTGAGATAGTTCACCTCATACATCAGTTTTATATCCTGAAATATGTCATAATAGTTCATGCTTGACAGAATAATTATTATTATTCTGTCACCGCGTCACAAGATATACTTAGATGGGTATTTTTAAAGAATCAAGTTGTGTTTAGTTGTGTTAACAGTGGTTTTTGTTAGTAATACAGACATACGGACGGAGTCAACAGAATCCAGAGTCAGTTGTCTTCGTCGATTGTAATAAGTACTGACTCTCTAAGTTCTCGATATGATTGTATTAAACTGATAGACTTTATAGTACTTACCTACTCATGTTGTACATTATAAAACTGTAAATATAATAAGAAGTATAATGAAGAAGTTTAAGTTTGAGTGTAACTGACTGACTCTATTCTATATCAATGAATTTATACTAAAAATCTACTTTTAATTTGTTTTTAGTGATGATGTTATAAAATTATGAATGATTCTATTATCGCAATTTCAGTCACGAATTTATATTGTCATATTTAGCTGTGCCTGTATCCAATGAACATTTAAAGTATTTTAACACATGTTGGATATTGAAGAGAGGATTCCACAAGTAGATCTGGAATCTTAATCTACAAACATTAAATAAAAATACAATTTATTGGAATTTGAAACGAAACGTTTGTTTTACCTGATAAATAATCAATACATTATACAAAGTTTGAGACTATTTCATAATTTTTTACCCCGAAAAGTCACTTTGAATAATTGCTTTTTTGTGAAAATAGAAAAAAATATGCCCTACAAAAAAGCAATTATTCAATGTGATTTTTCGGGGTAAAAAATTATGAAATCGTCTCAAACTTTTAATAGCTTGCAAATACAACTCTTCCAGAAAAAAATAAGCCCCAGAACGTTTTTCTACGACCTCCCGTTGGGCAACAATGGCCAATTTCAAAAACGAAAAAATATTTTTCAATTCTGCAAAAACGTACTTATTCTGTTTCTTGAAATCTACCTTTGTGGTAAATTTTAAATTAAAAAAATACTCAAATTTGAAAAAGTTATGGTAAAAACAAGAAATGGCATTTTTCGACGGTTTTTTCGAGATATCTCGAAAAATAATGTATCGATTCGAACTCAACAAATTTTAATCGAAAGGTCTTTTTATTACCTACAACTTTCTCATTTACCTTTTTTTCCATTGGAGTTGTAGTTTTTTTTAATTTACAAAAAACTGTTTTTTCGGACCTAATTTTTTAGGTTAACTTCGCCATTTCGGATCGAGTTACTCCACACAGCAACTTTTCTTAGAAATTTTTTTCCTACACCACAGTAGTTTTTATTTTTGGGTTCGAGTTTTAGGGTAGCTGCTTATATATTAATTGGACTGTATAGAGACCTCAACATGCCACTCGTGAAGCAGATTGAACTATTTATTTACAGTTCTGTAATCGAAGTCGAAATAACGTATTCTACAATTCTAAATTTCTAGTAATAATTTGTTTTATTTAATCAAGTGACGTCATATAATATGCACAGACCAACATCGCTATCAAATTTATAAAAATGTTGTCTGGTCGCTTGGCCTAATTATTTTATGTATCCATAGAAATTAAGATTAATATATAGTCTTATAGTCTGGTTAAACAAACATTCTGTCTTTTTTTAATGAGGTCGATGAACCTGTATATAAATACAGCTCAATACTCGAAAGCTATGCGTTTCTGGGTATTGTACCCATGATGACTTTTTATCAGAATTACTTATAGTATATCATATTAAATTTTTAGCTTATTTGACCGGGATCCAATTTCCATAAGATTTGGGCAGGGTTCTTTGTTAAAGATATTCCAAATATATCATAATAGGGAATATGCATGAAAATTTTTTTTCACTTGAATTGAAGCCTGACAAATATCAAGGTAAAATTACTTTTTAAATAACTTTAAAAATAAGCGAGATATGAATGATTGAAATTCCCGATTAGGCAAAGAGGGCGATAGCCCTCTTGATATATTATGTGACGTCATATTACACTTTCACCATTTAAAATACACGTAAAACTCCGTTTTTAGTATTTTTGCAAGAAAGAGACAGAAAATAATCTTTAAAAGCTTATAGCTTCCTTGATATTTGTCGGATTTTAATTTCGTTTTTAAATATTATTACAGTATTAATAGTATTTTCATATTCTGAAAATAAATGTGAAAAAAAATTTGCATGCATATTCCCTATTATTTATATATTGTTTCGCTATATAGAATCATTCAATTATTCTCTGCTTTAAATTGCTAACAAACAAATTATGAACATTTTCAAATAGGATATTACTATTTATGTACAAAATATGTACACTTGTTATGATTATTATTCTTTTACTACAAATAGATATCAGATATTAGAGATGAATGTGCTTATTACATTCCATTTACACGGTACTTAGAGATCGATAGATGCATACATAATATCATTAATATATTGTCTATGTCTAATACGTCTATCAATATCTATGATAAACAAATTAAATTATGTATGAATGAGAACAATTTCTATAAATCATATCCTAGACACTAAAAACAGTATGAGAAAGTGTGAAAATTTGAAAGTTTGTTTATGTGATGTAACCCATTTATTCCCGGAATTGATTTGATTCGTATCAAAAGATACAATGAGCTCTTAATTATGTCAAAATGTATGGTTTTTGATGAACTGTGAATTATAATAATTCACAATAAATATAGGCTGGCCCAAAAGTCATCACCTCATTTGTATTGATTTAAACTAATAGATTTTTTTTTTTTTTTTGCTCAGATAATTTAAGATAAACTCATAAATTTTTGAACAATTATACTCCACAACAACGTGCTGCAATATTTTTGATATACCGTGATTTTTTTCCCATGGGAAAATTTAATACGTATCCTAACAACAAAATCAAAAAAACATTTCTATTTAACAAATTTTTTACTTTTTCTCCCATGGGTAAAAAAATCTACTTTTTCTAGAGAAAAAGTACTACTTTAGTACCTATTTGGAGGGAGTAAAATTGTCATTTTTGTCCCGAAAGTGCAAAAAATTATTTTTTTATTTTATGCAAACTTTTCAAGAAAAATAACAACTTCTAGAGTCATCGATTTGAATGGAAATTAGTTTATAAGCTTGAAATATCCTTGAAAATTCATTGATTTGAAACTTTTCAAGGAAAATAACAACTTCTAGAGTCATCGATTTGAATGGAAATTAGTTTATAAGCTTGACAATTCATTGATTTTCTTACAACTGTCTATAAAAATAAAAACAGAGTTTGATATTTTCTGAGCATAGAAAATAATATCTAGAGAGATTTTAATAAATACAGAAAAAGAAATTTACATAAGAAATTTTCACTACTAAAATTCCTCTACTCTACGTTGTTGATTATAATAATATGTTAAATAATTTCAAAGTAAAAGAAAGCAAACAAATAGAAGAAATTTAACGAATACACTTTTATAGTATTGCCGCGAGATGAGAAAATAATCATGTCTTTATAGTCTCGCATCGAATTGTGTTGGTTTATTCTCGTTTAATGTTTAGAAAAAAAAGTATTCTCACTCTTGACGAGAATCCCGTTTAGTCTATCTCGTCTCGACACTAGCGTCAATTATTACAAGCTTTTATTTAACTTGCAATGTATGTTCGGGTCAAATATTGCAAGCTGAATTAGAATCATTTCCTCTTATCCTACGGAGTTTAATTTTTACATGTTGGTTCAGTTCCGATCGGTGAACGAAATTAATGAAATCGTTGACATGGCATTTCATTAATTGTCGGGGATCTAATTTTTTTAAGGGCTAAAATTGGGCACATTATTTTTAACATATAAAAGGCATACTTTTCCAAAGTTTAAAAAAAATTGAAGTAATTTTTAGACTTTTTATTTTAATTTATAATTTTTGCGTTTTTCGAACTTTGGGAATTTTTTTCTCGAATTCTAAACCGAAATTAATGTTTGTGTGCTCATTTGTTTTCTTTTTTATATAGATTCGAGTAATATTCTATGTCATTTTTAATATTTTTAGTTTTTAAAAAGATATTAAGAAAAAACGCTTTTTTGTTATAATTCAATTTTGCCCCTGTTCCGTCACGAATCGGACCGTAAAAATGTAGGGTCATATTCAGGACGTCAAGATGAATCGATTAAAAAAAATTATGGTTCCGAGCAACCTGCCTGAAACCGGATTTTTGAAGCAAATTTGACTCTAATATACCTCTTGTCTCAATTTTCGTGTCGCCTCGAAATGCTTGTTTCTCGCTACCACACTACATTTTCACCTTTTCCACTTACTTCCACAAATATTACCGTTTTTTTTCTCGCTACAAAGTAAAAAAAATTGTCTGTTATACTGATGAAAAAATGTAATAATAAAGCTGACAATATTTTTTTCTCTTCTGAATACCTACCACGATTCACGCGATACACATAGCAGCAGCTAACGTTTTTTTAATGAAAAAACACACACGTCACGGCGCGAACGGATCAGACGAGGACAGATAAACATTTGAAGGGAGGAAAAGTATAACAGAAAAAATAAGCATTTCATAAGGACTTAAGGTGTGACTGTTATGTAGGTATGTATGTATGGATGTATGCTTAGAGATGAGATGACAATGTATATATACAACGATGGCTTATACCTTTACTATCTTATCTCGTATAAATATGAACGCAATATCATCTTTTTTTTGTACAGATGGTTTGATGAATATTGAAAGGGTAATTGCGATTTAATTTAAATACTTTCATTTCATTTATGCAACTATGGTTGTGCGAAGAAAATTCAATTTAATGACAGGTTCTTCAAAATTTGACAGCTTATTATTTCAATAATAAAGAATATCCTGTCAAAATTTGAAGTTGATCCTGTTTTTAGTTTTTGAGTAAAAAAATATTAAAGTTTAACGATTTTTAAGAGATTTTTACATAGGTTAAATGGACTCGTCGGTAAAAATATGAATACAAAAATCTATATCTCGACAACCAGAATTGCCAGTGTTATGAAAAATTATCATAACTATCAAAGTCTTATAAATACCTGGACAAAATTTCAAATTAATCTTGTTTTTTGTTTCTGAGATGTTAAATTTGTAGATCGAAAAATGTTCTAAATCTAGTTAAATTTTTATTTTTAGTTTTATTTATTTTTAATTATTTTTATCTAGTTTTATTTTTAGTTATATTTAATTTTATATAGTTTTATCACCATGCAACTTTTTTGAAATACATAAAAACATATTTCTAATTATTAAAAATCGGATATATACCATCTTTGTATTATTTCATGCCTCCGCTTCTAAGTTTTTAGAGTATAACTCGTAAACTGATCCCCAAATCGTCAAATGAATACGATTTTCGTATTTTTGGGGCCCAATTTATCTTGTATAGTGAATTTCATTGAATTCGTGGACAAAAAATATTTTTCGATTTATGCGATTTTTTTAAGGTACACCCATTAGAAAAAATCGAATAAATGACCAAAAATTTTTTGTCATCGATATTAACGAAAATTAGTTTATACGGTAAACTGGGCCCAAAAAACACAAAAATCTACTTGGTTTGACGATTTGACGGATCGTTTTGGAGATATTCCCTCTTTGTTCTATTGCCTACTTTCATTTACACGATTTTAGACTATACCTCGTAAACCGCTCACCAAATCGACAAATAAATACAATTTTCGTATTTTTGGGATCCAATTTACCTTGTTTAGTGAATTTTATTGAAATAAGTGACAAAAAATATTTTTCGATTTTATGTCATTTTGTGATGGGAATATCCTTAGAAAAAATCGAAAAATTTATAAAAAAATTTTTGTCATCGATTTAAATAAAAATTAATTTACAAGTAAAAATGGATCTAACAACTACAAAAATCTACTTGGTTTTACGTTTTGGTAGATAGTTTTCGAGATATGCCAACTTTATTAGATTTTATGCCGCTTTTTATACAATTTAAAACGATATCTCATCGAATAGATCCTATTTCGATCTCTTGAGTTAATTTTTCCACTTTTTTAGCTCGATTTTTGCATATCTACATCTAAAGACGAACTCCAGATGAATTTCGGCATAGTTCCTATCATAGTCGGCTGCAGCCGCATATCCTACCAATTCCTAGTCTATACACAAAAATTCCTTCCACTCCACTCACATCCTCACATCCTTAGACCCTTATGGCCGATGTGTAGCCCGTCCAAGGCAGCCTTTACAATCTATCTATCTAAAACATTAGATCTCTACAACGAGTGGACTCTGCGAGAGCATACAAGAGGCGTTAAAGATTATTTCCCCCCAATATTTTTCAAAAACTCTCGGTATAACGAAAGACGAACAAACGCACTATACTTTCAATAGCAAATAGTAGAGTGCGAGTATGTTGGTTTTTGCTGGTTGCTAAGCAACATTAACGACGTTCGAATGGATGATTCTGAAGTCTGTTGTTGTATCTACGTGTATAGTTACGTGTACATATATACATAGGTGGATAGATAGATAGCTAGATAGATAGATAGATACCTTCTTCTTCATATTGTATGTATAATGTCTATCGTTTTGTGTATCGTTCGTTCGTATAGAAAGATATATAAAAAACAGTCACTTTGTTCAAACAAGTAACGTGCATTATTATTTAATGTTGTTGAAATATAACGCAAACATACACTCACTCTCATCACTACTAGAGAAGTGTAGTCAGTCACTAGAGGTAGTACTCGTTACTAACAGACGACGGCAGATCATTTAGAATGTGCAAATATTTTTGTAGTAAAACAGTTAGCTTTTAGAGAGGTAAGGTAGTTGTCTTTACTAATTTGTTGAACACGTTTTTCAATTAGCTATTATTTTAACGTTGTGAAATTAATTTGATATCGTAATGCTAGTCGATGGTAGTTCATTGCCAAGTTTTAAGTTGCACTGCTATTCTTTGCCCGAATTGATTTTCAGTTATTTCCGTACGTCCATACCTCAGTTCTAGGGTATGTAGTAGAATTATTGGACATGAGGTCGAAGCCTGGCAAGTACACCTATCTACGCTATTTTTACCACGCCCTAAGAATACATATCATCAACTTTTCGCTTCCCCTTTTCGTTTCCTCCAGCTTTATGGTTGGTACTGATCTTAACTGACCTCTTTACAAATGACCTTGACTGAGTTCCACTCGGTACGGCTATACATCAGCTTTAGTTGACAGGAGGCCCACGTCTGGCAAGTATACCTTTCTGGTATACCGAAGAACCCATTTCCTTGGCATTTTTCGATTTTCTGTTTCGTTTCCTCTACGGCCGTTATTGACCGATCGCTTCACGTAAGACAAGACAAATCTCCGATTTATTTACTTTAGGTTTCTCTAGGTGAGGCGTCTCATTCTAGGTCCTTAATAGCATTGTGTTGAAAGTAGATGGGTATATCTTCCGCCCCTTGCAGACCGGCAAAGCTGTAATGGAGCGTTGTCCTTCAATCACTTGAGGGATAGATGCCTTTTGATTCTGCAATTATCAGTAAGACCTCAACCAGAAAGTTAATGTGATTTGGGTTCTCACCAATGATCCAGGTTGAACTTGAGACATTATATACAACTATCATTTGTTTGATACCTCTGCTACCTGCTGTTCATTTCCTAGTCAAATTCCGGGCTATAATATAGTTTCAATTTAATCGTAATTCGGGATGTTGAGCTTCTAGTCATGAACTATCCTAACGTCAAGTTTTTACCTGAAATTGATATGGAGAGATTAAACATTTTGTTAATTTTGTAGGTGATTTAGTCAATGATCATCAAAATTTCTAGCATACCTCATTTTAAGAAGATCGAGGAAGCTCACTTCCAGAAGAGCTATCAAGTAAAGGAAAACATCTGCTTATATAACGAAAAATTTTAATAAACTTTCGTTAATTTTGTAGCTATAATAGACAGTTTCAACTAATAGACATAGATAATCTCCAAAAAAGCGTTTTAGTATATTACGTTGGCCAAATAATTTAAGACTTCTAAGGCTAACTCATATCTAAAATCAAATTCAGACGGCTTATAAAATTGCTGACCCCAATAATGAAAATATTCCGATAAATCAAATTCAATCAGAAATGTAAAAAGACGCAAGTTTTCGAATAGTTTCTGACAAAAGTAGTAATATCTGCAAGAGGGCTTACTTATTGAATATGGTTTCTTTCTTTTCTATAGTTTAACGAACTTTTTTACATATTTTATAAGCTAGCCACTTTTATAGGGAACCCTGAAAATGTTAACTAATCAAAATTGTTAGGGACATCTGTAAGAACTAGAAAAATATTAGGGAGTTGTTTAATTGTTTGAAAGAAAACTGTAGCATTTCAATTTGCTGGAAAGATGTAGCGTGTCAATTTGCAATTCCAGTATAAAATCTTCGAATGCAATCGTGTTTATAATTTCTATTTAAGCTAATAGGTACAGTGCTCCTTTTATTAATGCTGTAGACGAAAGAATCCTCTAAATACTTATTGTCATATCTCTACAGAAATATACTAAATTTTTTCAAGAGCTTTTATATTTTTTGTCAATATGTAAAAAATCAAATTGTGAGGGAAGTTATGACCACACTCTCTTTACCTTAATTTAAAAACAATGAAAATTGCATTATTATGAAAATTACCGTCCAAGAATGTGCTTCAATTCTTAACTGTTCTTGTACTTTTGAAGATTTATCTTATACTAGCTGAATTCCCCGGCGTTGTCCGTAGAAAGTCACTCTTTTTTCTTGGGCGTTGAAAAAGGAATGCCGCTTTTCGATTCGATAGTGTCTATTGAATTATTAAACTTTTTAATTTTTCCCGGCGCTTCCGCTAATGCCTTTTTACTTCCCAGAACCTCCACCAAATTAATAACTTGATTACAGAGCCACCTGTCGGATTCTTGCAGACCTATGGAGCATCGTATCGACAAAGCAATATGATCTGAATCGATCAAGTCGTTCAGAAGTTGTCTGAGAAACGCACCAACGATGATATATATAAAAGCTTTCGGTTAATTTTTTTTTTTTTTGAATATTGTTTCTTTAATTTTTTGTCGATACGTGAAACATGAAATTGTGAGGAAAGTTATGGACACGTTTCACGACAATTTAAAAAATAATGGTTTATGAAAATTGCAATATTATAAAAATTACCGCCTGAAAATGTGCATCAAGTCTTTATTGTTTTTGAAGATTTATATTACATTTCTGTACAGGAGTTTTGTGTTTTTATAAATTGTAAAATATGATAATCATTTTGGAAAATTGTCAAATACAAACAACATGGTAGTACACTTAAATAAAAATTTTCCATCAAGTGTGTCAAATGAAAAAGAACGTCAACTCGGTGTTTATATACCGGGTGAGTCATTTTAATTCATCCAGTTAAATATCTCCAAAAATTAGCGTAATCGAAAGTATGTTTGAAACAAAAGTTGCAGGGCTTAGAGCGGGAAACATAATGCAATAATTATATTTTTGTTCCACGCTTACGTGCCGCGTGCTATAACATATCTTTTAAACGGTGCAAAATATTGAAAATTTTTTAACACAAAAGATGTTTATCTCTTAAAAACAAACAACCTTTATTTGAAATGTTTTTCATACATCCCATAGTTTTGGTGTAAATGTGGCATGCATTGTTCTGGTGTATCCAATATTTCTGGTGTAGATACAAAGTTTATACAACATTTTCGACCCCCGTATTTAAAATAATCATATCTATAGGTTTTTTTCGATTCTGACATAATAAATAATTTGGTCCGCAGAACTAAATTTAAAATTTTACGAAACAATTCCACCGTCCTAACACAAGAGATTGGCAACGTTGAACAAAATAAATGGTGCAAACTAATATACTTCCGCCCATGCACAAATAAAATCACTAGAGAATTAAGAGATCATAACCGAAAAACAGAACAGAAAATTAAACAGTTACTGGGCAACCCTAATTATTAATGAAAAACAATCGGGCATATATAGTGTCAGTTTTCAAAACTGTTCGAAAATTTATGTTGGTCAAAATCGTTGCCAAATCGGAACTCGAATCAAAGAACATCTGACTCATGTGAAATTTGGGAGCACCGAAATATCGTGTATAGCTGCGAACGTTATTGAGAACAATCACAAAATTGACAAATCGAATTTAAAACTACAAAACCCCCACAGAATTAGATGCATACGAAAGTATCTACATACACAAATTAAGAAAACAGATAATGAATTTAGACAATGGTCCAATTCCAAAATTAAACTATATTGAAAATTTTGTACCTGAATATCAAGGTTAGCTTCGATCAAAAAATAGGGCTAGTTATCCAGAGAGGCGGTATCGGTGGACCTCGGTTTCAATTTTTTCATATCATTCACAGTATGAAAACTTTCTTGTCAACCTCAACTGAGGTCAGAGTCTGAGGTTCGAGTTCCTGGTGTATGAGATCATTTTTTCATATCAATATTTAATTAAAAGTTCAATGACATGCTTGTCTATAAAGTATACACCATCGCTTTTATGCGCTGTCTTACGTAACCTTAATGGAAATTGACATTAGTATGGTATTGTATCGCCTAATAAGTATAAACAAATAATAATATGTTTCAAACAAACTTTTGTTTCAAACATATTTCTCGATTCCGCTTCATTTTCGTGAACTGGATGAATTAAAATGACTCATCCTGTATACACTGTACAGACAAAATAGAATATTGTTCTTTATATTTTTGTACAAAGTAAAAAATAAAAGTAAAAAAGAATTGAGAAAATACAACTCGACATTGGTACTATTATCGTCAAGTACAAAACATAAAATTATTTATACAGTTTCCACGAAGGATTTCCATTTTTATCAACATGCTGCTTCTTTCTTCTTCTTCTGCTGTTTGTCTACTAATATTTGTATTAGGTGAATTCAAGTATAAATCTTCTTTAGATGTTAGGTATCTCTGTAGTAGGTAGTTATTGTTGTATATAGAATATAAAGGTTTCCAAAATGAGTTTGTTTATTTTCTTAAATTCATTAGTTTTCTGTATGCTAAAGGCAGTTTGCAGTCTTACTAAAATAGATTCACAAAATTCTTTAAAATATGAGGTGGTGCCCTGAATTAAAATTTAAAAATTCGTTACGCAGGATCTGCTTTGTTTTTAAAAATAAAAATTGTTTTTTACAATATTAAATTGTAAACCAACTCTTAAGTAAAAAATTTTGTAAAACATTTTTTTACAATATTAAATTGTGGAGGTGTTGGGTTGGGTTAAGGGTCAAGGACGAAAGGGACTTTTACCTCCTTGGAATCACTTCCTATGGTCTTTCCCAAACATTTCCACTTTTACTGGGGGGAGGGGGTTAAAACGAATAAGATCCCTAATTCACAATTTTTTTCACTATAACAAACATGGGACTGCACTGATAATACCCTTACATTTTGCATTTTTATATAAAATAATGCAAAAATAAATTAATGATGTCCAGATTACGTTGTTAAAGAATTTTTGAATAATATTTTTAGTTATATTTGCATATCGCAAAATTCATAAACAAATATATTTTTTTTATATTTGGTTTTGTTTTATTTTATTTTATTTTCTTAACAAAACCAAAAATATTTTTTTTGTGTATATTATTTAAGGAATTTTTTTCAAGATGAATAATCCAATGTGGGATTCTTTTCTCTGTAAACATGTTCACGAAATTGTTACAAAAAATGCATATCAATGAGTGTGCATCATAAGAGAGTATTGTTTTTGTATGCGCAATATTGCAGATAATATAATAATACAATATTTCATGTAAATACAGACTGTTTCGATAAACATTATTATTACTTTTATTATTATTATTAAGGTTGATCGGACAGTTCAGTACATTTCATAATAAACAGAAACACTCTTTTTAACAGAAAATAAACATTTTAATCTGTAAATTAATTATTTAAATTTAGATAGCATCTAATATCACTAGTAATCGGAGTTATGTAATTATCTAATTACTTAAATTAATGAATAATCGTTTTTGGACGATTACTTTGACGATTTGACGAAAAATTTGTGAATTTTTTATCTATTTAATTAAGATATTTACAAAACTCTTCGTCAGATTATTTTCTTTTAAATTTTAACGTAATGTACGAGATTTAATTTATAAAATTAGAAATTTTTTACTTTTTAATCTATAGAAGGTGGAGCAACATTATCAAAAATGTATGCGTTCATTCAATATTTGCTATTCACAACATGTTAAAATTCCAATTTTTAATGATTAATTACATGAACACCCTTCGTCAGATTTTGTTCAAACAATTCTTTTATTCGTGTGAGTTAACAATTAATAACATATCAAAAATTTAGATTTTTATCTATAAATTGCCGAATTTATTCATACATGTGTCAGATCAACCTTCAGAAAGGATAAAGATTATTAAAATAATCAAAGAGAACTCCAGGTTTTTTCAAATTATATTTCAAATTTTGCCCCTATTCCTAGAACATTTGTTTGTATTTTATAAATACGTATTTCGACTACAATGTAGTCATCATCAGTATGAATTAGCTAATCGTAACTATCTCTGGTATATGGATTCAGAGATATGTTGCTTGTTGATAATTTGTGTTGCTAATGGGTGAGACACGCACCAAATTAGCAACGAGCAACATATCTCTGAATCCATATCCCAGAGATAATAGTTACGATTAGCTAATTCATACTGATTGTAGTCGAAATACGTATTTATAAAATACAAACAAATGTTCTAGGAATAGGGGCAAAATTTGAAATATCATTTCTTAAGTAAGGAACATTTTGCTAAATTCGAATTCTATAGTTCGTTTCGTAACATTTTGATATATCTCCCTTGGAACCTTTAATGTCTGATTATTTAGAATACATACTGTATATTCAAAATATTGAATTTTAAAGCATTGTCTCTATAGAGTATACAGTCAGTTTAGTTTAGTACATACAATGTATGTGTTAGTAATCTTTGATATAATAAATAAATGTATGCAATGCGTACCACCACCGACCGTATGCATGCATGCATTCACCATTCTACCCAACCAAAACACAACACATTGGCAATGCATGAACGTATTACTATGATTATTATTATTATTATGATTATTATCATCATGGTAACAATTCATGTATGTTGTATGATATAAGTTTATATTATATATGTATGTTATATATTATGTATTATATATAGATGTATACGAAATATACCCATAAGACTCATCCACATCGTATTATTCTTCAAAGGTCTCAGGTTACATTAACAAATGAACCATGTATTAGATAGGGATATAAGTATTTTGTCAAGTTATAAGCAAGCAGGAGCTACACAGCTACCAACTACCACATCATCATACCATCTTGTCTGCACTTTCATACAAAATATGTTTATGTATTATACAGGATGTTCTGAAATTCATTGAGGAAAACTATATCACGGTGTAAAGCTGCAAAAAACAAACAAAAAAGTTCAATAAAGTTTTTCGATTTGACGCTTAGTTTTTGAGATATAATTAACTAAACATTAATAAATTCAACCATTTCATGGGTGTCGCTACACTTATTGAGAAATCGATTGTCGCTAATCTAGCATGGCCGCCCTACTCCACTACTGTGGCT
Source organism: Nineta flava (assembly GCA_963920215.1). Classification (NCBI taxonomy): domain Eukaryota; kingdom Metazoa; phylum Arthropoda; class Insecta; order Neuroptera; family Chrysopidae; genus Nineta; species Nineta flava. The sequence goes on from OY986041.1 coordinate 119,812,970, forward strand.
CCACCTCCTTACACTATGCGCTCTGTGATTGGTGCAGTAGTGTAGCGACATTCGCAAAAATTAAAATGTGATTAGTTTAATTAACTATAATAATAAATATAATTAATAATTAATTTATTATTAATGTTTAATGAATTATATCTCAAAAACTAAGCGTCATATCGAAAAACTTTATTAAACTTTTTTGTTTGTTTTTTGCAGCCTTACACCGTGGCATAGTTTTCCTCAATGAATTTCAGAACATCCTATGTATATATATTTGTTAATAATAATTTATAGTCCAGTTATTTCGGATCAGTTAATGATGTAGAAAACATGATGAATACGTCGTCAAAAAATGATGAAGATTCTTTAAGTTAGTAGGGTCACGCAAGCAAAATGTTAAGAAATTTTCTAAACTTAAAATATTAAGTCAGTAAATGCATGATGCCCACGCTGTTAAAATTTGAAAACAATTGACCTCATCTAACATGAGATAATTTCAATTAAAAATGACATTTTTTGTACAGGTAGCATGGGAAAAGCGTGGGAAAATGACAGATTTTGTTTTTTTTCTTTGAAAGAATGTTACCGTTTTGACGAAAAACTAGTATATTGAAGAATAATATATTTTGAACAATTACAAAAAAAAAAAAATTATTCACCTCTTATTTTTAATAAAAAATTAAAATAAATAACATGTTGAGGAAACTATTTTCGTTAGTCTTGGCCTAAGAGAGTCTTTCTTGGCCAAATACTCTTGTAATTCTTTGTCAAGAAAATGAAATTCTTGTTAAAAAAGATGCATTTTTCTTATTTAAAAAAATAAAAAACTCAAGAAGAGAAAGTTTATGCAGCTTCTTTATACATCTTTTAACTGAAGTATATTATTACTCCTTTAAAAAGTTTCATTGGTTTGGATTCAACAAATGTTTATTGTAGTCCGAAATTTTACCATCTTGGTCCAAAGAATTCATCATTTCAATTTAAAAATTTCGAGACTGTTGAGTCAAGAATTTTTACTTAAGATAATTTTCTCAAGTCAAAACCATAAATAATTATTTTTTACCGACGCAAAGAATGAGGTACTCAATTCAACCTGTATATTTTCTTATCTATACTAATATTATAAAGAGGAAAGATTTGATTGTTTGTTTGCATTGAAGTGGCTCCGAAACTACTGGACCGATTAAAAAAATTATTTCACCGTTGGGAAGCTACACTATCCCCGGGTGACATAGGCTATATTATATTTTCAAAAAAAATAGGGAAACTCCAATAATGTAACCCGAGGTGTAAAAAGGTGGGGGTTCTGGGAAGCCAAATAACATTTTAATTCTGATAGCGGAAGTGCCGGTAAAAATTAATAAAGTTGAATGTACGCTATCGACACCAAAAGTGCCGGAGCAAATCTTGGAGATCCACGGGTAACGTCGGGGAATTCAGCTAGTACCAAATATAATATTATCTTCCCTATATATGATATTTTGAAATTCTTGATTGAATAAAATTTTCTTACTGCAAGAAATTAATTCTATCATGCGAAAACTTGTATGCCCCTATCACATTTTGGTTTTTGGTCGGACGATACCATACACAATTATTTGGATAACTTTCAGTTAAACAGATTCAAGTTAGAGAAGATAACTGGAGTATAAAATAATATTAAATATTGCATCTGATATGTACACATTTGTTGTATGATCATTGATCCTATATCGAACGTATCACTGTTCAATGTTCACCACATGCATATACGTAGTAGCAAGCAGCATTATACCTAACACCACACCACACCAATCTACATGTTTATAATAACAAACGAATATTATGAATTAAATCCATACTGTTCATACGTATACCTTATATTACAATACATTATATATTGTATTATATATACAAATATATACAAATAATAATACTTGCATTCAATTAAATATCTATAAGTGTAACTGTAACTGTGTATTATTATGCATATGCTATGGAGGTTAAGCTTTAGAGTCCAGAAGGAGAACTATTTCATGTGAGAAGGTGTATTTGCTCTGAAGATAGTTACTGTAGAACGAAGTGAACTTGCCAACCAGAAGTAGTTTCATTGAATCCCATTTTGAATGTGATAATTTTTATTTTTAAATAAAAAATAATATAGATTTAAAAACAAATATATATACAGTTTAATATAGAAATATTCAATCTATGCTTCATTCATTATTTTTATCAAACAATTTTTTAATTTCTATCTTCGATCAAAAATTTGATTATTCTATTTTTTGAACAAAATTTATTAATTGAAATATATATAACTATACAGTAGTTATATATATATATAACTACTTCAAGTTTCTTAATTCCAATTTGTTATTAAAATACCTTTAACTTTTGCAAATTTATTGTGACTTGAAAATTCATCACATATTATATTCATGGAATTTCTTAAATAAATAGTCTTTCAACTTCTTCAATGAAACATCTGAGGTTTCATATGATTTATGTAATAATTTAACAATTCCACCTTTACATTAGCCTGTCCGTGTCTACTTTTAATATCTACTTTTAGTTTCTTTAAAATTGGTATTACAGTACACTAGCGCCGTCTCAATTTTCTTCTATTTAGGGGACACTTTTTATAGCATGGAGATAGTTTTCCTTCTATACTCTAACCTCCATAGTATATGCATACAATAGGGAATATGCATGAAAATTTTTTTTCACTTGAATTGAAGCATGTTTACTTGAAAAATATCAAGGTAAAATTACTTTTTAAATAACTTTAAAAATAAGCGAGATATGAATGATTGAAATTCCCGATTAGACAAAGAGGGTGATAGCCCTCTTGATATGTTATGTGACGTCATATTACACTTTCACCATTTAAAATACACGTAAAACTCCATTTTTAGTATTTTTGCAAGAAAGAGACAGATAATGATCTTTAAAAGCTTATAGCATCCTTGATATTTGTCGGATTTTAATTTCGTTTTTAAATATTATTACAATATTAACAGTATTTTCATATTCTGAAAATAAATGTGAATTTTCATGCATATTCCCTATTCTGTGTGTTTATATTGTAATTAAATAGCTCAGTATTGTGTACACTGCAGTAAGGTTATATAGGTATCAAAACTTACCTTATATATATAGGAGAAAGTACATTTTAGTAATTAAGAAGAATGTTTATTTGTGTGTGGTCAATCATGTTTTTATAAACGCGTGGTGGTTCGACTGACTGTTTGGTTGTTCTACCTTTACTTTACTTTTTACTTTATAACTAAATACTCTAATTTACTGGACTGGACTGGTGGAACTAAGACTCAGATGTTGATGATGATGGTGTGCGGTCAAATTAAATCATGTGGTATGTCTATTTCATTTGTTTCGTGTTTTCAGATATTTTGTGATGCAATCACAAAAACATAACATAATAATACAACACAACACTATGTGTTGATTGTTCTAATTACTGTTTGTGTAACGAATCATTAGGTCTAAATAAATATGCTATTGTTATAATTCATAAATTTATTGAAATATTTTAGATAATTATAATTTCAATACTTTCTGGGTAATTTTTTTTAAGTACACACAGTCACGCTCATTTATCTAAATTTTATAATTGATTTGTGCTTTATTAATTCCTTTTTCGAAATATACTGCGGATAAAAGTTGGCTCATTATAAATATAATTATAATATAAATATCAACTAAAAATTTGAGAAATTCAACGGTATTTTTTGTCCTTTCAGTATCCGAAAAAAAAGTTTTTTTTTTAAAATAAAATTTTCGTTATAAAAATGCTCAAAAGCTCTAAATTTTTGGTAGTAATCATGATCCGGTGATTGTACTATGGGTCACATGTATCGCCAAGAGATTTTCTAACGTTTATCAAGACTATTGTATCTCGAAGAAAAAGAGGTACAATAGATCAAATTGGTTGCGGGACAAAATTTTTTCGAAAAGAGATTGGATTCGGAGCAAAAAACTGTCCAGTTTCTAAAAAAGACACCACTTGTATTCAAATCGTTTAACTTAAAAATATTTTGTATTGAATTGATTTTTTACTTAACGAAAATCCTTTATAATTATTAAATAAAACAAATATTTGAAATTTTTGTTGTGATTTCAATAAAATCTATATTATTTTAATTTCTTTTGTTTAATTTTTTATGTATTTTATTTTTGTCTATTGATCTCTATTTTCTCTATCTATTTCTAATTGTCAAAGAGTTTGTAGTCGAAATACGTATTTATAATACAAAAACTGATCTAGGTATTGGAGCGAATTTGAAATTTTAAATCAAATGGATGCCAAAAACGATTTTAGATATGATCAAACTGAATTAATAATAATAATTAGTAATAATTATTATCTCTGTAATGTATAAAAACCACTATGGAGGACCTCTACATAGGACGGACAGTGGACAATAAACATTTATATATACATATTTTACAATATTCAATTTGAAGTATTCTGAAAATCACCGCATATCATATGCAGATGCAAACAGGTTTTATATAATCATTTATAACCTATACACTAAAGTTATTATTGTCGGCTATATATGGGCAACCGCTGCCTTTGTTGCTTTGGTTAATAAAACGAACTCTAACGGAAATTCCAAATTAATATATATATATATATAATATTGGGATTTTGTAAATGTAATTTTGTTTTTTTTGTAGCATAAAAAGACTACTTTATTTTTAGATAATATTTCCAAGAATTGATTTGCTTGGTATTATTACATTTTGTGGAGAAAATACATAAGTGAAACGTTTTTCGTTGTTATATTAATTATCATAAGGTAATAGCTTCCATTTAAAATAAACCACAAGTTGCGTGACTTGTGGCTTTGCCAGATGTTCGTATTCATGGGTAAGTCTTCCTGATAAATTGAGATACAATAAGACGATTTTATATTTAAACGAGATATAAATCCTTTTGAAAAATTAACCATTATCGCGTTTTTGGTTCAATTTTTTTTTTTACAATTATTCTTTCACAACAAGTTCTAATTTAACATATAAAATTGTCTTGCAAAGAATATTCTCTGAATTATTTCCATGTAACTTGACAACTCTTTCTACGTTTAATTGATCAAAAACTTTTTTTCTTTCTTTATTTCTGGGTATATAAAGATTGATTTTTCATATAATTTAAGAGTCAATCGGTTTTCCTTAAGGATAAATCCTAGTTCAATATATCTCACATAAGATATTTCAGTTCAAAGTATCTCGTATCTCTTGAAAATAAGATCTTCATCCATGGAAAATTTCATCTTTCTGAACTTAATACACTGTAAAAAATAAAATAGTGTACCCAACTATGCCAGGTATTTGGCCGATACTACCTACAGGAAAATAAATAGTACTTAAGCTAAATACCTAAAAATTGAAATGATGAAACTAATTTTGTTGAACCTACTATGCGGTATGCAAAACACATAAATATCGTTAAATTGTGTGTTTACTACTTAAATAATAAATAAATAGTATCAAAATATTAGTAATCGATATAAAATAACACTATTTAGACAAAGATAGTATAGAGAACAGTGATTAATTCAAGTCGCAACTCAAAGAAATAGGGAATTTGTCCGTTATTCGGTACAAGGAATGAAATACTACATGACACCACATCAAATAAATTACGTTCATTGCCATATTTCTACTACGTTGAACATCAGTTTGCCATATTTATACTTGTCGCGTTGTTGGATGAACTACGTTTACTTTTAATTAACCCAATTGTTTTTTACTGTGTATGAGCAGATCATTTTGCGAAATAATATTTGTACGAAAGCCAAAAACCCTTTAAACTCGGCCTTATGCACTTCCGTGCGCTACATGTACTGGATAAAATTGCATAAAACTTTCAGTGATAAGCATTTGTTTAAATCGTTTAACATAATCGAAAATGTATTCCCATATTTTTTCAAAGGAATACGAATGAAAATAGCTCCGAATAATTTGTGAAAATAACTCTGGAAGATAGACAAATAAAATAATTAACAACAGTAATATTATAAGTCTGTGAGAGATTTTGAAACCAAATCAAATTGTTAACATTCCAGCCAAAAAAAAACACACTGTCTGAAAAATTCTGATGAGAAAAGATTAGTTTTAATTAATTCAAAAATTGCAGACACACTCTGCACCAAACAAATGCATTAAATTATTACAACTCGTTATAATTTCAATTACCATTTGATAAAGAATTCAAAAAAATCGATTATTGTCTCTTTTCCCGCCCCAAATTTGGCATTGTGATACACATAATATTCGTAACTATTGTCAGCCACAGCCATATGGACGGATGGAGTCATAAAAATCAATACACCATAAATTCTATTTAACACAATATTTTTGAGTTGTAATATTTTAACAATTTTAACACACAGTAACAGAACTTATATTTATTTATTTCTATCTCTTCAGTTACTGTTCAAATGACTTGTTACTGTGGCAGCTATAAGATCAAAACTGCTTTATTACAATATTGCTAGCAGACATTGTAATAACTGATATGTAGTCTAACCGAAAATAATGGGATGCGAGAGTATGTTAAGGACGTTCATCCATGAAGCTTGATAGTAGATAAAAAAATTTTGTTTAGTGAATTGAATAGCTCAATTCAGTAGTTATCCTCCCTCAAAAATTTAACACCTGTTGACGATCATTTCAAAGAGTAATTATCGATTAAAAATCAAACTTTTAACACAGCGTCTTATGGAGAACAGAATTTTTTTGAACTTAAAATTATAATAACTATATTATTAAAGTAGACAGGATAATAAATAATGTTTATAAATATTCTTTAAAATATGCAGTTTATATAATTGCATTAAAAAATTGGTGTTGCCGAACATTTGAATTAATTATTTAATAAAATTAAAACTTTTTTGATAGGTTTGTTTTTGCCACCATATTTTGAAAACTGGCGACCACACACACTAAAATAATATACACATACACACAAATATAAAACATAGTTTACTGTCATATCTGTCACATTAAGTCAAATTAATTTCTAATATACAATTTCCTGGTATTTTCCAATAAATACTTTTAAAATATTTAGGACAAATAAAAAAGGTTATAAATCGTTGTAAGATTATTGACATACTTTACACCTTTTTTAAAATCCTAAATAAATTTTGTTAAAGATAGTACTCATTTGACTTTAGCGTAGCAAATGAACGTCCTTATGGTCTCAGCAACGTTGCGTTTACCAGTCCAATGGCCGAGCGGTCGTAGGCGTTATGTCTGCGCAGTATGCCTACTTGGAAACTGAGAGATTATGGTTTCGAATCCCGACATCGGCAGTTTGTCAATTATTAAGAAAAAAAGGGGGCGGTTAATTGACTAAACTGTCGGCGTATGGACAAGAACGAAGTAACCGGCTATGCTTGAGAAGGTTTTTCTGCAGTTTCCTTCACGAACTCCAGATAAATGTTCAATATAACTCCAGATAAAATACAAATAAATGTTCTAGGAATTGAGGCAAAATTTGAAATTAAATTACGAGAATGTTATCGATTGAAGTAAACGATCAGTCACTTTTATATAATTTAACTAGCATTATTATAAAAAAGTGGCTTTGAAATTAAACTGTAACAAATTCAAGCATTGTTCATACATAAAAATGTCAACAAAAAATTGTCATTGTCAACGCTGCTTAATACCAAATGATACCTTGAACCACCAAAAAAATACAAAAGTTATTAGCTCAATGACATTGCTTTAAAAGTATATAATATAACGGTACTTAACTAAATATTTTATTGTTTTAAAATAATATATATATTTTTATTCTGTGTACGACGATGGTACTGTATGTTATTTATTGGGCGTTATCCTGTTTGTTTTTATTATTGAACAAAAAAAGAATTCTTTCTCTCCGTCTCTCTCTCTCTCTCTCTCTCTCTGTAAATGGGATACGCGGTTGAGGCGAGGTGAATATATCCATTTGTAATATTACCAGTTTATTATCAAGTTTAACTCACGCTGTGTTAACTAATTGTATAATTTCTCAATAATCATCAATATATACCCTTTGATCAGGCGCGGATCCAGCCCTCAAAAAAGGTTGTGGTCACAGCTACCCGAAAATCGGCCAAGTGCGAGTCAGAGTATTAACTCGCTCATGATCGATTTAGTGCATTCCTACCAAGGAGATGTTTACAAAATATATGACACCCTGATCAAGATTTTGTACAGTGTATATTTTCACATGGGCAAATCCGTGGGGCGAACACTAGTAACTTAATAAACCTGTAAAATGTTTGTTTGTTCGCTCACGAAAATTACAAAAGTAATTGTGAGTTTGTTGTACATCACAGTGTCACATTTAGACTCTAAACTACTGAACCGATTTTGATGAAATTTTTACAACTTCAAAGGAAAATTAAATGAAACCCCGGTATACATTTTATATTAAATAATTTTATTTAGGTGTTTACTTAAATAACAAATTCAAGATTACGTTTCTTTTTCGCGATAACGTTGATAATTTCATCGATATCAAGGTTCATATCTTTGTGTATATTTAGGGGAGCTAGCCCGGATAATCTTTCCTGTGCCATTGTATAAGTGCATACAACACACGCTTACTTTTAAATTAGTAGACGACTATGTACTTTTAAATTAGTAGATGATTATATGCACCCAGCGAATAGTCATCTCTTTATTCCAATACAAGTATTCATGTGCCAAAAAGAAACAGATAATATTTTGTCAAAAATGTGGCATAACGTGTCAGCATATCGTCTATGATGCCTGAGTACTTCGCTGCGTTCCGAATCACCCACGATTCATTGCTTTTATTTTATAACGGCATTGGATATAATATCATCAGCCTATCGACTTCAATAGACCGTGAAAGTGTGACGTCACAAGTCTAATAGGGTTGTGGGCATGCCCATCGTGCCCACAACAGTGAATCCGCGCTTGCCTTTGATTTTTAAACTTTAATCTCTTGTACAATATATATAATCGTAAATAAAATGTGTATTGTTTTATTAATTTTATAGAAAAAAAAACATGCTTATATTAGTAACGCATTAAAAAGTAAAAAATAATTTAATAGCTAATTGTAAAAGCGGTTTTTTTTTTATTTGTTTTGAAAATGTAAATTATGTTTGGCTAAAGATTGTAAAAATTGATATATAATTTACTATAGTCTTTAACAACACCGCCAATAAATTTTGTAGTATCATATAATTGTCTTCACAATTGTATTACATTTGCAAAATTTCAAATCGATGCGATAATTATCTGTGGTTCATAATTGACTTACTAAAATTTGTTCACAGGTTTGTTCCACCACAGGTATAGTTAGTATCTTCTAAAGTGGCACATGACTGCTGATTTTCTCTGAATGAGCTATCAACAAATGTCAATGTCAACTTAATACGATTGACGGGTATTCTAGGGAATTGCAAAGCCGACAAGCTCGCCAGTATCGGACACAAGCATCACTAAACATCCAGGTGTACCCTTTGCAAACTGCAAGCTACTCCTGAAGAAGCTCATTCTAATAAAGGCTAATATTAAGTGGAAGAGGAACGAACTTGTGGTACTGCGAGACAGTTTTGGCCAGAGTAAAATTGGAGATATTATCTCCCTTCAAAGCTGAACGCTTGAGCCTACCAGTGCACCATGACTATTGCAGGAGCTAATACAATGAGGAGGAAGAGGAAACGATGTCCCACCTTCTCTGTCACTGTACAGCTTTTGCTAGAAGAAGACTGACACACTTGAGTCATTCTTCAGACAACCGAACTAAAATCGGTCGACGTTAAATCTCTCTTGCGGTTCTTGAACAACTCCAAATGAGTTAAAAATAATTTAGAAAAATTATATGAAAATTAATTTGTTTTCAGGAAAGAGCTCTTAGTCTGAGACATTCTGTATATTTATTTGTAGACGTCTAGACATATGCGGTATTTTGGCAAAACGTTTTGGTAATGATGCCAATTTTAAAAATGAAAATCATATATATTAAAAATTTGTCAAAAAGCTTTTTCGATCGAGATAAATATTGGTTAAGTATCTTAAATACAGGATCTTCTTTTAAAAAATTTTTTTTAAAAAGTGGAACATGAAACCCTTTTACTTTCATCATTTCCGCGTGTTCTCCTAGTGTGTTAGTAGTGAATAAACCATATCTCCCGGTGTATTAAATGCTAAAACCTATGAAATATGATATTAAACCAAAATATAATTTATGGGTCTTAAATCAATGTTTGGTATATTTTTTCTAAATATCAAAATACTAATTATGTTGATGGATACGAAGAGTGTCCTTGTGACGCATGTTATATTCCATTTTATTCAGACGATATAGAGACGATATAGAGTTAAAGTTTTGCATATAAATAGATTTTGGTTTGTTTGTCAGTTACGAATAATTATATAATTGACTCCTGAACCATCTAGGGTCAAACAAGATATTACCTGCTAGATTAACAAATGGTAATTAATGAGAACTCTATAGGTTTTTGATATAAAATTTCAAATTCACCCCAATACCTAGATCAGTTTTTGTATTATAAATACGTATTTCGACTACAAAGTAGTCACCATGAGTATAAATTAGCTAGTCGTAATTTACTCTTCGACAATTAGAAATAGATAGAAAATAGAGATCAATAGACAAAAATACAAATTAATAAAAAAAAATTAAACAAAATAAATTAAAATATAAAAAATTTTATTGAAATTGCTCTTGTTAAAATTTCTCTCATTTGATTTACTTTTGTTAACATCACTCTTAATAAAATTATTCTTATATTGTCTCAGGATATGTTATTCGTTGCTAATTTGGTGACAGTTTCAACCGAAGATATTACCTGATAGACCGTGAAAAGCGAGAGTAAAAAAAACGTTTGGCATACCCAATGCATTTTTAGGAATATACCTGGTATATTTAACTTAAAACGTAATGATTATATAAAGAAAAACTTATAGACGTTTAATGAGTTTTTATTTTAGCCTCAAAATTAATATAATCATTTATAAGTTGGTAGTTACAAAGTAACTCAGAAAAATATGTACTGTACTACGCTATCTACATCGGCAATGGAATCGAGTACATTACAAAGAGGTATTGAAAAGTTATTAGGTTCTGTTTACGAAATATTTGACTCTAAAGTGGCTTTTTTACGTGTATTAGTATTTTTAAACGACACAATATGTTTCATGATTTTAGCATGGCTACGATTTTATGGCTGACATTTTTGTGGATTATTTTCTAAAATTTTATTAAAAAAACAATTTTCAAAAACTTGTTTTCATTTTACAATCATAAAGAAAATAATATTTACAAAGTAGGTATATATTTTATGATCTTAAACTGCAGTCAGTCAATAAAACAAGATCGTTGTATTTAGTTGTTTGCTATATTATAAATATCTTTAGAGCAACCAGCCAGTCAGCTACCTTATCAATAATAACCAGAATTTGGATTAAAATATAGTTATTATTAATTATGTAATTAGTGTAAATACATAATAAATTGTAAGTATTACAAGCGCATTTATACCTATCAATAAACCCAACACTTGTGTAAAATGTGTTCACTAAAGTCGTTGACTGTTTCCAAACAGTGTGTTCCAGTCAATAAGTGTACAGGGATGTGAATATACCCGGTATATATAATATACACAGGAGTATATTAAGTTTAGTGCCAACTTTGTAACAGTTGAAAATAACGATCGCAGAAAAAAAGTTTTGGAATAGTTGTTCATAAAATGACTGAATTAAGTCCATTACCTCATGTCCGTCCGTCTGTCTGTCAACACGATAACTCAAAAACGAAAAAAAATAAGAACCTGAAATTTTGTATGTGTGGTCTAGAGCTAAATAAGAAAGCTTCTTTAAGTTCGTGAATGTGCAAAATCGGACTGTGTGCCTTTCTACGCCGGGCCTGAGGAATATCCATCTTTGAAAAGGTTAGAAAACAAAAATTAGATACAAAAAAATTTTCCTTTTGTAAAAATAAAAACTTTTGTTTGAAACTACGTAAATACCGGGTATTTAAGCAATTAACTCAGTTTGTTGTTATTTTCAGTTGTTTTGTTTTAGTATATGTTTCAATGGGTTTGTTTGGTTCTTTTATTATGTAAAATTTATGGAAAGTTTTTCTGCTTCTATGGTTACCTGGGTAGGGTTACAACTCAAAATTTTAGAAAATCTAGAGTTGGATCTCATCAGTCCGAAGGTATTTACTGACGTACGCAATTACTAAAAAAAAACTCATTCGATGAGGATATTTACAATAATCGGACAAAGTAATTAACTATTTATGTACGTATGCGCAAGCGTAGACATTCAAAATAACGCGTAGTAGCTCACTCTGTGTAAAAAGTTAGAAATGCAAATAAGATAGTTATGAACAACTTTCAATAGTGAGAAAATTATAAATAAATAAAAATTTCTCGCGATAATAAATTAAATAAATTTTCTTTTCATATAAGAATGAGAATATCCTGAGATTATTAATTTTTAATCTGGATTCCAGAGAAAACTTAATTTTTCAGGAGTCTCCGATCTAAAATTGAAGAGTTGGTAACCCTATACTTGGGAGTGATACAAAAGTTTAGTATCCTTGTGATGAGAATTATTTCCTATGACTGTTATGCCGATGGGAATATTTCTAATAGTTTTCAATAGTTATCTGGTAATCTTCTAAGATAATAGTTCTATCGTAGTGTAGGATTGCATTTATTCCTTCAGAACGAAGATATGCCCTTTTAAAATCGTGTTAATTTGAAGATTTAGTGAGTATTCTATGATATATCGCCTGAAATCGTATTCTAAAATGACAAAACTTCAAAATTTCTCTGTTTATTTATAGCTTAAAGCTTTTTTTATGAAAGAAAAAAGTTAGTAAAGCTATCCTCAAGATAAAATAATATAAAGATTTAAGTTTGTAACCTCGTTTAAAATCGACCCTAAATTCAATTTTATCCAGCACACGCTGTACAACTAATATCCATACGTAATATTCAAGTTGAAACTAGTAATTATTACAAATTGTGCAGTATATTAGTTAGAGTAAAAGTGGTAGTTAAGGTCGGTTCGATACTACAAAGAGGTGTGTACATACTTTAATTATGATTTATAATCTGGAAATTTACTGATAACATACCAACCAATACATACATACATCCATTTATTATATACCGTACGTGTTGGAAAGCATTATTAATAGAGAATCAATGATAAATATTATTTAGTATAATTAATATACACAATATGTTTAATAAAGAAATACAAATAGTGGGGGTACTCTTTAGTGTGTCTTTTGTGTATGCTTGCTGGACTGTTTTGTACTGCATTAACATGTAATGAGAGTGGGTTAAATATGTTCATTGTTGTCTTCTTAAGCTTAGCATTACTTCTAACAATTGAAAATTCTTTTTTGAATATCCCTTATTATTTGTATGTGAAATGTTTAAAAATAAATGATAGTATTCTATTAACGGCATAACATAAAACAACAATCCACACAAATTAAAAGAAAAATAAAAGCTCAAAAAGAAAAAAAATAGAATTTCGACAAACAAAAAAATGTTAAACCAAGGGTTCGAATATTCCTCCTATTATTTGCTAAACAATATCCGAGTCGATTGTAGAAATCTACCCGGGTATTTTCTAGCACTTGAGCAGAAATATTCGCACAATTGTCAACAATTCTTTGCCTTAATTGTTGCAAATTTTCAGGCCTTTGCCGAATGTCTCCCAAAGTACCATTTAATAATTTGCACTTTTTCTATTATTGTGTAATACGGTAATTCCATTAAAACATACAACCAAATATTTCCTATGCATTCACATACGTAATGATTAATAATATTATCAATTATAATGTGCATCACAAAATCCTCACTCTTAAATGACATCAAACAAACACCATACACCATAAGCCTATAGCTAGATGTATATATGTTTGTGTATAGTTTTATAGTTAATATTTTATTTATTTATTTAACATTGATTCTCTATTAGAAATGCTTTTGAAAACGGTCTGTATATTTAAACTTATACTTATACAGACAACAAGAGCTGGATCTTGTAGCATTGATCTCAACCTAATCAATATAATAGAATAGTAATTATAACTATACAATTATTTTATTGATAAATAGATTAATTTTAATTATAAGACACTTAATTTAATGGTAATTAATAATTGCAGTAATGTATAATGACTTGCTTAAAAATTTCCCACAATCTTTTATTGTAGAGAAAAAGAAATTAGATTGTCACTACATATATTGTAAAGTCAGTCCACCAACCACATCGTCTGTTTGTTTGAAAGTTTTTATCTGAAAAAGTGCTGAACGGATTTTATTCAAATTTCCACCTTTAAGTAGAGTCTCTCTCGTAGAAGGTGTATGTATGTAATATGTACAGTTATTACAAAAGGGCTGTTTATTAGTTGAGGTTTAAGCAAGCGGGCAGATAATGACTTCTAGGAATTAAAGCTTCTAGGGCCTAATTTATATCCTATTCCGTTTTACTATATTTCGATTTCGTAATATAGTTGTTTATTTAAATTTTTTTCGCATATTAAGTTTGTACGTGCAGTTCGCGAAAGATATATGCTCAAAACTACACGTCAGAGGATTTTGTTTAAAAAATATTCAACTTTTTATCTTTACTTTTTATCTTAAGGACGTTCATGCATGAGGCTTGATAGTAGATACAAATATTTTTTTAAGGAATTGAATAGCTCAATTATGTAGTTATCCTCCCTCACAAATTTAAAACCTGTTCACGATCATTTCAAAGAGTAATTATCGATTCAAAATCAAGCTTTTAACATAGCATCTTATGGATAACATAATTTGTTTGTATTTTAAATTATAATAACTATATTATTAAAGTAGACAGCATAACAAATAATGTTTATAAATATTCTTTGAAATATGAAGTTTATATATTTGCATTAAAAAACTGGTGTTGACGAACGTTTGAATTAATTATTTAATAAAATTAAAACTATTTTGTTAGATTTTTTTGCCACCATATTTTGAAAACTGGCGTTTCTAGCGTAGCAAATAAACGTTCGTAATGTGCCTGTAACCTGAATATTACTTCCCAGCGCTTCCACTTAAAAGAAATTAAAGATTGAAAAAAATGTTGATACAAATTGACGAATAATCAAAATTGATATGCAGACTAAAGGACGGAGATGCATGTTTTTTTTTTTAAAAAGAAATCAAATCATAAAAAATATTTTAAAAGCTCAATAATATCATCTATTAGAGGAAGATATTTTCTACTTGAGTGAAATTATCGGAGTTTTAGTCGAGAAATGCCGAGGAGGGAACTGTCTATGCGTTTGAACAAGGACAAAAATAGTTTTTTCATTTGGTGTATGAAAATCAATTTATGCAAATTTAATGGAAATTTCTTCAAATAAAATTAATAAACTACACCCTAATTTTTGTCAGTAATAAAATTTAACCTATATTCTCGTGTGTGTATATATTTGCGATAGGCTAATGTGTATTCATATTCATGTATAAAGGTATGCATATTTGCTATGTTAATTTAATTTGAATATTTTTATTGATAACATCACATATGGTAAAATATTTAGTTCAGACGTTTTTACATTATATCGAATTATTTTAAATATCATTACACATCTATTTAAATAGTCACAAAAAATTTCAAAATTATTAACGACAAAAATTAGCTGATGCTTTTTCATTTTCCTAAGGTTGAACGAACCGTACCCAGCAAATCATAATAAACAGAAACACTTTTTTTAACAGAAATTAAAAATTTTTATCTGTAAATTAATTATTTAAATTTAGATAGCATCACTAACATCACTAGTAATCGGATTTATGTAATAATTGAATTACTTAAAATAATAACTAATCGTTTTTTGACTCTATTCAAGTATGGCGGATGAAAATTTTCGTGAATTTTTTATTTTTTTGATTAAGATATTTACAAAACTCTTCATCAGACAATTTTTTTAATTAATTTTAACGTAATGTACGAGATTTAATTTATAAAAGTATAAGTTTAATTTTCCCGTTAAATTTTAAAAATGTATATTTTGTGTTCAAGTGACTGAAGCATTCGGTTCGCTGTAAATACACTTGCTGCGTAGTGTATTCAACTATCTTTACCTTTAATTTACCCTATTTTTTCGTTAACGACTGGACTAAAATCACTCATTTATCCCTACCTTTATTTGTCATGTAAACTGTTAAAACATTTTAAATAATGTCAAATGACTTTTAGCGATTGTGTGTGAGCTGTGTTAAACATGACATCGGTGCCTATATATCATACTATACGAGTACTGTAAAATACAATGCGAATCATTAAAATGTACAAAGGTTTGGTAAATATATAATGTCCATAATAAAATAATAAATACATGAATAGATGTATACTTTTATAATTTATATAAACACAACGACTATTTTATGTATACCCTATGTTTTTTGAGACAATCTATTTTAACACGCTTTACGTTAAATTAACTAATTTTCTAAGTCGTGTCCATTTTTGTAAATTGTATAATCATTTTGTGCCTTATATAGATGTATACTTATATATATACTTATAGATGTATATTATTTACCTAAATCGGATCATTCTAAGTATGTTTAATAAAATCTGCAAAAATAATGAAAAGTTTGCTTCAAGAAAGGCTTGTTATAATCGACAATTTTTGCCAATAGGGACAAGGACTTCTATAAGACAATCATAATGAACTTACCCTCAAAATGACTACAAGTTATCGAACAAAACGGCGCATATTTGTCCTAAATCGGATCATTCTAAGTATGTTAAACAAAACCTGCCAAAGTAATGGATTTCTTTTTACTACACCTATTATTAATGTTAACATTCATGAATAAATTCATTTTGTTAAACCTCGTCCAAGTTTCTGAGATTTTTATCAATAGTATTAAAGATCATGGACATTTTTCTCCATCACTTTATTTTATACATAATTTACTTCTATAATTAAAGTTTACTTATTATTTGTTTCTAATATGTTATTTTTCTATTTGTTTCAGGTGAGTACGGATAATTAAACATTGTTATAATATTATCGAATACAATAATTACATTCCACAAACATTGGAAGTAAATAAATTGGGTATTGTATTTTATTTTTCATATTTAATCGAAATTCTTATTGATTTTGTTGACAGTTCATTTACTCTAAGTAATGTATCAGTGTTGTCACAAACAAAACTGATTCAGGAATCACAAAATAGAATCATGATGTTGATTCTTTCAATTCGTCTTGTGGGATATTTACATCTTGTTAGATGTGTATCCTATAAAACCGAGCTTAGTGCGGAATAATTTATTGAGTTAGAAGTTATGAACAAATGTCATACGTAATTTTGTACTTGGATAAAAGTATGATATTTATAGTAATATCGAGAGACAGGAGAATGTATGATATATAAAACCTGTTTTGACAAAATGGAAACCTGACTTCAAAAATCAAATATTCTATAACAAAAAATGCACTAAAAATACAAAAATAATTGCATATTCTTGTGCCAATTTTAGTTCACTTAAGCAAAAAAATTTAAATATATATGTACAATTATTGTTATTTTTGGAGTCGGTGTCAGCATAGAGAAATTCACATAACTTTTGGACACCATTATGGGCTGTAGCTCAATCCTGTTGGAACCATAGTTGTGGATGGTTATGCTCAGTGGTCTAAAAAAATTCCAATATTGTCCGATGTTGGGCAGCATTAATGATAACTGCGGCGCCCTGTGCATTTTCAAAAAAATAAGGGCCAATGACACCGTATCAGAAAGTAAACTTAAGTGGGCTTATTTCTCGTTGGTGAACTGCTCTTGGATTCTCCGTCGCGCATATCCTGCAGGTTTGCTTATTCACAAAGCCATTTAATTGAAAATGAACTTCTTTACAAAATTTCCAAAAAAAAAAACTGTATTAAGCATTCAAACTATAACGTTGATTTGGTCCACTCTGTATTTGTTTTTTGCTAAATGACATATTTTAAGCCTACGTATATACCACACTGGCATTTTGATTCCTGAATCAGTGAGTCATTTCCTCAACACAACAATTTTACTCTTAATTAAACACAATAATTTCTATAATAAATATTATTATATTTTTCTGATATAACTTCATATAAAATTAAGTGTAAAAACAAGATTTTTATTATTTAGTTATAGTTCCTGTTCATACAATATAATAATACACAACAACCACTTCTATCTAATATCATAAATTAATTGCACCTAGTAGCTTTAGCTTTACAATAAAATAAATCCACTGTACACCGACGACCGATTTGTCAATAATTGAGTTAAATCGTACTAAACTCACACCCAACTGTTTTCATGTAAATAATAAATGATTAATTTGTATCAAAATGCAATTAATAATAAAATATAAATCAATATAGTTAGGTATATACTGTGTGTGTGGCTGTGTGTGTATGTAGTCGAGATTTGATTTAATGTGTATACGCATATTAATATCTATGTATGTACAGGTTGTGTTATTAATTATTTGGTATTATAAATAATAAGATTATGATAAAATTTCAAATTCGTCCCCTTTACCTAGATCAGTTTTTTGTATTATACATACGTATTTCGACTACAATGTAGTCATCATCAGTATAAATTAGCTAGTCGTACTTTACTCTTTGACAATTAGAAATAGATATAAAGTCGAGATCAACAGACAAAAATAAAAATAAATAGAAAATTAACTAAATTAAAATATACTGGATTTACAATATAACAAATTTTAAATTATATTGAAATTACTCTTGTTAAAATTTCCTTCATTCATATTTATTCCTGTTAATTTTACTCTTATTAAAATTACTCTTATATTGTCGCAGGATATGTTACTTGTTACTAATTTGGTGACAATTTCAATTGTCCAGTATATTTTAATTTAGTAAATTTTCTATTTATTTTTATTTTTGTCTATTGATCTCGACTTTATATCTATTTCTAATTGTCAAAGAATAAATTACGACTAGCTAATTTATACTGATGATGACTACAATGTAGTCGAAATACGTAGTTAAAATACAAGAAACTGATCTAGGTAAAGGGGTCGAATTTGAAATTTTATTTCAAAAACCTAGAGTTCTCACTAATTATCATTCGATAATATAATGTTATGGAATAAGATTATGGATTATTAAATTCAGGTATCATTTCTGTTATATTTAATAAAAGCAATATTTAAAAACGGTATGTAACATAAAGATCTAATTTCCATAAATTAAATTAATATTCAGAACTCTGGTTGGGAGCGGTAGAACTCCCACAAAATTCGTAGGCCAAAGGATATTTCACGAAGGTTAAGGCAGCAAACATTAACCTACAGCTCAAGATTATAATTAACCTACCACAGAACAGACTTAAGGGCTTGAGTTCCCATCGTTTATTTTTCCTTTTTCCGGATTTGTTTTCATGAAAAAATGTACATTTTACACAGGAATTTTAGATGCCATACCATCCTATTTAAAGTATGTATAAAACTTTATTATCAATGCGTGAACTGTTTACTTTACTTTTTACACTCCACAAATGTATAAAAATACATTTCAACACAAAATCCAGGACGCTCAGATCGATTTTGCCCATTCACAAACTTATGGAGTCTCAACTTATGGAAAGAAAGCAAGAGACAAAGCCTCTTTTTGGCACTAGGACACGTACAATTTTAACTCGTTGTCTCTTTTCATTTTTGAGTTCTCGTGTTAACTGGCGTACATCCGAAAATGGACGAATAAGGTTATTCTATGAACACCTATACCAAAAATTTGTATCGACGATTAATATTTTTAATAATATTTACATTTTTGTGTTTTTGCCAATTACTCAAAACGTAATTGTCGTAATGAAATTTATCTAACATAAAAATGTATAGATAAATAATTAATCACGGTACAGCAATGAACTAATAATTGATCTAGGAATGGGAGCAAGTCTTAAAAGAAAATTCAGGACAAACATACACTGCCGTTCATAAAAAAATAAAAAATTGAAACATTTTAAGTGTTACTGTATGTAATATTAAACATATATATACACAATATATACACTTAGAACGTGACTTACTGGTTAAATTTTTATGAACGGGTGTGTACGTTAAATTTCCAACGATAAATTCGGATAGAGTACAAATTCATTATATAAAAGTATGTATTTCTCTAGGTATACACAATTGATACATTTTATACGATTAAATGAATTTTATCTATTACCTTATCATATACATACCTACGTGTTAGGGTTAAATGATGTATTACACAACCAGTATATGTTTATGGTACGTTTACCTATTTATAGTTAGTAATAAATTAAGCACACATAGATCATTGTATAACATCTCTTATCTATTGTTGTTTTGATAATTACTATTAATTATATTAATGGCATATTAAATATGAAACACTATGTATAAAATATATTTATATATAATGTATACGTATATATCCACTATACACTATACATTTTATAATATAATAATAAATATATTATAAACTGTAAATTAATGATAATATATAGGTTTATAAATATTTTATTATTATTTTATGGAATATATATATATATATATATATATATATATATATATATATATATATATATATATATATGGTAGTCATAATCATATTTTAACTAAATAAATATATAACCGCACCTTTTTAAAAATGTATAACCTATATGTGGTTGTTTTTGTGTTGATGGATGTTTTATTGTCATAAATTATTTTTGAAATATATGTGCGAAAAACAATGGGCTTGTAAAATTGTGAAAAATTCATATTTAGAAGAATTAACCAAATCAAAAGTGATTATCCGGTAGGGTAATAACAAATTTTGTACAATGGAATGACCCTCAACATTATTTATGTACATATACCAATTTTTTTAATTATTCTACTTTGAGCAACCAATTTTGAGATAAGAATTAAATAATTTTTTATATTTTAATTGAAACAATTAAAGACTATTGAAAAAATTAAATCATTACCATCCAAAATAATTTGCTGTTTTGTGATTGGTAAATTTTTACAGATTAAAAATATTTAGAGTTCGAAAGAGAGTCTGTCTCTCAAATACTTATCGAAAATCAGGATTCTAATTTTCGTCTCGTCTTTCACTGATTTATTCTCGTCTTGTACGTTTCTTTTGCCGCATCACTATAATTTATGTATTCGTGCAAAAGTTATTACACAACAAGAATTATAATTTGTCCGTGAAATAGTTTTCAAAGTAGAAAAATTTTATCAGGTATAATTTTTAATCCATCTAGAAAAACATTACGGCAACTATATTTTTTATTAGTCGATAAGAAAATTATGTATGATAATTAAGGTGCATTTATCTAGCGTAAATTTTTTATAAATATAATTCTATTATTTTAATTCAAGGGCATTACGATAAGAAAGAATTTAAAGTATGTTTCTTTTTAATATTTGGTCTTTGAAGGAAATTATTGAAATAAATGCAAGCAAGCAATAAATAGAAATAAATGCAATAATTTATAAATGATATAATAAATAAATTTTTATTATTCAAGGTTGTGAGGACAGTAGACAAATAAATCGAAATAACTTCTAAGAACTGGCACCTTTGGATTGTTTTGAACGAATTTATTTACAATTGTACAATTTTTTATTGAAATAGTAAACTTTACCATCAATATAAATATTTGATAGTAAAATTATAGCAATTTTACGATTTTTTCGTTGTTTATATCCAAATATCTTCAAAACTATAATGCAGAATAACAGCGAAATGGCTGATCGAAAATAGTAATAAAAGTTATTTCCAAAAACTTAAGCTTAATTTTTTGGAGGAAAACTATGGGTTTTGACCATTCCAAGTGGCCGAACTCCAGATGAATATCGGCCTAGTTTCTATCATAGTCGGCTGCAGCCTACCAATTCTTAGTCTATACACAAAGATTCCTTCCACTCCACTCACATCCGCACATCCTTAGGCATCACAATGGACCTTATGGTCGAAGTGTAGCCCGTCCAGGGCAGCCTCTACAATCTATCTATCTATGGGTTTTACGAAAAAACAATCCATTTTATACCCGGTATATAAAGTTTAGTCCCGACCTTTTAACGCTTGAAAATATTGATCGAAGACATAAATGTTTGGCATAAGTGTTCATGCCAAATGGCCTATTTCGGCCATTTCCGCATATCCGTCCGTCCGTCGGTCCGTGATCACAATGTGTTCTAGAGCTCGTGAAGTATGGTTTAAATTCGTGAATGGGCAAAGGGGGACCATGTTTGGATAAAATGGCAAAACTACGTCACCTTTTTTGCTTTAGAACACATAAACAATATTTCAGGTGGTTATATCTTTTAAGTTTTCGAGTTATAGTCTTCACAGGCAGGCAGACCTATCAACAGACAGGTATGCGAAAATGGACTAATTATTCAAAGTATAAACACTTTGGTGCAGTCTTGGACCTTAATCGGCTAACAAAAGTGGGCTGACCTTCGGATTATAACAGCCCAGCAACCTTAACTATACGCACCAGAAAATATTTTTGAAAATAAATATTTCGTTAAATTTTATTATTTTAATTTATTTTTATAATATTTATTGTATGTTTACAGAAATGATACTATAAAAATATTTTTGTATATTATTTACATAAAGTATATTAGTTATTAAAGCATATTTTTATGAATTTTGGAGTTTTCTGACCTCATCTAAATACATATTGTGTAAATAAATATTCATTCATTTATTATTATTTATTATTATACACAAAAATTTTTTAATTATTTATTTATTACTTTTTAATTATTTTTAAAAGAATTTTTCTTTGCATATAGTTGATCGTACACAGTGTTCAAAAAGTTCGCAAAATATGTTAGAAACCTAGAACTTATATGAAAAAAACTTATAGGAAAAAGGAACCCTTAATTGACTAAAGGAAATTATTAAAAGCACCTTCTGGTGATCTTGGCCTTCATAATCAAGAATACATTTTCTGGAAACTCTCATTTTCTACTGCAATTATTGACACTGCGGAAAATTTCACGCAAATTCATGTCCTTTTTTTCTAATAAGATCCAAAGATCACGAATACTTATTATACCTTACAAGTGATTCTAAACCACTGTGCCGCGGCACTTTTGTGTACCGCCAGATTCTTAAAGTGTGCCGCCAAATTTTAGAAATGTATATAGTAAAGTATTAACCAAAATAAAAACGAAAAAAAGATCGAGACTGTTAAATGTATTGAAGACGATATGAGAGTAGCATTGTCATTTTTACGACCAAATATAAATGAAATTATCAAAAAACATTAAGTTCAAATTTCTCATTAAAAGTATTCATATAATTTATTAACTTTGTAATGAATCCCTTGATAAACGTACTGTTGTTTTTGTAGTACATATTATTTTATTTTACTTTCAAAATTATTATCATAAACTATTTTACACAGTGTATTATAGGTAAGTAAACAACTTTTAAACTTATCTTTTTCTTTGTGTGCCGTCAAATTTTGAAATCGTTAAAAGTTTGCCGCGACAAGAAAAAAAGGTAAAGAATCACTGCCTTAGAGGATTTCATTTCTAAAAGCGCAATCAATAGTCAACACGATAAATTTTTCTGGAATGTAGGGAGCTATTTCAGGATTTAAACCCTTAAAAAGTCCTGAATTTTAATAAACACCAAGTTATCAAGGAACTAACAATTCATTTTGTATATAATATTATTCTCAAACAAGAGTTATAGTTTCATTTCTGAGGACTGCCTGCGTCTAAAATTCTTAAGTCTTATTTTCTAATATGCAAATTTTTTATAAAACATGTTTTACCAATATAGAAATACTATTGATTCAATTATTATTAGTCGTTTTAATTTATGATTGATTTCGTGGAAAAATGTATAATAAAAATTTAATTTATTTCCAACAAATTCTACAAAAAATTTATTTCAAATCATTTTAATGTATATTTCAACCATAATTTAATAATGAGTTCTGAGAATGAAATTTATAATGTGGGCGGTCGTCAATTAATACAAATTCTTCGAAGAAATTTGAAAAATATTTTCCGTTTTAACTTGCTACACCCAAGTTTTGTTTATTTGCTGGAGTTAATACTATCCCATCAAAACACAAAAGAATAAAATGTCCGGCAGATACGTTCAGGGAAGCTTCGATCCCTAGACCCAATCTAGATCCTGTACTTGGCATCCAAGGCTGGATGAGGTGCTTTAAGACGAGACCATTCCTCGTCCAGCACCATTTGGAGGAGCACAGTAGATCTTATAGATCACAGTACACCCAATCATTGACATTCATTCTTCCCACCAAAAATAAAAAAAGTGAAAGGGATCCAGTTTTCTCATACAAAAAGTATTGATATCCCAAGTAAAACAAAAATGTGGAAAAAACAAGGTTTTCGTTTGTCTTTTTAATCTATTCCCCTACAAAAGTAATGAAATCTATGTGAGGCCCAAGGTATTTAACAAAAGTTATAAAATGTTGGGTATAAATTTACTGTGAAAGATTCTCTTGGTATGTGTTTAAGGATGTACGAGCACTGAAGCTTCAAAAAGAATAAGGCTCGATTTTTTGTTTACATGTAGTGAAGTGCATATAAATCAATTATAAAAGTTTCAGGGGGGTTACGGGGATCTTGAATTAATTATTTAATATAAAGATTATTAAAATAATCAAAGAGAACTCTAGGGTTTTTGAAATTAAACTTCAAATGTTGCCCCAATTCCTAGAACAATTATTTGTATTTTATAAATACCTATTTCGGCTACAAGGTAGTAATCATTAGTATGAATTAGTTAATCGTAACTATCTCTGGGATATAGAGTCAGAGATGATGATGACTACCTTGTAGTCGAAATACTATTTATAAAATACAAATAATTGTTCTAGGAATTGGAGAAAAATTTGAAATTTAATTATTTAATGCTAAAGTTCGAGTTTTAATGCATTGCTCTTATGGAGAAACCCATATTTTTACAAATATTTTGACATATTTTGTTAATTTCCATTTGGAATAAAATAAGACTAATAAAAAAAACTACGCCGTAGAAAAGAGAAGTATTAATAAAGAGATTTCGGGTAAAGAGACAACTGAAATTTCGGGTATATTTTATTTATGTCTTGGTTATTTATGTCAGGTTTTTTTCTTAAATATCTTTTTTGTTAGGCCCGGTATGACGGGCCTAATTTTGATTTTAGTTTTAACTTACGACAAAAAATAATAAACATTATTGTGGACTTTTATGAATGTACTATATAAGATTTTGAAGAATTTTATAAAACGACTATACATCAGCGCTCGTACATCCTTAATAAGGATAAAGATATTTATCAAATGATTGGTTTAAATTTATTATGTAAGTTTCTCAGGTGCAGGATATTTCATATATTACTTGACAAGTTATCAGATATTATTATACTCAAAGCGATCCGGATAGTTCGAATTCGGATACTTGGAATTCTATTCGGAATGTATTTAGAGCAATGGTAGAGAATGGGTATATTATTAAACATCCTTTAACATCCCAATTAGAAAATGTCTTTTACAATGTCCAAATAAACTACTGTGTGCCGCGCATTTATCAAATCAAATCGATAAAATATATGCATATATTTCTCTATAAAAACAATTGCATAAATTTTAACAAACAATATCGTTATAATTGTTTCGTTAACAAGCATCCGAAGACATATTGTTGTAGGTTGTAACACAAAAGAAGGTATTTTAATTGAGTTGTACTGAAATAATAACAACAAATTCTACGGACATGAAACAATTCCACCTTAATAATAATAATAATTGCCTCTTTTTTTTCATACATCACAATCTTTATGTATAATCATGAAATTTTAACGAACTTACTTTGAAGATATACTTGCGAAAACCGTTCGGTTAGAGTAGAGAGTTAAATATGAACCACAATTTGTATTGTGTTATATAAATTAATTCTCTTCTTTTGACATACTGTGTATCTCAAAATTTTGATCTATCTATTCATTGTTAATTTATATGTTATATTTATATCGTGTATACACATTGTTTGAAAGAAAAGTGTAAAAAATTTCAACAGTTAATTATCGAAATAAGCAAATAACTTTGTAAACAGCAGTTTTTCAGCACCTTGATGTTATAGCGATCCAGATTTTATAAACATCTATGTTTAAAGATGTTGGATCACTTAACGAAAATTATTTTTAAATCAAGGCAATTTTTTTTAACAAGCTTTATTTTAATGAACTAAAAAGTAGAAAATAAAATTTTTTCTTCATATCAACAATATGTGATTTTAAATAAAAGCTTGGGGTCGAACATATAGACCCAAGCGTTTGTTTGTGCCCCAAGATTTTGTTTATAGTCATATATTGGTGCCATGAGGAAAATTCCCATCCCTAGATGTGTATGATTTTTCATATCAAGCATTTGATGTCAAAAAAATGTCATCAATGTTCAGACATATTACTTAAATGTCAAAGTAAGTAAACGCTTGTCGCTTCCGTTGGTATAACATAACCGAAAGGCAACCATACTAACAATGGAAATAAATAAACGCTAGTTTACAAAAAAAAATTTGAAAAATTGTATTTTCTACTTTTTAGTATATTAAATAAAAGCTTGTTTTAAAAAATATATTTTTTGTCTGTTATTTTCTGTTTTTTAGTCTGTTATATAAATTATTTTTTTGAAACTTGTTTACTTTTTTATTAGTCTAAAAGAGTCAATTCAATTCCCCACCACTTTTACTACCTCCCAATATTTATCAACGCTTCCATCAAATTTAAAATTTTGTGATTATTTTCGAATTCTATCAGTAGAGAACGATATTAGATTCACTTAAATTTCAAATTTTGCCCCAATTCCTAGAATAATTATTTGTATTTTATAAATACGTATTTCGACTACAAGGTAGTCATCATCAGTATGAATTAGCTAATCGTAAATATCTATGTGATATGGAATCAGAGATAATTACGATTAGCTAATTCATACTGATGATGACTACTTTATAGTCGAAATACGTATTTATAAAAAACAAATAAATAATCCAGGAATTGGGGCAAAATTTGAAATTTAATTTCAAAAAACCTAGAGTTCTCTTTGATTATTTTAATAATCTTTATATTAGATTCACTATTTAGCATTGTCATGCAAATTATACACGTGTGCAATTTTTAAAGCTCTAAGTTAAATAAAAGCTTGGAAGTAATGTCTATTTTTTTGGCACGCTCTGTAGCTTAAACGGCTTGATGGGTTTAGTCGTATGAGGTGTTGTTTGTTAGATTCGACTCATTTGTGGGAAGGACATAGAATATAATATTTCAATATGTTGTAAATAAAAAAAGAAAGAGGAATAGGGAATATGCATGAAAATTTTTTTTCACTTGAATTGAAGCATGTTTACTTGACAAATATCAAGGTAAAATTACTTTTTAAATAACTTTAAAAATAAGCGAGATATGAATGATTGAAATTCCCGATTAGACAAAGAGGGTGATAGCTCTCTTGATATGTTATGTGACGTCATATTACACTTTCACCATTTAAAATACACGTAAAACTCCGTTTTTAGTATTTTTGCAAGAAAGAGACAGATAATAATCTTTAAAAGCTTATAGCTTCTTTGATAGTTCGGATTTTAATTTCGTTTTTAAATATTATTACAGTATTAACAGTATTTTCATATTCTGAAAATAAATTTGAAAAAAAATTTTCATGCATATTCCCTATTAAAAAAATAATAAGTAATTTTAACAATATGGGTATGAAATTAAAGCCAATTCCAAAAATATATTTATTGAAACACTATGTTAATTAATTTATACGAAGTCGGGTTATTTTTAAATTTTATATTAATTTTCACTTGTAAATGTACCGATCCAACGTCCTTAAAATAAAATTCTAATTTAAAATAATGTTTATGTATATGTATTTTTAAAAGAGATTTATATATTTATACTAAAAGTTTATTATTTTATTCAAAAATTTTATAATTAATTTTGACTAGAACGTGTTAGTTTTTAATTAAATTATTTAAATTGTATAGCTGTACTTTTTGGAACTGCGTACCTGAGATGTTGATTGTACTCTGAGCTCTTGTACCATCATAAAATTGTCAATGTTTTTTTTTCTTCTATCAAGAGTCAGTCATTTCAAATAATAAATATTATAATTAATTTAAAACTATTTTATGACTTAATTATATTATTAGGGGAACCTGGGACAAAACCGTGTAAATATATCACCATAAAGTTCTATAAAGAATACAAAATTGTATATAAAGATTATTAAAATAATCAAAGAGAACTCTAGGTTTTTTTGAAATTATATTTCAAATTTTGCCCCTATTCCTAGAACATTTGTTTGTATTTTATAAATACGTATTTCGACTACAATGTAGTCATCATCAGTATGAATTAGCTAATCATAACTATCTCTGGGATATGGATTCAGAGATATGTTGCTTGTTGCTAATTTGGTGCCTGTGTCACCAAATACAAACAAATGTTATAAAATACAAACAAATGTTCTAGGAATAGGGGCAAAATTTGAAATATAATTACAAAATTGTATGTTTATTAATTGATTGATTAATATCGGGGTAAAAACTATAACACTTCGACCTTATGGTTCATTGTGCTCCCCCTTCTGCCTCAGTCCTCCGACGAGACTCGCTTCTCCCATATGTTGGCAATAGCCTGGAGCTTGCTTATCAGGTCCTCTCGAAGGTTCATATATTCGGGGTAATCGTAACTATCTCTGGTATATGGAGTCAAAGATATACTCAGCTAATTAATACTGATGATGACTACCTTGTAGTCGAAATACGTGTTTATAAAATTCAAATAATTGTTGTAGGAATTGGAGCAAAATTTGAAATTTAATTATTTAATGTTAAAGTTCGAGTTTCAATGCATTACTCGTATGAAGGAACCCGTGAGCGTCCACATATTTTGATAATTTTCATTGGGAATAAAAAAAAAACTACACAATCTTTTTTACATTTCCTTTATACGATTTCCGATAATATCACGTATAATTTGGGAGGAAAAACTATGCGGTTTTTTAAGGTCACAACCAAAAACTATTTTGTAAAAATAAAACATAAATCTTAAGTTATGGATTTGATTGAAAAATTGTCTAGTAAAATGATTTCAAAAAAAAACCAAAGTCCAACAGATATCTCGATTTAACGGATAATTAACTTATTTATATCTAACGATAAGACTAGATTTGTATTTTATTATAATTAGAACTTCTCACTAATTTTCTTCTTGCATACACAAATAAATTCATCGGTATCTTTTTCTAGAAGCAAGCTATTTTTTCTATATCTAAAACCCAAATTAATACTAATAAAGATTATTAAAATAAGCAAAGAGAACTCTGAGACACGCATCAAATTAGCAACAAGCAACATATCTCAGAGATAGTTATGATTAGCTAATTCATACTGATGATGACCACATTGTAGTCGAAATACGTACTTATAAAATACAAACAAATGTTCTAGGAATTTGGGCAAAATTTGAAATGTACTCTAAAATAATACCTAAATTGTCACTGTAAAAATACGAAAATAGCCATCAAAAACATAAAATAAATCAACGAAGCGCCAATTTACTACAGTGACAAGTTGTTTTTTTTTTGACAACTAAACAGTACAGGTTGGCATAACTGGACGAAAGATGCGTGGCAAATTTGAATTGATTAATGAAGGTTATGTACAGATTTCCCTTATAATTATTACTTAAAGTCATGAAATGAAACAACATTATGTTAAAATGTTTTTAAAAGGTTTTTGGTTATTTTTTTTTTAATGATTTTATTTATTTCTAGTGTGCATTTTATTATTAATTATTGTAATGTATAGTAATATTAGACTGTTTACGAACGACCACGGTTGGTCGCGGCGTCGACTCAAGTATTAATTACTACAATGAATTGCTTAAAAAATTATTTATACTTTGTATTATATTAAATGTAATGTTTATTGACTGGTTGGTTGTTGGTTCGTACGTTTTGGTTCAAATTGTTTTTGTTTTTATATTGCAAGTGCATACAGTGCAATTGCTTGTTAGAAATGTCTGACTATAGTAAACTCAAGCTACACAGTCCATCAACAATAACAAATACCACTTGAACATATGTCAAAACAGGCTGCATTCTATTGTTATCGTTTTTTATTCATATTATATTTTGTAATAAATATGAATATAACGAATGGAAACAATAAAAATAATAACAAGAACAAATATAACAATAAAAACTAAAAATAAATATTTAACAAAATCTAACAATCGATATGATGGATCATAAAAACGATAACAGTAAACAACAATTCCCAAGCGAATGAATTGCGGCTTGTATTAAATCAGATATCAAAGTCCAAGTTATGAAACGAACCAATCATATCGCACCATGTGCTCTGATCACACGTTTCGTTTGTTTGTGTGGATGGGCTCTCTAGTTTGAGTTTACTATAAGTATACTCAAAAAGGAAAATTTATTCATGAAATTCAGTAATAGTTGTGGTCTACCACGAAACCATTGATTTCCCATAAAAAAGAGAAGTATGTGTATTTTTAAGATATACTAGCCGTGTGCCCGGGATTTCCCATCGGGAACATCCCAGCAATCGTCGTACTTTTCGCAAATGTAAAAAGCCTAAATTCCAATTTCCATGTTTCTAACTTCACAAATGACCCCTTAGGGGATGCATTTTCAAAAATCGCAGATACAGCTGACTTCTATTTGTAAATAGAACCCTAAACACCAATTTCCATATATCTAACTTCAAAAATGACGAACTTCCATACAAACTTTTATCCACTATTTAACCCTCTTAGGGAATTAACTTTCAATTTTCTTAGTGCTCACCTACGTTATATAAGGAATTTTTATGCCCAATTTCATACTTCTAGAACCTCCGATTAGACTGTGCATTGTCTGTCAGTGAGTTTGTAGATTTTTTATTAAGTAGGTTGATCGTCATATACTCGTACACTCTCGTTCATAAAAATTGAACCATCAGTAAGTCACATTCTAAACGTATACATTATTAAATATATGTATATTACATACAATAACACTTAGAATGCTTCTCCTGGTTCAATTTGTATGAACGGGAGTGTACATGTGAAAAATAATATATACTAGATAGACAGTTTGTTTTGTTTGAATATTTGGCGCATGTTCAATTTGAATATAATGCAGAAAGCTTACATCAAAAGGGCGTCGACTTTTAAACGTTTACTTTCAATGTTTTTCGATTATTCTAAAAAATCCTCTCCGATCCTCTTTTGCCAAAATACAAAGTAGTGTGAAACTCAAGAATTGCGAAAATATTCGAAGAATTGAAGGGGGGAGGGGTTGCGGTTTTTTATTTCGGCTAAATGAGGCGAGAAATACTTTTTTCAATAGATCACCAGACGAAACGACATTCGTTTGTTTCTCGGTGCGAGCAAAAACTATTTTTCTGTTTCAAACGAGAAGATACAGACGATGAATCTCGTGTTCCTTCATCTTGCGGCACATTTAATTCAAGGTTGCATAGGTAACTATATAAAATTAAAATTCACCTTGCGCACGCAATCATGAAAGATGATCCACATATTTCTCATAAATTAAAATTCTTTGAAGACAATCGTAATTATTAAAATGTTTTACTGTAGTTATAAAAATAATAATATAATTTTTATAGAATTAATTGAAGGACATTTTAATAATGAATTAGCAAAATTCCTGCATAATATTAACATTAAAAAAAAATTTGTATAAAGATAATTATGTTTAGTAGTAGCAAACACAACACAAACTCTTAACGAATCCAATGTTCGTTCACATGTCATGTCATTCTTACATTTTGAATGTCAGTCATCAAAAGTACCTACTTATTTCTTTTCATTTGTACTATGGACCACAAAAGTTGATGTTAGTTTTTAAAATTTTATCATTGATTTGTGCCTTATTTATTCGGTTTTCGGAAAAAATTTCGACTAAAAGTGTTTACTATATTTATAATACCAGCCAAGTAGCCGAGCGGTCCAAGGCGTCATGTCTACTTGGGGACTGGGAGGTTATGGGTTCGAATCCCGACATCAGTTTGTAAATTATTAAGAAAAAAAAAACGGGCGATATTCATCTGGAGTTCGTGTAGGAAACTGCAGAAAACCTTCTCAAGCATAGCCTGTTACTTCGTTCTTGTCCATTCGCCGACAGTTTAGTTAATTAACCGCCCCCTTACCAAATCCTAGCCTACAAAAAAAAAATTCCTTCCACTTAATCATATCCTCAGACTCCTTAGACATCACAATGGACCTTATGGTCGAAGTGTAGCCAGCCCAGGGCAGCCCCTACAATCTATCTATCTTTCTATCTATATTTATAATGAGCAATTTTAATTCGAAGCATATGGTCGAAGCAATTTTAAAATTTCAAAAACTAACATCAACTTTTGACGCCCATTGTGCCTGGTGTGTGATTTGTCTTTTTCTGTATAAATATTTTATTATCATGTAATATTTAATCGTTTCACGTAATCTGTTTTTAATCATCAATCTAGATTTTGATATATAATGGAAATTTTGGATGGTCTTATATCTCTCCTGTACTGGCTGGATTATGAAAGTTTTAGAAATTTTTATTTTTAAATTGTCTTGTGAAGATTTCGAAGATTGTGAAGATTTCGAATATATGAAGATATTATTAAAATAATCAACGGGAACTCTAGGTTTTTTGGAAATTAAATTTCCCGCAATATATCTTTGACTCCATATCCCAGAGATAGTTACGATTAGCTAATTCATACTGATGATGACTACCTTGTAGTCGAAATACGTATTTATAAAATACAAATAATTGTTCTAGGAATTGGGGCAAAATTTGAAATTTAATTTCGAATGTTGGTTGGAAGAAAAGTAAACTTAGAGACGCAGTGTTTCAGAACTGCAAAAGATTAATCTCTCAAATTTGAGATAACACTGACTCTCTGACGTATACAAATTGACGTATACTGACGATGCAGTTTTTTTCACTCGATGCGGAATTGCTTATGGGAAAATAGAAAAACTTTAACTTTCACAACGCAACCCCCCTGAATATGGAAAAACCCCCTCAAACATAAGTTCTTTACTTCTGTACATGCAAGAAGAGTGCGGTTTGTGCGAAATCTCTCCGGAAATGGGAAACTTCCCTCAAAAATTCGTTCTTTATTTCTATACACGCAAGAAGAGTGCATCCAATCTGGAATACTTTGAAACTTATGGGAAATATCGGAAATTTTTAATTTTCCTAACGCAATCCTCCCGAAAACGGGAAAACCTTCGAAATACCTTCTTTACTTCTGTATATGCTAGGAGGATACGGTTTTCTGCATTTGACGTGGAATACTTTGAAACTTAAAGACAATATTTCCTCGTTATACTCCCCTGGAGCTTCCCTAGAATCACGCTTGCCCCCCCCCCTCCTTTGACACCCCCAGTACTATGGGTATATTTTCGTACTAGAACGCCATGCCAAGGCCGAATGCCACCTCGGGGAGGTCAAGGGGGTGGAGCCTCGTTACAGTTTTGCCTGTTTACAAAGAGCGAAATCAGATAACCTGACAGTTTTGTTTGGACTTTTTGTTTTTATACGTAATTACATAACAGGGAATATGCATGAAAATTTTTTTTCACTTTGATTGAAGCATGTTTACTTGACAAATATCAAGGTAAAATTACTTTTTAAATAACTTTAAAAATAAGCGAGATATGAATGATTGAAATTCCCGATTAGACAAAGAGGGTGATAGCCCTCTTGATATGTTATGTGACGTCATATTACACTTTCACCATTTAAAATACACGTAAAACTCCGTTTTTAGTATTTTTGCGAGACAGATAATAATCTTCAAAAGCTTATAGCTTGCTTGATATTTGTCGGATTTTAATTTCGTTTTTAAATATTATTACAGTATTAACAGTATTTTCATATTCTGAAAATAAATGTGAAAAAAAATTTTCAGGCATATTCCCTATTACGAATTATAAAATTATCTATTGCGATTGATAAAATGTTCTTATTGAACCAAATATTGTTCAGATTTTATGAAATAGAAAAAAATACATATATAAATATTCAACTTGTTTGTATGTATGAAGTTTTTAATTTAAATGAAATGATTTCATCTGACATCGGAGGGCATCATTTATTAATTTAAATATAATGTCTGACCAGTAATTATATTCACTTATTTATGTAAAACACGTTTTTATTAAACATCGCAAGAACATTATATTTATAGAAGTTTTTTATCCATTTGTTTTTATAACTTTTTAAAGTAATATTACTAATTTAACAGAAAATTTGCCGATAAACCTTTTTTTACTACTTAATTCTTTTTTAAAAGAAAATATTCATTGCCGTAAAATATTGCATTCCTTTCTAAAATTTATTTCAGAGAGGAATCCACTTGTTAATTCATTTTCATGTTTAATGGAAGTTTAATTTAAACTAACTAAATAGCAAAATAAAAGTATTTGTGTGTACTAATGTACGCACGTTCGAAGTTATACTTCTTTGGCGTGACTGAACGATTAATGGTTAATATGCATTATAACAATCCATACTAGTAGAATGATAGAACTGGAATAAAGGGAGATGATTTTAAAGTTTCATTGAAAAAATGTAATAATTTATTTTACAATATTTGCATATAATTTCCAATTACTCAAAAAAAAAACGTGAGATTTCAAACACTTTTATTGATTTTATAAAAAAAAATTTAAATCTAAATTAAATAAATAAAAACATTTCAATATATGTTTTCTTGCATTAAGGTAGTTATCTTAAAGTTATCGTGTTAAAAAGTTTCAGCTTATAACACATAGTTATTTTTGGAGGCGGTGTCAGCATACAGAAATTCACATAACTTTTGGACACCGCCTCCCAAAATAACAGTAATTGTACATATATATTTAAAAATTTTTGCTTAGGTGAACTAAAATTGGCATAAGAATATGCAATTATTTTTTTACTTTTTAGTGCATTTTTTGTTATAGAATATTTGATTTTTGAAGTCGGGTTTCCATTTTGTCAAATAGGTTTTATTTCTCGCTTTTTAGTCACTTTGAACTTCTATAACTGATTTTATTTGTCTAAATATGGATAGACCTACTAAACGACCAGCTAATTTTTAGTGCATTTTTTTATAACACTTATTTTTTTATCCGTTTTTTTTTTTTTTTAATTTATATTGCATTTTTTTATAACAGATTTTCAGTTTTTTTACAAACATTTTGTTTTTTTTTCTTTTGTAAAAATTTTTTTTTTTGGGGTCGGTTTTTTTTGTAAAGAATTTTTTCGAAGTCGGTTTTTAAATAAATTTTCTTATTGTCCCATTATGAATGAGTATACCCTTTCAAAAAAAATCGCAGAAATCGATTATCACATATAAGGATTTTCCTCGATTTCCCGGAGGTTCCCTTATCAGAATGCGATTTGGTGACAATGGGACCAATGGGAAACCAAACCCTTTAAAACAAAAATAAAATTCAAAATCGGAGTTCTGAGGTGACAAACATAAAAAAAAAATACAGACGAATTGAGAACCATCCTCCTTTTTGAAGTCGGGTTAATTATGGATTAACTATTATATAAAAGCTTATTTATAAAATCCTCTATAGTTTAAACTAGACCTAGAAACAGGTGTGAAAGTGAATAAAAGTTTGTTAAAGTGTAGGAGATAATTTTGTATAACACCTGAAAAGTTTACCTTGAAAAGTATAACGATAAAAACGCCTTCTGAATTTGTGTTGTTAACAATTTATTTAAGGATGTTCCAGCATGAAACAATTTTTCGACAGATTTTGCTCATTTTTTTTCACATGCTAAAAATAACGTTTTCTAATAAATCATCATTCTCTCTCATTCTCGAAAATACTCGACAGAATTTATAAAAAAATAACTAGAAGAGTAAAGATAAATATTTATTAAATAAATTTAAAAACAAAAAATTGCGTTTTACCGTTTTGTTTTCGAAATCTAAAAGTTTAAAATTATTTTTTACTTCAAAATTTCATTAATTTGTATATATGAATAGTGAATATATCTATGTGTTCTGTATGTGTGTATATGCATTTGTTCTATAATAAAAGCAAACCGTTTTTTTTGTCCTGAATATATAAGACAGTGTTGGAACTACCTTAATGTTTAAAAATTTATAAACAGCGAGCGAGTACACCGCGACCATATTGTATATAGTGTATAACAAAGTACTAAAAAAATATGTATTTTACTGAATATTAAATGATTTGCCATGTCGTTATCTATTGTACAGGTAAAGTTACTTACTGGTTTCAAACTAAATGTTTTATACTCTCTAGAAGTAGGATGATTGTTAGTTTTTATACCGGGTGTACTATACAACGAACTTTTTGTAACAACTCCGAAGTTGGAGACACAATTCTGACAGAGATACAATTCTGAAAACTCATAGTGCAGATTTTAGCATTTAAAGTACGACCAATTGGTAAGTATAGTCAAATCAGCACTTAAATAAGGCTTTATAAAATAAACATTTTCACTTTAAAATTCTTAAAAGAAAAATAAATTTAGTAAAATAGTTTAAAAAAAATTTTATTTGATCACTTATTGATCATGCGCAAAGCATCCACAAAAGTAGTTTAGACTACGGGCTCTGTGTTCAAGTTTCAATATCATTAATAAGAGGTTATCCATCTTTAAAGGGATTATGTAAGGTTTTTGATCTTCCCTCACCCCCTTAATCAGCGAAACTAAGAAAAAATACATCCCTCCCGCACTCCCTAAGCGTGTCTCCTTGTGATACATCGATAATTTTGGCTGCATGTTGAAACCCATCAAATAGCCATATAACAAATATATATAACCAAAATAAATTTTCACTAATTTATGCGACTCTAAATTTTATAGTTTTTATGTCACGTTTGATTTGGTACTTCCGGTACTATGTGGACAATATATATAAAAATAAATAAAATAATACACTTAGATATTGTTTGTTTGGTTTGGTCAGTTTCCACTAACTAGTAAAGTAGTCGATGACAACGACTGGCGGACTGACTTCATTCGTATCACTAAAAAACAATTCTCAGAATCTTTGAGAAAACAAGTCACATAGATTTACTTATGGATAAAACATTTACTACTATACTGGATATAATAGTAGTAGTATGTATATACACTTTACACTAAAACTACACACCCAACTCAACGAACGACGAACGTAAACTTAACTTAAACCACTCACTATTAACCGACCAACAAGAACAAACCAATGCAGTCAAGAATTCTTGATAGTATGACAATTGGTAAAGTATCATGTTTTATTATTGAGTTTATTTATATATATATATATATATATATATATATATATATATTTATATATATATATATATATATATATATATATATATATATATATATATATATATATATATATATATATATATATATATATATATATATATATATGAACACAGATTAACAATGTTTTTAGAAGAAAATGGAAACTTGTCGTTGCTATATAGTAAACTCGATTTGAAATAAGAAAAAAATTTAGTATTGAGTGGCTATGAGAGATTTGGAAATAAATATGTTTTTTTTTTGTTTGTTTGAAAACACTCCTTGAAATTTTTCCTGTTGTTGTCTAAATGTAATGATTAAAATTATTCCAGTTTAGAAGTCAAATTTGTTTAATGGGTTATATAGAGTGTCAGAAATTCATTCAGGAAAACTATACCACGGTATAAAGCTGATAAACAAACAAAAATGTTTAATAAAGTTTTTCGATTTGACGCTTAGTTTTTGAGATATAATTAATTAAACATTAATAATCATCTTTGCATTTTTTTAATTTTTGTGGGTGTCGATACACTTATTGGGAACTCTGATTGTCGCTACTCTAATATGCTCTACTGTGGCCGCCCTACTCCACCAATCACAGAGCGCATAGAGTAAGAAGGTGGGGCCACAGTAGTGGAGCAAGGCGGTCACAGTAGAGCATGCTAGAGTAGCGAAAATCAGAGTTCTCAATAAGTATAGCTACACCGCAAAATGGTAGAATTTATTAATGTTTAATTAATTATATCTCAAAAACTAAGCTTCAAATCGGAAAACTTTATTGAACTTTTTTGTTTTTTTTTGAATGAATTTCAAAACATCCTGTATATAGTCAGCGAGTCCAAAACAGCATTTTTAATTCTAGTACACTTAGTAGCCACTAAAGCCCATATAATTTTTTTAAATTTTTTAATTGATTTGTGCCTTATTCATTCGGTTTTCGAAAAAAATATGCGAATAAAAGTTGTTACAATATTATACAATGAACCACTTTATCCGAAGCATTTTTTGGAAAATCGAATCAATAAGGCACATATCATTTATAAAACTTTAATAATTACATGGACTTGTGTAGTCCATAGAATCTTTACGGTTTAAGGTTCCCTGATACCAGAAAATCCATTTTTAGGTATGGGTGTGTTTGTATGCATGTGTATCATGGGTTGAACAACATATCTCACGGAAATGGCGAGTGGTATGAAACTTTAAACATAATTTTTCTATTGTCATCTCACGGGACTGAAATGTTGTTTTATTTTAAAGTTTCATCGTATAGTAAGATCCATTATTGTGATTGCACCCAATAGGTAAGCCTCTAATTTTACCCGGTATATATAATATATCAGGGTACATTAAGTTTAGTCCCGTCTTTGTAACGGTTAAAAATATTGATCGTAGAAATAAATGTTTGGTATAGGTGTTTTAAAATGACCTAAATAGTTAATTTCCGCATAACCCTCTGTCTATAAACACGATAGCTCAAAAACGAAAAGAGATAAAAATGTGCGTGCGTGTGTCCTAGAGCTAGTAAGAGTTCTACTTCTAGAAGGGGGGGGGGTGTAATATTCATCTTTAAAATCGTAAGAGATAGAAAAAACTTTTTAAGACATAAAATGTTCGTTTTTTTAAATAACTTT
Source organism: Nineta flava (assembly GCA_963920215.1). Classification (NCBI taxonomy): domain Eukaryota; kingdom Metazoa; phylum Arthropoda; class Insecta; order Neuroptera; family Chrysopidae; genus Nineta; species Nineta flava. The sequence goes on from OY986041.1 coordinate 119,852,002, forward strand.
TGTTTGAAACCTTTTTTCATAACTCAGTATATACCGGGTATTAAAGCAATTAACTTGTTTTGATTTTAAATTCGTTTTCTATTTATTTATTTATTTATTTATTTGATGTGCCTGCCCTATAAGGCTAATCAATCCTTACATTAGATCTTAACAAAATAAAATAATTTTACATATTGCAAATTATAAAAAAACATAAAATAAAATATGCTGAATTCTGTACACTTGAAAATAAAATTATAGAATATCCTAAATACCAAAAAAAAAGAAAAAACATAGATAACTGCACCAATTAGTTAATAATAATAGTTAATTGCACAAACATACGGGTGTCAAGTCTACAACATTAAATTTTATACATATGTCGACCTGCTATTTAATATTTCTTTCAAAAAGCTACCCACTTTCACTACCGCTTGCTCATCTCTAACATTTAAAATATTTTCCAGGCACGTGAAACCTTCTCTTCTCAGTTCGTGTCTCATATTCTCATTAACGCCAGGACAATCAAATATTAGGTGGTATCCGGATTCACCTCCGCCGCACAATGGGCATATTCGTTGATTATTTATTTTATTTTTGTTTTCCCACACATATCTTCCTAATCTAAAATTAGCCAATTCGTTTTCTAATTGTTCAAGAACACCACCAATCCTTGATAAGATGAACATATTTAGTCAATTAATTTCCGTTCAATTTAATTACTACACATACATTATGTGTGGTTTTTCATTGAGGTTTTGGTTACAATTTACAATGGAATAGATCTATCTACTCTAATACCATATTATAGTAATTAATAAAATGACGATAAACACTTACTTGTATCTATATCTAAATATTCTCATGTGTTTTATACATTATAAGTAGATGTAAGACCTTTAAACTAATATCATATTATATTATACATATAATAATATAATATATAAAACGTTCATGAATAAAGTAGTAGACCCTATATTACTACTTAAATTCTAAGTATTAATTATTTAACAACAACAGTGTGGTATACAATTATAAGTTTTTATGTTCGATTACTATAGAGACCAAGACCATACCATACCAAGGACCATAGTTAGTACCAACAAGTATTTATTTACTTTTAGTATATTCTGTTTAAGACAAGGGTAAAATTAATAAACGATATAGTTGGGTATCATTTATATATATATATATATATATATATATATATATATATATATATATATATATATATATATATATATATATATATATATATATATATATATATATATATATATATATTATGAACTACAGACTATATGAGCTTGTTGTATATGAAAGTTTCAACATTATTATTATTAAAACTAAACATTTAATAGATATTATTATATGTATTTGAGTTGGATTTTAATACGAATTATAATTATAGTTTATTTGTGATAGATTGGACAGATTATTAACTTTAATATTGAAAGTCTTCAAAAAGAATTCTTACGCTTTCTGAATTCAAATAAATTTTACTATAGAATTAGATTATCAAATGATAATTAATGATAACTGTAGGTTTTTGAAATACAATTTCAAATTCGCCCCAATACGTAGATTAGCTAGTCGTAATTTATTCTTTGACAATTAGAAATTAATACAAAATAGGGATCAATAGACCAAAATAAATATAAATAATTAAACAAAATAAATTAAAATATAATAAATTTTATCTAGAGCACGGTAGTGCGCATGGCCGAGATTTAAGGGAGACTTTCGGACTTTTCACTACAGTGTTATTACTACACCTTAATTTAGGCTCATTTTTTGGGTGCTGTATCTTTTGAACGGAAAGAGCTACAGGGTTGATATTTCGAATATAGATACTTTACGGAATTATAAGAACCAATGTTTTCAATCAATGTTAACGAATTAACCGTTAAAAAGTTATTTCACTTCAAAAACGCAAAATTCGTGGGAACGCCCACAATTCTTGGTAACTAATAGATCAAAATGATGAGCTACTTCCAGATATGCTGTAAAGTTGATATTGGGCATGTAGATAGCTGTAGTACCCAAACCGACGGGAAAATTGCGAAAACTTGAAATTTGTATCGGAAAAGTGGAAAATTTAACATTTTTTTGTTTTAAGACTAGTTCAACTCAAACTACCATGTAGAAAACGATATATATCATATATACCTATTAATTTTTAATTTTTATACCATATAGAAATAGACATTGCAATTTGAATACAGCAGTATGCGTTGATTTTAAAAGTTATGCAACGGAAGCCTCGGAAAATTGGAAAAACATCCTCCAAAATTATGTTTTTCTGTTCTATAAATGCTATAAAGTTTGAATTTTCACTAATCGACCCGAAATAACGTCAAAATTAACAGAATATTTTGAAAAATTTCATTACCTACATCGCAACCACACCGAAAATGGGAAAAACATCCCTAAAACTTACCTCTTTACTTCTATTCATGATAGAAAGATCGGTTTTTTTCCATCACAACCCTTCGAACTTGGTAAAAACACCCCCCAAACCAACCTTTTTGTTCTATACATACAACAAGATGCAGTTTTTTGCAATCGACGCTTAATAGCTACAAATTAGGAAGTTATTTCGAAAAACTTAATATTTTTTATTGCAAACTCCCGAAAAATCGAAAAAACACCCCCCAAAATTACGTTTTTCATTTCTATATATGATGAAATGATGGAATTTTCACCAATCGACCCGAAATAAAGTCAAGTTAACAGAACTCTTTCCTTACTTATAACGCAAACCTCCGAAAATGGGAAAAACACCCCTTAAACTGCCTTAAGGCATTTTGATCAGACTAAAAATATGACCGCTAGAGAGTGATTTATGTATTCTAAGGAAATTCGCTAAGTTGACGCAGCTCCTGCGTAACGAATTTTTTTTTGTGAAGTGGAGCCAACGGGTCAAGTCATTTCTTCAAAGACTATAACGTTGATAATCAATTATCTGTAATAAACGATTAGTTTAGAAGTCATAATCGAAACAAATCAAATAACATCTTATATATACTAAATTTTATATAGTTATTTTAATAAAAAATATATCACTCTTATTTCACATTAATTTGTGGCGTTTTAATAAAAGGCCTATGATATATGATCGATGAATATTATTATCAATAATCCAATGTATAAAATTTATGCTTTCTTTTCAGTTTTCTTTGGCAATAACACTGCTTGAATATTTGGTAATATACCGCCTTGAGCAATTCTTACAAATTATAACAATTTATTTAATTCTTCATCATTACGAATTGCTAATTGAAAATAAACTGGTTTATTTTTAAACAACTTGTTTACTTAAAAAAAGTTACATTGTAACAATACAATAAAACAATCAATGTTTTCTATTTGGAGTATTAAAACATACTGATATATTAATTTAGCTATTTTTTATTTAAATACTAAATGTCTATCTAATCAAAAAGGAGGCGGTAACCTTGTCAACAAATCAGATCGATATATGCTTCATATGTTATTTTAATTACAATTAAAGTTGTTAAATTTTCCGTTTGTAAGAAAGGTAAGTTTTCGAGAAAATCTTAATAAAATAGTTGCTTCTTAATAAGTGATGATATGGGATAAAGGACCGAGCTATTTACAAAGTAAATAGATCCAGACTTCATATAATAGTTGCTCCTTAAAAAGTGATGATATACGAGAAAGGACCGAGCTATTAACAAAGTAAATAGCTCTAGACTTCAAATAATAGCTGTTCCTTAAAAAGTGATGATATCCCATAAAGTTTCGAGCTATTTACAAGCTAAACAGCTCGGTAAACTATTTATTAAAAAAATAAATGAGGGGTAAATTAATTAAGTATAAGAAAAAATTTGGTTGAAATTTATGTCGTAAGTTTTCCCTTAGTATGTTTTTAAAATTTTATAACGCGGCAAGTTTTAAAATATTTGAAATCATCAGAAAAATTAACTTGCCGCGTCATAAAATTTTAATAAAAACATACTTTACAAAATATTGTACAGAATCTCATATATGTTAGGTATACAAGTGTTACACATTTAATTGTTTTATTAATAAAAACACAAAAATTGCAGGACAATTTTTAATGTGTGTTACCTCAGCACTCCGTCATTTATGAATCGATTTTGAATTTTTTGTTTTAAAGGGTTTGATTTCCCATTGTCCCCAATATTATACTAAAACCATACTATATTGATGTCTTAGCCCTTCAGAAAGCGAGCAGAGCCAGTTGACGTAATATAACGCGAAGCGGTCTCCTTTGTAAATGTGAATCTAAAATGAGTAAAGTATCGCGAAGCGAAAGAAACGCGTAGCATACGCGAAGCATATGCGAAGAGAAACAAAACGCTACGCATTTTGTGCGATGCCTTCGGCTTCGTATATTTAAGCCTTTCAAAAATGATTGATATCCGACCAAAAACATAAATGTAAGAAAGGGCCGAGTTTTCGGGAAAATCCTTAATGTAATAGTTCCTTCTTAAAAAGTGATGATATGAGAGTAAGGACCGAGCTATTTACAAAGTAAATAGCTCTAGACTTCATATAATAGTTGCTTCTTAAAAAGTGATGATATAGAAGAAAGGACCGAGCTATTTACAAAGTAAATAGCTCTAGACTTCAGATAATAGTTGCTCTTTGAAAAGTGATGATATCCCATTAAAGAGCCGAGCTATTTACATAGTAAATAGCTTGGTAAACTATTAACTAAAAAAATTTATGAGGGGTAAATTGATTAAATGTAAGAAAAAATTTTGTTCAAATTTATTTCATAAGTTTTCTCTTAGTATGATTTTAAAATTTTATATACCGTGGCAAGTTTTTTTTTCTGATGATTTCAAATATTTTAAAACTTGCCGCGTTATAAAATTTTAAAATCATACTAAGAGAAAACTTATGAAATAAATTTGAACAAAATTTTTTCTTACATTTAATCAATTTACCCCTCATTAATTTTTTTAGTTAATAGTTTACCAAGCTATTTACTATGTAAATAGCTCGGCTCTTTAATGGGATATCATCACTTTTCAAAGAGCAACTATTATCTGAAGTCTAGAGCTATTTACTTTGTAAATAGCTCGGTCCTTTCTTCCATATCATCACTTTTTAAGAAGCAACTATTATATGAAGTCTAGAGCTATTTAATTTGTAAATAGCTCGGTCCTTACTCTCATATCATCACTTTTTAAGAAGGAACTATTACATTAAGGATTTTCCCGAAAACTCGGCCCTTTCTTACATTTATGTTTTTGGTCGGATAGAAATTACTCTTGTTAAAATTGCGTTCATTCGTTTTACTCTTGTTAACATCACTCTTATTAAAATTACTCTTATATTGTCTCAGGATATGTTATTCGTTGCTAATTTGGTGACACTTTCACCGTGAAAGTAAAAACTTAATAATATTTGTCTACGCAATCAATTTAAGCATTTCTGGATTCGAAATGTAGATGAGATTAAAGATCATTGTCATTGTTAAAAGCCAGGGAAACGAGTATCCTTGAAAACCTTAATAACACTGAACCTTATTAAAAACTCTGATAAACATACAACAATTATAGTTAGGATTCTGGAATAAAATGGTAGTTTTTCGGCAATTTTTCAACAGTGCATTGCATAAATTTGTAGCATTTTTATTAAATTTAATTGTTTATGTTAAGTGGAAAACATAATATTTAACATTAATTTACATTGTATTATAGAAATGTTTATATATATATTATATACGTATGCATTATATGTATAATAATACTTGAAAAGTTTATATGCCTATTTAGTTGTAAACAGTAATACCAGCCATACAAAGGACAACACAAACACATACAACACAATTCATAGTGTATAGTATAATGTATATAGTGTCCCTTTTAATTCTTTGTAAATTATCACTTTTGTATTAAATAACACAAACATTATATACATACATACATACATACTACATACAACAATATTTACTTAATTGTTTTATTTAATTATGTAATAAATCGGAAAGGCGGGACTGGATTTACACAAAACAAACAAATAATGTTATTCACACGAGAATTATATGATTTCAAAGTGTTTGTGAATTTTCGAAAATAGCTTCTATATGACTCTATTTTTCTACGTCTGAAATGGTATTAAATGGAAACCTGTAAATTAAATTAAAATTAAATTTCATTATTTTAATAAACATCGTTTCAGTATGTTTGTATAACTGTTTCTGTTTTTTTTAGCGTGGCAAATAAAAATAGTTTCAATTATATCGATTAACATAATTAATTTTAACCTACGATAATACTACTTTTTGTACCCAGTATATATATATATGTATGTATACAAGGGTATATTAAGTTTATTTCTGACTTTGTAACGATTGTCTATCTGTCTGCCTGTGTGTGATCTAAAGCTAAAAAGTAAGGTCGAGTACGTAAATGGGACCATGTTTGGGCAAAATGGGCAAAACTGTCTATCTTTGAAACTGTCAGAGGTAGAACAAAAATTCAAAGACAAATAATTTTATTTTTTTGTCAAAAAGTTTTTTTTTTTAATAAGCAACTTTTGTTTGTGACTTTTTTTCCATAAATTCAATATTTATTGGGTATTTAAGCAATTAAATCAGTTAGTTGTTATTTTCACTTGTTTTTATTCAATTAAATAAATCTAATTCTAAGAATATTCGAAAAACAATATTTATCAGTGTTTAATTTATTGACATAATTGTGACTAGCCTAAATGTAAAAAATTATATTTTCTCATATAGTTCTATGTTAAAATTTTGATCCCTAATTTTTGACAACTTTCATTAAAAGGTTTTGAATTTCTGAGGAATCAAAGATTTAAAGTTTTATCCTTAAAAATAAATTTATCTCATAATCAAAATGTCCAAAAAAGAGAAAATACATAGATTTATGTCAAATTGAAGACAAACATAGTTTTCAAGATATAAAATCTAAATTAAAATGTGTCTAGCCATTAACAGAAAAATTGACCCGGGCAAATAATATATATGTAAAAATTTTCGAAATTTGAGCAAAATTATTTTTTATTTAATTGAAAATTTGTAGATTAAAATTAATGTTTTCTATTTTTTTTTTCAGGTAAGCTTTGCTGTTTTAATAAAATTTATTTTGATATTCAACTTTCAATGTTGTAAAGAAATACGACAGTAAGTTTTACAAATTTTATCTAAAACATTAAATTTTTACTTATAGATCTTTTGGTTTATTGATTAATTCTAATAGTAAACCATTGTATTCGACTCAAAAAAATACTTTAACCCTCCTTCAAAATTTTCGAGTTTTCGTTTCAAAATGTTGAATTTATCAATTGAAACATTGTAAGACCAACCCAAATCAATCAATTGAAAAATACATTAAGAAGGTGATGCTAAAACTACTATTTCCTTAACAATAATGATATCAACTACCTTATGCAAATATATATCCGATTCGATTTGATAATTGCCGAGAATAATAGTTGAGATTGCAAAATTTATTACTTGACTGTTTTCCGAAACCACCGAATAGAATTGAGATGAAATACGTACACACCCGTTCAAAAAAAAAATTAACAGACCTGAATTGTTAATTTTCTTACATTTTATAAAACTCCTCACTTTTGTAACTCTCTGTATAATGTATAATTTTATTTATATATAAACAAAGATAAGTAGTATATTTTTAAAGCGTGTAAAAAAGAATGTGGAAGTAAAAACTGAATTTATATTTTTTTATTTGTGTCAGTGTCGGTGTCAGTGACAGAATGAGAATTTAAAAAATATATGTAAGGTTATACATGTTAAGTGTTATATCTTACTCTTACATGTAAAAATAAAATAAAATGTTGTATCTGCTACTACAAGAATAATCAAAATTGTGAGAGACTGATTCGATTCAGGTCTGTTCATTTTTTTTGAACGGCAGTGTACATAGCCTAAGGTTATAAGGTCTTGTGGATTAGAATTTGGGGGCTTCTGATTTTTGCTTAATTTTTTTTCTTTCTTTTAATTTCTTACAGGTAAAAAAAAACTTTAAACAGTGCTATTGGATGTAAAAGAAAATAAACGGAAACCCGATACAGTTTTTTGAAACTTGAGTACTTCTTAAAGTTTTAGCCGTTGTACATATTTATAAAAATTCTCCTTCAATCCTTAATTTGTAGGCGTGTGAATATAATAATAAACGCTTGTATAATCATTTGCAATGTTTTGTTAAGAATAATAATATATTAAACAATAATAATAATATATTTTTATTATAGTATAATTTTAGTATTGCCTTGATCTTCGTATAGTGTTAAATATTTTATTAACATCTAAAGACTAACAGAACTGACTATCTACTAACCTGTATAATAAATTTGTAAAGTAATAATCATTCTGGTGGTACTCTGCTCTGTGTCTTTTGGTCATTTTGATATACATCTTTCGGGTTAAATTTTATATGTTCACAAATAATCATACACACAAAATAATCTACAGACTGGTCCACCAAAAACGTTTCTTTTTTTTCATAGGAAAGTAAGAAGTTTTCGAAGAAACTTTAGCTGATTGGAATGTAATTTGATATGTGGCGTGTTATCCTGTATTTGATAGGTCAAGGATTCATTCCTCTAAAAAAATTAGCTTAGTCTATGTGGCTCCTCCTCCATGGCGAATTTTTTTTTCCATCCATAATAAATAATCAAATTTTAGTTCTTACCGCATTCATCAAATTGCGAACAGACTTTAGCGCTAGAAAACATTGAATATCTGGTTATTCCAGAGAATATTCAAATTCTAGAATAGTCTGTGAACATTAGTCTGGATCAGGGAAAATTTTAGAAATCCCTCCTTTTAGACGATTTCAAACAACATCTCGTAAACCGCTCTCCAAATCGTAAAATTAACATGATTTTTATATTTTTTGGGTTCCATTTAATTAATTTAGATTTTTTATCGAATTCGGGAACAAAATTTTTTCTTCGATTTCATGCAATTTTTCCAAGAACACCTGTCAGAAAAAATTGAAAAACTTTTAACTTTTAATCGTCAATTTTAATGAAAATTAGGTTATAAAGTAAATTCAACCCCAATTAGAGCCCAAAAATTTAGTTGGTTTGATGATTTGACAGATAGTTTCGATTTTGATTAATAATGCCTTATTTCTTGAAAATAACTGAATTTAATACGAAATCATATCTTTTTGCTTCAGAATGATCAAGAAATTATAATTTTTTCCGCGGCCACAGTAAGGTTTTGAAGATTCATAACAATAATCACGGGAGTAAGGGAATTTCAGTTAAATAGTTTTTGTATGATTTTTTGTGAAATATTCTAATTTTCACTTATTTAAAACCTTGGTTGTTGGAAGATTTATTCCGACGTTTTTAACTTCGCACTATGAAACTTCAGAACTTTATATATACAAACCATATTCATTTGCCATGATTTATGAATATCAATTTCGGTGGGAGGACATTCTGTATATATTATACATTATTAAATTTTATTTGCCATAGGCATATCAGATTATTAAATATATTATGGATTCTATAAAAGTGTTTATGTGTGTTTATATGTACACGCATTTTGGTGTGATTTAAGTTTCATCTTTTATGATTTGTATAAGTCATCCATCCTACCAAAAGCATTTTTAAAGTGTTTATAATATAAACCCTATTTTGACAAAATGGAAACCCGACTTCAAAAATCAAATATTCTATAACAAAAAATGCACTAAAAAGTAAAAAAATAATTGCATATTCTTGTGCCAATATTAGTTCACCTAAGCAAAAATTTTTAAATATATATGTACAATTATTGTTATTTTTGGAGGCGGTGTCCAAAAGTTATGTGAATTTCACTATGCTGACACCGACTCCAAAAATAACAATAATTGTACATATATATTTAAAAATTTTTGCTTAGGTGAACTAATACTGGCACAAGAATATGCAATTATTTTTTTACTTTTTAGTGCATTTTTTGTTATAGAATATTTGATTTTTGAAGTCGGGTTTCCATTTTGTCAAAATAGTTTTTGTTTCTCGCTTTTTAGTGACTTTGAAGTTCTATAATTGATTTTATTTGTCTAAATATGGGTAGACCTACTAAACGACCTAATAATTTTTAGTGCATTTTTTTATAACACATTTTTTTATTCGTTTTTTTTTTTTTTAATTTTTAGTGCATTTTTTAATAACAGATTTTCAGTTTTTTTTCATGCATTTTGTTTTTTTTTTGTAAAAACTTTTTTTTTGGGTCGATTTTTTTGGTAAAAAATTATTTGAAGTCAGTTTTTAAAAAAATTTTCTTATTTTCCCATTATGAATGAGTATACTCTTTCAAAAAAAAAAAAAATTCGAAAAAATCGGTTATCACATATAAAATGAGGATTTGCCTTAATTTCCAGGGGATCCTCTTACCAGAATGCGATTTGGTGACAATGGGACCAACCTGATATCAAATCCTTTAAAACAAAACAAAAAAATTTTAAATCGGTTCATAAATGACGGAGTTCTGAGGTGACAAACTGAGGTGACAAATCAATTATAGAACTTCAAAGTCACTAAAAAGCGAGAAACAAAAACTATTTTGACAAAATGGAAACCCGACTTCAAAAATCAAATATTCTATAACAAAAAATGCACTAAAAAGTAAAAAAATAATTGCATATTCTTGTGCCAGTATTAGTTCACCTAAGCAAAAATTTTTAAATATATATGTACAATTATTGTTATTTTTGGAGTCGGTGTCAGCATAGTGAAATTCACATAACTTTTGGACACCGCCTCCAAAAATAACAATAATTGTACATATATATTTAAAAATTTTTGCTTAGGTGAACTAATATTGGCACAAGAATATGCAATTATTTTTTTACTTTTTAGTGCATTTTTTGTTATAGAATATTTGATTTTTGAAGTCGGGTTTCCATTTTGTCAAAATAGTTTTTGTTTCTCGCTTTTTAGTGACTTTGAAGTTCTATAATTGATTTTATTTGTCTAAATATGGGTAGACCTACTAAACGACCTAATAATTTTTAGTGCATTTTTTTATAACACATTTTTTTATTCGTTTTTTTTTTTTTTAATTTTTAGTGCATTTTTTAATAACAGATTTTCAGTTTTTTTTCATGCATTTTGTTTTTTTTTTGTAAAAACTTTTTTTTTGGGTCGATTTTTTTGGTAAAAAATTATTTGAAGTCAGTTTTTAAAAAAATTTTCTTATTTTCCCATTATGAATGAGTATACTCTTTCAAAAAAAAAAAAAATTCGAAAAAATCGGTTATCACATATAAAATGAGGATTTGCCTTAATTTCCAGGGGATCCTCTTACCAGAATGCGATTTGGTGACAATGGGACCAACCTGATATCAAATCCTTTAAAACAAAACAAAAAAATTTTAAATCGGTTCATAAATGACGGAGTTCTGAGGTGACAAACATTTAAAAAAAAAATACAGACTAATTGAGAACCATCCTACTTTTTGAAGTCGGGTTAAAAATATATATATCGTGATATTATTTAGAGCGTTAAATATCGTCGCTCCGCATCGTACGGCGAATGATGAGAGCATTATTATTATTTATCATATAATTATTATATTTATGATTTGTTTTATCAATTTTGCAAAATCATAGTGTGTAATTTTGAAGTTTAGGCAGGAACGCAACCAACCAAATGCTCGATTTGCACATAAATTTATTCTTTTTTAAGTTATGGTTGTGAATAATTACTAACTAAATATATTATGGATTAAATTTTAATGAATCAAATCGTGGGAGTATATTCTACAAATAAAACTTATATAAGTATGTGTGTTTACTTAAACGTCACACTACTATACCAATATCAATGTCAATAACGGTTACGAAGACATTTGTATGAAAAAACAAGCGTATACAATATAGACCATGAATGGCGAACCTTTATTAGTCTACGTGCCCTCTTGAAGAATCTTGATTTAGTGATTAATGTGGAAAAAATAAAACAAAATGCTATAAACTTAAATCTCTTTATTTGCAACCCCAACCCCAAACTATAACATTATGTTTATTTTAATGACAGAAAAAATTTATCTGATTTTTGCTGTTGCAAATTAGATGCCAAATAACTCATATTAAATTCATACTTAGCAGAATACAAGCTGAACCGGAGTTATCTGACAAACGGCTTCGTAGCGAGCCTATAATGTTATTCATTTCTGAAAATAATGACTCACAAGCATAGGTAGATACAAGTATTGTTAAGCTAGCAAAAGTCAGTCGCCCGGGTCGTTCACACTTCGACACTCCGTATAGTCTATGGCCCGTCAAAAAGATATGGCCCGTCAAAAAATCCATGAACCCTAACTTTCTGCCGTGTGGCAAATAAGCTCCTGAGTCGATGGGGAGCATTTTCTGTCAAACCATATATATATATGGCAGAGCGGCCACTTTCGAGATGGGGGGGGGGGAGTGGAAAAGTGGACCTTAACCGTCTGGAAGCAACGGTATCCATTCAAAGTATCCATTTTTTATTCACCGGAAAAAATAGAAAACTAGGAAAAATTTTATGGCGGTTTCGGATGGACAAAAAATTTTTTAATGGGTTTTCTTCAACCCCACCTCCCTCCGGAACTACCATAAAATTTCTACTGCCACTATTTTTCCAATAATAATTTTGCAAGTGCGATTTCGTTATGGACTTTGTAGCCATGTTTTCATAGTGAAAAATGATAATTACGTTGAAAAATTTCCATGAGTATTTTTTAAGTGGTAAGCTCATTTTTTATGTACTATTTCACTGGGCAGCAAAATCAATGGACTTTTTAAAGCAACCATATGGAATTTCTTTTTACATAATAAAATAATAAATATCGAACAAACTAATCAATATTCCCGTATCGAATTACATAAAATAATTAAATATAATAAGAATTAAAACAAGAAAATTATACTTTACTAAGTTATAAAATATGTTTTATAAATTAGCAAGCAGCAATGTTACTAACTAACTATAAGAAAAGTAAACTAAACTAGCTTCGTACTGAGACGACTATACGGGACGACAATCGATATGCGGTTAAGGCAGGACAACTAACAAATAACTCAAGTTCAATTCAGTTCTCTCTATTATATAAGAGAAATATTTTTATCTATTATCAATACAAATCACGTTTGAAAACAGCATATTTCTCATAGAATAGAATATAATACATTTGAACTTTGTTGTAGAAGAAATCCGTATTTCTTATATAACTATTATATTATGTGTGCTTCATGCACAAATGTCTGCAATTCAATGAATCGCTAACTTACGCGTATTTAGGGCCATGTCAATTATTATATACACATAGATTTCTTGTAGAAGTCTCTAGCATCATGGAATTGGAGGAGAACATCAAGCTATTACAAAGCAAAAATCATATCAAAGTTTTGATCTTGGTTTCCAAATCAAAGTTCGAAATCAAGACTGCAAAATAACAAATTCTATAAAAGGTACGTTTTTCTCTGTGCGGCTAGCGGTTTTCTTTGAGTGACTCTCGTCAGAAGTATTAACGATTATTGTACGCCTTGAATATTCGTTCAAGAGAAGGGTGAATATATACGTCAGTCGTTAACGTTTTTTGTTGTTACTTTTGTTTTGCTTAGTTTTGCTGTTCATCTTCTCAAGGAAGTGTCGATTCTCGCACTGTGACAGCTGTTGTCATAAAAGAATCAAAGGACCAAGGGCAATATATTTTCCTTCACGAACTCCAGATGAATATCGGCAGGGTTCCGATCAAAGTCGGCTGCCGCCGCACATCCTACCAATTCCTAGTCTACACACAAAAATTCCTTCCATTCCAAAAACATCCTCCCATCCTTAGGCATCACACTGGACCTAATGGTCGAAATGTAGCCCGTCCAGAGCAGCCGGTTCAATCTATCTATCTAAGGGCAATATATGGTCTGAGATTGCCATTCATGTAAGAATATCCTCTTCCATCTCCTCAATCAAAAGATATTTTAGTAGTAATCTGGTAATCTTTTGCGTCTAGTTAACATTAAACTGATTATGTTAAACAAACACAACCTTCCTTTAGAACAATATAATTGCGAAAGAAATCGAAAAGTTAAAAATAAACTAATTGCAAACGCTCCTAGCATAATCAAACTACTTCGAGTTAATTTCGTAATAATTGCACCGAAAAAAACGTAGCTTAAAACTGCCTTAAATATCAACGATTTCTTGAATCTTAAATCTTTAACAAAGGTAAAAATTTTTAACACAATTAAAATCAAGGCTAAGAAATTCGTTATTTGCTTTACCCCAATTAACAAATCAAACATGAAAAAGGGAATCTTAGACTGCTGATGTATAATATATAATGAACTTCACTGCCTAAATTCAACCCAGCCAATATCTAGTAGCGCTGTCAATACAATAATTCACAATCAATAATTCTTCTCGTAAATGACTCTTTCGTTTTTACAAATATGTCGGAGTTCCTTAGGAGATGCTCCTGAGTTCTTATCACTCTACGAAATCTGCCTTCAACATTTTTTAAATAAAGTTTCCCAAACCGTTGTCTAAGTTTTTAAAATTTCTATGAAAAGTTTGGTCGGTAGCTTTAATTTTTCGACCTGCATGTCTTATATCTCTTTTGATTAAAGCCTCCAAGAAAAGTTGTTGTCCATCTATCTAAATTACTGAAGGCAGTTTTGTATTTCTAAAACACAGAAGATATATCAACAGAATATATATCAGAAGATATATACCAACAATGGACTATTGGGTTGTACGAATCCTAAATCTGATTCCTAGTGTGCTATTTGTCCATGAACTTTTGTTGCTAGATTTGGTCTTCTTAAGAATCTACTTCTACTAAGAGAAGCCGTAAACCTCTCTGTCTTTGATATTTCGTCGCCCTCTCCGTCCAGTCTCCCATATAGTGCAAGATAAATATAATGAAACGGGAAATCCTATACGACACATTCTTTCAGTGGATGCAATCTAAGTTTGAGTGTCGCTATCTGTGATTTACCTTATTGTTAGTTAGATATTAAAAACAACTAAAGAATTAAATACACTACCTTATTCAACTTCTTTTCCTAACAGTCTAAAGCTATTTATGGGCATTCATCGATCAATTCTTTTTCTATTCAAGATCTAGTTGTATATATATATATATATATATATATATATATATATATATATATATATATATATATATATATATATATATATATATATTGTCTGTGTTGTGTTCGATTCCAAGGTCATTGAATTCATGTAACGTTCGTTCAATATATAATACACAACGAATGATTTATTTAATACGCATGCGCATGTGTTCTCTTATCTATTATGTCTATTTTATATTATTTATGGTAAAATATAATCGTTTTTCTATTTGCAATTATATTTCTATAAAGTTATTTGTAAAGAAGTTATTTTTTACCTAAATTAAAAAAACCTAAATTAAAAGTTTTAGAATTGTTTACAACAGCTTTGTTTGTGTCTTTTTTCATTCGCTAATTTTAATTTCTTAGCTCTTACATAATTTATATCGCTAAATTGTTTAAGTTTATTTAATGCATACATACATACGTGTTTGAATGTGTAATTTTAAAATGAATTACTACATTCTTTAGATATTCTCCTATATATAGGAAAAGAAATGGTATGCTTTTATTGAAATTGATAGCCGCTGCGGGACTATAACAAGATATCCTCATAGTAGACAGATAAATAGATTGTAACCTGGACGGGCTACATTTCGCCATAAAGTCCATTGTGATGCCCAAGGATGTAAGGATGTGAGTGGAGTGGAAGGAATTTTTGTGTATAGATTAGGAAGTGGTAGAATACGCGGCTGCAGCCGACAATGATAGGAACTATGTCGATATTCATCTGGAGTTCGTGAAAGAAATTGCAGAAAACCTTCTCGAGCATAGCCGGTTAATTCGTTCTTGTCCATACGCCGACAGTTTAGACAATTAACCGCCCCTTTTTTTTCTTAATAATTGACAAACTGCCGATGTCGGGATCAGTGTTGCCAGAAGGTTACATTTCTTACATTTTACGTAACTTTTCATCTACCCATGTAACTTGTATGTAAGAAAAAATTTTAGATACTTTTGTGTAAATTTTTGAAAAATTACTTTTGCTCGTTATAATAATTTTGCCATAATTTCGGTATTCACAAATCTTCGATTAAAAACTCACGCTTTTATAAAATTTAAAAATTTTATATAAAATAAATAAGTGAAAATGGATTGAAAAATAAATGTGTGGGTACTTACTATTTTCATTTTTATAAAATACTAGCTGTTTCCCGCTTATATATATATATATATATATATATATATATATATATATATATATATATATATGAATAAGGCATAATATATATATATATATGAATAAGGCATAATATATATATATATATTCATTTATTTATTTATATTTATTTAACATACGATACGATTAATGGTTTTCAAGGTTATCCGACCCATAGTGCTAAAATTCCATACTGTACCCCTTTAAAAATCGCTAAAATTTTGAGGAAAATTTTATGTCTCCGATTTTGATAAAAACTTCGTTGTAAGCTAATTTGGACCTAGCGAAAACGATGGCGTTGGTTAAAGTATGATACGATTAACGGTTTACAAGGTATCACACCCATAGTGCTAAAATTCCAAACTGTAAGAATTAAGAAGACAAAATTTTGAAATGTGTTGGTCGGACGTTAAAATGAACCTGATTTTCGTATTGTTTGGATCGAAATTAGCCTAGAAAATGATTATTATTAAAATCGAGAACAAAAATTTTCTTCACTTTTTTCACATTTTTTCCAAGGGGTACCCCTTAAAAAAATCGCTAAAATTAGAGGAAAATTTTATGTCCCCGATTTTGATAAAAACTTGGTTTTAAGCTAATTTGGACCTAGCGAAAACGATGGCGTTGGTTAAAATATGATACGAATAACGGTTTTCAATTTATCAGACCCATAGTGCTAAAATTCCAAACTGTATGGATTGAGAAGGCAAAATTTTGAAATGTGTTGGTCGGACGTTAAAATGAACCTGATTTTCGTATTGTTTGGGTCAAAATTAGCCTAGAAAATGATTATTATTAAAATCGAGAACAAAAATTTTCTTCACTTTTTTCACATTTTTTCCAAGGGGTACCCCTTAAAAAAATCACTAAAATTAGAGGAAAATTTAATGTCCCCGATTTTGATAAAAACTTGGTTTTAAGCTAATTTGGACCTAGCGAAAACGATGGCGTTGGTTAAAATATGATACGAATAACGGTTTTCAATTTATCAGACCCATAGTGCTAAAATTCGAAACTGTATGGATTGAGAAGGCAAAATTTTGAAATGTGTTGGTCGGACGTTAAAATGAACCTGATTCGTATTGTTTGGGTCAAAATTAGCCTAGAAAATGATTATTATTAAAATCGAGAACAAAAATTTTCTTCACTTTTTTCACATTTTTTCCAAGGGGTTAAAATAACCCCTTAAAAAAATCGCTAAAATTAGAGGAAAATTTTATGTCCCCGATTTTGATAAAAACTTGGTTTTAAGCTAATTTGGACCTAGCGAAAACGTTGGTTAAAATATGATACGAATAACGGTTTTCAATTTATCAGACCTATAGTGTTAATATTCCAAACTGTATGGGTTGAGAAGGCAAAATTTGGAAATGAGTTGGTCGGACGTTAAAATGAATCTGATTTTCGTATTGTTTGGGTCAAAATGTAATCAAATTTTCTCACATTTTTCGAAGGGGAACATTCAATATGTACAATAGTGAATCTCACTAATCCGGCACTTCAATAGTTCGGCACGTCCAATAATCCGGCACCCTATAGTTTTTTATAGTGCCGGATTAATGAGACTCTTCTGTATATGTATATCGATACACAACGATTTATAGTGTGCTATTAATATAAAATTGAAACAAAATTTTAATAAAATAATTTTATAGTTATTTTTTAGAAGCATATACGAATTGTCCTTTCCCAGGATATAATCTATCTCCTTGCCAAATTTAATTACGATCCGTTTACCCGTTTAGTCGTGAAGAGGTAGCAAACACACAGAATTACTTTCACATTTATATAGTAGTATGGATAAGCTAATTTTGAAAATCACAAAGCTATTACGCTATTATATACACAAAATTAATAATTTATCGTATATCAATAACAAAATCATCACAATGTATCTTTAAGTTTGAAAATGTAACTTTTCAGGCATACCAACGTATCTTTCGATCAAGCTACGCTGGCAACACTGGTCGGGATTCGAACCCATAACCTCCCAGTTTCCAAGTAGGCATACTCCGCAGACATAACGCCTTAGACCGCTCGCCCTTTTAGACTGATTTGTTTGTTTTATATAAACATATAAACATTAATAATTAATATATTTTTAATAGTTGTTAAATTAATATTAAAAAAAACACTACGAAACAAGAGTAGCAATTAAATATATGTTGTCAATTTATAAACTCAGACACATATTATATATAAGTAATATTAAATACATACAGCATGCAACAGTGTAGGGTGCTTTTGATTATCAGAGCAAAAGTAAGTACAAAAGACAATTTCTTCATACTTATTCTAACTTTAGATAGATAGAAACTAGTGTTTCACGAGGCACGAGGCGAGGCGAGGTGTTGGTATCACCTCGCCTCGCCTCGCTTTTTTAAATATCAACCTCGCCTCGGCCGAGGCAGAATGTTGGCTAGCCTCGCCTCGCCTCGGTTAGGTCAGCTATCAATCTCGCCTCGCTTCGGCCGAGGCGAGGCTAGGGAAAATTTTTACTAACTTTGACTTATTTTGCATGAATGTACATAATATGATAAAAAAAACTTATATATATATATATATATATATATATATATATATGTATATAAATTTTAGAGACGATGACTTTCGACATCTACTAGGTAGGATCGCTGGACATTTGAAAAAATATTTTCCAAATAATCTATCTATTGCTTCATGTATCACTATATTATTATTATTTTTTTTTTACTTTTTGTAAATTTGCCTAGGCCGAGGCAAATTCCTCGCCTCGGCCGAGGCGAGGTTTTTGGGACAATATACCTCGCCTCGCCTCGGTTAGTAACGAGGATTAAAATTTTGAACCTCGCCTCGCCTCGGCCCTCGGTTACTCGTAGTCTCGGTGAAACACTATTAAGAAACATCTTGGGGTCTAAAGAGTATTGCACTTCGACATTATGGTCCATTGTGCCCTCCCTTCTACTTCAGACCGACGAGATTCGCTTCTCCCATATGTTGGCAATAGCCAGGAACTTGCTTATCAGGTCTTCCTGAGGTTTATATATTCGGGATGAGATGCATCGAATATCCTGTATCGTCTGTAACCTAGAGGTTCGCAGTCAAAGATAATGTGGTTTGATGTTTCTTCCTCCTCGCCACACAATCTGCACACAATGGACCCATTATAGAGTCCCATTGTGTCCAGATACTTCCGCAGGGGATAATACTCGGTAACACTCCTGTTCAGCTTCAGTGCATCGAGAGATAGCCTCTTGCTTGCATTCTGAATCGCATTATTATCGCGAGCTCCTGCCGCGGTACTTTTTCCCAGTGATCTATTGATCAGTGATCTATTGAATTAGCATATTCTATCTATGCCAATTCAACATATCTAATATAACATAAATAATGTTTGGAAATTTGAAATGATAAAGTACCTATGTATGTTTGGTCTGGCACTTTACAGTACTCAGTTTTAGTTTGATCGAAATGAAATTTAGTATGTAATGTGCTTTCTGTATTTGAAGGGGTAACTTCGTTAAGGAGCAAAATCGCGCTATTCATCAAATTTTAAAGAAACATGTTTTCTGTAACAGCCTGTGTATAAACTGTAATCAAATGTGATTTTAATATGTAATCGAGGTCACGCCACTTCAGGTAAAGTAGTACATAAATATTGTTGTTATCAATACGTTTTTAAGTGCATTTTAAATGGTGAAGGCGTCATAAAAATTGTTTTATTTTTTTAATATTATTTTTTAGAAAAACATTAACGATTTTCAATACTTGTGTAACGTACATAATAATAAAATCATCTCATACCATTAAAAACAAAATGAGAGGATATTATTATGTGCGTCAAATGCAAGTCCAATCGAATATTCAAATTCGCTATTTCGTAAAATGCCTGTTTTCAAACAATATGTAATGCAAACATTGATTGAGAGAAAAATCACTATTTTTCTACTTGTAGCCCACGGTTTTGAGTATTGTACGAATTTAACAAACAAAAATTCGTTACCTATAAGCTGCGCCAACTTAACAAATTTCGTTAGAATAAATAGATCACATTTCTTTCGGAAATAGATCTTAATAACTTTTATCTTATTGTCCAATATTTAGTGAGATATATCAAATTTTGTGTTTACAAGCCTCTTTTCCCACGTCCGGTTTTACCGAGCTTATTGAATTCGAATTAACAAGCTTATTGTTTTTGAAAAGGTTAAACTATTTGCTAGATGTTCAAAACACTTCGTCCCAGGGCTTATTTTTAGAGACAACATATCAGTCATGTTCACTATACCAAATTTACATTCTTAAAGGTTCATATTTTTTCAAAATCGCAAAACACGTGTCTAATTAAAAGCTTTTATTTCACTTGCAATGTATGTATGTATGTATGTTCGGGTCAAATCTTGCAAGCTGAATTAGAACCACTTCCTCTTATCCTACGGAGTTGAATTTCTACATGTTGGTGCAAGCATTTTTATGGTAAGCATGACAAGAATCGACAAGGAGAAAGGGGGGATTAGTGGAAGGGGGAAACACAAAATGTGGTATATCTCTCTTAATATTGAAAATATCGAAAAACACATAAAAAGTAAAATTGTAGAAAATTAGTTTTACTATAAAAAGCTTGCTTTTTTAAATGTTTTTTAATACAAACTTTACATTATTTACTTCTTTCGAAAATGTGACAATTTTAAAGTATAGCAGCTCTACATTTCAAATTCCGCTAGGCACAGTTTGGCTGTCCATTTTTCTCTATGTGTTAAATGTTACTAAATCTAAAAATCAGTATTGACTAGACAAATCATACTATGACCAATTCTCAATGGATTTGCACATCATATGCAACATATTAAAAGGCATATTCCAAAGATATTTACCTATTAAACGTTGATAGAAGAAGAAATACCTTTATAAAGTTAACCCATCTACATCAATACGTATATGCTCTATTATAAACTAAGGTGTACTATGGGCCACAAAAGTAGTGTTCTTTTTGCAAAAATTTTTTTGTTGATTTGTGTCCTTATTTATTCGGTTTTTGGGAAAATGTTTCGTATAAAAGTTGTTAGCATATTTATAATGAACAAAGTTTATCCGAGGAATTTTTTGGAAAATCGAACGAATAAGGCACAAAACAACTATAAAATTTTGAAAGAAGAAGACTACTTTTGTGTCAAAGTGTACATACTTACGTATAGGTAAAAAGAACTATAATAATTCCATTAGACTTTTTTACGTGTTACGTATTTGAATGGCGACAGTTTTCTTCTAATACTTGTTCCGTTTTTATATTATTAGTCTTTCTTCTATATTAATTTGTACCGTGTGTTCATTTGAAAAGTTTCCAGCCTAATATTTAACAAAAGTTTTACAGTTTAAACGTGAAAACATAATGCAATAATTATATTTGTATTCCATGCATCCGTGGCCCCGTGGTATAACTTTTAATCGGTGTAAGATAGAGAAAATCGTTAAAACTGTTTATCTCATTAAAAAAAACACTTTTGTTTGAAACTTTTTTTCATCTTTCCCCTAGTTTTGGTGTAAATATGGCATAAATTGTGTACGCCAGGTATATTAGATAAATGAAAAAAAAAGTCAAACAAAAGTTGTTTGTTCTTTTGCTAAGAACAATTTTTGTATAAGAACTCATAAAAACTAACAACTTTTGTTTCATTTGAATTTGTATGTGTTGTGTATGTGTGTATATGTTTTTGTTAATAAAATCAAACTGGTTTTTTGACAATGCGGGTACTACCTTAAGTATACAATAATAATAATATGTAACAAAAAAAACAACTTGTGGAAACTTTTCAAGTGAGCACACTGTATATAGTTAATTTTATTTTCCAATAAATGTCATTAAACTAACTGACGTGTGGTAATAAGTTTTTTTTTCTTCTTTTCTATATTCTATTTTAAATATAAAAATAAATAAATTGTATAAATTCTAGTACCATAAATAATTGACATTTTGTAGTGTTTTTATTTATGTGCACATTTTATTATATTTATAACTTACTTAAGTTATGTATATGTCGCAAATGGATCATCCAATCCGCTGTTTTACAAAACCGCTAGTTAACAACTCCGTTATGTAAAACAACTAAACGACGTTCAGCTGGATTGTCATTGCGATACGTTTTACAAAACTGCTACCCACGTTTAGACGTAATGCAGAATAGCTTATCTATAGTGACAAAGAGCGTTTTGATATAGGGAAATATATAGAACGCCTTATAGTGCTGGGCCCAAAAACACGCTTAACCCGAATAACTCGGGGTATCACCGATGGAGTGAAATATTGTAGTACTCGGTTGTAATAGTTACCTTATTTAATTTCAATAATTTTTGACACTATATCTAAAATATATAGAACTTGTTAGGGAAAAGGACCTTTAGTAATGGGAATTCCATTAGCCCGTTTACAATAATTCTAAGCTATGAATTTAATACTTAAACAATATAGACTGCTAGGTAATACAAATAGTAGTATTCATAATAATAATAATGATATAAACTAAAATCTACAATCTAACGTTTCATTTCACGCTGTTTTACATAACGTCGAATCGTTGACCCGCTGTATTGATAAACGCAAAACGTTTAAGCGATATTATGTGTTAAAGTTGAGTAATTATGTAAAACAGCTAAATGTCGTTCAGTTGTTTTACATAACGGAGTTGTTGTGTAAAACATCTAGCGGTTTTGTAAAATAGCGGATTCGACAATCTGTCTGCGACATATATTAGATGTTTGGTTGGTACTTAATGCTGGAGGTTATGATCAGAGGATGATATAATTATTGTCTATGTAGTAAATACTTTTTATTTTCAATCACTGAAACACATAAATGATTGTGCAATATGTGGTGTAATAACTTCTTAGAATGGAACTATATATTTAATATAGATTTGTATTTACGATCGCTGTTCCCTGGAAGTATGGTTTCTACCTTGAGACAAGAGTCTTCAATAGACTTACATGGACTTTTGGTCCAGTAACTACCAACAAATTCGTATATTGATTATTAAATATTCAGGCAGAATAAACGTTTGTTTGAAATCCCAAAATGTCTTTTTATTTAACTTTTTCTATTGTTATTATACAATCTTATCAATACAGCGGCTCATATTATAGAGAATGATCATAAAATCGACAAATCTAATTTAAAACTTGTAAAGGCAGAACAAAATCCTTCAGAGCTGGATGCATACGAAGGCATTTACATTCAAAAATTCAAAAGAAATATTATGAAATTAGTCGTCAGTTTGTCCGGCTCTCTCTTTCTAAAGAGGTCAAAATATTAATCCCCGTTTACTGCGCAACGCATAACTTAGCACAAATCAAGAGCGATCTTAGAATAAAATTAAACGTCGGTCAAACATGTATAAGCAAGGGACAACCAAGAAACGTCGTGATACTGTCATCAAATTAGCAACGAATAACATATCCTGAGACAATGTAAGAGTAATTTTGAGAGTGATGTTAATAAAAGTAAATTGAATGAAAATAATTTTAACAAGAGTATTTTCAATAAAATTTATTATATTTTAATTTATTTTGTTTAATTTTAATTTTATTTTTGTCTATTGATTTCGATTTTCTATCTATTTCTAATTGTCAAAGAGTAAATTACGACTAGCTAATTTATACTGATGATGACTACTTTGTAATCGAAATACGTATTTATAATACAAAAACTGATCTAGGTATTGGGGCGAATTTGAAATTTTATGTTCAACCTGACTGTATTCAATATCTAGGGAAGGCGTTAATATAGATATTAAATGATAATAAAATATTTTGAATAAAGCCATTAAATTAAAAAAAAAAAAAACTATTTTCATTTTATAAGCATACTTTCTCTTCAATAATTATAAATTATTTATATTCTATTTAACAACAACTATTGAGAAGTGAGTCGTCATTGTCTCTTTTGTCGAGATTTTGTAATTTTTTAATATTTATATACAAATTTTTCTTCAGTGGTTCAGGCTCTCCGAAGATAGCTTAGCCAGAACAAACTATTTTAATGATACTTCAATAAATGAATACACTGGTCATAAAAAAAAATCGACCGACCTTTTAATGTACAGAAAATCTTTATAATATTAAACTTTGTATTTTCATGGGTAACCAATTTTATGGGAAACTTTGAGTTTAGGTAAAAGGAAAGCAACGTCTTTTTAGGAAAAATCATCATCTGTTATAACCATATTGTTTAAGCAATAGTTAAAAAATTTCCACCTTCAATAATCCCACGTAAACACAAACTGACAAAACAAAGCTCGTCAATTAGTAGATTCGGTCAAGGGGAAAGGAAGCTTATAGAATGAAGAAAAAACAAAGTATGGAATATTTTTCTGAATATTAGAAAAATCGAAGAATGTGTAAGAAATAAAGTTATAGAAGATCTATATATAGAGATTTTTAGGAATTTAATTTCCAATCGTTAGTCGTAAATATTTCTGTAAATATTAGAGGAAAACAAAAATTGATCATTAATTTTCCAATTCCAATATTAAGAGGAATATACCAAATTTTGCGTTTACTCTCCTCTTAAACCCCCTTTTTCTTGTTGAACAACACGAAGAGATCTATTTACTTGTAGAGGAAATTCGCTTACAAATGTCGCTAACGAAGCACACACCTCCGCTCTTGAGAGAATCTTAATAAAAGACAAACGTATCGGAAAATATCATATCTTACCCTGAGCAAACAAAAGACTCTATATACAAATTGTTTTATATTTAGGTGGTTCGTTTTCTTTATGACCAGTATATTAAAGCAGCCTGATAAAATTCAACTCCAATTTTAACACCCGTCGAATATTTCATATTGTAAGTAATCATTACATAAGCAATTAGTCGTTAAAATTAATGTAATAATTTAGGTAGGTACTTTGAATAATTTAAATTTAATAAATAATTTTTATATCAAATTCAACACCAACAAAAATTATCATATAAATGTTTGAATTAAACAACATGTAGACAGGTCCGTCCATACTATACCGCGTCAATAAAAACATATTTTAAAGTAACTTAATAATATGTCTAATTAGTTAATTAAAATAATACCAAAAATAACCGTATATGTTTATGAATCAGAAGATGAGGTTGATGAGCTACCGGTTTTTTTTTATACTCAAATTAATTTAAAAAAAAAAATCAATAAATATTTCTACAATTAAATAATAATAATAATAATAATAATAATGATTCATATTACAGCCTCTGTTTATATTTTATTTAAAAAAAATGTATCTCTTATATAATTATATATAAAAAATCATAAATACTTTTATCCGGTTATTAACTCGACCACTAACACTTTATAACATTTTCTTGAATATTCTGTGTGCTCTACACGAAAACCTATGTCGTCTCATATCTCAAAGGGGCGTATTGCATCCTTTTCAATACGATAGACATTTTAGGCAATAGATAGATTGTAACGGCTGTCCTGGACGGGACACACTTCGACCATAAGGTCCATTGTGATGCATTGTGATGTAAGGAAGTGAGTGGAGTGGAAGGAATTTTGTGTAAAGACTAGGAATAGGGAATATGCATGAAAATTTTTTTTCACATTTATTTTCAGAATATGAAAATACTGTTAATACTGTAATAATATTTAAAAACGAAATTAAAATCCGACAAATATCAAGGAAGCTATAAGCTTTTAAAGATTATTATCTGTCTCTTTCTTGCAAAAATACCAAAAACGGAGTTTTACGTGTATTTTAAATGGTGAAAGTGTAATATGACGTCACAACATATCAAGAGGGCTATCATCCTTTTTGTCTAATCGGAATTTTCAATCATTCATATCTCGCTTATTTTTAAAGTTATTTAAAAAGTAATTTTACCTTGATATTTGTCAAGTAAACATGCTTCAATTCAAGTGAAAAAAATTTTCATGCATATTCCCTATTGGTAGGTTATGCGGCTGCACGCGACTTTGATAGGAACTATGCCGATATTCATCTGAAGTGAGGGAAACAGCAGAAAACCTTCACAAGCATAGTCGGTTACTTCGTTCTTGTCCATACTCCCAGTTCCAAGTTGACAGAGCGCGTTAGACCACTCAGCTACTTGGATGGTTATTTCAGGCAATAGTGCTGTTTTAAATTTCAAGACAAATCCACATTTAGAATCCAGAATTTTGTACCATGGCGTAAACAAATAAATAGACATAAAATTTCAAATTCGCTCCTATACCTAGATAAGTTTTTTTGTTATAAGTGCGTATTTCGACTACAAAGTAGTCATCATCAGTATAAATTAGCTAGTCGTAATTTACTCTTTGACAATTAGAAATAGATAGAAAATCGAACTCAATATTATTAAAATTACTTTCATTCAATTTACTCTTATTAAAAATAAACTCTTATATTGTCTCAGGATATGTTATTCGTTGCTAAATTGATGACAGTTTCACGACGTTTCTTGGTTGTGCCTTGCTTATAAATGTTTGACCGACGTTTAACTCTATTCTAAGATCGCTCTTGATTGGTGCTAAGTTATGCGTTGCGCAGTAAACGGATTTTTATATTTTGACATCTTTAGAAAGAGAGAGACAGATATACTGACGATTAATTTTTACGTAAAATTTTGATTAAATCTGAATTTGGAACCGGTTCAAAAACCTTAAGTACTCATTAATTATCATTTGATAATCTAATAAATAAATAGACATTTAAAAATGTATAATAGTTAAAGATTTGTAAAATAAAGTGAAAAATTGACTTTTTTGACAACGAAAATGCAGAAAGTTGAAAATAACATTGGGTGCGGTTAAAGAAATAGATCTCTCAACGGGTTTTTTATATAACTATAACCCAAAAGAATAAGTTTTTTTTTTTTAATACATAAAAATAAAACGTAACGCGAACGACCTTGAGATGCACCAGCAACAACAAAAACGTGTGTTTTTTCCATGTGATATGTAATTATGATATTCATGTTTTTCATAATAATTTTATGCGACTTGGTGTATGCGAGTGAGTATAAGTTATCTTTTTAAAGTTTAAATAAAAGTCGTGATTCATTTTAATAAATAAAATATTATATATTTATTTTTAGTAAGCTATATTATGTTTTATTTTAGTGCACAAAGATCATATCCTTTTTTTCATAATCATATAGCCATTTTGTGCTTTAAATTCATTAGGTTTTTGGGAAAATGTTTTGAATAAAAGTTGTATATTTATAATGACCATATTTTATTTGAATGCATTTTCCCAAAAACCCGACGAATAAGGCACAAAATGACTGTAAAATTTGTAAAAAAGGAGACACGACTTTAAAACAAAATGGTACGTACACATGATACGTACCCATGGTACGTACACATGAAGACGAGAGATGTGAGATGATAGTCTACAGTACAGCACGGTTTTTTTTAAATGATTAGTAACAGGCTAAATTTTTGTCAGGATCTTCCTTTTGACGAGACGCCCAACTTTTCTCTCGCGAAAATTCTCGATGATATTGACTAACGAAGCGCGTAAGAGAGTAACTTTTGTTTGACGATAGCAAAAATTTTATCTGTAACAGTTAATTTGTTAGTTAAATTGATAGATAATGTTATAAAGACTTCAAAAAAACTTGTATCCTACAAAATGGAAGGTGTGACAGGCAGGTCCCCCACCCCCAACATGTTCAAATAACGGGGTATACATAGTTATTAGTAACAAACTGATTTTTATGCTGTTAATTAATAATGGTATGTATAATTTGATGGCCACCTTGTACAAATTCAGATGTTCAATTTCCCAGTCCTACGCATTGAACATGTCAATGTAAAGTTTTCATTTATAAATTAGAAAAATGTTTTCTTATTTCAATGACACACAACGTTTATACATATTGTAGGTCTCATTTCTTCAACCTTTAGTTCATAAAAGACTAATATTGTTTTTATCGTGAATACACTCAATCGCGCCAAGTAACGGTTATTTAAGTAGCGCCAAGTAATAACTACGTATACCCCGTTATTTAAACATGTTGGGGTGGAAGACCTGGCTGTCACACCATCCATTTTGTAGAACACAAGTTTTTTTGAAATCTTTATTACATTATCTCTCAATTTAACTGACAAATTAACTATTACTGATAAAATATTTGCTATCGTTAAACAAACAAGCTACTGTCTTACGCGCTTCGTAAATCACTATCATCGAAAATTTGTGCGTTCGAAAAGTTGGGCGTCTCGTCAAAAGGAAGCTACTCACAAAAATTTAACCTGTTACTAATCATTAAAAAAAAACATTGCTGTACTGTGGACTATGATGTTTGTTATTTCATATTTTAATATCATATTTAATTAATAATTATAAGACGTACGAGAATACGTTTTGTTTGTTGTATGTGGTACGCAACAAGTATTTATTTATAGCATCGAGAGATTCTTTACAATAAAGTCTACCTTCTAAAAAATCTCTGGAGGCAACAAAATAGTTCGTGTAATCGTGTTCTACAAAAACCTTATTGCGTAGATTTATGGAAATTTATTGAGAAATAATATAATATTCAAATTTGATTGACAGAAGAATGATTGGATCATTTTATTTATGTCAGACACAAAAACAAATTATTATACGCCGCATATAGTCTTAGCATTAATCGATACCTCCCATTCGATATTATTTATTATACACACAGCGAGCGAGTAACATAAGATTCATATTCCTCTGTAAGTAATAGACGACCTATTTTTCTATGCAAATTAATGCAAAATTGATGTATTCTAACTATTCTAAATTAATGTATTGCACTCTTACGTCAAAATTGACGTAAGGGTGCAGATTATTAAAGACAACAAATTCTGTGCCATATTTTATTTCACTGTTTATTTGTATTTAAAGTTAGTTACAGGAGTGACAGGCAAGATAGATATGGGTAAAATGAATAATAATTTCTTTATTTTATTTTTTTTATTTTTTGTTGCAATCTTGGACAATTAAGGTATTTTCAAACTATATCAGCTGATCGGGTACCCGCGCGAAAAGAAGTGTCCGTTGTCGTCAGTGTTCCCATTCATCACATAACATATCATACATATACTAGTCATCATACATACACTAGTATATAATTTCAAACGACTTTCAAACATCGCGCCGGTACTGAATGATGCCAACTGAACCATAAAAAATAACCTTCTGCTGCGGACATAAAAAAAATGCACTTTTTTACGCATATTTTATCAAAAAACTTAACAACCCGATGGTCATTCTCCCAAAGTTTTAAGGAAAA
The DNA here is from genome assembly GCA_963920215.1 of Nineta flava. Taxonomy (NCBI): domain Eukaryota; kingdom Metazoa; phylum Arthropoda; class Insecta; order Neuroptera; family Chrysopidae; genus Nineta; species Nineta flava. The sequence goes on from OY986041.1 coordinate 119,881,483, forward strand.
ATAGTTCTAAGGAATTGAAAAAAGTATGTGTCGAATATCAGAACAACCGTGACTATATTGAGAGAGTTCGAAGTAAAAACAGTCGGAATCGTGGATTTTATTTCACCATGTCTATGAAGATGCATGTTAAATTTCTCCAACTTACATAACGATTTTCTCAAAAACGCCATGGTGATAAATTCTCAAAAAAATTCAACTGATTTCTGAAGATTCATTTAACTAATATTTTGAATATTGTGTGAAGTTCTTGACAAGCTAATAATAGTTTAGAAATATCTAAAGACAACACAAGAAACAAAGGAATATTTTTTTTATTTGAACCAAAAAAGTTGATCTTTTGTACTGAACATAATTTTCTGTAAGCAAAAACCGCTTACAGAAAAATTTGTTATTGTTTGAAATGCAGATATAACTGCATAATTCACTTGAGAAAATTTGATTCTCCTGAAAAATGTTCTAAATAAAAACATTTGCTTGAATACAATAAAATGGCCTATTCTGTATTTCCATCTCGCACAATTATCCTTAAAATTTGATATTGTATAAAAATCTTTCTTTACTTGACAGCTAAACTAACAAATACTTTCGTTTGAAAGATATTTTCGAAATTTTTATATTTTAAAATTATAAATGTTAAACGTGTAAATGAAATAATCTTCCAATAATCTTCTTTATTTTAAATATTTTTTTAAATATAAATTAACTTAATAATTTGAAGATGTTCTCTCAACGTAACCCAATTATTGATTTTTTTATTAGAAAATAATAATCTCAGGTATAATAAAAAAATATATAGCTTAAATGTGTTAAATAAAGATTATATAATAGAAATATAATAACAAATTTAATAATTACAGAGGGTTACAGTGGGTATGGCAACATCCGTGTTAGTTAAATTCTACATTATTAATAACGTATAGAAACCTGATGCATCATTATACTAACTTCATTTTATTAGAGTGTTATGTTTTCATTTTAAATTTCATATATTCGTGCAGAAACTGCAAGACTTGTCCACATGCAACGATACTCTGTCAGTTGTTGTCAAGCCGTTTATTTTTTGTATATTAAAAATTATAATTCATATATATTTATTTGTGTATACTTAAGCGTCAACATTACGATGTTTGTTCAAATTCCTTTCGGTTACGAAAGACAAACTGTAGAAGACTTTAGTGTATACTATTTAGACAAATGTCGTAACCGAAAGGAATTTGGACAAACATCGTAATGTTGACGCTTAAGTATACACAAATAAATATATATGAATAATAATAACTTCGACAGAAGTATACTGTCTAAATAAATAAAAATAAAAATGATATGAAAAGGTTGGCTGTTACGTCACAGTCGTCTTTGGTGTAGCGGAAGCATACTGGACTAGATATCCAGAGGCCCGAGGTTCGATTCCTGGTTGACGAGTAAATTTTTTCATATCAGTAGTTAATTAAAAATTATATATTTGTATATTTTGTATATTAATTGTCTTAAATTTGAAACATACTATTTGTTTTTTCATATATTTACTAGAAATTAGAAAAATATTAAGAAATCAATTAGTCAAAAACGAAGCTTTTAAATTTTGTACATGTTACAATTCTGATGTCAATATAATAATGATATAATGAGATGAACTCATGATAAAATATGAAAACGTTTCTTTTATGAAAGAAACAGTCTATATCCCCGCTTGGACCATTAGATTTCATTAAAAATTTTAAATTAAAAATGAGATTCTCTAATGAAAATCTGTTTAAATTTCGTAACCTGAAAGACACCTGAAACACTCAATCTAATCTATGTATATATATAAAATAGTTTTTTTTTTGTTCAACATTTTTAATAAGCCTTTTATGAATACAATATAAACATATTACATATAAAAGGCGCTGTTCATTTATATTTTATATAATAAATACCCTGCTGTAAAAATACCTAGTTTTTTTAATCATAATAATAATAATTGTACTTTCACTTTACTCTTTGTTGTGTTTATTAATTGGATCAATTATTATAATATTATGTCTAATTTAGAATAGAATAACAACAGCAACACACCAGTTTGTCTGTCAACTTCAATGTCATTCGACTATATGAAATGATTCTTGGTTAAGGAAGTTCCAGCCCAGCATTGACGTGTATAATCAGGACAAAAGTCCGGTTTTTTTTATTATAGACCAAAAACAAATACACATATACAGACCGTTTTCAAAAGCATTTCTAATAGAGAAACAATGTTAAATAAATAAGTAAAATATTTACTATAAAACCATACATACACAATACACACTGAAACTGAATGTCTGGACTAGAATATTGGGTGACCATATTATAGGACCATTCTTCATTGACGGATCTTTAGATTTTCAAAAATATTTCAGTTTGTTACGAAATAATATTTTTCCAACTGTTAGAGCTCTTCCTAATTTAGACCTAGAATCTGAATGGTTCCAACAAGATGTTTGCCCTGCACACAATATCATGATAGTAAGGCTGTTCCTGGAACAAACATTCCAGGAACGTCTTATGAGTGGTTTTGGACACTTCAAGTGGCCAGTCAAATCTCCTAACGAGTTTTTTGTGGAGTTTTTCAAATATAGAACTATTCGCGGAATAGACCAGACAATTTGCAACAATTAAGGCAAAGAATTGTTGACAATTGTGCGAATATTTCCCCTCAAGCGCTAGAAAATACCCGGGTAGATTTCTACAATCGACTCGGATATTGTTTAGCAAATAATGGAGGAATATTCAAACCGTTGGTTTAACATTTTTTTTGTCGGAATTCTATTGTTTTTTCTTTTAATTTGTGTGGATTGTTGTTTTATGTTATACCGTTAGTAGAATACTATCATTTATTTTCAAACATTCCACATACAAATACTAAAGGATATTCAAAAAAGAATTTTCAATTGTTAGAAGTAATGCTAAACTTAAGATGACAACAATGAACATATTTAACCCACTCTCATTTCATGTTAATGCAGTACTGAGTACAAAACAGTCCAGCAAGCATACACAAGACACACACTAAAGAGTACCCCCACTATTTTTATTTCTTTATTAAGCATATTGTGTATAGTTATTATAGTAAATAATATTTAACATTGATTCTCTATTAGCAATGCTTTCCAACACGTACGGTATATGAACATACATATATTTATATACACATTAATGTAATTTTGAAAGAAAAAACAATTTTTAATTATTATAATTCGAAAACAAAACAGTAAAACGCGACTCTTTTTCTTAAAATTTATTTAATAAATATTTATCTTTACTTTCCTCGTTTTTGTTTTAAATTCTGTCCAGTTTTTTTCTCAATACAACAGATAAAAGTTGGGCGGGTGTGAAGTTTTATATGCTTCTAATGAGAGATGACCGTAAAAATTGCGCACTTTATTATTACCTGAATCTTCGGGATTGATTAGAAAACGTTACTTTTGGACTGTGAAAAAAAAATGAACAAAATCTGTCGAAAATTGGTGATATGCTGAAACATCCTTAAAAAAAGAAACACTATTTTTTTTTAAAAAATATTTATATTAAATTTAGGGTGAGTGCAATGTATTGTGTGTCGTCGACTGTTTTAACCTTCACTTAGTTAACTTTATTTGGCAAACAATAGTCTAAAATGGGAAAAAATAAACCTAAACACCTGATGTTGGTAATTGAAATGAAATTTTCAATCAATTAGACTTCTTGTTATAAAGACCTCATTTGAATCGGATTGGGTTAATCAAATTAGTGTAATTAGTGTACTTTCTTTTTAATTTTTGTTTGTTTGTTTTTTAATGGAATGCCTAAAGATATTAATAATCCTAATATTTTATACTGTCCGACACTTGTTAAACTTATGCAAAATTAATTTTACCTCAATTTATCTACCGGCCGTTTGTTCAATGAATATTAAGGGCAGATCCACACTATAATGCCGATCACGGTTCGTTCTCATTCCTATCGATTATATTTATATTGTTATTCTCGATTCGACCGGAACGGATGGGACCGGAACTTGACTGTTACCGATAGTATGAATGCACACATTGTATCTTACTTGATAATATTTTACAAGACCGAGATCGAACCAGGAACGAACCAAGATCGGCATTAAAGTGTGGATCCACCCTAACAAAAAATTAATTTTTTTAAATTCATTATAATTCATTTCACTGAGAAAATTTGCTAGGTCTCTCTGATGGATAAATTAGAAACTTGAGCTAGTCGATCTATGTGTCCTGTCCCAATCCTCGTGACCTACTCTTCGGTCGACAAGTTTCATGTTCGCACTCTGGTGAATTACATAAAACCTACTGCCAGTTTGTCGAATTATTAAACTCCGCCCCCTGCCTGGGATCCCAATAATTGTTCAATATTTCGTGTTTCTATTATTTTCAGTAATTCATAGGGTTTTATCACTAATGCTTTTAACCATTTGGTAATCTTCAATCGTTCATTCACACACATAAAACTCAATAAATAAATCTCTTTTCAAAATGGGTGTTTTAGTCTGATGGACAACATTAATACTTAATTTTTTCGGTAGTATAATATTGAACCGTGACCTTTTCAACAACTTGTTTTTCTGTCCAACATTCAAGGAAGAAATTAATCAAACACCTTATTAGTTCCAATGGTTGCATCTGTATTTCATGTTTAATGTATATCATTGGATAATTTCGTTCCATTTTTTCTTTTATATGTTTATATGTTGTTTTTTTTTCTTTCAAAATTACATGTTTTAAAAGAAAAAATATGGTTTTTTATTTGGACGAAGTAAATGTAATAATGCACGCACATATATATTTCCAAACACGATCAAAATAAGTAATATTTTTCGCTTTCTTTGTTGTTACTTAAATTACCAAGAGTTTAAAAAAAAACACTTTTAACAAGAATTGGATACGACACTTTGAGAGGAATCTTATCAATTTTATAGAATCTGTATAAATTTTTTGTATATTGTGGTACACTGTAAAAAATAAAATAGTGGACTCAACAACACCAGATAGTTGGCCGATAATACCTAGGTAAATGTATAGCACTTAAGCTAAATACCTACACATTACTATTATTATTACCTATTACATTACTATACGAATTTGTAGCGGAATCGCAACAATAATATATTTTAATTTATTAGACATAAAACTTTGATACCACGGTAATGTGTTTGTTCCTTACCTTGGTAACTAATAACAAATACATTCTGGCAGTCATTCAATATTTTCAATAAAGATAATTTATATATTCCAACTTGTCTTCTAATTTATTAAATGTATTATAATTATTAATGATTCAAATATTGTTATTTATCAACTTACATTTTTGGCACTCCGGCGGGGAATCGAACCCCGGACTCCCACGTGACAAGGACTTGGGACTGGGTGGTTGTGAGTTCGAATTTCGGCGGTGGAAGATTGTGAAGATTTTCTGCAGTTTCCTGCACGAACTCCAGATTAGTAACGCCACAGTTCCTAAATTACATTTCAAATTTTGCCCCAATTTCTAGAAAAATTTTTTGTATTTTATAAATACGTATTTCGAGTACAATGTAATCATCATCAGTATGAATTAGCTAATCGTAACTATCTCTGGGATATGGATTCAGAGATATGTTGCTTGTTGCTAATTTGGTTCGTGTCTCATCAAATTAGTTCCTCTCAAAGTCGGCTGCGGCAACTTACCAATTCCTAGTCTGCATACAAATTCCTTGTCCTCCACTCCCATCATAAAAAATGTGGGTTATAAAATTAATAAAGATCAAAAATAATGAAGCGGATGGCGTCTGTAATGGACCGTAGAGTCTCCTTTTCTCTTTTTTCTGCGAGGTTTTTAGCTTTATGAATTCTGAGTTGGTGCTATCTCCAGATGGGTCTTAGTTGGGTGAAAGTTGCCTTAACCATTCTCTTCTTGACATTTTCAGCAGTGCCGCTCTTTTCTGATAAAATGCTACCCAGGCATTGAAATTCTGTTACTTTCGAATATACTGTGTGTTTTGGACAGCATTTCCTATAGAGAATCAATGTTAAATATTATTTATTACTGCCTGGCCGTGTGGTACTGTATCAAGTCAGTCAGTACACATGTGATGAGAGTACACTTTAGTAGTTTAGTTTTTGCATTGTGCATCACCAAATCCCCACTCTTAAATGACAAACAAACAACCATACGCATACAGTATAGCTGCTATGAGATGACTGACTGACTTTATTTACATGTGTACTGGACTGACTTGATACATTACCACACGGACAGCTAGTAATAAACAATATTTAACATTGATTCTCTATTGGAAAAGCTTGCCAACACACACTGTATAGTTGAATGATTAGTATTTTCGCAAATAGGCCGCATGTGTCAGAGTAGTAGCTGCCGCGTAGTTGAATGAACATAGTATTATTTCCAATTTATCCATTTTTTTTTACTGTGTAAGGAAATGAATTATTATAAATTGTGTGAAATTATTTTGTATGGCGCCATTATTATACATTTAAAGACAGATTTCTTATCGGAAGAATGTGATTTTTCAAACACTTTGTATAGAGATTTGTAAGTACAGATATATAGCGTGTGATTCGTGATATGTAGATATATCTGTGTATGTAATATAGATGATATATCTACGTAGATAAATACTACTGACTGAGTAATAATGCCTATATATATATATATATATATATTAAATATTTAACCCTTTAATTACAATGATTACAAAAAATGTCCCCAAAAATATCTCTCATTATTACTTTTCCGTTTCCCTTTGATAAAATTTATAATTATGAATTTGATTAACCTTCGCCTCCCTCTCCCTAAATAAATTTTTCTATAGATATCCTCTAAAAAAAACTCCCTCTCCATATAAAATTGTCTCAGATTTTAATAAAATTTTATGAAACCTACAAGGTCGTATTTTTCTATTTCTGATAATGTCATTTTATAACCCTTTCCCATTTATCCAATGCATAGATAGATTGTAGAGGGTATCCAGGATGGGACACACTTCGACCATAGGGTTCATTGTGATGCCTAAGGATGTGAGGATGTGAGTGGAAGACAAGGAATTTTGTGTGAAGACTAGGAATCGGTAGGATGTACGGCTGCAGCCGACTCTGATAGGAAATATGCTGATATTCTTCTGGAGTTCGTGAAGGAAACTGCAGAAAACCTTCACAAGCATAGCCGGTTGGATAGATAGATTGTAGAGGCTGCCCTGGACGGGCTACACTTCGACCATAAGATCCATTGTGATGCCAAAGGATGTGAGAGGATGTGAGTGGAGTGGAAGGAATTTTTGTGTATAGACTAGGAATTCGTAGGGTATGCGGCTACAGCCGACTATGATAGGAACTATGCCGATTTTCACTATGATAGGAACTATGCCGATTTTCATCTGGAGATCGTCAAGGAAACTTCAGAAAACCTTCTCAAGCATAGCCGGTTACTTCGTTCTTGTCTATACGCCGACAGTTTACTAAATTAACTGCCCTTTTATTTCCCCTAATAATTGACAAACTGCCGATGTCGGGATTCGAACTTGTAAAGTAGGTGTTTGTTATATTAAAAAATTATTATTTAAATAAATAATAAATGCATGTAATAATTGATCTTTATTAATTAAAATTGATATTTAGAATTTCATGTGTGAATTGTTATTGTTTTTATGTTTAAATTACCAAGGTCGTTAACATTCACAGCAACTGTGATAATAGAGGGAAGTTATAGTTGAAATGCAACAGATAAAAATGATGAACAAAATTATAATAATAGTTTAATGATGAAGCGACACTGCTACATACATATTAGATAACATATTAGATAATAGAGGGAAGTTATAGTTGAAATGCAACAGATAGAAATGATGAACAAAATTATAATAATAATTTAATGATGAAGCGACACCGCTACAAACTCATAACCTCCCAGTTTCCAAGTAGGCATACTGCGCAGGTATAACGCCATAGACCGTTCGGCCACTTGGACTGACCGAGACCCAGACCCGTACTATCGCTTAGGATTCATACTATCTTAAACGAAATGTTTGAATTATTATTATTTTTTTTTTTTAGGAAATAAGCGACATGAGTTGAGTTTTTTAACTTTGTAAAATAATTTGTAACATTTTGAAAAAGGTATCGAAACACCTTAACGTTTTCATGCTATTTATATAAAAGTAAATTGAGGGTTGAAGCTATCCTATGCAGGTATTTAAAGTACTACTTAAGTAAGTAATACACTACTATAATGTATCTCATGAGATGACTCATTATAATTGTATGGTGTGGTATATAATATAATACATATTATATACAAATAATATATACCTTACCTTACTTTACCTTACCATATATACATATCACATATATCAAATGTATACAGGATCAGTTGGGAGGAACGGACGAAACTTCAGGAGTGTAGTGTACATGTGACCATAATGCAAACAAACGCATAATCTTCTTATCCGATTTTTTTTTTTCATAAATGTTAAATATACACAAAACAAGAAAATAAGAATATCCAGGTTATCAATTTTTATACCCCGTATATAATATACACCAGGGTATATTAAGTTTAGTCCCGAATTTGTAACGATTGAAAATATTGATTGTAGAAAAAATATTATTGTATAGGCATAAAATGACCTAATTAGTCAATTTCCACAAATATATCCGTCCGTCCATACGTCTGTAAACACGATAACTCAAAAACGTAAAGAGATAGCGAGCTGATTTTGAATGTCTGTTCTACAGCTAAAAAGATCAAGTTCGTGGGTGAAATGGAACTATGTTTGGGTAAAATGGGCAAAACTAGCCAATTTTGAAACCGTAAGATATAGAACAAAAATGATCCTTTTAAAAAAAAAAAAAAAACTTTTGTTTGGAAATGTTTTCCACAAATTCAGTATATTCACAGGTATTTAAGCAATTAACTCAGTTAGTTGTTTTTTAAATGTTTTTTAAAAGTGTTTTAGTCTAGGATATGGCGCTCCCCAACGACTCAGGAGCTTATTTACCACACGGCAGAAAGTTAGGGTTCATGGATGTTTTGACACGCCATATTCTAGACTATTTTAAATCACCAATTTGAACACAAACAGAACAGAATATACCGTACGTTTAGTTTACATCATCGCATAGCAGATCACACACGAGTATGAGAGAGTACATATGTATACATTAAGCAATGTGTATGAGAAGGAGGTCTTATAGGTTTGATACACAAGCATATTTTTCAAAACAGTGAATAATATTCATAACTGTTCGAGTGGTTGGTGATTGTCTCATACAACACAACACAACACAACTCAACAGTAACAAAACACATACAACACATACATTGGCACATAGGCACATACAACAAAACACATAGGCACATACAACACAACAGTAACAAAACAAACCTATAAAACCTCCTTCTCATACACATTGCTTAATGTATGCATATGTACTCTCTCATACTCGTAGGAGATCTACTATGCGAAGATGTAAACTAAACGTACGGTATAACTTTTAACTATGCTCTAACTTGAAAACAAATGAAAATTGGATTAGAACGTATTAATTATTTTCTTGTGTACAATACACTCCTGAATTTTGGTCCGTTCTTCCCGATTCACGCTGTATCTGTATATATGTATATATTGTTTTAAAAATAAAAATAACCTACAGCTTCTACTTTGTACTTCTTTTTTTTTTGCATGCACTGTTGTTGTTGCAATTGCAAAAAAAGAAGTGTACTTACCTTTACCACCTACTTGGGTAACTTTCGTAACTTCACTCGTTAAAACATGTGAATATATTATTATGTTTTTTGTTTTTTGCTTTGTAGGACAGAGTAATTGCTACAATGGTTGGTTGTCAGACGAATATTGTTTAATTGTTCAGATATAATATTGATTGATTGATAAGCTCTCATTACCAAGTCATAAATAAAAAACAACTTTTTTTTTTATTGCCATTATTTGAAAATAGTGTTTTTGTATATAAAAAATACGATTTAAAAAAAATTGCACATTGAGTTTTTTAGGAAAGTCTAGAAGGTTTGACAGTTACAGGGAATTTTTAAATTATCTTTTTGTAAAATAGCGTCTATTTATTTCCATTGTTAATATGGTTGCCTTTCGGTTATATTATACCAACGGATGCGACTAGCGTTTACTTTATTTGACATTTAAATAATATGTCTGAACATTGATACCATTTTTTGACATCAAATGTTTGATATGAAAAATCATACACATCTAGGAATGGGGTCGAACCCACGACCTCTGGCATTCTAGACCAATGCGCTACCAACTGAATTACAATACTGTTTTTGTATATTAAAAAAAAAAAAGAAATTTTAAAAAATTGCACATTGAGTTTTTTAGGAAAGTCTAGGAAATTTGACATTTACAGGGAATTTTTAAATTTTTTTTACAGGGAATTTTTAAATACAATGGATCATGTCATTTGCAAGATCTGCAAAAATACCGATTACTAATAATTTAATAATATTTTTCACACTATTTATTTATTTTATTTATGTACAAACACTCAATTTAACAAAATTTATTTGTTTTTGATAACTCGTAATTCGGTAAAAATACCATGCAATCACAACCTGGCATTTTTGAGTCCACTATTTTATTTTATATGGTACAGTTAATTAAATGATAGATGAGAAAGAGTTTTTTCCATTCGGAGTATTTTATAAAAAAAAAAAATGATGTGAAATAATTTTTTTTAATTAGTACAATTTTACAACATTAATTTTCAAATTTCCTATTCATATCTATGAAAAACTATTCGAATAATAAATGTTCAAAAATGTATATAGAAATGAAACACATTATTATAGTTTTTTTTACCCAGTATTATGTAAATATACAGGATGTATTAAGTTCAGTTACGACTTTGTAAAGCTTGATAATGTAGTTCGCAGAAAAAAAATTTTGTTATAGGTGTGCATAAAATAACCTAATTAGTCCATTTTCGCATGTCCGTCCATCCGTCTGTCTGTAGACACGATAACTCAAGAACGAAAAGAGATAACGTGCTGAAATTTTTGTGCGTGATCTAGAGCAAAAAAGTAAGGTCAAGTTCGTTAATGGGCAAAATCGGAATGTCTTTCCCCCGCCAGAGGAAAAAATATACATCTTTGAACCCGTATGAGATAGAAAAAAAATTTGTTAACAAAAAATCTTCTTTTTAAAATAAACAACTTTTGTTTGAAAAATTTTTTCATAAACTCAATAGTTTTCTCACAATTTATGCTCAAATGTTCCTTGGAAAGCGAAAAATATGCCCATCTTTAAAACCATAAAAGATTTTTTTTAAACTTGTGAGACAAATCAAAAATTGTTAACAATTCAAACATTGATATACAACTTAGTATATACTGGGTATTCAAACAGTTAACTAAGTTAGTTGTTACATTACTTGATATATAGTATTTTTTTTGTATTTGTATTCCTCATCATTACTAATAGCTTTCATAAATTACTAACTAATAACATTGCAAATAGATTAACAACATTGATGTATGTATATTTGTTTGTTTGCATGTATTTATGTGTATCTATCTATATGTATGCACTATGCAGCTACAAACTACATAATATAATCGTGCTAAAACACTTATGGAAATCGTCAATTATCTATATGTGTCCATCTAGTTTTATATATGTTACACCCATGCTGCGAAAACAGTCATTGCATACGAAAAACAAATAACCACGGCTGGTTGGTTCAAGTAATTGTAAAATCCACATATTAGTGAATTTTCGTAAAAATTTCTCCAAATATCCATCGGTCCTACCTAATAGATGTTAAAAAAGACCATCGTCAAAATCATGACATTACTTTTGGCCCACCTTGTAGTAATATCAAATTTTATTTTAATAAAACTGTGACCGCTAGACAATTCACAGCACAGACACACACACACACACACACATATATATATATATATATATATATATATATATATATATATATATATATATATATATATATATATATATATATATATATATAATTTGATAAAATAAAATTTGATATTACTACAAGGTGGGCCAAAAGTAAAGTCATGATTTTGATGATGGTCTTTTTTAACATCTATTAGGTAGGACCGATGGATATTTGAAGAAATTTTTACGAAAATTATATTATTACGCCATATATATATATATGGCTGTATATATATATATATTATATATATATATATATATATATATATATATATATATATATATATATATATGGCCATATATACGAATATATATATATATATATATATATATAGCCATATATTTACGTTTATATATAACCATATATATAGAGAATTATTTGACTAAAGTAGGATGAATGATGGATGTAAATTCATTTACATTATGACATTACTTTTGACCTTGTAGTAATATCAAATTTCATTCATGAAAGTCTATGACTGTTTTATAATACTTCTAATCATTAGTAAACTCAAGAAGTCGTGGTTGTTTTGTATTACCTCAACGATTGTTTTCGGTATTGGATCTCAAACATAATATACATACTATTTGTTTTATTTTTTAATACATATATTATATATTGTTTATATAAATGTAGAATTGTTTATAGGTTTGAATTATTATGTAGCTGCATAGTTCAGCCGCAATAATACACTGCATGTTTTAATATAGCGTAACAGAAAACCGCAATGCAGATATATAGACAGACATATTTGTGTTAAAACATCTTTTAACACACTATCTATCGCTTATTGATAACCTGAACTTATAAGTTGACATATTGTCATACGTATCTGTACATTTCAATATAGACTCTTTGCCAATTTATGCCAATTAACGCTTACTTATAATGTACTGTACTGTAAGTCCAAAACGAAGCGTGTTTTCAAAAGGTAGCGTTCATAAGTCAAAATGACCGCCAATAAATTGCGCTCATAAGCATGAGCGCCAAATGCATATAAGCGCGCAAAAAGATTACACTCTTAGTGTAACTTAGGGACATATCTATTGTATTAAGGTGAATAGAAGTCTAAGATATAGTACAACCTAATTTCATATTTTAAAAAAATTCGGTCACTCGGTAATCTCACATTTCAAATGCCAGATTTGACAATCCTCTAGGTAGCAGACATTGTCGTAAGTGTATATGTAAATCGTGCCTAAAGATTAGAAATTATGATGAAATATAATTTATATAGATTAATAAATTACAGTAAAATATATATTATTTATTTTTCGATCAGTTTATTTCAAGTAGTTTGATCACTAATTTTTTTTTTGTATTGACATGTGTTGCCTTAAGCTACGAAAATGACTTGTGTTTAATAAAATATTACTAAACAATTATAAATAGATTTATTTATATTTAGAAAAAAGAGTCACACAGATGATCTAATTTGACTTCAGTCACAAATCGTTCCGGTTAGGATATTACTTAATGCATAATCCGTCTCGGTAAAGAAGTGTTATATACGTTAATGACTTTTTTTTTGTCATGGATAAAAATATTAATGTATTTTTATTTTCAAACGACTTAAAGTAGAAGAAATAACTCGAGCTTTCGAATTTTTAATGAAAATCGATTTTGTTTTACTTCTATATCACTGGGAAACAAATAGTGCCTCAGGATATGTATTTATATCGATCATCATGCCGATTTAAAGCGTATGGTAAGATTTGTCCTCAAAAACCAGCCTCCAAGATAGATAGATAGATATATAGATAGATAGATAGATAGCTTGATAGATAGATAGATAGATAGATAGATAGATAGATAGATAGATAGATAGATAGATAGATAGATAGATAGATTGTTGAAGCTGCCCTGGACGGGCTATACTTCGATCATAAGGTCCATTGTGATGCCTAAGGATGTGAGGATGTGAGTGGACTGGAAGAAATTTTGTGTATAGACTAGGAATTGGTAGAATATGCGGCTGCAGCAGACTATGGTAGGAACTATGCCGATATTCATCTGGAGTTCGTGAAAGAAACTGCAGAAAACCTTCTCAAGCATTGCCGGTTACTTCGTTCTTGTCCATACGCCGACAGTTTAGTCTATTAACCGCCCTCTTTTTTTTCCTTAATAATTGACAAACTGCCGATGTCGGGATTCGAACTCATAACCACCTAGTTTCCAAGTAGGCATACTGCGCAGACATAACCTGTTAGACCGCTTGGTCACTTGGACTGGTGTGTCCAAGACGGCCTATCTTTAATTCGGTTACCCTATTCTCTAATGTTTATGGTCCTCAAATCTTCTGTTTGGTTGTCCATCCATTTGATCTTCGATCTTACATCTCAAAATATCTCCTAGTTTCGAAATATTTTTTAGAAAGGGTTTTTATTTTAATTTCAAAAATTAAAGTCAACATACTCTTTGTGTATACTTCAACGTCTTACGTCACAATACTATACCAATTATAGTTGCCATTACGGTTAAAAACTCATTAAACAAATAATCCGTGGTGTAATGGTTTGCGCACTATGAGCGAGGTCCATCAGGTTCACAAGTCCAGGGTTGGATACCTAAACCAATAGTTCCTTTAGGTCCTGAAATAGGACGTACGGTACTTCCAGAAAAAAGTTTTTGTTCCTGTGGGATAGTAACAAAACCAAACGCGTTGAAAACGTGCAACAACTGTTATAGCGATAAGATGCGACGGGGAATGCTAGATTTATATAAAAAACAAGAGCCTTCGTTTAGTATTCCGTGCCGTTTAGTTTAATCAAAACATGTAGGATTTTTAGAAACTATTTTAAATCAAATTTTACAATTTATTATAAATTGTAAAATTATAAATAGAGAACAGGATCCATTATAATTAGGTAATCATTTCATGAGATCATTAAAGACAAGGTTTTTCAAACCAATTAGTTAAAGTTAATAAAAAGTCGAATGGAATTATCTTTAAATATTTTTTTTAATTCTCTTTAAAATTACAATTTTTTAAATTTTCATTTTAAACGCATGTAAAACAGTCCCAAATATGAGTATTTTTTGTTTTCTAATTTATTTTTTCTGATTAAAACGTTTGTTGTAGTCAAATTATTTACCTTTAATTCAAAAATTAAATTTTTTTTTTGTTGTAACTTAATTATGCAATTAAAATAATGGAAATTCTTAGTATTTTTGAAAGTAAAAATTATAATGAAATTGTTTTACTTCTAATTCATTCATGAAAAAATAATACCCAATGATTTCATTAAAATTTCTAAAAAGTAATTATAATAATTTATACCACCAAGAATTTATTGATATATTGTAAAAGTTCAGAACTTCTGAACAGAATATTTACATATACACTCCCGTTCATTAAAATTGAACTAGTTGAAATATTCTAGGTGTTACTGTGTATAAGAATATATATATATATATATATATATATATATATATATATATATATATATATACATATATATTTTGTTTATTACAGTCGAAACCGGCTACACCGACATCGTTTACAACGACGAATCGGTTATTACGACTAAATGGCAAGGTCCTGGCTCAAACTCTATATAAACACCTATGTTAACATACCGTCTATAACAACATCGGATAAAGCGACGATCCCTTATCGGTTATAACGACCAACCGTCATACTTTTTCAGTAAAACTTAATAGTTGCGCATTTGCTCCCGACCCACCCGAGCCTCTTGCGCATTTCGTGTTATTCTATCGGATATAGCGTCCTTAGTTATGTGGTCCCTTCAATGTCATTATATCCGGTTTCGACTATATATATATATATATATATATATATACATATATATATGCTTAGAATATGTATATATATATATATATATATATATATATATACATATATATATGCTTAGAATATGTATATATATATATATATATATATATATATATATATATATATATATACATATATATATATACCATATATATATGCTAAGAATGAAACTTACTGGTTCAGTTTTTATGAACGTGAGTGTACTGTTAGTAAGCGAAGATTTGTATGCATTCTACCATGCATCAAGGTAGCTCACGTATTAGGGCACTGATCCGGAAAGCCAAGAGTCTTGTTTTCGATCTCCAGCCAAGATCTGTATGATTTTTCGTACAGCATTATCTTTCCAAAAAGTCAAACAAATTATTCTACCAAACTTCCAAAAATATAATTATTTTAGATAGTGTACCTAAGCTTATTCTTATACTTGGCCGAAATGGTCAAAGAATTCATCACGGACTCAAAACTATTTGAAAAAAACTATATTTATTTTCCGGATCAACTTTATTCATTAAAAATTTATTTTGTAATTGTTATCGTGACATATTTCGTTCATTGAGATCATTTTCAAACTGCAATAATCGAAACATATTACGATAATTACAAAATTAATTATAGAATAGAAGGAATATATATATATATATATATATATATATATATATATATATATATATATATATATATATATATATATATATATATATATATATATATATATATACCGTCTGTTTTGGACAGCTTTGACAATAGAGAATCAATGTTAAATATTATTTAAGTATATAACTACACAATGCTTCATAAAGAAATAAAAATAGTGAGGGTACTCTGTAGTTAGTAGTGTGTGTGTGTGCTATGTAATAATAATAATAATATTATAAATTAAGTGGGCATCACTAAAGCCCCACTCTTAAATGACATCAAACCTATATAGTATGAAAACATATTCGAATTTCACTGAAAATTAACAAAATATTTTAAATCGATAAAATTTCACCCCATATTTTATTTTTTCCAATTTTATTTGCCCTTTAATAAAATTTTTCATTCATAATATTATTTTAAAAACATATATTCTGTTACAAGATGACTGGCTGGTTGGTTACGTTGCTTGTTTGTTTAGTTCGTATGATTATACCTTTTCTGGATAAGGTTTTGTATATAAGGGAAGACGGGAACTATAATATATAAGCTCACTTCTTCTTTTTTATTTTTTTTTTGTTGCTTTCTTTCTGTCTATCATTAAAAAAGTATTATTCATCATTCTTGAAAATATTTGTTAACAAGCAATAGCAAACTGGTTGACTGTAGGTAGTCAGGTTACCTTGACTCCACTTAGTGTATACTTGATTGTGGGGCAAAGCCCTCGAGGGCTGTTTGTTCATAGTCATCACATCCATACGACTACTGCATTTTGATTCGTTCGTATTGTGTGTACTGTGTGTGTACCTATGTTTGGTTGCTCTTGCATCAAGTGGATGGTTTTTTTCTCATATACAGTGTGTCAAATTTTTTGTGGGGTCATAAAATCATGTTATGTTGATTTCTGAAAATTCCAAGTTAATTTTTCTGATATTTTCGTTGTTTTTCTGATTGTTTCTATTTAGGAATTACCTCCCCCCTACACCAAATCCCCTACTTTTCAGCGGAAATTATCCATTATGATGTAAAACGTTAATTAAAATTCTTTTCAGGATGGAAAAGACATCCACCCTTGCAATATTCTTAAAACCAACCTTTTTTTTCAAAAACGAACCTTCTTATTTATTCGAATCTCAAAAATTTAATACCGAATTTAATACCGGGTTTAATACCAGATGATCCAAGGATAAGGGTACCAATAGTAGGATTGCCTAGAATCTTTCTACAAGCTAAGAGATTTTCTCAACCAGGAAGATATCAGGAAAGGAGAAGATACTATGGACATTCCACAGAAACTCTATTCATGACCCGTTACGAATCAAGAAGCGCCAATCGATGCAAAAGTATGAATGCTATCTACTTTTGAGCACTCTAGGCTATCATTTTTCTGCACCTGCCATAACAGAATAGACAATCGATCATTATAATTGTTATATTTGTTACAAGCCAGCCAAATAGCCGCGCTTGGAAAGGCGTTATGTGTACTTGGAACTCGGAGGTTATGGGTTCGAATCCTGACATCGGTAGTTTGTCAATTATTTAAAAAAGGTGGGGGGGGGGGGTTAATTGACTAAACTGTCGGCGTATGGACAAGAACGAAGTATGGGTATGCTTGTGAAGGTTTTCTGCAGTTTCCTTCACGAACTCCAGATGAATATCGGCATAGTTCCTATCATAGTCGGCTGCAGCTGCACATCCTACCAATTCCTAGTTTACACTCAAAATTCCTTGTCATCCACTCACATCCTCACATCCTTAGGCATCAAAATGGACCTTTTGGTCAAAGTGTGTCCCGTCTAGGACAATCTATTTATCTATATTTGTTCCACTATGAAACCGTTTATTATTTTTTTTAGATGATAAGTATCCTTGATCTCTTGTTGACACAAAATCCAAGAGACAATTAACACACGGTATACTTTTTGATATTGTAAATATAACAGAAAGAAATGTATCGTATATTTGAAATACATCGTAAGACGAGAAGTTGGTACATAAAAGCTCACTGACTCCCTGAATTTTTTTTTTGTACCTAGAAGAATAAAAGCTGTTGTATACCTGTATGCTATGTTTTCAAAATAACGTCATTATTTTAATTACGTGTAAAAGGTTGTTATTTAATTTCTTCTATATTCTTCAAATTTCATTTTTAATTATAAAATTTTGTGTGTATTTTTTTGTTTTTGTTCACAAAACACTTTTATTTTTCATTATTTGAAGAAAAAAAAAATTTTTTTCTTCATAATTCTTTGGAAAAAACCAAAGAAATGCACAAGGTCGTATAAAATGAATGTTGACTTTTTGTTTTTATTTGTACCATAAAGAAAATATAAATTTTACGAAAGATATTGTCAAATTGTCAAAATGTGGGTTGATAAAGTCATTTAATTTATGAAAATAAACATGACAATTTGCCATTAAATATTTTATGATGTTTTTACATTTTTTATAGGAATTGTTTTAATTTTATTTAATTGAATTTTGAAATTATTATTTGAATAATATTGTAAATAAGGACAAAATGGTAATTAATTTTCAAATAACTTAACAAAAACAATTTTTAATGAATAATATAATATAAATGTTTTGTAATTTGTTGAAATATTCTTCATACTATATAATGATTATAATCTATTATATATTGTATACAAAAAATTATACAGTGAAAATGTTAAACCTCTAAACATAAATAACACAACTATTGTATAATCATTAACAACATCCTTTTCAAGTAAAAATTTTCCTTTTCTTAATAATAACTATAATAATAATAATTAATAATAATTATAAAATCATCTTACTCCAGAATAGAGTTACTTAGACTGTCCTACATTTAATTATATTTATTATAGAAGTGAGTGGCGATTTTGGACAACTCATGAAAGAGAATGCTCTTGGAATATTTTTTAAACCGTATGTAGTTTACTCTAACAAATGATTGAGAAGTAGATCCCGAATGATTGAGAAGTAGAGATAGTGTAAATATAGGGTATCCTACCAATTATTATTATTTTCTTTTTTTAATTAAAACATTTTCTGAAAAAATATAATAATACCAACTATTTTTTATGGTCACTATTATTCAAAGTATACAATACATACAATACATTGAATACATACTCTGGAATTTTGGGCTGGTAATTTGGGGCATAAAATGTACCTTTTTAATATATTTGGGTATGAATAAAATATAAATGTTATATAAATTATAAAATATAAATCTTTTGATCTTTTACATCTACCGCTTGTAAATTTTTTTGATGATTTAGCTTTAGTTTAGATTTTAGAATTAGATTTTAGGAAATTCCGAATAATTTGCCTAAACTATTCATATCGGAGTACTAATAAACAATTATTTACTTGATTTAATTATTTTTTCTTAGTAGGGGGTATAATGTCATGGGAATTTGATGACACTGGATTTGATGACACTGGACAAAAAACATACCAATGGTAAAGCTGGGTGGGGGGAGGGTTTGGTAATTTGTTAGTAATTTCTAAATGGTTAAATTTTACATAAAGTGGGGATACATATAGTTGTTGTTGGTGTTGTAATTATTGTTATTGCTATCATCATTATTGTTGTTATTATTGTTATTATTATTATGTTTTTTGGTGTATCTCTCCATATTGTAAAAGATATTTTTTAAACAATAAATATTTTATAAAACTAATTCTTAATTGATTGAATAAATTATTGAGTAATAATCGGTAGGCCAACCTGTATTGAAACATCGTTCCGTCTTACTTCAAAACATACGTTTTTTACTTTCTCTCACGCAACTTATGGAGAGTCGTTCGACTCCGTCGAGCCGTCTGCGCCCACCTCTGGATAAGATATCCATAATTGTTTTATTGTGATGAATCTTGTTCTATTTTGAAACAAATGAAGCTTACTACAATCAATTGTAGGGTTTGTTGTTTATTCAGTTCAAAATTGGCGTTAATCCGATAAAGTCGGGTTCCAGGTTAACAGACCTCCAATTTTGTTATCATCAGTTTTCAGAATTGCCTCCCACTATCAAATTTAAAGACGTAATCACGTCAAAAATATCGGCCACAAAAAGTATAATTATATGTACTTAGTAAATATATGCGCACTTCTACAGAGTTCTAATTCTGACGTGTTTTTGATAAGTCAACTTTCTACAGGAGGGGCTCCCACAGATTTTTTGTACTGGAGCCCCCCAAGAACTTCGGTACGCCTCTAATACTAAGGACTTAGTTGCTCTGAACAAAACCAATGATTGTCACAAATCCACGGAATTTGATGATGACGATTTCAAACAAATAATCTGTTAAGAATTCAAACACTGGCTCATTAACATATCATTTAAATTGCAAATGTATGTAATATTATTAATTTTTTTATTTTTTTTAAATAAATAAATAAAATAATACTTATTTATATATTATTTTCTTTATTAAATCTTTCTGTCCTGTCATAAATAGCAGTAAAGTAAAAAAAAAAGAAAGAATAGCACAAGCAGTAAGTATAAAGTAATAATGATGATTGTGTATTTATTTTAATATAAAATGACATTATTAATGTTTGACCTTTAATGTTCTTTTAAAATGCAATAAACATTATAATTTCTCTCTGATATCCTGAATATTATTATTATGATTATGATTATGTTTATTGTTATTATTGTATTCGTAAGGAATTTCACATATGTTGTGTAAATATGTTGTGTGTGGTTGTTGTAATAATATGTACGACAGGAATTGTTGTACATTTTGTAAATGGATTAAATAGAGTAAATATGGGGAAATGACTTTTACATGGTACATCATTTTCGTGGAGTATCGAAAAGTACAATCAAATATAAAGTAAGATAATATACGGTATAAGAGTCCAATCGTTCTTGGGTAAATATTCATGAAATAAAATTTCAAATTCACCCCAATACCTAGATCAGTTTTTGTATTGTAAATACGTATATCGACTGCAAAGTAGTCATCATGAGTATAAATTAGCTAGTTGTAATTTAATTTTTGAGAATTAGAAATAGATAGAAAATAGAGATCAATAGACAAAAATAAATAAAAAATTAAACAAAATAAATTAAAATATAATAAATTAAAATATAATAAATTAAAATATAATAAATTAAAATATAATAAATTTTATTGAAATTACTCTTGTTAAAATTACTTTCATTCGATTTACTCTTGTTAACATCACGGTGACGTGAAACTGTCACCAAATTAGCAACGAATAACATATCCTGAGACAATATAAGAGTAATTTTAATAAGAGTGATGTTAACAAGAGTAATTTCAATAAGATTTATTATATTTTAATTTATATTGTTTATTTTTATTTTTGTCTATTGATTTCGATTTTCTATCTATTTCTAATTGTCAAAGAGTAAATTACGACTAGCTAATTTATACTGACGATGACTACTTTGTAGTCGAAATACGTATTTCGAATACAGAAACTAATCTAGGTATTGGGACGAATTTGAAATTTTATTTCAAAAACCTAGAGTTCTCATTAATTATCATTTGATAATCGAATATTTAAAGTATTAAGTTGAATTTATATATTCTTTAAAGATGTATGTAATTATTTATCCCATTTTACCCGGATATTTCTGTACTACATGCTAATAACTTTTGTAAATAAATATAGTGATACCAAGAAACATAAATTCTTAATACCACACACAAATAGAAAGATTTTATGTGTACATCATCGCCTTGGTTTTTTGGTATGGGCGATCTTTTTTTTGTGTGTGTTTAAATGTTTATGTACATACATAAAATAGTGATTTTGGAATATATTACTAGAACTGTGATTTTCTTTCTTAACTGACTATTTCTTTATCTTTATGACAGTTGAGAGATTTCTTTCTTTTATTTTAAAAAATAAAAGAAATTTTATTTTTATTTAACAAATTCTCCAAAACAATTTGAATCAATATCTTACTGAAATTTATCAAATTGAACACACATTTTCTACATATCTTAAATTCCTTCGTAAACGAGGGAGTTTTAATTTTGATCAACGTCATTTTCATATTATTTCATTTAAGCCACTGTCATGTAAGGATAAAATCAATTTTTTGTAAAATCTTTTGTTTACGAACGAGATTGAGTCTTACAAAAGCTAAATTTTTTCGAGTTTACTTCAATTTACTTCAATGGATCCAACTACGAGAAACCCTTCATCGCGCCGAACTCTTAGAAATCATGTAACTCTGGGAAAGTTATATTAAGTTTAGTCCCGTCTTAGATTAGGTTAGGTTTATGGGTTGGTCCGCTAAACGTTTTCCTTTCACTCGCTGACCTATGGTCTATTGTGCTACTCTGTTATCTTCTTATAAAGCCCGGAATCTCTAGGTGTTCTAGCTTCCTCTAGGTCGCTTAGAAAACTGTATCTCATTTAATCAAGTGTCCGATTTTCAACGCTGGGCAGATAATACATTTTTTTCCATCTCCTCGTGGCACTCCCTGCAGTAGTTTCGTTTGTGATTTCCCATTTCTGGAGGTTCATTCCGACTGTATAGTTCCATATGATTACTCCAGTGGTAATTTATTCAAGATCTTTCCAGTGTTTTAACATTTGCATAGTTTTGTCATTTATCTCGGGTCACAGTGTTCGGGCTTTGCGACAGTCCTTTAGGCTATGCGAAGTAGGGCAACTAAGCATTTCTAGGCATTTTAAACCTACCCCTGGGAACATTTCCAACACAAAAATGCTTTTTTTTTTTCGACCCGCTGTCTAGGTGTAATCTTTTTAACTGTTCAATTGTGTAGATTTTTTTGTCTTTTGACATACGTTTGCATTATCTATACATATAAAATGCTTTGTCCTGAATGACTAACGGATCAACACACAACCTAAACCGCTGATCGTAGAGACCTGAAACTTGGAGGGTGTGTTCTTTTTATGACGTACGCATCCGATAAGAAAGGATTTTCCAAAATTTTACCCCTAAGGGGGTGGAAAACGGGGGCAAAGTTGGGGTGGGACAACGTGGTTCCTTGATCCAATCTACTTCAAATTTTGCATAAACATTCAGTACATTAACTTAAATACTAAGTAATATATGGTCTATAAATTACAATTTTCGTGGGCGCCGCTGCGACGGGCAGTGCTAGTCAAGAATACAATCTTTATTAAATTTAATAATAATGGGGTTTTACCTCCGTTTCTGAGATACCACGGTCTATAACAGAGGCCACCCACATCATTATTTTTCAACCTTTATTAATTTTTTAAACTATACATTTTTATATGATGTGAGTGGAGGACAAGGAATTCATATGCAGACTAGGAATTGCTGGATGTGCGGCTGCAGCGGACTTTGATAGGAACTATGCCGATATTCATCTGGAGTTCGTGAAGGGAAACTGCAGAAAACCTTCACAAGCATAGCCGGTTACTTTGTTCTTGTCCATACGCCGACAGTTTAGGCAATCAACCGCCCCATTAATTTTTGTAATTGACAAACTGCCGATGTTGGGATTCGAACTCATAACCTTCCGGTTCCGAGTAGAGCGCCTTAACAAGCGCGGCTACTTTGCCGGTTCTTAAATTTAATAAACATAATCGACGAAGAAAAGTTTCATAATATAATTGATTGAGATAGCTAGTAGAAGAAACGGATGGGAGGTCTTTTTTACCGATCTCTTAAGGGCAAGGAATATTGTATGTTGACTAGGAATTTGTAGATTGTGCGACTGCAGCCGACTTTGATAGGTACTACACCGATATTCGTCTATAGAGTTAGCATAGCCGGTTACTTTCGTTCGTATCCATACGCCGTCAGTTTATCAATTAACCGCTTCGTTATTATTATTATTTTTATTTATTTAATTAACAAACTGCTACCGATGGGAATTGAACCAACAACATCCCAACTTGAGCACCTTGCAACAACATGACCACTCGGATTGGTAAGATGATAGCTAAGTGTGTTGAGATTGTTCAACAAGAAGTAGCTTGCTAAAGCATGGAATTTTTAAGAATCAATTTTCTCTAACTTATTTTAAGCAGTCAGCAAACAAATCAACTTCAAAATAAAAAGCACAGCATACCTACCATTGCACTCAGTGGCAGGCATTAAGTGGAACTATAAACCCTGTGTATGAATATATTAAAAATATATTGTATTTACACACAACATCATCTACAAAATATAATTATTTAATATTTTCTGATTTATTTGTTAAGTTATTGATGTTTATTTTCATATAAATTTCTTATACATTTTCCGTTCGTGGCATTCAATATAACGTACTTGTTCTGTGCTGCAGGGATGGGTAATGTTTGAAATTGTTTCAATTTAAATTGAAACTCGTATTTAAGGACGTTCATTTGCTACGCTAGAGTAAAATGAGTACTATCTTTAATAAAATTTATTTAGGATTTAAAAAAAGTTGTAAAGTATATCAATAATCTTACAACAATTTTAACCTTTTATTATTTGTCCTAAATATTGTAAAATATCTGGAAATGTAAATTAGATATTGATTTGACTTGATTTGTCAGATCTGACAATAAACTATGTTGTATATTTGTGTGTATTTGTATAGTTTTATCTGTCCGCTGGCGCCAGTTTTCCAAGTATGGTGGCAAAAACAAACCTAACAAAACAGTTTTAATTTTACTAAATAATTAATTCAAACGTTCGCCAACACCATTTATTTAATGCAAATATATAAACTGCATATTTCAAAGAATATTTATAAACATTATTTATTATGGTGTCTACTTATAGTTATCATAATTTTAACTACAAAAGAATTCGTCGATAAATACTTGAAGTAGTGGAAGCGATGGGAAATTTTATTTAGGATTTAAGTCTTAAAATGACGGGAGTCGGAGAAATAATAATAAAACTCGAGCGAAGCCAAGTGTATAATCTAGTATTGTATATATTTAAGTTTAGTCCCGATTTAGTCTGTTTACTTATAAATACGATAACTCAAAAACGAGTAGAGATAACGAGCTGAAATTTTGTGTTTGTTGCTGGACTTACGGATCGTGCTTACTCTCGCCAGGTAGGAGGGGCAGATATCTATTTTTTGTTTGAAATTTTTATCCATAAACTCATAAACTCCGGGACGATATTCCGGGTATTTAAACCATTGACTCAGTGATTTGTTATTTTAGCTTGTAAATATATAAATTTTCTATTTTACATTTTGAATAAATTTCTAAAAAGCGCATTTACGTTTAGAATTTTGAAAGGTATTTTGAAGAGTATATTTAACCATTTTCATTTTAAATATGGTTGGTATTTTAACCAAACCCTGAACGTATGTACTTATTGTACATACTTTAAGAGGTTTTTGATTGAAATCTTAAGTTAGAGCTAACAAATATAATATTTTAACTTCTTACATAACATATGCAAACAGGAATTGACTGTTGAGGTGACTTACGTGAGTTAAGTCTGTCACGAATGGAATTCCTTCATAATAATATAACTTCAGAGAGGTAGAGTTATTAGTTGTTGTGTATAGGATAAATAAATATTGTTCACTTCAAATATTCAAATTTTCTTGTAAGTGGAATTCATTTTCTAATTGTCAAGAACAGTGTGTGTCATAAATTATAGGGTATTGTATAGTAAATTCAATGTTATTATGTACTAGCTACCCGCGCAGACTTTGCACTGAAATTGTGCCTAAACTATTTGTTGTATAAAAAATGTTTCATATAAAAGTTGGTTTTTTTTATTAGATGAACAATTTGTATGTTTAAAGATTTTCTCCATCTCGCACCGTTTAAAAGTTAGGTTTTAAGCGTAACTGCAACGCAGAACAGATGCATTCTATCATATAACCCTGCTCACTAAACAGACTATCTACCGCAAAAAGAATTATTCAAATCGGACGACTCGTAGTTCCTGAGATTACCGCGTTCAAACATACAAACTCTCCAGCTTTATAGTATTACTAGCTATCCGTCGCCGTTTCACTCGCGTTGTATATAGCCTATAACCTTCATCAATAAACGTGCTATCTAATGCAAAAAAAAATTTTCCAAATCGGACTGGCAGTTCCAGAGATTAGCGCGTTCAAACAAACAAACTCTTCAGCTTTATTATATTAGTAGAGATAGTATAGATTGTTGACCATAAACTTGTTCTTTTTTCAAAATTTTTAGTTGATTTGTGTCGAAACCATTTTGTTTTTAATTTAAAAAAAGATTTGAATAATTGTTCGTTAAAAAAGTACTAGTAACTTATGCACTAAACTGTTTTTCAAAAACCTATTGGTAGATCCCGCTTATACAACTGTAAAATTTTGAAAAAATAATTCCACTTTTGGAATCAATAGTTGGATGGTACATTTCTGATTCAGGAATTACTTATATAAATAATTCTGATTCTATAATTGCGTGAAACAAGAGTTTGATTTCTGAAAACAAAACATCTTTTCTTCTTGAACCATTTTTCAATAGCACATGGACTAAATGATATTTTTTTTTTAAGAAATGTAGGAACTTCAACACCTTCAAAATTTTTCTAAGATCAATATTACCAAACATTAGAAACTTGAAGACAATTTTTTTTTTTAAATTTAACATAGAATATTTTTATTTCTCTCATTTTTTTTCTAATATATTTCTTTGTTTGTTTCAGGTGAGTACGGATAATTAAAAATTATCCGTAAGTAATTAATTATCCCAGTATACTATCACATTCCACAATAATGGAAAATAAATTGGGTACTGTATTCTTATATTTCTATTCAATATTATTTATTTGACTTAGAAGTTCATGGTATATTTTCGGTTCATGGTATGATGATTTTTTAACAGAGATGCATTAAAAATTAACAAGTTTTATAATGCTCATTAAAATTGATTATGGATATTTCAGTTTTTTCCGCTTAAGGCATCACTAGCCTAAGCTTTGTTTATTCCGATTATCCCAATATCTTTCGTATTAGCACTGGTACAGAACTACTTCTGGTAATGATTTCAAAACATGAATTAATTTAAACAATCGACATAATCTTATCATTAGAAAATCTTATCATTTCGAATTAGAAAATATTGCATGAAACAGGAGTTCGAAATTTTGATGGAGGGGTCGTGGAAAGTTGCAATAATTTTATAATCTTAAAATACAGTCGATGATGTAAAAATAAGAGAATAATATTATGAATCAATTTGGGTCTTTGACCAGACTCAAATAAAACCGTCGGCGCATAACAAACTATAAATATTAAGGTTGTTCCAGCATTGTCAGACAAAAACCCGGTTTGCTTTTATTATAGAACAAATACATATACACATATATACCAACATATATATACAAATTAATGTAATTTTGAAAGAAAAAAAATGTTTAAACTATTATATTTCGAAAACAAAACGGTAAAACGCGATTTTTACAAAAAATTTATTTAAGAAATATTTATCTTTACTCTCCTAGTTTTTTTAAATTCTGTGGAGTATTTTTTTTAATAAAACTGATAATAGTTGGGCAGGCAAGAAGTTTTACATGTTTCTTATGAATAAGAGAATAAGAGAGAATGATAACTTAGTTATAAATTATCTCGCGTTCTAAACGGTCAAAAATTCTGAAACTTCTGCATTTATTAGAAAACGTCATTTTTAGTCTGTGAAAAAAAAAATGAGCAAAATCTGTCGAAAAGTGATTTTATGCTGGGAACTACTTTAAGGACAGTCACAAGACAGATATGATTTCCAATCAAAGAAATTTTTATAATTAATGCGACCAACGGTTTTATTTCAGTTTGGTAAAGCCCCAGATTCTTCTTCTTCGAAAGCACTACAGCCTGTTGCAAGCCATGACCCTCCCAATCTGTTTCCACCCTCTGGTCCTATCAAAAGCAATGCCCCTCCAGTTTTCCTTAAGTAGGCTACAAACGCAGAACATTGTGCGCAACATTGAACTCCGCCTACAACATATTTTGCCTACAGGCGTGCAACCTAAATTGAGAACATAAAATTATAACTTTATTACTATATCTTAAAAATTTAATCACTTGTTATCTTGTCTCTATCTATCTCATTTAATTTTGTAGTTTATTTATCTACTAGTTTATTTGTATGTATCTCTACAGTTTTTTCAAGTTTGTGTGCAAATACAAAATGCGAAAAATAAAGTAAATAAAGTATAAAAATAATAAAGTATAAAGTAATCTATGTAATAAAACATAAAAAAATATTAGGAAAACATAAAATTTTAGATAATATGTTGCAAATTTCGCTACACACGAGCAATTTGTACAGGAACATTAAACTCCTCCCACAAAATATCAAATAATTTTAATTTTTACTGCAACCAGTTCAAAGACATGTAATTTTGTTCTGCAACAGCTATATAGACTGGCAACCTATAATCGATTCATTTGTCCTTAAAATGTTCCTGCACAGGGGTTGCACGTCTGTAGTTCCTATTATGGATAATTTTTAAATCACCTTAAAATGTATTTTTACTTAATCTTATTATGTCTAATGATTCAAAACATATACTGTATACGTAAATGTCGTAAATGATTGTAGGAAGAATATTAGAAATAGACCGTTTGTGTATACAGTATGTGTAATAAATCATGCGTATCAATACCATATTATTTTGAGATAGTGGTGATTTCAAATAGATCTAATAATTAAAGATACATACTGTAATATATTGAAGCTAGAGTGTGTACCAAATGTGGGACGAAAATAAAATGCCATATGGAATATTTTTTTTATTTTTCTTAATGATTAGAGGAGAGTAATATTGTTGGTTTGGGCTGGGCATAAATGATCATTATAATTGATTGGCATTTATGGTAAATAGTCGCAGTAGAAGGTATCATTAAAAAATTGTTTTCTCTCTGAAATGTAAATTTTTTATTTTAATTAACATTTTGTGCAATTTTTTTGAATAAATTCTTAATACAATGGTTATCGCATACCAATTAAAAGAGACATTCTTTTATCAGTTATTGCAAAAGAATTATCGATTTTAATCGATGAAAACTTTTGAATTTATTTCTTAATTGTAATATTAAACAAATGCAGCATTAATAAAAGATAATCAAGAAATTATTATCTTATTTTGTGCATTGTTTAATCTTAATATTTTACAGCACACCCAACAATTAAAGTTTAGTAGAAATCAGAGCGCCACAAAGGTAGGGCTCATTTTTCAAAATTTAACAATTGATTTGTGGCTTATTTATTTGGTTTTCGAAAAAATGTTTCGGGAAAAGCTTGCTTATTATAAATATGCAAATAACTTTTATTCGAAACATTTTTCCAAAAAACCAAATGACTAATGTAAAAATCAACAATCAAAATTCGAAAATTGAGCGCTACTTTTGTCGACTGCTAAAGTGATGGTCTTTTTTTCAAATTTTAGCTGTCGATTTGAGCCGCATTCATTTGATTTTCCAAAGAAGGTTTTGAATAAAAAATTTTCGTTTTAAACATTTTTTCGAAAACATGTGTATATTTTTTTACTGTGCGCTGTATCGCCCGTGTTCAAAATATGGCAAAAACAAACCTAACAAAAAGTTCTGTTCGCCATAAGACACTGTGTTAAAAGTTTGATTTTTAATCGATAATTGCTCTCTGAAATGATCGTGAACAGGTTTTAAATGTTTGAGGGAGGATAACTACATAATTAAGCTATTCAATTCACGAAAAAAATTTGTTAACTACTATTAAGCCTCATGTATGAACGTCCTTAAAACGCCATCCAGAAACACTTATTGGCTGGAATCATATGTATTAAGAATGAATATAAAAATAACTATAATTAAACATGATATTAAACAGAAACAACACAGATTCGACATGAACTTTATAAATAGAAAATAAATAATTGATTTGAATTGAAAGCACACAGCACCTATTCAAAAGTTATGTACTTGTTACTATTAATACATAATAAATACTTGTAACAAATATATGTAACAATTCACCTTGTACTTGACCGTAACACAATAATATTACCACCATTTAGTTACTTCAATGTTAGTAAATGTATGTACTATGTACACATATACATATCAATGTACTACTGCTACCTACATGAATGTATCAGGGTCGTATTTAAACATCAAATATACAGAAAAAACAACATATTTTTAAACAATGATGTGATGATGGTAAATAGACCAGTCATTAGAGCAAAAAACAGATAAATGTTTGCGTACTATTGAGGATATTGAGGTTAAAGTTCATTTTGACATGAAAACGTCTATGCGCTCGTTACACTGGTGGTCAGTCGAACATTATTGTGTGACGAAATACTGTAAAATTTCAATCGCTAATAACATCGTGATTAATAAAACGTTTCTAATCGTTGAGTCCACAATAGATAGATCATATCTCTAAGAACGCTACTTAAATGAATTCCAAAACGAAAATAATATATAAGAAATTGAATAATATCTCAGGATGCATTCATGCCAAAGAATAACCGTCTAATGACTGGTGTAAAATCTATTTGAATGCTAAACGTTAGAAATGTGAATCATTTATGTTAAATATACAGTTGAACCTCTTCAAAAACATAAATATTCACTTCCTATATTGAATGTATATTACATATACAGACCGTTTTTTAAAGCATTTCTAATAGAGAATCAATGTTAAATAAATAAATAAAATATTTACTATAAAACCATACATACACATACTTAAATACATCTGGCTATAGCTTGTGGTGTATGCCTGTATGGTGTTTGTTCGATGTCGTTTAAGAGGGGGGGTGTTATGCACCTTATAATTGATAATATTTATCACGTATGAGAATGCATAGGAAATATTTGGTTGTGTGTTTTAATAGTATTACCGTATTTCAACAATGGGTTATTACACAATAGTAGAAAAAGTGCAAATTATTAAATGGTACTTTGGGGGACGGCACACGAATGTGTCAATTTATTTATTGTGGCATTTGAGGATAGGCAATCGTCAAGCATTCGAACAGTTGCTCATATTATTAGCTGTTTTGAAAAATGAGGTTGTACATCTAGTTGCAAAGACTACCACAAAGACAAAGATGACGAAGCCCCATAAAAAAATGAAGAGAGAGTTATAGCAGTTTGTAGTTTATTATTTATTGACGATAAAAAATCGATAAGAGAAGTTGGTGAAGAATTGGGCCTGAGCAACTCTACAGTTGCAAACATTTGGAAGCGGAACAATCTTAAATGTTTTAAACATGGAAAAACCCAAGAGATATTGCCTGAGGACCCTTATCGCAAGATGGAGTTTTGTGAAGCTGTGATGGAAAAGGCGAATCGAGGAGATAATTTCATCAGAAATATTATATTTTCTGATGAATCATCTTTTCCATTACATGGAAAACTCAAAAATATTTGAGTTTGTTACGAAATAATATATTGCCAACTGTTAGAGCTCTTCCTAATTTAGACCTGGAATCTGTATGGTTCCAACAAGATGGTTGCCTTGCACACAATGCCAAGATAGTAAGGCTGTTCCTGGAACAAAATTTCCAGGAACGTATTTTGAGTGGTTTTGGAACCTTCAAGTGGCCAGCCAGATCGCCAGATTTATCTCCTAACAACTTTTTTTTGTGGGGTTTTCTCAAAACACAGATCTATTCGTGGAATAGGCCTGAAAATTTGCAACAATTAAGGCTAAGAATTGTTGACAATTGTGCGAATATTTCTCCTCAAGTGCTAGAAAATACCCGGCTAGATTTCTACAATCGACTCGGATATTGTTTAGCAAATAATGGAGGAATATTCGAACCGTTGGTTTAACTTTTTTTTTTGTCAGAATTCTATTTATATTTTTTTTTCTCTTTGGGGTTTTATTTTTCTTTTAATTTGTGTGGATTGTTGTTTTATGTTATACCGTTAACAGAGTTTCAAACATTCCACATACAAATAATAAGGGATATTCAAAAAATAATTTTCAATTGTTTGAAGTAATGGCTAAACTTAAGAAGACAATAATGAATATATTTAACGCACTCTAATTAGATGTTTATGTAGTACTGACGACTTTAGACAGCAGTGAGCAGGCAGCCAGCATTATGTACACAACACATCCCATACACCACAGAGTACCCCCACTATTTTTATATCTTTTTGCATTGTGTATAGTTATTATAGTAAATAATATTTAACATTGATTTCCTATAGGAAAAGCTGTCCAACACACACGGTATATATTTATAAGCTAATAATAATATATTATGCATGAGAACTAATTAGTGTCAATTATATATTAAAGAGTGTATTATCTACCTCTTTCAAAAGCCTATGTATATGTATTTGCATATGTAATTTTATTTTAAACATATATATAAATACGTTGATGTGCTGTTTTAAATATTGTACTACAAACTCCGAAAGTGGCATTTCTTCTTCAAATATTTGTAGTCGATTGGCGACAAATCCATTTAGTTTTCGAAAACAATGTTTCAACTAAAAGTTAAAAACATAAAAATATTAACAACTTTTGTTTTTAAACATTTTATCAAAAATCAAATGAATTCAGCACAAATCGACATTATAGATTTATAAATGGGGCTCCAGTTCTGGAGTTTGATGACCAGTTCAAAGTAGATGATACCTTAGTGTAGTAGAATATTAACTATTTTAAACGTATTAACAATTTTAATTATAGTTTAATGAATACATGATCTGCCGTTTTAGAAAATATAAAAATAACAGGCTTTTTGTTTCCGTTTGCATGGGAGATTTAATTTCATAAAATGTAGAATTATTAAGATAGAATTTTTATAGGACAAGCTTTTTTTTATGTGATATAATTTAAAGTAGAAAAAAAGTAGCCGGATTTTATCAATAAGAATGTTTTTCAAAATATAAACTTGATTTCTAATTTGTCTTAATGTAACTTGGATCATGGATAGATAGATAGATCTTGGTATCTAAAAAGTATTGCACTTCGACCTTATGGTCCTTCTACCTCAATACGACGAGATTCGCTTCTCCTATATGTTGGCAATTGCCTGGAGCTTGCTTATCAGAACCTTCCGAAGGTTCATATATTCGGGGTGAGATGCACCGAATATCTTGTATCTGCTGTAATCTAGAGGTTCGCAGTCAAAGATAATGTGTCTGGATGTTTCTTCCTCCTCGCCACACAATCTGCACATAATGGACCCGTCAGGGGTCCATTAGGGGTCCATTCCGCAGGGGATAATGCCCGGTAATGAATACGGTAATCCTCCACAGTTACATACTGTTCAGCCTCCGTACATCGAGAGATAGCCTCTTTGTTGTACTCTAAAGCTGTACCTTCTCGAGATCCTGCTGCAGTACTTTTTTCCCAGTGATCAACGGTGTTTTGCATTTGACCACCTGCTTACATGCAATCCTTGGAATTCCTACTTTCTCCTTTGCTAAGGTATCTACTTTTGCGTTTTCTTGGAAACCACTCTGACCCGGCACCCAGATCAATTTAACATTATTCCGTTTTGTCAGCTCCACCAGTTCCTACAGACAATCCTTGACTACCCTTGAGGTGACCTCAGTTCCAGACAAGACTTTTAAAGCAGCTTGACTGCCCAAGTTACTAAACTTGCTAGTCACTAAAATCTTAAAGTGTCTAGAACGTAACCTCCACTTTCATTAATTTATCTCCAAACATAAAAATCACGGACGACACAACAAGATCTCCTCGTACGTATATTCGTACACAAATTATATAAAATTCATTTCACGAATTTCAAACAAAATAAAAATCTTCTCATTATACCACTCACTACTTACTTGATTGTGTAAATAAATAAACGTAACGTTATTTAGTTGTAATGTGTGCATATTTTAATTGCCTTGAGAGAGTTTGTAAAAAATGATGAATACGGATAGATTACATATATATATATATATATATATATATATATACATATATATATATATATATATATATATATATATATATATATATATATATATTGTTTTTTGTAAACGTGTGGTAGATTCGTTCATATAGTATTTTAGCAAAACTGCTTGTGTTTTTTAAAAATACTAATATAATGTATACGATAGTCCGGTCGGCCTTTGAATCTAGTCACATCAAGCAATTAAAATTTTCATTTATTTTAAAATTCTTAAAAGAAAGCTTTAATAATATTAATGTACAATAAATTTAATAAAAATAGGTTTTCAATAGAGTTTAATAACATAATATATAATTTACGTTGGTCAGTAGAGTTATTTAGCATGCGCAAAAGCACAAAAGTAGTTATAAAAC
Source organism: Nineta flava (assembly GCA_963920215.1). Taxonomy (NCBI): domain Eukaryota; kingdom Metazoa; phylum Arthropoda; class Insecta; order Neuroptera; family Chrysopidae; genus Nineta; species Nineta flava. Next base: position 119,916,059 of record OY986041.1, read on the forward strand.
TCGAACAAAACTGGCAAAGCATAGAATATAAATTTCAATGTTCCAATTTGTTGAGTCATATTGTCAGTAGTAGTTGTAGTAATATTGAAGGGCGAAGCCTAGTAGTTGTAGAAATATTTGCTGATGCAAGTTGGAAATTCTAGGCTTTTATTTTACACCGACTCCTAAGAAATCTATCCCCTTGACCTTTTCTATCTACTACCACATCTGGTTCCTTTCCTTTAGCCCTGTGTTCGTTATCGAACCTACCCGTTTACTTTGAAAATGGCAGGGCAGAACTCCACTTTATTTTTTTAACTACAGATTTCCTGGTCGAGCCGACAGTTAGGAACCATTCTGACTCTGTGGGGTTATTTTGTCAGGTGAGGTAGGGTTGTTTGTCAGGTGAGGTGGAAAAGCGTTCCATTCGCCCCGTTACAGTCCGAACAGATGTCCGCACTGTCCTCTAACTTCAAGAGGAATAGATGCCTTTTAAGCCTGCAGTGCTGAGAAAGCACCACACCAGACGGTTTATCTCTTTCCGGTTTTGCCAATATGCCAGGTTGACCTTGCGGCTTTATACCTAGCTACGATTTGTGTGGCTTGAATGCAGCCTGCTGTATCTCTTCATTTCCTGTTCGTTATCCAACCATTCGTTAAGGGCAGAGGTAGTATGTCTCCTAGTTATTCCTAGATATGGTTACGGTCCCTACCATGGGAGTGAAGGTAATATTGTTATGTTCACCGTCAAAGTATTGAGTAGCATAAAATTTATTTAATCATTTAACCGAAAATTTTTCTGTGGCCGGACTACCATAATCGTATACATCAATATCAACAACGACAGACGTACTTGGACATAGTGGACGTTAATGGACTTAATTATTTCTTACACACATAATAAACATACCTACCTATAAAGAATAAGTTAAAAGTTAGTTATTGCTGAATACCAGTGTGTTATAATGACAATAAAAGCTCTTAACTTGTTTAATTATTTGTTAGCGGTGGTGTTAAACATGATTGTAAAATGATATACACGTATACATTTAATATCGTATACTGGTTGTGTATTTTAAAATTGAGGCATTATGAGGCTTTAATGAATAAGGCACAGATAGATAGATAGCTGGATTGTAGAGACTGCCCTGGACGTGGAGTGGAAGGAATTTTGTGTATAGACTAGGAATTGGTAGAATATTCGGCTGCAGCCAACTATGATAGGAACTAAGCCGATATTCATCTGAAGTTCGTGAAGGAAACTGCAGAAAACCTTCAAAAGCATAGCCGGTTACTTCGTTCTTGCCCATACGCCGACAGTTTAGTCAATTAACCGCCCCTCTATTTTTTCTTAATAATTGACAAACTGCCGATGTCGGGATTTGAACCCATAACCACCCAGTTTCCAAGTAGACATACTGCGCAGACATAACGCCTAAGACCGCTCGACCACTTGGATTGGTAATAAGGGTAAAATCAACGATGATTATTATGATTTTACTATTTTTTGACTATTTTTTACTACTATTTTTTGGGGGATTGAACCGACATCCTAAAGCATTCCCGTACTAATGCTCTACCAAATTAATTACTATTCAATACAATACCTCACGTTTGATAACACACCTCTCAGGTTATATAACAATGAGTTAGGTGTCTAGTTGATTATTATTATTATTATAAAACGTCGTTTACACATCTTCATATGATCGTTACAGCATGCATGTCGCATTGCATTCATTCGTTTGTAATGAACGTAACAATATACTCTTTATTGTTGTTGTTGATGTTGTTGTTGTTGTTGTAATCAGTAATATAACTAAACATTTAGTGAATATTATGATTATTATTACAAGTAGTTAGCTATGTGTTGTTGAGTTGGTTATTAAACAAGTTAATTAACGCTAAAACGTACTTAAAATAAATATAATGAACATTCTTCTATGCATTTTAAACCTTTTATTGAAATATCTATTATTTATTGTTGGAAAAATAATGTTTAATATCTTTGAGAGTAATAAATCCGTAGAAAATCGCCATATCATAAATATGTATAATCGATTACAAAAGTTTGGCGTTCTTTTAGCGGCGAATTTCCTGGAAGGAAATGCAGCTATTGTTTTTACACCGATGATAGCATTTCGTAAAAATTTCTTCAAATGTCCATCGATCCTACCTAATAGATGTTGAAAATGATCATCGTTAAAATTTTTATATATGTATACGAGTATATATACATATATATATTCCCGATTAGACAAAGAGGGTGATACCTTGATAGGCATTGTGACGTCATAATATACTATCACCATTTAAAATATACGTAAAACTCCGTTTTGCAAGAAAAAGACTGATAATAATCTTTAAAAGCTTATAGCTTCCTTGTTATTTGTCGGATTTTAATTTCGTTTTTAAATATTATTACAGTATTAACAGTATTTTCATATTCTGAAAATAGACATATTTGGAATCATGCAACTACCCAATTACTATTCATTGCAATACCTCACGTTTGATAACGCACGTCTTAGGTTATATAACACTGATTTAGTTTCCAACATAGTTATGAAAATAGTATTACTTGAATGTATAGAAGCCAAACATATCCACTGTATTTTTTGCTACTTTTTAAAGTAGCAGAGTAGCATTACGAAAATTAGCGATTTGTTTAGAAAATACTACTCTAAAGGTGATATTTTTATGTTATAGCTGATATCATTTTGAAGCTATTTGAATACTGATTTTCTTTTAGGAATTTCGGGAAATTCTGATGCTCTAGTTCTTTGAATAATTTTATCAAAGTTTTTGCCCTTCCTTCTAAATCTATTTTCAGTGAAATTTCTGTTTTCACTTATCTTCTCGTAAAAAGTAGGTACATAGTAATCTTCTTGTAAAGTCAAAAACGATTTCTATAACATTTTTATTGTCAAGGTTATTTTCATTCTCTCTCAAAAATATTAAGTTAAAATCTCTTATGCATGTAATTAACAAAACATAAGTGTAAATAAAAATTGATAAAAATCATCTTTATTTGCTGGTGACAATTTGATATTGTACATTGTGAGAAAGTTTTTATTAAAAATCTCACATTCGATTGTTGTAATAATATGTATATAATTTCCTTCAATGTCCAATGTACAATATCCTGTCATATCTAAAAGACGAAAGAACTAAGTAGATGAAATTGAAGCACGTAGGTACATGTCAATTCCACACCATTGATTGTATTTTGATGCTTATAGTAATCTATGTTGGGCATATAATAACATAATGTAAAAGTTCGCCGGACTTGTCCGTTTTGTCATTAAGATGCTTGATGATATTGTTTTACTCCAATGGAAAAAATTTATGTATAATGTTTAACAGAAAAACAAAACGCATGGTATAGCAATTACAAGAAAATAATTAATATTTAAATGCATGAAAAATCAACATTTACAGAACAATAAACTGAGAAATCTGAGAAATTGCAAGAACTAAATATTTGAAGTTTCAGTTTTGTATGCAAGTAGATGTCAATACGGCTGATTGTATTTTGAATGATCTTTCTGTAATAATCTATGTATAACATTTAATATCTTAACATAAATGATCGGCCTTACTTGTCCGTTTTGTTCACTATGATGCTTGATGATATTATTCTACCAATGGTAATATAATAATAGTAGATTAACAATAATTGAAAAGGTTTCTTTTTTTCTTAGTTCACAGTATTCACGCCTTATACGTAAATGCAGTTCAAACAAAGTTCAAACAAAAGCGGATGAGATATTTATTTTAAAGAAATGTAATACACAAAAAACAGACTGTTGGAAATTATCCAAAAATATTTTTATAATGCATATACTATTCGTCTATCTGTAATAGTTTCCGACATATAGAGGAGGAAGTTCTTTCCAATTAGTACAGATTATTTTGTTGTATGTAACAAGCTTTTAAAAATTTGATATCTACAGAACCAAACTAATTTTATTGAAAGACATACAAAAAGTAACTATTATTTATAAAATAAAAGTTTTTTTTTTCTTTAAACTATACGTTTTTTTTCTTTTTCTAACGAACATAGAAAGTTTAGATCGAAAAAAATCATGTAACTGCTAACTAATAAAACGAATTTCGTTTAACTTTGAGTTGAGACATAGTTATTCAAATAATAAAACTTCTTCCACAATATTCGAAACAAAAATTTGCAAAACCTATAACTGCTAACTGATATATACGTTACTCTATTTCCCAGTGCGTGTACTGTTTAACTGCCACACAGGTAAACATTTCAATATACACGTTCGTCCCCACGAAAAATAAAAAATTAAACAGGAAAAAGACCTAAAGTTATTTTATAATGTTCTGAAAATTAAAAATGATTTCAAGGACTAGAAAAATTAATAATTCTCTTATATATTATCTAGAGATTTGTTTTTAAAATATTACAAAATGTAATACTTTTAACCGAAAATCAGATTCACCCTTCGTCCATTTCGATGGAGATTTTTTGGTGCCGACTCAAAATTATTTAAGTATTTAGATTGAGTTAGACTAAAAAGGTTCTTTTTTATTTTTTGCTTTTCAGTTCCTTTCTTTTTTCGAAGGTTTAATTTTTTATATAAAAGTTTTTATTTTTTGTATAAAAGTGTTTACACACAGACAATATATAGCGATTATGATATTTGTTCTTTAGTGGAAGCGCTGGGAAGTTTTAGTTTTTCAATTTTTTTGTGTGGCTAAAATTTGAAGTTATATGGGAACAATTTTGAAGAATTCTCTATCCAATAAAAAAAGAATTATCAAAGTCGGACTACTCTGTAAAAAGTTATGCGTGATCCTACATTTAAAAAAAAAAAATATATATATATATATAAGATTGAATTGAGTACCTCCTTCTTTTCGTAGGTAAAAAAAGGTTATCAATGGTTTTTCAACGAGTTTTCCATAGCATGTTAATGTAAAATTTAATGTTGCATACATCATTTTATTGAATTTACAGTTGTATAAATGAAGAGATAACATTTAAGTGAGTGCTAAATAAATAATATATATATATATATATATATATATATATATATATATATATATATATATATATATATATATATATATATATATATATATATATATATATATAACGTTGATTGAAGTCAAGTTTATATGTATATACGTTAAGAGTTAAATGTGAAATATTTACATTCGACATTTTTATGTATATTATTATGATTATTATGTTGGGTTACGTTCATATTCACATTCAATGTTTGTGACAATTTGTTTGTTTTATAAATAATTTCACATCTTTGTGTCATGTACAAAAGAATATGAACCTACCTACCGCATCAATGATATCTTAAGGAAGTATTTGGTATGAGAAATTTTATGTAAATTTGGATCTTACTTTCAAATTGTCAAAAAAAGACATTTTATTTAGATAAAAAGCGACATTTAGTGCCGACTTTGTGACGGTTCAAAATATGACTAGCAGAAAATAGTTTTTGGTGTTTGGTGTTTGTTCTAGAACTTATAAATAAGGTCAAGTTCGAGAAAGAGCAAAATGGGACAGTCCGGTCAATAAAAAAGTTCAATATCGATTCATCGAAATCTGGAGCAATATCCCATATCTTCAAAATATTGATATCTTGAAATATCGATATTTTTTGGAATAACAAAAAAATTTACCAATTTTCAATTTCGAATATTTTTTTCACCTTCTTTTGTCAAGAGAATGCAATAAACTGGTTAAAAGTAAAGATCGCGATCGGTCGAACAACCAAATTTAAAAATACAGAGCAAAATCAGTTAATATAGGCTTGTTCACTTATTTCTATACATCTGTTCGCAAGAGTAGAAGTAAAATAAACAGTTCATGCAATGATAAAGACCTCAGTATTTACTGAGTATTTAAGCTATTGCTTTAGTTTGACATGAAATCATGAAATATAATCATTGACAAAAAATTTGCATAAATTTTAGAAAGACGACAATTGCGGCCAAAAAATAAACAAAACAAATAGTTTATTATTGACTTATATTTGTGTAAACATCTACAAATACAAATAAATGTATAACAATAACGACCTTGTAATAATACCCATAACATTCCACCAAAAATTTATTGTGAAAATATATCATGTTTATGACTTTGTTACAGAACAAACATACATAAAATATACATTATTTTTATTTTCTATTATATTCTCAATTCTCATAGTTTTACCTCTGTATATATATAATACAATGCAATCAATATATTCACTGTATATTCTTAATCTGGAAATTAGGCTTGCAGGGAAAAACCATGGATTTGGGCGTTAGGGACCTCGAAACGTGGAGATATATCGAAATTTTCAATTAAAAAAATCAGACCCATTACAATAACTTCCCAAATGGGAACTTAAGGAGCTTATGATATGAGAAGTTTGATTGAACACCTGATTGTATGTTAAAAACTTCAATTAATTATCCCTTGAAGTTGGCAGTGTGGGTAGATGAAATCATGATATATCAATGACTGCATCCTAATTGTCGAGGTGTCTTAAATAGACTGGTCATTAGATTTCAAGGAAACTAAATGGGAATTTGGCAGTGTGGGTAGAGCAGTCGAATTTGTAAAGGTAGATGATAGTTATATTAAATAATTATTATTTAAATAAATAATAAATACATGAAAAAGATATTGATCTTTATTGATTTGATTTATGAAATATTATTATTTTAATATGTAAATTACCATGGTTGTTAACAATCAAGCAACCGTGATAATAGAGGGAAGTTATAGTTGTTATGCAACAGATAAAAATGATGAACAAAATTGTAATAATAATTTAATGGAGAAGCGACACCGCTACAAATTCAACCTCTTTATATATGTATGTACTGTATTGAATTTATTATGTTGGTTGACTAAGTTACCAACGATATATGTTATTGGACTCGCCTATTACAATGTTGAAGTATTCTGCTCAAGGAAGTGAGAATTAAAGAAGTGTTTAGAAGATTTTTTATTGGATTTCTTCAAATAATTTTTGGGATTATTAGCGAATTTCCTGAAAGGAAAAGAAGCTAATGTTTTTGTACCGATGATGGCATTTCGTAAAAATTTCTACATATATATATATATATATATATATATATATATATATATATATATATATATGTATATATTTATATACGATTATGTGTCTGTGAATTAGAGAGGTCAAGTTCGTTAATGGGTAAAATTGGACAAGGTGAAAGGGGGGGGGGGGAGGTAAACCTAAAATTTGGCATATCTATTGAGAAAAATGATTTAGTAATGAATTTTAGCAGACTTGATTTTCTACAACTTTACTCCTCATACATTTTTCGATTGTTCTAATATTAAGAGAGATATATTATATTTTGTGTTTTCTTCTTTCCCTATGCCCCCCTTTGCTCTTGACCTATGTCATTTATTAATTTCCCCTTGAATTATGCCATTTATTAGACTATGATTGTGACTGATTTATAATTGTGACCGCTAGAGATTAATTTATGTTTTCAATGGAATTAATCTAATGCTAAGTTGACGTAGCTCCTGCGTAACGAAATTTTGTTCTTTTTTCAGAGTATATATACCTGTTTGTAGAGGTCATTTGAGTATTTCTCACAACATATTTTTAATTTATATTGTATTTTTTATGTGTGTGTACATATGACGAGTACGTGCTAATTGGCATTACATACGAATATGAGAATACAAATACTAGTATGAATATGTATAATACATTTATAATACATCTCTGAACTCACTGAGTTGGTAAGTAAATATTTTTGCAAATTCTTAATTTTCTTTTTCTGAATTTTATGTACATAATCATATTAGTTTTGTATACATAAAAATATATATATATATATATATATATATATATATATATATATATATATATATGTAAATGGTTGGTTGTACCTGTGAGAAAATACCATATTTCAACAAATTTTATAGAGTGCACAAAAAATAGTATTCATTACACTATGTAACACAAAATTTCAGTGAAATATAGAATAGTGACTCGTATTAGGTACACCTAGTATAAGAAAACAATGTTTTGTTATGATATCACATCTCATAACATAAATATAACTAGGTGTTTTGTTTGTTTTACTTCTTGTAATACTTGTTTGAAGGTGGTCATAAAAATATTTATTTTCTGTGTACAAAGGTCGTCAAAACATTTATATCATTCTTGAATATACAAAATGCCTCGCGTTTGTGTTAAGCCTCTTAACTTATTTGAGCGGCGTTACCAGGGTAAATGGGGTCCAACTATGGTTTCAGACTTCTGATGGTGGCTACAGAGAGACACTGCGAGGACTGATTAGGAGTGAAAAACCAATCGATTAAAAAAATAATTTTTTTAATAAAAAATTAAAATTTGGTCCGCTAATTTAGATCGATTTTATCATATTTACGGACGCATATGGCCAAACTGACTTCAAAACACTGCGCGGCTGTTTCAAGATCAATTTTTTATTTTTAAATAGAAATAATAATTTTTTATAGTAAAATTCGAGTGGATTTAATCAAAGAAAGCTATATTAGCCGAAACACTTTAGAGAGTCATTGATAAAAAGTCTAGCTCATTTTAGTGATTCTAACAAAGTATACATAGCCACAAAAATAGCGCTCATTTTTCAAAATTTTTTAATTGATTTGTGCCTATTCATTCGGTTTACTTATAAATATAAATTTATTAACAACTCTTATATTCGAAACATTTTCTCAAAAACCGAATGCCTAAGATACAAATTCAGGGAAGGTCCATAGTTTAAAAAAATGTATAAATGAGGGATGGTTTTGTGGTCAAACTTTCTGCGGAACCTTATTTTAAAATATCTCCTATTACAGATATTTAAAAGAATTTTTATTTGTTATATAAATAGAAAAAGTGGTAGTTAATGGAAATTTCTTTGAATTTCATAATTTGCACTCGAAAAAAAGAAATGCAAATATTAAATATTAAATATTTACAAATATGACAGAAACACCTCATAGATGCATATTTATTTATACACTCTATATATCTATTTGTATATACACACAGTGACTAACTAACTAATGGGTAGATAATATTTATTATTCACGGGTAAACACTTTTAATTAATTTCATTTATTTTTTGTGGCTTTTTAATTTACTTATACTTTACACTGTGTTTTGTTTTCCGGGAAATAATCACATTATATTTTGACCTCTATATACAAGCACGATACTTTAATCCATACACATTCATGGAGTGCATACTATGGAGTGTAGAATAAAGGAGAATTTTCTCTCAAAGGATTTTAATTGCAAAAGTGTCTAAATTTATTTAAAATAAAGAGTTTAATAGTAGTTCAGTTATTAAAAATCAGTTATTAACATAAAATTTCAAATTCGCCCCCTTTACCTAGATCAGTTTTTTGTATTATAAATACGTATTTCGACTACAATGTAGTCATCATCAGTATAAATTAGCTAGTCGTACTTTACTCTTTGACTATTAGAAATAGATATAAAGTCGAGATCAACAGACAAAAATAAAAATAAATAGAAAATTAACTAGATTAAAATATACTAGATTTAAAATATAATAAATTTTAAATTATATTGAAATTGCTCTTGTTATAATTTCCTTCATTCACATTTATTCCTGTTAATTTTACTCTTATTAAAATTACTCTTATATTGTCGCAGGATATGTTATTTGTTGCTAATTTGGTGACAGTTTCACGACAGTTTCATGTGAAACTGATAAAACTGATAAATAAGTTATTAACAATTATTAACCTTCGAGTAGTAGTACTTTTTGTACCGCATGTTTACATTCTGTTTGTAAGTAGTTGAAACTATATAAGTATGCGTTCTAGGTGAGTCTAATTACGATTCAGTTAATTATTTTCATTTATATTTCACGAATTAATTTTCATTTTTGGGTTATTTTACTTTCTGAGGAAAGTCAAATAAACGTTGGCGTACAAGCGGGATATTTATACCCCACATGGTCATCAGCGGAAAATTCTAAACCTGGCCACTCGAAGGTAAACAGTAAAATGCGTGAATTTGAGTATCCATTTTTAATAACACTGTAAATTATTATAATTAATATAATGATTGTTGTTAGTTAATTAGAAGGCGGAAAACACAATAGAGAATATGCATGAAAATTTTTTTCAAATTTATTTTCAGAATATGAAAATACTGTTAATACTGTAATAATATTGAAAAACGAAATTAAAATCCGACAAATATCAAGGAAGCTATAAGCTTTTAAAGATTATTATCTGCCTCTTTCTTGTAAAAATACTAAAAACGGAGTTTTACGTGTATTTTAAATGGTGAAAGTGTAATATGACGTCACATAACATATCAAGAGGGCTATCACCCTCTTTGTCTAATCGGGAATTTCAATCATTCAAATCTCGCTTATTTTTTAAGTTATGTAAAAAGTAATTTTACCTTGATATTTGTCAAGTATGCTTCAATTCAAGTGAAAAAAATTCCCTTCATATTCCCTATTAAAAGCGATATTAAAAATACAAAAAAGACTGGTAAAATTCACTCATTTCATTGTTAGTAGCTCAAAGTATTTGAATGTTACATTATTTTTCATGATTTTACTCGGTATATATGATGTATACCAGGGTATTTAAGTTTAGTTTTGACTTTGTAACAGTTCAAAATATTTGGCGCAGAAAAAACATTTTGGTATAGGTGTTCATAATGACCTCTAATTAAAAACGAAAAGAGATGGCGAGCTGATAAAATGAACTGATAAGTCTATTTCAGCAAATCCGCCTGTCCATATGTCTGTTTGCATACACCAATATGTATGTTTATCTCGCTTCAAGAGATAGAATTCGAAAATATTCGCTGAAATAGAAACTTGGTGTGGATAAATATTTGAAGGAGTGGAAGCGTTGGGAACGATAAATATTTACAAAAATCGTGAAAGCGGTGGGAAACATTGAGGTTTTTAGAAGAATAAAATGCGAGTCAAGCCGCGGGTCTATGCTAGTTGAATATATTTATAATGACCCGAAATCACTCAAAAATGTCATTTTTCATGTGCCCATACAGCTTACACTGAATTGTGTCACTATATAGAAGTGTTGTGACTGTTTCTACACAAATTTTTTTCTATATTATTTTGTATAAAATGTTTATAAACATACCTACAGAGTTTACAATTATATTCAAATAAATTAATTAATTATTACGCGTCTTTTCAATAATTGTGTAGATATAACCTTCAAGTTTTATAATTTTTTTTTTTTTGTAAATTAATTATTTAACTTGGCCTTACTCTTACCAATGACTTACTCTTAATTTAATTTTTTATTTTATTATACTTTAGTAACTTTGAACAATGGTCGTTATTTTCATTGTATTTGTGTGGGTTCAATATTTACTAAAAGTTTGAGAAATAATTGTTTTTACAAATTTTATGTTTTATTTCAACTCCAGAGTACATTCAAAAAATTTTTTAGTTTTGTTGTTAATTAATATTGTTTAAATATGGCTCAAAAACTTAATAATATATAATTTAGCAATCATTAACTAATTTAATAATAAAATAATGAAGTTTTTTTGGCAAAACAATTGAATAAGACGCATCGAAAACCGAACGAATGAAGTACAAATCTATTTTAAAATAAATAAAAATGAGCTTTTTTGTGGCCTATGTGTTATATGGTAAACGTGAAGTATATAAATTAAAAAAAAAAAAAAACAAGTGAAAATAGCAACTAACTGTTTTAATTGCTTAACTATCCGGTATATACTGATTTTATGAAAAAAGTTCTTTATTATTAAAAAAGGAACATTTTTTGTCTTTAAATTTTGGTTCTATCTCGTACGGTTTTTCAAAGATAAACAGTATTGCCGATTTTGCTCAAACATGGTCCGATTCTGCCAATTCACGTACTTGAGCTTTCTTTTTTGCTCTAGAACACATAGAAACTCTAGGAGTTCTAGGTTCGATTCCTAATGGATAAATTAATTTTTCATATCAATATTTAATGAAAAATTCAATGATATGTTTGTCTATATAGTATACGCTAGTTCTTTCATACTATGTCTTACATAACCATAATGGAAATTGACATTAGTATTGTATTGTGACGCTTAAGTATATACAAATAATAATATATTTTTACATATTAAAAATTTATAGAAATTAAAAGAAAGTGCTATCGCGCCTGTCTCTCGAATATTTATCGAAAATCAGGATTCTAATTTCCGTCTCGTCTCGTATCGTTTCTCCCGTCCCTCGCAGTATCACCAGTTATAGTTTTGATTCTTTGTATCAAGAGTTAACAACATCTTTCGTGATCTGTAACTAATTTTTATGGGATAGCGGATGAATTAAATACAAAATGAATATATTATCAAGTTTACTACACCAACAAAAAAACAACAACAATTTCTAGATAAATATCCTGACAACAACGATTAAATAATTCTCATATCATCAACATTGTATTATCACCATCACATATACTCTATGAGCCACACATATGAGTACTATTCTAAAAAGAACAGGTAAAAAAGTATTAATGTCAGCAACAATTTAATATTAACATCTTAATAATCATAAAATAATTTGAGTTCCCCACCTTTTTACTTACATGCATCATGCATACATACTCGTTCATATAATAATTTAATAATTCTTTTCTGATATCTAAACTAAACTAAATATAATACCGTTAAAAATATTATTAGTGATGTTTTAATAATATTATTACATCTTATCACGATTTACATTTAATTACACTATCAATAATTACAATTAACAGTTTGGTTTGTACGAGTATATATGTATATGTCGCAGATGGATTTCGAATCCGCTATTTTACAAAAATGCTAGTTGTTTTACACAACGACGGTTAGTTGTTTTACATAATTCCTGAACGGGTCAACAATTAGACGTTATGTAAAACAGCGTGAAATGAAACGTCAGATTGTAGATTTTAGTTTAAACGGGCTAATGGAATTCCCATTATTAAAGGTCCTTTTTTCCTAACAAGTTCTATATATTTTAGATATAGTGTCAAAAATTATTGAAATTAAATAAGGTAACTATTACAACTGAGTACTACAATCTTTCACTTCATCGGTCATACCCCGAGTTGTTCGGGTTTGCGTGTTTTTGGGCCCCGCACTAAAAGACGTTCTATATATTTCAAATATCGTGACTAAACTCTTAAAATAGTTAGGATTTGAAACTGAAAAATGTACAATGTAACATTTGAGGGATTACCGAAGGAATATTATTTGACCTAATTTCATAATATTTATAATGAATATTTAATGAAATATTAAATATTCATTATAATGAGCAATAAATAAGTCTTTGGCTTCGGCTTCCATAGTAAGAAAGTGTAATTTTATACATGGAAATAATACGATGTACCAGCATGCAAACACTTTTCGACAGATTTTGCTCATTTTTTTTACAGGCTAAAAATAACGTTTTCTAATAGACCCCGAAGTTTCAGAATTTTTGACCGTTTAGAACGCGAGATAATTAATAGAAAAGTTATCATTCTCTCTCACCCTCTGTCATTAGAAGCATGTAAAACTTCATGCCCGCCCATTAGAAAAAAATGTCGAAAAAATAGTCGACAGAATTTAAAATAAAACTAGGAGAGGATTTCTTAATATTTCTTATATAAATTTTTTTTTAAATCGTGTTTTACCGTTTTGTTTTCGAAATATAATAATTTAAAATATTATTTTTGTCCAATCATTCCGTTTATGGTAAATAGTGGTCTGACAACGTTGTGCGCCAGTCTATCTCAAGTTGCATCAAGTAAAGAGTGGGAATATATGCTGTTGACATATGTAATAATAATAAATAGGTATATACATAGAGTAACGTTGCCAGGTCACCGTACCGGAAATATTTGATAGTATGTGTAAGAATCTGTGTGCCAATAATATGTGTATGTATGTGTACACTATGCTGGTACATCCTTAAGATTTCACAATGAGACTACGATGTAAAGTAAGTCAGATTATGTTAGACACTATACGTCGAAGTATGATGGATTTTTCACGAAACATCTATATCATGTTTACACAACACGTCGACGTTTCATGAAATGTCTAGGATCGTCGTGAAAAAACAGATTTCACAACACAATGTATGTGTTTGTTATTGAATATGTTGTTCTGTATCTTGTTTGTAAGAGTATTTATAAACAATATTCTGTAATCGTTGCTAGAGCTATGATTTGATATAATTACAATGTTTTCATGTAATATTTTTAAAAGTGCAATTACAGTTTTATAAAATATATTGATTTTTTTTGTTTGTTTGTATGTATCTATGTATCTATCTAGAGATTTTTGATTTTTTTATGTATTTGCAGTTGGTAAATTGTTTATTGATATAGTGATGTAACGAATGTGTAAAAAAATGAAAACTCACTGAATTAATTGTTTAAATGTACCGGAGTTTTATGAAAAAACAATTTTTTAAAATCTCATTTGATGTCATTTAGGAGTGGGGATTTAGTGATGCCCACTTAATTTATAATATTATTATTCATTACATATGAACACACACACTACTAACTACAGAGTACTCTCACTATTTTTATTTCTTTATGAAGCATTGTGTAGTTATATACTTAAATAATATTTAACATTGATTCTCTATTGGCAAAGCTGTCCAAAACAGACATATATATATATATATATATATATATATATATATATATATATATATATATATATATATATATATATATATTCTTGGTTTTAAATTTCACCACCCTACAGATATATCAGGTACATCATTATCTGCCACAATTTTTTCGGTTAGCTAAAACATACCGTCTTAAATTTTTTTTTACAAACCTTAGAAGCATCTTTCAATTACAGCTTTTTCTAAATACTGCCTGAAACTCTCACATATTTCTTGAATTGTCTCTCCTCATTTGTATCATTATCGCACTACTTGATTACACGATCTAGCTAAACGTGTTTTCGTTACATCACTATTTTTAAAAAAAATGTAATACGTGTAGTTATCTTGTAATAACCATGTACATTTATTTACTGGCTATTTTTACAGTAAACATTCTGTATATTACTTCATTCTATACATACTTTTTAATATCCAATATAGTGCTTATAATAAGAACATAGCTAACCAAGCTAACCAAGCAATTGGTATATTAGATTAGAATCAAATAACCTATCATTTAAAAGTTCTAATAAAATATATAAAGTAACTAAGTAGTCACTTAGTTACTTGAAGTACATATTATCAAAATAATTAATAAGTAGTTATACTTCAATTACTGTTGAACGTTACCTACCAACGTACATACGATTTATCTTATTAAATTGTATAATTTAATGTAATTAATTATGATAAACGTCACAATCATTATTGATAAGATTATTATTAGAAACATGATGTCTAATTACATACAATTTTATGAAAGTTCAGTTTAGTACTTGATTTTATGCAAAATAGCTATTTTGTTGCGTTGTTTTTTTAGTTCATGGTTATGGCAAAACTTGAACCATAGTGTATAAAAATTAAGATCAGGGGCAGATGGGAGTTAATACTGCTCCCTATGAAGATTGATTTTGTATATCCTATATATAATATATACAAGGGTGTATTAAGTTTAGTACTGATTTTGCAACGGTTAAAAATATTGATCGCAAAAAAAAATTGTTGGTATAATTATAGTATACTCAAGCTACAGAGCCCGGTCATATAAACAGTCGAAATCGCGTGATTGTAGCGTGATCGTTTTATCGTCTTTGATCGTTCGAATATGATTGATTTTTTTCATAACTTGAACCTTTAAATCTGAATTAATAAAAGTTTCAATTTATTCGTCTGCGAATTGATGACTTTTAAATATTTATTTTTAGTTTTTATTGTTATATTTGTTTTTGTCTACACTAATT
Organism: Nineta flava; assembly: GCA_963920215.1. Lineage (NCBI taxonomy): Eukaryota > Metazoa > Arthropoda > Insecta > Neuroptera > Chrysopidae > Nineta > Nineta flava. The sequence continues at coordinate 119,931,961 of OY986041.1, forward strand.
TTGACGTAAAGAACGGAGATAATTTAACGACTGCGTAACTGGCTATAACTTTGGTCAGAAAACGGCTATAACTGTAGAACGGTTTGGAATTTTGAACTTCTGATTGTTTTTCTGAGATCTTCAGTCCCCATTATTTCGTGATCTTCGATACTCGTACCCCTCTCATCATTGATTCGCCTCCGCCACATTTAAATATTATACCCTGTCACTCCCATAGTTAAGACGAATCTAACAACATATATTAAAATCCATCATCCGTTTAGGCTACAGAGCTTGCCAAAGAAATAGACATACATACACTCGAAAAACTTTACCCTATTATAGGATAAAAAGGACTTAAGACAAAGAAAATATCAATGTATATCCGTATCTTTACATGTATATAAAGCGAATTCCCGCCAAATATTACACAAATTTCGCTTATTTCCCATATGTATTGAATTTATTGTTGTTGTTTTTTTCATAAATTCACCTGTTTTGTTAAAAACACATATTTATAAATGCCAAAAATGTTTGATAAATTATTGATAATCCAAAAATCTTTTTCAAAAAGGAATCTCTCATACGTGAATATATGTGATTTTTTTTTTTGACTATAGAAATTTGTCATAAAAAATATAACCTTAAAGATTAAGAAGGGCTGGCTGAGTAGTTACATGCACACATATAATACTTACAAAAAATTGTCCAATAAATCTTTTTTTTTGTAGTATTCAAAAACCAATAATCTTTTTTTGAAAATAAAAATATAACAAATTGACAAGCGTGAATAGGTGGTACACTTACAGCAAGTATCCCGCACTTTTTGGGGGTGTAATCCAAATATTCTTCAATGCATATTAAATTTCTCTGTTCTTTCTCAGGTACCGTATCTTAATGCATCGATAAAATACATTTTAAGTCCATGGGAAGATTTTTGGCAAAAGAAAGCTCATATAAAGATAATTTTAATTGAAGATTATCTTCGAAACATTAGACGCTCTATTTTCTATTTATTATGGGCTTATGGGGAGTCCTTGAAAATTCGAGTTATATTATATATTGTTCAGCGACTATAGCTTTCATCTCTTTTGAATATATTGAATCTAGAATGACGATATACTGTTGCCAATGGATGCCATTTTGGTCACCAGTTATGACAATCGTATGACTGTTTTCTGCAAAACTATCATATTGACCATGATCTGTGGTATTTTGCATTAGTAGTAATAGTGGTGGGATGACCGAAGCCTGGCAAGAAGACCTTCCTAGGCCTTACCGAGCCCTACGAAAGCCATTCCCTCAACATCTTCTATTCGCTACCACATCTGGTTCGTTTCTTCTACCCCTGTATTCGTTATCGAACCTACTCTTCTTTGCAAATGACAGCAAAGAGCTCCACTTTAGTTGTTTTACCTCAGCTTCCCCTAATTCGGTCGAGTCGAAGGTTTGGTACCTCATTCTGACTCTGTAGGGACATTCTGCCAGGAAATGATAAGGCGTATCATCCGCCCATTACAGTCTAAAGGGATTCCACTGACCTCCAACCTCATGAGCCATAAATGCCTTTTAAGCCTGCAGTGCCAGATTAGCACCCCAACCAGAAGGTTTACTCTTTCCGGTTTTTTGCCAATAAACCAGGTTGACCTTGAGGCTTTAGACCCAGCTATCATTTGTTTGCCTTGTCTGCAGCCTTCTGAGTCTTTCATTTCCTGTTCATAGACTTATCCTTCCATTCGTTAAGACTAGAGTGCGGCTCCTTTACTGGCTCGTCGACCTTTTCGTTGCCTTCAACTCCGCACTAGTTAAACGGTATTTTGCATTAGTATCAGCGCAACGGCAATAAAACGTTTGGTAGAACGAAAATGAATACCATTTTCTAAACACTGTAGTTGTTTTTTTAATAAGAAAAGAATTGCATTTTCACATACACAAAAAAGATATTCCTCCGTATTTTACTTCAAAACAAAAAAATAAAACCAAATTGTTTACAATCGGATAAAGGTTTAAAAGATTTACACCCTTTTAATAAAAAAGAAGTTCAGTCACCCTCTTCTGCGGTAATCTCAGAAGACTTTAACTTAGCTCTTTTTTTTGGTACAGTACACTAAAAAAACTAAAAAATATTGATTCGAACAGGTAGTAAGGTCATTGTGTGTATTCAAAGTGTTTCAGTAAGAAAAAATAAAAGAAAAACAAAAAAATAATATATTTATTTTTTTATATGCATATACACAATACATATAATATACAATATGACCACAAAAGTAGCGGCCATTTCTTTAAATTTTATTATTGATTTGTGCCATATTCATTTGGTTTTCGATAAAAATACCTGAGATAAAAGTTGTTCATTATAAATATACTAACAACTTTTATTCGAAACATTTTCTCAAAAACTGAATTAATAATGTTCCATTCAATGTAAAAAATTTTTATAAAATGAGCGATACTTTTGTGACTCGTGAGTACATATTATTACTTCTTTTGCTGCATTTTTATTATACAGTTCTGGATAATATAACGTTTGAAATTAAATGAAACCACAAAGTCTGCTCGCATGTGTTTCTTTTTAATGGACGAACATACGAACGTACGGCAGACTGAATGTATAATATCGAAATTAAACTTATACTTTAAATATATTAACTTTTGTATGGTTAAAATTTGTGAAACATATCTAATCTAAATGAAGTTCTTTGGTCAAAATCAGTCTTTATTCATTTGACTGGCTCTGCTCGCAAGGAGGGTACCCTTCTTGACCCCCAAGGCGGCCTTCGGCCTTGGCTTCGCGTCACAGTTTCAGTTCAGTTTTTGGGGGGCCTTTTTCCGATTTTCTGGGGGGTTGTAATGAAAAACCTGAAGTTTTCCGATTTTTCTCGTCGGTTTCAAGCAATTTCGCGTCGAATGCAAAAAACCGCATCTTTCTATCATGTCTAGAAGTGCCTTAGAGTTTGTATAGATCAGTCAGCTTCACTTCTAGCTTTCTTTAGTATAGTGGATTTTTCTTAAAACATGATAAAAGTGGAAAAAGTACTCATTTTCAGCTAAAAATCAGTGGGTACCCAAAATGGGAAGCTGGCCCTTAAAGGACAAAAATTTGTATGCAGACTAGGATTTTGGTAGGTTGTGCGATTTTGCTGTCGAGTTTTATAGAAACTATACAGATACTTATCTGGAGTTCGTGAAAGGAAACTGTATTAATCCTTCACAAGCATAGCCGGTTACTTTCGTTTTTGTCCATACGCCAATAGTTTAGTCAATTAACCGTCCTATTTTTTTTTAATTGACAAAGTACCACCGTTTGGAATCGAATTCTCAACAAGCAAAGCATTGGCACTTGAACTGGTTTCTTGTCTGATTACTTTGAACTTGAAATTTTCTACCAATTCCTAGTCCACTTACAAATTCCTTGTTGGTAGAAAAAAAGGCTTCGGTAAAGAAATTTTAGAAAGACCTAATTGCCAGGCTTCGAGCTCTCCACCCTTATTAGTACTACTATTGTGTATCAAAAAATAATATTAGCAATAACAAAAAAATAATAATTTTATATTGAAAATATTTATTTTCAGTAAATATTGTGAACTTAAAGTTTTACAATTTTTATATATGATGAACCGAATAAGAGAAGCAGAAAAAAAAAGAAGTTAACTGAACTTAATACTACCTAGAATGTGTTTTTTTAAAATGTACATATCTATTGTAAAACAGGTAAAAGAAATTTCCTATATATCTTTAAAAAAAAAAAAAAAGAAGTTAACAAAGATGGAATACCATATTGGTATGCATTTTAAAAAACCACAAACTACATCCATCTTTGTTTGTCATATTTTATTTCTGTTATTTGTTCTCATAGAACACAACATACATACATAAAATCTATCCGATATAATACCATAGATATAATATAAACTATTATATAGATGTAACAGAATCTATAGATAGATAGATAGATTGTAGAGGCTACCCTGAACGGGCTACACTTCGCTCATAAGGTCCATTGTGATGCGTAAGGATGTGAGGATGTGAGTGGAGTAGAACAAATTTTTTGAGACTAGGAATTGGCGGGATATGCGGCTGCAGCCGACATTGATTGAAACTATGCCGATACTCATCTGGAGCCCGTGATGGAAACTGCAGAAAACCTTCTCAAATATAGCCGGTTACTTCGTTCTTGTCCACAAGCCGACAGTTTAGTAAATTAACCGCCCCTTTTTTTCTTAATAACTGACAAATTGCCGATGTCGGGATTCGAACCCATAACCTCTCAGTATCCAAGTAGGCATACTGTGCAGACATAACGCCTTAGACCACTTAGACTGGTAACTGAATCTATAACTCTACAAACAAAATTTTTATTGCATTAAGGTCGTTCGATACAGTTCGAAGGAAGATTTTATCCTCTCGTATACTTAAAACGTAAAATTTAATATTATTTGGGCATCAATGTTTTGATATGCAAACTTCCATATCTTGACTGGGGATTGAACCCAAGAACTCTGGACATTCCAGAGGAGTAGCGCAGTCAGTGGATAGAGTACTGGTCTGGAATGCCAGAGATCTTGAGTTCAATCCCCAGCCAAGATAACGCTACAAATGTTTAGACATATTACTTAAACGTCAAGTAAATGCTAGTCGTTAAACATGGCCATAGTCAAGAACGATCTCAAATAAACCAACTTTCAAATAAATACACCCACACAGAACTTGGCTCATTTGTCTGGGAAATACGACATCACATAGGTGTTAGACTTATTTTGTGTCGGAAAGCGCCGGGAAGACATTTTCTAATTTATTTTATATACTGTTATAACACATCGAAAACTTCCCAGCTCTTCCATTTTTTAAAGGTCCCTATACCAATTAGGTTAAGAGCTGATAATCGTTAAACAGCTAAACTGATTTTCATGGTCCAGAAATGAAATCAAATGGTCCAGACGTTTAGGAACTACAATGCCATAAACTGATACACAGCCAGGCAATGGTTTCAAACTTTTAAAGCCTGTTTTCGATCGGGGGTTAAAATTATTTATCAAGGGTTCACTACTTCACTGACAGGATAACTGAAAAGAGCGGCAGCCATTTTTTAATTTATCTTCATTACCTAAAAATCCTAATAATATCGAAATTTTGGACCTCTAGAATATCATAGGCAGCACGGAATATTATCGCACATTTGGACATTTATCTGTATAACTAATTTATCTTCAATTTTGAAATAAAAAGTTTTTGGAATTCTATAAGGAGGCCCTTCTACACGGTAAGAACATTTTTTTTTGGAGGTTACGTAACCCATCTCCCCTAAATGTTAAATAAACAAAAATTAGAATCTTAAGCTGATGAAATATGTGCACGGATAAGACCACATTATATGAATTTTAGACTAATCCGTTGTATAACTTTCAACAAAGATAACGGGCGTAGGTAATAATGATCTTATAAAGGTGGAGTTTTCCTTAACGTTTGTTTTAAACAGTTGACTATAGTACTCGAATATTAAATATTGTATGATGCTGTTTAGAATAGTTGTTGTTGATTATTGTATAATATTTATCTACTAATTTAATTTAATTATTATTATCTTTTCTGTTTTCAAATTTTTGTGGTGGATAATGTTTCTTCAAGTCGTGCGAAAAGAAATTGTTTGCAATCTTAAAACCAATCTTAAATTTCAAAATTTGTTTAAATGTATCAAACGTCCTTAAAAAAATTAGATATAAATCAATTTTACACAGACTGTTGCTCCTAGGTATGTGACTGATGTAAGAATTAATTTAGAACAATGATCTATGTCATTAAAATTGATCAATTGTTATTTTTATCATGATTACGGACTGAATTATAGATGACATTATTCAATATGACAAATCAATCTGGCAGTAATCATCAATCATTTAGAAAGTTTATCTATTCTTCTTATTTTAAACAGTCCCCAAAAATATATTGTGAATAGTAATATGAAATTTTTTGAAATTTTTAAACAATTCTATAAATTGATAATATCACTGGACTATAATCACAATCGTGCAAGGATTCGCCAAGAATTTTATCAAATACAACATCACTTTCAGTGAATATTAAGTTGGTTATTGAGAAGATTAAAAATATTTACCATGTGGTTGTACAAAATCATTTACAGTAAGTAATTAAGTTAAGTAATTGATTTTAACTTTTTTTAAATTTTTAGGGTACTACCCCAATTGTGGAATATTCAAAAATTGAAGTACTATAACAATCTGTTGAATAATTTTGCACAAGTATTACGTAGTTTTTTAAACAAACAAAATTAATCTCTGACACTAGAAACTGAAACAAAATATAATCTTATCAAATTGCAAATGTGTTTTTGTATAGGGAGTTCGGAGAATAGTAAAGGTGAAAGGTTAGCTAAACAATTTTTTTGTTTGTTTGTTATCATTAATTTAAAATTTAAACACTTGTATTTTATTAATTATCAAATACAATTTCTAGTTACTATGATGGAATTTCAGATGTTTTCAAACTTCTTATATTGATTTTCTCAGTACTAGGCTTCTAGGAGACTACTAGGATACCATTTTCTATAATATTCAATTAAAACGATTTCCATTAATTCATTGCCATTATAATTTTACATTATTAATTATTATTATGAAGCGTAAAAAATTTTCATGTGTTAATTAATGCCGATTCGAAGGTTAATCTATTGGAATATTAAATATCTAATTAATTTCTAAAATTATCCATTGGAATACGATTTTATTTGATTAATGTATATATATTTACAAATTTAAAATGTGTAAAATATAATGCAACCTACCAGATTCAAATCAAAGATTTTCCGTTAACGGCCGTCCACGGCCGGTGCTCTTACCAATTAATCTATGGTTACTTGTTTACTCATAATTTGATCCTAAACTCGAAGGACTCGGATCATATTAGTAAATTCGAAAATACATTGAGCTGGTGGCCGTGCTTAAAAATTCAAATAACTAATAAAAAAGATAAACGATTATAAATCGATTTAAAAAAAAAAAAAACAAATTAAAAATGTGAAAAAGATAATGCTACCACTAGAATTCGAACCGTAGGCTCGAACAAGGTCGTATTCAAGTGGTTTTTGTAGCAACAAGCATTGAACCACTCTTTCAATTGATTCCCTATTAGAAATGCTGTTGAAAACAGACTGTATAGTATTTGAGTGTACATTTCTATGGTCTCATATGAAAATGACCTCTTAAATAAACTTCTCATATTTGACCAACTCTTCCACCATATTTGTACTATCAAAATTAATTAAATTTCTCATAATTTATCAATAATTTTGGTGGAGGGGTCGTGAAATATTTTAAGAAGTTTATATTAATCTTAAAAAACATATAATACTTTTTATACGATTTTATTGTATAATCAATAATGTACTAAAAGCTAGAAACTAATATTATGGCAGACTAATATTTGCGCAGTAGCGAAATAACCGCAAAATCAATTTCAGGCTCCTGATTCCCAAATTCACTAACATTGAAATTGTATTTTGTTAATGATTTCAAAATGTCTAAAAATACATACCCCAAATGTGTTTATATATCACTATTAGCTAAAGCGCTGGTCTTAGGCTAATGTAAACCAACTCTATATACCCAAATCAAAACTCTAACATACGCTATAAAGTTATAAAGTATATACAAAACACATAACTTCTAAAACCCAATACACAATATATATTCGTATTCGTACGTTGTAGGTATTGTATATGAGAGATGTGGTCAGTTAGTGTGTTTAGACTTTAGTTGGTATTAGTTTGATCGTATACATATATATTATAACATACATACATAGTTTGACTTTAAAAGGTTTAAAACTTTATACATATATACATACACACATATATGCCCTCTATAGTACATATACATAACTTGTTTTACTGTGTATATGATGTGATTGTCGAGGTCGTTTCTCGTTCTTCCATCATATCATCATCAAACATATACCAGTGTAACAGTGTATCACAGTGTATAGTAGATAGGTTGCTGCTATCACTACGTACAGTGTTGTTGTTGTTGTTGGTCGTCTGTTCAGCGTTCAGCATTCAGCAGTGTTCAGTGTTGTTGTTGTTACTTAGTGCTACTAACTAATACACATACATATAGTAGTAGAGACTGTACTTTACAACGCTATACGTAATAACTGGCGTATGATCTAATGAACATCATCATCATCTTTTATAACTAAAAAAAATAAACTTTTTTGTTGTTTTTTATTAAATGTTGTATCTGTTTTGTTGAGTTCTGTTTATTATTTTTATTATTTCATCACAAATCATTCACTTCAATTGTGTTGTTTATTGTAACGTTGTTCTTCTTCTACGGCCAAACAAACTGTGTTCGTTCGTTCTTCCTTGATGTGTTTTTGGATTAATTTGTGATCATGGATCAAGAATGAGGATTTAAGTGTCTGTTTTTTTTCCGCATATGGATATAAAGTGAAATCGTTTTTTTGTTTGTGTGTGTGTGTTTATTAAAGGATATAAAAATTTAATATGAGTATACATTTTTGTGACGTATATATAATTAAAGGATATAATTTTTAGTGTTTAGAAATATTTTTGTGGTTAGGTTTTTAAAAGTGATTTGTGTGAGTGTTTGTGTGGTTTTTTTTTCGTGAATTGTTTCTTGATTAAATCACTCTGTACGTATGTATTTTAATCTTTTGTTTCTTTAGAGTTTAAGGTTAGGATGAAATGTGACTTATTTCTGTGAAAGAATCTGAAAATCGAATATTATAACGGAAATATGCCTTAATTTTTGATAGGATATGTTTTGAATACATATAAATAGGACAGATTTTACGAAACCGCCTTAATTTTACTTTTAATCTGAAGTATCGAAATAAGTTCTCTGGATATTTAAAAGGATGAAAGAAGTTAGTGTATTTATACAAAACTTTATACGCATCTCAGTGTTGAAATGAATCTATTGTGAATTAATTCATTGGTTTTTATTGAACCCGGTTTTTTGATGAGATTATTAGTGTGTTTTGTTTTGTCAGATTTTAAGCATAAGAAACAGACACGTCTGTTATTTTTGTGATAAAATCTTAATTGAAGAATGGAAATAGTAGGTTTTTTGATGGATAGGATATTTTTTAAATGATAAAGAAATCTATTATATAGGTAGTTTACGCGCCTTATTTTTGTGTGATTATTTAAGAATGGAATAAGATCCTTTTGTTTGTTGTGATATTTAAGGGATAAAGAAATCTATTGTTATTCATAGGTTTTTTTAGTATTTAGTATTAGTATAGTTTAAAGATAAAAAACGCGCCTTAATTTTGTTAATGTTGTCAATATTATTTAAAGATATTAAATCTAAGAAATAAAATAAGCAATGTATCGGAACTATCCCAAACTAGAAATATTTAAGGGAAATGTTACTTTTTCAAGCAAAAAAAATTGATATTTTTAATGAACTATATAAAATGTGTTGAAATACAAAAAAGTGAACTAAAGATGATTGTGTTTAATTAAACACTCTCATGAATAATTTCTCGAGACTAATTTGGCGGACGTAATTAACAAGCGTATTTTTTGGATGAAATGGATCGTTACTTAACGTAAATCTATTCAATAAAACAAATATTTGAAATTTTCGTAACAATATTTTATTTATATTGACTAGTTTCGGTCAAAATACAGTTCCTTCTAGAAATATATAATAATCGATTATTATATATTTTCTGAAGCAATTATCAAAATGAATTATTATATATTTTCTGAAGAAGGATGGAACTGTGTTTCCGAAACTATAGTCAAAATAAAAATATTATTACGAAAATCTTAAATATTTGTTTTATTTAATAACGTTTCTGTATGTTAAAATATTTGTACAGTTATTGGTAAAATGTTGACAAAATTATTAAGAAATAAAAATTTCTAATAATTTCGTTCACATAACTAATTTAAACATAAAATATTTTGAATTAAAGTAACGTTTATGATTATTATTTTAATACATAAATATTTTGAAAACTGATAAATATTTTAATACTATGTAGGTACACGTATATATAAATAATTTAAAATGGCGCTAAAATATAAATGTCATTTAAAATATATTTAATGGTGATTGTAAAATAGCCTCCGGTATACATATTTAAAACATACACAACATACTTATAAATAAATATCAATAATAATAATAATATTTGATTAAAAATGTTAATTAAAATGTGCATTATAAATAGTCGATATATTTACAAAATTAGTTAATAATGGTTTTTCATTTTTAATGGTCATTAATCAAACCACGATTAATTATAAATTTTATGTTTGGAATTTTGTTTGAAAATATATTGAAGTATTTGATTCTAATCATTTTGTGAAATGTCATCGACTCAAATGTCAAAAATTTTAATTTTGATGCATTTTTTTTATTTATATGTTTAATTCTTTTTGTAAATTTTCACATCTATTGTAAGTATGGTTACTTTTCGGTTATGCTATACTAACGGATGTGATATTTAAGCAATATTTATTGAATAAAACCAATATTGTAGATTTTCGTAACAATATTTTTATTTTGACTATAGTTTTGGAATCATAGTACTTACCTACCTTCTTCAGAAAATATATAATAATGATAATTATACTTTTCAGTCATCGATTTGTATGAAAATTAGTTTATAAGGTAAATTGGACTTAAAAAACTCGTTGATTTAGTTTTTTGACGAACAGTTTCTGAAATATGTCCTCTTTATACAGTTTTATATCCTTTTTTATACGATTTCAAACTATATCTAGTAAATCGTCCACCAAATCGTCAAATGAACATGATTTTCATATTTTTTGGACCCAATTTTCATTATATAGTGAATTTTATTGAAATCGAGAACGAAAATTATTTTCGAATATCTACGATTTTTTTAAGGTACACACCCCTTAGAAAAAATCGAAAAAAACACAAAAAATTTGTAGTCATCGATTTGAATGAACATTAGTTTATAAAGTTAATTGTAACCGAAAAACACAAAAATCCAATTGGTTAGACGATTTAACGAATAGTTTCCGAGATGTACGCTGTTTATACTATTTAAATGTAAATTATTTGATAATAATTAAATTTATTAAGAGCTCCCCTTGGCTTAGAAATAGTCTATGATTCTTTTTCATAGCCAGAGAATAAATATTGATTATTGTTGGAAGTTTGACAAGTGTTATAACTTTGGCTATAAACCATACTGTTTGAGAACTATGAAGAAGTCACATGAAAAAAGTGACGAAACGTTTATATTCACTAATGATTACTCAGTGCTTTTGATTCAATATTCTTGATAAATTTATTAAAATTATAATCAAGGATAATAATAACACCATGTCAATCAACATCCTATGTGTTTCTTAAAAATCATACTGTATATAAAGTTTTCGCTATGCACTTGCTTATCAAAATCTGCAACAAACTTGAAATAAAACCTTGTTATTTAATTATTATACATACATACATTAATTAAAGCTATTAAATTACTCTAAGTAAAAAACCATTTAATATAATTATTTATTGTTTCATAATACATTCAGTTTATGAGGTCTCAGTTTATGTCTTATGTTTTTAGTTTAGTTACAAGTTTTTTTTTCAAAAATGACATCAGGATTTATAATTATTAAATCAAATTTATTTATCAATGACAATAAATGACAAAACAAAAATTATAAAAAATATATTAAATTTAAAAACTGTATAATATACAATTTACCTACTTTATTTATGTTTATAAATTGAAAACTAGTTTTTTTATTTTATATTCTTTTTAAATAAATTATAATTTCTAATTAGATTTTATGTAAATGACGGGGTATTATTATTATGTCATATGAATATCAATTTTAATGTGAAATATATATAAATTACTGTCTGAAAACGAAATTTAGAGTTTGGGTGTTCAATAGTTAAAAGATGTGGTCATTTCGCGAAATGATTCTTAATAAGTTGCTAGTACTGTTAAATGTAAGGCCGGGTGCAAATTGAGATGTAGTTCGGAGAGATTACTTAACGGGAGGTTCTGTGAAACGCATAAATGAATACAAAAGTTAATGTTCGCACGCACGATGAATAGGGAATATGCATGAAAATTTTTTTTCACATTTATTTTCAGAATATGAAAATACTATTAATACTGTAATAATATTTAAAAACGAAATTAAAATCCGACAAATATCAAGGAAGCTATAAGCTTTTAAAGATTATTATCTGTCTCTTTCTTGCAAAGAAACTAAAAACGGAGTTTTACGTGTATTTTAAATGGTGAAAGTGAAATATGACGTCACATAACATATCAAGAGGGCTATCACCCTCTTTGTCTAATCGGGAATTTCAATCATTCATATCTCGCTTATTTTTAAAGTTATTTAAAAAGTAATTTTACCTTGATATTTGTCAAGTAAACATGCTTCAATTCAAGTGAAAAAAAATTTTCATGCATATTGCCTATTGACTCACTATCAATGCGCTCATGAACTGCGAAGGTATGTGCTCGTGTCACAGATTTCATTAGTAACTACGAACTTCTAGTGAAAAGATTTGTTTTTAGTCAAGAAGAGATGAACAGTTCAGCATCTATTGGCACCTTGATGAATCGATATTCGATTCAGAAAACTGTTCACGGGTTATAAGGTAATAGTTTGTTGGAATATACTAAGATTTCCTGGTATATTCGATTTAAAACTTTATCATTATGTATGAGGTTGTTGGTAGTTACGAGGTAACTCAGGAAAATATGTACTGCGCTACATAAGTGTCTAGATATTAAAAAATGTTTGCCTCAACTTTTGCTCTCCCTGCGCGCAGTTCAAATCCTGCGCCACCATTTGCCATACTGCGAGCTCGCAACTTGTGCCTGGCTTAATGTACGGTTCAAGAAACTCTATGTTTTATTTTCGTTTAAGGCGACTTATTTTTGTGAAATTTCATCTAGATTTGATTTGTTTGCGTGAGTTTAAAGCTGTTTAAAACAAAATGTAGCTTTAAATCTTAAAGCTACATTTTGTTCTAAACAGCTTTAAACATTGCCCTTCTAGCCGTAATAGCCTTCTTAGCTGACCAGTAAAAATTCATACAAGGACTAATCTTTTAATCATTTTAACTCTCTAAAACACGGGGCCTTCTTCAACAATTGGAAATTTTTGAGTAGAATCTAGATACGCAAGACCTGGGTAAGGCCTTTCAAACAGTATTGTCGAATTGGGTTTATATCTGTGTTTCTACACCGCATATCTCCCAAACATCCTAGTTCTAAGTCATTTCGATGGATACAAATTTTATTCATTTATATTCACGAAGAAAAATTTATTCGCCACTATTTCTCGATCTATAGTTCGATAGAACAAAGCATTTACGAACTTTTGTTCACATGAATCCTTTTTATATAAAATAAATATCACCCTCATCACATTTGTTACGAAACACTCTGTATAAAATATATTAAGTAATTAAAATCATTTTTGAGAAGGGATGTTATTTTCTATCCGTTAATAATAATATTCGTTTTGACTTTGATTTATTAATTTCAAATTGGATAAAAACAAATATCTTAATTAGACGCTAGTCCCCTTAATTAAATTCCTCTCAACCTCAAAATAACGAATAAAAGAAATATTGAAAAGGAAACGAAAAAAAAAAAGAAGTTTTTAAATTATTTATTTAAAAACAAAAAGTTTTGAAATACATTTAAACCTAACCAAGCAGCTACTAACTATTAAGCAACCCCGACCAAAAAAACAACCACATGTGGCTTAAGACACCTTGTATGTATATAATGCGTATTTACCACATATATAAAAAACATATTTGAAAGAAGGTTTGAGGTATGATGTATGTGTGCAATCGTCCATATAACCCACATGATATGATAACACGTACGGTCTTACATAAAATGTATATCATATTATGTTTTTATATACAGATCAAATATTTTAGCGGTGCCATTTGTTTTAAAACTATCATTAGATACCGGTTTCGATAATATCTGTTTAGTTTGTAGCGATATCGCTTCTTCATTAAATTATTATTATAATTTTGTTCATCATTTTTATTTGTTGCATAACAACTATAACTTCCCTCTATTATCACGGTTGCTTTGAATGTTTACAACCTTGGTAATTTACATATAAATAAAAATAATATTTCATAAATCAAATCAATAAAGATTAATTATATCTTTAATACATATTTATTATTTATTTAAATAATAATTATTTATTATAACTATCATCTACCTGTACAAGTTAACACATTATTTATTTCCGAAGTAGTTTCAGATAAATCTAACCCTAGAGTTGGCCCACCAACAAGTTGCCCTCATTTGCCAACGGAATATTATCAATTTCTTGGGATTCACATTCTTGAGAAAAAAAAACCTTGAAAAATCATTAAACTTCAGGGGAAGAAATTAATGTAAATACTGGTTAGATAAATTTATAACGGTTGGTGGGGGTGATGTGAAGTTGTCAAAATTTTATCATTTTTGACTTCAACTACTTATTTAAAAAAAGTAAAGAATAATTAAATAATAAATGCTAATTTCTGATAAAACCTTGAAAAATCATAAAACTACAGGGGAAGAAATTAATGTAAATCCTGGTTAGATAAATTTATAACGGTTGGTGGGGGTGATGTGAAGTTGTCAAAATTTTATCATTTTTGACTTCAACTACTTATTTTAAAAAAGTAAAGAATAATTAAATAATAAACGCTAATTTCTTATAAAAATTTTCAAGTCACCACTATGTAAATTACTTTTGCCCACGCTATAACAATTCGAATAGTATACACACATAATTTTTTATATAAATAATTCATATAAAAAAATGCAAATATTAAATTTTTAAAAATTTATTATAAAAAAATATACAATTGTAACAATAATTGTAATAATTTTTACAAAGGTAAGAATTATAATATACATTTACTGAACTGCACTAGTAGGTACAATGTAAGTACTACATATATAACATGCCATTACAACACATTAATAAAACAATACTACATAATAATGTTACATCAAAATGGTGTAACTCGTATTTGATATTCGTAAAAGTAAGCAATTCATTTTAATAATCATTCGTTAAAAAAACTATTGTTTTTTTTCATATGAATTCATAAATATAATATGAATTATGTGTCTTTATAATTTGTTTATTTTAATGTGCGTAGTTTTTGGAGACATTAACGTTTTACATCGACAGCTGAAACGTGAAAACATTACTGTTGCCACGAGAAATGATAATTTTGAGACTAGGCGAAATAATATTGTCGTGAGATTTAAGATTTGGGTCGAGTTGACAAACACATGTCAAAAATTTTTAAATATTATATTTGCTTTGATCATTTTAAGGTAGTTCACTCGTGACAGTCAACGCTAAATATATAAAACACAAAACGGTAAACATCCTTTTTACGTCAATGTCAATTGAACATACCTAGTTTAACATACATAGTGTTTTAACACTTATGATACAATATGCTACATGTTGTACTATACAAGATTAGTGTTAACAGGGATTCTTCAATTTTTTTGGGGTCGCAGTTGCAAATTATAATTACCATATAAAATCAATAGATTAAAAAATCACCACAATATATTAAGATTATTAAAATAATCATAGAGACGTTTTTTGAAATTAAGTTTTCAAATTTAAAAATTTTTTAACTATTATATTTCGAAAAAAAAAACAGTAAAACGCGATTTTTTAATTATGTCAAGTTTTTTTTTTCAATACAACAGATAATAGTTAGTTGGGCGGGCATGAAGTTTTACATGCTTCTAATGAGAGAGAATGATTACTTTGTTATTAATTATCTCGCGGTCTAAACGGTCAAAAATTCTAAAACTTCGTGATTTATTAGAAACGTTTTTTTTAGCCTGGGAAAAATAAAGGAGCAAAATCTGTCGAAAAGTGATTTCATGCTGGAACTAAAAAAATGAGCAAAATCTGTCAAAAAGTGATTTCATACTGGAATTATCTCGCGGTGTAAACGGTCAAAAATTCTAATACTTCGGTATTTATTAGAAAACGTTATTTTTAGCCTGGGACAAAAAGGAGCAAAATCTGTCGAAAAGTGATTTCATGCTGGAACTAAAAAAATGAGCAAAACTGTCAAAAAGTGATTTTATGCTGGAACCACGTTAAGCATACAAAACCTTTTATCGAGCATTTGAAAAAGTTATCAACGATTTAATATAAAATTTTGTACATAGAGCTTTATGGGAAAATATAATTTCTATACTTTAACTTGTAACAACTATGTTCATAAATTAGACACTGTGATAAATACTTGTTTTAACTATACATTTTATTGATTTCACAAAATTAGTGTTGTCCAAGGTTAAAATTAATTATTAAGTATTATAATCAATATAATTGAATCATTAAATTTTCCCTACCATCACCGTTTAAAAGATAAGTTCAATCATGCAGGGCACGGATGCACGGAACAGAAATATACACAATAGACCTTTTAATTTCAAAAAAAAATTTGTTTTTGTTTCAATAAGTTGAACAAAGACGTTAAATATTGCTTACTCATTTCTTCACATTGATATTTGTTTGACATTCTGCCCGAAACAAAAACAAATCGTAATTTGAAATGAAGAGGTCTCTATAGCATTTATGTTTCCCCCTTTAAATAATGCAACTTTTGCAAAAATTCATATATAAAAAAATACGGAGGAAATTTTTCAAATGAACACACGGTATAAAAGTAAAAATTGATTCTAAATTCTAAACATCCTATTTATAATGTATAAATTAATTTATACCAGTCGAGTGGAATGACTGACAGCAATAATTACCTATAAGAAATAATAAATTATAATAAAAAGTTATGACTTCCGGTTATGATCAAATAATAAAATACAATATTTGACCTTCAACACTGAATATATTTTATATATAGTAATTTATTGATAGTTTGGTAAGTTTATATGCCAAATTAACTCTATGTATACAACAACAAAAAAAAACGCTTCTTCAATCTAAGTACGCCTACACGAAAATTTATTAACAAATTGTGCATTTATAAATAACAGACCCGGATTTAAATTAAATTGTTAGCCTTAGGAAGTAATAATCTAAATAAATATTGTGCATATTTAATTTAGAGATCGAAAGATTATTGGTTCCTACGGCTTAGGAACACTAATATAATCTAAATAAATATTGTGAATATTTAATTTTGGAGATTTAGAGATTATTTTGGTGAAATTTCGAAATCTTTATTATTAAATTATTTCGTTTACTAAAGAGTGGCGCATAAGTAACGTTATGATTTATTTAATGAATGCGTATTTGTTGTTTTAACTCTTGAACCAATTGAATCTTATTAAAGGTGTAACGTATGTAAAATTCTTTGCAAAGGCCGACTTGACATCACCAACTGCTGAGAACTTCGCCTGGTGGAAGGTTCGGAGTTTTCCTCAACACTTGCTTGCACCCGAGCAATGTCATTTCGAACTGCACGAGGTCTTCCAGAACGCGGAAGATCACAGACAGCCCTATGTTCCCAAAAACGCTGAACCAATCGGTAAATTGTCGGAACATGAAAGAAATTTTGATATGATCTTTGTCTCTGAAGAATCGAATGCTGACTTTCAAAATAAAATTGAACAATTTTGGTTCTTTGTTCTGTGCTAAGTCTTTCAATCATAAATTTTTTAAAGTTAATTCTGAAAAAAAAAACGTAAACAAATGTATTCACTAATTAAATCATAACGTTACTTATGCTTCACCCTATATAAATGAAATTAAAAATTAATTTATGATCCTAATTACCACCCTAATTAAATGGGTTTTTAAAATTTTTGAGAAATTGGGAGTTAAAGTCATATTCACATGCTTCGGAAAAATCTACATGTAGTATGTTCATCTGTTTTCGTGTAGCTTCTAACCTACTTATCATATTTTGACAAATGAACAAATGAGGTGCAAAATATTGTAAAATTTATCATAAATATTAAAACACTATACATGTTATACTAGATATGTTCATATTCAATTGCCATAGTTGTTATAAGTGAGTTAATCATATTGTGTTTTATACTTTTTGCATTAACTGTAACGGGTGAATTACGTTAAATAAATTAAAAAACACGTTTTAAATAATGGGGAACCCATTAAAAAGCAAAAAGAAATTAAATAATTTAATTGTAAAAACGTGTTGGGGCACTTTGTGTTGAAATTAAACCGCCGTAGTCTTCTCAAAGAAATTTTCAATACCTATAATAATACCTACTTTGCATTTCTATATATTTGTGCGTGTAAAATAACATAAACAGTTCACGCATTGAAAATGACCTCTTGTGAGAACCAAGATATCCTGAAACCTACGCTGTAAATATTAAATAAAAGCAAAGCTTTGGTATTGTTGGTAGTTAGCAGATCACTCTGGGATACTTATACTGTACGAGTAGGTATCTTAATATTGAAGAAAACTTAGATTTAGAATCGAGTACATTAAAAACTCAGTATATACCCAGTATTTAAGCAGTTATCTCATTCAGTTGTTATTTTCACTTGTTTTGATATTTGCTTTAGTGAATGTGAAATTTTAACGTAAATTGACCCGTAATCTAAACTTTGTACGTTATCTTCTAAATCGATCAAGGTCATTTATGCAGTAAACTTGAAATATTCCGGTTAACAGAAATAATATATAATAATCCATTCAAACACCCACTGGTTTAGAACTAACCTTGTACTTTAACCTTGTTGTCCGAAGTCTTTAAACTATCTATATTAACAAAAAATTTTTAATAAATTTTTCTTAACTAATTATTTTTACATAATAACTATTTCCTAAAAATCAATTATTTATACCTTTAAACTAAATAAACTAATTTTTTTTCTCATTTTTTGCAGGTGAGTGATTTAATCTGCTGTAGATTTTCTAAATGATTATGAAATCTAAAATTCGACAATATCGTAAGTAAAATTAACACTTGCTTACTAATTAGTTATTATATTTTTCCGGAATAATTTTTTTAATTAGCTTATAAATTTAAATGACAGAATTTTTTAACATTACATTCATAAAGTAAACTAAACAGATGTTGTTCTGTATTTGTATGCGTTGAAGGGGAATTCAAACAAACAAGTATTTTATTAGTTTCCTGTAATTTTCGAGTCTTTAAAATACCGACGATATCATTTTATACATTTGAAAAAATGTATTTACGGATGTACGAGCACTGGAGCTTCATAAATATTAAGGCTTGATTTTTTTACATGTAGTTGAATATCTGTAGTAAATATCTTTTTTTAGGCTCGTCCTATCGAAATAATGAATTTTCGAATTTTCTCCAATTTAACTCACGAAAAAAAATAATAAACTTTATTGTGGACTTTTATGAATGTACTGTAAGATGTTGGAGAATTTTATAAATGGATTATATCTAGTACTCGTTCATCCTTAATTACATTTTTATTGGAATTTTATAAATTATAGTCGTCCATGTCGAATTAAAGCTATTACTATATTCATAATGAACAATTTTTAACCGAACCATTTTTTCGATAACCGAATGCATAAGTCAGAAATCAATTATAAAATTTTTGAAAAGTGACTACTACTTGTATATGATGATGAACATAGACATCCTATTTGTATTAATCCATTGAATCAAGTTATTTTTAGGATATATACTGGTGTTTGCTTTTTACCTACAGGGTCTATGTAAATAGGTAGCAAATAATTGTATTATTACTTCTAAGCTTATTATACTTGGTAATTATTATATAAATGTTTTATTAACTATATCACAAGGTTTTTTATTTAGTAATAATATTATTTACTTATTTTAAATAAATTATATATGGTGATATTATTATTTTGTTGTTAATATATTGGTAAATAAATATAAGGTGTTCTATGATGTAATTTATTTTGATAAAAAATAATATTCTTTACCTAAAACTACTGATTTAGGTATTTAAAAGAATTTTGTTACATAGAAAATATTATAAAATGTTTACTTTTCATTTTTTGCCTGAATAAAAAAGGATTATTTGACTGTATAATGTGATAGTGATTTTAGATCTTGAGAACAGGGTCGAATATATACAAAATGTTTAATACTGAATACCGCCAGAAGGAAAATATCCATCTTTGAAACAGTAAGAGAAAGAAAAAAATTTAAAGGCAAAAAATATTTCTTTTTTAAAAATAAACAAGGTTTGTTTGAAACTTTTTTCATAAACTCAGTACTTACCGGATGTTTCAGCAATTAATTCAGTTGTTCTATTAATTTGTTAAAACTAGTGGTATGCGCGCCGCTCGTGCGCATCGAATTCGTCATATTTGGACGGTGCGTGCGCGCGGCGAACGAACACGTTTTGTATGTTCGCCGTTCATATTTGAACGTGTTCGTAAAAGGTTCGTCGTTTTCAGCGCGCATGTGATTTGATTGATTGATTGATTGTTTTTTTAAATATTAATTGAAATGTAGTATTTTAGTTCAACTTGAACATTTTTCAAGCTGAACTAAAATGTAAACCTTTTAATTAATATCTTTAGATTATTTTCAGGCTGAAATAACGGGTTTTTGTGATTGATTCAACGTCACTGCAGTATGAATATATGTTCGTGGATTTCTTATGAATCGCTGGAGGTTCGTTGAAATCATCAATTCCAACGAATCAAAAGTGAGCGGCGCGCACACCGCTCTGGGTTCGTGGCGAGTATACGCACCTTATGAAGCGCCCGTTATGGTACATATAATACATACTACGGTATCATCCTTCAGTTCAGTCCCGATTTTGTGAAATTTTCGCAAATGTGTCTGTCCATCCGTCAACACGATAACTCAAAAACGAAAAGAGATAGACGGCTGAAATTTTGTAGGTGTTTTCTAGAGCTAAATAGTTATGTCAAGTTCGTTAAATCGGAGCATGTTTGGGCAAAATGGGCAAAACGGCCTATCTTTTAAGCGTAAGATATAGAACAAAAATTTAAAGACAAAAAATGTCCCTCTTTTAAAAATAAACAACTTTTGTAAGAAACAACATTTTCATAAATTCAGTATATACCGAGTATTTAAGCAATTAACTCAGTTGGTTGATCTTTTCCACGTGTTTACAGTAGAAATTTTTACTTTTGAAGTAAAAGTAGGTAATTTAGTAAAAATAGATAACATCTTCCATTTTATATGGAACAACCGTATATACGTACACAGGTAAAATAATATGAGTACAAGTGTCAATCATATAGATAGACAAACAGACTATTGCGTCCGTAATACGACGCATATACATTGACATTAGATGAAAAAATAAAATGACAACCTGTCATATGCCTTTAATAATAATATGAATTTTAATAAATTGATTTAAAAAAAGGATATGAAGGTCTTTCTTTTTTCTATCCTATCGCATTCGATTTATATGTATATTATTCATTTAAGGCCAGAATATTTAAGGAACTTCGGGACCAATATAGGTTTAAACACAATTTTTCTGTTATTATTAGGACAAAGTTCATTTGATAAATTATTTTGTTCTTTTTTACGCATTCGTTGCATAGTTACACTGATAGAAGGAACTTCTTTCCTCAAGAAAATATTCAAAATATTTGCTTCAATAATTAAACTATTGCTTTCATTCAAAACTACGCAGTCGAACCAAAAACATACGTTTAGTTTAAAATTTTTGAACGGTGTTTAAAATTTTTTTAAATAGAGTTCGTTAGCTTAAGAGAGTCTTTCTTGGCCAAATACTCTTGTGATTCTTCAGTCAAGAAAATGAAATTCTTGTAGAAAAATATATAAGAACTCAGGTAGCACAGAGACATATTGACCAGCCAAGTAGCCGAGCGGTGTAAGGCGTCATGTCTGCGTAGTATGCAGTACTTGGAAACTGGGAGGTTATGGGTTCGAATCCCGACATCGGCAGCTTGTCAATTATAAAAAAAAGGGTTCGGTTGATTGACTAAACTGTCGGCGTATGGACAAGAACGAAGTAACCGGCTATGCTTGAGAAGGTTTTCTTCAGTTTGCTTCACGAACTCCAGATGAATATCGGCATAGTTCCTATCATGGTCTGCTGCAGCCGCATATCCTACCAATTCCTAGTCTACTCACAAATTCCTTCCACTCCACTCACATCCTCACATCCTTAGGCATCACAATGGACCTTATGGTCGAAGTGTAGCCCGTCCAGGGCAGCCTTTACAATCTACCTCTCTACATCTAGCACAGAGACAGAGCGTCGTTTGAGACTGCCAGAGGTCGTGGGTTCGATTCCCATCCTAAATGTGTATGACTTTTCTTATCAATCATTTGATGTCAAAGAATGTTATCAATGTTCAGCCATAATACTTAAATGTCAAAGTTAGTAAACGATACTCACTTCCGTTAGTATAACTTTACCGAAAGGCAACCATACTAACAATGGATTTATAGACGCTAGTTTATAAAGAAACAATCAAAAAATCCCTAAGTTACTTACATATAATCTATTCTACAACAAAAATTTAAACTATAGAAATAAAGTCATTAATGTCCCGCATATCCTTAATAAATTGATTTTAAATTACTTGGGTTTGATAGAGTAATTTTATGGATAAATATTTAAATGAATTTGTTGAAAATAATTTATTAAAAACCTAACTTCTTGTGTCAAATAAAATTTAATAAAAAAAAACGTAAAAAAATAAAAGTTTATACTGGGTGCAACAAAATAGAGGATACGTTTATTCTACTTTGAGGGTTGATAGTATTGATAGTCGAGAAATCTGGAAAATCTTACAAATCTAGCAATATGAGTAAATTTTTGTATTTTGCAAAAGTGAAGATATAGTCAGCGAATTTAATTTGGCCATATCTTTTACCTTCCGAATAACTATTAAATATTTGTGTCCATATGTAGACGATTTTAGGCGTTATTTAGTAAACTGCTTGTCAAATCGTCAAACTAGCACGATTTTCATATTTTTATGAATCCAAAAGTCCTTATGAGGAATAAAAGTTATCTTTCGGTTTTATGCGAGACAGAAATTTTTAGTTATAGATTTGAATGAAAATTAGTATATATTTAAGTTTGATTCCAAAAACACAGAAGTCCTACTGATTTGACGATTAAGGAAGGTATTAATGAGACCCTCAAAGTTTGAAACTCGTATGATCTATTAGTGCATTTATACGAGATCTTGGGCTTCAATATTTAGTCACCATTTCTGTATTCTGTCTAGTCCAATTTCACCTTAGTCCAATACAAATGTCGTTAGGTTACACGTCGTAACCATCAACAAAGTTGTATATTCATTATTAAATATTGAGGCAAAAATAAACATTAATTTAAAGTCCACAAACTGCCTTATTATTCTTGTTAACCAAGGTTTTAGATAGCATATAGCAGGAAATCTCGGTATATAACAACCCCAATTTCTGCATCTTCCTGTACAATTCAGGTTGAATAATTTTAACATCGTTGACACATTAATCAAAGTATCAAAATGTATCCATTTTTATGCATCACTAAACACTTTTTAGACGAAAATTTATTCGATTTCAAAAGTAAAATGTTTGTGTTAGGTATAAATTTCACAGTGGCAATTTTTACTCTTAGCGCCATCCTACTTTTTTTTTGTTTATCTTCCTTCTGTGTCTTCTTAGGTACACAAACAGAATGTTTGTTGGCAACCTAATTTAAAATTTATTACTTTTTAAAGTAAGTTCTTTTTATTTTTTTGTATAAATTTATATAAAATGTTTGTGTATTCATTTCTCAACTAATTTTTACCGGCATATTAATTCGTTCGTTAAATGAATATTTGATGAGATTTTATGCGTTTATGTCATATTAATTAAGTTTGTCGGGGCTATTGAGAAACAGCAAATTTGTTAAAGATTCTTATATTATGTGTTTTTTTTGGAAATATTCCATTGTATACCGAGCTGGTAATTCCACAGTCTTGGAAGATTTCTTACAAATATATTATACTCTGCGTTTTAAAGTGTTTTAGAATTTTTGAAGTTATATATTTTCAGCCTTTAACAGAACGCTGATGTCGATCGATGTTACACTGTTTTCTATTCGACTCTTTTGCACAGTGTTTGGGAGACATAAAGTGATAGTATGCTTATACGAAACAGACAAGTCTGTCTGTCACATAGGCAGTGTGACTACGCTTCAATGGA
Organism: Nineta flava; assembly: GCA_963920215.1. Classification (NCBI taxonomy): domain Eukaryota; kingdom Metazoa; phylum Arthropoda; class Insecta; order Neuroptera; family Chrysopidae; genus Nineta; species Nineta flava. The sequence goes on from OY986041.1 coordinate 119,956,102, forward strand.
CAGTTATTTGTTTGTGTGTGGTATGATTTTTGGATATTGAAAGAAATTTATAGAACGACAGATGAATGATCATTATTATTTTGGTAAAGAGCTACTACTACTACTTACATTAGCACATTTCATTTGACTATACAGTTGAAATTAGGTACAGGAATGTCTTCATAATTATTAATGAAATCATTTTTATGTGCTCGTAAACTTTGTATATTAAATGTATATATTGATAAACCTGGCCTGGTCTTGATGAATTTCACTAACTCTGATTCTAATGTAAACAATGGATTTAATGCCAGTTTTTTTAACTCTAATTTTAATGGAAGAAGTGACGCTGGTTCTGTTCTACCATGATTAAATATAGAATCATTGATTTTAGATACAATATATAATGTTTCGATTGTAGTTTTTCACTACTATATCATTTTATTAAACTTTTATATCTTAATAGAAGAGATGACCATTTTTAATATTATTTTAATAAATTATTTAAAAAGAAATAGAACTTTTTACGTGCGTACATAATTCCACACACTTTTTTTGTTGAATGTTAATAAAATCTAAAAAGATGAAATGTGTGATCAACATTTAAATATATATATATATATATATATATATATATATATATATATATATATATATATAAATTGTGAATATTGTCCTATAGATCAAAATTGAGATACATGTTACGTTCAAAGTTTCTTAGAAACTAGATACGTGTTTTGTTACTTTTTATATTAGACATATATGAACAATTCTGGATGTAACCTTCGAATGGTGCGTATTTTCATTCCCTTCGATTGAAGTATAATAAGAGGGAATTACTCGAAAGCACGAAGCCTTGAACGCGAAATGCATTCAAGACTATAGTTGATGCTAGTAGAACGAATTCCTAACTATGAGCTCATTTCAATTTTTTTTCGAAATGTAGTTCTAGAGACGTTAAGCCTTTGGCTGGGACAGTTATTGTGTCGAGTAGGACTTTAATACGATATCTACCAGACTAAGAATCTAGTTCTGCAGCACAAGGTTGTCCACTTATAAATATCACAATCAGAAAAGTTAAATTATTGGTGCAATCTGCAATGGCACAATTTTTATCCGTTGCTAGCAATATACTAGCATTAATATACACATCTCTGATTAAATTTCATTCGCTATTAATTGACTAAGAAGCTAAATATGAATATATGAACCAAATTCATTTGTTTAATGTCAATACAGGCGTGGTTCTTAGGTCAAGATTTTATTATAAACTCGCAAGTATGTGACCATAAAAACCCATATAATACTCGTATATAATAATACGTCGTGTAGTTGTTTGGTATTCAGCAAAATTTGATGTAGTAATCAATCATTTAATTAATTGATTGCTTTTTATTAAATTTCAATTAAATGAACCTTCAACCAACTATAGCTAATCGACAAATTCTTATATATATGTTAAAGTTGTCCCACAATACCGTCAGAAAATAAACATAGTCAAATACCTACCTTCTTTATTAAAACATACTCAAATAATTTTTTTATCAAAACTATTTAGTTTAGTTAGTGTTCATGTATTTTTTTTTGAGTTGTCGATGTTTTATTGTAAAAACATTGGAACAACAGAAAGATGTTTTTATCAAAAAGTAAAAACAGTTAGATTGAATATATATATATAAAATACAGGTTCAGTTTATTGAACTGGTAATCATTGTTTTGTATGTATGACGTAAGGTATAGGTAATTAGTTACACTAAATTTAATAGGAAATTTTTACGTTCTCTGCTGATATAAACGAAATAATTATATTAAAAATTTGATTTGAACATCACAAAACCTCTATATAGAGCAGTGATTTTTTTGTCACGACGATTTCAAAATTTGACGGCACACAGTGTATTTTCACTTACCTGAAAATACACTGTGTAAAATAGTTTATGATAATAATTTTGAATGTAAAATAAAATAATATGTATTACAAAAACAACAGTACGTTTATTAAGGGATTAATTACATAAATATTGTGTACAGGTATCCATACAAACTGATCATTGACCAAAAAAGATTTGCCATCATTTTGATTCTAAAACGTAAAAATATGGTAAAAACCCAATGATATCATACATATACCTCTCTTTTTTACATCCTCCTGCAACGTTGTTATAGTATGTACATAGAGGTTAAATTATACGTATAACAAAAACATACATACGATTTTAAAATGAAGTTTTATCTTTTTGAAAATAGTTTATCTCACAAAAACATGCCATAATTCGTGTATTTTTATTGATTTTTAGAGAGACACTAACAAACGTTGTCATTATTTTAAGTGACAATTGGGTTTTTTTTTCTGGTTTAATATCAGTGGAATGTGGTTTTTAAAAAATGAATAGCGGAAAAATGACACCTTTTGTTCAAGGTTTTTGTCTTTTTTTTGTGATTATTATACTTTTTATAAACCACTTTAAAAATGACAATTCATTCAAACTTGGATTTCATAAATGCAGTTCCGTAGCTTTATATAGATAGTTCACTAAAGAATCGTCCACGTGTCCTTTTTAATCCAATTCAATCAGATCCTTTCGACTAGAACACTTGCCTGTTTTAAGATAGTTGTCTGGCAGTAATCGTGTTAAAAAGTTTCAGCACATAACACAGATCAATTATATTAATAGACAGAATGTATATCATAGTTTTTTTTTTACTTCAATGTACACTCCCATTCAATAAAATCGAACCAACCAGAAATGATAATTTTCTTACATTTCATAAAACTCCACACCTTTGTAACTCTTTGTATAATGTATAATGTATAATTTTATTTATTTATAAACAAAGATAAGTTGTATATTTTTTAAATGTGAAAAAGGAAATGGAAGTTTTATATTTTTATTTATATAAACAAGTCGGTGATAGAATAAGAATATATTATGTAAAAACCTAAACTTTTTACGTATAAAAATAAAATAAAATGTTATCTGTCAAAAACATTTACTACCAGAATAATCAAAATTGTGAGGGACTGATTCGATTCAGGTCGGTTCAATTTTATTGAACGGGAGTATATCTCGTATACAGCCAAGAATCGTATTATGGGGTAGTGGTCTTGCAGTAATCGTGTTAAAAAGTTTCAGCTCATAACACACATCAATTGTATGAATAGACTGAGATTGTAAACTATACTTTTTCGACTTGAATGAACCTCGTATACTTTCACAGTATAAATGACAACATTTTACATGGTCGTAATTTTTTAACCAAATCGTCCGACGCGTTTTTTTTAAATAAAATTAATAAAGTGTGGTGAAATGACTACTTTTGTATAGACCTATAATGTTAATCGTGAAGTTTTTGAGAGCGATTTTTAACAAAACTAAACGGTAAATAATTTTGAATTTTTTTACGAAGTTAGATACTTATATTTTGAATAATTTAGCAAGAATTCACCCAATTTTGGCATCAACGGTTTTCATACGACAACTTACCTTAACTTATTGTTAATCAATTGTTATATTTCTTTTTTGAATAACAAGTTTATTCCCACTATTTTCCAAAAAGAGTTTTAACAATATTCAAAATTAGTACTAAAGCTATGATTCATCACGTTTTTTCATATTTGCTCCCCCTAAATCCCATAAATTTGTAAACAATATAAGTACATTTATCCCTTCTAATTCAACTCTTTTGAAATTATTTTAAATACATCAAAAAGGGTTAATGATAAGCAGTGTACGTGTCCCTATTCATGTGAGTATCTACACATGTTCATATTAAGGACGTTCGAAAGAGTTATTTTGCAGGGAAAGAGGTATCAAGCGACTGCGCATGCTCGCAGCGTTACAGATTTAATGTAGACGTTGAAACTAGATTTAAATATTTTATGGTTATTTGGTAAGTAATAATATTCGTGAGTCGAGACTCGTAATGTTTCTTTTATTTAAAATAAAAAAGTGAAATCTTGTGTTTTGCTTCTCTAAAATGATAAAATTACTGATATAATTCATTATTATTATCCGAAATGCATTTGAACATACCTTCATCTTTGACTCAAATAAATCCTTGTTTATTTAACAACAATTTACATAGTTTTATAAAAACTTCTGTGCATTTTAAACCATGTTTTATTCGAGGTTAAATTTGTAGTTTCTCCATAAGACCCAATGTTAAAAGTATGATTTTCAATATCGACAAAAACGAAAAAATGCATTTGAACTAACATTTTGAAGCATACCAATGAATACGTATTGACTTTTTTTATAACATATTTAATTTACAGGAACTTCTCTGCATTTTTTTTCCCTTTCGAACGTCCTTAAAAGCAGACTTGTTTTATTTTCCAACACTTTTGCTACAAATGAATGTTAATTTTATTTAACACACCCTGTAGTCTGTCAGCTGTATATGTGATTTATATAAAATTGATAATATTGATACGTCGATTAATGTAAATTATATTTTTTAATTTTTAATTCATCATTGTTTTAAAATCAAGTATAAAATACTCCATTAATATTGTGATATTGATATTGTGATTAATGTACATATCTTTTGGTTGACATTATTATAATAAATGCCATGGAAAATATTCCATTCATCAACGCATACGAATGAATGTATTTATACGATTATTTATTGGCCAATCATTGTTATGTTGTATTGATTAATTATTTATATAATTTAATTTACTTTTAATTATTAAATATTATTAATTTTAGTTACCAGCTAAATCAAATTCTTGTAAAATTATTATTATTTAAAAATTGGGAACATACACTCCCGTTGGTTCAAAAAAAATGAACCAACTTGAAATGTTAATTTTCTTACATTTCATAAAACTTTTTATATTCACCAAATATATTTGATCCCAATATCAGAAAAAAGCATTTACTACAAGAAAATCAAAATTTTGAGAGACTGATTCGGTTCAGATCGGTTCATTTTTTTGAACGGGAGTGTACGTAAAATTTGATCAAAACAAAAATGTGAGAGGGGCAGTTTTCACATACGATATCCCAACAAAAACAATAATATTCGCCTACAAAAGTAGAGAGAATTATGTAAAGCCCAAGTTTTTTAACAAAAGTGAGAAATTGATTGGTATATATTTACTGTGTAAGTTTCTCAAGTGCAGGGTATTTCATATTTTACCTGACAAATGGTCCAATTTGAAGTCACTATTGAAAGGGTGCCTGCACATTGAGGAATCGGTAGAAACGAGAAGCTGAGATGAATTAGCAAGGTGTTAGTGCTCCACTAAACGGGCCAGAACCGTTTCTGAGAGATCATCAAAAGCTCTTAGAAAAAGTTTCTCATGAAAAAAGACCTCTGAGCGTTTACAACTAGGAAAAACCCAATAGAGGATACTTACTGATTACTTTACACGATTCAGATATTACACGTGATTGTTTCACAAAGTAAAATAAGTTTACACGAGTTAGACTCGTGATTGTTTCACAAAGTAAAGATAAGTTTACACGAGCCAGACTCGTGATTAATGCACAAGGGATTAATGGCCACTGCAAACTAAATAAACATCTGCACAAAATCAATCTCACAGAGAATGATCTCTGCAGATTTTGTCATGAAGAGGAGGAAACAGGAATTCACATTATGTGTGAATGCGAAAGTCTCTCTATCAAAAGATACTATCATTTAGGATGAACAGATCTCCAGCTAGATGAAATCCATGAGGTGTCGCCAAGGGATACCCTGGAATATCCTGGATATCCTAACGTTTATCAAGACCATAAGATTCCTGGAACACCTTTGAAGCACTTTATAAGAATTACTCCTGGTTCAAATTTAATCTAGAATCGGCGGTTAGAATGTACATAGGTCTATAGAGCGAACCATCATTTTCTTCAAATTGTGTACAATTCTACAGTACCCAAACTTCTTGAACATCGTGTATATCTATTATATACACGATGTGTGTTGGAAAGCTTTTCCAATAGAGAATCAATGTTAAATATTATTTATTACTGGCTGGCCGTGTGGTTACTGTGTGAAGTCAGTCAGTACACATGTAATGAGAGTGGCTTAAATATGTTCATTGAATTCTTAACTTTAGTATATGCATCACAAAATCCCCACTCTTAAATGACAAACAAACAACCATACGCATACAGTATACAGTATACCTATACACTATCCAGATGTTTGTATGTTTGTGTGTTGTATAGGTGTACTGTATAGTTTTATAGTTAATATTTTATTTATTTATTAAACATTGATTCTCTATTAGAAATGCTTTTGAAAACGTTCTGTATATAGTACTATTTAGAATATTTCAACTAGTTCAATTTTATTACTTTTAACTGTGCATTAAATACAAAAACTATTCTCCACATATCAATATACAAAAATATGTAGATTATTCTTTGTTTTTGTAAAAAAAAAACTTGCAAGATTGCATGTCATAAATCGTTTAAGTATCTTCCGCTTATAAAAAGTAATATAACGTACAGTTATACCCATTAATAGTTAAATGTAAAAATAACGAATACATTTTTTTGTTAATTTTTTGTTGTTTGAATAATTTTACAATTCATCCATGTGGTTAGATTATTAAAAACTTCCGTTCGTTAAGTACTTAACCTACCTACCTAACGATGGTGAATTTTTGGAATTAATGATAATTTTTACAAATTTATTAAAAATATTTACTCATAAAAAATATATGCGATCTGTTCACATTCTAATTTTAATGTTTGGAGGCTAAATAGTCACGATATATTGCAGATGGATGTCCTCTTAATTATAGTTTTTATATACAATTTCAGACTATAACTCGTAAACCACTCACCAAATCGTCATATAAACATGACTTTCATGTTTTTTGGGTCCATTTTTCATTATATAGTGTATTTCATTCAAAATCGAGAACTTAATTATTTTGAAATTTTCTGCGATTTTTTCAAGGTACACCCAAAAAAAACACAAAAACTTTTTAGTCATAGACTTGTATGAAAAGTAGTTTATAAAGTAAATTAGACCCAAAAAACACAAAAATCTACTTGATTTTATGATTTGATGAATAGTTTCTGAGATATGCCCCATTTATATGGTTTCGTGTCCCATTTTATACGATTTCAAAGTATATATCTTAAACCGTTCATCAAATCGTCAAATAAACATAATTTTCATGATTTTTGAGTCCAATTTTCATTATATAGTGAAATTTATTCAAATCTATGGCAAAAATTATTTTGGAATTTTCTAGAATTTTTTCAAGGTACACCCTATAGAAAAAATCGTAAAAAACACAAAAACTTTTTAGTCATCCATTTGTATGAAAAGTAGTTTATAAAATAAATTAGACCCAAAAAACACAAAAATCTACTTGATTTTACGATTTGATGAATAGTTTCTGAGATATGCCCTCTTTATACAGTGTATGTCCCATTTTATACTATTTCAAGGTATATATCGTAAACCGTTCATCAAATCGTTAAATAAACATGATTTTCATGATTTTTGGGTCCAATTTTCATTATATAGTGAAATTTATTTAAATCTATGGCAAAAATTATTTTGGAATTTTCTAGAATTTTTTCAAGGTAGACCCCTTAGAAAAAATCGTAAAAAACACAAAAACTTTTTAGTCATCGATTTGTATGAAAAGTAGTTTAGAAAGTAAATTAGACTCGAAAATCACAAAAAATCAAGTTGATTTCAGGATTTAACGAATTGTTTCTGAGATTTGTCCTCTTTTTACTGTTTTCAATAGTAAATAGCAATGAGTGTGTATATATTCTACTCCAATGTTGAATTCAGAATATGAAGGTATATGAAGGTCATGTGAGTGTTTTACATCAGATCTAGTAAGTAACAAAAAAAAACTGTACTGAAATATAAATACCATTTTGCAGGCCAAGCAAAGTGAATTCAAAAATTTATATATGCATTGTGTATTAAATAAAATCATAAATAACATGAACAATTGTTGTATAATAATTGTTTTATTAACCCGACTTCAAAAAAGGAGGATGGTTCTTAATTCGTCTGTATTTATTTTATTTATTTTTTTATGTGTGTCACCTCAGAACTCCGTCATTTATGAATCGATTTTGAATTTTTGTTTTTGTTTTAAAGGGTTTGATTTCCCATTGGTCCCATTGTCACCAAATCGCATTCTGATGAGGGGATCTCCGGGAAATCGAGGAAAATCCTCATTTTATACGTGATAACCGATTTCTGCGAAATTTTTTCAAAAAAATTTTTTACAAAAAAAAAACCGACCCCAAAAAAAAAAAATTTTTCCAAAAAAAAAACAAAATGCTTGTACAAAAAACTGAAAATCTGTTATAAAAAAATGCACTAAAAATTATTTAAAAAAAAACGGGTAAGAAAAAAAAGTGTTATAAAAAAATTCACTACAAATTAGTTGGTCGTTTAGTAGGTCTATCCATATTTAGACAAATAAAATCAGTTATAGAACTTCAAAGTCACTAAAAAGCGAGAAATAAAACCTATTTTAACAAAATGGAAACCCGACTTCTTAAATCAAATATTCTATAACAAAAGATGCACTAAAAAGTAAAAAAATAATTGCATATTCATGTGCCAATTTTAGTTCACCAAAGCAAAAATTTTTAAATATATATGTACAATTATTGTTATTTTTGGAGGCGGTGTCCGAAAGTTATGTGAATTTCTCTATGCTGACACCGCCTCCAAAAATAACAATAATTGTACATATATATTTAAAATTTTTTGCTTTGGTGAACTAAAATTGGCACAAAATATACAATTATTTTTTTACTTTTTAGTGCATCTTTTGTTATAGAATATTTGATTTTAGAAGTCGGGTTTCCATTTTGTCAAAATAGGTTTTATTTTAAGGGTACTTGACATTTTGATACAAATACTCTTATTACAATTGTACGCATGGCATCCATGCACTGTAATCAAGTGAGTCAGTGTCCTTCGATTATTACCTACCGATATGTTATATGTATAACAAAAATATCATAATAATAATCAAAAGTAAGTTTTATCAAAAAATTTAACTGTCAAAATTACAACGAAATCCACATTATTATAAAATGCAATTAACTGCATTCCAAGATGTATGTATTTTTGTACATATGTATGTATGTATGTATGTACGAGTATGTTGATTGTGGTGTAATTATAGTTATAGGAGTTTACATCAAAACATTCTTCGTTACCAATATCAAAAAAAATATACTGAAGAGTGATTACCGTTTGTTTTTTTTGGTAATTGTTCTATAGAACATGGTGGTTATTTTGATTTTGATGTTTTTATTTCGTACGTCAATAATTTTATTGTGTTTTTCTTTTTTATACATCTGTAGATAGATAGATTATAGAGGCTACCCTGGACGGGCTACACTTCGTCCATAAGGTCCATTGTGATGCCTAAGGATGTGAGGATGTGAGTGGAGTGGAAGGGATTTTTGTGTCTAGACTAGAAATTGGTAGGATATGCGGCTCCAGCCGACTATGATAGGAACGATGCCGATATTCATCTTGAGTTCGTGAAGAAAACCTTCTTAAGCATAGCCGGTTACTTCGTTCTTGTCCATACGCGAATAGTTTAGTCAGTTAATCGCCCCCTTTTTTTTCCTTTATAACTGCCGATATCGGGATTCGAACCCATAACCTCCCAGTTTCCAAGTAGACATACTGCGCAAACATAACGTCTAGATATGTATGTAAAATCGGTCAATTATGGCTTAGAGGGAGAGGGAAATCAAATATTAAATTTGTCTCTTGATATGTGTTATATAAAAAAATTGATCCATATGAAAATTATAGTTAATAAATTTTACTACAATTTATGACTTGGCCATATTTTCTGTGACTAATATTGACTAAAATATTTGCAATTTAAATATTATATCCATAATAATGATTATTATATCCATATCACTATGGAAACTTGATTTGATAGATATTATGATTCCTTCTTCCTAGATAATTCGTTTACTTTACGTTGCTTCTATGTCACGATTTTTTTTTCAATTTAAATTGACTTCTTTTATTGGAAAACTAAGAATAGCCTTTTGCAAGAGCTTTTGCTCCACACTTAAGGACGTTGGGTTACATCTTTCGATTCCATTTTAATGCAATACTGCGTTTCTAAAATTTTGAGTATTTAACTGAAAACCAGTTGTCATGAAGATGGACTCCCATAAGATAACTTTCAAAATATAATTTTCTTTTACACATGTTTACATGAAAGTTACATGAGTAGTTTGAACAATATACGGTTTTGTATTACACAGAATCAAATTAATAATTGTATGGTCAATTATTCGACATTAATCTTCAAACTCAAAACACATACTTACATTCTTTGATAATAATTACAACTGTAACATTTGGTTTGTATCAAAAGTCACTTTTATACATATGTTAGTAAGTACTTTTACAGATCAAGTTCTACTATGCACTTTTAAATTTGTATTTTGAAAACAATACGACTAAAGAAAATAATTTAGGTAGATTATACAAAGTGGTCCACAAAAAAATGAATATCGTCTCACCGTGGCAAAATTAAAACTCAAATTATTTTAATAGAATGGTATATGCATACTCAGAGGTATGCTATTTCATTTTAGGGTTAAAGTTATATTACATAATTAAAAGATATCTGGTGTAGGTAGGCCCTACGTTTTTATTCTGTCCATTCAAGAGTTGTAGGCGTGGTCGCTATTTTATGATTTTTGACTGAAAATAACTTTTTAACTGTTTATTCTTTAACGATGATTGGAAAAACAGTCTCTTATAATTTCGTAAATAGTATATATTCGAAAAATCACCACTGTAGCTCTTTTCGTTTAAAAGTTATATCGAAGTCAAAAACCCTCTAATATTTCGATAAGTAATTTCACGGTAACGTATACAAGCAAAAACCCCTTAAACTCGGTCTGTTGCACTACCGTGCTCTGAAGAAATTTGTCCAACGTAAATTTCGACACTTTACTGTTTGTTTAAAAGAGATAAGTTCAAATTGAAAAATCCATATTCGAATAAAACTGTAAACAAAATCAATTCTAAACATGGAAAATATATTCTAAAATATATATTTAGAAACACCAAATTAATTATGTTTTGCCGGTGTGTTTTCGCACCGCGACAAAATTGCTGAAATGATTTTAATGCGATTTTACCAGGTGATAGTGAATTTTGTAGGATACTGTGTAAAATCTATAAATTTAAATATTTAAATATTTCTTCCAATACAAAAAATGTCTCCTAAAAACAAACAACTTTTCTTTGAAATATTTTTTCATACACCCAATAGTTTTGTAATTGAAACTAAATGATTTCTTCGGTAAACATGTCAAAAATTTATTTGATAGGTTTTAAAAAAAGTTTTTTTTTCGCAAGGCTTAATTTTATTTCTTTAATGTGATATACGGAATTTCCCTAATGACGATGAATGCGTTCCAATCGAACTACCGGTATCTAGGCAACAATTATTATATATTTTTAGTAATTATATTTTTCAAATCGTGGTTTAAGTTTTATTATTTGAATAACTACGATAATAAGATCAAAATATTTCTAATATACACTCCCGTTCATAAAAATTGAACCAGTAAGTAACATTCTAAGCTCGTATATATTACTAAATATATGTATAATACTACATACCGTAACACTTGGAATGTTTCAAATCGTCTATTATTTATGAACGACAGTGTACACTCCCGTTCAATAAAACTGGAGCATCCTGAAATGTAAATTTTCTTACATTTCATAAAACTCCTCACTTTTGTAACTCTTTGTATATTATTTATTTGTAAACAAAGATAAGTAGTATATTTTTAAATGTGAAAAAAGAAATGGAAGTTTTATACTTTTTATTTAAGTAAACAAGTCAGTGATAGAATAAGAATATGTAATGTAAATACATGTTTAGTATTATATCTCCCTTTTACGTATAAAAATTAAATAAAATGTTGTATCTGTCAAAAACATTTACTATAAGAATAATCAAAATTGTGAGAGACTGATTCGGTTCAATTTTATTGAACGAGAGTGTACTTTCTAATTTGGAACTATTTAAAACACGACTATACTTCACGACTATGGATCATAATCAACTTTTCTCCACTATTCAATTAAAGTATAATATTTTCAACTCAAAAGTGAACTAATTGAAGCTAATTTAAATTAAAAGTTTGTTCGCGTTTGGTTGATGACATCTTCTTTTTTAACCCGACTTCAAAAAAGGAGGATGGTTCTCAATTCGTCTGTATTTTTTTTTTTTTTTTTTTGAAATATATAAATTTCATAGACATTAGTTAGTCATCAAATCGAAGTATCTCTAATTATATATTCGATTTTTAACGATACAAACGCAACACTGAACTTGAATCACAATGAACCAATCAACTTTTATAGACTTCGTTAAGAAATACCTAAAAAAGATGAGAACCATTTAAGTAATTTTCCCATGATTAAATGTATTGAAACTGAACTAAATTAAAATTTAATTACATTTTGTCAATACGAGGATATAGTTAATATATTTATTTAAAATAATGTCTCATAAAATAATTATTATTGACTTAAGTCCTGTTATATTATTACTTGGTAAGTATAATATAATAACTTATTTGTTATTAACTAACTAAACAAATAAAGTATGATATAGGGGGTGAGGTAAATACCGCACTTTTTTTACCTACAATCCAAATTATTGTGAATGAATTTTGCTCTTTTTTTAATGAATCACACCTTTTTACTCAGTGAAATCACAACTTAGAATTGAGGCGAATTTTGAAATTTAATTTAAAAAAACTAGAGGTCTCTTTGATTATTTTAATAGTCTTTATACATCTCCAGAACCTAAAAGTTTTGAATGTATCGAACTCTTTGGATTTCATGCCCAGTGCGCTATTCGTTGTTGGAACTCTTTATTTCTCTGAAAATATATCTAATAAACTACGCAGCAAAACGTCAAATGAAGATGATTTTCCTGTTTTGTGAGTTTTTCAAGGTACATTCCTTGATGGATAGTTTCCGAGATGTGTCTCTGTTCTTTTTTCAATTTCGACGTAACTTATGTTTGAAAATATTCTAATTATTCGCAATAGAAACTTTCGCTTGCTGGTGAACTCTTGAGCACAGATTATTATTTTTATACCCAGTATATAATATATACCAGGGTATATTAAGTTCCGTTGTGGTAAGGGCTGGTAATATTGATCACAGAAAAAACAATTTAGGTATAGTTCATAAAATTATCTAATGAGTCCATTTTCGCAAATGTTTCCGTCCGTCCGTCGACACGATAGCTCAAAAACGAAAAGAAATAGCGAGCTAAAACGTAAGGTCAAGTTCGTAAATGGATAAAATCGGAGTATGTTTGGGCCAAACGGGTAAAACTACCTACCTTTGAAACCGTAAGAGATAGAACAAAAATTTTAAGACAAAAAATTTTCTTTTTCTAAAAATAAACAACTTTTGTTTGAAACTTTTGTTCATAAATTCAATATATACCGGATATTTAAGCAATTAACTCAGTTAGTTGTAATTTTCACTTGTTTAAATAATCATTGTTAATGTTCAATCCTCTACTCGAATTTATGATCTGTAAAGAATGTGCGGAATTAATCAACGTCCATAATAGAATCTAACTAATAAATAATTATATTAAAACTAATAAATAATAATAACAATCATAATTTAATATATAATAAAATATTAATTTATTATTTTATAATAGATAGGTATCTATCATTCATTATATTATATTATATTTATTTAATCTATGCTAGGTAAATAATAATAATAATAATATAGGAATGATTATAATCTATGGTCGCTATCATATTACTTATTATCGTTTGTTTAATAGCTAATAATCAAAATAAATATTATATGTCTATTGTTTTAAATAATATTTTATATTAACATTATTGTTGGTGGTTTGTAATATAAACAGACAGGTTTTACTGTAGTCTTTATTTAATTAGATATATCGTGTTCTCATATTAAAATTAAAATCTATATTGTAATTTTATTAAAAATAAGCGACATCATCATCTCGTTAAAAAATATGTAACACACCTTAATTTGATCATCGAAGACATGAAAAGTATCATCTATTATCGTTAGTGGTATCAAACTTGGAGAGATACAACCTTTTAATTTTAATAAGATTAATTAAGGAAGGCAAGAGTTTCGAGTTTTTACAATAGCAGCTTGGGAGCTTTTGTCTAGCAAATGTACTGTTATGAGAATTTTAAAAAGTTGTATAAGCTGGCATGTCTCGATAGATGATGTCCAAAAGATATTAATATGTACCAGAATATCATACTTAATCTAAAACGTGAGCTAAAAAATATTAAATAAAACGACATGTAATTTATGGACTTTCAATCTTTATTTTGGCTGATATCATGTATTAACTATTATGCGTACTAGAGTGATTTAGTTTGTATATAAACTGGACTTCTTAACCAAACTTGTCCAGAAGTTTGTTGTGGAACTGATTTACAATTTGCAAGAAAGTCTATGGATATGGTTTGTCACCCAAGGGGTCGTGATTTAACTAATTTTATGGAAGAGTGTGGTTTTTTATTACTGAATGGTAGAACTGCAAGTGATAATCCTGCCCAATTTACGTTCTGTGGAACATTGGGCAAAAGCATGATTGATTTGGTTTGGTGCAACATCAACTTCTTAGATAACATAAGAGATCTAAAGGTCATACAGAACGTTTCTTTATCTAGCCATTTTCCTGTTGAAATTTGCCTTAATCACAATATAGAGTTTTCAAGAAAATGTAATCGTGTGATTAAATCGTGTGCTAGTGTCTTGAAGTGGGACAATAATAAGTGCGGTGATTATGCTGAACAAATGCGATTTAGCGCAAATATCTGTGTTGGCTGGGACAGTGTTTCTTGCAATGATTTACACTCAAACCTAATCAGTAGTATAAAAAGTGTTAGTGGTGATCTTCAATTGATCCGCAATGTAAATAGTAGCAAACCTTCATCAAATCGACGAAAACCCTGGTACGATCTGGATTGTAAAAATGCAAAAAGAATAGTTAAAAATAAACTAAAAGCGTCTAAGCATGACAACTTTTCAGCTGAATCAGTCAGCAATTATACAACTGAGAACGGTAATTACAAAAAACTTCTAAAAATGAAGAAACAAATCTACTACGAATCGGTTGCAGAGCGAATTTCAAGTATCAAAGACACTACGACATTCTGGAAAACTATTAATCAATTTAGGAATAGTCGGTCATTTGACAACCATGTTTCATTATCAGAATGGGAAACTTTTTATTCATCTCTTTTGAAAAAGTACTGTCAATCTCCTGAACGCTCATTTACTGATGTTTTACATCCCTACCTGGATGCGGAAATCTCTCACGATGAAATAACTATATGTCTAAGAAACTGTAAGGACAAAAAAGCGTCTGGATCTGACGGCATATCTTATGAATTTTTAAAAAATTTACCTGATAACTGGTTACTATATCTTAACTTGTTCTTTAATAAAGTTTTAGCGTCTGAGAGAGTTCCGTCCGAATGGTCCAAAATTATAATAACCATGTTGCATAAGAAAGGAGATCGTAAAAACCCCGAGAATTACCGTGGTATTGCCCTCTGTAATACCACGCTTAAGTTATTCACTGCTATTATCCTTAATCGTCTGACAAGTTGGACTGAAAATTGCAACATTTTATTAGAGGGTCAGTCAGGTTTCAGAAAAGGGCGAAGCTGCGTAGATAACGTTTTTACCCTCAGTTCTATAATAAATTTGCATCTCCGTCTACCAGGTAGGCGCATTTACGCGGTTTTCATTGATTTCAAACGTGCATTTGACTCCGTAAATCATATTTTACTTTGGTCTAAATTATATCACTTTGGCGTCAGTGCAAAAATTATCCGGCTGCTTAAAAGTTTATACGACAATGCCACTTTTAGGATCAAAATTAATGGGAACATGAGCAGAGATTTCAACATAACAGAAGGGGTTTTACAAGGTGAATCTTTAAGTCCGTTGCTTTTCTCGCTTTTCATCAATGATATTGAGGATTACTTTAGGAGTAATGGTGTTGCGGGTGTTAATATTGACGGAGTTAATGATATTTTATTGTTGCTGTACGCGGATGATTTGGTTATTTTGGGAGATACATATGCTGATATTAATAAGAAGCTGGAACTATTACATAAATATTCCCATAATAACCAACTCACAGTGAACCTGCAGAAAACAAAAATAGTAATTTTTCGTCGAGGGGGGAAGCTAAAACATCACAATTTATTTAAATATGGAAACAGCTCAATTGAGGTGGTGCCCAGATACATCTACTTAGGTATCCCCTTCTCTTCTTCCTCTTTATTTTACGAAACTGCCAAAAATTCGGTTCAGAGGGCTAAGTCCGCTATTGGTAGTGTAATGTCAACATTGGCGAACTCTGAATGTGTTTCATGGGAAGCAAGGTTGCGATTATATGATTCAATTGTCGTTAATTCACTATTATACGCATCACCTGTTTGGTCTCTACGATATTTTGATGAAATTGAGCGAGTGCAAGTAAGCTTTTTTAAGCAATTACTACAGCTACCAAGAAATACACCAGGATATTTTATAAGATTGGAATGTGGATTACGCCCTATGTCAGTAAAAGCCGTTTATCTGACTTTAGTTTGGTGGCGTGTATTACAAAGGATGGATGAGCGTAGATTTCCCAAATTGTGCTACACCCGCCTTGTCAGCCTGACATCTCAGCCGGATCAGCTTGCTAAATACAATTGGGCTTTACAACTTAAAAACCTTCTGATCGAAATTGGTAGTGAACAATTTTTTGGGTTACAAAATATTACGAAAAGTGATATTGACACCATTGTAAAAATGTATTCCGATTCACTATTTCTAGTCGATGTTATTAGGGCCAAGTACTCAGGTTTCAGTCTTCTTTACCAGAGTTTGGTGTTTGATAACGAACCGCAACCTTACCTATTGTTTCAATGCCCAATATCATTTAGCAGAGTTTTAGCACAGTTTCGCTCTTCTAACAAACGCTTAATTCGAGTAGTGATACGTGGAGTTCCCTTCATTATAGACCCGACATCTCTATGCACGCTATGCAATTTGAAGCAAAACGAGGATCTAGCACATTTATTATTTAATTGTCCCATATAAAGCTATTGTTTGCACTAGATCATTTATTTTGGAGCAGTAGCACAATATTTAAAGATTGCATTTCTTATTTTTCAAGCCTTTTTAATTTTTGATTAAAATAAATAGTTTCATTCTGAGTTTCTATATTTATATATTTTTATTTACAAAATTTTAGTTTATATGAATAGTTTCAGTTAATTTTAGCTTATTTGAACAATATCGTTCTTTTTCTAGTTATAAATTAATCTTATATAAGTATAAATAGACAATTTACATGATTAATTCCATTTGAAATATATTTGATTTAATTTAACTGTTTATGGCATGGAAGTACTACGACATTTTTTGTACACGCATTATGCAGTTTATTTGTAAACAACGAATTACTTTGTACAAGTTGTAAAAACTTAAGCAAATAAAATTATTATTATTATTATTATATAAACTGGACTTACAAAAGTCTGTTTGGCTTCATGGTGTAATCATAAAAAATATGTTAACATAGATTTGTGAATAATTTGTGAATAATTGTGTCGAATCAAATATTGGATTCGACACAAATTAACTAAAATTTTGAAAAAAGATCACCACTTTTGCTATCTATTCATTGTACAAGTTGGGTTTTTTTTCAAGCATTGTTTTAATAGTTTTCCGTTTTTTAAACAGCGTAGATCTTGTGTCACATCCATTAATGACGTAACCTCCATGTACATTTCAATAAATTTTCATTCTTTGCACAATATGTCAAAAACGCTTGGTGATTAAAAACAAAGATCATGGCATAAATTGTAGTGAATTTTATAAGTAAAATTAATCCTCAGAAATTAGCTGAATTTTTTAAAGAAATTATCCCCATGGCGTTTTAGAGAAAATCGTCACGTAAGTTGGAGAAATTTAACATGCATCTTCATAAACATGGTGAAATAAAATGCACGATTCCGACTGTTTTTACTTCGAACTCTCTCAATATAGTCACGGTTGTTCTGAAATTCGACACATACTTTCCTCAATTCCTTAGAAATTTTTTTCCTTAAAACTTTGGGAGAATGCCCATCGGGTTGTTAAGTTTTTTGATAAAATATGCGTAAAAAAGTGCATTTTTTTCATGTCCGCAGCAGAAGGTTATTTTTTATGGTTCAGTTGGCATCCTAAGTACCGGCGGGCTGTTTGAAAGTCGTTTGTAATTCTATACTAGTATATGTATGATGTTTTATTGCAGAATCTATATAATTCTTTTCGCGCGGGTACCCAATCAGCTGATATAGTTTGGAAAAACCTTAAGAAAATTCTATAAGATTTAGCCAGTGTTTAGAATGCCAAAAGAAAGGCCTATGCAAATTTTCTGCTTATTTATTACCTGTCATACCGGTTATAAATCCTTATTAGATTGGAAAATTAGCTTTAAATTTTACTTCTGTATATATCACTGGTTAATTCCGACATGACTGTAATTGCCAATAAAGTGAGGGTGTGTGTATATTTGCCAGACTATCTAAATCAATAATGACGAATCTATATACTACTGAATAAATCGAACAAAGGCATCAATTTTATATACAATAATATCTACCGTCATCATCTGCATATTCACATATGCAGAGACAATAATAAAACATGTAAAGTGTTTAGACATGGAGAGAGAGAGAGATAGACACCACACAGTCTCATCTTTCATATTTGTCATGTCATGAAAAGGATGCTGTAGGTAAACAGAATAAAGTATTTTATACATGGATATACAAATGAATAGTACTTTTTTTTTCCACAAATAAATATAACCATCTTTCATTTTTTTTTTTTTTTTGTTCCACTAAAACTCTTCAATGTTTTGATTTTATATGAGTGAATATCTGTAGTTTTTTTTATTCTTCAATCTTCATGTATTCATCCACCCACTTATCATTTACATTTGTATTACAGAGTGTAATGTGTACAGTATTGGAAATTTAATGCAGGGTGTATTTAATGCAATAAACACTGAGGTCTTGAAAATATTTAAAAAAAAGTCCACCTCAGTAGATTAAGGATGTCCAGCAGACCACCACTTTTCGACAACTTTGCTCATTTTTTTCACCGGCTAAAAATAACGTTTTCTAATAAATCCCAAAGTTTCTGAATTTTTGACCGTTTAGAACGCGAGATA
Source organism: Nineta flava (assembly GCA_963920215.1). NCBI lineage: Eukaryota > Metazoa > Arthropoda > Insecta > Neuroptera > Chrysopidae > Nineta > Nineta flava. Next base: position 119,975,351 of record OY986041.1, read on the forward strand.
ATATCAAAGATATCATTCTCTCTCACTCTCTCTCATTAGAAGCATGTGAAACTTCATGCCCACCCAACTATTATTTGTTGTATTAGAAAAAATACTCGACAAAATATAAAAAAATTCGTTACGCAGGAGCTGCTTCAACTTAGCGAATTTCCTTGGAATACAAAAATCACTCTCTAGTGGTCACAATTTTAGTCTGATCAAAATGAAATGTCGTATATAATTTTAGTATTTGTAAGTCCAATTTTATTAATAAATGACATACGTCGGTAGCATAAAGAAAGAAGAAAACATAAAATATAAAATATCTCTCTTAATATTAGAACAATCGAAAAACGCGTAAGGAATAAAGTTGTAGAAAATCAAATTTGCTACAATTGATCACCTTATAATTTTTGCTCAAACTCTAATGTATACAGTGATATTAAGGAATTTAGTTTTCAATGTTAAACCGTCAATATTTCTGTAAATATCAGTGTAACATAAAAAATTATAAGAAACAAATCTACAGTAAAATTTAATACCTAAAACATTACTTCTTATAAATTTTTCGATTATTCGAATATTAAGGGAGATATGTCAAATTTTGTGTTTCCCCCTCCCTCTAAACCCCCCTTTCCCCTTGTCCGATTTTACCCATTAACGAACTTGACCTTTTGAATACTAAAAGCGCCTCAAATACCAAATTTCATTCCGATAAAATGAAAACTGTGACCGCTAGAGTGATTACAGACACATATATATATATATATATATATATATATATATATATATATATATGTCCATAGATATATATATACAAATTTTACAGATGGTGATTTTTGATATCTACTAGGTTGGATCGATGGACATTTGAAGAAATTTTTGCGAAATTTTGACTTCGGTACGGGACCAATAGCTCTATTTCCTTTCAGGAAATTCGCTAAAACTAGGAGAGTGTTTCTTAATATTTCTTATATAAATTTTTTTTTTAAATCGTGTGTTACCGTTTTGTTTTTGAAATATAGTAATTTAAAATATTATTTTTGTCCAATCATTCCGTTTATGGTAAACAGTGGGTCTGACAACGTTGTGCGCCAATCTCTCTCAAGTTGCATCAAGTAAAGAGTGGAAATTGTTACTGTTGATATAAGCAATAATAATATATAGGTATTTGCACAGAGAAACGTTGCCAGATCACCGAACCGAAAATATTTGATAGTATGTGTAAGTATCTGTGTGCCGATAATATGTGTAAGTATGTGTACACAGTGCTGGAACATCCTTAAACGCACTACAGGCAACTGCATATCATTATTAATGTTCTCCAAAATAAGTTCGTATATTTTCGACAAATTATTTTACGCAATTTTGATCTTGTAGATATGCTTATACACGCACATACACTTTCACTTCGAATAGTTACTTGCACTGGAAACGTCGAAAAGAACCCAAAAAAAGTTTGCTATATAAAACTTAACGATATACGACTTATAAACAAATATCATGTTGATTTCCAATACTGTATAATATATAATAAGCATGCGTGTAAATCTGCTCTAAATCTACATATGTGATGCATATGATAAATATTATTATGAATGCAATTTCTCCTACATTTATTATGGTACGTTTTATTTTTTTTGTAAACCAAACCAGAGTATATATAGAATATTTGTGAGCGGAGATAGGGATATGAATCCAATTATATTTTGCGACAAGTGTTGGCGACATCTGTCAAAAGATGAAGGAAGGTATGCATGATGATTGTAATATGTACATAAGGCCATAAAAGTAGCGTTCATTTTTCAAAATTATTTTGTTGAATTGTACCTTATTCATTCGGTTTTTTGGAAAATGTTTCGAATAAAAGTTGTTGGTAAATTTATATTGAACAACTTTTATTCAGAGTACTTTTTCGCAAACCGAATGAATAAGGCACAAATCAATTAGAAAGTTTGGAAAAATGGGCGCTACTTTTGTGGTCATGCGTACAAAACCCCATTTGTGTAATGCTTTATTTTGCTTGATGTAAAACTTTAGGACGTCCTTTATGTCATATTCTGTTTTTATTCTTTTCAATTTATTATATTTGTTAAGGTACAGTTATTTACATGATAAAATTTTATTTTATAAAATTCAATAAATTCAAGAATTGATTCCTTTGATTAATTCATCAAAATGAGAGAGAGAGTTATTCTTTTGATTCTTTTTCTACTAAAGATTTTTTATATCATATTCGTAATTCAAAGAAAACGAGAATACTTTTTAAATGAAAAATATTTTCGAGATTTATTCCAAAAAACTAAAAACTGCCTATAGTTTGTTTCAACGTCTCTACGAAATTTATAATTCTTAATTCGTGTGGTAATTATGAGTTCCATTCCAAAAATTCCAGTTTGTTGATTTCTTGGATAGTTTCTGATATTATGATATACTCTGTATTTCATTTTAATGTGTATTGTACAGTTGATCTTGGACTTCAATGTCTAGTCGCCTCATAGCGATACATACATACTTACTTTTTTTAAACACAATACGTAATATTTATTAGCCCCTTATTTATTAGACATCTGAATGTTGTATTCCACTAAAATTTTTTTAGTATCTCAGATCAGAAGATTTTATTTATTTAATTTATAAAAATTTGCTATAATACTTCAACGGTTATAAAGCATTATTTAATGCAATCGTCAGATGTCGTTTTCGTCGCGCAAAATGCCCATATGCGTTTAGGGTAAGGGTTTGTTTGTGTGTTTGTATGTCTGTTACAATTTTTTCAAAAACCACAGGACCGATTTCGATGCTGTTTATTGTATTACATATGAATCATCTCAGATTCATATTTTTACGGTTATGGGACACCAGGGGCGCTGATGTAAATGTGTTACTCAAAAACTATTGGAAACACTACTATTGAAAAAAACTATTGAAAAACTTATAGATCAACAAGGATCGCTGCAGTAGATATGTTTCTCAAGAACAACTGCACCGATTTTGATGCAATCTATAGCATTACATAGATATTACCTTAGAGCAGTTTGTTTGTCATATTTCACTTATTTCTTATATCTAAATATAAATATACAAAGTTTTTTGGGTGATTAAACTCCTCTAAATGAGTTATTACAATGTATTTAACAAAAAGTAGCATACCAATTACTTAATGAATACTATGATAAAATGTAGGTAATTTATTCAAATTTAGTAAACTGTTTTATTTATTTTTATCTTTATCAATACGCATTATGTTTGAATATTACATTAAAATTCATCTACTTTACAAGAAATGAACAACAACGTGAAGTGATGCTGCTATTTGTTACCAATAACTCTGATTCTCTATTATGTAAATTAAATACTAAAACCATAAATAATTATTATAAAACAACACAACAACATTCATAAACATAAATTAATATTATGTAATACCTGATAAATACAACACAAATAATAACATATTAGATGTATCTTAGAAGTGTATCTGTGAATCTACACTACAATGTTCTACAAAGTGTATAGTAGTTTATGTATGTATCTATATGTATCTATTTATTATATATTGTCAAATTCAAATATTTATGATAGCTTTATATACAGTGTTTTTGTATAGATTTTTATTTATTAATATTCAAATACGGTTATGTACAGTGCAATCATGATAAAACAATGTTTTTACCTTTTGATGTGAATACGTTTATAAATTTGATATATAAGAGGGCAATTCAAAAAAAATTGATGATAACAAAATCGGGGGATACAGTTTGGTATTGCAGCTACAAAGCCATCAGCTATATCAAAAAAATAATTACCTTACTCGATAGCTAAAGGTTCAAAGAATTTTGTTACGCTGAGTTAGTACTGTGAAGTATCGTGCGTGGGGGAGGGGGAAGCGTCGCCATTTTGAGATCGTTTTGCTGCTTCACATAATTTTTGTTTGGTATAACTTTTGACTCAGAGAAGCTAGGACGTTCGTTTTAGTTTCAATCTCGTTAGGTTCAGCTCTCGTCAAGATCTATTGACTGCATATATAAAACATTCGTGTAAAATAGTTATAGGGAAAAAAATATGGTGTTAAAGTAAAAAATTTACATAAATAATGCAATGCCGAAATATTTGCAATGGTATATCTCTCTTAATGTTGGAAAAATCGAAAAACACATAAGAAATTAAGTTGTAGAAAATTAGTTTAACTACAATTTAATTTCTTATCGTTTTTCCTGTCGCTCTAATATTTACAGAGATATTGACGATTCCTCCTAGGCGAAGGGATACACGTTTCAATTTTACCCATTAACGAATTGGACCTTAATTTTTAGCTCTAAAACACACATTCAAAATTTCACTTCGTCATTAGTTTTCGTTTTTGAGTTATCGTGTCTACAGACCGACAGCCGTCATAAAGTCAGAACTTAATTAATATACCCTGATATATATTATAAATACAGGCTATAATAATATACCCTGGTATATATGGTATATACCGAGTATAAAAATATTTAAATTTGCAAAAAAATAATAAGGTTATGATTCTATTGAAAATCAAGTTGATATTAATTATGTCTGACATTTTTAGTTGAATTAAAAACAAAATGGTAGGTAGTAGCTACCAAAATAAAAGCCCCATCATTTCCAATTATGATGAACACATTGTAGTTCGAGTAATGAATATTATAAATAATATATAAAAGATATATAATTTGCCTGTAAGGTTTTTGTTGTTTTTTTGTAACATTACATCAACATATATTACACATATTATATTATAATATATTTTAAAATAAACATTGTTAAATATGCATTAAATTTTTAATGAGAAAAAATTTAGATTAGTTTAAAGGCACTCCAATTAAAAATATTCTTATTGGGTATACTTATTCATCTAAAAAAATTTTACTGTATGAGTATTTAACGTTATTAATAATATTATTTATATATGGTAGTGTAGATAGATAATATGTCTTTATAATATTTAGATTTTGTTACTTCTATAAAATAGTAATCATATTATGGAAGATATTTGATTCAAAATGAAAAGAATAATTATATATATTGATGTTAAAAATTAAGTTTACTCGTAAACCGTTTACCAAAATAGTTAAATGAACACAATTATCATACGTTTTTCATATCTTTTGTAGTGAAAATTAGTTTGTAAGTATTAGTTATTTACGTTTAACTCAGATTACTTTTAAGAGTATACTAGATGACCCGTGCGAATACTTCGCAGTTAATTTTAAGATATTAACTTATTTTTCATCATTAGAGGGAAAAATAATCTTTAAAATGGCGTATCAAACATTAATTTCGATACAGTATTAAGGGAGATATTTTATACCGACAAAAAAACACTTTTTAGAAATAATTTGTAGATATATTTGTTTTTTAGTCCTAATTACCTTTCAAAAGACCTTTTTTTATCTCGTAGTTAGAGAATAATCCCGCAGTTAGTAAGCAAAGAATTTCAGAATACTGTTTCAATTGTCGTCCTAGGTGAAAATTTTGTGGTTTTAATTCAGAAAGTATTATTTTAATGTCAATATGTGAACTTTAAATGATATTGTACCGTTTAAAAACAATTTGTACATACAATAATGGATGTTAAGTGATGCAATAATTTTTAAACTCGTTAAGTTAATATATTTTGTAATATATTTTGTTAAACATTATCGTAATATTTAACATTTTATTTTAGCTGTATTTTTTTTGTAAAAAATATGAGAGATGAGATTTTTACAAATAATCTTGATAAAGATATGATTTGTAAAAATGTTCACAAGAAAAGAAATATGTTTAATTTCGTAATGCAGGAAATTTGTTTATTACAAAACGACAGTTATATTATTAGACCAGAATCCAAAAAAATCATGGATGCCAAAAATGGTGTTGAATATTCTTTGAAATGTCCAGTAGAATGTCTTAAACGGCACTTATCCACGGGCGAAACATCGCTACCACAAAATTCACTAAAGCTTCATTCTGTGCCTTTGTTATTAGCCCCCAGCCCAAAAAAGAGGGGTGTTATAAATTCGAATGCTTTTTCTGTCTGTGTATCTGTCTATGGTAGCGTAGCTCCCAAACGGGTGGACCAATTTCAGCGTGGTTTTTGAACGCTAATTTATTCGGGATGGGTCTAAACTAGGTTTGATGAAAATTTGTTCAGCCGTTTAAAGATAATCAGCTCTGTTCCTACTTGTAGAGATCTTTAAGAATTGGATTAGCTGAAAAGTGTTAAGGTAGTTTTATAATACTAAGATAGTGTTAAAATGAAATCCCTTTAATTCGAGAGGCAAACCACTTTTCGTAGTCGATTAAGGTCCAAGGTTACATTAAAGTGTTTTCTATGTATTTTGATTTGCTGAACACGATTGTTGAAGATATTTGGCAGAGGACGGTAAATGTTTATAAACAAATAAGAAAATGAAATGAATTTGGCTTTTTTAAAAAAAAAATAGCTTGTACACTTCCGTTCATAAAAATTTAACCAACAGTAAGTCACATTCTAAGCGTATATATTACTAAATATATGTATATTACATAAAATAACACTTAGAATGTTTCAACTGGTACACTTTTTATCAACGGGAGTGTACATTTGACACATTCTAAGCAAAATATTTTTTCGTAAAACCCTGAAAAATTTCTCAAAGTTGAGAATTTTATATTTAATTTTCGAACACAAACTAGATTAAAACATCAAAAACTTTATGAATAAATAACAAAATTTAAAAAAAATGAATTATTTAAGTCCTATTGGTTCAGCTGTGAAATATCACATACATTAAACCACTGGCTATGGTAGTGGAGTATCGAGGTATATGTTGTTTACATACACAACAACTCACAACATATACCGTATGTGTTGGAAAGCATTGCTAATAGAGAATCAATGTTAAATATTATTTACTATAATAACTATATACAATATGCTTAATAAAGAAATAAAATTAGTGGGGGTACTCTTTAATGTGTCTATTGTGTATGCTTACTGGACTGTTTTGTACTGCATTAACATGTAATGAGCCTGGGTTAAATATGTTCATTGTTGTCTTCTTAAGTTTAGCCAATATTTCTAACAATTGAAAATTCGTTTTTGAATATCCCTTATTATTTGTATTAACGGTTTTTATTTCTATTAACGGTATAACATAAAACAACAATCCACACAAATTAAAAGAAAAATAAAACCCCAAAAAGAAAAGAAAAATAGAATTCCGACAAAAAAAAAAGTTAAACCAACGGTTCAAATATTCCTCCATTATTTGCTAAACAATATCCGAGTCGGTTGTAGAGATCTTTCCGGGTATTTTCTAGCACTTGACGAGAAATATTCGCACAATTGTCAACAATTCTTTGTCTTGTTGCAAATTTTCAGGCCAATTCCGCGAATAGATCTGTGTTTTAAGAAAACCCCCTCAAAAAAAAATCGTTAGGAGATAGTTCTGGCGATCTGGTTTGCCACTTGAAGGTTCCAAAACCGCTCATAAGACGTTCCTGGAAAGTTTGTTCCAGGAACAGCTTAACTATCATGGCATTGTGTGCAGGGCAACCATCTCGTTGAAACCATACAGATTCCAGGTCTAAATTAGGAAGAGCCCTAACAGTTGGCAAAATATTATTTCGTAACAAACTCAAATATTTTTGAGAACCTAAAGATCCGTCAATGAAGAATGGTTCTATAATATGGTCACCCCAATATTCCAGGCCAGACATTCAGTTTCAGTATGTATATGTGTATGTATGGTTTTATAGTAAATATTTTATTTATTTATTTAAAATTGATTCTCTATTAGAAATGCTTTTGAAAACGGTCTGTATACAAGAAAATTAATAATATATTATTATAAAAGAAAAATTGTTCATTTTATTTGTGATTCAATATAATATTTATATATTGTTGATTTTGTTTATATATGAAATATTATGTTTTAAACAAATATTAACTTTACGTTTTTAATATATTTATACTTTTCTTTATATGTTGTGTTGTTATTATTATTTTATGTTGTTATTATTATACTTTGAAATGAAAATTTGTACTTTGTTTATTTATTTACTTAAGTATTTGTTTCTTTATTTTTATATCGTTATATAAAAATTTTATATTATATAATAAATCAATAAATTAATCTAATATAATGCGCGTTATCGGTAAACAAAATTTTCAAATTATATTTGAAATGCTACAAAAAAATTGTTAATTGACAGGACGGTTAATTGACTAAACTGTCGGCGTATGGACAAGAACGAAGAAGCCGGCTATGCTTGAGAAGGTTTTCTGCAGTTTCCTTCAGCATAGTTCCTATCATAGTCGGCTGCAGCCGCATATCCTACCAACAGGGAATATGCATGAAAATTTTTTTTCACTTGAATTGAAGCATGTTTACTTGACAAATATCAAGGTAAAATTACTTTTTAAATAACTTTAAAAATAAGCGAGATATGAATGATTGAAATTCCCGATTAGACAAAGAGGCTGATAGCCCTCTTGATATGTTATGTGACGTCATATTACACTTTCACCATTTAAAATACACGTAAAACTCCGTTTTTAGTATTTTTGCAAGAAAGAGCCAGATAATAATCTTTAAAAGCTTGTAGCTTCCTTGATATTTGTCGGATTTTAATTTCGTTTTTAAATATTATTACAGTATTAACAGTATTATCATGTTCTGAAAATAAATATGAAAAATAATTTTCATGCATATTCTCTACTACTAGTGTATACACAAAAATTCCTTCCACTCCACTCACATCCTCACATCCTTAGCCCGTCCAGGGCAGCCTTTACAATCTATCTCTATCTATTTATGACATTAGTTTTTTGGCTTAATGTTTAAACCAAAAAAGTTATAAGTATATTTATATTGGACCAATTTTATCCGAAACATTTTTTCGAACACCGAATTAATATGGCTCAAATCAACTATAAAATTTTGAATTACTTTTGTAGCACTTGTAGTATATAAATACAAATAATTCTAGTAGGTATTAAACGGGAAAGGTCTGTATCGGAATCCTTTTACATTGATCCGCCACTGCTAACAACAATAATAAAATTATTAACCCAAACTGTAAAACGATAGTTAACTTTTATTTACAAAGCATATTATTATTATTAAATGAAACCACCCATGATACAAACCACAGTCATAATAAACACAGGTAAGATTAAAAAGCCACTAATAGTTCAAAACACAGCTATAAAACCGTAGGTCATCTCACACAGATCAAAGTGTACAATCATAGCAAATCATAATAAAAGAAGATGATATTTATGAAAACAAATAAATTTTAAATACAGGGTTGTGGTGGGTTTGATTATGGCCATTGTTAAAAATCACAAAAAAATTAATAAAATAAAAAAAATAAACCCCTAAACTTCTATTGTTCACTTTTTTTTTTCAGCTAGAACGAATTGACGGAAAAAAAAGGACTTATTCAATTTTTTATCATATGTATTTAATTGTCTTAAATGTCCAATGTCCTAAGTTATAAAACCTATAGAAAGTAGAAATTTTACTTGAGCATGGATTTTATCTCATGGGGGTACATAAGATTTTTTCAAAGCGATATATTCGATCGGAAAAGAGCTATTCTTTAATAAACTAAACAAAAACCATCATCTTTTAGAAAGCCAAAAGTGGGCGAAAAAAAATCCTTCGACTAATAATAATTTTTTTTATAAGGACCCATATGAAGTCGATCGTTGTCGATAGATGTTAACATATTAAACACACGAGAGATGATAACATATTAAATATTTTTTACTATACTTCCATTTCTTTTTTCACACTTAAAATATATACTACTTATCTTTGTTTATAAATGAATCATTATACAGAGAGTAACAAAAGTGAGGAGTTTTATGAAATATTAGGAAATTAACATTTCAGGTCTGTTCAATATTATTGAACGGGAGTGTACATACATAATCTAGTGTACAATCAGTAATCATAATAGTCGTGGAAAAAATGTCAGCAAATATATTCACTATGAATTTATTTATAGCAGTAGCCAATGAGTTTTCAGTAGGGTACGGCCATATATTTTGATAGTTTTAGGACGTTTAAGTATCCATGGACATTTAAAAGTAATAAATTTATGTGTCCATTCAGATTGGACGATTAAAAGCAATGAAATACTTATATATTTATAGTCTTAACCAACTGAAAATACATTGGTTAACGCTATAAATTCACAATGAATACATTTTCTAAACGGATTAAGATCACTGATTGTACCTAACTGCGAGAAATATATAAAATCCAAAAAGAATGAATTTTGTTATTTGATATGAACATAACATAACATACATCTTTTAAAAATGTTATTGGCATCTTTGCATGGCATTTTTGTTATGTACTAAAGTGATAACTGTGTGTTATTTTATCACTGATCACTTACATTTACCTTCTTGGTATAGTGAGTGTATAAAATTCACTCTTTTATTAACCAATAAAATTAATTTAATTTTCTTTATTTCTTTCTGTTTCAGGTAAGTCTTCATTCGTCTTGTTTTGCTCATAATAAAATTCATATTAAAAGGTAACAAACAACACTCACTATAATTTTAATATCAATTATTAATTTTATTTAAATAAAGCCGAGTTTAGGCTATTGAAGATCTTGGACATATTTTAATTGTTTGTGTAAACTTTGCGTCTATCCATTCATTGTTAGTATGGTGCCTGTACGGTTATGTTATACTAACACAGGCGACTAGTGTTCACTGGTGTTTTTGACATCACTACTCTATATGAAAAATCGTACGGATCTTGGATAGAATTCGAACCCGCTCGCCTTTGAGACCAGTTTCTTCTTCATCCAACTAAGCAACCAAAATTTTATTATTCTTCACTATAAATTTTTTATTAATTAAACTGATTGGGAAAAAAACATGTAACGAAGTATTTCAAAATAACTTTAAAAACCATCCTTATTTTTCCGAGTAATGAATTTTTGAGATATTTATTTCATAGAAAAATTGTACATCGGAAAAGTACTGGAAACAATTCAAAGAATATTTTTGTGCTTCCATCTCTTATCGTTTCGAAGATACACTAGTGGAAATTCATAAAGACACAAATCCTCATTAGAGACATCCATGTGATAGATACATTACATTCATAAAATCCTACAAAATCTATTACAGTACATTCATAAAATTCTAGAAAATTCTAACTAAAATTCTTTTTTTTGTGGTAAATTAAAATTCGTTATTTTAATAAACACACATGTTTCAGTTCATTTACATAACTGTGTAAATTTTTTTAGCTCGAAAATAAAAATAGTTTCAATTATGCTGATTAAAACAATTAATTATAACGTTGATATATTTTTAATCCAATTAAATAAACTATATAATTCAAGAAATATTTTCGAACAAATATTTACGGTTAAATTTTTAACAGTGTCTAATTTATTAACATAGTTGTTACAAGTTAAAATAAAAAATTATATTTTCCCATAATGTTTAAAATTTGCTTTTTAACCGTTGATAATTTTTTTAAATTGATCGATAAAAGGTTTTGAATTTTTGAGGACGCATAATTACGTGTTTAAACTTGCCAAAAATCAAAGATTAGAAGGCTTAAGCATAAACGTCCTTGGCAAATAATTTTTCATGTAATAAAATTTTAAAAATTTAAGAGGCCCTCGTTGCAAGAACCAGGAAAGGACCAAGGTTTTCCAAGGTGCACCAAAGTGCATTTTTGCATTACAGCTATATTGTCCACAGTAAAAATACATTTTTTTAAATTGGTCTTACCTGATTCTTGCATCAAGACCCTCAATTTTTGAAACTAGGTTTTTTCTTCTTACGAGTATAAAATGAAAGGTTAATTTTATATCACATCGAAAATGCAACAGACAATTTGACTTAAGAAAATTGATATTATCGATCCTTCAACGGGTTTCTCGTTTCGTAAAACTACATTATTAGTAAATATTGTTCATTTCTCGTTGCTCCATTGAATTCTCTAAGGGTGGGCGAACGTACTTTCGTGATATATACTCACACACGTATGTGATGATTTCCCTTGATTTTTGGGTGTGTAACGCCCTCAAGGGTTGCTTATTCCTTCCTTCAATGATACCTTTTGTATAGAGTGAATTGATACCGTATATAATTTGAGAGAAATATTGTTAAGAAATAATATGTTCTGTATCTGTGTACACGTGGAAACAATCTGTGTGCCTGTCTGTCTATTCGTTTCGAGTAAATTTATTATGATGACGTTCTTAAAATAATATTTAGTTTGTGTGGATATTATTTTATTTTTTATTTTCTTGAAAAATAATAATAAATGTCGAGAAAACAAAATCACTTAGAATTGTAATGAATGTCTAAAAATATATTATACAGGTTGTCACCACAATGCATCTTAATATTTCTACAAGGCAAGCATTTTTGGTAAAAATGATCTGAATTGTTGTTTTGAAGTTGATTTGTTCGGATATGTTATGGCTTGATTTTGATTTGAAATTTGGGAGAACCGAAAAATCGTGTATATAGCTGCGCACGTTATTGAGAACAACCACAAAATTGACAAATCGAATCTAAAACTACTGAAATCGGTACGAAACCCCACAGAACTAGTTGCATACGAAAGTATCTACATACACAAATTAAGAAAACAGATAATGAATTTAGACAATGGTCCAATTGCAAATTCTGATTTAATAATATTAAACCCTTTTTCAAAAAATCGAAAACCTGAATATGAAGGTCAGCTACGATACCCTCACTATAGTGACAAAAACAACGCCACACGGTCACAAAGGAATACCGTCAGTCAACTCAAATAATCCTCAGGTCAGATCAAACCCACCGTCAAATCGTATAAAAGACAGAACTTTTTCAATATCATTGTGAGACACGCATCAAATTAGCAACAAGCAACATATCTCTAAATTCATATCCCAGATTACGATTAGCTAATTCATACTGATGATGACTACATTGTAGTCGAAATACGTATTTATAAAATACAAAGAAATGTTCTAGGAATAGGGGCAAAATTTGAAATATAGCATGAACTTCTAAGTTCATTGAAGATTAACTTGTGTTTTTAAAATAGGAACCCATTTTTAAAGAACCATAAAACTGGGTACTAAAATCTATTTTGGTTAATTACGATTTCATTGCAGTTTCAAAAAATTGATTTTGAAAAAAGATAGGATTGCATTTTTGGAGAAAAAAGAAGGTCTTTATCAGGAATAAAAGGTTTTAATTGCTGGCCAATAAATAGGAATCAATCAATTTTTGTGTGAAAAAATAATTTAATAATTTAATTTACATTTATTTAAATGTTCTTTTATACAAAAATAAAAGATCAATTAAAACTTTTTATTCTTGATACATTTCTTGCTTAAGACCTTATCTTTCTCAAAAAGTTCAATCTTAGAAAATTCATTCTTTAAAACAGCTGTAAAATATGCCCTTATTAACCAAAATCGATTTTATTATTCAGTTTAGATGTTCGTTTTTTCGCAACTATCTGATTCTGTCTAAAAAAGATGATTTTCCAAAACAAAAATGATCTTCAAATAACCTCGAAGGCCATAATCACATAAAAAATCAAGATACCCATAAGATGTTCCCCTTCGAACAAAACAACTTTTATGCTTATCACTTTTTCTAAAAACGCTTCCTTGAAGAAATATCCAATTATATTTAAATATTAGATTATCAAATGATAACTAATGAGAATTCTTGGTTTTTGAAATAAATTTTCAAATTCGCCCAAATACCTAGATCATTTTTTGTATTATAAATAAGTATTTCGACTACAAAGCAGTCATCATCAGTGTAAATTAGCTAGTCGTAATTTACTCTTTAACAATAGGGAATATGCATGAAAATTTTTTTTCACATTTATGTTCAGAATATGAAAATACTGTTAATACTGTAATAATATTTAAAAACGAAATTAAAATCCGACAAATATCAAGGAAGCTATAAACTTTTAAAGATTATTATCTGTCTCTTTCTTGCAAAAATACTAAAAACGGAGTTTTACGTGTATTTTAAATGGTGAAAGTGTAATATGACGTCACATAACATATCAAGAGGGCTATCACCGTCTTTGTCAAATCGGGAATTTCAATCATTCATATCTCGCTTATTTTTAAAGTTATTTAAAAAGTAATTTTACCTTGATATTTGTCAAGTAAACATGCTTCAACTCAAGTGAAATAAAATTTTCATGCATATTCCCTATTAGAAATAGATAGAAAATAGAGATATTACAGCGAATTTTAAATTTATTCCAATTATATGGTTTAAAATGAGTCTCCCTGTAGAGGTTTGCATGTATGTATTATTAAGGACGTTCATTCAATTGAGTGAAATATGATATTTTAACTAGAGACGAGATAATAACAGGATGTTTTGAATGTATTATTACCGTATGTAAAACATTAGTTTACGGTGATTTTTTTTTTTTTAAATTCAAATACGCAATTTGTAGTATTTTGATTTTTGACCTTTTTAATACACAATGTTTTTTAAATTTTAACATAATTACTAACAAGCTTTTTCTAACGTTTTAAGGTTTCTAATTGAAATTAACGATACATAAGTTTCAACAATGTACAAAATGTGGCATCCTTTGATATTTTATAAATTATTTTTTGTGGACTATATTTAGTTTTTCAGTCTTTTAGCCGGCATCGTTCTGTTTTGTATTCGGGTACAAAATATTGAATGAAAACTGCCTTTTTATTATGAGATATGTGTAACTTAGAATTCCATCAAATTTGTAGAAAATTTCCTATTTTTCCCTATGAAAGTATGTACAAATTTTAACATATTCATTTTTAATGGAGAGCTGATTAGTTTTTCGATAATAATAATAATAATTAGAAAGAGGGGTACCGCAAATGGGTCCCTAGCACCTAGATCAAGGGGTCCTATGTGCCCTCCTTGAGAACAACCTGTAACCCGAAGGCGTGACGTCTTCGGGTAAGAGGTGCTGTTTTAAGCAGATGAAGCTAGAGGATTATGTTGAGGCCAGATGCCAAACAGAAGGCCCACAACTTATCCGCAAATATTCTATACCTAACACCCTGCAAGATTCTGCAGGTGCATATAGCATGTATGAATCATCAGAGATCTAACAGTGTACAACACAATATAAATCAAATCGCAATAGATCTTATAATTAAGGACGTTCATCCATGAAGATTGATAGTAGATAAAAATTTTTTTTTTAGTGAATTGAATAGCTCAATTCAGTAGTTATCCTCCCTCAAAAATTTAACACCTGTTGTCGATCATTTCAAAGAGTAATTATCGATTAAAAATCAAACTTTTAACACAGCGTCTTATGGAGAACAGAATTTTTTTGAACTTAAAATTAGAATAACTATATTATTAAAGTAGACACCATCATGAATAATGTTTATAAATATTCTTTGATGTATGCAGTTTATATAATTGCATTAAAAAAATGGTGTTGACGAACATTTGAATTAATTATTTAATAAAATTAAAACTTTTTTGTTAGGTTTGTTTTTGCCACCATATTTTGAAAACTGGCGACCTCACACACTAAAATAATATACACATACACACAAATATAAAACATAGTTTACTGTCATATCTGTCACATTAAGTCAAATTCATTTCTAATTTATAATTTCCTGGTATTTCCCAATAAATACTTTTAAAATATTTAGGACAAATAAAAAAGGTTATAAATCGTTGTAAGATTATTGACATACTTTACACCTTTTTTAAAATCCTAAATAAATTTTATTAAAGATAGTACTCATTTGACTTTAGCGTAGCAAATGAACGTCCTTAAACCACATTGAAAAACGAGTTTATCAACATAATAAGATTTGCAATGAGCAAAATTTGTAAGAAAACTTTGAGAGCTTTTCTCTAGAAAATAAAGGAGTTTCGGTGTGACATTTCTGATCACAGATTTGAGACATATCATCACGGTTTGTGTTCATCATACAGGTCAATAACTACAAATGAAATTTTTGCTATCACGTAATGATCCGGCAAAACCATAACATCGATTTTTGAAATCCAACAATAAAGTTGTTATATTACTTTTTTGCCCGTATAAAAAATAATTACTGCTAATGAATTAAATATCTGATTAATCTTTTTTTGTGGAAAAAATAGGCAACGAATATTTAGTTTTGCCATTTAAAATAATCCAGTTTTATTTTGTGGAATAATTACAAGCAATTTTTATGAATCAGCAAATAAAAATCAATGGGTAGCAGTTAATAAACGAATAAAATGATAAACGAAATATTCTGAATATAATTTTCTATCATATAATTTTGTTTACTAATCAGTTTCGATTTCAAGTTAGTTTATATTTGAACTGATGTAAACCCTTATATTATTTGAATAACTGTATTGATTTTTTTTTTTTTTTTTGATTCTAAGTACCCAATTAATTTCTTTCTACAACACACATTTGTTTTCAAAATCCAATAGGCAAGAACACAATACACAAAAAAAAAACAAGCACTTTAGTTTTATTTTATATCTGTCTTGAATATTGAAATTATCTGTATAATAAATGTTTATTTTGTACACTACCGTACAAAATTAACAATTCATTACTACTATTAACTTAAATCAATGTTACTATTCACTTAACATTGAAATAAAATTGCACCCAGTATTTTAATAATAATTTTCGAGCCCTTACAATTTAGGAGTGTTGTAAATAGATAAATAGATTGTAGAGGCTGCCCTAGACGGGCTACCCTTCGACCATAAGGTCCATTGTTATGCCTAAGGATGTAAGAATGTGAGTGGAGTGGAAGGAATTTTTGTGTATAGACTAAGAATAGGGAATATGCATGAAAATTTTTTTTCACATTTATTTTCAGAATATGAAAATACTGTTAATACTGTAATAATATTTAAAAACGAAATTAAAATCCGACAAATATCAAGGAAGCTATAAGCTTTTAAAGATTATTATCTGTCTCTTTCTTGCAATACTAAAAACGGAGTTTTACGTGTATTTTAAATGGTGAAAGTGTAATATGACGTCACATAACATATCAAAAGGGCTATCACCCTCTTTGTCTAATCGGGAATTTCAATCATTCATATCTCGCTTATTTTTAAAGTTATTTAAAAAGTAATTTTACCTTGATATTTGTCAAGTAAACATGCTTCAATTCAAGCGAAAAAAAATTTGCATGCATATTCCCTATGAACCGCCTTTTTTGAAGTGATTTTAAATTAATATTGTATAAATATTTTTGACTATTATTGTACCTATCATATTAATATATGTATAAAACTATTATTAAAATTAATCATATACCCAAGAAGTAGTATAGATAGTAGTATAGTAATATATATCTAGAATATATGTTAAGTAAAATTAGGCAGAGTAAAGTAATTGAATCAATTAGAATTGATATTATTAAATGTATGCTATGCTATGATGTTTAGGGTGTTTCATTATTATATATTTGATTCTATTATCTATATGTATAACAACATATACATTAAAAGGTCAATAACTTGTTTTATTTTTATGTGTATAGCGTCAATATACACCAGTTACACTGTAGTACAGTGATATACATGTATACCGCATTGCTAATAGAGAATCAATGTTGGAGAATTGATTGAACCACGATAGAGTACAGTCGATAAATTATCAAATTATTAAATTTCTGAATAAAAAATATATTTTTTTTCATACTAACCATATAAACAAATTAGTTTTAAAATATAATAATAATTACATAATAAATATCATACAAGAAAGTGCATAACATCTAAAATAAAACTTAGTGAAAGTGTGATCATAAAGTGCTCACCCATGGTGAGTACGAAAACATTTGGGTATACATACCTTAATTATATTTATATTAATCATCAAAAATAATCACCAACAAAATGAATACCCAACAAATTGTTGGAAATTCTGAAATAAACAAAAATTTTAATACAAATACCCAAACCACAACAAAAACACATACAAACACAGAAACAGCACAAAATACAACAAGAACAAACCCATCCCAACAACCAATGTCATACAGAGACTCCCTCATAAACAATGCCACGCATTTTCCCAAACCGGACCAGGCAATCATTATAGACGCCAAAGAAAACCTCCCAATTGAAGATTATATGATCGCTCTAAGTGATCTAATTAACCCCATCAAAATATTATACGCGGCCCGATTATCATCAAATAGAATCTCTGTTTATTTAACATCTAAAGAGGAGGTACTAAACCTCACAGAAAATCACAAAACCATTAATATAAATGGCCACAAGCTACCGATCCGTAACTATACCACTCCCTCACATAGACTGACTATTTGGATTCTCCCCACTGTCCCAAACAACGCAATTATCCAAAGCCTTACACAATTGGGTATAAAACCGATGTCAGATATCTTCTTCCTGTCAGCTGGCTTAAATAATAGCAGATTCGCACATATCAAAAGTTTCAGAAGATATCTATTCATCCACGCCGACCACCCCGACTTGCCCGAAAATATTCAAATCCAATATGAAAACGAAACATACAAAATGTACGCATCAGTCGATATCAATAGATGTACCTGGTGCAAAAGATTCGGACACGAATCGGAAAAATGCAAAAAAAATAACAAAGACACAGAAACCGAAACCGAAACAAATATACACGTAAACTCCCCCCCATCCTCATCAACACAAAACATAACAACCACCCTTCATCATACTCCTATGACAAACACACTCCACAACACCCCATTGCAACCACAACCTGACACAATCATAATCAACCAATTCACACCCTCTATTACTTCACCAGAAATATTAGAAAACACACAAACACATTCTATTAATACAAACACAACATCACAAACAGGCATAAACCTATTACCAAACACCATAATCAATGAACAAAAATCAAATACAGTAAACACCGAAATAAATAATGCGAAACCAACCACAACGATACACATACCATCAGTGTCTGATGCCCGGGAGGCTTCATCATCCACATCCACAGTACCCACAATGAAGCAACGAACAAATGACAGCGACGGAAGTAGAACACATTTATTAAAAAAAAGGGCTCGCAAAACTAATAGTACCTCACAAGAATCAGAAATAGAAAGCTCAAATAAAAAACCAACCACAACTACAACTGAAACGCACCAACAGACTGATAATATAATTCCGGCTACACCAAAGGACTACTCCCAAACCCATAATGAAAAAAAAAAAACCCTCATCCAATTGATCGACAATGTTAAAACAAACATCATAGCTGAACCCCATAATTACATCTTGAACTTCGACCAAATTAAAAGTTTTATAATAGAAACTTATGGCAAACAAAACATATCAACTGCTATAAGCAAATACACAGATTCAACAGATGATCTTATACATTTATTTACTAATATTTACAATTTATTTAATGATAGTTTATCTAAACAATTAACAAAAAAACTAATTAAAAAAATTGAAAAACACAGCATCAACTTAGAAACTTCTGACCCAGACACCAACTAGACAAACACCTAAAAGACATCAAGCATGAATAATTGTATTATACAGTGGAATGTCAACGGTTATTTTAAACGGTTGACCGAAATAAAACAACTACTTAACAAATTTCAACCTAAAATTCTATGTTTACAAGAAACACACTTTCTAGATAAACACAAATCATATCTGAATAATTATAATTGCTACAGGCACGACTACTTAGCTGGTAATATCGCATCAGGGGGGGTAGCTACATTTATCCACAAAGCACTGCATTCAAAAAAAATAAACATCAACACAGATCTCCAAACTATAACTACAGAAGTTTACATCACCCAAAATGACAAAATATTTATATGTAACATATACATTCCTGGACATACAAATTTTCAAACAGTAAATATTCAGAATATAATTAATCAATTACCAAAACCATACATCATATTGGGTGATTTAAACACTCATATTGTATCAATTGGAAGCAATTACACTGACACCAGAGGCGCTAGGATAGAAAGATTAATATTTGATAATGATGATATTGTAATATTAAATAATGGCAAATCCACTCACTTCTCACTATCGACGGGTACTTTCTCGGCTATTGACATTTCAATTGCATCAATTAATTTAATAGCTAAAATCACATGGGATGTTCACGATGATCTCTGTTCAAGTGATCACTTTCCAATTTTAATAAATTATTTAAATTCAGATAACATTGCAGATGTTGAACGATATATCTTTGAAAAAGCTGATTGGATCCGATACAACCAACTGACAAAAATTGACACTGACATGGACACGATTAATACAAAATTAAATAACTTAAAAAAGTTAATATATGATGCTATAAATATAACAGTCCCAAAACGAATATATAATGAAAAAAATCGTCAAGTACCATGGTGGTCCCATCATATTTTTGAACTAATCAAAAACAGAAAACGAACTTTACGAAAATACAAAAAAACTAAACTAATAACTGATTTTATTAATTTCAAAAAAGCTAGATCAATAGCACGCAGGGAAATTCTTAAACAAAAAAAAATTAAATGGAAAGAATTTATTCAATCTATAAATAGTGATTCAACCGATAAAGAGTTATGGAATAATATCAGAAGATTACAAACCGGTAAAAATAAAACTGAAAAAATTAGTTCAATAAACAATGATGAAATCACTATTACAGACCCAAAACTTATTGCTGATAAATTTGCCGAACATTTTGCAAATATATCAAAAACATTCGATAGTGAAATACTAAATCATAACAATCTCAATTTCAACACACCACATCCCAGAGGCGAAGATGAAGATTTTAACATTAATGAATTCAATTTGGCACTAAACGAAATAAAACCCTCAACACCAGGCCCTGATAATATATATGTACCTATGATCCAAAATTTGCACACATCTGCAAAACACTATCTATTTGAATTATACAACAAAATCTGGAATGAACATTTGATTCCTGACGAATGGAAACAAGCTATTATAATACCTATCAATAAACCAAATAAAAACAGTAAAATTATCTCTAACTACAGACCAATTTCTTTAACCAACCACATGTGTAAGATTATGGAAAAAATGGTGTCAAAACGATTAACATGGATTTTAGAAAAAAATAATTTCATCTCACCAAACCAATTTGGCTTCAGACAGGGCAGATCAACTCTCGATTGTCTTACATTGTTCGATACTCAAATCAAAAATTCATTTTCATGTAAACAAAATCTAAATGCTATTTTATTGATTTAGAAAAAGCCTTTGACAAAACCAATAGATCCAAAATTTTAATTACACTACATTCATGGGGTTTCCGTGGTAACTTACCATTATTTATAAAAAACTTTCTATCTAACAGAACTTTCATGGTCAAAGTCCAAAACCAGCTATCAAATGTTTATAAATTAGAAAATGGAATTCCTCAAGGTTCCGTTCTATCAGCTATCTTATTTAATATTGCAATAAACGATATAGTAGAAATTATACCAAAACCAATTCAGACAATAAATTTTGCTGATGATATGGTTATCTACATTGATACAGCTAACGAAGCATATGCCCAAAAATGTTTACAAAAAGCTGTCGATAATATATACAAATGGACGACAACTAATGGGCTAAAAATATCTAACACAAAAACCATCCATATCTGTTTCCATAAATATAAAAAACACAATTTAAAGATAAAAATAGAAAACCAAATTATACTAAACTCAGATAATCATCGTTTCTTGGGACTTACTTTTGATCAAAAATTAACTTGGAAACCACATATAGCTCAACTCAAATCAACATGTATTAAATCAACGAACATACTAAAAATACTATCAATGAAAAATACTGGGTCAGATCGAAAAACATTAAAAAAGGCATATAATTCAATTATTTTATCCAAGATTGATTATGGAAGTATAATATATAATACCGCAAAACCAACACATTTGAAAACCTTAGATACCATCCATAATACATGCTTAAGAATTGTAAGCGGCTCATATTATACTACACCGACCAATAGTCTTCTATGTGAAATGGGTGAAACTAACTTATGTGTTAGAAGAAAATACTTAACACTTAAATACGTTGTAAAACTGCTTGAAAGAAATCTTCCCAAATTTAATAAAATCCTCACGACCAATCCGTACATTCATTTATTTCAACGAAAAAAACTACCCCTCCCAATCTGGCTTACTACTAACAATATTTTAGATGAATATAATATCCCTACAAACTACCTATCTAATATCATTCATAAACCCAAAATGATTGATGAGCCCCCTTGGAATAAAAACAATGTTAAAATAGACTTTTCACTAAATGTTATCAATAAAAATAAAATTAGTGCCTTAGAACACAAACAACTTTTTAGTGAACTTATAAACAAAAATTTTAAAAACTTTACTAAAATATATACAGATGGCTCAAAAATAGAAAACTCGACTGCTTGTGCATTTATAATTAAAAATGACAAATATAAAATTAAATTACATGAAATCTGCAATAATTATACAGCTGAGGCTACTGCCGTGCTAATGGCATTAAAGCATATCAATGACAACGAACAACATCACAATAAGAAATATTTAATAGTGTGTGATTCACAAAGTGTTTTAAACGCCATCCAAAACAACAATATTAAAAACATTTCACCACTAATAATCCAAATAAAAAACCAACTCTCCTCGATATGCAGAGAATATAACTGTGCAATAAATTATCTATGGACACCTAGTCACGTGGGCATTTTGGGCAATGAAATTGCTGACAGTGCAGCAAGGGAGGCTCATCTCAATGAAGACCAATGCGAACAAATACCATCAAACGATTTCATTTCCTTTTTAAAAAAATCGATTAATCAAAGAAATAATGAAATATGGCAAAACGTGACAAACAATAAATTAAGAGAGATAAAAAATACCACAGTACATTGGACCACCTCTTACCAAACTAATAGAAGACAGGAAATTGCACTCACTAGATTAAGAAATGGCCACACCAAATTAACACATTCATATTTACTTGGACACACACCGCCACCAACCTGTAATATTTGTCAATCCACCCTAACAGTAAAACATATCCTACTATACTGCACCAGATATAATGAAGAACGGAAATCATCAAAATTATCACCAACGATTCAGGACATCTTAGCTGATGATCCTGATCAAAACCAAAAACTATTTGACTACCTCATCAAAACAAATCTAATCAACCAATTATAAACTAAAAATGACTAATTATTAACTATTATAAACTGTATATATTAGATATGTCGACTGTGTATATGACCATTGTAGTTAAACACAGTAAAATTTTAATTAAAAAAAAAAAAAAAAAAAGAATCAATGTTAAATATTATTTACTATAATAACTATACACAATATGCTGAATAAAGTTATAAAAAATAGTGGGGGTACACTTTAGTCAAGTGTGTCTGTTGTGTATGCTTGCTGGACTGTTTTGTACTGCATTAACATGTAATAAGAGTGACAATTGAAAATTATTTTTTGAATATTCCTTATTATTTGTATGTGGAATGTTTGACAATAAATGATAGTATTCTATTAACGGTATAACATAAAACAACAATCTACACAAATTATAAGAAAAAAAAACCCAAAATAATTGAATTCCGACAAAAAAAAAATGTAAAACCAACGATTCGAATTTTCCTTCATTATTTGCTAAACAATTTCCGAGTCGATTATAGAAATCTACCCGGGTATTTTCTAGCACTTTAGGAGAAATATTCGCACAATTGTCAATAATTCTTTGCCTTAATTGTTGCAAATTTTCAGGCCTATTCCGTAAATAGATCTGTGTTTTGAGAAAACCCCACAAAAAAAAAGTCGTTAGGAGATGGATCTGGCTGGCCACTTGAAGGGTCCAAAACCACTGATAAAACGTTCCTGGAAAGTTTGTTCCAGGAACAGCATTACTATCATGACATTGAGTGCAGGGTTCCAACCATCTTGTGGGAACCATACAGATTCCAGGTCTAAATTAGGAAGAGCTCTAACAGTTGGCAAAATATTATTTCGTAACAAACTCAAATATTTTTAAAAATCTAAAGATCCGTCAATGAAGAATGGTCCTATAATATGATCACCCAATATTCCAGTCCAAATATTCAGTTTCAGTATGTATGTATGTGTGTGTATGGTTTTATAGTCAATATTTTATTTATTTATTTAACATTGATTCTCTATTAGAAATGCTTTTGAAAACGATCTGTATATGCTGTAAGTAGTATCTCTAATGCCAATCAAATTAAAATAAATAATGTTGACTTGCCCATAACATGGATAGAGTAATTTTAACTAATATATTTAATTATTTGAATTATTAACTGTAGATTAATGAATTTTCTATTTAATTTAAAATTAAAATACTATGGTGGAATCTTCAACAAGAAATGTAACAACTACTAACTGAGTTTATTATTTAAATACCATGTTTACACTGATTGTTTTTATCACTGCATTTCTTTATACGCTTATACATTAAATATACAGGCTGTAATCGTTAAAACTAGCCATTAAGATACGAAATTTGCAATATTTATTATGACATCTTGGAATTTCATCTTGTTTTCTTTTTTTATTATTGAGTTGTCGTGTTAACAGACAGGCAGACATACCCGGAAATTGAATAATTAGAACACTTAATGAACTTCTATATGCAATTTTTTTCCACGTTCAATATTTTAAACCGTTCAGTTCAACTTGGGCTTATAATACCCCTATTAATTTTTAAACAATAATTATATAATTAAACATACTAATTATTACATCTTTCAATAAATATTATTAATGATTATTATGAGTTAATTAAAATTTAAACATTTTAATGAGTATATCGCGCGCAATTAACACAAATGCACACAACATATTAAATTTTACACATTGAACCATTAGCAAGCACATTTAAGTGTACAAATTATAATAGTTTTAATAGTTACACACAGGTATTTTTAATCTAAGTCTGCTGCTATCTGTATAAACGACGACATATTTTATTATAATGAATGCATAATAATTATAATTGATTTTAAAATTATAATTATTATTTTATAAAGCTCATTACCGCCAAATATGTTTTAATTAATATCATAATATAATAATCGTTAATTATTTAAATAACGATAATTAATAACATATATATATAAATATATATATATATATATATATATATATATATATATATATATATATATACATATATATATATATATATATTTATGTATATATATATATATATATATATATATATTCGTATTCAAAAATTAATTATTAATTAATATAGTTAGTTTTTTATTAAATTAAATTTTTTGATAATTTGAATTAAATTGTATTTATTATAAATTAATTCGTTTAATTTGAATTAATTAGATTATTTGTCACGAATTAAAAAAAAGTGTATATTCAGGTGACCATAAAAAGATGAAAGTGTAATATGACGTCACATAACATATCAAGAGGGCTATCACCCTCTTTGTCTAATCGGGAATTTCAATCATTCATATCTCGCTTATTTTTAAAGTTATTTAAAAAGTAATTTTACCCTGATATTTATCAAGTAAACATGCTTCAATTCAAGTGAAAAAAAATTTTCATGCATATTCTCTATTACCCTGTGTGAAATTTTCATGAATAACTCGAAATGTTATTTAATTGGTTCAATAAAAAATTACCCTCTTTCGAGGCAATAATTAATTGACTTAAACGTAAGTACACGTCAATATTCCATGGTTAAATTTTCCCCAAAAAACGTAATCTTTCGTTTTATATGCAAACTAAAAATCAATGTACAAACAGCAAACCTATTAACATACGTTTAAGTAAAGAAGAGATCGATACATACACGAAAAAATATATAGAAAGTAAAAAAACTTTCTAAATTCATAGTACAAAAAGTAAAACTGGAAAATATCCCTAAGGAATATTTCAATATATCGCTAAGAAGATGTTTTCTTTCAATAAGAGCTTAGTTGAAGGCAATCGTATGGGATTTTCTCGATTCATTTTACTTAATAAAAAATGAAATGGTTTTTTTTTATATATATCTTTGTTCTGTTTTTTCTATAGTTGAAAAAAAATTGTATACCATTTAAAGATATCATCGTATAATTTTTCTCTTTTTTCACACAAAAAGCTCTCCTGTTAGTGCTTTTCAACCAAAGTTATTAAAATCCTATTTAAAAGTATACAATAGTCTTAGAATTTATTTAATTCTTTTTTTATTGAAACAATTTTGCAAATTTTCAAATTAAAATAACAACTAACTGAGTTAATTGCTTACATACCCAGTATATACTGAAATTATGGAAAAAAGTTTCTACAGAAAAATTAATAACAACTGAGCTAATTGCTTACATATCCTGTATATACTGAAATTATGGAAAAAAGTTTCTGCAGAAAAGTTGTTTATTTTTAAAAGAGGAACATTTTTTGTCCATAAATTTTTGTTCTATCTCTTACGGTTTTAAAGATAGACAGTTTTGTTCATTTTGTCTAAACGTGGTCCGTATTTTCCCATTCACGAACTTGAGCTTACTTTTTAACTTTAAAACGCAAATACGAAATTTCAGGTCACTATCTCTTTTCATTCTTGAGCTATCGTGTTTACGGAAATGGACTAATTAGGTCATTTTATGAACACCTATACCAAATTTTTTTTCTACGATGAATATTTTCATCCGGTACAAAGTCGGAACTAAACTTAATATACCTTGGTACATCAGTCCAACGAGATTCGCTTCTCCCATATGTTGGCAATAGCCAGGAGCTTGCTTATCAGGTCTTCCTCAGGTTCATATATTCGGGGTGAGATACACCGAATATCCTGTATCTGCTGTAACCTAGAGGTTCGAAATCAAAGATAATGTGGCTGAAAGTTTCTTTTTCCTCGCCACACAATCTGCACATAATGGACCCGTTATGGAGTCGCATTGTATGCAGATGCTTCCGCAGGGGATAAGTGCATCGAGAGATAGCCTCCTTGTTGCACTCTGAAGCAGTACCTTCCCGTGCTCCTGCCTTGGTTTCTTTTTCCCAGAGATCACGGTGTTTAGCATTTGACCACTCGTTGATCACCTGTTTACATGTAGTCCTTGGAATTCCCAAAATAGGCTTTGGGCCTATGAAGGGTATTCCGACTCCCTTCTTTGCTAAGGTATCTGCTTTTCCTTCGAAACCACTGTCATCCGGCACCCAGATCAATTTAACATTGTTCCGTTTTGCCAGCTTCAGCAGTCCCTCCAGACAATCCTTTCCTACCCTTAAGCAAAAGAGATTTCTAGACAAGGCTTTTAGAGTAGCTTGATTGTCCGAGAGAATATATACGTTCTGGTTTATGTAGCCTCTATGTAGGTTCTCACAGACGCAAGTCAGTATGGCGTCGACTTCTGTGGCATATTTAATAATGAACTTACTGTTTTATCTTAGGTATTTTTAATTAAATAAATTTTTAAGTATTAATTCGTGTTTAAACTAATTAAATATTTTGCATCGTTTAATATATATATATATGAAAAATTTATTATTAATATATTCCAAAAAAAATTTAAATATCTAATTAAGTAGGTTTAACTTAAGTTCATATATAGAATCAAATTAAAACGTAAATGGTGTTATTAAGTTTATTAGTAGGTGTGACGACTATTCTTTTATTGTATTCTCAATAATGTATATATCGGCGAACCTTTTTTTTCTTCTAAGTGATAGTCAATTTTACTAATATACTTAAATTTTATTCGTAATCAATCAACAACCCTCAAGGGAATTTCTATGATTTTCTCATGAGATCAAAATGTGTATCAATTATATACTTCGTAAACCTTTATTTTGTAAAACTTTGTTATCAAAATCTGTGATGTTATCCATAATTAAAACCCTTTATTCCCCCCCTGAATATTTTTGGGGGTTTCTAGCCCACAATAACCAACATTTATTAAATGTTTTTCTTAAATATTCCTTATTCACTATGTGTATGGGCTGTAAACGAAGATTTAAATATGTAATCATTATGAAGCATCTGTTCGCTAAACAATGGAATTCTTGTCTAATAGGGAATATACATGAACATTTTTATATATGAGAATACAGAATATGAAAATACTGTTAATACTGTAATAATATTTAAAAACGAAATTAAAATCCGACAAATATCAAGGAAACTATAAGCTTTTAAAGATTATTATCTGTCTCTTTCTTGCAAAAATACTAAAAACGGAGTTTTACGTGTATTTTAAATGGTGAACGTGTAATATGACGTCACATAACATATCAAGAGGGCTATCAGCCTCTTTGTCTAATCGGGAATTTCAATCATTCATATCTCGCTTATTTTTAAAGTTATTTAAAAAGTAATTTTACCTTGATATTTGTCAAGTAAACATGCTTCAAGTAAAAAAAAATTTTCATGCATATTCCCTATTATTAACTGCAATGCATAATATCTAAGTTAATTTTATAGATACTAAACAAAATTCTTTCATTTAATTAATTTCACACGCTTTTATTAGCTCTAGCTAAATTAAAACTTTTAATCTTTGATATTTGGCAAGTTTAATCACATAATTATGATGTTTCCTTAAAAATTCAAAATTTCGTATCGATCATTTGAAGAATCTATCAATTTTGTAATGTAGAGCCTTATGGAAAAATCGAATTTTTTATATAAATAATATTAAAGAGAATTCTAGGATTTTTCGAAATAAATTTCGATTTTTGCCCCAATTTCCTAGGTCACAATTTTTTGTATTTTATAAATACGTATTTCGACTAAAAAGTAGTCATCATCAGTATGAATTAGCTAATTGTAATTATTCTCCGAGGAGATGTTACTTGTTGCTAATTCGGTGACGGTGCATACTGATGATGACTACTTTGTAGTCGAAATACGTATTTATAAAATACAAAAGATTGTGATCTAGGAAATTGGGGCAAAAATCGAAAGTTGTTTAGAATTTTTTATATTTAAAATTGTAACAAGTATAGTAACAACTAACTGATTTAATTGTTTGAATACCCAGTATATACTGAGTTTATGGAAATATTTTTCAAACATAAATTTCTGCTTTTGTCTAAAGTTTCACCTGTCTGAATGGTCTTTTTTAGTTGAAGTTCAAATAATTTATTTTTGAGTTTGAAGTCCTCTTCATTATCTTGGTTTCTCGAGTTCGCGAGGCGTTGAGTTTTTTTTCCCGTCGCGACTAAAGACAAAATTTTCGAGAATTCTCGAGCAGAAACCCTAATTCATACCCTTAGCCTACTTGATTTGCTCACGGTATTCGTAATATTTGATCAAAGTGTGATATATATATATATAAAAAAATGAAAAAAAATTGCAACGAATTCTGAAAAATTGAATATTTAAACACCTGGACTGAAGATCAAACTATCAAAATAATCTCTATTTTAAAGAATAATATGCAAAAATTAATTTTAGTATCGAATTTGAAACGAGAGGTCATTGTACTACAACAGATGTTTATAATATTTTTAATAAATTATCGATTTTCTATACAAAAAAAAAAACTTTAAAAAAAAATTTCAAATAAAAAAATATTACCTAAATGATTGAAGTCAATAATAAAACTATATTACTTACCATCAGGAACAATAATCAATATATTAAAATATTCTATGACACCTATGTACTATAGACCACAGAAGTTGATGTCATTTTTAGCGAATTTCCTGAAAATGTATATGTATATTTATATGTATATATATTTATGTATGTCTGTAATCGCTCTAGCGGTCACAATTTTAATCTGATTGGAATGAAATTTGGTATTTGAGGTGCTTTGGGTATTCAAAAGGTCAAGTTCCTTAATGGGTAAAGTCTGACAAGAGGAAAGGGGGGTTTAGAGAAAGAGGGAAACACAAAATTTGACATATCTCTCTTAATATTCGAAAAATTGAAAAATTTATAAGAAGTAAAGTTGTAGGAACTAAGTTTTACTGTAATTTTGTTTCTTATCATTTTTTCTGTTACACAAATATTTACAGAAATATTGACGGTTTAAGATTGAAAATAAAAATTCCTTAATATCTCTGTACACAATAGAGTTTGAACAAAAATGATAAGGTGATGAATTGTAGCAAACATGATTTTCTACAACTTTATTCCTTACGCATATTTCGATTGTTCTTGCAAATACTAATATCATATCAGGTACGACATTTCATTTTGCACGCAACGATTCTCCTGCGTAACGAATTTTTTTTTAAATTTTATACTTAATTTGTGCCTTATTAATTCGGTTTTCGAAAAAAAATTTCGAATAAAACTTTTTACTATATTTCTAATGAACAACTTTTATCCGAAGCATTTTTTCAAAAATCGAATCAATAAGGGACTAATCCACTATAAAATTTAAAAATGACATCAACTTTAGTGGTCCATAGTACGTACGAAAGTGGCTTTATATGATTACTATAGCCAACTGTGTGTAGATAAAGTATAGGATAAAAAGTGATTTTTTTTATTATTATTATTGAAAGATAAACATAGACCAAACGAAAAAAAAAATATGTACAATATTTATTTTTATGTTTGGAACCAAATGTGTTAAAATAACATCTGGACGTAGTTATTAAATTTAGAAGGGGCCTAACAAATAAATATTATATGCATTAACTATCATATATATATATTATATATGAATGAGTTGGAGAGACATCACCACCCGTCCTAGATATAGATAGATAGAAGCCACTTCAATTTACTTACTCTCCAATTCTAAATGTATACATTCAATGCAATTTAATATTTTAATAAGCAGACAATGTTTATTATTTTTAGACAACAAAATATGAAGATTTCATCTTCGTATGAGTCGAAGTTCAAGTATGAAGAATCGAGTCTTTAGTCTTGAGATATTGAAGATGGTGTAAAGCTAGAGTTCCCAGAAAAAGCTTTTTGACTGATTGTGTCTGACTGAAATACTTCGGGTCACACATACTTCTTTCTTTTTTTTTTTTATAAAACTGGGAAAATTTTTTACATCTCTTTCAAAAACAAATATCTTATAAAGTTGAACTTAAGATAATTCCAGCATGAAATCACTTTTCGACAGATTTTGCTCATTTTTTTTCACAGGCTAAAAATGATGTTTTCTAATAAATTCCGAAGTATCAGAATTTTTGACCGTTTAGAACGCGAGATAATTACGTGAGCGATACATGAATTTGTATATAAATATATGTAAGTATTGTTCTATAAATAAAAGCAAACCGTTTTTTTCCCCTGATTATACAAGTCAATGGTGGAGCTAGTAACTTATACGAATGTTATATGAGTATTTTAGATATTAAATTTTTTTTTTTTTAAAGTAAATAATAGAATTTTTTATTGTAAATAGAAAATTTGATAAAACGTGTTAATAACTATTTTTAATAAATATATTGCTAGACACCGTAGAAGTGGTTTTTAAATACTTTGTATACTTCGAATTCACTAGTCGTTCCATTAATCCTCGAATTTTACAAAATAATACAGCCAAAATTGTACAAAAGAATAGTTTTTATACGATGTTATACAATTTCTAACTATATCTCATAAACTGCTCATGAAATCGTCAAATTAACAAAATTATAGTGTTTTTTTGGGTACAATTAATCCTATTTTGTAAATTTAATACCCTTGGAAAAATAAAATTTTTAGTTGTTGATTTCAATGAAAATTATTTTGTAAAGTAAAATGAACCTAAAAAACCCAAAATTCCAAGTGGTTTGACGATTTGATTGATAGTTTCCGAGATGTTGGAATCTTTATTCGATTTCATCCACCTTTTTATACGAATTCAGGTGGTATCACGTAAACCGCTCATCAAAATAGTAAATGTAGACGGTTTTCGATTATTTTGACGGTTTGACTGATAGTAAACCAGTCGACCAGTCCAATTGGACGTGTGGTTAAGACGTGAATATTGGTATTTAGACTTTTTACATTTGAGAAAAGTCGGATAGTTCATGAGATATTGGCGATGGAAATCCCATCGGGCACACGGCTCTTCTATAATGCCGCTTACGGTTCGTTCTCGGTCCGATGGATTGTATTTATATTTTTATTCTCGATTCGACCGGAACTTGACTGTTACGGATAGTCACACATTGTTTCTTACTTGATAATATTTTATCAGAACGAGATCGGACCGAGAACGAACCGTGATCGGTATTATAGTGTGGATCCGCCCTTAGTAAAACAAATGTATATTACTGAATATCGGCTGTTTGACTTTATAATACCGTATCGGTGTGTTTTGAGGAATGATTGCAATAACTCCCTGATTTTGAAGAGAGCAGGAGTGTTAGTTTTAATTACATAAACAGACAGGCCTGTTAATACTATAGTTTCTGATTTTCCCCCTATATTAACACTATATAAAAAAATGTTATTATAAAAAATCATTATTGATATAAGCGCATATATATTTTTTTTTATAACCAAACACTTTTAAAAGGGAAAAAAAGCTTTAAAAAAAACTCGAACTTACACTATTAATATCACTTTCACCCTTTGCAACACTTACATTTTATTTTCTACAAAAAAAAAAGTTGTTTTTATATAAAAAAAAAAAGTTTTTGCAAGTTAATAAAAGTGTCTACTATAACGATAGTATTTTATATATACTAGTACTAGAAGGTGTGTAGTGGATACTACACAGTTTTAAAGGGTTCCGTAGCCAACTAGGTATCCTTGAAGTTTCACTATATCCGTCTGTATGTATTAACCGTTTTACACGTAGACTATTTTTACAAATGACATCAAAAGTCGAGCTATATAAATCTTAAAAATTGATTTTTGCCTTATTTAATCGGCTTTTGGAAAAATGTTTCGAATAGAAGTTGTTAGTATATTTAGAATAAACAACTTTTATCTGAAGCATTTTTTCAAAAAGCGCATAAATAAGGCACAAATCAATTATAAAATTTTGAATTGATAGCGCAACTTTTGACGCCGTTTAAACATGGTTCTACGTATTTATAAACATTTTAAACTAATTTTCTTCAGGATACTCACACATAAAGTGGGGATGAATTTGTTTTTTTGCGCATACTCCTTCGTAGAAATGTCGAAAGTATTGGGAGTATGTCATGAACACTTTTTCAAGTGGTCATTTTTGTTCACGTTTCATGTTATCACTGCTTACCAGCCAAACTGGTGTTTTAAATATTTGAAAAAATTCACGTTGAGTCTGTATAAAACAGACAGTCCCTACAAAATAAATGGCTCAAGGTCTTTACCTTGCAATAATCGCTTTAAAAAGATTCGTTTCAGAACCCACATGAGATATACGAAAAGACTGAGATTGTAGACTATTTATTTTTTGGCTTGAATGTACCTCATTTACAATAGTATTCTCTATTGGAATACAAACACACTATGAGATATTTTCCTACTCATTCACATTTATTTTCGTACTCACATAATCTCATAATATAAATTCTTGTTGTTACTATCATAAAAAAATTATTTCATTATCATATCCACTGAAAATATCTTAACCTCCATGTACATATTTTATTATTAGCTCAATACACGTTGCGGCTGCGCCTGTGAAAATTGTCTAAAGACCTTATAACTGAGTAACGTAATATATTTCCCCGTCCAGCACTGATTTTCCTGGAACGCAGTTATACGTATTCATTTGTTTATTTATAAAATATAGGCTTAATATCAATTGTCATGTGTCTAATTTAAAAATACTAAACTTCCGAACAAACGCTTAAACCATGTTTCATCCCCTTGAGAGGGTCGAAGTGTAGCCCGTCCAGGGCAGCCGCTACAATCTATATATCTATCCTCTTGAGGGACCATTTTAAGAAAAGCTCAGACGTATTTTATAACTTTTTATATTTTATGTAATTAATTATTTTTAGTTAAAAATTCGAACATAATATTTATCAATCGCAACGCAACTAACAACCTTAAACCATAACCTGTACTACGAACTCTACACTGCACACTGTGGTACGACACACCCGCTTGATCGATTTCTTTTATTCAACACTGAACAAATTTATTTAAAATACGAATATAATAAATTCTGCTTATTATTACAATATAAACAATTGTGTACCATATTTTATATTTGTTTATAGTCAAACTTATTATTTTTTTTATCAAAAATTTTCTTTGGCGGAAATTATAGGGTGGAAGAAACGTATAATTTACTACTAATATTATATTTTCTTTAAGATTAAATTTTTTCGTATTTGTCAAAACTTTGAGATTATATATTAACGGGGAAAAATTTATCGAATACAGTTTTGATCGAATACAGTTATTTAGATACTAAAAATTTTATTGAAATTGAAATCAACAGCGTCACCTTGCTCAATTATGATAAAGAATCTACCATAAAGGTTGATATGCCCACAAACTTTAAATTACTGAGGTTGTCGAATTCATCTTGGATTAATGTTTATTAAGATTTCTTGTTTTCTTCTTAAAATATGAAACACATAAAATTCTTACATAAACAATATAAAAACACGTTTTCTTGTACCTTGGGGGGGGGGGGGCAACTTTAGGTCATATCTCGAAAACCACCTTTTTTGTCAAACTTTCACGACACCACTGGATTATACCAAAAAAAGTGGCTTTAGAATGTTAAAATTATTTCATCTAGCTTTACAAGCAACTGAGATATTCACAATTGTTTAAAAGTCCAAAAATCGAACTTTTGCTTATAGCTCGAAAACAAAACATGCTAGCAAATTTTTGTTAACACCAATGAATTAGTCTCAAAAAAAGAGATCGAGACTATTCCATCCATTTTTTTTCTATCTCTTATAGTTACCGAGTTACCCCATAAAGCCATCGAAATTGGCTCACTCTGTACATTGAGTCAGAAATAATGCAGTAGTCAATTGACTATGATGGCGTCATTCGTTCTTTTGCACAGAAGAAAGTCATCATCGTATGATTCAATAAATTTTATAGAATAACGTAACTATGATGACATAGACTGCATTATTCTGATGTTTATTAAAGTATTTATAGTCGATTAAAAATTATATATTCTGTACTAGTGCATTCAATTCGCTAAATTTCCGAATGCCAATTGCTTAGGGGTCCTGGATCTTTAAGTCCGGGCCTGACAACAGCATGACGGAACATTAAAACTTGGCACACTAGTTGCATAAATTATTATGATATAACTTTATTTAACCTAAACAAAGGACTACAAATTGCACCGATAAATAAAGTTCATTGTGTTAAATCCATCACCTTTTCCACCCTCTCTAACAATAAACACCATATCTGATGTATAAATATATGAAAAATTTTACATAAATGAAAATGCTGATTCAAATAATTATTATTGAATGGCTTTTCCTTACATTTTGAACAACAAATATTTATTGAAAAAATTTTCTGAAGACAATGGCACATACATTCATTAAACCGAGAACAATATATAGATATATTTAATATGAAATAAACAAGGATGGAATGGCGCAAATAATAATAATAATAATACTTTTAAAGAATAATATTTTCACAATAGTTTTTATCAACCATTATTTTTTATTATTTAACATTACGTACACTGAACTGCTATCATCATAACGTGTAATTAATACTCGTTGGCTATCCACCAAGTTACACGTATAGAAAAACACACGAACTCAAAAAAATTGGAACCAATCTAGAATCATTTTGAAATCATGAGAGTAAACTTTTGTTCAAATACTTTATGGAAAAATATAATTTTATTTATTTGATTTTAAATTAATCAATCAATACGTTTGTAAGGTCGATAAATATCTTTCTAAAAATGTGTTCACATATCAAATAGTGGCCATTTTTTTCTAAACAGTCGTTATTTTAAACGTTACTGTTTATGATTTCAGCATAAAATATTTTTCCAAAATTTTCGGTGACCTTGACAAAAAAAAAACCAGTTCCGGCAGTTCAACTCAAAAACGAAAAGAGATAGCCAGCTGAAATTTCGTATGTGTGTTATACGAGCTAAGAAGTAAGGTCAAGTTCGTGAACGTCCAAAATCGGACCATGTTTTGGCAAAGTAGACAAAACGGTTTATCTTTGAAGCCGTAAGAGATAGAACAAAAATTTTAAGAAAAAAAAAGTTCTTTTTTTAAAAATAAACAACTTTTGTTTGAAACTTTTGTTCATAAATTCATTATATACCGGTTGGTTAAGCAATTAACTCAGTTGTTATTTTCACTTTTTTTATATTATTTTATTATTATTATATTAAAACTGGTCCTTAATGTCCTGGATGTGATATTAATGTCAACATGAGCTTTGCAAGAATCTTTGTGGCGATCGTGCAGGGTTAGGAGTAGTAAAAAATACAATGTTATCGATATATTTGTAACACACACACACTGGACACACTGTATATATTAAATTAGTTCCCTTATTTAATTTCAGTAGATTTTGCCACAATATATAGAACACTTCTTAGTACGGCGGCCCGAAAATACACAAACCAGACCAACTCGGGGTATGACCGATGAAGTGAGAGATTGTAGTACTCGGTTGGAATAGTTAAATCATCGAACATAATATAATAAAACCGTATTTGCCTATTAATAAATACGTTATGGTAAAAATGGTTGGTTTTAAGGATATTGTAAGAATGGATGCTCTTTTTTCCATCTTGAAGATAATTTTAATTATCATTTTTCATCATAATGGACAAGTTCCGCTAAAAAGGTGAGGATTTGACGGGGGGGGGGGGTGATACCGTCTAATATTTACTGTCTGAAAGACTCTGTTGAAAACTTAAAGTAGATATTGGACTTCAATATCTATACACATGCCAAATTTGCCTTTTATTAATTATTATTATTAGCTTAGATTTCAGCTCGAATACACTAGGATATCTTGGTATATTCCTACAATCGACAAGCATTAAAAGTATCTTTGTCATATCACATATCTATAAAAACTGCAGGTTTCGTTCAATTTTTTTTTTTTGGATTGTTCATTTTTTTTTATCTCGAGTATATGGTCCATATCAAAAGAACTTTTGAAAGAGGGTATATTTATTTGTCTGCTTACCTAATAACCATATTTTCAAAAGGCGGTAAGACGGTAAGGTAGGAGCTATAAGTAAAAGTATTTTATTTCACATGTGTTTAAAACAATGTAATATAAAACTCGACTATGTTTATATAAAATTTTCAAATTTATTGGAAAACTTTTATACACAAGTAAAGTGTAAAATGGTAACAACATAATTATTGTCTTCTAAATTATGATTATTATTATACGTATTTATACTTTTGGAGAAGTAAGTGCAAGGATATAAATTTTTATGAAAATTATTACTGTAATTTTATATTCTGTTTGGAAATGTTTTGTAATAATCATATGTTTTCATATACAATATTGTGTGACATTATTAGAATAGTTTTTAAGTACCAGAAATATATGCCTTCAAGGTTTTATTGTTTCATTCTTCGGGCATTTCAAGTCAAAATAAAGACATGACAACCAAGTGAAAATAACAACTAACTGAAAATTGCTGTTAATTGCTTAAATATCCGGTATACTCGTATACTGAATTTATGAAAAAAAGTTTCAAACAAAAGTTGTTTATTTTTACAAAAGGAACATTTTTTGGCCTTCATAGTTTGGAAGTCTTGCCCATTTTACTCATACATGGTCCGATTTTGCTCATAGAAAATTTCAACTCGCTATCTCTGGAAATGGACTAATTAGGTTATTTTATGAACACCTGTATCAAAATTTTTTTCTGCAATAAATATTTTCAACCGATACAAAATCGGGACTAAAGTTAATATACCCTGGTAAATATTATATACCGGGTATAAAAAGAAGAAAGACGCAGTTCGGGCCCGCCTCGTAAATTGTTCGTGAAAACGTCATACACATGACCCGTAGAAATTTTGACTGTCGCTGGCCGATGTATGCCCGATGGGCCATCTAAATAATCGCTTTACGCCGTTTCTCATTTTCTCTAGGCGCTGCCGTAGCTCTCGTATTCGTTCGATACTGGACTTTTTAGGCTCGCTGGCATCCATTTCGAGCATATTTACAAGTCTTATGAGACAAAATCTTCAATTTTTTGTAATTTTCATTTCCAAACCTTTTAATTTGCACTTATATTCCATTTTGTGAATTTGTGAACATTTTTTTTGTCTCACTTATTCATCGAGTAATACTTCACAAGCTCTTGACAATGTCATCAGAATTAATGTCCTATTTAAACGCGTTTTTACGGTCCACCGATTTATATCATTACATAAAGCAAATTGATAACCATTCACGCACATACGCCTACACTGGTACGATGACATCAAGGGCATAACACATATAGCGTGAAAGATACGTTAAGTCATGATCGATCGATCTTTTGTGGGCTAAATCATTGTTCGTTCTAAAAATACTAAAACCCCGTTTGTTCGAAACATTTATTCGAAAACCAAATCAATTGGACAAAAAGCAACTGTAAACTTTTGCAAAAGGAACGGTACTTTTGTAGTTGAGAGTACAGGAATCTATGTTTTATTTTTTACTTTCTCATTATTTAAGTAGAAAATACTGACTGCTATGAAATATGATACTATTATGTAAATCGTACTACGATGTACTATATAGCTGTCTTTTAAAAACTGAGCAGGAAATTATTGGTAATTTGAAATAATGAACCTTTGTGTAATCATGCAGCGTTTTTTAATACAGAAATGTTCAACATAAATCATTGTTTGTAATATTTTAAAAACGAATGATTTTTATTTTTACAGCGAGTTTTTAATATATTGAAGGAGGAATCAGGTCTTTTATGGTCTAATTAAGGACTAAACGACCGGCATATTCAAATGTATCTTAACACATTTGGTTCAAGCAATAAAAACTATACTCTTATCTCTTATCGCCAAAATTGAAGTAAAACAAATTTGGGCTAAAAATGGTTTTGGATATGGTTGGTGAACTCCAGAAAAACTACCGGAAGTTCAAAATTCCAAACCGTTCTAAAATTATAGCTATTTTCTGACCGTTCCGAAGTTATAGCCAGCTCAGATCTGTAATATAGTTTATAATTTCTATAGAAATGCCTACATGAACAAAATTTTGGAAATAAATTATTTGTCAAAAAGTTTAAAATACCAAAAATCGGACATTTCATACAGTTAAAATTTAAAAAAAAAAATTATTTAACATAAATAAAAACACACATATAGGATTACTCTTTCGGTTGCACACAATAAACAGCCATGCTTTTTAAGTCCCGCCCTCAGGAAGTTGAAATTGATATGCATGGCTCTATCCACAATCCCTAAATTATATCTCCCAAATGGTAAAAGACAGAACACAAATTTTAATTGCAAAGTTTCTTACAAGCATACTAGCTGCCCGAGCATGGATTTCACGCTGAAATTGTGCCTAAACTATTTTTTGTATGAACAAATATTTCATACAAAAGTTGTTTGTTTTTATTAGTTTTTTTAGATTTTCTCCAAGAACACCGTTTAGAAGTTTAGAACGTTTTAAGCGTTGCTCAATAAACGGACTATCGAACTGGTAGTTTCTAAGATATATATTCAAAAACCGAATCGAATTCGGTACAAATTGATTGCAATATAATTTTATATTAATATGTAAGATAAAATAGAATCCCTGCATTAAAGAGATTTCCTCCTGCAATATTTCACAAACTTTCTGTAAAAAAATCTAAATTTAAAAATGAAATAACATCTAAATAATATTTAAAAGAATACAATATTATTGTAACTAAACTCTTAAAAACTTCTATTTATAAATGAAAACTTGATGAAAACCACAAGAATGAAATCTAATAATAAAATTAAAAGAAAATAACACAAATGTGTTATATTTATTTTTAAAAAAAAGTGGGTGCAGTTTGTTGAATTATAATGTTTTTTTGAACTTAAATAATATAATAAATTGTAAAATAACTACTTATTACAATCATAAATATAATCTGTTCACATTTTTATATTCATTTTCGAGTTATTCGTTTTCTCTGTTCTGTTTGAATTAACTGGTCCACCTACAGTCGAAATTCACAGACTTGTTGCACCATTTCTGAAATAAAAATTAAAATGCATACACATACAATCACACACACACACACACTAACTTCGTTATAATTGGTTGTAAATCATTTTTAAAACGTACTTCAAACAAACAAAAAAATAACACAAATATTTTTGAATAACATTTCTTAGGACTTAGAGTGTACACTGTGTGTCTGTCAGCATCATGTGACTTCCGTTAATTATCTTTTAATTAGTAAAATTTAACTAAAGCATAAATGTTTTAATTATTAATTTGATTATGGACAAATTAATTATTAATTTGATTATGGCTTTAATATTTGCATAAATAGTTAATAAAATTTGTTACAATAATAACAAAATTTATTGTTATTTATAATAATCAATTTATTAAAATCGAAATATTAAATAAAGTTTATTAATATAAAATCGAAATTCACTATTCAATAAATTCTATTATTTTTCATTCAATCGTAG
This sequence comes from Nineta flava, assembly GCA_963920215.1. NCBI lineage: Eukaryota > Metazoa > Arthropoda > Insecta > Neuroptera > Chrysopidae > Nineta > Nineta flava. The sequence continues at coordinate 120,015,851 of OY986041.1, forward strand.
AATTTCTCCAAAAAAATTGCCCTTTAACGAGAGAACAAAACACCTTTAAGAAAAAGTTTTCCTACAAAAGATACTATTTTTTTCCGTAAAATATTCAATAAAAAATTTGGGTTTCCATTTAAAATTTCATAGTAAGACCCTGCTTCGCCCTTATGGGTCCATCGGACCCGAAATCTCATTAGCGCATTCGATTCCTCGGGAAAAGTTAGTTAATTAGGGGTTACCGTTTCAAAATTTTTAGTTAAAACCACCTTAAACGATTTATTATGCCTTGTCCAAACTTTTTGGACACCCGATATATGTTAACCAATAGCTGCCTTAATTTGTTGTTTTTTGCTTTTGCTATAAAAATGAATCCAATTATAACGGTTAGTTATGATGGAAGTTATATGTTATTTCAAATACTCTTGTTGAATATGAACAGGTATTTGTGATTATTTTTGAATAATAATTTATTCATATTTCACGCCCGATTTAAAATACTCCAGTTACGTAATAAAATACAATTGTTTTTGTTTTTTTGGGCGGTGTTTTACGATATTCGCATTAGTTCTCATCTCCTTTTTTTAAACATTTTTAAACACTTGATAGTGGAACTATTAAACCGCGTATAATTGCATACCTAATTTATTTGTATCATGACTGATACCATGATACAAATAAATTAGGTATGTCATTACTTGCACTTTTGAATTTACTATTAAATAAAGTTAATAAAAACAAACATATCGCATCGATTAGCTAGGAGAGACTTCTATACAAGTCAATACACACATTAACATACCTTGTGTATTTACATCTTGATATCAGTATAAAATTTGCCAAGTGAGAAAAAATTTCAATTTCAAATTAATTTACTTGTTAAAATTGACTATTTTTGGATTATTGTTAAACTTGTTTTTTTTTTCTTGGCAATAATTTAGATTTACTTCAAAATTTTATTACCCATAAACGAATTTAAAAAAAATTCTAAATTACGCCCAAGCAATTTTGAAATCAATCTGGTAGTGAGTGAGTGACACCAAAACAAACCCAGGTGGTACATTTTAAGAAACGGCTGCCGTGAAAGAATAATGGCTTATTTTAAAACATATATAATGTTAAATATTTCACAAGACCTCTATATACAAGTTAATAAAATAGAACTTTACGTGTGTTAAATTATCTTACTCTGTTAATATTAAGAATGATATACCAAATTGGGTAACCTCGAAGCCTCGCATTATGTGTTAGAATCAAATTGAAATGTATTGAACCTTATATGCGTTTAAGGGAAAAATATTTTAAAGTGGAAGGGCAACTTATTTTAATCATATTTATAAAATGTCCCTTACTTGTAAACAAATATCAGATAATAACAGCAATATTTCACGGCCATTCAATAAAAAAAAAACAAAATATTTATTATTAAAAATAAATTTATTTCGGCATTTTTCTCTGTATTAAAAGGACAAATAATTTTTTATCATGTACTTACAATGTCCTTTCTTATTTTCCATTAGGAATTTGTATATATTGCTACGCCTACTATAATAAAATAATATTTAGGTATAGAGTAATATCATATATTCATCTTTATTTATTAATATTAAGTAAATTGAGATCAGTGACACTATTTGAGAATCCTAGTTGTCGTACTATATATAACACCGCGATACACTTGTTGATTATCACTGATCATATTCCACACCTCTAACTAGAATGATAAATGGACTTGAAAATGATAAAGTGGGAGAAACATTCATATGTTTTCTTTCCTTTATTTTGAAAATAGACTGATCCACTCAAGCTGTGACAATTTTCGAGGATTCAATAAAAATGAACACAGTTTTAGATACAAAACCGATATCATTTTTTATTGGCGAAATTTAGTTTACGATACTTTTATAGCTAAACTATTAAAAATAAATGAAAAACGTACATGACTTTATTTATCCATAATTTTATGACCTGAAACTTTTGTCTGAAACTATTTTCTACATCTTGTGTTCTTTTTTAAGTATCAGTGCAAAACGCTTTTTTATTTTTGTAGGGTTTTATTAAAGTGGAACATTTTATGGCAGGGAGAAAAGTTAACAAATCTGTTAAATTATTTGTCCTTTTTATATTTAATGTATTTAGTTCCTGTTATTATATTATAGAAGGTGTGTCTTTTATATTTTGATAGTACTGTTCAAGCAAGCATTCTTGAGCTTTTTTTAAATCTTATCCGAGATATCAACCACCCCCTCCCTTCCCCCATAAAATACATCAAAGTTTTATCATACGTTATTTCTTACTATAAGTATTTTGTATGCAAATTAGTAGAGACTTATTTATATACACTACGTCTTACAAAGAGATGTCATTGAATACAGTTTTCACTGTAACTAGTGGTTTATTCGTAATGGTTTGGCTATATATAGAGGTAATAATAGAAAATTCAATAATAAAAATCTATATTGAACCATATGTTTGTTACAATTTAAACATGTAAAACAACATTTTAGTTGAAAAAACAAATAAATAAACAAAATTCGTTGGTGGTCTGAAACAGTGACTGACTGACTGTTGGTATATTGCCACTGCCTGTGACTGTGTGTAACGATTAAGGTGACAAATACATAATATTAACCAATTTAAGTAATAAAAAATAACGGTGTAATTAGAATATGAATCTTATACAATATTATATTTCAAGTATATAAATATTGCAGCTTAAGAAAACTGGAAATTGAAATTTGCATATTTATTTTTATGTGAACAATTATTAAATTGTATAAATCAAGTTAATTTTAAGTAATTTGTATTCATAAACTACCGAGACAAAAAACGAAAGAAAACGGAAAGGCTTCTGGAATTTAAATATCTAGTTACAGCTGTTGCAGATCTTTTTAGTTTATTTTCTCAGACAAAGTTGGATATCCTGGTTTAAAATGTCAATCATTTTATATAATTTCAGTTTTAATTTACGGTAGAATTCCAATTATCGGGGTTAATTGAAAACGGATCCGTTTCGGATTATCAAATATTCGTATCGTTGAATAAATCATGAGAAAAGCTCATTTATTTTAAAATAAAAGCTAAATTTATGTACACTCCCGTTCAATAAAATTGAACCAACCTGAAATGTTATTTTTCCGAAAGCTCCTCACTTTTGTAACTCTCTGTATATTATTTATTTATAAACAAATATAAGTAGTATATTTTTTAAATGTGAAAAAAGAAATGGAAGTTTTATATTTTTTATTTATGTAAACAAGTCAGTGATAGAGTAAAAATATGTAATTGTAATACACGTTACGTGTTATATCTCCCTTTTACGCATAAAATTTAAATAAAATGTTGTATCTGTCAAAAATATTTACTACAAGAATAATCAAAATTGTGAGAGACTGATTCGGTTCATGTCGGTTCAATTTTATTGAACGGGAGTGTATATTGATAAAAGAATAAAGATTAGTCGATTGTCCTCGTTAAAAGTTTTCGCTAATAATCGGCCCTGAAGGAGGCTTCTCAATGTTGGTGCAAAAACCACATAAATACAGTTTTTTTGCTTATTGCTATCCGAATAACTGACAACTCAGATATTTCGGATAATTGGACTTCTATTGTAGATATATGGATATTAAGTAAATTTCTTATAAATTTGGAAACAATAGTGAAGAGAAAATTGCATAACTTCTGGTCAGTATTAATTCAAACAGGCAATATTTGTATCTTAGTCAAATATTTAGCGACAGAATATCCTTTAAAAAAATATGAAGAAAAAAAACAGTTATAATGAAATCAGTCGGATAATGAAATCCACAGGGTGCTTTTCCTCGTTAAAAGTTTTCGCTAATAATCGGCCCTGAAAGAGGGACTGTTTTGGTGACTCTAGATTTTTGGACTGTTTTGATGACTCAAGATCGATACAGGCATGTTTATAAAAAATAGCCTATCCCATAAGTTACATCGGTTTGTGAATTTTGACAACGTTGTCTATAATTATATACTACAAATCGCTCATGATACTCTCAGAATCCCTTGTGTTAAGCTTTTTTTTTTATACCCTTCAAGAAAATTATTGAAAAAAAAATACAGACGAATTGAGAACCATCCTCCTTTTTGAAGTCGGGTTAAAAATATGAACAAACCAAAGTTTTGAAATGCAATACATGATCTGAAATAAGCGCCCGAAAAATAATTTTAATATTCTTGATGATGAAGTGTACGACTTGCTTGCTTGGTTGGTTGAATGAAATAATAAACACTTCTCTCATGCTTTGATATTAATTCTCGTATAGGTGGTATATGTTTAATATAATAAACTACACCTATGACTTCTCTGACAATTTTAATATAAAAATCTGTTTACTGAAATACTCCAATGACCTGCATATTTATATAACATCGACACGAAATGTTTTTCCCGAGAGAAAAATACGTATTTACTTATAATTTAAAAATAACACAAAGGATAGAAAATATTTTCATACAAAACTTGTAGATTATCAAATTATGAATAAATAGAAGAAAAAAAAATTTATCATCATTTTCTTCCTCTATTTTCAAAAAGTTCGTTTCTTTGCTGAAAATTAAATTATATGCCTAAAGTATTGCAAATTTTTCAGATTTATTCCAAGTGTTGGCCGATCCTAGATGCAAATTAGTGTTAGATCGCAGTCAGAATCTTATAGAACTTGAACTTTTGAGCAACAATTAAAAGTCATCATCAGGCAGCACTACAGCGTGGTGTGGACCCTGGTCTCCTGACTATGCTTCTTCACTCAGCCTCTCAACTTGGCTTTGCTACTCTAACCTTTCAATCTCATTACCCTTAGGTCCTAAGTGACACAGTCAATCCATCGCAGATACGATCTTTCTCTTCTCGTAGTAGCGTAGATTTTGGCATTAGACCTTACCTCTTAATTTTTTTAACTTTTATGAATCCATGAACGATGTCTTCATGGTTGAGGATGTTGTCCATTTCCATGTTTGTTCTTATTGTTCCTCGTTCATATCCATATATCATCAGGGGAATAGATGATTTTCCATTCGAATTTTCGCAAGAGATCCTGTTCGTACTCGGTCAGGCTCCAACTTTCACCTCCGTTAGTTACTAAGAGTCTGACCTAAGTTCAGTATAGCGTCATCTTGGTTGCTCTCCTGACAAGCTTGCTTTTGAACTGACTTATGGTTCCGTAAGAAGGCTCGATTTTCTGCCAAACTCGATAATTCACGTGGGTTTTTCATCGTTTTCTACTGTATTGCCAAGGTACTTGAACTGAGCGACTCCTTCGAAGGTATGCCGGTCTATAATGAGGTTGTTGGGGCGTCTTTTCGAATAACCTAAAAATGAATGGAAATTAGTTACATACATGTAAATCGAACCTTAACAAGTTTAATCGAATTCAAAAACATGAAAGTGGAATTGTTTACGTAATTTCTCATATTTTCAAGTAATCATATGATGGTAACGAAAACTATTTTGTGCTTTTAATAAAGCGTGTACATTTGAGGGTGTACGAATATTATTAATAATAAAATATACACATCTCTCGACTACCACTTACTTCTCTGTATGGAATGAAAAAGTAATAAGACAAACATATTAAAATAATAAGAATATACATACATAGACATATACACTACCCTGCAAAAAAAGTGAACCAATTGAAACACTCTAAGTGGTACTGAATGTAATATTTTAAAATATATTCAGTATGATATTTATTTATGCTTAGAATGTGAGACTTACTGGTTCACCAGTCTAAGTGGCCGAGCGGTCTAAGGCGTTATGTCTGCGCAGTATGCATACTTGGAAACTGAGAGGTTATGGGTTCGAATCTCGACATCGGCAGTTTGTCAAGTATTAAGAAAAAAAAATGGGGCGGTTAATTTACTAAACTGTTGGCGTATGGACAAAACGAAGTAACCAGCTATGCTTGAGAAGGTTTTCTGCAGTTTCCTTCACGAACTCTAGAGGAATATCGGCATAGTTCTTATCATAGTCGCATATTTTACCAATTCCTAGTCTATACACAAAAATTTATTCCACTCCACTCACATCCTCATATCTTTAGGCATCACAATGCACCTTATGGTCGAAGTGTTGCCAGTCTAGAGCAGCCTCTACAATCTATCTATCTATCTACTGGTTCAAATATATTGTATTTGAGTATACACACGTTAATAATATTGGTAATAATTCCTTGTTTTACCCTTCTTGAAATTTAATCATGAATGTAATTTTAAAAGAAATTTCAGAGTTGTAATTTTAGGTGTGTCGAGACCCCCAACAAAATAATTTCTATAGTTATAATAATATTGCACGTCTTAATTTTATATCACTTCGCCTAAGGGTGTATACAAAGTTTTTTCGACTATCATAAAAAGATTATTCCTAATTCAAATTTTGTCAATTTAATATTAATAGTCCAAGAAGTTTGTTTCGTCATAGAAAACGCTCAAACGCTTTTAGGTAAATTAGTAAAGAGATTTGCATTGACAAATAACAATATTTCCTGTTCTGCAGTGCGAAAAAAGCGCATTAATTAAAATAGCGACATTGTGTAGGATTTTAGACAATATCTCATAAACCACTTACCAAATCATCGAATAAACATGATTTTCATGTTTTTTTGGGTCTAATTTTCATTATATAGTGAATTTTATTCAAATCGAGAACAAAAAATATTTTTCGATTTTCTGCGATTTTTTCAAGGTTAGAAAAAATCGAAAAAAACACATAAAATTTTTAGTCATCTATTTATATGAAAAGTAGTTTATAAGGTAAACTGGACCCAAAAAACACAAAAATCTAGTTGATTTTACGATTTGACGAATAGTTTCTGAGATATGCCCTCTTTTTATGGTTTTATGTCCCTTTTTATAGATTTCAGACTATATCTCGTAAACTACTTACCAAATCGTCGAATAAACATGATTTTCATGATTTTTGGGTCCAATTTTCATTATATAGTGAATTTCATTCAAATCGAGAACAAAAAATATTTTTCGATTTTCTGCGATTTTTTCAAGGTACACCCCTTAGAAAAAATCGAAAAAAACACATAAAATTTTTTGTCATTGATTTATATGAAAATTAGTTTATAAGATAAATTGGACCCAAAAATCTCGTTGATTTTACGATTTAACATATAGTTTCTGAGATATGCCTTCTTTATATTTTTTTATGTCCCTTTTTATAAGGTTTCAGACTGTATTTCGTAAACCACTTACCAAATCGCCGAATAAACATGATTTTCATGTTTTTTGGGTCTAATTTTCAATATTTAGTGAATTTCATCATTTCATAAACTATGCAGAAATTATGCCCTCTTTATATGGTTTTATGTTTCTTTTTATACAATTTTAGAAACCCTTCGGTAAATAAACATCCTACTTTCGGATAGTTAACTTGCAATGGACTAATATTTTATACTAAACAAAACTTTATAAAATAATAACTTTAATGACATTATTTTTTACATTGGATATCTCTTGTAAATATCAAATTGGTCACAATTTACCATTTTTTAATCAGATTTTGATGTAATCCTACCAATAGGGAATATGCATGAAAATTTTTTTTCACATTTATTTTCAGAATATGAAAATACTGTTAATACTGTAATAATATTTAAAAACGGAATTAAAATCCGACAAATATCAAGGAAGCTATAAGCTTTTAAAGATTATTATCTGTCTCTTTCTTGAAAAAATTCTAAAAACGGAGTTTTACATGTATTTTAAATGGTGAAAGTGTAATATGACGTCACATAACATATCAAGAGAGCTATCACCCTCTTTGTATAATCGGGAATTTCAATCATTCATATCTCGCTTATTTTTAAAGTTATTTAAAAAGTAATTTTAGCTTGATATTTGTCACGTAAACATGCTTCAATTCAAGTGAAAAAAAATTTTCATGCATATTCCCTATTGTTCGAATTATCGTCGTCAAATCAACTATAATAATATTTCAATCACATTGAACAAACAAACTTAAACGTTTAAAAACATTTATATTACGATATAAAAAATATAAAAAAACAAAAAACGACACTAATATACTGAATAGCTGTAAGTGTATATATATTTCTATTATATACATCTTTTTAACACTTATAAAGTATAATACTGTTAAGAAGATTATGCAAATTATGTACTTATTCAAGACTTAATTAAAGCAGACATTCATGATAATATATTATGTTAGAATATACACTTATGTTCATCAAAAATTGATACTAATAGTGTCATAGAAAGTGTAATGATAAGATTCACAGTTGTGTTTCCTTATAAGAGAGTAAATTTGTAAAAAGAGTAGCCAGCGATGGAGAATATAACTCTTGAAATATGTGAAAATTATTTCAGCAACCTAAATGTTTAGTATATGTTATTTTCTTACAAAATATTTAGTAATTATTCCGACAGGAAATGTTTTAAATATAGTTTAAAACAAGTGTAAATAACAATTGACTGACTTAATTGCTTAGATACCTGGTATATACTGATGAGTTGATGAAAACAAAAGTTGTTTATGTTTAAAAAAGGATTATTTTTGTCATTTTTTGCTATCTATTACATTACGGTTTAAAAGATGAATATTTTTGCTCATTTTGGTCAAACCTGGTCCGATTTTGCTCATTCACGAACTTGAAGTTACTTTTTAGCTCTAAAACACACAAACTTAATTTCAAGTCACTATCTATTTTCGCTTTTGAGTCCGTTCGTGTACACAGACGAACGGACATGCGGATATGGGCTAATTAGGTCATTTTTAATAGGTCAACGAATTGCAATAGAGTTTTTATCTTCTTTACTAAGAATGTCATCACTATTACGGTTTTGTTTTGTATGACAAAGCCCGAAATAACCCGAACGCACCATCGCATCGTTTGCTTCACATACATGTCAAACGTACCATATGCGTATTATATTTTTGGCAAAAATAATCCACAAACTGTATAATCCGTACCAAGATAATCACAATTAATAATATTTTAGACGCAATTCACACCGCTTTGGCAGTAATACAATACTACAGGGCTATGAATGTTGCCATTTCGAATCCTGTGGTTTTTATTGGAAAAAGTTAAAGCTCTTAATCACAAATCATTTTTAGATTAGTTCAATTTTTTATAAAATCTGAATATACACAAACCCTCATAATACTTATAGTAGTACAGTTACACGTAAATATTATTTTAGATACATGATTATTAAAACAAAAGAAGAACAGGAGACTCTAGCTGGTATGAACTAACTAACTAACGACAGACAGAGTATAGTATACTATGACACAAAACTTAAATATTCATTTCCTTGTTTTATTATGATCATATCTCTCTTACCTGTCACATATTATATTAACCTTAACCTTTAAAATGTAAATATTATTTTACTTTGTGTTTATAAATGTAACTTAGTATATATAGTAAGAATATTTATTATTAAGGATGTACCAGCATAGTGTACACATACATACAAATATTATCGGAACACAGATACTTACACATACTATCAAATATTTCCGGTACGGTGATCTGGCAACATTGTTCTGTGTATATACCTATTTATTATTATTGCATATGTCAACAGCATATATTCCCACTCTTTACTTGATACAACTTGAGAGAGATTGGCGCACAACGTCGTCAGATCACTGTTTACCATAAACAGAATGATTGGACAAAAATAATATTTTAAATAATTATATTTCGAAAACAAAACGGTAACACACGATTTTTTTTTTAATTTATATAAGAAATATTAAGGAATCCTCTCCTAGTTTGTTTTTTTTAAATTCTGTCGATTATTTTTTCTAATACAACAGATAATAGTTGGGTGGGCATGAAGTTTTACATGCTTCTAATGAGAGAGAGTGAGAGAGAATGATAACTTTGATATTAATTATCTCGCGTTGTAAACGGTTAAAAATTCTGAAACTTCGGGATCTATTAGAAAATGTTATTTTTAGTTTGTAAAAAAAAAATGAGCAAAATCTGTTGAAAAGTGATAGTATGCTGGTACATCCTTCAATTCCCAAAAATACTGCTTGCTTGCCATGCTTCCCCTATGATAAAGTATCATTATTATCGTATGGACATTTTAGTGACAAGTGTCATCTCTATATATATATATTTGTTATTTTTATTTTCTGAGAATTGTTATTAAAATGCCCGCATCACGTTATTAACATATTGGTGTCATTATAATTGATGATTTTGTGTTTTGTTTAAACAAAAATTATCATACATTGTTGCTGTTCTGTTGGAAAAGAAGTGATACGATACTTTGATTAAAGTTATATTTGGCTTAGAATTTAAAAATTTCATGAATCCATAAAATTTGTTGCAGTGGAAAGTCATTTCAATGGAGGAAGATTTATATATAAAAAACCAAATTAGATATCTTTTTGAACTGAACGCTCAATTACCATCACGCTCAGCAGTGAAACATTCTGAGCGTGAAGAAATAAATATATTAACGTGTAGCATAAATATTAAAAGCCTTACTTTTAACTTGCAGAACTATATCTTATGATATTATATTATCAAATGATAATTAATGAGAACTCTAGGTTTTTGAAATAAAATATCAAATTCACCCCAATACCTTGATCAGTTTTTGTATTATAAATACGTATTTCGACTACATAGTAGTCATCATCAGTATAAATTAGTCATTAGGTGAAACTGTCACCAAATTAGCAACGAATAACATATCCTGAGACAATATAAGAGTATTTTTAATGATAGTAACAAGAGTAATTTCAATAAAACTTATTATATTTTAATTTATTTTGTTTAATTTTTATTTATTTTTATTTTTGCCTATTGATCTCTATTTTCTATCTATTTCTAATTGTCAAAGAGTAAATTACGACTAGCTAATTTATACTGATGATGACTACTTTGTAGTCGAAGTACATATTTATAATACAAAAACTGTTCTAGGTATTGGGACGAATTCGAAATTTTATATATATTATGAGTTCCATTTGAACTCATAGTTAACTGCTTTACCGCTTCTGGGAACGATTGGGCCTCAACCTACACTGGGAACATTCTCTTTCATTTTCTATTTTTAAAATGTAATACTACACCCATTTTCAGAAATATATTCGATCGTTCTTTTTAAACTTCACGATTAATCCCCCACCCACACTATGTGCTTCCAATGCGACTTCGCGACTTCTGCAAAATAGGTTCTTGCTTTGACGATATCATTGGAAACTTATGAGAAAAAATCACGGCTATATTCGATAAGTTCAATTTTATGTAGCCAGCTCTCGGTCTAATAACCATTTGTGTCACAAATGATTCATGTTTTTTCATATTTCTATAAGATTTTTTGTCGTCATAGAATATGTCAAATTTCTTAACATAAATCTCTGTCGATACATTTAAGAGCTAGCTAATTAGTTAATAAATTATTTTTTCTAATTGAAATGTGTTTTTTATTATTGTTTTTATTAATAATTTTCTTTTTTGTTTTTGTTTTAGGTAAGTACAAGTCTACTCATCAAAACTTCAAATTAGCAGCTATGAACGCCATCACTCATAAAATATTTCTCACATGTATGGTATTCAAAAAATATGTTCGATTGTTACGTACGTATATTAATCATGCTTGTAAATATGCATATATACCGAGTGGTTCGTAGAGCTACAAGGTTTTATGAATAAAATAGTTTTTAGCTCAAAGTTTCTTTTGCAGGCAGTTTCTGTATGATTTCAGTACTGCGTTTCGATTTCTCAGTTAATATTCGATTTAGTAATATAAAACCAATGAAATAATTGCTTTCTGCGTGATTTCCAGAAAAACTTCGTAAAAATTTATGTATGGTAAAGAATTTTCACAATATCGCGTTTTTTCTCTCGACTGTTCTAGTTTCAATAAAATTCGATAAAGAAACCGGGTATCTAGAAAAATAAATGTATTCAGTTTATTTCTCTTTGGGAAATTTATTCGTCTTTTCGTTAAAAATCAAACATTCCAATCCAAAAATCAAGATTTGAGTTCTAATGATTCAACGAGGTGAACGGGAAGTAACTGACTTAAACTCCAGGTCATTAAATGAACATGCTTTCTTTCGAGAAATATCCTCAGGAAATAGTGAAAAGAAAATTTTCATGTTCCTTCAATGCGAGTCTTGAGTACTCGACTCCAATGTGAGGTCGAGATACGTCAGCGATTCTTTTACGAGATATTAGCTTAGTTTTTCGTTTGCAACATCTTGTAAGGTGCTTTTTATATGAACTTGTTATCTTATTTTTATGAATACTATCGACTTTTTATGTTTAATAATTGTTTATCCACGAAAGGATTTTTTCAACACTTTTTCGTAGGGTTTTTCTTCGTATTTTTGGAGTTCTGCCACCTGACGAAGTCTGGCTAGATGGTTTTGTTTCACATTCCCCTAGCGTTATATCTTATAAAACAAGGCATTCCTGAATCTACATTCATATGAACTTTTCTTCGTATTTTTCGAGTTCTGTATAGACTAGGAATTGGTAGGATATGCGGCTGCAGCCGACTATGATAGGAACTATGCCGATATTCATCTGGAGTTCGTGAAGGAAACTGCAGAAAACCTTCATAAGCATAGCCGGTTACTTCGTTCTTATCCATACGCCGACAATTTAGTCAATTAACCGCCCCTTTTTTTTTCTTAATAATTGACAAACTGCCGATGTCGGGATTCGCACCCATAACCTTCCACATTCCAACCACTTGGACTGATATGTTAGAGAGGATTAGACAGTGGAAATTAATGTCAGAAGTTTTGTATTTTTCAACATTTAAAATTTCGCTATGTGAACGTTACAAGGACCAAACTGTATCTTGTGACAAAGCGCTTGTGTTTGAACGTTTTTTTAAATATTATATATAGTCTTATTGTATTGTTCACAAAGAATATAAATAATAATTATTCATATATAAATACATTTTTACGACTTTTGTTTTAAAATAAAGGAGAAAAAAAAATTTAACAAAAATATATTACAAGCCACAGAATAATAATAATCATTATTGTAAGCGTTGAGCGTAGCGTACTTTGGTTGTTTGTTTCATAAAAAATGAATAATAAAGAATTCACTTTTGAAAAAAAATATAATAAAAATAAAAATTTTAAAGATGTAATATACGAGTTTTTTTTTACCGTGTGTCTTAAGGATCCATTCATTTTTGAAATATTTTAATTGAATTTTCATCACTTCATTATAATACTAGCCTCAAATGAATCTAGGGTCGATTGTCCGCCCATATGTCAAGAGTTTTAAACTAAACATTATAAAGTTCTTCTTATTTGCTTTTTATTATAATTCGTATTCTATTTTGTTTTTTAAATGCATAATGTTTTGATTATTAAAAGAACTCGGATCACTAACATGTAGCTAGAAATAATATTCAACACAAAACAAGTGAAAATAGCAACTAACTGAATAATTGTTTAAATACCCGGTAAAAATAATTACAAGCTTTTCAGTTTATGAAAAAAAGATTCCAAACAATAGTTGTTTATTTTTAGTAAAGGAACATTTTTTGTACTATTTTTTATGGTTCTAAAGATGGATTATCCCCCCTCCTCTGACGAAGAAATTCACGGTCTAATTTTGCCCATTCATGAACTTGACCTTACTTTTTAGCTCTAAAACACAAACACTAAATTTCAGTTCGTTATCTCTTCGTTTAGATAGACGGACGGACTTATTAAGTCGTATTATGAACACCTTTAACAATAAATTATTTCTACGCGCAATATTTTTAACCGTTAGAAAGTCGGGAGTAAACTTAATATACTCTTGTTTATATTATACTAGCTGAATTTCCCAGCGTTGCCCGTGGAACTCCAAGATTTGCTCCGACACTTTTGGTGTCGATAGCGTACTACTGAATTGTTCAACTTTATAAATTTTTACCGGCACTTCCGCTATCAGAATTAAAATGTTATTTGGCTTCCCAGAACCTCCACCTTTTTACACCTAGGGTTACATTATTGGAGTTTTCCTAATTTTTTTGAAAATATAATATAGCCTATGTCACGCGGAGATAGCGTAGCTTCCCAACAGTGAAATAATTTTTTTAATCGATCCAGTAGTTTCGGAGCCTATTCATTGCAAACAAACAATCAAATCTTTCCTCTTTATAATATTAGTAAAGATATATCGAGCATATTAATGTCAAATATGTCCACGAATACATTTCTCATACATTTTTCAAAGCGTCAAATAAACACACCAAGTTTAGTCCAATTTAATTTACCATGCATAGTGAATTTAATCATTGGAATTTAATTTATTGGAAATTAATGTACATCCCTTAGAAAATCGAAGACATCGTAAGAAGTTATTCCACCGATTTGATTATAAATTAGTTAATGAGGTAAATTTAACCTAAAAAACACAAAAATTCAGTTGGTTTGCAGATTTGACGGATAACTTCCGATATATGCCCCACTTTGATTAAGCCATTTTGGTTTCTTTCCGAATAATTATTGATTTTGTCATAATTACTTTCTCATAAATGCCCCGGGAATTGTTTCAGGGAATTCCACAAAACCACTTTGGCCACCAGATTATTTCTTTTTTTTTTACTCTGTCCAGGTTTTATATGAAGTTTCCATAATCTGTTTTATGCACAAGTATTGGCGGATTCGTTTTGCAAAGTATAAAGTATAGTATAATAAATATATCGGTATATATTATTTATCAAACAATGTTATAATCAAAATAGCAAAACTACATTATATAAAATATTTTTATTTAAAATTAAATTGCAAAAAACGTATTCAATATCATTTAAGGTACAAGTTGATTTATTGTGTTTGTATAAACAATAAATGGACAAATATTTAATTTTTTAGCCCTACGCTTTTGAAATAGTTGAAGTTATAGTTTTTATAAAGAAATTTGGTGGGTTGTATAAAGAAAGTGGTCAACAAATGTATGTTTGTTAATACGATAATCCAAAAACGAAAAATTAATGGTTAAGCATTTCTTGAGCTAAAAAAAGTATTCGTGAATGGTTAAAAGTTGGGCCAACTTAAAAAACTAACAAGTTTTATTCAAAACTGGATAATAGTTTTACCACAATTTTAGCTTAAACAGCTTTGCAATATGAGATACAAGTTATGTTTTTATACATCTATACGTAGGTACAAGTAAAAGAAACACGCACTGATTCATTGCTTGCAAAATGTTCCGTAAAAGAACTATGTTCAATCGTGTTTCATTTCATAGTCGCGTAAAGTCGTGCTTTACTATGACAGTTGATAAAGGAGATAAATATGACAGTTTGGAGTGACTTAATTTTTATTACAAAGTCATTTCAAAGATTATGATATTTGATTTTAACACTGGTATACAGAAAATAAGTCATAAATATATTGTGGCATAAATTAAGAAACTTCAAAGGAAAAATTTAAAGCAATACTCATAAATTTATAAACTTTATTACAAAAAACATCTCGTATCATTCAAATATTCATAAATCGCACGGTACAATAACATATATATTAATAGGCTGGCCCGCAAAAATTTATACAAAAATTAAATACACAAAATTTAACTAATATAGAGGTTGTGTACTTAAAGATATTTAAATGGAGTAAATGTTTTAGAGATTAATAAATTAAAATTTCGTCTATCAGTTTTTGTTTAAAAAGAGTCAAGCCTAGATCATGAAAGAAAGGGCAGAAAAAAAGGTATGATTTCTACAAAATCATAACAGAAAGGCATTAGTCAAAATAGAATCACGTCAGATATATCTTATGAAAATATTATCCTTGAGTTTATCGTTTTAAACAAATCGCTTAAAACAAATGTAAGTTTTTCATAAATAACTGGAAATGCTTTAATTTAGATAAAAAATGTAATGATTGCAAGTTGAAGAGCTTAAAATTTATTACAAAAAACTCTAAGAACACGTTTCCGATTCCTCAACGAGTTTTCTTAGTAGAGCACGTAAACTTTGCGTCCAAAAGTTGTGCACAAAAATATCCATTATTTTAGGAAACTTCAATTGTTAATTATTTAAAAAATCAACCTAGGCCGCTACTTTGGACACTAAACTAACAAACAGAGTACTAAACAAACTGCTGGGCGAACTGAAAAATGTTTCAGAGGTTTTTTTTCACGAAATTTTAGTACATTTCGAGTTACTCATGAAAAACTCGGAAAACTTTTTACGTACACCGTTAAAAAGTTAAGAAAAATTTCAGCCTGTATAAAAATTTATACCTTGATAAGTTTTGTATGCAATAAAATACGTTTCATTTTTGATGGGGTACATCCTGTCTATACGATTGAAACATAAAAACTTACATATATAAAATTGTCTTTGTATTGTTGTTCAAGAACGTTCGTGTTTGTAATTTTACGATTTGCAACAAAATGGTAAAAACTATTATTATGAATATACAATATTGTTATTATTATTATCAATATTAAAAATACTTTTATGGTGATTGATAAAGTCATTTTTGTTCTTGTTATTTATTGTTGTTGTATTTACCAATTTTTTTATTTTATTTCGCTATTACAATTATTTTGAAGAGTTATATTTAAATACGTTATACATACAATAAACCACATACCCGGTACATATAATGTATGCCATGGAAATATTAAGTTTAGTTCTGATTTTGTAACGGTTGTCTCAAAAAACTCAGAAATTTTATATATGTGTTAAATTTTGTATGATAGGCCTAAAAATTAAAGTGAAGTTCATGAATTGGCAAAATGGACATCTTTGAAACCGTAAGAGATAGAGAAAAAATATCAAAAAATTTCTTTTTAAAAAATAAACAACTTTTGTTTGAAACTTTTTTTCATAAACTCAGTGTATAGCGGGTATTTAAGTAATTAACTCAGTTAGTTGTTATTTTCACTTTTTATTTTTATTTTTACCGTCAGTTGAAGGAAAAAAAGCTTTAAGGAGTTTGTATAAGATTTGAAGTACTATTATTTTAAATATTTTGTTTGTATTGGAAGAGATTATTTTAAGATGAAAATACAAGAACCAAAACTCGAACATTTACCAACTGTCGTAATTGTATTGAATTTCCTCGGTCTAAAGTCCTAAAACGTTAAAATTTTACATGCAGGTAGATAGTCTTATATCAGTGGTCTTAAGTCTAATATAATGACATCTAAGATAGTGATGGATTCCAGCCAAGTAGACGCGCTTATAAAGGCGTTGTGTGTACTTGAAACTGGGAGATTATGGGTTCGAATCCCGACATCGGAAGTTTGTCAATTATAAAAAAAAAGGGTCGGTTAATTGACTAAACTGTCGGCGTATGGACAAGAACGAAGTAACCGGCTATGCTTGAGAAGGTTTTCTGCAGTTTCCTTCACGAACTCCAGATGAGTATCGGCATAGTTCCTATCAATGTCGGCTGCAGCCGCACATCCTGCCAATTCCTAGTCTACACACACAATTTTTGTCCTCCACTCACATCCTTAGGCATCACAATGGACCTTATGGTCGACGTGTGTCCGGTCCAGGACAGGCTCTACAATCGATCTGTCTGTCTAGTGACAGATCATATGCATTCCACTACCATAACATCTCTGATGGCTCAGGGGTAGAGCATTGGTCTAGAATGCCATTGGTCATGGATTCATGACCTATGGCATAAGTCATGGATTTCATATAAAGAATTTGATGTCAAGGAATGTTATCTCAAAGGATTGCATGAGATTATATATTTTCCACCCATATAAACGTATTCTACCAAAAACAGTTTCCGCATCATTTACCCTCTTTTATCAAATCTAAGTAATTTTTAACTTTTACTAGTAGCGTATTTTTACTAGATCTTTAACTTCAATATCTAGTCATCTTTAGGGCAATACGCATGCATGTTGCTAGGCGACACGTTGTAACCACGAACAGATTTTGTACTCATTTATAAATAGGCAAAAATAAATATTGATTTACAAATTCTTATTAATCAATTTTTATAAACCCAGATTTTGGGTCGAATAATGCCATGATATCTTGTAATATTATTTCAAGCTTAGTGCTCCGTGATAAACCTCATCATTAGCCAAATTCTATTTTTATTCACTAAGTAGCCAAATTCTATTTTTATTTACTAAGTAGTAAATATTTACTACTTAGTTCGTAGAAAACTTATTGCAAGAATATTGTTGAATTCTGAGAAAAGTCAGTCATGATCAGAGAAAACGAAGATTAATGACAATTAATTAATATTCAATGAAGAAAACAACATTACATTAAAAAACATTTTGAAACATCCTGTATTTATTTATTATCAATAAAACGCATATATTACACATATGCGATACTAACTATGATGGTACCTATACATATTATTATTATTATTATTATTCTATTGTTTAAAAAAATACTATAATATTAAAACCATAAAAATATATTCCTATGTCTATATAGAGAGATGTATAACGCCGTACCCTTATTAGAGGTACGCAGTACATCGATAGAAGTTTTATTACTTGTTTTTTAATATATTTATTCTGTTGTAAAACATAAGACAAAATTGTATGTTAAATGGCTCTTTTGAACGGTGAATCAGGACTTAAAAATATATTATTTACGAGGGCAAAGTGAAAAGCTCTCAGCCTAGTAGTGCAAAAACGGCTACAGTCGAAACCGGCTATAACGACATCGTTTACAACGACGGATCGGTTATTACGACTAAATGGCAAGGTCCCGGTCGAATATCTATATAAACACCTATGTTACATATCGCCTATAACAACATCGGATAAATTGACGAACCTTTATCGAAATTTATCGGTTATAACGACCAACCGTCATATTTTTTTCTGTAAGTAAGAAGGATTATTTTGTCTTATTATTAGCTACGCAGTTCCTCCCATTCCACCTGCGCCTCTTGCCCGATCTGTGCCATTTCAACTATCGGATATAGCGTTCAAGTTATATTGTCCCTTCAATGTTATATCCGACTTCGTGTGTTTTGACAATGAATGTATTTCTAAATGTTGTCTCCCTTTAGCTCAATACATTTCGTCTAACGTTTCTCCAATAGGATTTCATCCCTGAAATGCGATACTGGAAGGTCTTCAAAATATCCATTTACCACGGCTATCACCTCTTCATTTGACCTAAAACATATTCCAGTTTATCACATATTTCCGAAGATTTGGGAATAGAATAAAAGCCTAATTGCACCGGGCACTTTACGAATAATATAAAAAATTAATTAGGTAGGATCTACATAGACAAAAAATTTTCAAATATATTGAATATTAAATTAATATACCATACCCACAGTTACATATTGTAACGTGTTAGGGCGTAACCTGTCTACGCACTTGGTTCTTTTAACTAATCCTTCGAGTAACATTTTTAACAATTACAATTTATTGGATTGCAATGAGATTAATAACAATCAAGTAACTGTAAGAATTAATATTTGCAATAATGAACAAAAACACTTAATATTATTCGCGTGTATAAAACAATAGTTTAACTAAAACAATCACTTTGAACCGCTTGTAAAATTCAACGTATAATACTTGATCGTATCACATGTAAAATCCAACTTGTTACTTATCTGTTCGAACCCATTATATAGCTAATAGATATTTCTAGAACATCATTCTCGAATCTTTTATTTCCCGGATGCATCAAATGAACACTGAAGACTACTAGAATAATCCACAAAAACCAGTGGCGGTCTTCTCATACATCTGTTACAATATTAATTATTATAATAGGGAATATGCATGAAAATTTTTTTTCACATTTATTTTCAGAACATGAAAATACTGTTAATACTGTAATAATATTTAAAAACGAAATTAAAATCCGACAAATATCAAGGAAGCTATAAGCTTTTAAAGATTATTATCTGTCTCTTGCAAAAATACTAAAAACGGAGTTTTACGTGTATTTTAAATGGTGAAAGTGTAATATGACGTCACATAACATATCAAGAGGGCTATCACCCTCTTTGTCTAATCGGGAATTTCAATCATTCATATCTCGCTTATTTTTAAGTTATTTAAAAAAGTAATTTTATCTTGATATTTGTCAAGTAAACATGCTTCAATTCAAGTGAAAAAAAATTTTCATGCATATTCCCTATTATTAAAACATTGAAAATTAGACATAAACAGTAGCAAAATTTATTTTCTACAACTAACTTATGATAAATTTTTCAATTTTCTTAAAATTTCAAGAGAAATTCAAAATTATTTATTTCACCCTTTCTCTATGGCTTCTTTCCCATTGACCGATTATGCCTAAATGTTCAGGGTAAACCTTAAGGTCCATATTCACACTTACATACACCAACGCATAAATATCTCTTATATAGAGAATTCAATATTTAAACCAATCTATGTAATAAAAAAAAAACTAATATGTTTAAATGCTTCTTTGGAAATGATATAACTGGTTTTTTATAATAATATTTTTTTGATGATAATTAAAAAATTTGATATACTAATTAATAGTTTATTAATTACAATATAAATACCTATATAATTTATTGATTGGTATACGATATTTAATTTATAATCAATTAATTTATAATATATTGTAAATTGTTTTTATGAAATTTATATCATTTTAAATGCATTGATTTTGTGAGGTAGGCATGTATGGGTTAAACACATTATCATATAAGTATAGTACAGGATAAGTAGTGTAGTCATTTTGAAAAATGTTTAATATTTTATTTTATTTATCTGTTAAACGAGTTTAGCAATTTTGAAAAAAGAACACGCCCTTCTGTGGCCCTTAGTACATTACATACATTAAATATTATCAAAGTTTTCTTTTAGAAATTTTAATATATTAAAAATGTTTATTTCATTAATGTTTTAATTATTTGCTGATTTGACTTTGATACTCCCGATGGCCGGACTACAGTGTGTCAAATTATAATACCAAATCCTATAATATATACAGCCCTTTGTGTAACTCACTCATTCACTCACACACTGACTCACGTATACAAAATCTAACCCACTTCTAGACATGCTAGAAAGATGCGGTTTTCGTCATTCGACGCGGAATCACTCCATTCTTATGGAAAAAACGTACTACCTACCGAAAATAGGGAAAAATACTAAAAAAATACGCTTTTTTACTTCTCTTCATGCTAAAAAGTACTGTTTGTGGCATTGTGTCAAGGACACGGAGCCAAGGCCTCCTTGCGAGCAGAGACAGTTTGATATATACAACATATCGCATATAAAAAAAAAAACCATTAAAAAATATATTTTATCAAAGCTGTTTTCCAAACAACGGCACACCTATATCCTGTTCTGATATCAAATAAATACAGACCAGAAGTATCATATTTACATTTGTGGTTTGTGTGTTCAAACGAATGAACCTACAGAGAGATGAATCAAATGCAAAGAAGAGATATGATGTTTATTATAAATTGTATTTAAAATTCAATTATTTTTATTATCATATCAAATTATGATTATTATGATTGTGAAATGAAAAAAGGAAATGTCAGTTTAATTTTTATTTATATTTAAATATTTTTAATTCAATTACTTAATTTGTCCAGAAATATTAATTTGATGTATAAATTATTATCAAAAATATTTAAGAAATGCACGTTTAATTGTTCAATGAAAGAAACGTTTCCTGCCGAACATCAGCGATAAATGAAAATATTTAATTACAAAAGGTTTTTTGGGTTGATAAATAATTTATTATAAGATAAAAATTCTTGTAAATTTTTGCCTATTGTTATCAACGAATTAGACGAAGCAAGAACATTTACACACATTCGTAACACGCAGGAAGGCATTAGACAAAACATATCTAGAATGACTGCTTCGGATAAAAAAAAACCTCCCTGAAGAGCTTTTTTAAATTAATCACTAAAAACGTAAACCCTGAAATAGAGAAGTTTTTCTAGTTATTCAGAAATAACGTTACATATTAAAATAAATGAAAATCACAACTAACTGAGTTAATTGCTTAAATACCCTGTATATATAGCGTATAAGTTGTTTATTTAGTTTTTCTTCTATCTCTTAAGGTTTCATAAATGGATAAAGACCCCTCCCCCCCCCGGGAACCTCCTTTGGCTAGGGGATACACAGACCGATTTTGCTGAGTCACGAACTTGGAGTTACTGTTTAGCCCTTTATAGGTTTTATCGTTTAGGTTCTGCCGTTAAAAAAAAATCTTGGTACTATATTCGATACGTCAATCGAGAAGCTTGCTTAGGAGAGCGAGTAAAATTTGCATCCGAAAAATCCATAACTGTAATTGACGAATCAAAAATTGTTCTGAGTGTTTTTTGTAGGCAATTTTATGCGCTACAACTTTCAATCAATACATTTTCTAAGTTGGTTTTTAGGGATTTATTTAAAAAGAAAGACTGTCCAGGATTTTCTCAGGATCATCTGAACCAATTTTGATTAAAGCCATTCTGTTTTATTAATTTGTGGCAATTTTTCCTTTTTTTTTTTGCTCAAAGATAATAAATAGTATAGTAATATGATGGTGGTAATTAAAATCATAATTTTGATGCTTTCTAGAAAGGTTTACCGCTGACGAATAGCTTTTTTTAAATTAATTAACTACTATGGTAAGCAAATTTAATAAATTGCAAGATAGAATATTGAATAAATAATTATAATTGAAAGTTTAACAGTATCATATTTCAAATTAAAAAAAGGAAATTACTCTCAAAATATCAAATTAATAGTTTTAAAAAAAAATTTCATCAAATCCGGGCAATATGGATTTCATTTTTCAATAGAAAGTATTAATAATTCACAAAATCTAGTTAAAATTTAAAAAGTGAACCTCATTCAATTTTGTTGAAAGTAAAAATTTACTAATTATCTAAATCGAATTACCTACTATAATTGTGATTTAAAATTGTAATTCTTAAAAATTTGAAAATATTAATTTTAGTAATGAATTCTGATAATCGTCTTACTAAAGTAATAACTCAGATTTACATTTAAGATTTTAGTTGATTATAGAAACATTCAATTACTTTTTTATTATATGATATTTTTGTATTCCATGAAGAATCACAGAAATTCTCCCACAATTAATATTTTATTGTATTAAGACTAAAATTTCTTTTAAAAAAAAAACAACAAAAAATACGATGCTAAAGTTAACCTTCCACACTATTTCAAATCAGAACCCTATTTTATTGCAAATTTGAAATCTAAAGAGAATAATTACAAATAAAAAAATTTTACACTGATAGAAGTAATTCATTCTTTGCAGTAAGAAAAATTTTTTTTAACCATGAATTTCTGGATAATATATATTTGAAAATATAAGAAAATAAGTATCTTGGCAACTATAGTTTTGACTTGAGAATGTTATCTTATCTAAAGATAAGCTGACTCTTGATTCAAGAATGTCGAAATTCTTAAACTGAAATGATGATTTCTTTGGACTAAGATGCTAAAATTTCAGACCAAAAAAAAAACATTTGTTTAATCCAAAGAAATGAAACATTTTAAAGAAGTAATGTTTTACTTCAGTTAAAGAAGCTGCATAAACCTTCCCTTCTTGAGTTTTTATTTATTTTTTAATCACAAAAATACTTTTTTTTACAAGAATTTCATTTTCTTGACTAAAGAATCGCAAGAGTATTTGGCCAAGAAAGACTCTCTTAGGCCAAGACTACCGAACTCTACTTTAAAAAATTTTAAACACCGTTCAAGAATTTTAGTTTCTTCGCTCAATTAAACACATGTTTTTGGTTCAACTGCGTAGTCTTGAATGAAAACAAAGGTTTCTTTATTGAAGCAAATATTTTGAAGGAAATTTATTTTCTTGAGAAAGAAATTCCTTTTATCAGTGTAGAAATCTAGACTTCAACACATCTTCAACAAAATCTTTAATCTTGTTGTGAAATTGCAATCTTTGTACAGAATTAGTTAGAATTTGATTTTCACTTTTTTTTAGGATTCTTATTAAAATCACATCTCAATTTAATAAGAAATAATATATATAAATTACAAGTTTTTAAAACTCCAAATCAATATTTGAAATTGTAATATTTTGTAAACAAATATACAAATTTCAAATTACATGAAATGACCGAATTCAATTATTTACAAGACAAAGTAGTTGAGTTAATGATAATATTCACTGACAAAAAGTAATTAAATTTTACATACAATTATACATTTCAGTAATTATTATACTGAAATAATAATAACTATTTTCCATTATTAAAATTATTAAATAAACATTGCTATCTGATATTTTACAGGCTGTTTTCCATCAAAAATAATTTTAGTTTTCTATTTCAAGTTTCAAAATTTATGTTTTAAAAATAGAAATTTTTATTTTTTAATTGAAAATAGTTTTATGGTTAAAAAAATCATTTGATTTTAAGTTAATTAAATATCAAACGACCTGACAGGAAAAGAAATTGATACGTTATACAGAACCATAGTCCTTCTGTGGACTTAGGGGCTACAATTATCGGGAAGAGCTCTGAAGAGTATGGATGAAAATACCAAAAATGGTCACTCTTCCTTTCTGGGACTGTAGCAAGTCAAAAATCATTTCCACAATATTAACTACAAAAGATTCAAAATCTATGTCAGCCTGAACAAAAATGGACCCGGAGTTTCTTCTAGACGCATTGTAAACTCAGGTGGGCAGAATTTGCAGCCTGACTAAATCGGCCTGTTACACAAGTGAACCAGATTCTTAAAGTACCTACCAGGTTTCCGTAGAGACTTCACAATACCTAGATTCACCCCAGAATCTTCTCAGTTTGCGCCTGATACAGGTTCACAAAAGATGTTCAAGGTCGCAGTGTGATATCAGTTTTCATTCATTAAACATTTTTCAATCAAAACTTCAAAGCTTCTAATATTTTACAAGAAAATAGATTAAACCCTAAATTTTTCACATCGCGAATATTCTTTTAAGTTTATTAACACTTTTCATTACCATGATCAAGTACCATTTTTGGTGGGCGGCCAGCCTGTACAAGATATATCAATTTTTTGATAATAATTACATTTCTGTATGAAATATTTTTTTCCTTTTATTTGTTGGAAAAAAAAAAAGAAATTTTTAATAGATTTTTAATGTGCTTTGTTCGTTTGTTATAACTTTTGCAATTTTATGTATTTTCGATTTTTATTTTTAATGAGCAGTTTCATAATCAATTTTTGAGGTTAATATTTTTTTCCGTGTTTCAATTAAAACCATTTTTATAATTCTATTATTCTATAATAATGAGTTAGAAACATTATAATAAATGATTATTGAAAGAATTAATTTTAATTTAATTTTTTTATTTTGTTAAATTTGGGTTTCAAGTACTTAAAAACATTAATCAAAAATACAGTCGAACTAATGTATTCTCATATCTCGGAGATTAGTCGTTCTATGATATAAAAAATGCGAGTTTAAGTCAAGATTATTATAGTAAATACGAAGAATATTCGGGTAGAAACATTTTCCAGTGCGGTTGAAGAGAATCCTTTACCTAAACATAACTCAATTTATATGGGCTATCACATTCTTTCAGAATTTGTTTGAAGTAGGCTTTGAATACGAGACTTTTGATGGACAAAAAAAAGGTGTGTGTGAGTACTTAAGTACGCACGTATGAAGTTATACTTCTTTTCTTTTAAATAATTTATTAAAATAATAGTGAAAAACTATCATAGAAAAATTATATATTGTATCTAAAATCAATGATTCTACATTTTATAATGGTAGAATCAGCGTCACTTCTTTTCTTAAAATTATAGTTTAAAAAACTGGTATTAAATCCATTATTTACATTAGAATCAGAGTTAGAAAGTTTTGAAAAACTGGCATTAAATCCATTATTTACATTAGAATCAGAGTTAGTGAAATTTATCAAGATCAGGCCAGGTTTATCTATATATACATTTAATATACAAAATTTACGAGCCCATAAAAATGATATCATTGATAATGCAATAACCGGGTAAAAAAGGTACATATATTTTTGGAAAATCAGTAGTACTTTTGTGGCCCAGAGTACAATACGCGTCAAAAGTTGATGTTAGTTTTTAAAATTTTATAATTAATTTGTACCTTATTCATTCCGTTTTCGAAAGAAAATTTTCGAATAAAAGCTGTTACTATATTTATACTGAACAACTTTTATACGAACCTTTTTTCGAAAATCGAATCAATAAGGCACAAATCAAATAAAAAATTTTACAAGTTAACATCAACTTTTGACGCCGATTGTACATACATATCACCAAGTATATTTTTTTCTCAATTTTTTCAAATATAAAAATAGATAAAACAAACTTAACCTAACTGTAAAATAGATCAAATAATATATAATTTAACGGCAATTTTTAACTAAAAAAAGTTAATAACATAATAAAAGAGTAAAAAGTATTTTAACAAAGAATATTATTATTACTTAAAATAATAATATAATATAATATTATATTATATTATTAACTTTTTTTATAAACACTTTTTTATTAAAAACATATTATCAATAAATTCGCAAAAAAAAAAGTCTATAAGAAAAAAAATCTCTTTTAAAAATTATAATTAGCACAATTAAATAATAACTACAATTGAATAATGCTAAAGATGGGATCAAAAACCTGTAAGACTTTTCGGTCATCGAACACATTTGCAAATTTTGTGTGAAAAAATATTAATAATATGTTTAATTTATTTCTTAGAACCAATTTGTATAACTTTTTCAATCAATATCTCTATTAATAAATAATATAATAATATAAAGTGTTTCACGAAAAACTCACCAACAAGAATTAGGGAAATTATTTTGTAATTCTCCTTTTGAAATAAGAAATTCATTTGCTTTATAGAAAAAAGTTTCAAACAAAAGTTTTAGATAAAGATTATTAAAATAATCAAAGAGAACTTTAGGTTTTTTGAAATTATATTTCAAATTTTGCCCCTATTCTTAGAACATTTGTTTGTTTTTTATAAATACGTATTTCGACTACAATGTAGTCATCATCAGTATGAATTAGGTAATCGTAACTATCTCTGGGATATGGAGACATGCACCAAATTAGCAACAAGCAACAGAGATAGAATCTATATCCCAGAGATTGTTACGATTAGCTAATTCATACTGATGATGACTTCATTGTAGTCGAAATACGTATTTATAAAATACAAACAAATTTTCTTGGAATAGAGGCAAAATTTGAAATATAAAAGTTTTAGAATTTTGAAAAATAGTCCAAATAGTGTATGCATTTCAATTTTCCGTCCATTTCTTATGGTTTTTAATGGTGGAGATTTGGTGTCTAACGTAATTAGCAAATAATTACAAAAAATGTACTATATTAATTACATGTGGCAACGCCATCAAAGAGGTTATGACGCGCGCAAAATTCAAACTCATCTCGAATGCGACATGTGGAGATATCAATGTTATACACATTTTTTTATTACAAAACATATAAAGCAATTTTTATTAATACAGTTAAGTTACATTTATCGTATAAAGTCTTTCCAATGAAATATTAATAATTTTGACGTAGACATTTTAGTAAACACACATGTAACTCATTGATACCTGGCTTTGCCAAATATAAATACTACTGAAATCAAATCTCACAGACCATATATTTGCCCCGTGTGGTATATGTGGTACTACCTTAAATCGATTCTAAATAAATTTTTCATAAATATTAATTACTATACATAGTATATATTAAGCTCCTATTCATTCTATTTACGTCACAAGCAATAAAATATTATATGGAATAACATTAATTTGTCTATATCGTGTCTGGATTAAATATAAAAAAAAAATTGTAATTTCAATCTATTTAATGAACATATAATAAATAAAAGTAATCTAAATTTATCCACAGATCTTGATCAATCAGAGAATTTAATGAATGAATTATTAAATAAATGAATGAAGCCATGGTTGACTAAGTATGACATTTAAATGTAGATATAAAATCAGTATTAAAAAGTACTACAAATATATCAAGGTAGTATATACATACATATCAGTGGCGGTTCTGCAACTCATGAACGAATCCTCTAAAAGTACGGCTTGATTGATTCATTTTGGGGTCTAAAAAAGTATTGCACTTCGACATTATGGTCCATTGTGCACCCCCGTTTACTTCAGTCCGACGAGATTCGGGTCTCCCATATGTTGGCAATAGCCTGGAGCTTGTTTATCAGCTCTTCCTGAAGGTTCATATATTCGGGGTGAGATGCACCGAATATCCTGTATCTACTGTGCTAGAGGTTCGCAGTCAAAGATTATGTGGCTGGATGATTCTTTCTCCTCGCCACACAGTCTGCACATAATGGACCTGTTATGGAATCCCATTGTGTGTGTAGCGGTATCGCTTCTTCATTATTAAATTATTATAATAATATTGTTTATCATTTTTATCTGTTGCTTAACAACTATAACTTCCTCCTATTATCACGGTTGCTTTGAAATTTAACAAATTTGATAATTTAATAATGAAGAAGCGATACCGCTACATGTGCAGATGCTTCCGCAGGGGGAATGCCCGGTATTGAATCCAGTAACCCTCCGCACTTGCGTCCTATTCAGCCTCAGTGCATCGAGAGATGCCTCTTTGTTGCACTTTGAATCCGTACCTTCCCGAACTCCTGCCGCGTTACTTTTTCCCAGTTATCACGGTGTTTAGCATTTGACCACTCGTTGATCACCTGTTTACATGCAGTCCTTTAGCTCCGGGATTACTCTACATTTTGAACGCTCGACTAAAAGAACTACCGAGCTAAATTACTGAATTAGTTTGTATTAGTGAACAAATTACATTGAACAACGTCAGCGAATTAAACTAGAAGTGTCTACCGTATTTTTATACTTAGGATAAGACAGTTTTCTTAGGCTAGTTTCGATGCCGACACTGCTGATGCAGAGAAGCTTAGGTATTCCTAATACCTATAGGTATGTACTATGTTGTATGTTCGTACATACATAAAAAGAACAACAATAGGTTGTAGTTAGTTATGTTGATATAATTTTTCATTTTGATTTGGACAATAGATGATTATATTTAGATGATTGGAATGGATGAATGTCTGTCGTGGTCGTTGTACAATCACCGACAGACACCGCACACGACATTCAATAACTTTATTTAAATACCTACACACTGCAGCTATTCTATTCACTCACTATTCACTCGATTGTGTTAAAACATATCACATGATATTTTATTTGAAACAAACATATTATGGAATAAATTGAATATGTTATGGATGATGAGAGAGTGTGTTCATAATAAAAACCGATGAAATTTGTTACACATTACATTCATGACGTTCAAATAAATTTAAAGTATTTTACTATGTTGGAAAAACTTTATGGACTTTTCAAAAGTGTAGGTTTACTTCAGTAAATGGATTAAATAAAAACATTTAGTAAAAAACAAGTGAAAATAACAACTAACTGAGTTAATTGCTAGAATACCCAGGCTTACAATGAAACTAACTGAGTTAATTGCTACAAACATCGTTATGTTGACGCGAAAGTATACTCAAATAAACAAATATTAAATAAACAAATCACTTCAACAGAAGTAGTACCGTCTAAATAAATAAAAAATTTAGAATAATATGAAAAAGTTGGCTATCACGTCACAATCGTCTTTGGTGTAGCGGAAGCATACTGGACTAGTTATCCAGAATACTTTAGAATACCCAGGTTTACAATGAGTTTATGAAAAAATGGTTCAAACAAAAGTTGTTTATCACCAGTTGTTTAAGTTATATATCGCCCATTTGAAAAAATTTTATCGATATGAATAAAAACTTGTTTTATTGAAGTTGTAAGATGATGAAGTTGGGGTTCGATTCCCCGCCGGAGAGCCAAAAATATAAGATGATAAATGATTATATTTGAATCATTAATAATTATAATACATTTAATATTATTGAAGACGAGTTGAAAGATATAAATTATCTTTATTAAAAATATAGAATGAGTATCAAATATGTTTATTAATAATTACCAAGATAATTTACAATAACAATTACCGTGGTAACTTGGGGAGGATACAGTTGAAGAGCAATGGTTTCTAAAAGAAAGCATAATTGATTTTAGGAGCGTACCGCTACAAAGTAAATTAAACCCAAAAATTATCTTAATAAATTTTCAATGTAACTGAATAATAATACTTGAGAACAACTGAATTCTTTTTCATAAATTATAATTGTCGATTTTTTTTAGTAAAGACTGCAAAGAAATCAATGACGAGAGCTCAAAAATAATAATTAATGTCCAGAGCCAGAGAAAAACATGGAATTTTATAACACTATATAAAACCTCACACCATAATTGAAATTGAACTATTAAAAGGAGTTCCTATAGATCGTTTAATAAATAATCTATTGCATGAATAAACTCTTATTTTCTATTTATAATTTTAAAACAGAATATTTTTATTTCATAATTAAACGATGCTTCAGTCTTCTTTTTTTTTTTTCATTTTGCATAACTCGTCTTCTTACTTATTGCTGCTATATAATAATAATAATTTGATGCTATTTTACATATTGGTAATAGTATTGGGTAGAGATATAGGATAAATAGGTAGGTACGTAGGTAATAGGTAATATGAATGAATGAGTGATGTTGAAGCCCATTAAGCGCTCCCATAGGAAATTGTCAATTACTTTATCAATATATAATATGTATATAGTTCATCTACGTATAAGCAGGTAATCATACATATTATATAGGTAACTATACTTACTACATATTGACTGTTTAATACTAGCTATAGTACATATGGCTGGCATATATAGACTAACTGCTATTGTGTTCGATGATATTTCTACAATATTTGTGAATTGATGTGTGAAATTTCAATAGATATACAATATCAAAAATATAGTGTCTATAATTTAAAAATGGATCCAAAAAAAGTTTTCATAATGCTTCCGAATTTAAATACAATCCTTAAAAACTATAGAAAGTTAGATGTATGTAAAAAATATCAGTTTATTAGGATCGTAATATATCATATCTCGGGTTAATATAAAATTGCTAACCTTTTCATATTGAAACATTTTTGTTGAAATAAAAAAAACAGTAACTTTTTATCGGAATTTCCAAATGATGGAAAATTAATCGCTGGGTTTTACCTCCGTGTGTGAGACACAGACTCCACTCATATTATTATTTTTTTTAGCCTGTATTAATCTCGATTAATGAAAGTTATTCATTGAGATTACGCATTAATGATGTGGATGGAGCACATGGAATTGTATGCAGACTATCAATTGGTAGGTTATGTGACTGCAAACGACTTTTATAGGAAGTATGTCGATATTTAGCTGGAGTTCGTGAAATCAAACTGCAGAAAACCTTCACAAGCATAGCTGGTTACTTCATGCTTGCCCATTCGCCGACAGTTTAGTCAATCACCCTATTAAGAAAAAGCGGAATTTTATCTCGTCGTATACGAAATATCTAACTTTATTGAATGTATTCTGATACGATTCACTGTTTCCTTGACTTTGAATACTTAACTTATAAATAGCTATATCTATGTATAGAACTACAGCCAGTTTTGATTAAAGCCCCTGTACACTGTATAAAAACATTATACTTTATATATATTGAGTATATATCTATATGCGTTTCTCATTTATACCAATATGTTAAAATCAATATTTTCACAAAACTAGCACAAAACTACTCTAGATATATTTTGCTCGTAAGTACCGGGAGGAGGGTTTCAACTACACTCACAATATATATATATATATATTATACATGAATTTTTAAGAAGCAAAAAGAATATGAAAAAAAAACTATTCTACTAAGCAATTTCCATATAGATGTACCGGAAAAAGGCGTTGTATGTAATGGAACATTTCCAAGTTAATATTATTCAACTAATAAAAATGTTGAAAGAGCATTAATGTAGGTTCTTCGGAAACACTATAAAATCACATATAGGGTGATTTTTTAATAAGAATTGAAAGTATCTTGAAATACATAGGTTGGATATTGTTTCCAAATTTTTGCTTAAGAGACTGAAACGGCACTGAACAACACAGTCAGACTGATCTGGGTGCCGGGTCACTCTGGCGTTAAAGGAAACGAAGTAGCGGACTTGTTGGCACGAGAGGGGTCATCTCAAACGTCCCTTTTACCTGAGCCTATCATTCTCACGGAGCAAAATGCCCCGTAATTTACCGAATCAAGGGGTGGCTGAAACAAGCTCATCTCGATTACTGGGACTTTGCGCAGGGCATGCGACAGGCCACGTTGTGCATAAACACAGCTAGGTCTTTTGACTGTGCTCGGTTGAAACTCAATAGAATGCAGTTGAGAAAGGTGGTGGGGCTTTTGACAGGACACTGTCGATTGAACTACCACCTACATAACTTGGGGATCTCTGATGATCCCACTTGTAGGGCTTGTATGGAGGACGATGAGACCTCCATACATGTTATATGCACCTGCAGAAACCTACTGGGTATCAGATATAGAACGTTTGGGTCCGAAACCTTGGACCCATCAATCATGGGAGCAATCAGAATCCTATAGCTTCATCTGCTTAGAATGGCGCCTCTTACCCGGAGACTTCTTGACTTCGGGTGACAGGTTGTTCTTTTAGCGGTATCGCTTCTTCATTAAATTATTATTATAATTTTGTATCAAGGTTGTTAACATTCAAAGCAACCGTGATAATAGGGGGAAGTTATAGTTGTTATGCAACAACTAAAACTGATGAACAAAATTATAATAATAATTTAATGAAGAAGCGATACCGTTACATTCTCAAGGAGGGCACAAAGGACCTCTTGGTCTAGGTGCTAAGGATCCACTTGCGGTATCCCTCTTTATAATTATTATTATTAGTAATATCGCACTAAAATGGAAAAATAAACAAAAATAACAATACGGAGCACTTTATATTGAACTTTAAGGCATCATAGCCTTTTCAAAGAAATTTTCAACAAATGCTTGACGCAAGTTTTTTTTATGTTTTGATTGATTTATCTACTAATCAAAACTTGTATTTAAGTTTTTTTTGTTTTTGACAAAATTTTTGTTTGGATTAGCTTCCCTAATATCCGTAACTGTATATAGAGGTCATTTTGTTTTTTTTGTATATAATGTGTAAAAATAAATCAATTTTTATATTTGTAAATTGAAGATGTGTACAATTACATATTTGAAAATTAGGTTAATAGCCTTGTTGATGAATGTTTCCTCGATAAAAATTGTTTTTCTATTGAACAACAAAAAAGTATTTGATTTCATTATTATTATTTTTATTATATTGTCATTGTTTGTTAATAGTTTTTCGATTTTTCCTATTAATTTTCTTTTCACAAGATTTTATTGATACTATGGTTTTATGATATTTTCTTTCATAAAAATGAAAACAGTATACATATTAGAAAAAATGATATGATTTCTTTTAAACATTATATTATCGAATGATAATTAGTGAGAACTCACCCCCTTTACCTAGATCAGTTTTTTGTATTATAAATACGTATTTCGACTACAATGTAGTCATCATCAGTATAAATTAGCTAGTCGTAATTTACTCTTTGACAATTAGAAATAGATATAAAGTCGAGATCAATAGACAAAAATTAAACTAAATAGAAAATTAACTAGATTAAACTATACTAGATTTAAAATATAATAAATTTTAAATTATATTGAAATTACTCTTGTAAAAATTTCCTTCATTCACATTTATTCCTGTTAATTTGGTGAAACTGTCACCAAATTAGTAACAATGAAGGAAATTTTAACAAGAGTAATTTCAATATAATTTAAAATTTATTATATTTTAAATCTAGTATATTTTAATTTAGTTAATTTTCTATTTATTTTTATTTTTGTCTATTGATCTCGACTTTATATCTATTTCTAATTGTCAAAGAGTAAAGTACGACTAGCTAATTTATACTGATGATGACTACATTGTAGTCGAAATACGTATATATAATACAAAAAACTGATCTAGGTAAAGGGAGCGAATTTGAAATTTTATAATTTCTTTTGTCAATATTTACCACCAAAATCAAGATGACAAAAACAGCTTTGATTTATTTTCAATAAAAAATTTACATTTATTAAACATAAATTTTTGTTTTTCTATACAGTTGAAATGTCCTTTTGATAGATAATTCCTAAAACTATTTTGAATTCAAATTGTGAGGGAATGTTTGTAATATCGAAAATAAGATTAAAATATTCGTATAATGAAATTTAATGTGATGTCAAAACAGTTTGTCCAATTAATTTGATTGTCCTCAAACATTTTCTAATGGCGATTTATTTCAGCGTAATAGCATACCTTAGAAGTATGAAAACTAATCGTTCTCTAAATATTAGATTATCAAATGATAATTAATGAGAAGGTTTTTGAAATAAAATTTCAAATTGGCCCCTACATCAGTTTTTGTATTATAAATACGTATATCGACTACAAAGTAGTCATTATCAGTATGAATTAGCTCAAACCGTCACCAAATTAGCAACAAGTAACATCTCCTCGGAGAATAATTACAATTAGCTAATTCATACTGATGATGACTACATTGTAGTCGAAATACGTATTTATAAAATACAAAAAATTTTGATCTAGGAAATTGGGGCAAAAATCGAAATTTATTTCGAAAAATCCTAGAGTTCTTTTTAATATTATTTATACAGCTAGTCGTAGTTTACTTTTGGACAATTAGAAATAGATAGAAAATAGAGATCAATAGACAAAAGTAAAATAAAAAATTAAACAAAATAAAATTCTGATTAAAATTACTCTTATATTGTCTCAGGATATGTTATTCGTTGCTAATTGGGTTGTGCTCAACCAAAAAACGTCGTGAAACTGTCACCAATTTTTGTCACCATTTTTACATTTACATTTTTACAAATTATTCGCATGTGTATTAAAATTTTTTAGTCACGCCAAAGAAGTATATCTAACGCGCGTGTATAAGTTTAATTTTTATCATTGCTACAAGACTTCAAAAGTTAATAAAGAATTTTTCCCGTAGTCACGGAATATCATAATCATTTTGATTTTCCCTACTAAAAATATTCACAAAGAATTAATATCAATAATCGAATATATTAAAAGAAGAATCGACGACATTTAATAAATTTAATAAAATAATATTTATTTGGAGTAATAAATTCATATAGATGGCAGCAGTATAGTCGCATTATTTGCCATGAACACATTACGTAGTGAGCACAAGATACAAAGTATTTCACTAATAATATATTTTATGTACATATGGCGTCAAAAGTCGAGTTATCATTTGAAAATTGTATAATCGATTTGAACTTTATTTATTCGGATTTCGGAAAAATGTTTCGAATAAAAGTTGTTAGTATAATTATAATGAACAACTTTTATCCGAAACATTTTTTCGAAAACCGAATAAATAAGGCACAAATTTATTATAAAATTTTGAAATGATAGCTCGACTTTCGACGGCATTCGTACATGCCATGATGACTGTAGTATAGTATTTGACTGTCTTTGACATTCTTGCTATATTCTCTGCTTCCTCCAATAACAACCTCCTAGTTACTATTATACTCATCTTCTTCTTCATCTGCTATCATATATCATTGTGTTCAGAGTACTACGTATGGTATGCATGTGAGTACTATACTACCGGCCGGGGTCAAGGATCAAACAGGGGTTCTAAGTACTTCGCTTATTACTTTATAGTACTACTATGGTTGCTGCTGTTACTGAACGAGATATATTTTATGTATATATACTTTTTTTTTGTTCTTATCCCCAAGTACAAGATGATCGAAGATTAATTGGCCTTTTTTGGATTAGTCCTTAACCGTTTGTTTTGTTAGTATAAGTAGTCTCTTGCCGAATGTTTTCGAAGAAAGGTTTTTGATGACTGACAGTATTCCTGGATTTACTGTTTTGTGGAGGTTGTTAGATCCGTATCTGGTAACAAATCTGGTTGTATATATTTTATAATCCAAGTAGGATCCAAGTTAAGATTCGAACGATCTGTTGTTGTTTTTTTTTACCGAATTTTCTCCAAAAGAAATCAGCTATTGTTTTTGTACCAATGTTGGAATTTCGTAAAAATTTCTTCAAATTGCCATCGATTCTACCTACTAGATGTCAAAAATCACTATCGTTAAAATTTATATATATACAGAGTGTCTCCACTTAAGTTGGCTCCATATGGAAAACTTTTTCATTATAAGGTTTACGAAAAAAAGTTATTCTTTATAAAAATCTCTGCATTCGAAAATATTAAGATTCAGCTATTCACTTCTATTCACATCGAATGTACAGGGTGCTAAACATTGAAAAAGTTCGATAGGAATGTTTTGACCACTTCAATTTTAAATTAAATTTTGTATATTTTTGTTCTAAATGTAGACCACATAGAACAGATTATACGGGAAACGGTTCAAGAAATCACTCCCGAGATATGTAGGAGTGGATTTAAAGAATTTTGTAAAAGAACAATTACATGTATGGAACGCGAAGGTGGATACGTTAAGACAAAAACGAACTGAAGATAACTGTTGTTACTTACGTCAACAATAATAATTGTATTTGTAATGTAATGTATGAAAAATAAATGTTCTGTATTCATTATTTTGTTACATATCATTCATTAAATGTTTCAAATCAGCAAATAAACATTTGAAGTACGATGACTGGTTAATTAGAATAACAGATAACGTGTTTTATAAGTAGGATTTGCAAAATTTAATTTAAAATTGAAGTGGAAAAAAAAATTCCTATTGAACTTTTTCAATTTCTGCACACCCTGTACATTCGATGTCAAAAGAAAATGCTGGAGATCCATAATTGTATCTGCTTGATAGTATCATATTGTCAATAGAAGTGTCTAAGTTTGGAACCTCTCAAAATTGGTATGACAAGTCGAAGTAGGTATAAATCGACTTTTGTTATTTGTTTACAAACATATGTATCAATCACATAAAAGGTTGTTAGAAATGAAATATACATTTTATAATTTAAAATAGTCTCAATTTTGATTTTCCATCATCTGACATTCTCCCCGTTTGGTTAAGAATTCAATGTCTACTCAAGACTATATAAAAATGAGCTGCTTTGAAATTTTATGTCTTCAAAACAAATTTTCTGCCTCATAAAAGTT
This sequence comes from Nineta flava, assembly GCA_963920215.1. Lineage (NCBI taxonomy): Eukaryota > Metazoa > Arthropoda > Insecta > Neuroptera > Chrysopidae > Nineta > Nineta flava. The sequence continues at coordinate 120,052,958 of OY986041.1, forward strand.
TCAAGGATGTCAAGGGTACTTTTAATAAATCAGTTTAATTAATAGAACGAAGATAATATATCAATTTTGAAATGTACATTATATTTTATTGAAAGCACTGTGGATCCTCCAGTCAGCAAAAAGTTTTAAAAACTTTTTAAAGTTATTAAATTTTTTGTATAATTGTAAATCAATTTTATTAATATTTTTATATTGAATCGAATCGATCAAATGTGTATATTTACATGCGCATCGAAGGTTCAGTAATAAATTCATACCAGTTATACTAAAATTTTATTTAATCAATTTATATATATATATATATATTATACGTTTAGACCCGACAAATGGTCGAAAATATTGATTGCAGAAGTATATGCCAGTCCTCGCGAATTTGTCTAACTAGGAGAGTAAAGATAAATATTTATTAATTAAATTATTTAAAAAAATCGCGTTTTACGGTTTTGTTTTCGAAATTCAAAAGTTTAAAATTATTTAATTACATTTATTTGTATATATGAATAGTAAATATATCTATGTGTTGCGTGTGTATATCCATGTATTTGTTCTATAATAAAAGCAAACCGATTTATTGTCCTTTTTATATAAGAAAGTGCTGGAACCATTGTTAACGGATTAAATCAGTCCAGGCGTGCCCCCGCTATGGTCGAGGGGGAAGGGAGGCTCTACATTTAAAATCGTAACATATACAAGAAAAGTTTATACACAAATAATGTTACTTTTTATAACATAAACAACTTTTATTCGAAACCTTTTTCGAAACTATAAACTGAATAGTTTCACCATAATAGGGAATATGCATGAAAATTTTTTTTCACTTGAATTGAAGCATGTTTACTTGACAAATATCAAGGTAAAATTACTTTTTAAATAACTTTAAAAATAAGCGAGATATGAATGATTGAAATTCCCGATTAGACAAAGAAGGTGATAGCCCTCTTGATATGTTATGTGACGTCATACTACACTTTCACCATTTAAAATACATGTAAAACTCCGTTTTTAGTATTTTAGCAAGAAAGAGACAGATAATAATCTTTAAAAGCTTACAGCTTCCTTGATATTTGTCGGATTTTAATTTCGTTTTTAAATATTATTACTGTATTAACAGTATTTTCATATTCCCTATTTCAGATATCTGTAATTCCAAAATCATATATGTGTATGTATACACCTATAGGATAATCTTCAACTATTTGTCCTGTCAAATGACATAAACAGGATAATAATAGTGAGGAAAAAAAATTTTCCAAAACAATTTTTCAATTCGTAACGTAATGTGATATTAATTCTTGTTTTACCATATCCTTAAATAAGACACTTGACAAAATATAGTAGAATGAGAGAGTGACGACTTTCTAAGTTACAGTTCGAAGACATAGAAGAGGTATACAAACTTATGACGATGATGTTCATGATAATAGTATAGTACCTATATCTAGAGTAGAGTATAGTGGATGGATTCATTAATAACGTGGCTCTCTTTAAATAGATAGAAATATATGATAGCACTTTCTTCTTTCTCTTTATTCTTATACTATACCTACATCAGGACCACCATACACTACTGACTACATAATATAAAACATTCATCGAGCAGCAGTCATAGATAGACTACAACAGTTTAGTCAGTCAGTTGCTATAGTAGCAAGTGCAATCAATGGTTTTTATATGAAATCTAATGTCAAATACTCACAAAACCTCTATCCTACGAAAAATTGTCTGGGGTTACTAAGAATACGCTATCCTAGTTACAGAACTCACAGCAGTTATTTTTATCTCAATATATGCATAGTAAAATAGTCGTACCAAAGAAAAGTAACTTTTAACGCGCGTAAATATAAAGAATTCAATTCAAATGTTTGAACACTTTTTTTGTCATTTACATCTAAGTGTAAAACAATCTGATGTTAACAGCAGTCAAAATTTTTGGTTAGCCACATGCAAATTCTTGAAGAAGTTTCACCCTCTAGATTAAATATCAAATCGATATATCTAGGTAATTAGATTAAGGAAAGAAAATTCAAAAAAGAAGATAGAAGGAGGAGATACGTTATAATTATTATAGCCCATATCATCCCTTGTTGGGCAAAGACCTCCCTCCCGTTGATTTAAAGGTCTGCTTCCCTGCAGCTAGTCCATTTTGCATCTGCAAACTTTACTATATCATTTATTACGATTCGTTACAAGGGGGAGGGTCACTAGGGGGAGACTGATCGAATAAAATGTCACGTAAATAAATTTTAACTTGTCAAAAATTTGTTTTTCATTATCAAATTTCGCGCGTACTGTATGACGTACAGATGGCACTTGTATCCCTGAGACCTATTTAAAAAACAAAGAATAGTCCGAATACATTTAAGCCTTATTTATATCCGTTCTCATTCGCATAATCCTCCAAGTTATCGAAATATTAATGTTGTTACGTCATGGAAGGGGAGGTATATATATATATGTATAGTGTTACTTACATAGGGGCGTGGCGTCTTAAAAATGATAGAAAATAGCGTTACGTAATTGATGTGTAGTCCCCCATACGGTGTCTTGGAAGTGCATTTTCTACAGGCGATACATTACTGATTGATACTTCAATGACTCCTCAATTTTTCATGGATCATCTTTGAAAATCTTTATACAAATCACAAAGTTCAATACGAATAGATCACAAAACGAGAAATTTCAACACAATTACTTTTATATTTACATACCAGTCTGTATATAGAGGTCATATAAACTGAATAGGTTGTTTGCTTGGTTTTTATATGTGAGAGTAAAACTTATTGTGTCTGCTTTTTAAAGAAGAAGCTCTACTATATCTACCTGAGTTCTATTCTATCTACCCTAGTTGGGTTTCTTTTTTTTTCTTCATAGTCACACATACACATACATACATACACACAGCATTGTCCGTGTCGTCCTCATGTATGTACTACTACGGGCCATAAAAGTAGCGCTCATATTTTACAAATTTTTTTGTGGATTTTGTATCTTATTCATTCGGTTTTCGGGAAAATGTTTCGAATAAAAGTATATTTATAATGAATAACTATTATGCGAATATCAGAGTCAAATTAGCTTTAAAAAGCCAGTTTCAGGCAGGTTGCTCGGAACCGCAATTTTTTTTTTAATCGATTCATCTTGACGTCCTGAATATGACCCTAAATTTTTACGGTCCGACTCGTGACGAAACAAGGTCAAAATTGAATTTGTTTATAACAAAAAAGCGTTTTTTCTTAATTTATTTTTTAAAACTAAAAATGGCATAGAATATTATTCAAATCTATATAAAAAAAGAAAACAAATGAGCCCATAAACATTAAAATCGGTTTATTTGAATTCGAGAAAAAAATTCCCAAAGTACGAAAAAAATGGCAAAGTATACCTTTTATATGTTAAAAATAATGTGCCCAATTTTAGCCCTTCAAAAAAATTAGACCCCCGACAATTAATAAAATACCGTGTCACCTATTTTTTTAAATAAAAAGGGTGCATTTCATTCTAGATGAATAAATCTTTTTCTAAATGAAAGATCTTAAAAATATCTATAAAATGAAAAAGAAAATTATTTTTTTAACTGTATTTTTACCCATTCTTTTTCAATTTGTTTTTTCGAAAACTGAATAAATAAGGTACAAATCAATCGTTTAACTTTTGAAAAATGAGTGGTACTTTTGTGGCCGTGTGTACGTACAGCTGAAGAAGATGTGTGCGTAGCCGTAGTACTTACATGAATGTGTTTGTGATACTAAAAATATAATAAACGCATATTATCTGTATGAACAGCAATAAACAAAATTGTTGTATAACTTATGAAAATGATGATTTTGCATTTTCTTCACTGGTAGGTAGATAGCTAGACTCAGTAGAGGTATGTTTTTCCATTCATGCTGTGTGTTTTGTTCACGCAATATTTAATATTTTTTAATATAAAATTTATTTCATAATAATTTTACTTTGTGCTGTTTTTTTTTTATTAGGGTTACGTACCTAAAAAAAATTCGTTACGTAGAAGCTGCTTCAACTTTGCGAATTTCCTTAGAATACATAAATCACATTCTATCGGTCACAATTTTAGTCTGATTCGAATGAAATGTCGTATATGATTTTAGTATTTGCAAGGCCAATTTTATTAATAAATGACATACGTCAAGGGGAAAGGGGGGCATAAAGAAAGAAGAAAATATAAAATATCTCTCTTAATATTAGAAAAATCGAAAAAAGCGTAAGGAATAAAGTTGTAGAAAATCATATTTGCTACAATTCATCACCTTCTCATTTTTGCTCAAACTCTAATGTGTACAGAGATTTTAAGGAATTTAATTTTCAATCTTAAACCGTCAATATTTCTGTAAATATTAGTGTAACAGTAAAAATAGTAAGATACAAAATTACAGTAAAACTTAGTATCTACAACTTTACTTCTAATAAATTTTTCGATTTTTCGAATATTAAGGGAGATATGTCAAATTTTGTGTTTCATAACCTATTTTTCCAAAACTATTATTTACATCATATTAGTTCTTAGTTTAGAAAATAATAATTCAACGGCAAAATACTATCTTATATATCACAAGTCTGCAAGATTGATTATGATATCTTCTAAAACAACGATGTATTATATTATCTTAAGGAAATACATCGATAAATTTTCGCATAATCACTATTCGAACAGCAATGGATTGTTAATTATTACATCCAACATCTTCTTGAATTTACATATATTTATTTTCTGGTACTTATAGAACCATTGTCTATGTTCAAAAATGTTATTCATACTTGATCGATTTTTTAAAAATATGACTTTATTATTCATATGACATATTATTATATTCTTATCAGATAAAAGGTGAAAAACCCCTCTTATTTACATATACGTATTTGTTTCTCAGATATATTTTCTATATAATTCTAACTAATAATTTATATTTTATATAAAGGGATGAAATTTGAATTGATATAAAATACTTTGATGTATATAAATAATTTTATATAATAATTTCATATTAATTCGAAATAAAAGATTTTATTCGAAAATAACTAAAATATTATTTAGATAAATCATAAATTTTATATTAATTTTTAATAAAAACTCGACTGTTAGGTTGAACTTTTGTTAGATAGATAGATTGTAGAGGTTGTACTGGACGGGACACACTGAGACCATAAGGTCCATTGTGATGCCTAAGGATGTGAGGATGTGAGTCGAACCCATAACCTCCCAGTTACAAGTGCACACAACGTCTTTACAAACGCGGCCACTTGGCTAGTCGAACTTTTGGTACGTCTTCCTGCAAGAAGATGGTAATATACAAATACTTCACCCCTTCCCCTTTTTGTAGTCGAAAAGAAAAAATTTAAGTAATTTAAGTAATCGAGGTTAGTAAAAACTCGTTCCACGTCAAATCCAATTGATTTAGGGCTTGATTTTGTCTCGAAAAATTTTGGGATAAAATAGGCTACTTTAAAAAAAAAACGGTTACAGGTAACATTGAACTCTTAAAAGTTACATATTTTTTTATACAATTCTGGAAAAATAAAATCTCAAATTAAGGGCTGAAATTGGTTTAAAGAGAGGAATGTTGTAATTTCTTATTTTTTGTAGAATTTTAATATTTTTAAATATTTTCATAATTATTCAAAAGAAATAAATCTCACCCCACTCACTACAGAATCATCTTTGATAAGCGCCTCATATTACCCTAATGAATAGTTCGCTATAATACAGAAAACTAAATGCCCATAAAAACTCTCTTCATTTGATAATGCTAGTGATAAATTATTCCAAGGACATTCAAGGCTACAACAAAAATCTTGTTTATAAATACAATATTTTATACTCAGTGTTTAAAAAGTTCTGGTACGGAAAAATATTTTGATTTTAGAAAAATTTTTTAATTTAAAAAAGTTGTAGAATAATTTAAAGAAAGCAGTTCAAAATCACAATCTTTCAAAGGACGTTCATAAATATCTTAATAAAGGACGTTCTTAATATCTCAGAAAGCAGAGATTTTAAAAAGAAAAAACGGGATGTGGCTGTGTCGTGGACAAGGTCGTGTGTTTTACCTGAATACGTGTACAGGTAAAACACACGGCCCGTTTAATAAAATTGAACAGATCTGAACCAAATCAGTATCTCACAATTTTGATTATTCTTGTAGTAAATGTTTTTTACTATACTTCCATTTCTTTTTTCACACTTAAAATATATACTACTTATCTTTGTTTATAAATTAATAACTATAAAGAGAGTCACAAAAGTGGGAAGTTTCATGAAATGTGAGAAAATTAACATTTCAGGTCTGTTTAATTTTATTGATCGGTAGTGTACGTAACGGGGTATCAATGGATTGCTCTTGGAAAGGAAATTATGTGATGCAGCGAAACGACCTCAAAATGGCTGTGTTTGCCACGCGCGATGCGTCAGAGTCCTCACTCAACATAACCAATTCTTTGATCCTTTAGCTATTGAGTGGTGTAATTTGATTTTTGATGTAGATGATGGATAAGTAGCTGCAACACCAAACTGTGTCCTCCAATTCTGTTATCATCAGTTTTTTTTAATTGCCTTCCATCTATGGAAGCAAATTTAAAAACGTATTCACGTCAAAAGAATTTTTCTTGATCAAAATAACATACTAAATCCAATTCGATACTTTTGGAACACTCTGTATAAAAATAAATATAATATTATAAATAAATTTAAAAGTATATCTACATTTAAAAACTTTTGTTTTAACCAACCAAACGAACGAACGAACGATAGATATCGTATTTGTGTAAATATTGTGTATATATTTTTGTATAAAAATTTTTTTTCGTTGTTTCGGTTGTTTATGATGCCATCTTCCAAAATAAATCTTTTCTTAACTGCGTCTGTTGTCCTATGTCTTGTCTTATCAGTATATTTTAATCAGTCGATTCACACACCAAAAACACAGGTATTAAATAATAATAATGATTTTTTTTTTTTGAAAGAAATATAAAAGTTTAAAATGCCATTTATCTTTTTAATTATAGGTATATAGAAATGGTAAATTTTATTATAAAATACGTTTAAAACGGTCATTTATTTTATTCTGCAGTGTGGGCGGTTTGGTTCTTGAATCAAATTTACAAACACAGTAAACTTTACTCTTAAACGATTCAAAAAATTTGTAAAGATGCATTCAATATAATGGGTTTTGAGGAGATCATTTATATTCATTTTGAGACTTAAATTACTACTCTATTAAAAACATGTTTATTCTTTAAAATGACATTAAATTGTAATTTAGTAGAGGAAGGTATTTTTATGATATTTATTGAGGTTTCCACATGTAACATGAATCTGAATTAGTTTCGAAAATTATGATTCTTTATGTTTTCTCTTCTTTTAAATTATTAGTAACGTGGGTGTTCTTGGTAACGATATCTGATGTCATAGATTACATATATATTGTAGGTTATACTAAATAGGTTAGAAGCCTGTTACATCATTGTGCCGCCAATGGAATTGAAAAAAGTTGTAGTGTTACGTACCATGGAAACTGTAATTCGCTTGGAAAGTAAATGGGCACAATACTAATACGTTATCGATGCTTGTTTTATATTGTTTTTGAAAATGATTCAATATAATTTTTGGGACCTCAACACATAATTCGGGTATTTCTTGAGTTGTGATTATGAGTTTAAAATTAGACAGGTTTTAAAAATTTATTTGTTAGCCAGTGTATTAGTTTAAAAATTGACGTGGTTAAAATAGTGTTGTACTATACAGTCCAGTAAAAGTGAACAGTATTGTAAGAAACATTAAATATTTCTTAATAATCAAGTATATGTTGTTCCATCTAGAATATTTTGTGTTTTTTTATTTGTGTCGAGTATCGGATTGTGTTGTAGGTTCTACAGCGCTGCTTTAGAACCGGTAACAGTAACGCGTTACCGGTTTTCTGATTCTAACACAGTAGAGAGACTGTGAAAAATGTCTACAGCACTGCCCATTTTAAGTTAAACTTTGAGAAAATGACTGTAATAGATGTATAATTGGAATAGATTTCGTATAAAAGGCAGCGGAAACTCGTATAAATACGGTATATCTCGAAAAATATCGGTCAAATAAAATGGATTTCTCCGGTTTTTTTTCTTTCAAAAACTGATGTAAAAATTGATAACGAACAAGTGACTTTAAATAAATAGGTGTGAAATTATTATTTATAAAGAGAAACAATCAACCTTTGGGTTTATCTTTGAGAAATCTTTTTTCTTAAATAAAAGAAAAAATTAACTAAAAGGTAATTAATCCTATTTGTCCTTAACAAAAATATGTTTGCATTAAAATCGAGATATGTTTATTTTATACTATAAATTAAGAGGTTATCATCGAAGAAGCACTTTAGTCGATATACTAACAAACAAAATTCATTTGGATAATGTAAAATGCTAATTTAAAAAATGCTATTTTGTATGTGTTTCATATTCTATAATAAATTTCATATATATATATATATATATATATATATATATATATATATATATATATATATATATATATATATATATATATATATTTGTTTTGTATTATTATTATTGATTTATATGTATTGTTTGTCTGTCATGACTAAGAAATGGCGTTAGCTACTAGTTTTATTTTATTTTGATGTTATACATTGTTAAACATTTGTACATTCACCTACCTTCATTCTTAGTCTAAATCACGAACATGGATGGAGCAAACAAATAAAGACATTTATCATCAATATACAAAACTATATTATATACAATTTTTCATCGATATGTCTTAAAGTGATACCAGTGTCGTATTCTATCATTTATTTAAAATGAAAAAACATATTTTTATTTTCGTGCAGCAATTTAGATGTTAAGAAAAATGTTAAAAACTCTTTTACATATTTTTATTATATAATCGTTGATGTACGCTCCCGTTCAATAAAATTGAACAGATTTGAATCGAATCAATCTCTCACAATTTTAATTATTCTTGTAGTAAATGTTTTTTTCTATACTTGCATTTCTTTTTTCACACATTAAAATGTATACTAGTTATCTTTGTTTATAAATTAATCATTATACAGAGTTACAAAAGTGAGGAGTTTTATGAAATGTAAGAAAATTAACATTTCAGGTCTGTTCAATTTTATTGAACGGGAGTGTACTTAAAGGTAGAAAATAATATTTTGGAGAATCGGCTTAATAGAAGAAGTATGGGAAAAGTCGGTTGCAAAATTTGAAGTAAACAAATATACGGAACTGAAACTGAAAAATAAAAATAAAAAGTGAAATAGAAATAGAAATAGAAATAAAACTGAAAATAATATTGTGAAATATTTCACATGAGAAAATCATCACCCTTTTCTTTCTTACTATTTTAAAATTTATTTCTGTTATAATTATTAGATTTAATTTAAAGCCTAACAACATCCTAAATATATTTACCTAAGTTGAAGAATTTCAAGTATGCTTTAAAAGCTGTGTAAATAACGGTAACTTTATTGTGTAAAAGTATAACATAAATAAATAAGTACAAAGCATTTTATTACACATTATTTTGGCGGATGGTATTTCGGTTAACGCATTATATGGTATTGTGTATATTAAACTGTTGTTATTTATTAAATTTCATAATATGAATATAGCAACATTTGAAAAACATATAAACCAACACTAAAATGCAGGAACATGTCCACTAAATCTCTCACTAAATATACATCGGAAATCTTACGAGAAGGATATCATTCTCGTCTTAGCCGATCTTCAAAAGATCAAAACCTTTTGCTGTACTTAAAATAGCGTCTAAAAATGGTTCAGGGAGTAGTAGTATAATGTATCCTAAATCTTAGATTTCTTAGATTCTAAATCTTAGATTTCTTCATTATTTAGACACCCATGAGTATTCACCACAGTATTGACCAACAAATTAATGTATTGATTATTAAATATTCATGTATTGATTATTATAAAAATAAACGTTTGTTTAAAGTTAACAAATTGCCTTTTTATTTAATTTTTGTTATCGTAGGTTTTATATCTAATATACCAGGATATCTGATATATTCCTACAGTAACAAATGTGAGCTTCTCTCGGTTTGTGTTCCGTTCTGAATAGCCGCTATAAGTTAAATTAACCTCATTAAGAACTGACCTGAGGGTAGGTATTAAAAAACATGGCTGTTATCCATTATGTGTTTTATTAGGTCAAATTATTATTTATAATAATTTTGACAGTTGGAAATGTCAATTTTTTAAATATTTTAAATGTATTGACCATTAATTTATTTTTTTAATGAAGGTTTTTCGATAGAAACTATAAAATATATTAGAGATCTGGACCGGTTATAACTTTGGAACGGTCAGGAAACAACTATAACTTTAGAACGGTTTGGAATTTTGAACTTCTGATTGTTTTTCTAGAGTCGTTAAGAAAATGTACCTACGATTTTCTTTAATATATACATCGCTATATCCTATTGCTATCTCCAAACAATTCGGACATTTTCTCATTTATCTGCCAAGAAGATAAAAGTGTAAACTAAATATGGTTTTGTTTTTACCTCCAGGCGCTGTGACCAAAATGTCGTCAAGTCGAGCTATCATTTCAAAATTTCTCGACTTTTGACGACATTTGTACTTCAATTGAGTTGTTTTAATTAATAAAATAGACAACAAGGTTCTCCAAATCAGTACAGGAATAGATTAATTTTATTACTCACAAAAATTAATGGACAATGGAATTAATCTTCAAAACGATAATAATTGGTTCCTCAAACGTTCAAGGTAAAGGGTACCAAAAATATCATTAAAAAATCACAAAAAGTGCTGTATCTCGGAAACGAAAGTAAATTTTTTGGTCGGAATTTTAATGAGAATCTTTGACATCGACCTTAAGCATATCCGACAGTATTTTTAGCAATTTGTAGGATCTTTACAAATTTTTAAATTATGGTATTATCAAAAGTAATTTTTCATAAAATTCCGGTTACATGCAATAAAAAATATTGTACCGTAGAATATAAAATGATAATTTAAAAATGTAATTACATGCATATTTACTGCATATACAAGTACATAAAACTCTGAGTGAAGACCAACCAAAAATCATGTACACCAACCTTAAAAAAATGAAGAAAAAAAATTTAATTATAACGTTTATTTAAAAACATTAAAAAATTATTACCACCCAAGCAAGAAGCAACCAAGCCATAAAGCGATTATAAAAATCATATAGTACGCTTGTCATTTTTTATTTTATATACTTTACATTCTATTTTGCGTTGTAATCCAGGCGCGGATCGAGGATTACATTTGTGGTGGGTTGGTTGTTCATAAAGCACACATAGATTGAAATTTCTTGAGCTCAAATAACTGTAATTTGGGCACTAAGTTTTGCCTTTACTTAGATAATTGTGAGGAAGAGGAAGTCGAAAGTAGTCAAATCACACTATTTAGACTAAAATTGGGCTTTATGTCCATAAGTAATAATTTATAAACATACGGAGTAGTGTATAAAGGGTGTCATATATATATATATATATATATATATATATATATATATATATATATATATATATATATATATATATATATATATAGACAGCAATATTGGCCATTCATGACCTTTTCAATTCTTTTCGTTTTGGAGTTATCGTGCCTAACCAGTCCAAGTGGCCGAGCGATCTACGGCGTTTTGTCTGCGCAGTATGCCTACTTGGAAACTGGGAGGTTATGGGTTCAAATCCCGACATCGGCAGTTTGTAAATTATTAAGAAAAAAAAAGAGACGGTTAATTGACTAAACTGTCGGCGTATGGACAAGAACGAAGTAACCGGCTATCATAGTCGACTGCATATCCTACCACTTTCGACTCTATACACAAAAATTCCTTGCACGCCAGTCACATCCTTGCATCACAATGGACCTTACGGTCAAAGTGTAGCCCGTCCAGGGCAGCCTCTACAATCTACGCACAAATAGGCGGACTTGCAGATGACTCATTATGTCACCTTACAAACACCTATACCAAAACCGTTGCAAAGTCGGGACTAAACTTATAATAGATTTGTGTGTATTAATATGCTCTACAGGATATAAAATCCTAGTAAATTCATATTCTCAGTGTCACTGACTTCTATATAACTGGGCAGAGTATCCTTAAAGGTCTGAACGAGAAATAACATACAAAATCAAAAAGGTAGACAGCGTCGCCTCAACTAGCAAGTTACTAAATTTTGCTTCAGTGCGCTTGCGTCGCTAAAACTGTATGTATGTTAGGGCTGTCACATGTGTTTAAAAATACATGTGACAGCCACACGTACATTAGCACACATACTTATTTCACATAAACGCAGTGCAGGTGTATACTGAAGCAAATTTAGTACATTGGCTTGGTTGAAGCGGCGCTGGTTACAGTTTTAATTCTGGATAATAGCGTAAAATGGGATGACTCTCTCTCTATCCAGTTATACTGAGGTCACTGCTCAGTATGACATCAGACAGTGATACGTTATATTTTGCAAAAACTTTTTTGTATAGTTCTGGATGCGCGTCTGTAATTTTAATTTTTATATGAAGCGAAAATGGTCACACAAAAAATATGTACAATTCTGTTTTGTTATTATTTATTTTTTAACTGACCATATCAACTTTATCAGCATGACCCTAAAAATATATGTCAACATATCATCATGTACCATGTTTTCCTGTATGTTTATCTTTTTTTGTATTTTATAAAAGTGTCATACACAATACTGTTGGTTTTCGCATATGCATCCGTGTGGAGTTTTTAACTGCCCTGTATAAATTTTCAATATATTTTTATATTTCGAGGTCATGGCAACATATGACAGGATGGCCGCGTTCATCTAGAAAGAATTGAAAATCTGAGAATATTCTTCTTAATATGATTTTATGCCCACTTTTATGCGATTTCAGGTGATATCACTTAAATCACTCAACAAATCGTTAAATTATGAACACGATTTTTGTGTTTTTGAGGTCCAATTTACTCTATTTATCCGAAAGAAACATTATTTTTTTAGGGTATATATTATTTTCTTAAAATAAATCTATAGCACGGTAGTGCGTCGGGATGAGTTAAGGGGGTGTGGCCTCCGTACGTGACAGTGCTTTTACTACACGAAATATTAGAGCCAAAATCGACCCCTTGAAACTTTTGAACGAAAAGAGCTACAGCCAAGAGCTACAGCAGATCAAGAATATGATAGATAATTTTAGTCATTAGTTTCAATGAAAATAAGCTACATAAAAAAATCCTATTGGTTTGATGAACTGACTGATAGTTTCCGAAATATTACCTCTTTATACGATTTTATACGTTAAGATCCTCTTCCTTTCAGAGTAATTATTTTCATGTAAGACTACTTTTAACAATTCTTTTGTTTTTGGGAGACCTCACAGATAAACTGGGATTTTTTTTCATAACTTGCGAAAAGCTTGAAATTTCATAACTTAGTTTTATAACAGGAATTTTTGCTTGTCAAAAAAAGTGGAAAATTCAATCAGAAAAGATTCAAAAGTTGCATTTTTCAGGTTGAAAGTATGTTAAGCGTAGGTTAAGCGTGATTCGCTTCTCCCATATGCTGTAACCTAGAGGTTCGCAGTCAAAGATAATGTGGCTGAAGGTTCCTCCTCCTCGCCACACATTCTGCACATAATGAACCCGTTATGGAGTCCAATTTTGTGCAGATGCTTCCGCAGGGGATTATTCCCGGTAATGAATCCGGTAACCTTCCGTATTTGTATCCTGTTCAGCTTCAGTGCATCGAGAGATAGCCTCTTGGATGCACTCTGAAGCAGTACCTGCCGCGGTACTTTTTCCCAGTGATCACGGTGTTTAGCATTTGACCACTGATTGATCACCTGTTTACATGCACTCCTTGGAATTACCAAAATAGGCTCTGGGCCTATGAAGGTCATTCCGTCTCCCTTCTTAACTAAGACATCTGCTTGGTCGTTTCCTTCAAAACCACTGTGACCCGGCACCCAGATCAATTTAACATTGTTCCCTTTTGCCGGCTCCAGCAGATCCTCCAGACAATCCTAACCAAATCAATAAGGATCAAATCAATTGAAAAAAATGGCATCAACTTCTGTGGTGCATAGAGTACCTTAACTAATTTATTACACCGATAATGTAGACGATTAATGTATATTGATTAAGATATTGATATACAAAATTACAGCATGTTCAAAAGTCTTTTAGATGATCAAAAGTTTATGTGAAAAGCTTATTGATTACAATCATAAAACTATTTTTGTAATGAATACTTATTTATTAATGTTTACAGTCTATAAAAGAGTCTAAATATAAATTAAATGTCTACATAACGAACGACTATTCAATTAATAATCACCCATAAATAACTGAACTTCTTCTGACAACACATTTGTGACAAAATAAAAATTTGTCCTAATAGCGGAAATCTACTGCCATTTAAATTTTCAAACATGACTTAATAGTACCACAATAATAAATAAAATTTATAGCTAATTATATTATTTATATTATTCAGCTATATAAACTATGTCATTAAAAATGATATGGGTGGAGATTTTACTTACTAAAAAACTTACTTACTAAAATATATTATCGGGGTTTCATTATATATATATATATATATATATATTGGATACGCAATACGGACTATGGTACGTTTGAAAACGCATAAAATTAAATGTGCAAAATATCGTCATGATGCGTATTGAAATGAAATGATTTGCGATAATTTTTTACATCCATATACAAACCACTATTTAATATGATGTATAAACGAAGTGTTTTTGCTGAAGTCTCTGCCTATCAGTGTATTTTGTCTGTGGGATTTTATGCAATTTGTATAAAAATTATTTTGAAAGGTAGGTAAATTGTATTATCGGACTTAAGGTATTTCCAAACTATATCCGCGCGAAAAAAACTATATAAAAAAATTATATGTGTTAAAAAAAATTGTTGGTACTCCTGCGCGTTGTTGACAACAGCTGTCCGTTATCGTCAGTGTTCCCATTCCACACATAACATATCATACATATACTATTCATCATACATATACTAGTATATAATTTCAAACGACTTACATACTTCGCGCCGGTACTCATGATGCCAACTGAACCATAAAAAATACCCTTCTGCTGCGCGCATGAAAAAAATTCACTTTTTTACGCATATTTTATAAGTTTTAAGGAAAAATATTTCTAAGGAATTGAGGAAAGTATGTGTTGAATTTCAGAACAACCGGTGACTATATTGAGAGAGTTCGAATTAAAAACGGTCGGAATCGTGCATTTTATTTGACCATGTTTATGAAGATGCATGTTAAAATTATCCAACTTACATAACGATTTTCTCAAAAACGTCATGGGGAAAAATTCTCAAAAAAATTCAACTGATTTCTGAGGATTCATTTTACTAATATTGTGAATTTAGTGAAGGTCTTGGCAACCTAATAACAGTTTTCAATTTTTAGATAAAAAAAGTTTAATGAAAATCTGTACATAAGAGTTGTGTGAGTGTTTGACACCATATTTTTTTATCTTAGTGTCTCATACGAATATGTTAACATCAAAGATTTATTGTATGCTAAAATACGTTAGTAAAAATTCTATAATATCGTTCACTGCTCCATTCAAAAGAAATCGTAAAATTTATCATTGAAGTGTGTGTGTTTGTGTGTGTCTGTGTGTGTGTGTATGAGTTTTGGATACATGCCAAAAATCTTTCTACAATCATGTACGATGACTCAAGAGTTTTCCTGTTTCGTTCGAATATATGAAGTATAGTAGAATTGTTCTACGTATTCTTTTATATATTTTTTAATTCATGATAATATTTTGTTCGTACGTTAAATTTTTACATACTACCGTGTACTTTTTATTCAAATAAAAATTCAGTTTTTATCTGCATCCTTTTTCCCTGTTTTATTATTACGAGAAACTTTTTCGTTTTTATTGTGCTTCAGATTTTTGTTGAGGTTTAAATGTTTTTCTCGAATGTTGCATTTTATTTTGGCAAAGTTGATACATTCTCTCCTAGATAGATAGATAGATTTTAGAAGCTACCTTGGACGGGCTGCACTTCGCCCATAAGTTCCATTGTGATGCCTAAGGATGTGAGGATGTGAGGAGTGGAGTGGAAGGAATTTTTGTGTATAGAGTAGGAATTGGTAGGGTATGCGGCTGCAGTCGACTATGATAGGAGCCATGCCGATATTCATCTGGAGTTCGTGAAGGAAATTACAGAAAACCTTCTCAACCATAGCCGATTACTTCGTTCTTGTCCACACGCCGACAGTTTAGTCAATTAACTGCCCCTTTTTTCTTCTTAATAATTGACAAACTGCCGATGTCGGGATTCGAACCCATAACCTCCCAGTTTCCATGTAGGCACACTGCGCAGACATAACGCCTCAGACCGCTCGGCCACTTGAACTGGTGGACATTTTCTCCTTGTTTCGAATCTTTCTGTCGATTACTTAACAAAAAATTTGCAAGTTGCAGCTAAAGCCATTGATATTATATGATTTTCAATAACACTGACAAAATATACCAAAGAAAAGAGAGTGGAGTGGAGGGGAGACCGAAGCCTAACAAGTAAGCTTTTCTAGGCTTTCCTAAACAACCCATCCCCATTACTTCATTTATCTTCTAACAAACTGGATTATTTTTTTCTAGCCATGTAGGTGTTGTCGAACTTACCCGTTTTCTTGAAAAAAAAAAAAAACAGATATCTTAGCAAAAAGTGAGTCGGAATATCCTGCATAGGCCCAGAACGTTGCACCGTGATCACTGGAAAAATATACCGGAGCAAAATCTCAGGATACAACCTCGAAAGGTTACCGGATTCATCACCGGAAAGCATCGTCACCTACGAAAGCATCGGCACAATATATTACAGCACAATGGATCCACGATGTGCAGACTCTGCAGCGAGGAGATAGAAACCTCGATTCACATCATCTATAACTACGAATGCCTCGGTTACAGCAGATAAAAGGTACATCTAACCCCGAATATATGAGCCTTCAGGAAAATCTGATAAGCAAGGTCTTAGCTTTTGCCAAGATATGGGAGAAGCGAATCTCGCCAGACTGAAGTAGAAGGAGGAGCACAATGGCCAGAAGGTCGAAGTGTAATATTTTTTATACCCCATCTATCTATCTACACGTTTTCTTTGCGAATGACAGTTCCACTTTATTGTTTTACCTCAGATACATTTTTCATACATTTTAGTCAAAGAGAGGTTCTTCGAAAAACATTATTAGTTATTCTACTAATCTTAATTAAAGCTAATTTTAAAAGAGCTTTCGCAAATTTTCAAGAACTTTCATAATTTTTGACCAATGTGACCCAATTTCCTTAAAAAAATACAATGAATCATTTTCGCCTCCAGATACAAGATGAAAAAAAGTTATTTAAACAAGAATTATTGATGTAGTAACTAAATATTATTGTTATAATTTTTCAAAAGAAAGATGTGCGGAAGGAAGTCTTGTGCGTCCAAACATTATAATAAAGTTTTTTCTGTTAAATGATTTTGAAGAAAATAATAGTTCTTCTGTAGTTTTGTGTATAAATTCACAAAATAATACAATCGGGAAAAATTGTAAAGAATAATAGAAAATAAAATAACAAACCATTAGAATATTTATATTTACAATTGTGTGGATATACATAGAGTTGTACTACGGGTCACAAAAGTAGCGTTCTTTTTTTGCAAAAAGTTTGTCATTGTATTGTGAATTTTTCATTCGGCTTTATTTGGAAAATGTCTTTGGAAAATCGAATATAAGGCACAATTCTATTTTATACCAAGTGAAAAAAATAACAACTGAGTTAATTTTGCTTGAATCCTGGGTATATCCTGAATTTATGTATTGTAACAAAAGTTGTTTATTTTAAAAAACGGAAGATGTTTGGTCCTAATATTTTTGTTCTACACTGGTAGAAAGAATATCTTGAACTAAGTAAATATTTTGAAGAAAACGTATTTACTTGGTGCAGCAAATTCCTTGTTTTCATTCAAGAATTTGTTTACTTGAAGATACTTGAAGAAGTATCTTTTGCGAACTTATTTTTTAGCTGTAGAACACACACAAAATTTCAGCTCGTTATCTCTTTTCGTTTTTGAGTTATTGTGTCCACATGCGGAAATTGCCAAATAAGGCTATTTTATGAACATCTTTTCCAAACATTTTTGTCTGTGATCAATATTTTCAAGCGTTACAAAGTCGAGACTAAATTTCATATACCCTTGTATACTTTCGGGTATAAAAATCTACTAACTGACGACAGACAACGCACAGCCTAAACCGGTGGTTCTAAAAGCATGAAATTGCACAGGAGTTCCAATTGTATAACGTAGGTGGAATTGGTTTCTGTTTTTAAATAAAAGCCAATTATATACGCGTTTTTTGAAATTTCATCTCCTAAGGCCCGGTACACACGTTACGGTATACCTATGCAGGCTAGAGCACCCACACGTTACGGTAAAATGGAAGATTTTAACTCAGTCGAGATGTGGGTGACTGACACTCTCTAAAAAGACTGACGCTCTTTACGCAAGAAAGTAGGCACAACTAACATAAAAACTGTACAGGCATACCGGAGTGACTCATACACCCGCTCAGGTCTACATGCCTGCGCAGGTAGTCAATACTGAATTTCGATTCTTCTCCGGTCGCCTGTGCAGGCCGCTGGTACACACACTCCGGTTTACACACACTAGGGTATCCCTCTTCGGTATACCCTAACGTATGTACGGACCTCCGAGCCTAAGGGGGTAAAATAAGGAACGAAAGTTTGTATGATAACTATGTCATTTTTGAATTTAGAAACCTGGAGGTTGGTGTTTTGGTTTTTTATATTTGAGGAACGTCGGATGGTTCCTGAAATGTTGCAGATCCCGGAAATGCCATCAGGCACACGCCT
Organism: Nineta flava; assembly: GCA_963920215.1. Classification (NCBI taxonomy): domain Eukaryota; kingdom Metazoa; phylum Arthropoda; class Insecta; order Neuroptera; family Chrysopidae; genus Nineta; species Nineta flava. Next base: position 120,071,894 of record OY986041.1, read on the forward strand.
TGTTAATTATAAAATTTTGAAAAGAGAACGCTACTTTTGATATCAACTACTTTTGTGTCTATGAGTATTACAAATATAATCTTTTTATGTATTCGAATACGAAGAACCGCATGATATGACGCCTTGGTGTCCTGATTTTCTACAATTGTATTTACTATATGTATAATACACCCAACTTATACAGTATTTGTGTGATTCTAAATGTTCTAGATTGTAGCTTACTTGTATATCTTTCGAATAGTATATCAACTATATTACTATAGTTTTGAATAAATATATTAGGGTGCAAATGGGAATTTGTTGTGTGATTTTTTTTTTGTACTGATTTCTTGACAATGTCGAAATTTATTTTTGAGATTTTTATACAAAATTGATTATAGCATTGGTTTTTGTTTGTTTAATTTCGTGATTGGTTGGGCTCCAACGATAGATTTATATAGATTGGTGTGACCTATTTCGTTTCTCCTTTAGATCACTATCTTTTCGAAAGTATAGAATTTGACCTGGATTTAAAGATTGTTAGTAATTTCATCTAAGAACAGTTGGCAAATGTCCAGGCATATGATTCTCAATTCATAAATATTTTTCAGCATCCTAGATGATGGGATTTACAATAATAATACGCCCTTTGCTAAGATGAATGCAACCATTGGATTATTAAAGTTGTTGGGATGATTGCCAACTTTTGCGAGTCCAAGGAGGTTTCACCAAAGCGAAATTCTGTTGATTTCTTCTCTTCTGTATTTGGATTCTTGTTCATTGGTATGTAACTTAAATAATTGAGTAAACAAATCTAGGAAGTCAAGGGAGTCAATTCTAATTGTCGTATCGATTTGACATTTTGCAATTCTGATCGCAATACAATAATATTGGACCATCGAGCTCATCGACTTGAAAATATAAAATATAAATATAAAATTTAGTGAAATATGGGAAATTATAAGAAGTTAAATAGTTTCGCTCTAAAATTCAAAAGGAATTAACAAGTGAGTAAATGGCATGGGCTGATGAAACTGATATGGACAAAACTGATATGGATTTTTATTTCGCTACGAATAGAATTCGAAGTAGAAATCTGGTGGAAGTGTCGATAGATATTTGAAGTAGTGGGAGCGATGGGAAATTTCATTGAGGTTTTTAGTCTTAAAATGACGGGAGCCGGAAATATAACAACACGAGCGAAGCCGTGGGTATAAACTACTTATAAATAAAAGCGTCTTTTTATAACAGGTGTGTACATAATGTATACACTAGTATATAAAATTTAGTCCCGATCTTGTAACGGTTGGAAATAATGATCGCTAAACACAGGTAATGGTATAGGTGTTTATAAAATGACCTAATTAGTTCATTCAAACTCGCCCGTTCGGCCCCCGTTTGTCCGTAGACACAATATCTCAAGATCGAAAAGAGATAACGAGCTAAAAAGTGGGATCAGGTTCGTTAATGGGCAAAATCGGACCATGAATTCATCTTCGAAACAGAGTGAAAATATCCATCTTAGAAACTATAAGAGATACCAGATATGTTTAAAAAGCGAAACGTGTTGAAACTTGTTTTTCATAAACTGAATAGTTTTGTTACAATTTCATACACTCTGGATACATATTGGGTATGTATCCAGATCATATTTACCCTATGTTTATTTATATGATATATGAATCATGGATAAAAAGTTCCAAAATAGTTTTACTTTTTGTTACTGAATTAAATACAGAATACGGATATAAAATATCGAAATATGTCGATATCCAAACAGACACATACAAAATCACTAAATTTATGATGCATAATAGATTTTTATAAAGTTGTACCAAAAAAAAAAACCGTTGATATCTTGTTCACAAAATCAAGTGATGATATTCAAGTACACGTCAAATCCATAATAATTTTTATACTTTCTGCTTGCACAGAATAAACAAAAGATATTGGGAATATGTTATACCGTACGTTTAGTTTACATCTTCGCATCGCAGATCTCCCACGAGTATGAGAGAGTACATATGTATACATTAAGCAATGTGTATGAGAAGTAGGTCTTATAGGTTTGATAAACAAGCATATTTTTCAAAACAGTGAATAATATTCATAAGTTTTCGAGTGGTTGATGATTGTCTACCTTCAAATGCCACAATAAATAAATTGACACATTCCTGTGCGGAATGTCCGGAAAAGTACCATTTAACAATTTGCACTTTTTCTTCTTTTGTGTAATAATAACTCATTATTGTAATAATACCAATAAATAAAATTCACAAACACGTATTTTCCAAAAGCATTCACATAGTAAAGATTGCATATTATCAAATCAATTAATAATATTTGTATTTAACAAAAAATCCCCACTCTCTAAAATTTATACAGGCATAACACAACAGTAACAAAACAAACCTATAAGACCTCCTTCTCCTACAAATTGCTTAATGTATACATGTGTACTCTCTCATACTCGTGGGAGATCTGCTATGCGAAGATGTAAACTAAACGTACGGTATATGTTTTAGAATGTTTATTTAATACTATACGATATCTTCTGTTGAATTTACAATCACAAACTCGACTATATATTTTGTTTTTAAAAACTTCACTCATACGGTTGTGTTCATAAAATACTGTTTACGAAAATGTTCACAGACATTATTATAAAACAGTTTTTGAGAACCTTTTTAAAACCATTTATTTTTTTTTCTTTAAGTTCCAGCATTAACTTGTATAATCTGGACAAAAAACTGGTTTGCCTTTATTATAGAACAAATACATATACAGTCTGTTTTCAAAAGTATTTCTAATAGGGAATTAATGTTAAATAAATAAAATATTTACTATAAAACCATACATACATACACATACTTACAAATATCTGGCTGCTTGTGGTATGATGTTTGATTGATGTCATTTAAGAGTGAGGATTTAGTGATGCCCACTTAATTTATAATATTATTATTCATTACGTATGCACACACTACAGACTACAGAGTACCCCCACTATTTTTATTTCTTTATGAAGCATTGTGTAGTTATTTTAATAAATAATATTTAACATTGATTCTCTATTAGCAAAGGTTTCCAAAACAGACGGTATACATATCTACTCATATACATATATTTATATACAAATTAATGTAATTTTGAAAGAAAAAAAAATTTTTAATTATTATATTTCGAAAACAAAATGCTGACTAATCGATATGAAAGCTATCTGTTGGATGGTAATTCTTAGCTAAAAAATACAATTTTGTTTTTCTGAAAGATGTTCTTAAGTTTTTTTTTTCAAATTGAATTATGTATCTGTCTAAAAGCAAATCCCAACGGGTCAGTCTTCCTCAAAAATTTAATTATAAAAATAAATAGTTTTTATGATTATATTTATATAAAATTTATTACATTTAAAACTGTTTTCTGTTTTATGATTTGAAAAATTCCGTAAGCTATACGTATTAAGATGCAAAACTCGAAAAACAAAAAAAATTAATTAAGCTAGAAATATAATAAGTTTTTAACGGTGTAACCTGATATCTATATATTCATGTTAAATATTAAAATATGATTATATAAAAACTTTATTACTAAACTATATTTTTATTATCATATCATATATAGGGTGAACTATTAGAATAGAAACCGAAATATTTATAATACGTGAAAAATATACTAATGTTAGAAATTATTTTGAGAATTATATTAATGAAAGTGTACAATACTTTTTAACCCCCGATGCAAAAAGTGAAGGGTATCATAAATTCGAAGCCTTTGTGTCTGTCTATCTATCAGGAGCAAGACTTAAGTCTTAGAGGTTTTGTATCGCGACCAATTTGAACTACTGTACCTTCTTTCCTTCAAAGGCGTTCCAGGAATCTTATGGTCTCGATAAACACATTGATTTCATCTGGCCAGAGATCTGTCCAACCCAAATGATAGTGTCTTTTGAGAGGAAGACTATTGCATTCACACAAAATGTGAATTCCGGTTTCCTCCTCAGCATGACAAAATCTTCAAAGATTATTCCTTGGTGTAATGTATAGCTCGTGTATCTGTCTGTGGCGTCCCAAACGAATCCCAAACGATTGAACCGATTTCATTACTGTTTTTTTTTTATATTTTATTAGAAGTTTTGGTTAATCGGGTTGATTTTTAGCTATATTTGTTGAAAATATGTTCAACCATATAAAGATCATCAACTCTTTTCCTAGTTGATGTTGCGATCTTAAAGTAGTGGAAGAGCTGGGAAGTGTTTGGTAGGATTAAATACTATATAAAAAAAATCCTTACCAACACTTCCACTTTTTAAACAATCATATTCACTTCATTTTGATGTTTTAAAACTTTTAATGAAAAAAATTTCCATTGTGTTAACAGTTTTGTAACTTTGGGTTTTAATAAAATTTCAATATTGCTCCAATTCTTAGAACAATTCTTTATAACAGGGTGTCGCATAAGTAACGTTATGATTTAGGTAGTGAATAAATTTTTTGTTTACGTATTTTTTTTCTTTTTTTTCAATTTTACACACGTTACACCTTTTTCCATATAAGATTCAATTGGTTCACGAGTTAAAACCAAATGATGCACATTCAATAATAAGGTTCATAACGTTACTTATGCGCCACCCTGTATTATACAATTATGTATTTCGAACACAAAGTAGTCATCATCTGTATGAATTAGCTAATCATAATCTTATCCTTTAGACAGATATGTTACGCTGATTTGGTAACTGACATTTAAATTTATAAAGTGTTCGCCAATCGACTTCAGATTTTCGATTGGGTTGACTAATCAACATTAAACCGTCAGATATTATTTAAGCCAATAGCCAATAATATGAAAATTATATTCAACAATTGTTGCATCCTGTATATTCGAAATGATCTGAATCAATATCATAATTTTTCTACCAAAACCCATATGAAGTCGCGAGTTGTAATCATCTAAACCACTTAAACATATTCGTAGTGTACCTATAACTGTGAGGAATATATAAAATGCAAAACGAATGAATTTTGTTATTTGATATGAACATAACATAACATACATCTTTGAAAAATGTTATTGGCATCATCTCTGCATGGCATTTTTGTTATGTACTAAAGTGATAACTGTGTGTTATTTTATCACTTATCACTGATCACTTATATTTACCTTCTTGGTATAGTGAGTGTATAAAACACTCTTTTATTAACCAATAAAATTAATTTAATTTTCTTTATTTCTTTCTGTTTCAGGTAAGTCTTCATTCATCTTGTTTTGCTCATAATAAAATTCATATTAAAAGGTAACAAACAACACTCACTATAGTTTTAATATCAATTATTAATTATATTTATATAATGCCGAGCCTAGGCAATTGAAAATCTTCGACACGGTTATATTATACTTACGGAGCTGACTAGTGTTCACTTAATTTTACATCTATGGAAATCGCATCCACGACATCTCACTTGGGGCTAGTTTCAGTTTCGTCCAACGAAACTACCGAAATTTTTTATTGACAAAAACAAACGTAACGAAGTATTTCAACTATTATTAACTTCAACAACAACCCTACTTTTTACGAGTAAGGGATTTTTTTTTTGAAAACAATTTGACGTGCTTTACTAAGCAAATTAATATCAGAAGGTTCTATTTTGTTTCAATTGTTTTTTTAAGCAATTTTATGCTCTAAAACTGTTCATGAATATAGTTTTATCGATATTTTAATCCATTTCGAACACTTTACTAAAATCTCTGAAAATTTTCGGCATTGTTTATGTTTTTAGTGATTTGTTTAAAACTAAATACTATTCTGAGATTCTAATCTAAACACTTTGGGTAGCTTGGGTTGACTTGAATTAGTCACTGATGTCTAAACTGTCTCTGTCTACAGTAGTAACTCTCACTACATGGTATTTGCATGCATTCACTGTTTCAACTTAGATTATAACTACCTACTATGATGGTTTGATAAGTATATATAGCATACAATCTTAACTACGCCGTGTAATTATCAAAAAATGTTTCATTACTTCAATTTTTAAGTATTCTGGTTATTGTTGGGTCCACTATTTTATTTTTTACAGTGTATGTCATCATTATGTACACTCCCGTTCAAAAAAAATGAACCGACCTGAACCGAATCAGTCTCTCACTATTTTGATTATTCTTGTAGTAGCAGATACAACATTTTATTTAATTTTTACACGTAAGAGTAAGATATAACACATAACATGTATTAACATTACATATATTCTTTAAATTCTCACTCTGTCACTGACACCGTATATACAAATAAAAAATATAAATTCAGTTTATACTTCCACGTTCTTTTTTACAAACTTAAAAAATATACTACTTATCTTTGTTTATAAATAAATAAAATTATACATTATACAGAGAGTTACAAAAGTGAGGAGTTTTATGTCAGTAATTAACATTTCAGGTCTGTTGTTGAGTGTACCTATTTTGATTAATTGTTATATCTGTAAAGAATTTTGTGAAAATCCCGATGGTAAAGTTCTAAAACAGAAGTAAACTTGACATATAATTATTTAGATGGTCTTTATTTGGTAATAATCTTTTGTAATCTGAACCGGACTTTAGAGGAAGTATTAATGAAATAGCTGAGTTGTTTTTGAGAAATATTAGTAATAAATAGCTGTATTCCATCGTTAATACTATCATAAAACATGTTATGTTCATAAAATATGTATTTATTAGCTGTTTGTTTGATCAAAATATTTCCTTCATTAAATTTTTAACAGCTAAGGTAAATTGTAAATTATATATAAAAACCATGGAACGTTAAATTTTATCTAAAGATAAAAGCTGATGAAGGATAACAGTCATGTTTTTACCTGTTAAATAAATATGAAATAATATAAAATTATTAGTTATGACATTCTCTTGTCTTATATGTTGAGAGTAAAAATTTCGTTTTCCCAGAATGGAAAATGAATTTCGTTTCGATTTCAGAATGCTTATGAGTTCACTATGGATGTATTCGTTTTGGGCGCTTACACGATCTTAGCGTAATCAAGCGTTGTTTTTAGTGTTCATCTTGACGCTGTGTATGCTGCCAAAGTGCACTAATAGACACCACGTTCATAGCCGCTTGCTCTAAACAGGTAGGGCAGGGGCCCTAGGGCCCCCCTTTCCCCTTGACGTATTTATTAATAAAATTGGCCTTGCAAATACTAAAATCATGTACGGCATTTCATTTTGATCAGACTAAAATTGTGACTGCTAGAACTTGATTTATGTATTTTAAGGAAATTCGATAAGTTAAAGCAGCCCCTGCGTAACGAATTTTTTTTCTTCACATAACATAAAAAATCTTATTTGAAAAAAACCAACATTACTGGCATACTTTATCAAATTGTTAGCTTAGGGGTTTTTGGTTTAATTTTTAGGACTTTTGAAGTCACTCAAACAAACATTCTATTGCTTGAAAAACAGATAAACTGTGATCCTACTGACGCTTACACGTACCTATAATACCAAAACGGAAGGGATTATCTAGAGTAACGTAAGCGTGAGTTCTGAAAGCGTGTAATGACCCAAAGAGCATCTACATGTGTATGGATTCCCACATGTACTTTATACAGGGTGGCGCATAAGTAACGTTATTAACGCCAAAAATTTCGCGCAGAAGAGCCATAGTTGGACGAGCTGTGGCACCATCTTGTTGGAACCATAATTCTGGATTGTTCTCTACCTCTGGCCTTAAAAATTTTTCAATCATTGCCCGGTATTGAATGCCATTCACATTAACCGCAACTTGTTCGTCTTTTTCAAAAAAATATGGTCCAATGATCCTTTGTGAAGTTATTCCACACCATTCTGTGAATCTAGAGACCGCCCCAAGCTGCCGAAAACGGTGAACCAATCGGTAAATTGTTGGAGCGCTAGGTGCATTTCGAACATGTAAGAAATTTCGATACGATCTTTGTGTCTGAATAATCGAATGCTGACTTTCAAAATAAAATTGAACAACTTTGGTTCTTTGTTCTGTGCTTTCCATAATAAATTTCCTAGGTTTTTCAAAGTTAATTCTGAAAAAAAAAAGAAAAAAAAATGTAAACAAAAAACCCACAATTCATTATTCTATGCACCTACACGTGTGTTAAAAGTAAAATAAAATGTTCACGCAATGATTAAGACACAATATTTGTTAAATTTGTTGTAGCATTAAAGTAGCATTAAATGTAGTAGCATTAAATTAAAATAACTAATATACCGATTAAATTAAGTATTCACATCCAAATTATAAAACGTATTATAAATTAAATTTTGATAACATTATAAAAAATTTAATTTAAAATTAAAACATTAAAATACAAATTATATGAATATTGTGAAACAAAATTATGTTTAAACGTATAATACTGTTTATATTAGAATATTTGAAATAAAAAAAGTGTTAATAACACGTCTATAGTCTAATCAATAGCCATGAGCACACAAATATTATATTATGTTCGTGGGGCACATTAAGAATAATTCGTCATTTTGCTTAATTCCCTCGTAAATTTAAGCATATTATTTTTAGCATAAATTCAATAAAAGAACGATTGCATTTAGGACAAATATTACTAGAAATTAAACAAGTGAAAATTACTTACTAACTGAGTTAATTGCTTAAATGCCCGGTATATAATGAATTTATAAAAAAAATTTCAAACACAACAGTTTATTTTTTAAAACATTTTTTGCCTTTAAATTTTTTTTACTATCGAACCGTTTCAAAGATTCCCTCTTATTCATTCACGAACTTTTCCTTAATTTTAAGCTCTAGAATACAGATTCAAAATTTCAGCTCTTTTCGTTTTTTAGTAGATTTATATTACCATAAAGATTATTAAGTTAATCAAAGAGAACTTTTGTCCTAGATCATTGATTTGTATTTTATAAATACGTATTTCGACTACAAAGTAGTCATCATCAGTATGAATTAGCTAATGGTACCTATCTCCGGTATATGGTGTCGAAAATAGGCTAGTCGTTGCTAATTTGTTGCGTATCTCACAAAGATTTTGATTTTTTTCTCTTTTATATTATCAGACTAACGTATTAACTAAGGGATTGCCTGAGTTAACTGCCGATTTATGGATTAAGTGCTTTCGTATGCATCTAATTTTGTGGAGTTTTATCTCGATTTCAGTAGTTTTAAATTATACGTGCCAATTTTGTGATTGTTCTCAATAACGCGAAGAGCTATACACGATTTTCCCAAATTTTACATGAGACAAATGTTCTTTGATTCGAATTCCGATTGGCGACAGCTTTGACCAACATATAAATTTTCTTTTTTCTACATATCTTTTTACAGAATTGACCCTCTTTATAATTTTATTATTTGTAGACTCGCTCTGCTCGCAAGGGGACCCACCTTGATCCCCGAAGCCTCCTTCGGCATTGGCTCCGCGTCACAGAAAATAACATTACATGAATTGTAAAAAGTTTTTGGGGGGTGTTCTTCCGATTTTTGGGAGGGTTGCAATGAAAAATTGAAGTTTTCTGATTTTTCCCGTCGGTTTCAAGCAGTTTCGCGTCGAATATAAAAAACCGCATCTTTCTAGCATGACAGCATAAAAGAAGTGCCTTAGAATTTGTATACATGAGTGAGTGCGTCAGTATGCTTCACTTCTAGTTGTATAGTATAGTGGATTAATAAGAAGAGGTTTTTTTTCCCACTTTATATTTAACTCGTGAAATTGTATGACATTGCCGTCCGTCATGAAGCAAAATGACGGATTATGTTTAAAGTCCACAACATAATGTTTAATAATAAATCGATCAATTATTGAACAACTAAATATAAGCATAACGATAACATAATATAAAATGTTTATAATATTTTGTATGTTTAAGTTTATATTTTTTTTTTATTGAAATTTCTACATAATATCAAAGTCACGTATTAATGTTTTAACGATTTTCAAAACATTTACGAATACATTAAATATATTTTATTTTAACAGTATTGCTAATATTATAAACAATTGTAGTACACATGAACGCAAAAGTCGCGCTCATTTTTCCAAAAAAATTTTAGTTGATCAGGCGTCTTAATCAGGCGGTTTTCGAAAAAAATGTTTTGGATATAAGTTGTACATTGTAAATATACTAACAACTTTTATTGGAAACTTTTTCCCAAAAACCAAATGAATAAGGTCCAAATCAACTAACAAAATTCGGAAAAATGAGCTCTGTTTATGTGGTCTATAGTATCTATGTGTATATGGATATGCATCATGTACAAGTCGTGCATTTTAAGAGAGTCATTCGTCGCACAAAATGATGATGAATGAGTAAATTGAAAGGAAGAAAACGTAAAACTTGAAAGTGTAGTTTAAATTGCTAAGTTCGTTAATCGAAATACTTATGGGAGATGTTTGGATCAGTGTATGGAAATGGTCGGGCAAAAATGCTTTAAGATACCTCCAGAAAAATGCAAATATTCCATCTGTTTATGCAGATTTTGTAGCTTATTTTTATGTCGGTCCAATGTTATATGAGCTTGGAATAATATTAATATGTTTTCATAGATCATAGGCCAAGAAATTCAAAACCATTCATCGTCTACAAGGTGGTTTGCAACCTAAATCTTTAAAACCTGGAAACAACAAAAGTCAGAAATTTTTCTTCTTGGTCAAGGTAGAATGATAGAAATTAATGCCTACCAAAATGTTTTTGATTTGATTAACATACTTTTATTCCTGAAAAGAATTGAATTGATTAAGTTTTTCTCCTTCAGAGTTATTATTAATTATTTCTATTCCCTTCTTTTGATCTCAGATCGGTAACAAAAATTATATTTCGCTATCAAATTCCTCCCTCAGATAAAATTAAAAAAATTATTTTTAATCATCATGAATGAAAATTAGTTTATGAAGTAAATTGGATACAAAAATTTAGTTGCCATGACGATTGAACTTCATTGAACAAATTATTTCTGAGATGTGTCTAATGATAGTTAGGAACTATTCCCGCAGTAAGGAAAAATTATGAATTACATAACACCATTTCGATTTCAATTTCAAATTTTGCCCCAATTCCTGGAACAATTAATTGTATTTTATAAATACGTATGTCGACTACAAAGTAGTCATCATCAGTATGAATTAGCATTACATTGTGAGACACGCACCAAATTAACAACGAATAACATATATTTAACTCCATATTCCGGTGATAGTTACGATAAGCTAATTCATACTGATGATGACTACTTTGTAGTCGAAATATGTGTTTGTTTAATACAAATAATTGTTGTAGGAATTAGGGCAAAAACCTAGAGTTTTCTATGATTATCTTAATCTTTATAGTATTTCGATTGACACCCGGGCATATTCAAATAATTCTTCAATACCTTTGAACTGGATGGAACTGTCATCGAAGATTTTAAAGTTGGTCCACGCTATAGTATTAAAAGTGTACGATGATAATATTTAAATATTTGTACAAAATATTATATATTATTAAAATATAATAACGATTATTGATAATAATAATGTGTGAAAGATATTGTGTTAATTTGTTAAATGAATGTTGTAGAATAAGTTTATTAATATGAAGAAAAAAAACTTTGAATATTTATAGATTTTTAGTTGAGTTTATATCAACTGATAAATTTTATTAACTCATTGCTATTTTATTAGCTCATTAAGTTCCGTTGCATGTTTAGAAAATATCAACTTGATTATTTTTATCAGCTCGTTAAAGTTCCGTTATAATTTACGCGATCAGTCCTACTGGAGTCAATCAAAATAATAATTTGTATACTACGCAAGCTAATAGATAATGGATACATAATTTTATTTTCTCGAAGACATAAAAGAAAGGTAAATCTGTTTAGATTTCATCTTAAAAGAACATCCGAAATGGTGGAAAATTAGTAGACAGCTTAATGTTGTTTGTCCTCATTCAGATGGAAAAGTGTTTTCATATTTTTTGAAATATTCTAAATTGGGAAATTCTGTAATTATTTCGGGGATTCGATTCATTTGATTTTCAATATATGAGTATCAGGACGAACTAATATATATAAAAAAATATATATAACTAATATATCCTGTCTACTAATTTTCCTTCAGAATAATTATGAATTATTTTTGCACCCTTACAGATGATTGATTTGAGGCTTGATAATAGATAAACAATTGTTTTTTATTGAATTGATTATCTTTATTATGTAATTATCCTCCCTCAAAAATTTAAAACCTGTCGTCAATCATTTCAAAGAGTAATTATCGAATAAAAATCAAACTTTTAACAGAGCGTTTTATGAAGAACAGATTTTTTTTTGTTCTAAAAATTATAATAACTATATTATTAAAGTAAACACCATAATAAATAATGTTTATAAATATTCTTTGAAATATGCGGTTTATATATTTGTTTAAAAAAAATGGTGTTGACGAACGTTAAAATTAATTAATTAATAAAATTAAAACTGTTTTGCTACTATAATATGAAAACCGGCGACTGCGCACAGTAAAAAAGTATACATATACACACTATGAACGTCATAACAAAACATCAGTTCTTGTCAGATCTGTCAAATCAATTTCTAATTAACATTTACTGATATTTATTTACTCCAGCGTTGGGCACGTCCTCAAGACGATATCACATAAACAGTCAAATAAATTGTCAAATTTCTCACAATTTTTTTGTTTTGTTAGTTCAATTTACCTTACATGGTGAATTTCCTCCAATTCGGGAACAAAATTTATTTAAGACTTTCTGAGAGCTTCTCAAACTTACTTCTTAAAAAACATGGGATAAATCACAAAATATTTATAGTACTCGATTTGAATAAAAATTAGTTTATATGATAAATTGAACCAATAATATACAAAAATTCACTTGGTTTAACGATTTGATGGATAGTTCCCGAAATAAACTTTCTAGATGAAACACTGATAAGAGTAGTTTTAATGTGAGAATTATGTGACCTCAAAAATCATTTTATAAATTAATCCTAAGACCATTTCAATTGCCGTCACCTTGGAAAATTTTTAAGAATTATCTGATAGCCTAAGTACCATAGTTATTCAAATAGACTGTATTATACTTTATATTGTTTGATTAATTCTGCTTCTTCGAAAAGTTTAATCAAAAAACGAATTCATTATTCAAAACTAATCCATAATAATAATGGTTGAAACAAAAGTTGTTTTGTTGTAAATATCAAATATATAAACTATATATATATATATATATATATATATATATATATATATATATATATATATATATATACAAACCGTAAATATAATTTATATACAAAATTCATTTATAATCATAGTTGTATAATGTATTGAAAAAATATATAATCATTAAATTTATTATACACGTTTCTTAGAAATTGCATGGCACTATGATGTATATATCTTTTCTGAATTAAGATGTGGGTTATCTTCTTAGAAATGGAGGAAAAAAAGTCATAATTAATCAAACGTTTGTATAAAATGTTTAATGTTTACATTATAATTTAACATTTTATCATTAATAAAATTAATATGAATCGATGATACATGCTCTCTCATCTATAATCGATTCAAATCGTTTATTCAAACGGAGATAAAAAATGTCTACTTGAATGTTTATTTTAGAAAAATTATAGTTTTATTGATTTAATTAAATTGTTGGTTTTTTTAGTCATCATTTTTTTATTGATTAATCAATCATCTTAAAATTAATCAATTTATATCGTTTATGGTTGATTATATCAATAGACTACAGACGCCAAATTAATGTTTATGGAAATAAGAAACTTGCGTACTTTTCTTTATGAGATGAAAATGAATTAATTTTTTTTTTTGCTTTTACACTTTCACATTTGGTGAAAGTGTCACCAAATTAGCAACGAATAACATATCCTGAGACAATATAAGAGTAATTTAATAAGAGTGATGTTAACAAGAGGAAATTTAATGAAAGCAATTTTAACAAGAGTAATTTAAATAAAAATTTATTTTATTTTAATTTATTTTGTTTAATTTTTTATTTATTTTGTTTTTGTCTATTGATCTCTATTTTCTATCTATTTCTTATTGTCAAAGATTAAATGACGACTAGCTAATTTTACTGATGATGATTACTTTGTAGTCGAAATATGTATTTATAATACAAAAACTGATCTAGGTTGGGGCTAATTTGAAATTTTATTTTCTAAATGTAAAGAGAAAGAAAATAAGAATAGTTTCTTGTTGATTTCATAGTTTCGTCCAAACTTAAAACGGTGCAAGGAAATTTAATTTTCTCGGCGAAAATTATCTACGAAAAAACGTTTATTAATATTTTTCGCCAGGTAAATATGTCTGCAAGTAACAGAGTCCTTAAGTTGAATTGCAATACTTGTCCGTTAAATATTCCATATATACTAGTGGATTCACAAAATGTTTTTATTTTTAACCTTTTCAAAAATATTGAACAAAACACAAAAAGTTTGAACAAATTTACGCTAATCAAACATATTTTGTAAAATTATCAATCAGGAAGAAACTTCGAAGTTTCATACATGACGCTTCAAGCTATTTCCAAACTATTATTAGGTTGTCAAGAACTTCACGAACTTCACAATATTAGTAAAATGAATTCTCAGAATCCTTTATAAACATGGTGAAATAAAATGCATGACTTCGACTGTTTTTACTTCTAACTCTTTCAATATAGTCACGGTTGTTCTGAAATTCGGGACATACTTTCCTTAATTCCTTAGAAATATTTTTCCTTAAAACTTTGGGAGAATGACCATCGGGTTGTTAAGTTTTTTGATAAAATATGCGTAAAAAAGTGCATTTTTTTCATCTCCGCAGCAGAAGGTTATTTTTTATGGTTCAGTTGGCATCATGAGTACCGACGCGCTGTTTGAAAGTCGTTAGAAATTATAGACTAGTATATGTATGATGAATAGTATATGTATGATATGTTATGTGTGGAATGGGAACACTGACTATAACGGACAGCTGCTTTCAACAACGTGCAGGAATTCCAATATATTTTTTTTACGCATATAATTTTTTATATAGTTCTTTACGTGCGGGTACCCGATCAGCAGATATAGTTTGGAAAACCTTAAATATTTTCAGAATATAAGTTCAATTAAACGTAAACAGGCAACGGTACGCGATTTTATACTTTCGAGTGTCTGAAATGAGACACTTAGTAGACTAAAAAGACTAATGAAGGATATATATATATATATATATATATATATATATATATATATATATATATATATATATATATATATAAATAAATAGTATTTGTTTTGTTATCAATTTAGAATGTTGGTATTTATAAGTAAAGTAAATATACCGACAAACTAATAAGAACACCTTCAAATTGTGTTCAATTCTTATCGTTTGTCTGTGTTAGATAGATATTATTTATGTACAGACAGACTGCTTGCTATAGATAGTTGGTTGAAGTGTTAAAAAAACTCTATGATTTACATTTAAAATCAGCAGCTTTACTTCACTTTAGTTCAAATTCTTATCTATATTTTCACTGAAATATTTATTTCTTATGTTGAACTGCATAATATAACATAATAATATTATATATGAATAATATATGTTAAGTTTGAATTATACATTAACGTAAAGGGTTCTTTCAGGATTTGATTTTACTACGCTGTTCAAAACCAACTATATGAGGAATGAAAATGCGCGTATATTCGTCAAAGAGTACTTTACCATTTTATCGTTTCAGACAAATTGATAGATTATTTGACTGTAGTAAGACAACGATGGAGTTGAAATATAGAAGTAGTCATTAAGATACATGGGTAAATAATATCAATAGTAGTTAGTATCGCTTTAAAATTGAAAACATTTCATTTCTAAATTAATAACCACCCTGTTCAAAACCAACTATATTAGGAATGAACATGCGCGTATATTCGTCAAAGAGTACTTTTACCATTTTAAATGTTTCAGTCAAGCATCATTGCTAGATCTTTTGAACGTAGTAAGAGAACGATGCAGTTGAAATATAGAAGTAGTCATTGAGATACACGGGTAAAGAATATCAATAGTTGTTATTATTGTTTTAAAATTCCAAATTAAAAACATTTTTCCCGTAGGTGTAATGGATAATTTTCCCAAAGAAAACTTAACCGCCCCTCCCCTTAATACTACTTACTAGCCCCAAAAAACTAAATTAATGTCGAACAGTAAATGTACTGATTTCAACCTATTTCCAATAAAAATACAACTGACTTGGTCAATTGTTTAAATATCCTACATAAATTGAGCTGTTTATCAGCAGTGCGTGCACTGTACATTTTACTTCTACACACGCATGTATGTATCAAAATAACGTGTATATTTGTGCTAAAATCGTTCCAAAACTATTAAATTTATGGAAAAAAATGATTTAAAAAAAGAAACTTTTTTTTTAAATCTGAAATTAGAACTAATTCGTAATAAGTGTAGTTTAAGTCTGTCTGTTCGTGTTGTTGAATAGATAGATAGACTGACATTCTAAGGGTGCAGAAAGTTAACAGAACTTGATTTTCGTAATTTTCATTTAGCAAATAATTTTAATAAGATAAAACAGTTTTTTATTTTCTGGGCATGGATAGCGAGTGGCATTCAAATCAGATTGTTGCAAGATACTTTTGATACGGATTGCTAAAAAAATTTAAATACTTAACAAGATGACTAGTTATAAAAATATTTTTACAATCGAAATATATTATTATTATTATTTGTGATAAAATATAACTGATAATGTTACACCGCGTTCTTGGCTGGTTTGGCTTATTTATTTATTTATTGGAATATATGAGGTGGATTTATATGTTTAAAATGGATTTTTAATTTGTTTTACATCACTCACAAAGTAAACCAGTTAGTTGTTACCTTACCACAACACTCATCAAGTGGGCGACTAGTCCATTTTTTTGTACCTCTGTATAAACACCACATAATATACAAGCTGTTTTCAGTGTCCAAAATTTTTCACCGGAATGTTACGTTTTCAGCTCTTTGATACCAAATTTTCCCTTAAATTTTTTTTTTCCGTTTAGTTTTATAACGTAGTCATATGCATTTTTCTTTCCAACAAATTTTCAAACTGTTATAAGAATGTTACTGGTTTTTGAAATTATACTTCTTTAGGCGCATTCAAAGTATAATTTTCGAATCCTGTCCGAGTTGGCACAGCGTCATGGAGGTTTTACAGGTTGAAGTTAATCATAAAAGAGAATCAAGTATGCATATTTCTTATACGGACTAGTTTAGTTGAATGTGAATATGTATATTGGACAAAATTTCGTCCTGCGAGGATTGAACTTAGTACATTACCACCTATTTTTACTTCTCTTATCATTTATATGCATCGTTACTCTTTCAGTCACGTCAAGGAAGTATAACGCGTGTACACTCCCGTTCAATAAAATTGAACAGATCTGAATCTCACAATTTTGATTCTTCTTGTACTAAATGTTTGTTTACTATACTTCCATTTCTTTTTTCACACTTAAAATATATACTACTTATCTTTGTTTATAAATGAATAATTATACAGAGAGTCACAAAAGTGAGGAGTTTTATGAAATGTAAGAAAATTAACATTTCAGGTCTGTTCAATTTTATTGAACGGGAGTGTACATACACACACTTTTTTATGTTAAAATTCATTATTGATGGAGTGATGATCTGACATCCTCAAAAATATTTAATTATGTAATTAACCTTTTTTTTCTTTTTTTTTAGGTAAGTTTCAATTTTTCGACAATGCTAAATAAGTATGTATAAACAAATTTTTAAATTATAAATAAGGCACTCATTTAGAAAATAAGGGCTGGTAAAAAGAACTTAAGAGGAAACAAGACAAAAAATTAAATTTTTGTTGAAAGTAGTTTGGATAAAAGAATTAATAAATACTTAGTTTCCAAACATTTATTTTGGCCTATTGGATAAAGTCTCCAGAGTAATGGGGTTAAGGTTAGGGTTGGGATGGTTTTGGTAATAGAAAATCTGGTAAGAACGTACTATGGGCCACAGAAGTTCTGGTCATTTTTCATATAGTATAATAGGGAATATGCATGAAAATTTTTTTTCACTTGAATTGAAGCATGTTTACTTGACAAATATCAAGGTAAAATTACTTTTTAAATAACTTTAAAAATAAGCGAGATATTAATGATTGAAATTCCTGATTAGACAAAGAGGATGATAGCCCTCTTGATATGTTATGTGACGTCATATTACACTTTCACCATTTAAAATACCATCATTTAAGTAAAACTCCGTTTTTAGTATTTTTGCTAGAAAGAGACAGATAACAATCTTTAAAAGCTTATAGCTTCCTTGATATTTGTCGGATTTTTATTTCGTTTTTAAATATTATTACAGTATTATCATATTCTGAAAATAAATGTGAAAAAAAATTTTCATGCATATTCCCTATTGATATGTGCAATATTCATACGGTTTTCCAAAAAATGTTTCGGATAAAAATTGTTCATTATAAATGTACTAGTAACAAGTTTTATTTCTAAAAATGGCCAGAATTTCTGTGGTCCATAGTACTAAGCAATCTTATAACAGATTGACTACATTTGTATACGGATGTTGTGTGACTGTTCACACCAGATTTGTTTTTATTCAATAAAAATAATCAGTCCACAACTACTTACTTACTACCATGCATTCATAACGGACATGCTGTACAGTCAATTGACTGTGATGACTCGAATATGTGATTACGGATTTTAATCTTGATATACTGCTGCAATCCGTTCAATTTTGTATTTTGGCAAGAGTTTGATTGTGATAAACCTGTCTGACATTGATTGGGTATTACATGTATTTACTATAATTCAAAGGCCAAAAAAAAAAACTATACAAAATTTTATATACCCACATAAAATTTTATTAATTTCTTATATACTTCATGTAGCTTCATTCACGTAGAACATGTAGACAAATCAATCATTTTAAGGCAGATGGTGTTGCAATACAGTTGATTCAAAAAATTCAAACAACAAATTATTCATTTAAATTTTTTTCATTTTTTGTCGTAAATGCATTTTAAAATGCATTAATTTAATTGAAAATTGTGAAAACTTACTTTAAATTTAATAAAAATTAATTGAAATAAGTTTCTATTAAAAAAACATTTTTAAAAACAAGTATTTTATAGTAAATTAATTTTCTACAACTTTACTTCTTATGTGTTTTTCGATTTTTATTAATATTAAGAGAGATATACCAAATTTTGTGTTTCCCCCTCTCTCTTAACCTCCCTTTCCCCTTATCGATTATTGTCATACTTACAATAAAAATGCATTGTCATCGGATTGTCATTGTCAGTGGTTCTAATTCAGATT
This sequence comes from Nineta flava, assembly GCA_963920215.1. Classification (NCBI taxonomy): domain Eukaryota; kingdom Metazoa; phylum Arthropoda; class Insecta; order Neuroptera; family Chrysopidae; genus Nineta; species Nineta flava. The sequence continues at coordinate 120,091,221 of OY986041.1, forward strand.
GCAAGATTTGACCCGAACATACATACATACATTGCAAGTTAAATAAAAGCTTGTAAAATATCAAAAGTATAATTTAAAATTAAAACATCGTTTAAACCCAAATTAGAGCTTGCCCAAATTATTAATAAAAAATTAATATTTACGAAAATGGTATAAGTCAGAATTTTTTATATCGTTCAAAGACGTTTATGCGTGAGACTTAATCTTAAATAAAACTTTGATATTTGGGAAGATTAATCATGTAATTATCGTTCCTCAATAGTTCAAAACCTCTTATCGATCATTTGAAAATTTATCAATGATTAAGAGACAGCTAATGGACAGCTAATAATAAATTTTAAATGTTTATATGTTGATTAAAAAGTATGTTATACTTACTTTTTTTAATCACAATACATAATATTTATTAGCCTCTTTCAGGTGGGGTATTCCACTTATATTTGTTAGCGATCAGAAAATGTTATTTCTTTAATTTATAAAAATTTGCTATTAATTCAATGGTTATGGAGCATTATTTAATGCGGTCGTCAGATGTCGTACACTCTTCCCATATAAATATACTGAAACAAACAAGTTTATTCAAATAATGAATTTAAATTTAAATTTTAATTTACGACAATAAAAATTATTGTGGATTTTGTAGAAATTAATGAATGTGCTTCATCTAGCACATGAACGTCCTTAATATTTAGCAGAATGTATTTGTTTATTTGAATATATTCAAAGAATTTCATCTGAATATTATCTTTCTGTTAACTTGAAGACTAGTATATATGATATATTTGTTCACCTTCAATAATTTTCGAACTCTTTGTACTTCGCAAAAGTTTTTATTTAAAAAGTATGTTGTTTTACATCACAAAAGAGTTAACTTGAAAAGAATTAATAATAAGCCTACATACACAATTAAAGAAGATAATGTAATTAATAAAAACCCCATTCTTTGAATATAATATAAAATCTAAAATAATTAATTAATTATTATATTAAAAAATAATATGAATAAAATATATTTATATTATATAGAGATATATTTATATTCAATATGATAAATCTATTTCCATTTAAAATGAATAATAAAAATAATAAATAATATTTTAATACAATTTTTTTTTTTTTTCATTAAACTTTTTACTCTTCAAAAAATAAATAAACATATTATATAAATAAATAAGTAAATATATACAAACAAACATTACAAGAACGCATTTTATTAATTAATTTATACTCATTTATTTTAATTACCAATTAATCTTGATGTTTTTTTTTTCCGTATTTACTATACTACTTTGTGTTACTTTGTGTATTTGAATAGTATAAAGAAAATGTGTGTGTTTTGTGGATGTTATGTTTAAATAGGAGTAACTCTATATTATATTTAATTACTAATATTAAATGTAACATTTAAAAGTTTAATAATAGTATGAGAACCAATGGTTTAGTCATAACTTTGTGGTCATTAATAGAAGTGGATTCTATTTGTCGAAGTTTTAGCACGAATATACCAGGATTACTTGGTATATTCCTACAACTCTTAGTAACATGGATAAAGAATCGAGGTGACAGACCACTTAAATTGTTCTCAACTTCAATTTGAAACCGATTACGATCAATTTGTCCATATTATTGTGAATAAAATATTCTAATAACATGCCCAGAAGGTCATTATTTACGTCCAAAACCATGCGCATTCACGAAAAAATAACATTTATTTAGTAAATTGGCTACATATGAATACATTTTCTTCAAAAAACACGTCGCCTTGGAGTAACAAGCGGTGAACAAAGTAATGTAAAGTAATGAAAACAAGTCCTTTCTTCTGAACTTCTTTGCTGAAGACCTTTTAAGTTTTCTTCACGATTTTAATTTTTTGACAAGATTTTTACTTTAATGTCATACACTTGAATATTTGTGGCGTCGTTTTTTGGCACTAGAATTAACAATACGACAAATTAATCATATCTGACCCTTCTCATAAGGAGGGGAGGAAAAAAAACCATTTATCACAAAAAAAAGTGTTAAAGATAATCTCTCGATTAAGCTAAATCTCCCTTTGCAAACTGAACCTCGTTAAATCTATATTATGTCCGTTTCTTCACGAACTGTGGTAACAGGAATCCTTAATTAACTGTGGAATATAATCTCACTTTTGATATTATCTCAACTTAACATTGAAATTATCTGGCCACTCAAGACCTACCAAAGATATTATCTCTCTACGAATATCGTCTATAGGCAACTTTATAGCAGACATTACAGGACACTAGTTGGGTGACAGACATGCAGAACGTCTGAGACTGCCAATGCGTCACAACTATTGCCGGAGCTACTGGGAAGACACGATGACTCACCTTGTCAGTCATTGTCCAGCTCATACTCTGAATAGACTCACCCTGTTGGCAACCTCTCCATTCTTTGATGACCTCTCTGAACTAAAGTCTACCCGCGTCAAAGCCATATCTCTGTATCAGAAAAGCTCCAAATGGTTTAAGGAGTAATGGCAAGGATGGGTCAACCCCACTACGGTATCACCTTACCTAACAATGTTACGAATGCAATTTACCACTGGTTCTCGAGGTATAAATAGATATTTTTTAAATGAACAAGAAAATCAATACAGGTGTGGGGGAGGGGGTTTGCCAATTGTATTTGAAATGGAAAAAAAAATTTATTAATTAAATCAACAAATCGGCAATCTTTGATTATTTTTATACGGCGCCAGTTGTTTGAATGTTCCCTGTGGCTATGACAGTAGTATGTTATCCTGCTCGTTAGTACTGAAATTATTAAACAAGTATTATAATTTATTTTACAGAAAGAAAAAAAGCACCACGACTGTAATCTATATATATACAATACAAAATATAAATGATATAAAATATGCGCGAATGTTAGAAGATATTCTCCGTACATATTTTTGGTATTGCCATATCAATTGCGTGTTTTTGCTATCCATATTGCCGTAGGGTGCAAATTATTTATTTCCAGGCAAATTGATCTTTTCGTGACGTTATATTTCTTTTTTTATTATCAAAGTCAATATTTTGTTTGTTCAAAATCAATTCAGCTAATAATGGGGAAATATTAATAAATTTATCTAAAATTCGTTTTAGTGGTTTATGCAAAATATAATATATTGTTGTAATGAAAATTAGTGAAATAATTTTTAAAACTACAGCACACAATCTAATTGCAAAAAGAAAATAATAAGGAAAATAGTTATTAAATTTGGAAAATAAATTACATCTAGTTCTAAAATTATTTTATTTCAAAAAAAAAAAAGATATAATTTGTTTTATAGTAAAACTATTATTTTCTTAAATTAACATAAACGTTTATTATTGTATAACTTATGTAAGTTCTTAAATTCAGTCCGAAAGGAACAGTAGTACGGTTTGAAGTTACCATTGTTGAATTAGTCATTGTTATAAATTAGTATTGTTTGAATAAGAAAATCGTTGATGAAAATTAAACATTTTGTTTATTTTTTTTGTTTCGAGTATTCGAATCTGTATAGATTTGACAGTACTCCTTTTTGAACGAAAAAGAGAGCCAAAATACCGCGACAATATTTTAATGCCTCAGTAAAAATATACCGTCCAAGTGGCTAAGCGGTCTAAGGCGTTGGAACTGGGAGGTTATGGGTTCGAATCCCGACATCGGCAGTTTGTCAACTATTAAGAAGAAAAAAAGACGGTTAATTGACTAAACTGTCAGCGTATGGACAAGAACAAAGTAGCCAGCTATGTTTGTGTATGTTTTCTGCAGTTTCCTTCACGAACTCCAAATGAATATCGGCATACTTCCTATCAGAGTCGGCTACAGTCGCACATCCTACCAATTCCTAGTCACAAAAATTCCTTCCACTCCACTCACATCCTCACATTCTTAGGCATCACAATCGACCTTTCTTGGGGTATTGATATCTATTTTTGGAAAGAGAGGGCCTCAAAAATAGGGGGTTTTTCTTCAAAATTTTATAGTTTATTTGTGCCTTATTCATTTTGGTTTTCGAAAAAATACTTCGAATAAAAGTTGTACGTTACAAATATGTTAACAACTTTTATTTTAAACATTTTCCCAAAATCCTAATGAATAAGGCACAAATCATTTATAAAATTTTGAAACGAAGAGCACCACTTTTGTGACCTTCTCTCTCATAGTAATCGTCACTTTTTCCAAAAATAGATGTCAATACCTCAATACATTTATGAATGAAATTCTATTTTAACTGAGTCATTATTAAAATAGTGACCCCAAAATATATTCTATTTTGCATAAACCACTTTTGATAAAATTATTAGTTTTCCCCCTCTTATTAGTAATCACCTTAATTGCTGACTAATAAAAACTGGACATATATGTTGTTTGTGAGAAGTAAATTTTTTAAATATTCACACTATTATTATCTATAGCGGAAGTTATAAAAATAATTAAAAATTTCCATCAAAATTGATTTTGTTTTTTTGTGAATTCAATTAATTTGGTAAATATTATTTATAAAACTAAACGATGATTTCGTTGAAAATCATCAACAGGACCCAAAATTTTACACAAAAAATATCGATATACCAAATAGTGAGTGATTCGTACACTGATAGAAGGAATTTCTTTCCTGAAGAAAATATATTTTCTTCAAAATATTTGCTTCAATAAAGAAATCCGTGTTTTCATTCAAGATTACGCAGTCGAACCAAAAACATATGTTTAAGTTGAGCGAAGAAACTAAAATTCGAACGGTGTTTAAAATTTTTTTTTAAATTGAGTTCGTTAGTCTCGGCCTAAGAGAGTCTTTCTTGTCCAAATAGTCTTGTGATTCTTGAAGAAATAGTTGCAAAGAAATACACTCCCGTTCAATAAAATTAAACCAACCTGAAATGTTAATTTTCTTACATTTCATAAAACTCCTCACTTTTGTAACACTCTGTATATTATTTATTTATAAACAAAGATAAGTAGTATATTTTCTAAATGTGAAAAAAGAAATGAAAGTTTTATATTTCTTATTTATGTAAACAAGTCAGTAATAAAGTAAGAATATGTTATGTAAATACATGTTAAGTGTTATATCTCTCTTTTATGTATAAAAATTAAATAAAATGTTGTATCTATCAAAAACATTTACTTCAAGAATAATCAAAATTGTGAGAGACTGATTCGATTCAGGTCGGTTCAATTTTATTGAACGGAAGTGTACATCAGCCATTCAAGACAATTATAAATAAGAAAACAATTCTATTTGAAATGCAAAATTATGTTTATAATTACAAATGGAGCACCATACAGAACAAATTTCAAAAACAATCGGAAACAAAAAACAATTATTATCTTGACTAAAACTTTTATTTTCCGTACAACCTTTTTTTCTCATTCTTACACAACCGAGATTCAATATTTGATTATTCCTGAAGGTAAACATGACGTTTATGAGAAGTATTTTCTACACATATAACTACTAAATGACGTCATACAGCAGATTTAATATTTGCATAGCTTTTCAGTGAATATTTTAATTGGAATATAATTTGATAGATGAGTTAATTGATAATCAGACACATGATAAAAAAAAGTGAAATGTTTTTCACATGAGAAACTTTCTTTAAATTATTAAGTTGTTGTTTCTTTTCTTGAAAGCATTTCATATACAAGATGGATCGATAGCTATTAGCAATCAATCGTTTAAGTATCAATAACAAGTTAATTAATTTAAATGATATATAAATTGAAGATCGCGGTATACTTTAATAGTATCAACACGAACCAAAATTAAAATACATTTATGATATTTAATTGATATGTCTGTCCGTCTATTCGTCCGGTGATACTGGTGTAGTTGGTTGATGTTATCAAAAAAAAAAATTAATATTAATAATTAACATTGAAAGTAAATTGATTTTGAAATTTTCGGTTTCTTATTTAAAGAGTTTCTTAAAATGTTGATGTATCTATTTGCATCCATTGTTTGGGGTGACTCATCGATTCGAATGGTCATATGTGAACGAGGTAATACGATTTTTATACCCAGTATATGTAAATATACAAGGTATATTAAGTTTAGTCCCGACTTTGTAACGGTTGAAAATGTTAATCCTTAACAAAAATACTTCACAAAGGTATTAATAAAATGGCCTAATTCGGCCATTTTCGTATGTCTGTCTGTCCGTGAACACGATAACTCAAAAACGAAAGGAGATTACGAGCTGAAATTTTGTATGTGTCTTCTATAGTAAAAAAGTTAGGTCAAGTTCGCTAATGGGAAAATGGGAAAAGAGTTTAAAAAAATGTAATAACAACAAATTAATTCTTCTTTTTAAAATAAACAACTTTTATTTGAAAAACAAACTCAATAGTTTCATAAACTCAATAGTTTTCTCATAATTTGTGATTAGATGTTCTTCGGAAAGCGAATTGTTAACAATTCAATCACTGATATACAATTCGTATATACTGGGTATTCAAACAATTAGCTCAGTTAGTTGTTACATTAATTGTTTTTTTTTTTGCCTCAAGTTTTAATTCAAGTTACCTCATTTTGATTTATTCAAGGTCAAGGTTAGTGATCCTTCAAAAACAATCGAAAAAATCACGAGAAAATTTAGATTAGGTAATCTTTTTTTCTTCAGGATAATTATTTCTATCTGGTTTTAACACAATGTCATTCCCCATTATGTTTTCGTCAGCACGGCATATGCGTTATCGAAAAACATTTTCTATACCACCAATGCAATCTTCTTTGAACGGTTTACTTGAAAAAAGCAATATATAGGAGATTTCAAACATATTAAAGAAAAGCAAATTTAGAATAATTAATTGTCTACCAGTTTTACCTAGACAAGACCGCAATAAACCTAATTTCGTACTTTGAATATTATTCTACAATACTAAATTTAAACTATGACAAATAAAATATTTTTTTTAAAGTAAGTTTAGTATTTTGATTGTTATGTCCTTAACGAACACTTAACCTTAATCAACAAACCATCTATATATATTTTTATCTGTGAATCTATTGAAAATTAAAAGTATTGACAATTCCCTGACTCTCGCTAGTCACTACAACACAACACACTATAACGAATCACATAACTGAACTAGTTCCCTAAATAAATAAATAAAAAATTAAACTAGACACGATATATTGTCTGACTGTGTTTCAATATTTCAATAAATTATTAGTGTTGGTATACGCACGTCTAATTCAACAATTTTATTTACACTTTTAACAGGATAGTTTTGTTTTTGGGCAGAATTACAAGAAGCTTTTGAAGACCGTTTCGATCGCTCCTCCTCAAAAAACAATATCGTTTAATATGTACAGTCCCGTTCAATAATTGAATCACAATTTGGATTATTCTTGTAGTAAATGTTTTCGACAGATACAACATTTTATTTTATTTTTATACGTAAAAGGGAGATATAAGACTTAACATGTATTTACATTACTTATTCTTACTCTATCACTTATTTGTTTACATAAATAGAAAATATAGTACACATTGGCCACAAAAGTAGAGCTCATTTTTCAAAACTTCATAATTTATTTGTGCCATATTCATTCGGTTTTCGAAAAGCTGCCTCGGACAAAAGTTGTTCATTTTAAATAAACCAACAACTTTCATTCGAAACATTTTCCCCAAAAAACGAATAAATAAGGCACAAATCAACTTTAAAAAAATGAGTACTTTTTCTAATCTTTTAAATTTTAGGGCTATTCATCATTCAATAAATTATGCTGAAAATGGCCCTAATATGGATTTGTGTATTCATTCGGTTTTCGAAAAGATGCCTCGGACAAAAGTTGTTCATTATAAATAAACCAACAACTTTCATTTGAAACATTTTCCCCAAAAACCGAATCAATAAGGCACAAATCAAAATGAATTTTAAAAAATGAGTACTTTTTTGTGGTTTTAAGTACCATTACTTATAGTATGGAATCAAAAGACTCATTTTCTTCAATTCCCGAATCAATTGTTCTCATTCCAACACCAAAAACAAATTATTTTGTATCTTTGTTCAACAACGTATGTATCAGTTTATGATTATAATAATTAGCTGATGAATTGTGTGACTGAGGAGAGATGAAGAAAAGGAATAATAAATAAGATGATGGATCGTTGGACCACACCACTGCACCATACCGCGCGCCACACTATACTACACTACACTGCACCACCAGTCGTCGGAGATACGGTGGACGACGAGTCATCATCAACATCATCTCGAAGAGAGTCGTCACATCAATAGTAATAATATTCATCTCTTCTTAAAATAAAAATATTTAAAAAAAAAGTTCATTTTACAAACATACATAAAACTGACACTATTATACATGCAGCATATATAGTTTAGAGTTTGTGGAGTTGGAGCGTTGAGTCGTTCGTGTGTGTGTGTGTGTTATATATGCTTATTACACACACCGCTACGCTCTTTTCAATCTACATAAATAATAATGATTTACTTAACAATACCGTGTGTTTCACAAACTTTGAAACCACATTTTAGATAGTATATACTCACCTAAAGCCGATTTCTTACAAAATTTTTGCAACTGTAACAAGTCAAAAAGAAACGAATCGACTGTCTACAATTATAAATTTAAAATTTCAAAATTTAAGCTTTTTGTACAATATATCATAGGGAAAATGATTCAATGGACGACTCCAAAGATTTTAATCGAATAGTTTTGGAGTTGAAAAAAAATTGAAACCTGTTTGTCATACTTTAAGCCAGGGGTGTCAAACTCAATTTTGCAGAGGGCCATATATTAAATTTAGAATGTGTAGGCGGGCTAGATTCAAATTAAAAAAAATGTACTGAATTATTATAACATTTTATTTACTTAATTATATAGTATATAATATACGGTTGTTAAAAATCATATCAAAGTTATAAAAGAGGGTAATTATTTTGAGCTCGAGGATCCAGATACCTGACTTCTCTTGTTTTTGACAAGCTCATTGATGTCAGGTATCATATTCGTTGTAATTATTTTAAGAATTGATTGGAGATGTTCATTCGTAAGTCTTGTGCGATGTTTGTTCTTATTTATTTTCATGACGGAAAACATCTGCTCACATAAATAGGTGCTACGTGGTATTTCCGCTTGTTGCTAAGAGATGGCGTTACTGTCTACTTCTCTCGCTTGTCTAGGCACGCGCTGCCCTTGAAATTACTTATAAATGTTGTAGTTTGCGCATTTTAAAACTTCCGTAGAGGAATCGAGTTAAGTCATGATTCTTCTGTCTGTCACACATTGCGTTCGCGGGCCGTATTTGGCCCCCGGGCCGTATCTTTGACATCCCTGCTTTAAGCATTTCTTAATGCCTTAATGTTCTATACGCATTTTTGCTACAAAATTACTTAATTTAAACTATGCCAGTTTTTACACGTGAAAGTTTTGATGAAGGTTTTCAATCGCAATAAATGTGTTTGATATAACTAGACTTACTTCTCTATATACATGCAGAAATATAACAATCGCATGTTTTGTTAACAACTATAACTCTCGTCTTGCTAAATATTTATTTCTTTGTCAACCACTTCTGTCACATGATCATAGAAAACCAATCACAAGGAAGTAGAATATAAACATAACGTATATACCCTATTCTTGCATCTGAAGTTACATACAAGATTTCACCAAAATAAAAGCGAGGTCTATTGTGTTATAACTACATAGTTTCATCAAAAAATTCTACTGGACTTGCTTACCAAGTTATGCGTTATGAATAGTTGCTTAAAAAGTTACATGTGTAAAATAGCCCTAAGATTAAAGGCGTTATTGATAAAATTATATTCTTTCTTGATTAAAGGTGTAAAATTGACTTCAGTTACAATGAATCGTTTATAGCAATTGAAATGTTCTTTACTTTTGAGACTTGACTGTTAACCGTATTGAAATTCGAATAAAATTTCTTCCCAGCGCCAACATTGATATAATTATCATTATTGCGCGATATCTTACACACGGTTTTTTGAATTTCTTTCACAGCGCCAACACGTAAATTTCGTTAAGCAACTAGTTTACGAACATTTATTTCCCAACAAATCAAAGTACTGGTTTTTATTTTCTTAATTTTGAAAGAGTGAAACCTAGATAAATCGATCAAAAAACAGCTGGAAAAGAATAAAACTAACGAAATTTTGTCGAAAACGTCCCTTTTATTACTCAAATCAATTTTTTTTTATAAAATATTTTCGGCATGTCCATATTTTCAAGTACTCTCAATTTCTTTCGTTCCCTGCCCTGGCAAAACGGAAAAATGTTAAATTGATCTGGGTGCTGGGTCACAGTGGTTTCGAAGGAAACGAAAAAGCAGATATCTTAGCAAAGAAGGGAGTCGGAATGCCCTTCATAGGCCCAGAGCCTATTTTAGGAATTCCTAGAACTGCATACTTCGAACGAGTGGTCAATGTTTTTTGTCTATTTCCTTTCAATTAAAACAGTAAATTTTCAATAATCATTTTCGGAATATTTGTGGTGATCGCATTTCAACTATTAAATACCCTAATATTCCAAAATCAATTACTTTATCAGAAACCTACAGAAACCCAAGCAAGAAACTTTACTTCGATTCGAAAACGAAAAGAAAACTATTTTTTATTTTGCATTTATTGGGACTTGACAGAAACTTTCTATTAAATTTAAACAAATATTAGAAATTTTCTGAATAAGTGTATATTTTTATTAATTGTGACTTCTTTACGAAACTCACACATAAAGAAATTATCTAAAAATAAGAATAATAACCTTGAACTTGCTACAACCATGAAATCAATAACCTTGACAAATTTATTCTTCCTAAACATTTAAATTTCAATTATCACTTCACAACTTTTGAATTAAAAATTACCAGACAGGTAAATCTCCATAAAAATTCCTCCATATAATATTTTTTTTCTAATCCGATATTTTGTTCAAATAACACGATCGTATTTTTGAAATACCTAGTCAAACGCAATGTCCACGATACCGTCATGATCGCATATCATTATACACATCTACACACACTTACAATACGAGTATGTATGTGATGTAGCTGAGGAGCGCCTCTGATTGCGTCCTCCTTAGTTAGCTTAAGCATAAACAGTTTCGAATCAAACGTTTACATATACACCCAATCGCTTGGGCTGTTGCTTTACTAACTAATAATAAAATGCTCTTGATGCAAGTTGTTAGTTATCTCTTCCTCTGTAGATGATGTTCATGATGTTCATGATGATGACGATGATGATTACTTTAACTCTCCGTTAAGAACAAACTTTAGTTACTTAGTGTCTGCCGTTCGTAGCTGTGGAGTGGTATGGATCGATTGATCATCGCTGCTGCTGCTCCCTCAAACAACGTTCAACAAACCAACACCCAAAAATAAACTTTTGTTTTGTTTATATTTTTTTCTTCTGTTTATAAATCAATAATGTTTGTTTACTAAACGAAAAAAATTTGAATAGTGGTGTTTATGTGTTTATTTCCGTCAGTGGGTGAGAATGTGACGTGCGATTTTTTTTTTCTTGGCATATTTTAAAATGATGTGTTTTTATTTATTAATTATGAGATTTTAATCAGTTCTGATTATTTTTTTTTTTTGTTGGTTAAATAATTTTATGGTTAATTAAATATTTTTTTAATTAATTTTTAATTATTACGTGGTTATTAAAATTAGTGTTGATTTTCTTTTAAAATTGTTTGTGGTTTTTTTTTAAAGAATTATGTTCAATTTTCTTACGTGATTCGCGTTCAACAGGTGAAAATTTGTTTTTCCTTCTTTTTTCTCTTAAATGTGTATTCATTGGTTTTATTGGTACTACTCATGTTGGGTGATTTTTTAAATGAATAGTTTTTCGGTATTTAAAATTCGCTAAAGAAAATCTTCTTTAAGGTGAAAATATATTATTTTTTCATCTTTTTAGTAGACCTGTTAGCGTCATTGATTAAGAATTTTGATTGGTTTTTTCTAGTATGATAATTTCTATTCAAATTTTGGAGTCGGTTATTTCTAGAAGTTTAACAAAATTTCAAATGATAATTTATCTCTATTTTTTTTAAAGTTTTTTTTTTGTATAATAGTTTTATGTAAACTTGAATGATATTCCAAATCGAAAATTTTGGAAAAAAATTAGAAAACTCCATTCTCAAATACTGAAATCTGAAATCTTTTGCATTTCTTATAAATTGCAAAGGTTATAGAGGAAGTAGCTAATTAAATGACAGAATTTATCACAATAAGAAGAATGTTTCTTGTGAACATGTAGCTGTTAATGCTTGGTTTTCGAGATACAGTCTAGGAAAATGTTAGCCGATTCTTGTTTCATGATAATAAGTGTAATAAACTTAAAAGGATTGATATAAACTATAATTCGGCAATACTTTGTTTGCAAGGTACGAGATGTTGAAAAAAGACGATATTTTCCAAGTTATTAAAAAATAATATATAATTTTCTTTTAAATGACTTTACCAAATGAAAATATGGTCTTTTCTCATCTTCTTAGTAATTGTCCTTAGAATATTAATAATTCTTTTCGGGATGATAATTTTCGTTCAAATTTTGGAGCCGATTACTTCTTAAATAATTATTTTTCTTATATTTTTTTTCAAATGAAAAGGCTCACTATTTTAGTCAAATTTTCGTCAATTTGGAAGATATTCTGGATCGAATTTTTTAGAAAAAATGTTAGTTACCTTTTATAAGTCGTTTTTGTAATGTCTTTCTAATTTAGACACCATTTCTTATAAATTCATTCAAAAGATTGTGAAGGAAAGAAATACTTTGGATACAATTTATCCAAATAAGAAGAATGCTTCTTATCAACATCCAGTCTGCAAATGCATAGTTTTTGAGATCCTCCGAGGGTTATTATGAAAAATTTTTTACATATATGTTTAAATCGCTAACCGCATTAGTATTGCGTAAAATCTTTGAATGCGATCAAAAACATTTGGAAACATCTTGTATACGCCGCCGATAATATTTTAGAGTTAAACCCTCTTTTTTCGTGTATTAATTTTCGTGCATTAATCTTATAAGGATCTATATACTGGAATCCAGTAATGAAGAAAAATAGATTAAATTTTACTGTTTCTTCAAAAGTGTGTATCTCAAAAACGAAATATATTCAGATCCTAGCTTATATTTTGATGAATACTATAGGTTTCAAAAATTTATGACATTTACGATGAAAAAAAAAAGATTTTTCTATTTTTTCCCGTGGCTAGAATCATGGAAACAACGTATTCCCTGATCGATACGATCTTTCTCTCCTTATTTTGATGAATTCTATCGTCTAACGAAGTTTATTTAATTAATTTAAATACATGATTTTTCATCAAAACGTTTTTATTCAAATTGTTTTGGAAATTAAAACTCCTCAAGTCATGGTTATATTTATTAAAAAGTTTTCCTGGCTCCCGTATATTTTAATTGATAATTACACTAAAGTATTGTAGTTTTGACAGTAAAATCAATCAATTTTACACAATACAAAATCGAACATTAAGTGTATTTCAATTACCGTTTAAAACATACTTTTTTGTATCTAATCTCATTAGATGATTAATCAGTATTCTATAAAATACCATAAGTTTATTAAAAGTGATTATCATCATTAAAAAAAAAAAGAAACACTGTTAAATTCCTTTCTTAATACTCTCTTTAAGAGTAGGATGTAACTTTAATGTCTTAATTTAAAAGGAAAAGTTTCTCTCGATATTAATTAAAAATGTTTTAATCATAGCTTTTTTTTTGAAAATATAGGCCATATTTTTTGTTCAATAATAATTTTTCAAAAAATATTCGACAAAGGTTACTGATTACTATGCTAACTATCTTACACGAATTATTAACTTCAAAATTACTTCATTCATATATACAGTAGAACCTCGATAAGTCGAAATCCTCGATGACTCAAAAAAAATCCTCATTTCCTTTCCTATGTAGGATGTTGGATGATTTAAAAGAATTCAATAATTAATAATACTACATTTATATAAATAAATAGATACGATAAAAGATTTAATTTATCTTTATTAATTGAATCGTAGAAAGTGTCAGATAACTTTGTTGATAGTTACCAAGGTAATAAATATCAATAATTACCGTGATATCAGAAGGTGTATGTATTTGAAATGCATAGGCTTCTAAAACAAGCCTGAAAATCTCCTTTACTCAAAATATAAGTACTCTATAAGTCAAAACAATCAATATATCCTTACAAGATATTTCAGTAAATTTTTCTCTATAACTTGTCGAAGAAATTCAGATTTCGTTTCACTACCTCGTTATTTCGAAATTTGTACGCTAAGTATCTTGTTAACTCGAAGGAAGATTTCCTCAGGTAACGAATTGCCTCTAAATCAAAACCTTTCATAAGTTAAAAAATTTCTATAACTCGATTTTTTTCTCTCTCCCTTCGACTTACCGAGGCTCCACTGTACTTTTTTTCACAAATAACTAATTTTGCAATAAATTTTTGAAAAAATTAAATAAAAGCGCACGGAAGCGTTAGTTCTTTATCGAGTATCGGCATTAAATCGTAAATCAAAGCGTAAATTTTTATTTCTAGTAATTTTTTGTATTCATTGGAAAATTTACAAAAAAAATGTCCGGAACTCGGGCATGATGTGAAACCAGACATTAATGTCGTATTTATTATTAACAATGTGATTGGTCACCGATTTTTACCGATTGTCACCTAGCCGATCGTTCCAAAAAACATGACATTTTATAACTATTCTGAAAGTTCATTTTCCTGCCCATACAAAATCTTGTATAGTCTCGGTATAGATGTTTTCACATCAAAAAATTTATAACAGTCCTACAATTACGCTTTATTTAAATTTTTTTTGTAAAATACAAAAAATCAAAGGGGAACAATCCATTTTGTAAGCATTTAGCATAATAAATTTTTTAGCTTAAAATCTAGTCAATGATTTGAGTAAACGACTAAAACTGTAGCAATCTTATAAACAAATCAATGTTAATTTTTTTTTTATCCAATCAACCAATAGGCACAGAATCTTTTTAGTAAAAGACAAAATTTATTCAATTATGTAGCAGCAGAATAAACTGGTATTTTGAAATGACTGGTATTTTAGCTAAAAATTTTTAACAACTGCAACGTAATTATACAATCTTTGAATGACATATTTATGAAAACATGTCAATTATCACAAAAATATCGATAAACACATTAGAAAATCACCCATCATATGAGTTCAAGTCAATGACTGAGTACCATACGTGTGTATCAAGTTATAAAATTTTCTTCCTGGTCTATTAAAATTGTTTTTTTTTTTTTGCTATTCCAATACTTACTCTTAGTACACGATTATTTCCGTATGAAAAGTGAGTAATGTTTTTAAACGTTACAGTGTAAGGGCTCTGATCGGTATTGAATATAACAAACCTTTTTTTTTTTATTTGTGATGAAGTATACGAAAACGTATGTTTCCGTTTTGGCAATGTAGTAACTTTCACCATCACAAACTTTACTCTGAGATGTCCGATTCAGTTTAAATTTTGTAATCTAATCTGTTATTGTAGTTGAAAACTCTCGAAAAGATTTTTGACAATTTGAGGTGTTTTTGAGATATGCCCTTGAAAATTTCAAAAAATAAATTTTTGTTTGCTAATTCTAAGCAGTCCAAAGTCTTAAGATGGCATGTACTAACTAAAAAATGTGAATATTCATCACATATACATAAATCGAATCAAATATTCATTTTTTAAGTACTTTATTCAAAAATTTATACCGTCAATTTGCGCAAAATCCATTCGATTTTCAAGAAAATGCATAGAACGAGAGTTGTTTTTATAACAAACAAGTTTTACTCGAAACATTTTTTCGAAAACTGAGGGAATTTTGTACAAATCGACTGAATTTCCCAGCAAAATTTATTCCCACCGGAAATTGAAACTACTAAATCAAACAAAAATTTAATTTCTAAACTTTTCCCCATTTCCTAAATCATTTATTTGCATTATATAAATAGGTATTTCGACTACAAAGCAGTCATCATCAGTATGCTAATTGTAATTATTCACCGGGAAGATAATAATTAGGTAATTTATACTGATGATGACTACTTTATAGGCTAAATACATATTTTTACAATATAATAATTGCTCTCGAAATTGGGGAAAGTTATTGAAATTTTATTTCAAATACCTACCTAGTGCTTTATAAGTCCAACCGGGATATATAAATCATACGATTTCATGTCTTTCGAAATCTTTTCTAAAATATGTGAGTGCGCTTTTGCATATTCAAAACCGATTAGAGTCGTATCACCACCGTACAATGTTTAAACATTATGTACAAATGTCGTACTGTACATTAAAAAAAAAAACAAAAGTTGTACGCAAATCAAACATATTTACAAGTAACAAGTAACATATTTACACAATCGTATAAGTATTTGATTCTTGTTAAAATAGAATTTTAATGGCTACTTGTTATTAGAGTGTTAAAGATATTGTAATTTTACCATCATGTATTTTATTATTTATTTACACAAGCGTAAAAACAAAAGGTCTTTTATGTGGTATAAATATGGTGGTAATGTTTGTTTCTTTTTAAACTTTTATTTTCGTATTATAAATTATTATTTCGGAAATGAATTAATTGGTGTGACCAGTGTACACATGCCAACAAAAGTTGATGTCATTTTTTTTAAATTTTATATTTAATTTGTGCCCTTATTTTTCGGTTATCGAAAAAAAATTTCGAATATAAGTTGTTACAATATTTCTAATGAACAACCTTTATCCGAAGCATTTTTTCGAAAACCGAATCAATAAGGCACAAATCAATTATAAAATTTAAAAAATGACACCAACTTTTGTGGTTCACAGTATATACATACACAAGTAGTGTCACTTCGTCATTTTAAGGATGTTAGGGAGGTATGTTAAGTTGAGTTGAATGTTCCTCATTTAATGCTAAAGCTACTGTGAAAATTTTTAAAACAATTTACTCAACCGTTTAAAAGCTACAAAAACTTTAAAAGCTTCAATAAAAGCCGTTTAAAAGCTTCAATTACCATTACAAAAAAGCTACGAAACGTCCCAAATTTTCTAATTATATAACTTGAACTCTATAGAAATAATTTTTCACAATTTTATTAACATTCACTAAACGGTTGTTGAAGCAAAAATTATAAATAGAAATTTAAAAAAATCTGTATTTGTCACTTAGAAAGAAAAAAAGTATATGTTTTTGTTGATTTAAATTAAAGGTACATTAACTGAAAAAGTTAGTTAAAATTTTTTCGTATTTTTTGTAATTTCATATTCAATTCAACATTACTGATAAAATCTATTTTATTTTAAATTCAATACAATACATTTAGTATTGACATTATTTATTAGGCTACAAAACGTAGATATTCACGAATTTCTAATTATCCAATACTTTTGCTACCGATTGTATATCCCAAACATAACCTTAAATAACCTTGAGAAAGTATGGCTTGTGTGTAGCTTGTGTTTCAATACTTTGATCGATGATAGATGACAGGCAATAATTTAACTACAAATATACTTAGTTAAAATTGCTATTTATATTTAAATACCATTTCCTACCATCTATCGGTTAATGTATTAAAACCCAATCAAAATTATCTCAAGGTTATTTGAAATGAAGTGCCGACAAGAAGTGTCTCTTCTTTATTTGCTCTATGTTCTATGTTGGTGTGATCATGTTTGAAACTACTGTTTGAAATTGATAAAATTTCATATATATGTTGCCATATTGTATAATAAAATATATATATATATATATATATATATATATATATATATATATATATATATATATATATATATATATATATATATATATATATATATATAGTTCAATAGTTCAAAATAATTTATTTAAAAAAATATTTATACTTGAGTGTGATATGATGATGATGTTGCTTGGTCAAGTTATTTTAATTGAACTGATGTTTGTTTTTGAAATATTAGAGAATATTTTTATACTTTTAGATGACATATTATTTTTTTGTTCTCATATGATAATTTTATCAAACAGGAGAGGAAATCATTTGCTTTTTTTTTTACTTACAATTCTTCTAGTCTAGGAGAACTCGGCGCATGAGTGTCGAAAACCATTCAGACGCAATTTTTTTTGGTCAGAATGCTTTCAAAATATGTTCAATATTATAGAAATGCAGTTTGTCATAAGGCATTGTAGTCCCAATTTTTTTAAACTAATTTTTTATGTCAACTCAGATGACTGACTTATCTTGTTTTAAAAAAACAGCAATTTCACATCTATACCGGTAAAAAAACTAAGAGTCAAACCTAGAACTTCTTTTAACCTTTAGAATTGCACTTCTCCTCTTTGTTAATCGTCAGACAGTTCTAATTTAAATAAAAAAATTCATACTCGACTGATATGATGATACGGAGTCATTGTGATACGGAGTCATCATTTGCTGAACACAAACACATTATTTTATAAACCATATTTTGACAAAATGGAAACCCGACTTCAAAAATAAAATATTCTATAACAAAAAATGCACTAAAAAGTAAAAAAATAATTGCATATTCTTGTGCCAATTTTAGTTCAGCTAAGCAAAAATTTTTAAATATATATGTACAATTATTGTTATTTTTGGAGGCGGTGTCAGCATAGAGAAATTCACATAATTTTTGGACAATTTTCAAATTTTCTTATTTTCCCATTATGAATGAGTATACTCTTTCAAAAAAAAAAAAAATTTCGCAGAAATCGGTTATCACATATAAAATGAGGATTTTCCTCGATTTTCCGGGGATCCCCTCATCAGAATGCGATTTGATGCCAATGGGACCAATGGGAAACCAAATCCTTTAAAACAAAAAAAAAAAATTCAAAATCGGTTCATAAATGTCGAAGCTCTGAGGTGACACACATAAAAAAAAAATAAATAAATAAATTTAAAAAAAATACAGACGAATTGAGAACCATCCTCCTTTTTTGAAGTCGGGTTAAAAAGGGAGAATCATTTTAGTAATTCCTAAAATACAAAGTTGAACCCTTTCATTTTGCATTTTTATTTGCTTCGAAGTAGAAGAAGAATTTAAATATAATTTAATTTTTGTAATCTTGGTATTACAGCCGTCGATTCAATAATAAAAAAAAAATTTTAACAAATTTTACTGTTAGGATTTTTATGTAAACATAGTAACAACCTCGCTACAATACCTAGAAAATTGGATTGATTTCTACTATTTTTGTTGCTATTTTATGTATAAATGTTCCTTTAAGCGTTATTTCGTGGATCTGAAACACATACTAATTATACCCGGTATATAATATATATCAGGGTTAAGTTTAGTCCCGACTTTGTAACGGTTAAAAATATTGATCGCAGAAAAATTGATTTTTGATTAGTTGTTCATAAAATGACCTAATTAGTTAATTGTCGCATGTCCGTCTGTCCGTAGACTCTCAAAAACGAAAAGAGATACCGAGCTGTGTGTGTGTTCTATAGAGCCAAAAAGTAAGTTCATGCTTTCGTAGGCAAAATCAGTGCGTGCTTTTCCACGCCAAGGTGGAAAATATCCATCTTTGAAACGGTAAGAGACAGGCAAAAATGTGTAGTTTTTTTTTTAAATAAACAAATTTTGTTTGAAGTTTTTTCATAAACTCAGTATATACCGGGTATTTTAGCAAATAACTTAGTTAATTTTTATCTTCACTAGTTTTATAATTGTTTTTTGCTTTTGCACACTTATTATTTAATGTATTATTACATATAATTGACATGTTTCGTTTGTTAGATCCTCATCAGACTACGTTCTATTAAAGAACTTCCATTATATGTAATAATATTAAATGTAAAAAAAGTGTGATAAAGCAAAATAAATAAATAAAAATATTTATTAAAATTAACTTACACTTTTTTTCAAAGTATTTTAAGTAAAAAAAAAAAATTCTCATTAATAATATTATTTAAATTATTTTTAATGAACAATATAATACATATTATTTTCTGTTACTTTTTTAATTTATTATATTATTATAACAATAATATAATTGTGTTTTTTTCAACAAAACCATACAATATATAAATAAATACGTACGGTACATGTTCGTTTCGTATGTCCAAGCTTTAAAACTTTTAAGTGTGTGCTTGCTCTAGTGTTCTTCTAAAGTCTAGAAACGACAACCATATGGCTATGACACATACTCGTACACATACACAAGGGCACTAAACTCATAAAGGACGTTAGTAATATATATGTTATATGTATAGTTAACTTTACTATACAAAACATTATTTTATAACACAATACCCAAACAGATTTTTGTGCTGAATTCAGAATGTATACTTTCATTATATATATATATTTGTAAGGTAAGGTATATAATATAATGGTATGCATCATATATGGGTATATAATAGAACTAAATCTTGATTTTTAAATAATGTGTGTGTGTGTGTTTATATAGTTGGAATAGATATAGGGCATTCATTGAATGATGATCCTCCGTTCGTGAAGAATTCATCATAAAAAACCTTAAGTAATCATTCTTATTTTAGAATTCCGCTAATCATCTCGATGGCATAGTCGACTGTAGTGTTGGTCTTTTTTCAAAATTTAGCTGTTCAAAACTGTTTAGAACAAAAGTTGTTAGTATTTTTATAACAAATAATTTTTATTAGTGGTATATTTTTGAAAATCAAATGGATTCGGCACAAATTTAGAACGGCAGTTAATAGTACTAACCCATTTAAAATTTTGTAACCAAGTGAAGATATATATTTTTATGTAACAGTATACATATTTGCTAAAACATACTCTGCAAGGTAAGAGTCGGTGACAGGACCATTTAAAGGGTTCCAAAAAAACAGTAAAATTGTCCATGTCTGGGGTAATTTAGTGCCAAGATATAGATGGATATATCTTGGGGTATATAAAAGTACAGCTTCGACCTTATGACCCACTGTGCTCCCTCTTCTACTTCAGTCCGGCGAGATTCGTTTCTCCCATATCTTGACAATAACCAGATGCTTCCTTATCAGGATTTCCTGAAGGTTCATATATTCAGGGTGAGAAGCACCCCGAATATCTTGTATCTGCGGCAACCGAGAGATTCAAAGTTAAAGATGATGTGGCTCGATGTTTCCTCGTCCTCTCCGTACAGTCTGTACATAATGGATCCGTTCTGGAGTCCTATTGTGTGCAGATGCTTTCGTGGGTGATAATGTCTGGTGATAAATCCCGTAACTTTTCGAAGTTGTATCTTGTTCAAGTTGAGTGTGCCGAGAGACAGCCTCTTGGATGTATTTCGAGACAGTATTTTCCCTTTTTTTTTGTGGTATATTTTCCCAATGATCTTGGTGTTTAACGTTCATCCACTCGTTGATCACATGTTTACATGCTGTCTTTGGGGTTCCTAAGTTAGGTTCTGGACCTTTGAAGGGTATTCCGACTACCTTCTTTGATCTGCCAATTTAGTGCCAATGTTTGCGGTAAATCTTAGAGACATATATATTGGAAAAATAATTTTATCCTGTTTGGTAGCCTCCGAAAGTAATTTTGGAAATAACCTCTAACTTTGGCAACACATCTTATCTCCAAAGGTGTAGTTTGAGCATAAGTCTGAAAGTTGGATCGGAAAATGGTTACAATTTAAAGAGACCTTTATTTAGTGAACTTTCTATATACATAGGTTAAAAAAAATACTGTAAAACAGTGTGGTATATAAATTTATAAACATGCACTGTGGTGGTGTTTAGCTCGTGCCATTATAAAAATGGTTATATTGTTTGTATTTAGTTGTAATTCAAAAGTTTTTATATGTAAATACAAAAAAGAATAATACAATAATTTGAATAATTTAAACAGAATAATTTGTATAATTTATTCTATTTAATATGTAATTTTAATCGTCTGTATATATATACTTGTTCAAATGTAGCTTGTCGAATTGTTTTCATGTTTGTTTCGAATGAAACTCTTGATTTTTTTCAATAGTTAGTAAGTGTTGCCCCGAGACATGACAACTTAGAGGCGAGACAAGACTATAATGCTGATAATGAGAGCTATAACTATTTCGACCGTTCAAGTCGGGACGCGAAGGTAAACACATTGTCATATGAAGATTAAGTTTCACATTTATTTATTTGATTTCTTTAATTACACAACATTTCCCAGCTCTCCCACCTTCTTAAATATCCTTATACTAACTAGGAAAAGAGTCGATGATTTTTACAAGGCAGATGTACATAAAACATAGCTAAGCACCATCAACATTAAATCAGACTTTAAGGACGTTCCCAAGGATATCAGTTTTTTTATAATTCTTCTGTAATTTTGAATATATGTAATTATATTTCAAATTTTGCCCCTATTCCTAGAACATTTGTTTGTATTTTATAAATACGTATTTCGACTACAATGTAGTCATCATCAGTATGAATTAGCTAATCGTAACTATGTCTGGGATATGGATTCAGAGATATGTTGCTTGTTGCTAATTTGGTGCCTGTGTCACCAAATTATATTGTTGAATATATGTAGTTAAAAGTTTCTTCCACACGTAGAATTTTTTTAAAATGGTCCTTAGGGTACTAAATTTGTAAATATTGACAGTTAAAATTTGTATGTTTATCATATAAAACTGACCCCGATTGATGATGTCACACACGTTTTATTAAATATCAATAGTAATTTTCTATAGATTCTTTTAAAAAACTGAGGATAAGTAATTGAAGATATAACAAATATCTTTCTACAAAAATAACAAAAGCAAGCGGTATTAATTATCTTATAAATATTGATTAAGTGCTCAAATTAAAAAAAAATTCCATGATTTAAACTACCATAGGTAGTTTATTCCATTATGTAGTTTACATAATGAAAGTTTTTTTAAGTTGAATACGACTGCTCTTTGGGAACGTCCTTAAATAAATCAAAACTGCATTTTAGGATGTTTCAGCACTGTGTACACATACTTACACATATTATCGGCACATAGATACTTACACGTACTATCAAATATTTCTGGTACGGTCATCTGGCAACGTTGCTCTGTGCATATATCTATATATTATTATTGCTTATGTCAACAGTAACAATTCCCACTCTTTACTTGACGCAACTTGAGAGAGATTGGCGCACAACGTTGTCAGACCACTGTTTACCATAAACGGAATGGTTGGACAAAAATAATATTTTAAATTATTATATTTCGAAAACAAAACGGTAACACAAGATATTTTTTTTTAAAATTTATATAAGAAATATTAAGAAATACTCTACTAGTTTTTTTTTAAAATTCTGTCAAGTAGTTTTTTCTAATACAACAGATAATAGTTGGGTGGGCATGAAATTTTACATGCTTCTAATGAGAGAGAGTGAGAGAGAATGATATTAATTATCTCGCGTTGTAAACGGTCAAAAATTCTGAAACTTTGGGATTTATTAGAAAACGTTAGTTTAAGCCTGTGAAAAAAATGAGCAAAATCTGTCGAAAAGAGGTGTGGTATGCTGGAACAAAATCAGTTTATCTGGTTCGGAGCTATGATCCCACAGACCGATTCACTTTCAGGCAGATTTAACACCTCTATTTTTATGTCAGGGGTTACTAAATAATTCAAATTTTGTACCGAAAACACTTACAAACGATTCAAGTTAACTCAAGGCTTGCAAAAAAACATTTTATTTTTAATGGAGGACCTGTTTCAACTATCCTCTTCTTCAATATTCTTTCAATAATAAATGAATTAAAATAAATCTCTTAAAAGTAATTAAAAAAATCCAATATTAATAATGTTAAAACAATTTTAAAAAAACTACTTTCTTTAATAAAATATTAATTAAACAATTAATAATAATTAATAAAAAGTGAAACTTTTTTTTGTTTCAATAATAATTATAATATATAAATAAATGTTTATTTATTTATTAATAAATAATTTAATAAATATATTTATAGGTATTGTATTAAATGTCTCTCATATCGTTATCTCATTTTTTATTCAAGTGTTCAATAAAATATGTATTTATATACAATATAATTAAATTGAATATCCGATGTCCAATGGAACAATGTCCATCAAAGATATTCCAAAATTGATTACCCTGGTCTAGAATGCCAGAGATCGTGGGCTTGATCCCCATCCCTAGATATGTATGATTTTTCATATCAAGCATTGGATGTCAAAAAATAATATCAATGTTCAGACATATTACTTAAATGTCAAATAAATTAATCGCTAATCACTTCCGTTGGTTTAATATAACCGAAAGGTAACCATACTAACAATGGAAATAAATAGACGCTAGTTTACAAAAAACAATTTAAAATACAGATTTATTCTATATATTTAAGTGCAGGAAGTTTGGATGAAAACAAGGGTATCATTGATTTTTCAACATATTTTTCGTTTCGGATTATGATTATATTGGTGTATTAAATACAAAAAAATATATACTTATATTTATTTTTGATCAATTGTAATAAATATATTTATTATTTATAATAAATATTATATGTTCAATAAACGATCATATTATTAAATAAATATTATATTTAATATGTATACAATAAAAATTTATAATATTTTTTAATATGAGTACTCAGTCGCGTATGCCATAATAAAATACATAAATAATTCACACTCACAAAAAAAAACAAACAATATAATCAATTGTTATTTGCAAATACATATTAATAATCATAATAATAACAATAACAATATTTATTAATAATAATTTTTATTTTAAAAAACGTCATCATATATATTTATTTATTTATTTGGGTAATTTTTCATTGTCTACAAAACAATATTCACATGAATATATTGGGTGTCCAAAATTTTTAGCCACTAAATACTATACGATCGTGTTTATTATTATCTTCTGATATATATTTCGATTGGTTAACAGATCAGTGTAATTACCTATATTTACTTACCTGTTCATACCTGCTTTCTAGGTAGTCATAACCGGAAATGAGTAGGCACTACTACCCAGGCATATTCTTTATATTATAAACTATCAATTAAAAAAAAATTCGCTTAGTTAATAAGTGGGTGAAGGAAAGAAAAAAAATTAATTAAAATTAATTTATTCAAAAATAGCCATGACAACATTTTGATGGGCAATGCATTTTAGGCGTATTCGCCTATTAATGAAACTTCATAAAAAATATGTTTCATCCAATTAACAGATTGGTGAAGGTCAATCTCTGTTCGGCTCTTAGATTATCAACTTCAAAAAATCTATATTTACTTTATTTTCAAAATTAATATAAAAAAATTCGTTACGCAGGAGCTGCTTCAACTTAGCGAATTTCCTTAAAATACATAAATCACTTTCTAGCGGTCACATTTTTAGTCTGATCAAAATGAAATGTCGAATATGATTTTAGTATTTGCAAAGCCAATTTTATTAATAAATGATATACGTCAAGGGGAAATGGGGGCATAAAAAAAGAAGAAAACACAAAATATAAAATATCTCTCTTAATATTAGAACAATCTAAAAATGCGTAAGGAATAAAGTTGGAGAAAATCAAGTTTGCTACAATTCATCACCTTATCATTTTTGCTCAAACTATAATGTGTACAGAGATAGTGAGGAATTTAATTTTCAATCTTAAACCGTCAATATTTCTGTAAATATTAGGGTCCCAGAAAAAACGATAAGAAACAAAATTACAGTAAAACTGAATACCTACAACTTTAGTTCCTATAAATTTTTCGATTTTTCGAATATTAAGGGAGATATGTCAAATTTTGTGTTTCCCCCTCCCTCTAAACCCCCCTTTCCCCTTGTTCGATTTTACCCATTAACGAACTTGACCTTTTGAATACTAAAAGCGCCCCAAATACCAAATTTCATTTCGATAAAATGAAAATATGAATATATATATATATATATATATATATATATATATATATATGTCCATAGATACATATATATAAATTTTACAGATGATGATTTTTGACATCTACTTGGTAGGATCGATGGACATTTGAAGAAATTTTTCCGAAATTTTGACTTCGGTACGGGATCAATAGCTCTATTTCCTTTCAGGAAATTCGCTAAAAATTTCAAAATTGAGACTTCGGAAATTATGTATAATTTTTGGCTAATTTGTTATTTGACAAAAGTCATTCGAAATTATATGCCTTTTCTTATAGTTTGCTAAATACCACTGCACCTATATGAAGGCCTTTTTTTTTTAATACAATCCAAAACAATAATTTTAAACTGAAATAAAAATAAATCAAAACTAAAAAGTAAATTTATAATGGTCACACAAAATATTTCAAAAATATTATTATTAAAAAGGTTTTATAAATTATAAAATGTGTTGACTTCTATACAAAAATAAATAAGAATGTTTTTAATCCGCTAGTTAAGCATTCATAAATATTTTTTTCTTGATTAATTGATATGAGACCAAAAAATGAAATACGAAAAAAATCGCACGAACACTAACCACCACTCTCAAGTGTGTTTGAAAAAAATTCCCAGTAAAAAAAACCTCTAAACTATAAAAGAATAACAAAAAAAAAAAAAAAAACGTTTTAAACAGACATTTAAAATAGACGATCACAAATCATTATTTAGGACAAGGGTTTTAGTTTTTATTAGCATTATTTTTTTTATAGCTAAATGGAGATAGAGTTAAGGTTATAGCAACAACGATATATAACAAATTCGGTCAAGTGCGTGTCGGACCACGCGTAGAATAGGGTTCCGTAGTCAGTATGGTTATACATTTTTACGAGCGCAAATGCATATCATTACTTGGTCGATAAATCACAGCTTACCTAGCTGTTATAAGTTTGTTTTCAAATTTCGATATACCGGGTGAATCAATAAAAAAAATGTAGGCAAGATCATGTGGCAAATTTTTTAATGTAATTTCATAGATAATTTCAACCTTTCTCTAATTTTTCCCGTAGAATTCGAATACTTAAAAATGAATGTGTTATCGATCAACGAACTCCTATATCGAAAAAGTGTTCATGACATACCCCAATACTTTTAAAAGATCTATACAACATCTGTCAAGTCGATCTTTCAAAAGTATTGGGGTATGTCATGAACACTTTTTCGATTTAAAACTTCGTTTCCGCTGCGATACTATAAGGGTTCTTGCTTTGACCACGGAACCATGAAAAAAGGCATACATTTATTATTCGCGCTATTTAATAAAACACACATGCAAATTCGCCATATGTTTAATTTCATGGTTTTTTTTTGTACGTCCAAATTTTTTGAATAATATATTTCTTTGAAAATATTTTGAACATAGTTTTCGAAATATGTAAGAACTAATTTTAGATTCTATATTTTAATTGAATATATTCGTCTGAAACATAATCAGCGTGTAATTTGAGAGTATTAATTAATTTTTATATGGAATATTGAATTTGTTTTATGATTTTCAAGGTTCCATAAAATTTAATTACGAAGAATTCAGTTTAGCATATTCAATTATTTAACAAGTTATGGTGGAAGCGTTGGATATCTTAAGCAAAGCAAAGCGAATTTAGGATTTTCTTATTCTGAAGTTACTGAAATTATATCTTGCCAATAGCCAGGAGGTTGTTTATCAGGTTTTCCTGAAGGTTTATATAATCGAGGTGAGATGCACCGAATATCTTGTCTCTTCTGTAATCGAGAGATTTGCAGTTAAAGATGATGTAGCTGGACGTTTCCTCCTCCTCTGAACATAATGGATCCATTGTGGAGTCATTTGACTAACAGCTGGCTACATAAAAGTGAACTGATCGAACATAGTCGTGATTTTTTCTCATAAGTTTCCCATGATATCGTCAAAGCAAGAGCCGCTTTTTGCAGAAGTCTCACGTGAGGCGGAGAGTGTGGGTTGGGGGTCAGACGTTTAGAATTTTGATTAAAAAAAACGATCGAACATAGTTCTGAAAATTGGTGTAATATTACATATTGAAAATAGAAATTGAAACAAAATGTTCCCAAAATTGTAGGTTGAGGCCCAACCGCTCCCAGAAACGGTAAACTTTCAGTTGAAATTGAACTCATAAAACATAGTTCTGCAAATTTGTTTACTGCAAATTTGTTTACTGCTAAAAGTGAGGCTAAATGACCCAAAAATTTAATTTTTCTTCGTAGCCTTCGGCCTTCGTAGATGATAATGTCCGGTTATGAATCTGGCAACCTTCCGAAGTTGTATCATGGTCACCGACTCCATGTATGCTCTTGAATATTTCTATTTATCTTCAATATTTAAAATTCTGAAAGCTCGAAGCGTTTTATTTGAAACTAAAACAGTCATAAAGCAAATAAATTTTGAATACTATGTTCTATCACACGCTTTATTAAGTATTTAATTTTTTTTTTTTGCTTTTTTTAGTGCGTTACATAAATATTTTATGTGTTTTTTGAATGTATGTATATTAAGAGTAATAATTTTCGAAATGAAACTTCAATTTTTGTAATAATAATTCTAGAACATTTTATGATCGCATTCATGTAGAATGTAAATGATCCAATTAAAATTGTTACATTTTTTAGATTTTATAGTCATAAATATTGATGACATCAATTGAAAATAATATTAATATTTAACCTGACCTGAATGTACTTTAATAATAATACTAATACTGGTGACTCTGGCGCGCTGTGCTGGCTGTCTGCCTATAGATGATGTCCCTCATCATACAGTTTACAGTTTTTAATACATATCAAACATCATCACACACTTAATTAAAGGCATCATCGACTTAATTCAATGATGTCAATTTATAGTACAAGAAAGTTAATGAAAATTTTTATTTATACAATAATAAAGAGATGCGAAAACCCGTTGATCAATCATCGGAACATCGAAACCCGTTGACCAATAGGGAATATGCATGAAAATTTTTTTTCACATTTATTTTCAGAATATGAAAATACTGTTAATACTGTAATAATATTTAAAAACGAAATTAAAATCCGACAAATATCAAGGAAGCTAGAAGCTTTTAAAAATTATTATCTGTCTCTTTCTTGCAAAAATACTAAAAACAGAGAGTTTTACGTGTATTTTAAATGGTGAAAGTGTAATATGACGTCACATAACATATCAAGAGGGCTATCACCCTCTTTGTCAAATCGGGAATTTCAATCATTCGTATCTCGCTTATTTTTAAAGTTATTTAAAAAGTAATTTTACCTTGGTATTTGTCAAGTAAACATGCTTCAAGTGAAAAAAAATTTTCATGCATATTCCCTGTTGATCAATCAACGGAACTCTTTTTATCTGCAAGGCAAACAAATTTCTTCAACTATTTTTAAGGACGTTGGCTGACAAGCAAAATATAGTATATTCATAAAATTCTACAAAAGCTTCAATAAAGTTTATCTTTTTTTGTCCCAAATCATCATTTATAAACGTGTTTGTTTCAGTATATTTGTATAGTTATGTAAATTTTTTAGCACGGTAAAAATTGCTTCAATTATGCTGATTAAAATATTTAATAATTATTTCTAACGTTCGATAACACTATTTTTATACCCGGTATGTAATATATACCAGGGGATATTAAGTTTAGTTCCGAGTTTGTAACGGTTCAAAATATTTATCGCAGAAAAAAAATTTGCTATAGGTGTTCATAAAATGACCTCATTAAATGGCCGTCAACACGATCGCTTTGTATGTGTATTTTAGAGCTTAAAAGTAAGGTAAAGTTCAAGACTGGGCAAAACTGAATATCTTTGAAACCGTAAGATATAGAACAAAAGTTCAAAGACAAAAAATAAACAACCTTTGTTTGAAACTTTTTTTCAAAAATTCAGTATATACCGGGTATTTAAGCAATTAACTAAGCAATTTGTTATTTTCACTTGTCTCAATTAAATAAAGTGTATAAGTCAAAGAATATTTTAAAACAACATAGATCACAGTGTCTAATTTAATAACATAGTTGTTACAAGTTTTTAAGTTACAATATATTTTCTTCTGCATATTAAAAATTTGATTTTTAATCCTTGATACTTTTTCAAATGATAGATAAGAGGTTTTGAATATTTGAGGAAACATAATTACTTGATTGAACTTTTATCTAATATCAATTCACACGTATGAACGTCCTTAATGGAATAAAATTCAACCATGTGTACACTCCCGTTCAGAAAAATTAAACCAGCAACACTTAGAATGTTTCAACTGGTTCAATTTTAATAAACGGTAGTGTATCTCCAAAACAATAAAGAGATAAAGTTTAGATTCTGGTAACTTTTATCTGGTAATATCACATGCTTTTTATTTATTTCACGTTGTTTACATCGTGATTTGCGTCATACACGTAAACAATGGGAAATGGATAGAAAACTCCAGTGCATTTCTCCTACTCGATTGGTTTTTCCTTTAAACTTGATAGGGAATAATTATTGACATTTGTTGATGAATATCTTGTGTACTCTTTTGATATAATATTTTCGCCCAGGCAACATTTCAACTTCTTAGTTCTTATAAGCTTCATATAAGCTTTTAGAATGTCTTGGAACAGAGGATATTCAAGACAATGATACATAATTTATTCTATTTAGAAAGTAGATATGGAACGATTGCGTCTGTGTGTCTCCTCTCTGGTAATAAAGTCCATATGTTTGTCATTTTAGTTTGTAAATTAAGTGAAAACTAATGAAAAATTAATTCATTGTGTTTTAGTTTAGTTAAAAAATAAAAACAAGTAAATTAAATTCTGTTTTATTTATACAAAAAAAATAAATAAAAAGTGTTTCAATACCTTTTTTTAGTTAGTTGATTTGTTCAAAGTAAATTTATCGGCGTGTTTGTTTAATAAAAACATTTTTAGGATTCTGTAGTCAAAACTTAACTATTCACGGAATGACATGTTTATTTATGTAAGTTTACCTTTCTTTAATTAGTAGAGGGATTATTTCATAGACGAAAGTAATTTAACAGTAACATTTTTAATAATTTATATTTTGTATTGAGACATCTGGCAAGGGCGGAGCTTAATATTTCAACCTACTAGCACTAGTTTGTAAGATGTTCGCCAGAGTGCAACCCTGAAACTTGTAGGCGAAAGGGTATATCACGGATGTTAGAACAGAAAACATAAACCTATTAGCTCTTGTTTATAATTTATCCACCAGAGCTAATTTACCAAACGTTATGAGAGTTTTTATTAACTTTTTAATGTCTTTGGTTTTACGAAATTTGCATACGTTTTTACGGTGTGACCCAACTAACGTCCTCTCTTATAATCTGTTTTAAAAAGTTTTAAATGTAACTTTTTCATAAAAAGATGAATTTAATATATAAAAACCTAATAATTTAATAGATTTGTCCCTTTGTAGAATTCAGAACTCGTTTGAAACTATTGAACCACAAACTTTATGCTTGAGATCGATACCGCACTTGACTAAATTTTGTTTTAAATTTTATACTTAATTAAAATCGTATTGGTTTTATTATTATTAAATAGTTAGATTTAGAACATTTAATTAGCATAATACTAATTAAATCAGAAACATATTAGTCATTTGCTTTAAATGGATTTCGGAATTTAAGAATCTATCAAATTTTTCTAATCTACTGCCACCATGTTTTATAGTAAATGAAAATTAAAAAAGAAAAACATTACTCAATTTCTTTCAAAATCAAAATATTACTGGAATATGCCATTTTCAAACATATAAACTTTATAAATATTTTCGAAAACGTTGATTCAAATAGTGAATTTCAAATTAAATTCAAGTCAGTAAAAATTTCTGGGTTAATTACATAAATATCCTGTATATACTCTGTGCATTATCAGTGCATGAATTTGACTTCTATACATGCACAGATGTATAAAATTATGACTCATTCATGAACTTTGAACAGGTCAATTTTTAGATGTAGAACGCACATACACAAAATTTCAGCTTGTGATCTCATTTCGTTTTTTAGTTATTATATTACAATCTTGGGACTAAACTTATAATACCCTTATATATAAGAATTTAACGTGTTAGGGCGTAACTGTATACGCATTAGGTTTGTTTAATTAAAGCCACGAGAAACAATTTTAACAATAAATGGTAACAATCAATATTTGCAATAATGAACAATACTTGAACATTTGCCAATATTTGGGTATCTAACATAATAATATGATCAATAGGGAATATGCATGAAAATTTTTGTTCACTTGAATTGAAGCATGTTTACTTGACAAATATCAAGGTTAAATTACTTTTTAAATAACTTTAAAAATAAGCGAGATATGAATGATTGAAATTCCCGATTACACAAAGAGGGTGATAGCCCTCTTGATATGTTATGTGACGTCATATTACACTTTCACCATTTAAAATACACGTAAAACTCCGTTTTTAGTATTTTTGCAAGAAAGAGACAGATAATAATCTTTAAAAGCTTATAGCTTGCTTGATATTTGTCGGATTTTAATTTCGTTTTTAAATATTATTACAATATTAACAGTATTTTCATATTCTGAAAATAAAAGTGAAAAAAAATTTTCATGCATATTCCCTATTGTATCTACAAGCGCTTGTTGTCACATGTGCACTACAACTTGTTGCCCATCAATTCTTATACATACCCAATATATAATTCTTGAGCATCATTTTTGAATCTTCCGATTTCTCGAATGCGTCAAATATACACCATTAGAATATTCTACAAAAACCAGTGGCGGTCTTCTAGCATATTTTTTGACAATATATATGTATAATTAAAAAAAAATTAATTGTTATTTTATGCATATGCATTATTGGTGCATTTTAAACACGAAAATTTATGCTTTAATTAATTGAAATAGGATGATCCTTTTAGTAATTTTAATAGCTACAAAATATAATTGACTCAAAATTTATTATTGGCAAAACAATAAATTCATAAATTTTATTTGTAAATACTCTTTAAATTCAAAACATAAAATTTGAACACACATAAAAATCAAAATATATATTCTTTTGAGCCGTCCGTCGTCTTATACATTTGGTAAAATGGATCCCACGCAAATGTATTATATTCATAGTGATAAAAACAAAACTATAAAAACTGAAATTATTTTGTAAAACGAGACTGTAAAAATTTAAACCGCACGATTAAAAATAATATATATATATATATATATATATATATATATATATATATATATATATATATATATATATATATATATATATATATATATATATATATATATATAATAACATATTTAGCAAAGAAGTAGTAAAAAAGATTAAACTTCAGAATGTTTATTTTCCAAGAATTTTAATTTTAAGTGTCACTATCGTAAAAAATCGTTTAAAAACGAACAGATTATTTTAAAATTAATCATTTTATTGGCGGCCACTTTATATCATTCGGGTTTTATATGATAAAATTATTCACATTATATAAACTGTTTTAAGTTCAATCGTTGGCCGAATGGTCCAATAAACCAGTGGTGGATTGCTCTTCAGAGCAACTGTGCTCTCCATAAGCTGAGTGAGAGTAAGCAACAGAGGTATATTTTGAAGTAAGACGGGATGATGTTTCAATATAGGGCTCAATCGCCCAATAATTTTTGATTTTATATGTTTCATATGTGAAAATTCCGATTCACATAGATAAGAAGATGCGAAACAAATACTAAGTTTTTTTAAATTTATTTTTAATAATTTCGGATATTCAAACGAAGATTGGTTTTCTGCGACGATTTCCCAAATACTTTTGGTGCTCGTGTTCATGGCTCCTAATAAATTATAATTTGTTGGAAGGGTAATCATTTCGTTTAATAACGCGCGCAATCATTGGAATATGGAAAAAATTTGAGAAAAATTTCTATTAAAGCAGGAATTTTAAATTTTCTATTAAAAGGGGCCACTAAAAAATCAAACTCATTACATTTATATTTTCGAAAGCTTTAAATCGATTATTAAATTGTAAAATTACCGTTTTACTAAGATCACTACTTTTATTTTCTTGAAAAAAGAAATTATGCAAAAAATAATTTTCACTAGCACGAATAGTACTTTATATTGGCCAAGAGTAGGCAAAGCTATTCCTAAATTGATTGATTAAATTATATTCATGAATATAAGAGACCTATCCACAGGATATAAAAATCCCATGTAATAAAAAATCTATCCAAAGCCCAAGGAACTTGGCAATAATCATTGCAAAATAATTTACGATACTAATTTTTTATATTTGGTCAATAAATTTGATCAAACTAATTAGCAGCTAAATAATTAAAAAATAAAAATATTTTTATTATATCCAAAAAAAAAAAATTACTTTTTTATAATTATTATT
The DNA here is from genome assembly GCA_963920215.1 of Nineta flava. NCBI lineage: Eukaryota > Metazoa > Arthropoda > Insecta > Neuroptera > Chrysopidae > Nineta > Nineta flava. Next base: position 120,125,488 of record OY986041.1, read on the forward strand.
TAAAAAAAGAAAACAAATAATGAAATAACATAATTTTCATATATTTATTACAATTGAACCATAATAAATAAATTGATTTTTGTCAACAAATTTTATCATACAAAATATATTTTATTAAAATTATATTTTAATAATAATTTCATTTTATATATTTATATATTTATTAATATTAAAACGTTAAGGAAGTTCCAGCATTGTCTTGTATAATCAGGACAAAAAAACCTGTTTGCTTTTATTACACACATATACACATATATAGATAGATAAATTTATATACAAATCAATGTTATTTTGAAAGAGAAAAAAATTTTTAATTATCATATTTCGAAAACAAAACAGTTAAACAAACTGTTTGGTTCAAAATTACCCTAGAAAATGATAATTATTAAAATCGAGGACAAAAATTTTTTTCGGTCTTTTCGCATTTTTGCTAAGGGGTACCCCTTAAAAAAATCATAAAAATTAGAGAAAATTTGTTTGTCTCCGATTTTACTAAAAACTTCGTTTTAAGCTAACTTGGATCTAGCGAAAACGATGGCGTTGATTAAAATACGACACGATTCACGGTTTTCAAGATATCAGACCCCTGGTGCTAAAATTTAAAACTATATGAATTGAGAAGCCGATATTTGCAAGTGTACGGATCGAACGTTAAAATGAACCCCATTTTCGTGCTATTTGGGTCAAAATTACCCTAGAAAATGATTATTATTAAAATCGAGGACAAAAATTTTTTTCGGTCTTTTCACATTTTTGCTAAGGGGTACCCCTTAAAAAAATCGTAAAAATTAGAGAAAATTTGTTTGTCTCCGATTTTGATAAAAACTTCGTTTTAGGGTAACTTGGATCTAGCGAAAACGATGGCGTTGATTAAAATACGACACGATTAACGGTTTTCAAGATATCAGACCCCTGGTGCTAAAATTCAAAACTATATGATATATCAGATATATTTACTACAGTTATTTAAGAAATATCTTTACCCTAGTTTTTTTTTTTTCAATACAACAGATAACAGTTGGGCAGGTATGAAGTTTTGCATGCTTCTAATGAGAGAGAATGATAACTTTGCTATTAATTATCTCGCGTTCTAAACGGTCAAAAATTCTAAAACTTCGGGATTTATTAGAAAACGTTATTTTTAGCCTGTGCAAAAAAAATGAGCAAAATCTGTGGCAAAGTGATTTTATGCTGGGGAACTACCTTAAGTGTTTTATATTTTATAATATTTAACGACCTTGATTCTTTTCTACAAGACTATAAAATCCGTCTTTATGTTTCTTATTATTTGTGTTGGTTATGTGTATTGTTGTATACTTGGCCACAAAAGTTGATGTCATTTTTTTTCAATTTTATAGTTAATTTGTGCCTTCTACATTCGGTTTTCGAAATAAAATATCGGATAAAAGTTGTTACTATATTTCGAATGAACAACTTTTAGCCGAAGCATTTTTTCGTAAACCGAATCAATATGACAAAAATCAGTTGTAAAATTTTTTTTTAAACTGACATCAACTTTTGTGGTCCATAGTATACTATGTAGTATACATGCAACAAAACACGACCAGAATTGTGGAAAGACAATAATATTACCTTACCTTCTAGTTTATCTTAGTTTGTTTTGAGAAAAAACAAAGCAAAATATACCGTCGTAGTCTTCCCGTCGTATAAGTTTTATTTATTTTATATATTGTGTCTGTGTTTGTATATAAAAAAGGTTGACCAAAAACAAATTAGGACAATTTTTTTTGCTAAGCTATTTTGTTTTTATAGAATATGTCGTTGTTTCATTTAACAATGACGTTTATGCTATATGGCGTCATAATGTTATATAATTCAAATTTGTTTGAAAACATAACGGAACGATTCTGGTAAAGAGTGAATTGGTGCACCTTGAATACTTGCAAATGTTGGGGATTTTATAGATACTCGAAAAGCCACGCAATAGTCGAGAAACTTTCTAATTTTTTTTAACCGACTTCAAAACGGAGGATGGTTCTCAATTCGTCTGTATTTTTTAATATCGGTTAGCCAAAATGATCAAAATACCCCAGAAAATAATTGAATGGATTACCTCAGCATTTTTTCATAACTCGCAAACGACTTACCAAAAATGTTAAAATAGCCCAATTTTCATGTTTTTTTGGGTCTTTGTTTTCTGAAATTGTGAATTTTATTCACATTGGGAATAATAATCGATTTTTTTAAGATGCAACCCTTAAAATAAAGATTCTCAACCTTATGCTCACGGAAATTATGACGCTCAGCGACTTTTTATGATGTTCACATCGCTGTTTGACCAAAATAAAAAAATTATCAGGTTCTGGGTGGTTTCAGCGGATGGAAATTAGGATGGTTAGCCTATTTAACGCATAATTTTAATTGATTGGACAGTCATTTCATTCCTTCAGAATAAATCTTTTATTAAAATTCTTAGCCATAACTACGAGATCTCAAAAATAGTCAAGCAATTTTCCCTACAGTCAGAAACTAAACAGAGAAAAGTCAATAGATTTCATAACACCATTAAGTTTACTATCCTGTGTCTTTTTAATTCGTTCCAGCTAAATATATTTTTGAATAATTATTTCCAAGTCGGGAAAGTTACTTAACTAAAGTCGATTATCATTTAACAAATTGTTTTAGACCGAGATGCACAGAAAGCGATCTGTCGTAAAGGAAATCGGAAGCCGGCCAAGTTAGACAGATCATTATCTCTAAAGTATGGAGAACTGACGTGGCTTAATCAATATGGCGAACTTTAGGTTACAAATTTAAAATAAATACATTTTTTGTGAATCAGTTTAATAATTTAGTAAAATTTTTAACTAGACAGTTTCAAATGTTGCTAAAAAAGAAAAAGATTTCTTTGCTTTTAGTAGTATACAATGCAACCCTTATCATAGATATAATTTTAACCACCAGACATCGTGACCAATGTGTTCAATTCTCAAAAGCTATCATCTCCAATTAGACGATTATGATTGAAGAACATAAGATTAGCTAATTAGCAACAAAGTTACACACCTATATAATATACTGAGTGTTCAAAGATCATCGTTAGCCTAAAACCTGATTGTTTCGTTCCAATTTTCACGATTCTTAATTAATACATAAAGCCAGTTTGGTTTGCTTTGAATGGGAACACACAGTAGCCAGCCACACATTTTGGACAATCCTATTTATTATTTATATAAATATAATATTATTTATAAATATAAAATGTTGTTTATATATACCTACAGGTGGGCGCCACAATGAACGCCCTCTGGTACACACAACATAGCTCTAACAATCTCTCTGGTGTGGTATCAGTGCACACACAGTGCTTGCTGTTGTATATATAATACAGTGTAATCCATATTTTACAATAGTAGTGCTCAATAATAATAATAATAATAATGATAATAATACAAGCGAGCACTCCTTTTGATTTAAAAAAAAAAAACATGTCGAAAAAGTATTATTATATTTATGACTTATATTTTATTATTATTAAATTATATTGTAAAACTTATCATATTCATATAAAATTTATTTATTTACACAAAAGTACAGTGAAAATCATTTAGAACGATATCGATTTGTATGACGTATCGATTATAACAACGTTATATTGAAATTGAGACTGGGTCCAATGTAAATATCTTACCTAGCAAGTCTGCTATTGGTAGGGTGCCAATAGCGTCAGTTATTTAATGCGGTCCTCAGATGTCGTTTTCGTCGAATTACGATATATCATGTAATACGACAATTCAAAATGTGAATTTTGGACATTTGTTGGCATATATAAAAAACTGATTTTATAAAGACAAAATATATATCGTGTGATCGTTTGAAAAGTTGTCACTTAAATATTTTGTAAAATATGTATTTTAGAAAAATATATTTTAAATATAAGTTACACAGTTTAACGGGGGGAAACATAACGCAATAATTATACTTTTGATCGATGCATCCGTTCCTGTGTGGTATAACTCGGTAAATATCATAAGTTAATCTTTGCTTTTCTCTATTACCGCAACAATTCCTTTAAATTAAGAAAACAAATTGCTAAATTATATAGCGTATAATCATCTTTCTAGCGCTTTCGACATTTGTTCATAAACCTTCATCAGGGAAGTTCATAATCATATTTTGAATTCAATTTAGTTTACGATTGTTTCTATCTTCAATCTTACTATAAACAGATATTATTATTTGTGTGTATACTAAAGCGTCACAAAATAATATTTATGTCAAATTCCATTAAGGTTACTTAAGACATAGTATGAAAGAGCTGACGTATACTATATAGATAAACATATCATTGCATTTTTAATTAAATATTGATATGAAAAAATTAACTCATCAACCAGGAATCGAACCTTAGACCTCTGGACTTCTAGGCTAGCATGCTTACCGCTACACCAAAGATGATCTGACGTATGAGTCAATTTTTACATATCATTGACTTTGTTATCAAATATCAACTTTCATTATTATTCAATTCTGTTTACGAATGTTTCATAACAGTTACGATTGAGTATTGACAGTATCTTCAATGACACTATAATCAGTTTCACTGTATTATAATATTTTATTATTATTAAATTATCATATAAAATTTATATATTTATAAAAATAAATATTTTATTTATTGTATACTTGTGAAAGAATAGACATATAATTTTCTTTTTACAACAGTAGCTGGTTGACTACTTGTGTAAGTGAAGAAATATTTTTTATAAGAATACCTTTATTGCAAAATATATATATATATATATATAAAATTGTAATATAATTCTAAGAAGATGACAATTTATTAAATATAATGCGATCAAGAATTTTCAATTATAGTTTCAATAATTGTAATGATTTGTATTCAAATTTAAATTCGAATTTAATGAATGGATGATTTCTTAGCCATTCGCATAAATAAATATAAATTTTACAATTCAATAAGTTTTTATCACAGATGTTTAATGTAGATGATAAACACGTGACTGAAAAAATGTGTTGTACAGAATTTCTGCTTTCGTCATATATTTCGTTACATTCATTCTTTTTTTATTATCAATGCGTGAACTGTTTATTTTACTTTATACTTTAGCACAAATGTATGAAAATACAAAGTATTAATATAATAGTACTGTAGACATATATGATTTTGTAATCAAGAGTAATTACATATGTTTGAGATAGTTTTTGTTTGTGACAAAACTATTTAGTATGTAATAAAAGTTTTAAGCAAAAGTTGTTTATTGTATAAAAAGGAACATTTTGTGTATATTTAAACTTCTCGCCTACTCTTTTAAAGGCAAAGGTTTTCCCGTTCTAGCGGTAGAACCAAATTTGCCATTTTACAAACCTCACCTTTTAGCCGTAGAACATACACACAATATCAGTTCGTTATCTGTCTTCGTTGTTGACAGACGGCCTAACGGATGTGCGGAAAAGAACTTATTACGTCATTTTATACTAAAAACTATTTAAAAAATAAGTCGGAACTAAACTAAAAATATATATATTTCTTCCTATATGTATATATATATTACCTTCTGGTAGAATCTCCTTACAGAACCAGAATGAGGAACCTAGCTTTCGGCTTGTTGGTGTAGAAGAGAAGGTTCCAAGAAATCCTAAACCCTACTCTTAAAACCTTAAATACAAATGCAATTTATGAAATTTACCAAAACATTTATTTTGCCTGCAATCAATAGTTTGTTGACAGTTACCGAAGTAACAAAGGGAATAGATAGTGTGTTCGCTAAGGTACCTAAATATGAAAGTAAATTGAGATTTAGTAGCGAGTACACTACAGGCTCAACCGAAATGAGAGAAACTTAGGTAAAACAATTCAAGTGGAGCTTTGTACAGTTAGACGAAACGAACCAGATGTAGTATAGGAAAGGAAGGTTGAAGGGAAGGGTTCTTTAGGCGTGAGTTAAAACGGCCTAGAAAGCTATGCTTCGGCCTCCCCTCCATTACTACTAGGTTATGTGTCCATAAATTCCAAAACAGTTTTGGACCATCATTATTTTATGACTACAACCCATTATATAAAACTGACATACAGATGAATTTAGAGAATCCCTTCTTTTAAAATAGTGTTAAAAACATTGACATAGGAAAGTAGCACTCATCTGAAAAATTGCTTTACAAATTCCAAAACAGTTTCATTTACAGACATATACAAATGTATGTTTGAGGATAATTTACAAGCAATTAATAACAAAATAAAAAGTTTATTTATATATATATATTTTTTTTTCAAAACATAAATAAGAATCCGTTACTAATATTTAAAGTTTGTTTTCTGTTTGTTGTTTTGTTTGTGTGTGCATTGTAAGACATTTTTATAAATACGAAATCATTTATTTTAATATTATGTTACTATTAAAAAAACCCTCCATGTGATATTTCAAAAAGCAAACAAACATACCTTTAAAAACATACACTTGGCTACAAAAGTTGATGTCATTTTTTTTTAAATTTTATAGTTTTTTTTTTGTGTCTTATTCATTCGGTTATCGAAAAAAATTTTCGAATAAAAGTTGTTACTATGTTTTTAATGAACAACTTTTATCCGAAGCATTTTTCCGACAACCGAATCAATCAATAAGGCATAATTATAAAAATGACATCTACTTTTGTGGTCTATAGTACATTTAGATGCCATACAATATATATATGACACTTCCTAATGAGAAAACACAGCATTCAGTCTAATATTTTATATAATAGAATATTTTTTATTTCTTTTATATTACTTATTATAGTTTTTTTTCTTCCTAGTTTAATATTTCATAAATTATGTATTTGAGTTCCTTCGAAGTGTTTCTTTTTTGTGTACGCTAAGAATAATCTTGTTACATTTATTTATAATATCAAAATGTATATCTACTTAAGAAGTTTATTTTCAAAGAAATTCAGAATAAAAAAAAACAAACTTCAATTTGTCTGATTGATATAATCACGAAGATTCCAAACCGTACTCATTATATAAATGTAAAACTGAAATTATTTCTAGAATATAATAAGGGTCCATTCTTACATATCAGTGAGATATATTGCCAGTCAGTGTTGCCAGTATTTTGTCCCACAAAGTAGTCTAGTCGTGCTGCGAATGTATCCCCAGGGAACTCGTTTCAACAATGTTTTAACTAAAATTTCAAATTCGCCCCAATATCTAGACCAGTTTTTGTATTATAAATACGTATTTTGACTACAAAGTAGTCATCATCAGAATAAATTAGCTAGTCGTAATTTACTCTTTGACAATTAGAAATAGATAGAAAATCGAGATCAATAGACAAAAATAAAAATAAATAAAAAATTTAACAAAATAAATTAAAATATAATAAATTTTATTGAAATTACTCTTATTAAAATTGCTTTCATTCGATTTACTCTTGTTAACATCACTCTTATTAAAATTACTTTTATATTGTCTCAGGATATGTTATTCGTTGATAATTTGGTGACAGTTTCACGACGTTTCTTGGTTGTGGCTTGTTTATATATTTTTGACCGACGTTTAACTCTATTCTACGGTCGTTCTTGATTGGTGCTAAGTTATGCGTTGCGCAGTAAACGGATTTTTATATTTTAACATCTTTAGAAAGAGAGAGACGGGCATACTGATGATTAATTTTTCCGTAAAATTTTGATTAGATCTGAATTTGGGGCGAATTTGAAATTTTATTTCAAAAACCTAGAGTTCTCATTAAGTATCATTTGATAATCTAATATTTAATGTTTTAACTGTTGAAGGTAACTGATTTTTAAAACGAGAAAAGTTCTCAAATTGTGTGTATTTCAGTTTTATAACTCATAGATTCATGATTCGAAACTATTTTGGGAATTGTAATGATAGCTAGATATTTTCCTGGCGGGATTAAGTGGTGTAAGGGACAATGATTGGTTTTTCAAGTTGTTTACTTTTAAGAAAGGAACACTTTTTAACATCTTCTAGCTTTTACGGTTTCAAAAATAGATATTTACTGGATAAAATGTAGCCTAGAGCATTCTCTGAGTGCCGTCAAAATCGGTTCAGCCGTTTAAAAAACGCGTGTTTTGGAAACGATCTCGATCGATTACAGTATCTACTAAAAGCTACACACTTTGACTACTTAAGCATTAATAATGAAATGTATACAAAAAAACACCGGGGTCACCGAACAATTTAAGAAAATATTGAGTTATTAAAAATTTGTTCAAAAACCACTATCATAAGCTATTTACCATACATCTTCAACTAAAATTTCTTACCCGTACAAACGTAGAACTTAAATCGAAACACAATTGAGTTTAATACGCAGGTAATAAAAAGGGCAAACATTCAACATTGATAGATGACTTTTTTTTTATAATAAAATTATTTTAATTAACTTCCGAAAAATCTAATTAAATTTTATACTCAATTTAAAGTTATGTTATCCCATCATCAGATTTAATTTATTATTCCAATATGAATAATAAATAATATTATGTATATCTTTTAATAAATATATATATACTTGAATAATATATTCACGCATACGCACTTTTCTGTGCATGGATGCAGATGACTCATATAAATAAATGTATGTTAATGTCTTATAAAATATAAAAGATGAGCATATTATATTTAAATAACAAATTTATCTCCGTCAAATGGATACAAATATGAATTTTAATTGATACTCTTTTTTTAAATATATTTTATATAAAATATAAACGACGCATATTCCATTTTTGAATAGATGTCATTCATAGTATTATAAATATATTGGGTGTTCGTAGAAATTGCAACACATGCAGCCAAAATTATTGAAGTAAAAATAACAACTAACTACTGTTAATTGCTTAAATACCCGGTATATAGTGAGTTTATGAAAAAAAGTTTCAAATAAAGTTGTTTATCTTTAAAGAGGGAACATTTTTTCTCAATAAATTTTTCATCTATTTCTTACAGTTTCAAAGATGGATATTTACCCCCCTAGGTGGGGAAAAGCAAGGTTCGCTTTGGCTCATGAATTTGACCTTTTTTTCTAGCTCAAGAACAAACAGGCGGGTAGATAGACAGAAATACGGCCATTCACATATTTTATGAACACCTTTATCAAAATTTATTATTTTCAACCGTTACAAAGTTGTTATATATGACGGGTATATAAATTTTCAATTGTTATAGTCAGTTTTTATACCCGGTATATACCTGGGTATATTAAGTTAAGTCCCAACTTTGTAAAGGATGGCTGTCAACTTGATAATTCAAGAACGAAAAGAGATAACGAGCTAGCATTTTGTTTGTGTGTTCTTCAGCTACAAAGTAAGGTCAAGTTTGTAAATGGGCAAAATCGGACCATGTTTGGGTTAAATGAGCAAAATGCCTATCTTTGAAACCGTAAGAGATAGAACATAATTTTAAAGACAAAAAATATTCTCTTTTTTTTAAATAACTTATGTTTGAAACTTATTTTTATAAATACAGTATATACCGGGTATTTAAGCAATTAACTCAGTTAGTGTTCATAGAAGTCATGTTTAGAAATCAAAGAATAAGTAGAAAAGTTATAATTCCTGAAGATCCATGGAAAATTAATTATTTAAATTTAGATAGCGTCTAACATCACTAGTAATCGGAATTACTAAAAATAATAAATAATCGTCTTTTGAAGATATTTACAAAACTTTTCGTCAGACTATTTTTTGTAAATTTTAACGTAATGTACGAGATTTAATTTATAAAAGTAGAAGTGTTTTACTTTTTAATCTATAGTAGGTGGAGCAACATTATCGAAAATGTATGCGTTCATTCCACATTTGCTATTCACAACATGTTAAAATTCCAATTTATAATGATTAATTACATGAAAACCCTTCGTCAGATTTTTTTCAAAAAATTATTTTATACGTAGGAGATAGCAATTAATACTTTTATCTATACATGTGCCGATTTACATGAGTCCGATCAACCTTAAATCAGATTGAATTATTCTTTCACTATTCCCAAACATGTTTGTTTACTCATTTTTCGATCGATATTATTCATAAAAATTAAATACATGATAAACATCCATATGAAATGGAAATGGTTTTATGTGAATATAAAAGGATCAAATGTATAATTGCATATAATTTTTCAATACACTCAATATATTTGATAGAAAGAAGCATACTATAGAAATTAAAAACAGAATAATATTTAAATAAAAAAAAAAAAACGTTTTATAATTAGAATATCATAAATTTAAAATCCATTAATAGCTATAATATTTTAAAAATATATATCACACAATAAGAAACTGCATCAAGAATATATAAATTAATAATTTATAATCAAAATGAAATCATATGTAAAAGATCAAATTACAATGATTATAATACTTTTCAACTATATGTAAAGAATGTCCCAAAATTAGCGTACATTTTAATACTTTCATAATATTCATTTTTTTTTTATAAAGATTATTAAAATAATCAAAGAGAACTCTAGGTTTTTTGAAATTAAATTGTGAGATACGCACCAAATTAGGAATGAGCAACGTATCTCTAACTCCATATCGCAGAGATTGTTACGATTAGCTAATTCATACTGATGATGACTACCTTGTAGTCGAAATTCGTATTTATAAACTACAAATAATTGTTCTAGGAATTTGAAATTTAATTCATTTTTTGTTACATTGTTTTTATTTTATTTGGGAGATTATATGAGAAAAACAATATTTGACAAATGATCGCCCTTGTCCTCCACATTTTGATATAATTGCTAAAAAAAATGTCGGAAATAATGTGTCAAATTCTTTCTTTTGAGTCCTCTATTGTTTGTGGTTTTTTAATGTGTATTTCGTCCTGCAGATAATCCCAAAAGAAAAAATATAACGTTAAGTACAAATGGCGCCAAAAGTCGAGCTATCATTTCAAAATTTCATAATTGTTTTGTGCTATATTTTTGTGCGAAAACCGAATAAATAAGGCACATATCAATTAGAAAATTTTGAAATGATAGCTTGACTATTGACGCGCCATTTGTACATGAATAAACCACAAACAATTGAGAATATCAAAGCAGAAATTCAACTGAACATTGTTCAACACTTGCACAATAACATGTTTTAGTAAATTTTGTCAACGAATCACAGTTAACTCCCATATTACTTTCTATTAAAACAAAAATACTTGTTTGAAAATGATCGTAAAGATGGAAACATGTCTCGAAAATAAATAAAAATTATTAGTGAATATGATAGATACTTCGACCATAAGGTCCATTATGATGCGTAAGAATGTGAGGATCTGAGTGGAGTGGATGGAATTTTTGTGTATAGACTAGCAATTGGTAAGATATGCGGCTGCAGCCGACTATGATAGGAACTATGCAGATATTCATCTGGATATCGTGAAGGAAACTGCAGAAAACCTTCTCAAGCAAAATCGGTTACTTCGTTCTTATCCATACGCCGACAGTTTAATCAATTAACCGCCCCCTTTTTTTTTTCTTAATAATTGACAAACTGCGGATGTCGGGATTCGAACCCATAACCTCCTAGTTTCCAAGTAGGCATACTGCGCAGACGTAAAGCTTTAGACCGCTCGCAACTTGTACTGGTATTAGTTCATAAAATGATATACATAAGCAAAAATACAATCAATTATCTAATAAGAATTGTATGTTGCTAAATTATTAAGTTGCCAGATTATTTTGGGACATGCTTTATATTTATATGGCAGTCAAGCTATCCATTTATAAAACTATAATTATAAATTTACTAATAAATAATCATAATTTTTAATAGTTCTACAATAACACTGGCTGACTGACTTGGCTATAATTTATTATAGTTTTTTAAAATGTGTATTAGTTATAACTTCTATATATTAATTTTCAATTATTATTATATTTGCATAAAAGGTATTTTTAATGTAGGTGCTACGTTTTTTTTTTTTTTAAATAAATTTTATATATTATTTGAAAAAAAAATCTTTCAAAATATTGATCAAGTGTTGATGGTATTATCAATACTAAATCGTTTAAGATGTAGTAATCAACTTTTGATATTTTGTAAAGATTTTCCCAGCAATGGTAAAATATTGTTCCTGTCAAAAAATTAAAATAAAAGTTAAAGTGAGTTTAAGACTGGCCTGGTACATCAGAGGTCGTGGGTTTGCTCCCCACCATAGTATGGATAATTTTTCATATTAAGTATTGATGTCCAAAAAGGTACCGATAGTCGTATTACTTAAATGTCATACTAAGTAAATGCTAGTCATCTCCGTTGGTATAACATACTCTAAATGACAATCATACTAGCTATGAATAGATAGATGCTAAGTTTACACAATCAATTAAAATATTATTATTTTTAAAGTATATCGAGTACATTTGGGAAGAAATTTACGGTTCAAAGTGATACATTTCAGTTATATAAAAAACTTTGTTCGAGATTGTCTTAAAAGCTATCATTCCTTTTAAAACGATATGTTCTATAAAGTAGAGCTTTCGCCTACCAAATTTCAGGAAAAATCATTACTTAGAGAACCAGAACCCTCGACGAAAAAAGAAGCGTGGTTTAATCGAGATGAATCTTTGCTATATTAGATGAGAAACTGATCAACCGTTAAAAGAGTTCGTTTTCCTAGTTTTCGAAGGGATCTTTAAAAAGTGGAAGAGCTGGGAAGTGTTAGGTAGGTTAAAATATATTGTATAAATTCCCTTACCGACGCCTCCACTTTGTAACTCAATATATTCATCTCATTATATCGCGGTTGTTTATATTTTTAACCCGACTTCAAAAAGGAGGATGGTTCTCAATTCGTCTGTATTTTTTTTATGTGTGTCACCTCAGAACTCCGTCATTTATGAACCGATTTTGAATTTTTTTGTTTTGTTTTCCCATTGGTCTCATTGGCACCAAATCGCATTCTGATGAGGGGATTCTCGGGAAATCGAGGAAACTCCCCATTTTATATGTGATAACCGATTTCTGAGAAATTTTTTTTTTTTTTTAAAGTGCATACTCATTCATAATGGGAAAATAACTAAACAGCGTGGAGAAATTCACATAAATTTTGGATACCGCCTCCAAAAATAACAATAATTGTACATATATATTTAAAAATTTTTGCTTAGGTGAACTAAAATTGGCACAAGAATATGCAATTATTTTTTTACTTTTTAGTGCATTTTTTGTTATAGAATATTTGATTTTTGAAGTCGGGTTTCCATTTTGTCAAAATAGGTTTTATTCATGAATTTTATGGTTTGTATTATTCCGAACAAACTCTTGAGCTTTATAGATTTTTTCAGAGCGTCGGAATCCGTTTAGAATACCTCTGATATTAAAATGTAATACCAAATAACGGAAACAGTCGAGCTATTATTTCATAATTTTATATTTGATTTGTGCCTTATTTATTCGATTTTCGGAAAAATGTTTCGATTAAAAATTGTTACTATATTCATAATGACCCAAAGTATTTTGGTCGAAAACTGAATATATAAGGCACAAATTAATTATAAACTTTTTGGCTAGCTCGACTTTTAACGCCATTTGTATTTATGTGCATTTTGTTTAAATATACGGAATCCTACAACTGGGATGTGTGATAAAAAATACATTCTCTGTCTTTCTCTAACACATACAAATCCGCTATATTTATAATAAATACCTAAACTAAAATAATGTAACATTTACATATCACAATAATATTAAAGTAGTAAAGTTTATGTATGTATGGGGTATTAAATGGAGAATATTGAAGGCACTTTCGCCCACAATGGTGTGCACACACACACAAACATGTATGAAATGGATAAATGGATTGCCATTTTTTAAAATGATAATCTGACTTGAGAGAAATTAATGGTTTTTTTTTTTCTCTTCTCTGTTATCCTTGTTCTACATACAAAATGTATGAGAAGTAGTTTTATCAAAATAAAATTTTTTGTGTCTTGTTGCTTTTTTTTAACCCGACTTCAAAAAGGAGGATGGTTCTCGATTCGTCTGTATTTTTTTTTTATGTTTGTTACCTCAGAACTCCGTCATTTATTAACCGATTTTGAATTTTTGTTTTTTGTTTTAAAGAGTTTGATTTCCGATTGGTCCCATTGTCTCCAAATCGCATTCTGATGAAGGGATCCTCTGGAAATCGAGGAAAACTCCCATTTTATATGTGATAACCGATTTCTGCGAAATTTTTTTTTTTTGAAAGGATATACTCATTCATAATGGGAAAATAAAAATTTTTTTTTAAAAAACCGACTTCAAAAAAATTTTTTAATAAAAAAAACCGACCCCAAAAAAAAATTTTTTACAAAAAAAAAAAAACAAAATGCTTGTAAAAAAAATTGAAAATCTGTTGAAAAAATACACTAAAAATTAAAAAAAAAAAAAAAAACGGAAAAAAATGTATTATAAAAAAATTCACTAAAAATTAGTTGGTCGGTTAGTAGGTCTACCCATATTTAGACAAATAAAATCAGTTATAGAACTTCAAAGTCACTAAAAAGCGAGAAATAAAACCTATTTAGACAAAATGGCAACCCGACTTCAAAAATCAAATATTCTATAACAAAAAATGCACTAAAAAGTAAAAAATAATTGCATATTCTTGTGCCAATTTTAGTTCACCTAGGCAAAAATTTTTAAATATATATGTACAATTATTGTTATTTTTGGAGGCGGTGTCCAAAAGTTATGTGAATTTCTCTATGCTGACACCGACTCCAAAAATAACAATAATTGTACATATATATTTAGAAATTTTTGATTAGGTAAACTAAAATTGGCACAAGAATATGCAATTATTTTTTTACTTTTTAGTGCATTTTTTGTTTTAGAATATTTGAGTTTTGAAGTCGGGTTTCCATTTGGCAAAATAGGTTTTATTTTTTTTTTTGGTTATTACTACAAATGTAATAATTTCCAATGGTCATAAAGTGTTCTGGTATTTTGACATTGAAACATATTTTTTGATAGATAAAAAAAAAGAAACAACACTAAAATATTTAAGTGCTTTTAAACAACAACAAAATCATAAGCGAGGCGATTTCTTCTTTTATTATTTATCTCATTTCGTTTAAGTGACCGAAGAATGTACTACAAGTTTTTTGGCACCAAAAAAAAATACATACGATTCTTAATATTATGTATAATTGTTTATGGGAACTATAAACTATTAAAAAGGCAGTTTACATGCTAAGTGACGTCATTTGACATATAAGATAAATTATTTCAATTAAAGGATGAAATAATAGTTTATGTTTAGATTTTTGATGGAACTGATTAATATTAAATTGCAAATTTCTGCCTCCTGGTGCCTCAGGAAAAAATGGATATAACTAATCCTTAAAGAGTTCAATAATTATATTATAGAAATTCTCTTAAAACGTCTGTTTGAGGATTTGATGACACCTAGAATGCTACACCTGATGCAATTTTTTTTGTCAGGTGGTAAGGAGTGTGGCAAGGAGTGTATATGCTATATGACGTCACTTGGCATACATACTGTAGTAGTTTTATTAGATAGATACTGTTTCTTTTTCTTTTAAAAGTGTTTCGAGAAAGATTTTTTGTATAGCATACTTATACGAAATTTTAAGTTTCTCGTTTCAAATGTCCTTCAATTCCAAAAAGATTTAGAAACGAATAATAATTCAAAAGAACCAATGGATATAAAGGTTTAAACATGGATATAAAAGCATTAGTCATAAAAAATCTCTTTCATTCAACAATTAAACACTGGTCTTGTGGGAAATTTCAAAAATTCGCAGTCTTTTATATTGTATAGCATGTTTTACAATTCAAAATTTGCTGTAATAGTTTTATTTCCTGAATATTTTTCCATAATACCCAATTAAATCAATAACTTCGGAAAAGCTCTTTCGAAAACTATACCAAAAGTTTTTTAATTCAATAGATCCCTACATAAAAATAAAAAACCAATACTTCCTGTTAAATTTTTAGAAAAAATCAACCTTTAGAAAGTCCAGAAATGAGTCACTCGCGTTCATAAAAATTGCACCTGTATGTGATATTTTACATATAGAATGTGACTCTCTGGTTCAATTTTTATGAACAAGAGTGTATATTTGTTTATGCTTATTTATGTATAGATTTGTTCTTTTTGTAAATTTAGTACATATTCTTTTCACAAAAAAAGAATATAGTACTGTTTTTTAACGGGTTTATCATCTAGTTTTTGTTTTAAAGCAACAATTGAAAGCTGCCCATAAACTGAAAGGTCATTTACATCGTAATTATACAAATCAAAGCAAGCAAATTTTTAACAGTAGCTATTAATAACTATATTAGCTAATATTTAACTCTACATAGTAATAAATAAATTACACTTGTAGCTAATAAATTAAAATTTTGATTCGGTTTCGCCTGTATTATATATATATATATATATATATATATATATATATATATATATATATATATATACCGTGTGTGTTGGAACGCTTTGCTAATAGAGAATCAATGTTAAATATTATTTACTATAATAACTATACACAATATGCTTAATAAAGGAATAAAAATAGTGGGGATACTCTGCAGTGTGTATGTTGTGCACATATTGCTGGATTGTGTACATAAAGCATTTAAAATTGTTCCGCTTGCAAATGTTTGCAACTGTAGAGTTGCTTAGGCCCAATTCTTCACCAACTTCTCTTGTCGATTTTTTTTCGTCAATAAATAATAAACTACAAACTTCTATATCTCTCTCTTCAGTTTTTGTGGGGCTTCATCATCTTTATCTTTGTGGCAGTCTTTGCAACCAGATATACAACTCCATTTTTCAAAACAGCTAATCATATGAGTAACTATTCGAATGCTTGACGATTGCCTATCCTCAAATGCCACAATAAATAAATTGACACATTCCTTTGCCGAAAGTACCCCAAAGTACCATTTAATAGTTTGCACTTTTTCTATTATTGTGTAATAACCCATTGTTGGAATACGTTTATACCATTAAAAAACAGCCAAATATTTATTTCCTATGTATTCACATACGTAATGAATAATAATATTACAAATTAAGTGTGCATCACTAAATCCCCACTCTTAAATGACATCAAACAAGCATCATCCCACAAGCAGCATGTAAGTATGTGTATGTATGTTTAGTAAATATTTTACTTAGTTATTTAACATTGATTCCCTATTAGAAAGCCTGTTGAAAACAGACTGTATATATACAGTATATATATATATATATATAATAATAATAATTCCACACGCTTGGCCTGACACCAGAGAGACCATAACATTTCATTTATTATATAGACAGACAGTTTTTTTTTTCTGTGTTAAGATAATATTTTTATTTTGTGGTATGGAGAAAGAATATTTTTTGTATGGAGCTCTGAAGTGCGCCTACTGATGAATTTTTAAACGTGGGCTATCTCTCATAATATATCCAGTAACACTCACACATTCTCATATGTGACGACGACGACGACAACACTGAACAGAGTGAACGCGAAAAAACATGTTACCTTGCTTAATTCATTTTTTCTTTTTCTTTTTTTTAATTTTATTCTCTTCTCGACTTTTGTGAACATATTAATCTGTATGCATATGAGATTTAATAAATAATATAAAATATATACTTGGAAAAAAAACACATCAAGGCACAACAGCAACAACAACCTACGACACACATAGTTTTACAGAATATTTTTTATTTGTGTGACATGCGCTTTAAAATTTATGTGATCCAAGGATATAATAAATTTAGATTTTTATTGTTTTAAAATTGTTCGGGAGAAGAGAAGAATTTGCAGAGGTTTTTTTTTTATTAATAATATCGATAACACTTCCTCATTACTACACATTTAAAAATAAAATAGTGGACCCAACTAGACCAGGTAGTTGACCGTCCGAGTAAAGATACTCTGCTCGAAACTCGGAGGTAGATGGTCCGATTCCAATGGCGACAGTTTGTCAATTAAATTAATTGACAAACACAAAGATCATATCGAAATTTCTTTCATGTTCCGACAATTTACCAATTGGTTCAGCGTTTTCGGCAACATGGGGCTGTCTGTGATATTCCACGTGCTGGAAGACCTCGTGCAGTTCGAAATGGTGTGAACATTGCTCGGATCCAAGTAAGTATTGAGGAAAACCCCGAAACTTCCACCAGGCGACGTTCTCAGACTTACACTGAAGGAGCGATTGGAATCTTGAATTGAAGATCAGATAACCAAGATGCGCAGATTGGGCGTATCCTATTCCATGAGAGACGTGATGGTTCTGGAAAAGTAGCGTTCTTTTTTTAAAATTTTATAGTTGATTTGTGACTACTTCATTCGGTTTTTGGGAAAATGTTTCGAATAAAAGTTGCTTTTTTATGATAAACAACTTTAATTCGGAGCAGTTTTGCGAAAATCGAAGGAATAAAGCTCAAATTATAAAATTTTGAAAAAGAATGCTACTTTTGTGGCCATGTGTACAGTTTGTGACCTTTTTTTTTTTATCCAAAAGTCAGTTTCATAACATGGACCTAAATATTGATTAACTCTTTTAGAGGGCCACGATATCATATTATATGGGGTACAAAAAGCTTGTAATCAAAATGGTCGATAGTTTCACTGACACCTCGAGGTAAATTTCATGATCGCCAAAAATTTCGATGGATCACGTTCACAAAATATCGACTTTGATTAAAAACACCGATCAAGTTATGTTTGAATTCAAAGGATATTCAAAATCATTTTTTATCCCTACTATTTTGTGGGTTATCGGTTTCGTAATATAGAGGCACGCATTATCCAAAAACCAATTAATATGAAATATCTTTGAGTTTGACACTGACTTTAGTTTTACTCGAAACCTATACAATTATGCTGTAACAGTTGTCGTAACATTAATGGGATTCATTCAACTCAAACTGTATACAATTTGATTCTATTAAGATAAAATTTTCTTGTCATATTATGACTTTATAAAATTATATATGCAAGTTAAAAAGAATCGTCATCATCTTCAGCAGCAGAATCAACCTACTTACAATTCCAGGTATAACAGACAGGTTTAAAATGACATAGCTTTTAATGACTGTGTCTACTTGTTTCTAAGAAGTTATCCGCCTTAGATATGAACATACAAATGCATTAAAAATTTTACAAGAATTATCTCATAATTCATAACTAGGTTTGTCTGAGAAATAGTCAATTCTTAATGAACACGATATATACCGTGTGTGTTAGAAAGCTTTTCCAATAGAGAATCACTGCTAAATATTAGTTATTACTGGCTGTCCGTGTTGTTACTGTATGAAGTCAGTCAGTACAATGTAAGTCTGAAGAGCCCTTAGTGGGGCCAGGGTCTATCTAAATCCCTACAAGCTATGGAGGCTAGTACTCAATCTGAACGGCGCAACTCTCACGTCGAGCAAGGAACTGTCGGAAATGATTCATCCGTTAAGTTTCTGAAATACGAATTTAGCTACAGCTTGAAGATATTGACAAAATAATTTTCTATCTAAGAAATACAATCAATG
Source organism: Nineta flava (assembly GCA_963920215.1). Classification (NCBI taxonomy): domain Eukaryota; kingdom Metazoa; phylum Arthropoda; class Insecta; order Neuroptera; family Chrysopidae; genus Nineta; species Nineta flava. The sequence continues at coordinate 120,144,973 of OY986041.1, forward strand.
TCCATCAATTAATTTTCTACAATAACTTTCTTCATATCAATATTACTTTCATTAAAAATTTTTGTTTGATTAATTTCTCTACAAGTAATTTCAATTTCCATAAAAACGATTATTTCACAATATATACTTTCTTCAAATCAATCCAGTTTCACGCCCTATAAAAAGACGTTCGTTCCATTTTCATAATTACAAATATTATTTTAAAAAAATGTTATAAATTCTTTAATACAATAATATAATTATTATTAATTGAAAGTAAGTCATTATTTAAAAAATGCACACAATATACATACACACAAATTTAGATATTGATCTTATAAACAGCAATTCAATTTTGAGAAAGTATAACATAAATCTATTTTGGACTATCCCCTGCCATCATAATTTATCCTTTATTAGGTATTGATAAAAAATATCTTGAAACAATATAACCCACCAATCTCCCTCCCAACAATATAATATACTTTAAATCATTACAATCTTGTTATAGTACAGGAGATACCTGACAAACTGTATATTATGCATTTGTTTAGTATTATCGATAGCACAATATTAGTGCTCTTTTTTCAAAATTTTATAGTGTATTCATTCGGTTTTTGGGAAAATGTTTCGAATAAAAGTTGTTGCTATATTTATAAGGAGCAACTTTTATCTAAAGCGTTTTTTCGAAAACCGATTGAATAAGGCACAAATCAAACATAAATTTTTTTTAAATGTTTGGGCCATCGAGGTCATCTCTAACTGGAATTCTGAAAAACATAATGAAATACATATTTGGTGGCGGTTCTGGGAAATATTTAAGAAAAGTTTAAGAAACCATTAACACCTTTTTTTAAACCTGAGCATCATTTCAAATTTTTGATGATAAATCAAATTTTCATACCAACATTTCATCGATTCAATTTTCCTTTTCATCGAACATTTACTAACCAAAATCATTCCTTTTAAAGACGTCTATAACGTTGATTTTGATCCATTATGGTCTTTGGGTCAGTAAATACAAAACCTTCAAACCCGTTTAACTCGAGATAATGTTCTTTTAGGTCAAAATGATAGTAAAGGATCTCTTCTATCGCCCTTTTCAATTTTTCTGGTTACCAAACTACTTGTCCATAAGTGTATGACTCACTATAACTATAGAATGCTTGGATTATTTTGGTACACATGTGAAATGCAATCGGGAGGACTATACTTAAAGTGGAAGACAGCCCTATCACTTCTAAGAGTGAAATTGGATATCTATTGGATATATACTAATATCGATTAGATATTAGTGTGAATTTCATAGTGTTTAGGATCTATGGTGAATATGGGCACTCCTGATATCCTAATATAGTATGCCCCAGCAACACTGAGAAATCAAAGTATTATAGAAAATATGCGATGGTACGACAGAACTTAACAATGCTGTTTTTTTTTGTAAAAGTCTTACTTCAAAAAGCTATTCTCTTGAAAAATAGTTGGATAGTGGTCATATCGCTATGAAACGGCAGCATTTCAAGAGTTAAGACTCAAGCTACCATAGAGGTACCGTCCAAGTTGCCGAGCGGTCTAAGGCATTATGTCTACTTGGAACTGGAAGGTTATGAGTTCGAATCCCGACATCGGCAGTTTGTCAATTATTAAGAAAAAACTGTCGGCGTATGGACAAGAATGAAGTAACCGGCTATGTTTGAGAAGGTTTTCTGCAGTTTCCTTCATGAACTCCAGATGAGTATCGGCATAGTTCCTACCAAAATCGGCTGCAGCCGCACATCCTACCGATTCCTGGTCTACACACAAAATTCCTTCCACTCCACTCACATCCTTAGGCATCACAATTGTCCTTATGGTCAAAGTGTAGCCCGTCCTGGGTAGCCGTTACAATCTATCTATCTACCATAAAGGTAACATTATAAATAGAGTGCGTCAGTGATCACTTACTTGTCCGGTCGAGAGAGAGTGAAAGAGAATCGTTGACTTCACGCACTATCTTTCATTTTGTTGTGAGCTGAAAATCAAAAACAATTCAAAAGAGATAGTACAATTCCACTTACCCGAGTACCCACACCTTACTCACTCGATCTTTAGTATTATCTCTATGCATAGCTACCAGTCTAATGAAGTGACAATCTCTATGTGTTCTACACTAGTTTGTGTACTTTGCGACTGTACTATGCTATGAATTGTTATAAAATAAACCAATAATAAAATTGATAAAATAATAAAGTGGTACATTATACGAACGAACATAATATGATTTTTTTAACAACTGGTATTCCACCAATATACCATTTATGTATATTGAGTTCTTACAGTCGTCGTTGTGTTCTATATGGTAGGTAGGTGTTGTACGTACACTCTGTTTGTTAGTACTTAGTACTTGACTAACTAACTTCTATAGCGAGAGGGAACACAAAGTTAGTTTGCTGAAATCAGTTTATTATTAATTTTATTATATACCTACCTTGTGTTCACTTGTGTGTTTATATATATATATATATTTTTAAATCTAAAGAGTGTTGTTTTGTTTGTTTTTAATAATAATAAAATAATAATCTGTGTCATTTTTATCTTTTAAAAACAGTTTTTTTTTAAACGATTCCATTCATCCATGAATGGGTCTCTCTCTGTTTTGTCTGTTGTGTGTGTCTTCTTGTTTGTGTGTTGTTGATTTGATTTTAAATTGTGATTATATTTAAATTTGCTGTTGTGATCATTTTAAAAAAAAAAGATGTAAATGAATTAATTTTGAAGAGAAAAAATAAGTGTGTTTCTTTTGTATATCAATTTGTAGTTTTTTATTATGTATATGCTTAAACTTTATAGAAGCGATTTTTTATTTTAATATGGCACTCTAGGTATAATATTGGTTTTGAATCTTTTTTTTGTATCACAGTATCTAGTTAGTTTAAAATCTGTTTTCGTTATTGTAACCAGTGCCGATTTTAGCACTAGCAGCGCCCTGGGCAAGATTTCTACGACGCCCCTTAACTGCAATTCAAACCCATACAAAAAAAGGCAAAGGATATAATGAAATAGCCATTCATTAATAGAAATAACCATTAATTAAAAAAAAACTAATAAAATTTTACTTTTCTATCGGCGAACTCTTTTATTAGGTTATCATAGTCGATGTTTTCAGCAATTTCATTTTCGATTGACTTGTCAATCGAGATTGAGCTATTGTCGATCGCAGATAGGTTTTTATCAGCTTAAGCTTAGAAAAACTCCTCTCCCCGCTAGCAGCCGTTACAGGTATAGTCAATAATATTCGCAATGCTATCCATACATTTGGATACAGTTCTTGTAAGTTGCGATAAAATTTAAAACAGAAACAGGAATAACCAAATTCTGATCAGGCAAAAAAGATCTCAGACTTACGAGTTCATCACACAACATACAACCATCTCTATCTGATTTAGAGTCTACAGTTAATTTCAATTGGAGATCACCACAGACTTCGACAAGGTTGGGTTTTTCCGGAATTTGTTTTATATTGTACAAAAACGACCAAGATTCCGAGTACTCATTTAACTGTTCAATTCTTTCATTGACAGAAATTAATGTAGTGTCCAAAATACAGTTGAAAAATTCAACCTCAAATTTTTTTTCTGGAGAAGTTATAGGCTCATCACAGGCAGTTTCACCAGCTTGACGCTTAACAAATCGGATTCTTGTTATGGCTCCCACGGCCTGCGGCGCCCTACCCTAACGCCGCTGCTGATTGTAACCACAGGTTAAAAATAAATTTAGGCAAATTTAATAAATTAAAAGGATCAAAACTGGGAATTTACTCTTTAGATTTTTCAGATTTATTGATTGTGTGACGAATTTGCTCTACACAACAAATTAAAGAGCCCAAAAACAATAATAGCTCCATGTATAGATTACCACAGTCGATGTTTGCTTCATCAAATGAGAGAAATTATCTGGTGTCTATGTTGACAGTACATTATTTATGTAGATACCCTGATGTAGTTTTAAAAATAGAACGAAACGTACACTAATAGAAGTATTATTTTAAGTATTTCTAACTCATAATATATAGGGTCAAGATAATATATATTTGGTACAAGAAAATAAGTATCTTAACATCTAAAGTTTTGGCTTGAGAAAATTATCTGAACTAAAGATAAACTGACACTTGACTCAAGACTCTCGAAATTCTTAAACTGAAACGATGATTTCTTTGAACCTAGATGCTAAAATCTCGGACCAAAATAAACATTTGTTTTATCCAAACAAATGAAACTTTAAAAAAAAGTAATAATATACTTCAGTTAAAAGAAGTATAAAGAAGCTGGTTCTTCAAAGAAGCTCCATAAACTTGAGTTTTTATTTCTCAATTCAGTTTTTATTTTTCTTGAGTTTTTATTTCTTCTTGAGTTTGGCTTATAAGTTCACGTCAAAAAACCATAGATTCTAAATTTTATTTTTGCTCAATCAAAAAAATCGTTCAAGTAGGGACCGGAAGGTATATAAATTTAGATATTATGGCCACAAAATTCGTATTGAAAAGTCATTTTCCCCAAAAACCAAATGATTTCTTTGGCCCATAATCAAAATTGATCGAAATCTACTTCCAAAGCATGGGTGTAAGCTTGACCGAAGCTATTAATAATGATTAATAAAAATTATCCATATCGAATTCAATTCAAAATACTGATATATTAACTTTACGTTAGAATGTTGAATTCTATGTTGGTTCTAAGTTTGGGCTATGCGATTTCAAAACACAAATTACCTTTCATAAATTATTTTGTTTTTATGTGTCTTAAACTGTTCTTCGCATAAGGTATTAAATGGATTTTTCTTTTCTGTAGTATATCGTAAAATGTAAAAGTAGAAATAAATTATATACAATTGCATTTATCTCAACTTAGAGTAGACTTACCCTAATATTAACATCCGTTTATTACCTATTTAAGGTAAAATCTAAGTTTTGTTCGTGACTGGCATAACCAACCCAATAAATATACACGTATACGAAAAATATTATTATCATCTTTGAATGTTTAACCGAAAACTATACAATTAGAACAAAACCATCTTAACAATAGTATCAAAACCCAATGAATTATAATTATAAATATAAAAATTTTGAAAAATGAGACCTACACTTGTGGCCATGTGTACAATTGAACTGTTTAGCTTAAAAATAAATAACCCCTGACGCAAATAGAGTGGTGTTATATAAGCTTAAAGCTTATGTTTGTTTATCTGTCTGTGGCATCGTTGCTCTCAAACACGTAGACCGATTTGAATGTAGCTTTTTTTATTGGATAGCTGGTTTCTTTGTGGTAATTCTTAACTATTTTTGATAGTTCTTATATTATCTGTTCAGTTGTTTGAGGATTATCAGCTCTTTTCCTAGATGATGTATATTGGAAAAATTGTTTACACATTCCGTGGAGGTAACGGGAAGTTGTTATGTTGTTTCATATTATTGCATAGGGTTGACCGGACAGTACAGTACATTTCATAATAAACAGAAATTAAAAATGTTAATCTATAAATTAATTATTTAAATTTAGGTAGCATCTAACATCAGTAATCGGATTTATGTAATTTTTAATTACTAAAAATAAATAACCGTCTTTTGACGATTTGACGAAAATTTTCGTGAATTTTTTATCTTTTTAATTAAGATATTTACAGAACTCTTCGTGAGACTTTTTTTTTGTTTAATTTTAACGTAATGTACGAGATTTAATTTAAAAAAGTAGATGGTTTTTACTTTTTAATCTATAGAAGGTGGAGCAACATTATCGAAAATGTATGCGTAATTTACATGAAAACTCTTCGTCAGATTTTTTTTTAAATTATTTTATACCTATGAGTTAGCAATTAATAACATCTATACATTGCCGATTTTACCTATACATGTGTCCGATAAACCTTAACTTGTTATTTAAATTTAACTTTTTTCAAGACTAGAAACTTCCCATAATTTTTCACGCCGCTTCCACCAAACTTTCAAATTTCTGTTGATTATTAGATCATTTCTATGGTCATCCGATATTATCGTACTACCATGGCGATTAAACACGTGTGCAAAGTTTCATAAGAAACAGTTAAGTAGGGGTATTTGAAGAATCGGTGGCAAAATTTGAAGCACACAAAATACAAAATTGAAGCTAAAACCTTTTATTATAATTATACTCTTTTTATTAGTTTCACCTGTATGTATGTATGTAACCGACCCTTTTGGGCTCGATTTTCTCCTACTTTGAACGATCAGATTTAATTCAAATTTTGCACACCTGTCAAAGACCGATGACAATGCAATAATTCGATTAAAATATCCGATTATCCTGATTAGATTCGCCAGGATTCATCAATGTCTTTCCGCATCCTTTGCATGAGAGTAAGAGAGATAAGGCTAGTGCGCGAACTTCAACTAAAAAATGAAAAATAAATAATAGTTTAAAAAAACTAAAAAAACACGCTTTTATAGAAAATCCAACCAAAAAATAGAAAATAAAATTTAATAAATTTGGATTAAGAAAAGTGTAAATAAGAAACAAATGTATATTAATGGAATAACTATTGACACTATGCACCCCACGCTTTTTTCCATTAATATACATTTGTTTCTTATTTACACTTTTCTTAATCCAAATTTATTAAATTTTATTTTCTATTTTTTAGTTGGATTTTCTATAAAAGCGTGTTTTTTTAGTTTTTTTAAACTATTATTTATTTGGATATATAAAGTATATAATAATATTTTGTATAAAACGGTACACATCATTAACAAAATATATGTTAGACTAAATAATATAACAGAATAAAAGTATTTAATGGTAATATTTATAAAATTAGAAGTAAAAATAATAATTTATCACAAAAAGTACGAACACCTCTCTCAACCTATGCGATGTGATGTGATGTATTTGTTTTCATATAAAACTTATAAGGTACATATCTATGTAATTAGTGACGAAAATTATTAATGTGGGCATTAGAATGATAAGTTTTCAGTTGTTTTGAAAATTACTATAATCATGACATAGATTATTTATGACATGAACTGTACACTTTCATACCTTTAATTCTCTGTACGTAGGTGAAATATAATGATAACAAACATATGTATATGTATATATAATTATCATCAACAAAAAATTTATTTACTGATTGCATTATTACGAGCCAGAAAAACCCGTTGAAGAATCAATTCTACTATCCAAATATACTTTCTCTACTTTCGTTGTGAAACGAACATTTTTTTTATATGTAACTCGAACATATCTATTAAAAATGTTGATGTGCTAGATAGAGTACAAAATACTACAAAATTCACAATAAAGTTTATCATTTTTTGTCGTACGTTGTTTATTTTTAAAAAAGGAACATTTTTTGTCTTTACATTATTGTTCTATCTTTTATGGTTTCAAAGATTAGCAGTTTTGTCCATTTTGTCCAGACATGGTCCGATTTTGCCCATTCACGAACTTGATCTTACTTTTTTGCTCTAGAACAGAAATCTCTTTTCGTTTTGGAGCTATCGTGTTCACAAACGGGCATGCGGAAACGACCGAATTAAGCCATTTTATGGATACCTATGCAAAACATTCATGCCTGCGATCAATATTTTCAAGCGTTACAAAGTCGAGACTAAACTTAATATACCTTGTATATTTACATACACCGGGTATAAAAACATTATTTTAATAAACCCGCTTGTTTCAATATATTTGTATAACTGTGTATATTTTTTTAGCCTGAAAAATATTTGTTTGTTTATACTGATTAAAATAGTTAATAATTAATTATTACGTTCGAAAACACTATTTTAAACCCCCGGCGAAAAAAGAGGGGTGTGATAAGTTTGAATCCTACGTGTGTCTATCTGTGGGTCCTGTAGAATTGTAAATCTCAAATGCGTACTGATTTGAGTACGGGTTTTTTTTTCGATAGCTGTTTTCCTTGCGGTGGTTCTAAGTTTGATAAAAATCTGTTCAGCCGTTTGAAGATTATCCGCTCTTTTCCAAGATGATGTATTGGAAAAGTTGTTGTTTTACATATAAATTTGGTGGAGGTAACGGGAAATTTTTATTTTGTTTAATATTATTGCGTTGGGGGTTTTTTAAATTTTTAATTTTACTTGTTCTGATTCAATTAAATAAGCTTTATAATTAAAATAATATTTTTTAACAATATACATAGCAGTGTCTAATTTATTAACATAATTGCTAGAAGTTAAAGTATAAAAAATTATATTTAAAAATATGATGTTTAATCGTTAATAACTTTTTCAACTTACGGATTTTCAAAAGTTAGAAGAAGAAAAAAGAGTTTAAAAAAATATTCCTTATTCTTATTTCCAGTAGTTTTTCTGTATTGATAATTGCCAATTATCACGACGTCTAAGTTACTGTCGGCTTAGATCTCTAATATAGTTTGAAGTTTCTATAGAAATACCTGCATTAACAAATTTTTGGAAGTAAATTATTTGTTAATAAATTTAAAATATGTAAAAATTGACATTAAAAACTGTCAAAATTTAGAAAAAAAACTTTGACAGTTTAATATTAGACATTAAAAAAATAGATTATTATTTTGTTGCACACAAATGTCATCCATGTGTTTATTAAGCCCCGCTCTCAGGATATGTCTCAATAAAACCTTTCTTGAAAATTAAAATTTCATACTCTTTTATATATATAACATTGTTTATACCGTTATTTGCATTTGACACATAAACAATGAGAGATAGACGAAAAATTTACATTTTTTTGAGATATCAGTGAACAGAGCACATCGAACATTTAATTCAAATTATATAAATGATAATCGTCGTGTCCGCCACACGTCGAAGTGAACAGAACGCACACATTCAAAAGATTAATGCGAGAAGGTTATTATGAAATTTCGAATAAATTAACTTTGTAGAAAAAACAGAAAATAAATATTCATTTGTTCTTCCTACATTTTATATTTTAATCCAAAACGAAAAAAAAAAAATTATTTAAACCACCCACTTTGCGCACAAATTGGAGAGGAAGAAAAAAAACGTTGTTTATTTTATATATATATATATATATTTACATATTTTGATTATTATAATTTTTTTATATAAAAACGTATATAAAATATTATGTTTTTATTTTTTGACAAATAATAATTTTTTGACTTGGGATAAATATTATTTTATATATCGTTTATCGTTAACCATATTAAACTGGTTTCTTTTCGTTTGGAGAATAAAATATCAAAAATTATGAGTATATGTTTTATTTTGGAAAGTTATAAAATGCGTTATTTATTGAGGAATTAAAATTAGTTTGATATGATAGGTGAGTTTATAGAAATTGAGACCATACAATTGGTCCTACCCAGATTGAAAATATTTTATCGAGATCAAAAAATTCATTGAAAAAACAATGGTTTTCTTTTTTCGATCTAAACTAGCCACTTTTTCGCTGTGAAAAAATCAATTCTATAATTTTAATGAATACATATCAATGCCCATTAATTTATTAAAATATGAGGCTCTTGTTAATTTCACTAAATTAATACTAAAGTTTTAACTGGTAAAAAGGTGAAACTTGAAATTAGATAAAAACTTTTAATCTTTGATGTTTGGGTAAGTTTAATCACTTAATTATGTTTCCTCAAAAATTCAAAACCTCTTATCGATCATTTGAAAAAGCTATCAACGATTAAAAATCAAATTTTTAAACATAAAGTCTGATAGAAAAATATATTTTTTTAAATATGTAAACTTGTAACAATTATGTTTATAAATTAGACACTGTGATTAATATAATTTTCGAATATTCTTTGAATAAAAGTACAAGTTCATTTAATTAATTTTTTTAAATAGTGTTATCGAACGTTTGAATTAACAATTATTAATTATTTTGATCAATATAATTGAAACTATACTCAAACAAGCATGTTTATTAAGACAAGTAAAATTTAAAAACCTCCCAACGCAATAATATAAAACATAATAAGAACTTTCGGTTACCTCCACTAAATTCATATGTAAAAAAAAAACAATATTTCCTATACATCTTCTTGGTAAAGAGCTGAAAATCTTCAAACGATTTAACAGACTTTTACCAAACAAGCTAAGAACCACCGCCAGAAAACCAGCTATCTAATAAAACAACCTGCATTCAAATCGGTCCATGCGTTTGAGAGCTATAATGCTATAAACAGACCCACAAACACACAGAAGCGTTAAACTGATAACACCCTTCTTTTTGCGTCGGAAGTTTATAATGAATTTTAAATGAATTTTTAATTAACGACAAAAAATGATAAATATTTTTGTGGATTTTGTAGAATGTTATGAATGTACTATATCTAGCACATAAACGTCTTTAATTTTGGAGTTTGTATGGTCTTAGAAAGAAAACTAAAAATCTAGTTTTTAATGAAAAACGGCGCAAAAAATTGTTACGATGCGAAAAACTCGTAAACACTTTAACTTGAAATAGTACTATTTTGGATTATAATGATAGAAAATGATATTTCCTATCTCACTTTTCAGCTTTTACTAAACAACAAGAACAGCTTTATCAAGAAAGCTATATTTTTAATTGAATTAAAAATACCAACAAATCCTTTCAAAAGCAAGCATTTTCTTCTCCCTATACTAAATGAAATTATTATCTCTTTAAATGTTTTTTTTTGTTTGTGAAAATGAACAAAATTTCACTTTTATTTTAAATTTCTCTCACAAAAACCAAATTGAAATATATTTGAAAATGAATTCCATTTTATATAAATAAACTAACTATTCGACTGTAATAATTTCTATAATAAAAAGATAATAAGTCCTACTCAAACGAAGTTTCTTCTTTCTATTTACAAGTACAAACATTTCAATTGAATCATCATTCATCGTATCGTATACCTACTATAAGATAAAATAATATAATATTCACAAAGTTGAAAATTATAATTTTTAATTACATACATCATTATTTCTAATTACCATACACATACATACATACATACATACATACATACATACATACATACATACATACAGATGTATTGTAAGTACTTTTATACATACAATTAAAATATTTATCTACTCGTGTTACAAAACATTTAAAATAAAAAATAATTTCACCCTTATAGAAACATATTTAGAATAATGATATATATAATACGTTGTAACATTATTACAATTCTTATTAGATGTAATACTTTGATGTTGTGTATGTTGTGTACGGTTGTACTGATGTGTAGAATTAACTTAACATAAAGTATGTTTTCCAAAACTAATCCCACATTAACATACACTCCCGTTCAATAAAAATTGAACAGATCTGAATCGAATCAGTGTCTCACAATTTTGATTATTTTTGTAGTTAATATTTTTTACTATACTTTCATTTCTTTTTTCACACTTAAAATATTTACTACTTATCTTTATTTATAAATGAATCATTATACAGAGAGTTACAAAAGTGAGGAGTTTTATGTGAATGTAAGAAAATTAACATTTCAGGTCTGTTCAATTTTATTGAACGGGAGTGTACATCCGAATTCAATAAAAATTGAACAAATCCCGAAATAATTATTATATTAAGACGCGTAAACCTTTGCAATAAATGTGAGTGTAACGTTTTTGGGGCGTAACTTGAATGCGCGCAAGGTTTTTTCAATTAAACCCACTAGTAACAATTTCAACAATTACAATTTATTGGATTGCAACAACTGAACAAAATACAACAGTATAACTAGAATCGCTACGAAACGCTTGCTCTCTATATCGTCACTCAACCGTCCGACACCCTTAAGTGTCCGCTCGATCTTTCTCGTGCATCATTCTTAAATCTTCATCTTCCAATTCTGGAATACATCAATGTACGCTGTAGGCATCTTTTAAAAATAGAATTAATAGATCTGTATCTACCTATATATAAACAGCAAAGTAGCCGCGCTTGTAAAGGCGTTGTGTGTACTTGGAACTGGAAGGTTATGGGTTCAAATCCCGACATCGACAGTTTGTCAATTATTTAAAAAAAAAAGGAGCGGTTAATTGACTAAACTGTCGGCGTACGGACAAGAGTAACCGGCTATGCTTGTGAAGGTTTTCTGCAGTTTCCTTCAAGAACTCCAGATGAGTATCGGCATAGTTCCTATCAAAGTCGGCTGCAGCTGACCTTCGAAGATTCTTTATCCTCCACTCATATCCTCACATCCTTAGGCATCACAATGGACCTTATGGTCGAAGTGTAGCCCGTCCAGGGCAGCCTCTACAACCTATCTATATGAGACTTTTGAGCCAGTGTTTAGAATGTCAAAAGACAGGTCTATGCAAAGTTGGGTTAGTCTTATGGAATAAAATAGTTTCAATTTTGTTGATCAAGTATGTACATATAAACTACCTTCATATATATTCTATTTAAAAATAGTATAATTTGACATTAAAAGTATTCAACACATATAAATAAATAAATGTATAAATACATAAAATACATTCTTCACATTTTAAATAATTATTTGAAAGAAAAATTAGCGTCAAATATATAATTCATTCAAAGTTTGTTATATATTATGTTTGTTGTATTGAAATGAAAAGAAAAAATATATATATAAAAAAAAAAACGAACTCAAATACTTAAATACTTAGTACGTGTTATGTGTTTGTAAGTATTATATATTATAATACTTTTGAATACTTAAACACAACATATGAATACTAAAAATAATTTAAATGCTTATATGCTTATCATTCATATAGTGCTTATACACATGAATACGTGAAATATATTACTTCTTTTTTTGTGTAAGTTCAAGTAAATAATTGTATTCTTTTTGCCACTAAAGTTACAAAATCAATTGTTATGGACAAAACAACGCCTAATTTAAAAAATTGATTCGTGTTGCCACGATAATCGATAGTTTCGATACGAGGTAATATTCATAAGAATCAAGTTGGTCTCGCATACAATCGTGATAAGAAGATACTTGAATCTCTCATATTTCTCACCTGGCTTGTTGGCAAGAATCGAAGTTAAACATTCTGGTTAGGTTTCTTACTCTTCAGTGTAAGCTCACAAAGCATTTTTCCCTTATGACGTTAGAGGATAGTGCGATCTACCCAAAATGTACACCCTTTCACCTTCTGACAGAATGTCTTTACTGTGTCAGAATGGAACCTAGGCTTCGGCTAAACCGAAATAGGGAAAGCTGAGGTAAAACAACTCAAGTGGAACTCTACACTGTCATTTAACAAAGAGGGTGAGTAGGTTCGACAACGAACAATAGGCTAGAGCAAACGAACCAGGTGTGATCGAGCATAGAAGAGATTGGGAAAGGCCTACTTGCTAGCTTTCGGGCTCCCCTCCGCTACTACTAATAATTTACAATTATTAATATAGCTTTTGAAATAATCATTACTGAAAATAAACTATTAGTTTCATTTATAATCGAAAATATAAATTTTTTTATTTTGCCTGGTAGTTCCATCTATTACTAAAAATAATATAAACTCTGTTTGACAGAGCTAACTCTGTCGTTTTCGTCTGATTTCGTCTTCGTGTAGGCGCGCATGTTTAAATATTTTTTCCCTAATGCGCCTAAAGATAGATAGTATGCGGTATAAAAAGTATTGCACTTCGACCTTATGGCCCATTGTGGCCTAAATCTTGGCAATGGCCAAGAGCTTGCTTAACAGGTTTACCTGAAGGTTCATATAATCTCAAAAATAAACAAACAATCGAATGGAGAATCTCCTTCCTTTGTTTAAGTCGCCTATAAAAATAAATAAAAGGCTAACAAATGCTTAATAGATTTTCTCAATTACAAACCTATTATTACTGATAATAATGACATGAAAAGTATTTAAAAGAATTAATTACATTATCTAATCATTAAATGACTGTCAACGAGTACTGAGTCAATACTGATGATACAGCATGAAATATTTTAATTCAAAACGTATTAAAACGAACAAACATTCATCTATTATCTATGTTCTATAATTTGTAACATATGTTTATGTTACAATTAGTTCTTTTTTTTTTTAAATAATAAAAAATGTTCAATGAAAATTAATTATATTTTCTAGTAGTTTTAAAGTTATCTTTGTCATATTTACATATTATCTGTATAAAATGTATCTCTCGATTTTTTTGTACAGATTAACTTTTATATAAATGGTTTTTTTTTTTTAGAAGCGTAAGATGATGTCAACACATATGCTATATAAGCTGTTTATTTAAAAATATTTTTATGTTTATTTATTTTTATACCCAGTATATTTGTAAATATACAAGGTATATTAAGTTAAATTTCGACTTTGTAACGCTTGAAAATATTGATCGCAGAAAAAAAATTTTTTTTATAGATGTTCATAAAATTATCTAATTAGTCCATGTCCGTCCGTCTGTCTGTCTGTCGTGAACCCGATAACTCAAAAACGAAAAGAGACAACGAACTAAATATTTGTTTGTGTCTTCTAGAGCAAAAAAGTAAGGTCAAGTGCGTTAATGGGCAAAATCGGAATATGTTTTCCCTCGCCAGGGGGGAAAATTTATATCTTTGAAACCGTAAGAGATAGAAAAAAAATTTGTTGACAAAAAATCTTCTCATCTTTAAAATAAACAACTTTTGTTTGAAAAAACTCAGTTTTTTCATAATTTGTGCTCAAAGTTGAAAATGAGAAATACAATTAATTGGTGAACGAACGCATGCATATAGATGTACATAGCATCCATACATACTATTTTTATACCCAGTATATTTGTAAATATACAAGGTATATTAAATTTAGTTCAGACTTTGTAGCCCTTGAAAATATTGATCGCAGAAAAAAAATTCATATCTTATAAACTTTGAATTTGAAGAATTGTTCAAATATTGATATACAAACTCAGTATATACTGGGTATTCAAACAATTAACTCAGTTAGTTGTTACATTACTTGTTTTTTTTAACATTTAATTCTTACATTTAAAAAAATGTTGGTATTAAGAGAAAAAAAACAGAATGTATAGGCATTTATGTCACAACGTTTTACTTCCCAATATTTTTCAAGGTTTCGCTTTGTCAGGAAGAATAATATTTAAAAAAAGTTTTTAATCTTTTGTAAAATACGTGACATAATCGTTGACTGTTAAAAAAACGATCTGTTTACAAATTAGAGCGTTTTTTTAGTTGTAACCTTGAGAAATTCGTACGTAAATGGTTTTAAGTAAACGAGGCTTATTTTGGTTTAAGAAACTAAACGTGTTCTTGACATAAAAACGGTTAAATCTAAAGTGCAAACATATTTGCTTCAAAAATTTCCATTTTAGTTGAATTTTGGTGTTTTTTTAGCTGCTTTCAAAGAGATGTTTTTCGGATTATTTGACCAAATTTTTTAAAATTAAGACTGTCGATGCAGAAATTAATAATGATGTGTTTTTGGAAAATGTTTATCATTAATACTTAAGGACGGTCGTGTGCTCAAAATTTTACTGAAATAACTACAAAGTTTATCATTTTTTGTCGTAATTTAAAAATTTCTTTGTTTAATAAACAAGCTTGTTACAGTAAATTTAGCTGTGTATATTTGTAAGCGCCAAAAAATTGTTTCAATTTATGTTGATTAAAATAGTTTATAATTCAGAATATTTTAAAACAATATGACAATGTCTAATTTATTAACATAGTTGTTGCAAGTTGTTTAAATATAAAAAATTCTATTTTCTGATAAGATTTTATATTAAAAATTTGATTCTTAATGGTTAATAACTTTTTCAAATGAGCGATAAGAGGTTTTAACTAGAAAAAGTTTTATCTAATATCAAGTCTCATGCATGAACGTCCTTAAAATTACATGGCTATCTCTTAGATTATGAACTTTAGAACATTCCCTAACCATTGTTAATAAGGGGAATAAAGAAATTCTATTATTAATACCTATATTAAGTCACTAGTTGTCCGCACAGACTTCGCACTGAAATTGTGCTTAAGCTATTTGTTATATGGAAAAATGTTTCAAACAAAAGTTGTTTGTTTTGAATTGATAAACATTTTTTTAAATTTATAGATTTTTTCTATTTCGTACCGTTTAAAAGTTCCCGTTTTTAGCGTAGCTGCCACGCGGCACAGATGCATGAAATGTAAACTTTTTAAAACTTTAATAAACGAGATCTCTAACGAAAAATTTCTTTCAAATCGGACTTGTAGTTTTTGACAATCTCACTGTATTTGAATTTTTTTATTTATTTAGAAAACTATCTTATCTAAAACAAAAATAAGCGATTATTATTAATAAACTATATTTTGACAAAATGGAAACCCGACTTCAAAAATAAAATATTCTATAACAAAAAATGCACTAAAAAGTAAAAAAATAATTGCATATTCTTGTGCCAATTTTAGTTCACCTAAGCAAAAATTTTTAAATATATATGTACAATTATTGTTATTTTTGGAGGCGGTGTCAGCATAGAGAAATTCACATAATTTTTGGACACCGCCTCCAAAAATAACAATAATTGTACATATATATTTAAAAATTTTTGCTTAGGTGAACTAAAATTGGCACAAGAATATGCAATTATTTTTTTACTTTTTAGTGCATTTTTTGTTATAGAATATTTTATTTTTGAAGTCGGGTTTCCATTTTGTCAAAATATAGTTTATTTCTCGCTTTTTAGTGACTCTAAAGTTCTATAACTAGTTTTATTTATCTAAATATGGGTAGACCTACTTAAACGACTAATTTTTAGTGAATTTTTTTATAACACATTTTTTTTTACCCGGTTTTTTTTTTTTTTTTAATTTTAAGAGAATTTTTTTATAACAGATTTTCAATTTTATTTAGATACATTTTGTTTTTTTTTTGTAAAAATTTTTTTTTTTGGGGTCGGTTTTTTTTTTGTAAAACTTTTTTTTACCCGTTTTTTTTTTTTTTTTTAATTTTAAGAGCATTTTTTTATAACAGATTTTCAATTTTATTTACATGCATTTTGTTTGTTTTTTGTAAAAATTTTTTTTTTTGGGGTCGGTTTTTTTTTTTGTAAAACTTTTTTTTTACCCGTTTTTTTTTTTTTTTTAATTTTAAGAGCATTTTTTTATAACAGATTTTCAATTTTATTTACATGCATTTTGTTTTTTTTTTGTAAAAATTTTTTTTTTTGGGGTCGGTTTTTTTTTTGTAAAAAAATTTTTTGAAGTCGGTTTTTAAAAAAATTTTCTTATTTTCCCATTATGAATGAGTATACCCTTTCAAAAAAAAAAAAAAAATTCGCAAAAATCGGTTATCACATATAAAATGAGTATTTTCCTCGATTTTCCGGGGATCCCCTCATCAGAATGCGATTTGGTGACAATGGGACCAATCGGGAATCAAACCCTTTAAAACAAAAAAAAAAAATTCAAAATCGGTTCATAAATGACGTAGTTCTGAGGTAACAAACATAAAAAAAAAAAAAAAAAAAAAAAAAAAAAAAAAAAAAAATACAGACGAATTGAGAACCATCCTCCTTTTTTGCAGTCGGGTTAAAAAATCTAACGATTTAAATGTTTTTTTTTTCTCTGACTAAATAGAATGACTTTTATCATATAATGAGAATAAAAATTTAATTTGAATAAAAGTTTGAAAAGAACAAAAAAAAAAACAAAATGGCAACAATATGTTTTGGGCCACCACCATTACCACCAAATAAAAGACCTTCATTAATCGTACAATTAAATAATACAATAAATACTTCCAACAACAGTGCAATCTATTACAACAATCAACATCATAATTCCAACAATACAATAAATAAAAATTATAACAATCAAATGAAAATACGTAAGCTAACAAAACAATTGAATAACACAACAATGGCATCATCTCAAACATATCAAAGTTTTCGTGATCAAATCGATCCAGATGAAATGACCTGTTATATTCTAAAAAAATCAAACGAATCGAACAACAATAATAGCAACAATAAAGAACTCTGTTTAATACGTAAATGTGATTGTCGTAAAAGTTTTCATCGAAAAAAATGCGCGAAATGTGATAAACGTGTACGAAAGCTATCATTCGACGGTTCAAACGATACAATCTTGGATAATATCTTGTGTTTTGATAATGAACCGAAATGTTTAAAAAAATATAAAAATTTCGAAAATATCGATCAACAAATTGAGAACGAATCGACATCGTTATCACCGACAACACGACGCTGTTTAAAACATACAAAATCCATGTGTTATCGTAAATTTAGTGCAACAAATTCATTAAATCGTAGTGCAATTAATAATTGGGGCATCGCTGGTAATCATAACGGGGGTGTTGTTGGACGTTACAGTATGTATGGGTTAATGCGATCACATTCGGATGGTAATTTAGCGAAAAAATCATTGTGTTCGTCACATGCCATTGATTTACCACCGTCGAATACGTTTAATAAATGTTTAAAAGCTTTAAGTGGTAGTTGGAAAAATCTTCTACATTGTAAGTATATTCTTACTAAATATTACTAACTAAAAAAATATTCTTCGACCTATTTTTGGAAATTCTTTTTACCAAAATAATCTTACATTTTAAATTTTGTCCCAATAGGGAATATGCAAGTGATTTAAATTTACTTGATTTTTTTACCCCCGATACTTTATGGTCTTGACATTACACCTAAACCATTATTTTCTTATTTAGTTTTGTATTTAATTCCATAAAATTTTAATTCAAACGTGCAAAATAAGCGAGCGAAATTCAAATTTACGAAACGCTTCACCACTGGTTGAAGTGAAGCATGACGTCACAGAACATATTATGAGATTTATCGGCGTCGATATTCATACTGTGCTAGTCGTGTTTGAAAGAAAATTTGTTTTATTTATATTTCTGTAGTGTTGTCCATTACCTAGTGCAACGACTGAAAGTGGTTTTGTAAAAGCACAATCGTACAATCTACCAAAAATAGATGCTTTTATGATGACAGCATATTTTGTATCGAATCTCTTAATATTGAAAAAATCGAAAATTTATATAGAAACAAAATTATTGAAAATTAATTTTACTACAATTTGGTTCCTTATCATTTTTTCTGTTACTCTAATATTTACGATTTCAGATTGAAAATTAAAATCCTAAATATCTCTGTATATATTCGAGTTTTAAAAAAAATGATCGGGTACTGAATTGTAGTAAAGTTGATTTACCACAACTTTGCTACTCATACATTTTTCGATTTTTCTAATACTAAGAGAGATATTCTATAATTTGTGTTTTCTTCTTCATCTAAGCCTTCCTTTCATCTTGAACAATTCTATCTATTCACGCATTTCAAATACAAAAAGCATATCAGATACGAAATTTTATTTTGATCGAACTAAAGTTGTGACCGCTAGAGAGTATACAAATACATGGAAAATATATCTATTTATATATGTGTCTGTATTCTGTATTTATTTTTAGGAAATTCGAAGAAGACGCAGCTCCTGCGTCAAGAGTATTATTTGTTGTGATATGAATGACAATAAATTCATCCACTATTGGAATCTCTGTTAGGGGGCGGGGCTTAATGTTTCAACCTACTAGCAGTAGTTACTAAGTTGTACACTAGAGTGCGACTACGAAACTTGTAGACCAGCGGTCAGAGGGTTTGGGTCAGCAAACATTGACCTACTAGCTCTAGTTTATAATTTACCCACTAGAGAGTATATCCAAGGGCCCAATATATTAATTTTAATATCAATAGACCCACTATTAGTTAAAAATAAACACTTGGAAATACAATTATTTGAAGAAGAAGAAAATACCATCAAAGATAATCTTTTCCTTTTTTTTTTTTAGAAACGTAATCGATATTAAAAAATTTGAAAATCAAAACCCTATCGAATTCTAAACAAATGTCATGTACAGAGACAAGGATAGAATCAACCGAATAAGATTTATTTTTTATGTATATTTTTATACAAAATATAAAAAAAAAAAATGTAAACACAAAATATTCAAATGAACACACCAATAACAAAAAAAAAAAACATAGATAATGTAATTCAAAACGTATAGAAGAGATATTCTTTATGCTTTTCGACTTCATGTATTAGTTTTTCAGTGATTTATGGCATCCTAAAAAAAAATTTATTGTTTTTTTTTTCTTACTTTATGTTTGTTTATTTTCATGTTTTTTCTGTTCATCACTTTTTCTTGTCTTTACGATCTTTTAAATAGTGTTTGTTTTGACTTAATGGAAAATTAGTTTTGTACGACATATTTTAAAATTAAATACCGAGATACCGAACTGAAATTTTGTATTCTAGAGCTTAAAAGTAAGGAAATGTTCGTGAATGGGTAGCATTGGTCCATATTTAAGCAAAATGAGCAAAACTACGTATCTTTGAAACCGGAAGAGAAACAACATAAATTTAGGGACAATAAATGTTATTTTTTTAAAAATAGACAACTTTTATTTGAATATTTTTCATAAATTCAGTAAATAGGGGATATTATGCAGTTAAGTCAGTTAGTTGTTATTTTCACTTGTTTTTAATTCAATTAAATAAACTGTATAATTTAAAAAAAATATTTTAAAACCATATATATCACAGTGTCTAATTTAATAACATAGTTGTTACAAGTTTAAATACAAAAAATTATTATAAAGATAATCATATTAAAATAATTAAAGAGAACTCTAGGTTTTTTGAAATTAAATTTCAAATTTTGCCCCAATGCCTAGAACAATTATTTTCTAAATATTTACGTATTTCGAGTACAAAGTAGTCATCATCAGTATGAATTAGCTAATCGTAACTATCTCCGGGATGTGGAGTCAAAGATATGTTACTCGTTGCTAATTTGGTGCGTGTCTCACGATTAGGTTTTTCATACTGGTGATGATTACTTTTTAGTCGAAATACGTATTTATAAAATACAAATCATTGTTCTAGACATTGGGGCAAAACTTGAAATTTAAAAAAATCCTAGAGTTCTCTTTGTTTAACATATTTTGTTGTTATACCCGGTATATTTAAATATAAAAGTTACAAGATCCCGACGCATGAAAATATTGATCGCAGGCATAAATGCTTGGCATAGGTGTTCATAAAATGGCCTAATTCATGTCCACCTGTCCGTCCGTGGAAACTATAACTCAAAAATGAAAAGAGATAGCGAGCTGTAATTTTGTATGTGTGTTCTAGAGCTGAAAAGTCGGGTCATGAATGGGCAAAATCGGACCATGTTTTGGCGAAATGGGCAAAACAGCCTATCTTTGAAACTGTAAGAGATAGAACAAAAATTTAAAGACAAAAAAAAGTTCCCTTTTGTAGAAATAAACAACTTTTGTTGGAAACTTGTTTACATAAATTCAGGATATACCGGGTATTTAAGCAATTAACTCAGTTAGTTGTTATTTGCACTTGTTAAATTTCCATTTGTGTATGTGAATTTTTTAATGGAAAACAATTTTTTTCTTTGATTTTTTTTTACTTGTAAAGTTGTAAATTTAAAAAAAAATATGTGTTGTAAATGATGACCTGGTTTCAAATGAAAGTTGTTAACTTGTTTTTCTTTATTCGTCGTTATAGATTTTTTTAATTTATTTATTTATGAGTGAGAAAAAAGTACCAATGAAGGGAAATTTGGTCAATAGGATCTGTGAAATATTTTTTTTTAAAGGTAGTATTTATAAAATTTTTTCTAATTTTCCATTTAAATACTTTTTTAGTCGTTTTGTTATTTTTTGTTTTCGTATTAAAGCAATACGAATAGACAAATATAGATAATAAATGTTGTAGATAATTGTAATCAAAACTTACAATTTTTGTACAGGCAACACGGGAATAGCGTTTCTGTATCAAAGGAAAATTGCCATTTTCCTGAAAATCTGATATCTATTAATTTTGTATATTTAGAATTAATCATAAAACAAGTGAAAATAACAACTAACTGAATTAATTGCAAATACCCAATACCCGGTATATACTGAATTTATGAAAAAAAGTTTCTTACAAAAGTTGTTTATTTTTAAAAAAAGAATATTTTTTGTTCTTAAATTTTTGTTCTATCTCTGACGGTTTCGAAGATAGGCAGTCTTGCCCATTTTGCCCAAACATGGTCCGTATTTGCTTATTCACGAACTAGATCTTACTTCTTAGCTCTAGAACACACATACCAAATTTCAGCTCGCTACGTCTTTTCTTGTTTGAGTTATCGTGTTGACGGACGGATTGACAAACACATTTGCGGAAATGGACCAATTAGGTCATTTAATGAACACCTATACCAAAAATCGTTTTCTGTGATCAATATTTTCAACCTTACAAAAACGAACATAAACGGAATATTATATACCGGGTATTGGAAATAATGTCGAGGAGATATTGAAATTTTTTTTATTTAAATATAAATGACAACATCAAGAATACTAGTCATGATATGAGTGAGTAGAAAAATATTTCATTTTGGAGGAAGGATGTCGACCAGAGATTATTAAAGAACAGACACTCAACAAATTTACCTTACAACAAAATCTTTCGTAATGATAATTAAAAATGGCACTTTGTGTTTGGGCCCTTTTTTTGAACCTGAGTGTACACTTTTATTCGAAATTTAATGATTTAGCAAAAATTGAATTAGAAGATGAGAAAACCGTACACACACATTGATAGGACTTAAAATTTCTTAGCGTGTATGAATGTTAGTGTTGCAAACTCATTTCGATTGTTAAGTAATCCTCATCAGCGTAAAAAGACACAAATCATAAGTACTAATATTAATTTTATGGAACAAACAATATACATGAACGAGACTGAATAAAAAGAAGTTTCCCATGCCAACTTTATAGCCTTAACGCATCCTCCACAATATGTAACAAATAAATAAAACAAACATATTTCGCAGTGATTATAGACTTGCACTTTTAATAATATCCTGAAACCGACAATAATAATAATAACGACACTGGTTTGGTATTTTTTACGTGGTTGGTTTTTATTATTCAGATAACAAACAAATCATTGAATGAATTATTACCAATCTGTTTTGTGCAGCCAGTTCACATTAAAAATATCTACTAAATAAAGCCCCCTCAAGCACTCAAAATACCCAGTTAATTATCTCTCTGTACTAAACACATCTATACATATACAAGTATATTATTATTAATTTTTATATATTGATGAATAATATATGATTATAAATTTGACTGATTGACTTGACTAAAATAAAGTGTTTATAATGTACACAGTGTTTCAGGAAAACTATTCCTAACTTTCAGGATCATATATTTTACTTTCGTATATTTATCCAATATGAAACATTCCTTGGTATTGCAGTAATGAGATGGCATTCACTGTCGATTCACTTTCAATGTAATTAAAATTGCATTGGTTAGCTAGTGATCCGTGATTCATATCCCTGCCGATGTCATTTGTACCATATATTATTTTAAAAACTATTTGATTAGTGTATACAATAAACAAGTTTAGTTGTTTCTCATACTATATACCATCAATCGAAAGATTTGAGGTAAATAAATAAAGTATTCAGTCGTTTAGTTTTTACAAAAAAAGCAAATAGAGCCTTTTTCTTAACTCTTTGAAGAAAATTACATTCTAAAATGGACAAAACACTATTTAAAATATATGCTAATAATCAAATAAATCATGAAAAAAATAAGTGGCGCAGTCGGTTGCATTCAATTATAGTTGTATTCACAAAAACTAAATATATAAAGTCTACAATCTAAGATATCGGAATCTATTGGGTAACTACATTTTTAAAATATGTTCTTAAGCAAGCATTTAATATCAAAATGGGTTATTAAAAAATAATTCTAGAATGGGCATTGTGGAAACACAAATAATTGGATCTGATTTATCCAAAATGATTAATAGAAGCAACTCTTGTAACTGGCGTAAATTGAATTGATCAAATTTTCCACTAATATCACAGACAACAATTTCGAATTCATACGCAAATAAGGGTCCGTTGATTCGTCAAGGAAACGGTAATAATGATTATGAACATTGCTTTAGGGAGCATTTGTGGGTACAATTAAGATAGTAGTCTATCACTACTGAAATTTTGGAGAATCGCTGTTATTCTGAAACACATCGTATAAAAATAAATAAATAATATACACAGTTTTTGTGAAAGATATTTAAAACAGGTACTTTAATGTTTAATAAATGTACTACAACAAACAGAGTCAGTCCATACAAAAGGTATATAATACATTTAATGCTAAGAGATAGTTGTTTTAAGTTAAGAAGGCGCCAATGGTCTGTACACAGTGGGCGTCTTTGGCGACAGGTTTGGTAATTCACATAACAATTTAACACGTATGTTTCTTTTTTTTTTCAAAAACATTTTATTGTATATTTCGTTTTTATTTATCAAAAACCAATAATAATTCAATATATTAATTTATATAATGGAAGTCCCTCTTCCCTCCCATCAAATTTCATAAACAATGTTTACTTAATAACTGTTTTACACTACGCAACAAAATTGAACACTAAATTTAAACAAAATTTGTTTCGAACCGAATTCTTTTAATATTTTTATAACGAACAAATTAAAGTTTTTCTCTATCTCGTTACCGTTTGCGAATTTAGGTGTGACAGATAGAAGATACTTAAAAATCTTAATGTAGAATAAAGATAGTGAAGAATTATATGCATCATATGATAGCATTTCGGAAGAGCACTGGTATTAAAATTATTCCTGCAACTCCGATACCTAATTTAAGCAAAAACGTATTAACGGCCATTTTTATTCGAAATTTGATTTAGATTTGTGATAATTCTTATAGTTTTTAAGGTATACTGAAAGAATTATTTTACCTTCCCTTTCAACTTCCTAAGATGACCTCCTGTCATACATCTCACTTTAGCAACATAATATCTGGGAACTTTCCAAGTAAAATATTAAATAGCTACTAAGGAATATCTTGTAATGGCCTTGATTCTCAGTCAGGTTAGGTTAAGCTATAGCGGATGTCCAGGAAATGATGGGACATTGTGATACCGAAAGGGACTTACCTAGCGACTACTCTTTAAACCATTTGGAGCCTTTTAAATTTGGTTCCCCATGTCACTTCTTTTTGTGACGAATATGTGAGAACTTTGCCCCTTTTTACATTTTTGTTTTTGGTGGAATAATAGAAATTACGGTGAAACATTAATGTTTTTTATTCTTTTTTTTTTACAACATTATGTTGATTAATATCCCTGTGATTATTGGTTTAAAAGAACTAAAAATGTTTATTTGATTAACAATTTTTTTAAAATTTTCATATCAGGTCACGTTCAATAAATTTCGACTATATAAAATTTTATTGTTATATTTGTAAAAAGTAAACTGTTTTTTCTTTTGTTTTTTTTATTTCATAATATATTTCGTGTAAAATTTTATTATTGGTAAGTAAAATGAGAGTTGATAACATACAAGTCAAAATTTTTCCTAGTATCGTGATCCAATTTTTTTCGGTATAAATTAACGCGTTACTGTTAATGCGTTATTAGTGCCAAATCAATTAATTTTTCGAAAAAATAGATTTTATGAATTAAAATTTCAAAAGAAATATTATGAATCTAGACAATGGACCGATACCAAATTCAGATTTAATCAAAATCTTATGGTAAAATCAAGTGCCAATATATCCATCTCTCTCTAAAGATGTCGAAATACAAAAAACGTGTTCACTGCGCAAGGCATAACTCAGCACCAATCAGATGCGGTCTTAGAATAGCATCTAAAGTCGGCCGAACATAAGTATAAGTAGCGTTAAACCAAAATAGTTTGTGAAACTGTCACCAAATTAGTAACAAGTAACATATCCTGCGACAATATAAGAGTAATTTTAATAAGAGTAAAATTAACAGGAACAAATGTGAATGAAGGAAATTTTAACAAGAGCAATTTCAATATAATTTAAAATTTATTATATTTTAAATCTAGTATATTTTAATCTAGTTAATTTTCTATTTATTTTTATTTTTGTCTGTTGATCTCGACTTTATAACTATCTCTAATTGTCAAAGAGTAAAGTACGACTAGCTAATTTATACTGATGATGACTACATTGTAGTCGAAATACGTATTTATAATACAAAAAACTGATCTAGGTAAAGGGGACAAATTTGAAATTTTATTTCAAAAACCTAGAGTTCTCACTAATTATCATTCGATAATATAATGTTTAGATTTTATGAAGCCAAAAGTACCTTGTTTCTTTAGCTTACTTCTTGGGTTCAAAGTTTTTAAGTTCATGAGCATAATTTATCCTAAAGAGCAAACGCCCCTTTTCACCTGAGCCTGTCATTCCCATAGCAAGATGCTCCGTAATTTATCGAATCAAGGAGTGGCTACGAGAAGCTCATCTCGATTACTAGGACTTTGCGCAGGGCATGCGACAGGCCAAGCTGTGCATAACCATAGCCAGGCCATTCGACTGTGCTTGGTTGAAACTCAATAGAATACAGTTGAAAAGGGTGGTGGGGCTCTTAATAGGACACTGTCGATTGAACTACCACCTTCATAACTTGGGGATCTCTGATATCCCACTTGTAGGGCCTGTATGGAGGACGATTAAACCTCCATACATGTTATTCGCATCTGCAGTAGCCTGCAGGGTGTCAGATATAGAATGTTTGGGTCCGAAACCTTGAATCCATCAATCCTGGGTGCAATCCCGGTGGAGAAGCTGTGGGCTTTCTGTGCGGCCTCAACAGAATCCTATAGCTTCATTTGCTTACAATAGCACCTCTTACCCGGAGACGTCTTGCCTTCGGGTGACAGGTTGTTCTCAAGGAGGGCACAGAGGACCCCTTGGTCTAGGTGCTAGGGACCCATTTGCGCTACCCCTCTTTCTTAATTATTATTATCCTAAAGAGCCTGATTCTATATATCCAATGTGTCCTCAAAGTTTGCCTCGACTAGAATTAATGTTGTTCCAAGTCTAACATTTTGAACTAACTATAAAAATTGTGCAAGGTGCGTCCACAGACGTTATCACTTGAAAAAAGTATATAAAACCTGTCGACTCATTTTTAAGTGAACTTAAAAACTACTTCAAAAATTTTCTAAATCAATTATTTAAATATATTACATAATGGATTTTTAATTGTTTTATATATTTTAAAATG
Organism: Nineta flava; assembly: GCA_963920215.1. NCBI lineage: Eukaryota > Metazoa > Arthropoda > Insecta > Neuroptera > Chrysopidae > Nineta > Nineta flava. The sequence continues at coordinate 120,172,015 of OY986041.1, forward strand.
TTTCAATTTATAGACAAATATAACTTGGGGCATTATATTTCTTAACGAGACAGAAACCCCGTTGAAAGATTAACAGTACCCATTTATTTTGATCCAAACTCTTCTGCACTTTCGTTATGAAAACAACGAATACTTTGGTCCCGACTTTTAACAGTTGAAAATATTGATCGCATAAAAGAATTTTTGATATAAGTATTCATAAAATAACCTCATTAATCCATTTCCGTATATCCGTCTGTCCGTCTCTCGTGGAACATGATAATTCGAAACCGACAAAAGATAACGTGAGGAAATTTTGTGTGTGTGTTTTAGAGCTAAACAAAGACCTAGTTTGTGAACTGGCAACAAAATCAGTCCATGCATTTCTCACCTAGGAGAGAATATATGTCTTTGAAACCGTAAGGGAATAAGAAATAAAAGAAAAATTATAAACAACTGTTGTTTGACACTTTTTTCATAAACTGAATAGATTAGCAACAATTTCCGGTCAAACATTTGTAGTTACTCTTGATTATAAAAGCATATATGTATATAGCATCTTTATCCACTACTTTGTATTTTTATAAATTTGTACGGGTGTAGAAAGTAAAACGAACAGTTAACGCATTGACAATAAACTCAGTATACGCAGGATATTTAAGCGATTAACTCAATTAGTTATTATTTTCACTTGTTTCTTAATGGGAGAAATTTCGATCAGATAATAGATAGACGAATTGTTTAAATTACAAAAATATTCTTTGCGGTTTCGCCGTATTGAGAACTGACCAGAGGGCGGAGCTTAAAAAACATGGCTAACTTTTGTATGCAACAAAAGAATAATTTTGTTATGTCAAATAAATTTTTCAAGTACTAAATTTAGCGAGCTTGAAATTTAAAAATTTTTTGTATTTTAAATTTATTGACAGATAATTTATTCCATAATTTTGTTAATGCAGATATTTCTATAGCAACTATAAGCTATATTAGAGATCTGAGCCGGCTATAACTTATGCTACACACTAAGTTTCATGTGACCAAAGTGATAAGTTATTAATACAATTTTTCTCTGACATAAATATCTGAAACCCTTTCTTAAATCCTCTAGTTTTTGAAATATGAGAGACCTTGGGACAGAGGATATTCAAGACATATATGATATTCTTAATGATTACAAACAGAACATAAGTCTTGCGTGTTTCTTTAGATGATTTATAACGTGTAAATTACTTTTGCAATTTATTTAAAACGATTTATTTGAAACAAATCCGAACATTAATTATATATATATATATATATATATATATATATATATATATATATATATATATATATATATATATATATATATATATATATATATGTATTAGATAAAGACATTTTGATCGCTTTTTTGAGCAATCAATATAATTTAAAAATCAAAAATAATTGATTGTTTAGCTTAAAAAAATATTCAAATTTAATTAGCGCAAATTATCCATATACTAGCAGCGCTTACCTTTAATAGTGGAGTAAAATGAGGAAACAGCTTCGGAATTTGGACTCTCAGTGAGAATTTTATTATCTTCTAAAGTGTATCAATAATATGTGGTAAAAAATTCTCTGCCTGAAAAAGTTTGCTATGAAAGTTATTCTAATTTTGCAAAAACTGCTAACGCCAATCGAAAGAGAAGGAAATTTTACGTAAAAAACATATATAAAAATTTGTATTAGGATTAAATATCTGGGAGCTATGCATTTGTTAATTAAGGTCACATATACCAGTACAAATGGCCGAGCGCGGTCTAAGGCGTTATGTCTGCGCAGAATGCCTACTTGGAAACTGGGAGGTTACGGGTTCGAATCCCCACATCGGCAGTTTGTCAATTATTAAGAACAAAAAGGCGGTTAATTGACTAAACTGTCGGCGTATGGACAAGAACAAAGTAATCGGCTATGCTTGAAAAGGTTTTCTTTCCTGCACGAACTCCAGATGAATATCAGCATAGTTCCTATTATAGTCGGCTGCAGTCGCATATCCTACCAATTCCTAGTCTATACACAAAAATTCCTTCCACTCCACTCACATCCTCACATCCTTAGGCATCACAATGGAGCTTATGGTCGATACCGTCCAGGGTAGCCTGTACAATCTATCTATCTGTCTAAGGTCACATATCCATCTCCATAGTACACGCGCGTGAGTCAAAGAGTACCTCATCTCCGTACAAAAATGGCTATAACTTTTGACTAGTAAAAGCAATTGCTAAAAATTAAAATTCCTATGAAAATATGATATATGGTAAAAAAATATTTTTTTAACAATTATTAGTAACTAATTATTTGCAAAAAATCACTTATTTTGGTAAATTTTCCATAAATCTTTAAAATAACATTATTTCTCTTACTCCGAAGTTAAGATACTGTTTTGATTCATTTGATTCCACTAATAAGTTTCTATTATTTAAGAAGCTAAGAACTATTTATCAATTTATAAATCACGAATCATCTTCGTGTTGTAATATTTTTAATTAGACTTTAGAATAAATCATAAAGAAATGACTTTAGGTACGTGTAAGATTTCAATCAAAACACACTTGAAATGAAGATGAATTATGGAGATGAGTTTGGCGTCAGAGGTACCTAAGGCACGATTCTTATCTTTAGAAGATGACTGCAATTTAATTTAATATTGCAGAAAGTAGACTCTTCATAAATTAACAACAACAACAAAAACATAATTGTTGAAACGACCTTAGCCGTTCAAGGGCCTTGAGTAATATTTTATGGTTTAGATTTCAATATGCAGATATCATTTCTAATTTGAATAAAAATCTAAAATACTTTTTTTATTATTTACAGTGGGCGGAATGTCGCGGCCTCCAAAGCCCGCGCCTACCGCCAAGAAAGTGGCACCGCCAGCTGTTCCACATGAATTTCGTCATTCCGGCAGTTCATTTGGTAGTGCGGGATATGCATCTTCGGAAGATGGTGTCTTCATTACATCAGGGGATACACCCGGAATACCACGAGGTAAGTTTTTACATTGAAAATATTCACTCTGTTATTTTCTCATTTTGAAAATTTTTGCTTTAGACGATCATTCCGATTATGGAAGTACTGTTAGTGGCGTGAGTTCAGGAAAAAGTCCAGGACCATGTTCGGGAGTTTTAAGTGGTTATGGTGGAGGTGTACCACCATCAGCATTTCCATTTCCGGCTGGTTCATTACCACCAGGACAAATGCTCAGCCACAAAGCAGCCGTGTACTATCATCATCAGTTGAGCTTACAAGAAGATCAAGGAATCGATATGACTCAGGTATGACCCCGATCACAATAATCACTCTTTTGGATTTTTTTAACTAATGTTTGCTTTCTTTTGTATAGTCTCCTGGAAGAGATAGTCCCGGATCGTCTAGTGGGAGTGCTGGTTCTGGATCACGACATAGTACAGCCTCTTTGGATAGTGGTCGAGCTTCAGCTTATCATCCATTAAGTAGTTTGGGTGTTGGTCCATCAAGATGTGGACCTGGTACATCTGGCAGTGGTGGCAGCCCTAGATGTAGTTTAAGTTCCTGTTCGATTGGTTCAGAAGGAAAAATTGAACGTCTCATAGCTCAAGGAGTGCCGGTAAATACAAACAAATCAATTCTATGGATCATTTCATGAAGACATTCTACCATCTTAATGAAATGATTCCTTGCAGTTGCATTCTGTTTCACTAATAGGGAAAAATTGTATTACAGGATCAGGATATAATTCATGCATGGCTACAAGAATTACATTTTGAAGAATATTCGCCATTATTTATAAATGCAGGGTATGATCTACCGACAATTGGTCGGATGACACCAGAAGATCTCACTGCAATTGGTATTAAAAAACCGAATCATCGTAAAAGACTGAAAGCAGAAATTGCACAACTTAACTTGCCAGACAATTTACCCGATTACATTCCGGTAAATATTATCCAAATATTATATCCAAAAAAAAAACACTCAAGTGAATATATTTGTGCTTAAAAAAATCTATTTTTCTGTATAGGGATCCGTTGAAGAATGGTTAAGATTATTGCGATTAGAAGAATATGCACCGGCATTGCATGCACAAGGCTATCGAACCGTTGAGGATGTGACACAATTGACATGGGAAGATTTAGAGGATATTGGTATTGTAAAACTGGGGCATCAAAAGAAAGTAATGCTTGCAATCAAACGAGTAAAGGATATTCGGGCTGGTAAACGTTTCCATGCACCACCACCCGCATCCTTGGATGTTGGACAAGGCCAGGTTAGTACTTATCAATGTTTCCAATTTCCTCAACTTCAATTAATAGCTTTACACTGCAAAAATTAGATTTAAAAAAAATCCATGATTTTTTTTTCAATTACATAAATTACAAATTCAAGGAAATGCTGTTAATTTTGAAAAAAAAGAATTTCCTTGCATTTGAATAAAATGTCATCTCAGAAAAATGAAATGCATGTTAAATGTTTTATTTATACATAAATGTCCCCATTTTATTATACTTTTTTTTTCAAATGTATGTGCTGAAAATTTTATTTTTCATTTTATATTTTTGACAAATGTTTTTGGTTTTTTTTTTCCTTTTAATTTTTACTGATAACCAATGATTTTAAAATGGAAACTTTTCAATTTTAATGGAAATTTAAAAAAACACGTTTAACACACCGAAATAAGCATTTATAAAAGTAATAATTTAGTAAAAAAATATAGAAAATCGAAATTCAGAAATAATAATGAAGTTTTACCACCGTTTCTGAGATTCCACAGTCTATAACATAGGCCACCCAAATCATTATTGTTTTAACCTTTATGAGTTTTTAATCATATATTAATTTTTGATCGAATAATGTGGGTGGAGATCTAGTAATTTGTATGCAGACTAGGAATTGTTAGGATGGGCAGCTGCAGCCGACTTTGAAAGGAACTATGACGATATTCATCTGGAGTTCGTGAAGGAGAAACTACAGAAAACCTTCACAAGCATAGCCGGTTACTTCGTTCTTGTCCATACTCCGACAGTTTAGTGATTTAACCGCCCCATTAGTTTCAATTGACAAACTGTCACCGTTGGGAAACGAACCCGCAACCTTCCAGTTCCAAGCAGAGATTGGAACTTCTAGGTCCAGAAATACCATTTACTAAAAGACAGAACTTTTAAAGAGTAATAAAATAGCTAGTCATTAGTCGAAAGGACCCTAGATTTCAAGGGATAATCATAAATTTATCTAGAAAATATGTCGAGTTTTTAACTGAAATTCAAAATAAAAGCCGGGAAACACATTTTTCAAATTTTAGGGATAAATATCAAGGAGACTGGTCTTTTTAGACGTAAAATACGAGATTTCAAAGCAGAAACAAGTGATATCCAGAAATTCGCGTGTTCCTTAAAAGGGGCTAAGAGTTTTGAGAACTCAGGGAAAAGTCTATAGTTAATAACAGAGAAAATTTCAAAGAGTCTTCAAAAAGTCGAATATGATAAATTAGAAAATTGCTTATTTATGCTTGTTTCTAGATTTACGAAATGAATACATTTATAAACGCTTACAATTTTCTCACAACCACACAGATATGAAAAACATTTTAGAAAACACGGTAATGTTTAACATTGCATTTAATTCAATCAAATTTTCCTTCAATATTTCTCTTGAAAATTACTGCATGTATGAAACGAAGAAAAACCACCACTAATAGAGAATATTAATACGAACTGATATATCAAATTCCTTTTATAATTTTCAAATTAATTTTCCTTTTTATTTTCCATTTCGTTTGTTCTTTTTTATTTATTTGTGTTTTTATTTGTATTTTTCTTATCACAATCAAAAAAAAAATTCCAACCAATCAAAGGATCACATTTTGATAACATCACCATTGATACACGCACCGCCACCATCCCATCAGCAGGGGGTCGTCGATACAGATATGACAGATTCGTCTACAGCACCTGTACCCCCTGTTCACACAACATTCCGTGCATTCCATCAGCCCTGGGAAGTTGACCAAACACGTCAAATGACTGCCAGTTGTTATCCAGCCCTGCATCATACCCACCAACAAATCTACTATCAACCTATTTACTGCACAGATATTGTCCCTATCAAGGTAAGTAACAAACCAAAAAAAAAACACTATTTTCTTTTCTCAAAATTTTCTCATTGACTGGATTGTTTTCTTCTCTGGATGTCACTTTAAAAAAACCACACACCTCACCTTTAAATGTTTTTTTATGCACCCTCACAGAGGCACCTTGGATGATTTTTTGCATTTTGCATGAGGATAGGATTTTTTTGATTGTACTTAACTTCCTCCGGAGCATGCTTTGTTCTTGCTTTGATGTATTGGATGTTTTAGTTTTAAGTTAATCAATAAAAATCGCTTTAATGCGCATTTAAAGGCGGCTTAATTCCCCCTCTTAAATATATGCCTTTGGAGAAACGTATAAATTTGTTTACATATTAATGCTTTTTTGCTCGGGATTTGATTTGATTTAAAATTCTACGAAATGAAGTTTACTTAATGATCATAACTTCCAAAATCACCAGAAAATATTACGCTTAAGACATTACTTCAGCAAATTCTTATGCTTTGGTTAAAGATGCTATTTTTCGGCTAATTTGCTGTTCTACCCAAAAAAAAAATGGCAGAAATCTTAGCTTGCATAAATAACGGTCGCTAAAAGTTTGTCCGTCAGTTTCTTTGTGAATAATTTCATGCTTATGGACAATTTGTTCAAAAAAATAGCAGGGCCTCTTTCTAAAATATTAAATTTATCGTCTAAATAAAGTTCGTTATTTGTCAGTTATCGAAACTCTAATCAAGAGCCAAACATTTTTTTGATAATTTTTTGCCGTAATTGTAAATATTTGGTTTCCAAACAAACAATAACGAATTCGAGTGTAAATTTTGTGTAATTTCTGTAACTTGTAAAGTCAATTTGGTATAAAACGTAATTTTTTTTACTTGCTTTGAGAAAAACGTTTGTAAATTATAGTTTTAAAAAAAATTATATTATCTATGTTTCTAGATTCGAGGTGGTCGAGGAAAATCATTAGAAAGCTTGGAAGATCCGAATGAACGTTCAACACACCATACATTTAGCTCAGAAAATACACAAACATTTTACTATCAACCAGCTGCTGGAGGTTGGCGACCTAGATCCTATGACGATGGAGATATAACACCAACAAATGAAGTAGCTGCATTAATTTATGAAGGTGGTGGAGGTACATTACCGCGACCACGTGGATTAGTTCGACCACGACCTGTTGCAAAAATTCCACCAGCCAAATGTCGTGAAACCACTGGAATATTCCATGATTATGATCATTGCCATCAACAACAAAAATGTTTTACTGGGACGCAATATAAAAGTTTGCCACGTGATTTCTTGGAGAAATACCATCAGTTTGGTATTAATACAAGTCCGTTAAAGAAGATGCCACCATCACCGCCAAAACGACAATCCAGTAATACAACATTAGCTGAGAATGTAAATGAACAAACTACATGTGTGGAAATCCATGTACAATCTAGCCCATTGCCATTACCTGCATATCCTAGTTCAGATAGTTTGAGTATATCGTTAGAGAGTGGTGGAGATTTACCTTTACCACCACCGCCAGCGCCGGCAACACCACCTGGATCAGCACCACATCGTCTGCTTCCATCAAAATCATGGGGTGGGTCAGGTGAAGAACAAGAATTAATTGCTGCTTTAGCAATGCAACATAGAAATGGTTCTGATGCCAGTTTTAAAGTAAGTTTGGATTTTTAGTCAGTTGTTTAATTAGACAAATAGTTTTGACGTCATTCACGTCATGACGTCACTTTGTTACACTTTCATTTAAATCTGACAGGAATATTTATTGAAAATTTTGATATCAATATTTTATATTATAAAACATTTAAGATCACTATATTTAAGGAGGTTACTTAATTAAAATGTGTGGGGTAAAGAGGGAGTCGTTAAAACGGCATTCGAAAGGGTTGGCAACGGTGAGCATATTTAAAACTGTTATATTTAGAAATTAATAATATCCTATGTGATTAGTATTTACGAGTATTTAGTTAAATAATGTTTAACATAATTATTATAAAACTTTCCTTAAGAGCTCATTAATTATTTAGTTCTAACTTGATATACAGCAATTTATTTCTATATTGCGCAACGTTGCCAGGCATTTTTGACAGTAGGACTGATTAACTTTGATTTTTGAGTATAGTTTTGTAAATTTCTCGAAAACTGTTAAGTGAAATCTTTTAAAACTTACTTTTATAAGATTTTTATTTACTAAACTGTAATCATTTTTTTCAATGGGAAATCTTAATCTTAAACGGCTCTCCATATCTTTAGAATATCTCAAAAACTGTTAATTTCTATATTTTTTATAATACCACTTTTAATCATTTACGCTTAAGTAGGTAACCTCCTTAACACAAAGATTATTATTTAGAAATAAAAGAATTTAAAAAAAAAATGGTTTCTTTTTTTTACAGTCAAGTTCAAGTACTGAATCTGATTCACTTCCATTTGCAAATGAGAATGCTGGTACAATAAAAACACGAGCTGGTAGTGTTGTTCAACGGCCACCATCTCGATCTGGACTTCCACCACATTCATCACCATCACCCTTAACATTTACATCACATTCAGCATCGCCATCACCCTTATCATTGTCACAGCATAGCAACCCCAATAATACGTCATCCACGTCTGTACACTCATCACCGCTGAATGTGGCTCGACCACGATCACAACCGGTGGATGTGCTTAACGATATTGGTAACATGTTAGCCAATTTAACAGACGAATTAGATGCAATGTTAGAAGAAGAAAAACGTCAAGGTTTAGCAGATGTTCAGTAGTGAATTTATTAAGCCATTTTGTACTTTATACAAACAAAACAAAAAACAGACATTTTGAATAATTTATATTAACAATTTTCTAGAAATTCTTATATTAATAATTCTTTTTTATACAACCTGTGTATGTGTATGGGTTTAGAACAACATGGTTTAGAGAAAAACATGTGAATTTGTTTTTGTATCGATTTTTACGTGTGTGTGTAAATCGATAGATATTGTGTTTTATAAACAGTACTTCGATGTATAGTTTTTTTTTTTAAATTTAGGTAAATAAAAATTTTATTTAGATTTTACAAACAAAAAAATGGTTTAGTCACATATCAAGGAATCGTATCTCAGAATATGGATACAATTACGTTATTTGTAAATGTTTTTTTATGTTATCAACATTTTAGAGTGCCGGAAATTTGCGGTAGGTTATAGCGGCTGTCCTGGATGGGACAAACTTAGACCGTGAGATTCATTATGAAACCGAACTTTGGCTGACCCATCGTTATTACTACTTCTTAAATCATTTGGAGCCGTTCAAGTACTGAAATAGGACACTGACGCCGGTAGACTTTAGCTCAAAGACGTCGTCAAAGAATGATTGATCCAAGAGGATAAGTCTTAATGTAGTAAGAGCTAGACAGTGACAAAGTAGCAGAGTCATTGTCTCTTCCTCCTCCTCATTGTGGAAGTTGCAATAGCTCAGGCAGTCCCCAACGTTTTGCAAGTCTGCTGCCCGATCTTCGAAAATCAATTTAAATAGTCGGGAATGACAGACGATAATCTAAGTGCTTTCAATTTTGTTGAGAAATCATCATCAAAGACGTGAATTTAAATTTAAATTCTAAAATATTTTTTTGAGAAAGAAAGAAACGAGAAATCCTACCATCATGTGATGACGTAGGAGTCATATATGTGCTGATAACTTCTGCGTACCCCCGTATAAATATTTATCATTACTGTTGTCATTTTGACAATTCATGGACTGTTTTTACCCCTATCTCCCGCGTATTCCGTGTGACGTCTTCTTATGATATGTGAATGGACTTTTTTTGGTAAAGATTTTATTTTTTCAAGTTATGTTAACTATTATTTTGTTGCAATATTTATAAAATTGTTTATTTTTAAATATTGTCATATTTCTTTTCATTTTTAATTAATCAATTAATTAATTAACAATTTTTTGCATCAGCGATAATATAATTTTCAATTAATTGTTTTAACACGGTGCATAATTTTTTTATTTGTACATAAAGGACTGAGAAAATATGATAAAAACAGATTTTTTATTTAATTTATAAAAGAGAAAAAACACGTAATTCAAAAAATAGAAATTGTTAATTATTATTTTTTAAAAAAGAACTCAGTCTATTACGAAAGCTGCCATATTTTTAAATAAGTGTACGTTTTCCCCACAATATGGAGAAACAAAAAGAAAATAAAAACATATTTTTTTTATAAAATAATTTTCCTATATGCTAGGGTGCACTAGTCAAAACTTAATTTGTTTGTTTTTATTGCTCTACTTAATTAATAATAATTTTTATCTCATATATATTAAAAGGTTTAATTAATATATTATTTTAATTTCTTTTTTTAAATTAAAAAATTGATTTTTATTATATTTACTAATTATATAAAAACAATCACAGATTTTGTATCGAACTTTCAAATAAAAAAATTGATCCGCATTATCGTAGGTATTTAATTTTTATAATGGTGGCCATTTTAATCTGCAATGACGTTAGTCAATAGTTCGTTTACATTAATATTTTTCAAAAATGTAAAACTACAAACTGTATGATAGATAGTTTCTGTCGAGAAACGAACTAGACGAAAAACAATCTGTATTTATGACTTTTATGTCTTTGTCGGGACTGAAAATAAACATTTTTAAACACATTTAAAGATAGCAAGTTAGGTTAGGTTATAGTGGCTGTTCTAGGTGGAACGCACTTAAACCATTAGGTGGACCCATCCTTGCTACTTCTTTTTAAACCATCTATTTAACTCAGACAGGTCGTCAGAAAATGATTTAACCAAGCTAGGGCGGTTTTCATGATAAAAGCTGTACAGTGACAGAATAGTTCTCACTGTGGCAGTCCTAGACGTTCTGCATGTCTTCCGCCGAGACAGTGTCTTGTGATGACTGTTATAACGTTGCCTATAAATGATATTCGTATCGTGATAAAATCTTCAGAACGCCCTTCTGAATCCATGGGTCCAGGATTCCAGCCCTTGCTCGGTCGCCAATTTGTAGGAATATATCAAGATATTTTGGTATATTTGACCTGAAACCTAATCTGAGAGAAAGATTACATAAATAAGAATTTTTAGACTTTAAATCAATGTTTATTTTAGTCTCGAAATTCAATAATAATTTATAAGTTTTTTGGTAGTTACAAAGTCATTCAGGAATAGGAATTCAGGTCTGGCAGCTTTGTACAATTTCTGATAAGCATTACTGTTCCCCCGGAATATTCCTATGACCCGGAACTCATATTAAAAGTAAATGGAACCTAGTTGTCAACTTTCTTGAATGTAAAAATAAATACAGAATTTGATTGAGATTTAAAAATGACTTATTTACCTGCTAGAAAATACAGTGGAGTGGTTCTCGAGAATTCACATAAGATTCGACAATCAAATCCGATCTCTTGTAAACGGAGTTTCATGAATATATTTCAATACTGCCATCATTATAAAAATTAAACTAAATAAAAAAATAGTGATATTATTTGAAAATACTTGTAAATATATAACATAATATTTTTAGTTGCCAAATTATTAATATAAATGTTTAATTTTCTATTTTAATCCAATAAATAATATTATTTTAAATCGAAATTTTTGGTTGTAAGTGTTTATATATATTTTTTCCTATTTTTTAATTCATCGATGTACAGTTTTAATTATTAATAACAATCGAGAAAAAAAAAACTATAGACGCGTCCCTGTATTTTTAAGGACAAAAAATAAATAAATAAAAATATTTATAATTACTTTAATAAATTATATTCAAAAGTACTTTCAAATTGTCACTAAAAAAAAAACTGTGAAAATTAAGAAGATGACACACGAAAAATTGAAGAAAAATAAAAATATTTAGCTTTAAAAAAATTTAATAACAAGAATCAAAAACAAAACAAAAAAAAAAAACATAAAAATTGTATTATAGCCTTTTTTTAGTATGTAGAAATTTTGTAATATAGATAAATAAAAATTGATATGCTGTATTTAATCTACAACACGGGGATGTTAACACCCTGTAAAATGTAAAATGGCAACATTTAATTATGGAAAAAAAATAGTTAATAGGTTTATATATATAAATATATGTGTAGGGCAAATAATAAATCTTTTTGTAACTTTTGGATACAAATTAATTAAAAAAAACAATTCTTAGATATTATTTTAGAGGAAATTTAAATAAAAAAATATATATAAAAACTATTTAATAATAAATACATTTAAAATTATTGTAATTCGTTTTTTAAATTAATGACATGTTCATTAGATTCCAATTTTATCAACGATTATTTTTTATTGTTGTTAAGAGATCAGTTTATTTTCAGTTCTCATCGAAAATTAATCTGGGAAATGTACTAATATCAAATTGTCAACGTTGCCATAAATAAACTAAACGAAGTTGTCCTTTTTTGCTAAACAATACTTCGAATCGTTTATGTGTTCTTTAAAATATCTTGATATTTTTTATTTTCCAGATATTCGTATCCAATTTTAGTCAGTATAGCGCATAAAATCCAAAAATGTGACAAACTCACAAAAATAAACTCAACATCTTTGGTTATTGTTCTGAATTTATTAGGAAACGTTCAGAGATATGATTTCATTTCGTACTAACATTTATTTCATGTTAAATTATTTTGAAGTTTGAGGATTTATTAATAAATAACCCTATCGCACTCCTATGAATCCCTGACTCTGGTAGGGTACAACAAAGTTAACAGAGTTAATCACTTCATTTGATCAGTGTTGGTCTCGTAAAATACCAACACGGTAAAAACTAAAGCATTACCGTTAGCGTTAATTATATTGTTACGTGTTACCGTTTCAAGCTTTATATAATAACGTGTTACCGTTACTTGGTTTATATTGTAACGTGTTAACGTTACCGTTACTTTTACCTAAAATGACTAACGGTAATGGTATCGTCGTTAAAAGTAACGTGTTACTCCCAAACACATGCTTCCATCATTGATCTATTTACCAATGAAATATCACAATTAACGCGTGCGAACTAACTTAAACGTACAACAATTTGATGAAGTTTTATCAACTTATGAAAATTGAGATATAACATTGTTTATCGTAAATCGTAACCATTATTTTTTCAAACTTGTAATGCGTTTTCCAAAATGAATAAAAATTACGAAAACGCCGCGAAAAATTACGAAAATTAACGCGTGGGAGTACCCAAACACTGCATTTGATCACCAATAAAGTATCTTTTACCTAGTTTCGCCCTTAGTTAAAACAAACCATTTGAAATCATAGTTTGGCTAAACAGTATCGCGAAGCCAATAAAACGCTTTATGCTCTCAATAGGGAAAATTCAATTTTCTACCGGCATTAATATTTTTCATTATGCATTTTTGGAAATAGATCTTCGAACTAAAAATATAAAAAACATAAAAGACCTAGAGCATATTATGTGATCAATTAAAAATTTTAGTAAATGGGACGAAGCTACTGCCGTTGTCTATAAAATTAGTAATCGTTATACACATGGGTAACTTCGATAAATATATTATTTAAATTTAAATTGTATTTCCCTGATGAAGACTTATTAAACAAACCGAAAGCTTTTCTGTTACATATTAGAAACTTCCTAATCATGCATTTTCTGTGTCCAAATTACAAATTATTTGTCTCATTTCATTAATTTAAAAAATGAATATCCCTAAAAACCAAATTCTAGAAAAAACAAACAAATCATTCATTTTTATTGTTCAAAAAAAAATTCATCAACCATTTTCTTTTGTATTCATTTGAGTAGTTTCTTTTTTTATCACACAACAATGAAGAATTGTACAAAGTCCTTTTTAGATGTATACGGATATTGTTGAAGAAATTCAAAGATAAAAAATAATGATTGAAAAAAAATATTTGCGCTAATTATTAAAATTGTATGTGGTATGAAATTCAAAATATATATATTTGTTTGCAAAAACAATCAGATTGCGAAAATATATATTTTCAATTTCATCGAATGTGTAAAAACAAATAAGACTGGTAGTTTAAAAAAAATCATATTTTGGATTAATTTTCAGAAAGTTTAGAAACGTTATATCTTGGTAGAGATACGCATAAAAAAAACTCTTTAATTAACTAGATAATAAAATTTTTTCGTTTATTCAATCATCCGGTAGTTAGTAGTACATATTGGTATCTTTTTCTTTATACATACAAAAGATAAAGATACCGATAGATGTTGATTGAATAAACGAAAATTCATTTAGATATATTTAAAACAAACAACAAAAAAAACAAATACTAATTAATTAATAATAATAAAAAACTTATACGGAGGTCCATTTGCACACATTTTATTAATTAAACGTACTAAGAATTTAATAATATATAGAAAAGAAATTCAAAATGCCATTGTCCATTTTATATAAATAGGTAACTGTTAGTTTTTTCTCCTCTTATATTATATATATAATTTAATTATTATTATGATTTTTTTTTTCAATTAAACATCAATTTTACTCTCCAATTATTTTCTTGTATCATTTGTTCATTCGTAACGAGTAAAATTATTTTAGCTCGTTTCTGACCACATAACTAAAAACTGTCATTGTAAAAATGTGAAAGTGTCCAGAATTTAATGCACTCGGTTTAAAAACGATAACAACGATGTACACCAATAAGAACGCCATTTTTAGTCCATGTACAGAAACATGGAGACTAGACAAGGAGTCCGAAAACAAACGGGAAAATTGACAAAATATGTCAACGTAATGGTAGAAGTTTTTTTTACTTTTTGTGCCGCTAGCGTCGCCAGTTTTCATTTTGCACCGAAGTGAATATAGTATAATAAATAGGAGTGAATTATTTATTTGTTATTTTGTTAGACTTATTATTAAAAAATAAAAGTTTAATTTAATATCTGATTCAATAATCGTCTCAATGTAGCTTCCAATTATCATTGTACTTTTTGAATCCAGTCTGCTTTGTCATCCATTACTACAAAATTATTTAGGATGTCGTTTCTTTGGCTTTTTTTTTTTGTAAATGCATTTTCCCATTCTCTGATGGGTTTATCTTTCTTCAAGAAATTTCTCAATTACAATTTGATAGCGTCCATTTCTGCTGTTAAAAAAGACATCACCTAGGTCACTTCTCGAATTCCATAAAAATTTCTACGAATATTCAAGACAAGATCTAAAATAAAATCTATCCAAAATTTTTTCATGGAAAATTGAAAGATTGATTAAAAGAATGTTGTATTCGCGTTAAATATAGGTATATAGAACTCCAACTATCCGGATTGTTTTGAGGCAAAAAAGCCGTAATCAAATGATTTTCATGAGTTCTATTACATTTACGATAAATTCTGAACGAAAACAAACATCAGCCACATAACCTATACAGTTTTGAGCAGGGTTATTAAAATAGGGGAATGGCACACAAGTTAGTTAATAAGCAAGGGAAAGGAAGCCAAAGTTCGTAAGGGGAACCTGACAATGATACATATATTGCATCTTTTGTATTGACACTTGTTACATAAAAAAGTACTTAAGGGGATGATTTTCCTTTGTATCCCTCCGAAACGACAATAAATTGACGTAGATGCTTTTGTCTTAGTGGTGGATTCGCCTCTAACATCTAGATCCTCTAGTGGAAATGTCAAGCTCAACTTTTATCGCCATTCCTTTATTTATTCTATTTATAGTTTGAGAATATCACTTCAAATTACTTAAAATTATTGATTGATTAACTTAAAATCAATGATCTTGTGAGATTCTGACAAAATTACAAAGTCCTTTTCGCTGTCAAACTGAATATTCATGTCATTATCAATTTATTTTTATTTTAAAATTCTGAGAAGTTCCTGAAACTCTTTTTTTTTATATTACAAACTGAAAATGTTTCCAATTTTGTGAAAAGTCTTATTCAATAAATCGATTAAACAGAACTCCGCAGTTAATTAAAAATTATGATGATACATTCAGTTTTATTTTATAAATTTTGTAATTATAAAATTATTATTATATTATTTATGTTTGAATTTTTTCGAAGCGTGTATAAATCAAATATTTTCAGTAATTAATTAATTAATTAATTTGTTTTCCTCTAAAGCAATTGAAGTCAATGCGTCCATAACTGTTAATTATTATTTTATATATTATATATATATTTACATATTATAATTTACAACATTGTATTTGATTGAATGGTTAACAATATTTAGATAGATAAATAATAAAAAAAATAATAAAGTGAACTTATATTAAAATTTATTGTTCTTGTTGTTCTTCAATCCTTCGTTTTAATTCTGAATTGAAATTGGTAAGTAAAGTTATTAATAAATTATAGCTCGTGCAGTATTTAGCATCATTTGAATAAGCTTCTATTTATCCACATAATTCAGACCTAACTTGCCAGCGTGTCCTTTGAATGAGTCTGCAATAGTATGTTTCAGTTTAACCTTTTTTCCATACAAGCAAGTGATCAACGAGTGGACCGGCTTTAAACACGGTTGTCACTGGGAAAATATACCGCAATAAACACTCGGGAAAATACTATTTCGGAATGCACCCAAGAGGCTGTCTCTCGATGCACTCAACCTGAACAGGATAAAACTTCGATCGGTTACCGCATTCATCATCGGACATTATCACTTATGAAAGCATCTACACATATTCGGTGCATTCCAAGATATGAGAAAAGCGAACCTCGTCAGAAGGGAGTACAATGGGTCATAAAGTCCAAGTGCAATACTTTTCATACCCCAAGATTTATCTATCTATCTATCTTAACCTTTTTTCAGTTGAAACAATCGATGGTTCTCCAAACGTGGTTCTGTTGGCTTTTTTCTCTTCTCAGCTTCGACTTTGGTAAAAATGATGTCTCCTAACTCACGAAAAAGCTCGGGGTCAAATGTTCATGCCTCTTTTCTTGTCAAGCTATCTGCTATAATATTTTTCTTCTTGCCTAAGTTATTAAACTTGTATCAGATTATTATTCAGTTGATGACATAACAGCTCAGCACTATGTCCCAATTTTGTTGGTTACTGTTGACGCATAGGCTCTGAATATTTGGTCCTTGGTCACAAAATTCCGAATCTATCCTCCTTAAGGGTCTTAAAACCTCCTTAAGGGTCTTAAGGGAAAAAACAGCGCAGTTGCCGTAAACAATTAATAATTAAATAATTTTAAGAAATATTAACGTCTAGCATGTAGGGAGCTTTTACAAATGGCCGCTTTTAATACAGTAAGAACTATACTACCGGCATATGTGAAAAGCAATGAAAAGCATTTTTTCGTAAAAGAAAAGGTAAGTATACAAAAGGTTTGTGATTGAACTATGCAAATTTTTATCGTTTAAGATGATATTACCCAGTTCTGTTTAAATTCAGCGTTTCTTTAATAAAAATGGATAAATAAAATGTTTTTGTATATTTTCTAGCACGTTATGTGGGTTCCACAGCTTGATATTTACCCACGTTCAAAGAAATACAAAACTGTAACGCTTATTTTAAATTTAATATTTCATAATGAATATAGTACATATCGCATGCAATAGTTATATTTTAGATGGGAGACCCCCCATAAAATTTTGCATCCAGAGTGCACACACAAACACGAATTTTGCCTTGATCGTATTGTAATAAATTGTACCTTGCTGTAAAGTTCAATAGCATTTCCATACATTCTCATGTTAGTTAAAACGTGCCTAATCAATACTTAATATGTTAACAAAAACATACATATTTGCGGACAAAAAATTGTTTTAGGTATTACGATAGCCATAATTAAATTGACTCGGTTTTTATGATGGGTACCAGAGGCCTCATAAAATGTGGTTAGTTATTACAATAAATTTACTTACAACAGTCAAAAGTAGTCACAAACACGAGATACATATTTAATGGCTTAATAAAATGCTCGTAATCAATGGCGTGTTATAGAGTAGACACAAATAAATGCTAATATTATATGTTGTGTGTGGGTTTTGGTCAGACATTTTTAAGTGCAATAAAATAAATTCTCAAGCACAAAATGTGTCACTCATATTACAAATTTTAATTTTTCAGACTTTATGTATGCAATTTTATGGTGTTTTAAATAAGATACTTTCAATTGATATGAGAAAAAAAACAAGATGATAAAATTTGTTTGTTTGTTAATTTAATTGTGTATATAAACAAAATGGGCGTGTGTTATTGATTTTCCATTTTGGATATTCTTCGAGGTAAAAAATTTCATATATTTTAAGCAACTATTTGGTTATCTGAAGAATATATTCATTAAGATATCATTCCATCTTCGACAATTTTCTTAAATACTTTAGTAATGTCTAGTTTTTACCTTAAAAATATTGTCATCTAAGTATCTTTGGCAGTCTTGTCATGAAAGTAAACTACACGGTAACGATTGTTGAGCTTCCGTTTATCAGCTTCCGTTGATAAAAATTAAACGTTATGAAAATTAAACGTGAAAAAGCCAAAAATATGATTTAGACAGTGAATCTCCAGAAGAAATTCACTAGGCGCGTCCAAAAAAGTAGTAAAAGCGTTTGACGGGGAGATCAACATCCATTTTGATTTCCTCGCCAATTAATGCTGTGCCCGAATTATAAATACGAACGGAATTTATTTAACCATGAAAATATGTTTTTTCCGAAACTTATTCCATTGTGTCAAAGGTATATCTAGAGCACGGTAGTGCGTAAGGCCGAGTTTAAGGGTTTTTTTGCCTTACGTGCTTACAGCTATATACTACACCTTAATTTAGAGGATTTTTGATTATTTTTTCCTTACAAATGAGAATCAGAAGTTCTTGGTTTAATGAATTACTTCTGAGAATTGAATAAATTTACATCAATGGAAACCCTTAAATATCAATTTATTACTTTTGATAACAGATTGAAAAAATCTAACCAATTTTATTCTTGAGGGATGACTAAAGTCGAGGTATGATGTAACCATACTTACGCGGTGATAAGAAGAGTCTGGTACTTGGTACGAAATGGGTATCCTTGATGATAATAGGAACTGATTATCGAGTGTTACTTCGTACTCCAGTAGAAAATGTGTCATTCAGTGATTCAGAGCTTATTACTTTTAGGCTGAGCTTATTACTCTTGTCGTGAGCGTATTTATGTTATACAAGTCGTTACCCGCCCGATTCGCTGAACGAAATTTAAAACTTAGTAATAATTTATTCATTTTAATGATTATTCGGATTTCATGGCTTTTATGTGAAATGCATTAAACAATTTGCATTTTTTTAAGAAATGCTATCTTTTTATAAATCTATTATATATCTATTTTATTTCTTCTTCTGGACCGCGCCCGTATTTATATCAAAACTATTGGATTTATGAAAAAATGTTACAAACAAAAGTTTTTTTTTAAAATCAGATTTTAACATTGTTTATATTTGAAGATTTTACCTACCTCGCACTGTTTAAAAACATAGGTTATGGACACAGCTAATACTTAGCGTGGTAAGATGTACAAACTACAATGTTCAACTTTGAAAGTTCTTTATTTTTATAGTTTCTTTTTTCTTTGAATTTTTTTCTCTTTCTTACGGTTTTAAAATTAGATATGTCCCTTACAGATACCATTTCCTCGAAAGTAGCGTGCTACTAAGTAGCAGGTATATTCTCAGCCTTATACTATATTTAAGTATTTGTCTTTTGTTAGCCAAAATATTCAATTTACATTCTATTAAAAATAATTTTGAATCAAGCGATTAAACTAGGATGTATTAACCGGGACATATTCATGGTCAAAAATTCCTTATACGTGATCCATCAAGAACTTCGGAGTATCATGGAATCCACTTATTCATGACACCGCCGAAGTTCTCAAGGGATCAGATTTTGATCGTGATTAAACACTAATCCAGATGTTCCAGAAGGGCAGTACAACTGATATCCAAAACCATTTTTGACATCCCCTATTTTGTGGAACTCTCTGGCAGTAGTTATTAAATGATATTCGACTCGAAATATTTCAGCTTCCAACCGATCGTTACACAAGTTATCCAGTGCCGGATTAAGGCAGCGCGGGGCCCGTAGCAAATTCCATTAAGGGGCCCTTGCTTTACCTTAGGTTTTTAAATTTAGGGTGATTAATAAAACAAAATGTTACAAATGAACTTTTCTGGATTTAATATGGGGATAAAATTTAGAGATTACACTATTGCTATCGATTTCTATGAGCAAATCAGTTTCTATATTCATCAAGCTGAGGTGATTTAGACGTTCTTGGCCCATCGTGTTTCTTAACTCATTTTTTATATGCTTTAACGTTGATAAAGAACGTTCGCCACTGCAGTTGGTGATCATGAGAGACAAGTAAATGTGCAAGGCAATTTCTACATTTGGGAAACACGATTCTAAAGAATTATTCATTAACAGATTATAGAATCGCAGTTCCAGAGCCTCGTCCTTCTTGCGGTCAATAGCAGCTCAGCGAACTGCACGAATTCGTCGCCTAGACTGTCCTCCAAATCATGTGCGTAAACACTGACGATAATTGATGATTTTTTCAAAATCTTTTCTGTTGTAAGAGATTTTAACTGACGAAATACTCCAAACACACTAGTTACTTTATAGTATACTTTCATACGTTTAGCTTGTAGCGGTATCGCATTTTCATTAAATTATTATTATAATTTTATTTATCATTTTTATCTGTTGCTTAACAACTATAACTTCTCTCTTTTATCACGGTTGCTTTGGATGTTAACAACTTTGATAATTTACATATAAATTTATAATATGTCATAATTCAATCTAATAAAGATCAATTATATCTTTAACACTTATTTATTATTTATTTAAATAATAATTATTTATTATATTAATCTATTATCTCAACATTTTGGCGCCCCCGGGAAAAAGTAAGCGAAGAGGGTGGTAAATTAACATATTATTAAAGAAAAAAATTTCCAAAATCTTCCAACACATGACTATTGTCTGTTATAATACTTACTATTTCTGTTATAATACTTATTTTTGCTTTACGCTTATAACTATTTCGATTTCTAAAAAAATATTTTTATTATTTTTTTTTTTGACATTTCATTTTTAATATGCCTAGAAATCGAAATGAGTTACCGAATTTAGATGCATCTACAATACATCTTCCAAATTTACAAAAGCTTCCACAATTTAATGTAACAGACATTGAATTATGGATAATTCAAGTTTCTCGTTTCTTCATTATTCGAAATATTATTGATGATGAAACTAAATTCACGCTAGCTTCTTTAGCTATACCTGAGGATTACACTTCTCATGTTAGAGATATTATTGTAAATCCACCACAAGAAAATAAGTTTGATACACTCAAAAATATTCTAAAGGAAACTTTTGGACTTTCTCGTAAAGATCGTCTAAATAAATTATTAAATTTATCTCAAAAAGATTTCGATTGACAGGCTAAAACCTGCATACTTTTTTCAATGTTAATCTTTTCTTAATTTACTTTGTATTTAATTTTAAGATGTACATCAACTATTAAAGTTTTGTCCGAGTGAACAAGGTTGTTTTATGTTACAACCTTTTTCTAGTCGTTTTTCTTTATTAGTTGATGGGGGGAAGTATGTAGCGGTATCGCATTTTCATTAAATTATTATTATAATTTTATTTATCATTTTTATCTGTTGCTTAACAACTATAACTTCTCTCTTTTATCACGGTTGCTTTGGATGTTAACAACTTTGATAATTTACATATAAATTTATAATATGTCATAATTCAATCTAATAAAGATCAATTATATCTTTAACACTTATTTATTATTTATTTAAATAATAATTATTTATTATATTAATCTATTATCTCAACATGCGATACCGCTACAAGCTAAAGCAGACAGTACGTTATCAATAATGACAACGAATACCTGCATTTCAAAACGTTATCCAAGTCCAGGTGTTTGATTTTCAACAAATTCGTCGAGTGTAGTAGGCCGCTATAATGGTTGTACTTGGTATTTCGTTTGCCTCGTCATGAAGTCTGTTGCTGATATTTTTCACAGCCGGTTAGGTCTTTGGTTTTTGCCTCAATATCTGAAAATGTGGAACGCATTGCTTGGACGTACCCATGTAACGATTCATAACGGCCAGCTGAACTTGACTTTTAGAAATGTGTCAATTTCAAAATATTTAGTGATTTCCTTAAAAAAAAATAACATCACTGATTTGTAATTTCCTTAAATAATTTTTTTTACGCTCAGACAGGCATGGTGCGTGGGGCCCCCTAATGCGCGGGGCCCGTAGCATTTGCTACTCTTGCTACGTGGCTAATCCGGCACTGAAGTTATCCCTTGTAAGGCCCCCTGAAAATGGTAGATATATAAAAGTAAAATTTATTAGTATTTTAAGGGGTTTGGCAACAAACCAATTATCCAAGTCTACAATCGTTGCTTAATTTAGAACGAACACTATATATCACAACGTTTTTTTACCTTATTTTCAGAAATATTTCATAATTTTTTTTTTTTACCCAGAACTAATTTTTTTTATTTTACTTTATTTGTAATAATATTTTGAAATATTTTTCAAAACATATTATTAATAATATATTTTCTACATTCATATTTCTTGAATAACAATGCTGGTAACATACTGCATATACTAAAGTCAGCCAAGCTAGCAGTATGTGTTGTTTTAAATATTGTGGATTCCAAAGAGCGCAAAACGAAAACTTCGAATAAATAAAAAGCCGATATATTATAAAATAAAAAGTAAAAACGTGTGTTATAAATATACATTAAGAGAGTCATATAAATACATCATAACACATGAATATGTGTTTGGAGAAGAAGAATATTGTAAAATGTGGAATTAAACAAAAGTACTGAGTAGAGTATTAATGTCAAAAGTAATTTTGATGTATCAAACTTGTGATTATACTAAAATGAGATTTAAGATCTGGGACCAGTTTTTCAAAATACTTGTATGTTGCCATTTGACATGTCTTTAAAACTCACTTGAAAACTCTGATATACTGACTGGATAGAGATTGTCAGTTGGAGCTACTGAAATCGGCAGAACACCAAAGAGTTCAATTAATCTGGAATTAAGGTCACAGACTTCGAAGGCATTGACAAAGTAGACTATCTTGGAAAAAAGGAGTGATAATGCGAAAACGTATACTAAGTGTCCCTACAACAGTTTAAAAACAAGCGGCCAAGGATAATAGCCCTAAGTCATCTGGTAATTGAACGAACCGGCATCTGCACCGGTTTTCTATTGAGCAAGTTGTGTAACAAGAAAGGAAAAAACTTCACCCATAATATTTCAACTATGAAGCTATCTGGGCATTATATATTTGGCAGAATTTAACCCGTATTCAAGAACCTTCGAGAAGACATAATCGGAAAGGTTCTAGCAAACATTAAGATTTGGGAGTAAAATTTTCGATCGATTGATTTCAGAGGAAGTACAATAAACTTGAACTAGATTATCACTAATTTGGATGAAAATTGTAATTGCCCAAATTTTGTTTATATAAAATTAAAAGTTTTTCAAAGTCAAGCTTCTTTTAAAGTACTGTCTGTTCCAGAAATTAAATTAAAATGAATTCAGAACTGTCCAATGAAGTTACTGGAACTGACTGGATTTCAGCCGAAATGATTTTGAAGAATTTCTAAATTTCTAGAATCTATAAATTAGCTCGTACACAGGTGATGAAAATGGATATTTCTAAGACAGCGTAACCATTGAAATAGTATGCTAGAAGTAAAATGCTCGAAAATGGGAAACTGACAAGGTTCATAACAAGTCACTGCCATTTGTGGAGGTTACTGCCATCTACAACGATTTCCTTTGAGCATATTGTACCACAAGGAAGGAGACTTCACCTTACTTGGTGCAAATCAGCCGAATGAACTTTCAAGAATGCTTGATAGAAATGTTCCTAAAAACCCATGATTTGTTAGGACGACAACAAATCTAAGGCTTTAATGTTATGTTAGTTTAAGGTACGCTAATATCTTGCAAAAAAGATTTAGTAGTAGTAGCGGAGGGGAGGTCTGGTAAGTAGGCCTTTCTAAGCCTTTGCCACCGACCCCTAAGGAACCCATCCTTTCAACCTTTACTGTCTTCTACCACATCTGGGATAGAGGCAACCCTATCCCTGTATTCGTTATCAAACCTATCCGTCCTTTTTGCAAATGATTGGGCAGAGCTTCACTTTAGTTGTTTTACCTCATTTTCCCATATTTCGGTTGAACCGAAGCCAGGTGCCTCATTCTGGCTCTCTGTAGGGACATTCTGCCAGAAGGTGGAAGGGCGTCTCATCCGCCGCGTTTCAATCCGGACAGATCGCGCTGTCCTCCAACCTCATAAAGAATAAATGCCTTTTGAGCCTGTAGTGACCAAAAAGCAAAAGGTTTTCTCTATCCTGTTTTTGCCAAAAAGCCAGGTTGACCTCGCGGCATTTTACTCAGCTATCATTTGTTTGGCTTGTAGACTTATCCACCCACTCTTCGAATCCCGACATCGGCAGTTTGTCAATTAATAAAAAAAAGTAGTGCACCTCCATCACGGGTGTTTTGCAAAAAAAATGTGTTCAGAATAATTATCAGTATTGCATTAATTAGCTCAAATTTAAATCTTCTCGCAACTAGAGTAGGTACCTACCTACATACACGCATACAATTCCACACATACGTGAAGTACTATATAATATACCATTCTACTTTAACTATTGGAGTACCATCATCTTCTTACACACTGCCTGCCTGTTCTGGTGGCTACTGAAGATACGCAGAAATTCTATTTGTTGTGTGTACATAATACACACCAACATAGAATGCACATTTCGCATCCATCGTCAACATCATCATCACCGGTTGACTCCTTTAAGAATACGAAAGACTTCTTCATTGAATTCATTAATCATTAGGACTTGGTTGAGAGATAACCTGGTGATCAGCCAGCCCAACCAACCGCTTCGTTAGTTAAAGAGTTTTGGTGTTACAGTGTTTTATTTTAAACTCAGATTAAAACTGACTTGTAAATGAATAAAACGTGTTTAATTCACACTTTTTTATTTTTCTTTTATAATAAATTCAATTCTTGATTTGTTTGCAATTTTTTATCTTTTTCTCAATAAAAAAAAAAAACAACACTTTTTTAATATTAATTACATTTTTTAGAAAACTTCGTTAGAAATACAAAATTATTATTTTTGTCTTTTGACTCTCAAAATTCTTTTGATTGACTTTTAAACTGTGTCTGTGTTTTGTTTTTTTTGTTTTTGAGATAAAATTCCTTAAATTAATAATAAAATTGTAATTAATAATTAATATATTATTATATTAACTGTTTTTTTTATAATCTTTTGAAATGAAGTATTTAATATAGTTTTTTAATAATTTTTAATTACTTCAAAGATTTTTTCTCTGTTCACTCTAATAAAAATTTTAATTAATCTTCATGTGTTTAGTGTGATGCGGGGTCAATAAATTAATAATTTTATTTTAATGATAAAAAAACAAATTATGAAATTATCATCAATACTCTATAATTAATTCAAACAATACAATTAGAGTTTGTTTTATAAATATTCGTAGTAATTATTTCAAAAGTGTTTTTCGTTTTAATGTTGTTGCTTCATATTATTTTTTTTTTTGCATTTTAGTTTAAAGGCATTTAAGGCATAATTATTATTTTTAACTGAAGGTCGTGTACCTTTTTGTCTCTGTAGACCAAATTTGGATACCTTTTTGTTGTTGTAAATTATAAGTTATTAAATTTGATATTGAAAATATGAAGAAACTGTTAGTGTTATTTGTGTTAAGTTGGGTTGTAATAGCGATGAGTAGACGGCATCATCATGAACATTATCATTCGGCGAGATTTGAAGCTTTACAACAGCAGCAGCAACAACAAACGTTGAATGTTCAACAACAATTGGTAACGGAAAAGTCAACAAATTTAAATTATCAGATTGTTGAAGCGGATTTTACACCGTATAATAAACATGCTCCAGGGTATGTACCTCTAGCAATTCTTTTTAAATATCGTTTGTGATTGGAAATATATTTGAATTATTTTTTTTTGTAAATTTAACGTCTATTCAGGGCCGGATTAAACTACTAAAAAGACATAAAATTTCAAATTCGTCCCTTTACCTAGATCAGTTTTTGTATTATAAAAACGTATTTCAACTACAAAGTAGTCACCATCAGTATAAATTAGCTAGTCGTAATTTACTCTTTGACAATTAGAAATAGATAGAAAATCGAGATCAATAGACAATAATATAAATAAATAAAAAATTAACCTAAATAAATTAAAATATAATAAATTTTATTGAAATTACTCTTGTTAAAATTTCTTTCATTCAAGTTTACTCTTGTTAACCTCACTCTTATTCAAATTACTCTTATATTGTCTCAGGATATGTTATTCGTTGCTAATTTGGTGACAGTTTCACGGTGAATGTTTTTTTTCAAGTTTTGAAGTAAAAAACTTTATATTTTTAGTGGAAAAAAAACTTTTTTACCCTAAAAAAATATTGAAAAATTTACTAATTTACTTAAATTTATAGCAAAAGTTTTTTATGGGCCGGATTAAACTACTAAAAAGACCCTAAATCTCGATTCTGTTAAAGAATATTTTTTCTCCGCTATAATGATGAATATCTAAGATTTAGGCCATTAAAATAATTGCAACCAAGAAGTGCAATTTTAAAAATTTGATTATTACAATTTTCGTGAAAGGCATATAAATTGTCTTGTTTCTATCAAATCAAACATTATTCGTCTCGAGTTATAATAAAAAATAAGAATTCTGAATATTTTGTATTTATTTTGTTAGAAGAAAAATAAATTGAATTATTCGGCCTTTTCTAGTAAATTAGTCTGAGACCTAAAAATATTTAATCCGGCACTGCGCCTTTGCATCAAGATTTGAAGTAAAAACTTTATATTTTTAGTAGAAGAAAAACTTTTTTACTATAAAAAAATATTGAAAAATTTACTAATTTACTTAAATTTATAGCAAACGTTTTTTTTGGCTGTAATTCAAAAATTTTTTTTAAATTGTATTGTTCATTAATTTGTGGAATTGCAACGGACTGGAATTCCATTTTATACATTGGGCTAATTCAATTTTTTTTTAATATTAAAGACTTTTTTTTCAATTTGTATGGTCTGTTGAATTAATGCGCACGAATAGAAATTCATTAATAATTATAAAAATTTAGAAGTGACCTTGGAATCTTTTTCATTAAATTTAAAACCTGGAAAATAAAGATTTTTATACAGGTCAAAGCTGGATAATCCTATATTTTATTTCTATAATCAACATGATGTTTTTCTCAACGAATACAAAACCTACAATTTTTTCTGGCGTAGTTTATCGCCATTTGTGTAGGGAGGGAGGAGGGAGTACAGTCAATTTGCGAAAGGGAGTTTTAAACAAGTCATTTTTATAATGTCTTTCTATTTTTGTAATTAAAATACATAACAGATACTCTAAAGAATAATAAATCCGACGCTATAGGGGCACAAATAGTGACTTTTATTTTATACAGTACCGGCCTGAGAGATATTTGAATTATACCCTCGAAAATGGTAGGCACCAATTTACTATTGAAGCGATTTTTCAAAAATTTCACAAAACTTTATAATTCTAAATATATAGTTCAAAAATGTACTAATACTCAGAAACATGTCACACAATATAAATTGATAATAAAGCGAATCGTGCAGCACGAAAATACTCATCAAAATTATGAATAAAGTATTTATTTTTAATAAGTTTCTATTAAAAAAACATTTTTTAAAGCAAGCTTTTTATAGTTATACCAATTTTCTACAACTTTACTTCTTATGTGTTTTTCGATTTTTTCAATATTAAGAGAGATATACCAAATGTTGTGTTTCCCCTTCCCTCTTACCCCCCCCCCTTTTACCTTGTCGATTCTGGTCATGCTTACCATAAAAATGCATTGTCATCGGAACTGAACCAACATGTAAAAATTCAACTCCGTAGGATAAGAGGAAGTGGTTCTAATTCAGCTTGCAAGATTTAACACGAACGAACACTTCCGTTCAATAAAATTGAACAGACCTGAAATGTTAATTTTCTTACATTTCATAAAACTCCTCACTTTTGTAACTCTCTGTATAATAATTAATTTATAAACAAAGATAAGTAGTATATATTTTAAGTGTGAAAAAAGAAATGGAGATATAGTAAAAAATATTTACTACAAGAATAATCAAAATTGTGAGACACTGATTTGGTTCAGATCTGTTCAATTTTATTGAACGGGAGTGTACATAAATGCATACATGCAAGTTAAATAAAAGCTTGTAAAAAATGTATTATTCGGCCTAAAAATCGTTAATCCTGCCCTGGATTATGTCGGCTCTGTTTATACTGTCATAGGCAACATAACAGTACTCTATTCATTGATAGAATTTTCTGAATAATAAATATTTTTTTAATGAGCAAAAAAAATCAAAAAGGATATATATAAACATTACATTGCTAGAATCGATTACAATATATCGATTTCATCAATAAATCTTTACATTTTATTTTATATGAATCGATAATATAAAAAAAAAAAAACACAGTAATTGATATGCGAATGTAGTATTGGATACCATCATCGATCGATACTTATTGATTGAAAATCCGACATTCCAATATGTCGTTTTTTTGTACGCTAACATCCATGTCTCTTCTTACCATTGATAGAGACTCTGAGGGCCCAATTACTAAATGAAATGTCATGAAGCATGTAGTATACTTATCGGAGAACGCATCTTCACGTATCACCGGAATCAATGATGAGAAAATTAAATACAAATTGTATAATAAGTAAATAATAAATATTTATTTTGTATGTAGGTATATATATACAATTTTGTGGAATGTCCGATGTTGTTTCTTTCAAGGGAATGTAATATATATATATATATATATATATATATATATATATATATATATATATATATATATATATTTATATATATATATATATATATATATACATATATATATATATATATATATATATATATATATTTATATATATATATATATATATAAATATATACATATATATATATATATATATATATATATATGTATATATATATAGGCTGTTCTGAATTTCATCCATGAAAACTATACCACGATGTAAAGCTGCAAAAAACAAACAAAAAAGCTTAATAAAGTTTTTCGATTTGACGCTTAGTTTTTGAGATATAATTAATTAAACATTAATAAATTCAACCAATCACATTTGCATTTTTGAATTTTTACTACACTTATTGAGAACTCTGATTGTCGCTACTCTAGCATGCTCTACGGTGGCCGCCCTACTCCACTACTGTGTCCCCACCTCCTTAATCTATGCGCTCTGTAATTGGTGCAGTTCAGAGTTCTCGACAGCGACAATCAGAGTTGTCAATAAGTGTAGCGACATCCGCTCCAAAATTCAAAAATGCAAATGTGATTGGTTGAATTTATTAATGTTTAATTAAATATATCTCAAAAACTAAGCGCCAAACCGAAAAACTTTATTAAACTTTTTGGTTTGTTTTTTGCAGCTTTACACCGTGGTATAATTTTCCTGAATGAATTTCAGAACACCATGTATATATAATACGTGTATGTGCCTGTACGCGCTATGGAGGTAACTTGGTATGTGATGTGCTATCTGTTTTTGAAAGGCCAAGTTCATTAATGGGCAACATCGGGGAAAAGGGGAAGGGTGACTTTCTGTCTTAATTTTAGTAAAATGAAAAAATTATATAATAAATAAATTTTACTACAATTTTTTATCTGACCATATTTTCTGCAACTCTAACATTAACAAAAATATTTGCAATTTACTTATAATACCCACAGTATTGAACATTACAACTCTGTCACCATGGTAACTTGATTTAATCATTTTAGAATTGCTAAATGAATCAATGGTTTTTCAAAATATATTTTTAATATAAAATGGAAAATGCCATTTACATTTTAAATATACATATTTAAAATATTACCCAAACCCTATAGAGTTAAGCCACTGGAACATCCATAGTAGATATTTAATATTTTACTTGGCAACGGATTATAAAAATATTTAGCAATTTTCCAATTATAATCTTACAATTAAAAAAATATAAGGTTTGTGCTTCTTGCAAATAAACACTTAAAAGTTTGTTCTTTGCATAAAACGAAAGTTTTGATAGTTGGGTACCGTTAATTTTTCAACGGGGTTTCGCATCTTATATTATTTATAAGTATTATTTGTCTACCGGTGATTATATTATTATTTTTGTTAACCTAGCTGTACCCTGCGGCTATGTACGCGTGAAATTAGTATATTATCGTTTTAACACGTTTTGGCGTATAATAAATATAAATACGGTTTAATGCTACCTAAATGCTGTATTTTGGTTGGTTACAATTTTTTTTGTTTTGTTTCTTAAATGTTTTTTTGCAGCTCTCAAGATTTTAACACAACTGTAAATGATTGTATCTATAATAACATTGTAAAAATTGTTTCTATTTCAAGTGAACCGTCTTTGAGGAACAGCTAATTTAGGAGGAGGCACAAGAATACAAATCCATGAAAAATCGAATATATAGTACGGGTAGGCAAGACGGATATGTTAAGTTTATAACATACCTACTAGCTGATAGCCCCGGTTTCGTTCGGATTTTATCTCCATCTTCTGCCATCGTAGCAAGGGCGATAATTCATACTTATATAAAAATAGTGACATGTTTGTTTTGCACTTTTTGTATGTTCCCGTATTACATTAAAACGTCTTAACCGATTTTTATGCGGTTTACATCCAATGATAGATAACTTTACTTGGTAAATGGTATGCTATACAAATTTTTTTTTGAGCATCCCTGGTGCGTGGTAGCTGTATAAATACCAAAAGATTTATCTCATAAGAAAAACAACTTTTTTTTTTCTACGCCCAATAGTTTTGGTTTAAGAAGTTTCGAAGCCATCTTCAAAATTTGCAACTTTAACAATTAATACGTCCTAAACGAAAACCAGTCCAAGTAGCCGAGCGGTCTAAGGCGTTATGTCTGTGCAGTTCGAATCCCGACATCGGCAGTTTGTCAATTATAAAAATATAAAAAAAGTGGCGGTTAATTGACTAAACTGTCGGCGTATGGACAAAAACGAAGTAACCGGCTATGCTTGAGAAGGTTTTCTGCAGTTTCCTTCGCTAACTCCAGATGAATATCGGCATAGTTCCCATCAGAGTCGGCTGCAGCCGCATATCCTACCAATTCCTAGTCTACTCACAAATTCCTTCCACTCCACTTACATCCTCACATCCTAAGGCATCACAATGGACCTTATGGTCGAAGTGTAGCCCGTCTAGGGCAGCCTTTACAATCTACCTACCTCCTAAACAAAATGGTCGAATTATTTGATTTTTGAGGAAATTTGCAACTTGTTTGCATCATGTGTTGAAGATTTAATTTTTAAATCGGTAGTAAAACTCCATAAATACGTGGCGGCTATTTTGTTTAAATAGTGTTTTACTTCACTAACTTTATAGCAATTATTATTTTTGTCTGACATATCCATTTTGCCGGTCCGTAACCCTAGTCAAGCATTCAAACAAAAATTTCACAAAAACAATTTAAAGCGATATCTAGATGTGTATTTCGATACGTCGGACAAGCAGCCGCCAACGGCATTAAATTTATAGTTTTAGCTGTTTTTGTTTCTTGTTTGCATTCTAATTTTGAATGAAGTAAGCAAACGATTTATGATTTGCACGATTATTCCTTTTTAGATCAGTGTGAAGGATACAATAATAAGTCTTTTTCGCGACAGATCAATGCCAATATTAATTATTGACACATGATTACGTAATTTCTATAGTTAAATTTTATGATGGGAATCAAAAGTGCAAGGATAAAAATGTCATTTTATATAAAGACATCAAAAACATGCCTAAAGTGGCGTTACTTTTCAAATTTTTCAAATGGATTTGGTACAAATCGATTTAGCTTTCGAAAAAACATTTCGAATAAAATTTCTTTGCTATAAAAATATTAACAACTATGGTTCTTAACATTTAACATCGAAAAATGGCAAAAGAAACGAGAATGGTTTACCTGATAACCATAAAGATTTTCTTTGATGATTTTCAGAAACTGGTAGCAATTTAGTGAAACATTATTTTACCAGAATGTTAATTTCTGGGGTACCTAACATATCGTTGTGAGTTTAAACTGTACTTCAGCAAGATGGAATTCGAACGAAATTCAATTTTTTTGACGGGCTCTCTACGACGAAAAGGGGCTCTGCGAGGCCCTTGCTATCAAAAAAATCTGTGCATCTCTTATAACTCTGGGCACCATTCGAGATTCGATTCGATTATTCAGACACAAAGATCATATCGAAATTTCTTTCATGTTCCGACAAAGTACCGATTGGTTCAGCGTTTTCGGCAACATGGGACTGTCTGTGATGTTCCGCGTGCTGGAAGACCTCATGCAGTTCGAAATGATGTGAACATTGCTCGGGTGCAAGCAAGTGTTGAGGAAAACCCCGAAACTACCACCAGGCGACGTTCTCAGCAGTTGGTGATGTCTGGACGATCTTTACAAATAATTTTGCATACGTTACATCTTTTCCCATATAAGATTCAATTGGTTCACGAGTTAAAACCAAATGATGCACAAATACGCATTCATTAAATAAATCATAACGTTACTTATGCGCCACCTTTATAATATTTAAATTAAAACATGCATTTTAAATCTTTTATTGAATGACTACAGTAAAATGAGCAATACATATTGACAGACATATTTGAGTCATTAAAAGAGATAGATAGAAACGTCTGACTATATATCACACAAACTATAAATATTTCGCCAACAAAGAAAACTATTTCCATTGAACTTTTTTATGATAAAAATATACAGTTGTAAAGAGTTAAAAATACTTTTTACACCTTTTATAAAAATGTTCTTTTAAAATAAAAAATATATGTAATTATTAGATAGATTATAGAATTTATTGTATACATATATAATTGTCTTCAATGTTCGTGGTACGATGTCCAATGCCCAAAAATATCTTAAAAGATTGATCATACAGTAGCTACGTAGGCTAGGCAATTTTCTCACAGGAAGAATAAAGATTACCATGGAGAATAAAGATTATTAAAATAATCAAAGAGAACTCTAGGTGTTTTGAAATTGCATTTCAAATTTTGCCTCAATTTCTAGAACTTTATTTGTATTTTATAAAGACGTATTTCGACTATAATGTAGTCATCATCAGTATAAATTCGTGAAGCGTGTCTCAATTTCGCCTTTCAAATACCAAAAGTACGTCACACATACCTAATTTCATTTCGATCGGAAGATGTGGCATCTAGAATTATTGACTTTGTTGGAATATACCAAAATACAAAGACAATTTGTATACTATTAACCAATGTTTTTTTTTCTGAATATTTAATCATGAATATACAAGTTTGTTGGTGATGACGACGTGTAACCTGAGGA
Source organism: Nineta flava (assembly GCA_963920215.1). Taxonomy (NCBI): domain Eukaryota; kingdom Metazoa; phylum Arthropoda; class Insecta; order Neuroptera; family Chrysopidae; genus Nineta; species Nineta flava. The sequence continues at coordinate 120,205,589 of OY986041.1, forward strand.
CACATGTAACTGCACTAAAGGCGTCTAAATTTTCCAGTCCAATATCCTGGTGGCCAATAACTTTAACAGTCAAGTCATTCAGTAGTAGGAAATTACAAGTGCTATACGTATAAAAAGATTTCTGATATTTTTTTAAAAAAAATTACCACTTTTACATTATTTTGAATTAAAATTTTAACAGACCGGTTAAGTTCATTATTTTTCTCGAATTAAATCGTTACGTAATAAACTTTTGTGCATGAATAAAAGTTTCAATTCAATCGATAAGACCGTTCTGGAGAAAGTATAGAAAATTTGGTCCAAAAAAAGAGCTACGTTAATTTCGAAAGGCTTTATTTATAATTGTATATTTGTTTAAATCAACTCTGGCAACCGAATTTTCACCTATTTCTACTTAAACCGATTGTCATGAAACTTAAGCACACGTATTTAATTCTCATGACTATACCATAATATGGAACAATCGAGATGGTCTATTGATGGAATTCGAAAATATAGCATGCAACAGAAATTAAAAATATTGATGTCGTGAAAAATTTTTGAAAATTTTAGTCTTAAAAAAAATTGATTAAGAAGACTTTCTAAGTTAAACGCTTTTATTTTATAGTTGATAATGTATTAAGAGCTAGAAAATAATATTATGGATCAATCTGGAACTTTGATCAAAAATGGAACTCAAATAAAACCATGAGGCGCATACAAACGATTTAACTATAAATATTCCGGACAAAGAAGTCAAAAGCCAGATATAATATCCAATAAACAAAAATTTTATAATAAATACCTAAACCCTACGATTATATTTGAGTCTGATCAAAGTCCCAGATTATTGATCCCATAATATCCATCTTTTCTAGCTTTTAATACATAAAAAAGCTTAACTTTAAAAGTATTTTTACATAAATTTTTTCAACGAGTTTTCCGTTTTTCATATATAATAATTTATTATATTAATTTGATATATGATTAATAGATGTTATTTAGATAATGACGTGGTTTAATTTCATACTTTACCATATATGTATGAATATATTTATTCTATATATGTACTAAGTATATTATGATTATTATTATTATAATAAATATGATAGCTCCAACTATTTAATAATATTGAATTGTTTATAATGAAAAGATAAAGACATTGTGTATATGAGGTGTATATTATCTCGTTTACAATTTGCATAAAAATTATTTTATTTTTATTCATTTAAATTTTATGAGAGATGAATAGAGTTGGTTTTTTTTTAAAATTTATTTTAGTTGCTCATAAAAATAAATCATATATAGTTTACTACTAAATCTGTTTTCGAAAAAGGTAATATGTAATTTGTTTGTCTGCGTGTGTTAGAGATGAGGTGCTATGGTCCTTCGAACCGGATGAGTTGAACTATAGAAGGCTAATGACTTGCACTAAAGAGACAGTGACAGCAATGTGTAAGAGTGTTAGCATCTACTTTAGTTTAGAGTAGAATACTTTTCCAAAACGGTATTTTTGTTGACAATTAATTTAAATGATATTCATCTAATTTATTGTAATACTATTGCGTATATTTATAATAAAAAACGCAACGTTCTTTTTACAAAATGTTACAAATAATTTGAGCCTTATTCATACGGTTTTCGAAATTTCGAAAAATACTTCGGATTAAACTTTTTCATTATAAATATATTAACAACTTTTATTCGAAACATTTTCCCACAAACCGAATGAATTAGGCACAAATCAAGTATAACTAAGTTTTGAGAAAAAATAACACTTTTATGGCTCATAGCACATTTTTCTAGTCAATTTATGTCGAATTTGATATCCTGGTATATTCGAAGTAAAGTGGTCAGTATCTCCGTTTGTCACGCAAGAGACCGGAGTTCGATTCCTCGCTGGAGAGCCAATGTAAGAATATACCAGATACCTTGGTGTATTTGTTCTGAAACCTCGTTTACAATTTAAATTAAAGATAATGATTTGGTCTTACGATTTATTTTGCCTGAATATTTAACAATGAATATATTAGTTTGTTGGTAGTTACCAGGTAAGACAGGGAAACCTGTACTGTACTCATAGGTATCCAAATATTACAGAAATCTAAGATTTAAATTTGAGTACATTACAAATCCATTCGATTCTTGAGAAACGATTTAAAAACAAATTTTTAGTGCTTTCATTAGGAACAAATCGACTGTAAAAATTTGTCTATTACTATTATCGAATTAAGATAAAAGTTCGGTAATGACTCGTGACTGAAAAATTATGACCCGTGTTCTAGACATATATTTCATTAGAATCATGTGCAATAAAAATGGTCTATCCTAAAAGTTACAAAGCCAATGTTTGGCAGTTTTTTCCAACGTGATCAAACGTGCTGGAACAGCTTAGACCAGTGATTCTCAACCTTTTTTTGTCGCGGCACACTTTTAACGATTTCAAAACTTGAAGGCACACAAAGAAAAAGATAAGTTTAAAAGTTGTTTACTTACCTATAATACACTGTGTAAAATAGTTTATGATAATAATTTTGAATGTAAAATAAAATAAAATGTACTACAAAAACAACAGTACGTTTATTAAGGGATTAATTACCAGTTAATAATAAGAATACTTTTAATGACAAATTTGAGCTTGAAGTTTGTTATATTTGGTCGTAAAAATAACAATGCTACTCTCATATCGTCTTCTACATTTAACAGTCTCGATCTTTTTTTCGTTTTTATGTTGATTAGTACTTTACTGTATACATTTTCTAAAATTTGGCGGCACACTTTAAGAATTTGGCGGCACACGAAAGTGCCGCGACACAGTGGTTGAGAATCACTGGCTTAGACATATGATCTATGGACATTTTTCACACAGGAAAATCTTTTATATTTTTATACCCGGTATAAAATATATACCAGGGTATATTAAGTTTAGTTCCGTCTGTGAACACGATAACTCAAAAACGAAAATATATAGCGAGCTGAAATTTTGTATGTGTGTTTTGGAGCTGAAAGGTCAGGTTCGTGAATGAGTAAAATCGGACCATGTTTGGGCAAAACTGCCTAGCTTCGAAACCATAAGAGATAGAACAAAAATTTAAAGACAAAAAATGTGCCTTTTTTAAAAAGAAACAACTTTTGTTTGAAATTTTTTTTAATAAATTCAGTATATACCCGGTATTTAAGCAATTAACTCAGTTAGTTGTTATTTTCACTTGTTTCATGAAGCAATTGAATAAAATCCTGTTTTTGTAATAACAATACTTTCAATAACATTTATAACAATAAAACAAACAATATCACTATTATATAATTACATTGGCTATAAATTACTACAAGAAATACAAGTTATCTTTATAGCCTGTGGAATTGCATATGTTACCCGAACATAACAATAAAATGTAGTATTTATTTTTTAATTTGATAATTATTACTTTTTTCAATCACGACAACGACATATGCGAAAAAAAATCACAATTGGATTATTAAAATAATGGAAAATTATATTCTATTTTGCCATCAGATATTATAGATGAGCAATAAATATTTCATCACCTTTCATTTTCCTTGAAATCTATCATTAAAATTGTGTTTTTCCTACAATCTTTGTATATTGTCGATAATTAATTATAATATGGTCACGAATTTTAATGGAATCTCTGTGTTTAAATTTTGTTGAAAATTGAAAAAAACCAAATAATTTTGGGTCATTTGCCTCAACTATTATTTTAAATGGTTGTCTACACTATTTTATTGTTTGTATTTTTTTGGGCACAATTAGTACAAATTATGAATTATACCGAAATAAGATAATTATATGTCTACGAATTATAATAAATTTACACATAGTAATAATATTAGAGTATCAAACGATAATTAATGAGAACTCTATAGGTTTTTGAAATAAAATTTTTAATTCGCCCCAAAAACTAGATCAGTTTTTGTATTATACATCCGTATTTCGATTACAAAGTGGTCATCATCAGTATAAATTAGCTAGTCGTAATTTACTTTTTGACAATTAGAAATAGATAGAAAATAGAGATCAATAGACAAAAATAAATAAAAAATTAAACAAAATAAATTAAAATAGAATAAATTTTATTGAAATTACTCTTGGTAAAATTGCTTTCATTCGATTTACTCTTCTTAATATCATCTCAATAGAACCATATTAGTGTAAATTGTCAGTAAAGTAATATAAATACGTGTTCAAAGATTTATGGGAATGGGTTAAGTAGCAGTAGATGAAAAGCGGTTGCAAGATTTACGGCAAACAAGATACGACAGGCAAGCCAAATTATGAATGAATATAAAACTGTATAAATTTTAGTTTTGAAGTTATTACTATGCAAATAAAATAAGTAAACAAAATTTGGCCCAATTCCTAGAACAATTATTTGTTTTTTATAAATACGTAACTATCTCTGGGATATGGAGTCAGAGATATGTTGCTCGATGCTATTTTGGTGCGTGTCTCACAATTGGGATCTATGATATTCTTGAGATTCTTGTACTTTTAAATTTCTGGAATCTCAAATTGGAAAATCTCTCAATTTGACAACACTGCTGACAAGATAGTCAGTGTGCGTCCTGAGAGAAACACGCTAAACTTAGATGCTTTTAGACTGATTGACAGACTTTACTACAATGGACTTAGCTGTTTTGAAAACAACCATTTTCAAAACAAACACAAATTGATGGGAACAGCATTGGATATAGATCTGGGGTTATTTAAAGAAAATATAGTTTTATGACCTTTACGCCGCATTACGAATAATATATATTACAACATAATTTTGTTTAGTGCAGGGCAATAACTTTTAAACAACATCATAGTCGAGGTAATATACCTGTGTGTGTGTGTTGTATGTATGTTTGTATTTATTTGTTGTTTTTTTTTTCGAAATAAAATTCATAGCACAGCTGGAATTCGCGAGTAGGTTGTAGGTATTTGCTTGCGTTGTGTGAAGTTGTTGATAGTTAACTTTTTTAGTTCATTGTTTTATTATATTATATTATTTCTTCTTTTTTTCTTCTTAGACTTATAATTTTGTTGTTTGGTGATATACAAAGTATGGTGTTTGTAGAGTGATGACAATAAAACAAGTGCGAATCCAGATTTCATAAGCATGATATGAAAATTAAATGTTTACAATAATAATTTACAATAGCACTTCTTGGATTTAAAAGTTGTAGCGTATAATATATTAGTCACACAAACACACACAAATAATACACGGTAATATGTCAAGGGCTCATGGCTGTAGTCATGAAATTTTTATTTGAGGTGCAGAAATAAGACAAAGAAATAATATCTGACATAGCATATAGAAAATTGGTTTTTGTTAAATTAAGGCCATTACACAATGAAAAAAATAAGGTATAAGAGATAAGAGATAAGAAATAAGGAACAAGGAATAGCGGAATCCAGCAGATGGCAGAACCGTTGATCAATTCACAATTCAAAAATAAGAAATAGCAACAAAATTCCCGTCGTGTTGGATATCTGTTCCTTATTTCTTATGGCCACCCAATCACAGGTTTGGTTGGCAATAAGAAATAAAGAACTGTTATGCGCAGTCGATTCTCCTATTCGATATGTCAATGCCACAGAGAACACCTGATCACCAGTTGCCAAATATCTATAAAATTAAATTATTAATAATATATCTGTAAAATAAATTAACTATCAATTAGATTATGTTTTTGACACACCAGCAGCAGGCATTCAACCACTGTGATTGATTGAATATTGTAGCTTATCGCCCATTTTGTTTTGGTCGCTGTGCTATTTCTTATTCTATTCCTTATTTCTTATATCTTATACCTTATTTTTTCATTGTGTAATGGCCTTTAGTTGAAAGTTGCAAATCACACTACTCTACTTGAGCATGTAATGTGCTTTACCCTAGATCCTGGATCACACAGTATTCAGTTATTGGAAAGCACACACCACCAAGTCACTTTCAGAAGAGCTAGAAGTTTTAAGTTTGGTAGAAATGTAGGTGGTATGCTACAAGTAAATTTGGTTTAAAACGAAAACTTTTAATAATAAAATTACATTATAAATCTTTAATTATGTCACTCTCATACAGGCTGTAGTCGTTAAGACTAGCCATTGTGATACGAAATTTGCAACAGTGTTTAAATCTAAAAAAGATGAAACAGGCATGAAGAGTTGAAACAAACATACATTAATTTGTAAAGAGAAAAAGAGACAGACATTCGCATATATTATTTATAATGCTTAGGGTGTATTCGTTTTGGGCGCTTACGCTTATAAGCGCAATTTATTGGCATTCGTTTTGGCTTATGAAAGCTTACTCTACGTCAATTGGCATCAACATTCAATATGGCGCATGAAAACAGTTCAGCTGCTTTTCAACCAATAGAATATTTGTTTGAGTGACTTTAAAAGCTCCTAGAATCAAACCAAAACACTCTAAATTGACTATTTGAAAAAATATCGGTAATGCAGGTTTTTTGCTAATAAACAAACACTTTTACAGTGTTCGTTTTGGAAGTTAGTACGATTTCGTGCTGTCACTTTTGCTGCCCTAACTCGATAGAGAAAGCGTCTTTGAGTGTGGTGTCTATCATGGAACTCAACCATTAGCACGCTTTGTCAGCATATACAGCCCCAAGACGAACACTAAAAACAACGGCTGGTAGCGCTGAAAGCGTGTAAGCATCCAAAACGAATTCACCCTTTAAAACAATAATAATACATATATATGTCTGCCTACAAATAAATGAATGTCTGTCTTCAATTTATTTAAATACTGTTGCAAATTTCATATCTTAATGGCTACTCTTGACGATGACAGCCTGTATACAATACGTTTATTATAATATATTAATTAAATATACTTTTAGCAAAAAGTAGTGATATTCTACTAAAGTTTTCGATATATTCTCCGAAATAATTTATAATAACTTGGACCCTTTTTCGATTTATATCTTTGTTGGCACTAAATGTTTACAATACTAATTTACAATAATGTTTGGAGTTGAGTTGTGTAGAGTATAATATACTAGTCACACAAAAATAAAACGGTAATACTTGACATGTAGTCATGGAATTTTAATTCGAGGAGAAATAAGACAAAGAAATAGTCTAACAACACAGCATTGCTAATTACAAACATAAGCAAACAAAACTGAAAAGTCAAATAACAAAAACACTTGACATCAGATAGTGAGAAATTATACACGTTCGACCATCGCATCTGGGTGGCTCCGTTGGCAGAGCACTGGTTGGGAATGTCAGAGGTTTTGGTTTCAATCGACAGCCAAGATTTGTAAGATTTTTCATATCAGACATTGATATCAAAATAATGTTGAAACAAAAAAGGTTAGTTCTAATAAGTTAGAAAATTTCAAAGAATAGATCAGATCGATACGACTGTCCAGATTTTGTCACGAGGACCATAACTCATTTTATAAATTTTATAGCTACGATTTGCAACAACCTCTTAAATCTTGGTCCATTAGTTTTCCAAGTGTATTAGTTTTACTAAAATAAAATTATTTTCATCATTTAAAATACTATTTAGAAACTACTGATCGGTGCTTATTCGCGGTCAAAAATTACTATTTATGCTATCCATCGAAGAAGAAAAAATTTTTTCTCATGAAAAGGAGAGAACCGGAATTACTGTGACATTTACATACTGTGTGAATGTGTAAGCCTCTCTCAAACGACATTATCTCTTAGCATGGATAACCAGTCCAAGTGGCCGAGCGGTCTAAGGCGTTATGTCTGCGCAGTATGCCTACTTGGAAACTGAGAGCTAATGGGTTCGAATCCCGACATCGGCAGTCAGTCAATTATTAAGAAAAAAAAAGGGGCGGTTAATTGACTTAACTGTCGGCGTATGGACAAGAACAAAATAACCGGCTATGCTTGAGAAGGTTTTCTGCAATTTCCTTCACGAACTCCAGATGAATATCGGCATAGTTCCTATCATAGTCGGCTGCAGCCGCATATCCTGCCAATTCCTAGTCTATACACAAAAATTCCTTCCACTCCACTCACATCCTCACATCCTTAGGCATCACAATGGACCTTATGGTCGAAGTGTAGCCCAACAATCTTGGGCAGCCTCTACAATCTATCTATCTATCTAGGATGGAGAGCCATATCATAACGCTTACAAAGAGGATAGGCTACTTTTCAAGTAAAGGAGGCACAATAGATCAAACTGGTCACAGTACAAAACCTCCTTAAAGATTTACTCCTAATTCGAATCTAATCTGATCTAATCTATTCATCAAAATTTTGACGGTGTCATGAAGTTTAGAGGACATTTATAAATTTTTAATTGTGATATTATTACTGTTGCGTCAAGAAACGAAATTTTTGAGAGTTAAGAATTTTTATCTCGACTAAAGTCGAGACGAGACGAGATACAAAAAAAAATTGAGAACCATCCTCCTTTTTGAAGTCGGGTTAAAAACAATCGTTCAACGAATCGATATGAAAACATTTTTAAATACATCAATTTTTTTTTTAAATTAAAAAATAGTAATATTTAAATGTATTTGATAAATATAATCGATATGGAAATTAATCGGATAAATATGTACCATATGTATGACATGAATACAGTGAAACTGTGTATTCGATGACATCATAATAATATGAGAAGTAATTAAATTTTTATAGATTTAAATTATTGATAGCCATTTCTTAAGAACAATATAATACAATACGAAAGAAAAAAAAAACTGTTTTGTAATTTTAATATGTGCGTATGAAAGATATGATATATAATTTCATATTAACTCAGCAATAAATACGAGATTCATCAGGCATTTAAATTTTAAAATTGTGCTAAATCATTAAATCAGTGTTTGTAACAAATGTGTGTAACATGTAAAACAATCTGATAGTTTTATATTGAATAGAAATAATCTCTTCGATTTGACATAAAAAGGGTGGATAATTAAACAACCACAGCGAAACCATTAAGGAATCATTAAAGATTTAAGTAATGTATCTGGAAACTCTTTGCTTTATCATAATTATTTGATTGAACAGTTACCTACATAAATTATTTAGGGGTTTCCTGATCTAAAAAATACCTTGCCTGTAACTGAGGTCACCTCAGGAGTAGTCAAGGATTATCTGCAGGAACTGCTGAATCTGGCAAAACGGAACAATCTTAAATTGATCTAGGTGCCGGGTCACAGTGGTTTCGAAGGAAACGAAAAAGCAGATACCTTAGCAGATTCCTTATTCTCACAAAACTGTGCACACGAATTGAATCCCCTTGACAATACCAAAATATGACGGTACAATTAAGTTGATCTGATGATGGAACTCGAAAATATGGCATGAAACAGAAATTAGTCAATATGGTGGAAGCGTCGTGAAGAATTATGGGAATTTTTTAATATTAAAAAAAAAGAAAAGTAAAAATACATTTGAAGTTAAACGGTTTCATATTACAATCGATGATGTACTTAAAGGTCACTAAAATAATATTATGGATCAATCTAGAACAAACGATTTAACTATAAACATGAAGGGAGTTCCAGCTTAAGTTTATCATACAAGCTTTTCTCTTTAACAATCACTTAAATTTCCTTGCACAGTCACCGAATTTACATCGGGGCAACTTTTTTATAGCGATTCAAAAAGTTTATACCTCTTTGATAATACCTCTTTACAAATTTTTAAAGACTTATAGCTCTGTAACCAAGACAAATCGTTCTCATATCCATATACAATTTTTTTCTTCGAAACGTATCCGCTATCATTTGCTACAATTTGTCCGTTTGGTGCTAATAGCCTTAACTCAGTAATGCTTTGGAATTCGATGATTTTGAATTGTACATTATGGAATTGACTATTGAAATTGACTAATAATAAATCAGATATAATCGAAACCCATCAGGAACTCTCTCAAAGTCCAGATAACCAGTTCGGGTCTGTGAACGCGTATGTAGAGATTTTCGCGTGTAATTGACTTACTTAAATATCAAAAGACCTTCTGATTTATCGAAGTTTCACTATATTTAAACAAACAGACTTCTTTATTTTATACTATTCGCGTTTGTGTGAATATTATTAATACCTGTAACATGTATATGTATGAGCTTAATAAAATGCAATTTATTAAAATGGACTTTTTTTTCTGTATGTATACTTGCGTTAATATTTGTTTAGTCTGCATTTCTTTTTGCATATTATGTGCAAGGTTCGAGCAAAAAACAAAGCGCGTCGAAATCAATTTATTTTGATGACAAACCAACGACACTGCCCATTTCACGATGTATAAGAGTACTCATGAAGTATAAGAGTACTGTGAAGTAAGAGTATTCATGTACCGGGAGTAATAGAATAAATCAATTTAAGTCACTACGTTTTAGGCTAATTTAATTAAAATAATAAACAAGTTTGGAATCTAAGGTAATGAAATGTGTATGCATAATGTACTTTGATCAATATAATTAAAAATATTAAACAAGTCTGGTATCTAAAGTAAAGAAATGTGTTAATATAATGTATTTTGACGGAAAAAAAATCATTCGGGATTAAATATTTCCGGAACGGAAAGATTTATTACATCGAAATTTAACTTTTATATCAAAAGATGAAGCAAAATTATTCATTTTGGTCGAAGTCATCAAATTAAAAGCGGTATTTAAATATTAAACCATTGTTCAGTTTTTGTTTTGGATTCTATATTGCACTTCCACCAAAAAAACAGGGAATTTATATACAGAATAATCTCATTTAAACAATGCATCTAGATACTTCATCAACGAAGTGTTTTTGGAAAAAATTACCAGGATAAATGATGTTTTGCTCGGAGAAGGAGGTCATTTGGTGATCTTGATCGTCACCATGACCTTGGCCTTCAAGGTTATTTGAATGCCAACTTGGGTTTTACAAATGGGGACCAATTTTTTTGATAGATGATCGGCTAGCTGGCGATAAAAAGAATAAACAAACTGAGTAATTAAGTCTAGTTTGATTAAGGACGTTCATGTGCTAGGCTAGAGTTAAATGAGTACTATCTTTAATAAAATTTATTTAGGATTTTAAAAAAGTTGTAAAGTATATCAATAATCTTACAACGATTTATAACCTTTTTTTATTTGTCCTAATGTATTTTAAAAGTATTTATTGTAAATATCAGGAAATGTAAATCAGAAATTGATTTACCTTTATTTGTCAGATCTGACAATAAACTATGTTTTGTTATGACGTTCACGCGAATGTGTATATGTATGTGTATATTTTTTACTGTGTGCTGTAGCCATTTTTCAAAATATGGTGGTAAAAACAAACTTATTAAATAATTAATTCAAACGTTCGTTAACACAATTTTTTTTAATGCAAATATATAAACCGCATAATTTACAGAATATTACAAACATTATCTATTGTGGTGTCTACTTTAATAACATAGTTATTATAATTTTAAGTACAAAAAAATTATGTTCTCCATAAGACGCTGTGTTAAAAGTTTGATTTTTAATCGATAATTACTCTTTGGAATGATCGATGACAGGTTTTAAAATTTTGAGGGAAGATAACTATATAATTGAGCTATTCAATTGACTAAAAAAAATATTTGTATCTACTATCAAGCCTCATGCATGAACGTCCTTAATATTTAACCATTTTATAGCTGTTTTAAAAATGGACTTGCATTTTTTGAGAAAAAACTTCCAGAATATATTTCGGGAAAATTTCGAATAAAGTTCTAATAAAGTTTTACTTCTCGATGTAAAAATACGACATTCCAATTTGTTTGCTTATACCTTGCACATTATACATATTATATGCATACGCAAATTGCAAACAAAGATTTATTATATTAAAAAAGATATTTGTGTATACCCATATACATGTGAATACACATAATAATTTTGGTAAGTAAGTTGATTTAAAATGCTTAATTATAAGTAAATAAATTTAAATTAAAAACCTTTTAATATTATTTTTAATAGTAATACATTATAATGTATGTAAATCCTTAATAAATTATGGACATACATTCTCATATATTTTAATCATCTCAGATTTATTTAAATTGAATATTATTTTATGCATCGTTTTTCAAGTTCTTTAAGGAGAATTTAATGCTTAAAAATAAGAAATAATAACAATTGGTATTTTTATTACAAAAATTACACGCAGCTTCATATTCGAGTATTTTTTATTATGGCACTCTATAAATTAAACAACATCAGAATTTTCATTATTCATCCTATTGTGCCATGAAAACTATGGATTTAACATTAATATCGACCGTTATCAATACCGTTCGCCTTCAGAAGTGTGTATAAAATTTAAATCTAACAAGCTTATGTAGTTTACCTGGTCATATGCATGAAAAGAAATCCCCAAAAATGGGTCCACTATTTTTTGCACGCTTAAACCGTCCAACACCTTCTCTAATTTCACAAATCTGAAGTTATAATCTAGAGATATTAACGAGTATTTACAGGTCCAAAGTTTAAACACCCTTGTTGAAACTTTCTTATATTATATGTGGGCTTAAAAAATATATTTTAGCTACAGGGGTTCTTGATTTTTGTAAATAAACCATTAAAAAAATATAATATGCAAAAAACATTATCCTTTGACTACATCAAAGAAACAACAAACCCTATAATTAATTGGATTATTTCTTTTCTGGGCAGGTATAATATACAGATCAGTTTCGTCTCATCAAAAAAACCAATTTCATAAGTGAAGGCCACCCACTAAGTCAAGTATCGCGAGTCAACTTATAATAATAATAATATTTTTAATATTTGTGATCCTGAAATGCTGCTGATTTAAAAACAAAAATTTACTAAAAATATGTTTTGGCAGGCAAGACACTCATATTTTTAATATATACAAGATTGTTAATGGATATTATAAGATCCTGTTTATGTTGTAAACGGCTTGTTAAACAAAATAACTGACATAACGTTTTATTGTGCTTGACATTGGTGTTTTCAGTTTTTAGTAGTACTCTTTCAGTTTTTGTATATATTCGAAACATATGTCACTAGTTTTAAGACTTCTTATAAGAAGTCAATTTAGAACTATGGTCAAGTGTGTCGGCGGTAACTAATTATACAGGATTCTGTAGCCATACCAACAAAGGAATCTTAGCATAGCCCACAATCATGAATTTTATAGAGTCGTTTAAAAATAGGTGAGGATTTATTAACTCGTCAACAATCAAAACAACTTAAGCCAGTAACAGCTAACGAGGAAAAAAATTTTAGAGCCGAATATTTTGTAAACGAGACGCAATTTTGAAAACCTGTCTAAGAAATATGTTAATTAATTTAAAAAATCTATTCCACGATACCTCACTCAAGATATTCAAGGCCCAAGAAGTGTTGTAGCCTCAAAAAACACGTTAGAAAAATATATTTGGAAAATGGACAAGTACAAATTCTCTGAGGGAAAGGAAAAAACTGTGCAATATATTTTGATGAATTACGATGTCCTTAAGGTGCGTCCACATATACGCGCCACAAACCCCGAGCGGCGTGCGCGCTGCTCGCCTTTGGTTCGTTGGAATTGTTGATTTCAACGAACCTCCAGCGATCCATAGAAAACCCACGAACATATATTCATATTGTAGTGAAGTTGAATCAATCACAAAAACCCGTTATTTAAAGATATTAATTAAAATGTTTACATTTTAGTTCAGCTTGAAAAATGTTCAAGTTGGACTAAAATACTACATTTCAATTAATATTTAAAAAAACAATAATCACATGCGCGCTAAAAACGATAAACCTTTCACGAACACGTCCAAATATGAACTGCGAACATACAAGGTGTTGAAAAAACCGATTTCAGATGGATCGAAGCCGCGCGCGTGCACCGTTCAATCATGACGAATTCGATGCGCACGAGCGGCGCGCGTGCCGCGCGTATGTGGACGCACCATTAAACATAACGGGATAATTTACATTGAAACGCTTCAACAATAACAACGTGGGAAACCAAATATTACCACGATTAAATGTCGGCGTTCATAACTATATTATCCAAAATACAAGTTTCTCTCGATTAGCTTGGTTTAAGTTACCTTAAAAACTCGGATCCTTAAGATATTTGGGCTGTTATAATGATTACAGCTTCAGTTATAGTTTTTAGAGTACAGAAAATTAAAGGCCAATTCCTCTAATTCGACTTAAGGTTCTGAGAGTTGAGTATGGATCGGGTAACGAAAGATATAGGCTTATATGTAGATATTTTAGAAAATTGTAATGGTTCCAAGATTACATTGAAACAAATGTATGTGACGACCGCCATTAAAGTCTACAGTATACATTTGATCCCTTCGAGAAATGGAAAACACGAGAATGATGCTCTAGAAAGCAATATAGTGTATAAAGGAATCAAACGGCTGAGTAAAACCAAGTTGTATTTTACATGTGATACTGATACGATAAAGATAACAAGCGATTCAACGTGATTGTAGTTATATTGCGGTGTTATATACGCGAATCCAATAAATTTTAATAGTTAAAATTGTTACTCATGGGTTACCAGTCCAAGTGGCCGAGCGGTCCAAGGCGTTATGTCTGAGCAGTATGCCTACTTGAAAACTGGGAGGTTATGGGTTCGAATCCCGACATCGGCAGTTTGTCAATTATTAAGAAAAAAAGGGGTGGTTAATTGACTAATCTGTCGGCGTATGGACAAGAACGAAGTAACCGGCTATGCTTGACAAGGTTTTCTGCAGTTTCCTTCACGAACTCCAGATGAATATTGGCATAGTTCCTATCATAGTCGGTTGCAGCCGCATATCCTACCAATTCCTAGTCTATACACAAAAATTCCTTCCACTCCACTAGCTTCCTCACATCCTTAGGCATCTCAATGGACCTTATGGTCGAAGTGAAGCCCGTCCAGGGCAGCCTCTACAATCTATCTATCTACTCATGGGTTTAACTAAAACAACTTAGTGCGTATACAGGTTAGACCCTAACACGTTAGCAATATTTTATGTACTATGACGCTATGAACTTTTTTCATTTAGTTTGAATGTATTTAATTTTAAAATCAGCCACAATAGACCGTAATAGGTAATATATTAGCTCCCACGTAATTTATTGATTCAAGTTTACGACAGTTATATAATTACAATATGAAATTTTTCGATCCTGACTCATGATGCGGTCTTTTGTTGTACTTGAAGACATTATAAATGACTTCCACCACTATGTGTATATCGAATCGATACTTTTGAATCGCGTTTCTTAATATATTCATACAAATAAATCAAACAAAATAAATTACCTTGTACGCCAAACCTATTCGAACTAAAATGAACAGTATTAGATTTCTCAAAGAAATATACCTCTTTGTTCGTTTCCTCTTGCTATTAGAATCAAAAATAAATAATCACAAACAAAAAAATGAAACTTGAAAAAGAAATATATTTCAAAAAGAATGCGAAAAGAATTGAAAACTGTCAGTCAGTTAGATAAATAACATCTTTTACAATTAGATATTTATACGAAATAAAAAATACACACACAAACAAAAGTCTTATATGTACAGTCCCGTTCAAAAAAATGAACAGACCTGAAATGTTAATTTTCTTACGTTTCATAAAACTCCTCACTTTTGTAACTCTCTGTATAATATATAATTTTATTTATTTATAAACAAAGATAAGTAGTATATTTTTTTAAGTGTGTAAAAAAGAAATGGGAGTATAAACTGAATTTATATTTTTTATTTATATATGCGGTGTCAGTGACAGTAATGTTAATACATGTTAAGAGTTATATCTTCCTCTTACGTCTAAAAATAAAATAAAATGTTGTATAGATAAAAAAACATTTACTACAAAATTGTGAGACTGATTCGGTTTAGGTCTGTTCATTTTTTTTGAACGGGAGTGTATGTGTGTGTATAAGTCTTGAGAAACGAACTGAAATTTATGTGACATGTTTTGAAAAAAGACCGATGTGATATTTGCTGGACTGCATGGATAACTATTACTATTATATTATGCGCAATGTTATTGCAATGCGTTGGTTTTATTGCGAAGAAACTAGATTAGCATATTTAACAAATATATTCCATAACATTTACAACTTCAATGAAGTAATGTTTCTTATTAAACAAATATATATGTAAGTTGAAACGGTTTTGAATTGAATATTAAGGAGACTGTGTAAACCATTGGCAAAAATTTCCGTAACAAAATGATATTCTTGGAAATTTAATAACCTTATTTCAAACTTTCAAATTTTTTCAGTTTTCTCCACTTTTGACATATTTTTATTTAATTTTTTTCATTTCCCACAATTTTTCACAATGCCTCCACTAGAATTTATAATACTTTCCAATTCGATCATTAGATCACCTGATATGGCACCATATTATTGTATTTGTCTTAAGTTATTATCAGTCTTAAGGTACGACTGTAATCAGCCAAGTAGCCGAGCGGTCTAAGGCGTCATGTCTGCGCAGTATGCAGTACTTGGAAACTGGGAGGTTATGGGTTCGAATCCGGACATCGGCAGTTTTTCAATTAAATAAAAATTAAAAAATAGTAATAAACTAATTAATTGACTAAAGAACGAAATAACCGGCTATGCTTGTGAAGGTTTTCTGCAGTTTCCTTCACGAACTCCAGATGAATATCGGCATAGTTCCTATCATAGTCGGCTGCAGCCGCATATCCTACCAATTCCTAGTCTATACACAATAATTCCTTCCACTCCACTCACATCCTCACATCCTAAGGCATCACAATGGACCTTAGGGTCGAAGTGTAGCCCGTCCAGGGCAGCCTTTACAATCTACCTCTACCTCTAAGGTACGACTGTGCAACGAAAATTGTTGAGGAATATTTCTTTGTATTTCCTATGGAGTCCTCAATGATTATCGTTGCACGATCGTACCTTAAGACTGATAATCGAACCATGCTAAATATACCTTTAAGGATGTCCAGCATGAAACCACTTTTCTAGGCTAGTGCCTAGAACTGCAAAGTGTAATATCTCAAAAACTACTCAAATATGCTTAAAATGTCTTTCGGAACTTTCATCTATAGTAACAGAGTTTATGCATGTTTAATTGATAATATTACTCCATTGAAAAGTAAGCGTTCTCCAAATGAACGATCATTTTTCTGAACAATTTTGACCAAAAATTTCTATTAAATTCGGTGACACATCATTTTTATTTTATGCTACTGGAATCGTTTTTATTGTTCAACGTACTTGTATGATAATCTCTTCGATATAGGAATATATTCCTTTATAGTCTCCTTTAAACGAACATATGCATGTTGGAAATATTTTGTAAATTTACATTAAACAATTCTTATGCTGCTTCGTTTTTGTTTCGATTCTAGAATGAATAAATAATAAGTCAACACAATATTCTATGAGAGTACTAAATCATAGAATAAGCAAGCTCTTTAAAACGGACTTCTTTCATCAGTTTAATGACTTGTTATTTCATTGAAATAAAAAATAAAAAACTTCTCTTTAAACATTTATTGTAAATTGTTAATAAAACGTTCATTTTAAATATGCAAAGTTATTTTTGTTACCAGTCCAAGGGGCCGTACGGTCTAAGGCGTTATGTCTGCGTAGTATGCCTACTTGGAAACTGAGAGGTTTTGGGTTCGAATCCCGACATTGGTAGTTTGTCAATTATTAAGAAAAAAAAAGGGGCGATTAATTGACTAAACTGTCGGCGTATGGACAAGAACGAAGTAACCGGCTATGCTTGAGAAGGTTTTCTGCAGTTTCCTTCACGAACTCCAGATGAATATCGGCATAGTTCCGATCCAATTCCTAGTCTAAACACAAAAATTCCTTCCACTCCACTCACAACCTCACATCCTTAGGCATCACAATGGACCTTATGGTCGAAATTTAGCCCGTCCAAGGCAGCCTCTACAATCTATCTATCTATGAGAACAAAAACTATAATACTACGGTTATTATACTGTGAAAGCTGTATTATACTGACTATGTGAATGGGGTTTAAATGATATCAATTGAATAAATGTATTACAACAAGTCGGGAATCCCGTTGAAAAATCAATAATACCCTATTTCTGTTTGAAACATTCAGCAGTCGGGGTTGGTTACAAGGTAGAAGAGGGACAAACGGGGGCCAGAGTATACATGTGAAAAACCAAGATGTTAGAGCCAGCTTTGTACTAGGACAATACGCTACTGTTTTTCAATCAGAAGTTCATACCACACTTTCAGTGGCAAATATGAGGGAACAAGTGGGTTGCACTGAGCTCCGGGTTTATATCTGCTCAGATAGCTAAGGCTACCCTCAAAGCAATCTGCTCCGCTAAAATAGCATCTCCTTTTGTTTTTGAATGCGCAGAGTTACTACAGATTCTAGCAAGGACAAAAGAGGTTTCTTTGATATGGGCACTAGGACACCCGGGTGGGTGTTGAGGTACCTCGGTGTTGAGGACCTACATGTTGGACAAAACCGGAGAGAGATAAACCTTCTGGTTTGGCAGCGAATCTGAAGTAAAAAAAATTGTAGCTCTATCCTGTCTCGCAAAGAAGACGGGTAGGGTCGACAAGGACCACAGAGCTAGAGAAAACGAACAGCGTTGTAGAGGATAAGAGAGGATAGGTTAGGGGTGGGTAAAATAGACCTAGAAAGGCTTACTTGCCAGTACTACTACTACTTCAGCAGTTTCATTGTAAAAAGAATAAAGCTTTACTTTTTTTATGGAAAGCTTAAAAATAATTAAAAATAATTTATTTACTTTGGATAACAAATGTGGTAAATTTCTACTAGTGTATCTCAGAAACGATAGACAAATAATTTAAATTACAAAAATATTCTTTGTTTATACGGTTATTTGTGAGACAAGGGGGGATAGACGAAAAACTGTCATTAGTCAATTATTCTTTCTAACATATTCTACAATATTGTTTCCTACAATTTTATCTAAAATGTTGATTTTTCTATAGGTTTAATACAAAATAGCTCATTATAGTCATTATAGTTTTTGAGCTAAGATAAGACATAAGATACCGGACTAAAGACATTCAAGAAAATTATATAAATATAGATATATGTCCGTTTTATAAGTAGTAAATCTATTATGACAAACAGTAAGTAAAAAAAAAAAAAAACAACAGTGGTTTTATATACATTAAATACACCAAGTTTAATTGTAATTTATATGATGTCTTGAATCTGTATTTTTTATCGTCATTTAATGCGGTGGGTATGACAGAAAAGAACTCATATTTTCAAACATTCCCACTTGCTAGTTTAGCTAGTAGACGCACATTAATTACTACTCATTACTAAAAGGTGCCTTGACATGTCTGATTGAAAATTATTGTTTTCGATCTTAATTATTTTAAAAAAAATCTCTCTTTGTCTTTTTCTGTGGGCCTAAATATTCAAATATTCAAAAATTAAATAATTTGAGCACATATTGTCCTCAGTAAAACCTCGATAAGCTAAGTAAGTTACTAAGTATATCTAGCTTAGGGGCCATCCATAAACCACGTAACACCTCTTATAGGGGGGGAGGAGTATGCTCTTATGTTACGTGGGGGGAGGGTAGATGCTGCTAGATGTCACGTAACACAAACAAAAAGATATAACTGGCTTGTCGATCCCTACTAATACAATACCAAATTCTTCAATTGTCGTGGCTGAGTCAATAAATAATTGATTGACTCCCACATAGACGGACGTTGCAGAAGTTTAAATTTTATTATTTATTTTGTTCTTAGTTTAATCTTTAGTAAAATAGAGTTTATATTTTAAAAGAGTTCACTTGTTATTCGGGTAAGTTAATCAGTTAAGTAGATAAAAGTTACGTAACACAATACTATAACAGGGGTGGGGGGGGGGTAAACTAAATGTCTACATGGCGTTAAATGGTAGGGGGGAGAGGTCTAAAACGTATAAAAAATGTGTTACGTGGTTTATGGATGGCCCCTTAATTTTTTGCCAGGATATTTGACAGATAATAAGTAACTTCACACCATTTTACTTAGTGCTGCCAGATTGAGGATTTTTACCCTAAATTTAGTGGACTTAAAAAATCTAGGTAATTTATTCTTAGATTGTCGTATTTTTAAGGCTTTGCATTCAGTTGAACATAACGAATCCGACTACAAAATGTTTATTTATAATAATGCATGCATTATAGACTAAGAGCTGGCTACATAAAAGGAAACTGATCGAACATAGTCGTGATTTTTTCTCATAAGTTTCCCATGACATTGCCAAAGCAAGAGTCGATTTTGCAGAAGTCTCAGAAAAAACGATCGAACATAGTTCTGAAATTTGGTATAGTATTGCATTTTGAAAATGGAAATTGAAAGAAAATGTTCCCAGAAGTGTAGTTGAAATTGAACTCATGCAAAACATAGTTCATTGCAAAACATAGTTCTGCAAATTTGTTTACTTCAAGTTTACGATACAATTAGATACATAAATTGCGGAAGTTAAAAGTGAGGCTAAATGATCAAAAAATTTAACTTATGTATCAAATCATTATAAATATATTAATACACTGTTGCAAATTTCGTATCACAATGGTTAATCTTGGCGATGACAGCCTGTATATTTAGTGTAAGTAGTATAATTCACAAAATATGTAAATTAATTGGTATCAAGTGATACACATGCGTTGAAGAATTTTAGCAATGAAATCAAATAAATCTAATTGGGAATAATCGTTAAAATATTATGATTTACTTTTATTGATGTCAGAATAAATGATTTTTTATTTGAAATTATGATCTTCTTTGCATAAATTTACACATAATTTAATCAAGGATGCGTTTATATATTTTATTTTAAATTGGCGGCAACTAGTCGTTTGTCAGTTGGCAAACACCGGATAGTGCATTTTTATAAGGTCGTCTAGAAGTATACATATTTCCACGCCATACGTAGCCAATTTGATATCTCGAAACCATTGACTGCAAGTGAAAAAGAATAACTGATTTTAATTTTCAATAGGGAATATGCATGAAAATTTACATTTTACATTTATTTTCAGAATATGAAAATACTGTTAATACTGTAATATTTAAAATCGAAATTAAAATCCGACAAATATCAAGGAAGCTATAAGCTTTTAAAGATTATTATCTGTCTCTTTCTTGCAAAAATACTAAAAACGGAGTTTTACGTGTATTTTAAATGGTGAAAGTGTAATATGACGTCACATAACATATCAAGAGGGCTATCACCCTCTTTGTCTAATCGGGAATTTCAATCATTCATATCTCGCTTATTTTTAAAGTTATTTAAAAAGTAATTTTACCTTGATATTTGTCAAGTAAACATGCTTCAATTCAAGTGAACAAAAATTATCATGCATATTCCCTCTTGCGATTTATCCAAAACGACTGATATTGAACGTATTCCTTTTAGAAACGTTCAGGTACTAACAGTATAATAAAATTAAACGTAAATCAGGCGGAGAACGTTTTTACACTATCCGCACGCTTCAACAACAAACGATGATACAAATGAAAGGGCCCAGTCTCACAACATACGGTTTCTCGGATTTTGCATACTCAATTTTGACTAGGCTATATGTTATACAGACAAAAACTGTGATTCATTTATGAACTGTTAGTTCAAGTAATTTGATTATTATTGAAATTTTTTTTCTTGATCGAAAAAACTGAAGATTTTCACAACAAAATCGTTAAGAATCCTAGAATTCGTTTAGTTTATTAAGGGTCAGTGTGGTTTTTATTATATTATTATAGGTGAGTACCGTAAATGAGTAGATAGATAGATGGATACCTACATCATGGGGTCTAAAAAGTATTTCACTTCGACCTTATGGTCCATTGTGCTCCCCCTTCTACTTCAGTCCGACGAGATTCGCTTCTCCCATATCTTGACAATAACCAGGAGCTTGCTTATCAGGTCTTCCAGAAGGTTCATATATTCGGGGTGAGATGCACCGAATATCCTGTATCTGCTGTAACCTAGAGGTTCGCAGTCGAAAATAATATGGCTGGTTGATTCTTCCTCCTCGCCACACAATCTGCACATAATGGACCCGTTATGGAGTCCCATTGTCTGCAGATGCTTCCGCGGGGGATAATGCCCGATAATGAATCCGGTAACCATCCTGTTCAGCCTCAGTGCATCGCGGGATAGCCTCTTGGTTGCACTCTGAAGCAGTACCTTCCCGAGCTCTTGACGCGGTACTTTCCTAGTGATCACGGTGTTTAGCATTTGACCACTCGTTGATCACCTGTTTACATGCAGTCCTTGGAATTCCTGAATAGGCTCTGAGCCAATGAAGGGTATTCCGACTACCTTCTTTGCTAAGGTATCTTCTTTTTCGATTCCTTCGTGACCCGGCACCCAGATCAATTTGACATTTTTTCCGTTTTGCAGCTCCAGCAGTTCCTCTAGACAATCCTTGACTACCCTTGAAATGACCTTAGGCAAACCTTTTAAAGCAGCTTGACTGTCCGAGAGAATACATACGTTCTGGTTTATGTAGCCTCTACGTAGGTTCTCACGGACGCAAGCCAGTATGGCGTAGACTTCTGCTTAAAAGACCGTGGCATATTTCCCCAAGTTGAGGCTTATGTTTGCTTTAGGTCTCTCACCGTAGATTCCCGCCCGGTCCCTTCTTCAGTTTTGGATCCGTCTGTATACCAGACAATTCCTTTCTTGAGATAGGGTGGTTCTCCTAATTCTGGGTGGTATTTCCGTAAATGAGTAAATTCAAGAACTTTGATATCGAAAATGTCTTTTTCATCTTCGTTTTAGCTCTTTGATGACGCATTCTCTCCAAATATTATTTCCTTTACAAAGAATAGAATATAGTCTAGATCTAGACATGGCAATCCTCTTTTCGGTATTAATTAACATTGGAATGCTCCAGATTTTTTCATTTCTCTACCGCCAATTCTACAATCGCCCTCGTGATACAAACCTTTTGTTTCCTCTTGGTTTAAAGTATCCCACAAGAAATCCCATCAAAATGCTTAGTCCGTTTTCGCTAAAATTGATGAGCGCCTTGTATCTCCGTTGGTGAAGTTTTTACTAGTTTAGAAAATTGTCGACTTAAGATTTTAACTTCTCTATTTGCATTATGCATTTTATTGCAATTGTTTTATTTTAAGCACAAACGAAATCTATAAAATTAACACCTTACAAAATTAAATTATATTCAATGGCATTGCCCCCATTTCACCTTTCTTTCTTTATTTTTTTTACAATAAGCCACAAAAACAAATTTTAAAACATATTTCAATAATTTTAAAATCATTTGAATAAAAAGTTTATGATGACATTAATTTTTATTACTGCATTGGAGCATTAAA
Organism: Nineta flava; assembly: GCA_963920215.1. NCBI lineage: Eukaryota > Metazoa > Arthropoda > Insecta > Neuroptera > Chrysopidae > Nineta > Nineta flava. The sequence goes on from OY986041.1 coordinate 120,228,881, forward strand.
ATATTAATACTTTGTTATACAAATTTATTTTTCAGACGGCATGTTTGTACAGCCCAACGTGCTGTGTCAGAACCAGTGAAAACAAAAGAAGCATGGTGTAAACCAACACAGAAACGTTTTAACCAATTGTGCCATAATAATCAAATTTGCCATGGTGTAAGGTATGTTTTTCTTTATTGTATACCGGTCAATATTATTCTGTATGTTACGAAAATTAAAATATACAGACTGTGTTGGAAAGCTTTTCCAATAGAGAATCAATGTTAAATATTATTTATTACTGGCAGGCCGTGTGGTTATTGTACGGAGTGAGTCAGTACACATGTAATGAGAGTCATCTCATATGCGTATGGTAGTTTATTTGTCATTTAAGAGTTTGTACTGACTCATTGACTGTGTTTACTGTGTGTACTGACTCATTTAAGAGTGTGTACTCATTACATGTGTACTGACTGACTCCGTACAGTAACCACACGGCCTGCCAGTAGTAAATAATATTTAACATTGATTATATATTGGAAAAGCATTCCAACACAGTCTGTATGGTAATTTGACTCACTAAGTGAAATCTATTTATCGATATGTTTTAATACAAGTTATTTTAGTTGGAAACAATGTTTTTCAAAAAGTTATGACATCCCCTATTGTTTAAATTTTACGATTGAGTCTTGAATTAATCAAATAATACAATAGTCTTCTACAAACAACAAAATCTGTTTTATAATTCACTTGACAGCCTAGCTCTCATATGATTTAGGTTATCTGACGTCAGAGCCATTAATTTGAATTTACCTTTTAACCCGCCAAGACGCCTAAATTTTAGAATTTGATATTGTGCTTCGTTTTAGAAATAAATCAATTTGAAATTTTAAAAAAAATAATTTCAGTATTTTATGTTGGAATTTATCCCTTTAATATATTTGGAAAAATTGATTTTAATCCCCGTATTTCAAGATGGCGGAAAGAGCATGTTTAATATATCTCGCTCGAAAAACACTTTAAATAATATTTAGGCGTAATAGTAGTAGTAGTGAAGGAAAAACCCTTAAAGCCTAGCAAGTAAGCTTTTATAGACATTTTTATAGACACCCATCCTCCAAATTTCTTTCCTCTACCTAGCCTCTTTTTTCCGCTATCCATGTTGGATCGTTATTGAACCTACCGGTCCTCTTTACGAGTGGCAGAGCATAGCTTCATTTTAATTTTTTATCTAAGGTTCCCCTATTTAGATCAAGCCGAAAATTAGGTACCTCATTTCTAGCTCTATAAGCACGTTGTGTCAGAAGGTTAAAGGGCGTGTCATCTGATTACAGTTTGGGAAAGCTTCATTTTCCTCCAATCCTGTGAATGGTAGATGAGTTTTTATTCTGCAGTGACCAGCGAGGTCACTGGCTTCGGTCCCTGGCACGGAAGGACCAGTGGTGGATTATCCATAAGGCAAACTGGGCACGTGCCTAGGGGCGCGAGGTTACAAAAGCTACCTTCATACAAATTTATTCAAAATCGGTTAAGTAGTTTTTCCGTAAAAGAGTAACAAACATTCATCCTCACAAACTTTCGCGTTTATAATATTAGTAAGATGGCAACTAGAGGGGCGCTAGTGAAGTGCTAGCCTAGGGCGCTGTGGACATTTAACCCGCCTCTGAGAAGGACGGAACCTTCATGGGCAAGTTCATTGACCGTTCCGTTGCACTATCTCCACAGTGAACCCATATCAAGATTATCTTTTTCGTCCTTGCTAGGTTACCCAGCGATTATACAAGACTTGAACAAGATTTGACATTGAGTTTACAGAATATACTGAATGAAATGCTGTTATGATTTCAGATTAGTGTATGAAACCGCTTATCGTGATGTTATGAAAACGAAAACCACACAAAAAACCACATACGTTTGTTGTCCTGGATGGGTGCAACACAACAAACAAAGCCATGGATGTCACAAGCGTAAGAATTCGAACTGCTACCTTTTACTTAAATATTTACCAGACTTTTTGTTTTGTAGCATTATGCACTAAAATATGCGAAAATGGTGGCACATGTGTGAAACCAAATATTTGTACCTGTAAAAAAGGATTTCGTGGTAAACGTTGTGAAATTGATGTAAATGAATGTAAGGATCAAAAACCATGTGATCAAATCTGTCATAATACACATGGCAGTTATTTTTGTGAATGTAGGGAAAATTTTATACTTCAAGCGAATAAATTCACTTGTAAAAAAGAAGGTATGCCTGAACTTTTCTGGGTCTTGGTTTTTGAATATTTTTGGATATTTTTATTTTGTAGGAATAGAAGGTCCGGCTTTGGAAGCGAAAGATTTAGAATTTGATGATTTATCACAACGGATTCACAAATTGGAAAAAGTAAGTAATAACTCAAATGAAAAAAATTAATCAGATTTTGAAAAAGTATAATTTTTCAGATAATTGGTAGCGATAAATTTCTCGCAAACGAAACTGAAGTGCTGTATAATGTAGAGAAATCAATTCAATACTTAACGAATCAAATTAAAAATTTACAAAATCAAATTCAAGTGATGGTAAGCGAAATGATAAACGGATGATTATCCATCAGGAGGGATTTTGGCCCAAAAATATGGAACATACTTATTTTTATACGTAACAACTTTTGTAATAAACATTTTGTCGAAAATCGTATGGATTCAGAATACGGATTTCGTTATACTAATATCCATACAGTGGAACTTCATTTATTCGGATTAATTGGGGCCGGACCCAATCTGGATAATGAAACCGAATAATTGGATTAAAAACTAAATTTGTGGTTTAGCTGATAAAGAATGAACACAAGATTTTCGTGGCTCCAAAAATCATTTGAATACTGTCTTATTTTCTCAAAGCAATCCGGATAATTGGAGGTCTACTGTAGTAATTTGTATGTTATCGTGAATTATGCAAAAAATCCCATTAAATAAAAGTGTTGCAAATTTTTAGCCCTACTTTATGGACTCATCCTCATACTTCTTAGTTTTAGCTAGTATAAATATTAACAGTATTTTTGGTTACAGCAAACTACAAACAGTGCGAATATGAAAAAATTCGAAGATAGATTGTATTTATTAGAACAACGAACAAACCGAATTGTTGGACGAAATATCAATACTAATATGATTTATTCGTCATAATTTATCGAAAAAAATATCTTAAATTTTTATATATTCTGTGATAAAATATTATAAGAATGAAATTGAAATGTATTCTGGGAATACGAATTCCTAAATAAAATGCCTGTTTTTTTTTTTTTACAAAATTGAATAAACGAGCTTGTTTTTATTATTTATCGAACCAATGGTAAACACAGATCCAAAAAAGGTGGTGTGAACCAACCATTATAATGTCCTATGATCCAAAAATCCATGGATACTACACATGGATAGTGAACTCCATGTAAACAAATAATTGGCAAAAAAAAGATGTCAATAGTGTCGCTTCTATGCCGGAAACAGTGGTAAGAGTATAAGGCGCGAGTTTTAATTAAAAAACATTACGCATTTATAGTATTGTAAAAATTATTTGCAGCCAAAATATTTTTTCAATAAAATACTTTTTTTAGTAAATGATAATTTCAATTTTTCAATAAGGAATTATTTGAAACAAATTGCATACTTCAAAATAATCACTACGAAATAAAACTGGTTACTTGCTTTCTTCACTCCTATTATACTATATTCACTTCGGTACGGATAAACAACTAGCGACGCTAGTGACATAAAAGGTAAATATATTACTATTACCATTTCGTTTCCATATTTTGTCAATTCTCCCGTTTAAGTTCGGTATCCTTGTGTAGTATCCATGCAAAAATCATAGGAAATTCATTTTGACAGATCTTAACTTAGGTTAGAAACGATTAATACGATTAACGATTTTTCGTATTAGTTTCACGACAATATCTTGGATTTAACAAATCCTATCGAACCTCCTTAAAACAGAAAATATGCACATCTCTGATTCGACAAAAAAACTGATTCAAATAAACAGATGCAGATTTGAAATTAGTTGAATTGATTTTGAAATAATAAAAATTATTATTTATTTTCAAAGCTCTTTCACATTTTTATTTACAAAACACTTTTTTCTTAACAAAATGAATATTTAATAATCAATAATTTTTTAACTGATTGATAAGTTGTTGAAAAATAAATGTTTTGATAATTATTTTTTACGTTTATTTTTATTTTTAAGTTGTTTTTTATGTGTTTTCATATTATTTTCTTTCTTCCTCTTTAATAATCGTCGTTTATTCATCCAAACTGGATAGTTTCCAAATTGATCACGCATTGTTTTTGGATTATATACACGTTTAACGGTTCCATCATCCATTGCTTCAACAGACTGGTCGTTTTCATCTGTTTTGTCAGTTTCTGTTGATTTTGTACGAATAACAGCAGTCACCACATTAGCAACTTCTGATAAATCTTCCATAACTTCTTCAACTGGTTTGTTATCGTCTATACCCAATGTTTTCTTCAATCTAGCTAATTCCTTTTCACCATATCGTACACGTTTTACAGCACGACATTTTCGTCTCCATTTACTTCGTAAACTTTTGGCCATTGCTAAAATTTAAAAAACATGTGATTAAACGTTAATACAAAACATAACCACACTTTGTCAATGCCAATCAAAAAAGTCATAATTAATTCATTATATAAATATTAAAGAACATATAAAAGTTAATTAATAAATTTGTAATAATTACTTACTTTGTTTTATTAAACTTTGTTAATTAATATGAATTACAACTTCAAAATACAAAAAAATGCAAAGAACACTTTCACAACATTAGAATTGTAAGTTCTAAAAGGATGATATTTTCATATAAGTTTAGTAGATGGCATTAGTATAAGCAATATTGTCTGAAACGTTCGATGTACTATAGGTCAAAGAGTATAAGCCACAAAAAACTCAACAATCCTTACGAGAAGTTTTAATAGAAGCTTCAAATCCAGTCAAACAACTGGAGAAAGATATGTCACTGACAGAAACAGCTTCATTTACCCATGAAAATGCAATTTATTATATTTGTGGGTATTTAACCCGCAAATTTTTAAAGATTCACAAAAACTGTCAAAAATGTGTAGATTTTCTAATACTACCTAAATCGGATAATAATTATCAAGAATACAAACTATTTACAATCATGAAAGATTATGCTGATAAGAATGGGCTTCAATATTCTACGGAAATGGTATTTACAGCTGTTCAAAAATGGAATACCAAGTTTGAGGAAATTATCCGTAGTTGTATTCACGAAAAAAATGTATCGGCTCTTCTATACTCAAAACTGAATTCAGAATTACCAGCGTTTCAATTATGTTCCTTGGATGCTACAACATTATTTTTGAATATATTTATAAAAACTAGATGCTTCTGGGAAGCGCGATTCATCAGACGTGACCTCAAAAAGACTGATACCGTAACTTCTAAAAAAATCAACAAAAGGAAAATGTCTAAATTTGCAAAATCTGCTGCTGAAGAAATACCAATAAAAAAATCAAAGCAAAGCGACGACCAAAAAGGAGAAATAGAGGATAGCGTGCTATTAAAAAATCAAACCAAAGTGAGGACCAATAAAATAGAAATTAAGGAAAAGATAGAGTAATATATATATATATATATGTTTTTTATCTGATATAGCCGAGTAAGCAAAAAAATTTATTTAAGTTTTATTTAATTATTATACTGTTATCTACGTTAAAGCATATTTTTTTGTCTACATTTTCTTTTATTGATATATTTTTTCAAATGACTAAGTGCAATGATATAATTTTAGCTGTTGCAGCAGTGATTAGAAAAGAAATATGCTTTTTGAAAAATTTTATTATTATAATTAATAGGTTAATTTCATAAAGACTGTTATTAATATAGAAAAGCTTTATTTATACTAATTTCTATATTATGCTCTTAAAAAGATTAAATTTTATTCTACCTATATCAAATATTTAAAAAAAAAAAAGGGATTTTTGCTAATTTTTACAATATCACTATTGTTAAAATAACAGTTTACCATTTTAGAATTGTCATTAATCAATTTTTTATTACTATGTATTTGCAGATTATTATGACTTACTAATAAATTTCAATAATTCTTAATTATTTCGTTATAAATTATTTTTTTCACATTTTATCTTTAAAAATTAAATTTGAACTGAACTGAATATCCCGCGCGTTTTATGTTTTTACGATGCATCACATTCACTAGAGGCGCTGAAACTCGTGTACGCTTTTTAACATTACAACTAATAGGAGCCTTCCCCTCTATCTTATACTCTTTGCTATAGGTAACAAAAGTAATAGTTCAAAATTTTACATTTGTTTTGTACTTTATTCATTTGAATTTTAGAAAAATATTTCGAATAAAAGTTGTTAGTATATTTCTAATAAAAAAATTTTGGCCGTATAATTTTTTTCGATAATTGAATAAATAAGACACAAATCAATAATAAAATTTTGGAAAATAAGTGCTACTTTTGTGGCCATGTGTACATATACTACTAATCTCAAAGCAGAGATTAGTCAAAGTGGATTAGTAGAGATTCATGAGATATATTTTTACTCTATATATCAGTACAGGAAAAAAGTTATTTTAATTTGAATTTCAGGAAGAATCAATTTTCAGAGAGCCAAAAATGGGAGAAATATACATTTTTGAAAAGAATTGTATGATACCTATATTGTGAAAATAGTTTACTAGTTTAAATTTTGATCTATCTCGCGCTACACGCAAATAACGATATACACAGCGTTAAATAAAACAAAAGCGAATACAATATTTATTTTATAGAAAAATTGTATTGAGAACTCTAGCACTTGGATATGCACTTTAGTGGGTAAATTATAAATCAGAACCAGTAGGTCAGTGTTTCCTACTCCAACCCCCGTGGCATACTCTTCGGCGTAAAAGTTTTATGGTTGCACTCTGGCGAACAACTTAGTAATTACTGCTAGGAGTTTAAATATTAAGCTTCGCAGTCCGCACCCTGCCATAGATCCTATTGCAGAAACACTACCTGGAAATAATACTATAAATGCCTATTTTTCTATCGTCTATCTGTTAATTATATTTTCAGAGAGCTATTCCTGAAAATCCCAACCAGGTATCGTGATCATACAACCTTAATTCAGTATTTTTAAATAATCATACAATGATAAAGCAATTAAAATTATTTTATTATAATTAATTAGATATATATTAAGTATAATTAAAATATAAAATTATATATAATTTTAAATTTAAAACACATATATATGTCTTTTAAACTCAATAGTTTTCATAATAATTATTATGAAAAGACATGCAACATAAACAAATTTAGGACATTCGGATATTTATGAAGAATTTACTGAGAAGAAGTACATGAGCCAATATTCCAACCATCTGCAATAGGGATTTCTCTTTTATCTACAACCGTTACAGGCCATTACTAGCCTGACGTATCACTACATGTAACGTTTCAAAAATAACTGCATCCTAAATATTTGCAACTTTCCAACATTATGGAATTATGACAACATGCAAATTATCATTTATCTTTATAATCAAATTATCATGGTTCCCATAAAACATTTTTTAAAACTTATCTGTTAATTTTTCATTCTCTATAAGATGTAAACTCTTTGCAATTGGCTCATTGTATCATACTCAATAAAAATCTAATAGATTAAATGATATTTTTAATGCTAAATAGCTCAGGATAAACTTAAAAAAACTTTTCTAATTAACCTAAGAAACTCCGTCTAATAAAAAAAAAACTAATTTCCTTTAAGATAGAATTCCTGGAATGAGTTGATCTGCTAAATTTAGAGCTGTTCGGGTTACCGTTATACCCCCAAAGACTCTGAATGATGAATGACAGCATCAGAAAGTGATCATATAAAATTGAAAATGTCGGACACTTGGAGCAATTATACATATACTGATTAAAAATTGCGTTAATGGCAAGCGCCAACAAATTTACGAACTCTAAATAAGAGACACAGGACACATTCTTGGCAGAATATTTTAAATAACGAAAAAAATAATGGAAAGCCTAAATTTATTTCGTCCTAAAAGTTTAGCTTCATTATCTTGAAACCTGAATCGATTTGCTCAAGAAACGTTCTAAAATCAGACAATAATGATGTAGTGGAAGTTAATGGTTCCAGTTTGAAAGTTTGAAATTTACTTAAATAAAGCTTATATTTTTCTGTTCTAATAAATACACTAAATACGACGGTGATTAAACTTTTACTGTATAAGCAATAATAGGAGATATTTTGAAAGAGCTGCAGGTCCATTATCTACTTTCGTGACTCCGTGCTTAGATTTCGATAAATAAGTAGAATATTAATAGTTAAGCCACTAAAAACATATATAACTGTACGTTTTTCTAAGTAGGGCATCTACATAATTCTTCGACGATTTAAGCTGGTATCCACAACAAACGTACGAGCTTTAGTTCTTTCTGAAAGATATTCAATTACACCAATTACTAAGGCCAAACCAGTTCCAATAAGAATAATATAAAAAGCAGCCACAATTTCATTCAATCCAATACTAGAGAAACTATTACCAGTTCCTAAACATTTAGGTTTTTCCGGAAAAAATATATTAAATTCTCGTCTAAGTAGCCCCCGCTCATGTATATGCAACATTCTAAAAAAAAATTCAATCAAATTTCAATTGAATAAAAAAATCCAAAACACAATTTTTATCAACACACCCATTTTTGAACAATTCCAAATATGGTGAATTTCTTTGAGTAATAAGAAACGGATCAACTACTTGTAAATATTCAATTTCCATTAGACCACATTTTTCATTTTCCGTAAATGTTTTTGCGATCATTGAATATAAAGCACCAACTTCAATATGAAAAGCGAATGGTTCAGTGCGTAAGCGTCGCATACCCTCTTCAATGGTCATAAAATTTTCTTTTTTACCAGGAGGGGCTACTTTCTTTTCATAAATTGCTTTTCGTACTGGATCAGATGCGAGCTACAAACAAAACATGTTATCAAGGTCGTCACAATTGAGTAAGGGGATCTCTTCGATTTTAATCGAGTTATAGATCCATGATCGATTTGTAGTTTTCGATCGATAAATGTGGTGGGTTAACGATCGTCAGGGTAGTATTTAGTGCACTGTGATTTAAAATATCGATTGTGTTCTCCGTTGAATATCTCCTTCCAAATTGGATCTAGAAATGATAGTTTTCCGCCCTTCCTCGATATACTCCCAAGTAAAGGATTCTCTATTATATTTGACGGTGTATTCCCGGTGGAAACATTCTACACAGGAACTACATCCATTTTTTTCCTTAGACCAATGATGTTTTTTTTCTCTTCTTTCTCGAGAGCTTGGATCTGTTAGCCTCTTCTTTTATCTTGAATTGTAGAGTGGTGATTCCTTAAGCAGAGAGACTACCACTATCCCTATTTGCTCTGAGTAAAACGTCCAAAATATACAAGGTGTTTACATGAAATTGAGGGAGGTAGAAAAACATTAATTAGACAAGAAATAGGGAGGTAGACAAGAAATAAATGATTAAGTTTTACCTTAAAATAGTGACGGTTGTAAGTTTCATTTTGCACTCCAAATTCTAATTTTGAGTTCAATAGATCTGCTAACGTTTGAATACTGTTACTAGATGATTGCAATAACGCAACAATATTTGCTGAGAACGACGTAAAAAGAAACATTAATGCCATAAACAAAATAAACATTACAATTCGTCCTGGTCCACCTTTTGGTTCTATCAGAGATCCTTGTTGACAAATTGCTCCGATAACAATTAGTACAGTTTCACTCGTCTCAACCGTTTGATAATCTGGCTATAAAATATGAAAAATTTAGAATTAAAAAATTATACGCGGATAAATTTAATACTCACATCGTTTTTAGAGCGAATAATTTTTTCCCATGTTAAATTTAAATATAAAATGCCACCGATAAATGTTGTCAATAAAATTCCTGCAATCCAAACTGTTCCCGAAAATGGTAAGGTGTAAACATTTGATACATAAGACAGTGGAGGTTGTCGAAATACGAATAATGCTCGAGCAGGTGTTGTAGCGTGCAGATATTTAATAGCGGATAATCGTTCCTTATTTATAAAAATCGCACATCCTGTATACAAATATTTATTTATTTAACGAGCTCTATATTTATATATTCATTTGTATTCACGTTCTCGAAAACGGCTCTAACGATTTCGATAAAGTTATCAGAATAAGAAAATCCGAGTGCAAAAATCGATCTAAGTTTTATCCCTGGAAAATATCTTTTTTCCGGTTTTTCACAATCAAAGAAATAGCGTGAAACTATTTTAAAAGTAGGCAACTTGTAAGGTATTGTTGTGATGATATTGTATAAACTTGACAGAAACTAGCTACTTACTGTATCTTTTTCAGATACGAAATATAAGTTATGGGTTCAAAAATAGACCTGGCTATCACGATGATTGTGCAACGATAATGTGGACCTGAAGAATCACTTTTTAGCTATCAGTAATGAATAAGACTCGAAATTTATTACGTTTATAAATCAAAATTGTGTATTTATACCTGATATGTCAATTTCTTTTCGTTGAAGTTGTCCAATCATACCAGTGAATTGAGTACTGTTTGGTTTACGATAGCCCCAATTATGATTTGATAGATTGAACAACAAATATGTCTCTCGTTTTGTATTTAAGCTATATAAGAGCATATCAACAAGAATACTATTAAATCTAGGCACTGTATCTAGGTGAGTATCCCTAAAAAATATAGGGAAGACATCTTGTAAATATTATTTGAAGACAAAAACAAAATTCAGATCGAATTTTACATACTTATGATCAGTCAAATGATTTAATGAAAATTTATGTAAAATAACAGTAGTCGTTTGCAATGTAATTCCTCGTAAATTTCTTCGTCGCCTCGATACAATATGAGTTGTTCTATTATCGATTAAACCATTCGTTTTATCCCATGTACCGTAATCTTCAATGATGACATCACTCACGTTTTTATGAACTTTATACGCTTGTTTTAGGATCCAAGTATCGTTATTCGGTTCTACAAGAATTATGTCATTATCCGGTAGTAAATAAATGTTATTATTATATTTGAATTGTATATCGTTTATAATATTTTTCCCAATAAATATCCAATGATATGGAGCTCGGAAAAGATCTTCATTTCCACACTAAAATCAAAAAGTGTGCGGTATATACATCCGGATACTAGACGTACAACGCTGTACGGTTTCTAACTCTACGATGTGAGGAACATGAATTCGGATGACAATCCATGCTGCTGCGCTTCCGCAGCTGCATTGACTTTATTATTTAGTAGGTACGACGCACGTACAAGCGCGTAAAATTTTCGGCTAGACCAAAAAACTTAATGAGATTCAGTACGCGTCGTATCCACTAAACAGACTCCTAGTATTACCTCATCTAGAATCGTGTGTTTAAAAAAATAAAATTTTGTACTTTATACCTCCGTTAAAAATGGAAATGCACCTTTACACTCCAAATCAATAATAAAAAACTCTTCGTGCGCTGTATTATCTTGAATTTCTGGCAACTGATTACCAATATTATAAATCATTATTTGCCGATTTAATCCATTAATCTTTTTCATTAATATCACAGAATATTCTTAAATTAATTAAAATTAGTTTAATGCAAATACTTCAATGGGCATACCGGCAGTATACTCTCGGCGAGACATTCGTAAGATGAGGAGCCACGAGTTGAGCTATGTAAACTCCTGAGAGTGTTCTGCCGCGATAATACATTTCGCGTTCATCCAATGGATGAGATAGTTGTAGATGTTGCTGATTGGTTAAAATCTACGTTATATCACGAGCGTAGTTGTGAGTGTACTCAGCTCGCTCGCACTCGCCACTTACTTCCTTCGACTCGTGTCAAATGACATTGCCCTAAGAAATCGACTAAGTTTGGATTGAAATATATTTGATTGACTCAGTTGACATCAAATATTTTATTACTTTAATTAATTATACTAATACTTATTTATACTTTAATTAATTAATTATATTATTTAATCAAGCCGTCATTAATTGTATTGAATACGCCTTTCTTCGATAATTTTTTCGTTTTCCCGATTTATTTAAATTATTTGTAAGCGTAATAACATTTTTTTTAGTTACGCCAAAGAAGTATAACTTGTAACGCACGTACATAAGTACGCACGTATCAGCTGTATACAAAGTAAAATTTAATTTCTCACCTAGTGGTAAACACAAATATGCACGGATTTTTACAGGAATATCATAAAGTTGAAAAAAATTTTCTAAAAAGTTTAATTTTTGTGTATGTAAATTTCCATACGAATTTTGTATTAGCGATAAGTTTATTAGTAAAAACAATCCACATTTTGTCAACAACATTGTAAAGATTGTTAAATCAAAATTAAATTTTGCATGATTTTTCACGATATATATTTGCATTTATTCGATATATATTTGCATTTAATGATGTATTTAATAGAAATACCTATTAATTAAATCCTTATTTGCATAAATTTATCAATCTGCATAATAATTACCATGTATGTTCGATGTTCCCTGTTTGGCTGTGCCGAATCTAGCAAAATTTTCTGTTTTTGGGAATTCGGTACGTCTGGGACTTGGCGTATAATTAACGAAGAAGTTAATTCAGATTTCTTCCACTCAAGAAATCACATCACTTCTGTCGATCGGGTACTCGATAAAAATTATACGATCTAGAGTCTCCTTTGCCTTACCTACACAATTAAATAACTAATAGACCTCCATCATTACTAACGATATAGTCATGTCTAGACCTGTTATTTTTACGGTCATGAGCTCTTAAGGTGTTATAACGCTCAGCTTGTTACAAGGATGGTGAAAGCCTATAATTAAGTAAAATAATTTCAAAAAATAGTTTTTTATTTACAAAATAAGCCATAATCGGTCGAAGCAATAGGAAAGTAATTGTTAGGTTAGGTTGCAGTGACCAGTCCAAGTGGCCGATGCCTACTTGGAAAGTGGGAGGTTATGGGTTCGAATCCCAACATCGGCAGTTTGTCAATTATTAAAGAAAAAAGGGGACGGTTAATTGACTAAACTGTCGGCGTGTGGACAAGAACGAAGTAACCGGCTAAGCTTGAGAAGGTTTTCTGCAGTTTTCTTCACGAACTCCAGATGAATATCGGCATAGTTCCTATCATAGTCGGCTGCAGCCGCATATCCTACCAATTCCTAGTCTATATACAAAAATTCCTTCCTCTCCACTCACATCCTTAGGCATCACAATGGGCCTTATGGTCGAAGTGTAGCCCGTCCAGGGCAGCCTCTACAATCTATCTATCTAGGTTGCAGTGGCTATGGGACACACTTAGGCCATAAAGCCCATTGTTATACCTGGAAATGTGAACGTGTCATGGGCAGCTACTATTCCTTAAACCATTTGGAGCTATTCAAGAGAGATTTAACGTCGACCGAATTAATTTTTAGCAAAATGAAAATAATAAAGATCTGAATCAACGGGTTTTAACTAGTTATTGAATGAAATTATTTACTTATTTTTTATTTAATTACTTTAAATGAATGTTTTGTTTTCACTAAAGTAAAATAATAAGTTTAGTTCAAATTAACTACACGCAACGCAATTATCTATTATTATAAATATTTTAGGACAGTGAATTTACTCTTCCAGGAACATTTGATAATTCAGAAATTCAAATATTATCCTCAACAGTGACTGATTACTAATATAAAAAATGAAAATTTGAAAAAAAACTTTTTGATTTTGATAACTTTGTTGATGAGATTTAGGGACTATTGTGTATCTCATAAGACAGATTGCAACGCTGACATTAGAGTGAAGAAAACATAATAACGGGATAGTTACTTGACGTTGGCAGTTCTTATCGAGTATCTATATTTACATTTGCTCAATCAAATAAAATAAATAAAATTATATTTAACAATTAAAATAATTTTTACAGTAGTGGCGGCCAGTACTGGTGGCTAGAAATGGCCGGACAGTAGACTTACACACGAGGACATGGCTGGTACCCTTTAGTACACGTTCAATAATGTCTGCCACTATGTCACGTGACCCCGTTACTGACTCTCTGGCGTCCACTAAGCTCAAAAATGCTTGAGTTTGGTGGCCACCAGTAGCCAACTGAACGTTGAAGCAGTAGTACCCCTGCACACGCTGACACTAGTGGGATAATTACTAGCGGCCATACTGGCTAGTACAACTGTCCTAAACCAGACGACAAACTTTAGTCATGTCAAGTACACATGGCCACAAAAGTAGCGCTCATTTTTCAAAATTTTATAATTGATTTGTACCATATTAATTCTGTTTTCGAAAATGTTTCGGATTAAAATTGTTCATTATAACTATACAAACAACTTTTGTTTGAAATATTTTCCGAAAAAACCGACTGCGATAAGGAACAAATCCACAAACAAATTTTGGAAAATGACTGCTACACTTATAGCCCACAGTACCACAAATAGATCCAGCAATTATGCTAAGTACTGTCCCATTATAAAACTAAAACAAAAAAACATAATTTCCAATAAACCTAATTTATACTTACCGTTTTCGAAACAAAATTATAGATAGAACGAAGTAGGAAATTTTTGTAAACATATGGAGGTATAAAAATAAATTTTTTTCAATTTAGTGATAATATGTATTTTATTTGAAACTATATATAAAAACAAACAAAAATATTTTATTAACAAAAAATAGGGAATGAATTTTTTTTTAAGTATAAAAAATTAAACATATTTTAAATAAAATCATAAGCCTTTCTAACGAAATCGTTAAAATTATTCTATATTCGAGATAAACTGCTTAAAAATTACAAAAAAAAAAATTTATTTAAGTACCAAAAATAAACAAAAAATTGAAACTAAAATGTATTTAATTGTATATGCGCACGTACTATTATTTAAATTTCATAATAATAATATGGCAGCTGGAATATTGAGACCAAATTATTGAAATTATGTTTTAGTAAATTAATCTTCTGTTGAAAAACCGGAATCTTACCGACAATTTTTACCTCTAGAAGTGCCACATGTGATAAGATATAAATAAGGCATGGTAGTTAAGGTTATTCGCGCATGTTCGAGAAAGATAGATCGAAAGGTAAAAGGAATACAAAGATAGCTATCTATTCCATACAAGAGATTGATCGAGTTAGACAGACATTTTTCATTGTTTATATCCAAATATTCTCAAAACTACATGTCATAAGACTTTGTTTATATTTTTAACATAATCTACGATAATACATAAGTAATACATAAACTACTTAATTTAAAATTTTTTAAATTCTTGTCTTTAGCAGTTATAGTTCAATTTCATGATAATTGTGCGATTAAAGACCTATCTACTACGTGTTAAATTCCAATTTTTGAAAACTAATTCCTAAGAAACTGGACGTCAGACCTCTTTCATAATATTAATTTATGTGTAACTAACTATTGATTAATACCATATTAAAAGTTCAGCTTGTTATCTTTACTCTGCTTTAATGCGATAAAATCAGAAACGTTTACATAATATACTTATTAGATATGCCCAGGTAGCCATCTTAGATGCTGGCAAAATAAAATATTTATGTGTTTGTAAGATATTTAGCCCAAATTAAGCAAAATGATGGTCGCGATTATCGATATTTATCTAACACTACAATTTTATATAGCGAGTTTATATAGTACGCTGTTTAATGTGTAGAATTAAATCACAGCTCGTTTTATTTGCCTCATATTAGGGTGGCATCATCTGAGATTATCTTTGCATAAGATTCCCTATTGGATACATACACATTTAGATTTTAATTCATTCTAAACACGGTCTTACGCCATAAAGAGGATGTCTGTAACGGATTTGATTTGCCATTATTCATTATCCAACAGACATCGTATTAACTGATAAATATTCGTCATCATTCTTTTTCTAATGAAGAAAGACAAAGAAAAGAATATATACAGTATGTATTCGATTCGATAAATGTTGATTAAACAAACGCAATTACATTCAAGTTCCAGTGTGAGATAACGATAAACCGATCTCTAGTAAGATGGTAAGTTGAAATTTATCGACTCTTGTAGTGTATATTCGAAATGTGATCGGAAATTTTTCATTGCATAAATTTTAATCATTAACTACTAGTCAGTTAATGAGCCAACATTTAAGTTTTTATCAGAAAAAATTTACCAGTAAATTTCTTTAACGCGTGTACTCAATTCTTCGTTTTCGCTTCAATTTACTACGTAAAGATTTTAAAATGTGTATCATTATGTGGACGAATTTCAATTAATAAATTATGTAAATAAATTTTTCTACTTTTTTTTATCAGTCTTATTTTTTAAATATTTAGGGGTGAAATTCGATAAAATGAATAACTCAAATCGAAAATTGAATCTATGAACGCACTTCTAATGATGAATATTTTAACTTTTCGATACAGAATTCAAAATATTCTATCGCACTGGAATATTTATCGAAATCATTCGTTTTCAACCCCTCTAACTAATTAATTGAAATATTGTATTTCCTAAATAAAATAAATCTATTTTGTCTTTTAGTTGTATCAAATATTAAAAATTATCACATAACTAATAAATTACGGGGGGAAAAAATCAGAAAAAAGGGGATTACGTAAACTTCTAAATTCTTAATCTAAAGACCTGTTGCTCTATTGAAACAGATTATTTTTATTACTGTTTTATAATTCTCTATATCCAATTCGTTTAAATAATGAGCATAAACGCACACGTTTGACGGATATTTTGTTTGTTTATTTTTTTCGGGAAGTGAAATTCAATTATTTTTCCGACTAACGCATGACGATTAGGCTACAAGACACGAATAATCAGAGTATAAATATTCATTTTCGATATAGTTTTAAACTTAATATTTCTCGATCGTTATGTCTCACAATATTAATGTAAGTAAAATGCCGCCTAAATTTAAAATGTCATTAATTTACCAACTTTTAAACGCAATTTTCTTCGATTGTAATGTTTAAATTTTTTCATAAATGTTTTTGTCGTACCATCTGTAATGTTTTCTTTATTGTTAAAGAAATCATCAGTGGTGTTATTCTCAATGCCCATTGATGATACAAAACCACTCTCTTGTCGTGATAAACTTGGTATCATTTCAAACCATCGTTGTACCTTTGCATGTGACGAAAGCTGAAAAACAAATTATATAGACATTAAAATTGAGAAACAGACGCAAGATTGTTGGGTATAGTAAATTATTTATTGCTAGATTTTCATCAATACTAAGATTCGATTGCTTTACGGTATTATCGCTTTGAAACCAGATCAAAAATACGCCTCTGTGGTAATCAATTTATGTAACGAACACAAATTAAACCATATTTGTTCGTTATAAGTGAAAATAACAACTGAGTAAATTGCTTAAATACCCGGTTTATACAGAGTTTATGAAAAAAAATTTCGAATAAAATTGTATATTTTTAAAAAAGGAACATTTTTTGTTTTATAATTTTTTTTCGATCTCATTCAAAGATGGGTATTTTCGCCCCTGACGAGGGGAAACACTGCCTGATTTTACCCATTCACGAATTTGATCCTACTTTTTAGCTTAAGAACACACACACGAAATTTCAACTCGTTATGTCGTTTTGTTTTTGAGTTATCGTGTCTACAGGCGGGCAGACAGATGATCTATCCGGATAGAGTCGCATTCTTTGATAATTCTCGATTTTCCTTAAACCATTCTATTAAAGCATTTCAAAATATTGATCCATAGTAAACTCAAGTTTCACGATCCATCGACAATAACAAATACATTCACTGAACACGTGAACATATGTCAAAACAGACCGGCTTCTTTTTATCGTTTTTTATTCATATTATTGTGTCATAAATATGAATATAACGAATGGACACAATAAAAATAATAACAAGAACAAATATAACAATAAAAACTAAAAATAAATATTTAAAAAAATCAAACATCAATCGAAATGATGGATCACAAAAATGATAGCAGTAAACGAATGAACTGAGACTTGTATTAATTCAGATTTAATGGTCCAACTTATCAAACGAATCAATCATATTGTACCTGTGCTATGATCACACCTTTCGTCGTTTATATGGATGAATTTTCTAGTTTAGTTTAAGGTTACTATAGGATTTGTTAAAATCTAGCAATAAAATAAATAATCCAAGATTAAATATTTAAGAAAATATGAAAATATCTGTTGTTTTTATTAACAAAAATAATTCTTACTTTATTTATTTATAATAATTTACAAGATATAGATTTATTTCACATTTATTTGAAAAATAATTAATAATAATAATTAACAAGACTTTTTCCTTTTAATGTGTTATTTTTAATTGTTAAAAATTTGTTGGTCTTTTAATATGTTTTTATTTTTCTGTTGCTATAATTTTAATTTAAAAAAAAATGTGCCCGATATTATTTCTTTAAAAATGAATGTCTAGCAATTGATTGACGTGTTCTAAAATGATTTTTCTTCCTAAATTTGGCACTATAAATTTCGGTTGTATGTACAAAACTTGAACAACTATTTAAATGTAAATTTAATTTGTTTTTCTACAATATTTTATATACAAACTTTAAAATATTAATTGAAGAGAAATTTTTTCATACAAAAAATTGAAATAGTTCTGCTACGAACAAGATATGTTAAGTCACGTTTCAGTTTGATAGTAATTAACAATTTTTCAGAAAGTTTATTGCTGTTTAGATTTTTCAATCAAATCATCATCAACCAAAAGGCAAAGCAAAGTAAAAGAAACCTTTTTCGTCCTTTTTAACGTTTCATTACGCTTGAAAGGAAGCCAATTTAGTTAGTTCTTAGCTCTTAGTGTATGTAAATTTCCTCAAGGATCACTGTAAATTCAATTTCAAAAAGCTAGAATTGAGACCCGACAAAGCTGAAGGTTTCATAAGAAAGATTCCCTTCGGAACACTCTCTAGAGTTTTGTGACAGTTGTTTTGAAATGATCATACAATAGACTGAAACATATGTCATCAATAATAAATAGTGATGAAATTTACGCAAAGAGTTTTTGTTTTTTTTTATTTACTCTCCAGCGGGTTGCAATACTCGATACATAATACCTACTGTAATCAAAAAAGCAGATACCTCAGCGCAGAAGGTAATCGGATTATCTTTCATAGGCCCAGAACCTATTTTAAAAATTTCAAAAAATCACTGGGAAAATATACCGCAACTAAATCTCGGGAAAATACTGTTTCGGAATGCATCCAAGAGGCTGTCCCTCGATGCACTCAACCTGAACAAGATACAACTTCGAAACGTTACCGGATTCATCACCGAACATTTCACCTACGAAAGCACCTACACACTATAGGACTCCACAATGGATCCATTAAGTGCAGACTGTGTGACTGAGGAGGAAGATACACCCATCTACATCATCTTTAACTGCGACCCCAAATATACGAACCTTCAAAAAAACCTGTTTCCGGCTATTGCCAAGATATGGGAAAGCGAACCTCGTCAGACTGAACTAGGAGGGGGAGCTTAATAGGCCATAAGGTCGAAGTGCAATACTTTGCATACCCCAAGATTTATTTATCTAATATCTACTGTACAAACTTTCCATGTACACTCGTAGTAGATTTTGTCATAACACTAATGGTGCATGTGCATTCGAATACAAAGAGCATTAATTACTATAAATGGTACTACTTAAATTGTGTTCAACTGGTTCAACACTATTGCTTTAAGCTGCGCGGTCTCTCAAGCCGTCTCGCCTTGAATTTATTTATTAAATCCACAATATAAAAATAAATTTTCAATTAAAAAAGTCAAGTGTATACTAAAAGCTTGTTTTGACTAGTGGTTGAAAAATCAACTTTAGATGGAGCAATCACGAGACGAGTTGAGTGGACAAAAGATCAATTTTCTTGACGTTCGCCGTATTAGGGTGCGGTAGAAAACTTATAACACTTAGAACAACTCTAAATTTTATACTTTTTAAAATAAACTGGTATGAGACCGTTTTAGTCAAGTCAATTCTCTCGACTTCCGTTAACAGACATTTCTGTAGATGTTAATTTTGATTTTTGAGGTTATTAATAATTTAACGAACCGAGAAGTTATATCAACTTCACATTATATCGCTTAACGGTTTCACTTCACTTTGCCTTTATAACAAACTTCTTGCTATGATTAACAAATTTTTTCTCTCAGAAATTACCCCAAATTTTCATAAAAAGTCATATTTTATTATTTAGGTCGAATAAAGTTTTTCTGTACACAGAAAATATTAACTTTGGGGTTTAAAAACTTCTATAAACCATACTCGAATCCCATTTTTTTATACGAATCGCTTGCCTCACATTATATATTACTGAATTTGTTTGAATGATATACACTTTAAAAATTTAATAATTGTCATACGACAATTAACGTATAATCATTTAGTTGTGTGCCTTGCCCACATTGTCCGTTGTACTTGTGTCATTAAATCACTACGATTTGGTAATTTTTCGCTAGTTGATCGTGTTATACATGGAGGACCATTTACAAATCGTCGGACACCATCTTCGTCGGTGATTTTCAACGTAACTAGAGACTCTTCAACTTTATCATCTTCTTCATTGGCTACCGGTACAATTACACGTATTCGGCCGTCTTCGTCCGTTGTTGTGAGTGTACTGACTTGTGATAACGGTCGTATAATTTTTTTGTTTACGTCATCTGTTGATGTATTCATTGATTGAGGTTGTGGTGTAAAGTATGAGGAATAATCAGCGTTACTAGTCGACGATGCCTCCGAATAATCATTTACGTAAGGATTTCGTAATTGTTGTGAAGTAGACGCGTAATTTTTCTTCCCGGCTGGTGGTGTTTGTAAAATGTTTGTATTATCAAGCTGTTTATTTTGATACATATAACCAGGAAATGGTGGTGGGGGTATTGGTGCTGGATAATTGTACATATTCGATGAATTATTATATACATCCATATACTGTTTCATATAATGGGTAGATGATGGTGGCACCACATCTTGAGGTTGATATGAATTAAAGTTAAAATAATTTCTAGTTTTTCGAATCGGTGAATCTGGTTGTGGTCCGGGTGGTAAATATGGTGATTGTGGATCACATCTTTGCTGTATGAGCAAAAATTTGAGTGTGTAAATATTTTTTTCTTTTGTAAAATACAAAAAATTAGCCTCATCATATTCTCAGTTAAGGATAGGATTTGCGATATATAGCATTATTTATGCCGAATCAATTCGGTTTTCGATAGGGCTAAAAATCAATTATAATGCGACACCATCCTGATTTTAAAGTTAACCAAGAATGTGAAAGAGACTAATTTATTCAAAAAATGCTCGAGAGAACTGCTCTAAAAAAAAATCTACATGCATTTTTAATAAGTAAAAAAATTTCACATTCAAAAAACTAAGGTTAGATTTAAGCAGTGTAGAGAGAATGTTTCGAATGAAATCGTTTTTTGAAATTCGAATCAAGAATCGCTTCTCGAATCTTTCTTTGAATCCTTTCTTTTTTTTCGGGGTTGTATAAATATGAATTGAGATATTACCTAGCGTTTGATTTGTGTGATAATATCCACAATTGAGTAATTATCGCCAATAGTTTTGGAACAGACCTATATAATAATTTTTTATATAAAAATTTATAACATAAACAGTTTCATATCGATGAACAAATTTTGACGTGTATTACACATATAAAGCTTTCTTTTCCAATGTTTTTGCTGGATTCTGGCTTGGTTGTTTTCTATGTTTTAAAGGTTAACACATACAACAGTTCTTTGACAATTAAATTTAAAGTTTCTGTTATTCATCTGGTGTTGAAACTTAATTTTATATCGAACCTTTATAAATTCAGAACAAAGCTTTCTTCTATACAATTCATGTCATCTCATTTTCATTTAAATTAAGTCAGTCTGTCAGTCTAAAAAAATTTACTTCTGAGCATCGCTGACTCTCTCAGGACACACTTACTAACTCGTCAGCAGTGTTGCCAAGTTGGAGGATTTTTCCCTAATTTAGTGTGTTTATATGAAATAATTCAGCGAACATCATGTATCGAGTATAAATAAACATTTTATATTCTGATTCGTTATATTCAACTTGAATACAAAACTTTTAAAATACGACAATCCCAAGAATAAATCTCCTAGATTTTGTAGTAGACTTTATTAAATCCACTAAATTTCGGAGAAAATCCCCCAATCTGAGAGCAGTTACTAAACAAAATGGCGTCGATCAAAATTTCTTAGTATCTGTCAAGTGTCCTGGCAAAAAACTAAGTTAGATAGTAAGTAACTCACTTAGTTTAGAAGACATAGCTGTTTTGCACACGACATTTTTCATAGTTTTGTTTAATTGTCAATACTTGTTGTTTGTGGTAGCATTCTTTTCTTCTTCGTGCATACATCAAACTATTTGAGGTCTTAAATCAACAGTTGCTTAAGGAATTTTCCATGCATTGGATACTCATCGAAAAATTGATGCACTAGGAAGGAAGCAACAGCGTCCTATTTGAGAATACGTCAGGTCTTTTTCTGTCATTGGACGAACATCTCAAAAATTTACATGATAAACACTAATATCAGCCAAATTATTAATAAAGCTTATAAAAAAAAATTGATTTTGCTCTAAAACTAAGCTTGTGAAAAAAAAAACTTTTGAAAGTAATTATCGGAAATATACACTTGCAAGATCCAATAACTACTTTAATTGAATTTAGCAGAAATACAAGTTTCAATACAATTCTTTTAAATAAAGCTTTTAAAAACTTGTGTACAATTGGGTACAAAATGGTTCGTACGCCGCTGATGATAAATATTTGAACTAAATATTGTAGATAAATATATTATCTCTAAACATTACAGTATGGGCCGTATAAGAAACGAACAAAAGAATAACGTTGGAGATGGAATCGTTGCAAAATCGAAAACTTACATATGCGTAAAAAATTTTTCCTACAATAATTTAGTTCATATATTTATCATTTTAGCGCCACAATCGAATACATAAGAGCCAGTATATATAGCCAGCACAGAGTAAGTAGTGCGCAATCTCATAGTCATTTTCATGAAATGAAAATTAAGAAATGATCTTTTTTCATGGTTCAACTATTCGAATCGGGTCCGGTCCCAATTAATTCGGATCATTCGAGATTTATTGTAGGTATAAATGATGGTAGGTATAAAATTTATAAATTAACCTTATCGTAATTATTATCTGAAAAGATGTGTGACTCGTCGCTATTTTGCTAATTTGGAGACATCTGATCACTGTTTGAAAAAGATTAGTGACGAATAAAAAATTAATTACGATAAGCTAATTCATAGTACTTTGTAGTCAAAAAACGTATTTATATAATAAAAATAATTGATTTAATAATTGTGATAAATTTAGAAATTTTATAAATACGACCATCAATTTTGTTGACAGTCTCTAAAAGTTTTATTCATATTAATTTGGCTTCGGTGATGATTAGATCAAAGGAGCTACTCTGGTCCGGTATATTCACTAGCTCTAATATTCATGAGACCTGAACTGAAAACATTATCAATCAAAAGCCATTAATTTTTCTTATTTATAATTCATTAGTCAGTTCAAATCCCACAAAATTTGTTTCTAATTTAAAATAAATATCAAACTATTTTAAATCATGACAGATAAACAAAACAAAAAAGCGCCAATCATTATTTTAAAAATAAATACAAAAAAGAATCACAAATCATTACATGCACAAAAATATTAAATCAATCACATAGATCATTGATCTTAATTAAAGACATTTAAATTATATTTGGCAAAGTTTAGATAATTCATGGTTGGGTAAGCTAATTACACGAATTATTTTAAATACATTAATTACAGTACAATTAATATTATTGTCCAACCCTTAATATATCTTTATTTTGGCTAGCATAGAAAATTATTACAGCAATTAATCTTAATGTTTAATATCGATTTATTAATTTCATTTATAAATTTCACCATGTGAAAAATGTCCAAAATTAAAATAAATGTGAAAATGGTTTTTTTTTTATAAAAACAACATTCAATGAAAAAAAATTGTATTGGAATTTACCTGTGACACACACATTAAGTGAGATGCTGCCGTGTGTGATGGTGGCAAATCTTGGGGTAGTTGTCCAGACGTTCGTTCTGTATCTTGTAGGTGTGCAACCAATGTTGTGATATGATCCAATAATTCACGATTGTGTACTAGTAATTGATGTGTTCTGGCTTGTGATTCTAAACGGGCCGCTCGTTCAGCTGACAATTGATCTTGGAGTAATTGTAACTGAGCTACAGCTGCCTGTAATTCGATAATTTAAATGTTTTTAAATAATCGAAGACTTTTAGAAACTTTATAAAGGCGGACAAAAGGGTTCGGAAACTAGAAAAATAATTTTTATCGTATATTGTTTGCGTATATAATTGGTCAGGATATCATTTACCACCCAATATGGTTTTTTGAGTTTAAGTTTTTTGAAATATCAATTTTGAATTGGATTTTGGGGAAGATAGGTAAAACCGTTTTAGATGCGTTATATATTAAGATTTCCATTGAAAAAATGATCATAGTTTAATAAAAAAAACTTTCAAGAAGTTTCATTAGCCATGTTTTAAGAATCAAAAAAATTCACCCTATAGTCCTATAGTTTTCAAGTTGTACAAGTTAGAATTAAAATGCTGTATATAAAGTTAGAACTAAATAATTCATGAGCTTTTAACGAATGTTTAATAATTACGTTTTATTATTACATAAACAATTTATTTAAAAAAAAAAAACATTATTATAATAAATAATAGTAAATACTAATCAAATATGGTAGGTTATAACCTAAAAAAATATTGTTAGTTTTCAAATACGAGAGTTGTAAATATGCAGCTTTCGAAGCCCGCAAATTTTAGGTAGGTAACGTCCTTAATGATATGCACAAACAAAATAAAGTTTATACTTCTTAAATGGAACAATCAATGTCGTTGCTGCGAGTGATTTCCCGACACTCATCAGTTCGGTTATGCAATTTACTACGTACTTTGGCTACTTAAAAAAGGCCATAGTCGTCAATGGGTACACAAAACTTGGAATTCCTCTTTTAATATTATGAAAAACGGAATAATTTTATCAACAGTAAATTTTAGTAAAATTCTAATAAATACCGATAATAGTATTACAACTATCGTTATGGCAACAGGATTTCATTTTTAGCATCCTATCTGTTTCTTCCAAGAAAATTCATTTATTTTTGTTCAATCCTACGTGTTTTATTTCGCAGAATTATATATTTTATAGAACTTAGGCATAATTTATACTAGAATGTAAAACAAGTAGTCTAACAATAAAAGTTTAATCCTATTAAAATTACTTTTTAAATAAAAAAAAACGTAAATTAAAAAAAAAAACTGTTCACATACTTGTGTTTGTCTGGTCTGTTGATCCAATTGTTCACGTAACAATTGTATTTCATGATGTGTTGATAACGGTGAACCAGCTTGTGGTAATGTCGATTGAGTTGTTGATGTAATTAATGGTTCAATTAATGGTGATGCATACATTTCAGATGTTGTACTCTGAAATTAAAGAAAAAAAAAACTTTATTATTTATCAATTAAAATGTTAACACAGATTATATTACACAAATATTGGATAATATCCAAAATGTATACATTCAAACCAAAAAGAAAACACCTAATAAAATATTCACTTTCTCAATATTACAGTACACAGTACTATTGCACTCAAAAGTGGTATTCATTGTTCAAATTTTCACAGTCGATTTGTGCCGAATTCATTTGGTATTCGAAAAAAATGTTTCAATCAAAAGTTGTTCCTTATAAAAATACTACTAACTTTTGTTTTTGACGTTTTTTTCGAAAATAGAATGCATTTGTTTGACTGTAAAAGTTATAAACATGTACCATCGACTCCAACTTAATGTTCTTTTTTCAAAATTTTACAGTTCTTTTGTGTTGAATTCATTTGATTTTGGAAAACAAAATTATTAGTATATATTTAACTGTTTTTGTAAACTTTTTATGTTTATCTATGCATTGTTAGAATGGTTACCATTTGGTTATGTTATACTAACGGAGGTGACAAGCGTTTACTTAATTTGACATTTAAGGACGTTCAAGCGCTACGCTAGAGTCAAATGAGTACTATCTTTAATAAAATTTATTTAGGATTTAAAAAAAGTTGTAAAGTATATCAATAATCTTACAACGTTTTATAACCTTTTTTTATTTTTCCTAAATATTTTAAAAGTATTTATTGTAAAATGTCAGTAAATGTAAATTAGAAATTGGACTTGATTTGACAGATCTGACAATAAACTATGTTTTGTTATGACGTTCACAGTGTATATGTGTATATTTTTTTACTTTGCGCTGTCGTCAGTTTTGAAAATATGGTGGCAAAAACAAGCCTAACAAAACAGTTTTAATTTTATTAAATAATTAATTCAAACTACTGTCTACTTTGTAATATAGTTATTATAATTTTAAGTACACAAAAATTATGTTCTCCATAAGACGCTGTGTTAAAAGATTGATTTTTTATCGATAATTACTCTTTGAAATGATTGACGACAGGTTTTAAACTTTTGTGGGAGGATAACGACATAATTGAGCTATTCAATTCACTTAACAAAATTTTTTTATCTACTACCAAGCCTCATACATGAACGTCCTTAAGTAATATGTCTGAACATATGTAACATTATTTTGTCATCAATGTTTTGATAAGAAAAATCTCATTCATTAGTATTTTTATAATGAATAGTTTTTATTCAAAACCAAGTAAATTCGGCAGAAATAGATTCTAGAATTTTGACATAGGGGCGCTACTTTAGGAGTCGATAGTCAATATAACAAACACTATATGTGTTATTATGTATTAAATAAAATGAATCATAAATTTTAGTATTGAATATTTATTATCGTAAGCAATAATTTTACGAGCTGTATTATCAACAAACATATTTCATATTATTTTCATCAATCATTTTCATTTCAATATCAATATAATTTTAAATTTATTAGAAAAGTACTTAATCAAAATTTCTACCTTGCGTATATTCTTATAAGTCATAATGTGAGGAAAAATTGAACTCTTCCTGGAGACGCAAATGTTATACAGGGATATACAAAATTTGACGTTTTGTTTTTGTAAAATGTGTCTCAAAATAAGGCGACATTTTAATATAAATTTTTTATTTGATAATTGATAATGAGTTTGCATGCACGTTTTGGATACAAATGATCGCCGCTGTTTTGGTTCTACATGTTCTTTCTTTGACATAATTTCCTCAACATAATTGCAGAGAAATGCCGACAAAGTTGAGCCTAATTTCTTCTCTAAGGTCCTCAATTGTTTCTGGTTTATTAATATACTTCTTTCTTTGGAACTATCACCGGCCAAGTAGCCGCGCTTGTTAAGGCGCTCTACTTGGGACTGGGAGGTTATGGGTTCGAATCTCGACATCGGCAGTTTGTCAATTTAAAAAAAAATTAATGGGCGGTTGATTGACTAAACTGTCAGCGTATGAACAAGAACGAAGTAACCGGCTATGCTTGTGAAGGTTTTCTACAGTTTTCCATTCACGAACTCCAGATGAATATCATCATAGTTCCTATCAAAGTCGGCTGCAGCCGCACAACTTACCAATTCCTAGTTTACACACAAATTCCTTGTCCTCCACTCACACCCTTAGGTATCATAATGGACCTTATGGTCTAAGTATGCCCCCTTCAGGACAGCCGCTACAACCTAACCTAACCATGGGACTATCTTAAGGATCAAGTGTAATCAATCACAAAAAATTTGAAGACCTCAAAGATATATGGATGTATAGATGTATAAATAAAAGACTCATCAATGTATAAACCAAATCTTTAGCAATAAAAACTGATTAATAAGTTGTAAAAAAGTCAGATCTTCGTAACTATGGCCTTAATACTGATGAGCTCGGAATCTTGAATTAGTATATTGGTTACTTCATTTAGGAGGAAGATGATTAGACATCATTTATAACCCATTGTGCTTTACCTTCTACTTCAGTCTGACGAGGTTCGCTTCTCTGTATATTGGCTGAGCTAGGAGCTTGCATAACAAGTTTTTCTGAAGGTAATATTCGATGTACCGAAAATTCTGTTTCTGCTGTAATCGAGAGAATCACAGTTAAAGATGATGTGGCTGGATGTTGTGGATTTCTAGTGTGTGTCGTTGCTTTCGTAGGTAATAATGAGATGATTCCGGTAACCTTTCGAAGTTTTATCCTGTTCAGGTTGGGTGCATCGAGGGTCAGCCTCTTGGATGCATTCCGAAATAGTATTTTAGAGTTTGTTGCGGTATATTTTTCCAGTGTTCACGATGTTTAAAGTCTTTCCACTCGTTCATCACTTGCTTGCATGCTGTTTTTGGAATTCCTAAAATAAGTTCTGGGCCTATGAAAGGTATTCCGACTCCCTTCTTTGCTAAGGTACCTGCTTTTTCGTTTTCTTCGAAACAACATTAACCAGATGGTAACCAGATTAATTCCAGGAAGTGAGATTCAATAAAAGAAGATTGGACGGTTACTTTCAGTTAGTCCCTTAACTCCTTCTTTTCTCATCATTTGTCTCTATTGGATATCTACCCAAAGAATAACTAGCTGATGAAAAGAGAAGTTTATAACTATTCAAAGTTTTTAAGAGAAATTTTAAATGACAATCTGTTTACGGAAAAAAATAATAATAAACAGTCAATAATAACTTTTTTTCTTAAAATTGCCAATTTATCGATGTTTCCCAATGGTACAAAAACGAAAAACATAAACTAATTGAAAATATATTTTGAAGCGATACGTCCGTCAGCTTACAGACAGACAGACATACATCATACTATTTTAAAACTAATACGTATGAAATATATGTACACAAGATATTTATAAATTGGCGCTTAAATATCATTATATTAGTGTCAAAATATTTATTCATTTCCTATTCACGTATAAAATTATAATAAATTATATTTATTTAAAAAAATCGAAGGTTTTATTCATGGAATGTGTCAACAACCTTCTATTATTAATCAAAATTGCTCACATCTAAGTTTCTATGTTTGATTCTATTTACCGACACTTCCTCTAGGAAGTAATATTATCTAATTGACGAATCTTCACTCTAGACAAATCATAAAAATTGAACGGAAGAGACATACATCAAGACGCAATAATTTTAATGTAATCAGACTTTTTAGATTTGCCTATACAACTCTAATTATGAACTATCTAACCCTCAAACTGTTTCTAAGCTATTAATTGTACAAAAAATGTCCTTACAAAAGTTGTTTGTTTTTTATGAGATTTACAATTTTTGCATTCAAAGATTTTCTCTATCTCGCACCATTTAAAAGGCAGATTGCAAGTAAGATTCTGTACCATCCTATGAAAACCGCCGCATCAAAATCAGTTCAGCCGTTCTAACGTGAAGCAGGAACTGTTTTTTTGGTGGGAAACCGCACCAAATTTAGTAGTATTGTTAAAATATTGTACAGAATTTACCCCTCCCCTCTGTCTACAATTTTACTAGAAATATTGGAATCTCTGGTAGGTGCGGAGTTTAATATTTCAATCTACTTACAGTAGTTTCTAAGTTGTTCAACAGAGTGTAAACACGAAATTTGTACGACGAAGGGTATGCCACGGGTGTTGGGACTGGAAACATAGATCTGCTAAGCTCTAGTTTTTAATTTATGCGCCACGGGCATATCCAAGTGCTACAGTCCCCAATAGATCTGAACAAAATTTCCAAACTTTGATCACTTTTTCTCAAACGAATAAATATAAAATAAATCGAATTCTCACGATGTCATGTAGGAAACTTTCCGATAACACGAATAGTATAAAATAAATATTATATTCGTTTTTCAACAGAAATTAATCGATTAATACGAGAACAATAGTTTTTCTTGGCATAAAATTATCATCTAAAATACAAAAATAGTATAAAAAACGATGACGTTTCGTGGCGTGGCGCGATATTCTTTTTCTTTGTGCTTGTTTTAAAATTAGCAAACTACCACCTCTAAGTTGAACGCGATGTCTCCGTTATATCATGTCAAGTGTGTAAAACACATTTTTTTCATACTAAAAACAAAAATTTATTATTTTTGTTAACACGGAAATATTTTTCTATTCGGAAAAATACATAGAAAATATTATTTGAAAAATTGGAATGTAAGAAAAAAAAAATTATAAAATATTTTATTACCCTGTTTTTATTAATATTACATATTTTATTAATTATTAAAACAAAATTTATTTAGGATTCAGTAAAATTTGTTGCAAAAACGTTGAGTAAGATTCATATTTTAAATTACATTATGATGAAACGTAGTTTTTCTAATACAGGCGAGTCTTTTATTCATCAACATGTACGGGGATTTGAGTTATCCATCAGAGTTTGTTTCGTTATTGCTAAAAACTAACGCGTTATCGTTACTTGTTTTATATTATACGCGTTACCGTCACTTAAAATGAGTAACAGTAACGGTACGTCGTTAAACCTAACGCGTTACTCTCGACCACATGTTTCCGTTAATGATTTATTAACAATGATAAATCGCGAAAGCGATCGCGCAATTATTTGTTTGGACATATGGATGAAGGTTTTAATAAAATGGGGCAACTTATGAAGTTGCGGAATAAGATTATTTATCGTTAAATTGAAGTAACAATAAAAAAAACTATCTTTCATTACAAATTATCAGAAAAAGCTAACTAGTTACCGTTCGATTAGGTTAGGTTGTAGGATGGTACACACTTAGACTGTGAGATTCATTGTTATGCCGAAATGGGGTTGACCCATTCTTGCTATTACTCCTTAAACAATTTGGAGCTTTACAGTTACAGGCTTTGACACAGGTCGTCAAAGAATGGTGAGTCTCTTCATAAGAGTTGGAAAGTGACAGAGAAGGTAAGTTATCGGCTCTTCCTCCTACTCACATTGGCAGCTCCTGCAATAGTGACACACTAGCAATCCTAGACGTTCTGCATGTCTGCCAACCAACCAGTGTCCTGTGATGGCTGCTATAACGTTGCCTATAGACGGTCTCGGTAGAGAGAAAATATCTTCGGAACGCCTTGAGTTGTACTCTGGCCAGATCTACTCTGCCAGTACCGCTAATACGTTCCTCTCGCCGCTTTATATTGGCTTTGTATATGGTTTCTTTCAGGAGTAACTTACAGTTCGCAAAAGGTACACCTAAATTTTTTTTGATGCTTGTGTCTGGTAACTGATCCGCAAGTTTATCTTCAAATAACCTTGAAATCAATGGCCAGGGTGAAAATCAAGGTCAAAAGTTGTTAGTATTTTTAAAATGAACAACTTTTATTAGAAACAACATTTGAAAAAGGATCCTCTTATGGAATTAATAGTTCGTACCTTGTGGTAGTTGGTATTTTGATACAAATTTACTTTGAAAATTTTTCATACAGAACCCTTTCAGTGCAATAAACTCATGCTCTATTAATAAAACCATATATTTATCGTACAAATTTTATTATCTTATTTATGTTTCAAGTTGAAAACATATTCGGAAATGTCGTCTAATAATTTATATTAAAAAGAAAAAAAAATTTTTTTTGGTGTCTCTCTGAATGACCTATTTCATAAACATATTTTATTTAAAATCATCAATTTTCATTTATTACATTTTCTAGCGGCAAAAATTTTGGCACAAACAGAAATAAACACATGTACTTTAATCTAACAGCCATAAAATTTATGAAAAACTTACCGTTGGAGATTTTTTCGCGGCATTTGTAGATGGTGGTGGTGGAAGTCTTTCAAGTCTTGGAGATCTTTGTGGTGTTGTCTTTTCCCCTGATAATGTATCAACTAATAAAGTATCATTACTTAACGGTTCCGCAAGTAAATCTGTAAAACAAAAACAAAAATTCATGACAAGGAGAGAATATACAATCATGTTTATTAATAAGTATTAAACTAAATTAAAAGCTTTATAGTCAGCGAAATATAGGTTTTAGAAAGAAAATTGTAAGGGTTAAATTGTAGAATATGTTGTTGAGATTAGTTTAATAACTTGAATTTTCGTTTATCTCTCACTGTTAACGCGTTAATACCGGGAAATTTCCAGTTTTCAGATTTTTCTGAGTGGTTTCAGCTAAGACCTTACTTTCTACCAAAAATCAACTTTCTAGTACAACTAGAATTATCCTAGAGTATTGATGTGAGTCAATCCCCAAAATATCGATTTTTTAGGGTTGAATATCATGGAAACTATTAAATTTGAGCTTTTTTGGTTCCTGAAATTTAGAGACCAAAAAACCGTCTCTAATCCTTCCTGTAAAACATACAGTATTATGTTTTCTAATCCTTTCTGTAAAATATAATACTGTAGGTAAGATAAAAGTGGAAGTTTAATACATATGATTCGATAGACAGATAGAGATAGATTTTAGAGGCTGCCCTGGACGGGCTACACTTCGACCATAAGGTCCATTGTGATGCCTAAGGATGTGAGTGGAGATTTTTGTGTATAGACTAGGAATTGGTAGGATATGCGATATTCATCTGGAGTTCGTGAAGGAAACTGCAGAAAACCGTCTCAAACATAGCCGGTTATTTCGTTCTTGTCCATACGTCGACAGTTTAGTCAAGTAACCGCCCCTTGTTTTTTTTCTTAATAATTGACAAACTGCCGATGTCGAGATTCGAACCCATAACCTCCCAGTTTCCAAGTAGGCCTACTGCGCAGACATAACGCTTTAGACTTCAGCCACTTGGGCTGGTAATGATGATTCGATACCTGGTGGATGAGTTTTTTCATATAAGTATTTAATATCTATATCAAGCTTTTTCAGTTTCATTTTTTACATAATTATTACTTTTTGTAAAAGATGGTTTCTTTTTTTTGCATAGACAATTTAAAATTTGATTCTTTTCCCAACGAAAGTTTGAGTCGTGAAATTATATTTAACAAGACATGTGACTTGGAACCTGTAAATTGAGTTATACTATTTACCCTTCATTGAGGGCAACACTTTATCTTTGCAAGCGTTTTATATCTCAAAGAAGATTGAAAAGTATGATAATATATATTAGTTTTCCCAAAATGAGTACCTCTAGTTCTTAACGTCAATCATCTGCTGACTATTAAATAAAAGTTTTCAACTCAAATAAATTCAAATAAAATATATAATATTTATTGGAAAAATTAATTATTATTTTTGTATAAAAAATAAATAATATAAATTGATGCCAAAATTATTTTAAATGTTCAAAAAAAAAAAAATGTAAACAAATCTTTTTAATATGGACTGTCGTCTGTCTCTCTTAATTCTTGATTTGTGGTTATTGATTGTTTATTTAAAAATTTTTATTTGAAATTTTAATCGATAATTATTTTTTGAACTATACAGGGTAAATCATTTCATTTTATTGGCAACTCTAGTGCTTGGATATGCTCTCTGACGGGTAAATTATAAACTAGAGTTAATAGGTTGATGTTTCCGGTTCCAACCCTGTTGATATACCCTTCCGCCAACAAGTTTCGTGGTCGCACGCTGGTGAACAAATTAGTAACTACTGTTAGTAGGTTGAAATGCAAAGGTGGTATGAGAGATATAGATGGAACTACAGTCGAATAAACGATAAGTTTTGTTCTTTTAACGGACACCTCTATTTTTATATCCGGTATATGTCAATATACAAGGGTATAATAAGTTTAGTCCAGACTTTGTAACGCTTGAAAATATTGATCGCAGACATAAATGTTTGGAATAGGTGTTCATAAAATGCCCTAATTCGGCCATTTTGAAAAGAGATAACGAACTGAACTTATGTGTGTGTGTTAGCTAAAAAGTAAGATCAAGTTCGTGAATGATAAAATGTTCGTTTAAAGAAAATAAAGAACTCTTGTTTGAAACATCTTTTCATAAACTCAGTATATACCGGGTATTTGGGCAATTAACTTAGAGAATTAATGATTTATTATTAATATTTATCATTTAAAAAAATTTACTTTCTATTGTAATTTGATTTTTTTGATAAAAAAGTAAGAAGTGTTTTGTAACGGAATTGAATCAGACATAATTCAATTATAACATAAATTTATTACAACACTTTGAATTTTATTATCACTATAGGGAATTTATTTTAACTAACGTATCGTACTTTAACCAACGCCATCAGTTTCGCTAGGTCTAAATTAGGTTAAAACAAAGTTTATATCAAAGTTGTCCTTAAATATCCCTTGACAAAAATGCGAAAAAAGTGAAGATTTTTTTTTTTGTTCTCGTTTTTAATAATAATCATTTTCTAGGGTAATTTTAACCCAAACAGAACGATAATCGGGTTCATTTTAACGTCTAACCAACACATTTCAAAATTTTCTCTTCTCAATTCATACTGTTTTGAATTTTAGCACGATGGGTTTGATCTCTTGAAAACCGTTAATCGTATCGTATTTTAATTAACGCCATCGATTTCACTAGGTCCAAATTAGCTTAAAACGTAGTTTATATCAAAATCGGGGATAAAATAAATTTTGTCCAATTTTTGCGATTTTTCATTTCATAAACTCAATATATACCGGGTATTTAAGCAATTATCTCAGTTAGTTTTTATTTTCACTTGTTATTTATTGTTTTAACCGAAAGTAAGACTTCAAACAAAAGTATTTTTTATTCGAAACATTTTCTTGTTTTTTTCCAGATAATATGTTTTAAAAACATTCTTTGTTGTCTTAGTAGATTATCTAGAAAATTATATCTTTAACTACAAAATGTTCCAGATAATAAATGCTTGTTTTTGTCTTACTTTACGTAACCTTTTCGATTACTTATGCTGCTACAGTGCGGAAGAGAAGAACGCCCTCTTGGACCAGCTATTCTTTGGCGACCTCTCTGTCTTAAAGTCTACTGGCGTCAAAAGCACTTGAAGGAAGGTCGTTGGTTTATGGTCGTAGCAATGTCAATTCTTGAACAGTCGCCTCAACATAACATAACCTGTATTTTTGGATAAATAAAAAATCCAGTTTCAATGAAATGTTCTGCATTATCCGCCTTTTTTACCCATAAAATAAAATTTTATTATATGAAACATAGGCACAAATATACAATAAGAACATTTCGATCGGCCATGCTTTAGGTGATATGATATATGGGCTTATGAGCTTATACCAAGATAGATAGATAGATTGCAGAGGCTGCCCTGGATGGGCTACACTTCGACCATAAAGTCCATTGTGATGCCTAAGGATGTGAGGATGTCAGTGGAGTGGAAGGAATTGTGTGTATAGACTAAGAATTGGTAGGATATGCGGCTGCAGCCGACTACAATAGGACCTATGCCGATATTCATATGGAGTTCGTGAAGGAAACTGCAGAAAACCTTCTCAAGCATAGCCGGTTACTTCGTTCTTGTCCATTCGCCGACGGTTTAGTCAATTAACCGCCCTTTTTTTATTAATAATTGACAAACTGCCGATGTCGGGATTCGAACCCATAACCTCCCTCTTCCCAAGTAAACATACTGCGCAGACATAACACCTTAGACCTCGGCCACTTGGACTGGTAGCTTATACCAAAGTAATGATCTCACTAACGAAACGTAATGATTTTGTGATACCACCGAAAATGGAAACCATTTTGGACATCCACTATTTTGCAGGACTCTGGTCTAATACAATAAAAATCTACAAATCGAAGATTATTCTACACACTGAAAATTATTATTCAATGAAATTGAAATACCATTTAAATTAAAACGATTAACGCCTACAAGATATAACCCAAATTGAATTATCAAAATAAAAGCACAAGAAAAATTCAAAACATTCAATAAAAATTCCAGTTCAATATTAATTATAAATCGATCGTAATAATTTATGACGTTAGTTCTTATGAAATACTCACATGCTGTAATTACATAAATCACTCTCATTTTTTATTTAAAAATATAACAAAACGAACGATATATATCATCATTTTACAATGTATATACGATATAAATGTGCAACGTCCTCCCATATATCAAAAAGTATAAGATGTAAGAAGATGAAATTTGGAAATAGATCCTGTTCAAAGGGATGCATTCGATCAATCTAATAAAAATAGAACTCCCAATTTTAGTTCAAAAACATTCGCCTTTAGGGAACAAAACAAGATAAATTTTTATAGATATCACTGAATAGTATTACTAAGTACACGCAATGAGACTCCATAACGGATCCATTATGTGCAGACTATGCAGCGAGGAGGAGGAATCATCCAGTCACATTATCTTTAACTGCGAATCTCTCGGTTACAGCAGATACATGATATTCGTTGCATCTCACCTCGAATATATGAACCTTCAGAAAAACCTGATCAGCAAGCTTCTGGCTATTGCTAAGATATGGGAGAAGCGAATTTCGTCAGACTGAAGTTGAAGGGGGAGCACAATGGGCCATAAAGTCGAAGTGCAGTACTTTTTATACCTCCAAGATATATCTATCTAAATAGTATTCGTAGATGACATCTATGAACTATTATTCGTACTAGAGTGAACTTGTAGTGAGTTTGTAAACTCTGTTTGACAGGTGCTTTCAAGGTGGATTACCTACACTATGAGCCATAGACACAAAAGCGGTTGATTCTCAATTCTCTGCTCTGTGTACGAAAATATAAAATGTGCCTAAAGAATTATAACTTCAAAAAATATAATGTTTTCTAAAAACATTTGATTCTTTTCACAACGAAAGTGTATGAAAATTGGATTAAAACAGGAAACCGGTGCATTTTTAACGGGTTTTTCATTTCCTATAGATATATATTTTTATATTAATTAATAAAATTTCAATATAGTTTGAAATTGTTTTCGAACGATATCGAATTGATTTATATATATATATATATATATATATATATATATATATATATATAATACATTTTTTATAAATAATATATCTAGATAATTTGTAAATATTGTTTTCGGAAATTGAAATTTTATGGTTACTGAATGTGTTGACAAATATATCAAACAATTTGTTAGTTTTTAAATTGGATTTACGTCATTACAAAACAAAATAAAAACAAATGATTTTTTTGTATATATCTCGAAAATATCTTAATAAAATTGTATTTGAAAATAGTTATGTCAGGTAGACCAAGAAGATCACACTCTGGAGCAACCGACCGGGGCTCAGGCAGGCCAAGAATCTTCTCGGGAACTATAACCGCAAAAGATACAAAACCTGCATTGGCCTGAGCAAAAATAGACTGCGGCTTCTGGCGAGGGTTCTTATGGAGCATTTTAAATTCAGGGACACCTTAGGAAGCTAGGCTCGGGAAATGAGGGCAACTGAAGGTTTTGTAGAGAAATTAAGGTAACTCCGAAACACCTCCTAATAAACTGTGACGCTCTCATACACAAAATAATAAAATATCTGGGAGTCTACCAGATACGTTCGTACAGAGAGGAGCTACAATCCCTAGACCCAATCCAGATCTTGTACTTCCTAAAGGAAACAAGGTTGAATGCGGTGTTTCTAAGACAAACCACTCCCCGTTAGGCACTAGATGGGGGAGTATGTAGCGGTACGCTCTAAAATCAATGATGCTTTCTTTTAGAAACCATTGCTCCTCAACTATATCCTCCCCAAGTTATCACGGTAATTGATAGATTCATTCTATATTTTCAATAATGATAATTTATATCTTTCAACTTGTCTTCTAATTTATTAAATGTATTATAATTATTAATGATTCAAATGTAATCATTTATCATCTTACAAGTATAATAGATCTAATTAGTCGCAGTGCACCAAATTACCCCCATTATCATTCATTCAACGTCAGGTAAAATTTAAGCATATATACATGAAGTACTATGTTATACACGAAGGATTAGAGACGGTTTTTAGGCATCTGTATCTCAGGAACTAAAAAGCTATTAAGCTCAAATTTAAAACGTAGCGTAAGACTGACCATCTGACGGTACGTACCATCTTGAATAGTTTCCAAGATATTTAACCCTAAAAATAGTCTAGTGATCGATCATTTTAATCCGATCAGAATGAAATTTGGTATTATTTTCTACTTTTTAGTTTAAAATATTTTTGAAATTTATTCATTTTTATTTTAAGATAAAGAATCTAATATCTTCGAATTTCATTATATTGCATTGTCGTGGGTCCTAGCTCAATTAGAACTAGACGAAATTTTTGATTGCATGATTTGAACAAAACATCTAAACATGTAAAGTTAAATAAAAGCTTATAATTAGTGTATTTTATGAAGTCCTGACAGAAAATTAAAAAAACTGATAAACTTTTATTAAATGGTCAATTAAAATTCATAAATAAATACTCTCTACAAAAGTAATAAAACATGATTATTAAATGTATTTTCATAAGAATATGGCGAGTAACACATAAATTATGGTTACAGCTGCGAAAAGCATTTAGATATCTTTATAAAAAGAAAAAAAAACGTTTTTGGATTAAGAATTGTTACGCTTAAACAAATCGTGTAAAATTTTATTGTGTGACATACAAATTAAAACTGAATGTTGTTTATATTTATGAAACTCTTTTTTTAGAAAACAAAAAATTTTAAATACTATTTTGTAGAATTTTCTTTCTAAATATTGCTCAACATATTCTATAAATAGATTTTTTGGCTTCATTTTAAATCATTAAGGTGGGTGGGTATCACGGTGTTTACTATTTATTGTTTAATTCATTGCATATTATGAGGTGGGCATAAAATTAGACAACTTCCGAATACGTCGAGAAATTAACAATGGATTTAAAACAAAATGAGTTCAATGATTCTAATGATGTTAAAATTAGAACTCACCACTTTTCCACCTTTCGGGAATGGGAGTCCACCTTGGAATATTTTAATGGATTCAATTATAACAATGGACTTTTGCCAAGTAAGGATTCCATCAATACAATATTTTGAAATTTTTTATAGAAACTGTTATTTTTCTTCGCAAATTTAAATTAATTGAATTTTTCAATTTTACTATCCAAAATTAAACCTTCTTCAAGCTAGGAGAAATTATTTTTCAGGTCCATCCTTGTTTTTTTAGTTTAACACGTAGTTCGACACGTAGGAACCATGTAGACATGAATTTCCTCAGAGGAAGGAATTCGAATTGATTTGAAAAAATAATTAATTAAAGTTATCTAAATTCGAGGAGGCAGATCGAAAATAAAGAATAAAATATTTTGATATCTCGCTTAGTTTATCGAGATCAACTAGGTAGGATCGATGGACATTTGAAGAAACTTTGGTGAAATCGTCTCATCGGATCAACCTCAATAGCTACATTTTCTTCGAAAATTCGCTAAAACGTTGTATTTTCAGATAAATTTGCATATAATTTCTCGAATATTCAACCCAATAATTGTGTTCAAATAAATAAACCTGACTAGCGCAAAAAATCTTGACTAAATTTTCGTTGGTTTAAAAACCACCAATTTTTTGGTCCTTTTAACTTATTTTTTAGAGTATAAGCCACTGAAAATTTAACCGAAGTCTTTCGAATTGGAAAACTTGTTTTTTCGGTTTTGGTCCCCAAGGTAGCAAAAAACTGACCAATATACATGACTACTGAGCTAATTGTATCCTAAATTTGAGTCATTTCGGATTTGTCCCTACACAACTACTTTGCTTATCTACAAATAAATACGGCGTAGATTTTAAATGCTATAAATTTAAATATTTTTCACAGACGTATGATATAAAATTTATAGGTGAGCTTTTATGAAAAATTTAAGGAGCACTTAATCTAAATTTTTCCAATTAAATAAATGTGTAAACTTTTCAGACATTTACCGATCTAATAAAACATTTTATTGAATTGAAAAACAATATTTTGGGGGTAACATATGTAGGTATTTAATGCTGAAATAAACGAACCTATATGTAAATTTGTACTATAAATGTTATATAGTTTGTCTAATATAAATTAATACATATATAATTTACAGGCAATGTTTATCACGTACAGGACGATTGAGGATTATCTCATTGATATTAACGAAATGTATATTTTTATATAACCTTTTATCCAAGATTAGCCATTTAAATACTCGGAAGATATTGGATGTATGGTGGTGCAAAAATACCTTCACGATTTTTAAATACAATAATTATTTCTGGAATTAATATTTATTGAGTTTCTCTTTTTTAGATTATAGTAAATACTTATAATAGAGTACTTATAGAGATAATACTTATAATTATAACAGAGTTTCGGTATAGAGCGATTTCGATACCAGCCTGTAGAAAGGATAAATATCTAAATTTTTATTTGAAAAACGAAAGAAGCTTTATTTCTACACAGAGAAACTATCGACCTTCAAACCATATGATATTACTGATTATTTTCTTTGGGGTTATCTGAAAGAAAGGGTTTATGTAAACAAGCCACAATGCTTGGAACAACTTAGAATATTAGGCGAGAGATTTGGGGATATCTCAAGAAAATTTACGAAAGGTCAGATGTGCTGAAAAGAGCTCATGGTTTTAAGCGCGAAAGGGGATATCAGTTGTTAAATATCATTTTTCGTAAATAGTTGGAAAAAAACTTCAAGAAACACACTTTATATTATGAGTTGCAAAATATAAATTTTCTTAACTTCTTATATACTTTTTTTAATTTAAAATCGTTAAGGTACTTTTGCGCCACCTTGCAATGCCCCGGCTATCCTTACCTATAATTTTTGATAGGACCACTGAAATTAATATTGGGATTGTTTCTTACAAAGTCAGTCATATCAGCATGACTTCTTTCATTTGCCCAATCTTACTACTAGATAGATAGATAAATCTTATTGGGGTATGAAAAGTACTGCACTTTATGACCTATTGTGCTCCTCCTCTACTTCAGTCTGACGAGGTTCGCTTCTCCCATATCTTGACAATAGCCAGAAGGTTGCTTATCAGGTTTTACAGAAGGTTTATATATTCGGGGTGAGATGCATCGAATATATAGTATCTGCTGTAACCGAAAGATTCGTAGTTAAAGATGATGTGACTGGATGTTTCTTCCTCCTCGCTGCACAGTCTGCACATAATGGTCCCGAGTTTATGTCGTGGTATATTTTCCAAGTGATCACGGTGTTTAAAGTCAATCCACTCGTTGATGACTTGTTTGCATGTTGTTTTTGGTATTCCTAAAAACTTCTGACCCTATGAAAGATAATCCGACTCTCTTTTTTGCTTAAGTATCTGCTTTTTCATTTTCTACAAAATCACTGTGACCTGGTATCTAGATAGATTTAACGTTGTTCCATTTTGCCAGCCCCTTACCCTTAGAAGTAGATTGTAAAGGCTGTCCTGGACGGGCTACACTTCGACCATAATGTCCATTGTGATGCCTTAGGATGTGAGTGGAGTGGAAGGAATTTGTGAGTAGACTAGGGATTGGTAGGATATGCGGCTGCAGCCGACTATGATAGGAACTATGCCGATATTCATTTGGAGTTCGTGAAGGAAACTGCAGAAAACCTTCTCAAGCATAGCCGGTTACTTCGTTCTTGTCCATACGCCGACAGTTTAGTCAATCAACCGCCCCCTTTTTTTTAATAATTGACAAACTGCCGATGTCGGGATTTAAACCCATAACCTCCCAGTTTCCAAGTACTGCATACTGCGCAGGCATGACACCTTAGACCGCTCGGCTACTTGGCTGGTCCCCTTACCCTTCCCCAATTATTTTAAAACAT
The DNA here is from genome assembly GCA_963920215.1 of Nineta flava. NCBI lineage: Eukaryota > Metazoa > Arthropoda > Insecta > Neuroptera > Chrysopidae > Nineta > Nineta flava. The sequence continues at coordinate 120,270,664 of OY986041.1, forward strand.
ATTTTATCCGTTTCATTCTTGAATCAGCCTGTATCAGTTAGGTAATGTTGTTTTCAGACTTGTGTAATGAAAATTCATCAATTATTTTAGAAAGATCAATAGTACCTAATACCAATTCCAATAAACACCAAAATGAATGGGATATTATCCTTTGAATTTCCTTAATGATTATGTGGTCAAATAGTCAAACATCAAACATTACCACATATAAATCCAATCATCACTGATCAAAGATACAAACTAGTCCATCTATATATGCTCTATGTATGCATGTACACTCCCGTTCAATAAGTTTGAACAGATCTGAACCGAATCAGTCTCTCAATTTTGATTATTCTTGTAGTAAATGTTGTTTACTATACTTCCATTTCTTTTTTTCACACTTAAAATATATACTAGTTATCTTTGTTTTTAAATGAATTATTATACAGAGAGTTACAAAAGTGACGAGTTTTATGAAATGTAAGAAAATTAACATTTCAGGTCTGTTCAATTTTATTAAACGGGAGTGTGTGTACACTCCCATTCATAAAAATTAAACCAGTTGAAACATTCTAAGTGTTATTGTATGTAATATACATATATTTAGTAATATATACGCTTAGAATGTGACTTATTGGTGGTTCAATTTTTATGAACGAGAGTGTATGTATGTAGGTATGTGTATGTATGTTTCGTTTTGACTATTCAGTATTGACATAGGTATTTGTTTTGTGACTTTGATAACGTAAATAGAGGTTAAATAATTGAGATCGGTTTAGTTTATATCAATAATATTATGAAGATTTTGAAAGACAATTAGTCACTTGATGACAGTATGAGAACAGCATATCACTTGCAGTATGTAAATAGTCGTTCTATTCAGTCAGTCGTTCGTCTGCTTTATTAATACCGTGAGGCAAGTGTTTTGAAGTTTATATAGGATGTGCTATTAAATTTATCAAACAAAGGGTACCAAAATTAATTATATATACGAATTTATTGTGATATTAACGATTGTATGAAATTGAACTAATATATGATACGTACAAAAAATAACCCGTTCATCAGAGATTGAATCCTGAAGCTATGCAAGATAGTTCACTAGAACTGTACTTTGAACACATTTACTCTACTAAATTTATGAGACAATAGATACAAAATCAATGGAACTAGGAACTGCTGAAGTTGGCAAAACGGAACAATGTTAAATTGATCTGGGTGCCGGGTCACAGTGGTTTCGAAGGAAACGAAAAAGCAGATACCTTAGCAAAGAAGGGAGTTGGAATTCCCCTCATTAACTCAGAGCCTATTTTAGGAACAGGTGGTCAAATTCTAAACACCGTGATCACTGGGAAAAAGTAGCGCGGCAGGAGCTCGGGAAGGTACTGCTTCAGAGTACAACCAAGAGACTATCTCTCGATGCACTGAGGCTAAACAGGATGCAACTGCGGAGGGTTGCCGGATCCATAACGGGTCCATTGGTTGCAGATTGTGTGGCGAGGAGGAAGAAACATCAAGCCACATTATCTTTGACTGCGAACCTCTAGGTTACAGCAGATACAGGATATTCAGTACATCTCACCCCGAATATATGAACCTTCAGGAAGATTTGATAAGCAAGCTCCTGGTTATTTCCAACATATGGGAGAAGCGAATCTAGTCGGACTGAAGTAGAAGGGGGAGCACAATGGACCATAAGGTCGAAGTGCAATACTTTTTAGACCCCAAGATGTATCTATTTATCTACAAAATCAATTATATAACGAATTAAATGCGATTTTTCGATGTTAAGGTTGTACACGCAGTTCGAGAAAGGTATACCGAATTAAAGAAACATAAAAGGAATATATATAAAAAGACAAACAATTCGAGTCGAGTATCGATTACATATAAAGAGATAGACAGACATTTTTCGTTATTTATATCAAAATATTCTCAAAACTACACATCAGAAGACTTTGCTTTTGATTTGGATGAAATTCACCATAAAATGTAAGTTGGACCCAAAAAACACGAAAATGGGTGTTCATTTAACTATTTAATGAGCATTCTACTAGATATTGTCTGAAATCGTAAAAAATGGGACACACAATCCGTATAAAGAGCATATCTCAGAAACTATCGGTCAAATTAATTAAGTTTTTGTATTTTTTGGATACAATTTTTCTTTAAAACTAATTTTCGTTAAAATTGATTATTAAAATTTGTAATTTTACGATTTGTTTTCTAAATCAGTGTTTGTTCCTGATTTATTTGGATGGAATTTATCATGAATTTACATTTTATTCATTTAATTGATTTGATGAGCGGTTATCCAGGTCGCTGTCCACCCTGTATGAAATGAAATTATTCATGTCTCATATTCAATCTGGCCCATGCACAGAATTGAGTGAATGTTCAATATGTTATTAAATTTAACGCAAACGATAATTATAAAATTATTTCCAATGACCATAAATTTATGAATATTATTATAGTTAATATTTGCATACTCCAAACTGAACTTATTAAATCAAGACTCCTATAAAATAGTGTTAGTATTATTATCTTGATTATAATATATAAAGAGATTATCGTTACTATTCATAAACATAACTTAATTTCATTTTAATTTCCAATCACAAAACTGAGGGTGTGAAGCTCTGTACTAAAAACAAATTCCAATTATTCTCGATAACTTTATAAATGGGTTTAGTGACTTGAGCAACACATCATTTTGAAAAATTAAGTCTACAACACTTTCGTCCTTTCGTCTTAAAACACTGATAGAAGGAATTTCTTTCCTCAAGAAAATGTATTTTTTTCAAAATATTTGCTTCAATAAAGAAACCCTTGTTTTCATTCAAGCCTACGCACTCGAACCAAAAACATATGTTTAGTTGAGCGAAGAAACTAAAATTCTTGAACGGTGTTTAAAATTTTTTTTTTAATAAATAAAAAACTCACGTTCTACCACAGCATCGCGGTAGCTTAATTTGCAGAGCACTGGTCTGGAATATCAGAGATCTTGGGTTCAATCCCCAGCCAAGATATGTAAGATTTTTTATATCAAAACATTAATGTCAAAATAATGTTACAACAGAAAATGACATTTAAAATATAAAAAGTCATTTACGTTTTAAATACCAATTTAAAATGAAACCATTTCAAATATAACAATACAACCCTGAATATAATTGACTAAAATCAATTATTTACCCTTGTTTTGAAAATAATTCCAAACCTATTTTCAATAACTACATATAAATTTATGGATATTATTTCAAGTTAATAATATTTTCATAAACACCAAACTAAACCAAACTTATTAAATCAACACGCTTAGTATTCGCTCGTTCGTATACTATAATAGAGACTCTCATATCTATTCCGAAAACTTTTAATTTCCAACCACAAAATTGAGGGTGTAAAACTTTATATTGAAAACAAAATCAAACACCTATAACTATTCTCCGATAACATTATAAATGGGTTTAGTGACTTTATAGTGAGCAACATCGCACACAAATACATCATCATTTTGTGGGTAGTTTGTGTTTTGTGAAAGTTCTCGTGTAGTATTTAGGAGTTAGTTTATCTTTAAACATTATTATAATAATAACTAGCTGACCCGCCCCGGCTTCGCACGGGTTCTTTACAGAAAATATAAAACAGCCAATGTTACTCCGAGGAGATGTAGCTTTCGGTAAAATTGGTTGAGTAGTTTTTGAGTTAAATCGTAACAAACAAAAAATCAATCATCTTTCCTCGTTATACATAATAGCATTATCCGTCGCGGCTTCGCTCGCAAAAATTTTGTAACGCTCTTATAACCAAGTAACATAATATTTTCTCCCATCAAGGACTGATTGCGTTTAATTTTTGAAATACATTTGTTGTATGCACTGCCACCTATTTGCAAAATTTTTGAAGTACTCATGTTGTGTATACTCCCATCTATAGGCAAATTTTTAAAACGTATTTGTTGTATGCACAATGTATAGCATATTTAACATATTGGTTGCTTACTGTCATCTATCGAAAGGCGGAGGACTTTGTTTTATAATATATCACCTCCAACAAATATCATTATATTTTAGCCAATGTATACAAAAACTTGGCAAATTATATACTAAAACCTTTCTCGAGAACCACTCTATCCAATGGTGAAAACAGCATGAAAATCGGTGCAGTAGTTTTTGAGTAAATCGCGAACAGACGCGGCTGGGGGACTTCATTTTATACTATGTAAGGATAGTTAAAGAGAGTTCGTATTTTACTTTAAAATAATTTTAACGTCGATCGGACCTTATGGGATCGTAGATTAGATTCGAATCAAAATTAAATAAAGAGTTTTGGTACCGCTACAAATTTAATCTATTGTACCTTCTTTTCTTCAAAGGTGTTTCAGGACTCTTATAGTCTTGATAAACGTTAGGATATCTCTAGACCAGTGATTCTCAACCACTGAGCCGCGGCACTTTTGTGTGTCGTAAAATTGAATTGCTGCAGTAAATCAAATTTTGAATAAAAATGGTATCTAACATTTTCCGCAATATTTACGGAGATGTGGACGGGTAAAATTGAATGCATTAAACTGAAATTTATTTTTGATATGTTTATTTCTGAAACGAAATTCGGCATGGAGAAATTATTTAAAAAAGATATCATTTTTGGTGCCCATTTTCTCAATTTTTGTTAATAATTCCTAAACTGTCGACTCTAAAAAAAATTGTTCAGTCAAACAATGTGTGCATTTTTATTTCCTACAAAATTAGTAGCAACAATTATTACAATAAACTGAACGGTTGGGGAAATATTAAGGAAATAAAGATACTTATCAAAGTGATTTTCACACTTGGGAATTGACCCCTCTTACGATCCCACAAGGTCCAATTGATGTTAAAAATTTTGAATAGAAGACAACTTAAATTTATTCTAAGTACCTTGAACTATTAGGAGTTTGTTAGTTTATCTTTAAACATTATTACAATAATAATAATACTATTAACAACAATACAGTCGAGAATATTATAAAGTGTGTGTTATGTGTTATGCATATGATGTTATTCTTAGATATAACGCCGTAACTCTGACGTCAATAACGAAACTATATGCACACTATTTTATATTATAATATAAACTAAAACTTAACTCATTTCTTTTGCTTTATGATAATAATATATTGGTTAGTTATTTATACAAACGAAATCGAAAAAAAAGTATACAGAAGTATTTAGCATAACATAATCATAATAATATTGAAATTGAGATGTTCTACAGGGAAGCAGTCACCGTGGCTAATACTCGTAATTTAATGGGGGCAAACACGAAAGAAAAAAAAATTGAACCATCAGATGTGAAACATCGAAACTATTTTGTATAGAAAATATGCATGAAACGATGGTTTATTAAAGATGGTTTTTGTATACCACCTATGAATGCGTTTTTGAAACTGTATATGTACTGTCATCTATGAGCAATTTTTTTAAACTGATTTGTTATATCTAATGTCGCCATATGAACAACTTGTTGAACGAGGGCGTGGCGATACTTCGCCAGGCCACAGTCTAGCTGAATAGATCTTAATTAATTTTTATCTTATGTTCATGAGGCCTATGACCGTGGCTACAAAGATATACATAAATAAATACGTTTTCCATGTTCTCTAGCGATCACATTTTTAGGCCGATCAAAATAAAATGTCATATCTGATATGCTCTTGATGTTTGAAAGGCCAAGTTCGTAAATGAGTAGAATTGGTCAAAGGAAAAGGAAGTTTAGAGAAAGAAGAAACCAAAAAATATAGAATATCTCTCTCTTAATATTAGAAAAATTGAAAATGTATAAGAAATAAAGTTGTAGAAAATCAACTTGACTACCTTAACAGAACTCTTAATAATATTGAAATTGAGATATTAAGGAGCTTAAAATGTTATTATTAAGAGAGGATTCATTCACATGAAGGGCGAAAAGCCGAATTAAAAAGCAATAAAAATTCTATAATCGGCCGTATTCAAACTCTATTGAACGAATAGTGATGAATAAGTCCTACTATATTCAGAAGAAAATCTAATTATAATTTACTGCCATGATTTTTATGGCATAGTACGAATTCGGTCTAAGTCTTTTATTTCAAATATTTCCCACGAAATAAATTCTAATTTATTTATATCCAGATTAAATCAATAAGTAATAGACTAGGAAAAGTACATTTTAAATTCGTTTAACATATAAATTTTAATATATTATTAAATCAAACATAAAAAGTCTAGAAAGGCTAGCTTGCCAGACATCGTCCTTCTCTCTAGTACTACTACTACTACTAAATCATACATAGCTCTGAATAAGCAATTCCTGACATAATAATAATTAAATTATATATTATTAATAATATACAACTTGCAATACACATCTATTATGTAAATGCATATATAATACGACTCGCTAGAGATGTTGAACTTTTTAACCTCTCTTGGAAATGTAGAGGAAATACTATCCTATAAATGGAGATAACTTGAAACAATTTTTAATTACAAGTTAATAATAAGAATAATTTTAATGAGAAATTTGAGCTTGATGTGTTTTGATAATTTCATTTATATTTGGTCGTAAAAATGACAATGCTACTCTCATATCATCTTCTACATTTAACAGTCTCGATCTTTTTTTCGTTTTTATGTTGGTTAATACTTTACTATATACATTTCTAAAATTTGGCGGCACACAAAAGTGCCGCGGCACAGTGGTTGAGAATCACTGGATTAGATTATCTCTTCAAAATAGCCAACGAATTTATTCCGCAGTCAAAGATGAATAAAAGAAAAATGAAGGAATCTTCGTTCGACCATATCGAATGTCACCCTGTTTACTGTGTTTCATTTTAAAACTGAATCCGGCGTAATCAAAATTTCCCCCCAAATAGAAAATTTCTATAGCACATCCTTGTCTAAATATTATAGGTAGAAACAAATATTATTTATAAAATAAAAACATTTCAAAAATAATATGATGTATTATTTGTATACATGAGTTGAATACAGATTTCATAACTAATTATTTTAGCAGAATAAATCAAATAAAATAAAAGTTTTTCTTCAACAAAATTTAATTTTTTTTATCGTACATCGTTAAAAACAATTTTTTTCAAATTAATATTAGTTTTTATTACTTCAAACTTTTCATTCCCTTTTATATTTTATTTTATCTGTTTGTATCTTGTTTTTTTTTTCTGTAGTTTTCAAAAGTATCGTAGACATGGGATAATTAAAATATTTACAAAAAAACAAAGTTCACATTTGATAATCCAGAGCTTTATACAGAATGTCTCAGAAAAACTGTTCATAATTTTCAGGAATGATAAATTATATTGAAAACTATTTTTAGTTATAAACATGCACGGTCAGAAATAATGAAGTGATCCAGATATTTTGGCATACCTTAGGTTTTTTGCAAAGATTATGCTAAAATAATTATAAAAATATTGAAAAAATATTTTTTTATGGGTGAATTTTAAATTATCAATATTAAAATTAGCAAAGATCAGCTCGGCGACGTGATAGGATGTGACGTATCAAACCGCAAGTTATAAAGACTAAAAAGAATAAAAATGAATCGTAAATCTGTTTCCTGGAGTTTTGTGAGTCGAATTTTTACAACTAGGTGCAATACAATATTTATAGCTTATTATTTTTCTACGTTTTTAGCATTGACTGACATTTCAATGGTTAATGACGTCCCGCAACATGGCGCGCTTTTCGAATGCATTTAAAAAGTACCTTTTTTTATTTGAATTTTTGGGTTAAGGATAAAGTTTTATAGTATAAACAAATTTTCTACAATCTTTTTTTACCTTTAGATTGCATTAAACAAGTTTTTAGGAGATTATTTTTTGACTAGATGACTCTATTCCTTATTGAGTGATTTTTTTCCGGTTTAAATAAAGTCTGTTCTGATATTTATTTTGATATATAGAAAAAGACGCTCTTGAAGCTACACGTTCATACGCCTATTAGATTGGATAAAATTCGCTAATCACTTTGTCACCGAAAGGAAGTTGTTTTTTAAAAAGTATATACGTCCTCGAGCCAACTTTTTTCGATCTTCGTCGGAGTTTCCTTTAAATACCGTTTTAACTCCCAAAAACATTAATTTATACAGAAAAACTTAGGTTGTGAAGACATTTTTATCATTTTTCCTGACCGAGACTGAAATTCCGCGTCTTTTCGCCACCCTAAAGTAAAAAGTCAGATAATAAAAGAATCTTAGCTGCCGAAAAGAAAAATGACCTTTTGTTTCACCTAGTTCCAAGGACTCTTAACATTCTGTATAGAGTCATCATTATTATTTAAAAACATTTTTATATCTTTTACGAAAATCTCAATAGATAAAGCAAAAAGAAAGGAAACGGAATACATTTAAAGACAAAGGTAAAATAATTTTAGCCTCAATGATAAATTACTCAAAAATGTCTCACATCTAATTAGACAAATTTTTGTAGAAGAAAGAACAAAAATGTTAAATTTTAAATGAAATATTCTCATGCAATATGGTTGCATTATACTTTTTTTGGTAACACCCCAAAAATATTGGTTTTGATGCCAACGATATGACACTTTTTGTATGACGTAAATTGAAAAATTTTAAATATGTTGTGCAAGTTGTAGTAATGTTGTTCTTATACATACACATCCGAAAGATACTGTACCTATGTTTTGAAGATTTGTATTCTCATCAATTTTGAAATGTGATGATTTGTCAAAAAAATCAATTGACAACATTTGAATCGTCATCGAATAAATAATCGTTCAATAAAATTTATTTATTCAACTTTTTGGTTTAACACTCTGTATACAGTGGCGGATTTACCTTGTGCGGCAAATGTTCAAGGGTGGTAAATTTTGATCGTTAACACTAGATATAACTCTACTTGGGTGATCAAAAATAGAATTTTTCATTTTCGAATTTACAATAAATCAATTCAAATTAATAATGATTGGCGTCAAGCGAATAAATTGGTTTCATTCCAACTTCTAGCGTTTTCGACGATGGCGGCAAAAGCCCGTCGAGCGACAGCACGAAAATGTACACTCCAATTCAATATATTTGAACCAATAGGTCACACTCTAAGCGTATATATTACTGAATATATGTATTATATTGCATACAGTAACACTTAGGATGTTTCAACTGGTTCATTTTTTTGAACGGGAGTGTACCTCTCTTCAAATGTATCTCTCCTGTCTACATACATTATATAATATATATAAGGGTATTATAAGTTTAGTCCCAAGTTTGTAACGATTAAAAATATTGATCGGAGAAAAATAAATTTTGATATAGGTATTACCTACTTAGTCCATTTTCGCATAAATATGGGGTAAAGTTCGTGAATATGCAAAATCGGATTAGTGTTCTCCCGCTAGTAAAAGTTCAAATTTTCACATATAAAAACACCCTTTGATGAAATAAACCATAATAAATTAATTCCTTTGAGACACTAGAAAATAAAATGTCTAATTTAAGAGTTGTCCAGCCCCACACACTAGTCGGACAGTAACTCAACTTTCATTTGACATGCCGGTTTTATTTTTTCTCCTGTAAACACGCAAATTCAAGCAAATGATTCATTTGTTGCAATGAACATTTTACATAAAAGTAATTAAAAAAAGCTGAATAAAATTTATCACCAATATGAAATATTTATTAGAATAAATTATTAATTAACTAATAATGAATCCTACACAAAATAATAATTATAATAAAATGTCGTGACTGTCTCGTCCGATCGTCGGTCGCATCGACCAACAAACACATATATTGCAGAATTCAAAAAACGTGAATTTATTATTATATTCAAACTAATTATATTCCAAAAATAATTTAATAATATTCATGTGAAAATTGTGAATACTGACTGTGTTGTATGTTTTTGTTTAAGAATCAACAAATTTTAAAATTATGTTGTCTGCTAAAACAGGGACGCATAATCAAAAATGTGTTTTAGATGTAACTGTCTCATATGCAAAGTCTCTCGGATGAGAATTGTTACAATGGTGTCATTGTTTTTGGTCGAGAATACTAGCTACCTCATGGCTGCATTGAAACCAAGGCGATGAAAAATAAGAAATACTCCTTATGTGGAGCATTCCGTGTACAAAAAAGCTCGAAAAATGAAGACGTTTCAAACATAACCTTAATATTATTGTTGGTTTTTGTACAATCACCACAAACGTAAAGCTCATTTTTCAATATTTGTTAGTTGATTTGAACGGTGCCGCGACTATTGAACCGCGGACAGTTCAACCGCGACATTTCAACAAGGACAGATCAACCGGATAACAATTCAACCGATGACAGATCAACCGGTTGTCAATAACGATATGGCTATTCGGACGCACGCGGGTCTCTTGCGTGTCTTCAGCGTGAAGCGTTTAAAGTAATTATAATATACTTTTCATCGGTCATACCCCGAGTTGGTCGACTCGGACTATATAAACCTTCTATCCCTTCCACCCCGAATATATGAACCTTCAGGAAGACCTGGTCAGCAAGCTGTTGGCTGTTGCCAAAATGTGGGAAAAGCGAATCTCGTCATACTGAAGTAGAAGGGGGAGCACAATGGACCATAAGGTCGAAGTGCAATACTTTTTAGACCCCAAGATATATCTATCTTAAGGGAATCATTTAAACACAAAGATAAAATGATTCTCACTTTCGTGCTAATTACACGACTTGAAGTTGTGCCAGCTATGGTATTAACTTTCACTCCATGCTTGCGAAACACAAAAACTTGTCAATCTCCTAAATGATACTCATAAAATTGCCAATCATGGCGTTACTACAATGACTACGTACTTGACTTAAAAAGTAAGATCCCGATGCCAAAAAATTGTTCCGTATAATTTTATAATGTTATTTCTTCAAATCAAATTAAAATTCGTGAAAATTTTAATATAATTAGTTATGATAATCATAATTTATTAAAGAATGTTCTTTTGTACAATTCAAGGTCCATCCGAAAAAACAATGTTCACACCATGAAAATTATGTCTATAAAAATTAAAATTAATGTTTTAATTCAATTTTTAAACGTTTTTAACATTTTATTTGTTTTTATCAATTTGTGTAGCCGATTTTTTAACCTTTTCCGACCTAGTAACCTCGTATTGTAGCGCATTACAAAGTTCATAGCGCTATAAATACGTAAGCCCAACTGCTATTTCCAGCGCGATAAATTGTTATAAACAATTGAATTCTCTTTCAGTACAATTCAATTTTTTTTTAGTTTTTACATTTATATACAAAACAACGCTAATGTAACGCGAGTTGCTTATTTCAACAAAAGTTTTGTATATTATAATATTTATATAGGCAACTTACGACGAGGTGTGTTCAAAAAGTAAGGTGACTTTATATTTTTATCAAAAACTTTTTATTTATTCATCAATATTCATGTTGTCCCCTTCAAAGTATTACCCCTCGGAGATTTGCATTTGTGCCAACGGTTTTTCCAATCCTCGAAGCACTTTTGATAAGCACTTTTTGGTATAGCCTTGAGCTCTTCCAGCGATGCAGTTTTTATCTCCTCATTCGTTACAAATCTCCGTCCTTTCATGGGTCTCTTCAGTTTTGGGAACAGGAAAAAGTCGCAGGGGGCTAAATCCGGTGAATATGGTGGCTAAGGTATGATTGTGGTGTTGTTTTTGGTCAAAAAATCACGCACGAAGAACGATGAGTAGGTTCATTATCGTGATGCATAAGTCATGAATTGTTTTTCCACAATTCCAGCCAACTGAGATGCCAACGTCATCAGCAACTTCTCTAATGGTGATTAGACGATTTCCCAACATCATTCACTTCTTCAACGTTTTCATCAGTTGTTGACGTGCTGGGGCGTCCAGAGCAAGGTTCGTCATTGGCATATTCTCGGCCTTCTTGGAAGAGCTTGTACCTTTTACAAACATTTTTTAATCAGAGTAGACTCACCGTATGCCACTGTCAACATTTCGGGTCTTTTGGTCACTTAATTCATTCACTTTGATCCATTTTTTGACAACAGAAAATCGTCGAGTACACCAAACACTTCTAACCTTTATGCCTCTCACAAACAAACAAATAATGCTATATATCTGAAACTGTGAACATATGTTTGGGACGAGTGTACCAACACAACAAAATTTTAAAAAAATCGAAAATCACCTTACTTTTCGAACACACCTCGTATATAGTTAATTGTGTTGAGAGTTACTTTGTGAAAATTCATAATTAATAAATTACAATAATATCTATACTAATATACATTTGTTATTTTCATAATCCATTTTCATTGAAAATGGGTTATGCAAAAATAAAAAATATATATCATTGTAGATATTGTTGTAATTAACAAAATATATAGCTGGTATTTAACAGGTTTAATTTCAATAAATATCAAACCCGTAACCAAGAAGAGGAGTTGAGGGAGGGAAGAGAAGCCTACCTCCCTAAATATCTCCACAAATTTATTGTCCGATTCGTCGTGATTTTCTTTTAACATTTTATTGCAATACTAAATAGTAAGTAAATGTTGACATCAAAAGTAATCCTATCAGTTATAAGAAAAAAATTCATCATCCGTGGTGTAACGGTAGCACACTGAGCTTGAAAACCAGAAGTTAGTTTTTTCATATCAATATTAATTTTAAATAGTATTGTTGAAACAATAATTATAACAAACGTTTAAAATTTAACTACATTTGTAAAGTTTACGATCGAACAAATTCATGCAAACTTATTTCACATTATGTAAAAACACTGGCCAAAAATTGAATACTGAAAATATTTCTGGGAAATGTATTAATTAAAAATTTTATGAACCAATAATTATTTATTGTTGTGAAATTTAATTGACTTTCATTTTAATTAAGATATTGAAAAGAGTTATATTTATAATTTATTGTTTTGTACTTTGAACAACAAACATTCATTAACGAAAAAAAAATGCGTTACGCATAATGTATGACGTCAATGGATTTTATTAGATTGTATATTTCGATTCGAATTACACTCATAAATTACAAGCGAATCTAATTGGATTTACTTTTCATTAAAAGTTATTTCTACACCTGGTTTTACAACTTTATTAATAGTTTAAATGAATCAATTATTTTTAGTACAGAGTGTGCTTTCTAAACTTTTCCGATGTACGACTTTCTCTCAACTTATTTTTAATCCAATTTTTGAGTAAAAATTTTTTTTATATTGTACAATTCAAAATCTTTTGGATTTATTTAAAAGTATGGAATATTTTGATGCATTTTTGGGTTGCTGTTTTAAAGTTTCGAAAACAGGGTGGCGATCCAAATGTTCTGAAATTCCCTAGAGGGTATATCTCGGAAACTATTCGTCAAGTACACAGGATTTTTGTGGTTTTTGGGTCTAATTTAAAACTAATTTCCATTCAAGTCGATGACTAGAAATGTATTGTGATTTTTTCTAAGGGGTATACCTTTACAACCCTACAGATAATAAAAAAATAATTTTTGTAAACACCAAAATTGTGATAGTTTGTCGATTTGGTGAGGAGTTTAACAGGTGGCAAAATAATTAATAATAATTATGAAGGAAAAAGAAGGTCATCTCTTCAATAAATTTCAGAACATAAGGAGTTACATTTAGGAGGTATTTTCAACATGTTACCTGGCCAAGACTAAACATTATCTGACTATTCCCGGACTTTCACAAATATCCCAAGAATTTCCAGATCACAAAGGGAACGAAAATTAATCGGAAGGAAAAATAGATGACATAATCAATTCAATTATTTTCAGGAAATAGATAGATTGTAACGGCTGTCCTGAGCGGGACACACTTTGACCATAACGTCCATTGTGATGCTTAAGGATGTGAGTGGAGTGGAAGGAATTTTGTGTGTAGACTAGGAATTGGTAGGTTGTGCGGCTGCAGCCGACTTTGATAGGAACTATGCCGATATTCATCTGGAGTTCGTGAAGGAAACTGCAGAAAACCTTCACAAGCATAGCCGGTTACTTCATTCCTGTCCATACGCCGAAAGTTTAGTCAATTAACCGCCCCTTTTTTTTCCCCAATAATTGACAAACTGCCGAAATCGGGATTCGAACCCATAACCTCCCAGTTCCAAGTAGACAGAGCGCGTTAGACCGCTCGACTACTTGAACGGTCTTCAGGAAATAAGAAGTTACATTAAATTAAAAACATTTAGGTTCTGGAGATTTTTTTGTCATTATTCCTGACCGACATAAAATTCCTTGACTTTTTAGAATCTCAAAATTCCCTGACATTTCCTGGTTTTCCCTAGAAAAGCAATTTTGATGCATATTTGTAAAATTTTCGATAATCCAAAACACTTATCAATGTTTCATGAAAATGTCTTGTGAATATGGTAAATTCTTGTAGTCTCAATATTTAAAATAATTAAAAAACGAGATAGATCTTACCTTTTTTATGAATACTGTTTTGATCACTAATTTTATCACTATGTTGGTCATTTATTGTTGATGCAGCATCCGTATTACAATGACTAGGATCATTGTCACCATCATTACTCTCATTTTCTAATTTTGTTGTTCGATTCTGTTGCTGCTGTTGTTTTTGTTCAGATTCTGGCAATGATACTTCCTCTATAGATAATTTATGGCACACTTCAAATGCTTGTCCAACCGTTCGTACAACACGCATTGCTTGATTCTGTGTACAAAAATATGAATTAATTAATTATGACTCTTATGAAATAATAAATTCACAATCATTTCATCTAATGTCTATATTCTCTTTGAAATAATTATTTATTCTAAAAATATGTAAATGGGTAATATAGTAATATGTAAATATGTAAGTATCTGTTTAATTACCCACATTCAAAAATACATTAAAAACTTAGGGAAGGCAATAGGACTCTGTTTTAGGATACGGAACCCTAAAAATACAATCGTATGGGGGAGAAAACTAGATTAACTAGTTTTATAAAACCCAGCACTGGCGGGTTTACGAATTATAAGCAATCTAAGTTTATATTTTTACAAAATCAATATACAAAAAAATAAGAAATAAGAATTTGATTCTGTAGTCAGGACAATAAAAATATTAAATTTCTAAGTTTCAAGCATCAGCTTCAATCGCTATGAAACATACGTCATTTTAACCAGGAATGTCGCAGACGTTTGAAACTGAAGTCGCGCAGTATACGTATCATTTTTGACATCTTAATCTGCGGCAAATTCAATAATCGTTGAGCGGCTTTGTGGATGAGGATGTGATTGAAGTCTTGATAAGATTATCGCGGTATGCATGAGGATTATAGGATCGATGAGAATTACACCCACAGCCTGCCTGGAAATTCTTCTGAGCTTACCTCCACTTGATCTATGGATCGAAGAGAAGGCTTTGGCTGTCCACCTGAGAATTCGAGGCAAAGGACTGAGGGGGATATTAGAAGTAATCTATGGCCATATGCAAATATCACAAAAGGCGGAAAGAGAAATTTTTCTTTCAAGCTTGAATGTTAGCAAAGCAAGTGATCGACTAAGAGACTTCACAGGCTACGTAAGCTCTGTCCCGGATAGAGAAAAGTGAAAAGAGGAGACAATGAGCTTCCCGCAAGACTCCATAGTATGCTGCACGGATGGTTCTAAGCTAGAAGAGGGTCAATCGAGAGCTGGAGTATATTGGTAACTATGTTTTTACAGTGGATTTCTGTGGAATGTATAATTCTGTCGAAAAAAAGTTAACGTTAAAAATTGAAGCAAAATGAAGAAACGAAAGGCCTTAAAGACATCAAATTTCGTCCTTCAAAAGTAAAAATAACATAAAAAAATTATAATGTTAACATTGACATTCGGAGAAGGTATCATTTAACGGAACAATTCTTAAAATGAGGCTGATGTTAGGAAAATATATATGAATGACAAAAATTATTTTTATATATTGAAGGTTATCTCATTGATGGATACATTCAATACATTTGATATTCTGTAGTAAAACAAAACAGATTTTAAGATCATCCATCTAAGATCAAAAAACATGATTGAGTACTGAAAAACATTGTTCGGGAAAAAATAATAATCAGTTTTAAGTTTTGAATAAACATTATCATATAGTCAATCAGAATTGATTAACTATTATTTTCTTATTCATCTTTGTGATGTAATTGTTTATTTATTCTATATGTTTTCCATTTCTTAATTTAATCATAAAAAAAAAGGTTCTCTATAGTGTCTGCTCTGTATATTTGAAACATTGTGTTATTTATAAAATTGATTTTTTTTCAAGTTCATAGTTGGTTCTGAGTGTCTCATCATTAAAACGTTATAAAACAACATTAAGTAAAAATACTTTTTAAGGTAGTTCGGCCACGGATATATTTACGGTTAAACGATAATATATTTTGAGGCTAATCAATACTCGGTGAACTTTACAGTATTGCTCAACAAATTGGAACAATAACGTTTGAATTTTATATATCTAAATATTTTTGTAACAAACTAGATACGAAAGTGGAGCTAGTAGTAAAAGTATTAGTGGAGGGGGCCGAAGGATATCAAATTGCCTTTCTAGACATTTTTTTCCCACCCCTAAGGAACCCATATATCACACATTGTTCGTTTTCCGTAGCCCTGACTTCGTTGTCGAATCCATCTGCCCTCTTTGCGAATGACAGGACAGAGCCCCACTTTAATTGTTTTACCCCAAATTCCCCCATTTCGATTAGCAAGGAGGCTAGGTACCCCAGTCTACCTAAGGTGGAAGGGCGTATCATCCGAATTTCTTTTGAGTCTGCAGTGATCAGTAAGCACTCCAACCAGAAGATTTATCTCTTTCCGCTTTTTGCCAATAAGCCAGATGATCTTGCGGCTTTGTACCTAGCTATAATTTGTTTGGCTTGTCTGCAGTCTGTTGTAACTTTCAATTTCCTGTTCATAGACTTATCCACCCAGTCGTTAAGAACAGGTCTTTTAGTTATTCCTAGACATGGTTTCGGTTCATGACATGGGTGTTTCGCCCTCAACTCCGCAATCACCCACAACAAGGGTACCTCTTTCGTATTTGCCAGGTTCTCTAGTGGTTCTGCGCAGTAGAGAACCAGAGGAGAGTTATTTTAGCTGAGCAAATTGCTTAAGCGCAGCTTGGCTATCCAAACAGATAAAAACCCGCCGCTCAGTGCAATGCAGTACTTCCTCTATATTTGCCAGTGATAGTATGGCATAAAAAAACTGTAAAAGTAGCGTATTGTCCTAGTGCAAAACTGACTCTAACGTCTCTATTTTTCATGTATACTCCAACTCCCGATTGACCCTTTAATATATTCTAGAACTATCCATGTAGCAGACTAGAGAGTCTTGCGGGAAGCTCATTGTCTCCTCCGTTCTCATTTCAAGTCATAGAATATATATATTTATATATATCCATTTGCGTTGCTGACTTTCAAGCTTGAAAGAAGAATTTGTCTTTCCGCCTTTTGTGATATTTGCATATGGCCATAAATAACTTCATGTCACCTGTGTCTCGAATTCTCAGGTGGACAGCCAAAGCCACTTTTTCGATCCATAGAGAAGGTAAACTCAGAAGAATTTCCAGATAGTGGGTAGATATAGTTCTCATCGATCCTATGATGCTTATGTATACCAGCCTCTAAATTTTACCTAGCACAATCAGCATATTCTTATGCTAAATAAAATCTTTTAATATATGGGATACACAATTCAGATACTTTACAATAACATAGAGCACATTTTAAAATAAATAGACTTTTAAGAAAAAAGAAAATTAAGAGCGTACGACTACTACCAGCTAATTTTGTATTTACATTGCAAGTGACAGTTAATTAAATTAATGGATATCGTATTCGAGCCATTTACATAAATACATAAAAAGTATAAAATAAATTTTATAATTTATTACATTTTACAAAAGCTGGCGTACCACCTATAAATTAATCTATTTAATTCTAAGAAAATGGTGTAACACTTTTTGTAAATATATAAACTCTCTATCTATCGTATCGCACTATCATCTTAAGTAAAATTGCAACATGCATCTTCAAAGGTGTTTTTCGTATTTAATATATTCAAAGTCATTGTGAGTTAGTATCTACTCTGTTTTTTTATAATGATTACTGAAGATGTCAATTCTTAAATGAATATCTTCTTAATGATTTTAATTAGATACGAAAGTGTGTCATAAACACATTTTCCTTAATTTTAGATTTTGTTAACTTCGTTTACATTCTTTGCCTGTATATAAGTCTTCTTTTACACTTGAAAGTTTTCAATCGATTGTTTTAATGAGCAAGCGCAATATCTTTTTTTCCTTAAGTTTTTATTTATATCCAAAATAGAGACAATTCATATTTAGATAACTTTAGTGAATGTTTAGTATTTAGTGAGATCCCCTTTCTTGTAATTCGTATACCTTGACCATGTGAATAAAGGGACTAAGGACCAAATGGAATGTTTGGCTTCAAATTTTACAAAATATAATGAAATTCGTCTCAAAATATCCTAATCATTTTTAAGATAACGTTATTAATATGACAAAAAACTAAAATAAATGAGATGATTTAATCAATTCAATGATTTTCAAGAAACAAAATCGTATTATGAGGGCATATCTCAGGATTTTTGCGTTTTTTGGGTCTATTTTACTTTTTAAATTAGTTTTATTAAAATCGATTACGAAAATTTTTTGTGATTTTTTCGATCTTTACTGGGTTACCCCTTGGAAAAAATGTGAAAAAACTTTTGTTCTTGATTTTAATAACAATCATTTTTCTAGGCTAATTTTCACCTTGAAAACCGTTAATCGTATCGTATTTTAACCAACGCCATCGGTTTCGCTAGGCTTAAATTAGCTTAAAACAAAGTTTATATCAAAATGGGGACAAAAAAATTTTGTTCAATTTTTGCGATTTTCTTAAGGGGTCCCCCTTGGAAAAAATGCGAAAAAGTTAAGAAAATTTTTGTTCTCGTTTTTAATAATAATCATTTTTGTAGCGTAATTTTCACCTAAAAAGTACGAAAATCAGGTTCATTTTAACGTCTGACCAACACATTTCAAAATTTTGCCTTCTCAATTCATACAGTTTAGAATTTTAGCACTTTGGGGCTGATATCTTGAAAACCGTTAATCGTATCGTATTTTAACCAACGCCATCGTTTTCGCTAGGTCCAAAATAGCTTAAAACCAAGTTTTTATCAAAATTGGGGATATAAAATTTTTCTCCAATTTCAGCGATTTTTCCAAGGGGTACCCCTTGGAAAAAATCTGAAAAAAGGGAAGAAAACTTTTGTTCTTGATTTTAATAACAATCATTTTTCTAGGCTAATTTTCACCCAAAAAGTACGAAAATCAGGTTCATTTTAACGTCTGACCAACACATTTCAAAATTTTCTCTTCTCAATTCATACAGTTTGGAATTTTAGCACTTTGGGTTTGATATCTTGAAAACCGTTAATCGTATCGTATTTTAACCAACGCCATCGTATTCGCTAGGTCCAAAATAACTTAAAACAAAGTTTTTATCAAAATTGGGTATATAAAATTTTCCTCCAATTTTAGCGATTCATTCATTTAGCGGTTCATTTAACGATTTCAATTGGGACTCGAAAAAATATGCTATTTGCATATCCATCCCTTTAGGTGATTTTGGTCACAAATAGAATTGATCTTTTTTGTCAGAATTTATCTGAAGTAATTGTCTGGTCAAACAAATTAAATCGTTGCAGATTTGTCATCATCTCCTTACGAGTAATAACAAATATTATTCTCAAAAAAATACATTTAACGATAATGGCATTGATGTGGAAAACTTATAACTTTTCACGTTGCATTTATTACTTTCACGACAACACCAAATGGTTATGCTTTTATGAAAAATTAACGATTCACAATGCAAACTGACTTTTCATAAAATTATGAACACAAACAATCTAAAAATTAATAAAAATAGGCGTGGACACAATCATTAAAATTTCACATTTCAATCGACAATAGATATTCAAATAATCACAAATATATTTTCATGTTCATTAACCCTTTTCTGTATGATATCGTTTACTAACGTTCGTTGCATTGTTCTCTTTTAACGGAAAATATTTGTTTGTTGAGTGGAAATAGAATTGAATCTCTCGGATACATTTTAAACGTCTTTGCTGTGTTTCAACGAGAATAAAAAATTTCGAGACTAGACGCGAAAATATTCTCGAGAGTCGAGACGAGAGTTAATGTTTTTGATTTCGATTAAAGCCGAAACGAGAATCATATTGCCAAATGTCGAGAAACGCATATCGAGAATCGAGACGAAACGTCGAAGTTAAATATCTGTTTTTTGATTTTAAACTGTTTGCAATCAAGTCTATTTTTGTTGTTGCAAGTTTTAGGTTAGGTTTTCAATTGTGTCAAACCTGACATGCCGTTCCATAAAGCCGGTTAAAGCTTTCACGCGTAAGCCCTTAACTTTGTTTTACTTAGTTAAATGTGTGAATTTAGCCATTTAATAATACTAAACAACACTAACCCAAATAATATTAAGGCACGTTCAAGCGCAAGGAAATCGATGTTAAGGGGTTGGGTTACATGGGTTTGAAAATTTCAAAAAATCTAATTTTTTTTATTGCCCAATTAGAGTTGAAGATAGAGCCTTGGGAAGTATATTGAGAGAGATGCTTAACTATTGTTTGTCTGTCTTTCTCGTGTTTTTCTCAAAACTCTATTTTAAAGTCGGTTGACATGATTTTTCAAAAAATAATGATCCGATCTTGTTCAAATTTTGCACACTTCTTCAAGATAAGATTGATTAGTATTTGAACGAAGGATTTTTTTTTATCGCAACTAATTTTACAAGACAAATACGTGGTGCAAATTATACCAAAAATAGTACCTTTTTGTACAAAACTCTGCCAAAATTCAAATTTTTATTTTTTTTCCTTGCCCAAGCACGAGCTATATATATCTACTAACAGAAATAAATTGGTTTTTAAATTTCGGATGAATCTATCATGAGTTATTCTGACTACGTCAAGGGAACTTTATTTTGAGGGATTTATCTTTTTTTTTAGTCTTCGAAACCCATGTAACCCCTTAGGATCATTCTTAACAGTTTTAACGTTAGTTAAAACATTGACATTACTCTTCGCGTAATGTCAAATTCGATTTTGTAAAAGTGAGAGCTAAGATACAAAATTAGATATTTTTCGGCGAGAATGTGAACAATCTTTTCTCTCGACAAAAGGGACCCATAAAATTCGAGACGAGACGAGAAAGGTAAATCTGATTTTTTTTGGCAAAAATACTTTTTTCCCTTATTTTACAGAAAAACAGACCTATTATAACTAATTCACTTGAGATGAGTCCGCAAAATTCATCTCAAACACAGAAGGGTTAAACAGTATTTAAAACAAACAACACAAAAAACAGTAAAATTAATTACAAAAATTGTACATAATAAAAAATAAGAATTTAGTAAATATAGACACATCACGAGACCCTGATTCTTTGCCAAATAATAGATTTAGTATCAAAACAAGATCAAAAAGTATCGTTTTTTTATTAAAAAAAGATAATATATGGATGAGTGAGGAGAAACACCAATCCGTATAGAATAAATATCAAATTGGATTATATTTTAAAATTTAATGTACCACCATCGACGATTCGAATTAGTGCGAGAAAATCCTACCATATCATATTTAAAATTTATAGTTTGTTGTTAATATTCGAATTTTTCATTTATATACAAATATTTAATTAAATTCAGTAGCGTAGGGTCAAAAATTAAATGGATATAATAATAATAATTAGAAAGAGGGGTACCGCAAGTGGGTCCCTAGCACTTAGACCAAGGGGTGCCTCTGTGCCCTCCTTGAGAACAACCTGTCACCCGAAGGCGAGAAGTCTCCGGGTAAGAGACGCCATTCTAAGCAGATGAAGCTATAGGCTTCTGTCGAGGCCGGATGCCACACAGAAGGTCCACAACTTCTCCCCCAGGATTGATGGGTCCAAGATTTCGGACCCAAACATTCTATATTTGACACCCTGCAGGTGCATACAACATGTAAGGAGGTCTCATCTTCCTCCAAACAGGCCATACAAGTGGGATCATCAGAGATTCCCAAGTTATGTAGGTGATAGTTCAATCGAAATTAAATGGATACTTCTCCAGATGTTTCTAAAGCGCTCAGATTTTAAACAAATTAATTGAAAATATCCGCTATGCCCTAGATTACCTTCGAGTGTTTGTTCGATTCACGCTAAGAAGTTAGAAGAGAGACGGCCACCACCTAATTCTAACTTCAATTCAAATCTTTGGACGTATTTATTATATTAGAAAGCAGGCTCGGATTAAACCTTCAGCGGGCAATAGACAAAATATTTGACTCGTGTTAAAAAACCGACTTTTAATGGAGCACGAGTCGAGGCGAGTCGACAGGAGGCAGACTAAACGTGGTGATTACACTCTCATGCTCGTTATGTCTCGTCTAACCTCGCCGAGTGTGTACTGCCGACATAAATTAATGTTGACTACAAAGTAATACTGTCAATGATATGAAAAAATTGACTCATCGAGCTATATCACCTGTGGTACATCGGATAGTACGCTGGGCACGAAATGCAGAGGTCCAGGGTTCAATACCTGGCGAATAAGTTAAAAATTTGTTCATGTTGATATTAATTATAAATTATAAGGCTGCCAAAGATCGAATACAACTAAATTTTAAAATATTTCTGAAACTCAACTATGAAAGGATGATACTGTCCGAGTGTAGGTCACAAAAAACGCCTAGAAAGGCCTACTTGATATGACTTCGAGCTCCCCTCCGCTACTACTACTACTACACGAAAGAATGATCAGATATAATTTTGAAAACATAACAATTATGTGTTTATAGTCAGAAGTATCTTAAAAATGAACATTGTAAATCCGGCACTGTTCTATTCATTTGTCTTGTCGTAGAATAAAACGTAAATTTTGACATATCAGCCGTAACAACCTTCTGTCATGATGTGTATATTTTAAATCATAATATATAAAGTTGATCTCTCGTGATCAGACAGACAACTTTAATTCGTATTCATGTATTATTTATTTATTAATAAGATTTTGTACAAGGATAGACAGTGTTTATTATTGGAAAAACTTTAGCTGCTCGTCACTTACAATTTTTTACATAAATAATTCGTATTTTTGAATAGTTTTATTAAATTTGATACTGTTATGTAATAGAATTGTTTTAAGAGGTTATATCTAGTCCAGCGAATCAAAAAAAAGCATTTTTTCTGAATTTGTTTTAAACAAACTATAAGTTATTTACATCTATTGTAGTAGTTTTTGTAAATTTTATCATTAAAAGTATGACGAAATTATGGCGTTGTAATTGTTTCTTAGAGATGATTTAGCTTTCGCAAGACTCATTCTTGTTCATTTAAAAGTTATTTTTTATCATATAATAAATTAAAAGTCTTCACGAACAAACTTTAGATACGTAGAAAATGTGTGCCAAATTTCGATGCAAATCGGTTTGATGGTTCTCGAGATATCTGTAGTCTCCGCCAAGCGGTTATCAAACCAAAATAATTTTGAAACACATGGTTTCGTCAAAGCCATCCGGGTACCAAATTTAACTTAACACAACAATACATCAAACCTTTCGGTTAGTTAACCCAAGATATGTATACATTCACACTCCAAAATAGTGATGAATACACTTTATTTATCTCCATATTAAAATTTCCCGGACGATGGCACCCAAAATCTACAACTGCTTCACAAACACCCTTGGCGAAATAAATCTCACTGAATTTATCTGTGGGATTTCATTATACTACCAAAATTATCGATGGATTACATATACCGGTTTTTTGATAGTCAATAAACACCGCGCCCGGGAAAAAATAAAATAGATTTTTTGCAGATCTTCATAAATCTATTTTTTTATAGACATCTACATAGATCTCTTGACAATTTATAGAGATCTCTGTTGATCACACGGATAAAAAATTTATTGGTAAATTTCTACGGAGATCAAAGGAGATCTAATTGCGCAAAAAAATAGATTTTATGAAATCTGCATAATTCTTATCGGGCGATCAGGGGGGCTAATTTACGGGGCAGTGATAAATAATATTCAAGAAACCATTTAAAGACCTAACCTTAATTAGCGCTGTCGCAGTTATGTTTTAAAAAAAATTAATATATAAAACGTAACCTAATTTAATCTTAAATTTTAATATAAAAAATTGAAGCATAAAAGCTTTTGCATAACGGAAATATTAATGTCAGCAAAATTATATTAAACACTGCTTGTAATATCGACTGGATATTTTAAAACGTTTATAAATTAATGTATTTGTCAAACAGATGCAATTTACAGATTCGCAATTGAAGAAAATATTGTGGCCATACGATAATCATTAATTTTTAATATAAATAATATAATACGAATTAATTCTACTTTCGAATATTCCAGGAAATATATTATTCTTAAATTTTATACTGTAATCAAAAATCATTTTAGATTAATAAAAATAATCAAATAATAAGATTGTTGCAATATCTGTTTTATTGTCTTGCAATAAATATTGTTTCCAATATCAATAATCGGTGCCAATAACCTATTGATAGCTACATAATATGCACACCACCTACACGCCCGAATTAAATACGATACTAGGGACAACACACATTGATTAGTACATGCTGCTATTGTGAAGGTCAGGGATGTAAAAATTTGTTTAGTCTTCACGAAAAAAAAAACAGGGTTATTTACCTCAAGGTCTAAATCTTCGTAACTATCACCGCTTCGTATAATAGCACTAACACTACGAAACAATTCACTTTTATCAGATTGTCCATTACGTCGCGGTAACGTTTCATTCTTTTGAAAACTATACCCCATGATTTCGGGTTCACGAAATGATAATTTTTTTCGAGGACGATCCGTTTCTGGTATATCTAACAGAGTTTTTGACCGTTCCGAGGGAAATACAGCAATTGTTGACGGTCGAGTTTTTTGTATCGAAACTAAATTATGTTCCGCAGTTCCATTGATCATTGATAGATCCATCGATTGTTGATGTTGTAAAATTTTTTTGTTTGGTTGCTGTTCCGCTCCAAATAATTGATTTGGTGTAATCACTAATTTTTCCACAACGTGATTTTTCGTTGTGGATTTTTTCGGTTTTAAAAAGTAATCTAACGTTAATTGTTTTTTAGTTTTTGGTTTTTTCACTTGTTCATTGTTATTCACTGCGTTAATCTCTTGCGGTTTCGTTTTCCAAACATCACCGATTGTTGTTAACGTTGATTTTGCACGATTAAAAACTGAGTCCGATGATAATTTCGAGCGTTTTAGCGTTTGTGTATTGTTATTATTATTATTGTTATTTATTTGCGGTTCGGATAGTAAATACGAATCATCAAAACTTGTATGTTTTGCACGGAGTAACCAATCAGATTTTGATTGATTTTGATGTCGTGAAGACATTCTGATAGATTTTCAATCAATTTTATGTAATCGAGCTTTTCACATTCTTAAAATCCCGTCCGAAAACAAACACTTTACACTTCACACTAAGAACCAGGAAGAGAGGATACAAAAAAAACGCTTACAATGAATATAGAAAGGCAGGCACTTGAAACTGTCTTGATAAGTAATCTGTGTTGCAACTATTGAGATCTTCGCTCAAGATGATGGAAATTGTTATGAAGTAAAGTGTTTCTTCAAAATGTGTGTGTCTGTGTGTGTTTGAAAATACTTGGCGTGTGGTGTTTTGACGTCATAACCATATGTGTGTGTGATGTGACTGAATGTCGTCGAGACGCTCGTTTTATGCTACAACTACTAGTAAAAGTTGATGAAGAAGAATAAGAGACGATGGCCACGTCGTTTCATTTCTACAACTTATGTACACTAAATAATATCAACTCTTATAATAACGATACCAAAACAACTAACGAATTATGTTTTAACTGCCAAAAAATTTGCATATACAGATGGTGATCTAAAAGTGTTTAGTATCGTTCAAATCTTATTATTATTCCTATAATTTATAAATAGATTCTTATTTTAGTTGAAAATTGACATAAATAACCGAGGTAATTCTTTTAAATTGTATTCTTTGAACTTAATAATTAGAAAATTTGTTAATGGAAAATATACATGTGGAAATAATCTTAGATAATTATAATAATTGAAGCTAAAAATTTATTCAGAATGCTTAGAGTTGACAGGCTTTAAAATTCTTATATAATTCCCGAATTTTTTCAATTCAAAATTACAAAATTATTATTGTTTCACATACACAGTTAATCCTTTTTCAATTATTTCCAAAAAGAGAGCATTTCTGATTTAGTAGGAAAGTACTAAAGTTTTCGCAAACTTCAATGAAAATTGAAACTGCTTTGGAACTATTGACTTGATAGCCCAAATCTTTCTTTAATATGAGTTTCATATTATAATAGTCTTTCTTTAATAAATGTCTTATATTATTCACTAGGTGCTATTAGTTTCGCCATAAAAAAGGCATACATTTTAGCATTGTCGGTGACCTGATTAAAGAGCCCTGTATAACCTGACTGAGTATACTGAGCCGTAGCTCAGATTATAGATTATATAGTACATTCGAATTTGTTTAAAAACGTGTGATAGTTAGTTTTTCACAGCCTTTCTAAAGAAAAGCAGAAAATCCAGAAAAGCTGCACTTTGGAAAATTCCCATTGAACCCAGTTTGTTGGGGATATATTTGTTAACAGGTTGGCATTGGTAACACCTGTTAAAACTGGAAGAAGAATTATGAAGTTCTGACATAAAGATAGATACTTCGAAGCTCCTACTAGAAATGTACTATCGACTCCAAAAGTGGCGTTCTTTTATAAAAATTTTACAGCTAAATCCTTTCTGTTTTCAAAACTGCAGGCTCAAAATACATCTACTCCTTATGAAGTTGGAGAACAGTGTCGATCTGCCCGGACTGTAACTGGGCGGATACACTCTTCCACCTTCTGGCAGAATGTCTTTACACAGCCAGAATGAGGGACCAAGCCGTCGGCTCAATCAAAATGGGGGAAGCTGAAGTAAAATACAAGGATGGGTAGGTTCGACAACAAACACAGGGGTAGGCAAAAATGGCCTAGAAAATTATACTAGTCAGGCTTTGGCCACCCATCCTCTTATATATATATATATATATATAGACATTATTTATAAATATTATTTATTATGGTGTCTACTTTAACAATATAGTTACTATAATTGTAAGTACAAAAAAATTCTGTTCTCCATAAGACGTTGTGTTAAAAATTTGATTTTTAATCGATAATTATTCTTTGAAATAATCGTCAACAGGTTTTAAATTTATGAGGGAGGATAGTTATAGATATTTATGAGCTATTCAATTCAGTACCTACTTACGTCCTTAAGATGTTTGAAGTGAAATTATGGCAAAACAGTTTACAAAACAAACAATTTTATTTTTTTTTATCGCCTATGGTTTTGAAGATAGATATTTACACAAATAGATGTGCAGACCGATTTTGTCCATCCTCGAACTTGAAGGCACTCAGCGCTATAGCAAGAATTTTTTTCTGCAATTAATATTTGCAATAATTCCAAAGTAGGAACTAAACTTATAATATCCCCATATATATTTTATATATAAAAATCCAAAAAATATTTCTCAAAATTACTTCCCTTCGCCCTGTATAAGCATTCAAAGAGTGCATATTACAATTATACATACTCTACCTATAATAATATGTGTTATGTTACTACTATTTTACTTTTTTAAATATTTAAATCACCATTAAAATCAACTTTATTAAAATTTATTTTGAAACGTAAATAAGTTGAAAAAAAATACATATTCAAGTAATGTTTTATTAAAAGAACTGTGTTTACTTGAAAGTTTTATATTTTTGAATATTTGTATCCAATAATAGAAATGATATTATTCTTTTTTTAAATATATAATTATATACATAGAGGAAATAAATGGGTCGGACATTGTTTAACTTTTTTTTTAATTTGTCTGTTCATTATCACTAAAATCATTTACAGCTAACATAGAAAAAAAAATTCGTTACGTATCAACTTAGCGAATTTCCTTAGAATACATAAATCACTATCTAGCGGTCACAATTATATTCTGGTCAAAATGTCGTATCTGATATGATTTTGGTATTTGCAAGTTTTGCAATTTTTTTAATTATTGGCATCGGTTTTGGGGAAGCGGGACATAGAGAAAGAAGAAAACACAAAATATAAAATATCTCTCCTAATATTAAAAAAATCGAAAAATGTATAAGGAGTAAATTTGTAGAAAATCAAGTTTGCTACAATTCATTACCTGATCATTTTTTCTCAAACTCTAATGTGTACAGATATTTAGGAATTAAACTTTCAATTTTAATTCGTAAATATTTCTGTCAATATTAGTGTAGTTTTGGGTTAAATTTATCAAACATAATTAATTTTATTCACATCGGTACATGACATATCGTAAATCACAATTCAAAACGTCAAAGGATACTTGGTAACATTCTTTGACATCAAATAGCATGGAAATTGAGCCCACGACCTCTGGCATTCTAGACCAACGCTCTGCCTCTGAACTACCTGAGATGCTATGGCAGTGGAATGCATATAATCTCTATCTTGACTTATCAAATTAAGTAACTCGCTAGTCACTTTCGTTGGTATAATCAAGATAGTGAGAGATCATATTCATCCAATACTGAAAGAGGTTTAGCGGATCAAACCCTTAAACCTAACCTAAGCTAACAGCTTCTAAACAAAAATAACCTGTCAACTAACCTAAAAAAAAAATATTTGATAATTTGTTCAGAAAAATTAACCACACATCTGTACGTATTATGTGATACAGGAAAAATTCTACTACATCTGTTTGTTAAATTATGTGGGAGAGTTCAAAGAACTTCACAAAAATGAAA
Source organism: Nineta flava (assembly GCA_963920215.1). Taxonomy (NCBI): domain Eukaryota; kingdom Metazoa; phylum Arthropoda; class Insecta; order Neuroptera; family Chrysopidae; genus Nineta; species Nineta flava. Next base: position 120,299,588 of record OY986041.1, read on the forward strand.
AATTTTCAACAATTTATAAAATAATGTTTATGGGAAAAAAGGGTGTGTGTCAGGAACGTGGATTTATTGTATACACTAACAAGATTTTAATTTTTTTCAGACACACATATTTGCTGTCTAATAATATTTAGACATATCTTATCATGTACATAATGAGTAAAGTTTGGGCGTTTATATATTGACTTTTATTTAATCTGGAAAATTTGAGGAATTTGAATTAATAATAAAATATTAAAAATAAAACTTTTGCGCTTACATGAGACGCGTAATTGCAAAAGAAATGAAAGTGAAACAATTAGCGAATTCATATTTTTTTCTTCATCTTTCAAGGGTATGCGATTTTATTTTTCAAATCGTGCAAAAATGATGAAGTTATCTAACTAGGACTAAACAAACAATATACCTTTGTAATTTTTGTTTATAAGCCTAGTAAAAGCAACATAAATAACGGGTTTTTTGCAGTAATCACTAAATAACTTCTACATATATTATCTCGGACAAAACGACGAAAATTCTAACACTTTTAGTGATTTGGTATAATTTTTAGAAACGTATAATAATTTAGAAACGGTCTAATTTTTTTCGGCAAAGCCGAATCACCCGTTTTCAAGCCCCATTTTCAACTTTCAATTAAAATTATAAATATTAGTGGAACAGTTTCGGGAGGTTGGACTTTTTTTTAGGAAATTTCCTGCTCTTTAAGAATCTTGTTTTCGATTTCCGATATCTACAATAGTTTTTGAGATATTTGCAAAAAACGAAACCACCTTTTATTTTTTACTAAATTGTTTATAGCTTTTGCAATTTTTTTATGCAGGACTTACGAATCGAATGACGCCTTGGTCATAATTTTCTGAGAAGGCGAAGTGGAATTTGAAAAAAAAGGACATGTTGACTAGCCTATAACAGCGTCACAATACTATAATAATGTCAATTTCAATTATGGTTACGAAGACAAAGTATGCAAGAGCTAGCGTATATTTTATAGACTAACATGTCATTGAATTTTTATTAATTAATATTGATGTGAAAAAATTAACTCACTAGTGGATGAGCCTTGACCTCTGGATTGCATGCCTAGTGTGCTATGGTTACACCACGGATGATATAGATGAATGAGTTAACTTTTTCATATCATTTACAATATTACTTAGAAGTCAACAGAATATAGCAAGACAAAGGGGTTGATTCCTTAATGGGTCATTTTCGTATGATGGGAGCTTTTTATACCCTTCAACACTTATGTGCTAGATTTATATGGGATTTAATTTCAAACGAATTGAGGAAATGCGTCCTTATTTTCAAATAAATTACTTACTAAAATTATAACGAAATAAAAATAGTTTTGCACAAATTACTATCCAAAAATATCTAAATAAACAATCTTAAAAAATTTAAAAATAAAAAAATTTGCATGATTGATTATCTGTATAATATAATTTAATGATATTTAAGATTAAAAACGTTGTTATATATCATTCGAAAAAGTAGTTACGTATCTAAAAGTTATTTAGCAACGTCATAATCTAAACAGAAGGTCATCTAACAAAACTAATGTCATCAGTTATTTATTCGACTTTTACATGAAACAGAAACCTTTTCCTAAATCATGTGAATTTCATATTTGACGTCATATTTATCGAAAAATATATGTGCTACTTTTGTTTTTTTGTATTGATTCCAAAAAATTTTGGTTGAATAAAATAGTTTCGTGAACATGACTTAACATTTATTTGACATTTTTATAAAAAAAAAAAGATCATCTTTTAAAAATGTTAATCGTATTTTTTAGAAAGAAAATCAAATCATATAAATCAAGTAATTCTTTTAAAAATAAAACATACCTTTTTAATTGCTTTGAAAACATAACATTTGAACACATTAGTAGCGGCATCCCGTGCTATGTAACTGAAAATCTTCATATCCTGTGAGTCGTGTGATACATAGAATATCCGGTAGATGGGATGTGAAAAGAGTATTGCTCTACTTGGACCACCGTCTAACCATTCTTTTTTCTATAAATAATTTTTTTTTATGATATATACATATATACAATTAGAACAGACTATGGAGAGTAGAGGTAAGGAGACTATCTACGTGTATAATAGGCATTGACCTCCATCTCATAAATAGACTGATTATCGTACAGTATAGAAATGGTCCCATTTTTGATAAACTAGCGCTATACGATACGCTAGCGTGTTTGGGCGAACAAAGTTCTTAGTATTCTAAGTGAGATACTCAGCATAAAAACAAATTAAGGTCTTAGCGACTGAGTACAGCGCTTTTCGACCTGAACAGACTTGCTGACTAAGTAGCCATATTTTTATGTTTACGTACAGTACATAACCTCATCTAAGCAAAATGGCGTCATAGTCTGAGTTGCTAAGTATCAGCAAAGTATCCCGGATGAAAACTTAGTTTGATATTCTAAGTATCTAACTTAAGATAGTAAGAATTTTGTTCGCCCAAACACACTCATCATATGAACCATATATTGAGCGCTAAATATGAAATTTTTATACAAAACTGAAGTTTTATACTTTTATTTAACGCCGTGACTATTCGCCCGATCCACGGGTCCACAGGATACTTAAAACTTTGATAATTATGGGAATATTCATGTCAAGTTTTCACCATATTTTATTTTTCCATAGAAACTATAAACTATATTAGAGATCTGGACCGGCTATAACTTATACTGCACACTAAAAACGTCATTCTGGGTACTTATTGAACTACTATTCAACGCTTTAACTTGGACACTTTTGTAACTTAAATCCCATATAAGATAACTCTCCTTATATCTTCCCTCCATAAAACGTACACTCCCGTTCATAAAAATTGAACCACCAGAAAGTCACGTTCTAAGCGTATATATTCCTAAATATATGTATATTACATACGCTAACACTTAGAATGTTTCAATTGATTCAATTTTTATGAACGAGAGTGTACATTACAAAATATATTAAAGTTTCATTTTACCTTTTTCTTTTTTCTTAGCATAACCTTTACGCCTTCTATTGATATTTCTATTGATACTTTTTTCTTTTTTATACCTTTGGCCTTAAACTCGTACTGTAATAGGAACAAAACAAAAAACTTCATAGTTTTTATATCTATTACTAGAAAGAAATAAAACATTATTACTTACCCGAATTCTTCTCATTGCTGCTACAATTTCTACACGACTTGTTGGACGAGGAACGTCTAATGTACCAATATACTGTAAACAAAATAAAATAAAAACTATGAGAAGTACATACATTTAAAATTTGTTCGGGCAATATAAATAAGCGTAATTTTTAATATTTTAATCGTATTGAGTGCCTTCAAAATGTTGGATATAAGTAACAAATCCTGTCTCAAGTTTCAGAAATCGGTTAGCTGGTGGCACCAATGAACAAATTGGACATTTGTAGGGGCAATGTTTCAGAATGTATTTTTCAAAGGATTGAATATGTATATTGGGTGATTCAAAGGTCTTAATTTTGACTGTTTAAACAAAAATTTTAATATTTACTCATGTTATAAAGATACTTTGCGTAGCACATCAAATAAACCTGAACGATACCTGATGAGTAAATTAAGTGTAACATGAATGCATAGTTCACAGTATTGAGTATTCATGTTGACGTTTAATCAACCAAACGAAACCATATTTGACTGTCATTATAAGTAAAAAAATTCAATTTGACAATTATATTTGATAATTCGTGTTTGTTCCTTAGTACTAGTTCAACCGTGATGGTTACATATGCGTTACTAGGGTTACGTAATAGAACTGTTTAAATGTAGCCTACTATGGAGGTCAGTGATGTAGCCTCACTAAAGCCGCCATTTTAGAATATGACGTCATGAATAACTTTACCAATAGTTGTGAATTTTTTAAAACTGCGATTAAAACCACAAAACTGTTAAGGATGTTCATACATGAGACTTGATAGAAAATAAAAAAATTTTTTTTAGTGAATTGAATAGCAGCTCAATTATGTAGTTACCCTTCCTCAAAAACTTAAAACCTGTTGACGATCATTTCAAAGAGTAATTATCGATTAAAAATCAAACTTTTAACAGAGCCTCTTATGGAGAACATAATTTTTAATTAACTTAAAATTATGATAACTATATTATTAAAGTAGACACCCTAATAATAATGCTTATAAATATTCTTAGAATATGTAGTTTATATATTTGCATTAAAAAAATGGTGTTGACGAACGTTTGAATTAATTATTTAATAAAATTAAAACTGTTTTGTTAAGTTTGTTTTTCCCGCCATTTTTGAAAACTGGCGACAGCGCTCATTAACTAAATATACACATATATACGTGAACGTCATAACAAAACATAGTTTATTGTCAGATCTGTCAAATTAAGTCAAAAGCATTTCTAATTTACATTTATTGATATTTTACAATAAATACTTAAAATATTTAGGACAAATAAAAAAGGTTATAAATCGTTATAAGATTATTGATATACTTTATAACTTTTTTCAAATCCTAAATAAATTTTATTAAAGATAGTACTCATTTGACTTTAGCATAGCAAATGAACGTCCTTAAATTGTATTCGAGGAATGCATAACATTTTATATTGTTCTTCATAGAGGCATCACTTAAATTACGCAAATTGTTCATACAGAGTTTTCATATGTTCACCACTGGGACAAATCTATACTTGATTCCATTTATAATTACTTCAATTATATCAGAGCCTGCCTTCTAGTGATCAAGAGGCCATAAACCGGTCCAACAAACTATGAAATAAATTTTTCCCGCCTATATTTCTTCTTTTAGTATTAACTGCTTGATGAATTGCGTTTTAACTCGCTTTATTTAAAATCAAAATTAAATTACACATAGTTAACAATCACAATTGAGAAAAATCAAAATTAAAAATTAAAATTAACAGATAAGCAACAATAACATCGATAATTCTGAGTTAAATTATGAAATTCAATTGAATTATTCAAATTAATGAAAATTACAAAATTGAAAATTCAATTTATGAAAACAAAAACAAAGTTAAGAAAAAATTAATAACAACTCTTAAACATATTTCGAGATCAGTTATTCCACAAACATCAATTATATAAAAAAAAGTATATTTTAAACATTAAATTAAAAAATTAAAATATTTCGAAAAAAAGTTTCTACTCCTAGAAATTCATAGTAGCTTCTAAGTTTCGTATTAAATATTTATTTTTATGCAAAATCGACACTTTCCACAAAATGAATGCTATTTCTTAAATAAAGTTAGAACTACTATTAAATAGTTGTTTGGGCACCGATTTATAAATCAATAATAATAAATAACATTGAATTTATGATTAAGTAACATAGAATTAATGGAGAATTCTTGCACTCGTCCTGTTACAATAACCGAAACGACAAATATAACTTAACTGATTCTTTTTTTAAATTTATTCGATATAACAGTGATCTTAGTAATTCGATTAGAGTAGTTAATGGATTACGAAAAGACTCCATAAAAATCTCATCTTTTAGTTACAAAAAAACCCCGCGATAGAAGTATACGTTGAAAAAAAAAACAAGACTTTTGCAAGATTACGTTGGTTTTTTAACAAGACTAGTGCGAAAATCCCGAATAATATTAATACTCTCCTTATCAATTATTTAAAAAAAAACATGATTTTAAATCCATTTTCTTAAAAGTTAAATTCCAAAAAATTTTCCCGATTTTTTCAACATTCAAAAATATCCTAGTTAATAAATCCAATTATCCAATTTCTTAAAAATCATAAAATCATCCAAAAGTTTTTAATCATCTACATCTGTTCCAACCAAACCTAGAAAATTTTATGAATTACACATGATTTTTTTACTCCGTTCAGATTTCGCATGAACTTGGAAATGACCCTTGTAACTAGTCTAGTTCATCGATATAATAGTATGTTATTGATGTATTTAAAAAAATTTGTTATAAATTTGATTTGTCCCTTCTAGGAAGGGTTAAAGATTAGTTCGGAAAATTTTATCAAATGAATTACCTGATTACCGTCTAGAATTTAAATGTTTAAATCGAAATTTTAAACGTCTTTTACAACGACATTTAAGACAAATATACTTTTCATCGGACCTTAAATCTTCTAAAACTAAACCTAAACATAACACATGAAACCATTGTAAACATCTACCTTCACATTGTACCCAATTCACATATTTGTTCGAGGGTTTTAAGCATTTCGTTGCTCCACATAGAACTTGTGAATCCACATATTCTAATTTCGGTGTTTTATCTACGTCCGCGTGTACAATACTAGGACTACTTTCAGCATCATCTGCTTCATCATCAATCGTTAAATCAATCACATCTTCATCAAAATTATAAAACGTTTGTATTGGTTGAAATTTGTCTAATATTGCACAAATTTTCAGAATATCTTCTTGAACATCACTTACTTCGAGTAATGCACCCTCGCATAATAGATTTGTTAAAACTGACACACATGTAGTAAAATCTAAATCTATTAATGTTCTTGGAATATTTTCAACTTGAGTCTTCCATTGTAAAATACGTCTCATGAAACATTTCAGCATTTCACCTTCATCTAAATGAATAGCAATTTGTTGTAAACCATTCAGTACCTCTCGTACTGAAGAGATTGTGGGACGCTTAGTACGTTTACATATCGAACACAAATACAACGATGTTGAATAATTTATAATACAACCAGTGTGATATAAATTTTTACATAAAACACACTGTATCATTTGGCCGAATTTTGAACGATTACATGTACAAAATTTCGATGTATGCAAATGATTCGAAATTTTCTTCAAGTTATTTTTCTGCGTTTTTTTAATAAAATCAATTTCTCGCAATTGCGCCCGATTGTAAGAATATACAATATTACCCGCAGTAACAATATGTGATTCAATTGATATTAATAACGGAGATTCAAAATATCGAGGACATATTAAATCGGGTAACTGCTGTATCGATACCGAAGAATCTTTTGCAAATAAATCAAGTGCCCGTTTTTTCCAAAGACATGCATCATTAAAATCCATTTCAAAATGTTCAATTTCAGTGCATTTAATCGGTAAATTTTTTCCTTGTTTTACAATCATTTCCATAGTGGGAAAATTCATTTTCCTATGATTGGAAGTATTACCAACAGCATTTGAAGCTAATGTATACCAATCCATAACCAATTTATATGTATCTTGAAGAACACAATGTGATGGTAATTCTACAGAAATTTGAAGCATGTCCGCTAACAAAAGTTCCATTTGCGTTGATAAATTCTGAAAGGGTATTCTTGACTCTAAACACGCTTTGACACGCTGCTCCCAATCAACGCCACGTGATAATAATTTCTTTAAATCTTCGACAATTTTGGAAGTTAGCTCATTTTTTGGTAAACTTAAACCAACTTTAATATAAAATTGTAAATTATTTATCGACATTTTTTCCCCCGAGTTCATTCGTGTACATATTTCATTATACCACCGTACACTATGTAAACGAATTTTTAATTGGGTCATGATATTAAAATCAATTGTTGCGGATGTACCCGAATTAATACAATTTTCTAGCTCGATAATATTAGTTTCATGAAAATTTCGTGATAGTAGTAGTGTTGCATTATTTTTAAAGCTTTCCGCATCGGATATACGTTTTTTTAATATATCCGCTTCTTGTAAAGGACATAATCGAGTTACTTCATCGGATACAGATTTTAGTTCTGTTAGAGTTAATTGATTTGTTGAAGAGTCTAATTTTCCAATATAATCAATACATTTTTCAGCTACGGCTACTGTATTTTTGACTATTTCTAGTAATTCACAAGAAGGAAATTTTTTGGTGATTGCTTCTAAATACAAACTCTTCAAATCGTTAAAACTAATCGATAATTTTTTGTAAACAAGTACATCACGAACTTTATCAACCCATCGATCGAAGGATTCAGCTTTACATTTTACATTCTGTAATAATTGGGGTAATTCATCCATGGTGTAACGATACTGTAAAATATGATCGTCTGGTGGGCATTCGCAGAGGAGTTTAAAATGTCTTGAACATGTGAATTTCTTTAAATTACATTTGCACGTAATCGCGGACAAAAAACATGTAGTATTACAAATCGAACATTGACGATTCTCATCAGAAATATCCTCAAATAATACACGTTCAGCTTTTTTTACACCCCATTCCATTAACTGTTTACGAAACTGTTTTTCGATCTTAACCATATTCAATAAATCATCATACGTAACAGCGGCAATTGTTAAACTCAATTTATCAGCATTTGTCGCCATTTTACACACTAGTTCATCATGTGAAAAGACACAATATCGCCGATAATATGAATAATATTGAATACATTCTCGTCCTATTTTTAGCCATTCAGCTGGTGCGAAGTTAACAGCTTCAGCGAAATTATAACCTTGATTGAATCCTGCATGGTATGCACGTGGAAATGTTACAACAAATTCACCAGGATACTGGTCGATACGATGAACTGGTACACCAGCTTCAATTAAAATATGTGGATTCATCTGGGTGACAAGTTGCTGTAGTAAATCTGGCTGGGCTTGAAATAATTCGGAAGCAACCGACATGATTGTTTGCTCAAATTTGTTAGCGTATTCGCCAGGTACACAATACCATGTTTTTGCTTCACCCCAATGTAAGTAATTAATAGAATATGTCCAATGATCTTCGTTATGCCAACAAAATGTAGAAAATAACATTCCCACATACATCCATGGTAATTTTATTCCAGAAATATCCCCCGTTAAATAATTTAATATTGAGCCATCGATAACTGGTATGTTGTTTAAATTCCAAGGACTATTCGCATAGTCGACATCCTCGCCACGTAAATTAATTGAATCTTTGGTTGGAAAAGCAGATCCATGATCTATAGTATGTAGATCAGCTCCATATTCTACGGTGACGTCACTGTCTATCGATGTCATTATATTCCAGTATTCATTTTCAATCATTTCGCTGGTAATTTGATGAATGGGAATATTAAAATATTCCAATTTAAATCTATCAGCCATTTCACCAAATTCTTGTAAGGTATATTCACGTTCTGCTTGTGAGAATCCAAACGGTTCCATACTTTTGTCTATTTCGTTGGCAGTGCAATTGGCACAACACCATTCCCCATTTGGTACTTGAGTTAGAGACGGTGTCAAGCAATGCAAGTGGTAGTTGCCTTCACATCGGGTACATACTAGCATGGTATCAAGATCTCTCTTCTTACAGAACTTACAAATATATTCAGATAACGGATCGTCTCCAGACAGAGCTTTCCGTTTACGACTTACAAGTGGTCGAACAAAACCAGCCATTTTGGGCCCCGCACCACCGTAAAATTGCAGTCGTTGTAATTCTTTACAAAATTTACTTCCTTCTGTTTTAAACATTGTTTTAGTATCTTGTTGCTGATCAACATTTGAAGTTTCTTCTTTCTGTAATTTTGAAGAATTTTCCTCGACATTATCATTAGTTTTCGATTCAGGTTTATTATTACTCTCTTTAAGAGATTCAAAAATATCGTATGGACAAAGAAGTTTTTTATAATGACATTTTAAAATATTTCCACACTTTTCTGGTGGATATTCCAATTCTGTGGCAATAAAATCCCATTTTCTATCCGAACTAACTAGAGAGTAACCGCCATTGTTCTGTACAAGCTTACGTAACTCATATAAATCCAAAGGTTTTTGTTCAATAATTGGTATTTTGACTTCTGATCCTTGCATTTCCCAAAATGTGGCTAATTGATTTAAAAAATTCAATTTAATGCGAGTTGAGGCTTCCAACTCATTTAAACGTTGAATGCGTGGTACAAATTTTAATTTTTCGACATTCAATGCAAAAGGCGGTTGCCAATTTTGTGGTGGTATAATTTTACATAATCCTACTTTTTCAACATCTGTACGTATTTTATTTAAATAGCTCATTGGATCCGCAAATTCTTCGGCAGTTGGTCTGAAAACTGGTGCCTCTGGTAATTTTCCAAAGGTTTTCATTTTTGACTCAGTAGAAGGAGGAGTTTCTATTTAAAAATATTTATTTTTGAAATTAAATTTTAGAAAACCTAAAATTTGTAATTGCAATAGACTTCGAAATAGAAAATTATCGAATAAAAATTTTAAAAAAATAATGCCATGAGAAGGATCGAATCCACAAACCCTGAAATTTTCCTTTAATAAGTCACGGCTATCCACATAAAATTTAAATAACGTTTCTATAGTTACAATATCAAAAGTAGGTAACACATTTTGAATTTTTTTTTAGAAAAATTTCTAATAAATTTTCTCGACATTTAAATAAATATATTCTGGAAAATCGATGTAATTATTAATTATTCAAGAACCTAAATACCATCTATAGATTCATTATTAATTAAACCGAAATGCCAATTAATGAAGAATTTGTGTGTTCTAGAAACTGGGGTAGGTAAACATATTATATATTAGAAAACTTAGAAACTAATTTATTTCTAAAAAGTTAATAAAATAATTAAAGGTTATTTTTTACTATTGTAATTATTAGTTTATTTTTTAAACCTTTAGAAATATATTAAGGTTTTTAACATTTATTTTCCGATTTCCTACCAGTGACTTAATATTACCACATATTACCCTATAAATATTATACCTACGTATTACTTTTCCAGATCAAATGATTTTAAATGGAAAATCTTTTACGTTTAGAAGCTCATTCTTAGGCAAAAAAAAATTGCATTTTCTTCGTATTGCATAATAAATATATTCCTTCATTAATAATACTGTACATTACTCCAAAATATTAGTTCCATTTTTCCTACCATTGGTAAAATATTACCACCTATTACTCTATTAATATTAAGTGTTATGTTTACATATCCAATTTAACACCAAATTTTTAAGAAATTCCGATAAAAGCTTCTTTTTTTAAATAGAATTTAAGAACTAATTTAATAGCATTGAGTAAATTTGGTTAAAACCTGAAAACCGAAATAACGGTTTTATGGAAAAATTATCCAAAGCTTCTAATTTTTAATTAATTTTAATGGCGGTTTAATCTATTGCAATTACAAATCTGAATAATTAATGAAAAAAAAACATTTTTTTTACCTTCAACTAATTCGGCCATTTTACACAAATATGCACAATCACTGTTGAATCAACAAATCTTTATTTAAAACAAAAGGGCAATAATTTTGCAGTACTGAAAACTTTAAACCACTGAACAACGTTTTTTATTAATTAATTTTTTTTACTAATTATAACTTTTCGATTAATACTTATTATCGATTAACATTTCTAAAAACGTTATCGAATATTTAACTCACTAATTAATACTAATTCTAGGTATAAAAAAGTTTTTTTTTATATTAAAACACGATGCAAAATATGACATTTTAAAACGTTCATTAGCTTTGTTTGTGTCGTTTAATAACAAGTTCGATCCTAATATTTTTAAGATCATAATATTATGGGTGGGTGTAATATTGTCTGTGCTTTGTGTATCACATTACCACACATCGAGTAGCTTGTAGAATAGATAATACCCCCAAATGAGAGCTAAATAAATAACAGATTCTCTGTGGTATACCCTTACAAACATGTTAAATCCAATTTTATTATGTAGGTTTGGTAATTTCTTAATACAATTACTTTGAAGTGTTATATAAATCAAACGGTTTTATGGTACTTTGAAGTACTCATGAGTCTTAACCAAAATTTATCTTTGAGCTTTATCAGAATGAAATACGATATTAATAAAGTTGTGTCATTTTCAAGTAGTTTGATCCGGAAGTGTTACGATAATGCTATTACTTTAATTATGGCGCATCTGCATACTGTCGCTGATTTTTAGCGACAAATGCGGTCACATGGTTAAAATTCAACATGCACGCCATCTAGAATATTGTAGCGAAAAAGCTAAACAAAGTTTAGCTTTTTCGTAGGGTCTATCAGCAGTTCTACCGTATCGATATATTCAAAACATCAGTCAGCTATTACTTTGTGATGTTCTAAATTCAACGGGTATTGAGGTAAATACTAATAAATATTAAGAAATATAACATATAATTTTTTAGTATTCTGTATTGTCTTAACGCTGCGATTTATCGCTACAATTTTTCCAGATGGAGTGCATGTTGAATTTTAACCAGGTGACCGCATTTGTCGCTAAAAATCAGGGACAAGCGACAGCATGAAAATGCGCCTTTTATTCTTCTATCTTACGTTTAGATCGTTATTTTTAAATTATTTTTTTTCGAAATAACGACTAGTACAATTTAAAAATAGGGTTTGTAAGTAATAATTAACAGATTTTTTTTCGTTGTAATCCCAAATCTGTTTTATGAGTTTCCAATCTCGCTTTCGAAGAGATAATTTCTAAAAATCGAGCTGGAGTCCAAATTTTCCGCTCGATATACTTTTTTAAACCCATTTTTGCATCTTTATATAAAAATATCCCTTATCGCAATCGAAGCTTTAAATTGTTAACATTAATATATTTTATCAAAATATAACTAAAATCAATAATCAAAATATAATTATCTCAAAAACAGCAAAATTACCCTGAAAATCCTTGTAGAATCCCGGTCCTAAAGTTACTACTTGATAAACAGAAATAAATATATTTTGAATAGTATCAAAATATATCAATCTTATTTCGATAAAAATTTATTTTGTCATTAAAAATGATAATTTCAAATAAATATAAAATTTTATTAGATTTTTAGTATTGTCGTTATTATGTCATGAGTTATTTTCGACCTGTTTCACATAAAGACGATATTATAAAACGTCATTAATGTTTGAGCATTGTAAAAGTATAAGTTTTGTTGTATATAAAATGAAATCAAAAGAGTTATTTTTATTTCTTTCATCAATGTAGTCACACAATCAATTTATATCAATGTTATACCTAGATTATTTAAAAATCTCTTACGTAGAGAATTCAAAGGTTATGTCTTCGAATTACTTCTTTTTTTTTGAATAGAAATAATGCAAGGCCTAATATAACTAGTCTAAAAAACTAAAAAAATTTTGGTAATTGATTTTAATGAAAATCTTTGCCTTAGTTTGCAATTTCAAATTATTCAATATTTAAAGTCGTAAAAATCAGCTTGCAATTAAAACGCGGCTTGCTATGATGAGACGTCATTGGTCATTCTCAGCTGTCAGTGTCAAAAATATCAAATTTGTTTCCTCTTTCCACAGTGATAAATCTTTTCCCAGGAGTTTTGTGAGTTGAATTATTACAAGGTACGAACAAGTTTTTCTAGCTGATTATTATTAGTTTATTTTCGTTGGTTAATCGTTGGCACTTGTGTTAGTATCATCTGAGATTTCACTGGTTAATGACGTCACGCAACATGGCGTGCTTTTCGGGAGCGTTTGAAAAGTACCTTTTTTAAATTAGGCATTTTGGAGTCGGGATAATCTTTTGTAGTATAAACAAATCATCTACAATGTTATTCCTAAACGTGTTTTAGATTTAGAGGTTTTCATGTTTGACCGGATTACTCTGTTGGACATCCAACATTTAGTTTATGTTCATTTCACTAAAGTAAAACCTATGTTTGTTTTTCATCTACAGACCCAGATTATACGAATGAATGGAATTTTGCATAATAACATCATAAATTTATTATGCAATAACTGTGACACAAAACTTATATAAATTTTTTTTTTTATTTATAAAACTAATTTTATAATAATTTATAAATATAAATGGATCACATCATCATACCAGATGTTCTAATTCGTCTTCTCCGCAGACCACTAACTTAAAACTATATTATTTACACCAGATAAATAGAAGTCACCGACTTATTTCGATTTTACCACATACTCATAAATAATATTGTTTCCCGTAGTGTTTCCAAGAAAATTTAATGTTTACATTTGTTGTTTTTTTTTTGCATGATTCGTAAAATTTATTAGCTCCAATATTTATATATGTAGTTCGAATGACGGCAACATAAATTTACAATTGTCTTTATTGTATTCACAATTTTTTTATAAATATTTGTAATTGGTCGTGTAATTTAAGAAATAGAGATTTCAACAAATAGAAATAATTGGATGAGTACAAAGTTTGATTAGTTTTAACAGACGGTAAATAAAAGAGTAAAAATCATTAGAAAGTGATACCGGATAGTTGAATTACTAGTAATTGAACTTCAGTCTAATAAGTCTTGCCAACATAAGCTGAGTTTTGGCTTTGACAGGTGTGATTTAAAGTGCCTTTTTTCGGTGTTCGACCACATACTGCAAAAGTTAGTGAATAACAAAAAAAAACACACCTTTGAAAAGTCTACGTTTACAGTCTCACAGACAGGTAGAAATGAATAACCTGCCGCATAGTTTGGTTATGACGATTACTATAAGATGATGCCGAAGTGGGCTTTATCTTGATTAAAATTTGACTTAAATGTCTGATCTGTCGAAGCTAGAGTTATCCTAACTACCCATTTTAGTGAGTTGAGAATGCATACATTTATTCAAGGATTTTGCAATACATCATAACGAATACATAAACATAAATAAAGAGATACAAGTATTCATCACGATTCAAGTTAAAAATTTATGATCACTGGAAAAAGATACAACAAGAGGCTGTCAAGTTGCATCCAAGAGACTTTCCTTCGATGCACTCGACCTGAACAGGATACAACTTCGAAAGGTTACCGGATTTATCACCGGACATTATCACCTATGAAAGTACCTACACACAATAGGACTCCACCATGTGCAGACTGTGCGGCGATGAGGAAGCAACATCCAGCCACATCATTCATCTTTAAGTGCGAATCTTTCGATTACATTAGATACAATAAATTCGGTGCATCTCACCCTGAATATATGAACCACTAGAAGGGGGAAAACAATGAGCCATAAGGTCGAAGTGCAATACTTTTCATACCCCAAGATTCAACTAACCAAATCAACTGATGATCTGATTGTCCCGGATAAATTGTGTCATGTGTAACAGGTTTGAATGAGCACAATTACAAAACAAAAGCAAATCAAATTGATTATATTGAGTTTTAAAACTTGATATGAAATTGTTTTATTGATGTTTGAGACAAATGAAATACTTCATGTTTTGAAACAAAATAATAATAATAATAATTGGCTAATTAACTTTGTTAATTGTCTTAGTAATACAAGATGCTACAATAAGAATGATAATAATAAGTGCAGTGGTCTTGCAGGGTTATCAACCTTTAAAGTGTTGTGGTACTAAACAGACGATTTCGCAGAAGAATTATTTTTATAAAAATCTACTTTTATATACTTCAGAAAACATGATTTTCTGTATGCAACTAACATCTAACTTTAAGCTGTAAGTTAAACAGAAGAAACACAAAGTTGAAAAAAAAATTATTATCATCATAGACATATCATCCTATTATACTAGAATTTCTAGAAGATGTTTATACGTTGATGTAAAATGTAGATGTCGGCATAAAAAATATGTTTAACATTTACCTTGAATTTTTACATATAAAATAATACGTGACAATATTAAAAAATATCTATGAGTTAGTTATTTCTTGAGTATAAACTATTTTTTGTTTAGTTTTCTTTTATAAAAGAGTTTGACATCTAAGGTCAAATCGACGCTTAGGTAATTTATAAGCAAATAGTGTTTATTATTTACTTAACGATAACGACACATCATGTAAGGTTCAATGTTTTTAATAAAAGCAATCGATTGAGATTTCAGGCAGGAGCGGAGCTAATCAACTTGCAGTAGTAATAGTAGTATTCGCGGAGGGGAGGTCAAATCCTGGCAAGTAGGCCTTTCTAGGCTTTTTTACCGATCTCAGGACAAGGATTTTGTATGTTAACTAGGAATTAGTACGTTGTGCGACTGCAGCCGATTTTAATAGGAACTATGCTGATATTCATCTGGAGTTTGTGAAAGGAAACTGCAGAAAACCTTTCCAAGCATAGTCGGTTACTTTCGTTCTTACGCCGACAGATTAGTAAATTAACCACCCCATTATTATTATTATTTTCAAATTCATTTAATTGACTAAATGCCGCCGTTGGGTATCGAACCAGCAACCTCCCCATTCCGAGCAGAGAGCCTTTAACAGCTCTACAACACAGACGGCATCTACTTGCAGTAGCTTCTTAGTTCCCCAGAATGCGAGAACGAAACTTGTAGGCTGAAGGTTGGGTCAAGAAAGATAAACCTACTAGCTCTAGTTTCTAATTTATCGATCAGAGAGCATATCCAAGTACTAAAGTTTCCAACAAAAGTTGGTCTGTTTAAAATGCAACACATATCTATTTGGACGTACGGTTTTAGTTCCCTTCAAAGTCGAGAAAAGCGAAAAAAGCCTTAATTGAAAACAAACTCACATGATTGCCAACTCTGCCTGACTAGTGTTCTGTGGCTGAAGTATGAGAAGAACTATGTTAGAAATTCATAATCTATCTATTCCATTTTTATATTACTGCGATTTTATGATAAATAAACCCCTAACAATACCACTATTTTCCCCTACATCGAGAGACTAGAAGACACTAACTAAATAGAGAAGAACTGCGAAAGAAAGAAAAAAAAGACTTGTTTTAATTTCGTTTTCCCATTATGATTTTCTAGTATATTTTCAAAAACATTCCAAAAGGCAGGGTGTTCGCGTTCATCTGGTGAAGGAGTTTGCTGATATATGTACAAGCGTACTACTCATATTCATATCCAAAAACGGAAACGAAATTTAATGATAAATGAAATTTAAATCTAACTCCTAAATCGCTATTTAATTAGAGCAAAGAATAGTATACACAATTTTGCATAAACGGAGTTGAAAAATGTATTTACAAACCGATACAAATCTAACATATTATCAAAAATTATCAACAGTTAAGTAAATAAAAACAGAGTTTATAGTATTCTTATGTGTTTGTATACAGTTTTATCTAAGAAGTTTTATCTTAATAGTTATATAACTCTATGATTAAAATAATGATACGTTTTATTTCTTCTTCACTACCTTTGACGCCATTCGTTGCGTTACAATGCGTCATACACATAATTATGTAATTAACTTTTCTCATTATAAAGATTACAAAACGTTACATTGTAATCTCTTAAAGTTTTTTTTTTTAAACAATTTTATAACCAAAAAGTTTTCAAGAATAATTCTTATGTGTTAAATAATTCCTGTATGTATGTATAAACTTCATTCAGTTAATATGACGCTGTGTGTATTTTTAAGGTTAGATTTAAGAAAAATATTTTTTTATTTTGCTTCATAGATAAAACAAAAATAAATTTGTTCCTTATCGTTTGTGTTTTTTGAAAAGGATGTTTACGTCAATGCTAAACAATAACATGATAAAAGTATACATATATTATTTTTAAAGCATCACACACCTCCGTTATATTGCTACTCGGCTAGTCTTTGATATTTTATTCAAAATAAATAGACCGACAGCTGATTCGTGAAAAAATACGGGATGCGTAGCGATCTCATCTCGTTTTCAGGACGGTTGGCAACCTTAATTTTAATGGTCAGGGTGATGTGTTAATACATCAAAACTCTATCTTAATGGCAAATTCTTATGTTATTATAATATATTATGTTATTGTATATATTATGTTATTATATTCCTAAAAGTGATCTAAATTGATCACTTTTATCATTAGTATCAACAAGTTTAAGGGTATCCAGACTTAGTGCAATGTCTTCATATACTTATACCTTACGATAAATCTTCATTACTATACACAAAACATTTATGCCATTTTTCCACATGTCAGCTGCGGGTCTATAAAGGAAATATTTTAAAAGAAAAATAAATTTCATGATAAAATATTTAATATTTTTATGATGATCGTCTCGTTGAAAGAATTATGAATTCACAAAGAAGAAATATTATTCAGTAGAGAGATACGTTAAAATGGCCTTGGTAGAGTGTATTTCTCACAGTATAGTTAGCTAGGTAGTAGGTAAGAAGTACTACTACACACTATACACATAGAAGATAGACGAACAACTTTCAGATCCTCACTGGACCAGAAAAACTGCAGCAGCAGCAGCATCACTAAAATAATAGATTTCATCTCTTATATAATAACAATGATATTATGGAGAATCATTTCTTCTTGTAACAGGTGCATGTGCTTGGTTTCTAATTAAAGTTCTAAAGTATATATTTTATGAATGTTCGATATTGATTATGGTTAAATTTGTCGTTTAAACTAACATACTACTACTACGGTTCTATCTATGTACTGTATTTTACTTGTTTGTGTACCAAGTTACCTATCGGAAAATTTTTAATTAAACTCTTCAGGTTTCTCATGAAAAAAAAACTAACAGACTTCATTCAAATATTGACAGAATAATATAATATAACTCATGTAGTGTAGTAATAAATTTTCAAGAGTCAAATTCACTTTCAATTTTCAGTAAATTTCTTACCTCCTTGAAATTGGCACTTCAAATGTGTATTTTGCAAATTTTAATTGATCCTTTAAATGTTGCCTATTGAAACACTTAATATTGCAACCAGTTTTTAGTTAGGTAATATAGAACCAGTTCAAGTGGCCGAGCGGTCTATGGCGTTATGTCTGCGCAGTTAAATTGCCTACTTGGGAACTGGGAGATTATGGGTTCGAATCCCGACATCGGCAGTTTGTTAATTATTAAGAAGAAAAAAAGGGGCGGTTAATTGACTAAACTGTCGGCGTATGGACAAGAACGAAGTAACCGGCTATGCTTGAGAAGGTTTTCTGCAGTTTCCTTCACGAACTCCAGATGAATATCGGCATAGTTCCTATCATAGTCGGCTGCAGTCGCATATCCTACCAATTCCTAGTCTATACACAAAAATTCCTTCCACTCCACATCCTCACTTCTTAAGGCATCACAATGGACCTTATGGTCGAAGTGTAGCCCGTCCAGGGCAGCCTCTACAATCTATCTAGGTAATATAGAACATTCAGGTATTTCAAGTTATCAGTTTTTACAGGTATCTCCACTGGGTACCAGGACATTTGTAGGATTCGAAAGAAATAAAATAGTAAATAAACTGACAATAAAAGAGGCATGAACACTCTTTGAAGGATCATAATATTTCTGCGGTTCAACCGAAAAAGACATGAAGGGTGCATTATGTTGAGCAAACATAGATTACCGCTGTTGACAGAGTTTACAACAAGCCATTGTAGACTCAAAGGTAATCCCTCGAAAATAAGGGTGATAGCAGAATCTGCATAGAAATTAAGAACTTCGGAACATCCTCCAAGTTACGAAGGGAGAGTTAGTGTAGGGTTTTCAAAACTGAGACTACCTCTGCAAGGACCAGACTGAGAAGCACAATAATTATTTTAGGTTTCAATGTATTTCACCAATTTTCAAAATCGACTCGTGAATAATTAAATTATACTTTTGATTTAAAAAAATCAAACCATATTCGTTTAGTAACCACTTTAAAATTTGATCCAACTCAATCAGCCAGGTGTAATTTGTGTTTTATTCCATTATAAACCCATAAAAAGTGGTATTTTTTTATATTTTATTAATTTCGGATAAATACTTTTAAATTCATTAACATATTTTTACTTACACAACACACATGTGCTTTTAATAATAACATAAAATGTTATTAACACGTAAAAATGACGTATATTTTGTAAAAAATAAACCATATTTTGACAAAATGGAAACCCGACTTCAAAAATCAAATATTCTATAACAAAAAATGCACTAAAAAGTAAAAAAATAATTGCATATTCTTGTGCCAATTTTAGTTCACCTAAGCAACAAATTTTAAATATATATGTACAATTATTGATATTTTTGGAGGCGGACTCAGCATAGAGAAATTCACATAACTTTTGGACACCGCCTCCAAAAATAACAATAATTGTACATATATATTTAAAATTTTTTGCTTGGGTGAACTAAAATTGGCACAAGAATATGCAATTATTTTTTTACTTTTTAGTGCATTTTTTGTTAAAGAATATTTGATTATTGAAGTCGGGTTTCCATTTTGTCAAAATATGGTTTATTTCTCGCTTTTTAGTGACTTTGAAGTTCTATAACTGATTTTATTTGTCTAAATATGGGTAGACCTACTAAACGCCTATGGGTAGACCTACTAATTTTTAGTGCATTTTTTTATAACACATTTTTTTTACCCGATTTTTTTTTTTTTTAATTTTTAGTGCTTTTTTTTATAACAGATTTTCAGTTTTTTTTTACATGCATTTTGTTTTTTTTTGGGGTCGGTTTTTTTTTTGTAAAAAATTTTTTTGAAGTCTGTTTTTAAAAAAATTTTCTTATTTTCCCATTATGATTGAGTATACCCTTTCAAAAAAAAAAAAAAATTTCGTAGAAATCGGTTATCACATAAAATGAGAATTTTCCTTGATTTCCCGGGAATCCCCTCATCAGAATGCGATTTGGTGCCAATGGGACCAATGGGAAACCAAACCCTTAAAAACAAAAAAAAAATTCAAAATCGGTTCATAAATGACGGAGTTCTGAGATGATACACATAAAAAAAAAAAAAAATACAGACAAATTGAGAACCATCCTCCTTTTTGAAGTCGGGTTAAAAAAGAGAAAAAAGTCCATTGAACTTACATACAATTTATGTTATAAAACATACTAAGTACACTTACTCTCTGTAACAATAAACATTTTTATTATTTACCATTTCAGGTATAACAATACACGAACGATAATACGATATAAAAAAGTAGTTAAACAACAACCTTGACTTTTATTATAAATATTACTGAATTATTATTACCTATAAGACATAAGTTCAGTTCTTTGGTGAGTTATCTTCTTTTAGTGGTAAGATCACTTCTTCAATCTATCAAGTTAAGGAGACTATAAAGAATTCATTAGATTGTCATTTATTGTGGATAGAGACAAATTCTACGTATTCGTTTCAGAAATTTTAACTGAAGAAGATGCAAAATCTATACCATGTTGAGCATGAATAGATTATTGATACTAACAGGGACTACAGACGTGCAACCTGGGCAGGAACATTTTAAGGACAAATGAATGTTCGGTAATAGGTTACAGCTAGTCTGTATAGCTGTTGCAGAACAAAATTACATTACCTTGAGCTGGTTGATGTAAAAATCAAAATTATTGGATATTTTGTGGGAGGAGTTTCATGTTGCTGTACAAGTTGCTCGTTTGTAGCGATATTTGCAACATATTATCTAAAATTTTATGTTTCCTAATATTTTTTATGTTTTATTACATAGATTGTCAAAAAATGTGTGACAAAAAATCTCACACAACAAACTTGAAAAAACTGTAGAGATACAAACAAATAAACTACAAATTAAATGAGATAGATAGAGACAAGATGACAAGTGATTGAATTTTTAAGATAAGAGTAATAAAGTAATGTTCCCAATTTTGGTTGCATGTCTGTAGGCAAAATATTTTGTAGGCGGAGTTCAATGTTGCTGCACAATGTTCCGCGTTCGTAGCCTACTTAATCTTAAGGGGCATTATAAACTCGCAGTTGCAGGTTCTGTGGGAAGAAACAATTGTTCATGAATTATAGCATCCTAATACATAAGCCGAAACACACAATTAATTAAGTGGTTTTCATTCACTTGTAGGTAGTATCAGTCAAGTACTTGGGGTTGTTGGGTCCACTATTTCATTTTTATAGTGTAAAATTTGCAATAATGGACAACACTGATCGAGTTGACAGTACAAGTCACTATACAGACTGTGTTGGACAGCTTTTCCTATAATGAATCAATTTAAATATTATTTATTACTGCCTGGCCGTCTGGTATTGTATGAAGTCAGTCAGTTATATCTCATAGCTATGGTTGTTTGTTTGTCATTTAAGATTGGGTACACAATGCATATACTAAAGTGTACTGTACTGACTGACTTCATACAGTACCAGACGGCCAGGCAGTAATAAATAATATTTAACATTAATTCACTATAGGAAAAGTTGCCAAAACACACAGTATAGTCTCCTTAAGATAAGTCATCAGTATTAACATAACCACACTAACTACTTCAAGTCAAACAAATCCATTAATGGAAATAGATGAATCTAACAAATCCAATCTAGTTTGTGTATATATTATTTTTTGTAGTTTGTTGCATTCTTCTTCAAGATCTAGTACTATGAGCCACAAAAATAGCGCTCATTTTTCAAAATTTTCTTGTTGATTTGTACCTTATTCATTCAATTTTTGAGAAAATGTTTCGAATAATAGTATATTTATAATGAACAACTTTTATCCGAAGCATTTTTTTCGAAAACCGAATGAATAAGACATAAATCAATTATGAAATTTTGAAAAATGAGCGCTACTTTTGTGATCAAGTGTACACTATACCTATGAGGTATATATCACTTTCTCAATTATTTCAGTCACGAATCAATCAATTCAACTTCCACAATGTTTTTATGGACATTTTGTCTAATGATATACCGTTAGATTTTAGAAAAAGTGTTCACGAAAGTTTATCTCGAATTGTTTTTCTGAGGAGCCGCGTAATAAATGGTGACAACTTTCTATTATTTATAGTAAATTTTCTTTTCTCTGAATGACTAATAAGATGTTTTTTTGTGAGTGGCGCTTATACGGTCAGTGTACTAAGTTGACTACTAATATATGCGGTTTGTCTGGCAAACTTCCGTTAGGTTAATTTACACAAATTGTTTCTAATGATGACTAATGCCATATTGTAAGTGGGCAACGATCCGCAAACAATATCATATGTGAAGGGTCTGCACACTATTGACGGTGAATATATAAGAGCGACGATTTGTGGATCGATTAATACATTTCATAGGTTTAGAATCCAGTGTATAAAAGGGTCACGGACTCCTAGGTAGTGCGTTTTATGAATATCGCAGGTTCGCCATCTAATATGAGTTTATAGATATGACTTTCGAATTGATTTAGTACTGATGTGATCAAACAGCCACTTAAACTGTAAGCTATAAGATCGAATGTGTCTCCCTTGTGGTATACAGTTTTATCGAAATCTTTTTCATTTGGGTGAATCTAAGAATGGAATTTATAATGCCCGCCCTCTAAATAGTCTTAACCATGTCCCAAATCTCCAGATATTGACATTATTCTATATTTCTTACAAGATCGTCCTTCTCTAAGTGATTGCGCCACTTTTGTCGATTTGCTTCCAACTAAGCATTTTGAATCTCAGAGAAACTTTGTAGCCAAAATTATCACAATATTGATTAGCAGTACCGTAACTAGCCTTTTATGCGCCCGGTGCGAGTTTCTGTACCTGCCCCCTTGAAAAATTTTCTAATATTACCCGGTTCTGATAATAAAATGGATTATGTTTATAAAAATAAATCTATCATTTAAATATGAGTACTTGGTAGAGTTTTGAATAAGGAAATACATATAAATTGCGTTTATGAATTAGGTGAAAAAACGTTTATTCGAAAATATTTGCCAAAACTCACAATTATACAATACACAAATGACACCAAATACTGATTAGTACAGACAGGTAGTAGAGATTCAAGGAAAACCGTAAACTTACTTAAATATTGACTTTACGCGCTTTCTTCATTGCGAAGTCCTTGATTACATTTTCATACGACAGGAGCCGCGCTATGTCGCGTTCAATCGACAAAATCGCTAGGCCAGACAATCTTTCTTGATCCATCGTCGAGCGCAGGTACGTCTTTATCAATTTGAGCTTACTGAATGATCTTTCGCAGGAAGCTACAGTCACTGGCATTATTCAAAAAATCTTTATAGCGACTACTACATTGGGAATCATTTTCTTTAAATCTAGTTCCACTTTAGCTTTAAGAAGACCTAGACTTGACTGATGTTCACATTTATCAACGCCAGTCGCAACTCGTAACGCCAATATTTATCTCATCGTCTTTTATATTTTTAATGTTATTTACTTCTATAACTTGTAAGAAGAATATATTATATTATCATATTATTTCTTGTTCTGGTTTGGTAATTTCTGCGCCCTGTGCCTAGGCATCGTTGGCACCGCCTTAGTTACGGCACTGTCATTAGTACTATATTAAGCCACAAAAATAGTGCTCATTTTTGAAAATCGTTTAATTGATTTATATCCATTTAGTTTTTGGGAAAATGTTTCGAATAAATGATGTCAGTATATTTATAATAAACAACTTTTATCCGAAGCATTTGTTCGAAAACCGAACAAATAACGAACAAATCTATGATAAAATTTAGAAAAATGAGTGCTACTTTTGTGACCAATTTGTACCAACTCAAAGATTGTAATCGCATTTTTTTTTTAAATATTGGAATTCAAGTTATAAAAAAATGGCTCTTAGTGGAAATAATGAAAGAGATTTTATTTGGACATTAAACATAAGAATTTTTCCTGTATAAATTGTATAATACTTTCACAAATAAACGATGAGAGAATAATTTTTAACTGTAAACTAAACGGTTTATCATGATATCTAGACGATTGTAGACTCCCAAAGGAATAAAATAATTTATAACTGTAAAGCTGCCTTCTGGTATCAGACAAAAACAATGAGAAAAGACAATTTATTATTTAAATCATATTATGAAGGATTTGAAATAAGTTTTAAATAAATAATTTAATCAAATTATATTAATTGTTTACTTTATAAAACCAATCAAATATTTATATAATATTTCATCTCTGTTTTATGAGATTTTCATCAACTTTTATTTAATAAATGTATAGAGTGATTTTAAATGATCAAGGTAGTGATTCTACTGTGCCGCGGCACATTTGTGTGCGGCCAAATTCTTAAAGTGTGCCGCCAAATTTTAGAAATGTATATAGTAAAGTATTAACCAAAATAAAAACGAAAAAAAGATCGAGACTGTTAAATGTAGAAGACGATATGAGAGTAGCATTGTCATTTTTACGACCAAATATAAATGAAATTGTGTCAAAAACATCAAGCTCAAATTTTTCATTAAAAGTATTCTTATTATTAACTTGTAATTAATCCCTTAATAAACGTACTGTTGTTTTTGTAGTACATTTTATTTTATTTTACATTCAAAATTACTATCATAAATTATTTTACACAGTGTATTATAGGTAAGTAAACAACTTTTAAACTTATCTTTTTCTTTGTGTGCCGTCAAATTTTGAAATCGTTAAAAGTGTGCCGCGACAAAATAAAGGTTGAGAATCACTGGATTAAGGTTATAAAATAAGTCTTTGTTTTAAATGGAATAGATTTAAGTTCATGCAGTTAGATTTAATAGCTACATTCTTTCTGGATCTCTTTGTATATTAGGGTAAATTGGACTCGTTGATATGATTAAGTTTACCGGAACAGTTGTTTGTTTTTATAGGATTGTACGATTTAAGATTGGTGTTACACGATCAGGCTAAGATCAATTCATTCCAAGACTATGATCCCAAATGATGCCAGATTGATGTGATGGCTGATGGAATGATGAATATATATAAGTGTATTATAAGTTTAGCCCCGACTTTGTAAAAGCACTTTGTAATGATACAATAGTTCATAAAATATTCTAATTATTCCATTATGCCATCTCCGACTCTCATTCTTCCTTTCTGCCCGTTAAGACGAACTCATGAACGAAGACAGAAATAGCGAACTAAAATTTTGATATTGGTCAGTAGTTTTATGACAAAAAGTTTCGAATAAAACTTGTTGTTTTTTAAAAACGAAGATCTATTTTTGTATTTGAAATTTTTTTTATATTTGACGGTTAAAAGAACAGATTTTTGAAATCACTTAAATAACTCTCGTTATCTTTTTGACGGACAGGAAATAATTTATGATCATCTGTACCATAATTTTCTTTCTATGATCAATATTTCCCACCATTACAAACTGTTGGGGACTAAACTGATAATACCATTATCGATATTACATAATATATTCACCCTCTACTGGATGCCAGGGCATGTGGGAGTAGAGGAGAATGAGATAGTGGATGGTCTGGCAAGGAAGGAAGGATTGACACCCCTTATAGGTCCAGAGTCATTCCGTGGACTGGGTGATCACTTCTACCGAGAAGAGATCAAAAAGGAGAAAGACACCAAGAGAACCACACTCTGGAGGAACCTTCTTGGGCGCAGGCAGGCTAAGAATCTTCTCGGGAATTATAAAAGATACAAAACCTGTATTGTAGACTCGGGGGATACCTTAGGAAGTTAGGTCTGGGAAATGAGAACAACTGCAGGTTTTTTGAAGAAATGAGGGAAACTCCGGAACACCGCCTAATAAACTGTGATGCCCTCATACACAAAATAATAAAATGTCTGGGATTCTACTAGATTCGTACAGAGGAACTACAATCCCTAGAACCAAATCTAATCCTATACTTTCTGAAGGAAACATGGCTGGACGAGGTGCTCTAAGACGAGACCACTCCTCGTTAGACACCAGATGGGGGAGCACAATAGATCTTATCGGTCGCAGTGCACCAAATTCCTCCCCATTATCATTCATTCATACATAATATATTATACAATATGAAATAGAAAGAAAGAAAATACGTATTTTACAATTTTCACATGTAAATAACAGAATAATAAAATTTGATAAATAAATAATTAGCATTAGTGGTGATATATGTATATAAAATAGAACATCGTCATATACCGTACGTGTTGGAAAGCATTGCTAATAGAGAATCAATGTTAAATATTATTTACTATAATAACTATACACAATATGCTTAATAAAGGAATAAAAATAGTGGGGGTACTCTTTAGAGTGTCTGTTGTGTATGCTTGTTGGACTGTTTTGTACTCAGTACTGCATTAACATGTAATGAGAGTGGGTTAAATATGTTCATTGATGTCTTCTTAAGCTTAGCATTACTTCTAACAATTGAAAATTTTTTTTGAATATCCCTTATTATTTGTATGAGGAATGTTTGAAAGTAAATGATAGTATTCTATTAACGGTATAACATAAAACAACAATCCACACAAATTAAAAGAAAAATAAAACCCCAAAAAGAAAAAAAATAGAATTCCGACAAAAAAAAAAGTTAAACCAATGGTTCGAATATTCCTCCATTATTTGCTAAACAATATCCGAGTCGATTATAAAAATCTATCCGGATATTTTCTAGCACTTGAGGAGAAATATTCGCACAATTGTCAACAATTCTTTGCCTTAATTGTTGCAAATTTTCAGGTCTATTCTGCGAATTGATATGTATTTTGAGAAAATCCCACAAAAAATAGTCGTGAGGAGATAGATCTAGCGATCTGGCTGGCCACTTGAAGGTTCCAAATCATAAGACGTCCCTGGAAAGTTTGTTTCCGAAATACCCTCACTATCATGGAATTGTGTGCAGGGCAACTATCTTGTTGGAACCATACAGATTTCAGGTCTCAATTAGGAAGAGCTCTAACGGTTAGCAAAATATTAATTCGTAACAAACTCAAATATTTTTGAGAATCTTATAAGATCCGTCAATGAAGAATGGTCCTATTATATGGTCACCCAATATTCCAGTCCAGACATTCAGTTTCAAGTTTCAGTATGTATGTGTATGTATGGTTTTATAGTAAATATTTTATTTATTTAGTTAACATTGATTCTCTATTAGAAATGCTTTTGAAAACGGTCTATATATATATATATATATATATATATATATATATATATATATATATATATATATATGTATATAGATATAAATTGATTTAAAAGCGTTGAATATTATATATGTATATACCAAAGTGTATTTTCATGCGTATATAATATGATTACATTATGTGATTTTATACAAATGATTGCACAGGAAAACCATCTAACTGGAAAACTCTACTCGGAGAGAGACTGTATGTCTGTCTGTTTCGTCTATCAACTTATTATCATTTACATATATAGATAGAATAATGCAATTAAATACACGATTTCCAATTTTATGTTGTTGACTATCATTATTAATACTAGAGGTATGAAGTATAAGTACCTAATACCTAATAAAATAAAAAAATATGCTCGCTTTTATTCATTCTACCATTTTGAAAAAATTTAGATTTTCTCTTGTGTGAAAATTATTGAAAAGTTGAATATTTTTATGTGTGTGAATGACTTCTATGTAAAGGATTCGGTAGTTTTAGGGGGTAAGATCCCGTAGCGTAGTATCGACTGTGAAGATAGTCAGAAATGCACAATACTTTAGTACTGTCCTACATTGATAAGATCTTTTGGGATGAGTTTTTTATTTTCTACATATCTAATTAACCCAGGTGTGGATCTAGAAGTCTGGCTCGAGAGAGGGTGATAAATAAAGGCGTAAGTAATAACAAAATACCACACCGTCCAAGTTGCCGAGCGGTCTAAGCGTTATGTCTGCGCAGTATATCTACTTGGAAACTGGGAGGTTATGGGTTCGAATCCCGACATCGGCAATTTGTCAATTATTAAGAAAAAAAAAGGGGGCGGTTAATTGTCGGTGTATGGAAGTAACCGGCTATGCTGGCGAAGGTTTTCTGCAGTTTCTTACCATAGTCGGCTGCAGCCGCATATCCTACCAATTCCTAGTCTACACATAAAAATTCCTTCCACTCCACTCACATCCTTAGGCATCACAATGGACTTATGGTCGAAGTGTAGCCTGTCCATGGCAGCCGCTACAATCTATCTATCTAATAACAAAATAAAAGGTGACCTACATATTAAATAGCTCTCTTTTATCCCATTGTTAGTTAGTGGGGGCAAATTGTAGAGGTAATTAACTTATTTCAGTTTGTCGATTAAAAGTTTTTCGAGTTTATTAGATTTTGGAGCGCACGGGGAAGGTGAATCACTGTATCCCTTCTTGGATCCCCCCCCCCCCTGAATCAACCGTTGAGTTGATTTATTGAAAAACTACTCTCAACATGTATGGGAACAGTATTTTGTTTTTCAAATATCTGGTTGAACATTAAGTTCATTGAAAAATTTGTTTTTGATCACTAATTTGTAGAAAATAAGAATGAGTCCCCCTCATCCACTTTTTCATTAAGCTCAATGGTTCTAGATGTATCTAGAAAAAATATAAACTCATTCCTAATAAAAATCAGCAAAAGAGGCTTTCCTTAATGTGGACAAGTGGTAGAGGTTCCATCCTTCTCTTAATAAGGTTCTATCGATACAAAATGTGATCGTTGATAAATTTAATTTTCTAATAATGGCACTGTACTTTTTCTTTTTCCAAGTGGTCGAGCTTCCAGTCCAAGTGGTCGAGCGGTTTAAGGCGTTATGTCTGCGCAGTATGCATACTTTGAAACTGGGAGGTTATGGGTTCGAACCCGACATCGGCAGTTTGTCAATTATTAATAAAAAAAAAGGGGCAGTTAATTGACTAAACTGTCGGCGTTTGGACAAGAACGAAGTAACCGGCTATGATTGAGAAGGTTTTCTGCAGTTGCCTTCACGAACTCCAGATGAATATCGGCATTGTTCCCATCATAGTCGGCTGCTGCCGCATATCCTACCAATTCCTAGTCTACACACAAATTCTTTCCACTCCACTCACATCCTCACATCCTTAGGCATCTATCTATGCACCGCAACACTTCAGTTTCTCATCAGTCTCCCATATAACATATTAGTGATGTCAGTGATATTATTTCGAAAAGTTATCCACACTTTTACAAATTTTTAGTAATAAACACGATGTGACTGGCCAATATCTAAAAGGCCTGAGGACGGACGTATTTTTATTTGCTTCATAACATCATGCACGTCTTCATGCAGTAATGAATGTAATTTTTTTCGATAGGAGAACTTCAAAAATCAGAAAAGAATCACCCCGTGAAAATCACTGGCCTCGTTAACAAAATATTTTCGAAAGTAAATTGAAAGAAAGCGAAAAGATGAAAGATTTTGAATCGAAATACAAGTTTTTTTTTAAATTTTCAAACGTTTGATAAACGTAATAAATGAAACTAAAGATTATCCTTTGATACTTTAAATTCTCACAGCATGCAGGATAAAATAGATAAATAAAAAGCCAAATGTCTTTAATAGACGGCTATGTACAAAGAAAATTAGAGAAAAAAATCGTCTACCAGTAAAATAATGAAAGAAAAAAAACATAACGTAAATCTTTGTCATTATTTGTAAAATTCGAATTGAATTCACAAATCTACATCCCTTTCAGTAAAAGTTATTATTGAATCACAAACTACGTTCGTAATGAATTTCTATTCAAATTCATCGTATAACTTCCATTAATGGATTAAGGGTTGATAAATGAACGTTAACAATATCCAAATTTATTTTGAATTTTAGAATTTGTATTCATGGAAATGATAATTAAATCAAATTTTTTGTTGCTCCGTCATCTGAATTTGCCTAGTCTGATTTAAATCCATCCAAATGTGACCTGTAAATTAAAGCTTATTTTAAATACTGTGTTCCCAAGTACCTCGATTTCTAAGGATGCTCTCAATTTCGGGTAATGCTTATAATATCTTGGTTTTCTTAGGTGTTTTGTTTTTTGATACGCCGGAGATCAACATTCAGCGGTTTTATCAGGTGGATATAACGGCAATAAAATGACTGATTACGAGGTGTATTCGAGTGTTGTTACCTTATTTTGCGTAATTCATTTAAAAAAAAGGTTCTAACAATAAGACTATATGTGTTATTTTTGTTTTTATTCCAATGGCAAGACACTTCGGTTAAGTAGGAAACACAATATCCGACAAATTGTCGTCTTGACTTCTCTTGCATGTTCCTTCTTCAGGTATATGCAAATACTATTGTGTCTGTAGAAGGAACTGTGTTTCCGAAACTAAAATCATAAACAATAATATATTTGAAGAAAGTTTCAAATATTTGTTTAATTTTATAATTATAATGGATTTTCGTCAAGTAATGACTTGTTCATCTACAAAAAATGGTCTATCCTTGGACAAAAGTTTTGAAAAAGGATTGACACGCTTAGATAATATATAGTCCTTAGTGAAGCTGACTGACTCACTGACTCACTCATCAATACAAATTCTAAGTCACTTCTGACATGCTAGAAAGATGCGGTTTTTTGCATTCGACGCGAAATTGTTTGAAACCGATTGGAAAAATCGGAAAACTTTAATTTTTTTATTGCAACTCCCCGGAAAATCGGGAAAACACCCCCCCACCCAAACATTTTTTTTAAATTCATGCAATGTTATTTTCTATAACGCGGAACCAAGGCCGAAGGCCGCCTCTGGGGTCAAGAGGGGCACCCCTTGCGAGCAGAGCGAGTTGTAGATATAGAGCTGCAAATGTCGGAAATGCAAGAAAAATTTTGTCCAAAGAATATTCATTTTCAAGAGAACACAATTCTACCATTTGCACGGGTATTGTACTCTATACTTAACTCGGGAAATTTCCTACTTTTCTAAATATTCACTGACACCTATTAATGGATGATCCTTTATTTATACATCGATTAAGGATGTTCCAGTATACCACCACTCGACAGATTTTGCTCATTTTTTTCACAGGCTAAAAATAACGTTTTCTAATAAATCCCGAAGTTCCAGAATTTTTGACCGTTTAGAACGCGAGATAATTAATATCAAAGTTATCATTCTCTATCACTCTCTCTCATTAGGAGCATGTAAAACTTCATGTCCGCCCAACTATTATCTGTTGTATTAGAAAAAATACTCGATTGAATTTTTTTAAAAACTAGGAGAGTAAAGATAAATATTTATTATATAAATTTAAAATAAAAAATCGTGTGTTACCGTTTTGTTTTCGAAATATAAAAATTTAAAATTATTATTTTTTTTCAAAATTACATTATTTTGTATATATAAACAGTCCGTTTGGCTATGTGTTGTATATGTGTGTTTATGTATTTGTTCTATAATAAAATCAAACCGGTTTTTGCCCTGATTATATAACACAGTGCTGGTGGAACGTCCTTAACGAAAGCCTTTCTGTTTTCAAAAACTTATACTATGGCATCCGTCAAATATTGGAAGTAAAAAATTGAAAATATTGATTTGATGTTTTCCATAAATTATAAAATGTTTACAAAGCCATCATATTCACACTTGAAAAAACTTTTTTAATTTCAAATTTAAATCCCAACAAATTCATAAATAATTCATAAAACATGTGAATTACATATCAAAAGAAGTGTAAGTAAATATACGTACTATGGACCACAAAAGTTGATGTTCATTTTTTAAACTTTATAATTGATTTGTGCCCTTATTGATTCGATTTTCGAAAAAATGCTTCGAATAAAAGTTGTTTATTAGAAATATAGTAACATCTTTCATTCGAAAATTTTTTTCGATAACCGAATGAATAACGCACAAATCAACTATAAAATTAAAAAAAAAAAAAATTCGTTACGCAGAAACCGCGTCAACTTAGCGAATTTCCTAGAGTACATAAATTATTCTTTAGCGTCCACAATTATAGTTTAATCCAAATCAAATGTCGTATCTGTTATGATTTTGGTATTTGTAAGTTCAATTTTATTAATAAAATCGCTTAGCTCAAGAGGAAAGGGGAGTAAAGAAAGAAGAAAACACAAAATATAAAATATCTCTCTTAATATTAGAACAATCGAAAAATGTATTATGAGTAAAGTTGTAGCAAACTTGATTTTCTACAATTCATTACCTTATCATTTTTTCCAAACTCTAATGTGTACAGAGATATTTCGAATTTTAACTTTCAATTTTTAATTGTAAATATTTCTGTAAATATTAATGTAACAGAAAAAATGATAAGAATTCTTATAGGAAAGAACAATACGTTTTGTTTAAATAAAATTATAGTAAAGCTAAGTACCTACAACTTTAATACATTTTTCGATTTTTCAAATATTAAGGGAGATATGCAAAATTTTGAGTTTCCCCCTTCCTTTATACCCCCCTTTGCCCTGGTCCGATTTTACCCATTAACGAACTTGACCTTTTGAATACCAAAAGCGCCTCAAATACTAAATTTCATTCCAATTAGAATAAAACTGTGACCACTAGAGAGTCTACAGACACATAAACATATATATATATATATATATATATATATAAATTTTAACGATCGTTAAAATTAACATCTAGTAGGTAGGATCGATGGACATGAAGAAATTTTTACGAAAATCCAACATTGGTACAAAAACAATAGCTGCATTTCCTTTGGAGGAAATTCGCTAAAAAATGACATCAACTTTTGTGGCCAAGTGTACCTACTACATACGTATACACACAAAATGTAGAAAGTACAAAAAAAAAATGGAAAATTTATTTTCCAATGTTTCTGTGTGAATATTTTATATTATACGGATAGAGAAAACTTTTAAAATATGGATTTGGTGACGTGGTGATGATGGTATGAGAGGGATGTGGAAAAGGGTATGAGTTATGTTACATATAATTGCAATTTATAGAGTATATACTTTAAAGTGTTTTCATCTGCAGAAAGCATCGTCATTATTCTTAAGAACAACAGAGTTTTGGTTTTATTGAAATACATAGATGTTGTTTGTTGTTAATTGTCGGTTGGTTGGGTGGCATTCAAACAAATAAATTGGAAAACATTTTACACAATAATAACTCCCACGAATTATGCAATTTGTATTAGTCAATGTTTATCGCCTTTCAATTAATCGTTAAGACATTGTTTGTTTTTATAAGGGAGAGAGTAACTACGACCATAGTAATAGATGAAGAATGTTCTCTATACACTTATACTTATATTGGAAGGTATAGATAGATAGATAGATTGTAGAGACTGCCTTGGACGGGTTACACTTGGACCATAAGATCCATTGTGAAGCCTAAGGATGCGAGGATGTGAGTGGAGCGGAAGATATTTTTGTGTACAGACTAGGAATTGGTAGGATATGCGGCTGCAGCCGACTATGATAGGAACTATGCCGATATTAATCTGGAGTTCGTGAAGGCAACTGCAGAAAACCTTCTCAATCATAGCCGGTTACTTCGTTCTCGTCCATACACCGACAGTTTAGTCAATTAACCAACCCCTTCTTAATAATTGATAAACTGCCGATGTCGGGATTCGAGTCCATAACCTCCCAGTTTCCAAGTATACTGCGCAGACATAATGCTTTAGACCGCTCGGCCACTTGGACTGGTATTGGAAAGTATGCTTCGCAAGTTATTGAGCGCACAACTCTTATGCCAGCAGTACAAACTCAGCGAGGCAAGACTAGACATAACGAGCACGAGAGTATACTTACAACGCTCGGGCTGTCTTGTATCGACTCGCCTCGCCTTGTCAACGCTCCATTAAAAGTCGGGTTTTTGACACGAGTCAAATTAATATTTATAAATTAAATTAAATCAAATTAAAATATTAATATTTTATACAGCTTGTAAAAAAAAATTAAAAAATGACTAATTCTAAAAATTTCATTAATATTGGTGGATTCCCTTTTAATATTAATTTGAAGTACATCCCCGCTTCGATGTGATCCGGCCAACTGGTACTAAGTTCTGCCAAAGAATACAGTTGGTTGTACTGGTAATGGTACTAAATACCGAAATCGAACACTCATTGTCATCTAGTGGTCAGGATAGGTACTAAAAATTTTAGGTGACACAAAAATCGTACTTATACGCTTCTAGCCTTCTATGTTTATTGTATTCTTTGCTTGTACTAAGAGTTTAAGGTATGCGATGAATGCTTTTTTATAAAATGCTTAATAATTTTTTTAAATAAATTCAAGAGCTTATTTGCTAAATTTAAAAGCGCCTGTTATATTAAATTATGCATGATGGTAAAATATATTTAATAAGAAACTTATTCATTTTACTTCTATTCGATAAAAATACGTTCGTAAACTTATACTCGTTTATAAAAATTTCTTTTATTCGATTCCATCTCATATTGCAACTGTTCGCATTTTTCTGAGTATTAGAAAAATTTCCTAGAAAAACTTTGTGTCTATATGTAGTAAGTACTATTATGTATGAAGGCCGTCTTTATTAAATATTTCAATACATTTTTTTTAATTTGAAAAAATACAGACTACTGCAACAACACAGTCAATATAGGAAGGAATATAGTGAAGCCAATGAAATGACTTGAACCAATTTCGTTTTATGATATTCTTTACACATCTTTATATTTTACATGCAATTGTATATTAGATAGAAAATAGTGAAAATTATACAGCGTGTTTATGATAATTTTTAGAATTTTCATTTAAATTTAACCGTTTTTGAATTTTTGAATCGAATGTGCATTTTATTGCCACGGAATCATGAAAATAAAAAATTCTGGCCGCATCTTACCGACTATTTAATATCACTGATTGTACAGTGGGTTATCATCATAGATATTCAACATTTTTACATTCATGAAATAATTCCACACTTAAATTTTTCGAACATTTCAGATTCTCAAATACTTTAAAAACGCTTGGAAACTCGAAAAACTGTAAGAAATCTAACGATCATAAAATAAATTTGCAGTAAAAAATTTCCAACGATTGAATCGCACTCTAAAATTTTTGCAATAAAATCCAACAAAAACAAAATTGTTGACATCGATCAATCAAGTAATTTTATTCTAACAGGTAACTACATTATTTATATTTACTTACGTGAAAACGAACAATCGCTGTTGCATGTAGACTTACGCCCACAGTATGAACACCTCCATACCAGTATGACGTTTATTTCTTATAAGGACACGGACGAAAATCATTAAATTATGTGAATTTCGCTATTCAATGTATCAAAATTAAAGTAAATGAATAAAAATGAACAAACAAAAAAAATTGCTTTGTTGAAAATGGTCTAAGTTTAAGATTTGTATTATTATTATAAAACAAGTGAAAATAACAACTAACTGAGTTAATTGCTTAAACACCCGGTATATACTGAGTTTTTTACGAAAAACAAGTTTCAAATAAAAGTTGTTTATTTTTAGAAAAGGGGCTATTTTAAAAGAACCGTTTCAAAGATAAATATTTTCTAAAGATGGGAATGATTTACGAACTTGTCTTACTGGTTACTTATTAGCTCTAGAACATACACATTGAATTTCTTTTAGTTTTTGAGTTCTCGTGTCGACGGATAGACAGACGGACATGCGGAAATGAACTAATTAGGTCGTTTTATGAATACTTAAACAAAAAATTAGGGGAAACTTGCCTTATTTTTAAGGGGATGCCCGGTCCGATTTTGCTCATTCACGAACTTGCCTTACTTTTATCTCTGAAACACACACACACACACAAAATCTCTTTTAGTTTTTGAGTTATCGTGTCCACAAATAGAAAGACGGACGGACATGCAGAAATGAACTAATTAGGTCATTTTATGAACACCTATAGCAAATTTTTGTTTCCGCGATTAATGTTATCAACTGTTACAAAGTCGGGACTAAAGTTAAAATACCCTCGTATATACCTGTTATATACCTCGTGTATATAACGAGTATAAAAATTCATGGATGCTGGGTAACAAAAGACACGCTAATTTACATCATTTTTTTTGGCCCAGTGTTTCCTAGACACGTCACTACTCTATAATTTACAAGTAACCCAAGTTTTGAAGATGATTACCAGTTAAGTTATCCATATAAGATAATAACAGAAAATCAGTAATGACAATTTATTTTGAAGAATATTTTATATTTTCAAAGAGACTTTTTTTTCAAATCAATTCTAACGGTATATTTTTGGATAGAAAAGGAAATGTTTGTAAAGATGTAAATTGTAAAGAAACCTCATTGTAATAGTCAAACTAACTATATATGAGACATATTGTATGTAGGTACTCATTCGTATTATAATATTATGTATATTGTAATATTTATACATTGAAATGTCTCATTTTACACCCATAATATCTATCTATCTATCGTTTGAGTACTTTTACTGTGTTGAATACAATATCGTTATGACTAAAAAAAAAAGGTTATCTCAGCATACGTATCGTTATAGTAAGAGGTTTCGTTGCCGTTATTATAAATAAATATATACTTCATGTATAGTACAATATATAAAAGTAATCAATAGGTGTTTTTATTATTAAAAATGTCTATACATACACTGATATATTTGGTTATGTCATTTTCGACATAGCTCTTTTATTTTGTGGTAACATGTTTTGATAGATTGTCAGAGAAAGAGTACTTTCATGTCTATATAGTATCTTCACTTGAAAAAGTTGAAAAGTTTTTTTGATAAATCGAATTTTACAATAAAAGGTTTTTTTATAATACCATTCTATAGCTCCTTTTTTAGATTTTCTATTAAATGGTTTTACAAAAAACTTTTAACCAATTTTGAGGTTTCTCCAGTTCTTTAAACGCTTTCTCCTCATCAAAACTTGCTTATTGAGATGACGCAATAACCTGAATCATCTTTAAGAATCTTTAACATATATTATAATAATAAAATAATAATAATGTACTTTAATCCCTTGGGGGACGTAGGGCTGTAACAAAGAATCTCCACCTCACTCTGTTTTGAGCCATTGCTTTTATTTCACTCCAGGTTTTCCCTTCTTCAGCCATTACTCTCTCCACTGTACAAGTAGTCTTGGGCCGTCCTCGTCTTCTTTTCTAATGAGGGTGTATCCAATCTCTCTAAATTTTCTTTTTTTTATTGTTTCCGTAATACAACGTTGTTTGCATCTTCTCCAAAGCTTGCCATTTGAAATTTAATTTAGCCAAAATATACTTAGAATTCTTCTTAAACAAGTATTGATAAAAGTTCTTGGACTAGATTAGGAAAACTTAGTCAAGAAATCTGTTCTCTACCGACTGTTATTTTCTCTTATAAATTTCTAGTCTTAAACTGTAAATAAAATCAAGATTCCGTTTAGGTCTCCAAAAAAATCCACTATTGATTGAAACGGGTGTTTGATTAAAAAGTTTTATTTGTCTTTAACTTCAATAATAAACATTAATGGCCCTCAGAAAACAGAAACACGCCATAAAAAGCAGGCTCAGAAGGGACTATCCAGTAATGATCTTCTCAGGATGTTCAATCAAAAAATATTCAAAGTATGTCTCACACTGAGCAAAAATAATCTGTGATATTCAAGAAGTATAAGCTTGGAAAACGAAGATGATTGTTGATTTTGTAGAGAAATGGAGAAAGCACCGACAAAGTTCTCCTCAGGCAATGTGGTATCCTTATACAAAAGAGAAATCGAAACTTGATAGTATACCAGGTCATCTCTAAATTCAATTCAGATCGTTTTCTTCGTAAATAAACCTGCCCGATGGTGATTCACGATATATCTTTTAGGCCTTGGTGCACTAAATCTTCTTAACTCGAATCTACACGATCAATACATTCTCCGTAAATTTCATATACTGTTTTCAATAAAGACTTCGATGATGGAAAATTATTTTGATTTCAATCAGTTGACTCAAGAATAAGAAGTAATAAAACACGTTCTATCACAGCATCAAGGTAGCTCAGTTGGCAGAGCACTAGTCTGGAACGCTGGAGGTTTTGGGTCCAATCCCCAGCCAAGGCGTGTAAGATTTTCATAGCAAAACATTGATGTCAAAATAATGTTACAAGATTAACTTCAATAGTTTTAAAAAAAACTCATTTTTGTAAAAATGTAACATTTTATACAAATATAAACACTATATATTTACATTAACAGTTACTGATATTCCAGGTGGAATCGTGTGTACGAAACATTGACCACACACACAATATTCAGAATATTTTTAATTCGAAATCCTATTTGGAGAATACCGAAATAAAAATAATAAAAGATTAATGCAAAAACTTTATATCATGAAATTGATTGTGATTTATGGTAATGCTATTAAATATCATAAATAATAAATTTTAATCCTTCCGTTTCATCAACAGAGTAGAATAGTACCATACACCAGACCAAACCAAACGAGAACACAGATACTCTATGCAGAGTTTAGTTTATACATTTTGTCACTTAATATACAAAACACATATAAATAATATTTACTTTATATTCAAATTTATTTCCTGTTAAATTTAAATACATTAACCCGAACATAACCGCATATTAAGTAACTTAACTAACCACATCGACTCATCAGTAACAAATAATAAATAAATACTATACTTAACTAACTATAAATATTATAGATTTATTCATAGGCGTCGATTATATCGAATCTATACCGACCTCTCATGACTTGTGAGAGTAGAGGAAAATGATGCTGAGCAAGAAAAAGATTCTCGTACCATCAGAGCCTTTCTGCACTTTTAATAGATCATTCAGCTCAGGTTAAAGGATGACGCTAACACAGCCACCAGTCTGTGTCTGTTATGTCTGCGCAGTATGCCGACTTGGAAACTGGTAGGTTATGAGTTCGAATCCCGACATCGACACTTTGTCAATTATTAAGAAAAGGGGCAGTTTGAAGGCTTGACTAAACTGTCGGCGTATGGACAAAAATGAAGTAACCGGCTATCCTTGAGAAGGTTTTCTGCAGTTTCCTTCACGAACTCCAGATGAATATCTAGTTCCTATCATTGTTGGCTGCAGCCGCATATCCTACCAATTCCTACTCTATATACAAAAATTCCTTCCACTCCACTCACATCCTTAGGCATCACAATGTACCTTGGGGCAAGGCAGCCTCTACAATCTAACACAACCACACTTTGGTAGAATCTTCCTAAACTGAGAAAATGCATAACATGAATTCACCTGACCAAATTAAACGACAGCTGCTAAAAGACTATGTCACAAGCCATTGTAGGCGCTTGACAGACACTTCAAGAAGGAAGGTCTAGAATAGAAGTGTATTGCAGTCTCTGAGGATAGATGGAAACAGTTACAGAACATCTTTTTAAAGGCTACAATGTACTTTTATATATAATATAAGCCGGTGTATGAGGGTATACCAAATTACAGCGGGAGAGTTGTCATCTCTAAAATCACCTTCCAGAAGAGATTCCTCAAGAAGGTATGTCTAGAAAAAGAGTGCAGATTTTGAGAATAAATGAAATAGATCCGGAACACCTCTTTGAGTTGTTCAATCCTTACCTTTTTAGGGGAAGCGAATCATTAGGGAGTACTTTAGACCTGAGATTGCTCAGCAGACATCAGATGAAGAAGCACAATAAGTCTTTTACGTTTCAAGGCCTTGAATACCTCCAGTACTCATTCATAATATCTAAGATACTCAAGTACTCTCAAAATTTTCAAAATACGCCCATGAATTTAATGTATCATTGTTTGTTTTCTAGTATCTATATTTTATTAATTAATTTATTCATAAAAATATTAAACTTCAATGATTTGAATATACAATTATATTTATTTTATTGTGTTTTTAACTTCATCATTTACAGAATGTACCACCATCTTCTTTGACTCGAAGATTATTTTAACGACAGAACTATACATTAATTAAACAATTGTTTTACTTTTAAGGTCTCAAATAGCTAGACATAAATCTTGTTCATTAAAATTATACATTATTTATAGGCTGTAATCGCCAAGAGCTCATTAAGATAAGAAATTTGCAACAGTATTTAAATGAGATGAAGGCAGACATACTGTTTCTTTAATAATAAATATAATATCTGATATGACTTTAGTATTTGCAAATATTAAATTTATTAATAGCCAAAATAGAACGGTATAATGATTATAGTTTATAATTACTATGGAAACGACAATCAAAATTTTTTACAATAAAATATATTTCATGTATTCGTGTCAAATAAACACAAAAAATTAAACATCTCTCTTAATATTAGAATAATCGAAAAATGTATAACGAGTAAAGTTGTAGAAAATCAAGTTTTCTACAATTCATTACTTGATCATTTTTCTCAAACTCTAATGTGAACAGAGATATTTAGAATTTTAACTTTCAATCTTTAATTGTAAATATTTCTGTAAATATTAGTGTAACAGAAAAATGATAAGAAACAAAATTACAGTAAAACTTAGTACCTACAACTTAACTCCTGATAAATTTTTCGATTTTTCAAATATTAAGAGAGATAGTCAAATTTTGTGTTCAACTTGTATAGAAAACAAATGGCAGAAATAATGGAAACCAATGGCAGAAATTTCATTATTTAATCGTTTACGCAATAGTGATATAAACAACGTTGAATAAAAAAAACGCGTAAGATTTATTTTACTGGAAGTAATGCAAAAAATATTTTTCGTCGTTAAAACTATTCGTCTATCTTTTATCGTTTTAGAGATACACTAGTGGAAAACAAATAAATTTATGTCTCTTTACAGACATTTCTAGGAAAATTTCAAAAAAAAACTCTTCATTCGATAATTGTGTTTTATCGAAGTCCAAGAGATAAATAGACTACTCTCAAAGACTTTTAATAATGACACTAATGTCATAAAAGTAATTCACAATTTTGTATTATATTATCGTTTATTAAAACTATTGATCTTTTTTATTAAAAATTTAAATTTTTTATTTAAATAAAACATTAGAAATATAACTGTTCTATTATGTATGTTTATATTATATCAGTACTTACAGCGTTACATTTAATTAAATCTTTCATTAATAATAATATGAAAAGTTAACTGTGAATTATTGTCATTTATTATAAAAAAAATAACAAGTTTGTTAATTAATATAATAAATATTTATTTTAATATTAATAATATTATGTATAATGAATGACTAAGTATTTTCATGTTATATAATCATAAAAATTATATCTCTTATATTGTACGGTGTTATCAAACTGTT
This sequence comes from Nineta flava, assembly GCA_963920215.1. Taxonomy (NCBI): domain Eukaryota; kingdom Metazoa; phylum Arthropoda; class Insecta; order Neuroptera; family Chrysopidae; genus Nineta; species Nineta flava. The sequence continues at coordinate 120,341,248 of OY986041.1, forward strand.
TTAATATAAAATACATATTCTAACCTTGAATTTCGGATTTTTAACCCGACTTCAAAAAGCAGGATGGTTCTAAATTCGTCTGTATTTTTTTTTATCATCTCTTCTTCTGAGTAAAAATCTGTTAACCCTATTATAATGGTAAAATCTTTGGTTGATTTCGAGTAAATAGTCCAATGGTATAACGGACTTTGAATAGTTTTTAGGTTAATGAACTTTTATAGAATGTCCTTTTATATTAATGAAGTTTTACCTACTAACTATGACAGATCACTCTGTGGGTAAATATTAAAATAAACAATTTATAGTATTTTACAAGTGTAAATATATCACTACATATTTGTCATACATTTTAATGATGAAAATTTACTGGATATTATGTTTAGGATTCTGTATCTAAATTATTATTCCAAGCATTTAATTTTCCCAAAAAACGATTTAACATCATACTTACATAAACGTTACTAAGCTTACGTTAATAAAATAAACAAAAAAATACCATTTTGTAATGAAACTCATCTTTTTTTAATGAAAAATATAACTAATTGTTGAAATATAGCCTGACTAAAGCTGCCATTTAGGAATATGATGTCATGAGTAACTTTACCAAAACAGCATACGACAAACTAGCTAGGATTTGTTTAAACAAATGAACCAAAGCTCTTAGTGCGCATAAGGAAATAGTTAAGAGCGTTCGCCTATCAGTGATACCTATATTACTGAGATCTTCCAGAGTTTGCTTGGTCAGTGCTCCTCTGGTACCTACCACAATCGGTACAACCGTGCCATCTGCTGCACCAAGCAACTCTTTACATTGGGGCAACAGCGGAAGGTATTTCCTGATTGTTTCCCTTCGTCCTTCTCTCAGGCTCTGTTCATCCTCTTGTCGGATTGTTACATCGACCAAGAGGACCCTTTTCCCCTATTTGATCAGGAAATCCGGTTTAAACAGAGGCAGAGATAGTATAGAGATTAGTGATTAATTCAAGTCTCAACCCAAAATGATAGGAAATTTGTTTCTAATTCGGTATCAAATGTATTAATCATATAAAATGAATAGAATTATAGCAAAAACGCCGCGTACTTCAGAGAACTGATTCCTTGTGTTCGCCGTATTTATATCTGCCGCATAGTTGAATAAACTACGTATACTTTCAATTTATCCAATTTTCTTTACTGTATACCGAACCCATATGAAACCTATTCTATCCTATCCACTTCGTCGATATTTCATTTAACAAATAAGTATGTTGTGTATTATATCCACCTAAACTTAAAATACCTTTGTATGTTGTGTATCTGTTTGAGCGTAGGATGTCAGAGACAAAAGTATGCACTGCTAGCTAGCTAGCTAGCTAGTTAGCATTATTATTATTCACCAGTCAGTTGAAATTCAATTCAAAAACATTTGTTGGTTTCGCTATGTGCAATATTATTTAATGAACAATAAAATAGTTTTACAAAAAAGATATATGGCCAAAATACAGTAGTGACAGGCGGAAAACGAGATGCCATCAACCATATACACACATAAAATGTTTGTATATGTATTTTTTGTTTTTTTGTTTCATCAATAAATTTATCAAAGTTATAGAGAATGAATACAATACAAAAATAAAAATACAAGGTGGCCTCTCATACCCAATTTACCTTAGTTTTTGTAATCTGTATTTGTATTGTAGTCTGAAACTGCAACATGAAAAATTGATTTCCGGTTTACCCGTCTGTCTCTTCCTGATAATCAGGAAGAGGTTGTTGGAATCAGATTCCAACAACCATAAGATGACTAAAGAATTTAAAATAAATGAGCGATATCAGCGTATATATATAAACAAGTGGTGGCATCCATTTTTTAAATCATTTCACATAACCTTGAGAAAGTGTCGATTATGTTTCATTACTTTGACCGATAGATGTCAGGCAATATTTTACTTAATGAATATAGGTTGCGATTCACAAATATACATCAAATAAATGTTAACAAAATTTGAAAAACAATTAATAAAGCAATATGAGACTTATATAAAATAAATACAAAATACACAGTAAAAATTGGTATTGATATTTAAATGACAATTCCTGTCATCTGTCTTTTCATGAATTGAAACACACTTCACATATTCTCCAGACTATGTGAAATGACTTCAAAAACATCAAAATGCAGACGACAAGTGTACCTTCGTTATCTAATACATCTTCGTTGGCGATATCATTTGTCATTTGTTTCTCCCGAAAAGATGTTGAGGGCATATCTCGGAAACTATCTGTCAAATCGTCAAACCATCTGGATTTTTGTGTGTTTTGAGTTCAATTTACCTTTAATACATATTTTCATTCAAATCAAAAACTAAAAATATTTGGTATTTTTTTCGATTTTTTCTAAGGGGTGTACCTTGAAAAAATTGCAGAAAATAGAAAAATAATTTTTCTCTCCGATTTGAATGCCATACACCAAATAAGGTAAATTGGACCCAAAAAACACAAAAATTGTCCAAATTTGACAATTTGTTGAGTAGTTTACAAGATATCGCCTAAAATCGTATAAAAAGTGCCGAAAAATTTAGTAATATTTCTGAAGCAAAAAGAGATGACTTAATTAGTTCAATTACTTTCAGAATATAAAGAATTGCATCAAATAAAAGATATTTAGGCTCCGGAGGTATATTATCATTTTCCTTAACCGAAGCTAACCAATTAATAATTCAATTAATCCAATCCAATTCAATTAACTCCAAGACAAAAAATATTCCAAAAAAATATTATCTGTAATTTCCAGGTTTTTAAAGTTTTCCAAGTAGCTTACTAACCTGGTAGAAGATATAAATGCTAGAAACCCTCTCCATTTCAATGTTCACTTCCTGTTTCAAGAAATCTATTTCGAGTTTTAGGAGTGACAATTTACAAAGTCTTAAGAATTATTGCTTTTACAAGAAAACAAAGAGCTTTCGTAGCAATATCAATAGATGAAAGTTAATTTGAGTATTTATACCAACTCGGTTAAGAAATTGTATTAAAATATCTAAAAGCTAAAATGTATGGATTTATTTATTAAAAAAAAAACATTAATTTCCTTTTAAAAATATATTCCTATACAAATCTGAGTATAATCAAATCTCTTCGTTCTCGATAATCTTTAATCCGCTTATACTTATTTCTTTTCAGCTTAGCCTGTGCTGATTTTCATTTTTACATTAAAATACAAAAAAAAAATATTCATGCAATGACGTTTTTACCCCCATATACAGACGTAGTATATAATATAGATATTAGATTATCAAATGTTAACTTTAATTAATGATAACTCTAGGCTTTTGAAATAAAATTTCAAATTCGCCTCAAAACCTAGATCAGTTTTTTGTATTATAAATACGTATTTCGACTACAAAGTAGTCATCATCAGTATAAATTAGCTAATCGTAATTTACTCTTTGACAATTAAAAAATAAATGGAAAATAAAAATAGACAAAAATAAATAAAAAATTAAACAAAAATAAATTTTATTAAAATTACTTTCATTAAATTTACTCTTACAAAATTACGATATTTAATTTTAACATTATAGAATTTAGCTATGTCATCCTCGTTTCTAAAAATCCATTTTGTTTAAATATTAACAGCGAAATTTTTTTAAGCCACCAAATTGTGCATTTCCGTTACTAATATATCAGAAACTTGACGAATTAGGCCTCAATTTTAAACACTATCGGACCAGATTTCAACAAGAGTAAATTTAATGAAAGTAATTTAACAAGAGTTGTTTTAATAAAATTTATTTTATTTTAATTTTTTATTTATTTTTATTTTTGTCTATTTATTTTTTAATTGTCAAAGAGTAAATACGATTAGCTAATTTATACTGATAATGACTACTTTGTAATCGAAATACGTATTTATAATATAAAAAACTGATCTAGGTATTGGGGTGAATTTGAAATTTTATGTAATATAGAAGTTATGTTGTATTCGATATCGAAAATCGATGTTGAGTTTTTACTGGAGCTTTACGTTTTGGAATCGTCTGATTCTAAAAATAATTTTTGTGTGTATTGGACTATGTGGATGTTGCCTGCAAACGCGATATCTCAAAAACGAAAAGCAGTATTTAATTATTTATAAAAAGCAAGCGTGCATTTAATTTTAGTGTCCGGCGTTTATATTTCAAAAAAACGAATTGATGTCCACACAACGTCTATAAACTACTAACCTCCACCATTTCATATACGGATGGAGCTCAGTGCTATAAACACAGTCTGTATCTATATACAGAGGTTATGTGGCGTTCATAATATATTTTTAATATCATGATCTGATAGAAAACAGATTAGATATTACTTAAAAGACAATTTACGTCAAGATACATTCGATATTTAATTTTAATATTATAGAATTTAGCAACGTCATTCTCGGTTCTAATAATCCATTTTGTTTAAATACAATGCCGACATTTTTTTAAGCCACCAAATTGTGCATTTCCGTTATTGATATACCAGACACTTGACGAATTAGGTCTCAATTTTAAACACTATCAGACCAAAATTCTATAAAATATTGACCATCACAAATTAATGTCATTTTTAATGATTCGAGAATGTATCAGGCTCACACGCTTTCAAATGAAAAATTATATTTTTGATAACCCTAGCGGTATATTTAATTTAAACGATCAAAATTTGCCCCTCTAGGCAGTTTCCTACCTTGCCTACACCGTAAATCCTCCACTGCTCAGTTTACTAAATAATATATGGTCCTCCCAATCTCCAAGATCGACATAATATATGTTGATCTCCCGACTTATCATAATTTTGAGATGGCAACCCTAAATAAGGCAAAAATCAATTGTAGAATTTTGAAATGCTAGCTCGACTTTAGACGCCAAATGTACTGTTAGTTAGTCTTAATATATATATTTTTTTCTTTTCAAAAATTGCACAATTGAGTTTACACACTATTTAGATATGGCTAATATCACAATTATTCATACTTTATAAATAAACATACATTTTCAATAGACACTAGTTTTAACTCTAATAGGTAAGTTAAAAAGTAATGGACATGTTTATGATTCATTAATACATTTCTATAATTCTACAAAGTAATTCATTATCATCTGTTGACAATTTTTATTATGTAAATATAATAGAGAAATCGTTAAAACAAAAATATCATATTTATTAAACACTAAATGTAATGTATAAAATAATAGATAAAATATTTTACAAAACTAGATATTGGTATCATATTTTAAAATATATACTATTTCAAAACTTTCAAAATGTTTGATTTCAATCAAATGATAACAAATTGTACTTACATCGTAGTATAGGTTGTTCTAAACCAAATAAATCGGTCAAGCGCAAGAGCTATGCTCGCACAATACGTATTCCGTGGAGAAAAAATAAATAAAACAAGAAGAAAGGCGCAGTTCTGGTCCGTGTCGTAGATTTTTCGTGAAAACGTTCTGCTCATGATCCGTAGACATTTGGACTGTCGACTAATCGCTTCGCACCGTTTTTCCTTTTCGACGCTACCGTAGCTAACTCGTAGTCCTTCGGCACTGGACTTTTTAGGATCGTTGGATTTTCCTTTCGACGCGAGCTTTCCTATGATAAGCGTTTTTTTTAATAATTCCGACCATATTTACTAGCCATATGGGACGGAATCTTTAATTATTTTATAATATTTTTTATGTCTCACTTTGAATCTTAGTAGTGCTCCGCGAATTCTTCAAAATGACAGCCGAATCAATGTTCTGGCTAAACGCGTTTTCACGCTATTACCAATTTATACTTTTACACAAAGCTATTTCGAAACCATTCACGCGCACTCGCGTACACTGGTGGGATTAAAACAAATACAGCGCTACAGACACGTACAGACAATCTGTTGTGAACTCAACCTTTATAAACGCATTATTAGTCTCGATTCTCGAAGTTAAAATTATAAATTATACATTTTTGAAATATTGCGTCAAAAAGCTTATAATTGACACCTCACACAATAATATTGACAAAAAAATTGGAAAACTATGCCAAATTAAAATCATTTACATAAATAAGTCTCTGAGAAAAATGACTGTGACAGACGTTTACCGAAGTGATTCACTAAAAAGAGTATGCGGGAAACGCTGATGCAATAATCGATTCTACTATTTTCATTTTTTCTAATAGATGTTGAAAACCTTGAAAAAATCGTAAAATCGATAACTAATTTTTGTTCTCGATTTCTCTCGAAACAGTGCACGGAAAAATGCTCATAGTAAACCCTGTGTAATTTCTGAGTAATATCGACAGATAGGTATCGTACAAACCTACAAACGATAATATATGCTAAATACACACGAATAATCCCTTGGGGGTATAATTAATTACCAAATAAAAAAATTAACATACAAAGTAAATATTTATGTTCGACAAATAAACTCATATTAATTGAAATTAATTATGTTTAATAAAACTCAATTGTTTCAAACATTTTAGCCACAAGCTTTATCAATAAAATAATTACTAATTATTTATTGAGGTTAATTAATATAATATCATAATACAGCATTAGTGGGTGTTATTGTTTAAATTCAAAATAATATACAGTAGTAAATAGTATTAATTAATTTGATCTATATTTTAACAGACTAAATACAAAAACCTCTACTATAATGTATATCTATTTTGAAATAGATGAATAGAAAATGGATTTGTATTCATAAAATAAATTAACGGTTGTTCCTGTTACAAATGTATATATACGGTTTTTTTGTTTCGAGAAACATTTTCTCTGTTAAATTCTCATGAAGAAACTCATTTAAAATTACTTAGTATATCTTTTCCGGGTAATATTATACTTCTGTTAAGTTTTAATGAAAATTTATAATTATATATTTATGTAGAGAAATATTTATGCACATTTTTTTTACCTTACTTGTTTCCGGAAAATAGTCTTTCATGTTTAAATTTTTTAAATCACCTGTCTGGAAAACATCATAAATAATTGAATAGCATGTTTTGTTTTTATTCAAAAAATGTAGTGGCATCAAAATCAAATTTAATTGAGGTTATGTATGATAAAATTTTTTGTTTGTAAAACATAATCAAATGTTTGAGTTCGTTGAATTATTTCATAAACATAATAGCAGATTAGCAGCTTTACATTAACTGGGCTTTTAACATTTTAAAAAATTTTAACGTTAATTCTATAGGTCATAGATAGGTCACACACACTATCATTTATTTTTACGTATACTCAAAAGAACAAACAAAAGTACGGATCCGAAAATTTTGTCAAAATATAATGAATTCGTCGATTTAGCTTTTAGTTTTTTTAACTACTCACATCTTATTATTCAATTCGTTTGTCAAATCTTTAAGACCTTCGGAAATGTACGCACGCAGTGACTTACAGAATCCGTAATTCGTAATCAGTATTACCGAAAACGTAACTTCAATATTATTTTAGTTAGTTTGAAAAAAGTTCGATATTAAATACACATATATAATATTTCTAGAACCGAAACAATATGAATTCTCTTTTCAAGAATTTTCATTTTTTCTATTTTGGATTTGTTTTTCCATCATGTTATTGATGTAATAAGCATATGAGTTAAGCTACAGACTTAACAAAAGACCCAGAATCAAATAGTCATTAATAAAACCAGTATTTCTATTACAATCAAAGCGATTGCCATAACCAGTGTTGCCAGTGTGGCTTGATCGAAAGATACGTTGGTATGCCTGAAAAGTTACATTTTCAAACTTAAGATACATTGTGATGATTTTGTTATTGATATACGATAAATTATTAATTTTGTGTATTATAGCTTTGTGATTTTCAAAATTAGCTTATCCATACTACTATATAAATGTGAAAGTAATTCTGTGTGTTTGCTACCTCTTCACGACTAACCGGGTAAACGGATCGTAATGAAATTTGGCAAGGAGATAGATTATATCCTGGGGAAGGACATATAGGCTATCTTTTTTTTTTATCAAAAAACAATCTTGAAGGGGGTGAACATTAAAAAAAATATATACAGTCGAACATGGAATCTCCTCATTTTTTTTGAAGTTGGTTAAATTTTTGTTGATTTAATCATTTCCATAGAAACTATGCTTCTAAAAAATAACTATAAAATTATTTTATTAAAATTTTGTTTAAATTTTATATTAATAGCACACTATAAATCGTTGTGTATCGATATACATATATACAGAAGAGTCTCATTAATCCGGCACTATAAAAAACTATAGGGTGCCGGATTATTGGACGTGCCGAATTATTGAAGTGCCATAAATTATTGGGTACCCCTTGGAAAAAATGTGAAGAAAATTTTTTTTCTCGATTTTAATAATAATCATTTTCTAGGCTAATTTCGATCCAAACAGTACGTAAATTAGGTTCATTTTAACGTCCGACCAACACATTTCAAAATTTTGCCTTCTCAATCCATACAGTTTGGAATATTAGCACTATGGGTCTGATACCTTGAAAACCGTTATTCGTATACTATTTTAACCAACGCCATCGTTTTCGCTAGGTCGATATTAGCTTAAAACGAAGTTTTTATCAAAATCGGAGACATAAAATTTTCCTCTAATTTTAGCAATTTTTTTAAGGGGTACCCCTTGGAAAAAATGTGAAAAAAGTGAAGAAAATTTTTTTTCTCGATTTTAATAATAATCATTTTCTAGGCTAATTTTGATCCAAACATTACGAAAATCAGGTTCATTTTAACGTCCGACCAACACATTGCGAAATTTTGCCTTCTCAATTCTTACAGTTTGGAATTTTAGCACTATGGGTCTGATACCTTGAAAACCGTTAATCGTATCGTACTTTAACCAACGCCATCGTATTTTATCAAAATCGGGGACATAAAATTTGCCTCCAATTTTAGCGATTTTTTTAAGGGGTACAGTTTGGAATTTTAGCACTATGGGTCGGATACCTTGAAAACCGTTAATCGTATCGTATTTTAAATAAATATAAATAAATACATAAAGAAATAAATGAATATATATATATATATATATATATATAAATATATATATATATATATATATATATATATATATATATATATATATATATATATATATATATATATATATATATATATATATATATATATATATATATATATATATATATATAAGCGGGAAACAGCTAGTATTTAATAAAAATGAAATAATTAAAATAGTAAGTACCCACACATTTATTTTTCAATCCATTGTCATTTATTTATTTTATATACAATTTTTAAATTTTATAAAAGCGTGAGTTTTTAATCGGAAGATTTGTGAATACCGAAATTATGGCAAACTTATTATAACGAGAAAAAGTAATTTTTCAAAAATTTACATAAAAGTAACCTTCTGGCAACACTGGCCATAACATCACATCCGTTTTGTTTTATAGAAACTTATCAAGAACTTGTCATGCATCCGATTTGTAAACGTAAAGCGACGTATCGTCAATCGTGATATTGCATCGCCAGATTTATATGCGAAACGCCAAAAAAATCGATTTGTATTTGTTTTCATTAAACCATGGATAAATGAATCAAAATGGATTCATATCAGAATAATATGAATCCTCGTGTTGTACAATTAAATGTTGTTTAAAAAAAAAAACATAAATAGAATATCAGATTGTTATTTGTTTATCAATAATGCAAAGTAAAAAGTTGTTAATTGCGGTATGAATATTTTATAAATAATTATTTATATATCTCTATTCAATAAATTTTAATTAAATTCTGATACCATATAAACTAATATTTCAAATGATTATCTGTAGTTGGTATGTATCTGTCTGATAAAACAAATACATAAAAGCTCGCATAAAATCTAATTAAAATATTTTGAAATCAATTACCACCCAACTAGTTTATTCAATATTAACAAAAACCAATTCAATTTTCTTTATTTTAAAAATCGCGGTGTAATTTAAAACAACTTTGTATTGTGTATATCATTTGAACTTAAAATTAGTAGTTGTAATTCATATTCGAGCAGGATATAGATATTATTCTTTAAAGCGTCGCGTCTGTTTAGATTCAAGATTGCACAACGCTTTTTTACTGAAAAAACTATGAACTAATCAGTATAGTTTACTTTTTACTTTATTTATTTAGTTCTTTGAATTTACTGCATAAAAATTTGTTTTTTATTTAATTAATAATTTATATTAATGTAATTAAAAGTGAAAATAGATATGATCAGTGATGTAAATCGGTAAATTACAAAGTACCAAATAAATTACGGTTTTATGAAGCTTAATAGGTTTGATGCAATTTTTTTGTTTTTTTACAGAGAATTTCATTGTTTAGCGATAATAAGATTGAACTTATGTGAACATTGATGACCAATTTTTCGACTTAAAGAAAATTGGTAAGAAAATTTGTTATAAACGTATATAATGTATTATAGAGTTTGTGCAGATCAGTTAGAATACGGTAATTCTTCTAAAAGAAATAGGATAAAAAATTGTTTTCCAACATGATTATATAATGTAGAAAATGAAAGGGAATTAATAAATAACCGTTTTATCCCAAGTTATTTATTTTTATGTAACTCTGATAACTAATTCAGAAATTGATTAATCCAAATGGGCATATATATTTTTTGTATTATGTCTATGAAGAATGATTTCAAGTAAACTTTTGTATGAGCAATTGCTTTCTTTTAATAAAAATTTGTATTCTTTATTGAATAAATTATGTTTAGAAGGCAATGATAGGTATAATACTATCGATTCCGAAAGTGACGTTCTTTTTTCAAAATGTTACTTCTGATAGATCCATTAGATTTTCAAAAAAATATTTAGAACAAAAGACATTCAGAAACCAAAAGAATTTCTAACAACCCGATTGCGAAAAAAACTCCACATTTGGAATCGATAGTACATAAACTGGATCAAGTATACGATAAGATGCCATTGTTCCAAACTACCTATGCAAGACAGTAAAACTCGAACGTATTGAGCAATTTTCTACAAGCAGGGGGTTGACTACCTTACCAAATAGTTATATGTTTTAAATATTGGGAACTCTAACACTTGGATATCCTCTTCTCTAGTGGGTAAATTATAAACTAGATCTAGTAGATTGATGTCTTTTGCCCCAACCCACGTGACATACACTTCGATCTAAAACCGAATAAATTCGGCACAATTCGACTGTAAATATAGTAAAATTTTAATAATCCGAATCGCTTTGAGGATAAAAAAGAACGTATTAAAGAGGTTTTCGTGGCATCGAGCATTGTGTGAAACCCTCTTTAAGGGCCGATTATTTACGAAAAAGCAAAACTTTTAACCGAGAAAATCGACAGAATCTTTATTCTTCATCAATATTACAAATTTAGCTGTTTTTTAAAAAGAAATGAAGTTATTCCATAATTTTAAGAATTATCCGAAAATTTTAATATCCAGATCGGGTGCAGTACCAATTAATCTAGATAATTAGAGTCCGTTGTAATGTTCACCACTGTTGTCCTCAGATAAGAATGAAAATCTTACAAAAAGAATCAATTTAATAGACTTATTCAATCCGACATTGCTATCAAATGTCTTCATATTTCTTCATCTCCAAATAATTCTAACTTGTTATATAATCTATTCATTTCTGTTAACAAAACCAGGTGACAGATAATCAATGAGTTCATTTTACGGATAAAGTTATTTAAAAGTGTAGAAATTGATTTTCTTCAAACTACTGATGTTTCTATTTGATTAGGTCGGATCAAACTCAACAACGCAGACATCAACAAAACACTGTGTGGTAAGTTAACAAAAAAACGAATGTATTTACGTAAAACCTGTACTCAAAGTAATCATCCCGCGCATTCAATTTATAAATAATTCAAAAACGTATTGTGTATCTCGATTACATATACGTAACAAAAAAAAGTGGTTTGTCTATTCAAATACCAATAAAATGTCCACGATCATACAAATCTATTTATGAATCATTTTTTTGTGTGACATATCTCTCATAGTCATACACCGAGAGAGGATATACAATAAAAATAACCTCTAGACAAAAGTACAACACAAACAAACCAGGTGAATAAAAAGAACAAATGAAAAAAAAGCAATCAAAAGAAAGTCGTATGTTACGATTGTCATATAATATATAATTTTGTTGAATGTGTTATGCACGATGTCCGATGTCACATAATGAACGAATATAAAATCATAGCTCTTTAGTCTTGAGTAAGACAGCGGCCATAATTTTTATTATCATGGTCACAAAACGGATTGGTACAAATTCACATTTAAGGACGTTCGAAAGAGAATCTGTATCGCTGCGCATGCCCGCAGCGTTACAGATTTAATGTGTACGTTGAAACTAGATTTAAAAATTCTATGGTTATTTGGTAAATAATAACACTCGTGACTCGTAATGTTTCTTTTATTTTAAATAAAAAATGAAAACCTGTATTTTGCTTCTCTAAAATGACAAAATTACTTATATAATCATTATTACTTTCCAAAATGCATTTGAACATACCTCCATCTTTGAATCAAATAAATCCTTGTTTTTTAACAACAATTTACATAGTTTTATAAAAACTTCTCTGCATTTGAAACTATGTTTTATTCGATTATAAAGATTAAATTCGTAGTTTCTCCATAAGACCTAATGTTAAAGTGTGATTTTCAATATCGAAAAAATGCACCTGAACTAACAGTTTGAAGCATAAGAATTCGTATTGACTTTTTCCATAACACATTTAATTTACAGAAACTTCTCTTTTTTTTCTCTTTCGGAAGTCCTTAAAATAGTAATAGAATGATAATTCTATGGACACAGAGTCATAAACCAGTAAGGCGTGATCATATTTCCGAAAACCAATAATAAATTTTAGTGATTTATGGCTCTGCGGCCATAAAATTCTTATTCTATTGCTATTTTAAATTTGAATTTGTTAAAGGGCTATTATTGTACATCTTATCTCGAAAGATTGTATGAGATAGTTTTCAACACGATATAGGGTAAAGACTTATGCTATGTTAATTTTCAAGAAAAATTACAATTTATCAAAAACCATTTTTGAACTCTAATGAATAATCTAGGTTAAAAAATTTTGCCTTAACACACCCCTTAGATAGAGATAGATTGTAGAGGCTGCCCTGGACGGGCTACACTTCGTCCAAAGGTCCATTGTGAATGGAGTGGAAGGAATTTTTGTGTATAGACTAGGAATTGGTAGGATATGCGGCTGCAACCGACTATGATAGGAACTATGCCGATATTCATCTGGAGTTCGTGAAGGAAACTGCAGAAAACCTTCTCAATCATAGCCTGTTACTTTGTTCTTGTCCATACGCCGACAGTTTAGTCAATTAACCGCCCCTTTTTTTTGCCGATATCGCGATTCGAACCCATAACCTCCCAGTTTTCAAGTACACACAACGCCTTTATGAACACTTATCAGGCAATAAAAAGAGTCAACGGGTTGTCCGTTAATCTCGTAACAAATAAACACAAACAGTCAATTCTCTATTCATGATTATTTAAAACTGGTATAAATTCTATATTTAGAAAGATAAAAAACTCATATATATTTATTTTATATTTGTGGAACATCTGTGTATTTTTAATTAAAATAAAAATAAAATTCCTTTATTTCCATTTCTATATATCATAATAAAAACTGAACGATTTTTCTTTTGTTTTATTAATGTTAAACAACAACAAAAACAAAATTGATAATTGTTTTTAATATCTATGAGAAAATGGATCGCGAGTACAAAGTATTAAAACGTGTTTTATTTGTGTTTGAAGAGTTACTTTTATTTATTATGTTTATTTTTTGTTAAATAATTGTTTATTATTTATTGTATAGAATATAGATTTATAAATAATGATTTAAAAAAAAATGTTTTTTGTACTGCGTGAGAGACAATTCATTTGGAATCCAGCTGATCAAGTTTTATAACATATTACATATTTTATAACGTCAATATTAGTAGATCTATTCTTATGCCGGCAGTACACACTCGGCAAGAGCACTCGACGAATGTCTCGGCGAGACATTTGTAAGCCAAGGAGCCGCGGTGAAGCTGTGTACATTCTCGCCGAGTGTTCGGCCGGCAATACAGTTCTCGTCAGTTAGTCAGTTTTTATTTATTTTCGTGTTATACTATTAAGATTAATGGGTACAATTAAAGCGGTTGATAGTTGAATATTTAAAAATGGCGGTTGAAAGTTGAATCGAATGTAGACGAGAGTCAAAAAAACCGACTTTTAATGGAGCGTAGACGAAGCGAGGAGAGCCGACACATAGTAGACCGAGCGTTATGAGTATAGTCTCGTGCTCGTTATCTCTCGCCGAGTGTGTACTGCCGGTATTAAGGTTCCACTTGAAGCTCGGGGACACAAGGGTTTAAAAAACTTCCGTTACAACGTACATTTGTAGAAGTATATTGTTCAAGATAGACCTGTTCACATTGTAACGTGCGTTGAAAATAACGAACGTGCGACAGATTGGTTAACGCACGTACAGTTTTTTATTAAATTAGACATAACTGTATAGACGTTCGTTTTGATAACGTCCGATACGTTCAGTTTAAGCGATGCCATACAATCAATTTCAAACGTGTTTCGACGTTTTACCAACGTCCGTCATTTTTAACGCTCGAGTATTCTTAGTCTAAGGATTAATTTTTATATCCTGTTTATAATATATGAGAATATTTTTAGTTTAAACCCAAGTTATATTCGTCTGCCTAACCGTCAATACGTTAACTCAAAAAATAAAATTAACGAACTGAAATTTCTTGAGCGTGTTCTACAGCTAAACAGTGACTATCCAGAGGTACGGTTACATATTGATATACGAGTTACATATATGAGTCGTAGGTTAGGTTAGAGTGGTTGTCCTGGCTGACCTAACCTAAGATCTAGTTCTAGCAGCTTGTTTATAGCTTCATTAAAGGCGCTGAAAATTAGATCGCAGCGTCAAAACAACTAGTTTGGGAACCCAAGTGTTCCTATGTCAACACTTATTGTATTTACATTTTTTTATATTCCGTATAATATTTGAAGCTTTTTTAAATTTAATAAGGTTTTTTTACAGGTTTTATTACCTTTTTCTTACGAATTATTAATTTTATGATTATATGTAATCTAAACCTACACGACTTGGATTCTCAACAAATAGTATAAAACTTGTTATCAGAGTATCGCTTATTATCAATTGCAAACAAGAGTTAGAGCTGGCATTCATGGTAAATTTTGGCGTTAACATCCATCAAAAATATTATCAAAATTAGCTCGGGTCTACACTAGAAATCAGTCTTCTACGTGAATACATCAACAATTGGCTCATCTTAGATTATAAAATTTATAAATTTTGGAACGGATGTTTGAAACACACCTCTCACAAAAACCCGTAAGTTGAATGAAATTTTTTCATAGAATTGTGTACTTAACAAGCCTACAACTTCCAAAAAACATAACATATTCCGAGTATTTGTATTAAAACATAATATTATGTTACGTCAATTGCATATTTAATGACTAATAGTTAAAAATATTATGTGACAATAAATACAGGTAATTGAATTATAATTATTCATCATTATTGTCATCATCGTACCTGTGTAAGAGTTAATTAAATGATTAATTTTTATTTCATATGAAAATTACTGTATATTCGTAGCAATTAAAAATATATTTACTGAAATGGAAAACACTTGCATGCATTTAAAAAAAAAAGAATTAGTCATACTATGGAATTCTCTTTCAAAGAGATGAAAATAAATTGTTCTAATTATATTTATTACCAACATTATACGATTAGTAAAAAGATTGTAATATCTTCCACGTGGATATCTGTATACAGATCGATTTGTATTTGAACACCTGGATCATTTTTACATTATTGTTTCATATGACGATTGTTTCACGATCTCTTGCATTCCGGACGAGTGCTTTACCAACTAATCACATTGGTCCAGATAGCCCGAACATCAAACATTGACATTATATTATCGAATGATAATTAGTTCCGTGAAATGGTCACCAAATTAGCAACAAGTAACATATCCTGAGACAATATAAGAGTAATTTTAATAAGAGTAAAGTTAACAGGAATAAATGTGAAGAAAAAATTTTAACAAGAGTAATTTCAACATAATTTAAAATTTATTATATTTTAAATCTAGTATATTTTAATTTAGTTAATTTTTTATTCATTTTTATTTTTGTCTATTGATCTCGACTTTCTATCTATTTCTAATTGTCAAAGAATAAATTACGACTAGCTAATTTATACTGATGATGACTACATTGTAGTCGAAATACGTATTTATAATACAAAAAACTGATCTAGGTAAAGGGGGCGAATTTGAAATTTTATATCAAACATTGATGTTAAAATAATGTTACTTATGTTCAAACATATTACTTAAATGTCAAATGAAATAAACACTTGCCACATCCGTTAGGGGTCATCCATAAATCACGTAACGCTATTTTTTATAATTTTTACACTCCCCCCTCCCCTATGTAACATTAGATAACATTTTCGGGACCCTCCATGTACCATAACGCAACAAAATGAATCTGGATAAGTAGGACGATTTTCAAAATAAGAACGGATAAAAATAAGGATTGAGTATACTTGGATTGTTCCTTGTTTTCTAGATAGGTCTTAGGAATACAAGTGCTATGTGTACTTTATACAGGACGCGCGAAATTTGAATTTGAAAAAGAATTTTCTGTGAAAATAGTTTTTATTTATTCGATTAACAAACAATAATTTTTTTATGTTTGGTTTTCGCGCGTTTTTTATGTTTAGTTCTCACTACTAAACTTGTTAGTATAGATGGAACTTGTGTATGCTTCCGTAGTTACGTATAAGAAACTTTATCCATATACATAGTAATAATGGGATTTTATCTCCGTTCCTGAGACATATAGTCTTATAACAGAGGTGATCCACGCCATTGCCTAATTTTTAATCTTTATTAATATCAATAACAATGATATCAATCAAAAAATACTTATTAATATCAATCAAAAAATGCTTTGGACAAAAGTTGGTTAAAGCTTTAATTTCTTATGATGTAAGTGAAAGACAAGGAATTAAATGCATAATATGAATTGGTAGGCTGTGCAACTGAGGTCGACTTTGATAGGAACTACGCCGATATTTATCAGTAGTTCGTGAAGGAAAACTGCAGAAAATCTTCACAAGCATTGCCATAACTTTGTTATTGTCCACACATCGACAGTTTAGTCAATCGTCTCGTTAATTATAATTGACAAACTGCTACCCCCGGGACTCTATCCCGCAACCTTTCAGTATCAAGCAGAGTCACAGCCACTTGACTGATTAGTCCATATGTATATTATTTATAAATAATGAATGGCCAACTATATTATAATTAATATAAATTAAACTAAGTGTAGAATTACTTCCGTTCTGAATCATTTTCATTTCATAAAAATAATATTATTATATTATTATTATTTAACAAATATACCACACATACTGTAACATACATCAGTGCATACTATAACATATAAATCATGTGGGGGTTTTAACTCTGTTGAGAGAGTTTCTGGTATTTTCATTCATCAACACTATAATCTAATGTAGACTGGCAGCTGACGTGTGGAAAATTACTTTTGGGGAATTTTTGTGTGTATAGACGAAACTTGCTAAGCGCTACGCCTCTGGTGGTTATATTATGTAACTTAACAGAAACACCAAAAGAAAACAATAAATTTACATGACATACGAGGTCTGTCCGAAAAGTATCCGACCTGTTTTTATATCTTCGCGCCAGAGTGTTCGAGCGATCTCTGTGAGGCATGAACGTCAACAGTAAAGCCTCACAAACTTATCGGTTACTCGCCGACATCTATAGGACGTATAGTTCATGCGCAGCGTGTATTTGTTTACAAAGCCTTTTTTGTGTTCGTCGGATTTTGTTATTGTTAAAAATGACTGAAAGGTCAGATCAACGAATTTGTATCAAATTTTGCTGCAAACTCGGAAAACTAGTTCGAAAACTATTCAAATGATGCAGAAGGCTTTTGGGGATGAGTGTATAGGCAAAACACAAATAAAAGAGTTGTATAATCGTTTCAAAAGTGGCCGCACATCTGTTGATAGTGATCCTCGTTCTAGCCGACCTTCAACAACACCGGATAATATCGAGCGCGTGCCACTTGCGATTGAAGAAGATCGACGTTTGACTGTGCGCGAATTAGAAGATGATCTTGCAATACCAAAAACTACAATTTGGGAAATTTTAATCTCAAATTTAGAAAGTGGAAGCGGTGGGAAATCTCATCGAATCTTGTGCAGCAGTTTTTAACTAAACACAATATCGCACTGCTTCGCCAACCTCCGTACAGTTCTGGCATAATCCCCTGTGACTTTTGGTTGTTCCCGAATTTGAAAAAAACCGCTCAAAGGACATCGGGTCGACGACAAAAAGACGATTGAAGATAATGCGACGAGGAAACTCAAGGCTATTCCAAAAACTGACTTCCAGGACTGCTTCGGAAGATGGAAACACCGCTGAGAGCGTGTTATTCAATCAAATGGGGATTACTTTGAAGGATGTCACTCGCCCGATGACGAAAAATAATGCTATGAAGATATGAAGGTAGGTCGAATACTTTTCGGCAGACCTCGTATATGAAAATTTAATTCTGTAAGCGTTTAGAAAACAGTTTTATAAAGTGGTGAGCTATCTCGAAAACTTGAAAATGATAAGTCATTTTGAGATTCTAGAAAACAGTGAATTTTATTCTCGATCCAGGAAAATGATTCGAAATTTGAAATTACAATTTAAGTAAAAAACCAAAATTCAAATGGGCAGTGTGTCAGTATGCAGCGATCGATAAAATCTCCTGCATTAGCTTCGTATTTATGCATAAATTAAAAATCATTATCGCATCAGCTGCTGGTCTAATAATATTGAAAATCTGTTCTGGTGCAATTAAATCCAAGGCTGTGTATTTATTTGTGAACAAAAAAAGCCTTTCAAGTTCAAATTTAATGAGATTTTAATTTTTTGTTAGAATGCATATTGTTATGGATGATAATATTTAGCATTGAAGGTTTAAAGTTGATTACCGCATCGGTTTTTGTAATGGGTCCGACTATTCGAATTAAAAATTTCGACATGTCTCCATGTCTTGAGGTCCCAAGAGTCCGAATCCATCGTTTTTAGAGAACTTTTTTTAGTCTCGCATCTCTCAATAAAAAATAATGATATCGACTTTGAGAAAAAACTCCTAAAAATTGTTGTTGAATGTACAACTGCATCCAAATTGTCGAGGCGGCTGAAATAGACTGGTCTCTCGTTTTCAAAAGCACCAAATAAGAAGGTGGTTGTGTGGGTAGACCAGCCCCAGACAGCATCTTTATTTAAGGAGATCACTCAAATCAAGCAAGCAAAGAAATTTATCGGGAGCTTCAGCCAAAAGAGATTCAAAATATGGAAATACCATGATGCTGTTCCTGGAAAATGAGCATCCTTGCAGATTATATGAAAAGATGAGGAACTATATCAAATTACTAACTGAATACCGAATCCAGACTTGTCTCGAAAATATTGAATTCAGATATTCAGTTAGATATTTGAAATAAAAATATCGTTTACGTTGGTAACAGGTTAAGTACAGACGGGATAGAAGCTACCCATATTCAGATGCTTGGCAATAATAGGTTTGAGCTTGGGTGAAACCAGGTCTTTCATCCACGACCCATAGTCTTTCATGATGCTGTATGAGGTTATAAGGAGAGGGTCCAAATAAGGTAAAACCTACTCTAAAAATACTTAAATAAAAGATAATTTTTGGAATATCAGTTTGTTAGTAGTTACCGGGGTAACTCAGGGAACATGTACTGTGTACGCAAATGTATCTAAATATGAAAGTAAATTGATATTTAGAAGCGAGTAATTTGTATCAACTCGCGTAGAATAAGATCACAGACCATATCCTAATTAAATTATTGCGTCTGGAAGATTTCATAATGATTTAGAAATATTCGGCATTAATCCAGGGCATAAACTTTTCACTAATCCAGTTCGTTCAGTTCATTATATCGCACAAATTAAATGAACGTTGAAGCTTTTGTAACTTTTACAGTTTTTCTTTTCTATATAAAATCCAAGAATATGTAGACATTCGTAAGCCATTTCGTCTTCAATGTAAGAGGCAATCAACCGATAAAGATTCGATTTAATTGAACAATGCTTACGTACAGAGACGAGAAACGATGTTATATATATATATATATATATATGTATATATATATATTTTTTGTATACAGTAATCATATACAATGCTAAAACTTTTTCTATTTATTCACCATGTGTGTATGTTGAAGACTTAAATGAAGCATAATCGACTTGAACTAATTGAGAATTTCTCAAGCGTTAATAATCGATCATCTCCTTCTCTCTTAATTGAAATACACTTAAATGAAAAAACGTATACTATTCGAAAAATTATATTTGTCGTGTTTAGTCACACGCTTGCGTTATAATTTTGTATTTTTAATTCAATTGAATGGTGTATTTTATATTTTGAAAATAATAAATATTAAACATGCTCTAATTTTTAGATTGTAAAATACATTCGGCCGAGAATTGATTCTTTGAGTTTCGGGAGGCAACCGATTTAAAAAATTTTTGAATTGTCAGAGAATTTGAGATTCTGGAAAAGTCACATAATTATAGTCACGGTATATCAACGAAATTTTATCGGATTTTATAAAAAGAATTTGTAAAACTTTAGTAATTTTGCACCTTAATATCACTTGTGGGAACCATGCTACCTGAATTAAAAAATTTATAAGAGATATGTTAAATTTAACATAAAATTTGAAGAAAATGACTCAAAAATAGTGTAATTGCATACTAAGTTGATCCAAATCGGATAAAATCTGGTTGTACTACGGCAAAATTCATTTTTATGGATTTTGGGTACGTCACAAAGTACAAAATATTTACTTTATAGTTACCTTAGCAAAATTGTATCCAATTTGAATGCAATTTTTTTTGAAACCCACTAATTTTGGTCATAAAACCCATTTAATATCAATTCGCTAACTTTCAATCTTATAATGTATAAGTTGTGGGAACCATGATGCCTTAAATTTGAAATCTATAAGAGGTATGTTAAATTTAACATAAAATTTGAAAAATATGATTCAAAAGTAGTATAATTGCATACTAAATTTATCCAAATCAGATAAAATTTGTCTGTACTGCGGCAAAAATCATTTTTATGGATTTTGGTGACGTCACAAAGTACAATATATTTATTTTTTGGTTATCTCAGCGAAATTTTATCCGATTTGAATGAAATTTTTTTTGAAACCCACTAATTTTGGGACACAAAGCTCATTTCTAGAAATATTAATTCGGTAACGTTTACCCTCATATGATTTGTGTGGACCACGATGCCTCATTTCGGAAATTTATGAGATATGTTAAATGAACAATAAATTTGAAAAATATTACTCAAATTTAGCATAATTACACTCTTTAAATCGGATAGTGTTTGAGTAAAACTCATTTTTATCGGTTTTGAAAAAATTTATTTTTTGTATTAGCGAAATTAAATCCGATGAAATTTCTTTGACGACTAGGTTCCAATCTATTTGCTGGCTTGAAACGATCTATTTGCATCACGTTGAAACGGTGCGTGATGGAGAAAATTTTGAAATACACAAATTTTTTATATCATTAAGACAAATATTTGTTTATGGATTGCATACAATCAATTGTTTTGGCTTAAGCACGTGTAAAGCCGCGATTGGGCCGAGTAATAACTTCAATATTCACACTAAATTGTTTGCTAACTTGTGACTATACTCGGAAGGAAATTTTTGTTTAACATATATTTGAATTTATATTATTTAAGAAAAGTTTTGAAAATATTTCACGGAGTTTCAACTAATTTCGAAGAAAACTTGTGTTAATTAATGGATTGATTACATGATTTTTAATTAAAAGAGGAGCATTACCCTTTTCAGAGGTTGTAAAACTTTATACAATAATACAACGAAAATCATAAAAGCAAATATAAATATAAAAAACTTCGATTAAGTATGAAATTATAAATATACTTCAAGGGTTTCATATATTTTCAGAAGTTCATAGAAATTCGGATCGTGTTCAGAACAACTAAATCCTTAGTAAACTAAGTTACTTAGTATATTTAACTCTTTTTTTCCAGGACACTTGATAGATACTAAGGAATTTAGATTATGACGCCATTCAGGCATCATTGGTATGTGCATCTCCTTCTCAAAACCTTTCACTGTAGTCTGTGATAAGGACATACGAACGAAAGGTGAACCACCCTATCTTAAGATAGAAATCGTTTGGTATACAGGCGGCTCCAAAACTGGGGAAGGGATCTGGGAAGGAATTTACGGTGAAAGACCCAAGGCAAACATAAGCCTTGACTTGAGGAAATATGCCACAGTCTTTCAGGCGGAAGTCTACGCCATACTGGCTTGCGTCCGTGAGAACCTACGTAGAGGCTACATAAACCAGAACGTATGTATTCTCTCGGACAGTCAAGCTGCTATAAAAGCCTTGCCTGCAATTGAGGTCACCTCAAGGGTGGTCAAGGATTGTCTAAAGGAACTGCTGGAGCTGGCAAAACGGAACAATGTTAAATTGATCTGGGTATCTATCTTTTTAGACTCCAAGGCATATCTATTTATCTATGTGCATCTCCCCGCTGTTTGTTTTTGAGGGGAGGGGGGATGGTTAACTATCGAAGCGGAACATGATAAAAGAAAAATTTAAACAAATTATCCTTTTTTTTTTTTTTAAATAAAAAACTAGTTTAAAATCTTTCTCATAAACTGAAAATTTTTATTGTACGTAATCTTAGAAAACAGGAATTTTTACCACTCATGTAGATTTAGAAAATAATATTAAGAAAAATATATTCCTGTATTTTAAAGGGCTTTATCGAAGTATCGTATAACTTTATTTTTTTCTAGGAAATTTTTTATTGTACGGATTCCTAGAAAAAAAAAAGACTTTACAGTATTATTTATTAAAGTCATCATCATCATCATCGTCATCAAATAATCTCTATCCATTTTCTCCAACCATCCGTCGTTGTTAGCTATTCAGAAGTTTCTTCATCAAAGGTTTCAATCTTCCATTCTCTCGTATTGTTTACAATTTATGTTATTTATATTAACGAGAATGGATGATAAAAACAAAGGATTTCTGCTGTATATAATACATTTTAATTAAAATGTTTGAAAAATATTGTATTTATTAAAACAAAAAAATTATTTTTAAAAGAAGAAAAAAACATCGAACTGTTATGATGCCTCTTACTAACAATAACATCGGGGTTGTAGTCCATTTGGGGTTAGTATTTGTTTTTGTCTTTTTTTTTAATGGTATTGCTTATGTGATTTCAGAAAAAAATAATATAAATATACGATGATCTAGCTTTATCGAATCTGTAAACTCCCATATCTTTCGGTTATTTTACAGTAGTTGTCACCTATTTAGGTTAGGTTACGTTGTAGCGGCTGCCCTGGAGGGAACACGCATAGACCGTGAAGTGTCGTATATTTACTGTATATTATTTCCCACAAGAATATCTTGGTCAGTTTTGGCTTTCCAAAACATATTGGTTATTTTGTTATTTATATTTAATTCAGGTGCCAAAGGAACTTGTGTATGCAAACTATGAGAAGCGGCATCTATGATCAGGTTCTTATACCTATAACTCCAGGATGTTTGCGGCAGTTGGTTCTTTTTCCTCCCATCGGGAACGCAACACAATCGATATCTCAAAAACTAGTAAACACAAATAAATATATATGGATAATAATTTCGACTGAAGTAATACTGTCAAAATAAGAATGATATGAAAATGTTGGCTGTTACATCAGAGTCGTCTTTGGTGTAGCGGTAAGCACGCTGGACTAGATATACAGAGGCCCGAGGTTCGATTCTTGGTTGACGAGTTAATTTTTTCATATCAGTATTTAATTCTCAAAAACTAATCGACCTATCGAAAAACTATTCATTACTTTTGATTTGTCTCATCAAGTTCTATAATCAGTCAAGTCGTGGCGCCCCATTCACGGGGAGAGAAAAATAGACCAACATAGCTAACGGCACCATCCAGTTTTTTTGTTATTTGGGGTCTCAGACCTTAGCTTAGTTGACGGTCCTCATATTTTGCATGCTCAAGTTCCTTTGGCTCCCGCTCTATATGGGATTGCCATTCATGTGGATTTAGCAGAGATTCTCACGTAAATTTCCATAGTTGAAGGCCGGGAACTGCAAAAGTCAGGAAGTATACTCACAGTTCCAGGTATCTATGTACTCCTTCTTGGCAAAGTAGAGTTTCTAGAGAATATAATTTTATATGATACGCAACGAATCCATATTTAATCTACATCATTCGACTAAAAATGGCATCATTGTCCTGCCTTTTTATCAGGAGGTGAAAGACAAGACAAGTAGGACAATATATTTTATATTAAACTCGTTCGATCGATTTCATAATAATGCTTAGACATGAACTAATTTGCACTGAAAGCATGCCTGATCGGTAATTTTATTCATAGAAATATTACATATTCAAATAAAAACAAATACGCGCCAATTGACTGTCAATATTATGTTGATATTTTTGATGTAATATATGACATACATTTTTAGTTTACTTTATTATAAATACAGTAATAAACTATTGAAATTAAGTCCGATTGATAGGGTATATAATTGTGAATGTGATTGAACATTTTAAACAGTTTCAGTATTTTGGTAGACTAAGTTCCAAAAATAGAACGGGACAGAGAGAGAGAGGCATAGACCTAGGTATATAGAGGACTACGTAGAAAAAGGACCCGATCAAAAAGTGTGTTCACAGAACTTGGAGGCCAATATGGAAGTCACATGGTCTCAGAAGGAAAATAGACAAAACTGAAAATATTTGAAGCAACATTCAGTCAGTTTTATATTGTATCAATTTAAATTTTTATTAACAACTGTTTGAGGGGAAATGAATCTAATGAAGAACTCTAGCAAAGATGTTGACAGTAGCCAATTGCGGAAACAAAAATTTTCCTGGATTGGTCAGACGAAAAGAGGAAACCATCACCTGGAAAGTACCGGAATGGATCTCGTAAGAAAAAAGAAGATAAGGCAGGTCCAAAATGACGTTGCAAAGGTCTCAAAGAAAAGATCTGGCAAGAGATCAAAGCCCTGGTTCAGTACAGAGTCTGCTAGCAGTTCTATGTTGCAATGTAATGTCTCCTAAAGAGTCCAAAGAAAAATGTTTCAAGAGATGGCAATCGATGCGTATTTATTTTACGTGCACTATCTGATCGAATTGGATGATTTTGAATACTATTCAGGTATGAGATCTAGATTATAGAATTTTTTTTGGCAATTCAATCGGATTATTTGAATAATTGGATCGGATGAAAAACAAGTGTAAATAATTTTCAATCGGAGACTCTGCGCATGACTCCGATAATAATACACTCTTGTGTAAGTCATTTGTAGTGTTTTTAGTTTATACATTGATTTGAATAAATTTTAATGAAATTTCAATTTATGTTAAACTAATATCAACGAATCAGAAAATGTAAAAATAAAAAGACTGAAAATACATTTTACTTTGTATGTGTAAGTGAGTATGGTGAACTGAAAAATGATATTTTCATAGTAGAGCGCATATACAATCTTAATAGCAACAATAAAATTAAAAAATAAAGTTTCAACTTAGTACGTACGACGGACGGACGAGTATACACATCGAATTGGAGTTGAATAATTTAACATTTTAAATTGAATTCTATACTGAACTTAAAAAAAAACTTTGTATATTGTTGGAATATTAAATCAACCTTATCATAGAGACAAGTTTGTGTGCAGATAAAATGTTCAAGATAAAACTGAAAATGCATTAGTTGTGAAGAGGAGAGATATCTCAAGTTTACGATGGAAATCTACTGCCGCCTACATTTAGATACAACAGATACAGAGAAATGTTCTTTCTGCTTGCTATCCGTTTTATTTTATTTTTTTAATTATAAATGAGAAAGTTTTGTTATTTTTAAATGTAGTTTCTTGTAGCCAGTCAGTCGCCTTCAGTCGTTTTGATATTTTATTATGAACAAGACATGCAACATCTAACCTGTTTAAATATCCTGTGTATACTAAGATCTCTATCAGTGCGTGTACTGTTTATTTTACTAATATACACGCATAGATATTGAAGAATTTGGTGTGGCCGAAGAGTTGATCGCACGGTAAAATCACTTGTATAAAATTTATGGAAAATTACATGGAGAACGTGATTTTCCTGTATTGTATTGTCATGGAAAATCGTTTACAAAACTTCCTCACTGGAGCCTATTTTGAATAATAATTGTAAAAAATCGGATATTTGTGTTTTTACTGAAAGGTTGAAAGCAACGGGGATAATGATGAAAAACCAATCAATCCCTCTAAACCCAAGATAATGGATAATGCGGGGGAGAGGAAGGGACTGTTTAGTAGTAATTTTCCACTTTTAGCATCTCCGAGAAGGGGAGGACAAAAATTCATTAAAAAATGTTTACCGCCAGTTAACTTTTTAAAGCAACTGAACTAAAATGCCAAAAATCTTTTTTGTTCGATAATTTGACAATTGTTGTTCAATTATCATCGGAAATAGTACACGAGGTCATTCTTCGAAAAATATCTGTTAAATCATCAAGTTGGCTTGATTTTTGTGTTTTTGGATCTAATCTTCCCTCAAACACTGAATCTAAATTTCATTCCAACATTTGTGAGTTAAAAATCTAAAAAAACTCGTAAAATTTCTATATCTACGATTTTAATGGAAATCATTTTTAGCAGAATATAAATCAAAAAGCAGATTTTAAATTATATGATCCGAGATTCTCGGAGTTCTAAGATAATGAATTCGGTTGCTTTGAAAAAATCACCAGAAATCGAAAAAAAAATTTTGTACAGAAATTTTTTTGTGAAGACTAACAACCATCATGATACGATATTTGCAACAGCGTATATATAAGTATAAGACAAGCATTTTTTTTGTAAAGAAAAAAAGAGACAGGCATATACATATACTCGTATTGTTTCTGTGTCTAAGAATCAGAAGTAATAAATTTGATGTCCGTCTCTTTTAGTCTTTACAAATAAATGTATGTCTCTCTTATACTCGTACATATACTATTGTAAATTTCGTATCTTAATGGCCAATCTTGGAAATGACAGCTTGTATATAAAATTTCAAGGACTTTAAATATCCCAGAATTGTACAAACTCAGTACCGTTTTAATGAAATTCTTCAATAATTGCTTAACAGTAAACGCAATGTACTAATTTTTTAAGAATCCTTGAAAGAAAACGGCTCATATGAAGTACTCCATAATGTTTTTGTATGTCTATGGATTCTTTTTCCATTAGATTTTTTTGTCACTGTTATGTACATTTAAAAAAAAAAATTTAAAAAAACTCTCTTGTAAATACCTTTAGAAAATTTCACAAAACTTTTTATAATAAAAAAAAACATGTACCCTACTATTTAAAGGTACTTGAGCATGTTTTAAATATAAAACAATTGAGAATCCTTTGAGACAAGTAAAAGTACACACAAAAAATTTATATCTACAACAAAAAAAAAAAAAAAAAAATAACATCATGGAAATGTTTTTTCTGAAGAGTAAGTTTTAAAACCAAGTTAATACTCTCTTCAACCACCACATCGTCTGCCTACACGGCAACCCGACCCTTGATTGTTGATACAACTCGGTTGGTGTTCATTTACAAGATATTATGTAGGTAAATTAACATTTAAACAACCTATCTATACAGACTTGGAGATTATACAGGTTGTTAAGGATGTTCCAACATACAACCACTTTTCGACCGATTTTGATCTTTTTTTTCACAGGCTAAAAATAACGTTTTCTAATAAATTCCAAAGTTTCAGAATTTTTGACCGTTTAGAACGCGAGATAATTAATAGCAAAGTTAACATTCTCTCTCACTCTCTCTGATTAGAAGCATGTAAAACTTCATGCCCGACCAACTATAATCTGTTGTATTAAAAAAATACTCGACAGAATTTAAAAAAAAAAACTAGAATAGTAAAGATAAATATTTATTAAATTTTTTTTTTTAAATCGCATTTTACCGTTTTGTTTTCGAAATATAAAAGTTTAAAATTTTTTTTTTTTTTCAAAATAACATTATTTTGTATATATGAACAGTGAATTTGTCTATGTGTTGCGTATGTGTCTTTATGTATTTGTTCTATAATAAAATCAAACCGGTTTTGTGTCCTGATTATATTATAACACAGTGCTGTAACGTCCTTAAGTAAAACATTAGATACACAAATTACCTTATGACTTGCATTCTGGCACGGATCTAGAATTACAGTTTGGACGGGGTCAGAGATTGAAGTTTCTCGAAGACTCAACATTAAACGTAAAAAATAACAAGAGAAATGGAATTTTCTACGAAAATTGAAAAGTAGTGGCAGCCTTAAATAAATTGAAAGACAATTATATACCTTAGAAACTAGCCAAGTACCCGCGCTTTTCAATCAAAACTAAAATTCTTAACTTTTCAACTCTATAAATAGAGGTATCTGGTATTCGGATATCCAGGTTTAATAACATTTCAAAGCACAGTTTTAAAAATAAATTTTCCATATATTTTGGGCATAACAACATCACTTGAATCACCCAATTACAAACAAGTAATCCTTGACCTTATTACGTATAAAATGGTTCCTTTATCCATTTTGTTATGTAGAATACACACAAAATATCATTTAAATATGAATGCACAAGGATAAACAAGGAATTTATAAATATATATCCTTTATATTATAATACCAAAAAGAAAATGATACACAGGATGTCTCACTCACTTTAAACAATGTATCTAAATATTTCTTCAAGGAAGTATTTTTGAAAAAAATTACCCGAACTATGACCTTCAAGAAGGCTGTTTGAAGATCAACTTGCGTTTTTCATATGAGAAATCATATTTTTTGACACTGAAGAAAAAATAATAATAAAACTGGGTAATAAATTTTATTTTGGTTACTAATAAACCAAATTTTATAGCCGTTTTAAAAAATGAATTTTCAAACTTAGTATAAGATAACCATACAAGTTTACAAAAAACAGTAAATAGTCATTTAACAAATATTTACCTCAGATAGTAAGAAATTATACTCGTTATACTATAGCATCTGGATAGCTCAGTTAGCAGAGCACAGGTCTGGAATGCCAGAGGTCTTTACTTTAATCTCCAGCCAAGATGTGTAAGATAAAATCGATGTCAAAATAATGTTACAAATGTTTAGCCATATTACTTAATTAAATGCTAGTCACCTCCGTTTGCATAACATAGCTGAAAGGGAACTATACTAACAATGGATGGATACATTTTAAAATTATTTTCGTCTCAGTTTCGACAAACTTTTTGCACCGATCGAAAATACTATTAAACGCCGAACACATCATTCAGGAAATGCATTTCGCCTAAACATATGTTGTACTGGAAGAGTGCTGGCTAGTGTACAAACGAATCGATGTTGGGTAATGTGAAAGGCTCCATTTGTTTAAATCTCCACTAGCCTGGCTAGACTTAAACGACACGACAGGGGAGTCTGTCGGTTAAACGACTACGACACGATTTCGGCCTATTATGACACATCTCTTTGCTTTTAAAACCCGTGTGTCGTTAACACGATTGTCGGGTTCGTGTGAAAGAAGCGTAAGAAGCCCCCTTCGAACGAAACAACTGTTATTCGAGTAATTTTTCCAAAAACGCTTAGTTGAAGATGTATTCAAATGCATTTTTTTTAAACGAGGAGGAACACCCTGTACTTATATACGAAATAAAATAATTTATGTAAAAAATTCTATTCAAAACTTACCTTCGCTGTAAACATAATCCCATGATGAAATGCCTCCTCCGAATGTAATGGTATTCTTGAATCAAATTCATCGTTTTGTACCAGATTATATTGTTTTTTTGATGGCATTTTCATATTGTTCGTACAAAAGTTTTTTTTTATTTGTTTTTATTTTTCACCAAAAAAATATTTTCGCTGTTTGTTTTATTTACTTAGTAATAAAAAAAAATTATTGTTCTTTAAAATGAAAACAAAAATTGAAAATGATTGAATTGAATGCTGCGACTACTGTTTGTTTGTTTGTTTGTTTTTAATTAGGAAATTGGAGTAATTTTATTTTTGTCATTTCCTATTTAATTTTTTTATATTAGTAATTTTTATAGATATACTTGCATGTGTTCAAGAATAAGGTATTTACAGGGTTTGTACAATTTTTTTAAATGAAATTTTACTAAGGGCCACACAAGTTTGCCATTTTTTTTTAAATTTTATAATTTATTGCTGCCTTTATGGATTTGGTTTCCGAAAAAATGCTTCGGATAAAAGTTGTTCTATTCAGATAAAAGTTGCTCGTTATAAAATGTGGCCCATAGAAAACTCTAGTTTTATGTGAAATTTCCCGTATTTTACCAATAAAAATTTATTTTGATTGAATTGAGTCGAATATCTTAGAAATTAGTCATTTTTTTCTGGATTTTGTCTCTACTGTTAAGTTTTAGAATTCAGAACTACACTATCTTCAGGTTTTGTTGACGAATTGGACTAAAGAATACACAAAAATCAAGTTGAGTTATTTCATGAGTCTGACTTATGATTTCCAAGATTCTTCGTAAACGATTTCATTCAGTATTTCAATAGTTTTCTAAAATTGTACAAACCCTACATTAATAAAAACTTATTAGTGGATTATTTCTAAAAATAAAGCTTTCAATTTTTAACATATTAGTGGGTTATTTCTAAAAATATAGCTTAAAATATAAAGCTTTCAATTTGTATTGCAAATTTCATGGTGATATGTTTTAATAAATAAGATGTGAACTGGTTAAAATGAATAAAAACTGGTCTCCGTCACCTAAATAAATGTTAATTTGACCACAGTCGTTAATACAGGCTAATCTCATTTTTTATTTTACAGCATTCGGAAAAAGAAGTGAGGTGGAAGGATTGATTACATACATATGAACATCTATATCCTGCTAATGCTCCGCTTGTTGAATTGGGAAGAAAATGTGTGGTTCCACTAAGATAAGGCTGTCTGCTGTCGCCCACGCTGCTTCTAATTCAGAAAATCTCTAACGAGATTTGCCCTGATCATTTGATGTCAATGTCATGGTTCGTAAATATTCCATTTCATTAATTTTTTTAGACTACTAAGTATAATGAAATTGTGAAATAAGTGGGGGAATATATTCACTTTTCTCAGAACCTATTCTAACATTTTTTAATTTTTTGTTTTACTGTCGAAATTTGTATTTTCTCAATTAGTTTATAGAATTTGGAGCAACAGGAAAGGTTAACTTGAATACTTTAGATTTTATTAGTTTTCAAAACTTAACTATAATTTCAAAAAAGAGAATTTTCTCAGAATCGAAATACAAAAATTTCTCCGTAATCCCTTCCTTTAGAGTGAAACATACTTCCCCTTCCTTCATAGTGGAACATATTTTTATAATCAATTCTTAGATACAACTTTCTCACAAATATTCTTGTAATATTAACAACCCTATGCTGGGTTCTATTTAAATTTTGTTTAAAAAGAAAATCAAAGTAAAACTAGACACCATACACCAAATCCTTGTTAATAATCCTTATTTTCATTCAATATGGTAGCCTTCCAATCTGGCAAGGTTTTTCAATTGGTGGTTTTATATTCATGTATAAGGTATAATTACAAGAACAAAATTGAATTTTCTAACCTCAGAGCATACTATTTTTGTCTCTTCTCAGAATCTAGTGGAACATACTTCCCCTTCCTTCATAGTGGAACATATTTTTATAATCAATTCTTAGATACAACTTTCGAACAAATGTTCTTGAAATATTAACAACCCTATGCTGGGTTCTATTTAAATTTTGTTTAAAAAGAAAATCAAAGCATAACTAGAGACCATATACCAAATCCTTGTTAGTAATCCTTATTTTCATTAGATATGGTAGCCTTCCAATTTGACAAGGTTTTTTCAGTTGGTTTTATATTTATGTCTAAGGTTTATATTCTCATAATTACAAGAAAAAAAATTGAATTTTTTAACCTTAGAGCATACTGTTTTTGTCCACAAACACAAGCACGTCTTTCTTAATGATAATCTACTAACACTCAATATAATGTGATAACGGTTCAACACCAATTTGTGAAAACCCTTGTCAAATGTGTGTCACAAACTCTCATTAAAAGTTGAATAAGCCAAATATTATTCTATTGCAGTAGAGAAAAGGATAAAATATGTTAGATATGTACACAGTGCTACAGAATGTTTCATAGAGAAAATTTAATAAGTGATTCGTTGGATAAGTTGCTCTTTTTGCATCGTGTCGAAGGCACAGAGCGGTAGAAGTGTCTAAACACACTATTTTCTATTGTTTTGTTATCCAAATATGCGATCGATTATAGCCAGAATATGATATAGAATCGGATATTAGAAACAATCCCTCCCCAAAATTTTACAGTTTTTTTATGTGTCGAACTCATTTGGTCTTCGATAAAATATTCCGACTAAAGTTGTTCCTTTTCAAAATACTAACAACATTCGTTCGAATCATTTTTTTCGAAAATCAAATGAAAAGGTGTATCACTCGTAAGAGTTGATAGTATGTAATCTAACTGTGGAATAACATAATCGAACTGTGGAGCAGCCTATACAACACTATTTACTCCTGCCATTTGACCAGCCAAGTAGCCGCGCTTGTAAAGGCATTGTGTGTACTTGGAACTGGGAGGTTATGGATTCGAATCCCGACATCGGCAGTTTGTCAATTATTTAAAAAAGGGGGCGGTTAATTGACTAAACTGTCGGCGTGGACAAAAACGAAGTAACCGGTTATGAATATCCAGATGAATATCGGCATAGTTCCTATCAACGTCGGCGCATCCTTCTAATCCCTAGTCTACACACAAAATTCCTTGTCCTCCACTCACATCCTTAGGCATCACAATAGACCTTGTAGTCGAAGTGTGTCCCGTTCAAGACTGTCTCTACAATCTATCTATCTCTCTACTCCTGCCATTTATTTTAACTCGGGTTAATTAAGGGGAATGGTTTCATTCAATGGTTTATATCAAACATCGGCAACCTTTTTTGGCTGCGGATCAAAGTCAACCAAAATGTGACTATTTAGAAGACGTTTCGGTCTAGTCTTAATACGCCAATTTATACGCCCTGGTTTATATCATAATATTCCTTTTAAATTCTAAGAATCCTAAATCAGCAAACCTTCTCCCATTTGGTTAAGAAATTTGCTTTCTATAGATAAATTGACCGATCGACATCCTAACACTCATTTTCCGTATCTTTATGAAACACTCTGTACACTAAAAAGCAACCAAATTGGATTATATGTTAAATAAAAAAAAAAAAAAAAGCGTAATGCAAAAAAAACAAATATTTTTTTACCGAAAAAAAATAAATTTTTATTAATTCTAATTAGGAACAAACCAAAAAAAAAAAGAAACAATATTATATTCACTAAAATGTTAGACAAAGACACATAATTTTCGTTGTGATAATGTGATGGCAATTAAAAAAAAGAAAATAAAAACGAACACACAAAGTTTTTTATATTTTACTCTCGACCAACATAAAATTTGTTCTTTTTTTCAATATAAATAACTTTTCATTGGCGCACTATTTAAACAAACACATTATACACAAATGAAATCAGTCAGAGACACTACCGTCGAGTAGTTCGATAGGAGATGCGAACAAATCTCATCACGAAGAATCTGTAACATCACTAATGTGTGTCTGTCTGTAATGAATTAAAATTCTAACTACATATAGAAACATTCTAATCGATAGAATTTATATACTAGTTAGCATTTAATGGATGACGATAATGTTTGAATGTATGTGGGAGATTGAAATGTTTCCCTTTGTCGTTGTGTTCCTACCATTTAGTACCTTCCACGTTCCAGACACCGTTCCGTTTACACGCGTTATTAACGACGAGATGATTATATCTGAAAGAGGAATTATTATACATTAGTTAAATATATCCTATTGAAATTGAATTTTGGTACATTAAAGATCACATTACGGTATCGTTTATTAAACTTTACATCATGATATAACATTTGTTATGTCTAGTTACACGCTAGCGTGATAATCACTTTATGATGTGAAAACATCTGTAGCGAAACTATACAAGATTTTATATAGGGAGTGAAATGAAATAAGATAGAAATTTTTTGTAATTTTTTCGAATTTTCCAATGGATGTTCGAAAGAGAACAAAAATGCAGATAAGTTCCTGTAAATTAAATATGTTATAAAAAAAGTTAATACGAATTCATTGGTATGCTTCAAAATGTTAGTTCAAATGCATTTTTTCGTTATTGAAAATCATACTTTTAACATTGGGTCTTATGGAGAAACTACAAATTTAATCTTTATAATCGTATAAAACATAGTTTAAAATGCAGAGAAGTTTTTATAAAACTATGTAAATTGTTGTTAATTAAACAAGGATTTATTTGAGCCAAAAATGCAGGTATGTTCAAATGCATTTTGGAAAGTATTAATGAATTACATACGTAATTTTATAATTTTAGAGAAGCAAAACACAGGATTTTACTTTTTTATTTAAAATAAAAGAAACATTACAAGTCACGACTCACGAGTATTATTATTTTCCAAATAATCATAGAATATTTAAATCTAGTTTCAACGTATACATTAAATCTGTAACGCTGCGGGCATGCGTAGTCGCTTGATACCTCCCTTACGTCTTTCCCCGCAAAATGACTCTTTCGAACGTCCTTAAATAAATCTCAGTAAAAAATGGCATTACGGTTTCATAAATTACAAGTTCTAGGAAGACCATTGCTGGTCCAAAATTACCTTAGATTATGATTTTCAAAAAATGTTTTCACTTTTTTGGCATTTTTTCAAAGAAGTATTAACCACCAAAAATATCGGGAAAATTTTTTTAAATTTAGGTTTTACGGAATCTGATTTATGGCTTATTGAAATGTTCGTACAGCTCCGACTAAATAAAGCCTACTGACTAAATTTTAGGATAGCACACATATAAAACTTGCGAAAATAAGACAACTACCAGAATTCGATCGATAAATCTTAAAGACTGTCCGCCAAATTGACGCTCTGACTATAAGCTATGAATTCTAGTAACCATATATACTCTTTGGCATATAATTAATTTTAACGGAAAAGTTCTAATGCTGCTATTTTAAAAATTAATTATGTTTGTGAACTGAAAATATCACCATGAGTCGAAACACAAATCGTCTACTATCCGCGTCAATGCTCAAATATTATGTGCACATCTTAACGGCTGCAACTTATGCTTAATAACTTACACAATAATAAACCCTCGCTTATGCAGAAAGTCCCTCGACCGACTATCCAAATCGACGTTCCATTGTCAAGTCTTATTAACCGTAAAGGCTCTGTCTTATACTTAGTATTCAGACATTTTGTTTGCAAAAAGTAGTTATATGTAAGTTCTCTAAAGGCCAAAAATCATTGGAAGATTTTCCTCAGTAGCTATTTAATATTTTACTTGACAAGTTCGCAGATATTTTTTATGGCATGTTATATATTAACTTGCCAAGTAAAATATTAAATACCTACTAAATAATACCTTGCAATGATTTGGCCCTGAGGTAGATATCGCTAAATTTTTTCAAGAATATGCATTCACAAAAAAAAATAATAATTTAATCAAAATTATTAATTAATTTTTTTATAAAAACTTACTTAATATTAAAATCACGTGGTAGAAATTAAAAAAAACTATGAAAATAAACAAAACAACAAATGTAAACTAAATTCACTTAAATCCTAAACGACTTCACACTTTGAAAACAATATGAATACAATTCCACATAAAAATTTATATAATATGCATCTATCTAGGAAACGGAGTACATTAATTCAAACAACATGTGTGAATTCATAAAAAGTATCATAATACAGCAAGAATTCACTTCAACAAATCAAGGACAATCATTATGAATTACTATAACTGCAAAAAAAAAACAACAAGACTATGTAAAGAATGTTGTATTAGATATTAGAAAACATTTGTCTATATGTTGTGGTGATTCAATTACATTCAGTTGTAAAAATTTGTTTTTCAATAAAAATGCAATCAATAATATTGCAAGTGCAGCGCATACCTAAACATCTGTTAAACGCGGTTAGGATGCAAAATAAAATTGTTATTGTTTAGTGGTTTTATGTTAAATTACTGACTACGTGTACTTACTTCTTGTTATGGGCATATTTAGATGATACATCTTAATTATATTTCATTAAATTATACACAAATCATGATATAACATTTGTTATGTTTAGTTACACGCTAGCGTGGTAATCACTTCATAAGGTCCATTGTGATGCTTAAGGGTGTGAGTGAAGTGGAAAGAATTTGTGTTATTATTTTCCAAATAATCATAGAATATTTAAATCTAGTTTCAACGTATACATTAAATCTGTAACGCTGCGGGCATGCGTAGTCGCTTGATACCTCCCTTACGTCTTTCCCCGCAAAATGACTCTTTCGAACGTCCTTAAATAAATCTCAGTAAAAAATGGCATTACGGTTTCATAAATTACAAGTTCTAGGAAGACCATTGCTGGTCCAAAATTACCTTAGATTTTTTTGTGTGAGTGAAGTGGAAAGAATTTGTGTGTAGACTAGAAATTGGTAGGATATGTGGATGCAGCCGACTATGATAGGAACTATGTCGATATTCATCTGGAGTTCGTGAAGGAAACTGCAGAAAACCTTCTCAAGCATAGCCGGTTACTTTGTTCTTGTCCATACGCAGACAGTTTAGTCAATTAACCGCCCTTTTTTTTCCTAATAATTAACAAACTGCCGATGTCGGGATTCGAAGCCGAGGAGAGTCTAGGCTAGAGCATCGTTTTAGGCTTGCATTATATGGAGTAGATCTAGGGATTGTATAATCTCTAAGTACATCGGGTAGACATCCAGCAATCTGATCTCTGGTGTATCAGAGCATTACAGTTCATCAGTAAGTGTTTCCCTCGGTTCTCCGCAAAACCTGCAACTGTCGACAGTTTCCAGTCTCAACTTACGGAGATATTACTTGCGTTTACAATGACCTATGAAGAAATCTTATTATTGAAGCTCAGCAATGACGAAAAAAGCGACAGTCTTCCCGTTTTCGATTCAGTACTTACTAACCTTGTTAATATTGGAAGTTTTTGTTTTAGAAACTAAGAACTTCAGGGGGGCTATTTTTCGCACTTTTTAGGCTATATAACCAATTTACTGAAAATTTTGAAAGAAAATATTTCATAAATATAATTTTTTTTGAAGAGACTCCAACTAATCTCTCTTAAAAATATCGAAAAAAGTTTCATAATCTGACTATCGAAATACGTGAGAGTCACCAAAGACTTATAATATTCTACATCATGTCGTTTTTGCAAGTGATCTTATGAGAGATCCGGTTTTTTCTTTCGAAGAACAGAATGATCCCTAACAACGGTAACGCTTTGTTGCTTGACGCGTGGTCAACAAATCACCATAGTTTCATAGTGATGAACCATCGCTTCGTTTCCCCGTCTTAAAACAGTTTACCGAATCCCAAAGTATAAGTAACTAAAAACTAGTGAATATTAGAATCAAATTGATCGCTTTAATAGAAATATTGATTTAAATAAATTTTATTCTGAGTAGGAATTGAACCAGGCTCTTCTTAAACAGTGTTGCCTTTATCAAACTCTAAATATATTTACGTCAGGCAAACTGAAATTAAGAGTTTTCTTTACGCCAGCGTGTGAGTGGTGATACGGCACATTACATAGCATAACATTTGCGACGTATAACTAATTAGTAATTTGATGGAAAAAATTTGTGATGAATATAAAATAACCTTGATTTGGATGTTGTAGTTGTTTGAATTTGCCTTACACGATTTGCCTATTTTAAATAAGTCAATAGAATCATTATTATGATAATAAAATGTTATGAAATCTGAAATAGCTGTTCAATAATTTCCTTGAAGATGAATAATTTATTGCAAATTAAAATAATTTCGTACGTGCTATTTTCGATAGTAATTTCTTTGTAGAAGAAAGAGGTGGGGTGAAAGGTGCAAGAATATTTTGCTAGTACGATTACATCTAAAAGTAAGAGAATTTTCAAATTTGGATCCAGATAAGATTCCAATAAATCTGAGAAACTGGACTTAACCTTAATCAGACCAGAAAAGATCGATTAAACGATTTCCGAAGCGTCCTCATTAATCGTCAAATACATGATTGCAACCGCATAAGTGCACTGTAACAATATTTTTTTTGCTCTGGATCAAGTAAATTATGTCTTGGTTTGAGATAATTATTTGAAATCAAGAAATTTCTTGTCTTGGAGAGGAAAGGTTCCTGTTCTTGGAAAAAAATAACTTTCTCAATTATTATATTTTTTGTTTAATCTATATTCCTTTTTTTTTCTGTAAATGTAAAATTGTGCCTATCTACGATTTTTACGATGTAGATATTCTAATTGCAGTATATATGCCAGGCCTAAGTATACACTCCCAAGAACCGCACATGTTCTTTTAATAATTAACTTACCATTAGATTTCATCATTCTACTAAAAAAGAATAAATGGCCTTCAAATGCATTCCAAAGGTTAATTCTTTTTAAATTAGAGAATATTAATTCAATACAATTTTCAATTAGAAATAACGGCTTTTGTTTCATAACGAGTAAAAAACTCAAAATGTTGTACTTAGACTGTGTTGAACTGGTTGAATTTTATTGGTTTTAACTTTACTATCGATTCCAAAGATGGCGTTCGTTTTTCAGAATTTTACAGTCGATTTGTTAATAATTTAAAAGAATCATTTTTTCCAAAATTAACTGGATTCGACCCAAATCGACTGCAATAATTTGAAAAACTAACGCCGCTTTAGGAGTCGATAGTATACAAAAGTAGCGATCATTTTTCAAAATTTTATAATTGATTTGTGCCTTATTCTTTCGGTTTTCGAAAAAATGCTTCGTATAAAAGTTGTTCATTATAAATATACTAACAACTTTTATTCGAAACATTTTTCCAAAAACCGAATGAATAAAGCACAAATCCACTATAAAATTTTGAAAAATGAGCACTACTTTTGTGGCCCATATTACATCCAACCTAAGCACAGCTGCGATTATTGATATAATTTCCCAATATCGAATGTGCCCTAATTCGATATTGGGGCACATCTCTAAAAGCAAATGGGATTGTGTGAGGTGCTCTTTGTATTGGCTGCGGACAGGAAATAAATCTAGATCATAGTGCAATAATTCATTCATTTATTCAAACATAATATTTGTATATAGTGTCTTCCTTTCCAGAATACAATCACAAAAGGAGGTATTGGTTTATTAAATATCATTTTCTCGTTTACCCTTAAGGAAAGGATGGGGCGAACTCTATTGTTCATTATATAATATATGTGTATACGTTTGCTAATTTTATCATACTAATTTTATTCATATCATCCAATGCTATAAATATACTTCTAAGTTAGTATCACATAGCACGGTAGTGCGTCAGACCAAGTTTAAGCCCTAACTATATGATTTACAGGAAGGATTAGAGACGATATTTAGGTCTCTGTATCTCAGGAATCGAAAAAGCTATGAAGCTCAAATAATTGGGGACTGACTGACTCATTCACTCTCTCAAAGTTGATTTTTGTAGACAGATAGGTCATAGATTGAAACCACCCAGAAAAGTCTGAAAACCGGAAATTTTATACCTCAAAACCGGTAAGATAGAAGAAAAAAATTCAAACAAAAAATTTTCCTTGTCTAAAATTATACAACTTTTGTTTGAATCTTTTTTTCAAAAAATTTATAGATTTGCCATAATTTCTGTTCAAACATTGTCAATTATCATTAGCGATGTATCTGTAGCCACTCTAGTGACCAGTTATAATCCGATCAGGCTGCAATTTGGTATATAAGGTGCTTTCGGTGTTAGAAAGGCTAAGTTCGTTAATGAGCAAAATCGGACTAAAATATGAAAACCCTGCACCTGAAAAACTTACCCAATTAACATATATCAATCATCTTTGTTAAAAAACTTGGTCCATACATAGATTTCACTACTTTCGAAGGCAAACATTTTTGTTTTAGCTAGGATATCAATGTCTACTTGGAACTGGGTGGTTATGGGTTAGAATCCCGACATCGGCAGTTAATCAATTATTAAGAAAAAAAAGGGGCGGTTAATTGACTAAACTGTAGGCGTATGGACAAGAACAAAGTAACCGGCTATGCTTGTGAAGGTTTTCTGCCGTTTCCTTCACGAACTCCAGATGCATATCGGCATAGTTCCTATCATAGTCGGCTGCAGCCGCACATCCTA
This sequence comes from Nineta flava, assembly GCA_963920215.1. Classification (NCBI taxonomy): domain Eukaryota; kingdom Metazoa; phylum Arthropoda; class Insecta; order Neuroptera; family Chrysopidae; genus Nineta; species Nineta flava. The sequence goes on from OY986041.1 coordinate 120,381,741, forward strand.
CCAATTCCTAGACTACACACAAAAATGCCTTCCACTCCACTCACATCCTTAGGCATCACAATGGACCTTATGGTATCTAGGATATTAATACGTGCGAAATCTTGGTCCCTCTCACATTTATGTTTTTTGTCGGATATACATATACATAAAGCTCTTATTATTACACACATAAGTCAAAAAGTAGTATGAATTATCGCAAACAAGATAATACTTCCGCCTCGTAAGTTTTTCGTCTTCGTATAGTCAAGTAATATAACGTAGTTGAACGTAGTAAAACACCTACGTGTTTCAAATATAATATTATTATTATTAATTTTATGTGGTATTACGTATAATTAATCTTTTTGTCTTGAAAAGTAAATATTTAGTGTCAAATAATATAGAATATCTTGCATTGAAATTATTTTCATGTACACTCCCCTCCAAAAAAATTGAACATATCTGAATTTGATTTTCAGACAAGTCCAAGATTTTGATAGTATATGTAGAAAGTTTAATATATTTATTTGATACACTGAACAATATTTGATCCCAAAAATAGTTATTGATGGTTTCCTCTCTATCTATTATATACAAATATATATAGAGTACAGATTCCGGTTATCTAGCTACTTGGTCGGCCAAGTAGCTACTCGCCGGCGAGTAGATAGAAAAGTGGGGAGGTAAAAATATTGCTCTACTTGACTGAATGAAACAGTCAAGTGTGGCTTTGGCCAAGTATGCTTAAAATGCATAAAAAATACGTCAGAATTGTTTCAAAAATTTTTGAGACATTTTTGGATTTCCAAAAAGCGGCCAGCTTCTAAATTTTTTTTTTAAATCTTTAGCCAAAAAATGGCCAATTTCTTCACTCGGCTTTCGATTCTATATATAAAAAAAACTACAATTTGAGCCGTTACACATTGCAAAATCTTTTAACCAGTTCTGGACAAACTCTTGCTTCTTTTTACATGGAATGGCCCATATAGACTATTGGATTCAGCTTGGTTCAATTTTATTGCAAGAGAGTGTACGTTTGCTTATTATTTTGTTGTTTATAACCAGTTCCGTATTCAGATTCAGCTTAGTTGTTAAAAGTAAAATTTTAATTGTTACTTATTATTATTCGCTACTATACATAGTCTAAGCCTAAGGCTAGACGAACGATAAATTTCGTCAGCAGTAAGTTGTAAAACAGAGTGGCGATTGAAATGGTGTTAGGAGTTCCCTGATTATCCTCTGGCGGTTGGATAATGAGATGGCCTACGAATAAATTCAATTGTCAAGAAGTAGTTACATCGAAATCATATAAAGAGGGCATATCTTGGAAGCTATTCGCCAAATCATCATGCAAACCAAAGTTTTGTATTTTTTGGGATTTAATTTACTTTCTGGACTAATTTTTATTGAAATCAATGATCAAAAGATTTTTCTGCAGTTTCCTTTTACAAATTCCAGATGATTATCGTTATAGTTGCTATCAACGTCGGATGCAGACACACAACCTACTAATTCCTAGTCTACATACAAATTCCTTGTCCTTTAGGGGTCAGTTTAAAAGGCCTAGGATGGCCTACTTACCAGACTTCGACCTCTACTCCGCTACTACTACTACTGTGATCATTTGTTTCATAATATATCGTAGTGATAATAAATTAACTCATTTCATAAAACATATCTCGTTTCAAACTCAATTTCAGTTATACTCGTACATGTCAAATGATAAGTTATGTAAGCCAACTCTGTTAATCCCCAACTGTATGTATGTATGCTGCTTGCTACCCTATCACATATATATTTATGAGTTTTCTATCTAAAAATTATAATGAAAAATAAACATCCCAATTATAATTAAGAGACATGTTTTTAATTATTTTGGGATTTATTTATTACGCACACTCTCATTGTGTGTAATTCGATAACCGTATTAATTAGGTATGTTTTTATTATTTATGAAAATTTATTTTAATTAGCCTTTTTATTTTTTCTAGTAATCCAATTTTCAGGATGAAAAATTTATCTCATTAAAAAATAATTTATATAGGATGCTAAAAAAAGTGGGATTATCTTTTGAAAATTTCAGTTGAATATATTCCTCTGGCGACATTTTGACTTTAATAGAAATTGTTAGTGAAATAACTTTTCAGGATGCAATTGTAGGAATATTGGCGCATTGCTCGGGCGCAAATTTGTAGGAATATGCCAAGATGACCTGGTTTATTCGACCTAAACTGAGAGAAAGCTTATTTTAGCCTCCAAATTCAAATAATAATCATGAGTTTGTTGGTAGTTACAAGGTAACTCAGGAAAATATGTACTATACTGTCTAGATCGACAAAAGAATCGAATACATTACATCAAAATAGTATTATAACATTCACTGACCATTTTTAACGTCTTATAATTAAGAAGATTACCTACTTAAGCGAAAACGATAAAACTTTTAAAATTTATTGTTTATGATGTCATACATGATCTCTCAAACTGTAAGTGAAATTCCCTCTAAAGTTTTTGAGATATTTAATTTTGGAAATCGGATAGGATGGAGAAGATAAGGAAAACCGTTTTAGATGCGTTATATATTAAGATTTCCCATTGAAAAAATGATCACCTTTTAAATTCTATTAGTCGTGTATTAAGAATTTTTCCTATAAGATGCAAAAAACATTCATTCTACAATTTTCGAGAAGTTTACAAAAATAACCACAAAAATCAAAGTTATTCCTAAAGTATCTGGCAACGTTACACTAAATAATTTTTTATTATTACATTCACTTTAAAAAACACCATTAGATAAATACTCGTAAATACTAATCACATATGATAGGGTGTTATTAGTTTCTAAATATGACAGTGCACAACATTGCCAATTTTTCGAAGCCGGTAATATAAATGCCGATTTACATACTTTCTTCTGTATCGCGCATTTTGGTAGGTAACCTCCTTAAATAAAAAAATTACAAAAATATTCTCAATAGTAATTTTAAATGAAAGTAATTAACAGGATTATTATGTAGGTTCAATTCATTTAGATTATATTTCCAGGTCGCTCGCTCCGCTGCGTTTAAATAATTCAGTTTAAGAGCATGGACATCCTGAAATTATATCCTCAAGTGCATTTCGTCAGCTTGAACAAAAACAAGATTACGAATGCGGGCAGAATTTCCCACCTAAAGGATTGTCAACTCACGAACCACCTCAAAAAGCTTATACTAAAAAATAAGAACGAATGCATATTCTACATAAAATAATCCGATATTTAGCAGTATACTGAATCATGAAAAAATGTCCATCTTTAGACTATATTAGTCTTATGCTTCTCAAAGTAAACAAGGCTGAATGGATATGGTCTAACCCTCGTCTCCTTAACAAGCTCGTCTCCTTATTTGCAGATACAGCAATGAGTAAGTACCCAAATTTTATTCCAAGAGCATTTTTTAATGATGATTTTGAATCCCAACAACGACAATATTCTAAACTTAAAGATAATTTATATCTAAATTATTCCAGCTTTTTAATATTGATTAATAGGTGACAATACAGCAAGCGAGCGCAAAATTATTTTAGATAATATCACCAAAATAGTCCTAACTTAATAATTATGACAATTAATTTTCTTTAACAATAAAACTTTACCTTAATTGTTAGATGAAAAAAATTATAAAATTAAATTGAAAAATCAATTAGTAGGATTCATCGATTTGAAATGCGAATGACTCACATATTAACATGATCCATCTAGAGCACGGTAGTGTGCGACAGGCCGAGTTAAAAACTATTGCGAAATATAATATACTTTCGATTAACGAGCCCCTCGAAGAAAATACTAACCAGGCTTTATATATCAAAAATATTCATTATTAAATAAAACAAATATTTGAGATTTTCGTAACAATATTTTAATTATTGTTTCGAGAACACAGTTCCTTCTTCAGGAAAATATATGATAGTATTAAAATATATATTATCCTATATAGAATTTATTTTAAAGATAAGTAAGATTTTCAATTCAGTAATGCCTGTTTTGTTGATATCATCTTTTGTTTTAGTTCACCCAATATTTTTACATATTGTGTCAAAAAAATAAAATAAAAACGACGGAAAATGAAAATACCTGGCGAATGTAAGATATGTATATACAATTTTTTTAATACACGTGTTTTTAATAAGCCAAAGACGCACCAAAATAGATTTTACAATACAAATTCATTTAAGAAAATATGTATACAGCGGCATAATAAAACTACATCCATCTCTGTCAAACGCAGTAATGTGATCTTGTCACTTTTAAAATTAGTTAAAACAAAATAAATAAATCGAAAACATTTTAGTAATAAAATTTAATGAATCAAAAATATCATGAAATATTTTCTTTATTTAAATCTGAGCAAACTTTTTTATGTAAACAATATTTGATTGAAAATTTATTAATATCCAAAAATATGATCCGTATATAATAAATTTACAAAAAAGAAAAAAAAATTTAAAAACAAGATCTTCAAAAGCACCTTTATAAGGACATTTTAACCAGTTGAGTTTCTTATTTCTAGAAATGGAAATTTTTTTCAAAAAAATTCGTTAAGCTTTTGTTTTCAAGGTTAATCAAAACATACCTACCATTTAAGATTACATCAGTTGAGATGAAGATGCAAGGAGCACTCACAGATTTTAAAAACAAAAAAAAAAGATTATTTACAACTCTCGATAAAAATTATTTTTATTTTTTAAATCACTTCACACGTTTAATTTCTAACATAAACATTCCGTACAAATCCCGTTTCTGTAAAGAACGTCTATCATTTGATGAAAAAGTTTATTTTAAATAAACAAAAAATTTGTTTAATATTTATTTTTAATTCATTTATATAAATTTTTAATAATATCTCGTGTTTCACTACCATGCAAACGGCCGGCCGGATCACAGGGCAATGAACATAATATACACACAATATACTTTTGTTTAGTGCGCGCGCATCGTTTTTGAATTTTTAAATTAGTGACATCTGTTTGTAAACTTAGACATATAAGTCTATATTACAATTTATATTATGTCAAATACTTTATTGGTGGGATGATTATTTGTCAGTTGAGTTAAAAGCTTTTAAAGTTCATTTGGATTGTTTTCTTAATTGGTAATCAAAAGTGTTTATATCACACTTAGTCTGATCTATTTAAATTAGATAATACCGCATTGATGTTAGAAAAGCGGTGTTGTCAGTTTGACTATTGAAAAGATATTACCTCTATAAGTAATCTATAATAGAAACAAAAAATCTCTGATCTCTTTAAAGAAATATAATTTCCGTTTTACCTCTCTCACTATAACCAATTATTAGTTCTATAAGTTTATGGATAAAGGGCATACGAAAAGAAGAGCTATTATTGACTCACTCGCAATTAAAAGTAAAGTGGCTGATATCTAGTGTTTGAATCGGAAATCATCATAAACTTTCTTGATAACGGTTCTTAAAAAACAGTTATATTTGTCCAATCATTCAAACTAGCATTTAGTTTTATCTTTTTCTCACTCGTTTACTTATCATATTAATGAAGCATTTTGCAAAAAGGGCGCTAAGTAAAAAAATAATTAGTCATTTTTTTTAAATAAACGAAGGACGATCAAACAATAAAAATAGGCCATCATAGACCATCAAACGATTGCGAAAAAAAATTGTAATAACTCAATATTGGGTGCTAAGTGATAAACGCTAGATTAGACCCAAATAGGCATTTCAAGTGCTGATATCTACATTCACTTTTAATTGCGAATATATTGATACGTCATATTGGGAACTCTAGCAATAGGATATGCTCTCTGGTGGGTACATTATAAACTAGAGCTAGTAGATCGATGTTTTCTGCCTCAAACCCCTGTGACATACCCTTCGGACTACAAGTTTTGTGGTCGCACTCTGGTGAAAAACTTAGTAACTACTGCTAGTAGGGTGAAATATTAAGCTCCTGTCCCAGTATTGACATTGATTTGTATACTATCTGGATAAAGTATAGCTGTTGGCCTAAACTCATTAAGTCAAGATACTAATTTTCATTTTAATGTGGTTTTGTGGTCGAGTTTTTGAAAGAGTCGATGAATATGAGACTAAAATATGTGCTGATAGCTTAAAGTTTTAAGATTTATGTTATGTTACACGTAATACCAACTCTGCGCAAGCACGGTAAAACGGAATTTAGAACGCTGCTTCAAAGTGTAGTGCTGATTATAGCCCCAATGAATTATAGTGAATACTTGACCACAAAACTTCTCATTTTTTTAGATTTTATAGTTCATTTGTGCCTTATTCATTCAGTTTTCGAAAAAAATTTTCTAATAAAAGTTGTTACTATATTTCTAATGAACAACTTTTATCCGAAGCATTTTTTCGAAAACCGAACCAATAAGGCACAAATCAATTATTAAATTCTTTAAAATAACATCAAATTTTTTGGTCCATAGTACATAATCTGACCCTGGGTCTGAGGTGAATGTCATCCAATTCAGATAGACCCAATAAAATACTATTTCATTCTTTTCTCTTTCTGTTTATGGTCATAATTTTTTCAATGAGGAATACAAATATTAAAACCAAACGTACACATGGCCACGAAAGCAGGGTTTTTTTTCAAAATTTTATAGTTGATTTATACCTTATTCATTCGGATTTTGGGAAATGTTTCTAATAAAAGTTGTTAGTATATTTATAATGAATAACCTTTACTCGAATCATTTTTTCGAAAATAGAATGAATTAGGCACAAATCACCTGTACAATTTTTTTTTTAAATATTGCTAATTTTATGGCCATGTGTACAACAAAGCGTCAAGTACAAATTAATCAAATGAACCAAAAGAATGATTCGTTTTGATAAAATGAATAATTTCTCATACAAAAATATTTTGCTTTAATCTAATAAAATATGGCAACATTGGAAAGCAACCAAAATAATTGACTGTCTATAATAGAAGTAAATAGAAGTACACGCCATTCATTTCAAACGAACTGTCAAAAGAGAAAAATACAAACGTAAAATTTTTGAGTGGAATGAAATACGATAAAATAATCTTAAACATAATCAATGTTTTTTATAAAAAATTTTCATATTTCTCCTTAAAATTAAAATGACAATACTGTTTGTCAATTGTTTAACAAGATTTTTGACGTCATGCTTTTACATAAAAAAATATTCAATTGGTTGATTTGAAATTTAGGAGGGTATTCAAATGTAAATTAAGTATGTTAGAAAACTGTATAAACGTAACTATATTTAGTACTAACACAAATATTTCAAATTTGTAAAATGGAGATTGTTACGTGTATCGCCCCGATTAATATTGCTGTAATAAAATACTGTATGTAAGCTTGAAAAATATTTACGAATTTCTATTTAAGTTTTTCCTTTTTCTTGTTTCTTGTAGGGGGTAAAAAATGTGAAGAGAAAATTATTCCCGTTAATGATTCGTTAAGTGCCACATTGGCACTCCAACAGGTAATAAATTCCACTGTTCTACATATAAAAGAATTTCAAATTACGTTTTCTAATTTGTATCTAGATGTTTGCCAAAACTACAATTATAGCGAGCCCAAATTTTAAAGAAAATAAAATTTGGCTGAATGGTAAAGAAGAAAGTTTTGAGAATTATCGCTTACAAAACTGTTTAGAGGAAAGTAAGTATCCTTCATGCTTACTCATGGAGTTAAGTTTTATTTACATCAGTTGTAAATTACAGTTCGAAATCGTGTACGAAATGAAGAAAACGATTCTAAACAAATTTTATCATGGAAAATTCATATTTGTTCGGAGAATAATTTTCCAACTGCAGCTGGTTTAGCTTCTTCAGCGGCTGGATACGCATGCTTAGGTATATCAAATTAAATTCTAGAACACTTTTTTCTCAAAACTACGTGATGCTACGATTCCCGAAGCCTTAAAAATTAATATTTTGAAAATTTGCTATATGTGTAGTTTGCTAAATGTATCAATGTCGAAAATTTTGAGTCCATATGTTTTTTATAAAGTTATTTCAATTTAAGTTTATACAGAAATAGATTTGAAAGGAACATTTAAATTTCTACATTAAATATCTCCCAAATGATATGAGAAATCAAAATTTTCATCAATTATTATCTTTTGGTGCCTCAGAAAGCATTATCTTGTCCAAAGTAAATAATAGAAAGTATTTTCAGTGTACGCCCTATCCCAGTTGTACTCAATCCGAGGTGATATTTCGACAATTGCTCGACAAGGATCTGGTAGCGCCTGTAGAAGTACTTTAGGCGGTTGGGTACGTTGGTATGCTGGTGTTAAAGACGATGGTAGTGATTCAATTGCTAAACAAGTTGCACCGGCTGATCATTGGCCGGAAATGAGAATTCTGGTTTTAGTTGTGAATGATACACAGAAAAAAATTTCATCTAGTATTGGGATGAAAAATAGTGTCTTAACATCTGAATTATTGAAATACCGTGCTGAAAAATGTGTTCCAGAACGTATTCAACAAATCAGTCAAGTAATAAACTACCTCCAGAATCACACTTTCTGTAGTTTTTGATTTGTTCGCTTTTGATTTGTAGGCAATCTTGGATAAAGATTTTACAACTTTTGCCAAATTAACGATACAAGATTCAAATCAATTCCATGCCGTTTGTTTGGATACGAATCCACCATGCTTTTATATGAATGATACATCCAGGGATATCGTGGAACTGGTACATTGTTTTAATGAAGTTTCCGGATCGCTAAAGGTTAGTGGTTCATTTTTATTTGTTTATAGTTTCATTTCATCCTTTCAGCGTCACTTATTCCCTTTTACCCTACAATCACCACCATTCGTATACTTAATATTGTTTTAATGAAGTTTCTGGATCGCTAAAGGTCAGTCGTTCATTTTTATTTGCTTGTAGTCGAGTTTCATATCATCCTTTCAGCAACACTTATTCCCTTTTACCCTATTTTCACCGCCATCCGTATATTTAAGTTTTTTTAATGAAGTTTCTTGGCCGTTCATTTGATTCTAACCTTTCAGCGATACTTGTTCCTTTTTATTAATCGCCCAAATAACATTTTTTTCCGCAAAGCTTTTTTTCTCCTCAATTTTCACCGCAATTCGTATATTTAATGCTTTTCTTTATCCAAATAATAAATACCTGCATTTAATTTCCTAGACATAAAAATTTTTTGGCTAAATTATTCAAAATTATATATATATAATTCTAGGTAGCGTATACATTCGATGCAGGTCCCAACGCATGTTTGTACCTTTTAGAAGAGACAGTGCCAATATTTTTATCAATTTTACATAAAATATTACCTCCCAATGATAACGACATCGACTATATAAAAGGAATACCTGTCGAAACTCAGTCTTCCGTACCAGAGGTAAAGTTAACGCTAAACAATACATTCTAGAACTTAAGATGACGTAAAATTCTGATTTGGTGTATAATTTTTTAGGAATTTCTAAATTCAATTCCAATAAAACCAAAAAGTAATGGTTCGATAAAATATATTATTCATACTAAAGTAGGTGATGGACCTCGATTATTAAATGATCCTAATGAGCACTTACTTGATGATAATGGTCTTCCAAAATAAACAATTTTTTGAGCTTATTAATATTTTGCCTTGTTGATAGTTGGTAAGGGGGGGTAGTCGTAAGTGGGGGTATTTTGAATATGGGTCAAATAAATTATATTTCTTTGTTACTATATCTTTTTTGTATTTGTTGATAATTTTTTTTCCAAAAATATTATTCCATTGTTGAATATTTCCATATTCCTGAAAAATCTTTCCATATTTAAAATTTTTTTTGTAGTTTAAACTCAATAGTTGTAAATGAGATTTACGCAAAACTTAATTATCCTAATGTTCTAGATGCAAAATTCTTCAATTAGAATCAGATAGGACCAATCCTTATCGAGACCCTAAAGACCTATTGTTCCTTTTTTATACTCAACAGAGTGGCTATCGAAATAATGAAAAAAGATCATTTCATAAAAAAAAAACTAAGTTTGTGTAAACGGATGAAGAATGAAGACAAACTATCGATTTGCCTTGGCTAAAAGCTTTGCTTTTTCGTGATTAATCGACCCTGAAAGAGGGTTTCTCAATACTCGCTGCTGTAAAAACTACTGTCCACTATTCGATACGACCACTATGAATTGTATATTAAGTTAACGTACCTTAAAACTTGACCTAGACGGCAATTTCCACTGATTTTCAATAAAAAAATTACGAATGTGGGTGTGACCATGATAATTAATTTTCAGTAAAATGAAACAAATCAATGCTAGAAATGATACAAAATACTAGACAAAAGTGTTGCATAAGAAAATATAAGATAAAGACTCACGTATTAATCCAACATATCTATGCCAATTCTCTACTGTTCCCGTGACACGTACTCTAGGATATTGAAATTTGACAACTCTGTGGATTTTAACGTTAGCGTACATTTTTTGCCAGCAGTGTATTTTAAAGCATGGTCCGATTTTGTCCATTCACGAACTTGATCTTTTAGCTCTAGAACACACAAAAATTTTCAGCATGTTATCGTTTTTTGGTTTTTATAGACAGACGATCATGTGTACACAAAAAATATTCAGTTATTTTCGATTTTGATGAAAATGAGTATACAGGCTACTAATCTCTGATATAAGGTAAATTGACCCCAAAACACATAAAAATTAAGTTGGTTTGACAATTAGATGGATAGTTGGCGAGATATCCCTCAGTATATGGTTTTGCTAGCACCATTTATACGATTTCAGGCGATATATCGTAAACCGTTCATTAAATCTTGAAATAAACAAGATTTTCGTGTTTTGTGGGTTGAAATTTACTTTAAATAGTTAATTGCATTGAAATCAGGAATATAAATTATTTAATTTATTTTTTTTGTAATTTTTTACACCCCTTAGAAAAAATCGACAAAAACACCAAAAATTTTGAGTTTTCGATTTGAATAAAAATTAGTATATAACGTAAATTGGACCCAAACCACACAAAAATCCAGTTAGTTTGGCGATTAGATGGGTAGTTTCCGAGATATGCCATCAGTATACGGTTTAGCGAGCACCATTTATATGATTTCAAGCTATATCTCGTAAACCGTTCACTAAATCGTTAAATGAACAAGATTTTCAAGTTTTTTTGAGTTAAAATTACTGTAAATAGTGAATTAAAATCAACCTACCGGTTCTTCCCGACATAAATAAGTTTGAAGCCTCTGTCTGTTTGATAGAGACATCGTAGCTCCCAAACCAATGTCTCGGAGTTTTTTTTTAATTTTTAATGAAAAAACTTCCACTACTTAACAAATTTGGTCAAAAACTGTACAATTTGATTGGTCATTCATATAATTCGATTTGTAAATGTTTACTAAAAAAGGAAGTTTACCACAAATAAATTCTGAAATACTTTCTCGAGAGTGTCAAGAAGTTTACGCTCGTCCTGAAAGTTTTTAAGGTAGGGTATAAAATTTAAAAAAAAAAAACCAAAATTATAAAAAATTTAACATACATTTATTAACATTTTTTGTTTGTTTTGTTATTCCACTAAAATATAAAACTGTAAAGGCACGTTCTTACAAGAGCGATGTGATTGGAAAAACAACAAAAGACAAAAACAAGTATATATTTTAACGGAAAATTACCGCCATTAAAAGTTTTTTTTTCTTACCCTACAATATATTTTTATAGATTGGCTTTTACAGAGTACACACATATAGGCTCTAAATGGATTCGGAAATTTTTTGGTGTTTGATAACTGTTGTTATCATTTCCTAAAACCGAGCCAATAAAAGTCCACATACGTCGTTTTTTTTTTAAATATAATTAACACAGATAATATTTTTTGAATTATCTTATCATGCACATAAATTTTTATAATTCTAAAACAATGTTTTTTTTTTGGAAATTTTTGTTTTTTAAAAAAATGGAATGTATTCTTTTACATCTATTATTAGGATTATCGTTCGTTTATGGGGAGGTATTGATTATGTGCTGAACAACTAAGTTAGTCAGCCTAAAATAAAATTACTTCTGAGCATCTAAGTTCACGGTGTTTCTCTCAGGACACACTTACTAACTTGTCAAGAGTGTTGCCAAATTGAAGGATTTTACCCTAAACTTAAAGGATGTGTCATCTTGTATCGAGTATAAACATTTTGTATTCTGATTCGTTAAATTCAACTTGAATATAAAAATTTTAAAATACGACAATTCCAAGAATAAATCATCTAGTTTTTCTACTAGACTTTATTAAATCCACTAAATTTAGGGGAAAATATCCCAATCTGGTAGCACTTACTACGCAAAATAGCGTCACAATCTAAGTTGCTTAGTATGTGTCAAGTGTCCTGTCTACAAACTAAGTTAGCTTAATTTATTAAGGACAAAGTTGTTCTGAACACAACCATTATTTAATAATAAACGTTTGTACTATTCGACCTTGGATTTTTTGAACCTTCGACACGTAATGTGAAAAAGAAATGAAAAAACTAGATTTACCACATAATATTCCTAGTTAAGAATGTCGAAAGCCCGTGACAGTTTATTCTTGGGAACTAATTCTTTACTTTCAGGAGTGTTCAAGAAAACCTTGCTTACTCTTATCATTTTACCCAATTCCAGGAACTTTTTGATCGTATAATAGAAATATTTACCATTAAATTACCACTAGCCTACCGATTTCGGGTATTCATATTACTTCCGAGAGAGAAAATCACTAACTTTGATAGCTTTACTCGTCGTCTTAAAAAAACATATCGAACTTTCATGTGATTCGTAACCCGAAAATTGTTCATATAAAATATCTCACCACCATTACTAACTGGGATAAATATGAGAACCGGAAAACCGGGAAGCTAATCACAATAATTATTACAATTAAATATAAAAAAAAATTTGATAGAATTTTAGTTTCATTTGTACAAATTACATTTTCGAAAGAGAGAGAGAGAGATAATAGATATTTCAAATTGATTATTTACAAAAATCGAAATGTGTCTCTAATGTTAACAATCTTAATTCTTAGATTTTACACCAAATACAAATCCTATTACAAAAATAAATAACAATTTATTAAGCAGTCATTATTTCGAAATAAATTGTAGTTCGTAAAATATTTTGATCGATTATATTAAATATAGGAAGATTAAATCCAACTTAACAATTGATGAGATCAATTGAAAAAAATTTGGATTCTAGTTTATTTCTAGTCGAATTCGACAAGGTTTTTTTTCTATGTACACTGGATTTATACAGAGAAAAAAAATTGGCAGTATATTAAAAAAAGCAATTAGAAGGATATACACTGAGAGAGTTCGAAAATTGGAGAAACATAAATGATGTCCACTCAAAAAATTTCCTTACTAACAATAAGTATGTCTTTAGCTTCAGCAATTGCCTACTTTTGATAATTCGAAAATATGTTATGATTATTATTAAAAAATAACTACATGGAAAAACGTGAAAAAAATCCAAAAAAACATGTTGCGACGTGAGAGTTGGATCTAACTAACCATAACCCATGTGAATTTGTGCCCAAATTCCTGCACTACCCTATTTTTAAAGAAATACAAAACTTTTTATCAATCGAAACCGTAACATTATATAACAAGTTCAAATAACTGAGTTAATTGCTGAAATACCTGGTATATACTGAGTTAATGAAAAAAGTTTCAAACAAAAGTTGTTTATTTTTAAAAAAGGTATATTTTTTTCTATCTATTACCATTTCAAAGATGGATATCCCCCCTGGCGGGGTAAACTCGGCCCGATTTTGACAATTCATGAACTTGACTTTAATATATAGCTCTTGAACTCACATACAAATCGTGTCTATGGTTAAACAGACAGACGTACATGGGGAAATGACTAATTAGGTCATTTATGAACACTTATATCAAATTTTTTTTCTGTGATCAGTATTCTCAACCGTTACAAAGTCAGGACTGAACTTATAATATTATATATTAAATGTATCGGGTATAATCAACGAAACTTGAAAGAAGTTTCAGTACGATTAATCGAAGGTCAGGTGAACACGGTCCTCGATTGTACATTGAAATTTTGTGTAGTTAACCCCGTCCCCCCTATGACAATCACTTTGCTTTTTTTATGGCCATTTTAAAGCTTTTTAACTTTTATTTATTAAAAAATATTTCAATTTTCGATTTCAATGTTAACATACATTCTTTGCCAGATCAGTGTATTTTAAAATCTTTTAACTTTTAAAGCTTTAACTTTTAACTTTAAAGCTTTTTAACTTTTATTTATTAAAAAATATTTCAATTTTCGATTTCAATGTTAACATACATTCTTTGCCAGATCAGTGTATTTTAAAATTTAAAATCTAAGCCATTTTCTCACAGTCAACTCCCAATAGTTGACTGTCAAATATTGATATGGTATTTGCTAATCGATATTGTTTATTTTGAAGAAACTTACAAAACTCGTAGAATTTGATACGTCATAAATGTAATTCGATTTGTAAATGTTTACTTTAGAAGTTTACCTTACAAAAATAATTTTTAATTCGACGAAACGATTCATAAATGTCTTAGATTTTAAATAAAAACTTTTTAAATATATATTTTTTTTTAATTAGATTTTTAATATAAATTTTTTTTTTTAAATTAGGAAACATCAGTTCTTTAAAAATTTTGAGCTTACTGCATAATTAAAGTACAAACCGAATTGATATCAGAAAAAATTTAATAATTTCATCTATAGTTAGGTCTGATCTGTTTAAACGTCCATTGTTGATACGTGTTATTATTATCGCATGGCATTAACGATAAATGTCCCGTTTGTGGATGTAAGGCGATACATTTTTGATAAACCCTATGATATAGTGTTTTATTAATTTCATCGTAATCCCATGGACCGTCCACAGTACCCAATCGACAGAATGCTAATTTAATACCTTGATTGTCCGCTTCAATACAACGTTCTCCTACCCCCAATTGTCCTTTTTCATTTAATCGTATCAATTGATTGTTACCCAATCCATGACAATAATGTAAAGACATTAACGCAGGTGGAGCATTTCCACTTGTATCGAAACAACGATCATTTGCGGCTGAACGTAGTTCACCCCAATGGAGGTTCGGCGGTAAGGCAGGGAATTTATCAAATACATCGTAAGCGACATTCTTCATAAACCAATCAAAGTTCTTACACTGTAATTTCTCTTTGAGCGCTAACTGGTCGGAGATGTCACCCATATCCAAAAATTGAGCTAACGGTTCTCGAGTATAGAAATATTGTTTGTATTCATCATCAAACCATGTTTCAATGACTCGCTTATAATTGATTGTAATCAAAGGACCCTTCTTCTTTTTCGCCAATTTACCAAAGTTATACGGCATAAATCCACGATAAACATGACCCACACGAGAACATGGTACCCATTCAATACTACCACCACACTGCCATATTTTAAAGCTTAATTCAAAGTTTTCACCTCCCCATACTAATAGTCCGGGATCGTATGCACCAATTTCTAAGAAATAGCTACGATCGATTGCGAATAATCCTCCAGCATGTGTTGGACTCTTATATGGTTCTGTTGGGTAGTCTTGTTTTGATAGTTCTTTGTAACCGAGTTCATTTTCTTTATATAACATACCCCATTCGAATATACCTCGAAAATAGTGTCCATTTAGATAGACCGGTCGATATTCAAAGTTGTTATGATCAACTCCATCAATTATTGGCACAGTCATAGTTCTACGATCTCGCATAATTGGAGTTAACAGTGGAGGTAACCAGTTTAAGTTAACTTCACAATGTGCATCCAAAAATATAATAATTTCACCTTTAGCTTCTTGAGCACCTCGAGATCTTGTTCGAATCAAACCTTCCCGTTGTTTATTTCGTATTAAACGCACTCGACTATCCAAATTTTCAATATAATCTTCCAATTTTTTACCCAAATGTGGTTTATCACTAAAATCATCCACAAGTAATATTTCCACCAATGAATGTTCCGGGGATCGATTTAAAACTGAATGTACAGTTCTTAATAACACTGACCATCCTTCATTATGGAACACAATTATCACACTTGTCGATGGTAATTTTGTTGGATAATTCCATCGTTTACATTCTGGATCACGTGTATCTACTACGGAACGATCTAATGAAATTTCATCGGAACAAGCAATATTCATACCAAATTCCGATTCTGAATCTTGAGCTGCATTTTTCTGATCAGATCGGAGTACATGTTTTTGTCCATTTTCACCAGCACCGATACGTGGTTTTAAATTTTGTGGTTCGTAGTTACCGGGTTCATCAGTTAAAAATGGTTTTACCCAGCGATCATTGTATTCTGCTGCATGATAATTACTTGAACGTTGCATTTCATTTCGAACAAGTAATAAGTATAATATAGGTAGAAAGATACATATCACTATAATAATTCGTAATAGTTTCGAGCGACGTGTAATTAACAACATTTCGAGAACACTGTCACAAAATTGATGATGTTTCAAAATTATTTACACATAAATCAGAACTATATACGTATTGTCTCATCTATGCCAACTGCCAAGTTGGCATTTTGTTAGGTTAGTTTTTAATAATAAAGAATTATTTTAAAAAAAAACGTTAATATTCTTCAAGATAAGCAATAATTAAAAAAATTAATGAATGAATTATTTTTAAATTGATAAGAGTTTACCTAAACAGGAGTTCTTATCAAATTATCTTATTATTTTTTTTTTGACGTTAGGTTTATTACAAGTGACATTTAACGCATGGCCGTTTTGACATGGATATTTGGCAATAGACAAATGAGTGGTGGCAGGCAAATACGTGGCACATGTGTGTAAATATGTTTGCCTATAGTTTTGAATTAAAACACAAAGATTTTCTTAATTTATTATAATTTGAATAAAATTTACATAAAAAGTTCTATAAATAGTATACAATAAGTTTTATAGCTTATAAGCCATCTGTTTTCAATACCTTGGCCACCTGAAATATGTATTTTGTCTTTATTCACTCTAAAATCGTGTAAAATGTTGTCAAGAAACAGGAAATTTAATCTAATCTAATAGATTCTGTTAGTAATCCATTTTTAAAATATATGTGAAAATTAAACAAATTGAGTATACAAATTTGCTCTTATAAATTATTCATATACTTTCAGTAATTTTTAACCTGATTATTGAAGGCTTAATTTATTTAAAATTATAAATTTCGATAGCATTTTTTTTAGTAAACATTATTATTTTTTAACTATGGGTATTTGTATTTTGGAAGGAAAATAGCAAAAGTACCTAAGTTTTGTAACCCAAACAAAATTTGAATTCTAATTTAAATGAATTTAGATTCTATCTCTTTTATGGAGTAAAAAATATCTATGGGTTTGTATATTATGTGTCCGTCGATTGACCTTATTTTCTAAATTTTAACATTCAGATTAGTTTGCATGAAAATTTCGATTAATATGTTCATCGATTCCACGTGGCTATATGCCTATACTACTGGATCAACCCAGTATAAAATGCATCTCTATGTTCAAACTATTCTCCGTGATACGTTCTTTTAGCTTTTCGAAAAAATAAGGTGTATGGCCGCCTCCAAAATAAAATATTATATAAGAAACAAATGCATTTTTATTTAGAATATTTGTAGATTTGTACTTTATGGGAATCACGTAATCCGTAGTTACCTAGAATTCCAGATAACGCCACTTTCCAGAGCCTGTAGCTCCGAGTACTTTTGATCGTGAGGTTACCAACATACTTAAGTTTCAGTTAATTTGACCCAGCCAATTTTTATATAAGGCCCCTTCCAGAACCGATAGATCAAAAAATGTCTTATAAACTGTTTCTCATGGAAAAAAGGCCTCTGAGCGTCTACAACTAGAAAAAAACCAAGTGAAGAAACTTACAGCTTCGAACTGGCCACTGCAAACTCAATATACACAGAATCAATCTCACAGGGAAAGATCTCTGCAGATTTTGTCATGAAGAGCGAAAGCCTGTCTTTCAAAAGAGAGTTTTTCCATCCCAACTATCATTTGGAATGAACAGATTTCCAACCGGATGAAATCAGTGAAGTGTCACCAAGACATAATATCCTAACGGTTATCAAGACTAAAGGACTCCTGAAACACCTTTGAAGGAAAGGAGGTACTATAAATCTAACTGGTCGCAGTACAAAAGCTCTTTAAAGACTTCCTATTTCAAATCTAATCTAATTCGAATTGTGACACGTGTATAATATTATATTGTTTCTTTTAATCCTGTCGTGTAGTTTCTCTGTAATCACAATAAAACCGATAAATCGACTGGTCATAAAGTCAGGGTGGCATTTGCCTGCCCAGACCTGCGTGGGTAGGTCTTACTACCTACACCCAAAACAGTTCATATACAGAGAAGGGGGAAGGAAGAAGAGCAGGAAGAGATCGGCGAAGATGGTTTAGATCAAGCAGCAAAGAACGCTATTTGTTTGCCTCGAAGATATTCGGATGCCTGTCGAGGTTGCATACCATGTGTATGTTAATTTTTATCCCAATTTAACAAGCACATTAATACTCCAACTTATATGTCGCTTACTGTGTAATCCTTGCAATTTCGTTGCGAGAGACGATTTTCCGCGCTGAAGCCCATTAAGGCGAGACTTCTTTCTCTACTGGTCCAAGAACTGCTACACTCGTTGATTATCCTAAGCACAGAATCGAATATTATCAACAATAACGAGGTTAGCAACTTTTACGAACGATTTATTGGCAATCAAGCTGAAACTTGTCCTCTTGTAAAAAATGTTCACTGGCGAGCTTCACTAATTGGAATTTTTTACATAATAAATGCACTTTGAAAATCAAACTTCCAAAAGCGCTTGCCTATTTGATTATTATTATCATTTGGTTTGACGGGTGGCCCGCCCGTGTAGTCATAATGCCACCCGGGCCCCTTAAACCTTGTCCAACGCTATATGATACTTACCTATACATTGACACAAAATTTGTGTAGATTAAACACCTTATACAATCGGTGAATTTTTTTTCAAGGTAAAATTTTATATGAGTTTACTCATTCATAAAATCATTGATCATTTCCGATAAAACCGCTAAAAGGGAAGTGTGTAATAAACATAAAACAATAAAACAAAATAAATTTCTTTATAATTATTTTATAAATAGGTATATTTTCTATAATTTTAAAAATTATAATTAAATCACTCACATTTACAAAAACACAATTAATTTTAAAATTTACATAATAAATAATATTTATTGTCTCTTAAAATCAAATAATTTCCTTTTTTTTAATGCATTAATTTGTTTTTATTATTTATTTTTAATAAATCAATTACTATAATATAATACACACATGAACGTTTTGTTTGTTTAATTAATATTAATTACTATGTACATTTATACAATAACAAAATTAATTAGTAGTTTTTTTTTTTGTAATTAAATTATATAGATTTTGCACTGCAATAACTTTTTTATATACATAAATGCACATACGTGTGGTTACTTAAATTTTTGAGTAGAATTTGAGATCAATGTTTTTTTTAACAATACAAATTAGAGTGAA
This sequence comes from Nineta flava, assembly GCA_963920215.1. Taxonomy (NCBI): domain Eukaryota; kingdom Metazoa; phylum Arthropoda; class Insecta; order Neuroptera; family Chrysopidae; genus Nineta; species Nineta flava. The sequence continues at coordinate 120,401,280 of OY986041.1, forward strand.
ATTTGTGCGGTTAATATTATTCGGCGATTTTTCTTAGAATCTCGAATGTTTTACGTACGATTGTATTTTTCATTGTCAATTTTCCCTTGTTGAACATTCTAGTTTTATTAGGGTTCGGGCAAAATAGTTTTTTAGACTAGTTTATGAGATGGACGATGCCCTGAGAAAAGTATCAGAAACTAAGTTCTATGTCCACTTCTGAGATGAGAACTGAGTCTGTGATCTTGAATCTGAAGTGCCCACAGCGTTGAAAAAAGTATCAGAGAATTCTATCTTCGATCACGGGGCTGACCAAAGTACCATGAGACAATCTGTTGTCTCCGGTACTGCTATCAGTGCGTAGTCCACTTTTAAGATATTAACTGGAATTTATTTAGCCTCTAAAGTTTAACTGACAAGTGAATATGGCGCTGAGAAAAGTATCGAGAGAATTCTGTCTGTGATACTGTTGTCAGTGCGCTTTTGGGTATCAATTTGATTTTGTTTAAAGAAAATACGTAACTTTACAAATTTGGTTGATTAGAAAACCAATATTCGCAGGAATTTTAGATCCACAACAAATTCAAGAATCAAAACTTTCTGGAAAATGTACATTAACATATTTTTTATCTGAAAACACAAAAGACAATGCACACACAAATGAAAAAATGACAAATTTAAGAAAAACAGATGCAATTTTTATTTATTTAGCTAAAAATCGCTATTTCAAATAACAAAATTAGTAAATAATAAATTTTGACGTACGTTAAACAAGACAAATAATTATTACAAATAATTGCAAGCATCAATCGGTCCCATACATTGGAGCAAAAAATCTCATGTAATGTATTTTATCCCGTGAAAATATTATATTTCTACCGATAACACCAATGTGTTAAACTAAATAAATTTTTTTGCTTAAAATCGAATTCACAACAATAAATATTTGCGCTAATTCGATTTATCGGCATAAATATTTTTGAGACAACTATTTGGATGTAAATATCTGATTTGGAGATTATTCAAAATGGCTTGAATGATCGTTAACAAACGGAAAGTCATCGATGAGCCGACACGCACGAAATATGATATAACGAAAATATTTGTTGGCATCAATCCGGCTAAAAATACATCCAATATACTTAGATTGTGCTTGCTTTAAAAATAATTATTTAAAATATAAGGTTGTCCAATCAACCATGCAGAATTATTAATTTTTTTTTGCATTTATCATTTCTGGAACACAATAGGTTCATGGTTGTTCTTAATGGAACAAAAAGTGGTTGTTATTTTTTATCTATCTTTTTTAGATCAAAATAAAAAAACTTCTTATAATTTAACAAAGCTATTTGGCACGTTTATATTTTGTTTAAAGCTAAGTTTTAAGGCGAATTCATATGATGGTAGATTTGGCCATAATCGATTTTTATTCATCGCTATTTCTCAATTTGTAGGACAAAATAGCGATGAATAAGATTACAGTCGGAATAAGATCTATGCTTTTGCTATCATGCGAATACGCTCTTAGAAATCAAAATAGAATATTTCTGCATGTTTCCAAATGGACGGATGTTACCTTACGCTAAGTCAGTACAAAATATATTAATTTAAATTTTCCTATATACATGATTTTTCTCTATACATATGCACAAAGTTTTCCTTATTTTAATTTTTTTCTTCTTACAAATAAATATTCCTTGTCCAGGTACTTTTTTTTCATTAAACATGACTTGAAAAATTATACAAAATTGTATAAGAAAATTAATATAAACACACTGGGGGCAGAGCAGCATCTCAGTCTCAAGACATTTTCACATTATTAAAAATTACAACACAATACAGATTATTAATTTACATCAATTAATTCATAAAAATTACAATATTTACATATCATCATTCAGAGTTCGTAAGGCGATTGCGCAATGTACATTTTTGTTTTGAAGCTGCTATTTTTCAATTTTATCTACACAGTTTTAAAGGAAGTTTTTTTTGATGTGAATACGTTTATAAATTTGATATATAGGGGGGTAATTAAAATAACTGATGATAAGAAAATCGGGGGATACAGTTTGGTGTTGCAGCTACAAAACTATCAGCTACATCAAAAATATAATTACACCTCTCGATAGCTGAAGGTTCAAAGAATTTTTTACACTGAGTAAGGACTGTGATGCATCGCGTGCGATGGAGGGGGAAGCGCGGCCATTTTGAGGTCGTTTTACTGCGTCACATAATTTCCGTTTGGTATAACTTTTGATTCAGAAAAGCTAGGACGTTCATTTTAGTTTCAATCGACAGCTCTCGTCAAGATCTATCGATATATATACAAAACATTAGTGCGAATCAGTTATATTGAATATATATCGTATTAAAGTAAAAAATTTTTAAAAAATAATGCAATGTCGGCCTTAACTCGTCAAAAAGCCTAGTCAAATTAAAGATATCGTATAAGGTTGGAAAGGGCTTCTCAAGAGAAATCCAGCGATACTCGCAAAACACCATGTAAATGAGTGAATCGGTGCCGGTGCCGCCATAATTTCCGTTAAGTAAAACTTTTGACTCGATGAAGCTAGAACGTTCGTGTAAGTTTTAATCGGCAGCTCTCATCAAGATCTATCGATTGCGTATATATAATATTAGTCTAAAATAGTTATAGCGAATAAAATATGATGTTAAAGTAAAAAATTAACACAATGCAATGTCGTAATATCTGCAATGGTATATCTCTCTTAATATTGGGAAAATCGAAAAATACATAAGAAGTAAAGTTGTAGAAAATTAGTTTTACTATAATTAAGTTTCTTATAATTTTTTCTGTGTATCTAATATTTACAAAGATATTGACAGTTTCCGATTGAAAATTTAAATCCTAAATATCTCTGTACACATTTGAGTTGTAGAAAAAATGAGGAGGTAATGAATTGTAGCAAACATGATTTTCTACAACTTATCTCCTTACACATTTTTCAATTTTTCTAATATTAAGTGAGATATTTTATATTTTGTGTTTCTTCTTTTTTCAAGCACCACTTTTCCCTTAACTTACTACCCCCTCACTCGTTAGCTCCGAAATTATGAAATGAACAGTCTTAGAAACATGTCCAGCGAAAAATAAAAAATAAATTAATAGTAAAAAAAATTTTAAAAACAACTTTTATTTAAATGCTTTAAAAACAAGCAAGAAAATAAACTCTAAATTAAATCAAACCCATCAATTTATTACATTATACAATTTATATGATACTAACGACCCGGTCCCGGCTTCGCACGGGTGCAATTTAGATAGGAAAAATTGCGAGCTGCTTACTTTATAGGAAGAAAATATTTTTTGTTTATAAATTTAAAAATACCATTTTCATTGACATTACTCTTTTATTATATTATTTTCTTTATATACAATTTATATACAATGTTTACAGCTTTGGTTCCGAAATATCTTTATTATTTACACACACGAAATTTTAATTAGGATGTACTATACATATAAACCTTCCGGAAAAAATTATCTACTTGATGGTGAAAATCGTTTCAAAATCCGTTTCGTGGTTTAGAAGGAGTTAGCGGATAAACAGACTGACAGGCGCGGAGGACGACTTCCTTTTATACTATGTATAGATTAAAGCTTGTCGCGAGATTAATATATATGTCAAGAAAATTTACTTGATATAAGTATTTTTCTCTCTCAGTGTACATATAATACGCTCAAAGAAAATTATTATCCGTTACGTACACGTATTCACGTAAAACACACGGCCGTGTTCAAGACACAGTTGTGGGTTTCACCGACAACCACATCCTTCAACCACCATATCTTTGTAATTTTTAAGAATATATTTCTGTTCATTTTCGTTGTCTATGTATAACATAGACATTACTGACAATTTGGTTGGGACGCAGCACGCTCTGGGTACTACAGTCCCACCATTTGGAATTAAATCGTGTATTAATGTTTGCACAATGGCATGGTTGGTTGTATTCATAAAATCACCAAACGGGAACGAGCATACACCATGGCAATAGTATGCATCGTACCCTTCTGGCGCGATAATCCACTTGGCCCATCCTACTTCCTTGAAACTGACGTACAACGGATGACGTCTACATGCCCGGTTCTCAATATGTTTTTTCCTTGATAACCGCGTTGAACGTTTTTTTAAACTATGCAACTGCTGACGCTCCTTTCCGTCATCCGTGTAAACGTATAAAAATGGTTGTTTCGGTAACCAATTTGAGTGTTTCTCATTAAAGGATCGTCGTATTCGGATATGCGGCGATGATGTATCCTTAACTTTCGATACATGTATTAATATACCATAATTACGTTTTGGGGTCTCGATCCATCGCTGTACGGCTGGTAACAAATCTAAACTAATCGAACTATTCTGTCGAACGTCAACCATTTTACGATCAATTAATCGTAATATTGGCTCGGATTTACCACGTATTCCAGGTCGTACAATATCATATACTTTGACTACTTGATGTGTGGGATTTGTCACAGATACTGTGTCACGATTTAATATTAATTCGGCTGCTTTTAAGGTTTCATTCTCCTTACTATCAACTTTGAAATAGAGCCTTCTTCTCGTATGATCCTGATTTTCTCTTTCATTTGCACTTTCTGTAATAATAGAGAAGATTTAATTAGTATTTTTTCCTCTACGTACCGCCACTATTGCGTTGGCAATCGTTTATTCTAAATGAAGTTGTTTTTAGAACATCGATATAATCGAGGCTAAGCTATATGGCGTATAGAATACATGAGGAAGAAATGCATTCGATCAATTTCCTGTATATCGATGATTATGACAACATTGGAGGAAATTGGTTGCTCCAATTTTCGATTACGACTCAACCTCACTGTCTTTTTCGAATCTTTATGTTGTATAAAGATATTTTTCATTTCAGCCTAGATCGGTTAAATTTTGTTGTGACTTTGAACTGTTATATTAATGGTGAAACTGTGTTAGAGTACTTCCGACAGTGGTGAATTTTTGAAGGTATTTACACTGAATAAATTGGGCATGAAATAAGGGAATGATCAAAATTTATTTTACTAAATGTTAACGTAATAGGTTATTTGGTTACCTGCATGAATATAACTTCGTACAGTATTCGCTGTATTTGAATGGATTCCATGTTTTGGTATGGAAACACTGTCTTGATCCGAATTCCTTAAATTATTATATAATTGTAACAAATTATCAGGTACAACTAATGGATCTTCCGTCCTTACTGGCTTTGTTTTATCAATACCAAGACGCGCTAACATAAATTTCTCTAAATGTTGTATCATAATTTGTTTTTCATCCGCTGTATAACCAGAATTATCTTCTGTTAGACTGGAAATATTTGGGAAGAGAATCGTTAAGAACGTCGCCAGCACAAGAAACTGCATTGGCAATTCACGCATGATCGGTACCACTCCTGTAAAATAGAAAAAAACAAAACATTATTAACATTATTGTTAATTAATCAAATGTAAAATTGTTATGGGAGAATGATTTTGCAATTCTAATTTGTTTTTTCTGCAAAAGAAGTTAGTTATGTAAATATACAGAGACGTATTATACAGCAAAAGTTTTGTTATTATTTAGGAATTTTTAGAGTTTTATCGATTTTTTTTTGTCTTTGTTTCATAAATTTGAGAATTCTTTCTGTATTTTTGAGTTGATAAATATCATCTCAAGGCGCTTTTCTTCATCTTCAGTTTGTGTATTTCTCTGTGACTTCGTAGCTCCAAAACGGTACAATTTTAAAGCCGAGATAGTTTTTAACTATGTTTTTGTGTTGAAAACTTGCATACAAAATTTACAGGTCGAATTGATTGCTTCCTTAATTTTTGTCTTCGTTTAAGTCTGTTTATGGTTTTGTGGGAGTTTTTCGAATTTCGTATTTACAATTTCTGGTCTGGTGAATAAAATTTTAATCCTCTTAAAGGCTTTATTAATTAAATTAAATACTTATATGAAAAAATTAACTCGTCAACCAGGAATCGAACCTCGGGCCTCTGGATATCTAGTCCAGTATGCTTCCGCTACACCAAAGACGATTGTGACGCAATAGCCAAATTTTTCATATTATTCTTATTTTTTATTTATTAAGACAGTATTACTTCTGTTGAAATTATTTATTTATTTAATATTTGTTTATTTGTGTATACTTTCGCGTGTATACTGTAGACAACAGTTTGTCATACGTAACCGAAAGGAATTTGGACAAACATCGTTATGTTGACCCGAAAGTATACACAAATAAACAAATATTTAACTCTTAAAGGCTGTTATAGAAAGAACTCTAAGTTTTGCCGTAATTCGCTTAATTTAACGTTTAACCTAATTAGATTAAGAAACTTTTTAATCACCATAGAGACAGTTTACAATTTCAGTTATAGAGAAGATATTATTGAGTGGGATAGATTGTTCACATCGCTCATGTATTTTTTCAAATCAAACTGATTGTAAAAACATTTTTAGAGCTGCTGAGTTTTGTTTTTGCAACAGGTACCAACTATTATTATTAATTTTTTTTGGTATTATATTCAAATAATATTAACTGCAAGGGTAGATGTTAATAAGGGTGTGTATGTATCCATATATATATATTATTGTAGAAATTAACTTTTTAACGAACACAAAATTCTATTATCTTCTAAAATAAGAATTTGTGTTAAATATACTTTGTACAGAGAATTTTGAACAGTAAATACTGGCGCCGGGGCGAATGAAATTCTATTAGGTGTAATAAGAATTATATTGTTATTGGTAGTTATAATTTATTTTTTTTCACATAAAATAATAAAAATTTGGAAAATTATTATTCACAGGATATATAATTTTATTTTATTTTTTTGTTTAATTTGTAACTCGGCCTTGCGCACTACCGTGCTCTAGATTCTAATATCTTAGAAATTTATTTTCTACCTTATGGTACACAATAAATCAAAATTATTTTCACTTGCGTATGATAAACACAATAAATATTTCGCGTTTTATTTCCTGTCAATTTTAAATAAGTATATTTCCACGAAACTATAGGGGTAAATTTTTGAAATAGTATTCCATGAAAAATTTAGAAGGGTATTATAGGATTAGACCCTGATTAAAACGGTTAGAAATAGTTGATTGTAGAAAAGTAGTTTTGGTACGGGTGTATTTTATAAAATTATTTTAATTACTCCAAATCTCCACCCGTTGACAGGTTCATTATAAAAATAAAAAGTATGGCCTGAAATATTTAATGGGAGTCCACGCCCAAAAAAAATTTTTTTCGATAGTGAGCAAAAATGAAATGTAACTTAGAATATGTTAGAACTAGACTCGTTTGGAATGTATTATTCGATTCGTTTGGAGGAAGAAAAAACGTCTTTTAGGGCCGAAAAGAATAAATTAAGCTTTTATTTGTAAAGAAATTATCCGGATCGGGTTCGCCTCTCAATTAAAGCTCTCATTATGTACAAGAATTAACTTGGAAGAAGAAAAAACGACTTTTAGGGCCGAAAATAACAAATTAAGCTTTTATTTGTAAAGAAATTATCCGGATCGGGTTCGTCTCTCAATTAAAGCTCTCATTATGTACAAGAATTAATTTGGAAGAAGAAAAAACGTCTTTTAGGGCCGAAAATAACAAATTAAGCTTTTATTTGTAAAGAAATTATCCGGATCGGGTTCGCATCTCAATTAAAGCTCTCATTATGTACAAGAATTAATTCTATTAATTCTTGCATCTTGTTTTTACACGTCGTTCTACAAAAGTTTTTAATTGGATTAAAAAAAAAAGTATACACGTTGAATTGAGTACCTCCTTCTTTCGTCGTTAAAAACACATTTTTCTTAATTGCCCTAGTAAACATGTGATAGCAGTACATTTCTCATTTGAGTAATGTAAATATAGAATTTTTCAAAAATTAAATCATACCAAATTTATATGTATTATATATTATGGAGATTCGATACCATTTTCAAAATGTTAGGGTTTGCTTATTAAAATTAACACAGTCGTAAGTCTTTCCATTAAGCTCATCTCTTTAAAAATTAAATAATTCGACCCATATCGTTTAGGCGATATTAAGTGTTAAATTTGCAAATTTTGCAAAATGATATCAAAACTCCTAAATTTATAAAAAGTAAAAAATAGGTCCTAAATTTTTTCTCCTCGCATTAGATTGATTGGATAATTATCGATAAAATTCAATAATTTTTTAAAGTTTAAAAAGATATAATAATAATAATAATTAGCAAGAGGGGTACCGCAAATGGGCCCCTAGCACCAATGGGTCCTCTGTCATCCTCCATGAGAACAACCTTTCACCCGAAAGCGTGACGTTTCCGGGTAAGAGGTGCTATTGTAAGTAGATGAAGCTATATGATTCTGTTAAGGCCAGAGGCCGCACAGAACACCTACAGCTTCTCCGCCGGGAATGCTTCCAGGATTGATGGATCCAGGATTTCGGACACATTCTATGCCTGACATCTTGTAGGTCCAAATAACATGTATGGAGGTTTCATCGTCCTCCATACAGGCCTACAAGTGGTAACATCAAAAATCTCCAAGTTATGAAGGTGGATAAAAAAAAGAAAATAATAATAATTTAAAATATATATTGCGTAATCATAAATTCCATAGGAATATTTAATATCTTTGATCCTTAACATAAATGTACTTTAAAACCCTAAAATTGTTTTTTAAACCAACTTTACAACAATCGCACGAATTAATGCTTACATCCAAAAAACATCCTTCGAACAAAGTAAATACAAAATATTTTTTATCGTTTTTCTTTTACAATTTTTTTCATATTGCCAAACAGTTTTTAAAGAAAGTTTTAATACATATTGAACATAATTTTTTAGAGCCTTTTTAAAAAAATAAATAAATAAATGTATTTGATTTATTTTGAAAGTAAAACATTCAATTTGTTCACAAACATTGATTAAACGTATAATAATCTCATCAAACCAATTAAAACTCTGCTTAATGAATAAAAAAACAACCAAAAACTCACCAAATTTAATTTACATAATTCACTGTATTTGTCAACAAAAACTAAACTCTGATTAATAGAACGCATTTGGTTGATTGTTGATTTTTCCGATTTTCACACGAATTATTCAAAAGCAACATTTAATTAAAAACACAATAATATTTAATTTGTTTGAATAATATTTTGAAACAAATTGATGTTTGTAATGAAACAATAATAACAAGACACACAACGACACAACATATACAACACACAACAGATCAGATAGATCCTCTCAACGTTGAATCCAAAAACTGCACTCTCTATCAATATGAGATCCTTTGGTCGCTACACACATACACCAACTAAACACAACTATTTTGAACAAACTCTTCATGTGATATGAAGTACGTAAAGTGAGGTAAGCCGAGCATCTTTGATGACCTGGCCAGAGAGACCTGCTGGCTGCTATGAACATACTACAGTGATACACAACACACACACAGGTAACCTCGCCATACCTTAGCACGTGCTACCACTCCAACAGAATCTATCAGATAGAGATAGATTCTATCTCAAGTGGTTTTCTCCTTTACATTTGTGTGTGTGTGTGTGTGTGTTTGTCAATGGACAGTGACCATCAAACAATTTTTATTTTAAGCTAATTTTGTTGTTTTTTTAGTTCATGTGAAATTTTATTTGAGTCATTATTGCATATTTTTGGGACAGTTGAATGTGTAATTGTTTCATGGAAGTTAGAATTTAAGTTGCATTATATGTATTTAGCGGTATAATTTGGAGGTTTTTGAACTACCTGTACGGTCCTTAATTAGATCCTTTGCACTAAGGACAAATATTTATTGTTTTTTTTACCTGTATTAACTTTATACATTTCTCATTGATTATAAAGTTTTTGATAAATTAATCACTCTTGGCAAATATTTATTTCGTATTTCCAGGAATATAAAAGAAAGAAAGATTCATACGTCATAAAATTGTTTACTGTACTTTTTAATACAATACCCCACCCCCCTTGCATAACCATGTAACACTATGTAGATATTTAATTCGTTCCTTCCTTCTATCTATTCTGCTCCTTTTGTGTTACGAACTGTTGAACCAATAAAATTTGACCAATACAATAGGGAATATGCATGAAAATTTTTTTTCACTTGAATTGAAGCATGTTTACTTGATAAATATCAAGGTAAAATTACTTTTTAAATAACTTTAAAAATAAGCGAGATATGAATGATTGAAATTCCCGATTAGACAAAGAGGGTGATAGCCCTCTTGATATGTTATGTGACGTCATATTACACTTTCACCATTTAAAATACATGTAAAACTCCGTTTTTAGTATTTTTGCAAGAAAGAGACAGATAATAATCTTTAAAAGCTTATAGCTTGCTTGATATTTGTCGGATTTTAATTTCGTTTTTAAATATTATTACAGTATTAACAGCATTTTCATATTCTGAAAATAAATGCGAAAAAAAATTTTCATGCATATTCCCTATTGGGGGTATTTGATCGAGTCTTTTAGACTCGGTTTAGGAACTACATTATGTAAGCTATAGTCATTTAGGTACTATTTCAGGTGCGAATGTTGGATTAAAACGTACAAAATTAAAATTAAATTTGCCAACAGATGTACATATAGTTTTCAAAATGTAGAGCCCCGAATATAACACTGGATTCTGGTAATGGATTTTATAAAACTTTTCAGACGATTGAAGCTATTATCTTAAAAATAAACGATCGAATCTATTTTTTAACCAAATTTTTGTTTTTTTCGGGTCAAAATTACTTTGGAAAACGATTTTCATCAAAATCGTTGACCATAAAATTTTTCATATTTCATATTTTTTCCAAGGGAAAAAAAAACAAAAATCGAGTAAAATTTTTTGGTATAGATTCTCATGAAAATCATTTTCTAGACTAATTTTGACGTAAGAAAAACGAAAATCTAGTTAAAAATTCGATTGGATTTATCGTTTTTAATATAATAGCTTCATCATAGGAGAAAATTACAAAAAAGTATCTCAGATTCGGTCTAGGAACTATCTATAGGTATTTAGATAGTATTTCAGAAGGTCAAGGTTGGATTTTTGGTCTAAAACACACGAAATGAAAATTAAAATTGCCAACAGATCTATAGTTTTCAAGATACAGAGCCCCTAGAATGAGACTGGATTCTGGAACTGGAATTTATAAAACTTTTCAGTCGATTGAAGCTATTATCTTAAAAACAAACGATCGAATCTATTTTTTAACTATATTTTTGTTTTTTTCGGGTCAAAATTACTTTGGAAAATGATTTTCATCAAAATCGTTGACCATAAATTTTTTCATATTTTTTCCAAGGGCCCTTGGAAAAAATAACAAAAATCAACTAAAATTTTTTGTTCTCTTTTTTCATGAAAATCATTTTCTAGACTAATTTTGACCATAGAAAATCGGAAATCTAGTTGAAAATTCGATTGGATTTACCGTTTTTATGATAATAATTATATTCATAAAAGTAGAAAATTCCAAAATCATTCAGATATGATCTAGGAACTATAACATTATGTTTCAGAAGGTCCAGGTTCGATTTTTGCGTTATTTCTGGTAAATTTGTTAGCCTGTAAAATTGTTGTTATAAAAAACCGTGAAGATGCCTGTGAGAAAATTTATCAATAATACACAAGCAATATTTTACGTTTAACGTTTCGTTACGTTATCTTTTACGTTTTCCTAATTCAACTTATTTTATTAAAATTAACTTAATTAATAGCAACATGTTTGGGATTATTAACCCATTTTCAAACTGTAAATAATAATACGGACTTCGCTATAAACAAATCCTTTCTAATATAAATTGCAATGAGACGTAAATTAAAAGGAATATTATGAAGCAAGTCCTTTCCAGAAGTTTCTAAATCCTTTTGGAAACACAAATAATTTTGTATAAATATAATCAAAAAGATAAAAGAGACTGAGACACAGGTAAAGCCCGATCACAATAACACCGTTAAATATATTATTAAATTACATGCAAATACAACATATAAACATCTCATCATCAAGACAAGACCGTTTTTTTTTTTAAATACAAATTAAATATTTAATAATAAAAAATTTATTTAAACATTCTGGTGTGAACAGCGCCACATACAACCTCTATACACAAATGAAGTATGTATATAGATGTTGTGTGGTTGGTTCATATTGGTTTTTGATAAATTGTTTATATATTATTTAAAATTAGAAACTGAATAAGTATATAACCGAGTTAATTGTTTAAATAACCTGAATATACGCTGTTTTTTATTGGTGCGAGTACTGTTTAATTTACTTCACATTTATAAATACATACAAATAAGACTTAAGTAGTAGTATTGAGTTTTGAAATTAATGTTGTTTCTTTTTTAAAATGAAAATTTATTGAATTTAAAACTTTCTTTCCATCTCATTCGGTTTACGAGTTAGATATTTATAATGTGAGGGGCTCTAATTTGCCGATTTTTCCCATTCACGACCCCGAAATTATTTTTGAGCTATACAACACACACAAAATATTTCGGATCCGTTCAGTTGATGGTGCGATGGACAGCCGGACATGCGCAAACGGAGTAACATATCATGAACATCTATACAAAGATTTTTGTTGTACAGATTTGCACAGCTGGACTATCTCGATTTTAATGGTAAAGTAGTTATCATGACGTCATATTCCAAAATGGAGGCTTTAGTCAGGCTACATTTAAACAATTAGTTATATTTTTCGTAAAACTAGATGAGTTTCATTAACAAAATAATAAGTATGTGTTTATTTTATTAACGTAATCCAATGGATATGTAACTAAGACAGTTGAGCCTGACTATTATGTTTCTAATTATTGCCACCAGATGTCATAGTCCTAAGAAACAAACTGACAAGAACATTATATTTATGAGAACATTATATTTCTAAAAACCAATCGAAATCATTTTGTTGAAACCAGTCTAAATTTTTCGAAATTTCAAAACTAAAAAAAAAAGTATCTGTCTTGCGGACGGGCAAACAAACTCTTTTCGATCAAAAACAAGAAATTTTCTTTTGAACTAAAATATGTCACTAAAATCCCTTTTCCGGTGGATTGATTCAGGCTTAAAGTTTATTTTCGCAAACTAATTAATAAAACAAATCATAAATTATGTTCAATGATCAAAAATGATCAAGATGTCAAGATCCGATGTAAACTCAACATCAGTTTTTGTACGTGGAACACATAACCTCCATAACACACATTGTAGGTACTGTTTGTATATAGAGGTATAAAATAAACAAACATTGCTAAATAGATATTTAAAATTCTAAGAATAATAAAATTAGATTTAAAAATATTCAATAAACAGTGTTTTATTGATTGATTTATAATTAGCATCATCATTAGTATATACGCAGGTAGTATTTAATACTAATAAGTACCTCTATATCCAAAACAAGGTATGCTATCTTAGTATTCTTTCATTTTGTTGTTGTTTAGCTTTCGAGTATTTAGTAAACAAAAATTTCATTTTGACTGATGACGTCAATTAATTAACAAAACATTTACAAATATTATGGATTTAATAGAATTGATAAATTTTATTGACTTTTTTTTATAGGAAAAATCAAAATTGAAAAAGCATTCAATGATTTGATGTGTTGAAAGCTGGAAAGATACACTTGAAAATGTTATTTATATCCCTGAATATATAGGTTGTGCTAAAAGCCTTTTTCTCCAAAAATTAATACACCAATACAAAAAAAGTTTAAAAAACTAAAACCCGACTACGATAAAAGCAGGAAACAAGTTTGAAGAGCCTTGTAAATATTTCTCGTAGCCGAAGGCCCAACTGCGATGCACAAAGCTAAACTGTAACAATTACCGACCTTCGACTACGAGAAATATTTACAAGGCACTTCAAACTTGTTTCGTGCTTTTATCGTACTCGGGTTTTAGGTTTTTAAACTTTTTTTTAAAATAATTTTTAAAATACCAATACCAAATACCAAAAATTTAATACCAAATTCGACATTTTTGAAATTTTTGTTTGTTGCTTAGCGTATTGTAAAAGTCATATTCGCCATTTTAAATTTAATATGACGCCACTTAGCCTTTGAAACGGGAAACTCTAAGACAAAGCGAACGACACCTCATTCACGAAAATCGGATGAGTAGTTTATGCGCTACGCTACGGTGGAACATCATAAATACAAACATATACATAGACTGCTAAAAATATAACCCTTCCTTTTGGCTTTTCCGTAGTCGGGTAAAAAAAGAAAAAGTTTTTATCGGTTTTATGTTGCAAGTAAAGCTCAAATTGCGTAGCTCCGTGCTTGATGCATAATGTACAATGTGTTCGAGGACTGAAGAACAATTCTTGTTACACAGTTCGGAGTCGTCATTTAATAGAAAAGCGCTGTCTCAATAGGTTCTTTTTAATCATTTATATTCTGCGATTTGTTATAAAAAACGTTGTCTTTGACAATTCCCTTAACTGAAACATCAAAAACAGTCTGCGGTTCGACAATACTCGAAATAAAATTGTATATTAGAAAATTAATTAAAAAAATAATTGAAACATACACACATAAGATTTACGCATAGATATCGATATTTCGATTTCAACGCAATCATCGTCAATAGGGAAATTCCATATAACTCATCAAAGAAATACAATTAAGTCTTGCGAAGAAACAATTTGTTAAATACACCAAATGAACTATTAACATGTTCATCGAAGTCATTTATTCGTTTTACGGATGATATCCGTTTGTCTGCCTGGTAAGAAAGAGAGATAAAGGATAGCAATCTTTTGAGCGTATTCGATCCAATGCATTCCTCCATAAATTAATATTCCTAAATATATGTATAATAATGCACACTCCCGTTCATAAAAATTGAACCAGTTAAAACATTCTAAGCGTTATTGTATGTAATATACACATATTTATGCTTAGAATGTGACTTACTGGTGGTTCAATTTTTATGAACGGGAGTGTACATTCCCGTTACTTTAATTGCTAGTTTCGGAACACCGTTCTTTCTGCAGAAATAAAATGATCATTGATCAAATAATTATTTCTTCATTTCATTTCTGAAGAAGGAACGGTGTTCCGAAACTGGTCAAATAAAGTGATTTTACGAAAATTTCGAATATTTGTTTTATTTAATAATTATAATGGAATTTTCGTCAAGTCAAGTTTCGTCAACGAACCAAAATTCAATACAAAATTGGTTCATTTTTTATGAACGGTAGTGTACATATAAAATTCTTTGGAATAGAAGAGTATAGAAGTTAAACAGTACACACATTGATAAATAATTCAGTTATAGTATTTAAACAATTCAATCAGTCGTTACCTTTTTTGTTTTACTCAAAAATTGAATATTAATTTAACACATGCGCATTGGACTAAACAAGGGGATACACAAGGGTTAAGTACAATATAATAATAATGTTTTTTTTTGTTTCTTTTAGATAATAATAATTTATAATAAATGTTGATACATTATAATAATTTATTTATAAACACAAGAATTAGGTCACAAAACATTTTATAAAAAGTTTCATTTCATAATTTGATAATATGAATTCATTATTCATCTGAATAAAATTAAACCCTATTTTAACAAAATGGAAACCCGACTTCAAAAATCAAATATTCTTTTAACAAAAAATGCACTAAAAAGTAAAAAAATAATTGCACATTCTTGTGCCAATTTTAGTTCACCTAAGCAAAAATTTTTTAAATATATATGTACAATTATTGTTATTTTTGGAGGCGGTGTCAGCATAGAGAAATTCACATAAATTTTGGACACCGCTTCCAAAAATAACAATAATTGTACATATATATTTAAAAATTTTTGCTTAGGTGAACTAAAATATTCACAAGAATATGCCAAAAATATAATTTTTATAGTGCATTTTTTGTTATAGAATATTTGATTTTTGTCGGGTTTCCTTTTTGTCAGTACACACATTGATAAATAATTCAGTTATAGTATTTAAACAATTCAATCAGTCGTTACCTTTTTTGTTTTACTCAAAAATTGAATATTAATTTAACACATGCGCATTGGACTAAACAAGGGGATACACAAGGGTTAAGTACAATATAATAATAATGTTTTTTTTTTGTTTCTTTTAGATAATAATAATTTATAATAAATGTTGATACATTATAATAATTTATTTATAAACACAAGAATTAGGTCACAAAACATTTTATAAAAAGTTTCATTTCATAATTTGATAATATGAATTCATTATTCATCTGAATAAAATTAAACCCTATTTTAACAAAATGGAAACCCGACTTCAAAAATCAAATATTCTTTTAACAAAAAATGCACTAAAAAGTAAAAAAATAATTGCACATTCTTGTGCCAATTTTAGTTCACCTAAGCAAAAATTTTTTAAATATATATGTACAATTATTGTTATTTTTGGAGGCGGTGTCAGCATAGAGAAATTCACATAAATTTTGGACACCGCTTCCAAAAATAACAATAATTGTACATATATATTTAAAAATTTTTGCTTAGGTGAACTAAAATATTCACAAGAATATGCCAAAAATATAATTTTTATAGTGCATTTTTTGTTATAGAATATTTGATTTTTGTCGGGTTTCCTTTTTGTCAAAATAGGGTTTATTTCTCGCTTTTTAGTGACTTTGAAGTTCTATAACTTATTTTATTTGTGTAAATATGGGTAGACCAACTAAACGACCTACTAACTTTTAGTGCATTTCTTTATAACACATTTTTTTTATAGGTTTTCTTTTTAATTTTTAATGTCGATTTCACATTATCAGAATGCGATTTGGTGCCAATGGGAAACCAAACCCTTTAAAACAAAAAATAAAAATTCGAAATCGGTTCATAAATAACGGAGTTCTGAGGTGATACACATTAAAAAAAAAAATACAGACGAATTGAGAACCATCCTCCTTTTTGAAGTCGGGTTAATAATAATATTATGTTAAATATGACAAATATTTATATCAAAAACACTCGTTCGCCTAGCCATTATGTCTGTCACAGTTTCAGATTACAATATAATGTATCATTCTAATAGAATTTATTAAGCTTAGTCTCGAACAATCTTTTTTATTCAAATTTTTTCTGAAATTAGAATTTATCATTGAAAATTTTAAGGTCTAGTTTAAGAATATCTAGAATTTTCGTCAATTTAAACGAACAAAGTGTAGAATATATATACGATAACTAGGATTGGATGAAAAGTGACTTCTAGGAATAGGGGCAACATTTGAAATGTTATTTTTAAAAAAACCTAGAGTTCTCTTTGGTTATTTTAATAATCTTTATCACGGTAAATGTGTCACATTCTGGGACAGCCGCAAAAACCTAATATGACCCAAAACTGAATTAATTTTTCAACTTTTTTTTGATTAATCAATTTTCTCCCTTTTATAAGTTTGACCTAGAGTTCACAAGGTTTGTACCATTTCTGGCTTGTCGACTCTACAGTTTCTCGGAATGCTCCTTTGGCTTGACATCCAAATCAGATGCACATTGAACCTTACCGCCAACTCATTTAGAGAGAATCAGCAATCTAGGGTTGCTTTAGAGCATAGGTGGGCAGACCTTGACTGCGCTGGGCTCTGAGTGGGAGGTAGGAAAAGAGATAGAGTAAATATAGGGTATCCTACCAATTATTATTATTTTCTTTTTTTAATTAAAACATTTTCTGATAAAAATATAATAATACCAACTATTTTTTATGGTCACTATTATTGAAAGTATACAATACATACAATCAATACATTGAATACATACTCTGGAATTTTGGACTGGTGATTTACCGCTTGTAAATTTTTTGATGATTTAGCTTTAGTTTAGATTTTAGAATTAGATTTTAGGAAATTCCGAATAATTTGCCTAAACTATTCATATCGGAGAACTAATAAACAATTATTTACTTGATTTAATTATTTTTTCTTAGTAGGGGGTATAGTGTCATGGGAATTTGATGACACTGGATACAAAAAAGATGCCAATGATAAAGCTGGGTGGGGGGAAGGTTTGGTAATTTGTTACTAATTTTTAAATGGTTAAATTTTACATTAAGTGGGAATACATATAGTTGTCGTTGTTGTTGTTGTAATTATTGTTATTGCTATCAACATTATTGTTATTATTGTTATTATTATTATTATGTTTTTTTGGTTTATCTCTCCATATTGTAAAAGATATTTTTTAAACAATAAATATTTTATAAAACTAATTCTAAATTGATTGAATAAATTATTGGGCGATAATCGGTAGACAACCTGTATTGATACATCGTTCCGTCTTACTTCAAAACATACCTTTATTACTTACTCTACCCAGCTTATGGAGAGTCCGTCCGTTGCTTTATAGTATATGTGTAAAGTTCAATAAACATTTTAAAAATTTTAAAGCGAAATATTTGTTCGTGTGAAAAATACTTTGAATAGTTTCAACAATAAATTAAATGTAGTTTTTGTTTAAAGTATTTAATTTGAGTTTTTATGTAATAATTCATTTATTTCAAACTTACCGTTGCCTTGCTTGTTTGTATATAAACATATTTAAACATACAATCCGTATGTATACTTGGCGTCAAAAGTCGCGCTATCATTTCAAAATATTACAGTTGATTTGTGCCTTATTGATTTGCTTTCGAAAAAAATGCTTCGGATAAAAATTGTTCATTATAAATATAGTAATAACTTTTATTCGAAACATTTTCCCGTAATCCGAATAACTAAGGCACAAATCAATTATAAAATTTTGAAATCATAGCGCAACTTTTGACGCCGTAGTATGTATAATAAAATTGTGTGATATTATGAAAATATAATTAGCGATGAGCTAACTGGCCAAGGTATGTTCCTCATATTTTCTTGTTTTATTGAATGAATTTATAATTATTTTACATTTTATATTACTTATCTTAAGGATGTTGGGTCAATTCGTCAAAAGCGATGAAAATTCTTTAAAACCAATGAAATATTGTTGATATTAACATTAGATAAAACCAACTAACTGAGTTAACTTTAAATAACCTATATATACGTAGTTTATTATCAATGCATGAGCTGTTAATTTTACTTCTATACATGCACGGATGTATAAAAATAAGACTTGAAGTATATATACAAATGTGCTATATACCTATGTGATATACTCAAACGCATACATTATAAATATATATATATATGTATAGGATGTTCTGAAATTCATTCAAGAAAACTATACCACGGTGTAGAGCTGGAAAAAACAAACAAATAAGTTTAATAAAGTGTTTCTATTTAACGCTTAGTTTTTGAGATATAATTTATTAAAAATTAATAAATTCAAACATTTTGTGGGTGTCGCTACACTTATTGAGAACTCTGATTGTCGCTACTCTAGCATGGCCGCCCTACTCCACTACTGTGGCCCCACCTTCTTACACTATGCGCTCTGTGATTGGTGGAGTAGTGTAGCGACACCCAAAAATGCAAACGTGATTAGTTGAATTTATTGTTAACTATATCTCAAAAACTAAGCGTCAAATCGAAAAACTTTAACTATATATATATATATACGCGAGTCTTAGTAAAAACTTCAATTATTTTTTTAAGAGTAGGTATTTGGTGGTATTTTTAATTCGGATGTTAATAACTCCAAGTTACGTTTGTGGTGTTTATCGTAGGCAAAAATTTGTTGTTACCGAGTGAGAGGCTATGTGGGCCTGTGTAGTTTAAGGTGGACCTCGGCCCACCCAGCTCACTCCTTGCCGACTCCCCTGATATGAATTGGTTAAAACTTTAAACAAGATGTATATTTTATTTAGGCAATGATAATAATTTGGTTATGATAATTAACTACAGCTATTGAATATAACGTTGCAAAATTAACAAAATGGTACAACTTTTAGGTTAAACTATTAAATTTGATTGGTACCTTATTGATCATGACTGACTGATGACCTAACGACCTTAAACAACGCAAATAATAATGTTCATTTTAATATCAGTATGTGTGACCATATCATTGGTTTATTTTGTTTTATTTTAAAAATGTATCTATGTAATTCTACAGAATGGTCAAGAAAAAGTTTTTCTCCGATAAATTATTACCGTACAAACTTCAGATTGAGTGTTATGAAAATAAACGATTACATAAAAAATATTGTACAACTATGAATTTTCTTTAAAAATGGGTATTTTTGTATCAATAAACGAAAATCGATCGATCGAAAGACTTTTCATATTTGCCCACCGTTTTCCTTAGCAGGGATTTAAAGGTGTCTTATCCGATTCTTGGCCAATTACAAATAGAGTTCATTAAAATTTTGAGTTCATTAAAATTTAAAAATGAACTGGTATTTCCCGAATTTACTATCGATGGTATTTCCTAAGTTATGCTACATGCAAATAACCACGTACACAATCAAAATAGATTTATTACGCACCTTGATTTGACAAAAATGGGTTGTTGGTTTAAACTCAACCAATTTAATTAACTGATAATTATTTCTCTTTGTTAAAATTTATGTTTGAACAAGGCTTATTTAATGGAAAACCAAGCGTTCGAATATTTATAGCTTTTCGAATGACCTACAAGATGACAGGTAGCTTGGTAACTTATATCTTAACCATAGCGCCGAGGAACGATACTTACTGCCGGCAAATAATATGGTTATATACCCTAAATTACAACCGACTGCCTCCGCGAAGAGTATACAAAGTTTGAACATCGTAGAACGGAACAGCAATACTCTAGGTGAGATAGGCATATAACTCCATATATGGGGGATATTTACAAGCATAAGATTTATTAGTAAAATTACAGAGTCAATGTGTACTTATACCACATAAAGATTAATTATACAACGACCAAATGAGAATTTTACTATACATTCTTGTAATCGAAATTATAAGCACTAGATTTGTAATCTTACAAATATACTAGTAAAATGTAACTACAAAAGTATATAGGTAGCTTACTATATCTCAGGTATAAATTTACAATACGGGTAATGGTAAATTTACCATCTGTTACAAACTGATACAAACATTTAGTAAAAATACAAACTTATATTATAAATTATATTGTACCTTTATTGTACAATAAAAATATTAATATTAAAATTGCTGATTATATATCGTTTTTACGCTTTTAGTAAGAAATGTTTTTTTTTATAAAATAAAAATGGCACTTTTTAATGGAAATCCATATATATATATATATATATATATATATATATATAATATATCTATATACAAACACATACATATATACATATACCGTCTTTGCCAATAGGGAATCAATGATAATATTATTTACTATATAACTACACAATGCTTCATAAAGAAATAAAAATAGTGGGGGTACTCTACTGTATTCAGTAGTGTGTGTGTGGATATTTAATGAATAACAATATTATAAATTAAGTGGGCATCACTTAATCCCTACTCTTAAATGACATCAAACCAACATCATGACACAAGCAGCCAGATGTTTTTGAAAACAGGGTTTTTATAAATATGAAAACCCTGCTTCTGAGCAACTTTGAGAAACTTGAGCTTCATAGCTTTTTTGGTTCCTGAGATACAGAGACTTAAAAACCGCCTCTCATCTTTCCTGTAAACATCGTTAGTATTGGTCAAAGTGTAGTAGTGTGTAATAAATTTAGTCCGCAGCCCTTATCTATGTGATCTATTCTAAAATATTAGCATACAATTTTTTTTTTATGGTCATAAATCCGAAATATTACTTACTGTAAATTGTAAAAGGGGATGTTTGGTTGATATTAGTTAAGAGAATATTTGAACCACCCACAGGTTTTCAAGTACTTGTTAATTTTGTTTTTACTTGCTAAATAATAGAAAATCTTTCTCATTTAAATTTTAAATAATACCCACTTCAAAAATCATCGTATAATAAAAGCACTTGAAATACTAACCCATTAAACTCATACAAATTATAAATAATTAATCCGTTTTAAGTCATAAAAGTACTTGAGAAAGAACTATAGCAGAAAATAAAAAAGAATTTAAGTATTAACAAAAAAACTCACACACACAAAATATATAGATTTAATAGAATACAATAACTAAAGCTAAACTACGTGAAAATGACGATATATACGATTATTATTATGATGATGATATTACTATACTCATATATACAGACCGTTTTCAAAAGCATTTCTAATAGAGAATCAATGTTTAATAAATAAATAAAATATTAACTATAAAACTTGTACAGTACACCTATCTATACAATACACATACATACAAACATCTGGATAGTGTATAGGTATACTGTATGCGTATGGTTGTTTGATTGTCATTTAAGAGTGGGGATTTTGTGATGCACATACCTAAGTTAAGAATTCAATGAACATATTTAACCCACTCCCATTACATGTGTACTGACTGACTTCATCACACGGTCAGCCAGTAATAAATAATATTTAACATTGATTGGACTATTGGGAAAAGCTTTCCAACACACACGGTATATTTATTTTACCTGCATAGTGCATATGTTTGTGTGTCTTCACATTGGCAATACAAAAGAATTGTTCAAATATTATTTATTATATTTTGTGTGTTGTCTTTTTTTTCTTTTTTCAAGTACCCAAGGGCGTATAGGGTTGAATATTTTGAGGGGTATCAAATTTAATCTGCCACTATAAATCTTCATACACCTGTGCGTGCCTTGCTATTATTTTTTTATACAGGTGCTTTACTTAATTATGAATACCAGGTTATCTAGAATATTAATTTGTATGAGTTAATATATCAAGTACGTATTGATGTCAAAGAATGTTACAAATATTCAAACATAGTTTAGATATAAAATTAAGTAAACGCTATTCATCTCCTTTAGTATAACGTAACCGAAAGGCAAGCATACTAATATAGATGGATGGTTGCAAAGTTTACAAAAACAATTAAATTAGTTTCTATTAAAAAAACATTTTTAAAACTTTTTAATATTAAGAGAGATATACCAAATTTTGTGTTTCCAAATCGGAAGTTTATTGGATCAATCTCTTTATTAATATTTCTATTTTCTATTACGTAGTTTTTTTTTATTCGTCTTATTTTATGCCAAGTGAAAATTGTCAAAATATGTCGACGCTCACGGGTTTCTCTATAAGGGCAATGCATTAAAACTCGAACTTTAACAATAAATATTGTTAAAGTTCGCCCCTGAACCTTTTATAATTGACTTGTATGCACTTCAACTACATATACAAAAAATCAAGACTTAATCTTTTTAAAGCTCCAGCGATCGTACATCCTTAAGCATCACAATACAATACTTCCATTACAAATTCCATTTGGTTACGTAAGACAAATACGATAGAACTGTCGTATACTTTATAGACAAATGTCAATAATAAATCAATCTATCTGGCCAAGAGGAGGATTCTCCTCGTAAAAATTTTTTCTTATCTACGCATGAGAATTATTATGATCATATATATACAGGTAAAAGTTATTTATAATGGTTACAACCTTTAAGTAATATAATAAATAGTTGTGTGTTATATGGGCAGTAGTCATAATGTTAGTTATCATGCTCACTTGTTTTATTTCTTTATATACAAATACACACACTTACTTTACTTTAAGTTTACATGTGCAAAATTAAATGACAATAGCAGGGACATTTTGTTCATTTCACAACACACATAAATACATACTTTTAATATGAAAACAACTTGAACAAAATAACACACACAAAAGTAACAAAATAAAAGAACTCGAAACACTCGAAATGTATTATTATAACTGTCCACCTGTGAGAGGGACAACAACTTTGGTTTTATACTTTTTTATTTGAAGTAATATAAAATATTAAAATTATTAATTATTGTGAACACCTGTTTATGGTTATATGGTGCTGGTTCCCGTCTATATTTTCCCACCTCTTCCACTTCTTCAAACATTTATCGGCACTTCCACCAAATTATTATTTTGCTAATATTTTCAAATTTTATCTTTCGTAGCGAAATAAAATACATACATGTTTTTAAGTCTAATCATAAGATTTATCTTGGGGTACATCGAAGTATTGTACGTGGTTTTTATGGTCCCTTGTGCTCTCCCTTCTATTCGCTTCGCCCATATTTTGGCAATAGACAGGAGCTATTAGGGGTGATTCTCTATTATATTCGAGGTGAGATGCACCGAATATCTTGTATCTGCTGTAACCGAGATGTGACCAGCCCAAGTAGCCGAGCGGTCTAAAGCGTTATGCCTGCGCAGTATGCATACTTGGAAACTGGGAGGTTATGAGTTCGAATCCCGACATCGACAGTTTGTCAATTATTAAGTCAATCATTATGAACAAGAACGAAGTAACCGGCTATGGTTGAGAAGGTTTTCTGCAGTTTCTGAAGGTATGCATGTTTGTTTCTATGTATCTATGTAACGGAATCTTTGTATTTCAACCTACTTCTAATTGTCGTATGGAAATGAAACTTTGTATGTATGTGTAGTTCGGATGACAATGCATTTTTATGGTAAGCATGACCGGAATCGAAGAGAGGAAAGGGGGATTTAAAGGGAGAGGGAAACACAAAATTTGGTATATCTCTCTTAATATTGAAAACTTCGAAAAACTTATAAGAAGTAATGTTGTAGAAAATTAGTTTTACTATAATTAAGTTTCTTATCATTTTTTCTGTTTCTCTAATATTTACAGAGATATTGACGGTTTAAGATTGAAAATTTAAATTCTAAAGTTCGTTTAAAGACTAAAAAAGCAAAAATAAATAATAGTTTAAAAAAACTAAAAAAAACATTCTTTTATAGCTAGCCGAACTAAAAAGTAGAAAATACTTTTTATCAACAAAATAATTAATTTGATTGTAAAAAAGCGTAATTTGATGTTAAGCACCCCACGCTTTTTTACAATCAAATTAATTATTTTGTTTATTAAAAATTTTTTTCTAATTTTTAGTTCGGCTAGCTATAAAAGCGTGTTTTTTAGTTTTTTTAGATTATTATTTATTATGTTTAGGTTCCTGTTTTGTGATAATATGCACGTAACCAATAATGACCCAAACAAATTAATGGAGTCATTTGGTTATATTTAATCTCTTTGCTATTTGTTTTAAATACGATATTATTTTACAGAACGAACTAGTATGTAAATAATTATAATCAGAATTATATAATTTAAAATATATATACTGGTAGATTTACTAAGTTGAGTAGGCTTGAGACTAAAGTGAATAAATTTTTGAGGATTTTAGGTTTTAGGAACTTCTTTCTCGTTACAAAGAAGCTTACTATAGTTCTTAATCGAGTAAAGTTTTCAAACGCATTTTAAACATTTAATTTTAAATATTTAAATCAACCTTGAAGTATTTGAAATCGTAGTAAAATTACAGGAAGCTTTTTTGACGCTTTATGGATAAAAGATTAATCACAATGTTTTCATACTGTTTTACACAATACACTGCTGCTGTATTGAAAACAATTCTTTGAATTGGATTATCATATCTGATAGAATGGTGGGCGGATTCAACGTTTCTCTGAATTCATAGAAAAAAATTGCCGGATATAAATAGACAAAATATTGATTGGGCAGTTCTGAGAAAAATATATAGAAATTTTCCCAGCCAATAGATTATCTTGTATAATGTTGCTCTCAAATAATAAAAGCTTTAACACTAACAGAATTTTGATGCATAACCATTGTTGTTTAACCATTAACATGTCTCCGATTGTCCTCGCAGTATGTTGTTCTATCGGATTTTTTTGCGTTCGTCGGATTTTGTTATTGTTAAAAATGACTGAAAGATCAATCAACGAATTTGCTATAAATTTGCTTCAAACTCGGAAAAACTAGTTTGGAAACTATTCAAATGATGCAGAAAGCCTTTGGGGATAAGTTTATGGGCAAAACACAAATAAAAGAGTTGTATAATAGTTTTAAGAGTGGCCGCACATCTGTTGATAGTGATCCGCGTTCTGGCCGACATTCGACGACAACAACACCGGATAATATCGAGCGCGTACGACTTGCGATTGAAGAAGATCGACGTTTGACTGTGCGCGAATTAGAAGATTATCTTGGAATACCAAAAACTACAATTTGGGAAATTTTAACCTCAAATTTAGAAAGTGGAAGCGGTGGGAAATCTCATTGAATCTTGTGCAGCAGTTTTTAAATAAATACAATATCGCACTGCTTCGACAACCTCCGTAAACTCTCGACATAGCACCTTGTGACTTTTGGTTGTTCCCGAATTTGTAAAAACCGCTCAAAGGACACCGGTTCCACGACAAAAAGACGGTTGAAGGTAATGCGACGCGGGCACTCAAGGCTATTCCAAAAACTGACTTCCAGGACTGCTTCGGAATGTGGAAACACCACTGGGAGCATGTCATTCAATCAAATGGGGACTACTTTGAAGGATGCAACTCGCCCGATGACGAAAAATAACGCCAGCGCGGAGATATGAAGGTAGGTCGGATACTTTTCGGACAGACCTCGTATATTCTTAAATACCTTGTTAATAATAATAATTTTATAAATTGAATATTTTATACATTTTTACTTGTACTATTCTACAGTTTAAATAATAATTATTATTCAAGTATTAGAAAGTAAATTTTTTTTAAAGCTTCACATCTAATGATCATCATTTATGGATTATAAAATATTTTACAATATATATATATATATATATATATATATATATATATATATATATATATATATATATATATATATATATATATATATATATATTTCTTCAGTTTAAAGGAGTTTTAAGTTATTCAACAGGTTAGTTAGACACGTTGCGTTGTCCATTTATAATATAATATTTTTAAAAAAAATAAATATTTTAATAAGTTAAGAGAATCTCTCTCTAATATTATTCTACATAAACTTCCCCTCGATTCTCTTCACCACTTCACCTACCTATAGTCATAGTGTATGTTTATTTATAAGAAAGTAATGTTTATGATGGTATACTATATATATATATATATTTATATATATACTATTAGTATGAAGTAAGGTACTTTGTGTATACACATGGAGTTTATAATATAATGGATGTCCCTTGTTACTTATACAGACTGCATGTCTCCTAAAATCAATGGCGGATTATTGTATTTAAAATTATATGTGAGATTTAAATGTAGTTTTTTTTGTTAAGAAAATAATATGAATGCATGGATTGTTGTCTTTCTTTTTCCGGTTCTACGAAAAAATATGACTTTAAATAATGACCTTTTATCTGCTTTTTAAAGAGATCAGTCTTATGGTCAAGTCTTTTATATCCGTTATTTTAAACGTGAAACTGTCGGACAACTGTGTTGTATCAATGGTATTGACTTCTATGGATGTGCAATAATTCATACTTGTAATATTCTTGCGTAGAATACGACAGCGTGATAACTAACTTGACTTTTAAGGCATCCGCTATCAGCCCTCTTCTAATCAGAAATTATTAACTTCAATATTCTCGATATTCATTGGAGAATAAAGAAATAGATGCGTGTTTTCTTCACAGGTAATTCGGAAGCTGGAGTCTCCTTTCAAGAGTATGAAATCATACTCTTTATCGAGAGTACTAAAGTTTGGTATGCGCTCTGGTGAGAAAAGAGCGAATATCAAGTCTCCCTGAAGTCAAGTTAGTTTTATTCAAATTTCTTATTGACATGCGTTTTCTTGAATACGCTTTTTCTATCGACCTTTCGAAGATCATCATCTAGATAGATAGATTGTAAAGGCTGCCCTGGACGGGCTACACTTCGACCATAAGGTCCATTGTGATGCCTTAGGATGTGAGGATGTCAGTGGAGTGGAAGGAATTTTTGTGTATAGACTAGGAATTGGTAGGATATGCGGCTGCAGCCGACTATGATAGTAACAATGCAATATTCATCTGGAGTTCGTGAAGAAAACTGCAGAAAACCTTCTCAAACACAGCCGGTTACTTCGTTCTTGTCCATTACTAAAATATATATTTTATTATTCACTTTCATTAATTAAAAACTATCGAATTTGTTTTTTGAAAAAATAAAATGTAATTTTTTTTTCTTCTTTAGTTGAAAAATCAATTAATAAAATATGTTTTATGTCCCAAAAATGTTATCTTAAGTATGTAATCATAAAAGTGGGTGTTTTATATATAACTAATTCCATGTATCGGCTTAAAAATTCTCTGTTTAAAACCTTTAAAACATTGAAGATAAGTGCACATTTTATTTTTATTTTTTGGCAACATAAGAGGTTTTAAGATTAAGGTCAACAAGCTATTTTCCTATTTAAATTTGAAAATAATCTCACCTTTCGTAAAGAGGATTCACATGTTGAGTTTATTTCAAATAGAATGCACTCCTAAAATAATAAGCCCACATCAAAGTAGTGTATGTTTTAGTAACTATAGAATGTCGCATAAGTAACGTTATGATTTAATTAATGAACACACTGTATGGAAATGAACACACTGTATCATTGATGTGTGTTATGAGCTGAAACTTTTTAACGCGATTACTGCAAGACAACTACCCAATAACACGATTCTTGACTATATACGAGGTTCATTCAAGTAAATAAGGTAAAGTCTACAATATAGTCTATATAGTCTACTTTTACCGTCTTCAAACTCGGAAAAACATGTACGGAAACTATTCAAATGATTCAGAAGGCCTTTGGGGATAAATGTATGGGCAAAACACAAATAAAAGAGTGGTATAATAGTTTCAAAAGTGGCCGTACATCAGTTGATAGTGGTTCTCGTACTGGCCGACCTTCCACATCAACAACATCGGATAATATCGAGCGCGTGCCACTTGCGATTGAAGAAGATCGACGTTTGACTGTGCGCGAATTAGAAGATGATCTTGGAATATCAAAAACTACAATTTGGGAAATTTTACATCAAATTATGAAAGTGGAAGCGGTGGGAAGTTTCATCGAATGTTGTGCAGCAGTTTTTAACTAAACACAATATCGCACTGCTTCATCAACTTTTGGTTATTCCTGAATGGACACCGGTTCGACGACAAAAAGACTGTTGAAGATAATGCGACGAGGGCACTCAAGGCTATTCCAAAAACTGACTTCCAGGGCTGCTTTAGAAAGTGGAAACACCACTAGGAGCGTATTATTCAGTCAAATGGGGACTACTTTGAAGGGTGCCACTCGCCCGATGACGAAAAATAACGCCAGCGTGGAGATATGAAGGTAGGTCGGATACTTTTCGGACAGACCTCGTATAGCCGGCATAAGAATTCCTTTTTGACCAATCCTCTATATAATCTCACATTAGGATATACATCTAACTGACATATAACATCTGATTTATGATATTTAGTATAGGATAGAAAATCCACCTGGGCGATGTCGAGGTTAGCCTTTATAAAACATGTATTGTACCGTTTATTTGTTGATATGAAGGTCGTGAAATAAATTTAAAAAAAAGAATAATATCCATAATATATATAATTTTGTTGCATGTCCAATGTGGAATGTCCTTTCATAACTCAAAAATTATTAAACACTTAAAAGAAGTTGAAATTTTACATAGAGGTAGATCTGATTAAAATAAATAAGTTTAAAAAACTCGACTACGCAAAAAGCACAAAACAAGTTTGTAGAGCCTTGTAAATACCGATTCCTAGGAAAACCATCCTCTCAACCCCATCTATCGTCTACCGTAACTGGTTCGTGTCCTTTAGCCCTATGTTCGTTCTCGAATCTAGTCTGTCTCCTTGTTATTTCTAGATAGGATTCTAGATTTCTAGATAGGATTCCGGTCCCTGGCATGGGACGGCGGCACTTTTACGGGCAAGTTCATCAACGGTTTCGTTTCCGCAGTGTCCTGGTATCCACATCAAAGTAACGTCTTTTGTCCTTATCAATCTCTCCTGTGCTTCTGTGCATTCGAGAATCGGAGGAGATTTTATTTTAGCAGAGCTTTGAACGCGGCTTGGCTATCCGAGCAGATATAAATCTGCCACTCAGTACAACCCACTACTTCCTCCATATTTGCTACTGACAGCATGGCATTGATTGATTGATTTGTGTTGGGGTCTAAAAAGTATTGCACTTCGACCTTATGGACCATTGTGCTCCCCCTTCTACTTCAGTCCGACGAGACTCGCTTCTCCCATATGTTGGCAATAGCTACGAGCTTGCTTATCAGGTCTTCCTGAAGGTTCATGTATTCGGTGTGAGATGCACCGGATATCCTGTATCTGCTGTAATCTAGAGGTTCGAAGTCAAAGATAATGTGATTGCATGTTTCTTCCTCCTCGCCACACAATGGACCCGCAATGGAGTCCCATTGAGTGCAGATACTTCCGCAAGGGATAATGCCTGGTATTGAATCCTGTAACCCTCCGCAGTTGTATCCTGTTCAGCCTCAGTGCTTCGAGAGATAGCCTCTTTGTTGCACTCTGCAGCAGTATTTTCCCGAGCTTTTGCCGCGGTACTTTTTCCCATTGATCACGGTGTTTAGCATGACAGTATGGCATAAAGCTCTGTTTGAAAAACAGTAGCGAATCGTCCAAGGACATCCAGACATACATAGACTGCTAAACACATATAAAAATAAGTAATACTCCGTATTGATGTTTTTCAACGGGTTTTTCGCGTGTCGTACATTTAAGATTTGTGTGAATAAAATAATTATTTAAAATATGATGATAAAATATGATAACATTTTAATAAAATTATTATTATTGAATGTTGTGGTGTGTGTTTGTTTGTTCTGTTGTAACTGTTATTAATATTTAATTGAAAATTTATGATCTATTTTATATACAATAATAAATGATAAAGTTGTTAAACTCATTGCAATTTGACCTCCTCATTGTACGGACATACACATGTGTGTGTGTGTGGCTGTGTGTCTCTCTCTCTCTCTCTGTGTATGTAATATATCACAATGTTGCCAAGTTGGCTGTGAGATTTTTCTCGATTCATATAGAATTTTTACCCAACTGTAAAGTATACTGTAAATTAGAAGATTGGTTGTACCTGACCTTGAACCTGACAAAGTGGCTCAACACATCTTTTAGCTATTTTACACATGTAATTTTTCATGCAACGCATAACTTGGTGAGCACGCGCAGTAGTATTTTTTGAAGAAACTATGTAGTTATAACACAATAAACGTCGCTTCTATTTTGATGAAATCTTTTATGTAACTTCAGATGTAAGAATAGTAGAGTGTACGATATGTTTATATCCTACTTCCTTGTGATTGGTTTACTATGATCATATGACTGAAGTGGTGGACAAAGAAAGAAATATTTAACAAGACGAGAGTTATAGCTATTAACAAAACATGCGATTGATATAATTCTGCATGTGGATAGAAAAAGTAAGTCTAGTTATATCAAATACATTTAATGCGATTGAAAACTTTCATCAAAACTTTTACGTGTAAAAACGTAATATGCAACTGCTAAAATTCTCCTTGCTTCATACAGCCATTTAATTTTTCCATGTGATAAGATTTTCTCTCAAAAGTAAGATATTCAGGAACTTCCGCTCTTACACGGAATCTACTCGTTCCTTTTACGAAGGTTAGTACTGGTTAAATTTTTATTCTTCGAGGTAATACCTCAATCTATCTTCCGCGCACCGCGGAACAAATAAAGTAAAATTCCTCACAATTTAGAAAACGTTACGCTGATTTATATTCTCCTGGATGTCTTTTGGACCTTTTCTTCTTATCTATAAATCAGCCTTCCTTTGTGGTGTTAAACTCAGTTATTATTATCACCATATTATCGTCGCACAGGGTTTCGGATTTATCCTTGAAAGCTGTTTTCTGAGTCTTTCCACTTCACTGATGTATTCGAGCACCATCTGCGATGTAATCTCCCTGGTCTTCTCTCTCTAGTGTTTACTGGGGAGACTCAGCTAAGATTGTCATGCACATAGTACGCAGAGACGCTGAAGTACATCAGAAAGTATTCCAGAGTTTCCTGCCTGAAATATCTACTCATTAAATCAATAAGATACCGCGTTTAGGTATCTGTAGATCTTCTATACACTTAATGCCTCGTAAAAAGATCTTTGAGAAATTCTATCTATTCTTGATTCATGTTTATTCGCATATTTTTTCAGATAAATCTGTCTAGAAAACTTTTCGTATGTTTGAAACTTGAAAATTCTGTAACACTGCCTGACTGGACATTTTCTTCTTTCCTGAACTCTTCCCGTTACAATTCGCAGAGGAGCTCTTGTCCTATAAGGCACATTGACTACTTCTCTAGGCAGTCCGCTATCTTGTTTCATTACATCAGACACAGATGACTGGAGTCGTATGGTGCGTCCACATATGCGCGCTGCGCGGTACGCACGTCGCTCGTGCGCATCGAATTCGTCATATTTGGACGGTGCGTGCTTGCGGCGCACAACGATCCACCTGAAGTCGGTTATTTCAACGAACACTTTGTATTCTCGCAGTTCATATTTGGACGTATTCGTGAAAGGTTTGTCGTTTTTAGCACGCATGTGATAATTGTTTTTTTGTAATATTAATTGAAATGTAGTATTTTAGTTCAACTTGAACATTTTTCAAGCTGAACTAAAATGTAAACATTTTTATTAATATCTTTAGATTATTTTCAGGCTTAAATAACGGGTTTTTGTGATTGATTCAACTTCACTGCAATATTAATATATGTTCGTGGGTTTCCTATGGATCGCTGGAGATTCGTTGAAATCAACAATTCCAACGAACCAAAGGCGAGCGGCGATCGCGCGGTGCGCACACAGCTTGGGTTTTGTGGCTCGTATATGTGGACGCATTTTTAAAAGAGCATTATATTTCCATGGTCACTGATATAGAACATTTGACGTCACACTAAAACTAATATGGTGGATTTGAACTCGTATGATGTTTAATGCATAGAAGATTAAATTAAGGGTTATGTACGTAAATCATTTTAATTGTGTATAAAAAAATACTATAGTCTAATGTGTCAAGACACACTCTGTAACATGATATATAAATATATATATTTTATGTAAGATAAAAATAAACATGTATGTATTATATTTCACTGAAAACTGATTTGATATTGTTTAGGATTATTGTCTCATATGACATTTAAATGAAAAACAGTGTATTTTATTGTTTAAAAATATCTTTTTAAAGGCAATCACAAAATTCAATGAAATACTTTATAGACAATTTGGAGCCACGTTTTTAAAATTATAATCTTTAAATTGAATGAGTGAAATATATTGAGAATCATTTTTTAAGGTGGTTGTGTCATTACAAAGTTGTTTCCTTGTAAAAATACTAACAGCTTTTTTTGGAAAACCAAATGGATTAGACAAAAATAGTCCATACGAACATACTAACTTGCAATAGACTTAGGAAGCATAGACATTTTATGCATACGATTCTGCCAAGCGTCTAATTTGTTACAAAAGTATCTAAATTAGTATATTTCTTTAGTTTTTAGAACTTTTCACATTTGACCCTTTCATTTTTCTCGAAACAAATCTACAATACACCGATCACCAGTACAAGTGGCAAATCTACAATACACCGATCACCAGTACGAGCGGTCTAAGGCGTTATGTCTGTGCAGTATGCCTACTTGGAAACTGGGAGGTTATGGGTTCGAATCCCGACATCGGCAGTTTGTCAAATATTAAAAAAAAAAAAGGGGGCGGTTAATTCACTTATGGTCGAACACCGACCAATAAATACGAACCAAGACACCGATCCGATAAAATTATTATTCGAGCTATGACGCTGCAATCTACTTTTCTTATCACCAATTCAGATTCCCCAGTTTTAGTATTATCACAAATTCTTTGATCAATCTCTAAAGTAATTCCAAAATTTGTTAGGAAATGCGTAAAATCCAGTATAGTTGGTTCTTATTTACATTTGATGCTAAAAATAACTTACATACCGGTATAAATCGGTTTAAAACAAAAAAAAAAGATAATAAATAATAAATAATTTTGTTACATATGGCAGATGTATATTTATTTAATAATAATTATTAAAATAGATAAATAATATTTACAACTTTTTTTTCTCTCTTAAATATATACATTTAAAAAACATTAATAACCAAATTTTATTTAAATATTATTTCTTAAAAAGCAAAATAAACATTGCAATGTAAAAGGAGGGTTTGTATAAATTTTTTTTTCCCACAAATTGCAAAAATTTTCAGGCAAAACTTGAATTCCACATTAACTCCTTTAAAAAATAACTTTTGATTGAAATCGGAGGTAGAAATTTTATCATTGGGTGT
The DNA here is from genome assembly GCA_963920215.1 of Nineta flava. Taxonomy (NCBI): domain Eukaryota; kingdom Metazoa; phylum Arthropoda; class Insecta; order Neuroptera; family Chrysopidae; genus Nineta; species Nineta flava. The sequence continues at coordinate 120,435,509 of OY986041.1, forward strand.
AACTCACCGTATAAGGTAAATTTGCCAAAAATCAAACGAAAACTTTTTCATGTGACGATCTGTTTTCGCAAATTTCTGTCTTCGATTTTGATGCAAACCGTTATTTTTTGGAATATTAACCCCAAGGACAAGTTTAAAAAACTGTTTTCTGACATCTGGTTTATAAAATACTAAATTCGCTTTTACAAAAACGGCAACCGAAATTTTTTATATATTAATTAAAAAATTTCTGGATTTTTATTAAAATATGTGAAATTCAACGAATATTCTTGGTTTTTAGAATTTTTGAACGTACAAACCCTGTTGTATATAGATCACGTAACATGATATTTTAACCCTTATCATTTCAAGAATATTTTTCATTGAGCATAAAATAACCTTTGCATTCCTTTGGTATATTTGCGTCAACTAGTGGTCAGTGTTGAAATTAAAACAGTTTAATTTTTTGACAACGACAGCGTGTTTACCACTTCATATTCGGAGATATTCGTAACACATCGGCTATGTACCATACGTTTGACAAACATAATTTTATCTACCAGTTTCTAGAGCACAGTAGTGCGCCAGGAGGTCGAGTTTAAGGGGTTTTTGGCCTTTGTAAGATTGTAGTTTACTTTCTATGTCTAATTTTTATAGAAAAAATTCGAAGTTAATTGTATTTGTCATGCGTTATGTCAAAGTTACACGCTTCTAAGCTGCAATTGTCTGAGGCTATGGTTTACGGTTTTACAGCGTCCCAATAAAAGTCTACCTTAACTTTAAGTTTATAATGATGTGGGTTAAAAATTATCAAATAAAATTTTAAATATTTACAAAAACGAATCTTTGTACATATTATATTTAAATACATCTATCTCATAAGATGCTATTGATAATCTTGATTTTATATATATTATCACTTAAATATGCGCATGCGTAAACAATTTGATATATTTTAATGAAATTTGGGTCAAAATAAAAATATGAATCGATTCACAAACTTTATAATAATTCACAATAGTCATCAATAGTTTTGATTCATCTAATACCAATATAAGAATATGACGTCATATTGCTATCCATTTAGATATCAACAATTTACTCGAATACCTGTTTGCTTTATAATAATAAACTTATGGACGGATGATCGGACGGAAAATTACAAAATAGCTGATAAGGGCGTGCTTGCAAGTAACAGAAATTGCCAGTATAATCCAAATGAGTATTTTTTTATTGAATACTTCTTAATGACTTAACTTTCGAAATTTGTAATTGTGTAAATTTTTAACTTGGGGGATCATAATAGTCAGTAACTTCTCCAATACTCAACATACAAGAAAAAAGATTCTCAAATCAGAAGCTCGGAGTTTTTACAGTTAAAATTTTAGTTGAGTACATTTCTGATGGGCAGCTAGTTGAATTACTAAATATCTTTTGATCAAAATTTATGGATTATTTGAGAAGTAAAATCTAAAATTAAGTACTTGCTTTTAAATTATTCTACTATTATGACAGAAAACATAACCTTTAAATTTGAGTACATATCATCATCACAAAGCACCAGTCCAAGTGGCCGAGCGGTCTAGGGCGTTATGTCTGCGCAATATGCCTACTTGGAAACTGGGAGGTAATGGGTTTGAATCCCGACATCGGCAGTTTGTCAATTATTATCCTATCAATTTGTAGTTTATACACAAAATTTCCTTCCCCTCCACTCACACCCTCGCATCCTTAGGCATCACAATGGACGTTATTATCCAAGACACGCCCGCCCAGGGTAGCCTCTACAATCTATCTATCTCTATCATCACAAAGTACGATAGTGCTTCAGAGCAAAGTTTTAACTATGTGTACAGGAAGAAGTAGAGATGGTTTTTAGGCCTCTGTATCTCAGAAACCGAAAAAGCTATAAAGCACAAATTTTATAACACTTAATATGCAAAGAAATAATCTGACTACTTGCTAAATAAAATATGAAAACCGTGCATTTGAGAGACATACCAAATAAATATATACCAATCATTTTCTCATTTTGTTAAAACTTGGTCCTTAGATTTTACTATTTCTGAAGGCGAAAATTTTTGCTGGGATACCAATACTTGTGTGTGGGAACGGTTGCTTCCTCTCACATTTATGTTTTTTATCGGATATACCTATTACACGTTATTATTATCTTGGATGTAAACCTAACCAATATTTTTCGGTATTATTCCGATTGAAAGCTATGTATTACTGACAGCAAGCATAACCTTTAATTTATAATTATGATCATGCGCAGTGTTTTACTATATGTAGTAATAATAATTAGTTGTTTTTTTTTTTTGGTAACATATTTATTATATCCGTATAAATTATAAATAGAACTTAGTGGTAATAAAAAAAAGTGATACAATTAATTAATTATAATTAAATATAATTATACCTTATTATGTAAATTTTATTTTTATCACATATTATATTTTCATAATTTTTGCAATACATACATACATATATATATATATATATATATATATATATATATATATATTGATTTGAAAAATTATATTATTAGAAATTTGCATTAATATAATATTCAATGAGATATATTATATATATCACATTATTTCAGTCAATAATGTTTTTGATTGTAATTTCCTGTTTCCTTTTCAAATATTATTAAGACCAAAATTTGTTTATTTTCATAAATAATTGATTGTTTATGTCTCGGAAATGTTTATGAATTAATATTCATGATATACATATAAGTGTTTACTGTAAAATCTTGTCAATGTGATTTATGTTACTATTTTGATAGGTAACGCGTATATACTCAGTGCAGCTGGGCTTCTGAACACACTTGTCGGTATAAGGCGCGCTCATCATACGGCGAAAGTCTACTTCCGAGTGTTGTACCACGAGCTGAGAATGTCTTCTCTATCGTCTTACCTGGTAATTTTGTGCGTTCATTCTCTCGAGCATTCTATTAATGAATGATAATTGGGGGAATTAGGTGCACTGCGACCTATATGATCTATTGTGCTCCTCCATCTAGTGCCTAAAGAGGAGTGGTCTTGTCTAAAAGTAAAGCCCAGCCCTGTTTACTTCAGGAAGTACATAATCTGAATTGAGCCTAGGGATTGTAGCTCCTCTGCACGTATCTGTTAAGACTCTCAGGCATTTCATTCATTTCATTTTGTGTTTGAGGGCGCAGTCTATTTGAAGGTGTTCCGGAGTTTCTTCCATTTTTCCACAAAATCCGCAGTTGCTCTCAAGCGTAGCTCCGTAAGGCGCTCCTCCTAAGGCTACATTGCCCTGTAAGGAAACGTCGTCAGAAACCGCAGTCTATTTTTATTCAGCCCAAAGGCTCGAGCATTTTACGCCGACGGTAATATTTTGTCTCGCCTTCAGACAAATCCCCGACTCTGGTGTGGAATACCGAGAAATATATTAACAAGTAGCATTTACTTCACAAAATCGAGTATATTTACTGACCTGTTGACAAGTCTCTCGACATGCCTGGGAACACTGGTATGAGAAATCTCGGAATTCGTTTTAATCGTTTCGTAGTAAAGGCAGCGATAGGCGAAAACGAAAACAATAAGTACACTCGCAACTGGTATAATTTGTGGCAAGAAATTCTTGCATCTTGGGTCTTGCATCCTGGAGTGCGTCTTGCATCCTGGATGCAAGATGCACTTGCATTTTAAGTACCAGCCGGCTGGAGATTTCATCGTGCATCTTTGTTGTGCTGGTCTTGTATACTCGCCCCTGCCACCTCACTCCACAGAGATAATGGATATAAACAGAAGGTGCAAGTGTGAAAGGCCTCGATGTCGTTTATAATTACCTTTACCGTTTGGTAAAAACATACACATATTGCTTGGACATTCTTGTTTTCCGATGATCTCCTTTACTTTCATCATCAGCTTGAAAATATTTCTTTGACCAGATTTTGTCACATTTGAAATAAATGGTTCTGGTCAAAAAAACTTGATATTTTGGGAGTATGCAAATTCGAAGCACAAAACGAGATTTTAGCAGATGATTGAATTGAATAGAATAGTTTGTACCAAAATAAAACCCTTAAGATAATAATATCCTGTAGAACTGAATAAATTCAAAATACACATTTGGAAAGTTGAAGTTACAATAAACACCCCTTATATACCAGTAATGACACCGTTTACTTTACGAAAATCAAAAATAAATATTTTAAGAAAAAATTTCTTGTATATAAAATGAATTTCTTGCAAAGTAAATTGAGTTTGTTCTAGTAATTGAAATTACGCATAAATTTTATTTCATAATTTTATAATCGGGACGTTCCGGTCTTAATGAAGGTCAAACAATCATAACATTATTTGCGCTATGTCTTTCAACAAATCCAATAAATTTTCGTTTTTTATTCTTAAACATTACATAATTTATTACCTAATATTTATAATCCTACCCATCAAAGAGGTAATGTTGAAACATTTAAAACAAATCACTGATGTTAGTTTAATTTTCACGTTTTTTTTTTCTTCTTTTAAATAAAACAAAATATACAGTATGTTTACTTAAAAACAATACACTTTCATTATCGACATTTACTAAAAATTATTGTCTTTCACAATTTTATCAAGTTAATTAAAAAATATTGAAAATGTACAGTACAGATCAATAAAACTGAACCACTCGTCACAAGTGATATATGAGCATAAAATAGAGATATATACATATATACATAAAATAGAGATATATACATATATACATAAAATAGAGAGAATTAAAATTTTACTTAGAATTTCTTAAGTGAACAACAACATTAAATAAGCTTCTTTTAAAAAAGACATGGAAAAATATAATATGCTCTTAAAAGATTAAAGTATCTAAAAAAAATACTGTAATAAGTGAAATATACAAAAATTTGCTGTAATAACAGGGCTCAAGTTATTTGAGTCGATTCCTATAGGTTCAATGAAAAATTAAATGTTTTCACTTTCAAGTATCATAGGGACTACCAGTCCAAGTAGCCGAGCGCTCTAAGACGTTATGTCTGCGCAGTATGCATACTTGGACACTGGGAGTTATGGGTTCGAATCCCGACATCAGCAGTTTGTCAATAGGGAATATGAATGAAAATTTTTTTCCACATTTATTTTCAGAATATGAAAATACTGTTAATACTGTAATAATATATAAAAACCAAATTAAAATCCGACAAATATCAAGGAAGCTAGAAGCTTTTAAAGAATATTATCTGTCTCTTGCAAAAATACTAAAAACGGAGTTTTACGTGTATTTTAAATGGTGAAAGTGTAATATGACGTCACATAACATATCAAGAGGGCTATCACCCTCTTTGTCTAATCGGGAATTTCAATCATTCATATCTCGCTTATTTTTAAAGTTATTTAAAAAGTAATTTTACCTTGATATTTTTCAAGTATGCTTCAATTCAAGTGAAAAAAAATTTTCATGCATATTCCCTATTATAAAAAAAAAGAAGAAAAAAAAAGGCGGTTAATTGACTAAACTGTCGGCGTTTGGACAAGAACGAAGTAACCGGCTATGCTTCAGAAGTTTTTCTGCAGTTTCCTTCATGAACTACAGTTGGATATCGGCATAGTTCCTATCAGATTCGGCTGCAGCCGCATATCCTAGTCTACACAAATTCCTTCCATTCCACTCACATCCTTAGGCATCACAATGGACCTTATGGTCGAAGTGTAGCCCGTCCAGGGCAGCCTCTACAATCTATCTATTATAGCGACTTATTTTCTGGAAAAAGTGGGGGAAAAACAAAGATTAAAAGATATAACATTATTTTGACATCAATATTGATATTAAAGGCCATCTTGGGTGAGGATCGAACACAGGATCTTTGAAATACCGAACCAGCCCTCTACCAACTAAGCTACCTAGAAGATGTAATATATTTCTAAGAATTAGTGACTATAAAATACTACATACATATTTGTTTTATTGAATATATTAATCTAAGATTTGAAAACAAGATTTTCATCGATCACTTATGAAAGGAAAAACTAACAGTTGGAAAATATAATGTGACGTTGGTTCAGTTTTCTTGGCTCAAGGGGGAGAAAGTTCATTTCTTACAAAGACGTTCTTTAAAATTACGTCGCTATCACATATTATTCATTCTAGGAAGTATACACCTCCCAAATTTGACGATTTTCTCACAATCACTAATTTAAAGGAGGAAAGTAGGTAGCATTAATTTAATTAACGACATCCACAACCCTCGACAACCATATTCCGATACTTTTTCAACACAACCGAATTATCATTATCCTTATATAGCATATACAGTTGGGAAAATCTTGTAGGCACACAACACACTTTCGGCACAGCATGAAAATGCAAGTCATGAATTAATGATTGCACTATAGCATGGTTGGTAGCATTCATATGATCACCTAAGGGAAACGGACATTCGCCTTGGCAATAGAACGCTTCATAGCCGCGAGGTGCAATAATCCATTTCTCCCAACCGACTTGTTCGAAATTCACATACAACGAATGTCTCTTACATGCACCGTCACGACGATGCTGACTAGTACGCTTCGAACGTTTCACACGCGATCGCTTCGAACCATTCACACGCGATGATCCTGAATGTGACTCTTTTGTGGATGAAGTATTCCCTTTTTCTTTGCCATCATCCGTGTATACATACAAAAATGGTTGCAACCGTAACCAATGACTTTTGTGCTCGTTTACGGACCGACGTAATCGTACATGCACCATACGCTGCGTATGCGCATTTTTTGTAACTTCCACAAGTAATCCATAATTTGATTTGGGATTAATTAACCATCGATCCACGGCAGGTAAGACATCCAAACTTATTGCATCTTCATAACGAATGTTCACAACTTTCATATCGATTAACCGTAAAATCGGTTCTTTTTTACCACGTTTCCCTGGTTTTACGATATCATAAACATAGACATTCTGATAACTGGAACGATTCACTGGTATTGGTTCACGATTCAATATTAATTCTGCAGCTTTAAGAATTTCTTTATTCTTTTTCGTCACATCAAAATATAAACGAAATCGATTTTCTCCAGGTGGAAATATTCGGTCTACATCACTTTCTGAAACAAGCAAAAGAGACCAAGTTGGTTATTTGTGTTCACACAAATCAAATAGAAAAGCTGTTTCAGTGATATTGGCTGATTTCGAAACATCTTGTAATTTTAGTCATTCTGAACAAAAGTCTTCATGAAGGAGCAGTTTTTACCACTTTCAAAAATACTTTTAGTGGATTGGACTGTTCTTTTCCAGAAGTTCTTCCAAGAGAGATATTTATTTAGAATGATCAGAACTACAGTATAGAAAAAGATTAGACAATTTGACTGAAATTCATTTTCCATTAAATTTGTCAGCGAACTTGTGAGTGCCAATCAAATTGTCTGTTCTTTGGACATGTAATTCTGACCATTCTAAACAAATCTTTTCAGTGGCATATCAAAATGACTGTATCGGACTGTTGATACTATTCGCTATCAGAAGTTTTGCCTAGATAGGCTACACTTCGACCATAAGGTCCATTGTGATGCCTAAGGATGTGAAGATGTGAGTGGAGTAGAAGGAATTTGTGACTAGACTAGGAATTGGTAGGATATGCGGCTGCATATCCTACCTTCGTGAAAGAAACTGCAGAAAACTTTCTCAAGCATAGCCGGTTGCTTCGCTCTTATCCATACGCCGACAGTTTTGTCAATTAACCGCCCTTGTTAATAATTGACAAACTGCCGATGTCGAGATTCGAACCCATAACCTCCCAGACTGCGCAAGCATAACGCCTTAGACCGCAGGTCAAGTTATGTCTAAAGAGACATTTATTTCCAGAATGACCAGAACTACAATACATTGAAAAATCATCCAATTTTACTGAAACCACTTTTCCCATGTGATTAGTGCAATTTCCTCCGGTACATGAATATGAGAATATTGGGAATATTGAGTAAGTGAACACTTACCTAAATGTGTGTAACTGTGTACGGTATTTGCTGTTGTTAAATGTATACCATACTTTGGAATTGATACAAAATCATCCACTTGATTGGTCAATTGCTCATATAAATTGATTAATGGTTTCGGCACATAGACATCATCTGCGCGTGATAGTTTTTTAAATTTTGGTCTCTCTATATCGAATATATTTAATAAATCGGTTGTTGTGTTGTCCAAGATTGTAATTTTTGTTTTTGATATTCTTGTTTCATCCTCGGATCGTACATTCTGGTTGATGATAGGTGTTAATAAAATTAGTAGTAGTGACAACATAAATGTCGCTAGCGATGTCGTAGGTAGTAATATACACATTGAATAACCACGCATGTTCTCAGGCTCAGTACCTCTCCAACTGAAATGTAAATAAATTCTGCATTAGCATTTTTGTGTGTTGTGTGCAAAATATATATACATAAATTTTCCCTCAAGGTACGAAAAAGTTTGCAGCAATCTAGAATCGTAGACTTTAAGCAATCTTGGACGCGGAAGGACTTTTTTTATTATACCTTTTCTAGAATTTAAATTCTCACAAGGAACAAATGAACTTAGAACAATCTAGAACCTTTAGTGGCCGTCAAATTTTATTGGGATGCCTATCATCACTGGGACTACCTTTTTCTGAAACCTTTCACTAAAGGTCTCGGACTTCGTTGAAGACCAAGATACATTTTTGCTTGAGATTCGAAGGATTTATTATAATATCCTTTTTTAGATTCAAGTCTGCATCTGATTAAAATCTAATTATGCCAAATTATATGTTTGGAAGTCTCGTTTTGCTTAAGAAATCATTTTCAGCACGAGTTTGCTGAGGGCAATAACAGAGGGCAAAGTAGTAGAGGAGGCAAAAGCCTGGCAAATAGGCCGTTCTAGACCTTATTTGACCAAGAAACCCACCCCTCATATTTTTCCATCCTCTACCACATCGGATTCGTTTCCTTAATCCTTGTGTTCGTTGTCGAACCTATCTGTTTTCCTTGCGGGCATTAGAAACACCTTTTTCGTTTAAAAATGTGTTTTCTCTACTAAAATCTATTTTTTTGTATGAGTTAGCTGCCTTTGCCCTGTAAAATGCCCTTTTCTCTCTAGTAAGTGTTTTTATGAGAATGTCTACAAGAAGATGTCTACAAGAAGATGTCTATATCGGAATCCTTATGACCAAATATGATCTAATATTATCAAATAAATCGTTTAAATGAAATACACTCTTTTTATTAACAACAGTGGTAAAAGCTGTTCTTCCAGCATTGTATTAATGCTAAAATAGTTTGTTATAATCCAAGAAAATATAATTTGGTAAGTTATCAGAAAATATTTTCAAAAATGGAAGTCTCATACAAATATGGAGAACAAAAGCATTTTTATTATGTGACCTTCTTACAACCAGTTTCATTTTAGGAACTAGGCCAGGGTCGAACTGAGTCTGAGAGGCCCGGATGGCATAATGAGTTTAAGGGCCCGTTGCCCATATAGAATCAGAGCAGATGATACCATCAGTTCAACAAACAAACCATATGATTATAATAATATTCAAATAGACAAAAGTATTGGAAGCTTTAGTAGTACATTTTATGTGAAAATTTCCAATTAGTTAAAATTGAAGCTACCTAATCAACAGATTTTTTACAGAGTGGAGAAGTTTTTGCTAGATTGTCAATAACTCATTCGTAAAAGCTACTGTCATCATTCTTCGAGATCGCCAGAATTACACAAAAGCGACGTATAAGTTAGAGTACGTACTGATCTGCATTTTATATTGGGGCGAAAGTTTACATAAACATGGTATATGCAAGTTCGGTAGGCATCCGATCTTCTTCGAGGCACACAAATAGCGTTCTTTGCTGTTTGATCTAAAATCTAAACTATCTGCGCCAATCTCTTCACATTCTCCGCCTTCTTCCTCAATCTGAGAATCTTATTCATTTGTGTATTGCTGCCTAGGTAGAACGCGTGCGTTCCAAATAGTTTTTGAAAGTTTATTAAAACTTTTCGAAAAAGATTCGAGTTCTTTTGAAAGTAGTTCTCATGCAATTGATTTTAATGCAAGCTCTTGAGGAGCCGATATGAAAGTGACCATGCACTGCTTTGGATTCGAAGCCGCGGCTTGTAATTCAGCCTCTTCAGAGTGTAACTGAAAACGGATTAAATAAAGCAACGTTTAGGTAACTCAAAACTACGACCAGTAAGTACATTGTAGAGTGTAAAAAGATATAATGTAACTTACCTTGTCCATTTTAATTAGTGATTTAGGTTTATTTCATTTCATGGTGAAATAAACGTCTGTCACTCGAGCGAGTCTTTTACTTAATTAAAAGTAAACTGTCAACTTTCTTGAATAATTAATTGTACACGTAATTAACGTAGGTACCGGGAACTAAAAACATCTATGACACGACACGACAACTAATAATAAACACCAACAAATCACTAATTTAAACCTGCATTTGCCGTAAATGAATAAATACGAATTTATAAGGGTTGGTACAACTATGCATATCCAACAACTATCAATATTACTTACTATTCTTTAGAATTTATGAACGTTTGTCTATTATTATTTATTTATTTTTATTGTTAAAAATAATTGATTAAGCCATAGGTGGGCAGACCTTGACTGTACTGAGCTCTGAGTGAGAGGTAGGAAGAGAGATATAGTAAATATAGGGTACCTACAAATTATTATTATTTTATTTTTTTAATTAAAACATTTTCTGAAAAAAATATAATAATACCAACTATTTTTTATGGTCACTATTATTCAAAGTATACAATACATACAATACATTGAATACATACTCTGGAATTTTGGGCTGGTGCTTGTAAATTTTTTGATGATTTAGCTTTAGTTTAGATTTTAGGAAATTCCGAATAATTTGCCTAAACTACTCATATCGGAGAACTAATAAACAATTATTTACTTGATTTAATTATTTTTTCTTAGTAGGGGGTATAGTGTCATGGGAATTTGATGACACTGGATACAAAAAAGATGCCAATGATAAAGCTGGGTGGGGGTGAGGATTTGGTAATTAGTTACTAATTTCTAAATGGTTAAATTTTACATAAAGTGGGAATACATATAGTTGTTGTTGTAATTATTGTTATTGCTATCATCATTATTGGTATTATTATTATTACTATTGTTATTATTATTATTATGTTTTTTGGTGTATCTCTCCATATTGTAAAAGATATTTTTTAAACAATAAATATTTTATAAAACTAATTCTAAATTGATTGAATAAATTATTGGGCAATAATCGGTAGGACAACCTGCATTGAAACATCGTTCCGTCTTACTTCAAAACATACCTTTATTACTTACTCTCACCCAGCTTATGGAGAGTCCGTTCGACTCCGGCGAGCCGTATGCGCCCACCTCTGGATTAAGCCATCTCAATCCTTAATTTGACATGATTTTATTAATAAATTAATTCACAACGTTTCAGCTAATAATTTTAGCCCTCATGATGTCAATTATCAATTGAAAAATGTCAATAAAACATTTATTTTTATTGTTCATTCTTGGAGAAAAATTGTTTTTACTTACTTTCAATATAGTCATAGAATCGATCAGTTTTTTTTCAAATATTTAAACTTTTATTGAAAAATAAATAATTATTAATGGAAAAGTTCTTACGGCTTAACTAATTTTTGTTTCATTTCTCTCCGTGTATAAACTTTTTTGCGTCGAGTTAATAGTCCCAAGGAGGCTCCCGCATAGGCTATGGCACCGGTGGGAATCGCCACTCTGACTATATAGTCCGACACTGACCTAGGCCATGGAACAATAAAGGTCTTCAAGAACCTAAGGGTGTGATTTATATAATTCATAAATTTATAAAATTTATAATTTCTTGCTTAATAGTATTTGGAAGACTAACGTCCTAAGAATATATATGACACAATTTGACCTTTAGAAATTATAACATTTTTCTAGGAAATATATACAATTAAAGGTTAACTCCCAATAAATTTTTTATATTTTAATTTTACTGATTTATTATATGAAGAAAATTAAATGTCTTTAAAGTTAACAAGACAAAGTCACGAGTTTAGTTTTCTATATAGAAAAATGTTTAATTGATATATTACCTGTATTGTTTGGGAAAAACTATAGGACAGCGAAATACTACGAGATACGACCCTAGGTAAATTTTACTTACAACTCCTTACGACTCCAGACAAACGCTTTCTGACGGTTAGTTCTCTAATATAGTTTATAGTTTCTCTAGAAAGATAGATTGTAGCGGCTGCCTGAACAGGCTACACTTCGACCATAAGGTCCATTGTGATGCCTACGGATGTGAGTGGAGTGGAAGGAATTTCTGTGTGTAGGCTAGAAATTGGTAGGATGTGCGGCTGCAGTCGACTCTGATAGAAACTATGACTATATTCATCTGTAGTTCGTGAAGGAAACTGCAGAAAACCTTCACAAGCATAGCCGATTACTTCGTTCTTGTCCATACGCCGACAGTTTAATCAATTAACCATTTTTTTTTCATAATAATAGGGAATATGCATGCAAATTTTTTTTCACTTGAATTGAAGCATGTTTACTTGACAAATATCAAGGTAAAATTACTTTTTAAATAACTTTAAAAATAAGCGAGATATGAATGATTGAAATTCCCGATTAGACAAAGAGGGTGATAGCCCTCTTGATATGTTCTGTGACGTCATATTACACTTTCACCATTTAAAATACACGTAAAACTCCGTTTTTAGTATTTTTGCAAGAAAGAGACAGATAATAATCTTCAAAAGCTTATAGCTTCCTTGATATTTGTCGGATTTTAATTTCGTTTTTAAAATATATTGTAAATGTAAATTGTAAAACACCAAGGTTGTAAATTTGTTTTAGTAATTTTTATTTAAAAAAAAAAATTATTAATACTTGTATTATTTTAATAATTATATAGTTTTATTTAATTTATTTATAGGCCAGGAAATGGATAGATTTGCATGACACTTCTCCGTAATATTTGCGAATTGCATATTCTTGTAGGGCTGATAGCCCAGATGAAGACTTACTATTGTCCAACCACCGAGTCACCACACATTTTGTTTGCCACGCGTCCAAAGTTGGCGAAACGGGAAAAAAAGAGGTTTTTCAGCGATAGCGACGAAACTGTGAATTTGGCAGAAAAAAAGTAAAGGAACCATTTTTAGGTATTAACAAGACAAACAATTCGGTGTAAATTAAAATCGATTAATTAGATCTCTCGCAAAGTAATAAAAACTAGCTGAACTGGTAATTTCTGAAAAAAATAATTATTAATGCATCAATGCATGTACAGCTTTGAAAATCTCGGAAAAAAATGTCCCTTAGTATATTTTGGGGGTGTTGCCTACAATCAATTTTCGTACCACTCTCATCATTAGCTCTTCAATATTAAAGAGAACTAATTAATCGATTTTAATTTCCGACACGCCAAATTGTTTGTCTTGTTAATACCTAAAAATGGTGCCTTTTCTTTTTTTCTACCAAATTCACAGTTTTGTCGCTATCGCTCAAAAACCTCCTTTTTTTCCGTATCGTCAACTTTGAACGCGTGGCAAAAAAATGGGAGGTGAATCGGTGGTTGGCCAATAGTAGGTCTTCATCTGGGCTATCAGCCCTACAAGAATATGCAATTCGCAAATATTACGGAGAAGTGTCATAAAAATGTCTCTTTTTGAATCCATTTCCTGTACTATTATAAAATATTTGCATTTCAATAGCAGCAGGAAATTTAGTTTCAATATTGTTTTAAAACAAAAAGAGATTCATTCAACGATAATGTGATAATTGTTAAATACTATAGAACTATAACTATCCGGATTGCTTTGAGAAAAAAGACGCTGTATTCAATGGTTTTGCCAGAACTGGGAAATCTTTTTTCAGGTCTGCAATTTGCAAAAAAAAACAACATTTTCAGTCGATAAAGTCGATAGTTTGTCTTTATTCTTCGTCAGAACAGACATATTAAGATTTAACAAATGCATTTTTATCATAGTATATCCAATTGTCTGGATCAGGAACTGTCCAAATTAATCCGGATAATTGGAGTTTTATTGTAAATAGGAACTTTCTATAATCAGAAGGCCTTTTCACAAGGATGGATAACTTGTGAATTAAATGGATAAATTGTGTAAAGCAGTGATACGGCACACTTTTAACGATTTCAAAATTTGACGGCACACAAAGAAAAAGATAAGTTTAAAAGTTGTTTACTTACCTATAATACACTGTGTAAAATAGTTTGTGATAATAATTTTGAATGTAAAATAAAATTATATGTACTACAAAAACAACAGTAAGTTTATTAAGGGATTCATTACAAGTTAATAATAAGAATACTTTTAATGAGAAATTTGAGCTTGATGTTTTTTGATAATTTCATTTATATTTGGTCGTAAAAATGACAACGCTACTCTCATATCATCTTCTCATTTAACAGTCTCGATCTTTTTTTCGTTTTTATGTTGGTTAATATTTCACTATATACATTTCTAAAATTTAGCGGCACACAAAAGTACCACGACACAGTGGTTGAGAATCACTGGTGTAAAGTATAATCGATTTCAAAAGTGGAGCTAATTTTTCACATTTCTGAAGTGGATTTGTTCGAAAACCGAAGGGGTTCGACACAAATCAACAATACATATATCCATATTAGTTTTCGAATTAAATGATTCGAATGAAATTTCGTAAAACTTCCCACTCGCAGTTTCCTAAACAATTTTTAAAGAAAGTTTATATTGAACATAATTTTTTAGAACCTTTTTAAAAAAATAAATAAAGTAAAACTTTAAATTTGTTCACAAACATTGATTAAACGTAATAATCTCGTCAAACTAATTAAAACTCTGCTTAATGAATAAAAAAAAAAAAACCAAAAACTCACCAAATTTAATTTACATAATTCACTGGATTTGTCAACAAAAACTAAACTCTGATTAATAGAACGCATTTGGTTGATTGTTGATTTTTTCGATTTTCACACGAATTATTCAAAAACAACATTTAATTAAAACACAATAATATTTAATTTGTTTTAATAATATTTTGAAACAAATTTATGTTTGTAATGAAACAATAATAACAAGGCACACAACGACACAACATATACAACACACAACAGATCAGATAGATCCTCTCAACATTGAATCCAAAACTGCACTCTCTATCAATATGAGATCCTTTGGTCGCTACACACCAGGTCTTTCTACCTGGAACCCGACTTTATCGGATTAACACCAATTTTGAACTGAATGAACTACAAAATCCTTTCAAAATAAAGGTCATGTCAAACTCGCTGAAGCAGCCTATCTTACTGGACAATCAAATAGTGGAATATGTTAGCGAGTACATTTACCTGGGACAGAACATATCAATCAAGGACAGACAAGCGCAAGAAACCCACAGAAGAATCACGTTAGCTTGGAAAAGATAATGGTCACTTAAGAACATAGTTAAGGGCAACCACTCAACAATCATAAAATCCAAAGTCTTGCAAGGCTGCATCTTACCAACTTTAACTTATGGGTGCCAAACATAAGCTTTAACTCAAGCCAACAAAAATAAAATTACTAGCACCCAAAATAAAATGCAAAGATCCATGTTCAATACACGGAAAGAACAAAGAATCAAAAAGATAAACAAAACGGATTGAGAAGGTAATAAAGAAGTTAAAGTTCAAATGGGCTGACCATGTTATAAGAACAGCTGAAAGCCAGTGAAGTAAAACATTTACAGAGTGGAACACCGTTAGACAGAAAAAGAAACCGGGGAAGGCAAAAGAAAAGTTGGGCAGACGAAATAAGGAAGATATGTGGTAGTTTTTGGACAAGAGATGCAAAGAACAAAGCCAAATGGAGAGAAATGGTAGAAAAGATCTAGAAATAGAATATTTCATGATAATATGGGGAAACATGTCCAAGGAAATCGGGATCAACCTTAGATGATCCAAACCAATACTCCTCTTCACAGAGGGAGGCCCCTAGATTGTAAAGGCTGCCCTGGACAGGCTACACTTCAACCATAAGATCCATTGTGATGCCTTAGGATGTGAGGATGTGAATGGAGTGGAAGGAATTTGTGAGTAGACTAGGAATTGGTAGGATATGCGGCTGCAGCCGACTATGATAGGAACTATACCGATATTCATCTGGAGTTCGTGAAGGAAACTGCAGAAAACCTTCTCAAGCATAGCTGGTTACTTCGTTCATGTCCATACGCCAACAGTTTAGTCAATTAACCGCCCCTTTTTTTTAAATTTTTATAATTGACAAACTGCCGATGTCGGGATTCGAACCCATAACCTCCCAGTTTCCAAGTACTGCAAACTGCACAGACATAACGCCTTAGACCGCTTGGCTACTTGGACTGGTAAGGGAGGCCCCTACTTCAAAAAGAGTGCCACAGGGCTTTATTATTATTATTATTACACAATTGTTTTATTTTGATTAATCTTGTTTCTACAAATAAATGAACCTTACTAAAATCAATTGCAGGGTTTGTAGTTTACTCAGTTCAAAATTGGTGTTAATCCGATAAAGTCGGGTTCCAGGTTGACAGGCCTACATACACCAACTAAACACAACTTTTTTGAACAAACTCTTCATATGATATGAAGTAAAGTGAGGTAAGCCGAGCATCTTTGATGACCTGGCCAGAGAGACCTGCTGGCTACAACACACACACAGGTAACCTCGCCATACCTTAGCACGTGCTACCACTCCAACAGAATCTATCTCAAGTGGTTTTCTCCTTTACATTTGTGTGTGTGTGTGTGTGTGTGTGTGTGTTTGTCAATGGATAGTGCCATCAAAGAATTTTTATTTTAAGCTAATTTTGTTGTTTTTTTAGTTCATGTGAAATTTTATTTGAGTCATCATTGCACATTTTTGGGAAAGTTGAATGTGTAATAGTTTCATGGAAGTTAGAATTTAAGTTGCATTATATTTATTTAGCGGTATAATTTGGAGGTTTTTGAACTACCTGTACGGTCCTTAATTAGATCCTTTGCACTAAAGACAAATATTTATTGTTTTTTTTTTTTTACCTGTATTAACTTTATATATTGCTCATTGATTATAAAGTTATTGATAAATTAATCACTCTTGGCAAATATTTATTTCGTATTTCCAGAAGTATAAAAGAAAGAAAGATTCATACGTCATAAAATTGTTTGCTGTACTTTTTAATACAACTTGGATTATTAACCCATTTTCAAACTGTAAATAAGAATATGGACTTCGCTATAAACAAATTCTCTCTAATATAAATTGCAATGAGACGTAAATTAAAAGCAATATTATGAACCAAGTCCTTTCCAGAAGTTTCTAAATCCTTTTGGAAACACAAATAATTTTGTATAAATATAATCAAAAAGATAAAAGAGACTGAGACACAGGTAAAGCCCGATCACAAGAACACCGTTAAATATATTATTAAATTACATGCAAATACAACATATAAACATCTCATCATCAAGACAAGACCGTTTTTTTTTTTAAATACAAATTAAATATTTAATAATAAAAAATTTATTTAAACATTTTGGTGTGAACAGTTCCACATACAACCTCTATACACAAATGCAGTATGCGTATAGATGTTGTGTGGTTGGTTCATATTCGCTTTTGATAAATTGTTTATATATTATTTAAAATTAGAATTAATTGTTTAAATAACCCGAATATACTCTGTTCTTAATTGCTGCGAGTGTTGTTTCTTTTTAATATTAACATTTATTACAGTTAAACTTTCTTTCCATCTCATTCGGTTTACGAGATCGATATTTATAATGTGAGGGGCTCTAATTGGCCGATTTTTCCCGTTCACGACCCCGAAATTATTTTTGAGCTATACAACACACACAAAATATTTCGGATCCGTTCAGTTGATGGCGCAATGGACAAGCGGACATGCGTAAACGGAGTAACATTTGGGATTTAAGATTTTTGTTGTATAGATCTGTACGGCTAGATACTATCTCGCTTTTCATGGTAAAGTTGCTCATGACGTCATATTCCAAAATGGAGGATGTAGTCAGGCCACATTTAAACAATAACTTAAAATAACTTATTAACAAAATAAGAAGTTTTTGTTTATTTTATTAACGTTATCCATAGCATATGTAACTAACACAGTTGAGCCTGACTACTATGTTTCTAATTATTGTCACCAGATGTCATAGTGCTAAGAAACAAACTGACAAGAACATTATATTTATGAGAACATTATATTTCTAAAAATCAATCGAAATCTTCATTTCGAAACCAGTCTAAATTTTTCAAAATTTCAAAAACTAATACAAAGTATCTCTATTGTGGATGGGCAAACAAACTCTTTCCGTTCAAAATCAAGAAATTTTCAATTGAAAATATAGGTGTCAGAAATACAAGACGATGAGCCAAGTTTGAATGTCAATAAAATCTGTTTTCCGGTGGATTGATGCAGGCTTAAAGTTTATTTTCGCAAACTAATTAATAAAACAAATCATAAATTATGTTCAATGATCAAGATGTCAAGATACGATGTAAACTCAACATCAGTTTTTTTACGTGGAACGAAAAACCTCCATGTATATAGTTTGTATATAGAGGTAACAAATAAACAAACATTGCTAAATAGATATTTAAAATTCTAAGAATAATAAAATTAGATTTAAAAATATTCAATAAACAGTGTTTTATTGATTGATTTATAATTAGCATCATCATTAGTATATACGCAGGTAGTATTTAATACTAATAAGTACCTCTATATCCAAAACAAGGTATGGATGCTATCATCGTATTCTTTCTTTTTGTTGTTGTTTAGCTTTCGAGTATTTAGTAAACAAAAATTTCATATTGACTGATGACGTCAATTAATTAACAAAACATTTACAAATATTATGGATTTAATAGAACAGAGAATTGATGAATTTAATTGACTTTTTTTTATAGGAAAAATCAAAATTGAAACAGCATTGAATGATTTGAAGTGTTGAAAGCTTGAAAGATACAATTGAAAATATTATTTATTATATAAATTTTATATACCTGAATATATAGGTTGTTTGTTCTAAAAGCCTTTTTCTCCAAAATATTACTAAATACTATATATTACTAAATATGTATGATATTGTAAATGGATATATTATACATATAATATTACATTTAGCTAGCCAAATGGGTTGCCTAGCTAAATCACGGGCCAATACTATTATATAAATAACTTTATTATTATTATCTACTTGGCCGGTTTTATCAATGTAAATAGATATTGAAATCCAAGATGTAATTTACAGCATATTACAGTTTCAATCATTTTTAATCTCCCTGCATATATGTTGATTACATAGCTGTCATCATCATGTCATTAACAAATATTTAAAAAATTCAAAAGATTGGTTTTTATGTTTTTTTTTTTCTTCAAAACTGTTTACCATAATTTAACATATTTTTCACCTAATTTTTTTCAGTCTAATGTAAATGTATCTAATCAGATCACACATCAGATACGAATAAAATCATCATTATCATTAAATTTTGTGTGTGTATTCAAATTAACATAAATCTATCACATCTATCTATCTATCTCATTTGGAACTTTCCGATAAAAACAAAATATTTATTTTTGTTTTTTTAAAGTGAGTAGTATTACCACACTCATATTTTTTTGTAATATATTTTCCACAATTTTATTTATGTTATTTATATAATTTTATGAAAGTTGTTGTGTATAGTGTGTGTATTAATGTACTATATACTTGTACAGTGTGTTTCAATAATTATCGAATATTCAAGACTGACTTAAATTTCAAATTTTGCCCCAATTCCTAGAACAATTATTTGTATTTTATCTATACGTATTTTGACTACAAGGTAGTTAGTCATCATTATTATAAATTAGCTAATCGTAACTATTTCTGGGATAAAAAGATTTATTCGTCTCGGATCAAATGCACCCTTTTTATTTATAAAAATAGGTGAAATGATATTTTATTAATTATCGGGGACCTAATTTTTTTTAAGCGTTACAATTGAGCACACTATTTTTAACATATTAAAGCAATACTTTGCCATTCTTTAAAAAAAATGAGTAATTTTTAGATTTTTTATTTTAATTTAAAATTTTTAAATTAAAAGGAATTTTTAGGAATTTTTCCTTCGAATTCTAATGAACCGATTTTAATGTTTATGGGTTCATTTGTTGTTTTATTTTATAAAGAATTGAATAATATTCTATGTTATTTTTTAAATTTTTAGTTTCAAAAAAGATATTAAGAAAAAACGCTTTTTTGTAATAAACAAATTCAATTTTGACCCTGTTCAGTTACGAGTCGGACCGTAAAAATTTCAGGACGTCAAGAAGAATCGATTTTAAAAAAATTGCGGTTTCAGGCAACCTGCCTGAAACCGGCTTTTTGAAGCTAATTTGATTCTAATATAAGTGCAGTATGATAATTTGCGAATGTATGATAACACCTTTCTTGTGATAGGTGGTTTACTTTGACTATGTGACTGATGCGGTTGGCAAAGAACCAAGGGAATTGTAGCTGATAAAAAAAATATAGCAATGTAATTTTAGATATATCAACTGTTTTTTAATGCGCTTGAAAACTTTTACGCGTAAAAAATGGTCTAAGCCAACAAAGTTTACAATCTAAGAATATTCATAAACCTTCCAAGTGACCGAGCGGTCTAAGGCGTCATGTATGAGGCGTTATGTCAACTTGGAACTGGAAGGTTATGGGTTCGAATCCCGACATCGGCAGTTTATCAATTATTAAAAAAAAGGCGGTTAATTGACTTAATTGTCGGCGTATGGACAAGAACGAAGTAACTGGCTATGCTTGTGAAGGTTTTCTGCAGTTTCCTTCACGAACTCTAGATGACTATCGCCATAGTTCCTATCAGAGCCGGCAGCAGCCGCACATCCTGCCAATTCCTAGTCTACAAGCAAAAATTCCTTTCATTCCACTCATATGCTTAGGCATCACAATGAACTTTATAGTCGAAGTGTTGCCCGTCAAGGGCAGCCGCTACAATCTATCTGCCCAAGTATGTTCATATATTTGATGTGGGTTCTAAGTCAAAACTTTTTCAATCGATTACTGCGAGATAACTACCATAAATGCGAACCATACTATACATGCTGCACTTCAAATGATACATCCTGTATAATGAATTTGTATTTTAGTAGTACACAAACATAATATTATATGCAGAGAGATATTAAAATATCAATATTGATAGCAAAATGATAAATATTTGACAGTTTTCAACTTGTTTTGTTTGATTGGTGGCTGTAAGTAATATAAGTATAAGTTGACTTGACTACTTGTTATTCTCTGACTTTTTTGAATATAAAACCTATATTGACAAAATGGAAACCCGACTTAAAATATTCCCCAAAAATAAAATATTCTATAACAAATGCACTAAAAAGTAAAAAAATAATCGCATATTCTTGTGCCAATTTTAGTGCACCTAAGCAAAAGTTTTTAAATATATATGTACAATTATTGTTATTTTTGGAGGCGGTGTCCAAATGTTATGTGAATTTCTCTATGCTGACACCGCCTCCAAAAATAACAATAATTGTATATATATATTTAAAAATTTTTGCTTAGTTGAACTAAAATTGGCACAAGAATATGCAATTATTTTTTTACTTTTTAGTGCATTTGTTGTTATAGAATATTTTATTTTTGAAGTCGGGTTTCCATTTTGTCAAAATAGGTTTTATTTCTCGCTTTTTAGTGACTTTTAGTGCATTTTTTATAACACTTTTTAAAAAAAATAAAAATAAAAATATAGACGAATTGGGAACCATCCTCCTTTTTGAAGTCGGGTTTATAATAAAGAGAGGTATGTTAGTTATTTAAATAATAATGTAACTAACGAAACTCATTTTTTGTTTTTTTTTGTTTGTTTTTCTTTTCCGAGTGTGTAGTAATGTAGGAATGTAAATCTTACACAATAAAAACATCATTAAACTTACTTTTAATGGTGTGATAGAATTACTACATTAACTAAAATCAACGGAGAAGTAAGTATTCAGCTAATTTCTTTAAAAAATCAAAAATTTATCGGATAGAAATTAGGTTATATCGCAGTTATTCCCGTTAAAAATATCGTATGAATTAATATATATTGCTTTTAATGACTATTCGTGTTTGTTCCTTATTACTATGACATCTGGTGGCAATAACTAGAAACATAGTTGTCAGGCTGAACTGTGATAGTTGTCTATGGCATTTCCGAAACTGGTGAATCTGTTCAGCTGCTTAAGGATGTACCAGCACTGTGTTATGCAATCAGCACAACAAACCGGTTTGATTTTATTAAAAGCACAAATACATAAACACACATATACAACACATAGACACAAACACTGTTCACATATACAAAATAATGTTATGTTGAAGAACAGGAATAATTTTAAGCTTTTATATTTCGAAAACAAAACGGTAACACACAGAGGTCCAGAGGCACAGAGGTCCCCTTGGTCTAGGTGCTGGGACATTTGCGGTACCCTTCTTGCTAATTATTATTATTATCATCGAAAAAATGCTAATTTACAAAAGCTATACCAAGATTAAATTTTTTATAAAAACTAAAAACACGACCCTAATCGTATCAATAATGTTTTGTTTCAAAAAATTTAATCATTTTTGGTTATTTTTTGTTTAAAATATACTAAATTGATTTTTAATTTGAAATTTCTCACATTCTTGAAGTATCCATCAACACAACAGATAATTTTTTTTTTCTACAAGGTCGAAACGATATTATTTGCAGAAATACGAACCAAAAATGCATTATGAAAAAAACAAACTAAAACACCTAATTCATAAAAATAATAAAACAAGTATAATGTAACAACAAACTGAGTTAATTGTTTAAATACCCAGTATATACTGAGTTGTATATCAATGTTTGAATTGTTAACAATTCGGCGTATTCGAATTCGCTTTCCGAATAACATTTAATCACAAAATATGAGAAAACTATTGAGTTTATGAAAAAAATTTTCAAACAGAAGTTGTTTATTTTAAAAAGAAGAAGATTTTTTGTTAAATTTTTTCTATCTCTTACGGTTTCAAAGATGTATATTTCCCCCTTCCTAGTGAGGGGAAACACGTTTGCCCATTAACAAACTTGACCTTACTTTTTTGCTCAAGAAAGCATAAACAAATTTTTGCACCTTATCACTTTTCGTTCTTGAGTTATCGTGTTCACAGACAGACGGTCATGCGGAAATGGCCGAATTAGGTCATTTTATGAACACCTATACCAAACATTTATGTCAAGGATTAATATATTTACTTTGTATATTTACATATACTGGGTATACAAACTACAAAGTATGTTGAAACACATTTTGTTGAATATATAAACCTAATATTAATATCTATATAATAATTACTTTGGTACAAAAACATTTCTTTGAAAATTTTTTAATTAATTTACAACGAAAGTCATTATTTTATAAACAGAAATCTCGATTCATATGAACTAATAAAAAAATCATCGCATATCAGAATTCAACTTAAATCGTATAGCGTTGCGCTCCTATATATTTATTAATATATAACCATGTACATAAGTATTCATTTCTTTTTTCTTAGAAATCTAATTTTGTTTTTTTTTTGAAACTTGGAAGAAAACATTGTGGTTTCGATTCAATAGTGGTCAGATATACTCTTGAAGGCAATTTTTCTCTTAAATAATATTTTCTGAACTTTTTCAGAAAAATCAATCTTGTATTTCATCAAACAATCTTGTATTTCGTAATAGGGAATATGCATGAAAATTTTTTTTCACATTTATTTTCAGAATATGAAAATACTGTTAATACTGTAATAATATTTAAAAACGAAATTAAAATCCGACAAATATCAAGGAAGCTATAAGCTTTTAAAGATTATTATCTGTCTCTTTCTTGCAAAAATACTAAAAACGGAGTTTTACGTGTATTTTAAATGGTGAAAGTGTAATATGACGTCACATAACATATCAAGAGAGCTATCACCCTCTTTGTCTAATCGGGAATTTCAATCATTCATATCTCGCTTATTTTTAAAGTTATTTAGAAAGTAATTTTACCTTGATTTTTGTCAAGTAAACATGCTTCAATTCAAGTGAAAAAAAATTTTCATGCATATTCCCTATTGTATAACTTTATGAAGAAATTTAATAGAAAAATTTGAATGCTACCATCAGCCTAGAATTTCTTAAATTTTACAGTAAAAATTCGTTGCGCAAGAGCTACGTCAACTATGCGAATTTCCTCAGAATAAAAATATCACTTCTCTTTTGGGCAAATACATCTTAATTAACTTTCATCTAATTAATGTATATTTGGTACTTGAAAGGCCAATTAATGAATCGTAGACGGGAAAAGAGTGCTCAGAAGAAAAAGATAACACAAAATAGAGAATATCTCTCTTAATATTAGAAACATCGAAAAATGTACAAGAAGTAAAGTTGTAGTAAATTAACATTGCTGCAATTGTTGGTACTCCTGCGTATTGTTGAAAGCAGCTGGCCGTTCTCGTCAGTGTTCCCATTCGTCACATAACATATCATACATATACTAGTCATCATATATATACTAGTATATTATTTGAAACGACTTTCAAACAGCGCGCCGGTACTCATGATGCCAACTGAGTCATAAAAAATAACCTTCTGCTGCGGGCAAGAAAAAAATGCACTTTTTTTACGCATATTTTACCAAAAAACTTAACAACCCGATGGTCATTCTCCCAAAGTTTTAAGGAAAAATATTTCTAAGGATTTGAGAAAAGAATGTCTCGAATTTCAGAACATCCGTGACAATATTGAGAGAGTTCGAAGTGAAAACAGTCGGAATATTGCATTTTATTTTACCATGTTTATGAAGATGTATGTTAAATTTCTCCAACTTACGTAACGATTTTCTCAAAAACACCATGGTGATAAATTTTTAAAAAAATCCAGCTGATTTCTGCGGATTCATTTTGCAAGTTCTTGACAACCTAATAATAGTTTGGAAATACCTTAATGTTTGGATGTAATTTTTTCAGAATTAATGAACTACTTAGAACCCTGGTTTTCATTCACGCCATTCTTTCATCTCAGTGTAAGTTTTGAGAAAAAAGGAAAAGTTGTATTTAGTTGGGGGGGGGGCGGAGAGTCTTAACCCCCCATGACCTTCTCCTTAATCCGCGCTTGCTATCGTACAAAATCGAGACTAATGGCCTGGTCGATAATAAAGTATCGCTAACTTAAGAATACTATAATGATGAACAACAACAAAATTAAAAACCCTAAATAAGTTCAATAAAATTTCATAGAATTAAAAGCCTACATTTTGGCAGTATGATTCATATTATATACGTTATTAAAACCACTTTTTAAAATTCTTAAAAATAAAAAAAATATGAATAATTTTGTATAGGTACGTACGACCTATCAGCCGCGTGATCAGTGATCAGAAGTGATCTGGTGTGAATGTATTTTATTTTCAATTACATACCTGTTGCGTTATAATAAATATATGTATATGTATGAATTTATATAAAAATTTTAATATAGCAGGTTTATAACACCTGACAATTCAAATATAAGTTGAAAGATATATCAATACCGTTATTAGAATATATCTCTTATATATTATGTATATAATATGTATATTTGTATATATATATATAGTACACATGGCGTCAAAAGTTGATGTTAGTTTTTAATATTTCTTAAGGTTGTTGTGAAACTGGTGAGGGAAAGTAGGGGTGGTGAGTTTGTCCTATACTAAATGCATTGACATCTCATCCATTGCTAACTCTAGATAATTAAAAATTTTGCAATTAAATCGCTGCAAATAATTTAATTTTTGTAAAAAACATATATATTTGTAAAAAAAAAATATTGTTTAAAACTTAAATCCTAAATTTCATTTTTTCGACGAGTTTTAATAATTAAAAATTTGTTTTTATGATGTATTTCAAAAAAGTTGCATGGTGATAAAACTAAATAAAACTAGATAAAAATAAATATAACTAAAAATGAAACTAGATTTAGAACATTTTTCGATCTACAAATTTAATTATCTCAGAAACAAAAAATTCGTTACGCAGGAGCTCCGTCAACTTAGCGAATTTCCTTAGAATACATAAATCACTCTCTAGCGGTCATAATTTTAGTGTGAACAAAATGAAATATAATATCTGATATGACTTTAGTATTTGCAAAAATTAAATTTATGAATAGCCAAAATAGAACGATGTATAACGATTATAGTTTATAGTAACTATGGAAACGACAATCAACATTTTTTACAATAAAATATATTTCATGTATTCGTGTCAAATAAACACAAAATATTAAATATCTCTCTTAATATTAGAATAATCGAAAAATGTATAAGGAGTAAAGTTGTAGAAAATCAAGTTCGCTACAATTCATTACTTGATCATTATTCTCAAACTCTAATGTGAACAAAGATATTTAGAATTTTAACTTTCAATCTTTAATTGTAAATATTTCTGTAAATATTAGTGTAACAGAAAAATGATAAGAAACAAAATTACAGTAAAACTTAGTACCTACAACTTAACTTCTGATAAATTTTTCAATTTTTCAAATATTAAGAGAGATAGTCAAATTTTGTGTTTCTCCCTCCCTCCAAACCCCCTTTCCCCTCGTCCGATTTTACCCATTAACGAACTTGACTTTTAGAATACCAAAAGCGACTTAAATACCAAATTTCATTCCAATCGGAATAAAACTGTGACCGCTAGAGAGTCCACAGAAATTTTTAAAAAAGGACATATTATATATATATATATATATATATATATATATAATATATTATATATATATACATATATATTATATATATATATATATATCGATGGACATTTGAAGAAATTTTTACGAAATTCCAACATTGGTGCAAAAACATAGCTGCATTTCCTTTGGAGGAAATTCGCTAAAAAACAAGGTTAATTTGAAATTTAGTCCAGGTATTTATAAGACTTTGATAAATATTATGACAGTTTTTAATAACACTGGCATATCTGGTTGTCGAGATATAGAGTTTTGTATTAATGTTTTTACCGACGAGTCCATTTAACCTATGTAAAAATCTTTTAAAAATCGTAACTTTTTTTACTCAAAAACAGGATCATCTTCAAATTTTGAAAGGATATTCTTTATTACTGAAATAATAAGCTGTAAAATTTTGAAGAACCTGTCATTAAATTGAAGTTTCTTCACAACAATCTTAATTGATTTAAGCCTTATTCATTCGCTTTTCGAAAAAAATTTTCTAATAAAAGTAGCTACTATATTTATAATGAACAAGTTTCATCCAAAGCATTTTGTCGAAAATCGAATCAATAAGGTACCCAAATTAATTATAAAATTTTAAAAATTGACATCAACTTTTGTGGGTCATAGTACATATCTATACTACATGTGTTAAAAAAAAAGAAAGAAATATTAAGAAATTTAAAAAAAATAATAATAAAATTTTATTTAAAATATTTATTTTAAACATGTAATATTGTCAGTGGATTTTTGATGTATAATTTCTAGGTTTAAAAGGCTAGTTTCTAGATTATTGAAAGAAAGTAAAAATGATTTTAATATTATAAAAAGTTATCTATATGTAAATGAATTTTACTGATTACATTTTTGTAAAGATAGAAATATAATACTTGATTGCATTATCCGTCGGAATTTAGTACATAGACATAGTATTACTAGACTGCGCGATTCATATACTTTCTGTATTGAAAAGTTGTACCAACTTTGGAAACAGACAGCCTCTGATCTGCAGTGTTTCTATCTTTGTTCCACTGTGAATGAATGACAGAGATAGCTCTACTATAACCGTGTTTGTATCTCTTTCTAATATTGGAACATAAATTTCATCGAATGCGCAATCTAGTATTATACTATGTCTACAATCTATTCCAACCTAGAAAAGGAGTCAAAATCCTTACATGGTATGAAAGAAAGTCCCCCAGCCGCGTCTGTCTGTCTGTTCGCGATTTACTCAAACACTACTGCACCGATTGCTGTTTTCACCCATGGATAGAGTGGTTCTCGAGGAAGGTTTTAGTATATAATTTGTCAAATTTTTCTATACATTGGCTAAAATATAATGATATTTGTTGGAGGTGTTATATTATAAAACAAAGTACTCCGCCTTTCGATAGATGGCAGTAAGCAACCAATGTTTTAAATATGCTATTCATAGATAGCGATGCATACAACAAATACGTTTTAAAAATTTGCCTATAGATGGCAGTATACACAACATGAGTACTTCAAAAATTTTGCTAATAAGTTATCAGTCCTTGTCGGGAGAAAATATTATGTTACTTGGTTATAGGGGCGTTATAAAATTTTTGGGGGCGAACCCGCTACGGGTAATGCTAGTATCATATATAATGGGGTCAAATACCACCACCTAGGAAATAAGACATTCAATTTGATGGTTTTCTCCGTCTATACCGAAAACACGTTACATACAAGTTTCGTTCATCCCAGCTTAATTTTCTTAAAAAGAAATAATTCCTCACAATAAACTAGGTAACATAAATAAAATGATATGAATTTAAAGAAATAAGTTAAAAATCTAAAATGATTAATTAACATCACAATATAAAAATAAAATATTACCTATATATATATGTATATATATATATATATATATATATATATATATATATATATATATATATATATATTAATTAAAATAGTTATCCACAATACACACAAAGGTATTATTATTATTATATCAATTTAAAATAATATAAATAAATATAAATACATATTGAAATTAGATACATTCATAATAAATATTTATTTTTAATATTATTATTTACAATAAATATACAAAAATGAATAAAATTCCCACACCTACAGCAGGTGAGTAGATCGAATGAATGTTATGTTTTAAATTCTTTTTGCATTGTATATATATAAATAAATAAATATCTATATGTTGTGTATTATTTACTATACAGTACACACATTGGATGTGTATATATGCAATAAACATACGTATATAACTATATATATGTATGTGGTCTATAAAAATGTACCACCACCTACTTTATAAAATGTATGCAATGCAACAACAACAACAACAACAGTGATATGAAGTGAACATCAACTCAGTCAGCTCAACGCAGCTCAGCTCAGCTGCTGAAGAGAATAGATAGAATATTATTATATGATGATAATGATGGACTCAGTTGACTACTACTTAAAACTAAACTGTGTATGGTATGTGTGTGTGTGTATTTAAAACATTACTCTTTGACTGTGAGTAGTGAAGTTACCTCTATCTTTTGAGTAGATTATGACATGTTCACACTAATCAAAGTAGTATTATCTATCTATATACATATAAAGTTACATGTCCTGACAGATTCATCATCGCCAAGGCAAAGCTATTGCAGTTATAAACATAAACAATAAACAAGGATACCTAACTCCATGTAAACAAATAATTGGCAAAAATAAGATGTCAGTAGTGTTCCTTCGGCACCGGAAACAGAACAGAGAGTACAAGGCGCGAGTTTTAATTGAAAAACATTACGCATTTATAGTATTATAAAAATTATTTCCAGCCAAAATATTTTTCCAATAAAATATTTTTTTAAATAAATGATACGTAATTTCAATTTTTCAATAAGGAATTAGTTGAAGTTGAAGTGATAGTTAAAATTCGCAAAATAATTACATAAAAATAAAAAAAAAAACATCAAATAATTCAATAGTAACCTGTAATGTTGGAATTGTAAAAATGAAAATAAATTATTGAATCAGATATTAAATTAAACTTTTATTTATTAATAATAATGCTGAAAATTAATATTTAATATAATGTCAGACAATTTAATTAATTTTGGATTATTTATACTCGCTTTTGGTACTTTAAAAAGTCCTGGTTTTTTAAACCCAATTGATTCCGTTGCTTATTGTCACAAGCACTACCACTTTTACAATTGTCTACTGCACATACTTTTCCCATTTTAAATGTTTTTTAAACAGTTTTTTATTTAATAAATTTTTTTAACAAATTTCATACTTCAAAAAATCACTTCGAAATAAAACTAGTTACTTTTGGCTACTTCATTTCTATTTATTATACTATACCGAACGTTTAGTTTACATCTTCGCATAGCAGATCTCCCACGAGTATGAGAGAGTACATATGTATACATTAAGACCTCCTTCTCATACACATTGCTTAAAGTACACATATGTACTCTCTCATACTCGTGGGAGATCTGCTATGCGAAGATGTAAACTAAACGTACGGTATTTCACTTCGGTACGGATGAGTTCCTATCAACAACTAGCGACCCTAGCGGCATAAAAAGTAAAATTAACTACTACCATTTCGTTGCCATATTTTGTCAATTTTCCCGTTTGAGTTAGATCTCCTTTATATAGTCTCCATGGTTATAAACATGAAATTAGCATACGGTAAAGTTGCCCCTCATTTTATTTTCAGCTCTTAAATATACTATTTAAGAGCTGAAAACTAATTATCGACAAGATTTTTGCAGGTAATTGATGCGATTCTATAAAGCATGATTCGTCTTGGTTAAAATTTTGTAAGCCTTTAAATTTCGCACAAAATAGTAGATTTCAAACCTGATTTAGAAAATCTTGTGTATCTGCAATCTGGGACGTCCTGATCAGCGCTTATTCACGGTCATAAATTATGTATAAATGATCTATCGAGACTTTCGGCGGTGTCAAGAAATCACCATGTGACATTAGTGAGACTGTTCATCACTTTAAAATAAGCTTCAAGTATATTTGAACCCATGCTTCCTGTTATGAAATTTTTTTGATGAAAATAATATGGAATGTACCATTAGGACACTTTTTTCGGCGGGTCACGCTTTTAGTCCTATGGTTACGTAAATCACGACTATCCAATGGCTATTTTGTGGAGCTCTGGCCAATATGGACTAAATACAAATAATAACCATTACTAATAACAAATTTTTTCTCTTAATTGCACAATGTGTTAGTGAGTGCATGGCCTTATAATCAGTTGTATCATATGTGTTGTATATATTTTATATAAAGAGTAAGCGAACCTGTTTGGTTAGATTCTGGGCATACGTAGTGTAGTGTGCTTGGCTCTGTTTTAATATTTTGTATGTATGTAGTATGATTAATACAAGGTGATATCAGAAACAAAGGGCACAATTACAAAATTTTGGAATTTGGAAATACTTTTGTCAATCATATTTCAGATAAGGTAGTTTCAAATCATCACGATATTTAAATGATAGTTCAGAGATGTATATAGATTTTGACTTTGATGGCAAACGGACAGCCATTCCAACCTAACTTAACCTAAGCTGGATGATGAAATTTCTTCGTGTGAGTGTCGAAAAGATTGAACATTTCGGTTACACTCTCGAAAACTATATACAATAGTACATTTTTTAGTTTTACTTGATTGATTGATTCATATTGGGGTCTAAAAACTATTCCAATTCGACCTTATGTTCCATTGTGCTTCCTCTTCTACATCAGTCCGACGAGATTCGCTTCTCCCATATGTTGGCAATAGCCTGGAACTTGCTTATCAGGTCCTCCCGAAGGTTCATATATTCGGGGTGAGATGCACCGAATATCCTGTATCTGTGGTAACCTAGAGGTTCGCAATCACAGATTATGTGGCTGGATATTTCTTCCTCCTCGCCATACAATCTGCACATAATGGACCCGTTATGGAGTCTCATTGTGTGCAGATGCTTCCGCCGGGGATTATGCCCGGTAATGAATTAGGTAACCCTCGGCAGTTGCATCCTGTTCAGCCTCAGTGCATCGATAGATAGCCTCTTTGTTGCACTCTGATGCAGTACCTCCCGAGCTCTTGCCGCGGTACTTTTTCCCAATGATCACGGTGTTTAGCATTTGACCACTCGTTGATCACCTGATTACATGCAATCCTTGGAATTCCTAAGGCTCTGAGCCAGTAAAGGGTATTCCAACTCCCTTGTTTGCTAAGGGATCTGCTTTTTCGTTTCCTTCGAAACCACTGTGACCCGGCACTCAGATCAATTTAACATTGTTCCGTTTTGCCAGTTTTAAAAGTGCCTCCAGACAAACCTTGACTACCAAGTTTTACTTAGATATTTCTAGGGGGATAAAAAGTATTGCACTTCGACCTTATGGATTATTGTCCTCCCTTTTCTACTTTAGTCTGACGGTTCACTTCTCCCATACTTTGGCATTGGTCAGGAACTCGCTTATCAGATTTTCCTGAAAGTTCACATACTCGGCATGAGAACACCGAATACCTTGTATCTGCTGTATTTGAGAGATTCGCAGTTAAATATGATGTAGCTAAATGTTTCTTCCACCTCAATACACAGTCTGCACATAATGGATCCATTATGGAGAATAAAAAATGTGTGTTGATGCTTTTGTAGATGATAATGTCTGGTGATGAACCCGACACCCTTCCGAAGTTGGTTCCTGTTCAGGTGCATCGAGAAACAGCCTCTTGTATGCATTTATAGTTTCACTTAAACTATAAATTATTCTTTTAAAGACTACATAAAGTTAATAAAATTTTTCATATTTCCCAGGGGACCCACAAAAACTTCCTATATTTTTGAGATACAATTATTGAATTGTCGAAAGATATGCATATATTTGCAAATTTTAAAGTTAAAAATTCGACTTCCTAGGTTTGTTACCAACATACAACTCAACGTAATGAAAGTGTATTTAAAAAAAAGATGTTTTCATAGACAATTTTATCATATTCAATAGTGTACAGAAAAAAAATTCGCTGAAATAAATTATCTTTTTTAATTTCCGTCGGCAATTCGGTATAATTAAGAACAAACAATAGCCAGAAATTGTATTTAATTGAAAAATATATAAAAATGTAATGATAATCGACATCTAAATGTGAAAAATATATAATTCTATGAAAAATTAATGCCATTTTTCTAATTCTTTAATTTGATAAACAATGTTTTTTTCTTGTGAATATATAATATATAACAATTTGATGAATCTCTTTATTATTAAGTTTTGATCCGAAAAATTGTTTAACATTTCACCGTGTTCGATATGCTATATATTCAGATTTTGAATACGCTTCATTATTTTGCTGTTTTCATTAGATATAAGATAAAAGAATTCTATGATATGTATTCTTATAGACATTGATTCGGAAGCCATCAAAAATCGCAGGAACACGAAAAGAAAGATATAAATTCATCGATAATAACTCGAAAAATTAGTATTTTACCACGCAGTTCAAATCTGTCAGATGTTGTTTCGGAGCGCATTGAATCGAGACTCGATCATGTGTGATAATACGAAGTTAATCAACTTTATCAAATGGTGGGAGAGATATTAGTTTAAAGGTTAAGCACAAGGTTAGATTTGAGCATTTGGTCTTTATTCGTAAAATAAGTTACAAACAAATAATTACTTACTTAACTAGACAATTTCATAATAAACGGAAGTACAAATATTTTGTCGATTTATTATTTCGAATCTTTATTAGATCAGGTGGCGGAGTTGGTATTGGAATCACACCAAAATTGGTATGAATGTGTATAGGGATTGCCCGTACACCTCCACAATGAGCATCATACCAAAATTGGTATGAATGTGTATAGGGATTGCCCGTACACCTCCACAATAAGAATCCTACCAAAATTGGTATAAATGTGTATAGGGATTGCCCGTACACCTCCACAATAAGAACGGCACTATAGTCCGCATTGAGTCTAAAGACCTACCTACTAGATTACGAAATTATTTCGCATTATTTAGTAACAAACTTAATTGTTTAAGCAGGTACATAATTTATTACAAAATTTACGGCCGACCTAAAGTTTAAATATGAAAAATGTTCCTGTTTTAAAAAGAAACAATTTTCGTCTAAAACTATTTTTTAATAAACTAAATAATTTTATCACAATTTCAACTCAAACATATGTAATTACTGTAGATTACAGATGTATATTCACTACATCTGTGTATGTAAAGAAATAAAATGAATAGTACACGCATTGATAAAGAATTCTGTATATGCAAGGTGTTTATACAATTAACTCAATTGTTACAATGCCTCGTTATATAAATATACATAAAAATTAACCCAAAAATTTTGATAATATTCTATAACGGAAATAAATTTGCCGTAGGCTGTTACGAGTTTTAATTAATAAATATATCACAATAATCATTGTAATTAATTTAAATTAATTAGTGAAAAATCTTTAATTAAGACATAAATTTAATAAACACTAAAAAAAATAAATTAACTCTCTTAATTGAATAGAAACACTGAAATTAGATGAATCATAAAATAAAAAACATAACATTTATAATATAGTTTATGTGAATTAAATTATTTCTGAAAAATTTATAAATATTTCGCAGTAATTTTTATTAAACTCATGGTTAAATATCAAATTTCATTTTAAGAGAATTTTATAGAAAATATCATACAATTGATATGAATCATTCAAAATGAATTACTTAATTTATTCTGAGAATACAATTTTTGAAGTAAATATTTCGTAGTATTTTGAAAATTTCTAAACCAAAAATTTTATTCATAATTTTAGTATAATTATTTTTAAACTTGACCGGACAGTACAGTACATTTCATAATAAACAGAAACACTCTTTTTAACAGAAATTACAAATTTTAATTAATTATTTAATTGTAGATAGCATCTAACATCACTAGTAATCGGATTTATGTAATTATTTAATTACTAAAAATAATAAATAATCGTTTTTTGACGTTTTGATTAAAATTTTCGTGAATTTTTTATCATTTTTATTTAAGATATTTACAAAACTATTCGTCAGACTATTTTTTTTAAATTTTAACGTAATGTACGAGATTAGTTTATAAAAGTAGAAGTTTTTTACCTTTTAATCTATAGAAGGTGGAGCAACATTATCAAAAATGTATGCGTTCATTCAATATTTGCTATTCACAACATGTTAAAATTCCAATTTTTAATGATTAATTATGAGTTAGCAATTAATAACATATCAAAAATTCAGTATTTTATCTATACATTGCCGATTTTACCTATACATGTGTCCGATCAACCTTAAGGTATATATTTTATAATATTATTCAATCATGTTCAGAAAAATGTTTACACTGTATAATAAGTGTTACAAAGATGTTCATAAAAAGTGCCGCCACTTATATTAAAATTTAGGTAAAGTGTCACTTAGTTCATTGTGGCCATCGTCGACAGCGTCGTCGAAAACATCTATATCGAGACTATACAACATTTTTAACACGACTTCAAAAAGGAGGATGGTTGGGAAAAAAACAAAATGCATGTAAAAAAAACTGAAAATCTGTTATGAAAAAATGCACTAAAAATTAAAAAAAAAAAAACGGATAAAAAAAATGTGTTATAAAAAATGCACTAAAAATTAGTAGGTCGTTTAGTAGGTCTACCCATATTTAGACAAATAAAATCAGTTATAGAACTTCAAAGTCACTTAAAAGCGAGAAATAAAACCTATTTTGACAAAATGGAAACCCGACTTCAAAAATCAAATATTCTAAAACAAAAAATGCACTAAAAAGTAAAAAAATAATTGCATATTCTTGTGTCAATTTTAGTTCACCTAAGCAAAAATTTTTAAATATATATATGTACAATTATTGTTATTTTTGGAGGCAGTGAGAGCATAGAGAAATTCACATACAATTTGGACACCGCCTCCAAAAATAACAATAATTGTACATATATATTTAAAAATTTTTGCTTAGGTGAACTAAAATTGACACAAGAATATGCAATTATTTATTTACTTTTTAGTGCATTTTTTGTTTTAGAATATTTGATTTTTGAAGTCGGGTTTCCATTTTGTCAAAATTTCTTTTATATGTCACATAAAATAACTATTAGTTTTAGTTTTAGTAATCATTACTAAAGCTAAATAAGTATATAGTAATATAGGACATGAATTTAGAGTGAATAGTACTAATTATTATAATGACATGCGCTATACATAACACAGTTACTATCACCATTAAAACATAGTAATTATTACTATGTTACATAATAAGTTCTACAATATTCTTAGAAATTATTGCTATGACCAACAGTATCATGTATCGAATTTCCTTGAGTATGTTGAAGTGATTAATTAATAAGATAAATAATTATTATTTAAATATCTCAATATCTCAAAATCTATAAGAACTCGGATGTAGGATAGCTCTTATTTCAAAGAGATTTTCAACAGAATATATCTAAAATGAATAGAGCTATTCTCTATTCAAAATTAGAAAAAATTATTGTTCTTTAAATGATTACAAGTTAAAGAAATATACGTTTTAGAATCTAATTTGGAGGGAAGAACTATTCTAAATATTCGTCTAACTGTTAAGATATAAATGCTTTTCTAGTGTAAAATTACTCAATTTAGTAAAAATTAAAAAAAAAAAGTAATGTAACAACTAACTGAGTTAATCGTTTGAATGCCCAGTATATACAATTTTCGAATTGTTAATACCTATACTGGGTATACCAATAGTATATGAGATGTTATGTATCTACATAAGTCCGCCTTCGTTCGACTATGAATACTATGTCATTTGCTTTTTGAACACAATTTATGAGAAAACTATTGAATTTATGAAAAAAATTTTCAAACAAAAGTTGTTTATTTTAAAAAGAAGAAGCTTTTTCGAGAATAAGTTTTTTCTAATTCTTACGATTTCAAAGATGTATATTTTCCCCTCTGGCAGGGGGAGACACCTTCCGATTTTGCCAATTAATGACCTTGACCTCACTTTTTTGCTATAGAACACATTTACAAAATTTCAGCTCGTTATCTGTTTTCGTTCTTGAGTTATCGTATCCACAGACGGACTGACATGCTTAAATGGCCGAATTAGGTCATTTTATGAACACCCATTCCAAGCATTTATGTCAAGGATTAATATTTTCAAGCGTTACAAAGTCGGGACTAAAGTTAATATACCCATGTATATTTACATACACTGGGTATAAAAAGATTAGGCAAAAAGGATTTTGTTGATTTTTTAAGAGATACTTTAGTGTATATTGTTACAATCTGGTTCGCAAAAAAGTATACATTTTAAATGTGACACTACCGTTCGTAAAAAAAAGCAGCACTTAAATTAAGATGTATAGACAAAAGTTCGTTTCTGTTTACGGTCGTGGATATTACGAGTGGAAATCTTTTCTAATATCTTAGAACCCAGTTCTAAACAAGCCTAAATATAAATTTCTTAGTTATAAATAAAGTAATTCAATTTACGTCGTTCAGTAGAACTTCAATAATTCCAAATCCTCGAAAAAAAAAACAATTCATTCCCTTAGTTCAAGTCTCAAAACCACCTATACTCGATAAGCCTTCTATATTAATCGAAACAATCTATTTAAAATATTTACATTTTTCCAACTCGAAAAAGTTTTATTTAGCATAGAATCAAGAGTCTAGACCTCTACAAATGAGCCTATAAAAACCTCTCAAAACTCTTCCTAGGTAGAAACCTCAATAACTCGAATTTTTGTTTTGCGTCGACTTATCGAGGCTATACTGTATAAAAGTTTCCGAAATCTAAAATTGATCTTTATAGAACACTATAAATCTGTATATAGTTTGTCATACGTAACCGAAAGGAATTTGGACAAACATCGTTATGTTGACGCGAAAGTATACACAAATAAACAAATATTAAACTGTATACAGTACGCAAATTGTTAATAGTAATAAACTGTGTCTCATATGATTGAGATCACTAAGATCACTGAGATCACTAAGATGTTTGATGGTATTGTTTGATGACAATATTCAAATTTTTAATCTACACCGTTGTGTAAAATGCAGTTGTATAGATAAATTTCAAGATTCGATATGACGATAATTAGCAACCCAAGATCATATTTTGTTCTCATTTGGAAACGCACTTAAGGACGTTCATGTGCTAGATGTAGTACATTAATAAAATTCTACAAATTTCAATGAAGTACAAAATTCAATTTTGTACAAAATTGACAATAAAATATATCATTTTTTATCGTAAATTAAAATTCATTATTTATAAAAACAGTTCAGTATGTTTGTATATTTGTGTGTATTCTTTAGGGCAAAAAAATAGTACTTTCAATCATACTGATTAAAATAATGAATACGTGTATTCAAAGAATAATTTTAAACATGATTTATCACAGTGTCTAATTTATTAATATAGTTGTTTACATCTTTAAATATAAAATAATTTTTAATCCTTGATAACTTCTTCTAAATGATCGATTTGAGGTTTTCAATACTTGAGAAATTACGTGATTAAACTTGTCAAACATCAAAGATTTAAATTAGACAAAAGTTTTGTCTAATATGAAGTCTCTCACGCATGAATGAATTCCCTCCAAAGAAATTGAGCTCAGCTAAGAGACACTCTTTGGCAGAAGATGAGAATAAACAATTTTATCTTGTTTCAAAAATATATATTTTTTAATAATCTCACTCAATATCAAAAAATAATACAACATTGATTAATAAATAATATTGCGTCCATAATGAAAACGCAACAAGTTATTAAAAAACTCTCTGCGGTGAATATAATATACATATATAAATATATATTTTATTATTAATAATAATAAAATATTTTTATTATTAAATAGGTAAATATAAGATAAATATTTAACAAAAAAAAAATATCACGACATTTTTTAAATAAACTAATTTAAATTTTTTGTCTCAATAAGAATATTTAAAAGAAAAAAAAGTATGCTAAATTGATATTTTTATTGAAGAACGGAAAGTTTATATTATTATTTATTTATATATATAAATAACACACAAAATAGATAAAAATTAAAAAAAAAAAAAACAACATAAAAATACTTGCCTCGCTTATGAGAGAGTTTCTTTTCTGGTGTGGTAAATATTCACAAAATAATATTGTTGTTTTTGTTGAGATTTTGATAAATTTCTTAATTATTTAATTTGTTTAAAATGTCTTTTTCGTCGCCAATCATCAACTTGTAAATAAAATTGAGCAGCGATCTTGTTGAAAAAGTACATTGAGTTGTTTTAAAATCTTCATGAATTTTTCGTCTTTTATTAAAACAAGTATAATACATTACCACACAACAAACAAATCAACCACCAAATATTACA
Source organism: Nineta flava (assembly GCA_963920215.1). Classification (NCBI taxonomy): domain Eukaryota; kingdom Metazoa; phylum Arthropoda; class Insecta; order Neuroptera; family Chrysopidae; genus Nineta; species Nineta flava. The sequence goes on from OY986041.1 coordinate 120,474,680, forward strand.
ATTATAAAAGAAGCACAACAATAAAAAAACACTTCCCGAATTTATCTGACGTAAAAATTTCCCTCCCAAATGAGATTAATTACAACACTACACAATTTTTTGTATAAAAATTCACCAAATAGTTAAACTTGTTTTTAATATTAGAAAAATTTTTATAATCAAAGTTTTAAATAAGTGATTTTTTTTTTTTGTAATCAGTTTAAAAAAAATAAAACAAAAAAACGAAATAGCTATACAGCGCGCCAATGTTAAATTCCAGCCACAACTGCCAGACAACTCGTCTCGTAGTCGGACTAATTGTGTGTAATATTCCCCCACCCGCGTGATAATTCACACGAGTGGGGGAAACGGCGATTCCGCACACATGCCCCAAACATTATTTATATATATATATAGTATTTTTTCTTATAATATGTTCGTAACTATCTTTATCTATTTTATGTATATTTGTATTTGTTTATTCTTATTTTTATATAATTTTTTAATATTATTTGATTGTATACGTTTTATGTTTCACATCTGTGAAGATTTTTACATATCTATTAAAATACCTTAGTAATAATAATAATAATCATCATCATAATCATCTCTTCTTCATCTCTTTATATTTAGTAGTAAGAGATGTTGCTGCTGTTGCTATTTTGTAGCGCTTTGCTGTTGTAGCGAGCGCTTGTTGTGGATGTGGATGCTGTGGCTTTTTGAATATCATCTCCATAATGATAATAAAACGAAGAACTTTTTTAGTAGAGTACTTTACTTCCAATGTATATAATATACAAGTTATGTTATTTCTCAGTTCTTTTTTTTTCTCTTTAGTGTAAAGATTCTTCTTCTTCGTTTATATAGTGTTTAGTGTTCCGTACCGAAAACACTTTTTTTTTTCGTTTCGGGAAATGGAATTTTCCAAAATTTTATTAATTTAATTTTTATCGAATTTTTGTTACAGTTTCGTTACTGTTACTATTATAAAATTGTAAATGTCTATTTATTTGTTAGTTCGACCATTGCACAAAAACTACTCGACCGATTTTGATGAAACTTTTGTGTGTGTAAAAGCTTATGCATAGACTTAAAGCTCATAGTCTATGAGCTCATAGACTTATTAGCTCAAATAGAAATTTGGTGTCGGTAAATATTTGAAGTAGTGGAAGCGATGGGAACGATAAATATTTGAAGTAATGGAAGCGGTGGCAAATTAGGTTAAGGTTTTTTGTTTTAAAATGACGCGAGCGGGATAAATAACAATAAAACGCGAGCGAAACCGCGGGTATAAGTTATATTATAATGATACTATAATATTTTTATTTTTATTACCAGATGATATTGAACTATTCGGTTCATGCATACTTTTTCTATCTTTTCTACCTTTCATTGGAATGATTAGGATACTATTTGGGAAATGGAAGAAAATAAATATGGTAGTCGTTACAATAAGGACTGGAATGGAAGCAGCCTAAACTGCACATAGCCTACATTGTTTATTTTTAAGTTTGAGAGTGTGTGACAACATTACCTAAAGTTTACCAAATACAAGGCTCATCGCCTTCTCGAATGTCTTGTCGTGACATTCGCCGAGGGTGTACTGCTGGCATAATATGAACCCTGAAATGCTGAAATACCTTCGAAGTCTGCCTGCTACTCAACGTAAAAGCCTGGTTACACGGTGCGAGCTGACGAGGCGACTTACTGCAGTGCAGCAACTTACTGACCGGGTGAGGCGAGTTACTGTCATGTGCGAGTCGGTCAGTAGCTGGCATGCGAGTTATTACAACATTTTTAGTTTTTACTGGCCACTTGCCTTCCCCCACCACGAAATGACTTCACGTGTTTATCTTGTTTCGACAGACAAAATAACAGCGACTAGAAGGACTTCCGAGCAAAATTTAAAGTTGATGGACCTATACAAGGATAAAACCAACTTATGGAATTGTTTGGATCCTAATTATAAGAACAGAGATCTGCGTAAAGCGTCGCTTGAACAGATCGATGTATTTCAGCTTTTATTGTGGTATGAACTATGATCAGTCGTGCATTTTGCGACAACATTGCACGGGACATGATACATGCAAGTACAGATGTGCAGTACTCAGCACTCGTGTGACTGAGTGACGCGAGTCGAGCTAATGTCATGCCAGTACAAATGGCAGTAGCTGTCTACTTCAACGCGAGTAGCTCGCACCGTGTAATCAGGCTTTTTCACCTAACTAATGGTAGCACACCGTAATACAAATGACATCGTCTTTGTACTATACTTGACTTGAATGTTTTTGTCTTAACATTTATTCTCTTATGTTTTTAAAGTTGTTTTTTTTTAAATAATCTATGTATATGTATACGTGTGTGTGTATTTGTGTGCTAAGCGATGCTGTGCTACGATACTATCTCATGCTATATACTAAACTATACTCTACGTATAGTATATACGTATATACATATAGTCAGCGAGTGTATCTATCTATATGGTGAATGTGTAAGTGAGTGCATTCTTGCATTCCTTTTACAATACAGAATGTCCCGTAAGTTACGGACACAACTGAAGGTATGGATAGAAAATTGAATTCTGAGACAAAAAGTCCTTTACCATTTTTGAATCAGACGCATAGGTAATTAATTATTAATTAAAATAAGTAACCAATCAGAGGTGCCCAATAGCGTGTGTGAATGTGTGTTTGTAAGTATGTTAGTGGGGAATGCATGTTCGTGTGTCTGTCGTAACCCAGTGCTCGCCTCTGATTGGTTACTTATTTTACTTAATAATTAATTACCTATGCGTCTGATCAAAAAAATGGTAAAGGACTTTTCGTGTCAGAATTCAATTTTCTATCCATACCTTCAGTTGTGTCCGTGACTTACGGGCCATCCTGTATATCTTCTTGTATTATTATGATTATGATTATACTACAATTTATTTATTATTTTACAAATATTTGTTTACAGTTTTACTTCGTTTTCTATTAAACATTTTTATTTATTTATTTAATTCTATTACTAAAACAATCATAATCATAATAATAATAATATAATATAATTAATATTACAATTATTATTGTTTTATTTAGCTATAGCAAGTAATCCCACTGTATTTGTTGTAAATATGTGGGGTAATGGTAATATAAAGGTAACAGGTTCAATTCTTGATAAATATAATAGAGGGATTTAACTTCGTTTTTGAGACTCCATGGGTCTAAAACAGAGGTCGGCGTAGACGGCTCGCCGGAGTCGAACGGACTCTCCATAAGCTGGGTGAGAGTAAGTAATAAAGGTATGTTTTGAAGTAAGACGGAACGATGTTTCAATACAGGTTGCCTACCGATTATCGCCCAATAATTTATTCAATCAATTTAGAATTAGTTTTATAAAATATTTATTGTTTAAAAAATATCTTTTACAATATGGAGAGATACACCAAAAAACATAATAATAATAATAACAATAATGATGATAGTAATAACAATAATTACAACAACAACCACAACTATATGTATTCCCACTTTATGTAAAATTTAACCATTTAAAAATTAGTAACAAATTACCAAACATTCCCCCCACCCAGCTTTATCATTGGCATCTTTATTGTATCCAGTGTCATCAAATTCCCATGACACTATACCCCCTACTAAGAAAAAATAATTAAATCAAGTAAATAATTGTTTATTAGTTCTCCGATATCAATAGTTTAGGCAAATTATTCGGAATTTCCTAAAATCTAATTCTTAAATCTAAACTAAAGCTAAATCATCAAAAAATTTACAAGCGGTAAATCACCAGCCCCAAATTACCAGCTCAAAATTGCAGAGTATGTATTCAATGCATTGTATGTATTGTATACTTTGAATAATAGTGACCAAAAAAAATAGTTGGTATTATTATATTTTTTTCAGAAAATGTTTTAATTAAAAAAAGAAAATAATAATAATTGGTAGGTACCCTATATTTACTCTATCTCTCTTCCTACCTCTCACTCAGAGCCCAGTGCAGTCAAGGTCTGCCCACCTATGGTCTAAAACAGAGGCCACCCACATCATTATTTTTTTAATCTTTATTAATTCTATTAGTGATACATTTACAAGGACGTTCATGCATGAGGCTTGATAGTAGATACAAATTTTTTTTTAAAGAATTGAATAATATATATATATATGCTTGTATATGTGCAATGCACAATCATGAAACGTCGTGAAACTGTCACCAAATTAGCAATGAATAACATAGCCTGAGACAATATAAGAGTAATTTTAATAAGAGTGATGTTAACAAGAATAAATCGAATGAAAGCGATTTTAACAAGAGTAATTTCAATAAAATTTATTATATTTTAATTTATTTTGTTTCGTTTTATTTATTTTTATTTTTATTGATTGATTTGAAATACATATTTATAATACAAAAACTGATCTAGGTATTGGAGCGAATTTGAAATTTTCTTTCAAAAACCTACAGCTCTCATTAATTATCATTTGATAATCTAATATTTAAAGACATGTCAGGTTAGTTTTACTCAAAACTAAGTTTAGGCAGAATAATTGGAATAAACAACATAATTTGAGTAATATTTTAGCCATGTACCAACCCTCACATACAAAACGGTGCAAATTTCCACTAAGTTTAAGTGTCATTTTGGTTTTTGAATACCAGACAAACAAAATACGTGTACCTAATGTATGTTTCACAGCGATTAAAGTATTTCCAAAGTAAATTTCGATTTTTTGCCCCAATTTCCTAGATCAAAATTTTTTGTATTTTTTAAATACGTATTTCGACTACAAAGTAGTCATCATCAGTATGAATTAGCTAATTGTAATTATTCTCCGAGGAGATATTACTTGTTGCTAATTTGGTGACGGTCTGCACCGTGCGTAGTCGAAATACGAATTTATAAAATACAAAAAATTTTGATCTAGGAAATTGGGGCAAAAAATCGAAATTTATTTCGAAAAATCCTAGAGTTCTATTTAATATTATTTATATTTCCAAAGTATTATTAGGTAGTAAAGAATTTCACGAAATTCATAATATTAGTAAATAAATCCTCAGAAATCAGCTGAATTTTTTTGAGAATTTATCCCCATGACGTTTTTGAGAAAATCGTTAAGTAAGTTGGAGAAATTTAACATGCATCTTCATACACATGGTGAAATTAAATGCACGATTCCAACTGTTTTTACTTTGAACTCTCTCAATATAGTCACGGTTGTTCTGAAATTCGACACATACTTTCCTCAATTCCTTAGAAATATTTCTCCTAAAAATTTTGGGAGAATGCCGATCAGGTTGTTAAGTTTTTTGATAAAATATGCGTAAAAAAGTGCATTTTTTTCATGTCCGCAGGCTATTTTTTATGGTTCAGTTGGCATCCTGAGTACCGGCGCGCTGTATGAAGTCGTTTGAAATTCTATACTAATATATGTATGATGTTTTATTGCGGAATCTCCCTGATTCGCATATAATTTTCTATATAGTTCTTTTCGCGCGGGTACGCTGATAAAGTTTGGAAATACATTAAAGATGTTTCATAAAACATATGAATGAAACATTATAATTTTTTGCGTATTCAATGAACAAGTATAAAATTTAAATATGCCTGGTTAAAACACGTTTCAAAGCTTTCCATAATTTATATATTTACATACTTAATTAAATTATATTTCTATGAATGCGGTACTATTAATTTATCAATTAATATACAATAAAAATTTTAACTTTTCCTTTAATTAATCAAAGTTTTATTAATCAATTAAATGATAAATAATTCTGCGCACAGTTGAATGGTAATTTATTTCATTTAAATATTTAAATTTGAAATCGATTTTTTGAAATCCATAAGTTATAATATTTTCACTATGACTTACGTATCTGAGAATAAAACCTTCTGTTGTCTATTTTTAAAAAAAAAGGACAATTTTTTTGTCTATAAATTTGTTTGCGTATCTAATACGGTTTCAAACATTGTTATTTTCTGTCCTGGCGGGGGCATGCATAGTCCGATAATGCCCATTCACGAACTTGAGCTGACTGACGCATTAGCACACACACACAAAATTTCAGCAAGTTATCGCTTTTAGTTTTTGTATTTTCGTGTCCACAGACGGACGGACATGCCGAAATAAACTAATTAGGTTATTTTATGAACACCCAAACAAAGCTATTTAATGTTGTCCCTTATAAAAATACTAACAACTTTTGCCGGATACAGTTACTCGTAAACTTATAGGGACTACAGACGTGCAACATGTGCATAAACATTTTAAGGACAAATGAATGTTCGGTAGTAGGTTGTTAGTCTGTATAGCTGATGCAGAACAAAATTACATGTCCTGGATCTGGTTGCTGTAAAAATAAAAATTATTTGATATTTTGTGGGAGGAGTTTAATGTTTCTGTTCAAGTTGCTCGTGTGTAGCGATATTTGCAACATATTATCTAAAATTTTATGTTTTCCTAATATTTTTTTATGTTTTATTACATAGATTGTCAAAAAATGTTACACAACAAACTTGAAAAAACTGTGGAGCTACATACAAATAAACTACAAATTAAATGAGATAGATAGAGACAAGATAACAAGTTATTGAATTTAATGTTTCTTTAAGATATAGTAATAAAGAAATAAAGTAATGCTCCCAATTTTGGTTGCACGTCTGTAGGCAAAATATTTTGTAGGCGGAGTTCAATGCTGCTGCACAATGTACCGCGTTTGTAGCCTACTTTATTGGTTCAACAGAAATTGAATACAAAGTGCAGTAGAACTCCAATTATCCGGATTAGCGGAGACCGGATAATCAAATTTCTGGATAATCTTGAAAAAAGGTCATTCATTTACAAAAAATTTTATTTTGTGTAAACTAATGACGAATGAAGACAAACTATCCATTTTTTCGCCTAAAAGATTAGCTTTTTCGTGAATAATCGGCCTTGAAAGAGGATTGATTTATTTCCTAATTTAGCTGCTGCAAAAACTACTGGAATACTTTTTTTTCCTCAAAGCGAGATCCGGATAATTGACGATCCAAATAGTTAGACTTCGGATAATTGGAGTTCTGCTGAAAATATATTTGTACAATCGATTTCTCCCAAAAATGAGTCGAAATAAAATGTAAAGTAATGTAAAAATCTCCGTGGGAAGATTTGTTAGTAAGGATAAAAACCATTAAACCATTTTTGGTTGGCATATTCAAGGATGTTTTGAAAAACTGCTAACGTTACGAAAATGACGAATATTTTTAGAATAGAAAATGACGAATAGTTTCCTAACATCTGACGGACCAAATGAAGGACTATTAATTACAAATTTATACAATAAATTTTAATTCTTCTTTTAATTAATCAAAGTTATTTTCTCGCATAAAATACTGCGCACAGGTGCAACTATGATAATTTTTTTGTACTCAAACAAACATACATTTATCATTAAAAAAAAAAAACAACCGAATACCATTAAAAACATTTGGTTGCTACTGTGTTTAATATTACTAAAATTGATAAACATTTACACCCAAAAATAAATACCATTAATTAAAAATTAAAAATTTATTTATTTATTTTTTTGAAAAATTAAATGAGTTTTATTCCAAAAAGACCTTGATGGTGTATATATGTGTATTACGTATATATACATACATATAACCCATGTGTGTATATTGTGGCTTGTTGCACAATAGTAAACTTGTTAGGTATTATATACTGTACATAATGTTATATGTTAACATACGTATATGTATGTTAAGGAGTTTCGATACTAATTAATATTCATGTGACCAGCCAAGCAGGCGAGCTTGTAAAGTCGTTGTGTGTACTTGAATCCCGACATCGGCAGTTTGTCGATTATTAAAAAAAAGGGTTGGTTAATTGACTAAACTGTCGCCGTTTGGACAAGAACGAAGTAATCGGCTATGCTCGTGAAGGTTTTCTGCAGTTTCCTTCGTGATCTCCAAGAGTATCGTCTGTTCATATGTAAATGTTATATGATAATATACGTATATGTATGTTAAGGAGTTTCGATATTAATTAATATTCATGTGACCAGCCAAGCAGGCGCGCTTGTAAAGTCGTTGTGTGTACTTGGAACTGGGTGGTTATAGGTACGAATCCGGACATTGGCTGTTTGTCAATTATTTAAAAAAAAGGGGACGGTTAATTGACTAAACTGTTGGCGTATGGAGAAGAATGAAGTAATCGGCTATGCTTGTGAAGGTTTTCTGCAGTTTCCTTCACGATCTCCAAGAGTATCGGCATAGTTCCTACCAAAATCGGCTGCAACCGCATATCCTACCAATTCCTAGTCTACACATAAAATCTATTGTGCTCCACTTACATCCTCACAACCTTAGGCCATCTTCATAATAGATCTTATGGTCGAAGTGTGTCCTGTCCAGTACAGCCTCTACAATCTATATCTATATATTTAATATTCATGTGAAAAAATTAAAATATCCGTCAGGAATTGGAGCCTGGGTGTCTATAAATCTCGCCCAGTGCGGTAACCGTTTCACCAGGGATGATTAAATATTAGATTATCAAACGATAGTTAATGAGAACTCTAGGTTTTGAAACTGTCATCAAATTACCAACGAATACATATGCTGAGACAATATAAGAGTAATTTTAATAAGAGTGAAATTGTCACCAAATTAGTAACAAGAAACATATCCTGCGACAATATAAGAGTAATTTTAATAACAGGAATAAATGTGAATGAAGGAAATTTTAACAAGAGTAATTTCAATATAATTTAAAATTTATTATATTTTAAATCCAGTATATTTTAATTTAGTTAATTTTCTATTTATTTTTATTTTTGTCTATTGATCTCGACTTTATATCTATTTCTAATTGCAAAGAGTAAAGTACGACTAGCTAATTTATACTGATGATGACTATTTTGTAGTCGAAATACGTAAAAAACTGATCTAGGTAAAGGGGCGAATTTGAAATTTTATTTCAAAAACCTAGATTTCTCACTTTTTTCTCATTTTTTTTTCAGGCTAAAAATAACGTTTTCTAATAAATCCCGAAGTTTCAGAATTTTTGACCGTTTAGAACGCGAGATAATTAATAGCAAAGTTATCATTCATAAGAGACAAAACTTTTTTACGTATTATTGTGAGTCATTGTGTGATTTTCAAATAATCGGTAGCACTTTTAAAATGATATCGAAACTCCTTAAGTTTTTATTGAATTTGAATAAAAGTTATAAGTTTATAGTGAAACCTAATATTTCATGCATATCTTTTTTTAAATATTATTTTCAAAAAATATTTTTATTATTACATATTTTATGAATACGTAATTTTACAAATCATTATGAATTTTGTACATTATTTAATATCAATAATATGTAATAATACTATACTTAAGGCAATTATTTATCAATTATTCTTTCTTTATATGATTTGGTATGATGATAACGATTAAATGATATAGACATAAGGTCGTCAAATATTTTATTAGTTTAAGGATTTGTTGGATCATTTCGTTTAATAATGATGAAATTTCTATTTTTAAAACAAGCTTTTTATAGTAAAACTAATTTTCTACAACTTTACTTCTTATGTGTTTTTAGATTTTTTCAATATTAAGAGAGATATACCAAACTATTAAGAGAGACGTTCAGCTGGATTGTCATTGCGATACGTTTTACAAAACTGCTACCCACGTTTAAACGTAATGCAGAATAGCTTATCTGTAGTCACAAAGAGCTTTTTGATATAGGGAAATATATAGAACGCCTTTTAGTGCGGGGCCCAAAAACACGCAAAACCCGACCAACTCGGGGTATGACCGATGGAGTGAAAGATTTTAGTACTCGGTTGTAATAGTTACCTTATTTAATTTCAATAATTTTTGACACTATATCTAAAATATATAGAACTTGTTAAGAAAAAGGACTTTTAGTAATGGGAATTCCATTAGCCCGTTTACAATAATTCTAAGCTATGAATTTAAGACTTAAACAGTATGGACTGCTAGGTAACATAAATAGTAGTATTAATAATATTAATAATAATATAAAAAAATAAAATCTACAATCTGACGTATCATTTCACGCTGTTTTACATAACGTCTAATCGTTGACCCGCTGCCTTGATAAACGCAAAACGTTTAAGCAATATTACGTGTTAAAGTTCAGTAATTATGTAAAACCGCTTAACGTCCTTCAGTTGTTTTACATAACGGAGTTGTTGTGTAAAACGGGTTCGACAATAGCGGATTCGACAATCCATCTGCGATATCTTCATGAATATTGTGGGATACTTTATTGAACAGAAATTAAACACTTGTGATGAAATTATTTTACTAAGTCTTAAAATATAAATGTTTATTACAATTCATAATACTGTAAATTTTACAGTGTAAAATTTCCATGAATTTATTATGATCACCCAAAAAAACCTATATTTCATTCATGAAAAACAATTTTTTTAATGATATTTTTATATTTTTTATAAGCATCCTCCCAAAACTCCCAAAAACTATTAATAATTTTAATATATTAATGATGGTGTTCAGAGACCCTTTTACCTGAATGAAGTAAATATTTAAATACTTTGTACAATTTTATGAATTTACTATATTTAGATTTTAGGGGCATGAACGTCCTTAATATATTCATCTGTTTGTTATAGTTTCGGATAAATATGATGATGAAATTAATTATATTAAAAAAATAATCTTAAAAAAATTCGTTACGCAGGAGCTGCTTCAACTTAGCGAATTTCCTTAGAATACATAAACAACTCTCTAGCGGTCACAATTTTAGTCTGATCAAAATGAAATGTCGTATATGATTTTAGTATTTCCAAGTCCAATTTTATTATAAATGGCATACGTCAAGGGGAATGGGGGGGGGAGGGTATAAAGAAAGAAGAAAACACAAAATGTAAAATATCTCTTTTAATATTAGAACAATCGAAAAAAGCGTTATGAACAAAGTTGTAGAAAATTATATTTGCTACAATTCATCACCTTATTATTTTTGCTCAAACTCTAATGTGTACAGAGATATTAAGGTATTTAATTTTCAATCTTAAACCGTCAATATTTCTGTAAATATTAGTGTAACAGAAAAAATGATAAGAAATAAAATTACAGTAAAACTTAGTACCTACAACTTTACTTCTTATAAATTTTTCGATTTTTCAAATATTAAGGGAGATATGTCAAATTTTGTATTTCCCCCTCCCTTTAAACCCCCCTTTCCTCTTGTCCGATTTTACCCATTAACGAACTTGACCTTTTGAATATCAAAAGCGGTTCAAATACAAAATCTCATTCCGATAAAATGAAAACTGTGACCGCTAGAGTGATTACAGACACATATATATATATATGTATATATATATATATATATATATATGTCCATAGATATATATATATAAATTTTACAAATGGTGATTTTTGATATTTATTAGGTAGGATCGATGGACATTTGAAGAAATTTTTGCGAAATTTTGACTTTGGTACGGGACCAATACGTACGGGACCTATTTCCTTTCAGGAAATTCGCTAAAAATGTGTACATTCTGCAATAAACCACACAAATTAAATATTTTACACGTATTTTTTGAACAAGCTTTTAAGAATTATTTCTGATCAATTTCAGTCCTTGGCACCTGATAAAATTTTAAGATTTTGTCTTTTATTATCAAAAAATATTGAAATATAATAATTAATAACTCAATTAAATTTGAATTAAACCAAATATAGACCATGGTCAAACCGATTTTGAATACCCGAATTGTAGAGAAATTCTTAACAGTATGTGGTTGGTCGGAAAATTTAGTATAAATTATAAGTAAATGAAAAAAAAAAGGATAAGACTTGGCGACAATCCCGGAAGAGGGGCGGGAGTAGGGAAATAGTTGATTTTTACGATTTTCGGTTAAACTACACCTCCTACCAGAAAAAATTAAATGTAAAACTTGTAGATAATTAAAATATCTACAACTTTTGTATTTACCAATTTTCAATATAACCTCAAATTTATGGAAAAAAACGGAAGAAAAACTATTTTTTCGTTTTTAATTTTTTGCAACAAAAATGATTCGATTTCGATGAAAATCACTAGATTTTCATGTGTTAAAATTAGCAGTATTTTTTTGAAGTGAAATATTCATTTTTTTGCAATACTTTGATTAATATTGCATAGTATAATTAAACTTGTTAATAGCTTGTAAAGTAAATGATTGATATATTAAATAATTATTATTTAAATAAATAATAAATACATAAAAAAGATATAATTGATCTTTATTGATTTGATTGTTCTTGAAAAAAGTACGCACACTCTTTTTTAATCCTAATCTTATTACGCGAATCAAAAATTTGACAAGATCATGTCCCTGCTCGGGCGCCAATTTGTAAAGTAAATGATTGATATATTAAAGCAACCGTGATAATAGAGGAAAGTTATAGTTGTTATGCAACAGATAAAAATGATGAACAAAATTATAATAATAATTTAATGAAGAAGCGATACCGCTTCAAGCTCAATTCAATTTGAATTAAGCCCAAGATATAATTTTACATTTTTCACTTTATGTAAAACAGATTTCTTCTATAATTTTGTGTGATACTTTTGTTTAGTTAATATTGAATAGTAATTGCAATATCAAGATTATTTTACAACTTATCTTAAAACATAAATTTTTACTACAATTTATATATTTCCATGAATTTGTGATTACCCAAAAAAAAAAAAACCTATATTTCATTCATGAAAAAGAATTTTTTTAAATGATATTTTTATAAGCACCTTAAAAACTCCAAAAACTATTAATAATTTTAATATATTAATGATGGTGTTGAGAGAGGGACCCTTTTACCTGAATGGAGTAAATTTTTTGTTCGTAAATTTCATTTTAATAACTCTCCTTTATAATTCTCTTCTTTTTTAACCAATATATAATAAATATTTATGATTTTATAACATCCGGATGTATGTACTTAAAGATGATAAATTGATAACACCCCTATAATCTATATTTTGGTTATTACACTTTCTGTGCGAAATAGATTATTAATTATTTACATTTTACATTACTTACAATCTTACATGTTATTTTTGGATTATATTATGGGTTTTTCCCAATTTTCGGTAAATTTTTTGAATGAAATCTATTTTAAAATAAATAATATGTTTGTAAAATTGTTTTTTTTTTTTTTAACGATAGGTATTTGTATTATACCAAAGATTTATTGATACAATCTGGTAAATTTTGAATGCGGCTTTTTCTTTATATAAGTTATAAAGATTATTAAGATAATCAAAGAGAACTCTAGGATTTTTCAATTTATATTTAAATTTGTCCCAATTCCTAGAATAATTATTTGTATTTTATAAATACATATTTCGACTACAAGGTAGTCATTATGAATTAGCTAATCATACTGATTATGACTACCTTGTAGTCGAAATACGTATTTATAAAATACAAATAATTATTCTAGGAATTGGGGCAAAATTGGAAATTAAATTTATATAAGATGATAAAATGAAAAATTTGTCCATCTTTGAAACCGTAAGACATTGAAAAAAATTGTAGAACAAAAAATGTTTGTTTTTACAAAATAAACAACTTTTCTTACAATCATTTTTTCATAAACTCAATAGATTTCGCTGCTCCAACATAAGAGAGCAAATTACGTACCTCTCAATAGTATGTAGACTTATAAACAGTAGAACGAATGCGGATAGATGTACATACATAACATATTAAATACTGTTTGTTTTTATTTTAATTTCAGTTTTGTATACCAGATATTGCAAACATTAATATCCATTTTTTTAAACGCAAGAATATTTTTACTGTATCAATATTATTAACACAAAACAAACATTTACAAATAATTCATATTAAATAAACATTGAATAGGCAGAATTGTTAAGAATTCACACATTGATATACAACTCAGCATATACTGGGAATTCAAACAGTTAACTCAGTTAGTTGTTACATTACTTATTTAATTTTTAATACCTACTATGTTTGTAAAATTTTTTTTACGTTAGGTATTATGCCAAAGATTCATTGAAGGATATCATTCAAAAATTTACCGAAAATCGGGAAAAACCCATAAGCAGCTTTATAATACTATCTTTTGCATCTCTTTTTGATACCAATTTATCAATGAAATACTTTAATGTTATTTCACCATATTTAGAAATCCACAGGACTGAATAATTTTTTAATTGTAGTACAAATCCTTAGCACATACCAATCCTTAACACATACCGCTTTATACTATCTTTTGCATCTCTTATTGATACCAATTTATCAATGAAATACTTTAATGTTATTAGAATTCCACAGTTCCTAGAACAATTATTTGTAATTTATAAATACGTATTTCGACAACAAAGTAGATTTTCATGCTGTTTTCTCCAATGGATAGAGTGGTTCTCGAGGAAGGTTTTAGTATATAATTTGTTAAGTTTTAGAATACATTGTTCCTTACATATTATAAAAATGATTCATGAGAAAGGTATAGTTGTATAATTTATTGATGTATAGGTGTATAATTTATCAGTCCTTGACGGGAGAAAATTTTGTTACTTGGTTATAAGGGTGTTACAAAATTTTTGCGGGCAAAACCACGACGGGTAATGCTAGTACATAAAATGTAATAATCTTTATACATAATATGTAATTATAAACAAAAGAATGTCTTATGCAAATTTGTTGTAATTTAAAAAAAAAAAACAAAAAACCTTTTTTTATGTACTCTGTGTTACTGATGATTATTATGATTAGATGTGAATTGTAAAAGTAATAACACCAAGTAACATAAAAAGATGTGTGTATATAAATTTGATGTGAAGTATGCAGTGTGCGATGGGGAATGTTGCTAATTACATAAAATATTTTTATGATTGTTTAGTCGTCAATGTGTCTGACGCATCATCTCACATACAACTCGCAGAGAAGAGGTCGCAGTTAGTTAAGCTAAGCTACACTAACACAATAATATATCTTAATAATAATATAATCATAATTTTTACCATGGAGACTATATAAAGGAGATCTAACTCAAACGGGAAAATTGACAAAATATGGCAACGAAATGGTACAAGTTATATTTACTTTTTATGCCGCTAGAGTCGCTAGTTGTTGATAGGAACTCATCCGTACCGAAGTGATATACTGTACGTTTAGTTTACATTTTCGCATAGCAGATCTCTCACGAGTATGAGAGAGTACATATGCGTACATTAAGCAATGTGTATGAGAAGGAGATCTTAATGTATACATATGTACTCTCTCATACTCGTGAGAGATCTGCTATGCGAAGATGTAAACTAAACGTACGCTATAGTATAATAAATAGAAATGAAGTAGCCAAAAGTAACTAGTTTTATTTCGAAGTGATTATTTTGAAGTATGAAATTTGTTTAAAAAAATTTATTAAATAAAAAACTGTTTTAAAAACATTTAAAATGGGAAGAGTATGTGCAATAGACAATTGTAAAAGTGGTAGTGCTTGTGACAATAAGCAACGGGATCAATTGGGTTTAAAAAACCAGGACTTTTTAAAGTACCAAAAGCGAGTATAAATATTCCAAAATTAATTAAATTGTATGACATTATATTAAATATTAATTTTCAGCATTATGGAGAGCCCCGTGGCTCTTATTATTATAGAGAGCCGTCTATAATAATAATAAATTCATTGATCCTTTTCGACAATACAGAGATCGTACAGGATAAGTCAAATTTAAAGGAAATGGGCGTTAAGTTGAACGGGAAGGTATTGTTGTTATGGCCTAATTTGATTGGTACCATCCCGATATATATCTTAGCAATCTATGGGAAACCATAAAAAACCATAGATAGGATGGCTGAGGATACAGGATTACAGTAAATAAATAAATAAAACGAAATAAAATAAATAAATAAATAATGCATCCTTACAAATTTAGGATTTGTTAAGGACTTGTGAATTGTTAAAATTTAAAATAAAGTAAAAATACAATAAAATAAAACAAAATAAATAAATAATGTATCCCTACAAATCTAGGATTTGTCCAGGACCACCTGTTAATTGTTAAAACAATCCAGTTAAAATCCGTAACCCGGCCACCAAGTGCAGGTTGTCAATTCAATAAAAGTAAAACAAGATTATATTTTAAAAATAAAATAAAATTAAAAATAAAATTAGGTAGCTAAGATCTCGTCCAATGAATAAAAACTTCGCTTTGTGAGGACTACCTTCAAAGATGATAAAAATTTACGAGAATTTTTGTCCATATCTTCATTTATTTCACTAATGCCCACCATTATAGAAGGTATTTATTCATTTACAATATTCAATTTCATTAAAATCTTCATATGTAGTCCGGTCATTTTAGACATTTGAAATAAAGAAAATTCCGACAGAGCTAAATCTTCGTAGAGACCTTAGGTTTACCACAAGGAATAAAGTGTCAAAAGTCCCCATCAGTCACATGTGAGCTTAGGGACTTATTCGGGGCCCAAGGTCAAAATTTTAGGTTTTTTGGATTTTTCTCGAAAACGGTAAGTTTTATCGAAAAAGTACCTCGGAGCAAAGTTGTAGATCTTAAAATTCTCTATAAAAATGGTTCCCATGATTTTTTCTCTAAGACCCACTATTTCCCAGATATTGCGCTTGTAAGAATCATGTTCTACATAGTATGCACACATATGCCACGTATATACATATTTAGGTACTCAAGCAAGCAAAAATGCCTACTCGTGCCTCTTCTATGTATACATTATACTATTCTAAGAAAATTTACTCTAAAACGACCGCCGGTCCCTTACCGAATCCCCTCTACTTGAATAACATCTGGCCTTGAAAAACATCTGCCTATTCTTTTGTCCATGTGGTGTCGTTCACGTATACCTGCTTCTTTTAGTGTTGAACGAGCAGTTCGAGTGACTATACGTATTTATTACAAGCGTCTACTATTGAAATTAGTGCTGATTAATATTTAACAAAAAATGTCACAATTTTGCTTTATTTGTAATAAACTTTTGACTGAAGATGAAACTGTTGTGGTCAGTCGTGTAATGCCAACTTTAATCGATGCAAGCGTCGCGAGAAGTGATGAGTTTGCTGATTATTTAAGAAGCCAAAAATCCGTTACAATTCACGTGGATTGCAGAAAATCATACACCCGGAAAACTTCAATCTCTGCATCAAAAAGACAACGTGAGGAAGAACAGGCCAGTACTTCAAAAGTAAGTCCACCTCATACTAGAGCGCGAATAAGTGAATCCAGCTTTTGTTTTAAAAACCACTGCTTATTTTGTGGCGATGAAGCGGATGAAGAAGCAGAAAAGAAGAAAGTGAAGATTTATCGCCGAAAAATTCATAAAGTTTCTACACTTACATTCAAAGATTCCATTTTAAAATTAGCTAAAGATCGTTCTGATGATGTGTCAAAAGCTGTCTTTGCGCGTATTAATTTTCAGTATGATTTAGTTGCTGCTGACGCTAAATACCATGACAGTTGTTACAAATCCTTCCTGAGACCTAATACTGGCGGTAAAATTGGCCGTCCTCAAAGTGAGGCTATAAACTCTGCAATGGAGGAAAGAAGAAGAAGAACAAGAAGAAATTGAAGAAAACATGATTGTTGAAGTTGAATATGAAGAGTATGAGTCAGATTAAAGTAATAAAAAAAAGTTAGAACGACAGTTAAACTCAGTAACCCATATCAATAATCTTCATACTATTAAATAATTATTGTTCCTGAAAATAACGTCATAAAGGTTCGTGGAATAGGCCTACCGGGGATACCACGTTAAAAAAAACGCGCCGAGTACACTACCTCACAGGTGGTGTGGAAATGTGTGCATATTATGTAGAACTTGATTCTTACAAGCGCAATATCTGGGAAATAGTGGGTCTTAGAGAAAAAATCATGGGAACCATTTTTATAGAGAATTTTAAGATCTACAACTTTGCTCCGAGGTACTTTTTCGATAAAACTTACCGTTTTCGAGAAAAATCCAAAAAACCTAAAATTTTGACCTTGGGCCCCGAATAAGTCCCTAAGCTCACATGTGACTGATGGGGACTTTTGACACTTTATTCCTTGTGGTAAACCTAAGGTCTCTACAAAGATTTGGCTCTGTCGGAATTTTCTTTATTTGATCACTATTTTTATGTCTAAAATGACCGGATAAATGTTTTTCTGCAATTATTTTGAAGCTACGTGATGCATTTTGAAACTTTTAGGATGGTTAAAACACTCCGTTGTCGTTCAACAGGTTTGAATATTTTTATCTTTTTAGCATAATAGGCAAAACATACAACATCTTATTATCTTTTGAATATAATGGATGTTTCAGGAATGAATTTTATTGTTTTTAGCAGTTAAGTAGAATGAAATATAGAAATTACTAGACATTTTATGAAGCGGTAACATTTTATAGTATCGGATACCCGTTTGTGAAACATAAAACAAAAGATATCAACGCCAATTTATTACATCTTTAAAAAACAAAAAAATATCCATTAGAGCATTTACTTCTTGAGAATTTCAGGGCCGTTTCGTTTTATTTATTACACATTTTATTTAATGTGTGATATAGTTTAAGAAGAAAAAATGTATACTAACCAATCACTAAGCACATCACTGATTTGTGATCTGCCAATAGGCTACTCTAATTGAGTCTAATATAACCATTCTGAACACCCTCTTTTATCAAAATATATTTAAAAAAAAAATTTTATTATAGATTTATTTTATTTAAATTTATAGCATAGCAATTTATTGTTAATAAAAAATTTTGAAACTCAAAACGTCCAGTCTTAAAATTTTGAATTATGATGGGTCCCATAAAATAATAATGATAATTAAAATATTCAAAGTTGCAATCACCTTTCTTAAGGTGATTGCAACAAACTCCCACTTCTACTTAATTCTCTTGACAATATGACACCACTTAGAGTCCTAGATGATTTAACGATAAAATTAGAAAATACGACGATATATATAAATTTGGTGGAGGCGTTGGAAAAAATTATAGAAAAATTACAATATGATTAATTTACTTATTACAACTATGCCAATTGAACATATCTGGCATTATATATATAGTGTTTTATCATTTATGATACAATTTATTATACAGGGTGTCCCGTAAGTAGTCGACTTCCATAAGAGGGTATGTAGAGGGTACGATTTTGGAACGAAAAGTCCTGAGACATTTTTTTATTAGACGCACCGGTTAATTTATTATTAATTAACATTTTTTAACATCAAATGCTTGATATGAAAATCATACACATCTAGGGATGGGAATCGAATCCATGACCTCTGTTATTCTAGACCAATGCTCTACCAACTGAGCTACCTTAGATGTTATGGTAGTGCTATGCATATGATCTTTCACTATCATTTTTGATGCCATTGTATTATTAATTTTGTTTATTTACTATTAACATATTTAAAATTTTTTTTTTGTAAACTAGCGTCTATTTATTTCCATTGTTAGTATGGTTGCTTTTTGGTTATATTATACCAATGGAAGCGACTAGCGTTTACTTACTTTGACATTTAAGTAATAACATTTTTTAACATCAAACGCCTATAAGTATTTATGTAAAGCTAGTATCTTTGTGTCCCAAAGCCACTGTGAACAGAAACAGGTAAGTAAAATTTAAGTGATGTGATCTTTGTTTTATGTGGGTGCATGTCTTGCAATTTTCTAAAAATTGATATTTCCAAAAATTTAATTATTGCATTATTAAAAAAATTAATCAATTAAATAATTTTATTAATGCACTTTTGAGAAAACTGTATAATTTAACGAATTTAATTTGCGCATTTTTACAAAAATTTATTATTAAAACAATTTTTTTATTACATCTTCAAAAAATAAACAAATTTAATTAATGCACAGAAATTAATAATTTGAAAAATTTAAAATCCAAAAATTGATAATTAAATCAAGAATGAATTATCAAAAAAATGCACTTTTTGCAACTCTGGCCTCAGGAATTTTGGTTCCAAAATCGTACCCTCTACCTATCCTCTTATGGAACTCGACTACTTACGGGACATCCTGTATGTTGTACTATGCAAGAATTGTTTTGGCAGTGATTATTCAATATTTTTGGGGTCGCAGATTTTTACCATTAAATATCAATATATATAAAGTTAAGTAAAACAAGTAATGTACCTACTAACTGAGTTAATTGTTCGAATACCCATTATATACAGACTTTATGGGAAAATAATTCAAACAAAAGTTGTTTATTTTAAAAAGAAGAAGGAACTCTTATGGTTTCAAAGATAGGCAGTTTTGCCAATTTTGCCCAAACATGGTCCGATTTTGCCCATTAACGAACTTGAAACCGTATCTTTGAAACCGTAAGAGATAGAACAACACTTTAAAGACAAAAAATGTTCCTTTGTAAAAAGTAAACAACTATTGTATAGGAAAGTTTTTTTACTGAATTCAGAATATATCGGGTATTTAATCAATGAACTCAGTTAGTTGTTATTTTCATTTGTTTTTAATAAAACTAGGATACATAAATAACGCTTTTTTCAATATTTTATAGTCGATTGATAACTTATCCAATAGGTTTTTAGAATGTTTGGAAATTTGTTAGTATATTTATAAAGAACATTCTTTATCCGTAAGCATTTTCTCGAAAATCGAATAAATAAGCTCTAAATAAATTATATAGATTTTTTACTAACGCTACTTTTGTGGTCACGTGTACAAGATACTTTAAATAATAAATTTTAAAACGTTATATGTGTTAAATTATAGATATGTTCAATTGACAAAAGCCCGTTTTTACACGTGCAACTTATGATGAAAGTTTTCAATCGCAATAAATGTATTTGATATAACTAGACGTACTACTCTATATACATGCAGAAATATATCAAACGCATGTTTTGCTCATAGCTATAACTCTCGTCTTGCTTAATATTTCTTTCTTTATCAACCACTTCAGTCAAATGATCATAGTAAACTAATCACAAGGAACTAGAATATAAACATATCGTACATCCTATTCTTACATCTGAAGTTACATACAAGATATTACCAAAATAGAAGCGATGTCTATTGTGATATAAACTACATAGTTTCATCAAAAAATACTACTGCACTTGCTCACAAAGTTATGCGTTATGAAT
The DNA here is from genome assembly GCA_963920215.1 of Nineta flava. Classification (NCBI taxonomy): domain Eukaryota; kingdom Metazoa; phylum Arthropoda; class Insecta; order Neuroptera; family Chrysopidae; genus Nineta; species Nineta flava. The sequence goes on from OY986041.1 coordinate 120,495,803, forward strand.
AATAGTTGCGTGAAAAGTTACATGTGTAAAATAGCCCGATGTAATAAATAAGTTTACCATAGTCGAGTCTTTATATACTTTTTTAACTTTAAAAAGTGTTTTTACTTAAAATTTGTTTCCTTATTTTTCTGATTTATGCCGCATTTTGAAATAATTACACATTCACTTTATCTAACAATATTTTGACACAGATTCCTATATGACTTAACAACAACTGCGTTGACAGATTTTTTTGTTTGTTTTTTTTTTTCAAAAACAAAATTTCGCAACACACGTTTATTGCTTACTTACTTATCATATATATATATATATATATATATTTATGTGTTTAAGATATAGTGTAAGTGTCATATTTCTTGTCAGCTTTTAATAATATATTTAATTATACGAATTAATATAAATAAATAAATATACAAATGTAGGATTTGATATTATATTATATTATTAAGGTGTGTTAAAATTAATTAATATTAATATACGCTATTTATTTTACTTAATTAATACGTCATCATGTCACTTATGATTATAAATAATAATTATGTTAATCGTAAATAGTTAATTTCATATATGTATGTATGTATGTAAGTAAGTATATTATATATATTTATAAAAAATTCATTAATTTAATTAAGAATTATGTGTTGTTTATATAAAATATGTAACGATAAATTGTAAAAAATTATAAAAATTATGTACTTTGTAAAATATATTGATTTATATATCTACTTTGTCGTTTTCGCGGTATCTGAATGATATGGTAATTTTCCTTAAATATTATATGAGTTTGTGACAACGTGTTGGAAAATTAACAATTTAATTAACAATATATATATATATATATATATATATATAGGGTGTACGATATGTTTATATTCTACTTTCTTGTGATTGGCTTACTATGATCATGTGACTGAAGTGGTTGACAAAGAAAGAAATATTTAGCAAGACGAGAGTTATAGCTATTAGCAAAACATGCGATTTATATATTTCTGCATGTATATAGAGAAGTAAATCTAGTTATATCAAATACATTTATTGCGATTGAAAACTTTCATCAAAAGTTGCACGTATATATAATTTAACACATATTTTCGTTTTAAAATTTATTATTTAAAGTATCTTGTACACATGACCATAAAAGTAGCGTTAATAAAAAATTTATATAATTTATTTAGAGCTTATTTATTCCATTTTCGAGAAAATGCCCACAGATAAAGATTGTTCTTTATAAATATACTAACAAATTTCATTTCCAAACATTCCAAAAACCTATTATATATATATATATATATATATAATCAATAAACTTTAAATAATTGTCGGTAATGATCCAATTATATATGAAACTTCGGCACATTTAAAATTTAAATACGAAAAATACGCGAAATTTCACTTTTTCTAAAAAGAAATCTTCAGTTATTTATAAATATTAATTTTTTCACCTTCAAAATACACCATTTTTGGAATGAATTTATGTTTGTATTTTTTCTAATCGTGGAAACACAATTTTCGGTTCGGTGTTTGGGACCTTCAGCAATTTTGTCTCTTCAATAATAGCGAAGCGTTGTCTTTTAATAGTTGTCCATCTCTGTCAATTATCGTTGTGCAGTTTTCATTAAGGTACCTCCCTTCTAGATGATCGTCCAAGTGGCCGATCGGTCTAAGGCGTATGTTTGAGGCGTTATGTCTTCTTGGAACTGGGAGGTTATGAGTTCGAATCCTGACATCGGCAATTTGTCCATTATTAAGAAAAAAAAGTACCGGCTAATTGATTAAACTTGCGGCGTATAAACAAGAACGAAGTAACCAGCTATGTTTGTGAAGGTTTTCTGCAGATTTCTTCACGAACTCCAGATGAATATCAGCATAGTTCCTATCAGAATCGACTGCAGCAGCACATCCTACCAATTCCTAGTCTACACATAAAAATTCCTTCCACTTCACTCACATTCTCACATCCTTATGCATCATAATGGACCTTGGTCGAAGGAATCGTTTTTGGAAAAAATGACCTGAAATCAAAATTGTTTTGTTCGTAGAGGAGCATCTTGGGCCTTTTGGTGCTTTTGAGTTATAAGCAAAAAACTGAAATAAGTGCCAAAATTTTTATTTACAAAAGTTTCTCGCCTACCAATAGTTTTAGCAGGTGTTTTCGAGGTAGCAAACTTAGTTTCAAGCTCCCCTTACCATACCAAACAATCTTAAAAAAACATCTTTTGCCACCAATTAATGCACGCTCGACGCTTTTCAGGTTACCCATATACTGGACTATATGTTTAAAAGATGAATAAAATATTTAATTTATTATATTAGAAAATAATTAGAGAAAATATACCTTTTTTTTAGCCTTTGAAACCCCCATGTAACTCCTTAATTCCAACTAATCGTGTGAAAAACAATCCTTTAAAGGATTAAAAAAATATATATAACAATCCATAAAGTAAGATGTAGATAAGTTTCGATTTTTGTCCCAATTTCCTAGATCAAATTTTTTTGTATTTTATAAATTCCTATTTCGACTACAAAGTAGTCATCATCAGTATGAATTAGCTAATTGTAATAGGGAATATTCATGAAAATTTTTTTTCACATTTATTTTCAGAATATGAAAATACTGTAATAATATTTTAAAACGAAATTAAAATCCGACAAATATCAAGCAAGCTATAAGCTTTTAAAGATTATTATCTGTCTCTTTCTTGCAAAAATACTAAAAATAGAGTTTTACATGTATTTTAAATGGTGAAAGTGTAATATGACGTCACATAACATATCAAGAGGGCTATCACCCTCTTTGTCTAACCGGGAATTTCAATCATTCATATCTCGCTTATTTTTAAAGTTATTTAAAAAGTAATTTTACCTTGATATTTATCAAGTAAACATGCTTCAATTCAAGTGAAAAAAAATTTTCATACATATTCCCTATTATTCTCCGAGGACATGTTACTTGTTACTAATTTGGTGACTACTTTGTTGTCGAAATACGTATTTATAAAATACAAAAAATTTTGATCTAGGAAATTGGGGTAAAAATCGAAATTTATTTCGAAAAATCCTAGAGTTCTCTTGATTATTATTTATAAGATGGATATCTCTGTCTCTAGCTAGTGGCATCTATTCATCATTACATGATTGACATGAAGAACCACACCATCCACGCTCATAATTCTCAATAACACAACACACATGCCATTATTAATAATATCGTGTAATATTATAACACATAGTTTAATAAACACAAATATAAATGGATACGTGTCCAGACTTCCATATTTGCGGAGATTGAGACCGGACAAATATTGAAATTAATATTATAAATGTATGTATATTTGTATGTATGTATGTATGTAATGTTTTTGTTTGTGTGTGATGTACTTAAAAATATATATAGAGAGGACAAAGTGGGTGGCAGGAAATGACTAAATCATCTAATCAAGCGAAATATAGTGAAATATCAGATTATCACAAGAAGACAAAATATATAAAATAATAAATGATATAAAATTCTAAATGTTTTTTTTTTTTAGTAGCACGCTACTACGTTCGCTCGCTGCTTGCTAGTACTACATGTGGTGTTGTGTACTTACTATGGTATGCTTCCATACTCAGTATTGTGTGTAGCTTATATAGTTAAGTTTGCGACTATACTCTACCAACATTATAATAATCATTATAAAATTGACGAGTTCATTTATTATAAATGCGTTTGTATAACTTAGTTTTTTTTTTCTCTTCTTTTAGTACAGAAATAATGTTTCATTTTAAATATTCATTTATTTACAGTACAACCTGTTTAAAGGTAAGTTTAGACTACGACACATATACACCGTACACTCAGTGTATATGTCGCAGATGCATTGTCGAATCCGCTATTTTACAAAACTGCTAGTTGTTTTACGTAACAACTCCGTTATGTAAAGCAATTGAGCGATGTTTAGCTGTTTTACATAATTACTGAACTTGAACACGTAATATTGCTTAAACGTTTTGCGTTTATCAATACAGCGGGTCAACGATTAGACGTTATGTAAAACAGCGTGAAATAAAACGTCAGATTGTAGATTTTAGTTTATATCATTATTATTATTATTATGAATACTACTTTTTATATTACCTAGCAGTCTATATTGTTTAAATCTTAAATTCATAGCTTAGAATTATTGTAAACGGGCTAATGGAATTCCCATTACTAAGGTCCTTTTTCCTAACTAGTTCTATATACCTTAAATATAGTGTCAAAAATTATTGAAATTAAATAAGGTAACTATTACAACCGAGTACTACAATCTTTCACTCCATCGGTCATACCCCGAATTGGTCAGGTTGTGCGTGTTATTGAGCCCCGCACTAAAAGGCGTTCAATATATTTCCCTATATCAAAACGCTATGACTACATATAAGCTATTCTGCATTACATCTAAACGTGGGTAGAAGTTTTGTAAAACGTATCGCAATGACAATCCAGCTGAACGTCGTTCAGTTGTTTTACATAACAGAGTTGTTATGTAAAACAACTAGCGGTTTTGTAAAACAGCGGATTTGATAATCCATCTGCGACATATACACTGAGTGTACGGTGTATAGTGCCGTAGTATTAATTAATATTAGAAAACATTTTTCTAATTTATAAATGAAAATTTTACATTGACATGTTCAGAGCGTAGGACTGGGAAATTGAGCCACTGTAGGATAATTGTAATTGAATTTGTAGGACAATGTGGGCCTCAAATTGTACATACCATTATTAATAAAATTTCAAATTCGCCCCCTTTACCTAGATCAATTTTTTGTATTATAAATACGTATTTCGACTACAATGTAGTCATCATCAGTATAAATTAGCTAGTCGTAGTTTACTCTTTGACAATTAGGAATAGATATAAAGTCGAGATCAATAGACAAAAATAAAAATAAATAGAAAATTAACTAGATTAAAATATACTGGATTTAAAATATAATAAATTTTAAATTACATTGAAATTACTCTTGTTAAAATTTCCATCATTCATTCTTATAAGAGCAATTTTAATAAGAGTAAAATTAACAGGAATAAATGTGAATGAAGGAAATTTTAACAAGAGTAATTTCAATATAATTTAAAATTTATTATATTTTAAATCCAGTATATTTTAATTTAGTTAATTTTCTATTTATTTTTATTTTTGTCTGTTGATCTCGACTTTATATCTATTTCTAATTTTCAAAGAGTAAAGTACGACTAGCTAATTTATACTGATGATGACTACATTGTAGTCGAAATACGTATTTATAATACAAAAAACTGATCTAGGTAAAGGGGGGAATTTGAAATTTTATTTCAAAAACCTACAGTTCACACTAATTATCATTCGATAATATAATGCTTAAAGATACCATTATTAATTAACAGCATAAAAATCAGCTTGCTACTAATATCTATGTACACCCCGTTAATTTAACATGTTGGAGGTGGGGAACCTGTCTGTATCACCATCTACTTTGTAGGACACATTTTTTTTTGAAGTCTTTATTACATTATTTCTCAATTAAACTAACAAATTAACTGTTACTGATAAAATTTTTACTATCGTCAAACAAACAAGTTACTCTCTTACGCGCTTCGTTTGTCACTATCATCGAGAATTTTCCCAAGAGAAAAGTTGGGCGTCTCGTCGAAAGGAGGCTACTTACAAAAATTTGGCCTGTTACTAATCATTAAAAAAAAAAAGGAGCTGTACTGTGGACTATAGTTGTTTGAAGATTGAATACACGTCGAAAGAGTTTTTACTGTAGTTATAGTTACTGAAAAAAATTTGATAATTTGATTGGATGATTCATGTATATAATATAGGGATCATTATACAAGTATAAGAAAAAAAATTTGCAATACGCATAACTATAACTGTTTCATGTAAGTATATTATAAAAAAAGTGTTTTAACATAAAATATTATTTATGATGAATACTAAATATATATATGTATATAACGTATTTAACTGGAAACTATTGAATTTCTTGAAATATAGATTCCACGTATAATTATTAAGAAATGAGATATCATGATATCTCTCATCACAAATCATTTTAATATAATCTAGATACTTTTTTGCTGTTCAATAATTATATCTTCAGACTTTTTCAGAATGTGATATTATATCATTGGCATATGGACATATTATTCTTTTTTTAAGGAGATAATATACTTAAAATGCATGGGATATAAGAGGAAATCGATAAAATTTTGTTTATATTACCGATTTTTAAAAGATGGCAATGGTGTGCATATTTAAAACTGTCATATTTAGAAACTAATAATAGTTTCGGTTACAATCCATCATATGTGATTATTATTTACAACTATTTATTTATTTTTTAATCATTTTTTTATGTAATAATAAAATATAATTATTAAACATTCGTTAAAAGTTCATTCATTATTTACTTCTAACTTTATGTACAGGAATTTAATTCTAACTTGTGCAACCTTGCCAGGCATTTTTGACTGTAGAAATAACTTTGATTTTTGTCTATATTTTTATAAATTTCTTTTGATTGCAGAGGCTGCCCTGGACGGGCTAAACTTCGACCATAGGGTCCATTGTGATGCCTATGGATGTGAGGATGAGAGTGGAGTACAAAGAATTTTTGTGTATAGACTAGGAATTGGTAGGATATGCGACTGCAGCCGGCTAAGATAGGAACTATGATGATATTCATCTGGGAGTTCATGAAGGAAAGTGCAGAAAACCTTCACAAGCATAGCCGGTTACTTCGTTCTTGTCTATACGCCGACAGTTTATTCAATTAACCGCCCCTTTTTTTTCTTAATAATTGACAAACTGCCGACGTCGGGATTCGAACCCATAACCTCCCAGTTTCCAAGTAGGCATACTGCGCAGACATAACGGCTTAGACTGCTCGGCCACTTGGGCTGATCCCCAAGAAAGATATCCAACCCATATTAAAAATCCGATTTTCAAGATTGAATATCGGATAAACTGTACCCAATTTGAGCGATCATGTATCATATTAAAAATAATAAAACCTTAAAGTTTAAGGACTTCAGTTTCGCTTTAGTATGTAACTTGCTTCTACTAAAAAAAGAAAAAAAAAATACTGCCACGAAAACTTTGCGCAAGCACTACAAGTATTTGAGATTGAAATTTTAATTAATTTTTTAGAGCACTTAGTAGTATTTAATTTCCGTTTTTAATAATTCCCAGTTTAGTTGCAGTTGTAACTTTGAAGCGGAAGTTTGTCGATGGTAAAGAATCGAGAGTGGGCCAAAGGGTAGGCCAGTATAGTTTCAAGTGGGCCTCGACCCAACCGCCGACCCTTTGCCGATGCCCCTGCTTGTTTGGAAATTAATCTAAATTTTTTATTTTCAATGTAATATAGTAGCATATATTTTTTTTTCTACATTCCAATAATCGAAAAGAAGGATTGCAAAAATTATAACAGAGAGGTATTTTCAAGAAAACTGCATTTTCGAAAAATAATATTTGGGTTAAAAATAAAATAATGAATTTTCAAAAAGCATACGAGAATGATTTGGTAATTAGGCAGATTGTCATTCTAAAAAGTATATTTACTATTGTATTTTTAAAAGTCATATTTACACCTAAAAGTCACATAAATAACTATTATTCTTTCTAATTATTTTACTCTTAATATTTATTATTCTTTCGTTTTAGTGGTTATAATAACGCTTAAAACTAATGTACAGGGTATTCAAAAATAATTTAAATATTCATCGTGTATCTACCTGGTATATAACTTACTTTGGTATACTCGAATTATTAGAGTCTAATACAACAAGTCATAAAATCTGTAAAATAAAGATCGAGGCAGTACATGATGCATCAATGAATGTTAAGTTCAAGCATGTAATCACTTTTCGACAGATTTTGTTCATTTATACATATAATATTATTAAATATTAATAATTTTGACTCAGACATTTTAGTAAACACACATGTAACTCATTGATGGTTCCGCAGAACTTTTATTTCTATCTCTCTTACTTTTACGCGGCGCGGCGTTGTTAAATATAAATACTACTGAATTCAAATCACACAGAGCACACATTTGACCCTTGTGGTAAATGCTTATGCGTAATCAACTGAAGTTGTAAAAACTTTTGGAGCAGAATAATGGCATTCTTGAGTAATCACGCCAAGACTGATCAGACCAATTGCACAATTTATTCCTCTTAAACCAGAGGTGGGCGCAGACGGCTCGCCGGAGTCGAACGGACATCCATAAGCTGCGTGAGAGTAAGTAAAAAAGGTAAGTAAGTATTGCCCAATAATTTATTCAATCAATTTAGAATTAGTTTTATAAAATATTTATTGTTTAAAAAATATCTTTTACAATATGGAGAGATACACCAAAAAACATAATAATAATAATAACAATAATAATAATAATAACAATAATAACAACAATAATGATGATAGCAATAACAATAATTACAACAACAACAACTATATGTATTCCCACTTTATGTAAAATTTAACCATTTAGAAATTAGTAACAAATTACCAACTCTTCCCCCCCCCCCCACCCAGCAATATCATTGGCATCTTTTTTGTATCCAGTCTCATCAAATTCCCATGACACTATACCCCCTAATAAGAAAAAATAATTAAATCAAGTAAATAATTGTTTATTAGTTCTCCGATATGAATAGTTTAGGCAAATTATTCGGAATTTCCTAAAATCTAAACTAAAGCTAAATCATCAAAAAATTTACATGCGGTAAATGTAAAAGATCAAAAGATTTATATTTTATAATTTATATAACATTTATATTTTATTCATACCCAAATATATTAAAAAGTTTATGCCCCAAATTACCAGCCCAAAATTCTAGAGTATGTATTCAATGTATTGTATGTATTGTATACTTTGAATAGTGACCATAAAAAATAGTGGGTATTATTATATTTTTTTCAGAAAATGTTTTAATTAAAAAAAGAAAATAATAATAATTGGTAGATACCCTATATTTACTCTATACCCTATATTTACCCTCTCACTCAGAGCTGAGTGCAGTCAAGGTCTGCCCACCTATGTCTTAAACTACTCAGTTATTGATTCTCAAATGATTTCTGGATATTGTTTGTCAGATCGAAGTGATAATTGTAAAGGTGCTTTCTATACTCGGTATTTATAAACTACAATTAAGCATAAAAGCTAAGACAAGCTAAAGCAGTTCAAGCATTGATAATGAACTCCGAGTATTTAAGTAATTGACTTAGTTGAATAAAATATTGTAAACATAATATATTACTGTTGAAATAAGATTTGGAATCTTTTGCCGCTTTGGAATCTTTTGCCGCTGCAATATTCAATTATGAATATAACCGGAATACCGTATACCTCTAGTAAAAATATTTATTGAACATTATTTGAAGTGAACATTTTAAGTGTATATATATAGTTAGAGATGAATGTTACACCTAATTAAGGGTAACTACAAAGAAATGTATTTAAGTAGGTAAGATAAAATAAACGTATCATATTTATCATTATTTTGTGAAGAAGAAGACTAAGACGAAGAAGAGAAGATCTAGATATGCCACTGACCTCTGTATAAGCTGGACAGATTATTCTATGCTACGCCATTAACCCCATTTGAAGCGTTGCTCAACTAGCCAAGGAACTAACTTTTGCTTCTGCGCGTTTGTGTCGCATTTATTTTTAAATAAGATTTCAAAATTAAATACTTACGATTTAAATCATTTATATTTATGACTACGCGAGTATCACAAAATTAATATTATAGACTGTATAAAATTAATATTATGGGATTTAGAATGACGCCACTTTACTTACTGTGTTTTGCTCATCAAGCCCTTTCAGTTGATACCCATATCATAGGGGTTATAAATCATCATTTCGATGTGGTTTGATGTGAAAATTATAAATCAGCATTTTGCGGAAGCCGGCAACTACTATTTGCGACCACTTTTACATAGGCAACTATATTCCTTCATGTAGAGAAACAAATTAGCTTTAATCTAGTATATAATTTATTAAGATACGTTATTAACAAAAAATTATGTTCTTCATAAGACGCTGTATTAAATGATTGATTTTTAATCGATAATTACTCTTTGAAATGATCAACGACAGGTTCTAAATTCTTGAGGAAGGATAACTACATAATTGAGCTATTCAAATCATTAAAAAAAAATTTTTTTATGCATGAACGTCCCTAAGTGGGAGCCGTTATTTCACGTTTCGACTCAAATCTGTCCATTTTATATAGAGTTCAGTGAGATAGGCACAAGTCTTAAGTATGGAATAGACGCAGAACATTGTTGCAGCAACATTGAACTCCGCCTATAAAATATTTTCAGTACAGACGTTGCAATCAAAGTTTAGGAACGTAAAATTTCATTGTATTATTTTATGACGCTAGTCATAAAAATTCAATCATTTCTCATCTTGTCTCTATCTATCTCATTTAATTTGTATAGTTTATTTATATGTATGTATCTCTAGTAAAACTAGTGTTGGGATAATATCTATATTCTATACAAATAATAAAGTATATATATATTATGTATATAATGTAAATTGTAACTAATATAGGTAATAAAACATAATAAAATATTAGGAAAGCATAACATTTCAGATAATATGGCGAATTTGTATATGAACATTTAACTCCTTCTACAAAATATCAAATAATTTTGATTTTTACAGCAACCGTTCAAGGATATGTTTTTTGTTGCTGCAACAGCTATACACACACAGCAACATCCTAGGTTGCTGCACAATGTTGCTGTTCAATGTTCCTCGTTTGTAGGGCCTATTAAAGAATAACAATAAATACATTAAAAAAAGAACAATTAAGAACCAAAACATCAAGAGAGTAGATAGAGATAGATATTAGATAGTAAAAACAAAACATAGGTAATACATCTATTATACTAAGAATGAAAAATTTATGTTAATTTAATATTTTAATAATAAATAACACATCACAGGTATTTACTTTTGTAATAATCATTAATAATATTAAGTGCTTTTGGACTTTGAGTTATTCACATTCCTTGCATAGTTTCCGGTACCTGTATGTATGTATGTATGTATGTATGTATGTATGTTTATTTTTTATTTAAGTTTAGTTTTTTTTTCTTCTTTATAATACGATGTAAGAACAAAAAAAAAAGATGTATCGACTATTGTTGTATTCGAGTAGTAAAGTATGTTTATATTAATATCTAAAATAGATGGGTATGAAAGATTATGTTTGTGGTGGTAGGGCTCTGTCGAATATTAAGACATTATTAAGTATTATATGGGAAAATTTTTATGTGTTTGGTTGTTGTCAAGGCTATGAATCATTTTAATGTTGACTTTCATCGATTGATATATCTCTATTTTTATTGTATCGTTTTGGTTTCATTCCCACGTCTTGAACATTATTCAATAAAATTCGTTTCGCAGGAGTCTCTTCAACTTAGCGCGAATTTTCTTAGAATATATAACTTGCCCACTTTCTATAGTGGGCACAATTATAGTGTGATCAAAATACAATATCGGTTTTTGGATTTACAAGGGCAATTTTATTACAAAATGGTATAGGTCAAGGTGACAGAGGGGGCATAGAGAAAGAAGAAAATATAAAATATATAATATCTGTTAATATTTGCTACAATTCATTAACTGATCATTTTTCTCAAACTCTAATGGGTACAGAGATATTTAGAATTTTACCATTCAATCTTAAATTGTAAATATTTTTGTAAATATTAGTGTAACAGAAAAAATGATAAGAAACAAAACTATAGTAAAATTAATTTTCTACAACTTTACTTCTTATAAATTTTTCAATTTTTCGAATGTTAAGAGATATATGCCAAATTTCAAATACCAAGAGCGCCTCAAATGCCAAATTTCAGTCCAATCGGAATGAAACTGTGACCGCAAGAGAGCCCACAGACACATAAACGTATATATATATATATATATATATATATGTATATATATATATATATATATATATATATATATATATATATATATATATATATATATATATATATATATATATATATATATATATATATGTTGATATATACACTGATAGAAGGAATTTCTTGAACCAAGTAAATATGTTTTCTTCAAAATATGATACTCTGAGAAAGAAATTCTTGTTTTCATTCAGGAATTTGTTTACTTGAATAAGTATCTTCATTGTTAACAAATTAACAAGAATAATTTTGAAAAAATTTGTTTAATTTACTTTTGTTGAATTTTTATTTATTTTTAATTTTGTCTATTTATTTTTTAAATCGAAAATCCCATCAAAATGACATTTCTATTTAACAAATTTTTTTTATTTCATATTTTAGAAATGTCATTTTGATTTTGTTGCTAGGATACGTATTAAATTTACTTTTTCGTCCATGGGAAAAAAATCTACTTTATCTCCCATGGGAGAAAAAGTACTACTTTAGAAATTAAGACACGCACCAAATTAGCAACAAGCAACATATCTCTGAATCCATATCCCAGAGATAGTTACGATTAGCTAATTCATACTGATGATGACTACATTGTAGTCGAAATACGTATTTATAAAATACAAACAAATGTTCTAGGAATAGGGGCAAAAAATTGAAATGTAATTTCAAGAAACCTAGAGTTCTCTTTGATTATTTTATTTTAATAATCTTTATTACTACTTTAGACTTTAGTACCTATTTGGGAGAGTAAAGTTGTCATTTTAGTCCCGAAAGTGCAAAAAAGAATTTTCATTTTTTTGAAGTAACCCAATTTGATGTTCTTCCAACTATCAAACAAAGACTTAAACTTCTATCGAACAAAGAATGTATCAAAATCCGTTTCATACTAAATATAGGGGTTAGAAATTTTGCTCTTTTAAAAATAATTGTATCCATCCACAAAATTATTATGATAATCAAAAGAGGAATTGGAATTTCTTGAAATTTAATATATATATATAAAGTAGATATTAAAAATTATATACCATCAATTTTAAATGAAATAATATAACGTTTTTAATAAAAATATTATTTTTATTTCGCGTAATTATATATATTTTGAACGCAAAGACATTAAAATTCTATATAAATGTAGTCAATATCTCTCTTGAATGAATGATATTTATATATAAAAAATATATATATATATATTTATATAATGATTCAATAAAAAATGTAGAGCCCCTATGGGGGTTGGAAAAATGGACCTTTGAAAGACTTTTTAAAATTATACTCATTATCAATTATAAAATATTTTAAGAGGAATATTATTTTATAAATTGCTTTTTTATTATTTCCAAAAAAAAACAAACAAAACAACAACAAAATGACAGCTTTTATACGGATTGTCACAGATACTAAATTCAAGGTTTGAACTAAGTGGATTCTTATAATTTGGATAGATAGCTTGTAGCGGCTGTCCTGGGCGGGCTACACTTCGACCACAAGGTTCATTGTGATACCTATGGATGTGAGTGGAGTGGAAGGAATTTTCCTATGTAGACTAGGAATTGGTAGGATGTGCGGCTGCAACCGACTCTGATAGAAACTATGCCGATATTCATCTGGAGTTCGTGAAGGAAACTGCAAAAAATCGTCACACGCATAGACGGTTACTTCGATCTTGTTCATACACCGACAGTTTAGTCAATTAACCGCCCTTTTTTTTACTTAATAATTGACTGACTGCCGATTTCGGGATTCGCACCCATAACCTCCCAGTTCCAAGTCGACATAACGCCTCGAGACATATGCCTTAGACCGCTCGGCCACTTGGACGGTAATTTGGATACTTGATGTTGGGAATAAGATCAATTTAGTTTGACTGTCGCAACTTTGGCTACTTTTTATTACATTAAAAGAAGGCAATTTATTATTCATCAAAAAGTTCAAGTCTAAAAGCCTGCTGGGTATATCGTTTAATCGTAAACTATCCCTGTAGTATATCGCCATAGTGTAATAAAAGTGTCCAATATTTCCATCTCAAAGTTGGAATCCGAAGAGGAATTCATGGTCCCACATTGGTTCTGTGACAAAGAAGAGCGAGATTGGTCATAAAGGTGGTAGATGGAAACAACAAGAGCCTATATACAGTACACTTGGGTTCTCAAAACTTAATTAGTTTATGTTTAAGGGAGCTGCCATTCGTCAACAAGCAGCGTCTCTTCCGTCTTTTCACGAAACTACTATAGTTTCCTTGATTCTCAGACTTAGCTTCCTGAGGTATTCCTACGTTCTTAAATGTAGCGTTAGGAAACCATTTTCAAAAGTCTTTTTTCTCGTAAGGTGATACAAGCTCAACATGTACTTTTCTTCGATAGTTTCCAAATTATTACAGTTTGGGACCTGTTTTCTTTGAAGGGATCGCTTGAAAGGTTAAATTTAAAGCTCAGGAATAAAAAGTTTGAAAATGAAGTAGACAATTCTTTGACTCGATAGAAAGTAAAGCTTTTAATACAATTATAATTAAATAATCCGTATGAATCTGCAATGACCGATGGTCACTGCATACTCAAAAGGCATCTATCCCTCATGAGGTTGGAGGACAGATACGCTTTTATTTTTAATGGCAGAATGTGGCTCGATAGGTAGGTTCGATAACAAACCCAGAGCTAGAGGAAACGAACTAGGTATGTTAGAGGATAGAGATGGTTAAGGGGATGGGTTCCTTAGGTTAAAACTTATCATTCGTCTTGTCATTCGAAACAGAGAACGAACCATCTATTTTAGAGGATAGAAGAGGTTGAGGGGATGTGTTCCATTGACGGAAAGTAGAAAAAAAAGGCCTACTTGACATGCTACGGCCTATCTTCCACTACTAATACTAGTTCCACTACTATCCTCTTAAAACTCATAGAGCTTGATAATTACTAATATAAGAAAAAAGATGTTATGTATGGACAAAGCTTGGATTTTAATATAATTATCCATATTACTATGAAACACAAGCCAAACAAACAAGATACCACCTGGACGCAAAACCATTGATGTAACCAACCACTAATTAACTAGTGTAGAACAAATTTAAAGTAATGTAAAAAATGTTACAATCTTTTGTTTAAGACAACGAAACGTATATAACGACGAGGCGTAGAAAAATTCCGCACTTATTTTCAAGGAATACAAATTGAGCAGTGGATTAACGACTGTACAAAATCAGTGAAAATAAAAACTAACTGAGGTAATTTAAATATCCGGTATATACTGAGTTTATTATCTAGTACACGGTATACTTATGTCTTTTTAACCGTACTGGAAATTAACATTGGTTTTGTATTCTGATGTTTAAGTGTGGACAAATAATATGTTAGAATAATAAGTAAATGTGGACTTCAAAGTAATTCTGCCACTGAGATGTAAAAATTGGCTCATCTAGCTAATCATTCGTGGTGTAACGGTTAGCACGCTGGGTGTGAAATCCAGAGGTCCAAGGTTAGATACCTGGCAGATGAGTTAATTTTTTCATAATTAGGATATTATTAATAATAGGATATTATTAATAAATCTGCTAGGTAAAGTGAGAAGCTGATTCGATACCTAGTCTTCCCAAATTCGGAAAATGAAGCTATGGAATACTTGCTTCGGGACACCTTCCGTCCCCTTATTAGTCATTCGGAGATATGGACGCACAATAGATTCATCAGGGCGTCAAGTCCCACATCTTCAAATGGTATCCCATAATCGGGTATTTCATATTTTGTCTAGATATTTCTAGTAATCATGTCAGGTTTTAGGATTTTGCCAGATTTCCATCTCTTCTCTCATTGGCTACAGCTCTTTTAAGAGCACGGAATATAATGCGTACAACAGTATAATCAACGGTTGTCCTCCATTTTGGCTACTTGACCCCTCCACATCCAGGAGCGGATACACCCCTCAAAAAAGGTTGTTGTTACAGTCACCCGAAAATCGGTCAAGTGCGAGTCGGAGTATGAACTGGCTCATGATCGATATAGTGCATTCCTACAAAGGAGATGTTTACAAAATATATGATGCCCTGACCAAGATTTTGTACAGTGTATAGTTCCACGTGGGCAAAGCCGTAGGGCGAACGCTAGTAAATTAATAAACCTGTAAAATTTTAGTTTGTTCGCGCATGAAAATTACAAAAGTAAATGTGTGTTTGTTTGCACATCATAGTGTCACATTTCGACTCTAAACTATTAAACCGATTTTGATGAACTTTTTACAACTTCAAATATCAAATTAAATTAAACGCTAGTATACATTTTACATTAAATAATTTTATTTAGGTGCTTACTTAAATTACAAATTCAAGCTTATGTTTCTTTTTCGCGAAAACGTTGATAATTTCATCGATATCCAGGTTCACATCTTTGTGTATATTTAGGAGAGCTATTCTGGATAATCTTTCCTGTGCCACGCAACCAAGATTTTTATCTACGAAGAGTAGAAAACGATCTCTCTGCGGTAGCTACGCTGATCGGGAGAGTTACCAGTATTTGTACGAAAATTTTTATGTTAGGGTACAAATCTTTGTCGCACGCCACGCCTCCAAAAAGGAAGTCGGCTTGGAAGTTTTGGTGACAATGTATATGTGCATATAACACACGCTTACTTTTAAATTAGTAGACGACTATGTACTTTTAAATTAGTAGATGACTATGCGCACCCAGCGAATAGTCATCTCTTTTTTCCAATACAAGTATTCATGTGCCGAAAAGAAACAGATAATATGTTGTCAAAAATGTGACATAACGTGTCAGCATACCGTTTATGATGACTAAGTACTTCGCTGCGTTTCAAATAACGCACGATTCATTGTTTCTTTAAAAAAAATTTATTAAGACATTGGATATAATATCATCAGCCTAACGACCTCAATAGACCGTGAAAGTGTGACGTCACAAGTCTATTAGGGTTGTGAGCATGCCCATCGTGCCCACAACGGTGGATCCACGCTTGTCCACATCGAAGTAATGCAGAAAAAAAGTGCGGAATTTACTTTTTCTCTCTAAAAAGAAGTGTACGGTATTTGTGCTGTGTAATAAAATCGAATGATTTTTCAATAATTCTCACATAACGAAATGAATATGTTTTTTGCGTCCACTTATTATTATTAAATAAAGGGCACCCAATAACACAACTTTTAAAACGTATCATTTTGTTGTTTTTTTTTAATTTTCTGTCCTTTACTTCTTTGTTAATGACATGTAATATTGTTTGATGTATACAATTTATTACAATTCATCTATATAATTATATACATATACACACATTCTTTTTTTTTAACGAAAAAAAAGACATTTTTGTTAAAAAAATAAAAGACAATGGGTATACCTGTTGAAAAAAAAAACATTTTTGTGGTGGAATCGAAAAATCTCTCAAAGAACTGAAGAATCGGTAAGTTAATTATAGTACTTAGTGAAGTTATTGGAAGATACGAAGAGGATCTCTAATATCAAGAGAGATATATATTATAAATGGACAAGAAGATGGATCCACCTCTTTGGCAACCACATTGAAAATTTTAACTTTAACTATGTCATTTTAAAAGTTTTATTTTTGTGGTCCGTATTCAAAAAATCTTGTTTTAATTCTAGAGACAATGTGTTGTTGTTAGATTTGGTTCTATTTTATCTATACTCTTGTAAACGTTTAAGGGAATGGCGGGTGAGTTGATTGGGAGATCACTTGGTCGGTTTTGTGGATGGGCTCTGGATGTATATAGAGTTTTATATCACAGTAATGGGCATTGAGAAAAATATTATGGAAAAGGTTAAGAAAGAGAAAAACTCCAAAAGAGCTTCGTTCTGAAGGAACCTTGAAAAAACTAAAAACGGTCATGGTTTTTAAGTTCTACAAAAAGTCGGATAGCAAAGATAAAGAGATTTCGTAAATTACTAACCAAGTCGTCAAACTATTAAGATCTACAAGTTTTTTGTTTGTTTGAGTTTTTATCCTCCCGTTCAATAAAATTGAACAGACCTGAAATGTTAATTTTCTTACATTTCATAAAACTCCTCACTTTTGTAACTCTCTGTATAATTATTCATTTATAAACAAAGATAACTAGTATATATTTTAAGTGTGAAAAAAGAAATGGAAGTATAGTAAACAACATTTACTACAAGAATAATCAAAATTGTGAGAGACTGATTCGATTCAGATCTGTTCAATTTTATTGAACGGGAGTATACCTAAGTTGATTTCATCCAGACAAACACAAAAATCTAGTTAGTTTGACGATTGAACTGATAGTTTCTGAGATATGCTTTTTTGATTTTGATGTTTCTTTTTATTTTTTGGAAATAATTGAATCGATTACGTCATATTTGCTTTTCCCCTCAAAGCAATTACTAATTGTCTAAGACTACTATTAAGATTATTTTTGTTTTATCATAATTACGAGATCTCAAAAACCGAGAATTTTCCTGTATTCTAGAAATTATTAGGGAAAAGTCAGGAAGTATCATACCATCAATTTTTCCATGTGCTTTTTGAAGTTTTAGAAAATACTCAGAGGATACTTCTGAATAATAAGAAACTGATTCGATAGGTTTTGTTAGAAATATTCGTTGTCCAAAAGAATCTCACCTAGTGCTTTCAAATGACTAAAATGAAACTATGCAATACTTGCATCGTGCCACTTTCACAACCATAACTAGTCTTTTGGAATATAGACCCACAATAAATTAATCAGGCGACAGTGCGTCAAGTGTCAACAGATTCAAATGGAATACCATAATCTCAGAATTCATATTCTGTACGAAAATTTCCAGTAATCATGTCAGGTTTTACTTAAAGTAAGACTTCAGAACAAATACCCTCTTTATTTACTTTATTTTTTGTATTTGCACACATCAAACTTGAAAAAACTGTAGAGATACATATAAATAAACTAGTAGATAAATAAACTACAAATTATATGAGAAAGATAGAGACAAGATGACAAGTTAATGAATTTTTAAGATAGAATAATAAAGTAATGTTCCCAAATTTGGTTGCTCGTCTGTAGGCTAAATATTTTGTAGGCGGAGTTCAATGTTGCTGCACAATGTTCCGCGTTTGTAGCATACTTAACTTGAGAATATATAAGACGATTTATCTAAATGCCGATTAAGTGAGTTTGTTTCACACTTGACAACACTTCGTATAATATTCGAATGTCAATTCTTTTACGAGAACTCACCCCCTCAGAAAAGATGATTGAGGATTTGAACCGACAAGCAAAAGGATAGATAGATAGATGGACACACAAACTATGATTATATTTGGAGGATGATGATGGTCCAAGTGATTATGATGGTGATGACCACCGGATGTGTGCGGGCAATAAACAACTTTACCGTCCATTTGTCTGTTCGTTCCTCCTCTATATATACATATACAGACCGTTTTCAAAAGCATTTCTAATAGAGAATCAATGTTAAATAAATAAAATATTTACTATAAAACCATACATACACATACATACTGAAACTGCATCTCTGGACTGGAATATTGGGTGACAATATTATAGGACCATTCTTCGTTGACGGATCTTTAGATTCTCAAAAATATTTGAGTTTGTTACGAAATAATATTTTGCCAACTGTAAAAGCTCTTCCTAATTTTGACCTGGAATCTTTATGGTTCCAACAAGATGGTTGCCCTCATACAATGCCATGAAAGTAAGGCTGTTCCTGGAACAAACTTTCCAGGAACGTCTTATGAGTGGTTAAGGAACCTTCAAATGGCCAGCCAGATCGCCAGATCTATCTCCTAACGACTTTTTTGTGTGGGGTTTTCTCAAAACACAGATCTATTCGTGGAATAGGCCTGAAAATTTGCAACAATTAAGGGAAAGAATTGTTGACAATTGTGCGAATATTTCTCCTCAAGTATTAGAAAATACCCGGGTAGATTTCTACAATCGACTCAGATATTGTTTAGCACATAATGAAGGAATATTCGCACCGTTGGTATAACTTTTTTTTTTGATCGGAAATTTCTTTTTTTTTCTTTTTGGGGTTTTATTTTTCCACATACAATTACTAAGGGATATACAAAAAACAATTTTCAATTGTTAGAAGTAATGCTAAGCTTAAGAAGACAACAATGAACATATTTAACCCACTCTCATTACATGTTAATGCAGTACAAACAGTTCAGCAAGCATACACAACAGACACATTAATGAGTACCCCCCACTATTTTTATTTCTTTATTAAGCATATTGAGTCTTCTACAGTTTGTCATACGTATTCGAAATGAATTTGGACAAACAACGTTATGTGGACACGAAAGTATACACAAACAAATATTAATAAACAAATCACTTCAGAAAGAAGTAAATACTATCTAATAAATAAAATAAAAATTAGAATAATATGAAAAAGTTGGCTGTCACATCACAATCGTCTTAGGTGTAGAGGATGCACACTGGACTAGTTATCCAGAGGCCCGAGGTTCGATTTCTGGTTGACGAGTTAATTTTTTCATATAAGTATTTAATTTAATTAATAAAATATTGTGTATAGTTATTATAGTAAATAATATTTAACATTGATTCTCTATTAGTAATGCTTTCCAACACATACGGTATATGTGTGTGTGTATGTATATGATTTTTTTCACTCTCTCGCAGAGATAGATGATATTATAGAAGGTATTTCATTGATCGGTCTGTTTGTCGTTGTCTTTGCTTGTTGCAGAGATGATGATTACTTTTAGTAGAGTCATTTTTTTTAGTTTATTTTTTTTTTACCACACACACAATAGAATACAGAGACAATATAGCGCCAATGGCATGTAGCATGGATTTGCACTTTACTTTATTGATAGGCAGGCAGTTCCATTCTATATTATATTATGTGTTTGATTATAAATGGATACAATATTGTATGATACAGGATGTATCTGAATTAGTTTAACATTCATGGAAATTCAAAACGGACTCTAATGCCGGCAGTACACACTCGGCGAGAAATAACGAGTACGAGAGTGTACAACTTTCGGTCTGCCTTGTGTCGACTCTACGCTCCATTAAAAGTAGGTTTTATTGACACGAGTTAAAGAAAGCGAGTAGTGAATACGAGCACGAAGCACACTCTCGTCTACATTCGATTCAACTTTAAACCAACATTTTTTTAAATTCAATATTAATTGATATAACCCATTAATATTAATTGTATAACAGGAAAATAAATAAAAGCTGTATAAATTTATGAATAATTTATTAATTTTTATATAGTCTTTTTAATAGTTTAATAAAAAAATTACTACTCCGTAATTTTTATTTAAAAAAAGTCATTTTTCAGGAATACCAGCGATTAGGTATACCAACATTTCCTATTCCAAGAGGAATATGCATATCTTGAGCTTACAGCGTACAAAACGATATGTTAAAGATGTGTCTGATTTATTTATATGTTCATAGACATTCAAAACGGACTCTAATATGTTTCCAATATTTGGCAAGTTCATTCTTTTTCTTGTGGTAGTAGTGAAGAGAGGCCGAAGTTAAGTCAATCCAGAGTTTTTTGCTAACCCCTTAATAACTTCTCTCTTTCAAGACTGACATAGTGGCTTATGTCATCGATATCATATCTTCGTCGCACTTCGGACACATCAAACTCTTATTCCTATGGAGAATATGTATCTCTTGAGCTCACAGCGCACAGTAACGATCTCATGTCATCTCATGACGTTCTTCGAACTTTTATTTCGAACTCAATGGGAGGAATATATTGAGACAATTCCGAGTATATTTCTAGTTCTTGATACAACTTTAGCTGGTATCTTGTGGTTAGTTTTGTTGTCATTTATGTCCTATATTTTCAGAACCCAGACTTATATTGACACATCGAACGCCATCAGAGATGTAACCTTTGGCGACTATACTGGCTGAAGAGTATCGGATCTTTGTGCAAATAAACATATTTTTCTCTTCGCGGTTTATTGCCACTTATTTGCTTAGAAGTCACTTATTTGTCTTATTTGCCTAGAAGATCGAAATTTCGGCTTGGAAAACACTAATGTCGATTCAGTAAGATTCGAATCACCCGCATAACTAGTTAGGGTATTGAGAGTTTTGTTTCGAAATAGCTCTTTTGTTAATAGAAAAAACTTAAAAAAATTCTAGAAAGAATTCTAACAGAAGCTATGGATAAAGATCCAAAGTTCAATAAATGTTGTGCTCATATTACGTACTAAGTAATGGAATAACTCCTTGAAGTAAACTTAAGAACTAGCCACGTTGCAAATTCTGGGGGAATGGACACATTTTGATGATAAATTTTTGGGAATACAGTCGAAGTACTTTACTTGTTAGTTAAAATTTTTGGAACGAAGTGTGCACACGATAAATCGTTATACATCGTTGTATTTTGGCTATTTTTAAGAATTTTCACTTCTATCACGTGTACGGTGCGCACGCGCATTTTAATTTAATAAGTTTAGTTGGTTAGATTAGACATGAATAATAAACGTGTAAAGAATTTATTTCGAATTATATTCGGAGTTGAAGAAAAAGCGTAAGGAACCTCGTTCTTGATGTGTCCCTCGTCCGCACCCACTTTTTATACCCAATATATGTAAATATACAAGGTATATTAAGTTTAGTCCCGACTTTGTAACGCTTGAAAATATTGATCGTAGGCATGAATGTTTGACATATGTGTTCATAAAATGGCCTAATTCGGCCATTTTTGCGTCAAGGTCAAGTTCATTAATGGGAAAAATGGGAACATTTTTGGACAAAATGGGTAAAAACTGCCTATCTTTGAAATCATAAGGGATATAAAAGAAGTTTAAAAACAAAAAATCTTCTTCTTTTTAAAATAAACAACTTTTGTTTGAAAATTTTTTCCATAAACTCAATAGTTTTCCCATAAGTTGTGCCTAGTTCCTCGCAAAGCAAAAAATATGCCGATCTTTAAAAAATTAAAAGATTTTTTTTTAATTCTGGGACAATTCAAAAATTTGTTAACAATTCAAACATTTATTTACAACTCAGTATATACTGGGTATTCAAACAATTAACTCAGTTAGTTGTTACATTACTTGTTTTTATCTAGAATTGAACCTGTCAAATTACTCAAAATTCTGATATTGCTGTAAGCTCGAATTTTGAGTGGCTTCAACTGAGATTCTTCCTAAACACTCTCTATATACAGGCAAAACTATTTGTAAACATAGGAAACCCTCTATATATCTACAAATACAAATATCTTGAACCTTCAAAAACGAAATTCCCATGCAGCAATTCACATGCAGTTTGTTGATTGTTCCAAAATAAAACAACAAAAATAAAATAAAAACTAAGAATCATCTTTTTCCCAATACACACATACTTAAAAATATATTAGTAGGTACTTATAATTCCATTCTGTTAAATCATCACCAACAAAATAAATATAGGTAAAAATCGTTTTCTATTTCTGTAACCCCCAAAAATGATATTGTTTTTACGCGCTACAAACTAACCTGAACTGATGAATGTGAATGATTAGTCATTTATGTCTATTTGTGTCTCCATATCTATCAATGACAAATTTTTTGAAGTCATTCAAAAACCCAAAAAAAATAAAAGACAAAAACTTGACAAATTATAAAAATGTGAATTTCATGTTATTTGGTAACAACATTTTTATTGATTTTTTGAAACGTTTGACACATGAAATATTTCATGTAGTTTTATGCATTCTTTTCATATTTCATTATGTCCGTTTTCTTTCTGCTAATTAAGTGTGAGGGTCCATCTAAGTGTGCGATGGAGTACCTCCCATATTGCATGTTCTTCTAATGCGTCGTAGACTTATTATTATTTTTCGGTGTTTAATGAGCATTTTGTGTATCTGATAAAACCTATTTTGACAAAATGGAAACCCGACTTCAAAAATCAAATATTCTATAACAAAAAATTCACTAAAAAGTAAAAAAATAATTGCATATTCTTGTGCCAATTTTACTTCACCTAAGCAAAAAATTTTAAATATATATGTACAATTATTGTTATTTTTGGAGTCGGTGTCAGCATAGAGAAATTCACATAACTTTTGGAC
Source organism: Nineta flava (assembly GCA_963920215.1). Taxonomy (NCBI): domain Eukaryota; kingdom Metazoa; phylum Arthropoda; class Insecta; order Neuroptera; family Chrysopidae; genus Nineta; species Nineta flava. Next base: position 120,519,816 of record OY986041.1, read on the forward strand.
ACCGCCTCCAAAAATAACAATAATTGTACATATATATTTAAAAATTTTTGCTAGGTGAACTAAAATTGGCACAAGAATATGCAATTATTTTTTTACTTTTTAGTGCATTTTTTGTTATAGAATATTTGATTTTTGAAGTCGGGTTTCCATTTTGTCAAAATAGGTTTTATTTCTCGCTTTTTAGTGACTTTGAAGTTCTAAAACTTATTTTATTTGTCTAAATATGGGTAGAGAGACCAACTAAACGACCTACTAACTTTTAGTGCATTTCTTTATAACACATTTTTTTAATCCGTTGTTTTTTTTTTTTTTTAATTTTAAGTGCATTTTTTCATAACAGATTTTCAGTTTTTTTTACATGCATTTTGTTTTTTTTTGTAAAATTTTTTTTTTTTGGTGTCGGTTTTTTTTTGTAAAAAATTTTTTTGAAGTCGGTTTTAAAAAAAATTTTCTTATTTTCCCATTATGAATCAGTACACCCTTTCAAAAAAAAAAAAACAATTCGCATAAATCGGTTATCACATATAAAATGGGGATTTCCCTCGATTTCCCGGGGATTCCCTCATCAGAATGCGATTTGGTGCCAATGAGACCAATGGGAAACCAAACCCTTTAAAACAAAAAAAAAAAACTTCAAAATCGGTTCATAAATGACGGAGTTCTGAGGTGACACACATTAAAAAAAAAAAAATACAGACGAATTGAGAACCATCATCCTTTTTTAAGTCGGGTTAATAAAGAAGACTTCAACGATAGTTGTTTACGAAAATTAAAAATTGACACTATTGATCCTATTGAACGTTCATATTAGCGTTTGAATAAATTATAAAATAATATTTGTTCAATAGATTAAATGATTATTATGAATTTGAGCAAATTATTCTGCGTTTAAAGAATGCAGAAGACTTTATAGAGTAGCGCAAATTGCCCATTTTACCCACTTTTAAAGATTTTGACAAAATTTGGTATGATTTTTATGAAACTTAAGGTATTTCCAAACTATTATCAGGTTGCCAAGAATTTCACAGAATTCACAACATTAGTAAAATGAATCCTCAGAAATCAGCTGAATTTTTTCGAGAATTTATCCCCATGGCCATTTTTGAGAAAATCGTTACGTAAGTTGGAGAAATTTAACATGTATCTTCATAAACATGGTGACATAAAATGCACGATTCCGATTGTTTTTACTTCAAACTCTCTCAATATAGTCACGGTTCTTCCGAAATTCGACATAGTCTTTCCTCAATTCCTAATTAGAAATATTTTTTCTTAAAACTTTGGGAGAATGCCCATCGGGTTGTTAAGTTTTTTGATAAAATATGCGTAAAAAAGTGCATTTTTTTCATGTCCGCAGCAGAAGGTTATTTTTTGTGGTTCAGTTGGCATCCTGAGTACCGGCGCGTTGTTTGAAACTCGTTTGAAATGATATACTAGTATATGTATGATGGGTTATTGCGGAATCTCTCTGATTCGATATACTTTTCTCTATAGTTCTTTTCGCGCGGGTACCCGATCAGCTGATATAATTTGGAAATACCATAATGCAGTTTTAAGATAAAACTATCACGTGATCACGGCGTCAATTCCTTTTATTTGTGAACTTTGTTAACTGTTCTGAGAAAGCAATGAAATATACCTTTGGTGATGGTGTCAGGAAATATAAAAAAGAGATTAAGATAAGTTCGATAATTAGGACCGAAGCAATTTTCATATTTCTAAATGTTTTCATATTTTCTAGCAATATATTTATTTATTATTTATTAAGAGATGTTCTCTGAAGAATTGTTAAGAGATGGGTTTTATAAATTTTGTCTGAATTTTGTATCGGTTGGAAATACTGATTTTATTTCGAGGTTTTTAGAAGGATCATTTTAACAGCGGATATTACCTTCTTTTGCTGTAATGACTGCCTTAAGTTTTCTATAGGTATACTTTTAATAAACTTACTTCGTAGCTTTTAATAAGCTACGATATCTTGGGTGATTACCTCCCATTCCTGTACTAAAGCTATTATGCGCTAACAGGAAGGTTAATACATCTTTTTATACGTCAGATAAGCTATCCCCGAGTTTTTCTCTTGGATTTCTGAATTTCGATCGATTTAACTTAATTAAAATCCATCTAAATAGTTTTTCTACTGCTTCTAAGACTATCCAAAGGCTGTCGGTGGATCTTAGTGTTGCAATTATTGCAGAAAAACTGTTTTTAGATGACTTGCTTAAACTAATTAACGACCCAGAAGGCCAATAAATCTTCAAGTAACATTAAAAATCATATCTGATTTAGAATATTCAAGAGATCTCACACATTATGTGTAGGCTTCACTGCATACAAATACAAATTAATGCATTACATAAAGCACATTAAAATCACAATATTAGTATTATTATTGTTTAGCAATTAATTCATTAAAAATTAAATAATTGTAATTGTTTAAAAAAAATACAAACAATTTGTGCAAATAATAATATAATTACTGACTACTTACTTACAATAATTGTGAGTCATATGTTTGGTATGTTATGCATGCGAGTAAAGTATCAGAAAATATAATTATATTTCAAAAAAAAAATAACATAAATAAATAAAAAGGTAAGAAGAGGTAACGTAATGTAATGTAATATGATGCCTTGAGAAATTAATACATATAACAAACTACTATTTACTATAGGTATAGGTATATGCATACATACACTACCTTAAATACATATCTCATAACATGTTAAATATTTTATAAAAAGTGTAGCGAAGACTAGAGCCTTAGTATTTGTAGGTAAAGATATTTGGTCTACATACATTTATTTTTACGATGAGTAATTTGAATTATGCATAAAACTATTTTACTAACAAATTTTCGAAGAAAAATTTTTTTGATAAAAGCAGGATGGTTTCAATTCGTCTGTATTTTTTTTTAATGTATGTCACCTCAGAACTCCGTCATTTATGAACCGATTTTGAATTTTTGTTTTAAAGGTTTTGGTTTCCCATTGGTCCCATTGTCACCAAATCGCATTCTGATGAGGGGATCCCCGGGAAATCGAGGAAAATCCTCAATTTATATGTGATAACCGATTTCTGCTAATTTTTTTTTTTTTTTGAAAGGGTATACTCATTCATAATGCAAAAATAAGAAAATTTTTTAAAAAACCGACTTCAAAAAAATTTTTAACAAAAAACAATTTTTACAAACAAAAATTTGTACAAAAAAACAACCAAATGCATGTAAAAAAAAAAGAAAATCTATTATAAAAAAATCCACTAAAAATTAATAAACCCTATTTTGACAAAATGCCAACCCGACTTCAAAAATCAAATATTCTATAACAAAAAATGCACTAAAAAGTAAAAAAATAATTGCATATTCTTGTGCCAATTTTAGTTCACCTAAGCAAAAAATTTTAAATATATATGTACAACTATTGTTATTTTTGGAGTCGGTGTCAGCATAGAGAAATTCACATAACTTTTGGACACCGCCTCTAAAAATAACAATAATTGTACATATATATTTAAAAATTTTTGCTTAGGTGAACTAAAATTGGCACTAAAATTAGGTGAACTCGAAATTGTTTTTATAAACAACTTTTATAATTTTTCATTACTTACCTTCAAAGGGGTGAATGTGGTATCTTCTTATAAATATTTAAACTTACCACTTTTTTTGTTTCCTAAAATTAATGTTCATGAACATTTAGTTGAAGTTAAACGCGTTTTTCAATTAAATGTTCAAAATATTAAAACATTTTAAATTATAGAACACTAAAAGAACAATAAAAAACACCTACACTACTACAATGTTTACATATGAGAACGGCAAAGACGAATGGCATCAAAATGGCGGACGATCTTACTCAGATATAGAGAGCTCTAGTGATTTCTAGTGAGTCTTTCATTAGATTTCTTTTTAACCCGACTTCAAAAAAGGAGGATGGTTCTCAATTCGTCTGTATTTTTTTTTTTTTAATGTTTGTTACCTCAGAACTCCGACATTTATGAACCGATTTTGAATTTTTTTTTTGTTTTAAAGGGTTTGATTCCCGATTGGTCCCATTGTCACCAAATCGCATTCTGATGAGGGGATCTCCGGGAAATTGAGGAAAATCCTCATTTTATATGTGTTAACCGCGGTGTCCAAAAGTTATGTGAATTTCTCTATGTTGACACCGCCTCCAAAAATATCAATAATTGTACATATATATTTAAAATTTTTTGCTTTGGTGAACTAAAATTGGCACAATAATATGCAATTATTTTTTTACTTTTTAGTGCATCTTTTGTTATAGAATATTTGATTTTAGAAGTCGGGTTTCCATTTTGTCAAAATAGGTTTTATTAATTGAATTGTTATAATTGATATTTAGCAATAATTAATAAAGACCTCATATACTTATTTCCGCATGAACATATGAATAACCATAATAATAAAAATAATAATATTTTCAGTAGAATTTCATTGACGTCATATAAAAGTAATAAAAACAAATTCACCCTGTAAGTAAGAAATAAAATATATTCTAGATAGTTCTAGGACATATATTACATACAATTCATTATTTATGATTACTAATTATTTGAATAATTTTCCGTAATTTAAATAAACAAAACAAGATTAGTAGTATTTGATTATTATTAATTTTTTAACGATACATTTAATATGCATTTTATTTATATATTTATATTTTATATATATGATCGGAATTTATAATGCGATACAAATTAATTTTTAGTTTTTTATTTCCAGGATTCTGTAACCGTAAAACAAACATGTATAGTTTCAACGCATTATTCTATAGAAAAATTAAATGTAGGTTGGCACTTTTAATTCAATTCGCGGTCTTATTTCGATGAATTTTTATCATTGAAATAATCTAGTACAGTTCACAGTAGTCAGAATGTAGTGTAGAGTAGTTCAAGGGCTGGACAATCGCCTTGTTCCTCCACTATAAATTTTAACATTAGCGATATGGGAAATACCTATGGTGCACTGCATTAAATTTTCCGATATTATTGTCCATATTAAACGAATTCTGTTTTAATTATAGTTGAAGTTAATTATCCTTGAACTGAATACTTCAGCATTGTTATAGACATGACGAATAACATCTACCGTAACACCTAACACCAGTCTAAGTGGCCGAGCGATTTAAGGCGTTATGTCTGCGCAGTATACCTACTTGGAAACTGAGAGGTTATGGGTTCGAATCCCGACATCGGCAGTTTGTCAATTATTAGAATAAAAAGGGGCGGTTAATTGACAAAACTGTCTGCGTATGGACAAGAACGAAGTAACCGGCCATGCTTGACAAGGTTTTCTGCTGTTCTTTTCCTTCACGAACTCCAGATGAATATCGGCATAGCCTATCATTGTACGGCTGTAGCCGTATATCCTACCAATTCCTAGTCTATACACAAAACTTCCTTCCACTCCACTCACATCCTCTCATCCATAGGCATCACAATGGACCTTATGGTCGAAGTGGAGCCCGTCCTGGGCAATCTCTACAATCTATCTATCTATCTATCTAACATCTACCGTTCGACCAACTGGTACAATATATTCAATACAAATACATAACATGAACTACCGAAGTATAATTCTTTCAATAGGGAATATGCATGAAAATTTGATTTCACTTGAATTGAAGCATGTTTACTTGACAAATATCAAGGTAAAATTACTTTTTAAATAACTTTAAAAATAAGCGAGATATGAATTATTGAAATTCCCGATTAGACAAAGAGGGTGATAGCCCTCTTGATATGTTATGTGACGTCATATTACACATTCACCATTTAAAATACACGCAAAACTCCGTTTTTAGTATTTTTGCAAGAAAGAGACAGATAATAATCTTTAAAAGCTTATAGCTTGCTTGATGTTTGTCGGATTTTAATTTCGTTTTTAATTATTATACAGTATTAACAGTATTTTCATATTCTGAAAATAAATGTGAAAAAAATTTTCATGCATGTTCTCTATTGTGGAATGCTTTCACTTGGCTCAATCCAAGTCAGCCCTGCTTTTGACCGATTCGTTCATAAGCCTAAATTAAATAGCTATTTGTAAAAGCGTAATCTGTTTCGTATACAAAATATTGAAACCATTACTGAAATAAAATTAATTGAAAAGCGCTAGCTCTTTTATAATTATCTATTTAATTATTTTTTTAAGTGCTTTATTAATTTCATATTTTCAGATCTTGCCACTTTCGAAATATTTCATTGTGAGTTTTATGGTGAACTCAGGTCTCAAACTTTTATAGCAAGGTAGTATAACTTAAAACTTATTTTCGGAAGGAAATTGAAGCGTTTTTCCTTTGAAATGTTACTCTCAAAAAACACGATTATCGTTTTGTTTAACTATGACTTTATTTTTAAGGTAATAGACTTAAAATAAAGTCCATTAAATGTTCTTTTAAAATGGTTTGAAATCTATATCTTTGGAAGCTAGTAGCAGAAGTAGATGGGAGGACGAAACCTGGCCAGTAGGCCTTTATAGGTCTTTCTTACCGACCTTTAACCCATCCCCTCACCCTCTTCTATCCTCTACCATGCCTTGTTTATGTCCTCGAGCCCTACGTTCTTGGTCGAACCGATCCGTCTTTTTTGCGAATGGCAGGACAGAGCTCCACTTTGGTTGTTTTACTTCAAATTCCTCCCATTTCGGTTGACTTGATGGCTAAATAACTCATTCTGAAGGTGGAAGGTGTAAGGGGTGGATCGAACTATCCTCTAACCTCATGAGAGATAGATGCCTCTTGAGCCTGCAGTAACCGGTAAGCACCCCAACCAGAAGGTTTATCTCTGTCTGGTTTTTGCCAATAAGCCAGGTTGAACTCCAGGTTGAACTTGCTTGGCTTGTCTGTAACCTGTTGTCTCTTTCCATTTCCTGCTCATAAACTTATCCACGCTTGGGGCCGAGGTAGTCTGTCTCCTAGTTATTCCTAGATATGGTTCGGTCCCTGACATGAGAATGCGGCTCCTTTTTAAAATGCATTGACCCAACTGTGAATCTGATTACAAAATTTCTATTAGTAAATTTATTGATTTATCGGCAAATGACATATAGATGATAACTATTTCTTAAATTGTCCGATCCGAACCGTAAACCTAATGGTATATAATCAGGTTTTAGTTGTAAACAGAGATAATAATTTTTGTAAGAAGTATCTGCTCAGCATACACAAGTTAGGTAAATAATTTTAATAAATCTATACAAATGGTAATATGAAGGTTAAACTAGATTTTCACTATTAATTTATGTATTTAAATTCATTTCATAATAGCCATGTTATATATATTTATTCCATTTAAGTATAAGGTATAGATTTCTATATATACGTACACCCATGTGCTAAGTAAGAGCGCTTCATATATTTGTTTACAAAAATTTACATTATATAAATATTATCATTTTTATGCGCTTTTTATTAGTTTCACCAGTATGTATGTTTGTATGTATGTATGTATGTAACCGATCCTTTTGGACTCGATTTTCTCCTACTTTGAACGATCAGATTTCATTCAAATTTTGCACACCTGTCAAAGGCCGATGATAATGCAATAATTCGATTAAAATATCCGATTATCCTGATTAGATTAGCCAGGATTCATCAATTTTCCAGATAAGTTACTAAAAAAAAAATGTGTGTGTGTGCAAGTCACACACGGTAGAAGTGAAACTTCTGAAAAGTCCCTGATTAAAAATACTTATTGAAAAGTATTGAAAAAATAAATAATAGTTTAAATAATTATAGTTTAAAAAACTAACGCTTTTAGAGAAAATTCAACTAAAAAATGAAAAATAAATAATAGTTTAAAAAAACTAAGAAAACACGCTTTTATAGAAAATCCAACTAAAAAATAGAAAATAAAATTTAATAAATTTGGATTAAGAAAAGTGTAAATACGAAACAAATGTATATTAATGGAATAACTATTGACACTATGCACCCCACGCTTTTTTCCATTAATATACATTTGTTTCTTATTTACACTTTTCTTAATCCAAATTTATTAAATTTTATTTTCTATTTTTTAGTTGGATTTTCTATAAAAGCGTGTTTTTTTAGTTTTTTTAAACTATTATTTATTATGATAATTAGATGACATTTTTTCAAAAATGGTGTACTTTTCTTTGTTTATGTAAAGAGATCTTTATAATATTTAATGGTTCTTATAGTCTACAGTACAGCACGGTTGTTTTTTAATGATTAGTAACAGGCAAAATTTTTGTCAGTAGCTTCCTTTCAACGAGACGCCCAACTTTACTCTTGCAAAAATGTTCGATGATAGTGACGAACGAAGCGCGTAAGACAGTAATTTGTTTGGTTGACGATAGCAAAAATTTTATCAGTAACAGTTAATTTGTTAGTTAAATTGAGAGATAATGTAATAAAGACTTCAAAAAAACTGTAGTCCTACAAAATGGATGGTGTGACAAGCAGGTCCCCCACGCCAACATGTTCAATAACGGCGTATACATAGGTAAAAATCTTGAGGTATGAAAACTATTGCCCTTCGACCTTATGGTCCATTGTGCTCCTCCTTCTACTTTAGTCTGACGAGGTTCACTTCTCCCATATCTTGGTACTAGCCAGGAGCTTGCTTATCAGGTTTTCCTGAGGGTTCACGTATTCGGGGTGAATATATACTCTATGGCTCAGTTTTATCTCAAAGTTAGGTGTGAAATCGCCAATAAAATTAGGATTCTATCATGAAGGTTTCTCTTTGTGTGTAAAATTTTTCCCATCATTTATCTTCCAAGAAATTACGCCTTGTTTTATGTTGACATAAATTAGTTGTTATGAAGAAAATTCAAAATGCATTTTTATTCAATCTAACCTTGAACGTAGGTTGGAATCCCCATTGAAATTCGTTTCAAGGATTCTACCATCATGCTTTTCCTTTGTGTAAAATAATTGTCCATCATATATCTTACAAGAAACAACGCCTTGTTATTGTCTTATGTTTGTATACATTTTTGTTGTACACTCCCGTTCAAAAAAACTGAACAGACCTGAAATGTTTATTTTCTTACATTTCATAAAACTCCTCACTTGTGTAACTCTCTGTAAATTATTTATTTATAAACAAAGATAAGTAGTATATTTTTTAAATGTGAAAAAACAAATGGAAGTTTTATATTTTTTATTTATGCAAACAAACAAAATTTACTACAAGAATAATCAAAATTGTGAGAGACTGATTCGGTTTAGGTCTGTTCATTTTTTTTGAATGGGAGTGTACGTACAGAAGAAAATTCAAATGAATTTTATTATTAAGGTCAAATATTTTTTCAAAAAACAAAAAAAAAACACCAACAAATAGTTAACTATTAATTCTATGTGTAAAAGAAAGAATATAGACGCGGCCTTGTACTGACGACTTTACATACATAATATACTTTTTCCAATTAATTACAAAGATATGATTTATGAACTGGTAATTATAAATTTCATATGAAATATATGGAACAATATTTCTAAATAAACTTTTCATTCAATACATTTTTTGAAATGACACTAAACAATTGAAAAACTTATGACTTATGAATAGTATACAGAATGATTTCATCACGTGAACATTTTATTGAAATCAAACATCAATCGTGGTCGCCAATGTGTCTGCCAATTACAATGACCTCCACCATATATGGACTGTGTGGTTCCTTATGACTTACAAAAAATAGTGTTCCAAATTGAAACATATATCAGAGCCATCTATACTGACGAATTTAGTAACTTCACATAAAAAATCGCGCGAGAATTAAACATAAAAATCTTATTCGTGAATTTCCTCCAAAGGAAATATTGTTTTTGTACCAATGTTGGAAATTGGTAAAAATTTCTTCAAATGTCCATCGATCCTACCTAATAGATGTTAAAAATCACTCTCGCTAAAATTTTTATTTGTGTATATGTATATCAACATATATATGTATCATATTATATGCCTGTGGACTCTTTAGCGGTCACAGTTTTATTCTGATTGGAAAAAAATTTGATATTTGGAGCGCTTTTGGTATTCAAAAGGTCAAGTTCGCTAATGGGTAAAGTCGGACATGGGGAAATGGGGGTTTAGAGAAAGGGGGAAACACAAAATTTGGTATATCTCCCTTACTATTTAAAAAATCCAACAATTTTATGGATTAATGTTGTAGGTACTTAGTTTTACTATAATTTTGTTTCTAATCATTTTTCCTGTTACACTAATATTTACAGAAATATTTATAATTAAAAATTGAAAGTTAAAATTCTAAATATCTCTGTACACATTAGAGTTTCGAAAAATGATAAGGTAATGAATTGTAACAAACTTGATTTTCTACAACTTTACTTCTTATACATTTTTCGATTGTTCTAATATTAAGAGAGATATTTTATATTTTGTGTTTTCTCCTTTCTTTATACCCCCCATTTCCCCTTGACCTCTGCGATTTTATTAATACAATTGGGCTTGCAAATACCAAAATCATATCAGATACGACATTTTATTTGGATTAAACTACTTAATTGTGGCCGCTATAGATTAATTTAAGTATTCTAAAGAAATGACGCAGCTCCTGCGTAACGAATTTTTTTTTCTTATAATATTTATAATATTTGTTCTATAACGCCAGAGACGTTTAGTCTACTTGGAACTGGGAGTTTATGGGTTCGAATCCCGACATCGACAGTAAGTCAATTATTAAGAAAAGAAAAGGGGCGGTTAATTGACTAAACTGTCGGCGTATGGATGAGAACGAAGTAACCGTTTATGCTTGAGAAGGTTTTCTGCAGTTTCCTTCACGAACTCCAGATGAATATTGGCATAGTTCCCATCAGAGTCAGCTGCAGCTGTGCATCCTATCAATTCCTAGTCTACACAAAAAAATTCCTTCCACTCCACTCACATCCTCACATCCTTATGCATCACAATGGACCTTATGGTCGAATTGTACAATCTATCTATTTCCTACTAAACTCTGCAATATTGATGGCTCTAGTGTATGATTGATTCAACATTTCTAAACTATAGGATAATCTCTCCATATATGATGGAGGTCAGTGGTCTGGGATGTTTTAAAAACAAAATGGTATTGTTTTCTCTAAAAATGTAAAATATTTATTTGCTGTGACATTTTCCTCAATTATCTTTCAACGGTTCATCGGAATAAGCATTTTATCAAAATTGTATGCCATTAATAATTTTTTTTATTTTTTTGAATAGATATTCTAAGAAATGAGGGAAATTTGTTGTTTCATAGTGTTATCCATGCACTTCAAATGATAAAGTTTCATCTTAAGAACAACAATTGTTTTAACGTGAACCAAAACAGTAATTCAAATCGTTTAACAATAGCGTAGTTATGGAACCTTGTAGTGTACTGTGCACTAGATCTATAGGAGTTCAATATCTAGTCTCTTTAGTGACTAGAGACTGAACTCTATATTGAACTTCCGGTTGTTTTGTTCGGAGGATGACATCTTATGGTGATGTTGATTTTCACCCTGATTATGGCCTATAAGGTTATTTGAAGATCAATTTGCGTTTTTCAAAAGGGAATCTATATTTTTTGTCAGAATCGGATAGCTGAGAAAAAAAAAACTTAAAATTAGGTAATACGAGTCTATTTTGGTTAATAATTAACTATTTTATAGCCGTTTAAAAAATGAATTTTCAATGATTGCAGGTTATAAAATTAAAGTCTTTAGAAAAAATGTATCAAAAGTAAAAAGTTTTTACTGGTGGTAAATAAATAGTAATCGACCTTTTCTTTAGTAAAAACCGTTTACAATCAGGTAGTTTTCTCTAATGCAAGTGCATTTTTTAAACTGAACATATATATATATATATATATATATATATATATATACTGAACATATATATATATATATATATATATATATATACTGAACATATATATATATATATATATATATATATATATATATATATATATATATATATATATAGCGGTTTAGGCTGTGCGTTGATCCGTCAGTCATTCAGGACAAAGCATCTTATATGTATAGATCAAGTAATAATTATTATCTTAAGTATAAAAGTATTACTTAAGTATAAAAAATGATTTTTTAAATTGTATTTTTCCAAGAAAATCTTCAATTGTAAGAACGAGACGAGACGAGATAATAGAAAACTACAAGAGACATCGCTACTCACGTCTCATCTCTCGGCATCACTGATTTTGATTTATCAATTTTTAATATACTTAATTACTATAAACATATATTATATTAATAGACTTTCAGTTCAACAATTTTTTTGATATGACAAACAATGAACAAAATTACTTATGAATAGAATGATTTCATCACGTGAGCCATTCTATTGAAATCAAACAAACATTGTCAGCCGCCAACGTGTCTGGTAAGTTTTTAAACGAAATTAAATTGTTTATTTAAAATGTAGAAATATTTTTATACACATGTGACATTTTCCTCAATTATCTTTGAATGGTTCAATGAAATATGAGATAGCACGAACGCAGGATATTTTTTTAACAAAATTATATGTTTTTATTGGAATTTTTATTTTTTTCGAAAAAAACTTTTTAGTTTTAAATTATGTAAAATTTTTGATGACATTTAATAAGATATCAAGGTTATTTATTTATCAATAGGGTATTTATTCTTGAATTTTTAAATTGAAATCAGTTTAATTGGTAAATGTTAACTCTGAATATATGATTTACTCTTTGACAATTAGAAATAGATAGAAAATCGAAATCAATTTTTGGTGACGGTTAAACTGTCTCCAAATTAGCGAATAACAGCGAATAACGAATAACATATCCAGAGACAATATAAGAGTGATAACAAGAGAGTTAACAAGAGTAAATTTGAATGAAAGCAATTTTAACAACAGTAATTTCAATAAAATTTATTAAATTTTAATTTATTTTGTTTAATTTTTTTATTTAGTTTGTGTTTTGTCTATTGATTTCGATTTTCTATCTATTTCTAATTGTCAAAGAGTAAAGTACGACTAGCTAATTTATACTGACGATGACTACTTTGTAGCCGAAAAACGTACTTATAATACAAAAACTGATCTAGGTATTGGGGAGAATTTGAAATTTTATTTCGAAAATCTAGAGTTCTCATTAATTATCATTTGATAATCTAATATTCTGAATACATGATGTTCGAATATAGTCACTATTGAAACTTAGATCATAACTACATACATACTACATATACATACACAATAGAACATGTCACAAGCGAGAAGAGTAAAGTTTTTTTATTTTTTAAAACTCTATGTTTTGTGCTTTTTAAACCTAACACTATGGCCAGTGGACCCCCAAGGCTTATTACCTACACGCAATAGTTCATACACGGAGAAGCAGTAATGAAGAAGAGCAGGAAGAAAATCGGCGAGGAGAGGTTTAGATCAGCAAACAGCAAATAGCGCTATTTGTTTGCATCAAAGAGATTCGGATGCCTGTCGAAGTTGCATATCATGTTTATAAACTTTTATCCCAAGTTATCAAGCACATTACTACATATTCCAACTTATAGGTCACTTACTATATAATCTTCACAATGTCAATGCGAAAGACGATTTTTCATGCCGAAGCGTACTAAGACGAGGCTTTCTTGTCTACTGGGTCAAGAACTGCTAAACTCGTTGACTATCCTATGCACACACATAATCAAATATTATCAAGGATAACGAGGATAGCAGCTTCAATTATAGCTAATTAGAACTTTTTACATAATAAATGTACGTCTTCCGAAAACTTCCGAAAAAGCTTGCCTCATTTACTATTATTGCCATTTGGTTTGGCAGGCGGTGGGACCTTTTTTCTCATAATGCCACCCGCGCCCTTTTTGCCCAGTCCGACGCTGTGTTTTTATACCGATTATTAATAGTTTCATAATATTTTAAGTATAAACACACTATTTAGCAAAATTAATTTGTTTCGGCTCAACAAAATCAGTTTCATTAGTTCAATGTTTAGGTATTTAGCTTAAGTGCTATTCATTTGCGTGTAGGTATTATCGACCAACCGTATGGCGTAGTTGGATCACTATTTTATTTTTTACAGTATATAATTCACGCAATCTGCAATATATAACTTTTTATTAAAGACTTAGATTTATGTAAATTTTAATTAGTCATGTAACAAAGTATCTGGGAAAATCTGCGTAAACTATCTTTTTAGGGCGACAACAAAAAATTTTTTATAATGTCTAAGATCCGGCATTAGAAAAATCTTCTCTCATCTGTTAATTGAATGAAATAATGTTTAAAAGGCAGATAACAATATTATAAATGTATAAGTGCAATGTCTGCCACCGTAATCCTGCTGGCTATTAATATTAATTAATTAAATAATATGATATAGTGTCTTTGTTTGTTGCTCGAACAAATATAATTGTCTCTCTGCGTAGAACACTTTTTTTGAAAATTTTATTATTGTGATATTATAAAATATATTTTATATAATAAATATAATAAATATATAATTAATAAAATTATTTGCTGCCTATATAAAAAAATTTTTAAGTAATAAAATTTTCAAAAAATGTTTTCTACGCAGAGAGAGAGACAATTATATTTGTTCGAACAACAAACAAAGACACTATATCATATTAATTAATTAATATTAATAGCCAGCAGGACTACGGTGGCAGACATTGCACTCATACATTTATAATATTGTTATCTGCCTTTTAAACATTATTTCATTCAATTAAGAGATGAGGGAAGATTTTTCTAATGCCAGATCTTAGACCATAAGTTGTAGCTATTAAATGTAATAAAACGTTATATTCGTATATTTTCACCAAACGAGGAATTTATAATAAAATACCAATTAACAAGCCAGAGCCACCAACCACCACATACATACAAAGCCGCACCGTGATGAGTTAACAAAAAGCTTTTAAAATAATTTAAAAAATCAACTAAAATCTAAATAACAAAAAACAAACAAAAAATCCTAATAAAAATGTATATAATTCTTGTTAAACAAATGATTTCAATTCGATATGTGTTAACAAGATGATGATGGGGACTCAACTATATAAGTAACATTGTTGTTCGATGCTTGTGCACACATAGTACCCATTAACTAACTATCGTATGAGTACCCATCAGATACTAACATATTATAACTATAGTGTATGGTGGTTATATCTATTTATAATGGTTATGTTGATAATATGAGATGTGAACAAAACTCTATATAGTTATATATACAATACAAAGAGTGTTTTAATTATTGAAGGTAGAATTTATTTATTCATTAATTTAAAGAATTTAATGGATTTATATATTTATACAGAAATTTTAGCATTTTTGAGAGGACTGCAAAAGATTATCAAGAAAATTTTTGGAGTTTACACTTTTAGAACCGAATTTCATGTACAGCCCGCTTGTTACGTCATCTAGTTTCTTGCGGACAAAACCAGTTAGGTGTCATATAACTCAGAAACTAGCGCTTATAATTTACAACTTTTGAAGTAATGGGTGATTCATTTGGAGGTAATTTTTTCAAAACTACAAAAAGTAAACAAATTTATCGGGTTATCTTTATTATCATACAAAAGAACCATTCTTTATATTTATTTTTTAAAGATTATTTCTTTCAAATGTTATCCGTAACTGCGGTTAACATGGTCCATTGTGCAGCACCAATTTTCAGTGACGCGTCCGAGCATTTCGAGTAATATTTGGCGAATAACGCGAGTAATGTTGGTTTCCAGTTGCTCAATCGTACGCGGTTTATCCATATAGACTTTGGACGTTACATAGCCCCAAAGGAAAAAGTCTAGGGGTGTAATGTCACAGGATCTAGGCGGCCAACTCACCGGTCTGAAGTGCAAAATTTACTGTTCAGCAAATTGTTCTCGCAATAAAGCCATGGTTTCACGTTGACAGTTACGTTCTGGCCGGCCTCGATGTTTCCACCGGCCCATAAACCACACCAAACCGTTGTTTTGTCTGGATGTAATGTCAGGTCTTGAATCTCGTCAGGTTGCTCTTTAGACCAAATACTGCAATTTTGTTTGTTGACGTGTCCGTTAAGCCAGAAATGTGCCTCATCACTAAACATAATTTTTGTCGAAAACAGTGGATTTTCTTCAAGCTTTTCAAGAGCTCAAAGACTGAATCAGTGACGCGCTAAGTCTTTCCATGATGAAATGTCAAACTATACTGAACAAAAATACCATGACAGGTTAACACGACTCACGCTTCATCTGTCAAAAAATCCATAGACAAAAAAGTACCTCTAAATGAATCACCCATTATTAATATTATTCTCAGCTATGCGCTTTCGAGTTCATTCTTATCAATACCGGGATAACTTTTCTGATTGGAGTTATAGATATTTCCACCTTGATTATTTTTCACACTTTTATTATTCGATAGATATAAATTGAAAAATGAAATTTTAATGTTGACGTGTTAACATATATAAAACTTACAAAACATTCACATATCGGTCCAAACACACACTCGCACACAGACCAATCACACATATAAAATATATCGATATGATAATGGTGGAATAGGATTTTAATGTTTGAAAAGGAATAAAGAAAAAAAAAATACCATCCACAAAAAGTCCACAAATGTATTTGGAGAATTTTTTTTTGTAATATTATTTTTTGAATGATCATTTTTATTTAAGATATTACATTAACATATTATTAAAGAAATGATGACATGCTATAAGAAACAAGATGTCTTGTATTTATATATAGAAGAAGAGTATTAAAAAATTGTTTTTAAATGTATATATATATTTGAATAACATCATACTGACTCCCGTTTTGTATTCAATTGGTCTTTGCCTTCTATCTTATTTACATTTCCATTTTAAAATGATTCCGTTCTAAATAAAATACTACAATAAACCATCCATACAAAGCTTTATTTGAATTTAAATACCTTGTCACTGTTGTTGAAAGGGTGACACACTCCATTTTAATGTTGATTTCAATTTATGTGACGAAATTGCATTTTAAAATTGTTTTCCATGATTTTTAACACACTTTTATTAGATTCAGACTTATATGTTTCTCAACGAAGATAGATAGATAGATACATCTTGGGGTCTAAGTAGCGCACTTCAACCTTATGATCCATTGTGCTCTCCCTTCTACTTCAGTCCGACGAGTTTCGCTTCTTCCATATGTTGGCAATAGCCAGGAGATTGCTTATCAGATCTTCCTGAAGATTCATATACTTGGGGTGAGATGCGCCGAATATCCTGTATCTGCTGTAACCTAGAGGTTCGCAGTCAAAGATAATGTGGCTGCCATTGTGTGTTGTCCCATTGTGTGCAAATGCTTCCGCAGGGGATAATGCCCGGTAATGAATCCGGTAACCCTCCGCAAATGCATCTTGTTCAGCCTCAGTGCATCGAGAGATAGCCTCTTGGTTGCACTCTGAAGCAGTACCTTCCCAAGCTCCTGCCGCGGTAGACTTTTTTCCAGTGATCACTGTGTTTAGCATTTGACCACTCGTTGATCACCTGTTTACATACAGTCCTTGGAATTCCTAAAATAGTCTCTGAGCCAATGAAGAGTATTCCGACTCCCTTCTTTGTTATGGTATCCGCTTTTTCGTTTCCTTCTTAACGAATCTAGAAAACCGAAGTTTTGCTTGACTTTTGAGGATGTTTATGCGTGTGACTTGATATTAGATGATGCTTTTAATCTTCGGATATTTGGGAAAGTTTAATCGCACGTAATTATGTTGCCTCAAAAATTCAAAACCTCTTATCGATCATTTGAATAATTTAATTCAGCGATTAATAATCAAATATTTAATGGGAAAATATAATTGTTTTATTAAACTTGTAACAACTGTGTTAAGAAATAAGACACTCTGATAAATATGGATTTAAAATATTATTTGAATTATACACTTTATTTAACTGAACTAAAAAAAGTGTTATTAATTATTAATTATTTTAATCGGTATTATTGAAACTATTTTGTTTTTACGCTATAAAAAAATATACTTTATAAAAAATATACAATATTATATTTTGGATTTTGTAGACTTTATGAATATACTATATCTATCGATTGAACGTCCTTGAATTGTCATATTTATTTGAAACTTTGTAACTGTATGCAATTTTGATTATATTTTTGCAGTAGTCAAGTTATTAACAAATTATATAATGTAGTGGAGGTTCTGGGAAGCAAAATAACATTAGCGGAAGCGCCGGGAAAAATTAAAAAAGTTGAATAATTTCGTAGACTTTTCTTTTTCAACGCCGGGGAAAAATAGTGTCTTTCCACGGTTAAAGTCGGAGAATTCAGGGCCAGGATATGATATAAGATGAATAATTCAGTAAGACTATCGATTCCGAAAGTGGTTTTCCTTTTTCAGCGCCGAGTCTGTTTCCACTGGCAATCCCGGGGCATCCAGGTAGTAAAATAATAAATTGCTGTCATCAAACTGGTCTCATGATGGCATACGATGGCATACGCGACGAAGTTTGATAGCCACCCTGAAAAATGTGGGAAATTTAAGTTAAACGTTTTTTTTATAGCTAAAATTGTTAATTTCCTTTCGAAACTCTTTGGTTTTAGATCTAAGAAACTGATATGTGATGACAAATAGACGATCCAAAGGACGTAGGAATTTGCAGCAAATAGTTCACGCAAGTCTATGAGAAACTTAATCACCTTTTTTCGTCGAATATTTTACTTTGATATTTCAAAATTTTCCCTTAGTCTATCTTGTCCTCATAATGTTGACGGCAGATAATTGTCTTAAAGTTCTGGGAATGCTTCGGCTCAATAAAATTCAGCTCAAACACGGCCGGTAGAGTATCCTTGAGCCAAAATCAGTATAGAATGTCTATTCATATTAATCCTGTGACGATGACCTTCAGTAATAAGGAAGATTGATTTTAACCTTACAAATAGTCATTTATTATCTTGTATAAAATATATAATAAATTTGGATCGTTTGGATTTCAAATAATCTACTGTGATTGATCTACCTCTCAGGTATTCTCGCATGGATACAGCACGTGGTTGTTTCTCTCCATTGATAAAACTAACTTTTTAGTTAGTAATTATACAGTTTTATTACGATTTCTTAAAATATCCTTTAGATTAGATAAAGATACCGCTTTATTTTCATTTCTCAGAAGATCCTTAAACCGAACAAGATTTCCCCAGGCACTAAATCAACGACGGAAGTTAAAATGCAACATCAAAAAAAAAAAACCAATACTGAGAAAATTGTTTACTTTGGAAGATGAGTTTGTTGAACACATATTATCGGTTTTATTATACACCCATACTTCTTCCTTGCTTAGTCATCCTCCGAAATGATTATCTTTTCTTCAAATGACGTCTACAGCCATCACATTAGAAGAAGGTAGTGAAATATACTTAACCAATATATACATAAAAACAAAGACATAATAATAATCATCTATATCCACAAAGGTCCACAAAAGCCTATCAGAATGGGTACCCACGATCAATACACATTCTATTGTTTTTTTGTATTTTTTTTTTTTTTTTGTAACATTTGCCGCTGTTTGAAATGTGTTTTTCACTTAGAAGTAATATTTGAATTTAAAGTTTTAATCATTTCATTGATTTAAGAGAGTTATTTGTTGTTTGGGGGCCGCCCAGTGCGAGAGATATCGTCAATGATGGTGCTGGAAGCAAAAGAAGAACCGCACAAGAGCCCACCCTGACAGTATGAACAACACACAGCATAGCCAAAGTCAACTACTACTAATATATATGTGTATCCAACTCACTTACATCTATGAGAGTGTTGTGTATGTGTGTATGTGTGTGTGTGTATGTATGTGCTTATACTGTGCATTCAAAGAGTCAGTGCCTTCAGGAATTAGAGAATGAAACTAAACACAAGAAAAAAAAAATATATATATACAGATAAAACTCTCTCAAGATGGTGGACTGGCACTGTGATATGTGAACTGAGAGAGCTGCGCTGAGCAAGCAAGGCAATTCCACAAAGACTTGCTAGACTTAATGCCTAGCATATGGTTACGACGAAGTTAACCTAACGAAATACTAGGCTATATAATAATATAATCATTTTAGAGTGGTAGAAAGTGATCTATCTATAAAACTTATCATCAATATCTTCGTGTATTAATATCTTTATTATATGGATCTTTGTGCAGTGTCAAATCGATAGATACTTCAATGTTTGCGATAATTTTTGGTATATGTGGAAAAACCTACTTTACACTTCATTTCAATGTTTGAAATCGCTGAACTTTTAACCTTAGAAATTTGGTTTTTTAGCGAATTTTCTCCAAAGAAAATGTAGCTAATGTTTTTGTACCGATGATGAAATTTCGTAAAAATTTCTTCAAATGTCCATCGATCCTACCTACTAGATGTTAAAAATTTTATATATGTTTATATAAATATATATATATATATATATATATATATATATTTATAAGTTTATGTGGAATCTCTAGCGGTCACAGTTTTATGTCGATCGCATGAAATTTGGTATTTGAGGCGCAAGTTCTTTAATGGATAATCGGACAAGGGGAAACGGGGGTTTAGAGAGAGGGGGAAACACAATATTTGGCATATCTCCCTTAATATTCGAAAAATCGAAAAATTTATAAAGGGTAAAGTTGTACGTACTTAGTTTTACTTTAATTTTGTTTCTTATCATTTTTCTGTTACACAAATATTTACAATTAAAGATTGAAAGTGAAAATCCTACATATCTTAGTACACATTAGAGTTTCGAAAAAATGATATGGTAATGAATTATAGCATACTTGATTTTCTACAACTTTACTTCTCATACATTTTTCGATTGTTCTAATATTAAGAGAGATATTTTATAGACCAATGCCATTTATTAATAATCAGATACGACATTTAATTTTGATTAGACTAAAATTGTGACCGCTAGAGAGTAATTGATGTATTCTAAAGAAATTCGGTAAGTTGACGCGGCTCCTAAGTAACGAATTTTATTATTTATTAATTTTAAAATCCATGATGAACGTTTAACGGACATAGGTCATAAGTTATTATTAAATATCAAACATACTAAATCATTGTATAACAAATATATATATATATATATATATATATATATATATATATATATATATATATATATATATATATATATATATATATATATATATATATATATATATATATATAATATATATATACTCCTTGATATACTCCTAATATATTTATATGCATAGTTGTTATATAGGTATGTTAGTTTGCTCTATTGTTTCTCATAATTCTTTTCGTTTTATAAAAGAGTGCGCCTCACTCAAATCATTAACAAACAAACATAACAGAACAAAAACAAACTTTAAAAGGCAGAAAGAGAACTAAGCACCTGGGTGGCACAGTTCCCATCAAGGGTTGTCAATTACAACATAACTTGTATTTTATATATATATATATATATATATATGTAAGGTAGGTACCTCAACTAATATATATAATATACTTAAATATATACCATCATTTTTTATGTTATTTAATTTATGAATTCCATATTATATATTAGTGGTACAAACATGTGTATTGTTTTATATAAACAATACTTTTCAATCGTCTTCTATTTGATGGATAAGGAGCTTAAATCGAAAATAATTATTCGGAGTCACGAGGCTATCGGACATAAGGCTATCTCTATATATCCAGATGTACCCTTTGCGAACGTCAAGCTACTACTGAATGAAACCATTCTAAGAAAGGCCAATATTAATTGGGAAGAGGAACGTGCTTGTGGTACTGCAAATCAAATATGGTCAGAGCACAATCGGAGGCGTATCGAGGGTTTTATTTCCCATCAAACGCCTTCCATTAACAATGCTGTAGCAGCCATTATGGGGCACTGGCTGGGAGGCACACATGCAGAGCGCATGGTGCATCATATATATTGCAGGGGATATCTCAAGGAGGAGGAAGAGTCCACCTTTTTTGTCACTGTCCAGATTTTGCTAGGATAAGACTGACACACTTGGGTCAGCCATTATTTGATGAACTCTCCAATCGTTCGACGCCAAATCGTTCCTTCTTGCTGTTCGTGAAAAGCTCAAAATGGTTTAAGGAATAGTGGCTCGCTGTGAGACGTTTGCTTTTTCAGGTATCCCAAGGGGCCTTATGGCCTAAGTGTGGCACATCCGGCAGGCCACTGCATTCTAACCTAACCTAACCTAAACTATTTGTCGAAGAACTCATTGATAATAATGTCTCTAGAATAATCGGAGAATTTTCGTTTCGGCCAGGGAACTGAAAACTAATCGGAAGGTATAACTTATAATCAAATCAGAAAGAAATTTGGTATGTGATGTGTTTTTGGCATAAGTTCGTTTTATTAGCAAAATTGATCAAGGGAAAACTACAAATAGAACTGAAATAGAAATTTGCTAAGTGTCGATAAATATTTGAAATAGTGGAAGCGTTGGGAAATTATATTGAGTTTTTTAGTCTGTAAATGACAGGAGCCGGAGATATAATAACAAAACGTGAGCGAAGCCACGGGTATAAACTAGTAATAATTCATAACTAAATATAGTGTCTTTAAATAAAGTAGTAATGATACTCTGTTATCAAAACAAAATCTTCTTAAAGTTTTAAGAAACTATTGGTAGTCTTAAATTTCTTATTTTTTATTTGAAACAAAAATTATAGAAAAAAAAAACCTTTTTAAAGTTTTAAGAAACTGTTAGCCATCTTATATTTTTAATTTCTTTAAATAAAACAAAATTATACTCTTTTAACAAAAAAAATCTTCTTAAAGTTACAAAACCGCACTACGTCTCGTCCGGGCTGTCACATCGCGGATCAGGTGGATAGATAGATACAAGATGACAAGTGATTGAATTTTTAAAATAGAATAATAAAGTATTAAAGTAATAATTTTATGTTCTCAATTTTGGTTGCACGTCTGTAGACAAAATATTTTGTAGGCGGAGTTCAATATTGCTGCACAATGTTCCGCGTTTGTAGCCCCTACTTAAGGAATGCATATTTGAAACAATAGTCGGTTGATGAACGTACATAAAAACATAATATATTTATTAGATATGTATAATAATATAATATATAATATAATATATATAAAGGTATTGTAATATTATGCGTCTGTGTTTCATATTATTTGTTTCTTTTTATTTTTTATGGTCTTTCATTCAATTTAACAAAAAAATGTAATTTAATAAACAATATTAAATATTATCATCATCATTTATATTTATATAAATATTATTATTATTATTATTTTTTTAATATTTATTTTTATATCATATTCTTTTACTCCATACCACATTACTTATTTTACTGCATTGTTTCATCTTCTGCTTATTTTTATTTATTTCAATAAATTTATTAATAATTTTGTCACAAATATAAAAACAATTATTATATTTTTATGGAATTTTTTATATCCATTTTCAAATGCAGGTTCAATTAATTGACTTTTTAAATTAATTTAAAATAAATGTTTGTTGAACTTTTACTTACTGTCTGGGACGTGTCTATCACTGGATTGTTCGTCATATCCGACAGAGAGGTTCATGGTCATTTAGAATGGAACCAAGAACGAAGTAACCGGCTATGCTTGAGAAGGTTTTCTGCAGTTTCCTCCACGAAATCCAGATTAATATCGGCATAGTTCCTATCATAGTCGGCTGCAGCCGCATATCCTACCAATTCCTAGTCTATACACAAAAGTTCTTTCCACTCCACTCACATCCTCACATCCTTAGGCATCACAATGGACGTTATGGTCGAAGTGTAGCCCATCCAGGGCAGCCTCTACAATCTGTCTATCTATTGAATCATGAGCGTCCACAAATTAACGCCCAATACAATTAACTGGTATTAATAACTTCGGAAAAACTCGGAATAATACTGTTTCGGAATACATTCTAGGAGATGTCCCTCGATGCACTCAACCTGAACAGGATACAACTTCGAAATGTCGGATTCATCACCAGACATTATAACCTACAATAGGATTCTACAATGGATCCATTATGTGCAGACTGCGGTTAGGATAAAGAAACATCCAGCCACATAATATTTAACAGCAAATCTCTCGATTACAGCAGATAAAATATATCAATCGGTGCATCGTACCCCGAAATATAAACCTTCGGGACAACCTGATAAGCGAGCTCTTGACTACTACAAAGATACCGGAGGAGCAAACCTCGTCAGACGGGAGCGGGAGCACAATGGACCCTAAGGTCGAAGTGGAACACTTTTTATACCCCCAGATTTATACATCTATCTAAAGACTTTTGAAGTAGACAATAATCGTAATGGTCATTAAAGAGAAATTCTCTTTTGGTCACTGTTCATTAATTGGCGGTCAATTATTTATGGGATTGTTCTAAAATTATTCGTTAGATTCTAGTCTCATTTCACGAAGTCGGTTTTTGTTATTTTTCACTTTTTAATGCTCCGTTTGTATATTTCCCAAATTTCCCAGCGCCACCACCATATTTTTATCTTCTGGTGCATTTTCGTATTCTATGGTCAGATCTTGTCTATTGAGGTATGGGATCATCTTGTAATTATACTCTCTCGAATAAACTTTAAATTATAATAATCGGTACATTTTTTTGCCATGTCGGTTTAGTTTCATATTATTTAAACATCTCTGCTCCTGCAGAATCCTACAGCTTCATCTGCTTAAAATAGCACCTCTTACCCGGAGGCGTCTCGCCTTCGGGTGGCAGGTTGTTCTCAAGGAGGGCATAGAGGACCCCTTGGTCTAGATGCTAGGGACCCGTATGCGGTACCCCTCTTTCTGATTATTATTATTACCAGACATCTCTGCCCAACACGACGACAATTCAGATTGTGTAATTCCCAAGGGGGCCGTTGCAAAATATTTGTCATTAGAAAATTAACGAAGGGGGTTAAGCCTGCACAAAAACGAAGTGGAATCAAATATAGCAAGATTCTTTCTATGTAATGGGGAACCCTTTCAGGAGATCTGGTGAGATTATCTCAGGAACCAAACCAGGAGCTCATTTTTCAGTATGTATGCGTTTACTCTCAAAAAGAAGCACATCTTATTCTCGTATGGCCGTCAATTGAATCTTCTAAGAAGATTATTTGATTATTGCACGTGATCTTGCAAGAATGCACACCATCCACCTAGAAGTAATTATAAAAATATGTGTCCATAGGTCGAAGACCTATTCGGATTGTATCGAAGGCGCATATTAAGTTTTTAAAAAAAAAAAACTAATTATTGTCATAATAATCACCTGACAACCCTGAGGACTAAGAGAACTCTATATAACTATATATATATATAAAGTCTATCTGTCGGTTCACTTTCTGAATATACATACATTATTATTAGTAATCCCCACCCCTTTTGTTTTTTTTGAAACACCACCGTATTTATAATACCATACATAATATGTTATATACACAACGGTCGGTCCGTCCATAATAAGATGCCACTTAAAATTGTTTTCTAATACAAATAAGAAACAAAAAAAAAAAACAAAAAAAAAGCTAACAATTTAAATAGCGAGTAAAACAGAGTGAATGAGAGAGAAAACAAGATGTGAATATCACATCTAGCGAACTGGTTACGAATTGTTGCACCAGTATGGAATGTAGTCTTCTAGTATAGTAATGTTAAACAAACATTTTTAAAGTATTTCCCATGATCCATTTGTTGGCTTAGTTAACACGAGTATAAATTTATTTTTACTTTATGGACAAGGATGGATACTTTAAAGTCACATTTGACCATCAAAAATTGCCCTAATTTCTAGATTAGTTATTTGAATTGTATAAATATGTATTTCGTTTACAAAGTGGTCATCATTAGTATGAATTCTTTGTAGTCGAAATATGTATTTATACCATACAAATAATTGAACTAGGAATCGGGGTAATTTTTATATTTTTATTTTATAAACCTAGAGTTTTCTTAGGATATTGGAAGGCAGACATTGAGAACATCATGTCTGCCACAATGAGAAGGACGAAGAGACGATGACTCACCTACTTATTCACTGTCTAGCTCAGAATAATAAGAATACCGGCATGGTACTTCCATTCTACATTAGGAAAAAAGCTTATCACAAACCGAAGACCAAACTGAAATTCAGACTAAGCAGGTAACATCCCATAAATTCCTGAAAGAAAGGCATTTGTCATAATAGGTTCAGAATGATGTCAAATATATGAAATTTTATTTCATGAAAAATGAAAAAAATTCACTGACACTGAAGTGATTATGATGGGTAAAAAAATAGAAGCGTTGGTAAAGAATTTTATAAAGGATGGCGCATAAGTAACGTTATGATTTATTTAATGAATGCGTATTTGTACATCATTTGGTTTTAACTCGTGAACCAATTGAATCTTATATAGGAAAAGGTGTAACATATGTAAAATTATTTGCAAAGACCGCCTAGACATCACCAACTGCTGAGAACGTCGTCTGGTGGAAGTTTCGGGGTTTTCTTCAACACTTGCTTACACCCGAGCAATCTCGAATTCACATCGTTTTGAACTGCACGAGGTCTTCCAGCACGCGGAGAATCATAGACTCCCCCATGTTGTCGAAAACGCTGAACCAATCGGTAAATTGTTATAGCGCTAGGTGCATTTCGAACATGAAAAAAATTTCGATATGATCAACTTTGACTTTCGATAAAATTGAACAACTTTGGTTCTTTGTTCTGTGCTGAGGCTTTCCATCATAAATTTCCCAAGTTTTTCAAAGTTAATTCTGAAAAAAAAGTACATAAACATAAAATTCATCCACTAATTAAATCAAAACGTTACTTATGCGCCACCCATACAAGAAAATTATCTTCATTTGTTTTTAACATTTTAATACTTAATTTTAAAAACGCAATTCACTACAGCTAAAATAAAATAGCTATACAAAATTCTAGAATTTAAAAAATAAAAAAAATTGTTTAATATTTTTTAATAAATATTCAGAATATTTAATGAATTCAAAAAACTTTCTTTTTCAAAATTCCCATAACAAACAGCATAATATTATTATAAATTATTATACTGATATTTTCATGTAATAAATGTCACCTTTTCAAGCATATTTTATTTATTTTAATATTTAAAATATTAAAAAAAAAAAAAAAACGGCCACTTGTTGTATTTTTGTATTCCGTACCAAAATGAATTTTCTCTTCTCAATTAAATTACAAATAAAATTACAAAACAAAATTTTACTAGTACAATCGATTATGGACTAAAACTTTGATACATTTATTATTAAAAAGTTTTATTTAGCTTCACTTCGTATATTTAGTACAAATCCAGTTTGATTCAAATCATGCAACCGAGTTTTCCCATACTTCTTTCTACTTAACCGATTCACATGACATTTTGGTTTCTATTTAACTTCCACTTCCTACTTCTTCACTGATAGAAGGAATTTCTTTCCTCAAAAATATATATATTCTTCAAAATATTTGCTTCAATAAAGAAACCCTTGTTTTCATTCAAGACTACGCAGTCGAACCAAAAACATGTGTTTAGTTGAGCGAACAAACTAAAATTCTTGAACGGTGTTTAAAATTCTTTAAAGTAGTTTGTTAGTCTTAGCTTAAAAGAGACCTTCTCTTGGCCAAATACTCTTGTGATTTTTTAGTCAAGACAATGCAATTCTTGCAAAAAAAAGGATTTTTCTTATTAAAAAATGTGAAAAAACGCAAGAAGAGAAAGTTTATGCAGCTTCTTTAACTGAAGTATATATATTTAACTGAAATATATTTAACTGAAGTATATGATTACTTCTTCTAAAAGTTTCATTTGTTTGGATTAAACAAATGTTTATTTTCGTCCGAAATTTTAGCATCTTGGTCCAAAGAAATGATCATTTCAGTTTAAGAATTTCGAGATTCTTGATTCAAGAGTCAGTTTATCGTTAGTTAAGATAATTTTCTCAAGTCTAAACTATAGATGTCAAGATACTTATTATTTTATACCAAATATATATATCTTCCCTATACATGAGAGCCAGAAATTCTTGGTTGATAGGTGCCTTATTCATTCGGTTTTCGCAAAAAAGTTCAACTTTCAAACATCTTTTATCCAATGCTTGTTTTCGAAAACCGAATAAATATGGCTCAAATTAATTATAAAATTTAAAAAAAAAGCGATATCAACTTCAAAAGCTCAAAAATAATATTATGTGTCAACACCTAGGAGTTTGATAAGACTAAAATTAAACCGTGGGGTGCATAACAAACAATTTATCTATAAATATTAAGTGCTTATTAAGGACAACGAAGACAGACTAAGAGCCAGATATAATTTCCAATAACAGAAAATTTTATAATATATGAATTGTTTGCTTGTAGGAATATACCAAGATATTCCCCGGTATATTCGATCTGAAATCTACGTTATAAAAGTTAAATAAAAGACAATTATTTGGACTTTCAGCCAAACCTTTATTTTACCTGATTATTTAATAATCTATATATGAGTTTGTTGGTAGTTACCAGGTAACTCAGGGAAACATATACTCATAAGTGTCTAAATACTCTAGAAATCTTAGATTTAGAATCCATTACAAGCTCCACGATTTATTTTGAGCCTGATAAAACCCTTAGACTAATACATAATATTCTTATCTAGCTTTTAGTACACCAATACCATTGTACAAAAAAACATATAGCTTAAAACTTATTTGGTTTGTTTGTCAATATAAAGCTTAATTATAACAATCTGCGCAAGACTGCGTGTATCAAGCGTGGAATCAATTTTTATTTTTGAGTATGTTTACTCGCTAATTTACTTAAAATTTTAAGGATTTTCTATCACGGACTTCTATGACGGAAGTAAACTCGTCATGGACTCTTGGATTATATAATGAGAACGGTAAGTTCATTATATGTAAATTAGATGGTGGAAACGCAGATTATCTTACATACATCATATTCGTGTCATATTAAATATATTGTTCACTGCGCCAACACAAATAATGAAGCAGCTTTCAGTTGTTCAATATTTTCATAATCACTATATTATGCCCATGAAGCTAGCAGAGCAACTTGACCAGAACACAATTATAATTGTCTCATAATTAGATGCTCTTTGTTGTGTTGTGTTACCGCATGCTCTGCTAGCTTAATGTTAAGCTAGCAGAGCAATATTTAAAAAAATCAATTAATTATATTGTTTTTAATATCAAATTATTAAGCTAATTAAATGCTTAATCAATGCTCTAATTAAAAATTAACTACTCTTTGTTGTATCGTGTAACCACATGCTCTACGAGCTTAATGTTAAGCTCGCTCGTTAAGTTTATTGTCAGATCTGTCAAATCAATTTCTAATTTACATTTACAGATATTTTACAATAAATACTTAGGACAAATGAAAAAAGGTTATAAATCGTTGTAAGATTATTGATATACTTTATAACTATTTTAAAATCCTAAATAAATTTTATTAAAGAGAGTACTCATTTGACTCTAGCGTAACGCATGAACGTCTTAATAAAGCAACTTTTGAAAACTTATTTTGAAAATGTAGTGTATATAAAGTAGATAGTGTGAATAAAGGTTTATAAAATATAATCCGTGACTATTTATATACATTAAAATACTTAATACAAATATTGCTTCATATACTTTTAGATAAAAGAATTTATTTACCCTTAAAGCTCATATACATAATATAACAACTACATATTTAACATAAATACGTAAGTACATATACATTGTATCATCAAACATGAACATCATCGTCAAACAGTTTTTTATTGATCTTTTATTATTTAACAAATTTCCGAAGATTTTTTATTTCTGAAATTGTTGGCAAATTCACATTTTTTTGAATAAAATATTTTTTGTTACAAGGTTTAGAAAAGTTTTTGAAATTCATATTTTGTGGAAGATTGACATTTTGACATAGAAGATTGATATTTTGAGGAAGATTTTTGAATATTTTTAATTTTTCTGTCGAAGCTACAGTTCTTTCATTAGATTACAAAACAATTGTTTTTCTACCCTTTCTCTCAGTCCTCTCATAAAAATATAAAGTTTTTTTAATGATCAACTTGTATCTGCTTTACGGCTTATAGATCAATCTCAGTAAAGCCTCTTTGCATGAGATATTATTTCTTGAAACGGTGGGAACTTGAACCCTGCTGCTCAATTAGGGCAGCAGGGTTAAATGCTGTCATAAACAATCCCCTTGGAGCAACTGGCGAACTCCACTGTGGGGTAGTAGATGGGGTAGTAGACGCTCAGATTTACTCGTGGGACCAAAATGGAAACCAAAAGTAAAAACATAAACTTTGGTGCTCAAATCACCTTAAAAATTGAATCAGCCGAGACTGGGCAAGCTAACCTCGCCGAGATACAAAAAACTGCAGGAGCACCCATTCCAGCAGAAAATCTGAACGATAAATTCCAGAACCATTTCCTGAAAGAGGAAAGAAAAAATCTCTCGGGTGCAGCCCGAAGAAGAGCAGCAGTAGAGAAAGTCAGGGCTGGCGGGAAACCGACTCCTCCTTCGAGGAGGAAAAACCGGACACAAATCCTACAGCCCCGGTTTCTAAAACACTGACGCCTATGGGGGCCAACTCTGGGAATCAACCCCTGGAAAACCCACAGGAAAGAGGTTGAGATCGGGAATCCAAGTCCGAAATAGATCTCACAAACACGAAGAAGGGGCGACACAAGCAAGGGCTATAAATACCTGAACCGAAACCGCTTCAACAACAAAGATGTACATTGGATATCCTGAGGACAAAATGACTCAAGAACAATTCGAAAAGGTGCAACTCTCGATGCTGCTAACCCTCACTAGTCTCGTGAGAGAGAAGAACTCATTGAGACCCACAGTATCGGGGTTTTTACCCGGACAGGGGAGCCCTCGTTGTGCAGTGCATAGGCTCAAGTGTGGCGAGGAGGAGGAAACATCCAGCCACATTGTCTTTAACTGCGAGCCTCTAGGTTACAGCAGATACAGGATATTCGGTGCATCTCACCTCGAATATATGAACCTTCAAGAAAACCTGATCAGTAAGCTCTTGGCTATTGTCAACATATGGTAGAGGCGAACCTCGTTAGACTGAAATAGAAGGAAGAGCACATTGGACCGTAAGGTCGAAGTGGAGTACTTTTTAGACCCCATCTATCTATCTATTTCTGAGTTTGCTGTCGCGATTCTAGCCATAAAACTGACGTTCTCCGACTTTTATCAATAATCCAAAGCCCCTGCATTTGTTTTAAATGCATGTTGCATGTGTATCTTTCCATTAAGTCAAGAGAAGACAAATGTAGTAATTCTAATGACATTTAATCCTCTGTTTTCTAGAACAAGTGGTCGTGCGGTCAAACGTGCTTTACTTGGATCTAGAAGATTTCAATTCCCAACGGTTAGCAGTTTGTCAATTAAAATTAATGAGGCTGTTAATTGACTAAACTGTCGGCGTATGGAGAAGAACGAAGTAACCGACTATACTTGTGATGGGTATCTGCAGTTTCCCTTCACAAATTCCTATTCCTTGACGTTAACGATGTGGGTGGAGGACAAAAAATGTAAGTTAAAGTAAATTTTTAAAAAATAATAAAGTTTATAGATAAAAATGAAATGGGAAGCGTCTATTATAGACTGTGAGTCTACAGATGTTAACTTTCTGCCACTTTAAAAGCATAAAAGATCGAAAAATTGTTACTCTAACGAGGTATGTCTACATCATCTACAAAACAGATATATAAATTTAACCAGACTAGACACTAACATAATTTTTAATTAGATATTAATTTAAAAATTACAATAGACACACACATATATATATATATATATATATATATATATATATATATATATATATATATATATATATATATATATATATATATATATATATATGTATATATATATATAGTCTGTTTTCAAAAGCATTTCTAATAGTAAATAAATAAGTAAAATATTTACTATAAAACCATACATACATACATACACATACTTACAAGCATCTGACTGCTTGTGGTATGATGTAAATTGATGTTTGTTTGATACCATTTAAGAGTGGGGATTTAGTGATGCCCACACTTAATCTTTAATATTATTATTCATTACGTATACGCACAGACACACACACTACAGACTACAGAGTACCCCCACTATTTTTATTGCTTTATGCAGCATTGTGTAGTTATCATAGTAAATAATATTTAACATTGATTTTCTATTAACAAAGCTTACCAAAACAGACGGTATATATAAACTTGACTCATTGTGTATCCACAAACACACCGTTTTAAAAATATAATCAAGAAAAGAAAATACATTATATATTATATATATATATATATATAGTATATAGTTATATACCATTCCATTGTGTGTGTATATATATTTTATAATAAAGTATAAGTATACACACTATACACTCTCAAACATACTGCAGAAGACAGACTTATTGTGTGAATGGTTTTAAAAGTTAGCAAGCTAGACATGTCGTCTCCATGGAGGATCGATCAACAACAAACGGCTATCTTACATGATCTCACATATTGTATTATATTATTATACCAATATGGAGTTGAATATATAGACTAGCAGCAAACAACACCTGGAAATTTACGTGAATGCGTTGTAAATTCTGATACATTTTTCATTAAGTATATACCAGAGGTGGGCGCAGACGGCTCGCCGGAGTCGAACGGACTCTCCATAAACTGGGTGAGAGTAAGTAATAAAGGTATGTTTTGAAGTAAGACGGAACGATGTTTCAATACAGGTTGTCCCTACCGATTATTGCCCAATAATTTATTCAATCAATTTAGAATTAGTTTTATAAAATATTTATTGTTTAAAAAATATCTTTTACAATATGGAGAGATACACCAAAAAACATAATAATAATAATAACAATAACAATAATGATAATAGTAATAACAATAATTACAACAACAACAACTATATGTATTCCAACTTTATGTAAAATTTAACCATTTAAAAATTAGTAACAAATTACCAACCCAGCTTTATCATTGGCATCTTTTTTGTATCCAGTGTCGACACTCATCAACTATGCCGACATTCATCTGGAGTTCGTGAACTGCAAAAGACCTTCTCAAGCATAGCCGGTTACTTCGTTCTTGTCCATACGCCGACAGTTTAGTCAATTAACTGCCCTTTTTTTCTCTTAATAATTGACAAACTGCCGATGTCGGGATTCGAACCCATAACCTCCCAGTTCTAAATAGGCATACTGCGCAGACATAACGCCTTAGACCGCTCGGCCACTTGG
The DNA here is from genome assembly GCA_963920215.1 of Nineta flava. Classification (NCBI taxonomy): domain Eukaryota; kingdom Metazoa; phylum Arthropoda; class Insecta; order Neuroptera; family Chrysopidae; genus Nineta; species Nineta flava. The sequence continues at coordinate 120,553,079 of OY986041.1, forward strand.
ACTGGTTTCATGTAGTTAGTTTTTCACGTTTTATCTGCCAACCTATTCTATATTACATGATACCAATATGGAGTTATACACATATGGAGTAGTTTTTAATAATGATAACATCTTCTTTAAATCAATATAATCATATACTCTTTTTAATTCACTATATAATAAGTACTTTTTACCTAACTATTTTATTATATATATATATATATATAAATATAAATATATATATATCGGTAGTAAGACGCAATTGGAATCGATCAATGATCAATCAATGATGACGACGACAACATATGAACGATTGACGTAATGGATGTGTTAATTTATGATGAAGTCGTCGTCGACGACTATTCGTTCTGTTTGTTTTGTGCGAAACAAAGAAATTGTGTGAATTTACGCTGTTTTTTTTTAAATATTATATTTATATAACGTTGCTTTTTTTTCTGTAAAAAAGGTTGTATGTTGTTATTATTAGTAGACCATGAATAAATAACTTTATATAAACCAAACATTAACTGGATGGAGCAGTCTTAAGGTCTTGAAATGATGAACGTGTTTATTGGATGATTGATTATGTTTGGTATTAATAGTTGTTGGTGGTGGTGTTAAGAAAAGGGCACTATATATACTAGCGTTTATTTCTTTAAAGATTTAACTGAACACAAAAGTTGATGTCAATTTTTTAACCGACTTAAAAAAAAGAGGAGGTTCTTTAAATTTTATGGTTTATTTGTGCCTTATACATTCGGTTTTCGAGAAAACTTATCCAATGAAAAGTTGTTACTATATTTATAACGAAAACCTTTTAAGCATTTAAAACCGAAGCATTTTTTCGAAAACCGAATCAATAACAAACATATCAATTACTAGCGTCCCACCCCGGCTTCGCACGGGTATTTTACAAAAATTTCTAAAATTATAAATTTTAACACACACACTGAGTGTGTGTGTGTGTGATTGAGATTCTTCATTACGACGTATTTTTGATGCCCTCTCGCCTGGGAACTATTTCTAGAAAGTTCTCTTTCTAGAAATCTTGATCTTGATCTTTTGGGCATTTTAAAATGATTTCAAAAAATTTAAACTGCCTTTGTACTAAATTATTTGTTTAACTGTTGAACAGGAATTACCTATCTTAATTATACTTTTTGAATTGAAAATTATTTAGTAATATCGTCAGTTTACGAAGTTACAATAAAATACGTCTTAGAATCTATAGTACCTAGCCTAAGCTTTACCTATAATACATCATCTTATTAAATAAATACATCGAAATCTATAAACATTTTACATCGTTTCTTAAATGGAAAAATCTTATATAAAAAAACCATTGATATCGCTCTTAATTATAGTTTAATTTAAATTACTATTTATACAAACGACTTCAACACACTTTTGAGAGGATATAAAAATTAAAGTTTATATACACGTAACACGTTGCAACATAGTGAATATACTACATAATATACATATGGTCTAAGATCCGACAGTGAAACCTTCCCTCATCCGTTAATTGATTGAAATATTATTGAAAACGCTTATTGCAATATAAACAATTTGGCAATGTAATGTCTGCCAGGGTAGTTCTGCTGCAATTAACATTAATTAATTAATTAAAAATTGATTTTTTCATAATTAAATCCCTCACGTGTTAATTGAATTTTGCTTGTTAAATAACATAGTATACGATACGACAAATCTTGTAATAGCAGGCAGCGCTGCTTATTACTGCTATGGTTACCTGCAGCCAGGTGTTCAAACTTAAAGTAAACTTAGGTTACTTCCCTCATATGTTAATTGAAAATTTTTTAGCTAATTTAAAAGTTCAGAATAATTAGAATACATCCATAACTGGCAGCCGTCTTAAAATCCATTACAATCAAGTGCAGCCTATATAAGAAAAATTTAAAAAAATAGAAATTATAAAAAAATACCTTGTAGAGAGAGAGAAACTATTGCATTATTCAACGTAATAAACAAGGAAAGTATATGATCATGCATTTGTAAAGCCTACTCCATTTCTAAGTGTATTTATACAAATAGTACCCACTACTATATTTTATCTATGACTAATAGTGGATTGTGTAGAGATAATGATAAACGGAATACATAATTCACATTCATGATTCACATTCGCATGATCATATACTTTCCTTGTTTATTACGTTGAATAATGCAATAGTCTCTCTCTCTCTTGCAGCAGAACTACCCTGGCAGACATTACATTGCCAAATTGTTTATATTGCAATAAGCGTTTTCAATAATATTTCAATCAATTAACAGATGAGGGAAGGTTTTCACTAATGCCGGATCTTAGACCAATACAGTATTTATTTTTCAACAATTAGTAATCATCCCTAATTTTTTTGAAAATATAATATAGCCTATGCAACCGGGGATAGTGTAGCTTCCCAACGGTGAAAGAATTTTTTTAATCGGTCCAGTAGTTTCGGAGCCTATTCAATGCAAACAAACAAACAATCAAATCTTTCCTCTTTATAATATTAGTATAGATAAAATTTAAAAAAGATATTTACTTTTGTGATCCATAGTATAGGGTGGAGCATAAGTAACGTTATGATTTAATTAGTGAATAAATTTTTTGTTTACGTATTTATTCTTCTTTTTTTTTCAGAATTAACTTTGAAAAACTTGGAAAATTTATAATGGAAAGACTCAGCACAGAACAAAGAACAAAAGTAGTTCAATTTTATTTTGAAAGCCAGCATTCGATTATTCAGACACAAAGATCATATCGAAATTTCTTTCACGTTCCGACACTTTACCGATAAGTTCAGCGTTTTCGGGAACATGGGGCTGTCTGTGATCTCCCGCGTGCTGGAAGGCTTCGTACAGTTCGAAATGATGTGAACATTGCTCGGGTGCAAGCAAGTGTTGAGGAAAACCCCGAAACTTCCACCAGACGACGTTCTCAGCAGTTGGTGATGTCTAGGCGGTCTTTGCAAAGAATTTACAAAGTTGCGTAACACCTTTTCCCATATAAAATTCAATTGGTTCACGAGTTAAAACAAAATGATGCACAAATACGTATTCAATAAATAAAGCATAACGTTACTTATAGTTTTAATACAACGGAATAAACCAATTGGTTTCGGTTTATATTTTATATCTTATCTTATTTGGATATGAGATCAGCCTGAAGAAAAACAGAAGTAGTTCTTTATCTTCGCAGGAGCAGCGAACAAGTTGGTTTAATGTATGCTTCTCTTAGTGATATCAATAGGGAATATGCATGAAAATTTTTTTTCACATTTATTTTCAGAACATGAGAATACTATTAATACTGTAATAATATTTAAAAACGAAATTAAAATCCGACAAATATCAAGCAAGCTAGAAGCTTTTAAAGATTATTATCTGTCTCTTTCTTGCAAAAATACTAAAAACGGAGTTTTACGAGTATTTTAAATGGTGAAAGTGTAATATGACGTCACATAACGTATCAAGAGGACTATCACCCTCTTTGTCTAATCGGGAATTTCAATCATTCATATTTCGCTTATTTTTAAAGTTATTTAAAAAGTAATTTTACCTTGATATTTGTCAAGTAAACATGCTTCAATTCAAGTGAAAAAAAATGTTCATGCATATTCCCTATTCATTTCATATTCTCGTCTATCCAAAACCCTTATAAACTAGACATTTACAAACATTACAATTTTGTTATTTATAACCTTTAAAAAAAAAGACATTTTATCAACAGATTTAAATCAACTACTACAGTATGGTTTATTTTGTTTAAATAATAATTTAAACGCATGATTTAAACTATTTGATTTGCCCATTTTCACAGTGTTGACAACATTATTCATATTAAAAATATATATAATAATGTTACCATGTATGAGAAATTGGTTTGTGATGGTGTTTGATGACCTATGTCACACAATAATAAAAGAAACAGTCAATTTACAATCCACACAAAGAATTGAATGAATATATAGTCAGTCGCACACACGAAACCACACACAAGTCAAAATATATCTAAATTAAATAAGAATATTATTTATAGAGAAGTTAGTGTTGGACTATACGATTCTGATTCACGCTTTGGTTCAAATGAGTACTATCTTTAATAAAATGCACTAAAAAGTAAAAAAGAGAATTGCATATTCTTGTGCCAATTTTAGTTCACCTAAGCAAAAATTTTTAAATATATATGTACAATTATTGTTATTTTTGGAGTCGGTCTGAGCATAGAGAAATTCACATAACTTTTGGACACCGCCTCCAAAAATAACAATACTTGTACATATATATTTAAAAATTTTTGCTTAGGTGAACTAAAATTGGCACAAGAATATGCAATTATTTTTTTACTTTTTAGTGCATTTTTTGTTTTAGAATATTTGATTTTTGAAGTCGGGTTTCCATTTTGTCAAAATAGGTATTATTTCTCGCTTTTTAGTGAATTTTAAGTTCTTTTATTTTATTTCTTTTATTTTAAGTTATTTTATTTGTCTAAATATGGGTAGACCTACTAAACGACCTACTAACTTTTAGTGCATTTCTTTATAACACATTTTTTTTTATCCGTTTTTTTTTTTTTTAAACAGATTTTCATTTTTTTTTACAAGCATTTTGTTTTTTTTTTTTTTTTGGAAAAATATTTTTTTTGGTGTTGGTTTTTTTTTGTAAAAAATTTTTTGGAAGTCGGTTTTTAAAAAAAATTTCTTATTTTCCCATTATGAATGAGTATACCCTTTCAAAAAAAAAAAATTTCACAGAAATCGGGTATCACATATAAAATGAAGAATTTCCTCGATTTCCCGGGGATCCTCTCATCAGAATGCGATTTGGTGCCAACGGGACCAATGGGAAACCAAACCCTTTAAAACAAAAAAACAAAATTCAAAATCGGTTTATAAATGACGGAGTTCTGAGGTGACACACATTAAAAAAAAAAAAAAAAAATACAGACGAATTGAGAACCACCCTCCTTTTTGAAGTCGGGTTAACAAGCTTTAACGCGAAAGAATCAAAGCAATGATTCATTCCTTAATCAGAATTACCCAATCCAACACTAATATATACATTTAGCAAACCTATTATAAATAAATACTAAATAGTCAATATAACGTATGGGTACTAAAAAACCAAATTCTATCAAAATATGTAATAAAAATTCTATTCTATAATGGATGAAACATAAAATGGATAATAAATTATAAACTCATTCAAGATACCACCACACGAAATGAAAAAAAACAACACATTTTTTGGCTGTTGTCACAAAGTGAATGAGGGTCTCTTTATACATCCATTTAACATTAACAATAAGACTTAGAGCAGAATCAAAAAATAAAATAAAAGTAAACCACTTCTAAAACGATCATTTCAATTGGTTACGGCTTAATGTAATATATATTATTTATAAATGTGGTATTTGGTCGGGTCGTTGTTGCTTTTTTTTTTTTATTTCTTCTTTTAGTTTCTCTGTGTTATTATTGCTGATAAGCATGAAAATTTAATGTTTTACAGTTTTTAACATTCAAAGAGCCGTGACTGGAGGCTCCTATTTATCATAGATGTAGAAAATATTATTATATTTTTTATTGTTTATGTATATAATATATATATATATATATATATATATATATATATATATATATATATATATATATATATATATATATATATATATATATATATATATATATATATATATATATATATATATATATATATATATATATTTATATATATATATATAAATATGATCATGCATATATACTCCCGTTCAATAAAATTGAACAGACCTGAAATGTTAATTTTCTTACATTTCATAAAACTTCTCACTTTTGTAACTCTGTGTATAATGATTTATTTATATACAAAGATATGTAATATACCATCTGTTTTGGACAGCTTAGCCAATAGAAAAAACTGTGCGGGTACTCTGTAGTTAGTAGTGTGTGTGTGCATTTGTAATGAATAATAATTTATAAATTAAGTGGACATCACTAAATCCCCACTCTTAAATGACATCAAACCAACATCATAACACAAACAGCCCAGATAAGTATGTGTATGGATATATGGTTTTATAGTAAATATTTTATTTATTTATTTAACATTGATTCCCTATTATAAATGCATTTGAAAAAAACATTTACTACAAGAATAGTCAAAATTGTGAGAGACTGATTTGGTTCAGATCTGTTCAATTTTATTGAACGGGAGTGTACATACATTTAAATATTAATTAAAAAAAAAACTGTCTTCGTGATTTTGATGGCGATTGGCACATGTCACCAGTAACGTTACGTCTATATGTAAATAAAATTTTGTAATTTTCTGATCATTATCATTTGGGACATCTCTATTTAATCCCATCATAAAACTGCTAAATTTGTTAATTTTTTCCGCTATAACTGTTTACACAATCGTGTTTAGACTCTGCACGTGCATTACTAAAGTGTTCTTTCCATCATATATATTTTTCCAAATTTTCTGATCGTAAAAGAATTATGATCCAACTCCCTTAAGTAATATTTCTGAACATTTGTAAGATTATTTTGACATCAATGTTTTGCTATGAAAAATCTTACAAATCTTGGGTGAGAATGTCTAGTGAATTAGACCTCTGCCGTTCCAGACCAGTGCTCTGCCAATTTAGGTACCCAAATGGTATGGTAGAACGTGTATAATTTCTCACTATCTGATGTATAAAATTTCATTCTGATATCCTATTTAACCGAGTGTATAACTTTCCTTTATTAATAATGGCACAAAATATACCTTTAGAAAAATTCCGACTGGTCTACTGGTTTTGGTTATATGTTTTATGGACCTTCGAAGAAGAGACAGTGAATAACAGACTTAAGCTATGAGCACCTAGCAGATTCAAACTTATTATATTAGCCAAATGTTCGTGTCACATAGGTTTCGAAAACAGAACGGATAGACTGGAAAATTTTGAAAAAAGAACGCCATTTAAGTGGTTAATAGTCAGTACCATAGACAAAAATATTTATATAAAAAAATGTGTGTTCAAACTTCTTTAATTTACAATTTTGTATTTCTATGGTACACAATTAGGTATATAAATATTTTCAAAATTCAAAACAGATTTTACCCACCCACCTTACAAACAAACACAAGGAGCAATACCGCACAATAGCCGTTATGGGGTCTATGTCGGCACTCTAGGTACCTACCAATTAGTGGTATGCCGAATAACTGCTAAACAATTTAAATTGACCACGATCTTTCAACGATGTATATTTGTCATTAATGGGATATTTATTATTTTGTATGCCAAATTTCATAATATTTTCATAAACAACTATAAGAATAAACTACAAGTATTACTTAATCCCAATTTGGCAGATTTTTGTCTTAACTTTTATTCACCAGGTATCATCAAGACCTATGCTATGAGACATTAAAATCAGTGATTGCAGGTAATACTTGAAATGATTTCATTTTAGAAAGATAATTAAATTTTACATTTAAATACGCATTTAGCCATTTTAAAATGATTAAATGCTTTCGATAATTTCACTAATTCACAGCGAGATAACGAGTACAACTATTTGGTTGTTCAAATTGTCGCGCGCTTACGATATACCTGCCATTAAACTTGTATTGTGCATGTAGTGTGCAAACTAAGAATTCATATTTTGCCATGACAGCCTTTTCCTATGTTTGGTTTTGCTCAAATACTGTCATATAAGTACCGTGTGCTAACCAATTGCGCCACTAGAGGTTATGGGATGAATTACATGGAAAAGGTGCTCCATGATCCTAGTAAATCTGATTTTGTAGGAATAAAATTATTATAAAAAAATTATTGCTCTAGGTGAGGCTCGAACTCACAACCCCGGCATTGCTCAAATACTGTCATATAAGTACCGTGCGCTAACCAATTGCGCCACTAGAGCTTGTGGTGATAATTTATATGGAGAGTTTGCTTCATGGTCCTAGTGATTCTGATTTTATAGAACTAAAAATGATTTTAGAAAAAATAATTGCTCTAGGTGAGGCTCGAACTCACAACCCCGGCATTGCTCAAATACTGTCATATAAGTACCGTGCGCTAACCAATTGCGCCCTTAGAGCTTGTGGTGAAAATTTATATGGAGAGTTTGCTTCATGGTCCTACTGATTCTGATTTTATAGAACTAAAAATGATTTTAGAAAAAATTATTGCTCTAGGTGAGGCTCGAACTCACAACCCCGGCATTGCTCAAATACTGTCATATAAGTACCGTGCGCTAACCAATTGCGCCACTAGAGCTTATGGAATGAATTACATGGTAAAGTTTCTCCATGATCCTAGTGAATCTGATTTTATAGTATTAAAATTATTATAAAAAAATTATTGCTCTAGGTGAGGCTCGAACTCACAACCTCGGCATTGCTCAAATACTGTCATATAAGTACCGTGCGCTAACCAATTGCGCCACTAGAGCTTATGGTGATGAATTACATAGCAAAGTTGCTCCATGATCCTAGTCAATCTGATTTTATAGTAATTAAAATGATTTGAAAAAAAATTATTGCTCTAGGTGAGGCTCGAACTCACAACCCCGGCATTGCTCAAATACTGTCATATAAGTACCGTGCGCTAACCAATTGCGCCACTAGAGCTTATGATGATAAATTACATGGCAATGTTGCTTCAATATCCTAGTGAATCTGATGTTATAGTAATTAAAATGACTTGAAGAAATAGTGATAAATTATGTGACAAATTTGCTCCCGAAAACCTGTGTACAGTTCGAAATTAGCAAAACAGTTGTACTAAATGGCCAATCAAAAAAGCTTCTTTATAGAGGCCACACCGTAGATTTATCGTGAAAACGTCCTGCTCATGATCCATAGACGTTTGGACTGTCCCTGGTCGCTGTATGCCTGATTGGCGAAATATTTAATCACTTTGCGCCGTTTTTCATCTCCTTTTCGACGTTAGTGGCAAGTTTCGATGGAGTCACGTGATTTGAGTTCTGACTCCTGGGCGCTGCATATATGATGATAATAGCGAATTTACAATAAACAAATTTTAATTAATATTGTCCGGCGATAGGGAGAGATGTTGGAAAGAAACCAACTTGTATGAACAATGATGGCATTACATGACCAATTGTGTGGTATATTTCGTCGACCAGCATCGGCGTTTGTATGAAAAGGTACCTTCAATGGAGGTGGTGACAATTTTGCAACTACTAAGGAAGGCGAATAGGGAATATGCATGAAAATTTCTTTTCAAATTTATTTTCAGAATATGAAAATACTGTTAATACTGTAATAATATTTAAAAACGAATTTCAAATCCGACAAATATCAAGGAAGCTATAAGCTTTTAAAGATTATTATCTATCTCTTTCTTGCAAAAATACTAAAAACGGAGTTTTACGTGTATTTTAAATGGTGAAAGTGTAATATGACGTCACATGTGTAATATGACGTCAAGAGGGCTATCACCCTCTTTGTCTAATCGGGAATTTCAATCATTCATATCTCGCTTATTTTTAAAGTTATTTAAAAAGTAATTTTACCTTGATATTTGTCAAGTAAACATGCTTCAATTCAAGTGAAAAAAAATTTTCATGCATATTCCCTATTGTCTTAACCCGCCGCTGCCGATAAAGGAGTTAAATAGGTAGAATGTTTTCTCCTGATGAGATCTGTTACATCACTAAACATAAAGTGTATGCACGTATAAATAATTTGTTATGTTAGTGTTGTGTGCGGTAATTATTGTATAAGTAAATTGATCCGACTATATGTTTTTGTTACATATAATTCAAAGTTTTACGATTATATTATATATTTAATATAAATATATTAAAATGCATATGGTACTCACTTGACTGTATGTATAAATATAGTATGTATATAATATATATATTGTATAATAATAATATGTTACAAAATTTTTAAACATTATTAATATTTTTAATAAATATTATTGGGTATTTATAGTTGAACACTAATTAGAATTTCATTTTTAATATTCTTTATTTTATTTGAATTAAAAGAAATTCTTTTTTTTTAATTAAGTCAGTATTTATATATATATATATATATATATATATATATATATATATATATACAAAACTATATGAGGCTGTATTATATGTCCATAATCTATATGATTTGGTATTTGTTTGAAAAAATTTATAATGTTCATTTTACGATTATTGTTAGGAATTTTTATTTTTTTATGTTAAGTGTGTAGAATGGTGGATTCTTTGGTATGTAAGGGTGCGTATTAACCCCACACATAGACGATATTTTGGTTCAATCACGATATATTAACTGCTTTTTAAAGTAGTCGAAGAGTTTTAAAAACACGTAATGTAACAACTGAGTTAATTGTTTGAATAGCCAGTATATACTGAGTTGTATATCAATGTTTGAATTGTTAATAATTTATGAATCCCACAATTTAAAAAAAAATCTCCTATGGTTTTAAAAATGAGCATATTAAGAGAGAAAAAAAAATTATGAGAAAACTGTTGAGTTTATGGAAAAAACAAAAGTTGTTTATTTTAAAAAGAAAAAGATAGGCAGTTTTGCCAATTTTTTCCAAACATGGTCCGATTTTGCCCATTAACGAATTTGACCTTGCTTTTTTGCGCTATAACACACACACAGACAGACAGACAGACGGACGGAAATGCGGAAATGGCCGAATTAGGCCATTTTATGAACACTCATTCCAAGCATTTATGTCAAGGATTAATATTTTCAAGCGTTACAAAGTTGGGACTAAACTTAATATACCTTGTAAATCTACATTTACTGGGTATTAAAATTGAAATTAAACGCAGTTCATTCACTATATGACGAATCGAAGGAATTAGTTCTGAATTACGCGGTGTATTTGCTATAACTTTATTCATCAGCTATATATGTTTTATTTTCATATAGCTTTTAATCTCTTGTACCGAGTTACGAACAAATTCCTTATCACTGTTGGTTGTGACTTGAATTAGTCACTGATCTCTACACTATCTCCGTCTACAGAGATCAGTTTCAGTATTGACTCTCACTACATGGTGTTCGCATGCATATTTGACTAAAATTAAGTTATGATTTAAACTTAAATCATAACTACCTGCTATGATGGTTTGATAACTATATATACTATCATACAGGAACATGGCAAAAGTTATTATTACTAATTGTTTGAAACTATGTATTATCGCGTGGGTAGTAGTTCAACTAAAATAGTTTCATTATTTATTTATTATATTTAGGTCTTTTAGAGCACGTGAGGTTGTATCGGCCACCTACCTGATGTTGTTGGGTATACTATTTTATTTTTTACAGTGTACGGTAGATTTACGGTATTTCAGTAAAGTTCATATTGTGTTGAGTTATTCAATTAGACTTGCGTCACATGAAACGAGGATTCCGAATCTCGGCCGGTGGTTTTTTAATTTTTTAATACCGTTTGCATAGAAATTGGCAAGCCTGTAAATGTTCACGATAAAGAAAAAACTATTAAATGTGTATGCAATTTTAATTTATGATTCTTCTGTTTTAATCTCAGAATTCGATGCTCTAATAACTGATTTAAGTATTCTTGGGGCAGTTTTTTGTCAAGTAGATTTCCCTTTTTAAAAGCTCTAATGTCAGAGACTAAACATTCGCTGACGATTTAATGAGTCATAATACTGGCATTATGTCTACATTATTTCTTTTACAGCTGCCATACCCACTATTGAGTGGAAATCTTTGATTCAAGTTCGTCGGTATCATACGTATTATATCAAAACCGAAACTTGACATTGGACGACCTCGTCAATTTACTACGGACCTGAAGCATTTCTATCTAAAAGAAAAGAATCAGGTCATGAGAAACAAAATAAAAATTTTACTCTCAAGATTGCGACAAGCAAGTGTTTGTAACTCATGCGAAGAAAGATCTGTAAATATTAATGTCTTTACCCAATAAGAGTTATGATGAGTAATGGATAGATCTTCTCACTGGCCCTTCTGCAATTTCGGAGATATTGCTATTGTTTCTGAGGCAAACGTGTTTTGGTAACGTTATTGTTTATAGGATTTTGTTTTTTTGCACTTCTTTTGATTTACCTCGTCAGTTTATTTAGCACACGGAAAAAGATTTATCATTGTGCTAAAAGAATTAGTATTCGCCATTAGATTTTATAACTCACGTTTTGGAATTAGTATACAAACAACATTGACTGCCGAACAGAGCACGGCTAATGACGTCATATCCTATCATGTCGCGTTTTAAATGCGAGCTGATTTTTACGAGTTTTAATATTCAATGAGAACTTATTAATTCGGCAAAACCTTCACAAGTAGAGCCAGTTAGTCTCGGCCTTGTTCACACACGACGACAGTTTAGTCAATTAACCGGTCCATTTTTTGTTTTTTTAACTGACAAACTACCACCGTTGAGAATTGAACTTGCTTGGAACTAGTGGCGTAGCTACCGAAGGACTAGACGGTGCCCCAAGCTCAGGAGGCCCTCGGACCCTGACCCTGTTCCATACAATTCCTGTCACTTCTGCAGAAGCTGAAAGATCATTTAGCAAATTTAAAATAATAATAAAGGAATACTATGGGCCAAGCTCGACTCCGACATTTATCGCTAATAGCAACCGAAAACAAAGTCGCATTAAGCCTAGATTTAACCGAAGTCATTGATACTTTTACGAAAACTAAGGCTAGGAAAAGATTATAAATTATTATTTTGTTGTCTAATTTTGTTATTTTTGTTTTATATATTTAATATTTGTTTATTTGTGTATACTTTCACGTCAACATAACGATGTTTGTCCAAATTCCTTTCGGTTACGTATGACAAACTGTAGAAGACTTTAGCGTATACTCCGACAAATTTCATTGTCATTGAATTTTTAATTAAATTAAATACTGATATGAAGAAAAATTCAATGACAATGAAATTTGTCGGAGTATACGCTAAAGTCTTCTACAGTTTGTCATACGTAACCGAAAGGAATTTGGACAAACATCGTTATGTTGACGCGAAAGTATACACAAATAAACAAATATTAAATAAATAAATAACTTCAACAGAATTAATACTGTCTAAATAAATAAAAAATTAGAATAATATGAAAAAGTTGGCTATTACGTCACAATCGTCTTTGGTGTAGCGGAAGCATACTGGACTAGATATCCAGAGGCCTGAGGTTCGATTCCTGGTTGACGAGTTAATTTTTTCATATCAGTATTTAATTTAATTAAAAGTTTTATATACATTTATATTTTGACTTGATAAAACCTAAACAGTTTAGTTAGGGCCTCAGTTTTTTTGCACCAGGGCTTTTGGTTACCTAGCTACGCCTCTGCTTGGAACCTCCCAGTTCCAAGCCGAGCGCCTTTGATAACACAGTCACTTGGACTGGTTTATTATTAACTGTGTAAGGAGGCATATCTGTTTACGGAATCCTTAAAAACAATTTTTTACTAATAATGTAATTAACAAAAAATTACCTCAAAAAACTGATATCCTCTCTCAATATAACACAAATTTCAAAAAAAAAAAACGAAGGTATTTTTTTTTTTTTTTGGTGGTTCGAAACAGATAACATTACACTGATAATAACTACTACATAACTTTTACAGATGGTATAAAATGTAACAGCTAATTTGTCCACAATTATCTGTTGTTTATTTTTTTGTTTGTTAATGTTATACTTCTGATTCACAGTGTACCTACCTCTATCTATCTTAAGGGGTTACGTGGGTTTCGAAGGGTAATATTTCTCTAATATTTTTCTAATATAATAATAATAATAATAATAATAATGGGGTTTAACCTCCGTTTGAGACACGACTGTCTATAACAGAGGCCACCCACATCATTATTTTTCAACCTTTATTTTAATTTTTACTTTTACATTTTTATGATGTGAGTGAAGGATCTGGAATTCGTATGCAGACTAGGAATTGGCAGGTGTGCGGCTGTAGCCGACTTTGATAGGAACTATGCCGATATTCATTTGGAGTTCGTGAAGGGAAACTGAAGAAAACCTTCACAAGCATAGCCGGTTACTTCGTTCTTGTCCATACGCCGACAGTTTAGTCAATCACAAACTGTCGGTGTCGGGATTCGAACCCATAACCTCCCAGTTCCAAGTAGAGACAACGCTTTAACAAGCGCGGCTACTTGACTGGTCATTTTTCTAATATAATAAATGGAATATTTTATTCAACCTTAAAATATATACAAAGATAAACATTTGAAAAATATATTTTGTGAAATTTTCATTTTAAAATTTTGAAAATTCAACCATTGGGACCTCATTTCCTGTGACCTCTCAAAATGAAGATCCCTTGGTGTCGTCAAAAGAACTCAAATCGTAAGAACTCGAATTACAAATCATATCTGTTAGATAGATAGATACATCTTGGGATCTAAAAAGTATAGCCCTTAGACCTGATGGTCCATTGTGCTCCCCCTTCTACTTCAGTCCGACGAGATTTGCTTCTCCCATATGTTGGCAATAGCCAGGAGCTTGCTTATCAGGTCTTCCTGAATGTTCATATATTCGGGGTGAAATGCACCGAATATTCTGAACCTGCTGTATCCCAGAGGTTCGCAGTCAAAGATAATGTGGCTGGATGTTTCTTCCTTCTCGCCACACAATTTGCATACAATGGACTCGTTATAGAGTCCCATTGTGTGCAGATGCTTCCGCAGGGGACAAAGCCCGGTAATGAATCCGGTAACCCTCCACAGTTGCATCCTGTTCAGCTTTAGTGCCTCTTGGTTGCACTGAGGAGCAGTACCTTCCCGAGCTCATCATTTCTGTTAGTAGATATATAAGCTCGTGCTTGGACAAAGGAAAAAAAATTGAATTTTTGGCAGAGTTTTATATAAAAAGGTACTAGTTTTGGTATAATTTGCACCATGTATTGCCTTGTAAAGTTAGTTGCAATGAAAATTAAAAAAATCCTTCGTTCAAGCATTAGTCAATCTTATCTTGAAGTAGTATGCAAAATTTGAATAAGATCGGATCATTATTTTCATAGAAATCATGTCAACCGTCTTCAAAAATAGAGGCTTGAGAAAATAGCTAAAGAAGCGCCTCAATATACTTTCCAAGGCTCTATCTCCTGATTTCAAACTTAAGGTGTGGCTCGAACTCACAACGCCGGCATTGCTCAAATACTGTCATATAAGTACCGTGCGCTAACCAATTACGCCACTACAGCTTATGATGATAATTTATATGGAGAGTTTGCTTCATGGTCCTAGTGATTCTGATTTTATAGAAATAAAAACTATTTTAGAAAAAATTATTGCTCTAGGTGAGGCTCGAACTCACAACCTCGGCATTGCTCAAATACTGTCATATAAGTACCGTGCGCTAACCAATTGCGCCACTAGAGCTTGTGGTGATAATTTACATGGAGAGTTTGCTTCATGGTCCTAGTGATTCTGATATTATAGAACTAAAAATGATTTTAAAAAAAATTATTGCTCGAGGTGAGGCTCGAACTCACAACCTCGGCATTGCTCAAATACTGTCATATAAGTACTGTGCGCTAACCAATTGCGCCACTAGAGCTTGTGGTGATAATTTATATGGAGAGTTTGCTTCATGGTCCTAGTCATTCTGATTTTATAGAACTAAAAATGATTTTAGAAAAAATTATTGCTCTAGGTGAGGCTCGAACTCACAACCTCGGCATTGCTCAAATACTGTCATATAAGTACCGTGCGCTAACCAATTGCGCCACTAGAGCTTATGGTGATAAATTAAATGGAGAGTTGGCTTCATGGTCCTAGTGATTCTGATATTATAGAACTAAAAATGATTTAGAAAAAATTATTGAAAAAACTTTGGGAGAATATTCTAGGTATATTGTACTATTTGTATGGATATTATTATTATTTAATAAAGCAATTTTAAAAAAAATCGATTTTTTGAAATTTTCAAACCCATGTTAACCCCTTAAGAGAGTTGAAGTGATTTTGTTTTTTTTTTTTTAGTTCTTATCTCTTAATTTTTTGTATGGATATTATTATATTATATATATGTAGTTTTAAGTGATTTACTCTAAAGAATTATAGAAAGAGGGAAGGTCCATCACTATATATACTACCACACACAAACCAATTTTCAAAAGTCAGTCAAAGACATATTTTAGATCTGGTCAATAGATAAATAAAACAAAAGAATTTGTCATTTATCAAAGAGAAATCTGTTGTTTTTTTTTTTCGTAACTGGTTTCAAAAATCGAAGAAAGGATCTCAATTCCATTGTCTTTTGCAATACAAGAGTTGTTAAAAGCTGTTACAGTTTGTATTAATTGGTTTTCCCATTAATCCGGGTGTTGGAGCACTTTTCGTAGCTGATTGAAGGTCCGAGATTGCATAAATATTTTTTTGATGTATTTTGATCTGCTGAACACAATTTTCGAAGGTGCTTCGATTTAAAACGTCGCGATAAATTGTGATAAATCAGTTTTATAAACAAGTAAGAAGATTTAATATTTTTGGTATTAAATCTTTTTTAATTTTTTAACTAGCAATAAAAGGTATTTTGTGATTTTTTCGTAAAATTTATAGTTTTTCCGGGAAATTTTTGAAAATATGGTATATAAGGTTTAATCCCGACTTTATAACGGTTGAAAATATTGCTTGCATAATAAAAGAATATGGTATATGTGTTCATAAAATGACCATATTAGTCCATCCATTTTCGCATGTCAATCCGTCTGCCCGTGGACACGATAAGTCAGAAACAAAAAGAGATAATGACCTGCAGTTTTGAGCGTAGAAGTAAGCTCAAGTTCGTAAATAGGAAAAATTGAGCCTTGCTTGTCCTCGTCAGGGGGGAAAATACAATTTGTCACAATTTATCGACCATCTGTTTTGGATACCTTAAAAAGAATAACTTTAGGAATTTGTGCTCTCATATTTTCAATTCCAACAGGTATCATTTTTTGGGTAATAAAAGACACGAGTCGGTAGTTCTTTGGAAATTAATATTTCAAGGAACTACAGAAAAATTTCTTGGAGTTTCTTTTGGAGTTATTAAGGATATTGTCTTGAATAAAATACTAACATAAATACTAGTATCGCAGCGGGTTGGAGGTGTATCCTGTAGAGAAGCGTTATTTCCACGTCTGCCCCTCTTCTAAATCTGTTTCGAGAATGAGAAAAAATTGAGAAAAACTTAAAGTTCCAAAATTGTTCGTTATAAAAATATTAAACGAAACCAGGTATGTAACCAAAAAGCATTTTTTGGAAACATTTTTTGCTGTTAAATGCGTTGCGGTTAGTAAAAGCGTGTTTTTTTTTATTTAAAGAAGATTGTAAAAGCTCTGACCATTCCATTAATTTCTATGTCATGGTTTTTTAAATTCCATCATGAACACCGATTCTAAAACTGGTCGATAATTTTTACTTTAGTATATTTTTTGAGTCGGTTGTTTTGTATGTTAAAAAGTATTATTTTTTTCAAATAACTTACCATTCAAAATAATGATACAGGGTGTATTATGATGTAAAAAAAAATACATTTTTTTCAAAAATATTTATTACCAATAAATATAAATTTTTCGGTGTGTTGTGTTAATTGCATATTTTTATGAAGAAGTTCCTGGCGGCGAGAAATTGGTCGGTTATATTATAAAGTTAACAATGATTTTGTGTGTGTCTTCTTATCTATGGGATAATCTTCAAAACTATTTTATAAATTACTTAAGGTTGATTTCTTTCCGGTCGTGCCATTAACCTATTAGAATGCATGTAAAATTGCGTCAATAGCACTGTAATTTACGCGATGAATTCAACGAAATTATGCAGCAGTTTGTATTCCAAAAATTATGTCGTAAATATCTTTTTGAAAAATTCTTTTTCTTCAAAGTATAGTCAATGAAACTGAATGTTAGATGCAATTATTTAGTTGGTATTTAATATAAAATACAAAAATATTGCTGGGTCACTGAAATATTTATAATTTGAGAAAACCAAACTCCTTGGATACGTAACGTTTGTGTCACGGAAAGAAAAACCATTTAAAAACAAGTAATGTAACAACTAACGACTTATATTTCAAATTTTGCCCCTATTCCTAGAACATTTGTTTGTATTTTATAAATACGTATTTCGACTACAATGTAGTCATCATCAGTATGAATTAGCTAATCGTAACTATCTCTGGGATATGGATTCAGAGATCTCTGGGATATGAAGCCAGAGCTAGTTACGATTAGCTAATTTATACTGATGATGATTACATTGTAGTCGAAATACGTATTTATAAAATACAAACAAATGTTCTAGGAATAGGGGCAAAATTTGAAATATAATTTCAAGAAACCTAGAGTTCTCTTTGATTATTTTAATAATCTTTAACTAACGAATTAACTAACGAGTTAACTTACCTAACGGGTTAATTATTTGTATACCCAATATATACTGAGTTGTATATCAATGATTGAATTGTTAACAATTCTGCGTATTCGAATTGTGAACAATTTTCTTTCCGAGGAACATTTAATCACAAATTATGAGATAGTATATTACGTCCCTAGGCCAGAAAGTTGGATTTCCTGGCGTATGTGATGTGATGGCCGAGGCGAAGCCGAGGCAATCATATCACATACGTCAGGGCATCCAACTTTTTGGCCGTGGGTCGTATACTATTTTTCTTGCTCCACACCCGCCGAATGTACGCGCTTTCTGGCCGCATTTTACGAATAATTGCTATGTTATAAAAACAATTGCTATGGTAACGGCCAGAAAGTAAAAGCGCACTGCAGCTCGAGAAGGCCATGAAAATCGTTCATTCTGGCGTAAAATGCGGCCAGAAAGCGCGTACATTCGGCGGGTGGAGCAAGAAAAAACTATTGAGTTTATATTATAAGAACAAGATTTTTTGTTATTAAATTTATTTTCTATCTCTTACGTTTTCAAGGATGTATATTCCCCTCCTAGTGGAAAACACTAGGAGGGGGGAATTTTGCTCATTGACTAACTTGACTTTACTTTTTTTCTCTAGAATACATAAAAAAATCCAGCTCCTTATCTCTTTTCGTTCTTGAGTTATCGGGTTCACATACACGGGCGGAAATAGCCGGATTAGGCCATTTTATGAACACCATTTATGTCAAGGATTAATATTTTAAAGCAATACAAAGTCGGGACGAAACCTAATAAACCTTGTATAATTACATATACTGGGTATAAAAAGAAATTTTCACTTTGGAATATTGCAAATCATATTTTGCGATCATAATTTGAAGCTCTTGTTCCAAGATTTGTGTATTGCAGCTCTAGAATAAACTTTCCAATAGATTTGAGTTCTTTCTATTCATAATCTAACTTTTTAACGGAGAATTTTTAATACAATGGATAAAACCTCTGTTTTCTAGCAAACAATTAGAAAATATTACAATTTATTTGCAGACTTTGTCAGTTTAGAATATTTATCATTCTAATTATGAGCTCTAGTGGCGCAATTGGTTAGCGCACGGTACTTATATGACAGTATTTGAGCAATGCCGGGGTTGTGAGTTCGAGCCTCACCTAGAGCAATTTTTTTTTTTTAATATGAATTTAAGTTTTGAAATACATTCTTATCTAATTAATACTCAAACAAGTTTACACATGTCAATATAGTTTTTTTGTAAATTCGTTAGTTAATTATTAGCACTTAGAATATATGTTCCAAGGTAAAATAATTTGATAAGACCAAACCAAACAGTAAATATATAGTTTAAGTATTGGACAAGTTTCAACAAGTTTTTCTTAAAAATACAACAACAAAAATCTTACAGATGAAATCACATGCAGGTTGCAACTCGCGACTGCTTTATAAACGCTAAGCTATTGTTGATAATCTAGAATTCATTAGAATCATATTATTTATTTATCATGTATTTTATCTTGTGTAAGTTGGGCTTAGATAAAGCACACATTGTGTGTAAAACAAAATATAGCCCTTCATTAATAGTCCAGCCTTAAAAACCAAAAAATTCGACTTCTAAACCAAATAATTAAGTTAGAAATACAAATCCCTGTTCAATCTGATCATCACAGAAATAAAAAAAAACGTAATACAAAATAAACGTTATTGGTAAAATTACTCATGACGTTATATTCCAAGATGACATCCTTAATCAGGCTACATTTCAACAATTAATTAAACCTATAATATTAAAAGTACAAATTTTGAGTAGTAAAATGTGGTTTTGATATTTTTACACTTGACGGAAATTGTTTCATTCGCGGATTCGTAATTATGTTTCCGTAATTTCATGACAGGTAAAAAATTATTAAATTCAAATCATGTTATTTTTGTAGGTAAATTTGCAGAAAATGTAGAAGAGTTATTTTAAGGCTATATACACGGTGCCGATAAATCGCGGACACAACTAAAGGTATGGATAGAAAATTTAATTCTGAGACGAAAAGTCCTTTACCATTTTTTAATCAGACGTGCAGATAATTAGATAATTAGTCAATTATAAAAATTAAAAAAAAGGGGCGATTAATTGACTAAACTGTCGGCGTATGGACAAGAACGAAGTATCCGGCTATGCTTGAGAAGGTTTTCTGCAGTTTCCTTCACGAACTGCAGATGAATGTCGGCATAGTTCCTTTCATAGTCGGCAGCAGCCGCATATCCTACTAATTCCTAGTCTACTCACAAATTCCTTCCACTCCACTCACATCCTCACATCCTTAGGTATCACAATGGATCTTATGGTCGAAGCGTAGCCCGTCCAGGGCAACCTTTACAATCTACCTCTCTCTAATTAGTTATTAATTAAAATAAGTAACCAATCGAGGCGAAAATAGCGTGTGTGTGTGTGTGTTTGTAAGTATGCTAGTGAGAATGAATGTACGTGTGCCTGTCGTAGCCCAGTGCGCGCCTCTGATTGGTTACTTATTTTAATTAATAACTAATTACCTGTATATATTATATTATTGAATGATAATTAGTGAGAACTCTAGGTTTTTGAAATAAAATTTCAAATTCGCCCCCTTTACCTAGATCAGTATTTTGTAATATAAATACGTATTTCGACTACAATGTAGTCATCATCAGTATAAATTAGCTAGTCTAACTTTACTCTTTGACAATTAGAAATAGATATAAAGTCCAGATCAATAGACAAAAATAAAAATAAATAGAAAATTAACTAGATTAAAATTTATTAGATTTAAAATATAATAAATTTTAAATTATATTGAAAGTACTCTTGTTAAAATTTCCTTCATTAACATTTATTCCTGTTAATTTTACTCTTATTAAAATTACTCTTATATTGTCGCAGGATATGTTACTTGTTACTAATTTGGTGACAGTTACTAATTTGGTGAATCGAGTTTCAATAACACCATAACAATCTTTTGTTTATTTTAATAACATAACCCTATTAACGCATATGTAACTATCACAGTTGATTCTGACTGTTTTATTTATAACTCTTGCCGCCAGATGTCATAGTCTTAAACCATAGGTTTAATAAAACAAGCATGTTTATTAAAATAATACATTTTAATTTACGACAGAAAATGATAAACTTTGTTGTGGATTGTGTATATTTTTATGAATGTACTTTATCTAGCACATGAACTTCCTTAAATATTCAAGAATAATATATCCAAATACCATTGAGTAACCTTTACAAAGCTTTCTTACTTCCTAACCACTTAAATATAGACACTATATGCAATTTATCAAAACTTGATTCAATTCATGCTCAAAATTGACTCATCTAATTAATGCTGTGAGATCAGCTTTAGGTATGCACACACTAACTATCTCCTGACATGATTTTGACAGTTTTTTTTTCGAATCAATCAATAAGAAAGAATAAATAATTTTTACAACGAAAAGTAATTCTAAAAAAAATTAAGTGTTAAGTAAATAATTTTCGATGGAATTAAATTATTATTGTCAATTACATAAGTTTGTTATTTGTTTTAAAAAGTACTTCAGATTTATTTTTAAAATGTTTTAAAGTACTTCTTATATGCACACGTAAATTAAAAAAATATAAATGTATGAGTATATATATATATATATATATATATATATATATATATATATATATATATATATATATATATATATATATATATATATATATTTAATTAGAGTATATTTTACTTTCTCATTTCCCATGTAAATGCACCTACACATTAAAAACAGTGGAAAATAGGGGTCAAGTATTATTAAAATCTTTCAGGCTCCTGGTGTAGTTAAAAAAAGTTGGGTATTTGTCGTTGAAATTTCAATTTCATGGCTAATTTGTTCTTGATTCTGTGTACTGGATTAATAGTAATAAAAAAGATTCGAAAAAAATGAATGATGCAAAAAATTATTGCTCTAGGTGAGGCTCGAACTCACAACCCCGGCATTGCTCAAATACTGTCATATAAGTACCGTGCGCTAACCAATTGCGCCACTAGAGCTTGTGGTGATAATTTATATGGAGAGTTGGCTTCATGGTCCTTGTGATTCTGATTTTATAGAACTAAAAATTATTTTAGAAAAAATTATTGCTCTAGGTGACGCTCGAACTCAGAACCTCGGCATTGCTCAAATACTGTCATATAAGTACCGTGCGCTAACCAATTGCGCCACTAGAGCTTGTGGTGATAATTTATATGGAGAGTTGGGTTCATGGTCCTAGTGATTCTGATTTTATAGAACTAAAAATTATTTTAGAAAAAATAATTGCTCTAGGTGAAGCTCGAACTCACAACCCCGGCATTGCTCAAATACTGTCATATAAGTACCGTGCGCTAACCAATTGCGCCACTAGAGCTTGTGGTGATAATTTATATGGAGAGTTGGCTTCATGGTCCTTGTGATTCTGATTTTATAGAACTAAAAATTATTTTAGAAAAAATTATTGCTCTAGGTGACGCTCGAACTCAGAACCTCGGCATTGCTCAAATACTGTCATATAAGTACCGTGCGCTAACCAATTGCGCCACTAGAGCTTGTGGTGATAATTTATATGGAGAGTTGGCTTCATGGTCCTAGTGATTCTGATTTTATAGAACTAAAAATTATTTTAGAAAAAATAATTGCTCTAGGTGACGCTCGAACTCACAACCCCGGCATTGCTCAAATACTGTCATATAAGTACCGTGCGCTAACCAACTGCGCCACTAGAGCTTGTGGTGATAATTTATATGGAGAGTTTGCTTCATGGTCCTAGTGATTCTGATTTTATAGAACTAAAAATGATTTTTTTTTAAATTATTGCTCTAGGTGAGGCTCGAACTCACAACCCCGGCATTGCTCAAATACTGTCATATAAGTACCGTGCGCTAACCAATTGTGCCACTAGAGCTTATGGTGATAATTTATATGGAGAGTTGACTTCATGGTCCTAGTGATTCTGATTTTATAGAACTAAAAATTATTTTAGAAAAAATAATTGCTCTAGGTGAGGCTCGAACTCACAACCCCGGCATTGCTCAAATACTGTCATATAAGTACCGTGCGCTAACCAATTGCGCCACTAGAGCTTGTGGTGATAATTTATATGGAGAGTTGGCTTCACGGTCCTAGTGATTCTGATTTTATAGAACTAAAAATTATTTTAGAAAAAATAATTGCTCTAGGTGAGGCTCGAACTCACAACCTCGGCATTGCTCAAATACTGTCATATAAGTACCGTGCGCTAACCAATTGCGCCACTAGAGCTTATGGTGATAATTTATATGGAGAGTTGGCTTCATGGTCCTAGTGATTCTGATTTTATAGAACTAAAAATTATTTTAGAAAAAATAATTGCTCTAGGTGAGGCTCGAACTCACAACCCCGGCATTACTCAAATACTGTCATATAAGTTCCGTGCGCTTACCAATTGCGCCACTAGAGCTTGTGGTGATAATTTATATGGAGAGTTTGCTTCATGGTCCTAGTGATTCTGATTTTATAGAACTAAAAATGATTTTTTTAAAAATTATTGCTCTAGGTGAGGCTCGAACTCACAACCCCGGCATTGCTCAAATACTGTCATATAAGTACCGTGCGCTAACCAATTGCGCCACTAGAGCTTATGGTGATAAATTAAATGGAGAGTTGGCTTCACGGTCCTAGTGATTCTGATTTTATAGAACTAAAAATTATTTTAGAAAAAATTATTGCTCTAGGTGACGCTTGAACTCACAACCTCGGCATTGCTCAAATACTGTCATATAAGTACCGTGCGCTAACCAATAGCGCCATTAGAGCTTATGGTGATAAATTATATGGAGAGTTGGCTTCATGGTCCTAGTGATTCTGATTTTATAGACCTTAAAATATTTATAGAAAAAATTATTGCGCTAAGTGAGGCTCGAACTCACAACCTCGGCATTAATCAGAACTAAATATAAAATAGATACAGTGTAATTTTTCAGTAAACATACTATATAATTAAAAGTATATTAATCCGATGGGATGGTTGCATTAAAACAAAGTGAATTTGTCAAGATTTATAATAATGTAAAGAAGTATCAATAAATTATTTTTTTATTTGTCTATTAACACAATACCTTGTTGAAAACTTTGTTTTTTATTTTACTCAAAAAAAAAACTGTAACCTTGAAATTTTCCACTTTAAAAAAATATAAAAAAAGTTTGTAGTAAATGCGATTCTTTTTTATTTGAAAAGGAAAATTTTTGAATTGAATAATAACTTATTATTTAGAAAGGGTTAAGTCATAAGTTTTGGAAATCACTACATATCAACTTGCAAAAAGCCTCCAGAAATACTTGGTAATAATAAATAAGACATATTTATTTCCTCCAAATTTTTCAAACATTCACGAATTCAATTATTTCACTAATTCTTATCAGCTTTCAACATGTTGAATTTTCCTTCATGACTTTTAACAATAAGAATTTCAAGAATTAAATTCATTTTCTTTTGAAAAAAAAAATTTCTTTTAAAATTAAGAATCCTCCCAAACATTAAACGTTTTTCATTCTTTTACCATGAACTTTCTCAATGGTCTCCAACTCTAAAAACAAGCTCATATTGGTTGAGTAACGCGACCTGAAGTTATTGGGCTGAGTACTCGAACAATCTACTAGCTGTATTAAATTTTAACTTAAATTAGATTACCTAAATCTAGAAGCATGGTACTGCAACAGACCGAATTTAATTTTACCTTTTAAATTTTTAACTTAAATTTTACTTTCCTGTTTCTGTGCATACGAACGACAGATACAATTCATAGTAGCTTTGGGACACAAGTTATAGTGAGCAGATATTTTTTTAGGATGTCCCAAGCCTGTTAAAAAGTCACCAGAGACATGCGCCTCTATAAAACGAAGATCCAACCCTTCAAATCTCAACTCTTTCATTTATCAAAAAAATGCACTTTTTTCAACTATAGTGTCAACCTAGTTTCCTTAATTAATAAATAATTAATTCACGTTGCGTCTAATAAAAAAATGTCTCAGGACTTTTCGTTCCAAAATCGTACCCTCTACCTACCCTCTTATGGAACTCGACTACTTACGGGATACCGTGTATATAAACTGCCTATTTCAAAGAATATTTATAAACATTATTTATTATGGTGGCTACTTTAATAATATAGTTATTATAATTTTAAGGACAAACAAAATTATGTTCTCCATAAACGTTGTGTGAAAAGTTTGATTTTTAATCGATAATTACTGTTTGAAATGATCGACAACAGGTTTTACAATTTTTGAGGGATGATAATTGAGCTATTCAATTCACTATAAAAAAAATTTTTATCTACTATCAAGCCTCATGCATGAACGTCCTCAAATTTTAATACAAATTGAAATTATATAACGATCAAAAGATTAACTGAATTATGAAGGTTTCTTCAAACTTCTCAGTTTGAAGCCGCATTATATTATACTACTAACTTGTTTTACATTTAATTTATGTGAATATGTGAATTGAATATGGGTATTTAATAAAAAATTTTAAATCTTTATATATAAAGAGAAGACAAAAAACCAAAAAAAAAACACCAAACACAAACATCAGTTCATTGAATTTTAAATTAAATATTTTAAAAAGTATCTGAAAATATATCCTCACACCTGTTCCTCGCAACTCACCACAAGTCGGATAACAAACGACACAAAAGTTGTATATTATTATTTGCACAAACTAACTGAAAAAAAAAACTTATTAATAATAAATAAATGGTGAATAATTTTGCATATTTAGTATCATAAATTGATCACTTTTATATTATTTTGTATATTTCATAAATTTTAATAATACGTAGTTTTAATTTAAAAAAAAAAAAAAAAAAAAAAAAACTTTTAAAAGTTTATGTAGTAATATGTTTCGTTTTGTAACGATTTTTAAAAGTATAAACAAACTATCATAAAATATTATATGGTTAGTTGTCGTGATGGTTCGATGTCCGGTAATATCTCCAAAGAAGTTAAAATTTTGTGCATGGACGTAAATAATAAAAAGATACGTACTGTCGCGGTATCCTGGCTCTCTTTAGCCTTTAAAGGAGCACTGTCGAACCTACAACAGATTCTGATACACGACACACAATAAAACACAAAATATTAGTAAAAGTTTACTAAATATACGTCAATTGGACAACACACACAAAAAAATTTATGAAATTCAAACCTGAAGTTTATATGATAAGCGAACAATACTAATTTTAAAACTGATGATTTTAATTTAACAATATTTAACTTTAAACTGAATATACTCGAACAATAGGTTGTTTTAAACTTTCATCTTAATCGAACAATGCCAATTTAAAAACTGACTTTTTTTAAACTTTGATATTATTCCAACAAATGGTAATTTTAAACTGACTGAAATCAATAAATTTCTAAAAGAGATGTAAAAGGGACAAAATTGTAGAATGTATTCTGAAGATTATTTCATTATTTTGCACAGTATTTATTTATATAACTTTAATTTGTATTATCTGTGATTTATAATCTTTGTATAATTCCAAAAATAGTTACTACAATACTAGATTTTACTTCAACTAATCCTATATTGATAACATTCTTTGACATCAAGAGCTTGATATGAAAAATCATACACATCAAGGGTGGGAATCGAACCCACGATCAATGGCGTTCTAGACCAATACTCTACCGCTGAGCTATCTGAGATGTTATGATAGTGGAATGTTTATGTCTTTCACTATCTTTGATGTCAATGTATTATTAATTGGTTTATTTACTATTTACTTTTTTTTTTGTAATCTATTTAAGTATATCCATTGTTAGTATGGTTATATTATACCAAAGGAAGTGACTAGTGTTTGCTTAATTTGGTGGCCACCAGAATTCAACTGGACGTTGAAGCGTTAGTATTCCTCCCTGCACACGAGAACATCAGAAGGCGAATTGCTAGCGGGCCAATACTGGGCAGCACTACTTCCTGCTACTATTGTGCCTATGTGCTGGCCGAAGACAATAGCATGTGGGACATTTATTTTCTAGAAAACTTATATACAGTAAAACCAGTGGAAATAACTCAAATATAATCTATATCTTATCGTTAAAATATCTATAAATATTATCGTTTTGAAGAGACATCGGAATTTAAAATTGTATATCTATAATTCGAATTAAAAACGGGATAGCTTTCAACGGGTTTTCCGTTTCTGCACGTTTATATTTTTTAAAAGAGCAAGGCCCTCTATCTATGTAACACATGATTCTCATAAATTTTAAATAAAAATTCGTAAATTATTGGAGTTTAAATTACTTATAATGCTAATTTTAAGAATGTACTAATTTTCAAGAATTTAAATTAGCTTTACATATTATAACATCTTGTTCTCTTAAACGTTCAATATAAAGTCGAGGACGAGTTTCTTTGTATCTTTTTTTTTGTTATTTATATAAAAAAACATATCGAACAAGAAACATTTTTAGCGAATTTCCTGAAAGGAAATAGAGCTACTGGTCTCGTACCGACTTCAAGTAGTAGATGTCGAAAATCACCATCTGTAAAATTTATATATATATATATATATATATATATATATATATATATATATATATATATCTATGGACATATATATATATATATATATACATATATATATATGTGTCTGTAATCACTCTAGCGATCACAGTTTTGATCTGATTGGAATGAAATTTGGTATTCGAGGCGGTTTTGGTATTCAAAAGGTCAAGTTTGTTAATAGGTAAAATCGAACAAGTGGGAAGGGAGGTTTAGAGGGAGGGGGAAACCCAAAATTTGACATATCTCCCTTAATATTCGAAAAATCGAAAAATTTGTAAGAAGTAAACCTGTAGGTACTAAGTTTTACTGTAATTTTGTCTCCTATCATTTTTTCTGTTACCCTAATATTCACAGAAATATTGACGGTTTAAGATTGGAAATTAAATTCCTCAATATCTCTGTACACATTAGAGTTTGATCAAAAAATGACAAGATGATGAATTGTAGCAAACATGATTTTCTACAACTTTACTCCTTACGCATTTTTCGATTGTTCTAATATTAAGAGAGATATTTTATATTTTGTGTTTTCTCCTTTCTTTATGCCCCCATTTCCCCTTGACGTATGTCATTTATTAATTAAATTAGCCTTGCAAATACTAAAATCATATACGACATTTCAGTTGGATCAGACTAAAATTGTGACCGCTAGAGAGTGATTTATGTGTTCTAAGGAAATTCGCTAAGTTGAAGCAGCTCCTGCGAAACGAATTTTTTACTATGGGAGTTTGTGTATCAATCACTTTCCTATTGAACATTCTTAAGGAATATTTTCAGTAGGCCCAATTACACCTACCGAGTACTCGGCCGAGTGCGCTGTCTCCGCTAGGCCGTAATAAAATCGGCCGAGACAGTACTCGGCTGAGCGACGGGCGAGTGATTTTGGGCGAATCAGTGAATAGCCACGTTCTACCATGTTCTATTTTCTCGGCCGAGTAGTGCCCCCACACCCTTATCCACTCGGTCGTTTGCCACTCACCCTCCCACCCGGATAGTGTAATCACGTTTGCGGCTGCCGAGTGCCCGTGTTCTATTGCAACTTTCTTATCATTATCCATTATCTGTCAATTATTGCCCCCCTTTCTTTCAATTTGTTTTGTTTTGTTGACAACTGTCTCGTCCTGACCAGCTAGAATGTAATCACCTACTCGCCGCATCGAAGTAGCTTAGCCGAGTATCTTAGCTACTCGGTAGGTGTAAAGGCACATAGAAATTTATATTGGTCCGAATATTACTGAAACGTAGGCTCCAGTATCAAATACAATTATACTATTGGCAATTTTAACTAGAAAGATATATAAGTTGCCTATATGTGCAAAATAAGTCGTCTTCGAGTTTTTGGTGGTTAAAAACGGGAGAAGATGCCATCAGTAAATCAATCTTCGATAATATAATTTTCATAAAATTGAATCATAAATTATCAGCAGTGCAGTGGGCAATTCGAAAAATAAAACGTGAAAGTAACCATTAAGTTACCGCGAGAAATGAGAATTTCGGGATCTAATATTATGCGATAGGAACAGAAGTTAAAATTTTTTATATCGACTAAAATCGAAATGATCGAGAAACATTTGCTTAGGTGAGAGATAAATTTCGAATAGTAATAAAGGCAAAACAACTCACGAGTTATGGGAGTAAACACTACTTTTCATTATATGTTTCCGCGTTTCGACGCAACAGTTGAAATGAAATGAGATTTATCTGTTTCTCGACCTGAGCGAAAACAGTTTTTACGTTGAGTCTATGAGGCGAGAATGAACCAGCAGTATTACGAGTCTAATTGATACTGGCTATATTCACATATGTCTGATGTAATTGCGGAAACACTAAGCAAAAGGTATATTAGAATAATTAAATATTTATATGAAAAAATTAACTCATCAGTGTGCTACAATTACCCCACGGATGATACTGATGAATGAGTCAATTTCCTCATATCTTTCCACTTACATAGGACATTCACGTCTTGCCTTGTTACGCGGGAACACTAACTTAATAAGTTTGCAAACAAATTAGTTCTTTTGGGTCAGTAGTTTGAGTGATGACGACAATGATTACATTTCCCAACTGCTTCCAGTGTCGGACTGGGTCTAAGGGATCCGAGTGGCCCAATTAGGATCGGTGTAGAAAATAACATAAAGTCAACTAACAAACCTAGTGATAATAATAATCAAATAGGCAAGAGTTTTTTGTAGATTTTACTTTCAAAGACTTAAATTTTTATGTAAAAATTTCCAATTAGTTATACCTGAACCTAGCCAAAAACATTTTTTTAAAGAGGAGGAATTTCAGCTAGATAAAAGTCATTCGTAAAAGCTGCTGTTGTCCTTGATAAGATCAGATTCTATGTTTAGGATAATCAACGAGTTCAGTAGTTTTCGCCCCAGTATAGAGAACGAAGCCTCGTCTTAATGCGTTTCAACGCGGAAAATCAACGAGTTCAGTAGTTTTCGCCCCAGTATAGAGAACGAAGCCTCGTCTTAATGCGTTTCAACGCGGAAAATCGTCTCTTGCAAGTTACTTGCGTAAACAAGAATTGTGAATTACACAATAAGCGACGTGAAAATTGAAGTACGTATTAATGTACATGTTATATTAAGGTATTTCCAAACCATATCAGCTGAAAAAGAACTATATACTCAGGATGCCAACTGAGCCATAAAAAATAACCTTCTGCTGCGGACATGAAAAAAATGCACTTTTTTACGCATATTTTATCAAAAAACTTAACAACCCGATGGTCATTCTCCCAAAGTTTTAAGGAAAAATATTTCTAAGGAATTGAGGAAAGTATGTGTCGAATTTCAGAACAACCGTGACTATATTGAGAGAGTTCGAAGTAAAAACAGACGGAATCGTGCATTTTATTTCAGCATGTTTATGAAGATGCATGTTCAATTTCACCAACTTACATAACGATTTTCTCAAAAACGTCATGGTGATAAATTCTCAACAAAATTCAGCTGATTTCTGAGAATTCATTTTACTAATATTGTGAATTTCGTGAAGTTCTTGACAACCAAATAATAATTTGGAAATACCTTCACAGACAAAAGTTCACATGCACATTGTATGCAACTTCGGCATGAATCCGGATTTCTTCGAGACAAACAAAAGCGTTCTTTGCACTTTGATCTAAACCATCTTCGTAAACCTATTCCAGGAACTATGCCGATATTCATCTGGAGTTCGTGAAGGAAACTGCAACCGGTAACTTCGTTTTTGTCCATCCATACGACAACAGTTTAGTCAATTAACCGCCCCTTTTTTTTTCTTAATAATTGACAAACTGCCGATGTCGGGATTCGAACCCATAACCTCCTAGTTTCCAAGTAGGCATACTGCGCAGACATAACGCCTTAGACCGCTCGGCCACTTGGACTGGTAGGACCTAGCCTAAGGTGTTTCGCTTATTTCAAAACCTCATCACGATGCATTTGCTGATTTTAATGACTCATACATTCTTTGCATATTTTCTCAGTTTGACCATACTCTTTTCTAGAATGGGCATGGCCACCCAGACTTTACTTATATCCTTAAGCAAAACACAGTTGTTAACATTAAAATTGTAAGTAGTTAAGCATATTTCTGTAAGTAAACACGGCCATGATGATGAATAAGATGATGATTGCTGGTAAAATCTAATTTAAAATAATATTTTTATAGTATTATTATTATTTATATAAAGTACTATATATTTAACAGGGTTAAAAAGGTAATGCCGAACGTGAAACAAGGTTCCGATTAAGTGATTAAAACAAAAGTCATTCTCATCTCAACACACAACCGACATCTGAGAGTGCGTTAATAGATTTATTTTAGTAGTTTATTTTTTTAATAAAAAATGATGATATGCTGTAAACACAAATTTAAACATACTAATTTAGGTACAACTAACGAAACACACTCACACAACTAAATAAAAACCAACAAAATTACCTGATTACTTTCTCATTACAGACATCACAAACACACCAAAACCACAAACCGTTTGTTTAGTTAAATTTACCGCGAGTGTATAACAAGGGGTATATTTGGAGAAGGCCCTAGTTGCTGTTCAGTATGCGAAAACCTGTAAGCATATTTTTAACTCTATTCTGATTGGTTTTATATACGGTATATATATATATTGAAAAAACTGTTTCTTATAATTCCGTAAAGTATCTATATTCGAAACATCAACACTATAGGTTTTTTTGTTTCAAAAGATACAGCACCTAAAAAATGAGCCTAAATTAAGGTTTAGTAATAGCACTGTAGTGAGAAGTCCGAATGTGTCCCTTATAACTCGGCCTTACGCATTACCGTGCTCTAAATAAATAAATAAATAAATATAAATATATATATATATATATATATATATATATATATATATATATATATACATATATATATATATATATATATAGATATATATAGATATATATTCAGGAAAACTATACCACGGTGAAAAGCTGCAAAAAACAAACAAAAAAGTTTAATAAAGTTTTTCGATTTGACGAACTTAGTTTTTGAGATATAATTAATTAAACATTAATAATAAATTCAACCAATCACATTTGCATTTTTTAATTTTTGCGGGTGTCGCTACACTTATTGAGAACTCTGATTGTCGCTAGTCTAGCATGATCAACTGTGGCCGCCCAACTCCACCAATCACAGAGCACATAGAGTAAGGAGGTGGCGCGATATATAAGTGTAATAATAATAAGTGTAGCGACACCCACAAAATGGTTGAATTTATTAATGTTTAATTAATTATATCACAAAAACTAAGCGTCAAATCGAAAAACTTTATTAGACATTTTTGTTTGTTTTTTGCAGCTCTACACCGTGGTATAGTTTTCCTGAATGAATTTCAGAATACCCTATATACCAGGTTATATTATGTTTAGTCCCGTCGTTGTAACGGTTGAAAATATTGAGTACAGAAAAAATTTTTGGTATACATGTTCATTGTTCATTTTTAACCAAATTTATCCATTTCTGTATGTCCGTCTGTCCACTCCACTATCCGGCTGTCCGTAGACACTATAACTCAAAAATTAAAAAAGACAAGTGAAAATAACAAATATCCGGTATATCCTGAATTTATGTAAAAAAAAAGGTTATAAACTGACGAAACAAATTGATTTGAAACTAGTTTAAAATATACAGTGGCATCTGTGGGCATAGTTTGAAACTATTTAAAAAATGCAGCGTCATCTGTGTACATAATTGTACTCAAATTTGCATATTCTAACTGACATTTAGTTAATCTACAGGAAATTCTGCAATTTATGTTGCGGTGAGACCAGACTAGTGGAGTGCACATCACCTTCCTCATCTCATCTTGACTTTTTTGCGTCCATTTTCGTCTTATCTCGTTTCGTACGTTGAGAGATAAAATTGTTCTCGCTCTCCCCGGGAAGCATACAAATTTCGTTACTTCCCGATAATCTTGTTTCCCTTGGTAACACTATTTATAATTAATTTGATGTCGGTTAGGCGTAGTTTACGCATGACTGTAAAGGTAGAAACGGTGAAAATAATTACATTCCTAACAGCTGGCACCTATCTGGACGCCCCAAAAGAAATAATGCACTCTCCGATTATTCCAGACCCATAGTCAGGCGTAGAAGTTTACGCATTACAGTAAAGGTAAAAACATTTAGTGCCTCTCTGGACGCTCCAAAATAAATAATGCACTCTCCGGCTATTGCATACTCATGACCGGCTATCATCAGCGCTTTATTATGAAACATACGTACGAGTATATCTAGTTATAAAAATTATACAACCAGACAAAACCACAAAAAAATTATTTTTTTGAAATTTGATTTGAAATATATAAAAAAAAAAAAAACAAACAGAAACACTTAAGTATATTTTAAACGTGGGTAATTGATTTACAAAAAAAAAAATGTTATTAGAGAGATCTCCGCGCATATTGAATTATTCGTGGGTGGTTTGAGTATAGTTTATTGAATCAATATAGTCGATATTTAATTGGCTTGAAATTTTGCACACTTTATTTAAATTCTTTTTGCAAATTAATATTGATTTTCTTTATTGATTTTCTTTTTGTAATTAATCAAGTTAATTTGTTTAATGTATTTTATGTTTTTTATATTTTTTAAATATTTTATATTAGATACGGTCATTATTTTCAATCAATATAAATGAAGGTAATGAGTGTGTTTACCGAACACGATGCGCTTTAAAGCGAGCCGACGGGCTCTTACTCTCTGTGACGCGCGGTGAGTATACCAAATGAAAAAATCAATCAATGCGCATTCGCCGGACAGAAAAAGTCAGTGTACTTTAAAGCGCATCGTGTTCAGTAAACACATTCAATGCTACTGATAATTGATTTTAAAATAATTTTAAACAAATGTCCAATTTATCCAATGAGGAGAAAATAAAAAAAAACATAAGTATCCCGCCTTTTTTCAAGCGATGCTGTCAAACTCTCACGCTTTCAAATGCTGATGTAATCGTTCAAGCGCGGTCTTAAAAAATCGATGCTCATTTAATTAGGGAATGAAAGATTCAGAAAAGATAAAACGCTAGCAAAGTATTTTTATCGGGCAACTTCTCGTGTTTTTTATTTTAAACTATGGTTCTGTCAAAACCATAGTGTCAAATATTACAAATCCGTTTTAATTATTAAATAAATATAATATATTGAATAAAAATGAATTATTGAATAAAAAATAAATATAATAATAAATATATTTTATTAGTTATTGAATAAAATGTGAAAAAAAAACTATCGAATCGGAAGTGTTGTGTTGCTGATTGTGAAAATACACCAATTTTTTTTAAGTATTTGATATTTGTTTTAAACTTACCTCAATTACAACATTATAATAATTAGTATTATTTTTTGAGCCTGTTTTGATCTCGTGTTTCTCTTAAAACTGTACCAAAAATTCGTTGAGAATCATTGACATCAATCTCTTATACACAATAGAAAGGTGAAAACTTGTACAATAATTACAAATAAATAGTAGAAATACTTTTTTTTCTAAAAAATATCTAATTGTACTTCTTGAAAGCCGCTCATAAATTTTTTACCGACATTGTATGTAATTATTACTTTATCTTAAAAATAAAAGTTGACAT
Organism: Nineta flava; assembly: GCA_963920215.1. NCBI lineage: Eukaryota > Metazoa > Arthropoda > Insecta > Neuroptera > Chrysopidae > Nineta > Nineta flava. Next base: position 120,588,134 of record OY986041.1, read on the forward strand.
TTTACATATCCATCCGTATGTTTACTAGTTTTGACAGAACCAAAATTTAAATTTTAAAAAATTCGTTTCGCAGGAGCTGCTTCAACTTAGCGAATTTCCTTAGAATACATAAATGACTCTCTAGCGGTCACAATTTTAGTCCGATCAAAATGAAATGTTGTATATGATTTTAGTATTTGCAAGTCCAATTTTATTAATAAATGACATACGTCTAGGGGAAGGGAGGGGTATAAAGAAAGAAGAAAACACAAAATATAAAATATCTCTCATAATATTAGAACATTCGAAAAAATTAATATTCTTAAAAAATTAAGGAATAAAGTTGTAGAAAATTATATTTGCTACAATTCATCACCTTATCATTTTTGTTCAAACTCTAATGTGTACAGAGATATTAAGGAATTTAATTTTCAATCTTAAACCGTCAATATTTCTGTAAATATTAGTGTAACAGAAAAAATGATAAAAAATAAAATTACAGTAAAACTTAATACCTACAACTTTACTTCTTATAAATTTTTCGATTTTTCGAATATTAAGGGAGATATGTCAAATTTTGTGTTTCTCCCTCCTTCTAAACCCCCCTTTCCCCTTGTACGATTTAACCCATTAACGAACTTGACCTTTTGAATACCAAAAGCGTCTCAAATACCAAATCTCATTCCGATAAAATGAAAACTGTGACCGCTAGAGTGATTACAGACATATATATATATATATATATATATATATATATGTCTGTAATCACTCTATATATATATATATATATATATATATATATATATATATATATATATATGTGTATATATATATATATATATATATATATATATATATATATATATGTATATATATATATATATATATATATATATATATATATATATATATGTCCATAGATATATATAAATTTTACAGATGGTGATTTTTGACATCTACTTGGTAGGATCGATGGACATTTGAAGAAATTGAAATTTTGATCTCCCCCCTTTCCCCTTGTACGATTTAACCCATTAACGAACTTGACCTTTTGAATACCAAAAGCGTCTCAAATACCAAATCTCATTCCGATAAAATGAAAACTGTGACCGCTAGAGTGATTACAGACATATATATATATATATATATATATATATATATATGTCTGTAATCACTCTATATATATATATATATATATATATATATATATATATATATGTGTATATATATATATATATATATATATATATATATATATATATATGTATATATATATATATATATATATATATATATATATATATATATGTCCATAGATATATATAAATTTTACAGATGGTGATTTTTGACATCTACTTGGTAGGATCGATGGACATTTGAAGAAATTGAAATTTTGATCTCGGTACGGGACCAATAGCTCTATTTCCTTTCAGGAAATTCGCTAAAAAGCACGAGACGCTGCAGAAGTCGCCCGCCAAAAATACTTTACTAGCGTATAGGTACATAATAAATATAGTGCCTTCAATCACTTCTGATTTCTTCGATTTGATTACAAACAAATGTTATTACTTTAAAGCATAACTTTCTTTACTTACAATATTAGTATAGATATTGGTAGATAGCTATACTTATCGCATATAAGTAATTTGAAAGTAAAAGAAACATAAAAACATAAAAACTACATAATTAATTAAAATAAATATATGAAATTAAAAATAATAAATAATATTACATCATAATTATACATACATTTCAAAAAATAAAAAATTATGTTTTTATTAATCAAATTTATTGATTTAGCGTAAACAGTAAATAATATAAATATGACATATATCATAATAATAATCATAATTTTAACCTCTATATATACAACGACCAACGTGTATTGTTTAAGAGTTCTCTGATGCCACTCTGATATCAAGTAGGGACTACAGACGTACAACATGTGCAGGAACATTTTTAGGACAAATGAATGTTCGGTAGTGGGTTGCTAGTCTCTATAGCTGTTGCAGAATAAAATTACATGTCCTTGATCTGGTTGCTGTAAACATCAAAATTATTTGATATTTTGTGGGAGGAGTTTAATGTTGCTGTACAAGTTGCTCGTGTGTAGCGATATTTGCGACATATCTAAAATTTTATGTTTTCCTAAAATTTTTTTATGTTTTATTACATAGATTGATTACTATTACTGTTATTAAAAGGTCTTTTTTGAGTTTATGTTGTTTAAAAATTATCCACAACAACGAGCAAAAAATGTCACACAACAAACTTGAAAAAACTTTAGAGATAGAGACAAGATGACAAGTGATTGAATTTTTAAGATAAAAGTAATAAAGTAATAAGTAATAATTAAGTATACACAAATAAATATAGATGAATAATAACTTCGACAGAAGTATACTGTCTAAATAAATAAAAATAAGATGATATGAAAAGGTTGGCTGTTACGTCACAGTCGTCTTTGGTGTAGCGGAAGCATACTGGACTAGATATCCAGAGGCCCGAGGTTCGATTCCTGGTTGACGAGTTAATTTTTTCATATCAGTATTTAATTAAAAATTCAATTACAATGACATTTGTCTAAATAATTTGGACAAACATCGTAATGTTGACGCACGCTTAAGTATACACAAATAAATATAGATGAATAATAAAGTAATGTTCTCAATTTTGTTTGCACGCCTGTAGGAAAAATATATTGAAAGTTACTCATAGATAGTTACAACACTAACATTTTACACAGAGTGAGATACTAAACGTTTATTTGAAATGTTGACGCTTGCGCATACGCGGTTTTTTTTAGTAATTACGTACGTTAGTAAATATCTCTCTCCGGACTGAGGAGATCCATCTCCGGATTTTCAAAAATTTTGAGTTTGTAACCCTAAAAAAAGCACCCAACTTTTGTCGCCATTGACTCGCCTTTACCCATCCGCCGTGTGTATAGAAGTTATGTGGCGTACACATCACCCAGAATTTTAAACATATAACAAGTAAAATAAGTAAGCAACCTGTTTACAAATGTCAGTACTGCGCGGATTATTATTATTTTTACTAGTATTATTAATGATGGTGACACTACTTCTCTATACACATTTATTATAATCATTATCATTAAAATGGCCAGGTGTGCTATTTTCTCAATCTTTTCAACAACATAAACAACAACTAACTCACTACTAAGTATTATAAGTATTATAAGTGTATGTATGTATGTATGCCTTTATGGTGATGATGTTGCGAACGGCATAACTTTTATTTTCTTCTCTACAAACAAAACCAAAACTTAACCCATGTCATATTGTCATTTTAATTTTTATATGAAATTAATTTTATATTTGCATTATTCAAATCTATAGACAGTGTTGTATTTAGGAATGTTTTAATAGAATAAATTGTACACATATATTTAATAGAATAAATGCCGTTCTGTTCTCGAATGAGAGTCCAGTGTTCACAGCGTCCACCATTTATTATATTGAAATTTTATTAATATTTTTGACCGTACTATGCCAAAAAAAAAAACTTCAAATGTTTTGAGAATAAACTGTTATTTATTATGTAGATAGATAGATAAACTTCGACCATAAGGTCCATTGTGATGCCTAAGGATGTGAGGATGTGAGTGGAGTGGAAGGAACTTTTGTGTATAGACTAGGAATTGGTAGGATATGCGGCTGTAGCCGACTATGATAGGAACTATAATGATATTCATCTGGAATTTGTGAAGGAAACTGCAGAAAACCTTCTCAAGCATAGTCGGTTACTTCGTCCATACGTCGACAGTTTAGTCAATTAACCACCCCCTTTTTTTCTGTTTTTTTCTTAATAATTGATAAACTGCCGATGTCGGATTTTGAACCTTTATTATGTATGTAATTTTCCTGCTGCTAGGTAGTTTTTTAGGCATTAGGGTTCGACGAATTCGGTTTTGGCACCAAATGGTAGAGAATAAATAGATCTTCAATATGTATGTAATTTTTCTGCTGCTACGTGAACGTGAAGTGTACGTGATTTTTGTATTGGATTTATTTTTAAAGAATGTTATTAATAATTATTTTTTAGCAGTATACAATATTGTGAAAGCGATATCATAGTTATACGAATTAGGTTAAATAGTATTTGGAAAAGAATATTTACGAGTAAAATAGTTATGTCACGGTTAACAAAGCTTATGTGTTGAAGCTGGGAAACAAGTATTTTGTATATACATCTATAATGTAATACTTTTTGGTGTTGGCGCTGGGAAATAGAAGCTATTTCTCAGCTTTCACGGTTTTGTTTCGTTATATTGTTAGGCATATTGGTTAGCAAAATATTTGCAAATAATTTACATATTTTTAGATTTGTCGTAGGACTTCTAGTTTTTGATTCGAGGGTGGTGGCGCTGGGAATCGCATGATGTATCTGCATATTGGTTAACAAAATATTAGCAAATAGTTTATATATTTTTAGATTTGTCGTACGACCTCTAGTTTTTCATTCGATGGTGGAGGCGCTGGGAAGTGCATGATGTGTCTCAGCTTTCGGATAAATTTTTTAGTTCATCGGCTAAAAAATAACTAGCAAAAAATTCACATACTTTAATTTTTGTTCAATAATTTATAGATATCGTACAATTTTGCTATCCAGCTAAAGTCTTAAGCTAGCTAGCACGCTGTATCTCGGAAACGGCATTAGCAAAAATTTTGTTTTTTTCAGCAAAAAATTATTTAAAAGTTTTTTTTTTTGCTGCTAGATGGAAATGCTTAGCTAGCTTAATATACCTCACAATCATCTAGTATTGACATTTCTTTTTCAAATACTTTTGAAAAGAATTTAACGATTTTGTTTCAACCTGAATTTTGAATAGAAGATTCATTATATAAATTCATAGCTTGTTTGCCAAATTTATGCATATATGAATACTCTCGTACCTATATGTCTAATTCTGTAGGATTTTGTACAGACTTCAAGAGCTTCAAACCCGGTCAATCCCGATCAATTTTTTGTATATTGTCTATAACGAGAGGAGCTATACTACTATTTTCTAATTTTTTTCATGAGCTATATTTTCTATAAATATGTTGTCAACTTGACGACGGATTTGGCCAACATTTGTTTGTTTTTGCTTCTAGGTAATTTTATTATGCATGAACGAAAAACTCCTGTGTGCGTACCTAGCGTAAAAATATTAATCTGGATTTTAAATTTACTATCTACAGATCGTGTTATTTATTACATTAGAATCGAAATTTTAATAGTTTCCAATACCAAAATCATAAACGTCGAAACAGTCTAAAAGACAGTAAGCCTTATTATTTTCTGCTATGTCTGAATACATTGGTTCAAAATTGCATATATTATGGGTATGTTCCGATACACACAGCGAGCACTGTAAGGTTTGACGTCAATTTAGTATACTACGAAGTCGTTCCTTTACAGCCAACAATTACTGGTTACTGTGTAAAACGGAACGCAGTTATGAAAATTTTAAAAACATACTAAGGGAAAACTTACGAAATAAATTCTAATCAAATTTTTTCTTACATTTAATCAATTTATCCCTCATTAATTTTCTTGGTAAATAGTGTACCGACCTATTTACTTTGTAAACAGCTCGGCTCTTTAATAGGATATCATCACTTTCGAAGGAGCAACTATTACATGAAATATCTCCCCGAAAACTCGGTCCTTTTTAGCGAATTTCCTGAAAGGAAATAGAGTTATTGGTCTATTAATTAAATAGAGCTATTTAATTTCGCAAAAATTTCTTCAAATGTCCATCGATCCTACCTAGTGGATGTCAAAAATCACCATCTGTAAAATTTATATATATATCTTCATGTAATAGTTGCTCCTTCGAAAGTGATGATATCCTATATATATATATATATATATATATATATATGTGTCTGTAATCACTCTAGCGGTCACAGTTTTCATTTTATCGGAATGAGATTTGGTATTTGAGACGCTTTTGGTATTCAAAAGGTGAAGTTCGTTAATGGGTAAAATCGGACCAGGGGAAAGGGAGGGGGAAACACAAAATTTTACATATCTCCCTTAATATTTGAAAAATCGAAAAATTGATAAGAAGTAAAGTTGTAGGTATTAAGTTTTACTTTAATTTTGTTTCTTATCATTTTTTCTGTTACACTAATATTTACAGAAATATTGACGGTTTAATATTGAAAATTAAATTCCTTAATATCTCTGTACACATTAGAGTTTGAGCAAAAATGAAAAGGTGATGAATTGTAGCAAATATAATTTTCTACAACTTTATTTCTTACGCTTTTTTCGATTGTTCTAATATTAAGAGAGATATTTTATATTTTGTGTTTTCTTCTTTCTTTATTCCCCCCTCCCCTATTCCCCTCAACGTATGCCATTTATTAATAAAATTGGACTTGAAAATACTAAAATCATATATGACATTTCATTTTGATCAGACTAAAATTGTGACCGCTAGAGAGTCATTTATGTATTCTAAGGAAATTCGCTAAGTTGAAGCAGCTCCTGCGTAACGAATTTTTTACATTTATGTTTTAGATCGGATATATTTTATCATAGAAAAATGTTATATTTAACATTTTATTTTATATTTTATATTTTATTATTTATATTATGTTTGTTTAAGACGTAAAATTCTAGGCTCTGTTTTTTCTCATCATCACGTGATCAAAGTACTGGGAGCACTATACCTCGAAAACGCCAGTACAAATGGCGGGAGTTTATGACGTCATATATTTCCCAAAGGTACTGTCGCAGTATACTGGGAGTCAATAACGGAACGAATTTCTCCCCAGTGAGAGCATTGAACAGAGCTCGCAATGTATCTGTATATCGGAACATACACTATATCAGAGGTGGGCAGGAGATGACTCGGCCAAGCTCTGAGTGAGAGGTAGGGAAGAGAGATAGAGTTAATACAGGGTAACCTACCAATTATTAATATTTTCTTTTTTTAATTAAAACATTTTCTGAAAAAAATATAATACCAAATCTTTTTTATGGTCACTATTATACAAAGCAAATAATACATACAATCATTCAATACATACTCTGGAATTTTGGGCTGGTAATTTGGGTTATAAAATGTACCTTTTTAGTATATATCATATTTGTGTATGAATAAAATAAAAATATATAAAAAATATATATAAATCTTTTGAACCTTTAAGTTTACCGCTGGACCATTGTAATAAAAGAGGGAAATTTTTGCAAAGGATAATTTAAATAGAAATATAGTTTTGGAAATTCCAAATAATTTGTCTAAATATTTTACTATTCATATCCGAGAACTAATAAAGAATTATTTACCTGATTTAATTATTTTTTCTTCGTATGGAGTATGCTCAGTATAGTGTCATGGGAATTTGATGAATTAAGTTAAATTTTACATAAAGTGGGAATTTGAGTTCTTCGAGTTAGTCTACTTTAAATTGAAAAAGTGAAAAGTACTTTTTGTAGTAGTGGAAATTATTTTTCGCATAATTTGTTTTTCAAAAAAAATAAAATATTGACTATACTATAGACGATACTATATAATTATTGGGCAATAATCGGTAGGACAACCTGTATTGAAACATCGTTCCGTCTTGCTTCAAAACATACCTTCTTTACTTACTCTCACCCAGCTTATGGAGAGCCCGCAAGGCTCAGACGAGCTGTCTGTGCCCACCTCTGCACTATATCACTTTTACTAAACGTATTTGCCGGCCCAATCGATGTCAAATCAGATCCGTGTGGTCCAATACTTAAAAAAATAAAATGCGAATGCTGTTGCATTGTTGAAAGAGATAAACAATAATAAATATAAAATTTTATTTTTACGACTTTGGTTACAAACAAAACAAAAAACATATTTTTTACGATTCGCTATGTTAATAATAATAATGATTTTATATATATATACATGTATATGATAATAACTATAATAAGATTTCTAAGAATTAAATGTATGTAATTATTGTCTTAATACGACCCAAACATATATCAACGTAAAGATAACGCGCTATTTTATGCTATACTACGAACATTAAATCCCATCAAAAGTAAAAATTCAAGAAGGGTCCAAGTTTTATGGTTCTTTTGGCCGGTAAAAAAAGTATTGATATGTCCGTGAGGACCAAATTATTGCAATTGATATTTCTTTAGTAGCTATTTGATATTTTACCTGTGAAGTTTTTATTATATATTATAATAGAATTTGGCAACTTGCCAAGTGGAATATTATTAGTTACTAGAAAGAAATTTGCAACAATTTCGCCCTCATGGTAGAAACTGTAATATCTAGTCACCAGATTAAGTTTTGTAACCAACAATATTTGTATTCATTATTAAATCTGCAAAAATAAAGATTGGTTTATAGTTCATAAATTATATTCTTATTTAAGATTTTTTGGTTGAGGTTTAAGATATTTTGGTATTAAACAACTATTTGCGAATTCAAGTTGTCGTACTGTACATAACAACACCACGATACACTTGTTGGTTATCACTGATTTTATTTCAAACCTGTAAATAAAATTACAAATGTACTAAGAAGTGGGGGGGGGGGAGGGAACATTCATATGTTCCCTTCCTTTTTGAGGGTTCAATACAAATGAACACAATTCTAGTGCACAAACTTGGTTCTGCGCAATACCATACTCATTAGGTTTTTATTTAAATAAAATAAAAGATGACAACACAACAGAATTGAATTGAATAGGTAATAGGTATTAAAAATCATAAATAACAAATAATATACAACACAATTATTATGAATATTTAATATTTATTAACATAAAATGATCATTATTTGAGGAAGACTTCATCATTTACATTTTAATACTTTACTTATTATTGTACAGATGTACATCTGGCAATTATTATTGTCTTTTCAAAAAAAAAAAAAACACTGATGTCAAATAGTTTATGCTAGATCAGAGTTTATAACGAATGAGAGAATGTTTCGTGGCATTGATTCAATTGGGTATACGCACATTTTAAAATTTGATTCATTTATGTATTTCATTACTAATATAAAATAAATAATAATAATTTAATTAATTACTGCAGGTCATTGATGGCAACACTTAATTACAGAACATTAAATTAAAGAGCATCAAACACGATTTGACGCATAGGAAACGAGATATTTGCAAAAAACCTATTTTCGAGATGGAATATCTGACAACGCGGACACGAGATTATGTGAGATTTTTGACCCAGTGTTTAGAATGTCAACAAAGAAGTCATACAAATTTTCAGCTTATTATCTTTCGTTTCGAATATAATTCTGATTATGTATAATCAGAAAAACACAGAATGTATAGAAATTTTCAGGGATCTAGTTTTAGTATAGACATCTATGAGGAATATATGTTTCTATGTGTATATATGTGACATTAATTATAATTTTTAGGGTGGTCTCGTGATGCTGAGCCTAGTGAAGATTGGGAATTTATCATTTTTTTGACATCAAATGCTTGATATGAAAAATCATACACATCTGGGGATGACCTCTGGCATTCTAGACCAATGCTCTACCAACTGAGCTACCTTAGATGTTATGGTAGTGCTATGCATATGATCTTTCACTATCATTTCTGATGCCATTGTATTATTAATTTTGTTTATTTACTATTATATAATATCAGATATACTTTGATAATATATCTTCGGTTATATTATCCTAAAGGAAGCGACTAGCGTTGGTAGAGCATTGGTCTAGAATGCCAGAGGTCGTGGGTTTGATCCCCATCCCTAGATGTGTATGATTTTTAATATCAAGCATTTGATGTCAAAAAAAATGGTATCAATGTTCAAATATATTACTCAAATGTCAAAGTAATTAAACGCTAGTCGCTTCCGTTGGTATAATATAACCGAAAGGCAACCATACTAACAATGAAAATAAATAGATGCTAGTTTACAAAAAAAAAAAAAACAATTTAAAAATATGTTACTGGGAATTTAGTTTGAGAAGCAATTACTGTTCAAAACTATCGTCTACATTGCATAGCTTGTACATTTTGAAAAATTTAAAAAATTTTCCTTCCAAATTAATAGATATTTTAGAATTATTATTTGCACTTGTATCATCTACAATTTCGTCACTCAAGTTTTCACTATTTTCTGACATATTGGCGAATACTGCTTAAAATATTTACACTCGGGACTCTCACATGAATTACAATATCAAAAATTGGAAAAGACTTGAATGCATTCATGCATGACAAAATATACTATTAGTTTGCGCATTATATCCACAATACAGGGTCCACCATAAGCGCGTGACAATTTGACCAACCAAATAATTGCCCTGGTTATCTCGCTGTGAATTCTTGAAATTATCTAAATCATTTAATCATTTTAAAATGGCTAAATGCATCAATACTTCTATTCTTTAAGGGTGTTCCAGCATGAAATCACATTTTGCTCATTTTTTTTCACAGGCTAAAAAGAACGTTTTCTAATAAATCCCGAAGTTTCAGAATTTTTGACCGTCTAGAACGCGAGATAATTAATAACAAAATAATCATTCTCTCTCATTCTCATCTGTTGTATTAACAGAATTTAAAAAAAAAACTTGGATAGTAAAGATAAATATTTATTAAATAAATTTAAAAAAAGAAAATCACGTTTTACCGTTTTGTTTTCGAAATATAATAGTTTAAAAAAATTTTTTTTTTTCATAATTACATTAATTTGTATATGAATATATGTATGTGTTGTGTATATGTGTATACCGTAACCGTACCGTAACGTGTGTACCCGGCTACACACGTTACGGTATACCGGAAAGTTATACCTGTACAGGTCATCTGCACAGGCAAACCGGAGCGTCTAAACCACGTGATTGAAGAATTTATTGATATATATAGGTCGGAATCTTGCCTGTGGCGGGTTAATAGTAAAGACTACCACGACCGTGACAAGGGAGATGCAGCCTATGAAAGACTTGTCATAAAATTAAAGGAGGTAGAAGCCGATGCTTCAAAAAAATCAGTGGCAAAAACCGTAACCGTATACCGTAACGTGTATACCCGGTCTGAAACCTACGTAGACTACATAGAATTATGAGCCTGATGCAAGAACCGGATAAGTCCAAATTTTCCAATTAAAAAAAAAAAAGCTATATTGTCCACAATCATATTTTTTTTAATTGGAAAGTTTCGTGCATCAAGGCCCTCAATTGTATCATCAGAATATCGGCAACCCTAAATAAAACCTATTAATATAATATATATAAAAAACATCATATTCATATGAAGCTGATGCTGATGATGATGATGATTATTATTATTATATGGGTGCTATATGGATTTCACGTAGATATTATGAAGTGTGTGGCCAGATGTATACCCAACGGCTATTGTTTAACATTCAACAAACAACGTAATAACGACATACCTTTATACATATAAGAATTATTTATTTACAATAAGAAATGAAGAAAAAAAATTGTTAAAAGTACTTAATAAAAAGTACATACCATACAATACATGTATCACAGATATCTGTCTCCTAGTCCTAGATCGATAGATAAATAGATTGTAGAGGCTGCCCTGGATGGGCTACACTTCGACCGTAAGGTCCAGTGTGATACCTAAGAATGGGGGGATGTGAGTGGAGTGGAAGGAATTTTTGTGTATAGACTAGGAATTGGTAGGATATGCGGCTGCAGCCGCCAATGATAGGAATAGGAAATATGCATGAAAATTTTTTTCACTTGAATTGAAGCATGTTTACTTGACAAATATCAAGGTAAAATTACTTTTTAAATAACTTTAAAAATAATCGAGATATGAATGATTGAAATTCCCGATTAGACAAAGAGGGTGATAGCCCTCTTGATATGTTATGTGACGTCATATTACACTTTCACCATTTAAAATACACGTAAAACTCCGTTTTTAGTGTTTTTGCAAGAAAGAGACAGCTAATAATCTTTAAAAGCTTATAGCTTCCTTGATATTTGTCGAATTTTAATTTCGTTTTTAAATATTATTACAGTATTAACAGTATTTTCATATTCTGAAAATAAATGTGAAAAAAAATTTTCATGCATATTCCCTATTATGCCGATATTCTTCTGGAGTTCGTGAGGGAAACTGCAGAAAAACTTCTCAAGCATAGCCGGTTACTTCGTTCTTCTAACCGCCTCTTTTTTTTTCCTTAATAATTGACAAACTGCTGATATCGGGATTCGAACCCATAACCTCACAATTTCCAAGTAGGCATACTGCGCAGACATAACGCCTTAGACCGCTCGGCCACTTGTACTGGTTACTAGTCCTAGATCGAAAACTTATTCCTCTACTTCTAGACGTAATTTGTTTAATTATGAACGAGCCGTTCAAAAGAATGGCTAAATTGGGCTGAGCCGAATTACTTCATTCAGCAATTAAAAGAATTTATAACTTATACTTTTTTTTGTTGGTATTACCTACCAGATTAAGAATTCAATTGTTTGCTCTTTTTAAATTACAGCATATTCCGGAAAATAAAGAAAAACTGAAAAATAAAGAAAATATAAACAAATATAAAGAAATAAAGAAAAAACTATAATTCGCAAGTGGCAAACACCTAAAACCGTAAAGTACATGTCAATACAAACAAACGAATGTATGTGTCGAAAATTCCCACGGGGAAGGGAGGAGATACACACCAGCCTCCGCTCTAATAGTACCGTACCACAGCACTATTGGTCTCCTTGATTCTGTATAAATGTAATTAAACTATAAATCCTATACGCCACACTTTATAAATCGTTGCTAGCCATCTAAGTTAAACATAAACGAATCTATGACACAATATGTTATTTTTATTATTTTTTTTTTGTTCATTGATTGACACGATCTTTAAAATTTATGATTATTATTCACTTGAAAAAGATAAATTTCATTTTTCAATATGCAAGTTCACTCATTATTATTATAAATGAGCAAATACACACACACATATAATTAATATTTTATATTTATATATATATATATATACATATATATATATATATATATATATATATATATATATATATATATATATATATATATATATATATATATATATATATATATATATATATATATAGGGTGGGGCATAAGTAACGTTATGATTTATTTAATGAATAACTTTTTTCTTTCTGATTTTATTTAACGTTGGCATTTATTAAAATTTAGATTACAGTTTGGAAATATGTTTGCATTATGTTTTGAAGATAATATCTTTCAAATGGTGCCCATTGTTTGCTTCGTTTGCATTGACGTGCTCTTTCCAGAGCATTTTCCATAACTTGTCTTAGAATTTCAGCAGAATCCCAACGCCCTCACTTCTTCTCGGATATTGACCATAAGCTCTTGGATGGTTCTTGGCTTATTGCCATACACCTTACCCTTTAGGTAGCCCCAAACAAAAAAATCGGTAGCCATTAAATCGGGCGAACACGATGGCCAGTTGAAATCAGAAAAACACGATATTATTCGATCGCCAAAAATTTCGCGCAGCAGAGCCATAGTAGGAGGAGTTGTGTGAGCTGTGGTTCCATCTTGTTGGAACCACAATTCTGGATTGTTCTCTACCTCTGGCGTTAAAAAATTTTCAAGCATTGCCCGATATTGAATGCCATTCACTTTAACCGCAACTTGTTCGTCGTAATATGGTCCAATGATCCTTTCTAAAGTTATTCCACACCATACTCTGTGCATCTAAGTGGGTGCATTTGATCTTCAACAATTATTCTTGGATTTTGGGATATTCTGCAATTTTGTTGTTTTGTTGAAATTTCTATATGATCTTTGTGTCTGAATAATCGAATGCTGACTTTCAAAATAAAATTGAACAACTTTGGTTCTTTGTTCTGTGCTGAGTCTTTCCATAATAAATTTCCCAAGTTTTTCAAAGTTAATACTGAAATTAATTAAATCATAACGTTACTTATGCGGCACCCTATATATATATATATATATATATATACAGTACTTGTACCTATATCAACCCATCCATAGTACGATAGGCGTCAAAAGTTGATGTTAGTTTTTAAAATTTTATAGTTGATTTGTGCTTTATACATTCGGTTTTCGAAAAAAATGTGCATATAAAAGTCGTTACTATATTTATAATGAACAAGTTTTAGTCGAAGCATTTTTTCGAAAACCGAATCAATATGGCGCACAAATAAATTATAAAATTTTACAACTAACATCAACTTTTGACGACTATTGTACCTACTAGCTAGTAGTATGGACTATGGATGGATATTTCACACACTAAAAATTATCATAATGAAAGTTTAATTATTGATCTGGGTGGTCATTATATGAGTTATTTCAATATCAATTCTGTTTTGGGGTGAACATATTTGACTTTATTGAATATCAATTTATTTAATACAAACTTGCTTATACTCACCAGTCCAAGTGGCCGAGCGGTCTAAGGCGTTATGTCTGCGCAGTATGCCTACTTGGAAACTTCGGCAGTTTGTCAATTATTAAGAAAAAAAAAGGGACGGTTAATTGATTAAACTGTCGGCTTATGGAGAAGAACGAAGTAACCGGCTATGCTTGAGAAGGTTTTCTACAGTTTCCTTCACGAACTCCAGATGAATATCAGCATAGTTCCTATCATAGTCGGCTGCAGCCGCATATCCTACCAATTCCTAGCCTATACACAAAAATTCCTTCCACTCCCCTCACATCATCACATCCTCAGGCATCACAATGGACCTTATGGATGAAGTGTAGCGCGTCCAGGGCAGACTCTATAATCTATCTAGCTATCTCTACTTATATCGCGACTTTGCGCGCATTTTTTTTATTGAGTATCAATTTATTTAATACATAATTGCTTATACTCGCTGCTTGTGCGCAGCATTTTTTTGTTATATCTCCAACTCCCGTCATTTAAAATGTCAAATTAACTAGTCGTAATTTACTCTTAGAAATCAATAGACAAAAATAAAAATAAATAAAAAATTAAACAAAATAAATTAAAATAAAATAAATTTTATTGAAATTACTCTTGTTAAAATTACTTTCATTCGATTTACTCTTGTTAACATCACTCTTATTAAAATTACTCTTATATTGACTCAGGATATGTTTTTCGTTGCTAATTTGGTGACAGTTCATCTGAAACTAAAACATTATCTTAGAAACTAACATATTTACTTTGACTTGGCTTTTTGACGAGAAGGCCGACATTGCATTATTTTTAAAAATTTTTTACTTTATCACCATATATATTCGCTATAACTGTTTCGCACTAATGTTATATATATATAACAATTATATATATATATATATATATATAACGAACGTCTTATCTTTTCTGAGTCAAAAGTTATACCAAACGGAATACCTAACTTAGCGTAACAAATTCTTTGAATCTTTAGCTCTCGAGTGGTGTAATTATATTTTTGATGTACCTGATAGTTTTCTATCCACCGATTTTGTTATCATCAGTTTTTTTTAATTACCTCCCCCCCCTTATATCAAATTTATAATCGTATTCACGTCAAAAAATTCCAAAGAATATAATTTAAATGAATTTTTCTAAATGCGCCACTATTTTTGCTGTGCAGTGTATATGCCTGAACTTCTATGCGAAGTAAAAAAATTAAAAAAGTTATGATTTAAGAATTATTCTTATAAATAATATTTCTAATAAGAATTTTCATCATTTTTTTTCCTCATTTACAATTCAAAATTGACCACGTTTAAAGAAAAAAAAAACTTCATTGTATAATTTATACGTTATTTGATCATTGATAAAAATATCTTTTTGTGACACTAAATATTCAAGCGGTTTATTTTTTGCGTATCTGATTAATTTACATTAATTATTCATTAAAAAAAAAATTAACAAATTATTCAAAAATATTTAAAAAGACAACCAAAAAATAAACGATAATTGCCACTGGATATCACACAAGAGATTTCATTGAAAAAAATCGAATATCTTAATTTTTTTGTATGTTACATGCGAAGCTATTTTCAGATACATTGTGCCTGAAGGTAGATTTTCCAATATATTTTTAATTTTTAAATAAATTTAATCAATAAATTGAGAAAGAGACAAATGCCATAAAATGCGATTAAAATATCTTTAACAGAACAAAGTTTTGTACAAATCAACCGGAAATTTCTCTAAAATTTTATGCACAGAAAACAAGAGGATAATAATATAAAGATTATTAAAATAATCAAAGAGAACTATAGGTTTTTTGAAATTAAATTTCAAATTTTACCCCAATTCCCAGAACAATTATTTGTATTTTATAAATACGTATTTCGACTACAAGATAGTCATCACCAGTATGAAATCTCCTCCCGCAAAAATTAAAAACATGTCGTCGATCATTTCAAACAGTAATTATCGATTAAAAATCAAACTTTTAACACAGCTTCTTATGGAGAACATAATTTTTTTGTACTTAAAATTATAACGACTATATTATTAAAGTGGACACCAAACCAAATAATGACTATAAATATTCTTTGAAATATGCAGTTTATATATTTGCATTAAAAAAATGATGTTGACGAACGTTTGAATTAATTATTTAATAAAATTAAAACTGTTTTGTTAGGTTTGTTTTTGCCACCATATTTTGATAAATGGCGATAGCACACAATAAAAAAATATACACATATACACGTGAACGTCATAACAAAACATAGTTTATTGTCAGATATGTTAAATCAAGTCAAATCAATTTCTAATTTACATTTACTGATATTTGACAATAAATACTTTTAAAATATTTAGGACAAATAAAGAGAGAGGTAATAGATCGTTGTAAGATTATTGATATACTTTACAACTTTTTTTAAATCCTAAATAAATTTTATTAATGATACTATACTTAAATCGTTTTAACGAGGCCAGCTATGTGAACGGATTGCGTACGAGTGAACTAAGACTTATTATTATTTATGTGCGTAGTACCATGTGCTTGATCATTGCAAGTCTTGGTTCATTCGTGTGCAGTTTGTTTGCATGGCTGGCCTCGTTAAAACGATTAAACTATACACTCTTTTGACTCTAGCGAAGCGCATGAACGTCCTTACTTTATCAGAATATGTTTAATGTATATTATTTGAAGTATACCTATGGATGCAATATTTGTATGAGTACCTACATTTTAAAAACATTAGTTTGAAAATGATGTTTATAAATTCCATAAATAGTTTTTATTTTTCCAATAACATAATCAATCAATTTAAAATGTTAGTTAAGTTGTAAACTGATATCAAATAGTTACCTATAATAATAAAGTCATAAAATTAAATGTAGTAAGTTCAATTTATTTTAATTTAATTTTTATATAAATTTATTGTATAATGTTCAAATATGTATATCATTCTTTTTTTTTATTTCAAATTCATATACTTCAGGCTTTTGAGAATACAACAAATATTCAAATACAAACTTGAACAAACAAGTTAAAGTTACATAGACTAAACGAATATCCTAAGAAGGAATTTTACCAGTGCAAGTGGTCGAACGGTCTAAGACGTTATGTCTGCGCTGTATGCCTTCTTGGAAACTGGGAGGTTATGGGTTCGAATTCCGACATCGGCAGTTTGTCAATTATTAAGAAAAGAAAAAAAGGGGCAGTTAATTGACTAAACTTTCGGCGTATGGACAAGATCGAAGTAACCGGCTATACTTAAGAAGGTTTTCTGCAGTTTCCTTCACGAACTCCAGATGTATCAATGTTGGTTGCAAACGCACAACCTACCCATTCCTAGTCTACACACAAAATTTCTTCCACTCCACTCACATCCTCACATCCTTAGGCATCACAATGGATCTTATGGTCGAAGTATAGCGCGTCCAGGGTAGTCTCTACAATTTATCTATCTCTATCATAGAGTTACTTGTTGTATCCGGCGAATTATCGGATTAAAACAATTGACCGCCTTACGCAGTTTCTCTCCTTTTAAGGTCCATTTTCATGCTGACAATAGATGCGTCGGGTCAGGTGTCAGATATTTTTGATCAATCAAGTAGCTTTATATCTATTGTAAACGATCAAAATTTACCACCCCTGAACATTTGCCGCCCTAGGCAGCTACCTACCTTAATATAAACCCCGGGGGATAGCTATATAAATGCATTTTATGTAAATGTGGACGAAATCGCGGGAAACAGCTAGTGTGAAAATATCTCTCAACGCCATATAGTATTCGTTTCCACAGAATCTATAATGGCTCTCATTTTTCATATCTCGCACACGGTGGTAGCTATGTAGTTAACTACGTGGTTGAGAATTCTCCGGGAGTCATCCCACATTGTACTATATTTTTCAAGCTGCATTATATTTGATTAAAGCCTTCAAGAGGATACTAGATAGCTAGATAGATTGTAAGGTCCAGTGTGATGCATAGGAATGCGAGGATGTGAGTGGTGTGGAAGAAATTTGTATATATAGACTAGGAATTGGTAGGATATGCGGCTGCAGCCGACTATGATAGGGACTATGCCGATATTCATCTGGAGTTCGTGAAAGAAACTGCAGCAAAACTTCTCAAGCATAGCCGGTTACTTCGTTCTTGTCCATACGCCGACAGTTTAGTCAATTAACAATTTTTTCTTAATAATTGACAAACTGCCGATGTCGGGATTCGAACTCATAACCTCCTAGTTTCCAAATAGGCATACTGCGCAAACATAACGCCTTAGACCGCTCGGCTACTTGGACTGATAAGAGGATACTAAGTAAATGCAAGTATAGCGAATTGACGAGTTTACTTCCCCTGAGTATTGCCCATTTTTGTTGCTAATTTGACCGGTATACACGCATCTTACATATATATTATACATATGTATATAATAAAAAAGTATAACTAATTTTATTGATACTTTTATAAAATGTATGTTAAAACTAATCAATATAGTATAAATAAACATTACTCTCAAAAATCCCATTAAATATATATATACGAGGTCTGTCCGAAAAATATCCGACCTACCTTCATATCTCCGCGCTGGCGTTATTTTTCGTCATCGGACGAGTGGCATCCTTCAAAGTAGTCCCCATTTGATTGAATAACACGGTCCCAACGGCGTTTCCACTTAAATGGAAGGAGGTTGGCGAAGCAGTGCGATATTGTGTTTAACTAAACTGCTGCACAAGATTCGATGAGACTTCCCACCGCTTCCACTTTTTAAATTTGTGGTTAAAATTACCCAAATTGTAGTTTTCAATATTCCAAGATCATCTTCTGATTCGCACACAGTCAAACGTCGATCTTCTTCAATCGCAAGTCACGCGCGCTCGATATTATCCGGTGTTGTTGTCGTCGAAGGTCGGCCAAAACGAGGATCACTATCAACAGATGTGCGGCCACTTTTGAAACGATTATACCACTCTATTATTTATGTTTTCCAGATACACTCATCCCCAAAGGCCTTCTGCATCATTTGAATAGTTTCCGAACTAGTTTTTCCGAGTTTGAATCAAAATTTCATGCAAATTCGTTGATCTGATCTTTCAGCCATTTTTAATAATAAACAAATACACGCTCCGCATGAACTATACGTCCTGAGGCTTTACTGTTGACGTTAGTGCCTCGCAGAGGTCGCTAGAACACTCTAGCACGAAGATATAAAAGCCGGTCGGATACTTTTCGGACAGACCTCGTATATATATATATATATATATATATATATATATATATATATATATATATATATATATATATGCCCATACTTTTAAAAAATAATAAAAATAAACTTCTTTGATGAAAACCCAAAATAACAATTTTTTCAACTTTAAAACTTCGTTGAAAATATACACACAGCATTCATATTGTTTATTTGTTTTAAATACAAAGTGTTACAAATTATTTTAAAACGTTACGATATTACACGGCTCTAAAGACCACCATCAAGTAAACGACCATTAAATACTCCTACTCTTCAACATCGAAATATTTGCATTAAATAGCATGAAAAAAAAGCATAAAATAAAATTAGTTATTGCGATTTACTTTTGCGTACAATAATATTGTGAAGATAGTTTTTATAATTTTTATACTTTTGACGTCATTTTCAACCTCGTCAAACCTTCTTTTGCCATCCGGGTTTTCTATGGCCCTAGCTGGCAATGATTTTGAAATATAATTTTTGTGCATCGATTGTCCAGAAGTCCTAACCATACTTTTTATTTATATAGGTTTTGGGTTTCATGATTATATCTCCTTCTGCACATATCGCACCTCTTAGTTGGTGCAACAATGGATCCTACTATCTATCTCTCCTAAGTTATCAACAAGATAAAAATAAATTACTTTTACAACTTTTATTTGTTATTTGCAAATCCACTTTTATTTGATATAATTGTTGACTTATTTCGGGTTTTATACCATTGTCGAAACTGTCACATTACAACTGAAACATGTCAACAATTATATCAGATAAAAGTAGATTTGCAATTAAAAAATAAAAGTTGTAAAAGTAATTTATTTTTACCATTATGGACTTCCACAAATTGAAGCTCTCAACAATCAATTATATGCTTTGTCTTTCTTGTGATTGCTATCGATTTCCAGCATTAAGTTTCAGTTTTCTGATTTTTGACATAATATAATTATTTTCCGAAACAGACATTAGAAACAGGAAAACTAGTACATAATTTTCTAAAAATATCTAATTACACTTCTAGGAAGCTGCTCATCAATTTTTTCACTGGCATTATGTGTAATTATTTCTTTATTGTTAAAATTAAAGTTGACTTTTAGCGAATTTCCTGAAAGGAACTAGAGCTATTGGTTCCGTACCGAAGTCAAAATTTCCCAAAAATTTCTTCAAATGTCCATCGATCCTACCTTGTAGATGTCAAAAATCACCATCTGTAAAATTTATATATATATATATATATATATCTATGGACATATATATATATATATATATATCTATGGACATATATATATATATATATATATATATATATATATATATTATATATATATATATAAAATATATATATATATATTATATATATATAATATATCTATATATATATATATTTTATATATATATATATAATATATATATATATATATATATATATATATATGTGTCTGTAATCACTCTAGCCGGCACAGTTTTCATTTTATCGGAATGAAATTTGGTATTTGAGGCGCTTTTGGTATTCAAAAGGTCAAGTTCGTTAATGGGTAAAATCGGATAAGGGGAAAAGGGGGTTTAAAGTGAGAGAGAAACACAAAATTTGACATATCTCCCTTAATATTCGAAAAATCAAAAAATTTATAAGAAGTAAAGTTGTAGATACTAAATTTTACTATAATTTTGTTTCTTATCATTTTTTCTGTTACACTAATATTTACAGAAATATTGACGGTTTAAGATTGAAAATTAAATTCCTTAATATCTTTGTACACATTAGAGTTTTAGCAAAAATGATAAGATGATGAATTGTAGCAAATTTGATTTTCTACAACTTTATCCCTTACGCATTTTTCGATTATTCTAATATTAAGAGAGATATTTTCTATTTTGTGTTTTCTTCTTTCTTTATAAACCCCCCCCCCCCCCATTCACCTCGACGTATGTCATTTATTAATAAAATTGGCCTTGCAAATACTAAAATCATATACGACAATTTCATTTTGATCAGGAATTCTATTCTTTTATTCTAAGGAAATTCGCTAAGTTGAAGCAGCTCCTGCGTAACGAATTTTTTTTTACATGTTTATCCGTATATTTACGAGTTTTGACAGAACCATCATTTAAAAAAACATGAGACGGCGCAGAAATCGCCACCAAAAATACTTTACTAGTGTATTGATTAATAACATATGAAAGATGCAACTCATTAGTTTTACTTTTTTTAGAAAAAAATTTGAACTGGAACCTCTTGTACACCATCACATGCTATTAGTGAAAACGTAATTCCTATTATATACATCTGCACTTATGAGAAAAGAAATTATAAAATAAAAATAGTTATAGATAAGAAATGTAGTAAAATACAACATATCAGAGTTAAGGTAAGGAAGAAATAAGTCATAGCGTTTACGTTTGAGTGTCCATTTTATGCACTTTAATCAATAAATTATATATTTTATTCACAAAACCGCCAAAATTAATCTTTTCCTTCTTTGATTCTTCTATAAATAATTTCAAAGACAGAGAAATTTATTTGTCTAAATTATACTTTCATTTATTATAATTGATGTGATATACATTACACATCCTTTGTGTAACGCGTTAACGGGTATACCGTACGTTTAGTTTACATCTTCGCATAGCAGATCTCCCACGATTATGAGAGAGTACATATGTATACATTAAGCAACGTGTATGAGAAGGAGGTCTTATAGGTTTGTTTTGTTACTGTTGTGTGTTGTATGTGCGTGTATAAATTTTTGAGAGTGGGGATTTTTTGTTGAATACAAATATTATTCATTGTTTTGATAATATGCAATCATTACTATGTGAATGCTTTTGGAAAATACGTGTTTGTGTATTTTATTTATTGGTATTATTACAACAATGGGTTATTATTACACCAAAGAAGAAAAAGTGCAAATTGTTAAATGGTACTTTTCCGGACATTCGGCACAGGTCAATGTGTCAATTTATTTATTGTGGCATTTGAAGGTAGACAATCACCAACCACTCGAACAGTTATGAATATTATTCACTGTTTTGAAAAATATGTTTGTTTATTAAACCTATAAGACCTCCTTCTCATACACATTGCTTAATGTATGCATATGTACTCTCTCATACTCGTGGGAGATCTGCTATGCGAAGATGTAAACTAAACTTACGGTATATGCTTCTAATGAGAGAGAATGATTAGTTTGTTATTAATTATCTCGCGTTCTAAACGGTCAAAAATTCCGATACTTCGGGATTTATTAGAAAACGATATTTTTAGCCTGTGACAAAAAAAGAGCAAAATCTGTCGAAAAATGATTTCATGCTGGAACTATCTTAAGTACAAATGTCCGAACATAATCTTAATAAAAAAAATATCATTGATTGTAGATATATAAATATTTATGCTCGTATATTATTATGGCCATATTAGTTCAGTAAAGTTAAACATTATTATGATCATTATTCCCAGTAGCAGGTGGTAATCTAAACAGGCTTCTGTAGTACAATCGGAGTGCCTCCTCGCCATTGACGACCTGGTTTCTGCAGACGGGACGTACCACAGATTGTGCTACAGGAGCCTGTTTAGATTACCACCTGCTACTAGGAATAAGAGAGGGTATCATCCTGCTAGTAATACTGAAGAAACCATCGATTGTGTGTACGATTACCTATTGGAAAACAGTCATGAATGCCAGTTTTCTTTATCACACCTTCTGCAGCAAATTAAGGGTGATTGTATACATGATGTCAGAACAACGAAAACTCACCTCCAAAAACGTTTTGTCGATGACATAGTCATAGTGGAGATGGGCTCCAACAAAGGGGGACACTCAGTACAGCTATTTTTTGAGACTGTTGTTCATAAACAAGCGTGGCCCCTTGAAGCATGGAAGAAGAAGTGTGTGTCATTTTCTCATGTTCTGATAACTGCTGTACGACCTCGATCTTTTGTTTCGTTCCTTCTGATTGGAATTGGTACCTACTTTTACCGAAAATATGGATACAAACATCTGGTAAATATGTGCGCTGCGATGGTTATCTGCGCTGGTTAACTTATGACTGTTTTTGGTTATCTGCCGTTTTTGAGAGAACCGCTGGACATACAGATACCAGTCTGATTTCAAATGAAAGCTAATTAAATTTACTACAAGTTTATTATATATAATATTTGACGTGGGATGCGTATTTTAGAAGATATTTTACGAAATAAGTGGCCATTTCGCAAAAATTGCACTTTTTGGAAAAAATGGCCTATTTTCTAAGAACTGTATCTTGAGAACCAATAGCTGTATAGAGTTTGTTTTGATTTCAAATTGTTGAAAATTTAGTCTTCTTTAAAAGTGTATGGAATAACTATACCGGTCAGAACCTTCCTTCACTGAAATATTGAGCAAAAGCTGAAAAAAGTCCGAAAATTTCATGGTTTTTTGGGTACACCGCCGCTCGCACAGCACTTTGGAAATTGCAAATCTGGTTTTTTAATATTGGTTTAGGTCCTAACAACATATAAAAAATTCAGAACGACCTGACCTTTTGCAAGCACGGATGTAGATCTTAACTGGACTATATACCTACTCTATGTTGGACAACTTGTTACCTCCAGGGTGTTCAGCACCGAACATCAGCAGCCAAGGTGAAGCAGTGTAGAGTATCGCGACCATTATGGAATACATAATTTCATGTCATACACATAAAAATGTTCGTTTTAAAAATTATGAATCGTATTTTAGTAACCCGACTTCAAAAAGGAGGATGGTTCTCAATTCGTCTGTATTTTTTTTTTAATGTGTGTTACCTCAGAACTCCGTCATTTATGAACCGATTTTGAATTTTTTGTTTTAAAGGGTTTGATTTCCCATTGGTCCCATTGTCACCAAATCGCATTCTGATGGAAATCGAGGAAAATTCTTATTTTATATGTGATCACCGATTTCTGCAAAAATATTTGTTTTGTTTGAAAGGGTATACTCATTCATAATGGAAAAATAAGAAACTTTTTTTTTTAAACCGACTTCAAATAAAAAAATTTTTTACAAAAAAAAAACCGACTCCAAAAAAATATTTTTACAAAAAAAACAAAATGCATGTAAAAAAAAACTGAAAATCTGCTATAAAAAAATGCACTAAAAATTAGTATGTCGTTTAGTAGGTCAACCCATATTCAGACAAATAAAATCAGTTATAGAACCTCAAAGTCACTAAAATGCGAGAAATAAAAAAAATTTTGACGAAATGGAAAAGCGACTTCAAAAATCAAATATTCTAAAACCAAAAATGCACTAAAAAGTAAAAAAATAATTGCGTATTCTTGTGTCAATTTTAAGTTCACCTAAACAAAAATTTTTAAATATATGTGTAGACTGCTTAAAAGACAATCAAATTATTAGGATAATATAATGTACAATTATTGTTATTTTTGGAGTCGGTGTCAACCAAGAGAAATTGAAAAAATATTGTCGTTTTTTTTTTTCGAAAAAATATTGTATTTATTTAAATTTTAACATAAAATTTATCCTTCACATAAAATTTGGACACCGACTCCAAAAATAACAATAATTGTATATTATAATTATCCTAATAAATTGATTGTCTTTTAAGTAGTCTACACATATATTTAAAAATTTTTGCTTAGGTGAACTAAAATTGACACAAGAATACGCAATTATTTTTTTACTTTTTAGTGCATTTTTGGTTTTAGAATATTTGATTTTTGAAGTCGGTTTTCCGTTTTGTCAAAATTTTTTTTTTATAATATATATTTTTTTAATGTGATATTTAGAAAATAATTAAAAAATCGAATCGACACTACAACAGCCCAGAAGATCGCAGTCCTTTGAGACTCTCTAAGTGATTCATCATCATTCTCTGGACGGTTCGATGGACTATGGTACTGTGGAGTGAAAGAGGGATCTCTCTCTCTATATCTTTCGTCTAATTGATGATGTATTCTGTTTTATGTTTTTATCTTTTTTGTTTAACAACCAAAGCGTGAGAAAATATTTATCGTATTATAAACTTGTCAAGTGTCTACTAATAATAATATACTTTTATCTATTAATAATAGTAATCAATGATTCAATATTATACATTTTATATAGGTATATAAGAGGATTCCGTACCGTGTCGTAATGAAAAATTAAGGATGTTCATGCGTGAGACTTGATATTAGATCAACACTTTTAATCTATGACAGTTGGCAAGTTTAATCGCATAATTTTGGTTTCTCAAAAATTCAAAACCTCTTTATCGATCATTTGAAAAAGTTATCAACGATTAAAAATCAAATTTTCACTGAGAGCCTTATGGGAAAAATGTTTGGTCTAGATGCCTAGATCCCTATGATGTGTATGATTTTACATATCAAGCATTTAATGTCAAAAAAATGGTATCAATGTTCAGACATATTACTTAAATGTCAAAGTAAGTAAACGTTAGTCGCTTCCGTTAGTATAATGTAACAGAAAGGAACCATAATGGAAATAAATAGACGCTATAAGTTTACAAAAAACAATTTTTAAAAAACATTTGTATTTTATTTAAGGATATACGAGCACTAGATATAGTCCATTTATAAAATTCATCAAAATCTTATATAGAGTACATTCATAAAAGTCTTCATAAAAGTTTATTATTTATTGTCGTAATTTAAATGAAGAAAATTCATTATTTTCGGTATGACAGGCCTAAATTTACCCGAAATCTCAGTATTTTCTTAAATTTCTTAAATATTTTCTTATATTCAAATCGGTCCATGCGTTTGGAAGCTACGATGCCACAGGCAGACAGACAAAGAAGACAGTTAAAAACCTGCAGATATGTAAGTCGGATCAAAGTCTCAGATTTATCCATAATATTATTTTCTAGCTTTTAATAGACCCAAAAATGTTCGAATTATACTCACCTTCTTTATTCCCACAAAAATATCTGAAAATGTTAATAAACCTTGTAGCGGTACGCTCCTAAAATCAACTATGCTTTCTTTTAGAAGCCATTGCTCCACAACTATATCCTCCCCAAGTTACCACGGTAATTGTTATTGTAAATTACCTTGGCAATTATCAACAAACATAATAATTCATTCATTCTATATTTTCAATAAAGATAATTTATATCTTTCAACTTGTCTTTTAATTTATTTAATGTATTATAATTATTAATGATTCAAATATAATCATTTATCATCTTACAACCTTATAATATAATTTTCCAGATATTATGCAAATTTTTATCCCCTCTTTGTAGCTCCATCAATTGATACTCACCTTCTTTATACCCACAAAAATATCCGAAAATGTTAATAAACCTTATAATAATTTTTCAAGATAATGTGATCAGATAATGTCAGATAATAAATTTTAATTGAAATAGAAAAATAGGCAAACCATTCGAACTTTCTAGAAAAGTATTATTTATAAAATAAACCAATAAATATCAAATTAATTGAACAATTATTATCGTATTGAATATTATTGAATGAAACTCATAATTTCTTTCAAGTTCTTTCAAATAGATAAAAGTTCAACAAAAAAATTAAGTTATTCAATAAACATAAACTTTTTTTTTTAGATTAAAATCTTGGAATTGGATAAAAATATAATATTAATATTGAACCAAACGGTTTGATAGTTGTCTAATAAATACAGTGAGATTAGAAATGGTTGATTGTAACATATTGTAATTGAATTTAATACAGGCGCGGATCTAGCGTTAAGTTGGGAGGGGGCAGGGACTAAAAAAAAACTTAAATTAGTAGTAAAGTAAAAAATCGTATTTTCTTAAAAATTACAATAAAATATCCATTAAAAAAATTTTCGATGATGAAATTCGTATTATTTCAATTACTAAAGCACTAAAACGAGTATTAATCTTGGGAAATCATCAAAATTGGTTAAAGAATGCGACCCATATAGTGTCCTCATGCATATGTATATATCAATGGACGAAGATGTATATCATTTTTCATTAACGAATTCAAATCATAATAAATGTACGAGGTCTGTCCGAAAAGTATCCGACCTACCTTCATATCTCCTCGCTGGCGTTATTTTTCATCATCGGGCGAGTGGCATCCTTCAAAGTAGTCCCCATTTGATTGAATAACACGCTTCCAGCGATGTTTCCACTTTCCGAAGCAGTTCTGGAAGTCAGTTTTTGGAATTTCTTTGAGTGCCCTCTACGCATTATCTGCAACCGTCTTTTTGTCGTCGAACTGGTGTCCTTTGAGCGGTTTTTTCAAATTCGGGAACAACCAAAGGTCACAGAGGGCTATATCGGGACTGTACGGAAGTTTGGCGAAGCAGTGCGATATTGTAATTATTTAAAAACTGCTGCACAAGATTCGATGAGATTTCCCACCGCTTCCACTTTCTAAATTTAAGGTTAAAATTTCCCAAATTATAGTTTTTGGTATTCCAGTGTTGTTGTCGTCGAAAGCCAGAACGAGGATCGACGAAAATCTCAAATATTTGTTTTATTTAATATTATTAATTAACAACCCATTCAATACAAAACAAATTAATGAATAGATTTGTATATAATTTCACACACATTTATATATTGCTATTCCACTTTTTATTTGCACGTTATTGAATAGTTGACATGTTTCAATCTTCTGATCACCCTCAAAACTGTTAATCATTATTGAATGATGTTTTTGAGGGCTATCAATCATTTAAAATCACTCGTTACATACATACAAGTTAAAAATAATAATAAAATGTATAGCAGTTATATATTATGTGGTATTTAATTAAAACTTTATAAACTACATTTTTAATTATAGAAAAATTTTTTATCCAACTGTGTGTACAATCTTTATGTTGGTGTGGGTATGTACGTATGTGTGTGAGTGTGTGTGTATGTGATGTGAGGATGGTGCACCTGTGTATATTTTTAAAAAGAAATGAACATATGTGTTCTGTTATATATCTCTACATTCTACAATTCATATTTC
This sequence comes from Nineta flava, assembly GCA_963920215.1. Lineage (NCBI taxonomy): Eukaryota > Metazoa > Arthropoda > Insecta > Neuroptera > Chrysopidae > Nineta > Nineta flava. The sequence goes on from OY986041.1 coordinate 120,616,683, forward strand.
AATCACAATTCGTTTATATTATTTTATACTTATTGTTGAATGCATGTCTGTGTGTGTATGCATTAGGGATGGCAAATGATATAACTTCAATATCGATTTATGGATAATATTCGATACAATGCAAATAGTTGTATCGATATTTTAAAAAGGCAGTTCTTTGGACACAATAATTTTTCCACAGATTTTTATAGAATTCGACGAGACAAATCGAAAGTAAACAAAAATATTTCGAAATCTAGTTTAGTTTTCGAGATATCGATTGTAAAAATAAAATGTATATGTCATATGTTTTTTATATTAAATTAAATTATTTATATAAAATAATTTCCCGTCGCGGCTTCGCCCGCAAAAATTTTGTGACACCCTTATAACCAAGTAACATAATATTTTCTCCCGTCAAGGACTGATAAATTATACAACTATACATCAATAAATTATACAACTATACCTTCCTCATGAATCATGTAAGGATCAATGTATACAAAAACTTGACAAATTATATACTAAAACCTTCCTCGAGAACCACTCTATCCATTGGTGAAAACAGCATGAAAATCGGTGCAGTAGTTTTTGAGTTTATCGCGAACAGACAGACAGACAGACAAACGCGGCGGAGAACTTTGTTTTATAATATGTAGTTATAACTACCAAAAACCTCAGAACCTTAACCATAAGAAGTAAAGTTGTAGATAATTAGTTTTACTATCAAAAGCTTGGTTTTAAAAATGTTTTTTTAATAGAAACTTATTTAATATAAAAATTGATTATAAAAAAAATTAAATCTTAAAAAATAGAATTTTCATTTTGGAGTTAAACTTATCGAGCGATGGTGGTGTAATGGTCAGCATAGTTGCCTTCCAAGCAGTTGATCCGGGTTCGATTCCCGGCCATCGCACTTAAATTTTTTATTCTTTTTATTTTTTTATATTATTATTATCTTTTCAATTTAATCCCTAAAATGTTGTTCAAAAATCAGATTTAATTTCTATCTTGATAACTATTTCCATGTTTTGGATTTGCCACCTTGGAGAATAAATATTCTGAAGGTATGAAATTAGCCACCATATCGTAAAACGTAAACGTTGAGATCGTTTGAGCAGACCGAATATAATAGATTTTATACCTATCGATAATATCGATATATCGTTGCCATCCCTAGTGCATATGTGTTTTTTGTACAAAATTTATTGGAAAATCACATATCATAAATTTTTGAATCACTTTTTATATTAAAAAAAAAAAAGTCAGAAGTACTTACTGCGATCAATGACTTCGCATTTATTTTTATTATTGAATCAGTAGCGGCAAATTCTTATTTTTATTTATACCAATTACTACCATATCTAAGCTTAACGGGATAACTTAATTCTATAATATTAAAATGGAATATTTTGGATGCCTTTTTATTTCGAAAAATTGTATGATTTACGAAAATCTACGAAAAGGAGAAATGTGTACATATAGATCGACCATAAGGTCCATTGTGATGCCTAAGGGAACATACCCATACTACGTGACCTGTTTAGGGGGGGGGGGTAGATCTTTAAAATACTACGCTCGGTCACGGGAATGGGGGTGGGGGTGGCTTTGATTTTTGTCACGTAGTCGATCGATTTCGCCGAGAGAAATCTCGCGCTTTTTCGAACTATATTTGACTATGGCGCGGAGTGTTTAACTAAACGTGCTTCTTAAACTCACAGTTAGTGGCGCTGATGCACATATGTCGAGATGTCAGCTGATTGAAAACAGACACTGTTTGTCCGACAATTTGTAGTCCAGTGAAGTACGAACAGTGAAGTATGAGACGGATATTAATGTGATTAAGCAGAAAACAATTGTTTTCATAAATTAAGTTTTCGGTAGCAATATGTTTTTACATAAGTTTTTCTTTGTCATAATATCTAGAGCACGGTAGTGCGTAAGGCCGAGTTTAAGGGATTTAATTTACTAGTAATTATAAGTAGAGTTGAATTTTTTTGTTTTGACTATTATATGCGCGTAAGGGGAACTTATTTAAAAGTAGAAGGGCAACTTATTTAAACCATATTTTAATCATATGTTTAATACTTAGTAATAAATATATGTTTCCTTCCCATCATTTTGAAAATAGACTGATCCACTCAAACTGTGACGATATTCGAGGCTTCATTACTAATTAATATACTTCTATGCATGCACTCTTATGCAATAAACGCCGTATTAATAAAGACGAATATGAGCCAAATTATTTTTATTTGTTTCACTTTCTGCTTGCAAAATGATTAATAATCATAATTGTCAATACTACGTAACAACTTTAGGGGGAGGGGGGGGTCTTGGCATATACCACAAATGGTTACCGAGGGGAGGGGGGGGTCGAAAAATCTTAAAAAATAGGTCACGTAGTATGGGTACGTTCCCTAAGGATGTGAGGATGTGAGTGAAGAGGAAGGAATGTTTGTGTATAGACTAGGAATTGGTAGGATATGCGGCTGCAGCCGACTATGATAAGCACTATGCCGATATTCATCTGGAGTTCGTGAAGGAAACTGCAGAAAACCTTCTCAAGCATAGCCGGTTACTTCGTTCTTGTCCATACGCCAACAGTTTAATCAATTAACCGCGAGACACGCACCAAATTAGCAACAAGCAACGTATCTCTGAATCCATATCCCATGGATAGTTACTATTAGCTAATTCATACTGATGATGACTACATTGTATTCGAAATACGTATTTATAAAATTAAAATAAATGTTCTAGGAAGAATTGGGACAAAATTTGAAATGTAAATTCAAAAAACCTAGAGTTCTCTTTGATTATTTTAATAATCTTTACATATCAAATACAAAATGCCGTCAAGTTATATTGTACATTCATTTGTTTGTTTCAAAACAAATGAACAATGGTAGACACAATGTCACCGCTACTGACAACTGACTCAAACTCAACGGACAACCGACGATACTTAATATAATTCATATTAAAGGAAGATAATAATAATCATAATAATAATAAAAGAGAAGATGAAGAAAATTGATTTAATATAAATAAATTACGAACGATCAGTGAATCGAATCGAATAAAATGAATGTTTTGAGTTTGTGACTTTGTGAGTGATATAAAAGTTGATGGAACTGTTTGTTGATCATCAAACAGATTTACATTCAGATCAAGCATTTCTGGATATTCCAGACGAAAGAATGTTGTTTGCTTCCGTTAATATGTAATTTCAGTACGTACAGAAGTTTGTTGTAATTTTTTTTTTCTTTTCTTTTTTTTTTTACTTATATTTTATTTTTGTAATGTTATAAATTGTTATTAATGATTTTATAAAATGCAACAAACTACTATACGTACGTACTTTGGGTCACAGAAGTAGCGCTCTTTTTTCAATGTTTTATAATTGATTTGTGCCTTATTCTATCGATTTGAAGAAAAAATGTTTCAGATAAAAGTTGTTCATTTTGAATATACTAACAACTTTTATTCGAAAGATTTTTCCAAAAACCGAATGAATAAGGCACAAATCCAGTATAAAATTTTAAAAAGAGAGCGCTATTTTTGTAGCCCATAGTACTACTATATGTAAGTAAAATGTAATGCTATATAGTATAAAAAATGTATATGTACAGGGTGTATCATCATGGTATAGTACCTATACCAGTGATGTGTACTCATGGATATATTGGATCCTTTGTTTTTTAGCTGGAAAAATTATATTTTGCCAATGTTATGTTATAACTGGGGGCAAGACAGTGTCTTTGCCAAGACGAGGAAATTGAGTGAGGCACTGTCGTATCTTTACTCGAAGCGATACAACGTATTGAACCCTCATTTAGGATAGGATGTATTCGCAACTTTTGATTTTATTAATACGCACATTTCATCACCCATTCACTAATTGGTAGACAAAGTCTTAAGTGTATATCCCGAAGCCCTATAAATAATTGAAATGTACACTGGGTTTAGCGTACAAATAATTAAATAAAATTAAAAAATCTGAGATTTTACACCCAATCTGGAATACTGTATAGTGCAGAGGTGGGCACAGACAGCTCGTCTGAGCCTTACGAGCTCTCCATAAGCTGGGTGAGAGTAAGTAAAGAAGGTATGTTTTGAAGCAAGACGGAACGATGTTTCAATACAGGTTGCCTACCGATTATTGCCCAATAATTTATTCAATCAATTTAGAAATAGTTTTATTAAATATTTATTGTTTAAATAATATATTTTACAGTATGGAGAGATACACCAAAAAACATAATAATAATAATAATAATAACAATAATGATAATAATAACAATAATAATAATAATCTGAACTTATCCAAGACTGCTTGCGATGTCTTCTCCATTATTAAATTCACTACTTTTATTTTTTTTGAAAAACAAATTATGCGAAAAATAATTTCCACTACTACAAATAGTACTTTTCAATTTTTCAATTCAAAGTAGACTAACTCGAAGAACTCAAATTCCCACTTTATGTAAAATTTAACTTAATTCATCAAATTCCCATGACACTATACTGAGCATACTCCATACGAAGAAAAAATAATTAAATCAGGTAAATAATTCTTTATTAGTTCTCGGATATGAATAGTAAAATATTTAGACAAATCATTTGGAATTTCCAAAACTTTAATTCTATTTAAAATTATCCTTTGCAAAAATTTCCCTCTTTTATTACAATGGTCCAGCGGTAAACTTAAAGGTTCAAAAGATTTATATATATTTTTTATATATTTTTATTTTATTCATACACAAATATGATATATACTAAAAAGGTACATTTAATGACCCTAATTACCAGCCCAAAATTCCAGAGTATGTATTGAATGATTGCTTGTATTATTTACTTTGTATAATAGTGACCATAAAAAAGATTTGGTATTATTATATTTTTTTCAGAAAATGTTTTAATTAAAAAAAGAAAATATTAATAATTGGTAGGTAACCTGTATTAACTCTATCTCTCTTCCCTACCTCTCACTCAGAGCTTGGCCGAGTCATCTCCTGCCCACCTCTGGTATAGTGTATCTATTGCTGTCTATATGTAATGTACTATGATATGGTTTACTTTGTCACACTTACACAATTAGTATTGTATTATAACATAAATAACTATTATATTATACTTATCACTCTCTAAATACAATCATTTATATATAGTTGCATCTTACTCGTGCATGTATACATCGTCGTTATTATCCGTCGTCCGTCGTGTGAGTGTAACACCATATCATGACATACTATAGACAGTGATAGATGCACTACACAATGTTGCTATTGGGTCTATTTTAATTTACGTAGTGTATAATCTTAACGAAATTATAAGTATTCATTTTTTTTAACTTTTGGTTACGGAAGCCTAGAAGCGACTAGAACAGGCTTTTTTGAAATGTTTTTCTCATCTTTTATAAATTTTCTTGATGGAAATTTTTTGTCTACGAAAATCTTCTACTTTAAGGCCACATTGTTTTATCCAATCGACTTTTTTTTTCCCCGGACTATGCGGGCCACAAAAGTAGCGATAATTTTTCAAATACAAAATTTGTTATTTGATTTGTACATTATTCATTCGGTTTTTGGGAAAATGTTTCGAATGCAAGTTGTTAATATATTTATAATGAAAATTTTTTTAGCCGAAGCTTTTTTTCGAAAACCGAATGAATAAGGAACAAATCAGTTATGAAATTTTTGAAAAATTACTTCTACTTCTCTGGCCATTTGTACGTACAAGCATTTGTGATTGGTTAGATTTACTTCGGTGAAGGTATCCAGCAAGCACGCAAGAATTTAACGAAATTTTGATACAATGATTGAAAATTTTGTACATATGACTAAACTTGCTGTTACACACTGTATTGTATGAGTACGACTGATTGTGTGGGGCTTGTGTGCAACATCTTAGCACAATCAATGAATGTTATAATGTTACACACACGGGATTATAATTGCAATGACTGTAAGTATGTATTGCATTTATTATTATTACTTATATTGCAAGAAGAAGCTACTGTTGTGTTGTTAGCTCTGCTGCAACAGCAGTTGTTAGTTATTGCAATGGTGAATTTTAATTATTGTAATAGCAAGAAGAAGCAATTATAACAGCTTCAATATAATATAATCACATTAAAAAAAAGGTGAATAGTCATCATCAATATTATTATCTTTTATTAAAAAACAAAACAAGTGGAGAATATAGTTTTTTAAAAAATGTAATTATTGTCTTCTTTTGATTAGAGTCAATTCCATGTAAGATGAGCCTTTAAAAACTCAATCTGTTAGGAGTAAAGCTGTAAAGTATTTTGTTTTCGAATAAAAAAAGTTCACCGTTGTAAAAATACTAACTTTTATTCTAACCATTTATTCGAAAACCAAATGTATTTGAAACAAGCAGAGCCGAATTAACCATAAGGCTCAAAAAGCTATAGCCTTAGGCGCTATATGATGACAAATACATTACAAAATCTTATGTTGGACGTGAAATTTTCGGTGGCAAATCTATTTTATTTCGAAAAGTTTACCGTTATAAAAATACTAATAACTTTTGTTCTAAACATTTTTTCGAAATCAAAATGAATTTGACACAAGCAAAGCCGAATAGGTCATAAGGCTAAAAAAAATCTTAGGCCCTCAATGATGTGACAAATAAATTTCATTAATATCTCGTTCCTATTTAAAAATATTACTTTCCCGCTAAGCTGCTAAATTTTTTCTAAAAGGTGTCGGAATCTGAGACGGCATTTTTTCAATACCAAGTAACAATTCAAAATAAGTTGATTTTCATTGTATTATTTGGTCTTTTGAAAAAGTATCTCTTTACTTATCAAAATGGAAGAAGTTCGTACGTAGAAGATTCATTTTATTTGGAATTCAGTCTAATTTTATTTTATTTCATATAATAATAATTCTCTTAATCTTTTATATATCAAGAACTAAAATCAATATTAAATTAAAAAGAGGAAATTATTAGTCTAAATTATAACTTATCAAAATCAGTCCTGCAGTAAGTAAATTATAATTAAATCGTTCAAGAAATTATGCTATACAACAATTCAATTACTTGATTATTAATATTTTACTGCGCATGATCATTTTTAAGCTTTATTAGATAGACTCTAATCTAAATATTGTCTCGAAATTGATTTCCCGCATAAAAATAGTCGGTGACTATCCATATAGTCTAAAGAGAAGGTCGCCGACCGAAATTAAGAAAATCTCAAAAACACCAAGTTGCTTGAAGGAAACGGTGAAGAAAGAATTCAGGATCAGCACCCTCCTAAATCCCCTAATGTTAATCCAAACAACTCTTAAAAATGATATTCAATAATAGTCCAAATAAAAAATGTCGAACCTGAAAATATTAAATTAGGTTTCAAAATATCAATAAAAAAACTTTTATAAAAAATATGTTGTTTTTTTTAATAACAATTTTCACAAATTAAAGATGATGGACTATGTACAAAAGGAAAATTGGAGGAAATTATATATATATTCGTAACAAATTACAAAGCTATCAAATAATAATTAAAAAAACATTTAATAAATAAAAAGTAAATAACTTAACTTAATTCTTTGCCCAATAACGATAATTGTTTTAAAAATTGTTCACCACTATTCAACGTTGATGCTCCATAGATGATTCGTTTATTATTTGATGTATTCGTTTTTTGCTACAAAAATTCGAAAAATTTTTATTAATAAATTGCCAAGAAAAAATTTCAATATCATTTCTAAATACCTTAGCATAGTCGACTAAATTTTGATATTCAATATAATTACCACCACCAACAACAAATACAATTGCATCTTGATACGATGTCCTTGTTCGTGGCATTTCAACAGCTTTAAATTGTTTTGGATCTAAATATAAATAATCATCTTTTTCCATATTTTTCATTTCCATTAATTGATCGACAATTCGTGTTACTGGTAAATTCTTAAAATAAATTAGACCTGATTAGTGTGAAATAATCTTTATGGGATGTAAAATATTTAAAAACATTATTTATTATGGTGACTACTTTAATAATATAGTTATTATAATATTAAGTACAAAAAATATTCTATTCTCCTTAAGACGCTGTGTTAAATGTTTGATTTTTAAACAATAATTACTCTTTGAAATGATCGTCAACAGGTTTTAAATTTTTGAGGGAGGATAACTACATAATTGAGCTATTCAACTCACTAAACAAAAAATTTTGTATCTACTACCAAGCCTCATGTATGAACGTTCTTAATCCTTGAACAGATCGAGTACACACAAAATAAAACTTTGCAAAATCATTTAAATTCGATAAGTTTCTGTTCCAAAACGAGAATCTTCTGCCTTGAAATCATCAATTACGAATAATTTGTTAAGTGGGAAAAAAATAGGCATCCCGTTTCTAGAGACTCCACAATTAAAAAAATCTACTTTTTAACTAAATCTAGGATTAATAATTTATGTTACTTACATTTCGTTTAACAACCAAATTTTTAACACCTTCCATTACAAACGATGAACCTTGCGATACTAATTTTGAAAACATACTAACAGTTTTAGTACCACCGCCTTCATATTGATTCGTATTCAATGACATCCTTGAAAAACTTCTACAAAACGAATTCAATTTTAATTATTATGCCCGGTATAGATTTTTTTAAATAATTTTTAAAACATACTTCCAACGTTTAATATAAGCGACAGGTGATAAATCACAACCGGCTGCTTCTAGGGCCGCTTCATATTTACTAAATTCACTATCAGGCACATTCAAAGAACAAATATAATTAATTATAAATAATCGCATTTTATCATCAGGTGTCCCAGATGATGGATCAATTAGAAAGTCATATACACTTTTATTATCCAATGTTGCTTTGCTCATTATTTTCTCTTCCAATTCAAAAAATGTATCTAATCGTCTGGATTTAATGAAATTTAAAATACCTACAAATAAAAAAAGAAGAACTGAGAATTTGCTTTGAGAAGCAAATGCAATGTGTGCAAATGCTTTCGCAGGTGATAATGTCCGGTGATTTTTAAATTTTAACTTTAATATTTATTAAAAGTTTTGAAAAAATTATTATGTCTTATCATTTGGGGGAGGGGAGAGTTCGCAATTTTCTTATTTTTGCTTATACAGAGGGGGTAGGGGCTCTAAAATCATAGAGAGTTTATTTACGTAATACTTGAGCGCGCCCCCTTAACTCAAATATACACAGGGTATACAAATATTTGCATAATCAAAAAATTACCTGTAGCAATTGTAGTATGCATATCAATAAGACGTTTTTTCTCAATCAATTGTGGTAACGAATTCACAGCCGATGTTAATCGTGCTGTATTATCCGAAACCATATTTAACATTAAATCACTTTCATTTTCAATACCCATCGAAGTTTTTAATCGTTTCACTTCTTCCTCGGACGATCGATACTGTTCCAATTCTTCTTGTATAGCTTCCGCTACCGTTGGAAACGGTGATCCTTTATGAGTACTCCAAAATTTATCGTTTGAATCCAAATGACATACTTTTGTTTTATTTCGTACACCGCCACTGGGTTCTTTATCTTCTACCGATACCTTATTTAGTGTTAAATCTAGGACATCATGTGTTAGGGCTTGATATGTCCATGTATGATGTAATGGCGTGGCAATATCAACGTTACGGTCAAGTATAATTAATAGGGGTCGTTGGAATGAAAAATTTCCTACTTGAGTGGCATCCATATGGAATAGATTATTTCTGGCATCAAAAACATTATCACGTAATTTTTTTTCTAATTTTTTAGCAACCATTTCAGCAGCATTGCCACGTTGACTTCGAATTATTGGAACATTTCCTATAAAAAAAACCTTCAACTTAGACAAGAAAAATGATCTTGTTTAGACAAAAGAGTATTTGGACTGATCATTTGAAGACAAAGTCAAGTTAACTGAAAGAAAACTCGATTTCAAGAGAATTGATTCTAAAAATCTGGACCACTCATCCAATACATTATCGATATTCTACCTCTCATGTATTCATAGAAGACTCTATCTATTATAACGTCCAATAGTGGGAAGTTCGAGAGCAGTTTAGTTCGCCCCTAAAGCTCAGAGATTCTAGACATGTTTGGATGCCCCCATATACTCTTTTCTCAAAGGTTTTCTTTAGAACAATTCGAAAAAATTTTTTTACCTAAAGTGACACATACTGAAAATAAACTATCCACAATTATTTCCATAATCGATTCCATTTCAGTGTCCACTAAATCTCCTTTATTAATCGCTAAAAATTATACAATAATTTAGTAAATCGTAATGAAATACAAATATCAATGTTTTCTTACCGTAATACGAAAGTGTCTCGTTATTTTGATGTCTTAGGGTAAATAAATCATCTTCAAGAGTAATAAAATTTAAATATTGGTCATAAATCTAAAAAATACAACAAATTGAGATTGGTGGTAGAAATTTACTGTCTTAAAATCTTGTTATAAATAGAAGTACAATTATCAGAAGAACTCCAATTATGCAGATCGGTTTGAGAAAAAAATAACAGTATTTAAATAGTTTTTACAGCAGCGAGCATTGGAAACTGTCTTTCAGGGCCCATTTTTGGAAAGAGTAAAACTTTTAGACAAGAAAATTGGCAGATTGTCTTCATTATTCATCAGTATACACAAATTTAGCTCCTTTTTTTAAAAGATATGACCTTTTTTCAGGTTTCATCCAATTATCCTTATCGAATCCTATCCAAATTAATCCTGACAAGTGGAGTTTTAATGTATTCTATCAAAGATAGCAAGGAATTAAATGCATTCCATTATTACATCTGGTAGCTCAGAGGCAAAGCGTTGGTCTAGAATGCCAGAGGTCGTGGGTTCGAATCCCATCATAGATTTATGATTTATCATATCAAGCAATTGATGTCAAAGAATGTTATCAAGGTTTAGACTTATTACTTAAATGTCAAATTAAGTAAACACTAACCACTTCCGTTGGTACAATATGCTGTCAAAGAATGTTATCAATGTTCAGAATTATTACTTAAATGTCAAATTAAGTAAACACTTGTCACTTCTGTTGGTACAATATAACCGAAAGGCAACTATACTAATAATGAACAAACAGGCGTTAGTTTACAAAAAAAAAAATTAAAAAATACGAAGGACTATTAATTTTTTGATCAATATTTCTAACCAGTAGATACTAAAAGGTACGGCTGAGAACATAAATTACCTAATTTTACTCATTAAAAATACTTAATCATAATATTTCTCCTTCGAATTTATACACAATACAAAAAAACTACACTAAATATTGAACTGTGGTCTCTAGAAATCATAAAAGTATCTTACTTTTTGTATATTAGCAACGCAATTCCACTGAATCGCCGCTGACGCTAAATCTTCTAATTTTTCTCTAGAAATTGGTGATATAAAATTTAAATGATATGCATCATATAAACCATTCTGAAAATCTTGACTAATTCGTCCTAAATTCTCTACGGTTGGTGCACAAAAATATATAGCAGGAACTTCTGGTATGGAATCACGATTTGAATGTAATAATCTAAAACAAATTTTCCAAACGTTCACATCATCATCTGCACAAACATTATAACCTTCAATTAAAACGAATGCCTACACATGTAACGTGACACCTAATTCACGTATTTCTTTTAACGATAGCAAAGGTGATATAATATCTTGTCCAACACGATCATATACTAAAATCTTCCATACGGGCTCCGCGGACGATAACTTATTTGCTGGGTTATTTAAATTTAACATGTTTTTTATAGCATCTAAAAGTATAATACTCAATTAATATAAGTTCGTTGAACTGTGTTTAATTCGAAATTTACTTGTTTGTCGTTCTTTTAACGTTGACATGATTCTATTTTAATTTTTTTTTCTCGATTCCGCAATTAAAATTGTAACAACTCAAATATGACAAGTAAATTTGACAATATCCACATCAGATCAAAGAATAAAATATACTTGTTTAAGCGCTAAACATGTGAAAGAAGATGTTGACGTGTATAAACCATGGGCGTATTAAAAATTAATGTTATTTGTCATAGGCGTTGCATTTAAAGACTATTCCGCTTGTGTTGGTAAAGTCACTCATGACGTCATATTTTAAAATGGCGGCTTTAGAAAGGCTACATTTAAACAATTAGTTATATTTTTCATAAAAACAGATGAGTTTCATTAACAAAATAATAATTTTTTATTTTATTTTGTTAACGTAACCCTAGCAACGCATATATGTAACAATGTTTCATATGTTTCTAATTATTGCGACCAGATGTCAGGTTTCGGACTGAATGTCAAAAGATCAACGTGAAGAAATAAGTATATATAGTAGCTATATATAGTCATTTATTCACGTTGGTTATTTGATATTCTGTCCAAACACAAATGGGTCGTAGTTTAAAATGAAAAGGTCTATTAAAAAAATTAAATTATATATTTTATTTATGAAGTTTTTAATTTTCGATCCTATTTTTTGATAATTTTAGTTTTATCAATGATTATTCTCCTTATATTGCGCTTTCCGATTTCACAACTGAGCTTGTTTATAAAGTTCGTTCTGAAATGATGAACTGTTTGAGCCGTTCGTTTTATACGGGGTAACCAAACCAACCGCCCGTACCTTTAAGATTCGATTTTACATACCTGAAGGGGAAAACATGAATGACAGATAAAAGAAAATGAACCGGGGAAAATAATGTTTTAAAGCAAAACTCAATATATTTACAACTTTATTTTTCTTTTAAATATCTATAGCACAAAAATTTGAAAAAATAACAAATTTGAATAAAATAAACATTTGTGTTTTTAAAAATTACAAATAAATAACATTAGAGATACTTTCATTTATTTATATTTTTTTGTAGTTTGTGAGAATTATTGTTACGTTATTGTTTCATCGATATTGGTCTGAGAAAGAACACGGTAGTAAGAGACTTCGAGTCACTAAAATAGAATCTGACAATTACCTTTTAGTCGCCATTTTGAACAAAACAAGGATATATACTTCTGTATAGAATATGTTATACAGAAGCTACCTACTCTTTTACCAACCGTTACGTTGCGTGGTCCGACTTTATTCCAGCGACTCATCGAGTCAAAAACCATTTACAAATTTGATGATTACTCATCCCATAAACATACTTGTTTTTGATTTACAAAATATGAAAATAGAAAACATTTTTTACATGTTTTAATACCACAACGATACGACATTGATGCATTCATGATCTCCTCTTTGCCTTTACAATATTTTAAGGCGCATGGATACCAACCAATACACATTTCAATGTGACATTGACATGGTAACTTTATGGAAGTTGTATCTTTACAAGATGGGACCATTGAACCACCAGGAAACGCACGTACAGCTGACATTAATTGTGATTCAGATGCACCTAAATAAAAGTAAAATTTTAATAGGACAGTTATTCGTCGTATTCAAAACACCAAAGTCTTTCGTTAACTACATAAGTTACTAAGTATATCTTAGTTTTTTGCCAGGACATTTGACAGATACTAAGCAACTTTAGTTTGTGACGCCATTTTGCTTAGCAATTGTTGCCAGATTGGAGGATTTTTTTCTAAATTTAGTGAGTTTAATGAAGCTTAATAGAAAATCTAGGTGATTTATTTTTTATTTCATATTATTAAATCTACTAAATCCCCAATTATTCAACACTGCGGACAAGTTAATAAGTATGCTCTGACAGAAACATGCTGAACTTAGATGTTCAGAAGTAAATTTTTTATAGATTGACTGGCTTGCTTAGTTTACTAAGGACTTGTTCTGAACAATTATCTGTAATGTCGTTACCTGGTTGAGAAGCCCATAACAATAAATCCTGCCGTCTTATGTATGTAGCATTCGCCGCTTCAGCACATAAGGTAGCAATATGACGTGAAATAACACCGGATCTTGAAATATCAACAAAATAATCCATTGTATAATTATCACGTCCTCGATCTTCTTCAGGCATTCGTACAGTGCCCGGATTCTTTTGTCTTAATTTTGACATTGCATCCGCTGAGATAAATTCATTCTTTTGAAAATGACATACAAAACACATTACTTGGTATTGACTTTGTCCTCGTTCTTCCTCTCCCAATACCAAGGCTTTTAATATTTGTACATCCTACAAAACCAAAAAACGCAAAGTTTATTCTTTTTGTTTATTAATAATATTTCATATTACTACAATAGTTTTCAACCTTCATTTTGGAGGTAAATGTACCTACTTCGGACAGAATGACATTGATGTCCTAATAAAATTTAAAATAGTATATAAAATTTAATTTGTTCGATTAGTTTAGGATAAAGAACCATGAAAATGTTTATTGCCTTTAAAATACAATAATTTCTAAAAGAGAAAAAAACCGCGAAATTGAAGATCCGTTTGTATCTAATTTGGACCTTTGATTGCCCCTGTCGACCCGAAGAGTCACATTGAACCCTTTACAAAGAATAATATTTAATATAATTTGTAACCATAAAAATAGTATCATAGATTTCCTTCAAACATAAATCTTTAAAACTGATCGACTTCAAAACTGCATTAACTGAATAAAAAGTCTCTGCACTTACACTTGCAAAATCAATTAGCTGTGTCACTAGTGTGCCATCCGAGCGTTGAAATTCTAATATTACAGTGCTATCAGTAACATTTGCTGCAATATTTTCCTGGACAACATCTCCACCCTAGAAATAAAAAAAACAGCAAAACAAGTTTATGCAAATTAATTTTTAAGTTTGTAAAACATTTTGCCTATACTACAACAAAAAAGATACATTACCTGATTTTTTACATTAATTAACAATTGTGTATTAATAATATTAATTAAATAACAGCTAATTATTAAAAACGTAATAAAATTTTGTTGCGACGACATTTGTGTTTATTTTTTTTTCTTTAAAATTTTATATCCGTTTTTAAAACGTATTCAACAACATTTTTAAATATGATTTGAATATTAATTTTTTTGAAAATAATTCATCACTGGAATTAATATAATATGCACTGTATACATATGTTCGTCGTATATAATATATATCTATATAGCTCTTGTTTTTTACGTTTAGGTCGGCATGGAGCTTGTAGATTTTAGGATATTAAAATAAAACAGTGCATGCGTATTTATCATTGTAGTGTGCGCAATTGCTATCTTTAACATTTTTCTGTCATACATATACATATGCAGAATGGGTTGTCTTCACTTTATGAAATTGCACACTTCATGAAAAGCTTGTTCACTTTATGAAATAACTATAAAATAATATGTCGATTCGTGTGCTCTTCTTTACCCAATCCAATATATTCGTTCATTAATTACAGTAAGTGTGTGTATTTCATAAAGAGGCTATATGTTTCATGAAGTGTATAATTTCATTGAATGTGCAGGATACATATGAATATACATACTTCATCAATACTTAAAATAGAAAAGAGGTCATTATTCCCCCATATACATATTTATTTTTAATGTGACAACGTTATTTTAATTATTTAGGTTCTCATATGAAGAGTAATATCGAGAGCTCGACTGGGAATTTAGTATGTTCTTTTTACGCTATCATATCTTAATAATGTTGTTCTTTAATATCCTCAGGAGTTGAATTTTTTAAATAATTGATTGGTTGCTATAATCCCATGGTACAATTGTTTTTTTTATAAATTAATTATACAGGATGGTCCAGAGTGATATATAAGTAGTTGGCAAAATCCTACTAGAGCTAAGGTGATAGCTATATAGTGTTCTATTTTCAAAATTTTATAATTGCTTTGTGTCAATTCGGTTTTTGGGATAATATTGGCACAAATCAATTATAAAATTTTGAAAAAATACCGCTACTTTTGTAGCCATGTGAGGGTACATACATACCTTCGACTTTTTAAGTTGTATGTAGTGACCTCAATATAACTCTTTGGTTGGATGCATCACCGATTTAGCGATATAATCGACTTCAAAAGTTACGTTCTTTTTTAGAAATTTTCAAATTTGACTTACGTTGCTTCACATTGTCTTATTATATTACTTTATACTGAGAATCACGTTGTCTTTTCCAGAGAACTAGCCCTCCGCTCTTGGAAAATGGCCCTAGTTACCATGGAAAATGATTTTATGACCAACTATATCAAGATACAACGAAATGTAACGTTTATAATCATGCCAGTTTGGCTTGATTATAAACGTATCAGCCATAATTGCTGCCAGTTTGGTTTAAATACAATCAATGTATTCCAAAAATAGGCACTAGATACTTATTCTACCATAGTATAAAAGATAATCTACAGTGAACACTGTTTATAAATTTTTATAGGATTCTTTTTCATACGCAGTTTTAAAGTTTGGTATTACGAACAGCAAATACGTATCAGCATTGGAAAAGTTCCATTTAATTATTCTGAAACATTCTGTATAAGCTTCTACTGCATTATTATATACGGTTTAGGTTTTAGCATAATATAGTGAGTATTGTTTTATATGCAATGTTAACTACATATATGTACTAATATAGCGTAACGTACATGCAATATATGCACTATTTATCACGATATAGATTTCTAATTTACTTTGTTTGATCGATAAATACTGGAGGAATGAAACGTTTCTGTGACCTAAAGGATTACGCCAAAGGAGTAGAATTAGTTTATAACAGCTCTTATATGATATAAGGGTATTCTAAGTTTAGTGCAAATATGTTAAGATTGGAAATATTAATTGGGGGATAATTTTACTAATAGTAGAGAATCAGCATGACCTTGGTAATTAGACACTAGCGTTCATTAGACACTAGCGTTGGCGAAGATTAGCATTTATTATGAGAGAGAATACAAACTTTATACTTGGCGCATTATATCAGAGATTATTGTATATTATGTTGCAAGTTGACAACCCCACAATACTTACAGGGGAATCCCCTAATATTGTCTCCGAACTGTTCGTATACCCCGGTATTTGGAATAGTTTTCAGACCTTTTCATAAGGTGTTATGCGCATGCGATTTTCGTACTGTCTACAATAAGATGAAAAAGGCGAGAAGTATTGCATATTCACTTTTTCACATTGATTTTTTTGACATCTGTCCGAAACAAAGGCAAATCGTGATTTGAAATGAAAAGGTCTAATTACCAATAAGAAAGTAATTATAGGATATTTAATTTTATAAGTCTACTATTACAGTCGGTCATTCATTCCATATTATTTTAATTTTATTTTTCTTTCGATACGAGCCATCTAGTGAGATATTTGTTTTTTTTTTTGTTTGCGAACTGTTTTTTTACATCATGTTGTAGTTTTGCAGTTCTTTAGGTAAGCTATAAGCTGCTGCTCAAAACAGATGTGGCTGCTGCTGTTGATAGCAAAAAGTAAAAGGCTTTGGAACTTCAATTTTAATAAACTTTTAACGGAAAATTCATTATTAAAGTGCATTAAAAATAAGTTAAGGATTGCATTGGGTCAAGAACATCTAAATGACCTAACATTATTGGACATAGAAAATGATTTTCTTAGAAATATTGATTTGACTATTGTTATCTATAAATTTGCTGCCTAGGCTCCGGGACTGGAGGGAGGTTATCTATTATGTGCAAAATGCATTGTATATCGTACAGGGTGTTTGGAAGTTGATGCATTTAACTGTACGTTATTGAAATTGTTTTAACCAAAAATAGTATTAACCCGAGTTCAACGACTTCAGAAAGTTATTAACGACTTTCGATTTTTCGTAAATGTAATATTTCTCCAATATTTTCATTACTGTCGATCAATGAATTTCGAAACGCTTTATCGAAATAAAATCGTTGTTGCAGACTTGTAGTAAATGTCCAACCCTATAATGCTCCAAAATCAATTTGATAGCTTGAAGAAAATCCTTACAATTTAAGTAACATTTAAATTTTTGTTCTCGTAATAATCTTAATTTTTATTCAGGAAAACTTTAAAAAATATAACTAAGGTGTAGAAAGTTGGGATAAAAAAAGACTGTATCGTTGATATTATAACAGATCTGGATCCGTCGGCCGTTATTGAGTTGGAATAATAATATTTTCACGGCAGATAATTTTAAATTATTTCTCCAACAAACCTTTTTAGTTTTATGCATCTAAACATCCTGTATATTCTATAACATTATCAGAAATTTATCAAAAAACACACTTTTGTCATCCGTTTAAAATAATATGCATTTGATAACCCTTTTTAATTCATGGCTGAATGAACGTCGTATTAACAAATAAATCTTAGCAAACGAAAGTAAAATTATATTGGTATCGAAAGTAGAATTATTTACGTCATTAATTAACTCATCAACATTATCTTCGGCACTATACTCATGTCCCAGGCGCAGATCCAGCCCTCAAAAAAGGTTGTGGTCACAGCCACCCGAAAATCGGCCAAGTGCGAGTCGGAGTATGAACTCGCTCATGATCGATATAGTGCATTCCTATAAAGGAGATGTTTACAAAATATATTTCGACTCTAAACTACCAAAACTACTGAACCGATGTTGATGAAATTTTTACAACTTCAAAGGATATCAAATTAAATTAAATGCTAGTGTACATTTTATATTAAATAATTTTATTTAGGTGCTTACTTAAATTACAAATTCAAGCTTACGTTTCTTTTTCGCGAAAACGTTGATAATTTCATCGATATCCGGGTTCACATCTTTGTGTATATTTAGGGTAGCTAGCCCGGATAATCTTTCCTGTGCCCTTGTATATGTGCATACAACACACGCTTACTTTTAAATTTGTAGACGACTATGTACTTTTAAATTAGTAGATGACTATTCGCACCCGGCGAATAGTCATCTCTTTTTTCCAATACAAGTATTCGTGTGACAAAATGAAACAGATAATATGTTGTCAAAAATGTGACAGAAGGTGTCAGCTTATCGTCTGTGATGATTAAGTACATGACTATATAAATTAAGTATTTCGCTGCGTTCCGAATCACGCACGATTCATTGTTTTTTTTTTTTTTTAAATTTTATTAAGGCATTGGATATAATATCATCAGCCTATCGACCTCAATAGATCATGAAAGTGTGACGTCACAAGTCTATTAGGGTTGTGGGCATGCCCATCGTGCCTAAAACTATGGATCCGCGCTTGACTATACCATATGAAAAGCCCTGACTTTTCTCATAATTCCATTCCATGTCGAACAGTTCAAGACCTTTCTTCTTCAGCCCCGTATTCCAAGCCTGTTCAGAGCTTCGTCAACACTCTCTGCCAACAGCAGATTCGGCAAAAATTTACTTAAAATTTAATTGATACAAATTTCTTTCAAATTCTTCGATTCAATATAAATATAAAATGTCCCTGCCTTTATATATACAAATATTTCACGATAAATCCGTGTTAGATTTCTTAGTATACACAAAACTTCTTTTCCATTTGTTTTGTGAGTCCTTTGTGGTTCTTAGTTCACCATAAGGGCTGTAATTAATTTTGATATCAATATTTTGTTAAACATAGCACGTAAATATTTGATTAATTATAATATACAATCATATACAGAGTGCTCCAGCGTAACACTATTGAAAGAATATAAATCTTTTAAAAAATTAATTTGTTTTTTGGTAAACTGGGCCTGTAATTGGGCCTTAAGTGTCTTAAGTCAGTGACATACTTAGACATGAGTAACTGCTTTATTGCACTTGACCTACCCTGTGGAAAAAATCTGATAAAAACTCATAAAAACAGAAGCTGTGAGAAATTGCTCTGCATTTGTCCATTGAAAAAACTTATAAAATCTCATAAAACTATTTTCTCATAAAAAGAACGAGGAAAAAAATAAATCTTTATCAGAATCTATAAGAAGTTGAGGTTAAAATTTGAAGTTATGAGTTTTTATGAGTTCTCATAAAACATTTGTCTTGCAAATCCTTTTATAAGGAGTTTTTATAAGGAAGACAATCAAATATCAGTTTTTATGAGAATGAATCAGATAATTCAAGAACTATTCTTATCAGTTTTTATAGGAATTCGCCTTACTTATAACTATTTATACACAAATTATTTATATACGATTTTATTATGACAATTTTTATGAGTATTCATATGGAAAGTGTAGGACAATCAAACGTATTTAAAGGTGCATTTTCATGCTGACGCTTGACGCTGGTTTCTAGCGTCAAATTCGGTCACGTGATGCATTCGGTCATGTGACGCATTAATTAAATATCAGATACAGTTTTGTTTTACTCACAATTACATACCTAACCTATAAAGTCTAGCGGTAACATCGATACATCGACTTTCGATACATCGACTTTCGATACTGATTTGACGCTTGAAACCAGCATCAAATTCGGCCACGTGATGAGAATTTAACATGCGTGCCATCTAGAAATAATTTAATCTGATATTTTTTAATATTTATAAGTATTTATTTTTGCACTCGCTATATTTATAAAATCACCAAGTAACAGCTGATTATTGTTTTAAAAAGATCGATCATTATCGATGCGATTGTTCGAGTTATTAAGTTGACGCTAATATAACCCGGCAGAAAAGGTAAACTAAATTTAGCTTTATCGCTACATTTTTTCTACATGGCACGAATGTTACATTATCATCACGTAACCGAATTTGACGCTAGAAACCAACGTCAAGCGTCAGCATGAAAATGCACCTTTAGAATTTAAAAAATATTTACAAGATTAATTCAGTTTTAATAGTGGATATCTTATAGTGGATATTGACTTCTTTAATTTACTTTTATGATTTTAATATTTTATGATGATTATTATGATTATTATGTAAATTATGTTTAAACTGCACCATACCAACCAACATTAATGTGAGAACAATGCAATGATTTGTATGACAATACTTGTACAATCGTAGAACACCATATTACGTAATCATTACCCCTTCAATCAGAAGATCAGTCAACCAATTAAATATTTACTTATTACTTAGATATACATCATAAAATACGTGTTTCCGAGTTTTTGGGAAATAGGCCCTCAAGGGGGTGGAACACGGAGTTCAATATTTTAAAATTCCAACCATGCTAAAAATCTGGTTGGTCTAGAATGAGGTGGTGGGTTCGATTCTAGATGTGTATGATTTTTCATATCAAGTATTTGGTGTCAAAAAATGTTATCAATGATCAGACATATTACTTAAATGTCAAATTAACTAAACGCTAGTCACATTCGTTGGAATAATATAACCGAATGGCAACCATACTAACAATGGATAGTTAAAAGAAAGTTTACAAACAATAAACAATTAAAAATATGTAAATAGTAAATTAATAAAATGAATAATACACCGATATCAAGATAGTGAGGAACCTTATACATTCCACCTCCTTGGCATCTCGTAGCTCAGAAGCTATCGTGGCATATTACTTAAATGCCAAATTAAGTAAATACTAGTCACTTCCGTTGGTATAATATGACCGAATCTATCCATACTAACAATGGATAGATAGACGTAAGTTTAATGGGTCCATAGGGTGGCGCATAAGTAACGTTATGATTTAATTAGTGAATAAATTTTCTGTTTACGTATTTTTTTTCTTTTTTTTTCAGAATTAACTTTGAAAAGCTTGGGAAATTTATGATGGAAAGACTCAGCACAGAACAAGGAACCAAAGTTGTTCAATTTTATTTTGAAAGTCAGCATTCGATTAGTCAGACAGAAAGATCATATCGAAATTTATTTCATGTTCCGACAATTTACCGATTGGTCCAGCGTTTTCGGCAACATGGGGTTGTCTGTGATCTTTCGCGTGGTGGAAGTCCTCGTGCAGTTCGAAATGATGTGAACATTGCTCGGGTGCAAGTAAGTGTTCCCCGAAAATTCCACCAGGCGACGTTCTCAGCAGTTGGTGATGTCTAGGCGAAAATTTTTTAAGGCCAGAGATAGAGAACAATCCAGAATGGTGGTTCCAACAAGATGGAGCCACAGCTCACACACCTCGCCCAACTATGGCTCGCCTGCGCGAAATTTTTGGCGATCGAATAATATCGCGTTTTTCTGATTTTAACTGGCCACTGCGTTCGCCCGATTTAACGGCCCCCGATTTTTTTTGTGGGCTACCTAAAGTATAAGGTGTATGCCAATAACCCAAACACCATCAAAGAACTTAAGGCCAATATCCGAGAAGAAGTGAGGGCGCTGGGACCTGAAATTCTAAGACAAGTTATGGAAAATGCTCTGGAAAGAGAACGTCAATGGTGCCCAAAAAATGGGCACCATTTGAAAGATATTATTTTCAAAGCATAATGTGAACATATTTCCAAACAGTAATCTAAATTTTAATAAATGCCAACGTTAAATAAAATCAGAAAGAAAAAAATTATTCATTAAATAACTCATAACGTTACTTATGCGCCATCCTGTAGTATAAATTTTCTACAGAGCCACCTTATATATTTATTATAAATACATATTTGTTGTAGTAATATGGGCAGTTCATGTATTTAAATCATATAAACGATATTGTTTATAAAAATAAATCTTTTATTTATTTTTATTTTTTTTTTGTAAAATATAGTGTGATAAATAATAAATATAACAAACATACATACATTCATACTATCATAAATTTTTGATAAAATAATATGATGATGCTTTTTGTTATTTGTGAATAAATTTAAAACTAATAACAAACATCAACATACAATAAATTAATTATTCGAATCTCTCAAGTTCATATGTTACCATCATTATATACAAACATATTATCACCATGGAGTTCATTATTTAAGACAATTGTTACTGTTGCATCCAAATCTCCTTTCATTCATTTCACTTAATCATCACATTGTCATCAACAACATTTTCAAACTTGTGAATAAATTTTTAAAATTTGTTAATTTTTTTTTTTTAAGTTGTGTGAGTACTTTATTTTTTATATTTTTATTATAAATTTTTTTTACGATAAGGTAGTTATAACACGTCTTAAGAATTTCCACTTTTTCTTAAGAATTTTAAATTAAAATATGATATTATGGATGTACGAGCACTGAAGCTTTAAAAAAATTAAGGCTTGATTTTTTGTTTACATGTAGTTGAAGTGCATATAAATCAATTATAAAAGTTTCAGGAGAGGTTACGGGGGTCTTGAATTAATTATTTAATGTTAATGTTCGAGTTTTTATGCAATGCTCTTATCGAGAAACTCATATTTTGATAATTTTCATATTGGAATAAAATAAGACGAATAAAAAAAATACTACGCAATAGAAAATTGAAATATTAATAAAGAGATTGATCCCATAAAATTCCGGTATGACGGGTCTAAAAAAAAAAGATATTTAAGAAAACAACTGAGATTTCGGGTAAATTTTATTTCTGTCGGCAGTAGCTTAATTACCCGAAATCTCAGGTTTTTTTTCTTAAATATCGTTTTTGTTAGGCCCGGTATGACGGGCCTAAATTTAATTTTAACTTACGACAAAAATTAGTAAACATTATTGTGGACTTTTATGAATGTACTATATACGATTTTGAAGAATTTTATAAATGGATCAGTGCTCGTACATCCTTAATCTAAATGTTTTGCATTTAATAATAAAAACTAAACTTTTTTTTGACCGATTGTCTAGCAAGATATTTGCAATCAAAGTTGAAATTTTGATCATGCATGGTATACATAAACGGTTCACTCATACTTCATTTTTTTATAAAACTAGAAAAATTTTCTATAGATTTGTTTCAAAAAAAAATCTTATAAAATTGAACTTAAGGTCGTTCCAGCATTGACTTGTATAATCAGGACAAAAAACCGGTTTATTATAGAATTAATAGAAATACACATATATACTCTCATACATATATTTATATATAAATTAATGTAATTTTGAAAGAAAAGAATTTTTTTAATTATTATATTTCGAAACATAACGGTAAAACGCGATTTTTTTTTAAAATTTATTTAAGAAATATTTATCTTTACTCTCCTCGGTTTTTTTTTAATTCTGTCGAGTTTTTTTTTCAATAAAACAGTTATAAATTATCTCGTGTTCTAATCGGTCAAAAATACTGAAACTTCGAGATTTATTAGAAAATGTTATTTTTAGCCTGTGAAAAAAAAATGCGCAAAATCTGTCGAAAAAAAACATATATTGCGGATTTTTTTAAATCGATTGGTATTTAAATGGAAATAATTAGCCACTGCGATCCCCAAAAATATTGAATAATCACTGTCAAAACAATTCTTGCATAGTACAATATATAGTAAATTGTATCATAAATGTTAAAACACTATATATATTATACTAGATTTGTTCAATTTTTTTTTACTTTTTGCTTTGAGTGTAACGAGGGAACTAATGTAATTAGGTCACTCGTAAACTGATTTTATTTAAGAATTTAATGAAATTGAAATATGACATTAATTTCTGTCATTTATTTAATTTTCAAAGAATCAAATTTTTTGTTCGATTGCGAAGAGAGATACTCGCAATTAAAGTTGACATTTTTAAACTTGTTCGGTATACGTAAACCGTTCGCGCACACCTTAATTTTTTCTTATACATTTCTTTCAAGAACAAATATTTTATTAACTAAACAATTTAAAACCACTGTCAACACAAGTCTTGCATACTACTATGGGCCACAAGCGTTCATTTTTTTTAATTTTTTTTTTTGATTTGTAGCTTATTCATTGCGTTTTTGGGAAAATATTTCGAATAAAAGTTCTTAGTATATTTATAATGAACAACTTTTATTCGAAGCATTTTTTCGAAAACCGAATTAATAAGGGACAAATCAATTGTAAAATTTTGAATAATCAACGTTACTTTTATTGGCTAAAGCTCTTTTGACTCGTACAGGTCAAAACACCGCCTTATTATATGGAATGGAAGTTTAAGGTTGCGACCTAAATGAAGGGGGTACAAGGGTGGGGGGGAGGGTTCCGTTTAAAGATTTGGATGAGTAAAATAAACCCTTGAATAAGTAATTTGCAGCGGTTTATTTTTTAAATACACGCGGTATAAATTAATGTGAAAAAAATATTGCAACCACGAGTATTCTAATAGACCTCTGTTTATACAGGACAGTGCGCTAACCAATTACGTCACAGTTACTTAGTGAGTGCATTACATATCTTTATTCACATAAATTTTAAATTGTATGGGAATCCCCTAAGCTATTTACAAATGAATTATTGTTTTTGTGAATTTATATTATCGTGCATAATACACGCAAAGTTTGCTAAACAAATCATCCTTAATTTATTATTAACCAAAATTAAACAATTCCTTACAAAATTTGACAAAAATTTATTATTAATTTCAGAAATTACAAAAATTAAAAAAAAAAAAAACATGAACTGGACATACATATTTGGTTTATTACTCAGCTTACATACAGTGTCTTCATACAAAGACTGTCGAGATTTAGATTATGAAGACACAGTGACACCATCAATATACTATTCAATTGTAGAGTTTGTAAGTTCATCTGATGGAAAAGCATGCAAACTACGATTCAGTAATTTGATGAACTTAACACCATCTCTACTAAGCACCGATCCACGTGCCTACTACATTCGAAAAATAGACCTACAAGACAATCAAATTCAGGTAGTCCATAATGATCCATTCGCTAAAAGTGGTGTATGTTTAGTTATACTAGACTTAAGTCACAATATTATTGAGTCAATTAAACCAGGCGCATTTTCTAATCTAAAGTACTTACAAAAAATAGATTTAAGTTATAATCATTTAACAGGATTAAACGACACCGCATTTGCAACACCCAATAGAATAGATTTTATAAATTTGAACAATAATGTAATAAAAACATTTGAAAATCTAACATACTTGGGAAATGTCACCGTTTTAAAATTGGCAAACAATCAATTAGAATTACATCCTGGTATGTTTAAGAATTTTTCAAAATTATTAGAC
This sequence comes from Nineta flava, assembly GCA_963920215.1. Classification (NCBI taxonomy): domain Eukaryota; kingdom Metazoa; phylum Arthropoda; class Insecta; order Neuroptera; family Chrysopidae; genus Nineta; species Nineta flava. Next base: position 120,642,567 of record OY986041.1, read on the forward strand.
TTAGATATATCTGGAAATAATATTTCATACATTCCACTCGGATTATTTGAAGGAATTCCAAAACTTGAATACTTAAATTTAGGTAATAATCTATTAGATGCATTTGCAACGGGAGCTTTCTCAGGTATACCATTATTAAAATTCTTAAACTTATCTTCAAACCTCTTACCATCGATTGAACTAACAAATGAGAAAGTATTTTTACCGATTACGAATATTCATACGCTCATAATCGATGGTAATACACAATTAATTGATATAAATGTTAACCACTTGAATAATATATTTCGTAAATTATTATATCTTGGAGTTGGTAATATGCCATGGAGCTGTGAAGGTTTATTAAAATTCTTAAAAGACTGTCAACAACATTATATTGATATTACAAAGCATTCGGAACGTGTTTTGAGCGGATATAATATTCATGGAGTTCCATGTACGGAAGATGATACTAATCTAATTCAGGGTTCAACATCATCTCTTGTATCGAAACCAACAGAATCATTGATTGTAACCGATAAACCTGCGAAAGAATATTTACAAGATAATCAGAATTTAGAGAAAATTGTGAATGAAATAGTGTCCAAAGCGTTATCAACACAAAAACATGCGAGCGCTGTAAATACAATGACTGTTGTCAGTTCGATATTATTTGCAATAATTATTGTAAGTTTAATCATATTTATTGTATTCAAAGATCGTATTATGCGTTGGAAACGAACTGGATACAATAATGATACTCGAATATTTACTAATTATAAAAATGAGCGTGTGAATCCGACTTTAGATAATGATCATGAAAGTAATTTTATTTTAGTATCAGATAGAAGTTAAAAATAAATACTCATTTGTTTTATACATATATATAATATTTTTTATAATAATTATTTTTATAAATAAAAATTTTTACAAGATAAGTAAAAAGTGCATTTTATTTTATTTAATAATTTTTTTAAATTCAGAAACAGAATTGCCACATTCGAAAAAATTATGTGTTTTGATTTTGCATAGTTGGTTTGTAACTTGACTAAAATACAGTGTCTTCATTTAAAGATCATCTCATTTGTAAAATATTATTTTCTATGTTAACTTACCAGACTACTTTAAGTACAAAAAACAACGAGAGTAATTGTTTTCGCAAAAGGTTGAACCACTTCAACTCCAATTCTGCCTCAAATTTTCTCTAGGTAATTTTAGTATTTCATTAAAGTTTGAAGAAACACTTCTGAAGTTACCATTTAAAGTTTGTATTTAATAGTAGTGAAAACGACATTCGTAGTCGATATATGAAATATTCTCCAAATGATGGTTCAGAAGAAATTCCTTCGAATTAAAGTTGGCATGTTGAAAACCGTTTTTGAGAGGAGGTCGTCTTTTTGGCACTATTGACGTTAAAAACGGGCATGGTATCTCTAAGTTATTATAGTTAATTACATAAGATACAGAATAGTGAACGAACTATGTAATGAGCCAATCTTTGTATTCCTTATATCAGAGATTGGCCGGGCATAGTTTTGTTTTCTTAATTTATAGTCCTCCGCATGCGCTATCCGAGTGGCTCACGCCCTATGTCTTGATACCCTATGAGCCAATTGTTTAAAATTATATTTGCCATCACAGTATATAACAATAGATGTGACCCTTCTTGAGTTCCGGGTAGTATCCATTTACAACTTATATCCCAAGTATACCTTTCTTACCACTTACCTTTCCTACCACGAAACCTAGCCTTACTTCTGGAAGGTTAACATCCTTGCACTCTGAATTTACTTGTATTTTCTAAATATAATGCGTTTCTGAATAGTTATTAAAAAGAATACCCAAAATTATTGACAGAACATTTAGATTAATTCAAACCTTCCACTGCTAATTTAAAATTGTAAGACATTATTTCACAAAAAAAAACACTTATACTAGCTTCCCTGTACATAATATTTGTTTGGAATATGAATTAAACAAAAATCAATTGCAAAAAAAAACATAAACCAAACATATTTATTATTTACGAATGAAAAATAAAGAGTGATTTTTAAAGATTGACACTATAAAACTGATCAAATGCGTCGTCTATTAAATCACTAATCTCTAATATATATGGATTGATTATCCTATAGTTAGAAATGGAACAATTTGAAGTTTACACTAGTTACCACCAACCCCATGCCTAAAACTAAATAATACGAAATATTCACCGTGTCTAAAGAAGCCATGAAGAAATCTAAGATTTAGAATCGAATACATTACAATAGTGTACCGGAAGAGCATCATTCTTTTCTGATCGCTTTGTATTAAGTGTAACATGTAGAATAAAAACATAAAATTCTTATTGGTAAGTATAAATAAAATATCAGCCAATGTCACATTTCACATTACTCATAAATCAATTATTAATATTTGACCTTTTTATCAATTATACTTATTGTTATATTTTTATATTTAATTTTATATTATTGAAGAAAGTTTCGTATCAATTACTCATATTAACATTCATATATATTGAAACAAAGGCATTGGGTGGCAAATGTCAAAAACCCACAATCAATACACCATTTGCAATTAAATAAAAAATACGTCCGGTCCAACTAATAAGTTGGTTACTGTCTTGCTAATCATAATAATTAGAAAAACATTAAAATACTCTCTAATAGCCAAATAGTTATAAAAACAGTGAACTCTGATATCGTTCATCCAAGAAGAGCCTAAACAATCTAAATTACTTGGCCAAAAACAAAAACTCATCCTTCTATTGGTACATATGGAAACAAAAGTAGCGCTCATTTTTCAAAATTTGATAATTGATTTGTTCCTTATTCATTCGGTTTTCGAAAAATGCTTCGGATAAATTGATTATAAACAACTTTGAACAAACAACTTTAATTCGGAACATTTTCCCAAAAACCGAATGAATAAGGTACAAATTAATTAAAAATTTTTGAAAAATGAGGGCTACTTTAGTGGCCCATAGTACAAGAACTACTTTAATGGCCTTAAAGCAAACTTACAGTAGACTAACAATATTTTTGGAAACTTCAAATATATGATGTTCAATAGAAATAAACTACAATAAACTTAATGCCGTGCGGGATTTACAAACTTGAGTTTACAAACCAGCGGGTTTTACAAACTTGACAAGACATTTGGGGAAACTAGGATTTGAAACAAGGCCAGTTGAAAATTTTATGCAGAAATGGAAGAAACGTTAAAGCACCTCCTCACGAACCCTGAAACTCTGACATATACAAGATCCAACAAAACCCTACGATCCTACCAAATATAGGATGAAGGAATACCCATTCCAAGATCTAGCACTTCGTAGATATACTTGTGTAGAGTGTAATTAATGGTATTGGGATCTCTGGTAGGGAACGGAGTTTAATTTTTTCATCCTACTAGCAGTAGTTAATAAGTTGTTCACCACAGTGCAGGCACAAAACTTGTTGGCCAAAGGGTATGCCAGAGAGGTTGGGACAGCAAACATCGACCTACTAACTCTAGTTTATAATTTACCCACCAAAGATAATATCCAAGTGCTAGAGTTCCCAATATAGAACGAGTGTCTTTCCACGACAGACACGAACGTCGGCGAGGACGAACAATATATGTTTCAGATCAAAATTAATAAAAAACTAACGCACGCCAAAGGCCATGTATCAGACAAAAGGATGATGAGTCTCCTAACTGGATACTGTCGACTAAAGTATCATCTCCATAATTTAAGGATTTCTGATGCATCTACTAGTGGATCGTGTATGCAGTATGACGAAATCTCTTTTCATGTCATATGGAAGTACTTATAGAAGCGTACAAGGAACCAGATATAGATTGGAAAATTGGATCCTTTCGTTATGACAGAAATCCAGGCAAAACCTTATTATTATTATTAAACCTTATTCGAGCTCTGGGAATCTATATGAATGGAAACTACCTCTACATCAACTGATTATAGTATTCACAGCGTCTATCTACAATAACTATCATATGCTGTTTAAAATGTATGATGATATATTATCTATTTAGATAATTATTTCCTTTCCCCATTATACAAATACATTTTAATCTAATTTATGTAATTTTATTATTTTTAAAGAACAAATTCAATAATAACATATAGATAAAAATAAAACAAATAAATATAGTTTAAAAGCAATATTATTGTATATTTTTAGCATATTGATTTGGTATCAAAATCCATACCACATATACATATACAAATGATGTCATTGTATTATTTTAAAATTTATGTAAATTTCCATTTTGATTATGGATAATTTAAAATAATATAGCATGATTCACCCCCAACTTACGAGTTTTCTGAGAACAAATAAGATACACAACATAGATAATCTTATCACAAGTAACAGATAATTTTGTAGTTTTTAATTTCCGCTATAAATTTTTAGAGTGAAATAATCAATTAAATGCGATTAACATAACCATATTTATTTGATTTTACTTTGTTCTGGAGACACAGTCATAAAAAAAGAAAGATATACAAAATCCCCCCATTTAGCAACATTGCTGATAAGTTAGTGTGACCTGAGGGAAAACCCGCTCAACTTAGATTCTAAGAAGAAAAATTCTTTATGATGTTAAAAACAGTAAACAACCACGAATAGAAGTTTATAAAATGTAAATTAGACCTAAATAAGAAAAACCCAGACCAAATTTCACATTAAAATATCAAATAAAACACAGGTCAATGGACTTGATTATTATTGTCGCAAAAAAAAAAATTGTCTGACAAATAATATATTACGTCTCACATTTTTCTTTTATCTTTTTAATTGTCGTTTTGCTATCAAATTTTTGCAATACTAAATTATATCGACTCTTAAGAAGATCAAATGTGACAACTTAAATGGTGATTTTAATATCATTTTTAACTCACTTCTCAGTTTCGTAAATATATGCAAAAACACAACCAGAAATTAAGTGAGACAAATAAAGCCTCACAATGAAAGTTTCTTTTATACGGATTTTATAGCATACCAAATTTATCTACTTTTTAAGGCAATTTCCAACAAATATATACCATTCGATGCACAAATTTTCCCTCATTTGAATAAAACAGCGAAAAAACCAAATATTTCACTATATTACAACCCCACAAGGTTATCAAACCATTATAAAACTTCAGCATTAATAATGTCACCCTGCTCTACAGGTACTATCAACTTTTATTCAAAACCAACATTTGCGAGAATCTCAATAAAAAAAAAAACAAATCCAATAAAGTTGCACTCTGGAAGAATCTTGTCTGTAAATAATCCATAAAGTGCATGAGCCTGAAAATATACTAAACTTACAACAGGTTGTTTCCTCATGAGTTATTGCAATCTCAAAGAATATTCCAAAAAATCGTGACTGTTTTACAAGAAGTACTTCTTATAAAACCAAGATAACCCACATGAAAGGATACAATTTCTAGGAGTCTACAAAATATGCGCAAGGAACTATCAATATTAAATCCACTTCAGATTTTATACTTACTGAAAGGGAAAGTATTGGGAGATAATTATCTACAAACACAGGCGAAAGATCTATCGTTCAGGTTATAGTATATCGGCTCCCTCAAATTCATATTCGTTGCCTCTCAGAGAATCAGTTTTCATAGGATACATTTGCTAATAGCCACTAATGGCTACTTTTATTATTATATATTTGATTAAGGCGAAGAGGAGTGAAGAAGAGAGGGGGGGATAGACAAGAACAACTAAACATTGATTTTATTTGTTGAAATCAATTGGCATTTACTCTTTTTAAACTTTATACAATTTGAATTAAATTTTGAGCTGAATTTTCATCTTATTTAAAGGATATTTCGGTCCTTCGAGCCGGATAGATAAAACATATTAACTGTGATTTCCATCAAAGCAGGTAACATTTTCGAGACACTACATTCACAGATTTATTTAAGAATGAGACACGGTGAAAAATTAGCCAATAAAGTTTGATGTCATGCCAATCTTGTATTTTAAACAGATTCTTCTTCCAATCCTTTTGATAAACTGACTGTTTCACTTAAACTTCATTTAATCTTAAACGTTGAACTTTGTTGTCGAATTTTTTTTTAATTTTGAGAACTGATGAAAATAAACACAAAATCATGTGTAACATTTTTGCGTTATCTGAAATTTTTTGCGACTAAGAAACGAGATAAACGCAAACAAAAATTTGATTTATTATAGTATTTATTTAAGAATAGCTACACCAGCTTAAATAAATAAATTACAATATTATCTACCTAAAAATACCAAAATGAAAATTTTTTATTTTTATTAATTTTTTTTTTATAATTATTTTTAAATAACGTATAAATTAATGATTTTTTTTTGTTTACTTACAAATTATAAAAAAAAGTTGTATTACTTTTAAAATACTTTAGTTGTTTTTATTTTCTTGTTTCTGTTGTATTAATAAGCTGTAGTAATATTAATAATAATAATGATAATAATAATTAATAATAATGAATGCCTTTGCTGATTAATTAATTAGAGAAGTTTTTTTTGTTTTTTTTGTTTGTGTGCACAATTATTAAATACGTGCTCTAATTACTAAATGTGCACAAATATATATATACTTTTATTATTATATATTTTTTGTAAGGGGAAAGGGGCTGAAGAAGAGAGGGGCGATAGACAAGAACAACTAAACATTGATTTTTTTGAATCGATTAACGTTTACTCTTTGTATGTACAATTTTAATTTTGAGCTGGATTTTCTGGATAGCTTGTTTAATGGATATTTTGGTCCTTCGAGCCGGATAGATAAAAAACAATAACTTGTGTTGTTTCATCAAAACAGGTATATCATTTTCGAGACACTACAGGTTTATTAAAATTTGATTTGAAATAATTATAGCTCAAAACATTGATCCAATTTTATCCAATCCAATGAAATATTTACTCATTTATAAAAAAAAAATGGGTTTGCCATCTTCATGGATATTCGAACTACAACATACGAATAAATAACACTTTATACACAATTTTAATTTTTTTTTAACCCGTGAAAAGAGTAAATGTTAACATCTAAAGAAAAATAAATTTTAAATTATTTTCTTTCTTACAATTTTGATACAATTTTTTTTTAAATACCATTTAAAAATAGATCATTTTTATTTTTAAGTCCAAATAGAAATTTTATCCATTATTCCTACTGTGTTTTGTTCCAAAATATATTTGAATTTTGATAGCAGGAGTACACACACTTAAGACAAATTATTTAATTGTTCTAACTAAATGCAAAAAGAAAAAATTCGAACTACAATTTCGGATGGTACCAATTCTGTGCAATCATCAGTTTATATTTACAATTTTTGAGATTAGTGGACTGTAAAATTCTTGTACACCTTTAAATATACCAATAAAAGTCGTGGATTCGTTTGCTATATCCTTTGTTCAATTAAAATTTCACTTCAATCGTGCACTGTATATAGATAAGGCAGTATCATTTGAAAAGCGATAATTACCATTTTATTAAGAGCACACAAAGAGCGTTTTGAGACATAAAATTTAACAATTGTGCAAAGTAAAATATATCGCTGTAATCGGAAAATACCGTGAATTCAATGAACTCAAAAAGAAAAAAATTAAAACGACCTATAAACAATTAAATTTTACACAAATACACGATAATTCATAGCTTTATATTTTGCTGGGAACTAACTATGAATTAACAACAAAAACCTTTTTTCCAAAATAGATCACAACATTTTTTTTATTTTATTATAATACAAATATTTATTTTTGTGATTTTTAAAATACAATTAGCAAAATAAATTAATTAATTAGGTTTGTATAAAAATAAAATATGAACAAATTTTTTTTAAGTGAAAACGAAAAAATAATGAAAACCTTTCTTTAAAAAGTTTTCTTTCAATGATTAATAAAACATAAAAACACACACCTAAGCTCATTAAAATTTTCTTTCTAAAAATTTGAATTAAGCTTCAAATATTAATTAAGTTCTATTATATAAATCTATAAGTGATGGGGGGCATTCATCATGGACACTTGGTACAAGTACTGGTAAGCGTTGTTGTAAACAGGGGAATGTCTATAAGTGCTTACTAGTGCGCAAAACGTCCAAGATAAATCCACCTTTTAGGACATTATAAATATACAGTAAGCATCGGCATCCAATATGATTGAAACATTTGGGAATAAATGCATTTGCAAGACACAATGGGAATAAAAATGATGGTTCCAATTAATTTCGGATATAGTTTAAGTACATTTTACAAGACTAAAGATATAGTCTCTTTCTGCCTTACTCTTTAAAGGCTTGTGTCCGTAGTAATAGAAAGTGGTACAAGTTCCTGAACTTTGAGTATAATTAGATTCGATGGCAGTGTAGTCGAATTTATGAAGAAAGTGTTTCAAATTAAGTGTATCACACATTTCGTAATATTTATCTCACGAACTGCTATTATAAATTTAAGCCTTCCTGTATGGCTACAAAAAAAAGAGGTTAAAAGTCATCACTGATTGATTTTCTTCATTTCTATGGAAACATAACCAAGCAAATTCTAAAAATCTGTTTCAACCTGTGACAATATATACAGTAAATATTTTCAAAGGGAAAATTTAGATAACTGTTTTTACTTCCCATTCAATTAAGAAAAATTAAACATTGAATCTTGTTAAATATTTTCTGTACAATCAATTTTGAGGTGAAATTTATCTAGAGGATAATATGTTGGTCCTTCGAGCCGGATTTTTAGAAATATAATCACATCTATAAGACAGAAAAGGGACCAAATTTCTAATGCCTTTCAGTAGATAGATCCGTTTATTAATCATTTTTACTCCAACCAAACAGACAGAAACGAATATTTAGGACTTAAGTGCTAATTTAAACAACACATTTTCGAATTCTTGCTGAAATTTTTAGCTTACTGAATATTTATTGTATGCAAATATATTTTTATAATATATTAATAATAAATCTCCTTATATTTAATATACATTTAAAAAGCTGCAATTGTATTTTGTTTAATATCGATTTTAAAATCCCCTTTTTGGCAAGATAATTACACTAAAACACTACAATTGTGGACACATGAGGGGGGTGAGAACATAAAAGATTCCCTAAAAAATAATTGCACAAAATATGGTACGCTAATCAAAAATTATTCTCTAAATTCGGTCTGTTTTAAATGCGCTGTGTGGGGGGAAAAGTTGGTTTAAAAAAAAGTCTACGTGTTGGTAAAACTGTTATAATCGAATTCAGATAAAACTTTAAAACACTTAGAATAAATCGAAGTGAAGCTATCTGAACCTTATATTATTGAAACACGTAGTTTTAAAATAGTCTATGGAAGAAGCGATTTCTTTTTTGAAACTACACAAATGTTTTATAATAATTTTTGGGGAAAACTTTGTGTTTTTTTTTTTACGAAGAACAAACATAATAAATAAGCCACATGAAGCATTTAAGTAAAATATTTTTTTTTTGTGTTTTTGTTTTTTGAAATTTAATTATTAATTATGACGATATCTTTTCTTTTAAGCAACTTTGACTTTTGTTTTATGAAGAATTGAATTTGTAAATTTTTATAATGAAACCAGTTTTATTATTAAGCACCATACTACTACACGATAGGTAGAGGAAACATGAATTGCACCCATTCAATCTAGAATTGTTTTATTTATTTAAGCATTAATTCAGCTTTCATCTGAAATGTGAAACGGATATTTTCAATTTTATATCACAGTTTTTGTTGAATTTAAAGGACGTCGCTATATTTCTGAAGTTATAGTTAGTTGATCTGTGTCTTATTCATTTAGTTTTTGGGAAAATGTTTCGAATAAAAGTTGTTAATATATTTATAATGAACAATTTAATTTTTCACAATTGTATAAGTGTGCTATTTTTGTTGTCCATAGTACTTCAAGGAACGTATCTTTTTAAACACAAATTTATAATTAATTTGTGCCAAATCCATTCATTCGTATTTAAAACAAATGTTTAGAACCAAAGTTGTCAATTTTTGTAATGAGTGATGTTTTATTCGAAACATTATTTTGAAAACCAAATGTATTCGGCACAAAATTAAAATGTTCTACGTCCATTTTCACATCTGATGTTACCATATTGAATTGAGAAACTAACACCAGAGACAGTCTCTCGAAAAAAAGTCTGAAGAATCTCCAAACAGAAAAGAGATCAAGATTTTTCTCATTTACATTCAGATATTTGTGTCTATAGAGCATAAACTTTGGCACGAAATAAAGTTTTTATTGACAGAGAGACTGTGTGCTCAATTTTGGTACGGAACACTAAAAGATTGAATGTCAAATAAATTCACTTACCTCGATTTCCTCCGCTTATTATACTTTTACGTTTGTTGGCATCGTTATCAGAAATAATTCGTGAACTGATAACATTACCTTGTGTTCCTCGTAAATTTACCATGGTGCTGGTATGATGTTGTCCAGCACGAATTGGTTTTGCTGTAGACACACACACAAAAAATAAAGTTACAACACACTGTTGAATTGTCTCAAATAAACGTAAAATACGTACCGATTTGAGCACTAGGACCACGTCGTGCAAGATTCTTCTGTCGTACAGCCTCTTTAATACGATCAACTTCATATTGATAACGTTTACGATCTTTCATTGCACCCTCTTTAGCATCACGTAACGCAGATTCTAATGCTTTTACACGTTCCATTGTTGCACGTAAACGTTTCTCTAATTTTGGTAATTCACAACGTAAATCAGCATTATCTCTCACTAATTGTTTATGTACTTTTGTTAATTGATCTAAATTGTTTTCTAAGAATGATATTTTTTGTTTTTGAGCTAACGAACCACCATCATCTTCATTATCTTCAGTTGTGACGGAACGTTTAATACGTGCCTATAAAATAAAATTTAATAATAGTCATCTTCAATTGTAGAAGCTTAGCCATAGGCCAAACCAAAGAAAATGCACCTCTAGTGGTCAAATTATTTAACTAACAGGGTAGGCCATACATGTACTTTATAGTTTTTTCGTTGTATTTTTCATATAAAATGGTAAAATTAAGGTCATTGGCACAGATAGAGCGAATTGAATAAAGATAGGAACATATTTTGGTCCTTCGAGCCGGATATTTAGAGATATAATCAAATCTACGAATGAGACCGAAGAGGAACCGAACTTCTAATGCCTTTCAGTAGATACAGCAGTTTATAAATCATTTTTACTCCAACCAAACAGACAGAAACGAATATTTTGGACTAATGTGTTACTCTCAGGACATACTTACTAAATTGTCAGTAGTGTTGCCAAATTGGACGATTTTCTCTAATTTAGTGGATTGAATAATATGAAGTAATGCCCATCATACATCGAGTATACATACAAATTTTCTATTCTGCTTGGTTATATTTAACTTGAATAAAAAAATACGACAATCCCAAGAATAAATGACCTAGATTTTCTACTAGGCTTTATTAAATTAGCTATATTTAGAGGGGATACAATCTAAGTTGCTTGGTATCTGTCAAAATATATTGATGAATAAACTTACTTGTAAATCTTGTACAAATAATTTCCGAAGATTATGTAATGTCTGCAATTCCTTAGCAACAGTATCTTCCAATCCCTTCAAATCCTTACGCGCTTGCTCACGACGTTCATTTGTCATACTGCGCATACACAATAATAACAATAACGGTAATTTTTATTTTGTTCACATTTATTTTAAAGAACACTCTCTCTGATTACGAGAATTACTTTTAACGATTTATTTGTATCCGCCGACTCACTTCACATTTGTATCTGTTTCTTTCTCTGTATGTTTGCGCGTGTGTAGATATGTGAAAATTAAAAACCACTACCAAAATTTTAAAGTTAAGACCGAATTTTTGTTTTTTATTTTCATATTTTGTTGGATTTTTGTATTTTATCAAGAAGGATAATATTATAAAATTTGGACCAAACTAAAAGTGGAGGTGAAGTGAGCAACAAAATAAAATAATTCGTTACAAATAATTGTTTTTTTTTGTTTTCCAATAAAAATAACATTTTTATTTTTTCATTTATACTCTTTGTTTTTTTGGAGCTGAAATTTAGAATTTATTAGTTTTTGAATACAAAAAAAATTCGATTTCGGGAAGATCAAAAACAATCAAGTGATTTCTACACATATTTTAGGGAAAAATTTTCCCCATTCGTAATTCCTTTTATTACAGGGAAGGATAAAATTGTAAAAATTCCAAGCCTAACTTTTGGGGAAATACTCGATGAATTAAAACTTAAGAAGCATAAAAAGTGATCTTAGAGCTTTCGGCTGATTTAGTAAGCCATCATCAGAGAAAAAAAAAATGAATATAAAAATGTATAAATGAATATTCTTTCCCTGATGATGGCTAAGTAATCAAAACGAAAGCGCTTGGATTATTTGCTTGTTTCGAGGCTTATATGTTCCTTTTAATTCAAAATTTCATCGACAAACTTCTTTACGTTATAGTGAAATATTTGTAAATGACTTCTTTGACGTCGTAAACCCAACCATCTTTACAAGGCACTTTTAATTGTAAAAATCACTTGAAAAATAATGAGTCTCATACATTATCAATCCAAACTAAATGGCGCAAACAGTGCGAAATGCTTTATATTGCAAAAGCATCTTACGGTAGACGTAACTAAATAAAGTAAGAGGCACGTATTCAGAGTGAGAAGGGTGGGAGGATGTAAGATCTTCAAAAAAATATATTCCCCTCAAAAATAAACAAACATTTCTGGATACGTGTCTGAATAGTAAACTAACACACAGAAATTAAAAATTGATTTTCAATAATAAAAATGTTATTTTTAATTGAATTCGCAAATAAAATTAAAAAAATAAATAAATAATTTTAAATTAAAATTAAAATGAAAAAGAATGTCTCGCATGATCATGCAAACGAAGGGAGGACTTGTGATGGTTCTGTGAAGGAACGGTTACTTTTTAAAGCGAAAAAAAATGTTAAACAATTAAGAACAATATTTACATTTACAATTATTCTAAGGCAATTTTTTTTGCGTCTAGTAACATACGGTTATATAGCCGAAGAAAAACATGAACAGTTAGATATTTTTTAAATAGGCAGTACATGTTTCTTACAATATTCGAGGATATTTCAACAATTTAGGGAGTTTTTTTCTAACTTACATTAAATTAGGCAACATACATCACACCAAATCTACAGGATGCACTCATTTTAAACAATGCATTCAAATATTTTTTCAAGGAAGTGTTTTTTGGAAAAATGACCTGAATAAAAGTTGTTTTATGCATAGGTGCTCATCTTAAAGTGGTCTAGATTTTCACCTTATCCATGACCTTCAAGATTATTTTTTAGATCAACGTGTGTTTTTCAAATGGGGACCCATTTTTTGACAGTATCGGACAGTTGATAGAAAAAGGATATTAAAACTGGGTACTAAAGTCCATTTCGGTTGATTTTATAGCCCTTTGAAAAAATGAATTTTCTAAGATTGTATTTTTTTAGAGAAAATTTATCAAGAACAAAAGCTTTTAATTTTTTTTGACTTATTAAAATGTTTATTTTTATACAAAAAAAAAGATCGATTCCTATCTATTGAGCAAAAATAACAACTTTTTATTCTGGATAAAGTTTTTCTTAAGACCTTATTTTTCTCAAAAAATAGGCATTGTTCGAAAATTTGTTTTTTTTAACCGGCTATAAAATGGGTAATTATTAACCAATATAGACTTTGTTACATAGTTTTAATGTTCTTTTTTCCTCAGTTATTCGATTCTGTCCAAAACAAAATGGGTTCCCATTTGAAAAACGCAACTTGATTTGCACATAACCTTAAAGATTGGTTAAAAGGTGAAAATCAAGATCACCATAAGAAGTCCCCCTCTAAAACACTAGGTACATTGTCTAAAATTAGAGACACCCTATTCGGAGCTATCGAAGTCTTGTGTTTTAATAAAGTGGATATACTAATAGGACTCATTCTTAAAAATGTGCATTGAGCGATGTCTGCGGATCGATTCTGTAACTTAACATTCCACACTTTTGGCATTTGCATCCAATTCCGTATTGTCTGAGTGAATATGTGACATGAACAGTGTTGCCAACTTGACGGCTTGAAAAAATTGTCTTTAACGGCCAGTGACCTCTATAATATGGACAGCTGATACTATGGTCCGCCATTAGCACCATTAGAGCATACATCAGCGACACTCTTTACTGAAGGAGGAACTAAATTTTTTATAGCAGGACTGTTGAAAGGTAACAGCATATACATGTCTTTGTCGCTTGACGCGTGCCCTGTTTCGTTTAATTTAGTTCTTATATTCAGTATTGTGTGGCGCTGTCTTCCACACAGTCAACTCTATATTATGAACTTTTTTCCATAAGTATCAGTTGTCCATATAATAGAGGTCAGTGTTAACGGTTAACGGATTTTGGGCGGGACAACGAAAGTTTATATTTATTTTGGTTTTTTGGTTAGTTTTTAAGGTAGTACCACAGATAACACAAGGGTCAAATGTGTGCTCTGTGTGATTTGACTTCAGTAGTATTTATATTTGACAATGCCGCGTAAAAGTAAGAGAGAGAAATACAATTTCTGCGCAAGCATCAATGAGTTACATGTGTGTTCACTAAAATGTCTGAGTCAAAATTATTAATATTTAATTGGAAAGATTTTATGTGATGAATGTAACTGTATTAATAAAAATTACTTTATATGTTTTGTAATAAAAAAATGTGTATAACATTGATACCCCACATGCCGCATTCGAGGTATGTTTGAATTTTGCGCGGGTCATAACCTCTTTGATGACGTTGCCACATGTAATTAACATAGTACATTTTTCGTAATTATTTGCTAACAACTCTTATCAAACTCTTTGAACCTCAATTTGTGATTAACCAAAATGTTCGAAAATTTTTTTTCTTTTTGTTGATACCACTTTCATTGTAATCTGAATGGTACTTTTTGTGAAATAAAATAAAATCTATGATTTCTCATAAGGATCAATGATGAAGGCAAAATTTTTATAATAATATCTTTTTTCCGGTTTCCCGCAGCTCTTTAAAAATTTAACTGGTTCATTATAATAATAAAAATAATTTTTTGAAATATTTATATTAAAATTATTTAAATAGTATATATCGATTTAAAAAAAATCGATATCCAAACAGTCAATTTTTAGTTTTTAAGAACTAGGGGAAATAAAAACCGAAAATCCCTACTTGACGGGACTATAGTGTTCTCTACAACGGGAGCTGGAATTTAATGTTGGCAACACTGGACATGAATAAGTTCATTTAACACATTCACCGTGACCTGCCGTTCGGAGCAGGACCGTATATATAATTCTTAGTTAAACAAAAAAATTATTAAAATACATAAATACAGCATTATATCACCATTTCATTCAATTTTAGTCTCCTTCTCTCTCATATTTTACAATTTGACACAATAATTCTTGCCCAACAATCTCGTCTGAAGGATGCATGCATTTAAGTCATAGAATCGATCCATTGTGGTACAATTATCGTGCAGCATGGATAATTCAAGTATACAAAAATAAAAATAATATCACGTTGTGTTTAATGAATGGAGTCCTGAAATTACATATGGTACAAATATTTACAATTAAACGAAATTCAGCTCGAATTTTTCTAAATTGGTGGCGCATGGTATGTTACCCACAACGGAGAAGGTCTATATTTGTGTACCTATATCCGTTCCCATTTTCGACCGGTCCTAATACATTTTTTTGTTACGATTCCTAGTCACATTTCATGGTACCAGATAGACGATACTATCTATGATTTAATCTAAAATCTAATAAATTATGCACATTACATTTTTCTACAAAACTACTGAGCCGATTTTGATGAAGGTACTTAAGACATATTTTTACGTTGCGTAGTAAGTTTTAATTCGCCAATTTGTTTCTGAGGTAACTAAATTTTGCTTACGTTGTGGGTATACATTTTTCTACAAAGCTACTGAACCGATTTTGATAGAAGTATAATCAGTATTAATATATATTGTGACTAAGATAGCAGGCAGAATTTTTATTTTCGTGATCATAAAAGACGTTAGTATCAATTCAAACTTAAAATAGTAATCGAATGAGCATTTTATGTGACCGCAGAGTCATAAACCAGTAACGTGTGGTCACATTTGAATGCTATTTGAATTTCGATTGTTAGAATTCTGATCACATCTTACTGGTTTATGGATCAGTGGAAATAAAATGCTCATTCGATTAATATTTTAAGTTTGAATTTAAGCAGAATTTTTATGATAAAAATTCTGCCGACCATATTCTTCACGATTTAAGAACATAGATTGTACTTAAGTCAAATGTTTACGATGCGTTGTAACTAGTTAAGAAAACTAAGCAAAATTATAATGATTATTAAGATAATCAAAGAGGTTTTTTTGAAATTAAATTTCAAATTTTGCCCCAATTCTTAGAACAATTATTTGTATTTTATAAATACGTATTTCGACTATAAAACAGTCATCATCAGTATGAATTAGCTAATCGTAACTATCTCCATGAGACACACGCACCAAATTAGCAACGAGTAACATATCTTTGACTCCATCTCCCGGAGATTGTGGATATTTAAGAATATAATTTAATATTTTTCCTGTTAGCGGGGAAATTTAAATAATAAACATTGTGCAATTTGGTTCTGGGCGTTTTAAAAAGAAACATTTTGATATGCAAGGCAATAATAACAAATTTCTAACTTCTACTTTAAAATATTATCGCGGAAATTGACATCTATTTCTAATTATTAAAATATATTATTTTTTATTTATATATGTATATATATACTTTTCATAAAATATGTATTTCCCTAATTTTCCTATATATAAAATAAACTCTTTGAAATAACTTGTTAATAACATTAATGAGTTTTTTTTTTTGTTTGGTTTATTGCAATCACATTTTTTAAATTAAGATTAGTTCGAACTGACGATATCGTTATTTCTTTATTTTGAAGTTAAAAGAAGGCAAATTAAGTACTAAAAACAAGTTCATATAGCGCGCGTATTTACATTTAAAAAAAATTTAATAGTACGGCCTCATGATCATCACTCGTCGCTCATTTTCAGTGACAAATAAGTCACATGGTATAATTTTAAATTTCAAGAAACATTCAAATGTGCAGCGATAAAACGAAATTGTGATTTCTATAGCGTATCTGTTTGAAATTTTTGTTACAATAAAGGGGAAGTGACTCAATAGAGGGGAAATAAGAGACAAGCCTTGAAAGCGAACACAATTATGTGTAATTATTGTTGCTATATCATAGAAAAAAATAGGCTTTGTGCCTAATGCCTAAATTATTTAAAAAAATGTACCTTTGTACTTATTTTAAAATTTTATTAAGCCGCTGATAACATTTGTAAATAATGAAACTAAAGAAATTTCACTTCTCCCGTGCGCTTATTATGTGGGTGAGGCTCACACATTTTTTATTTATTACGATTTTCTTCTTCTGAAATTAAAATTGCACCACGTGACTTAATTTGTCGCGGAAAAGGAGTGATTGGCAACATCATGAGGCTGTAGTTTAAGTATGGAAAATATTATTTCCAAAGCCTAATAATTTTTACAATCAATAAATGATAAACTATATACATTTAGAATGAAATTTCCCTAATTTTCTCTTGAAATTTCGACTCCCAACTAAATTCACTCTCTCCTATTACAAATTTTTTAATTGTTTCTATCATTAAATTTCCATAAATAAAAAATAAATAATTATTTGCCTTCCTTATTTCGGTTGTGAACGCTTTATTTACAATAAATTATTAACTAAGATCCTAAGTATTAATTATTTGGTTCATGCGTCATTTTTTATTATAAAATTGGTTAATTTAAATATAAAAAAATATTTCGCTAAAATAATTAACAATTCGATAATTGACTTTTAAAAAATCAAAACATTTTTTTTTTCTTGAAAAATTATTGTGTTCAGCAAGAAGGCACTATTTTATATACATATTCATTCTGTACAAATTTCCAAAAAAACGAAGAAAAAAAGATTATTGCACGATGAAAAACATTTTGCAAAAAAGATTTTGTAAAAAAATGTCGGGAGATCTTTACATACCATTAAAATCTTTTTTGTACTTTTAACATCTTTCACCAGTCGTCAAATAGATATTATATATTGCGAAAATTTGAAAAAACTCAGACTAAACTTTTTTGTTATAAGCGCGACAATCCATATAAAACGTATTTTATCCCCCCCTCCTTACTAAGTAACACTATGTTGACATTTAGGGTGGATCCACATTATAATGCCGATCACGGTTTGTTCTTGGTTCAATCTTGTTCTTGTAAAATATTATCTTGTAAGAAACAATGTGTGCATTCATACTATCCGTAACAGTCGAGTTCCGGTCGAATCGAGAATAACAATATAAATATAATCGATCGGCCCGAGAATGAACCGTGATCGGCATTATAGTGTGGATTCACCCTTAATTTACTTCCTCCCGTTCTGCCTGTTTTGAATTACGTAACTTTTTAAACTAATTAAATTTTTAAAATAACTGAATGATCTAAGATAAATAAAACTGACGTGGTTCAAAGCCTGACGAAATGTGATTGATATATATTTCTTCAGCTAGCTAATAGTGTGTAGATAACAAAAGGCTGTATAACAAGTCAGTTAAACAGAGCGGCTCTGTTTTTAGTAGAAAATAGAGCGTTTTTTTTTTCAGAAATCAATTTTCAAAAGGAAAGATCCCCGATAATTTTTGCATCGGGACACCAAAGACGGTCAATAAGGTCCTGGTTATTAGAATAGCGCTCGACTACATTTTCCTCTCTCCATCCTTCCTTTTGTTACCCACCAACGCGTTACTTTAAGAAATATTGTAGGTTTCTTTATTAATTTTTCTTACACCTGTAAAAAACGTTACGTGGTTTATGAATAGGCCCTAAATTAATTATTTAAGGGTATTATTATTAAGTTATAAAGTTTCCCCCTTCAATGAAATCCGCATTTACCATTTTGGATACCACGAAAACCGGTTTATTACCAAACTTATTATAAAATTTTGTGCTAAATGATTTTTTCGTTAGAAATTAAAAAAAAATCAGAGAATTCGGTAAGAATTTCTTGAAATGGAGGACGCGAATTTCGTCGGATGGGGGCATTGAAATCTTAATAATAACGCTTTAAATAACTATTTTATGTTTAGTCTGAATGATTTCTACTTAAAAATATTCGACGACTGTTCCTATTTATAATTTTAACCAATTTTACAATATTCGAGTTAAAAATGTATTTTTAAAAAATATCACAGACAAAAAGAAATTTATATAACAAGCAAAAAATGTGGACATTTATGGGTTAATAAAAGCATTGTAATTGAAATAATTAAATGTAATTGTAATGTTTTTATATGAGTGGTGGGGGTCGACGTGGAGGAGACTGAAGAAGATGAGGAGGATGATTTAACATTTAACATTGTGGAATTATGATAGAATGAATGTTGTTTTAATGAATTTAACAAATTCTTTTGTGTTTTAACGGGAGTTGTAGCAATCGATGCAGATGGAATGAAATGGTTACACGGATTTGATTCGATTTTAGAGGGTGAGGACGGTGTGGAAGTGGAATAGTACGGTATAGTTTTGGAATTTGTTATTAAAGCAGCAGCCGATTGTGTAAATAGATTAGAGGAATTGCGAGTATTATTAATATTATCGTTATGAACGTTATTAGCATTGTGGTTATTAGTATAAACACTTTTATTGTTTACTGACATGAGTTCCTGTAGTTTATTTGATTTTTCACTTTCTTCTTTCTTCAATTTTTCGTAGTCACCTTGCATTTGTTGTTGTGCGAGAGTTAGTTTTTGATTTAAACTGAAAAAAAAATGTACAAAATTCATAAATGATTGTCAAAGTTACGCCATTTCCTGATAATATTTCAAATTTGGCTTTGGAAATATGGATTACATTATGGAATTCTTCTAGTTAAGAGTTAGAAAAGTGAAACCATTATTTTCAGTCAAATAGCATAGAAGAAATATAATTGAAGTAACTGACCAAATTATAATTTGGTTAAACTAAACAGCGGAGAAAATAATTTAATTAAGTCAAATTTCCTTAGGATCTTGTAGTAGGACGGATGAGATCAATACACCCTTAGGTATTGTTTTATTAAAGTGCAATAGTTTTACATTTTCTTTTCCTCAAACGATGGGTATCAAGTTGATGCACTTAAAATTAAAAAACAAACGTTAAAGTAAGGACTATGTCTAAACAGCTTGTTTTTCACTTAAAAATTCACGCACGATCAATCATTGGCCCTGTTCAGGCCAACTAAGTCCTCAGTCGGTTTACACAAAAATTACCTCTGAGCATCATCGTTCAGCATGTTTCTCTCAGGACACATTTACTAACTTAATCAGCAGTGTTGTAAAATTGAACGATTTTCCCTTAATTTAATCTGATTTTTAACCCGACTTCAAAAAGGAGGATGGTTCTCAATTCGTCTGTATTTATTTATTTTTTTAATAATATTAAACTAGAATACAAAAATGCGACAATCCTAAGAATAAATCATCTAGATTTTCTACTAGGCTTTATTAAATCCGCTAAATTTAGGAGAAAATTCCCAAATCGGGCAACACGTACTAAGCAAAATAGCGTGACAATTTAAGTTGTTTAAGGTTGATCGGACACATGTATAGGTAAAATCGGAAATGTATAGATAAAAATCTGAATTTTTGATATGTTATTAATTGCTAACTCATACGTATAAAATAAATTTTTGAAAAAAATTTATCGGAGGGTTTTCATGTAATTAATCATTAAAAATTGGAATTTTAACATGTTGTGAATAGCAAATGTTGAATGAACGCATACGTGTTCGATAATGTTGCTCCATCTTCTATAGATTAAAAAGTAAAAAATTTCTACTTTTATAAATTAAATCTCGTACATTACGTTAAAATTTAAAAAAAAAGTAGTCTGACGAAGAATTTTGTAAATATCTTAATTAAAAAGATAAAAAATTCACGAAAATTTTCGCCCGCCATACTTGAATAGAATCAAAGGACGATCATTTATTATTTTTAGTAATTAAATAATTACATAAATCAGATTACTAGTGATGTTAGATGCTATCTAAATTTAAATAATTAACTTACAGATTAAAATTTTTAATTCCTGTTAAAAAAACTATTTCTGTTTTTTATAATTTGCTGGGTACTGTCCGGTCAACCTTAATATCTGTCAAGTGTCCAGGCAAAAATCTAAATTAGATATATGTACTTAGGAACTTTCTTAGTTTACTAAGGACTAAGTTATTCTGAACACGATCATTAATTATTTAGATGCGACGATTCGATTGTGGAGGCTACACAGAACAAGCTCAATACGATTCTTTCAAAAACTCAAGATTAACGCACAACAATATCAGATCGATCCCATGTTCTATTGAATCGTTTACTAATAAAAATATACTTTCTACTTGCGAAGCTTCCATAGAAAAAATGGAGGTAAAATTTGTCGAAACTAGTTCTTAAGGAATTCTCCGTCTATTAAAGCAATAACAATTAGAAACAAAAATTTGAGATCATTCGGACTCCATATCGCCTAAGATTGAAAATATCATCCCTTATCAAAAGAGAGCGAAAAACTATGGGTTTTATCAAGAAATTGTAAAGAAGTGCATATTAAAAGACGATGTGAAGAATATTAATTTGAATTTTTCATCTCATATTGTTTAGGCATTACACTGGTTATGAACGAGCTAAATAATACAAAAATGAATAAATTTTTCATTTTCAAAGATGAGTTTGATGAAACTGCAAAAAAATTTTATTAATTTATATTTTTCGTCTATCTCTTATTGTTTATTTCTAACGACATGCGAGTAAAAGTAGTTTTGCACAAAATTTTGCAGAGGTAGTTTTTCAACGATATAAAGTTGTACAAAAAATTGTAGAAGTATTAACCGTCTCTGTCAGCTGCAATAAATGTTCAAAGTTGTCAATATTGAACACATAAAGGATAGGAACCTGACTGTTTTGGAAACATTTTTATTTCGCGTTTTTGCTATAGAAAGTAACTTTGCAAACTGGATATATGTAAATAAATTAGGGATACTTTGAGCTTAAATAAGATGTAATTTACCATGTCGTTTACGAAAAAACAATAAACAAAGATTACTTTTTGACAAATATTTAGGCTATTCCAGAAGTGTACAAGCAGCAACGTTGCTTTTACAATTACAATACGCTGACCATGTGCTGAGTGCTATACCGTGCACACAGATGAGCAATATATGACAGTGTCTTACACAGCGTTGTCAGATTTACTGCACGAATACAACTACTATTTAAAAAGTTATCTTTTCTTTCTTTCTAACATTTCGCGTTCTCTTTCATTCCGATAGAAATACCTTAAGCGTTAGACAGGAGGCTAAATTACTAGATTAAGAAGAATAATTTTTAAAAAATTTAGCATACTTATAAATTATTTCTATAGTAACAAATAATGCTATTAATGGTTATACTAGTAAAAATAAATAAATACATACTCTTTTAATTCACTAATAAGTTGTTGTTTCTCAGAAATTTCATCACGTAATGCTGCGACTTGTTTTTGATGTACATCACGTAATTGATCCATTTGTTCTTCAAGTGCAACACGTAATTTGGTAGCTTGTTGTTTTTCCTCCACACTAACGGCGGATACTTGTTCTGCTGCTTTTAATTTTGCACATTCTTCGCGTAATGCGTCGATATCTTCTTCTAAAGCACGTTTCTTATTCTCCGCTTCACGCATTGATTCTTGTAAGCTCTTCATTCGTGCCTCGTGTTGTGATATTAATAATCGACAATCGCCTAATTCTTTTTCATATTCTGATACCTAAATTATCAAAATACGATTAGCATTTAAATAAGAGATTTGTTTAAATGTATCGATGTCATTACTAGCAAAGTTTGACATCGATGTTTTTGGCCGGTACCGCACCGGCCAATTAGTACATACAGAGCCATTTATTACAAATTCTACGAACTAAATACACAAATTGCAATACCGAGTAAGCTAGGTAGTTCGGAAATTCATTACCAGTCCAGATGGCTTAGCGACGCTGACTGAAACTCACTAAAATGAATGAAAAGGACGTACCAAAGAGTTGATCAGATCGCTCACCCACCTGTATTAGTTCATTTTTTACTAAGTTTTTCTTTTCAAATTCAAAGCTCTTGTATTGTAACTGTTGTTTGTTGATACTTAAAAACATGGATACTACACAAGGATACCGAACTCAAACGGGGAAATTGTATTGAATTGTAGAATTCGTACTACAATCCGTACCGAAGTGAGAATAGTATAATAAATAGGAGTGAAGTAAACAAGTAACCAGTTTTATTTCGTAGTGATTATTTTGAAGTATGCAATTTGTTTCAACTAATTCCTTATTGAAAAATTGAAATTACTTATCATTTATTAAAAAAAGTATTTTATTGAAAAAATACTTTGGCTGCAAATAATTTTTATAATACTATAAATGCGTAATGTTTTTCAATTAAAGCTCGCGCCTTATACTCTCACCACTGTTTCCGGCATAGAAGCGACACTACTGACATCTTTTCTTTGCCAATTATTTGTTTACATGGAGTTCGGTATCATTGTGTAGTATCCATGCTTAAAAAGTTCACTATTTATTTCTTACATCGTGGCATATTATTGTTTAATGTGCCACGAAATAAATAGTAATCCTATTTCTCTTTGATTTCTATTCCAATGTTTCATCCAAGTAAATACTTAATAAATCTTCGAAATAGGGAATATGCATGAAAATCTTTTTTCACTTGAATTGAAGCATGTTTAGTTGACAAATATCAAGGTAAAATTACTTTTTAAAAACTTTAAAAATAAGCGAGATATGAATGATTGAAATTCCCGATTAGACAAAGAGGGTGATAGCCCTCTTGATATGTTATGTGACGTCATATTACACTTTTACCATTTAAAATATACACGTAAAACTCCGTTTTTAGTATTTTTGCAAGAAAGAGACAGATAATAATCTTTAAAAGCTTATAGCTTCCTTGATATTTGTCGGATTTTAATTTTGTTTTTAACTATTATTACAGTATTAACAGTATTTTCATATTCTGAAAATAAATGTGAAAAAAAATGTTCATGCATATTCCCTATTATATAAATCGTGATTTATTTTATTATGTTGACAGCCTTGTTAATGTGTAAACACTGCACATGCACTTTTTACTACCAAAATTGTGTTATTGCATGTTTAACTCTCCTTTTACACTTATTTTAAAAAAATTTAGAAAAAACATCGAAACGTACCTTCTTATTTGAATCAATTTGTGATGATTCTAAGCCTTGTACACGTTGTGCTAGATTCTTAACTTCTGATTTCATTTTATTAATGTATAATCGTGCTACAGTAAATTCTTCCTCTAATTTACCACTATTTGATGGATCTGTATTACTACCTAATTTCATGTCATTGGCATCGTTACCAATTGCTACACCCATTTCAGATAAATCCTTTAATAAATTCGCTAACATTTCCGTGATACGTTTACGTTGATGCGAACTCATATCTTTTAATTGTTGTAACTCAGATGCCGTCATATTTAATGATGCCTGTTTTTGCATTAGTTCTTCGGATAATGATTCAGTTTCTTTGTTCTTTGTTTCAACTTCTTGTGATTTTTGATCATAATTCACAGCCAATTCTTCTAAAGCCTATAAAAAAAAACATAATACAGAAGTTAGAAAGATAGATTGTAGCGGCTGCCCTGGACGGGCTACACTTCGACCATAAGGTCCATTGTGATGCATAAGGATGTGAGAATGTGAGTGAAGTGGAAGGAATTTTGTGTGTAGACTAAGAATTGGTAGTATATGCGGCTGCAGTCGACTATGATAGGAACTATGCCGATATTCATCTGGAGTTCGTGAAGGAAACTGCTGAAAACCTTCTCAAGCATAGCCGGTTACTTCGTTCTTGTCCATACCGACAGTTTAGTCAATTAACTGCCTCTTTTTTTTCTTGATAATTGACAAACTGCCGAAGTCGGGATTCGAACCCATAATCTCTCAGTTCCAAGTAGACATAACGCCTTAGACCGCTCGGCTTCTTGGACGGTACGCACACAGAAGTTAGATATATATTATCTCACTTGTTAGTATACAAAATACACTTACTTGTAAAACTTCCTTAACTTCTTCTTTAGCACTTTCATTCTCCTGTTGGATACGATTCATTTCACCTTGTAATGTCTCGTAATCACGACGTGTACATGATATTAATTCTTCTTGTTCCATCATCTGGTCTTTAAGTTTCTCAACCAATTGACTCTGTTGATTAATTTCTTCATCTTTTTCGTCCAATTGTTGATATAAACGTTCACGTTCTTCTTCTAATTTCTGTCGTTCTTCGTTACTGATTGAACCGATCATTAGACCACCAGGCATTGCACGCACTGGTGCAATTATGTCTGGATCAACTGGTGTTTCCACCGCTGAAAAACAAACAAAAGAAAATAAGTTAATTTACGAAGTTTTAGAACTTGATAGAATCACACTATTTGAAAAAGTAAATAGATAACTTTATTTTGTAATTTTGGAATCACTGGTTGTGTTATGAATTGAAATCTTAGTAATTTATTAATTTTTGGAAGATCATGATACCATTAAATTAATTTTTATAGCAAATACAACACTTTTTATTTTTTTTAAATAAATTATTTACTTATTAAAAAAAAACATTGACGATCGTTTCAATCATTAAGATCATCTTAAGGATTGTCTAAATGATTGAAACGATCGTCAATGGTTTAATTGCTATTAAAATAAATTTAATGATACTTAGTAAGTTAATTATTTTGCGATGGTCTAGAAAATTTTAAAATCATATGTTGAAAATAAATTTGAATTATGAAGTAGATTAGTTAAAAAAGGGTACGAAGGTAATGACAAGTAATAATAAAACGCGCATAAATAAACCAGAACATGCGATCTTAGTGTTCACTAGAATCTTTTTGTAATATAAAATTGTTTTTGAAATCGATTTTCCGCAAAAACTGTAAGAGGAAACTTTTCAAACAAAAGTCACCACGCAATAATTAAAAATCCGCAAAGTAGAGGATGTCAAGATTCCCAAAAATTTATTCTCATTTCTCATTTGTTCGATCCAAATTGTTTTTAACGTCAGGACTGTAAATATGAAAGTTGTTCAGTCTACCAAATCGATATATAATGTTTTTCAACGATTAATCGTTTACAACTCACTGTGTTTACGGAAAATCCATTTCAAATAAAATTTTAAATTACATAAATCTTGGGGTAAGAAAACTAACCTGCAACTGGTGTAACAGCTTCAATTTCAACTAAATTAATTTGCTCATCAGGATTAACAGTTTCACCAGATCGCCAACGATTAACTTCTGCTTCCAATTTTTCAACTTTACCCTTTAACCTGGCATTCTTTTCTTTTTCCTTCTCATAACGACGTTTCCATTCTTCGGCTGTAAGTTCTTCGTTAACACATACAACATTCTTGACAGTTTTAGCTCTGAAACAAACAACAAAAAATGAACTATTTTCAAAAAATTTGGCCAAAAACAAAGCCGACTTACCTTTTACCAAAATCAAGTGTTGATTTCGTTTCACTTTCATTGAATGATGCCGGCGAACAACAGATAACAATTGTGGTACGTGCATTACCACCCAACGACTCTTGTAGAATACGTGTTAATTTTGAATCACGATATGGTATATGCGTTTTGTTACCATCAGCTAATGCACTAATTACATTACCCAAGGCGGATAATGATTTGTTAATATTTTTAGCTTCATCTAATACGGTACCTTCGGCACCAGTTTTTGATACTTTTTCGGAACCAGCTAAATCCACTAAATATAATTTACCCGATAATTTCTTTTGATTTTCTAAATTTTCTTGTTTAACGTTAATTAAAAACACTGAATGCGATCTAGAGGAATGTTCATTCATATCTGTAAAAATAATTGAAAATTTATTAATTTTTCACATTCGAAAATTGTTCAATTTTGTAATAAATTATTAGCCACAAACTCCTGGATTTTATATTATACAAGCTGTAAAAGGAGGGTTAGCCGGGGTTCAAAAAATTCTCAAGATATCAAGATATTGCATGTATAAGCCCTTCTGGAATCGATACTTTGGATTCAAAGACACATATAGGTAGCTACTTCAAAAATCGTAACTCGAATCAAATTTTTCAAGGCATTTTCGTTATTTATAGATCAAAATGGTCTAAAAACAAGATTTTCTAAAAAATCGGAGACTCAAATTATTTGATCTGTAGTTTGTATGATATTGCATGTATAAGCCCTTCTGGAATCGATACTTTGGATTCCAAGACACATATAGGTAGCTACTTCAAAAATCGTATCTAAAATTTTAAAAGAGCATAAAAAATTTGTATATCCGATTTTATAAAAAATTATGTTTCGCAATCATTTTGGCCCAAAGAAAACGAAAATTCATTCGAATTTATTGCTTGATTTGTAGTTTAAAAGATACTGCTTTAGTGGTCTAAGAAACTACCAAATTTTTGGTATTGGTTAAACCTTCGTTTTAAATTCCGAAATATTGTTGAATATTATTTGGCTGCATTCGTTCTACAACATTTGACAAGAAAATACGACCGCTATGCTAAACATCTCACTATACGAACTCAGTGAGAATGTGCATATATGGATTTCTAGCAATTTTTTATTAAAAGTGAATTTCTATATCTAAAATTAACATTCACGTGAGATACAATTGTTGACAATTTTAAAACTTCTGCTATGAAATGTAATTGAAAATCTACTTACTAGTAACAGCAATATGCCTATTAGATTTTCCTTCTTCAATAACTTCAAATACTTCTTCTGGACTGGATACAAAACGTTCTGTGGCGCCTTTCACAAATGGTACTCGATTTTTATCTTCGTGAACACTTAGATTTACTTTTGATACTACAAGAAACAAATTCAACAAAAAAAAAATTAACATTTTCCACAATGAAAAGCACATAAACAAATGATTTTCTTACCATCTAATAAATCCCGAATTTTATCCATATAAATTTCAAAATATGATACTTTTATATGAAACTCTAAATTTTCTTCCATTGCATAGATGTGATTGAATATATCATTTACGATACGTGGTATAATACCCTGTTTAGCAGGATCGCCGATAACACCTTCCATGGTATGTGTTTTACCTGAAGATGTTTGTCCATAAGCGAATATTGTGCCATTGTAACCAGCCAATACATCTGATACGATACTTTTGGCAGCTTCATTGTAAACCTTTTCTTGTGTTGCATTTGGTTTAAATACTTTATCAAATAAATATACTTTTCCCTGTAACAAATCAAAGAATCCAAAATTACTAAATTATTTATATTTAAAAAAAAAAAAGAAATCAATTCATCACAATTTAGGGATACAGTAGAGATACTCGGGAATAAGAAATGGTGCGATATCATTAGCGGTTCCAACGAAGGGTCGGAACACATAAAAAAAGACTTCTATCCTGCCAAGAGGATTGTATTTCGCTATGAGTATCGGGTGGGTTAATGAATTTTGGTAGGGGAAGAAAAAATAGTACAGAAATTTGACAGGATAGACTTATTTTCCGGGTTTCGACCTTGTCTAAAATCACCAGCGTAGCTTTCACAAGATGGGTGTCCAACAATGCACAAAGGCAAACTAGTTTTTCTCCGTGACTTCACACCATAAAAAGTAGAGCTCCAAACGCCAATAAAATCAATCAATTGAAAATGACATAATGATATCATCCCTATCACACGCAGTAAAGCTGTGGGCAAACGATAGGTCAATATTCGGCGAATATTAACGTTTGTGCGTCGTAGACTAAGCGGGGGTGTTCTGTGTCCACAATAGTACTACCAGTTTAGAGTATCTTAAATTGATTTATACATAGCTAGACATTTTTATTTATAGCCATTTTTTCCGATCTTTGACCTCGACTATCTTAGTGGTCGTAAAAGATTGACTAATTTAATATTGACATTCTTATCAAAGTTGGATGCAGACAGTAACCTGTGACCTTTACCACACATTCCATTCAGTCAATCCAAATTTTTAGATCGCTTAAGCCACTTATATTTTTCTCTAGATACCTAAGCCTCTCATAGACCAATTGAAATTTCCTAACCATCACTCCTGAAATGTGAAAGATAATGTAGTCTTGAGTTGACACATTATCCTCCAATATTCCTGTACAGAACAACTAAGTGCAGTGTGTTTCTCTCAGGACACACTTACTTATTTATGAGCAGTGTTGCCAAATTGGGAGATTTCCCCCTATATTTAGTGAATTTAATAATATGAAATAATGCATACCATCATGTATCGATTATAAATAAACATTTTTTTGTATTCTGATTCGTTATACTCAACTTGAATACAACTATTTAAAAATACAACAATCCCAAGAATAAATCACCAAGGTTTTCTACTAGGCTTTATTAAATTCACTAAATTTAAGGAAACATTTGGCAACACTTATTAAGCAAAACGGCGTCACAATCGAAGTTTTTTGTATCTGTCAAGTATTCTAGCAAAAAACTAAGTTAGATATACTTAGTAACTTATTTATATTACTAAGGATTTGCCACTGTTCTGAACAAGCAATAACCAATGCAATAGTAGTAGTGGGGGGAGGGGTTGGAGGTGGAAGCCTGACAAATAGTTCTTTCTAGACCTTTTTAACCGACCCTTAAATGACAAGGAATTTGTATGTAGACCAGGCATTGGTAGGTTGTGCCACTGCAGCCGACTTTGATAGGAACTATGCCGATATTTATCTGGAGTTTGTGAAAGGAAACTGCGAAAAACCTTCACAAGCATAGCCGATTACTTTCGTTCTTGTCCATACACCGACAGTTTAGTTAATTAACCACTCCATTCATTTTTTTACTTTTTGAATTAATTTAATTGACAAACTGCCAATGTTGGGAATTGAACCAGCAACTTTCCAGTTCCGAGCAGGGCGCCTTTAACAACTGGGCCCCACGGACTGGTTACCAATGTAATACAAACATAACACACGAGGGCTCAATTAGTTAAATCATGGAAGTCGTATGTGATATGTGTACTAAAAAGATCAAAAACAATATAAACAATTCTACAATCTATCGATGTAATATGATACTCCTTCGTAATTCATATTAACAATTTTAAAAAAAAGCCATTCACACGTAATCATGACTTGGATTCACAAGTATAAGACACAATAATAAACAAACAAACAAGTAAACAGTGATAGCCTCCTAGTAGAGTAAGTGGTATTGGTATCACAAAGTCTTATTAACTTTTACTGAGATCATCACTTCATTTATAATTGCGTAATTCATTATTACTCAGCTAGATAGTCAGGCACAAGACAGTGAATGATATAAATAAATTAAGTAGAAGTAATAAAATCAAATACATGCAATACAACAATTTATCATTTTCTCTAAGTTTTATTTATTTTTCTTTAATTTATAAATGTTTTTTAATAACAAACAACAGTCATCACTATCTATTGTAGTGTACGGTTGTGTAAGTGTACGTACAAATGAAGTATAATATGTATAAAGTTCACAACAAGGAAATGAAACCATTTTAAAATAATGTCTGTGTGTGTGTTCTTATACATTTAAGGATGTACGAGCACTAGATATAGTCCATTTATAAAATTCTTCAAAATCTTATATAGTACATTGATAACATTCATAAAAGTCCACAATAAAGTTTTTTTTTTGTCGTAAGTTAAATTGAGAAATTCATTATAGTACAGTTAATGGAGAAGCTCGTTAGTCTTGTCCGCATTGCATTAAATAGGGAATATGCATGAAAATTTTTTTTTACTTGAATTGAAGCATGTTTACTTGACAAACATCAAGCTAAAATTACTTTTTAAATAACTTTAAAAATAAGCGAGATATGAATGATTGAAATTCCCGATTAGACAAAGAGGGTGATAGCCCTCTTGATATGTTATGTGACGTCATATTACACTTTCACCATTTAAAATACACGTAAAACTCCGTTTTTAGTATTTTTGCAAGAAAGAGACAGATAATAATCTTTAAAAGCTTATAGCTTCCTTGATATTTGTCGGATTTTAATTTCGTTTTTAAATATTATTACAGTATTAACAGTATTTTCATATTCTGAAAATAAATTTTCATGCATATTCGCTATTACAGGAGTAATTTATTTTTTTAATTAGGTTCAGTATCACGTACAGAATGTAAATGAACAAAATCCTTACAAATTTCGACCCCGGAAGTGCCGCTATTTTGAGAAAAACTGTATCGGCTTTTATCTCCATTACCATGCACTTTAGACCAAAAATGGTAATAACCTTTCTTGTAGATAATTGAATTTGCACCCCGAAACATCCACCAGGCGACGTTTTCAGCAGTTGGTGATATCTAGGCGGTCTTTGCAAAGAATTTTACATACGTTACACCTTTTCCCATATAAGATTCAATTGGTTCTTCTGCGCGAAATTTTTGGCGATCGAATAATATCGCGTTTTTCTGATTTTAACTGGCCACCGCGTTCGCCCGATTTAACGGCTCCCGATTTTTTTCTTTGGGGCTACCTAAAGGGTAAAATGTATGTCAATAAGCCAAGAACAATCCAAGAGCTTAAGGTCAATATCCGAGAAGAAATGAGGGGACTGGGACCTGAAATTCTAAGACAAGTTATGGAAAATGCTTTGGAAAGAGCACGTGAACATATTTCCAAACTGTAATCTAAATTTTAATAAATGTCAACATTAAATAAAATCAGAAAGAAAGAAGTTATTCATTAAATAAATCATAACGTTACTTATGCGCCACCCTGTACAATAAACTCCTCTAAACAAATTTTGTATAACATTTTTAATATTTTTAAATAATAATTGTCAGTTAGTTTCCTTTTTTTGATCTACTAGAATGGTAGTATTAACACTTCATATGTGAGTACGTATAAAATATGATTTCCCAATACAAAGTCACATCCAAATGGTTATTTATCATTAGATTAATATTGATTTTTAAAATTATCAGTGGATAATACCTGAATTATAAACTGATAACACAAAATCATATGATGCAAGATATAAAAATAAAAAATTTATTAATAAAAAAAATATCAACCAAAAATTATTAAATATTTATAAATATTATTAAATAAAACATCAAATTCATTTTTTAAGATATATATTTCTAAAAAAGAGAAAATAAGTGAAGACATTGAAATTCATAATACTTGAATGGGGGGGGCATATTAATTGTAGGTAAAATAATTATTTTTAAAATATTTGTGTACTTAACAATGAGTCAACTATACCATATGTGAGTGTGTTTTGTAAATATTGCCCCTCACCTTATTATTACTTCGCTCTTTGATAAAAAATAATTCAATATCTTTTTCAATATAACTTGTATAAATATAAACTATTTAAAACATACAATACTTTAATGTTTTGCTGCGAAAAAATTTCTACATTGATCTGATCTTGTAAAACGTTCAGCGTTGGATTGCCCACCAACCCTTAGGATCAGGTTAGATGATTCTATCAAGTCAACCAACAAACCAAATTGTAATAATAATCAAATAGGGAAGAGTTTTTGAAAGTTTTGCTAGATTGTCAATAAATACTTCGTAAAAGCTGTTGCTAATTCAGCAGTTCTTGTCTCAGTAGAAAAGCGAGCGTCGTCTTAATGCGCTTTAATGCACTTCAGTGCGGATAATTGTCTCTCGCAAGTTACTTGCGTAAACAAGATTGTGATGATTACAAAATTAGCGACGTATAAATTGGAGTAAACCAAAAGAAGTTTTTTGTTTTTAAAAGGGAAACATTTTGTGTATATGAGCTTCTTTATTTTAATCTAACAATTTTAAAAGTAAATATCTCCCCTGCCTCAAAGGGGTTTGCATGGACCGATTTTGCCAACAAATGCAGGAATAGTATTAATATGAATTGTATTGTACTAAATTTTACAAAAATATAATAGACCAAGTTTTTATGAGAAAAATAATAAAAAATTATTTCAATTTTATTACTCAAGGTCATCTCAGATGATTAACAAAAATTGTGTTGTTACTTAATTTGATTATTATACATTTTTTTATATGATCTATCTAGATAACACTTCAATCAGAGTACTTAGTACTATTATTCTGCTACTATTAGTCTGCTAAACAATGCATAAACGTCTAAATCTAAAACATGGTCAAAACAATATTCGACTTACGAAAACCATTAAAGATTAATAGCATGTGGTATATACTTAAAGGAATTTATGATCACGTACTCGTGATTCGCTGAACTGAGCATTATAGGAGTTGATGATGTTGCTTACGAGGATTTTTCTTCCCATTTATTCTGTTTCCGCCATAATGAAAACATGAAATTCCAATAAATTTGTGGAGAAGCACAAAAATTTTGTCAAGAAGTGGCCCACTGATTTTGATTTTCTTTTAAATGAATCAAATTTGTGGGAATCCGCAGAATTTCGTATGATCTCAATTACTGAAGAAATTTTCTCCGTTCATTATTGCTTCTATGTCGTCATGACTTTACACTGTGACAATGAATAATTTCAAATAGGTCCACTAGGTGATGCTGCCCATGGTTAGAGACATTTATACCTTAATAGCTGAAATATAGCGGAAGAGTGCCAGGCTCTAACTAAAGTGTCTGCATCCATGGTTACCGAGACTGTCGCACTTAATGTTTGGTATAAACTAATAGATAGTGAATTACTCCGAAACGGTTCACGTTCCACTCACAACCTCGCATATGTATTGACGAATTAAAGATTTATGAACCTGCATATCAACGCTTTGTTTCTTTGTATTTTATGTATAAGGTTAATAAATTGATTTTAAACTCTAAAATATGAATGTAAACATACATTCATTCATGGCGTATTCAGTTTGGAATATTGTTAACATATTACACTATATAATATTGAAAGGTCAAATGAGTAAACAAAAAGTTCTAACTAATTACAATTTACCCTGAGGTGCAAGTGTTAAATATTTTTTAAGGTAACATGATACCACAGAAATGCTAAAGATATGATTGCTAGGTGCTAGAATATTTGTTAACTAATATCAAATATCACTACTGATCTTAGTAAACATTGATTTAAATTATAATAGTCGCCATTACGTCTACTCAAAAATATCAATAAAGATTTTTTTATCAATATATAACCCACGCATATATAACCAGATCTTATTAGATGAAATAAAGGGTCAACCTCGGAATGAAATTAAGCAAGTTGAATTTTAACATAAACCTTGGTTTTGACAATCTAAAGACTGGAAAAGTCTCATGAAATATCGTGACCACGAGTCAAACATTAAAAGCCAAATGTCACGAAAATATTTATACGCATGCGCATGGCTCGAGATCAATTGATCATACGAAAAAATGCACGAGATCAAATCTGAAGAAAATTTTATGATCTACAAATAATAACCTCTAACGCCATAACGGCACATAGAAAACGAAATATTTGCAACAAAAAAACTATTTTCGAGAACTTTGACCTTGAATATCTTAACTCACCAACATGACACTTCTTTGTCAGTCTTTAGAAAACTGACCTCTATATAACTGGACAGAGTATTCTTATGGGCCTAAACGAGAAACAACATACAAAATTCAAGGCAGGAATTGCCGCCACAATAGCCCAAGGTGTGTGTAGTGGAAATACATGTGACAGCCACACATACTTATTACACATAAACGACGCGCAGTCGCACTGAAGCAAAATTTAGTACTTTAAATAGTTGAGGAACGGTTGAATTCTGGCTAGTTGCGTAACATGGAATAAAATGTCCAGTTATATAGAGGTCAGTGCGTTAGAAAGTTAAACCAAAGCTGTATGCAGGCAGCATTCAGCATGTTTACTATCATTCCGAGATTGAAATTTAATTTTTCCTAATTTGATGGAGTTATAACTGAATAATATTGAAATGTTAAATGAGTCAAAGTTTCACATAATTACAGTTTACCCTCAAACAAAAGTTTAAGTTGTTGTTAAATGGTTTTAAAAGTAAATAGATGCCTTACTAAAAGTTAGGTTAATTGTAAAATAATATCAAATGTCACTACAAACTACTTACTACCACAGAGGTAATAATATTATCAACAATAAATCTATCTATGTAAACATTTATTTTCAATTATAAAGACGCCATTACGTCTAATTTAAAATATCAATAAAGAGATTTGTTGTTACCGCATAGGCGTTACACCATTACACTTTACAAAACAATAGAACAACGTGGGTGAAACAACTTTTAGTGATTTAGTTTATAATAAACTTTCGTGAATAATTCACAAACATGATTTTTCTCCCAATAACAAATTTTTAATAACAAGTTGCTGTTATTATTGTCTTGTTAAAATGTGGTTAAAACTTTGCGTGTAACACAGATAAATCGACGATGAAAAATGCAATTTGCATGAAATTTAAATAGGAAAACTAGTTTTTCTTGAAAGCAAGCAAGTACAAAACTAAACGAAAAAATGTAACTCGAGTAAGGCTCTCTATACACGTCAAAAATTATTTGCGCAACAGCGTATTTGTTGGTAACACCATGTTTGCGTAATAAAGGTTCCCATACACGATCAAAAATTTTCGCAACAGCGTGTTTGTGACATTGGTCCATAGACCTTCCACCAAGTTGTGCAAATTTCTTTTTGTGATGTTCTTGAGAGAAAGCATCTAACACAACAGAAGAATGTTGTACCGCCATTGTTGTTGATTTTTTGACAGAGAAGAAGAAACTAAAACGGAAAAAGAAGCAGAGGGCTGGGTGAAGAATTGATTGATGAAGAGGAGCGTATTTAGTCATGATCGCTTGGTTTCAGAGATTAGATTAACTTCAGCTACTGAATACAATAACTACTTTCAAATGGATACGTTGGTGAGTAGCTTGTCATGTCGCCATATTAATAATAATAATATTGACAGAATGCATGATTAAGTAAAAAATGTACCATAATAATTAAGAAACAAAAAATTGAACAATGGACAAGATTCTCAAACCGATCGTGTTACGCAATAATAATAGGCCCTCAGATACGATCAAACAATTTGCGCAAACCTCATTTCATTTTGTGGTTTTTGGTCAAACATTGCCATAAACGTTCAAATCGCTTGACAAGCGGGGAAATGTTGCTCAATAAAAATCGATCCCAACTGATTTCTTTCAAACTATTGTGTGACAGCTCAATGGCATTGGCATATACCATCTGCATATGGCATACACCATCAAATTGTTTGCGCAAATAGATTGTTGCATAAATTGCTTGATCGTGCATGGAAGTGTATTCAAACCGATTTGTTTCAAACCATTGTGCGACAACTCAATCCATGACATCCATACACCATCAAATAATTATATTTGCAAAAACGGTAGTTCTGCAAATTGCTTGATCGTGTATGGGGGCCTTAAAATAATAATAAATTAAGAATTTTAGGTTAGTTTTTTTTTTTAATCCAAATAATATAAGTTTTGTGTTTATTGTATTGTGAAAACACGAATCAAATTATTCACTAACAAG
Organism: Nineta flava; assembly: GCA_963920215.1. Taxonomy (NCBI): domain Eukaryota; kingdom Metazoa; phylum Arthropoda; class Insecta; order Neuroptera; family Chrysopidae; genus Nineta; species Nineta flava. The sequence continues at coordinate 120,679,206 of OY986041.1, forward strand.
AAATCTGTCAGAAGTTGCACAGGGTTGCATGCTTTATTGATTTTGTAATAATAATTAAAATTGTATAGTTTGTTCCAATTATGATATTTTTTTTAAATTTATCTAATGAATAAATTGATTAAATTACTAAAATGAAAAATCAGTTTATATTTAATTTCTGAAATATTTCCAAGAAAATAGAATTAGTCAATAATTTTAATTTAACCATGTATGACGTCATTTGATGCATACACGTGCATTTTATTAATATAACAGTATTAAGGTACACATGGATACAAACTAGGGTTCTTTTTTCAAAATTTTATAATTGATTTGTGCCTTATTCATTTGGTTTTCGACAATACGCGTCGGATAAAAATTGCTCATTATAAATATACTATTAACTTTTATTCGATACATTTTCCCAAAACCCGAATAAATAAGGAGAAAATTAACTATAAAATTTTGAAAAAACCACGCTACTTTTGTGGCTCATTGTACTATTGACTACAAAAGGGGCGTTCAAAATTGCACAGTTAATTTGTGGCGTCAACAAAATTAATTCGGCATTAAAAGGAACTGCACTTTTGGAGTTAATAAATACCTTGTTGCGGGGCTCAGGAAACTCAAATAGCTTTTTGGGAAATTCTAAAAGATAGCGTCTGTGCATTTGTTTTAGCATTATAAAAATTATAAGAGCAGTAAAAGCTCTCAAGAATTTAGAAATGGAAAATTAGTGTAGTTTGAAATTCTAGGAAGAAATCGAGATTATTCTAAAAGTTTTCAGATAATCCAATATACCCTACTGCGTAAACGAATAAAACGGCTGACAGGGTAACAGATACCAGAAAAGGACCTCTTATCCCTTTTTAAATCCCTCACTGCAAAAAATAGAATTGAAAGAGAATGCTTTCAGCTGAAACACTTTCTTTGACAGACCTAAGCGAGTTTGCACAATAGGTCTTTCAACTTACAGTACACGACTCCTTTCTTCTTTACTCAATGACCTCGTTTTAAACTTTTTTTTCAGCATAATTCGAGAGAGGTATACATTTTAAATTAATGTCGATTTGCTCCGAATTTCGAAAATCGAATTTGGCACAAATCGATTTTGTAGACTTTTAAACTTAAATTAAAACTGTATTTGAAAAATATATATAGCAAGTTTAATCCATAGACTTATATTAAATAGATCCAGCGTCGAGAGGTGGTAGCTAATGCCAATATATCAAAGGACAGAAATAGAGGTCGACTTCTTATTTCTCTCTCAGTCAACCAATAAAGCACTATTTCTGTCCTTTAATATATCAACACCACCTCTCGATGCTGGATCTATTTAATATAAATCTATGGTTGAATCCCTTTTTGAATTAACTAACTAGGAAAAACATGTCATGCATACAAATTTTCTTTTATCCTAAATATAGATTACAACAAAAATTAAACTCGACACAAATAGTAACATTTAAGTTTCCATTCAAAGGAAATGTTGTGGAATATAAAAATCTCATTTTGCTTACATTACTTGTGCTAGTAAATTTTTTGTATAAAACAAAGTATGTACAAGAATAGATAGATTTCCCTATGGTCGGTACGTCAGAAAAAGAAGGAAGCCAGATAGATAGATACACGTGAGAAGTTTTATACTACATATATTATTCATTACCGTGAATAGGCATAAAACAAAGACCAATAACACAAATATATAAAACACTTAACAAATGATATTTTTTTTCATAGGAGGTTCGGTTTTTAGTTTTTAGTTCGGTATCGCAGAAGATTTGGCATTTATTTACTTCTGTAGGAAAATTTCTTTATTAATATATTAATATGAAAAAATTAACACATGCGCCAAGGATAGCACTCTGGATAACTGGATTTTACGCCCATAGCGCTGACCATTATGTTGGAATATATCAAGATATCTTGGTGTATTCAACCTAAAACCTAATATGAGTAAACGATATGTAAAACTCCGAATTTATCTTTGACAGAGTGATTTTCCGATATGAGGTGTTGTGCAAAACTAGATTTTCTCTCCTTTACCTATGAAACAGGCTTTAAGTTCTGAAATACGACTCTTAAATCTTTTTCTGGATTGACCAATGTAAAATTTAGTACACGAGTTACATAAATTTAACCGTACGAGTGGTCGAACTGTTAAAGGCGCTCGCTCTGCTCTAACCTGGGAGGTTGCTGGTTCGATTCCCAACGGCGACAGTTTGACTAAACTGTTGGCGTATGGACAAGAACGAAAGTAACCGGCTATGCTTGTGAAGTATTTCTGAAGTTTCCTTTCACAAAATCCAGATGAATGTCGACCTAGTTCCTATCAAAGTCGGCTTCAGTCGCACAACCTACCAATTCCTAGTCTATATACAAAATCCATGTCCTCTAGGGGTCGGTAAAATAAGCTTAGAAAGGCCTATTTGCCAAGTTTCGGCCTCCCTTCCTCCACTATTACATAAGTTTATATACTCCGCCACTTTAGATAAATATTTAGATTGTAGAGGCTACCCTGGACGGGGTACACTTCGACCATAAGGGCCATTGTGATGCCTAAGAATGTGAGGATGTTAGTGGAGTGGAAGGAATTTTTGTGTACATACTAGGAAGTGGTAGGATATGCGGCTGCAGCCGACTATGATAGGAACTATGCCGATATTCATTTAGAGTTCGTGAAGGAAACTGCAGAATACCTTCTCAAGCATAGCCGGTTTAGTCAATTAACCGCCCCTTTTTTTAATAATTGACAAACTGCCGATGTCGGGATTCGAACTCATAACCTCCCAGTTTCCAAGTAGGCATACTGCGCAGACATAACGCCTTAGACCGCTCGGCCACTTGGACTGGTTACTCCGCCACCTTAGCCTATATGTTTATTTTTTGTTTAGTATTGATGATATATTTTCCAAAGAAATTATTTGCCTTGAAACCTGTTTTAAGATTCAAGATAGTTGTTTAGCTTTAGAGTCAATAGTAAAGAGTAAATAAGCCACCTCGTTCTGCGAAAGCATGGGACATACATAACGTCAAATGTTTTATGAAATGTAATACCAAGCTATTTTAAATTTTATAAATGAAATCTTTGATAAAAGTTGACCCATTAAATACTTTTGAGAAAGAACTATGATAAAAGATATTTTATAAAATTTTCTACAGTATAATACCGCTCTAAGAAAATATTTTACGTAGTGTTAACATTGATGTATATAACTTTGAAAATAGTCTCTAGAGTAGTAATGTATCATTTTCTACCACGAATATAAATCAAATTGAAATGTAGCAGTACTTGAAGAAAGTACAATTTATCATTACTAAAAAACCTAGTAAAAAAACTTTTAAAATTTACGTAACGCTTGAGGAATCTTACAACGACTCCAGTACAATGCACCAAAAAAATAAACTCCATTGATAATAATTGTGTACTTCACCTTGCTGCTATGTTACCTTGTGTAGCATTGAACAATTTTGTCTTTGTGGAGGTGTGGAATGTAATTATTATATTGTGATTGATCTACACGATATATCATGATCAGTGTATCAGTGACTATTTCTAAGTGACACACAATTAAAATATTATTATGAAACTCGATGCATTTAACCGTTGAAAAATCGATACAATCATAACTACTTATTATGTAAGCAAATGTTGCAACTCACTTTTCATCAACTTCTAATGTTTTAGGTAGCTTGAAATATTCAAACGAAAAATATATTTACTCGTCGCTAATTAGGAAGAACCTACCGTTTTATCATAATCTCAAATGATCTCACAATATGAGTTAGTATGAGTTGTCATTGAATGATACTCAGGCTAAAGGCATCGAGAATTTAAAGCAAGAACAACCAGCTGTAAATAATTTTACAGCCAGCCAAGCAGAGAATGTACATCAGATGACTTTTCAAGCAAGCCTTCTCGTATTAGAAGTAACTGTAGTGAATGACAAACCTAACTATACCCTTTTTGCCATCTCCTGTATTTCGCTATCCCTCATTACAACTCTATTCTTCCTTTGATGGAATCTACGGTTCTTGTCCTATCCTTGATATATCCTGGAAATATATCCATTATTTATAATATAATTCCTCATTTCATGTGCTTAGCATTATATTATCTAATATTGGAATCGCAGAAATTGACATACCTCATTGGTATCCTTCGTAGACATTGCGATACCAACTAGTACGGCAATGCCTACGCCATCCAGCTTGTCAAAGATGCCTCTTTTGACTCCAGTCATGAGCTTGAAATTTTCCAGACTGTTATCTTTGCGCCAGACTACTTTTGCGGAGTTGATCCCGATTATAAATAATTAGGGTTGCCTGCAGCTTGCTCTATCTTCTCATTTCCTTTTCATAGATTTATCTACCAACCTTTAAGCATTGAGCCTTTTACACTACAGACGCACCCCGTGATAAATAAGTTCGTCCGCAAACTCGTTGTCGACAGTGTCCTAGAATTATAAACAGACCCGTCGAGACGGACCATCGACCCTATGTCTATACCGCTGACTCAATTCAGCTTAAAATTCTCTAGTTAAATTTCGAAAAATTATGACTAATTTACATAAAGATTTCGATTAGTTCAGTGAATTTTTGCAAATCTCTCTCAAGTCCTTCATTCTACCCAAAGGTAGAATGAAGGATTAAAATTAGCTTCCATAACAGTTTTACTCACAACAAGTCAGTGTCTAGACCTATTTATACGACCCCAATGAGATTTTTTTTAGATATATGTCAACAAAATTTATTACTAACAATTATAATGTAATGCAAAAACCGAAAATTATTCAAGGTCATACAAATAATAATTTCTATTTTCAGGACGAAGTATCATCAAAACAAAAATAATAATAATGATCTCACAACATAGTCTAACTCAATTCACATAAAATTGACGCCACTGAATCGAGAATATAATATACAGAAATAATAGAAAATTTAAATCAATATATACATGTATACACTGAGTGAGTTTATATTATGTAGTTGAATTTTATATAGCTATTTCACTCTATTCAATAATATAATAAATAGAGGTCTTTTACTCTGTCATAGAACAAATAATATAGATGTGAGTTTTTTTTTTCCTTCATAGATGGTATGAAAAGTGGGCCAAGCAAACTCCTATTGTTGGAAAATTATTATTATTCACGTCAAAAGTACGACGTGATATGTTAGAACACACTGTATTATAAAAGTATATCTTTGTTGTTTCTTTTTTTTTTCTAATAAAAACATTTTACAATACCGTATTAAAACTACACACATGAGAGTAGTAATGTAAAGAGCGTATATAGTCTAGGAAGAATCGGCACATAAGACCCGAAAACTATTCGGCCAAAATTTACATTAAAACTTTTTCGCTCACAGATCTATAATCCAAAATTAATAAACAACATGATCCGTAAAATAAAATTCAAAATTTTTAAAAGAAACACAACGACTCTAACACCAGAATGCACCAACATCGAACAAAATAAATGGTGCAAGAAGCTAACGTACTTTCCACTTTGTACGAATAAAATTAAAAAAAATAATTGGAGGATTATAATCTAAAAATAGCACTCGTGAGCAAATATATAATTAAACAGATATTTGGTAACCCACAGGACAAAATAGAAAACGAACAAAAATCGGTAATTTATAGCATAGAGTGCCCATCGTGTTTACAAACATATATTGGTCAAAGCCGCAGACAAATTTTAACACGATTCAAAGAACAACATATGGCTCATATGAAATACGGCAGATTAGAAAAATCCTGTGTAACTGCTCATATTATAGAAAATGACCACAAAATCGAAAAAGCCCAATTTAAAACTATTAAAGGCAGTACAAAATCCTTCAGAGCTAGATGCATACGAATTTTGACAATGGACCGATTCCAAATTCAGATTTAGTTAAAATTTTACGGAAAAAGTAATCGTCAGTATGTCCGTCTCTTTCTAGAAATGTCAAAATAAAAAAATCGGTTTACTATGTAACACATAACTTAAGGATTAACAGAGGATTACTATATGCTCCAATCAAAAACGATAATAGAATAAAGGTAACGCCTGTCAAACATATATAAACAAGGCACAACCAAAAATCGTCGTGAAACTGTCACCAAATTAGAAAAGTTTTTAAAACTGTTTTTAAATTTTAAAACTGTTCAGTTTATGAAAAAAAGTTTCAAAAACAAAAAATGACTTTTTTAAAGGAGACATTTTTGCAATATAAATTTTCACTTACTGTTTTAAAGATAGATATTTTTTGCCCATTCACGAAGCTACTTATTAGCTTTAAAGCACGCTCAAGAAATGTCATCTAGTTATTTCTTTTTGTTTTTGAGTTGTTGTCGGACAGACAGATAGATATGGACTAATTAGAACATTTTATAAATACTTATACCTAAATGTTTTTTCGTCTATCAATATTTCTAATCGTTACAAACTTGGCACTAACCGTATAAACTAATACATTACATATAGACAGATATAAAAATATGACAGCAAATACCACCTCAACCCGCCCATGGCAACATGCAATCTTATAAATTATGACGAATAGTTTCCGATACTGATGTGCCGATTCATTCTAGACTAATATATAATGGTTTTGGTAGCAGTGAGTTAACTCATTTCCAAGAACGTATTACAATTATTGAAGTTTTTCCATTTTATTTTTAATGTGGATAGGAATCCGTAACTCATATGTGTCGTCAACTGATTTTATCCATTGTTTTAGGTGTTCCACGGGAGGTAAAAGAAAAGTAATCGAGAAACTAAGATGTTAGAGGTGCAGATGTTTGTCATTGATTGTTCGTGTCTCGCTTATATAAAGTGATTCTTTCACAGAGTGGCGATCGAAATAATGTTACATTTCCTGATTAGGGGAAAATTTCCTTGACCATTTTTTTAAGGTCTCGTAATTATAAAGAAAATGAAAAATGCAGTAAAACTCCAATCATCCGTATCGCTTTGAGGAAAAAGTCCGTTAAAAAGCGATTTTTGCAGCGAAAATCTTCTTCCAGGGTCGATTATTTGCGAAAAAGCAAAACATTTAATCGAGATGGATAAATCTAGGAGTATGGAAAGTATTGCACTTCGACCTTATGGCCAATTGTGGCAATCTTGGCAATATCCAGGAGCTTGCTTATCCGGTTTTCCTGAAGGTTCATATATTCGCAGTTAAAGATGATGTGGCTGGATGTTTCTTCCTTCTCTTCGCACAGTCTACACATAATGGATCCATTATGGAGTCCTATTGAAATCGACAGTTTGTCTCCATTCTTCACCAGTATACACAAATTTTGGTTTTTTTTAAATGACCTTTTTCATGATTATATTGTATATTTGATAATGCGGATCAGATGCGGTCCCAATTAAATCCGGGTAATTGGAGTTCATAACCCGAACTATTTTTGTGTTTTTTGGGTGTAACTTTCGTTAAAAAACTATTTGCATCAAATCGATGACTTAACAATTTTTTTTTTGTTGGTATTTTCAATTTTTCCTAAAGGGATATCTTGAGTTGCATACCATCAAATTTTTCTTCCCACGGAAAAAATGAACCTAATCTTAAAAAAGGATACGAGAGGTCTACAAATAAAGAAATATGATTCATAATGATGAGCTAGGTCATTCTAAATATACACATTCTGTGAGTACTGCACCCTCCTTTTGCTGATGGCACGCTTATATTAAATATTTGGCAAGCAATAACTAATAATGTCTCGTGAAATTCTTAAATGTCAACGAATCTATGAATATTGAATAGATTTTTGACTTTTGAATTGAAACGTAATTACTGGCAGCCGACGACATAGAATCACCATAATAATATTCGAGGAAAATGTTGCAATAAAGTTCTAGGTGTGTCTCTTCAAGCGTGTGTAAGTAGTTTTAAGCACGCGAATTTAAAATGGAAAAATATCCACAAAATATTATATTTTGTAAAGAATAAATCTAATATTTGTTACATATGGCGAAACACAGACAGGTATATAACCTTTAATGTTTTCTTTTAAAGAGAGTTCATAGATTAAAAAAGTTTGAGTAGGTGGACTCATTCAACATTTATTCAGATATAATAAAAAACGTACTTAGTTTTGATAAATAATAGAATGGATTTCATAAATTTTATATCAAAATACTTTTACTCTGATAATATGACAAATGATAATTAATTTATCATTTACTATCTTCACTAATTATTATTATAAAGAGAAAAAATTGTTTGTAAGTTTGTGTGTTTGTCTTAGTAATTTCTGAAACTATTTACCCAATTTTGAAAATTTTTTCACTGCTAGAACCTTACACTATTTTGAACAAAGTTGCTACTAATTGTAAACAAAGTTGCAAAGGGTATGTAAGGAACTGCTAGTAACAAATAAAACACTTAAGGGCTCTTTCACACACAGCGGCATTGCCGTCGGTGGCACCGATTTTTGTACCGTGTGAAATGTAATATAATGAGAATAGCAATAATAATATTGAACCTAGCTGCGTGTGCAAGGTTCGGTTTGATTACATTTTACGCGACAAACTGGTGTCTCCGACGGCAAAGTCGCAGTGTGTGACAAAGCCCTAAGAGTTCTTTTAGTAACAGTTAAAGGCATGTACGCACTGGCATGGCGTACATGCCTATTCATTCGAATATTTTTTGAATCAACATTACTCGCAAGTGTTTTTCTAATCAACGTAACAACTTTGATAGTAATAAATTCTTTGCTGCCGTGAGGACGGACGAAAATTAATCTTGGCTAACTGTGATAGACGAAGCTGTGCTTCCATGTTAAGCTACAGCGTGGATAGTACCAGAAAAAAATTTTTTTATGCCAAAAACATTTCACTTTGTTATTTGTTTATAAAAATTTATCGTCCCATTTTACAGTCAAGCACCTTCGAAAAATCATGTTCAGTAGATTGACGTACACCGAAAATACTTTGGTGTAGCCATGGTCCTCAATCGGCTACGAAAAATGTCCTAGTAGCCAGATTAATCAAAACAGAGATCAAAGTTAAATAATTAGACACGTGTTTTGAGATTTTTTGAAATTCTATCCTTAAAGAGATAAAATGCGATGTCTGTAGTTCAATATGATACATGAATCTATTCAATTAGACAGTGTTTTGGATTTTTTTAGATTAACCTTGAAGGGTTGAAATACTATCTTCCGCGTGATCATTTGAAAAGTAAATACTTTAATATTTTCTAAAATATGCATTTAAAAAAAAAATGTTTCAAACAAAAGTTGCACAATTTAAAGGAGAAGACAATGCTCGCGTGGTATCACTACATATTATAAAACAAAGTCCTCTGCCGCGTCTGTCTGTTCGCGATAAACTCAAAAACTACTGCACCGATTTTCATGCTGTTTTCAAAAATGGATAGAGTAGTTCTCGAGGAAGGTTTTAGTATATAATTTACAAAATTTTTGCGCGCGAAGCCGCGATGGGTACTGCTAGTTTATAATATATTTTAAACCATACTAAAAAATCTGCGAGTATCAAGTCGCAGTTGGAGAATGCGATTTGATATAATTGAACCTGTATTGGAAATCTTTTAACAATTTTAATTAATTAATAAATTTGGCAATATAAAACTTATTTTTGATATTTTTCGACCCATTTCTTTTCAACAACATTAACCTAAAAAGTAACTCTTTGAATCGATTTTCTTATCTCGTATAACTAACTATTTGGTTTTAAGTCATGAGCTCATAAAATTTAATACAAATAAACATAAAATTTATGAATATTTTTACACATACATATAAAATGGAGTCACAGAGCTCACTCACTCATATAATCATGATCATGGCTCCATGTGATGATGACGTTATTTTTATGTAATAATTTCTTCTTTTTTTTTTCTGCTAATTTATGTATATTTTTTTTATATGATTTTATAATAACAGATCATAGGCACACACAACCTGCAATTATTGCAATCTTAAGGTCGTTGTCATGTTCACTTAAATAAATCGTATTTATTATTATTATTTTGCAGTAGTAATTCAAAGAAAGGTTTTTATTCTGAGAAACAAGTGAAAATAACAACTAACTGAGTTAATTGCTTCAATACCTTTGGTATACACGGAATTTATGAAAAAAAAGTTTCAGACAAAAGTTAATTTATTTTTAAAAACGGAACATTTTTTGTCTTTAAATTTTTGTTCTATCTCTTACGGTTTCAAAGATAAACAGTTTTGCCCCTTTTGCCCATTGCGGAAATGGACTTATTAAGACATTTTATGAACACCTATACCAAAATTTTTTTCCTGCGATCAATATTTTCAACCGTTACAAATCCGGGCATATAATTAATATACCCTGGTATATATTATACATCGGGTATAAAAATATTGCGGTATACTTTCAATTTATTTTGAATAACCACCAACATGAAGAACCCCTGTTGAGGGTACTTTCAGTTTCCAAAAGTAATAAATCTAGCCAGACCGTCACGCGATAAACAGTTTTGTCCCTTTTGTCTATTGCGGAAATGGACTTATTAGGACATTTTATGAACACCTATACCAAAATTTTTTTTCTGCGATCAATATTTTCAACCATTACAAATCCGGGCTTATAATTAATATACCCTGGTATATATTATACACCGGGTATAAAAATATTGCGGTATATTTCCATCGTTATTTGAAAAACCATCAACATGAAGAACCCCTGTTGAGGGTACCTTCAGTTTCCAAAAGTAATAAATCTAGTCAGATCGTCACGTGGCCTCTATGTACAGACAAGCGTATGTAACAAGCCAAACTAAAGACTGTATATATAGAGATCATGTAGCATTTCACACAAATTTTTTAATTCATATACATTAAAGTAATATCAAAATATGATATCAACAAGTGAAAATAACAACTAACTGAACTAATTGAACTGAACTAATACCGGGTATATACTGAAATTTTTAAAAATAAAGTCCTTTAAAGACTTTATACTGAGTTTATGAAAAATTGAAGCGGGGAGAAGGACGGTTCGATTTTGCCCATTCACGAACTTGACACCTACTTTTTGGCTATAGAACATACACTTAAATTCAAGCTAGTTATCTTATTTTTTAGTTCTTGTGTCCTCAAACTCACTGGCGGCCATGCGGAAAGAAACTAATTAGCGCATGAAAAAGGATATCTATCAAAGAGAATTAAATAAAGTACAACGGTTAACATCTATACTAATCGCAGGGTGTCTACGAACAACATCCTCGAATGCCCTTGATGTGATACAGCATCTATTGCCGATCAACCTTTATGGAGAGAAATGCCAATGATTTTAAATACCGAACACATAACCTATGTATTAAATACAACATTGCAATCTGTATATGGAGGTAAAAATCAAACAGCGCATAAAATAATGAACAATTTATAAGGTTTCATATCCCGTAAATAAAATATTTTCAGTGGTAGCAGGAATTTAATATTAAATTTTTTTGGGGAGAGACGGGGAGTTGGTTCGAGGATTGACTCTACTACTTCTACTAACAGTGGCACAAGAAAAACCCAAAATATCCTTTAAGAAACGGATGCATGGGATATTTTTCAACAATAGTAGTAGTTACGAATATAGATGGCAGTTGTTTCGCATGGGATCCTGATTTATAAAAAAATGTGACGTCATTAAGTTAATAACTTATTAAAACGTGAAGTGTCAATTATACAAAAGCTATCACATTTATAAATAATATTTATTACATTTATAGGTTATTGGACTATTAACGGAAAGTTCAGAATAAAATCTAATTTTAATCAATAACATATATTTTTCAACGCATAGCATAAAAGCAATAGACCTTTTAATCGAATTTGAAATTAAAAGGTCTATTTAAAATATTATTATTTATAAATTTAAAATGCGAAAAAGAATATGAAACTACTAGAACTCGAATCATGAATCTCTGGTTGCGATTGGAAACATAAAATTTTAAAACTTTAATTACCTAAAATTAGTTTTTAATCCGACTTCAAAAAGGAGGATGGTTCTCAATTCGTCTGTATTTTTTTTTTTTTTTTTATTAATCTAAAATACTTTTTTTTATTATTAACTAGCTGTATTAAAAGTTAAGATTACTTATTAATAATTAATATATAATTTCCGTCAAATAATTAAGTGGTTTTTCAAGTTTGCATTACTATTACGTTCTAGGAAAAATTCTATTTATAATAATATTCAAATATCAAGACTTATACCACAATACTCGCCATAAAACTTTTTTTAAACGAAAAAGAAGTTTTTGTTTGGTTTTGTTATTCTAATAATTGTGCCTTGGCGACGTTTGATGCTTCTATGGAGCAAAACTAAATAAAACTTCCCATACAGAATCTTTAATACACAAAAATTTTTTCAAAGTGGTACATACACAAAGAGATTTTCACGTGGTACATATTTAACTATTAGAAACTCGACAGCAATCAAAGCTTCAGACAAGATGTTGTTCTCAAGACGTGATTTAACCGGGAAAATAATTTTAAATCGCTAGCATTTCAAATCCTTGACAGCTAAAAAGTATAGCCAACTTTTTAAATTAATCGTGATGTGCGATTTTTATTTTTTAAAATTTCAGAAAACAACTTTTTTTGATGTATGTATGTATTTGCTTAATGTTTACATTTGAGGAAATTATTTTTTGACTGTATGTTTGTAATGGTAATGTTAAAGCATAACAACCCTCTTTATATCGCTTTGCCTCCCACAAATTACATCAAACAACCTTAAATCCATGTCAACAAAAATTCATTGTACTATACTATTCACAGCGTTACACTACTGAACCTTTGATTTTGGTACGGAACCCTAGACATATAAATTATATTCCCATGTCGACAAAATTATTTTTTAGAAAAGAAAACAATACCTGTCGAATTTTAGATACAATAAATTGTAAAAAATCAAAACAATTTATAATGAAAAAAGTACGCCCTATGATTTATTGAAATTTATAACCTAAAATATTTTTTCTCAATACTATATTTGATATATTTTGTCACAATGCTAACAATTTGAGTATTATTTTCTTACAGGTGTTTGAAGGATAAGAAGGGGGGTGTATGCAATACAAATAAATCTTCAAGGACGATAATAAATTTTCAGAGCAAAATCGATACCAGCCAAAATGGCTGTGAAAATAAAAACATGAGTTTTCTTCACACATCATACGTCAATCAGATACTTTGCCAAGAAATTTCAATATTTTCTTATGCATTTCATTTAAAAAAATTTTTGTCTAATATGTAAATGAAACCATGCATAAAAATATCCAAGACAAATATTATTATTATGTAGATTAGATTAATTAATTAGAATATATTTTTATTCATTACATGATTTTTAATTAAATGAAATATACAACGCATTTATAACTGTAGATTGAAAAAAATTCTGATGAATAATGAATCAAACATAAAACAATTTTTAGCGAATACTACTTGACTTCCCAATGTGTTACGGTCAGGTGGGTATGTGAAAGGATTTCCTCAACCAAATAAATTAATACAAAGAATAAGAACATACAAAAAATACATAATAACAAAAAAAAACATCAAACAGAAGTTCAGTAAGTACAAATGAAAAAAGAAAACATGAAAAGTGCAATGGAAAAACGGATCAATTCCCTAAAAAGACGAGTGGCGACCATATTTCTATGCAGTAGACGAAAAAATGTATAACTCACCCCAATTGATATACAATTATCATCGGAGCCCGATGGAAATTTCACAACAAATTTTGAACCAGCCTTCTCCTCTGAATCATTTAGAGGACGAAATCGACACACAACACGAATACTATCCTCCGCGGCGATTTCCCGTTCTCGTCGTTCAGAATTATTTGGATCTCCCGACATTTTTTTGACTGTATGATTTTGATCAATCGCACTTCACACTACACACAAATTTTTTAAATAACAATAAAAAAATTTTTTTTACCTAATCGGGAACATAAAACCGTGCATAAATATAAATATAAGATTTTGAATAAAAAATAATAAATACGGAGGTTGTTTTTTTTTAAATGTGCCAGACTACCAATTTATATCCGCCATCATTGTAGCCAGTAGTTCCTCTACACACATTTCTAATTCTATCATTACATGTTATGGGAGTGAGTAATTCTTGTATTTGTCGATAAAATAATACACTTACGTCAGTTTATGTTTTGTATTGTTTTGTGTTCTATGTCTTACGTTTCTGTATTCAGAAGCACTCTATCGTCAATTGTTTCAACTATCACCAAATAATTAGAAAAGGTTTGTATCTTTAGTAAAATATATTATCGGGTTTGAGTTTTAGATTTAAAATTTACATACGGATCAATACGTCCTCTAATCTAGAATCGTTTAGACCAGCAACTGACATGTAAAAAAAAAAAAATACAGACGAATTGAGAACCATCTTCCTTTTTTGAAGTCGGGTTAAAAATAGACCTTATCATTTCAAATTACTATTCGTTTTTGTTTCAGACTGAATGTTAAAAACTTGATGTGAAGAAATGGCTTAAGCTATAATATGTAGCTTACCCGTCTATTTTTTCATGAGAGTTAAAATTCTGCTTTATGCATTAATTAAAAACATGTATGAGCTTATTACGTGTTTCATAAAATAGATCAGATAGAGATATTTACATGTAATTTTCCTCATCTACTAATCTCTTTAAGTTTTATTTTGTTTGTAATGTTTATTTTTTAGTACAGTGAATTTTAGTCTAATTTCAGTTCAGTGGCTCCATAGTGCTTAAGAAAAGTACGAAAGTAAGTGTCAAATTAATAAAAAAATAATTAATATTTTCATTAAGCAAAGAAAAATAGTTTCGGAAATACCTTCAGAATCAATTTAAAAAATTTAATAATTATATAAATTAGTCTTTTTTGATTTTAAGGTTACACAAAATATCCATCTTATGTAATAATAAAAACAAATAATTTTCAGCGATGGCTTCAGAAACGGGTGGCGTAAAGCCCTTTTCCATCACTGGCCGTATGGCCAGGGAAAGGGAACGTTTAGTTGGTATGTCAGATGAAGAGAGAGCATGGAGAAAACAATGGCTTAAAGACCAAGAATTAACAGAACGAGAACCCGTAATGCCCAAAAATTTTTACCAAGAACGTTATAATCCAATACGTAGATTTTATAGAGCTCCATTAAATGCTCTTCAAGCAGCGTTAACAGGTCCTTTAAGTGCTGAACGCGCATTTCGTATTCGATTTTGGACTGGCAAATTTGCGTTAGCTGCATTTGGTATTTACGCCACTGCTTACTATTTTAAATATAATGATAATGATTGGACTAGAAAAGGTGGTTGGCGTGTCCTTAGAAGTCGTGTTGCTGTGAATCCTGGTGATGTAGAATATCCAAAAGTATCAGATCGTACAAAACCTTCTGATTATGCTACTAGAGGATTTGAGAAAGCAACAATATAAATCAAATTTTTGTAAATATTTGTAGAAAATCTGTTATTTAATAATAAAATAGCCATATTTAAAACTATTCGTATAAATTATGTACTCTCAAAATCAGATTTTTTACCTTCAGACCAAACCATTTTCGAAAAAAATTCCAAATTAATATTCGAGGCTATTTAAGCCAACATTCTGGTATTTTTAATCTTAAGTCAGTTTGATCAACAAAATTTTTCGTCTTTTATTAAGTGCCGTTCGGGGAAATTTTTTTAATTCCCAGTCTAAAAGCCCCCGGTGTAGAATAAAACAAATTTAAGTTTTCAAGAAAAAGTTATGTAAATTCTCGCAGGGTTACCTGGGCAAGTGATTGGGTCACTATATGTACTATCTTTTCTGAAAGTTTCATCCCCTAATTAAATGGGCACCTTTTTTTTACGGTCTCCGCTTGGACTATTATACTTTGTTTCACAGAGCTATTTTTATTACAATTTAATAACAGTTTCTAAGTTGTTCACGAAACTTGTAGACCGAAAGGAATTTCCCACTAGCTCCAGTTTTTAATTTATCCACCAGAAAGCATTTCCAAGTGCTAGAGTTACCAATATTTTCTTAACAATTGGAGTCGAAATCAATTATTTGGGTACATTTTATTTAAGGAGTCTATACAAATAATTTCAAGTCGGCCAGGTTCAATAATTGAATTTATTAGGCCTTAAATTCTTACTTTTATTTACTTATTTGAATTAGGCTATACGTTTTCCTTTAGAATAATTATTATTATTATTTAACATTCACTATTTTCTGGTACTCTGATTACACTGCCATCTATCGTGAATCGGCAAAAATGTTTCGAACTAACTTCTTTTTACATGGAGAACCTGAATCTGCAATATAAAATTGGGGTTCCTAGATTTAAAATTTGACCTCCACAAAATCTGCAGTTGCCTCACCCTACCTAAGGGCGTGGGTCGGCTTTGGTACCTTTAGATAACTTCTTTAAAAATATTGACAACGTATTTTTTCATTTCAAAATGTTTTTCTTGAGTTATTCGACCGTTTTCAGACTTTTTAGATAGCTAGTATATTCCGCAGATGAATGAATGATAATGGGCGGAATTTGGCGCACTGGAACGTATAAGATCTGTTGTTCTCCCCTTTCTGGTACCTGATGAGGAATGGTCTCGTCTTAAAGCACCTCATCCAGCTCTGTTTCTCTCAGGAAATACAGGATCTGGATTGGGCTATGGGTGGTAGCTCTCTTGAACGTATCTGGTAGACTCCCAGAAATTTTATTATTTTGTGTATGAGGACGTCTCCATCTATTAGGAGGTGTTTTGGAGATTCCTCCATTTATCCGCGAAACCTGCAGTTGCCTTCGTTTCGTAAGCCTAGCTTTATAAGGTATCCCCTGAGTCTACAAAGACCACCTCGTCAGTAGCCGCAGTATATTTTTGCTCAGGCCAATGCAGGTTTTGTATCATTTACGGTTCAAGTTCCGAGAAGATTGTTGACCTGCCTGAGTCTCGGCTCCTGACTGCACTCCTTGAGAGCGCGGCTCTCTTAATGTCTTCTTCCTTTCTGATCTCCTCTCGATAGAAGTGATTACTCAGTCCACAGAATGGCTCCGACCCTGTAAGGGATGTCGATGCTACCTTCGCTATCCACATCCACTATCTCATTTCTCTCCCTCTATTCCCACATGTCCTGGGACCCAGTGGTGGTTGACTTTGTTATTCTTGCCAAGATTGTTACTCCGCAGATAGATAGATACATCTTGGGGTCTAAAAAGTATTGCACTTCGCCTTTCTACTTCAGTCCGACGAGATTCGCCTCTCCCATACGTTGGCAATAGCCAGGAGCTTGCTTATCAGGTCTTCCTGAAGGTTCATATATTCGGGGTGAGATGCACCGAATATCCTGTATCTGCTGTAACCTAGAGGTTCGCAGTCAAAAATAATGTGGCTGGATGTTCCCCCCTCAATCTGCACACAACTCCGCAGATATTCTTAACATAATGCCTGATGCGAGGTACAAATTCAAAATCAAACAAAACCCATTAATATTTGTATAAAACAATATATTTATTTTTTAAATCATATAAAATCAATCATTCATACAATAAATTCAAATTTACCATTTATTACAATTAGAATTATTACAAACAATTACGGAAATTAATTATATATAAATTGAGATAATTATTTAAATTATGAATTTAGTCACTTAGTGCTTGTTGTTGAACTGTTAAATAATTCTTTGATTTTACTAACAAGTGTGTCGAGTAACGTTTGTACTTGTACTTTTAATAATTTGTACTGTTCACTATGTCGTGCTTCACCGATCATCTCAAAGATAATCACTGATTTGGTTGTGACAAATTCAGTAATCGGTGCTGTATAAACTGAAACCACTTCAGCATAATGTAACACCTCTGGTGGCATTTTACTAACGGTCACATTCCATGCGTAGGATGTATGATCACGTATTGTACGATATTCCGGTGATTCCGTTTTGATATGTTCGATATACACATACGATAATATTGGTAATGTAACACAAGCGATAAATATTAATGTAAATAATTTTTTTATCACTGATGCTGTAAATGATTGTTTTTTATTCTTTTTACCCGCTTTGTTCTTCTTCTGTTTATTAGCATTGGCAGCAGATTTATCAATTGCAGCATTCTGTTTATTTTTATTATCATTTGCATTCGATTTCTTATCATTCTTCTCTTGTTTATCCTTTGCTTTCTTATCCTTCTTGGCTTTTTCCTTTTGTTTTTGTTGTTTGGTATTCTCAACTTCTTTTGTTTTTGCGTTGTTTGGTTGTGTAGCAGCCGCTTTTTTCACAATATCATCGTATACTTTATCCTGCATTTTTGATAAGAAATCAACAACATTCTTTGCACTCTTCTGACATTGCACAGCATCTAAACATGGTCCGGCTACTTGTGCTAATGCAGGCACTAATGGATTGTTTTTCAGATCTAACCATTTTAAAGATTTCAATTGTGAAAAACTCAAAGGTAGATGTGTTAATTTATTATTGTATAGATCCAAATGTTTTAATTGTTTTAAATTACCAAAATTTTCGGGCAATTCTTTTAACATATTATTACTCAAATCTAAATGAATAATGTGTGTTAATGTTGCAAAGTTTTTCTGTAAAAAAAATAAATAAATAGATTTTTATTACATAGCGATCGAAATGAGCACTTGAATTGTGCCTCAGATTGGAAAATGCGCCAAATACCACGAATGGAAAATATTTTGAACATTCTTTGTGTGACGAAATACTGGACGATTTCAATCGCTAATAATGCGTTTACAATGGATGAGCCCACAACGGATCGATCATATCTTTACGTATTTGCCACGCTGTCTTTTTCCATGTGACGTCATCGTACCAGCGCATGCGCGTGAATGGTTAAGAATTAGTTTTATGTAAAGTTAAAAAATGGAGTAACGTGGAACCGTGTTTAGCTAGAACATTGAAGAGATTGTGAAGAGCTCGAGTCCTAATAAAAATTTGCCGGAATATAAGTGAAAATTAAATTGAATTGTCCCATATGATTCGTAAATATGCTCGAAATTATAGAAAACGCATATATTAGAGGAAAGTTCGCGTCGAAAGAAATCCAACAAGCCTACAAATTTCAAACGAATGTGAGAGCTACGCCAGCGACATTCCACCAAACTCTACGGATCATGCGCAGGACATTTTCACGAAAAATCTACGGTACGGCCCCGAACTGCGTCTTTCTTCTTTTTGTCGAGATTATAGGATCCATAATAATGAAATTATTTGAAAGAAATTTAAGGAACTTTTTTATAAGTGATTTGAATTGTTAGCAGCATCTTTCCTTAAAAAAAAAACGCTTTATACTTCAAGTTATGTTTGATAAAAGTAATGCATTCTTAAAGAGCATAACCACTGTTTGAGCTGAAATTGCAGCAAAACTAATCAGTTTATGAAAAAAAAGTTGTTGATGTACGGTCCGATTTTTTCAACTCACGAACTTTACCTTACTTTTTAGCTCTAGAACACACACACAAAATTTCAGTTTGTTATCTCTTTTCGTTTTTGACTTATCTAATTAGGAAATGGGCTAATTAGGTCATTTTATGAACACCTATACCAAAATTTTTTTCTGCGAACAATATTTTCAACCGTTACAAAAATTAATATACCTTTGAATATATTATATATACCGGGTATAAAAAACCGGGTGCAAACCATAGTAGATATTGACAGAAAAAAGTTTCGAATTAAAGTTGTATTATCTGATCCTGAGTAACATATGGGACTCCAGTTTTTTTACGGAGACGCTGAATAAGTGTCTTATTTTATGTGTAAATGGTTTATACGTTAAGATTTGCAGTTATCTTTACAACGGGATTTTAAAATTCATTATAACCTATTCTTAATTTTAGTGTTTCTCATATTTATATGCATCATAATCATTCTTAATCGCTCATCACAAATAACATATTGTATGATATTCATATGAGTCGTAAATTTTTGACATGGATTACTTTAATTTGAATACTACTACATTTACCGGTTCGAATTTACATTTTTAATGAAAAAAAACGGTTTAAACTTATGAGTTCTAGGCAACGTATCATTTTAGAATATACTACCGTATTACGTATAAAAAAATCTTACCCCTAAGGATGCTAACCGGTTATTTGACAAATCCAACTTATTAGCCTTCTTTACTTGAGCCTTAAGAGAAAAAATACAATTATATATCTCATAAAACATTTCTTATCGACAATGTTTGGTTTATACATACGATTTCCTTAATCGGAACTTCTTGGAGCGCAGACATACTGAGATCCAGTTCACCATCTTCCACTTTATCTTTTAGATTTAATTTTGCTGATGGAGCCATTTTATTAATTGTATATAAATTAATATAATATTTAATAAATTAAAATAGTTCACTGTTTTTATTAATTAAATGAGAAACGTGTACTCTGTGCGGTTCATTCACCGTTATAAATCAAAATACGTCAACTGAAATGCTTGACAGCAGGGCAATACATTCCATTCCAACACAACACAAAAATTATTGGTAACTTTCCACGATTTTTAATATGTCAGCACAATCTTACACACATTAACACACTATCACATTCAAAATGTGTTACACGTGGAATGAGTGTTCAATTACATATGGTATAGTTTTTCATAGAAAATCGTAGGTATTCAAATTTTCAGGTGGAAAATTGCAATAAATATCTAGGAGATGTTAATTTTATAGAAATTATTATTTATGAACACACCTTAATATCAATAAAAGTCATCGGTGCTCATATGCCTTGCAAATATACCGAAAGTAATAGGCCTTTATACATAAATTTATGCCAAAAACTTACAAGGGAGGGTAAAATTAGAAAGTAATTACGTTTTAAATTATTCTATATAATTTCTTTTGTATTATATAGTTGCATTTACTAAAATAATTAAAGTTTTATTTATCTCTCTTTACATTGCATTTATTTAAATAAAAAAATTATTTCAAAATAATAATATGCATAAAAAAACAACTTATCTATGATTACTTATGAGTCATCCAGATTACGAAGCCGGTTAATCCAAGGTGGTTTCAATGTCCAGATTACAAAAAAATTGTTTTTTTGTAAACCAATAAAATATAAATAAGAGATAATTTTGATAGTTAAGAAAATAAAAGTAACAATTTTTTAATGTAAAAATTTTACTTGATTAATTGCCTTTCGCTTGACAAAATTGAATACTTTTATCATTTTTCAAAGGTAATTATTCTTGTTCAATATAAATTGAAAGAGATCTTATGAACTATGCAAAATATAAATTCCTTAATAAATAAAAATTGAGAACTTGAAAATTAAAACTGATATTTTAAGATTGATTTTAACCAATAATAGGAAGTTTTGACCCAATATAAGAATATCAGGATATTCACCTAATTTAGATAGAGATTAAAAACTCAAACATCAGTATAGAAATTGTGGACTCTACGGTGAGAGGTTACTGTTCATCCGTAGGACGAACTAAAATGTGTGCCTACACTGCAAACTTGTCTATTTTATTGATTGCTGTCATAAAAAATTTGTTAATCTAATAAATAGCACGGGCTTGAGAATCTAGACACAATTTTTGTATTGCGTCTAAGATCTTGATTCGGATCCACTTCGTCTTAGTTTTCGCTAATTAAATTCGATTCAGTGAAGAAAAAAAACTGAATAATTTGATAAATCTCGTTATCACGAGTATATTTGCAGTTTTAAAGCTACCATCCACTGGAAGGTACAAAAATTCAGAAAAAAGGGACTGTGCTAGATGTTCTTCAGATGACACAGTTTTCTTGAAGTCGTTAATTGTAGCGCTTCATCTCCGTTTTACATTGCTGTTTCCTGTGGACGAAATACCTAGGTTTGTGTCTACTTGATCCAAAACATTATGGCGTCTTCGGGGCTCAATTCATAAGAGACGCTGAGAGCAGAGCATATTGCCATATTATGAGTCTCTGACTTAAGTAGTATTGTCAGTTAGATCTTAAATATTGATATTTCAATAAAAAAACTCGTACTCATTTTTAATTCTGTTCACAGATTTAAAAATGAATACCAAAGAAAAGAAAATATGGAAGAAAAACTTGTACGATAATGAAGGATTTCCTGACAATTACACACATAAAACATTTTTAAAAGACTTGAAACGTAATGTTCAACTACGGGAAGTGAGTTTATGGGATGCGATACTTGGCGCTGGATTATTTACACAAGAAATCTGTTCCATATGCCTGTTTTCCGTAACATTTGTCTATTTGTACAACGATTGGGGTGATCCCCAAATCATATTTTTATACACCAGTGTAATCACGTTAATTGGATTTGCACTGTATCGTTTGGTGTATGGAAATGGTATTATATCAGCGATTGGACAAGATATACGAACCGTGTTAATATTCTTAGTCTTCGGTTATATTTCATCGCCTGTACTACACACACTAACGGATACTGTTAGCACGGATACAATCTATTCGATGGCAACATTCATGATGATCATACATTTAATATTTTTCGATTATGGGATATCAGCGGCAATTGTTTCAAGTTCCCTGTCGTTAAATGCCGCTATTTTTGGATCAATTTGTTTGGCATCACGTTTATCCTCACCGTTCCATGCATTTGTTCTGATGACAATCGCAGTGGAATATTTTGCCCTATTTCCTAAATTTCGTTCAATTGTTTCCAATCAAATCCCATTAATTTTAATAATGGTCCTACTTTGTATATATTTTTTGTATTCTTTATCCACAGTTTGTACCGTAGTTTTTGTATTATTTTTAATTTTTACAAATGTGATGTGCCCAATATGGTTTTTACGATGGTATCGCTATAAGGATAATATCTATGGACCATGGGATGAGGCTGTGGTTGAAGAGACACAAGATATTAAAGATTTAATTTCGTATTAACAAAAATATAATAATAGCCAAAAAAAAGATACAATTATTAAAATGTAAGACACATAATTTTAAGTTTGATTGTTTTTTTAATGAACTGGTACAAATTGTATTAAACGTTTTATTCTTCGTAATAATGCTTCGATAAATCCACGATTTGATTCAGTTTGTTCCTGGAAAATAAGAAAAAGTATTATTGTTTTTAAATTTGTATAAATTTGTATTTAAAAAAAAAAAAGTTGTTAGGAAAATATTTTCCGTAGTTTCAAATATGTTTCAAAATTTCAGTTATTTGCTAATAGAACTCTAAAATCCATGGCTTATTGGCCATCCATGGTCAATAAGCCATGGATGGCCTATTTAATCTATTGAGTGAACAAATCTCCATTAGAACACATGAAAAACTAGTTATTTTTAAGCAATATCTTTTAAACGGCTTGATTGATTGATTAATATCGGGGTAAAAACTATTGCACTTCGACCCTATGGTCCATTGTGCTCTCTCTTCTACCTCAGTCTGACGAGACTCGCTTCTCCCATATGTTGGCAATAGCCTGGAGCTTGCTTATCAGGTCCTCCCGAAGGTTCATATATTCGGGGTGAGATGCACCGAATATCCTGTATCTGCTGTAACCCAGAGGTACGCAGTGAGAGACCATGTGACCGGATGTTTCTTCCTCCTCGCCACACAATCTGCACACAATGGAGCCGTTATGGAGTCCCATTGTGTGCAGATGCCTCCGCATGGGATAATGCCCGGTAATGAATCCGGTAACCCTCCGCAGCTGCATCTTTAAACGGCTTAGTAAATCATTTTGAAATTTTCACAGTAGCCTTTAACATTAGGTGAGGAACATTCTACTAAATTTTCGTTCGTTTCGTAACATTTTAGATATATCTCCCTAACATCCTTAAACGAGCAAAGTTCTAGAAAATAAAATAATATTTTTTTAACGTACCTGAGCAGTAGCAACCAATTTCTTACTAAATGTTTCATTAAATACACCGACTAAATTCTGTTTTAAATTATATACATCATTTGCAGTTACTTTCCACGAGACCTCTGATGCACTCTCCATTGCACTCTCACCGTATGTTGTATTATTCCCACTAAATCGTGGAAATGCTGATTTTGGTATAGCACGCAACATATAATAATCTAAATGTGCCCATATTAAATACAGACTATTTTCAATTAAAAATTTGCAAAATTTCATTTCTTTCTGTTTATCATGTAACTGTTTTTGGAGTACTTCATTGGCTAATATACGACAATCCATAATATTTAATTTATCACTTAAATTCGGTATGAAATCCTTTAAATCTGTGCTATTCATGTTCGAGATTGTACCCATTTTATCTGTTAATAAACCCAAAGCGACCTTAACTTGATCGTAATGCTTAACACTTTGCATTAATTGTTTAATCACGATACCAAGTCCAGGTGATTGATCTACCACTTTGTTGTACTGAAGTCGATATTCGTTGGTGGGGGATTCGATCAGACTTGGTGGGAAAATTACATTCGATGAACGATGCTCAACTCCATGTCCTACAATACAATTCCTTGCGTACAACGCTAGATGACAAGAAATTTGTAGACAATTTAACAGTCTTATCGATTTTTCATCGATAATTTCGTTTGAAGTACCCGCCACATGTCTTAGATCATTTTCAATTAACACAAATCTTGGATACAACGCCAACATAAGCTTTTGGATACGAGTAAAGAATGCCGTATTATCACCTAAACCATCCAAATTTGCCAAGAGCACACTGGTATTATGGTTTGTAACACGTGCTATCACTCCAGTAAGCAATGCTAATTCTTTGAGTGCGCCTGTACTGATTCCAGGATTTCCACTACGTAAAATTAATTCAATTGTTTCAGCATGACTAATTAAACAATGTAATATTTGTACCGAAGATGATTGATTCTCAGATCCGAGTGACGTAATGACAGCATCACAGAACATTAAGAGTGGGAAGAATATTTGATGATAACGTTTCTCTATAGTTGGCAGTAAATCGGTGTCTAAAGTATTTGTGTTTTGTTTAATTTCTGGATGATAATCGAACACACGCATCGTTGCTAAACATCCCAAAATTTTTTGTTCAAGTAAAACTTGTGCCCCACTTCGGGTCGTTGCAATACGACATAAAACCGTCATTTTGGATTCGTATAAGTATAGTGGACGTAACGATTCTGGTGTGGAATCTAAAACGCCACGTAATTTGTTATCACTTTCCAATAAACTATCGATAATATGTTTAAGATAACCTCGAAGACATAGAAACTTAATTCGTTCATTATTTGTATCCATTTCAATCATACTATCAATCGTTGCCAGCGATAACATTTTCGAGACATCATGTCCTCCTGTACAATCGTGGCACAGAATATCAAATAATTTCTCTCCGAAATTGGATAGCTCATCCAGTAAAATTAACGGTTCTTGATACCGATATTTTGAATTATCTAATCGATTTACGTAATTACTTCCATGAACACGTTTCGTCTGCAAATCCGCTGTATGTTTAACATTTAGAATATTTATCGAATGTAAAAGGGCTCCATATAAATTGATACGGATTTTTTGTGCAGTCACTTCAGAAACAATTATCCATTCAGCAATTTTACGTAGAATATGTTGTAGCGTTACCGTGCTGGAATACAGCGTAATATTTGTATTTTGATTTGCGGTCGGATTTTGTATAGCAATTTGTTTGCCTTCCATAATATACGATTGACGTAAACATACGAATAACATTAACACAGATTCGGAGATTATGTTACCTAATTCGGTGGTCACATGTCCTGGGACAAATTTACATAACAGTGAATGTAACATTTGAACAAGGAATGTTTGACGCGAATGCAGATTTAATACATCCGTTGGAACGGTTAAAAATAATATTTCCACAATTTGTTTCCATGATTCCATAAATCGTACGGATGCAGCTACTTCATTCCGGGTATTATTATATTTAATCGCGTACATTAATACTTTTTCGAATTGTTTGACAATCAATTGTTTTTGCGTGGCAACAGCACCGCCTTGTAACGTTCCCAATTCATCCATTAAAATCCGATGTAATTTTTTAATATTGATCAGGCGTATCCCACCTAATGTGTGTTCACATTTCACAAGTAATTTTTCCATTAACGCACTATCAAATAGATTTTCATCCCATTCTGGGGCTGGTAAACTTTCCTTTTCGAATTTTAAATCATTTAACAAATCAACTAGACGATTTATCGATCTATTTATCTCCTTGTTTGATTTCATTTCGATGTCTGTATTGATTGAAATTGGTTTTTGTGAGTGACCCAAACATAAACGGATTAACGAGTTTAGTTGCGAAATATGATTACTTTCGGAACTGATTTTGATCTCAATTGCAACCATTTTTAGCAACCATGAGATTTGATTCAGCGTAGTTGCATCGCATTTTGTATTTAAGGGAAGTGCTTCGATATGTTTCTCCAGGAAATCATGTTTTAATCGTATAAAGCGTAGCACCGGTTCGGAAGTGTGAGGATTTGCGCATAGGTAGTATAACATCGCGTACCCAGATTCTATAACGTTTCCATTGCATGTAATTCCATCATTTTTATTCTTTAAGAATCGATTTAAGATCGCAAACAAGGCATGTAAACATGTAAATGGGAATCCCATAACTCCAGGTTGCTGGAACACCGTGGTTTTAACGTCTGTTTTAATATTAAACCCAAACAAGTAATGGGATAGATTTGGCGATGGTAAGGATAAACATTGTTTTAGTAGCTTTAAAATGCATAGCTTTGTGCTACTTTTAATTTTGGGACTATCATCCTGGGTAGGATTCTCAACATATTCTTCATCGTCATCAGCGTTCATACATTCAACAAAACCCTGAATAATTGTCAATCCAATTGGTTCAGCCGAAAGTATTCCAAGTAAATGGTTACTAACACTCGCGGATGTCGTGAGAACTAATAAAATTTTTACAGCATACAGCGCATGTTCTTCCAGCCAAGCATTGTATGTGACATATTTTGTAATATATAGTAAATGATCTGGTTTCCCAGTACCAGGATTCATACCCAAGAGCAATTTATTCAATTTTGTAAGCAAAATTGCACAACCACTTGACGTTACGAAAGAGAAAAATTTCGTTTGTAATTGCAAACATTGATCTAATAATTTTAAACAAAGTAATGTCGTTGACTCCAATTGTTTTTTGCCAGCAAATGTTGCATACGTATCCAAAAGTCTTGTACCTTCGAATAAAATAAATAGAACTAATCGTAATAGTTCAGTTTTACTATTTAATTGTAACATAATATGAAATCCTGGAGCTAAATTCGCTTCAGATTTTTGTTCCAGACCAGCAAAATCACTTGCTTGTGGATCATATTGTGATAAAAATTTGACAAATAGTTCCAAACATAAATTGGCAATTTCCCATTTTTCTTCGATATTTTTATACGATCGTGAATTGAATTTTGTAAAAATCGAATCGATAATTAACGTTAAATATGGATCAAAGCCAGGTTTACGGATACCAACTCCAAGTGATCTAGGTACACCCGATGACGTTAACATGTTTAAAAATTTCAGTAAACCGATTGTTAATGGATACTCTTCCATGCGGGCTTCAATCTCTTCCAACTCAGTTTTAACTCCTCGTGGTTGGTAGCTGCTTGTGCTTGGCACCGTTACAACAATTTGAGATGCTTCTAAATTATTCCATAATTGATTGGCAGTCTCCGGTGACTTTGCAAGAGCTGCCAACGTTATCAGTAGGTCAGCTTTCAATGGAATTGGTACAGAACAACTAACTAAACCGAGAAGTACACTTAACGGAGCCCATCCAGGATGTTCACACAGTGCAATTCGTGCAAATTCATCATATTCTGCTACAGTGCGTATCAAAAGTAAGACACAATGTAAACCATCCAATTCCTGCGGTGTAATACCTTTCGAATGTGTGCGTATAGAATACATTGTGTCAGTTTGCGATGGTTGTTCCTGACGTAAATTTGCGTAATACTGATTTAACGAATTGAAAAAATGATCCCATGAAATAACGCTAACATTCCCTGGACCATTTTGTTTCAGTAAGTTAAAAGTATGACGAGCTGCTTGCGAACACGATGCTAAACTGCTTAACATCTTTAAATATGGCACGAATAAGGTTGGGGGTAAAAGTTCTCCAGCTTGTCGGACAAATTTAAACAGTGAAATCGCACGAGATGTTGATCTTGAAGGTGCCGAGGTATCAATACTATTCCAATAATCTAAAATAAGCTTTAGATTAAGGTTGTCCTTCGAATAGAGTTTGGCAATAGCCAACAATAAATTTTGATAATATTGTGGTAAGTTCGCAGGAGCAGCTACACCTTCTTGAGTATATTGTTGAATAGTACGTGCAGTTTCATCCGCACGAATACGTAAATCTTTGACTTTTGAATGCATTAATACAATAAAATCAGTTATCAACGTATGCAAACGTCGAATATAGAATTCTTCGTTGAAAATAATTTTATTTTCTAGATAAACTCGATGTAGAAAATCAAAGACTCTCATTTGAATTGCATAATCTACGAGAATATCCGCTTGTTCAGTGGCGCCAGTTGACAGTGTTGCAAAGAAACTTAAACGTAGTGTAGCTAAACTTAAACCCCATGCAAATATCGATAGTGCTTGTAAACCTTCTGATTCCCATTTACATCTATCAGGAGTTAGCTCTTGAATAAGGGCGTCGATCAGTCCTGGATCAGAAACCAACGGTAGTTTTCGTATTATATCCTCTTCATCTTCATGCTTTTGCAGCATACTTAGGTCTAAGGCGTACAACAACCCCATTTGTAAAGTAAGTGTGATGTTATCGATGCCACCTGAAGAATCCGCTTCAAGTTTTGTAACCTTTAAATGATTGATCAACGCAAACAATGGTTCACGAGGAAGTCCACTTTGTGCTGACCACATGTAGACAATATCCGCTAAATTTTGTCGTATTTTCTCATATAAATCCAACACTTGTCGGTGATGTTTTGGTCCACCTAATGCACGATTTTTTTGTAGTAATTCGATTTCTTTTGATAAATCTAAGCTGTTCAACAACTCAAAAATTCGATTAAATAAACCATCCGCTAATAATTGGTCCGTAAATCGAGTAATAAATTTAACAACGTCTGGAGAAGCATCTGAAGTCCAAAGTACGCCGGATCGAGCTTGAACTAACATTCGTAAAGTGTTAGTTAATGCTGTACGCCCGTCGTAATAGAGTGAAATAGCGACCAAGCCCCGAGTTAACCCTGGATGGTTCGATAAATACATTTGTGCGGTGCATAGTAAATCCAAAGCCATGTATTCGTTTAAATCGTACATATCTGATATGATTAAGGTTTCTTGAACGAGTTCCTTGGATAAAATTTGATGTCCAATACCGGGCATCGTAATCCCGGTATGAACTCCTTTATTTAATTCTTCGCGGTGCGCAGCATTCTTAGGCTAAACAATTATTTAGATTAATTTTTGTATCGATTTAATTCAAAAATTTGTTAACTTACCTGGTTTTTTAAGAGTGTTAAAAAGTTTTGTTTATGTTTTCGTAAACATTCTTCCAAAGCTAATAACGCTGGTTTCGTTGGTCTAGATAAGGTAAAACGGATAACTTTTTCAAGTTTCTTAAATGGCATCCACAAATCTTGAGTTCCTAAATTCAAAAATCATTTTTTTAATACGATTAACCTCACACACAAAAATTTATTTAATTACCTTCCATTGTGAAACTCAAATTTCAGTAATTATTTTGATGAATATGAAAGTTTCAATGAATATTTTTAAAGTATTGTTTAAAAAATCGAAGCTTATTTTCAAACAGTTGTCACATTTTGCAACATGTTTTCAAATCAAACAAATTTCAAAAATATTTCTATGATAATTATAATTTCTAGTTACATGTTCGAATCTGTAAATATTATTTTGTTAAGTTAAAAAACTTTGTAATATTTTGAATGTAAACTAAAAACAAATAATTTTTAACCGCTTAAAATTGTTAACCGGTTAAAATTATGGCTATGGGGTTTATTTGATTTGTGATGGTTTGTTCTTGATGCTCTGAACGTTATTTGATGTTGCGGCGTATTTACAATAGATGAACATGACGCAAAAATTTGACGCTTTTATTTGTAAAAACGTCAAATAAAGTGTAACCTGCTTTTTTTAGTTTTCAATTCTCAAAATGCTTCTTATTGGATTATATTCCAATGTGGTAGCAGAAAAAGATAAAAAGTTTGATGTACCTAGATTTAGCAGTTCTTTTATCTTGACAAAATTTTATAATTGATTTGTGCCTTATCCATTCAATTTTCGAAGAAATGCTTCAAATAAAAGTTGTTCATTAAAAATATACTAACAATTTTTATCAACTGTAAAATTTAAAAAAATAGAAGGACAAATCACATCCTCCATTGATGATACAAAAGTTAAATATTAAATTTCAACGTGACAGCTTTTTCCGTCCTTGATATATTTGGTTCACGAAATCAGAGACGTCATTTATTGAGGTCATGGATTCAAACCCATTTATTTTCAAATAACAATAACTTTTTGTTTTTAAATATACAAACAATTCATGTTTTAAATTTTAAGTATTTGTTTTTAATCAAAAGAATGTGGAAAAAAAGTAGTGTGAACCTGCCACGCAACCGGCATTTACAGACTGTATACAGAGTTATGTAAGAAAAGTTTTCGCTAAACGAATTGTACAAGTGAAAATTAGGGCTCACATCTTCAATTTCCTCAAATACATAAAGAAAATCTTGGGTTGATAAAAATTTTTGAAGTACTATAAATTTTTCACAGCAAATATCAATGCAGTAAGATGCGAATCTGGTTGGAACAAACCAATTTGTAGCTTCATTTACAACAAAAAATAATACAATTCGACATCGTTATTAAATTGCTCTAACCAAAAAAACATAATTTTCAAAACGAAAAATTTAAATATCATTCTTTGACAATTTTTAAAAGAATAACTTGTTGAAATCGTATCCAAATATTAAGGTCATTTACCGTGTATTTTTTTATTACAATTTTTTTTAAATAATGGCTGATAATGCAGGCAATTGGTGTTTAATTGAAAGTGATCCGGGTGTATTTACACAATTAATCAAAGAATTTGGTTAGTTTTGGAAAAATATATTTACCCAAAAAAAAAATTGTATATACAAACAATAATTTTGGATTATTTTAGGTGTACAAGGAGTCCAAGTTGAAGAGTTATGGAGTTTAGATGCGGAACTTTTTAATAATCTCAAGTAAATAAATACTTTCTTAATTGTTTTTTTTTTTGACCGCACATGTATCGTAAGCACCCAGTAACAAAGAGCCTTAACAACGCACAACAATAACATTCCTTTAAAATTAGTTTTTAAGGATTAGTCATGAATAATCCTCAATACAATTATTCTGAATTTTGCTTGCTATTATATATTAACTATTAAATTACAGTAGAATTCTATTTATCTGAATTAATTGAAACCGGATCCGATCCGGATAAGTCATGAAGAAAGGTCATTAACTAAAAAAAAAAAATTTGTGATTACTGATGATGAATGATGACAAACTCGGTTTTCTCGGCTAAAAATTTTGCTTTTTGACAGATAATCTATTCTGAAAGAGGCTTTCTTCAATATTCGCTGCTGCAAAAACCCCTAGAATACGGCATGTTTTTTTCCTCAAAGCGATCCAAATAATTGTAGTTCTACTACACTTTTATTTAAATATTTGGATCTCATTCTGAATAGCTTAAGGGGTTATACCGAATAAGATCCAAATATTTTTTCTATTTAAATAATTTTGTTCTTTTTTCTAAACTAGGCCAATCCATGGATTAATATTTCTGTTTAAATGGGTACAAGATGATGAACCCACAGGATCTGTTGTACAAGATAATCGTTTGGAAAATATCTTTTTTGCTAAACAAGTAATAAACAACGCTTGTGCGACCCAAGCAATATTAAGTGTATTATTAAATTGTAAACATTCTGAATTAAAATTAGGTCCCACATTGTCTGAATTCAAAGATTTTGTGCAAAGTTTTGATAGTCACATGAAAGGTTTAGCATTAAGTAATTCAGAAACAATACGGACTGTTCATAATTCATTTGCACGGCAAACTTTATTCGAATTTGATTCCAAACAATCGTCCAAAGATGATGAAGTCTACCATTTCGTTGGATATTTACCAGTCGATGGTCGATTGTACGAATTAGATGGTTTAAAAGCTGGTCCAATTGATTTAGGTGTGATACCAACTGAAAGTGATTGGTTGGATGTTG
Source organism: Nineta flava (assembly GCA_963920215.1). Lineage (NCBI taxonomy): Eukaryota > Metazoa > Arthropoda > Insecta > Neuroptera > Chrysopidae > Nineta > Nineta flava. Next base: position 120,711,389 of record OY986041.1, read on the forward strand.
TCCGACCGATTATTGAGAAACGAATTCAGAAATACACAGAAGGTGAAATACACTTTAATCTAATGGCAATTGTTTCGGATAAAAAAGTAAGTTGTTTACGTCGTATCGATGAACTTTCGAAAGAAATTGACCAACTTGGTATGGAAACGGATGCGCAATTGGCAGAAATTTCACGATTACGTAATTTAATCGAGGAAGAGGAGACTAAAACGAAACGTTATCAAATTGAGAACATTCGTCGAAAGCATAATTATTTACCATTAATTGTTGAAATTTTGAAAATATTAGCAAAAGAACGGAAGCTTGTACCACTGTATGAGGAAGCCAAACAACGATCACTTGAACGTCAACAATCGAAAAAAGTTAAATAAAGTTAAAAAAAAACATTTTTATTTTGATTTCCCAACGTATCTAATAATTTGGCCATTTTTCTTTCTTTGATAACTTTTTTTTATACATGTTTGTCCATTTGAAAATAATTTCCTTGTTCTGAATTTTGAGTTCCTGTAATTATACTTATAAAAACACCTCCAAATTAAACAATTGACAAAAATTGTGGCCTATTAATGTCATTCTGGAAGAATTAATATTATTTAGATGAAACATTTTTTAACTATATTGAATCTTTTTATAAAACTATGCTTATCAAGAGAATAATATCGGCTCAAAACTACAGGTTATGATCGATCTGGAAAACCAAGGAATTCTGAGATTCAGTATGTTTCAATTAGTATATTCGTATATTTATTCTTGAAAATTTTATCATATTCAGCGATTGATTTTCAATTTACTGAGCTTTTTATGCCTTCTTGGTGTGCATTCGTTTAACTATCTAAATTTTCGACCAATAAGAGCTCATTTCCGTAGGTGGACGTTGCTGGCTAATTGGAATGGAAAAGAAATTGCTACTACAAGTAAAATGGTTTCAATTCTCTCGATAAATCGAATATTAGAATTCCCTTGAACGCTTCCAATCAATTAATGATTTTTTAGAAACCTATATTTTAAACAATCCATACACGCAAAGATATGCTGTCATTATTAATCTACAATAATAGGAAATTAAATAGAAGGGAATTGCATCCGGACCTCCGACATCTTAGCCTATAAACCATTTGCGAATGTTTTAATCTTTACCGTTATTGCAAGAGGATTGATAATGGCGTATAATCCGTCTTAGACAATACGCTATTCCCACTGCAAAATTTATAACTGTGGTTCACTGGAAGCAAATATATCCTCTAATGGCAGGTTCTATTATTTAAAGGCATTTAAAATTATAGAATCTTATCGAAACCATTGTAGAGAATGACGGATAACTGAAGTTCTGAATTAAACATCTTTTACCTAGTTCTCGAAAGGCATCTACCTACGACGTGAATGCTGGTCTCGTCATCCTCCAGGCACAATCTACTAGTGAGACAAACACGCTCTCTACTGACTCGACTTCTTGCTCACAAGCGATACGGTAGTGGTTATTCAAGACTTCCCTTCTAACATTAATTAAAAATAATTCTATGAATTATAAAACATATCGTTGTGTTGATGGACTGATTTAACTGTTTTAAATCGATTTAACGTTAATTTCCTCAATTCATTTTCTATTGAAAAGATTTTATATAATTTTAAAATGTCTTTTAGTAGTAAGTTGAAAAGTAAAAGAATTTTTGAAAATTTTACGAACGAAATTACAAATGGAATGAATCTTAATTTAAGTGAATTGTTGTAAAACGTATGAATTTCAAGTTAAAACAAATTTGTGAAGTGAATGTTTTCAATTTTTTCGTAAATGAATTCTGTAAAATTTCATCATAGCATTGTACAGCAAGTATTATAGTACCATGGGCCACAAAAGTAGCGCACATTTTTCAATTTTTTATTGTATTTTAAACCTTATTCATTCAGTTTTCGAAAAAATACTCCCGATAAAAGTTGTTTATTATAAACATACTAACAACTTTTATTTAAAACATTTTCCCAAAAATCAAATTAATAAGTTACAAATCAACTAAATTATTTAGAAAAATGAGCTCTACTTTTATGGCCTATAGTACCTAGAGTTATAGGGTATGTTCCAAAATTTGCTGCCAGCGCTGTGAGTGTTAACGCCATGAAGCACGCTGTGAACAGCGTTCCAAAATAGCAAGCGCACTGCCACTGCAGCCGTGAAAATTGGAACGCGGTTCATAGTACTTACAGCACGCCGCCATGTTCATTGCTTTTACTGCTTCACGTTTTCAGCGGCAGCAGTCACAGCAGGAAATTACGTCAAAATTCATGACGTCATTTCACAGTACTCTGCTGCAGCTGTCATGAATTCTGGAACGCGCGGTGAAGCGCTCGCAGCAAATTTTAGAACATACCCATAATTGGTGTACATTTTTTAACAAATTTGAAAAATGTACGCAGCACTTATGAAGCCGGTTATTAGTACATCTCTATTTTAGAAAATATACATATTTGGAATTGTAAATTAATAAATGCATTTAATTATGTGTTAATTAATTTTTTGAACGACATTTTTTATAATAAAGATTTATGAATTTCGTAAATCTATTTAAATTAAATATTATTAAATTATGTATTTGAATAATGTAATTTAAAATAAAAAATTATTTCAATAAAAAAAGGTGTATTCATTTTGACTTTAATTTAGGATATTGGGAACTCTAGCACTTGGATATGCTCTTGGAGAGCTCTGGTGGGCAAATTATAAACTAGAACTAGTAGATCGATGTTTCCCGCCCCCCAACTCCCGTGAAATATTTTTCGAACTACAAGTTTCATGGTCGAACTCTTCTGATGAACACTTGGCAGTAGTTATGTTTTTTAAGCACGAGAGAGCATGCTCGCTATTCTGTAATGACGTCATGCTCGACCTCAGTTCTTGCTCGAGAATTGTGGTCATTTTTTTCAATCGATCGTGTTTATCACAGTTTATCATGGGTGTTTGTGATCGTTTATTATTAGGTTGACTGTCGGTGTCAAATACTTAAGTAAATTTTAGCTGTTGTTTTGGGTTACTTATCAGACTGTAGTTTTAGCACTGTACATATAATATATTCTTTGATTTCTAAATATGCCCGTCCGTGCGCGTAAAAGAAATATTATTAAATATATTCGTAGGTTTTTCGACGCTCTATTGCTCTGACCTTTCTAGTCGGAGCACACTAGGAGTGCTCTCTATTGTCAATCGAAAAACTCAGTGCGAGAAACCTATAATAGTTAATCGAACATACATTTTATGCTCAGAGTGCTCTCAGTGCGTACTAGGGCAGTCAAAAGAAAATGCTATAAGTTGTTCACCAGGGAGCGACCATGATACTTGAGCCGTCCGATTGGTTGAGTTATTTGGAACTGGGAGGTTGCTGGTTCGATTCCCAACGGCGACAGTTTGTCAATTAAATTTTTTTTTTAATTAATAGGACGGTTTTTTTTTTTAATTGGCTAAGCTGTCAGCGTATGGACGACAAGAACGAAAGTAAGCGGCTGTGCCTGTGGATGTTTTCTGCAGTTTCCTTTCACAAAGTCGTCTGCAGTCGCATAACCTACCAATTCCTAGTTAAGGACCCTTGCAGTTATAAAAACGTCCAATTATTATAATTATATAAGATTTGTTTTCATAAGTTCAGACAACTGAATATATTTATACATTTTTTCCACGGTTTTGGGGGCTTCGGTACACAGCTGAACCGGCTTCGTTAGGGGCTTGTAAGAGACCCTTCTATATAATCATAATAACATCAATGATATTTAGTCGCATATGTATCGCATTCCGTTGTTATTTCATGGATCGATTGGATAAATTGGGTCAAAGAACGCATCTATTTGACTTGATATCTCGAAAATGATTCGCCGTGCTTAAAAGTTGTATGTAACCTTTTTTGTAGATAATTTTTTAATAAACAAACTTTCTAATAACTGAAATTAGCGTACAAAAATAAAAAGCTAGATATTCTGTTTTCAAAAACCTGATTTTTTAAACCTTTTCAAAAAAATTAGGAACAGTTAACAGATAGTAAACTCTTTAGTTGGAGTACATCCTGTTTTAGGTTTTGGAACGCAAATACACTTGAGAACTTTGTTTACTCCTAGGTTTTGGAACCGCTTTGTAATCGTAAACACAGAGTTGGAGAATAAGGTTGGAAACACAGCCGTTGACATAAAATTCAAATATTGTTTTGTTTGGTTATGTTTCTGAAATTTTGATCTGCAATGTTTTGTTATCCGATCGAATTTTGAAATTACCAGGAACAAATGGATAATAAAATGGGTGATAATTTTGATTTATATTGGGAAAAAATATACGCTGCCTTTCCGATTTTAAAAGATCAGGTCCGGTTAAAAGAAATTATCTTACATTCTCATCAAATTTTTCAAGAATTTCAAAAAGTTAATGGATAATTATGATTTTAGGAAAATATAACTCCACCCAAACAAAATATAAACGAAGCTGTTGAAATAATAAACCGATTGCGATTAAAAGATCACATAATCGAAATCATCTTGGGCAATATACAAAGTTATTTACGTCGGGTGGTTGTACCAAAATTTTGGTCAAAATTACAAGCTACACCCCGTGAAAAAGATAATAAAATTGATGATTTTGCGGATGCTGTCCGTATTTTATACAATGATATACTACAATTAGTACCAATTATTGATCAGATACAAATACTAAATGCAGACTGTGATAAAACGTATTATGGTCAGCCAACTTTACGGTCTGTGTTAAAATTATTTTTACATGGAACATTATTTTCACAATTGCCGTATAAGTATAATGTTGTTGTATCAAATTTTTATGAAATTTGTTTGAAAATTTTTTCGGCATCCGATTTACTAGATGAATCGGATAAATCGTTGAATTGTCGATCGTGTAATTATGAATTGAGTAATTGTCAGTGTCAACAGATTATTTCAACATTTCAAGAAATTAATAAGTAAGTGCATCCAATTATTTACATTTTAACTTTAGATACCTTTTTTTGGAAGAAATTTGGTATAATTTCATTAGGAGCCGTTTATAAACTATGTCGATCTATTTTAGCTACATTTAAAACCCCCTCCCCATATTGACAACCATGGCTTTTTCTTCAAACCCCTCTCCTTTCCATATCATGAAACGTAGTTTTTTTATTATTTTTTTGTCACCGCAGAAAAATAAAGCACTGCACCGTGCGCTCTAAAACAACGTGAGTGCAGAGTAAATTCGGGCCATGGTATGTGGTTTGTTCACTTATCTCAATTCCAAATTATTGCGCACGTTATTTGAAAATAGATGTATTTTATATAATGGTAAAGAACTGAATAACTTAGACCTAAACTCCCTGGTAGTGACTTAGACCTAAACTGGTAGAAGATCTACATTATTTATTCTTGGGATTGTCGTATTTTTAAATATTTATAGTCAAGTTGAATATAACGAATCAGGAAGCAAAATGCTTATTTATACTTATATTATTAAAATTGACGAAATTAGCAGAAAATCCCCCAATTTGGCAACACTGCTGGCAAGTTAGTGTGTCCTGATAGACACGCTGAACCTAGGTGCTCAGAAGTAATTTTTTTTCAGACTGTCCCTAGCACCTAGACCAAGTGGTCCTCTGTGCCCTCCTTGATAAAAACCTGTTACCCAAAGACGAGACGCCTCCGGTAGAGAGGACCCAAAGTTTCGGATCCAAACATTCTATTTGTGACACCCTGCAGGCTTCTGCAGGTGCATGTAACATGTATGGAGGTCTCATCGTCCTCCATACAGGCCCTACAAGCGGGATCATCAGAGATCCCCAAGTTATGAAGGTGGTAGTTCGATCGACAGTGTCCTGTCAAGAGCCCCACCACCCTTCTCAACTGCATTCTATTGAGCCTCAACCGAGCACAGTCGAATGGCTTAGTTGTGCTTATGCACAACTCTTGGCCTGTCGCATGCCCTGCGCAAAGTCCCAGTAATCTAGATGAGCCTGTGGCAGCCATCCCTTGATTCGGTAAATTACGGAGCATCTTGCAAGGGGAATGATAGACTCAGGTGAAAGGGGCGCTTGAGATGACTTAAGCTTGAGATGATGAGATGACGCTTAACGCCAGAGTGACCCGGTACTCAGATCAGTCTTACTGTGTTCTCAGTGGTTCAGCTCCTCGAAGCATTCGTAGATTATCCTCGATTGGAATCATGACGCCTCAAGGGCCCGAAGTGCTGCCTGGCTATCTGAGAAGATGCTAATATGTTCCTCACTGTAACCTTTTGTGTTACAAATTTGGGCTTCTCTCAGCATGGCGAAGATATCTGATTGACTTAGTAAACTAAGTTCTTAGTTGTTGTGAACACGACAAATGTATTTCTATAGATTACAACGTAGAGTTCGTTTTTTTCTAGTGTGTATAAAAAGAAAAATCTATTTTAAGTCAGTCTATAAACACAAAGATTTGCTGTACGATTGGCAAAATAATTATTGTTTGTATGTGGATTATTATATAATAAAAATTCGAATATTTTTTTTTCAGAAAACTTTTAGAATTAGATTTAATGGAACGGCTAGTGATACAAGAAGTGATTTCTTTAATATACAGTCGTATTGAAATTCATATTAAAGAGACGTGTAAAAATGTTTATGATATTTCATATTTAAAACACTTTGAAGGCGTAAGTGTAACTTCGTTTTTCATTATAAAGTGCTCATAATAAAATAATTGCTTTGTTTTTTTCTCTTTGAAGTGGTTAAAAACAGTTGTTATGTCATGGCTGACACAAATTTACTGTGGTAGTTCAATTGAGTCCATAAAAGATGTACAAGATGAAACAGTTCGACAAAATCTAATATCGTATCATGAAAAATTAACACAATTTTTATATGAAACATATTTAAAAATTATTATCGATCAATTATTTTGTATTATTATTGGTAAGTTCATTTCTTTAATATCATATATCGTTATTGAATGCACCTAACACGGTGTTCTCGTATGTACGTATACTTCTCAATAAATCCATTCGTATATATAAAAAAGTATACGCGAAATTTTTCAGATTGTCAGTTGAAATTGGCAGAATGAAATGATCGAGATTGAATTTAGGAATGTTATTCCACTCGCCTTACTTTGATATACACTTAAGGACGTTCATGCACCAGACTTGATAGTAGATAAAATATTTTTTTTAGTGAATTGAATAGCTCAATTATTTAGTTATCCTCCTTCAAAAATGTAAAACCTGTTGACGATCATTTCAAAGAGTAATTATCGATTCAAAATCAAACTTTTAACACAGCGTCTTATGGAGAACAGAATTTGTTTGTAAATCAAATTACAATAACTATATTATTAAAGTAGACACCATAATAAATAATGTTTATAAATATTCCTTAAAATATGCAGTTTATGTATTTGCATTAAAAAAATTGTGTTGACGAACGTTTGAATTAATTATTTAATAAAATTAAAACTGTTTTGTTAGGTATGTTTTTGCCACCATATTTTGAAAACTGGCGACAGCGCACAGTAAAAAAATATACACATACATATACACATACACGTGAACGTCATAACAAAACATAGTTTATTGTCAGATCTGTCACATCAATTCAAATCAATTTCTAATTTTCAATTCCTGATATTTTACAATAAATACTATTAAAATATTTAGGAGAAATAAAAAAATGTTATAAATCGTTGTAAGATTATTGATATCTTTACAACTTTTTTTAAATCCTAAATAAATTTTATTAAAGATAGTACTCATTTGACTCTAACGTAGCACATGAACGTCCTTAATTGGATTCTCTTTTTATTTTAGGGATCCGCATTCACTGAAGAAGGGTTTCTCGCAAATGTCTACTGCTATCTTTGTTTTTTATGCGTAGGTGTCCTCTAAACCAATAAGGTTCTTTATGAAACCAGCATCTGTAGTATGCCAAAGCTTCCAATTGATTCTTTACTTCCAGAGCCCTGAAAGGTTCATGACTCTGTTTGTATCCTACTTTTCTCTGAAATGTCTCTTTTCTTGGCAGAGGTATTTTAAAACCATTTTAACTATCACAGAGGATTTCTATGGTTATATTTCTGGAATTCCTTGAAATTCCTTTTGGGAGGAGGAAGAAGAGACGATGGCTCCCCTTCTCTGTCACTGCCCAGATCTTACTATAAAAAGCTCTGATCTAAAGATAACCTACGTCAAAGCCCAATTGCTTTATCTGAATAGCTCCAAATGGTTTAAGGAGTAGTGACAAGGATGGGTTAGTCCTATTTCGGTATCACAACGGACCTTACGATCTAAGTGTGTCCCATCCAGGGCAGCCGCTACAACCTGACCTAACCTAATCTAATAAAGTCTAAAATATTCTCGCATTAGTATTTCCAAGAAATGCCAAAAGAACAATTAAACGATCTTTTTTAATTTTCTATATCTATTTGTTTTTGTAAATATTTCAGAATATCCAGATTCACAACCGATAATCGATGATATTCGATTATGTTTACCAAAAACAGATTTACGTTCAACGTTAACAATAAAATTACAACAAGCATTAAAATTACGTTTATTACATCAAGGTGTAAGTACACCAGACATTTTGACAGCATTCATTGCAGCGATCCGAGCTTTACGACGATTAGATCCAACTGGTGTCCTCTTAGATACTGTCACAGAACCAGTACGAAAATATTTACGGTCTCGCGATGATACGGTACGATGTGTTGTCACTAATTTAACTGAAGAAGGTTCCAGTGAATTAGCTGATGAATTGGTGAAAGGTGAAGCGTTACAGCTAGATGATGCGTATTTATCAGATGAAGATAGTAATGATTGGGAAACTTGGATGCCGGATCCTATTGATGCTGATCCAAGTAAGTTTCGACGTATTCTAGCCGATTTTTTGCTTATTAAACGTTTTTATTCAATAATTTTTCTAGCAAAAACATCGAAAACACGTCGAACTTCCGATATTATTTCAATGTTAGTAAATATTTTCGGCAGTAAAGAATTATTCGTCAATGAATATCGAACTCTATTAGCCGATCGTTTACTATCGCAAAGTGCTTGTAACACCGAAAAAGAAATACGATATCTAGAATTATTAAAAGTTCGATTCGGTGACTCACAATTGCATTACTGTGAAGTAATGTTAAAAGATATCTGTGATTCGAAACGTTTGAATGCAAATTTACAAAATGATGTAAGCTATGTGGAGGAAAGTAAAGGTTTTCCGGCGACTGCGTTAATATTATCCGCACAATTTTGGCCACCATTTAAGGAGGAAACATTTGACTTGTTACCCGATGTCAAAAAACAATTTGAGCTATATACAAAAGGTTTTGAAGCTCTAAAAGGTAATCGGACGTTATGTTGGAAACCACATTTAGGATTTGTGGAATTGGAAATTGAATTGGAAAATCGTACATTGAATTTAACAGTTTCACCAATGTTAGCAACGATTATTATGCATTTTCAAGAAAAAAGTAAGTGAATTCTGGCCAATGAATTAAAAGTCCAGAATCATTTTGGATTCTTTTTTTTTATAGAAACTTGGACAATTGATGAATTATGTAAGTCGATGAAAGTACCACCGTTGATGTTACGTCGACGATTACATTATTGGCAATCGCATGCAGTTTTACGAGAGGAAAAAGCTAATACATTTGTGCTAATCGAAGGATCGGCAGCAAATAAAACAAAAACACGACCACAAGCCACGGGTGTAATCGATGTGCCATGTGAAGAGGAAGAAATGGAAAGTGCGTTAGCATCAGCGCATGATCAACGTGAAGAAGAGTTGCAGGTATGTACAAAAAAACTGTTATAAAACCACTCAAAAATCGTGCCATACATAATCGAATTTAGTATATAGAACCAGCCAGAACCGGTGGATTGATGTCCTCGAGTACGCCGTCTATTTTTAGGGTTCTGTACCATTCAATATACTTTTCATTCAATATACACAGAATATCCAAAATTTATTTAGGATTAAGTTTAATAATTAATAATATGGCGTGTAAAAAATGAATTTGCATTTATCAACCACTATTCACTGTACATAGCAACGACGTACCATATATATATGTATGCGTTATACATGTATGCGTCCGAGTATGCGAGTAATGTTGGCTTCCAGTTGCTTAATCGTACGCGGCTTCTCCATATAGACTTTACACAGCCCCAAAGGAAAAATTCTAGGGGTGTGATCTCACAGGATCTAGGCGGCTAACTCACCTATCCAAAGCGCGAAATTAACTGTTCACCAAATTGTTCTCGCAATAAAGCCATGGTTCCACGTGCTGTGTGGCAAGTCTTGTTGGTACCAAATGTCCTGGAGATCACGGGCTTCAATTTCAGGAAACAAGCGTGAGTTGTGTTAACCTATCATGGTATTTTTGTTCAGTATATTTTCACATTTCCTCATGGCCCGGCACCGATTCAGTCTTTGGGCTCTTGAAAAGCTTGAAGAAAATCCGCTGTTTTCGAAATAAATTTTGTTTAGTGATGAGACACATTTCTGGCTTATATATATATATATATGCTGACCAAACTGTATGACTGGAGAAGTTATACTGTTTATACTTACACTTCAGTTGTCTTAATTACAGCTTGTATTGTTTCTAAACAAAAATATTTGTTATACGTAACAACCAAATTAGTACGGGCCACAAAAGTTATGTCCTTTTTTCAAAATTGTATGGCCATTTTGTGCCTTTTTCATTCGGTTTTTCAGAAAGACACGACTTTGGTGGCCCATAATATCAACAATAGCTTCTCTGATAACAATTCCTATCGCTTTACATTGATCATCCGGTACAAATTTCTTATGAAACTGTCTGTAAGCGAGTTCAAATTTTCAGCTGCATTCAAAAATTGAAATTGATTTGAAAATCATAATTCTTTCAGGTATTTTGGTCGTATATTGTGGGTATGCTGACAAATTTAGAATCAATGTCCTTGGATCGCATCCATCAAATGTTAAAAATGTTTGTATCAGAAGGTCCCACATCAATGGAATGCAGTATACAAGAGTTACGATACTTTTTGGAGGGTAAAGTTCGTGAACACAAACTACTTGTTAGTGGAGGTGTTTATAAATTACCAAAAAATTAATAAATTATTTATTTATTTTTATAAAATTTGTGGTTTAATTTAACATAAAACAAAAGAGTGTGTATCCGTTACTGACATAAACAAACAGTTGAAAGTGAAACTTAATGGTTGCTGATATTATATTTATTTGTCAATCCAAAGTACGTGCAAGCGCGGATCCATGGGGGTCATGACCCTTCAAAACTAAATATAATTTATTTTTTAATTATAATTTTATTGCTTCTTACTCAAATCTTACATAATTAAATGGTGGGAATGAAATCTAGAGTGTTGCGTAATTTATTACTAATGAAAAAATGCTGATTGTAATCAATCTTTATCAATTCATGAGTAACAAATATTTTCCAATTGGTTATTGATAATCATGGTTGTGATTTGATATAAGTTTAATTAATTATTCAAAATAATTTTCAAGGATATTTTTTTTAAAATTGAGAATAAAAATAACTATCTGAAGAAAATCAATTCAATTATCAATTGAATAAAATTATTTTTAGCAATTATTCGAATATTGATATCTTAAAGTTCTTATATAAACTTTTGTTTTCATTATATTTATTTACTTTTTAAACTTAAATAATACTTTATTTCCAGCTGTAAAAATAGACCATTCAAATATTTAAATAGTTTAAAAACCCTAGTTTTCTTTAATTAAAATTCTTAATTTGAAAGTTTCTCAAGAATAATAATAAAAATTCTTTTCCCAAGATTAATACTCTTTTCTAATACTTTAGTAATTGAAATAATACGAATTTCCCCGTATCATTTCTCTAACTAGCCCCCCCCCCCCCTCTAACTTTAACTCTAGATCCGCGCCTGAGTACGTGGATTCTCAGGTGGGTCTTTGATCTTGAATAGAAATTTCACTTTCAAAACAATTATTGACATCGGTTAAACGAAAGGCATATTGGGATTGTAAATATTTCTATCAAATCCAACATATCTCGGTTCCTGGTGATCAAAATCGTATGATGGGATACGTTGTAGAACCGGCGAGTAATCTGGTGATGGAATATTTATGTCTGAATTTTGTGTAAATGAACGATTATTATCCGATAACGATGAATTATTGTCTGTCTCATTTACATTTCTACGTTTTGGCGAAGAATTATCGCGTCGTAATGTCCATCCAGGATGTGATCCATGCATTTCAACTCGCAAACGATTATTCGGTGTATCTGGTGGTTTTAACGTGTTGCTAAAAAAACAATAATCGATTTATTAGATCTAGATATTTTAAGAAATTTACAAAGTGATAAAAACTACACAAATAAAACCTGCTGCACAAGGGGGCAGTAGTGGCAGCCGGTAGTACTAGCCTGTAATGGCCGCTATTAATTATCCCTATACTGTCTCCGTGTGCAGGGTTACTTCCGCTTCAACATTCAATTGACTAATGGCGGCCACCAAACTCAAGCAGGTTTGAGTCCAGTGGTCGTCAGAGGGCCAGTAGCAGGGCCACGTAACCTAGTGGCAGCCATTACTGGTATCTTATATGGTACTGGCTGCTAGAGCGTTTTTGGAAACGCTAAAGCATGACCGATAATTTTGTATAGGATCTTTTTGGTGTAAAACTTGATAGATAGATAGATATGTCCTAAGGTCTAAAAAGTATTGCACATCGACCTTATGGTCCATTGTGCTCCCCCTTCTACTTCAGTTTAACGAGATTCGCTTGTCCCATATTTTGGGAATAGCCAGGAGCTTGATGATCAGGTCTTCCTAAAGGTTCATATATTCGGGGTGAGATGCACCAAATATCTTGTATCTGCTGTAACCTAGAGGTTTGCAGTTAAACATAATGTGGCTGGATGTTTCTTCTCCCTCGCCACATAATCTGCACATAATGAATCCGTTGTGGAGTCCCATTGTGTGTAGATGCTTCCGCAAGGGATAATGCTCGGTAATGAATCCCGTAACCTTCCGTAGTTGCATCCTGATCAGCTTCAGTGCATCGACAGATGCACTTCCCGAACTTTTGCTGCGGTACATTTTTCCAGTGATCACGGTGTTTAACGTTCATGGACTCGTTGATCACCTGTTTACACGCAGTCTTTGGAATTCCTAAAATAGGCTCTGGGTCTATGAAGGGTATTCCGACTCCCTTCTTTGCTAAGGTATCTGCTTTTTCGTTTCCTTCGAAACTACTGTGACCTGACACCCACATCAATTTAACATTGTTCCGTTTTGCCAGTTCCAGCAGTTCCTCCAGACAATTCTTGACTACCCCTGAGGTGACTTCAGTTCCAGTCAAGGCTTTTAGAGCAGCTTGACTGTCCGAGAGAATACATACGTTCTGGTATATGTAGCCTCTACGTAGGTTCTCACTGACGCAAGTCAGTATGGCGTAGACTTCTGCTTGAAAGGCTGTTGTGTAGAATTAGCTAAGGAATAAATTTAATAATGACTACCTCCGTTAACTTAAAACCTATAGATTACGAGATATTTGAGAAAACCTGATTTTCGCGACCTTTGACATTGAATAAATATTTTTGCAAGCGCGATTTCGTTATGGATATAGTGGCAAAACGAAGAGAATCCCGTTGGATAATCTCCATTTGTATTTTTTAAGGTATAAACAAAATCCACTGGATATTTACTTGGAATATGTGAATGCATGTATTGGTGGCTGCCATTGACTTGGGTGATCTCGAAATGATGTTGTTCCAAATTTACTAGAATAACTTGTATGATCATCATCGCATTCCTCCATTAACTAAAAAAAATTATTTTTCAAGTTTTAAAATTTACGCAAATTAATCGTTAAAATTTTTACCGTGGGATTATTTTTCGCGGAAGGCATTTTCAATGTGGAGTAAAATAATGCAATTGCTAGACTCAAATTGATGATCCATAGAAAAATGCCCCTTGAAAATACACAAAACATTGTAACAGCTGCAACGATTGCGTCAAATTTAAATGCTCCATCATAATCGTTCTGGAAATAGAAATGTTTTTCACACAAAAGTTGTTAGTTGTAGAAAATATAATAATATAATTTTTATTGGCAGACCAGTTAGTAAAAAATAGATTAAAAACTGAATTTTATCACATTTTTTTGAAAAAAAGTTAGGGAATTTTAGTCTTGGTCAGGGAAAATGATCAAAGTGCCTTCAGAACCAAAATTGTTTTAATTTGAAGTCACTCTTTAAAATTATTTGGCTTCAGCAAAAACGTAAGAAATATTTTTTTATTAAAACTTAAATGTTATTTTAATTCATCAAAGACAAAGCTTACGATAAATCTCATGGTTTTCGAGATCAGGAGAAAATAAAAAAATATTCGCATTTTGATGCACGGCTGGAGAGGAAAGCTTCAAGAAGATTTTCGTAAAATTACTCCACTGAGAACTTTTCAAAGTTTGACGCTTTGGAGTATATTTATTGATTGATTAACGAGCTTGAAGCTAGTTTTATTAAGTCTGAACTTTTGCAATCATTGGGCGGAAAAAATGTGTGTATATTTGCCTCGTATACGCAATTAATATAGCTAAAATGTTATGAGTATTGCCTATAGGCAAAAAGAAAATTATGCAAATGTTAGATCAAGCTCATAGTTAAAATTGCCTATAGCTAAAAAAAAGTATTTACTTGCAAATTGGCGACATCCATTCCAAAAACAATCGATAAAGCACAATCCATGCCAGATATCTCAATTACTGTTATGAACCAGATAAAAACAATTGAATTCAAACATGACATTTGTTTCCGTGACGTAACTAAAAAATACATTGACATACATTATTTTAAGCCATTTACACAATCATTCATTGACGCTTAAATTTTCATCGCTTCCAAGTCTACTAACTATGAAAGTTAAAATATTTTATCTAATAATCATTTCTAAATGAAAATTTGACGTCAATGAGGCCATACAAATATTTTAAACATACCATTTATGAGAAAACATGATAATATAAACCAAGTTATACTCAAACCAAAATAAAACCATAGCCAAATTCGAAATATATCCGGTTGTATTAAATATGTAACTTCAGGTTGATTTGGGAGTGTTAATACTGTATCATCACAATCTGCGTCTGAAAATTAAACATAGATTAGCAATAAATGATTTTCGGCTTAGCATAAAAATTACCGCTACGGTGTTTTGTTGTAGCACTTGAACCCCACACTCCCTAGTTGACTTCAGTAACGTTAAATATTAACTACCATTTTATTTATAGCGGACGGTATCGGTAATTTTTACGGAATGTTTGCCATAGCCCACAACTAACTGGCTATTATATAATTCATAAAACGAGAAAAATGAAGTAGATGAAGGTTAGTCGAACTTTCTTATATGACAAAACACCGTTAGATCGCTATAATAACTACGAGACTAATAATGCGAAAACAATGGTTGAGCCCACAACAAATAGATCTTACCAGAGTAGCCGCACGGACGTGAATGGTTACGAATTAGCTTTGTGTATAGTTATAAATGGGTGTAGCGTGGAAACGCGTTTACCAAGGATATTAATTCGGATGTCGTTGTGAAGAGCTTGCAGAGTACTACTAGCCCAGACAGCAATATGACGTCTTTATGAGTTCTTTAAGTGCTCTTATTAAAAATTTGGACGTCGTTAATTTTTACTGGAATGAAGTCTTAAAGACGTCTTGAGGACGTCGGTCGAATGCACCATTTTAAAAATAACTTAAGATTTCATAAAGAAGTCTTAAAGAGCTCTTTTTTCTGTTAAACAAAATAAATCTTAAAAAGTTTTTAATTTTGACCTCTTCAAGAGCTCAGAAAAAATACTTCTTTAAGACTAATCTATTAATATTTTAGGATTCCTAAAAATAGAGGTTAAAAAATTATAAGTATGTCCTTCATCAAGAGATAGGATAACAATTCAAGGACAAAACCATATTGCTTTTTAAAAACAAACAACTTTTGTCATAAATATGCAACCATTGTCTAAATTTAAAACGAAAACAAATCTTGGATTAACTGATAACAGTCTCTTAAATAAAGAGTTATTTTTATTGTCAATACTACTCATACAGACAGACATCCTTAAGTAATTATCCCTCTCCCTCTTCACCCTCGACCCATTAAAAAGTAAATATTGGATTGGTTAGATTACCTCTTAAGTATCTTGTAAATAAGAAATATAAATATGGATTTGATATTTTGGACGGTTTTGAATCATCATTTAAATGAATTGGTATCACACAGTATGAAATTAATAATAAAATTGATGATAATGTGATCCATATAATCGATTGTACCTGTAAAATAAAAAATTGTTATTTAACCGGATGTTATTAAGGATGATTGATTGACAACATGATAATTAAAGACAATGAAAACAAGTACACATTTAATTAGTAAGTAGATTTTATATCAAATAACAGGAGCGGCTACGGCTAAATTTAAAAAAGTTACTATTAATCCACTATACTATAAAGCTAGAAGTGAAGCTGAATGATCTATACAAACTCAAAGGCACTTCTGATACATGATAGAAAGATGCGGTTTTTTGCATTCGACGCGAAATTGCTTGAAAATCGGAAAACTTTTTTTACAATTCATACAATGTTATTTTCTGTGACGCGGAGCCAAGGCCGAAGTCCGCCATGGGGATCAAGGTGGGTCCTTCCTTGCGAGCAGAGCGAGTATCTAGAATAAAGCTTAAGGTCAAAAAGTATGTTCAGGTAAACAAATTGACAAATGAGTTATTACAGATTTAGAAAAATTGTTTTTCTCTAGTTAATTCTAAATTAGTTCATTCATTCATTCAAGTAAAGATTAATTAAAAAAGTTAAATAATATATCCTATTATAGTCCATCGATAGTGGATAGCCAAGTTAGAGGGCTGTGGCTTGTGCTTGGCTTGCACTCTTGCGAAATATTAGAGTCAAAATTGATCCCTTGTAACTTTTGAACAAAAAGATCTACAGTGCTGAGTTTTCGAATATGGTTAGATTACGGAATTATAAGATGACCTTTTTTTGCTCATCGTTAAGAAATAAATAGTTAAAAAGATATTTAACTTCATAAACCCAAAAATCATGGCCACGCCCTAGATTTTTGAAAGATAGGATATAAATTCCAGGGCCTACACCATAGATCCTTTAAAGTTGATATTTGGCATAGAGTTAGGTCTGGCACCCAAACCGAAAGGAAAATTATGAAACCCCGAAATTTCTATCCCCAAATTGAAAATTTTGGCATGTTTAGTTTTTGTAAATTTTATAGTATTTCTGGAATCATAAGAAACTTTAATAAAAGTTTTATCAAAATTCGTTAAATTTTTGTAAGTTGAATCTATTCCAACATGCATACAAAGAATTTTATACAATCTAAGCGTATATATCACTAAATATATGTATAATATTACATACCGTAACACTTAGAATATTTCAACTGGTTCAATTTTTATGAATGGGAGTGTACATTTGTCCCTCTCCGTCCTATTACCCTGTTTAAAATATCGTAATGATTTCTAAACTTAATATTAGAAGTGGGGAAGGGATATGTTTAAACCGGATGTTATAGCTGGTTATAGACAGTATAATCTTGTGTTTATAGAAATAATTCCATCCAAGATAATTGAAAGTCTTTAAGTACATTGCAGATTAAATTACTTAAAAATAAAAAAATCTTTTATTGGAACAAGATTAACAATTAGTTAAAGTCTTTTATAAATAAGAGTAGGTCATTTCGTAAAAAGATTGGTACTACTGTAATAAACTCACATATTTCTAACAATTATTTAAAGTGGGGGGGGGGGGGTGTAGAGCAGCAAATTTAAATGTGAAAAAAAAATTAAAATCATTTTGTTTACATCTTTTTTTTCATAAACTTGATTTGCCGAAATTTTAGCTCAAACGTCTAAAAGTATTTATCGGGTAAGCAACTAGGTGAGTAAAATTATAACTTCGTGGGACACCAGCGTCGAGCATGGTTGGATTTGATTAGCGAGCGTCGTTTCTGTTTTTCGGCGTCAGCGCTTGGTTTGAGCGTCTAATATGCAGCTTCGAGCTAATTTGACATTGAAATTATCTCATTTTTCTCAATTAATTCATCTAACACTGCATGTGCTCGAGTTGCAGTTTCTACGTGGATGACAATATTTTGAATATATACGAAAATATTGCATTTAAAATAAATCAATTCTAATTAATAACGATTGGCGTCAAGCGAAGAAGTTGGTTTCATTTCATCTTCAACGTTTTCGATGATATGGTGTCAAAACTGATCACGTGATCATGAAAATGATCATGAAAATGTACCTTAAAAGGAGGGGGAGGCAAATTGTTTTCAACCGCCCCTGTGAATATGCCTAAATATACAGTATTTTAGTATACGAAACACAAATCCTGTTTTACAAAGTAAAATAAAGAAAATATACGCACTGATAATGATAACTCAGTATATACATGGAATTTAAACAAATACCACAGTTAATTGTTAAATTTTCAATTGTTTATTTTAAACTTAACTATATTAAGTTAATAAATAGAAAAATAAATAAAATATTGCATACATACTATACTAAAAATACCCGAAATTAATCCAAGTGGTCGAATACTTGGAACAGCATCCATTATAAATAAATAAACTGTTGATTTTTAGAAAAACTTCCCCGATCAAATCATTATTTTTCTAACACCATAAAACTATTTTAAGAATAACAATTTGTATTAATATAAACTGAACAAAACGATTAAATCACGTCTTACATATTTGCAGATTTTGTAATTAACATTTACAATTAATATAATTTAATTACCATTAAATTGAAATTGAAATATAATATTGTCACTTCAAATGAATTCAACAAAATAAAATTATAATTCAGTATAATTTTATGATTTTGAACAATATAATAATATAATCGTTTGTGGACTAAACATTATCTGTTTCGTATATGATATTTGATAAAAGTTTATTATCAATATTAAGTAAACGATTAATAATGCCGATAAACATTATGTTTGTACATAAGTATATTAATTATTGTTTGTAGTTTGCATTTTCTACTTTAAATAATAATAATAATAGCTTAAAAATTTTTTAATTGGTTTTAAACAACAATTATCTATATGATGGTTTTTTTTTTTTTTTAAATTTGTAGCTACTCAATTTTTAACGAATTTCGTATCATCCAATCGACATGAAATTTGGCAAATGTACATGTAATAAGTAGGTTATTTGAGTAATTCTGGAAAATAATGGATGACCCGGTTTCGCATGAATGTACGAATTTTAATTGGATAAGGATCATTAATACTTTGTCACAATTTTGAAAGATAAAAGTTATTTTTAAGACCTATATATATATATATATATATATATATATATATATATATATATATATATATATATATATATGTATAGAACCTCCATATTCGCTAATTTAATACCGCTAATTACCAAAAACCACATCACTTCCACACCTATAGAACTACGGATCCGTAGAACTTTGGATTATAACAAAAATACTGTATATATATATATATATATATATTATCCAAAGTTCTAAAGTTCTACGGATCCGTAGTTCTATAGGTGTGGAAGTGATGTGGTTTTTGGTAATTAGCGGCATTAAATTAGCGTTATAATTCATAGTTTCACGGGTCGAGTTGATGACGATTCTGAAGCTACCAATTGTTATTAATTAGAATTGATTTATAATAAATTCGCTATTTTCGTCCTATAGTTTCTTCCACTTAAAAACTACAACTCGAGCACAAACAGTGTTAGATAATTTCACTATCAAATTTGCTCAACACTGTATGTTCCACGCCCTAAACAAGCATTTGACGCCCAAAATAATCGTTATATTATATCATCTTTTTACGATATATTTATACAAGAAATGAGAATATTATAAAGAAATATTTTATAAAGAAAATAAAATAAAGTTCATTTTCAATGATTTAAGAACGTATCAGTCTTGTATGCTTTCAAATGAAAAATTAAGGTTTGGATCACCTAAGTAGCGTTGTATCTAGTGTACACTATCAGAATTTGCTGCTCCTGAACATTTCCGTCCTAGACAGCTGTCTACCTTGAACACCCGGTAAATCCGCCACGATTGCAGTACAACTTTTATTACTTTAAATAAATAAATATATGATGAAACATTCTAAATGCCCATAGAATGATGTTTTAAGGACGTTCATGCATGAGGCTTGATATTAGATACACAATTTTGTTTAGTGAATTGAATAGCTCAATTATGTAGATATCGCCCCTCAAAAATTTAAAACCTGTTCACGATCATTTCAAAGAGTAATTATCGATTAAAAATCAAACTTTGAGCACAACGTTATGGAGAACAGATTTTTTTTGTACTTAAAATTATAATAACTAATAAAGTATTATTAAAGTAAACACCATTATAAATAATGTTTATAATTATTCTTTGAAATATGCAGTTTATATAATTGCATTAAAAAACTGGTGTTGACGAACATTTGAATTAATTATTTAATAAAATTAAAAACGTTTTGTTAAATAAGTTTAATAGATTTGGTTTTGCCACCATATTTTAAAAACTGGCGACCGCACACAGTAAAAAAATATACACATACCTATGATTACACATATGACACATACATATACACGTGAATGTCATAACAAAACATGTTTATTGTCAGATCTGTCAAATCATTTTCTAATTTACATTTCCTGATATTTTACAATAAATACTTTAAACATATTTAGGACAAATGAAAAAAGGTTATAAATCGTTGTAAGATTATTGATATACTTTAAAACTTTTTTTTAAATCCTAAATAAATTTTATTAAAGATAGTACTCATTTGACTCTAGCGTAGCAAATGAACGAACGTCCTTAACTGTTTTAATTATGGTAAAATTATATATGAGCAAAACGTGTGTCCATATATTGAACCATATAAATAAATATTATTAAAAAAGAATTTTTTATTATTTAATAAAAAAATTTATGTGATACATATAAATTTTTTATAGGAAATTTTAAAAATAGTTGAATAAAAATAAAACATGTGACGCGTAGTTTGGAAATGAGTAATGCAATAGTTTTTTAATTAACACATTTTAATCATCTTTTTGTAAATATATTTAACACTACACACAGCCTTAGAAGTGTTTTTGATAGAAATCCACTTCACAAAATTCCTAGAAGCGTACAATATAAAAATATTTCCAGTATTGTTTCTTACCTTCAAAATATTTGTATTTGAGTATTCAAATACGAAGAAATTGAAAGTCATTCAATAAATAACAATTCAATTAGTATAGGGGCTATTGCGATTAGGGTCTCCACACAACAGACTCTGTACTATACTTCCGTTATAAGGTATCTAAGAATCTGTGGACCTAAAATGTAACACTTAAGAATTAAGGGTAGTTAGAGCAACTTATCCTATACCCTAGTCCGGTTTCGTCTAGAAAGAATTTCATTTAAAGAATCTAAATTTGATATAGGAGCGCCACATCCCTCAGGAAAGTGTTCCTCATTTCCTAGGTGCTTTTTGAGTCTACAATGTCCTGTAAAAAATACCATCAGTAGATATAGCCCACTTTTGTTCCGGCTGATGTACGATTTGTATTTTCTTCAGTTTTACAGTCATTCTCTAGAAGTTTCTTTCTGCCAGAGCTTCAGTCATAGTTCAGAGTCTCGAGAAGTGTCTGCAAGTTCTCTTTTCAAGTCTAGCATTTCTATGGTACTCTCTGAATCTACAATTCTGTGGAAAATTTCATCAGTCCATTTTGGGTTATTCTTCAGTTGAAACATTTTTCATTTTACCGAAGCTCCTTCCATATGTCGTCCTGGTCCGAAGAAGGCTCTAATTCTACGAAATTTGTTGATTCTTCTAGCTTTTTTTGCCAGCTTGTCTGCTATTTTTAGTTCTTATAACTCTAACATGTCTAAACAAAACAATATTGTGATTTTCCCCCTATCTCAATTATCTTGGAAGATTTCTGACTTTTATCAATCCATCTAGATAGATAGATGAGGTCTAAAAAGTTCTGCACTTCAACCTTATGAGCCATTGTGCGCCCCCTTCTACTTCAGTCTGACGAGATTCGTTTCTCCCATATCTTGGCAATAGCCAGGAGCATGCTGATCAGGAATTCTTGAAGATTCATATATTCGGGGCGAGATGCACCGAATATCCTGTATCTGCTGTAACCTAGAAGCAAGCAATTAAAGACAATGTGAGCCCTCAACCAGCTCTTGGCTAGTGAGGGTTAGCAGCATCGAACTCAAGATAACCCCGCAGTGCAATGTACATCTTTGTTGTTGAGACGGTTTCGGCAAAGGTATTTACAGCCATTGCCTGCCCCCCCTTACATTTTTATCGAGATCTGTTTCAGGCTTGGAGTCCCGTCTTCAGATCTCAACCTTTTTCCTGTGGATTTTTCAGGAGTTGATTCCCTGAGTTAGCACCCACAGGTGTCAGTGTTTTAGAAACCAGGGCTGTAGGGTTTTTGCCCGGTTTTTCTTCCTCGGAGGAGGATTCGGTTTCCCCTCAACCTGGCTTTCTCTACTGCTGCTCTTCTCCGGGCTGCACCCGAGAGATTTTTCTTTCCTCTTTCAGGGTGAGGTTAGCTTGCGCAGCCTGATTCACTTTTTGAGCCTTAGAGTTTATATTTTTACTTTTTTTTCCATTTTGGTCCCACGAGTAAATCTGACCGTCTACTACCCCATCGGCCCCTTGATGGGGAGGGTATTTATACAATGGAGTTCGCCAGTTGCTCCAAGGGGATTTTTTATGACAGCATTTAACCCTGCTGCCCTAGCCTTCGGTTAGTTCTCTGGACACAATCCTTCGCACCGTAGCTTGGGCTTGCATGGTTTCTTGGTCGTGTTTCTCAAAGCTATCGTGTCCGGCATGGGTATTCCTGCCAGTAACATAGTTACCTCCGGCACAGCATAGCCCTTCATCAATGCACTCGAGCCTCTCCACCATTAACAAGTTCCTACCATGCCTAGGAGAGATTCTCATTTAATAACCGTTCTCTATTAATCTATCTTATTTTTTGTTGGTTCAATTTCCTTCCTGAATGAAAATTGATTTGATAAATAATAACAACCTAAATTCTTAAGCGTCACAATTATACTTCCGATTAATTCACTATTTAATAAATACAATTACGATTAATCAAAAATCAAAATTCAATATCAAAATATTTGTAAACATCAAAATATGACCTGAGCCAAACTAATTACGATAATTATCTACACAAAAAAAAAGGTGAAAGAAATTAATTTACAAAAATTATACCAAAAAGTAAATTACAAATAAAACAAAAATGAATTCTTTCTCCGTCCAACACAAATCTACACCACATGTATTTATTCCGTCTTAACAATTTTCGCTAAAAATAAGTATAATTTCCACAATGTCTATCTAACGATTTGAACATTAGTATAATTAATTAAGAAGGTGCTAATTATTTTACTATATATTACTAATTACAATGTCAATGTAAAGTTTCGTATATAATAATAGACGAACAAGGTGAAATTTATTAGTATGCAAAAGTATATTCTGTTAAAAACCCTCAAGTGTTACCAATTTTGTATCAGTCAGAAAATCAATTTTCAATCAAACAGTAACTACCAACAATTATGGGACTATCGCAAGTATGGACGAAAATACTTTTTTTAAATACAATTACTCAGAATATTGTGGATCAAATACTAAATTATGTTGTATTAACTGATTAGCAACGTATCGCCAGTCTTTTATGACTTCCTCAGAGATTGCTAATCAGTTAATCAAATACAACTTGATATTTGATTCTCAAGTTATTAGTTTTAATATATATTTATTTGTAGAAATATTTATTTATTGTCCTGCTTGGAGGATGCACAATTAATTTATTTCATGGATTACCAATGATAAATGAGAATAGTGGAGAGGATTTTGATGAACAAGATTCTGGGAATGTAACGAATAGTACAGGAGCGCAAGATTTGTAAGTTTTAAGTGACGAGATATATTTTAGAAGAAAGTAAAAGCGTTTTTTTACCTTGTAGGTACGTTATTCGGGCTGTGGTTTATGAAGTTGGAATTTTAACCAATGCTACGTCAAGTGAAGAAAGTGATTCGAACAGGTAAGAACCAAATTAACGTATAGAAATTATATGAATGGAGTTTTTGAAGATAAACTTTTAATCCAAAAGAATAAAATCAAAACTGAGAATTCAAATGATGTGCAGAGCAGAGAAGAGTAGCTTATTATGTTTATGGCATAGACGACATAGTATTACTAGACTGCGCGATGTATTTTACTAAGACTATGGATTATGATAAATCTGATTTATTGATATTAAAAAGAATCTTATTCTGCCGATAATAGATTTTATGAATCGTTATTCCGACCAAAATAGATCTTTTTCTATCAATAATATACTTTATTCATCGTTATTTTGACCAAAAAGATCTTATTCTAATGATAATATATATTATCTGTGAGTAATCAGTAAGGTCCAATTTTGAATTTACCTTTATTCTGCCATCATTTTAATTCGCTCTTAGCTCTAAAATTGTTTTCACAGCTTATTTTCTTCAATATTTTTTAGTAACGAGGAAGTGGATTTATCTTTCTTTCGTCAACATCATAATGGTAGTGTCATTGATTTATCCAATATTCCAACACCGATCCAAACGAATATAAGTGGTCATGCAATTACGGGCATAGCACCAGTAAATTTTGGTACAGTTGCAGCGCCAGCTGATAATCAATCGAATGCTTCGTTGGTTGTACTTCAAAACAATACAGTACCAATAGCAATACCAAATGCGATCATTAGTGTAACATCAAATTTCAGTACAACAAATTTGGGGACTGAGCAGGATATCTTATCGAATTTACAACCATTATTACCGTCAACAATTAATTCTACAAAATAAATGATAATTAGTTTTAGGTTTAATGTGTTAATTATTTGTGTTTTTTTTTTCTTTAATTTAAGTTCTTTTGAGACTGAAATTAATTATTTTTGTATTAGAATTGTTAGACATTTTTTAAATTGTAAATAAAGTAAATTAAAATGAATTTTGTTTTATTACATCTCATACAAATTAGAGTTCTCTCATACAAAACAAGGAAGTTATCTCTGGTGGCTTCAGAGTGGTGGAATGTTAAGAACTTGCGAAAATATCAGTAGATCTTTGTAGTGATACAAAAATTGGTATTTGTTTATTTTGATTTCTTAAATCTGAAGATTTTCCAAACTCAAATTATGCTATACAAATTTAAGTGTAGTTTTCATCGTTTATGTTGATTTCATAAAGGGGTTTAACTGTATAGGAACTTGCCACTTCATGAGTAATGTTATTTGAGAATAAAAATGGAATCAATGTAATTTTATTTATCACCTATTTTCATAAAATAAACTTTGTTAGTGTTAGGTGTATGCCAGAGGTCGTGAGTTCGATCGCCTCCTATATGTGTATGTTTATTCATATCAAGTATTTGACGTCAAAGAATATGTTGGGTGTATGAATTTACGACACATTTTAACAAAAGATAGTGTTCTTCCATCTCTAAGCCCCCTTTCCCCTTGACAGATTCTACTCATTAATGAACTTGGCCTTTCAAATACCAAAAGTATATCAGATATACAGTTTTACTGAAGAAATTTGCTAAATTGACGATGCTCCCCCGTAACTGTGTTTCTTTAGCGATGTATCTGCTTGAAATTTTTTGTTACAATAAAAGATCAATGACCTCAATAGACGAGAAGAGACAAACGGATACAAACCTTGTGTGCGAGAAAGGAAGGAATTACATTTTTTGTATTAGGAGAACATAATTACGTGTAGTTCTTTTTGCCTATCATATTTTTTTAAATGGCTTTATCAAAAATAGTATAATTTTCAACTTATTCCTTTGTACTTATTGAAGTAAAAGTTCTTTAGCGAGGTATCCGTTTGAAATTTTATGTGACGTTAAATGAAAAATGATTCAACAGTGGAGAAAAATAAGAAAACATACATATATGTAATAAAAAGTTTCACTCCCTCGTGAGATTATGTAAGTGTGTGAGGCCTACACTTTTTATACCCGGTATGTAATATATACCAGGGTATGTTAAGTTTAGCCCCGACTTTGTAACGCTTGATCGTAGAAAAAAAATGTTGGTATAGATGTTCATAAAATGACCTAATTAGTCCGTTTCTGCGGTTACACGAGAACCCAAAAACGAAAAGAGATAGCGAACTGAAATTTCGTATGTGTGTTCTAGAGCTAAAAAGTAAGGTCAAGTTCGTGAATGGGCAAAATTGGTAAAACTGTTTATCTTTGAAACTGTAATGCCAGCAGTACACACTCGGTGAGACATTCGCAAGGCGAGGAGAAACTCTCGCCAAGTGTTCGGCCGGCAATACAATTCTCGTCAGTTAGTCAACAAAATTACGTTGGTATACCTGAAAAATGGCATTATTAAATTAAAAATTACGAAGTAGTAATTTTTTGATTAAGCTATTAAAAATAATTATTATTCAAATGAGTAATGAAGGACACTAAAAGAATAAAAAAAGTATTCATAAATTTATACAGTTTTTATTTATTTTCGTGTTCTAATACTAAGATTAATGAGTACATTAAAGCGGTTGGTAGATGAATATTTAAAAATGGCGGTTGAACGTTGAATCGAATGTAGAGTGTCCTTCGTGATCGTGTCAAATGTATTAACCACTCGATTTCTCTGACTCGTGTTAAAAAAACCAACTTTTAATGGAGCGATGGCGAGTCAACACAAGGCAGACCGAGCCTTATGAGTTCACTCTTGTGAGTTGCGATGGCTATATTTCGTGTTGTCTCGCTGAGTGTGTACAGCCGGCATAATAGAACCAAAATTTCAAGACAAAAATGCCTCTTTGTCTGACTTATTAATAAACAATATTTATTTGAAACTTTTTTCAAAATAAATACCGTGTATTTAAGCAATTAATTAAGTTATTTTCTCTTGTTTTTTTAAAAATACCTTGTTTTTATACAACATAAATGATAATTGAATTGAATTTTTTTAACGATCAAAAATTAATGTACTTACCTCCAAAAAACTTCATCCACAAAAGGTTGTAACTAACTAATTATTAAAAAATCAATGAAAAAAGAAAAAAATTGATGAAAAAATAATAAAAACAATAATAAAAAATTATATAATCGCTGTATTTTAATTTAAAAAGAAAATGAGCATAAGTACAAGCATTTTTTATTTTTTTAAAGATTATATAAACAGAAACTCAAAATTAAATAATAAAGCTGTGTTTTGTAGGTAAATCTAATAAAGAGTAATAAAAATACAAACACACAGCAGGGGCGGGGGGGTATGAAAACAAAAAAAGAACGAAAAAAAATTGTTGAAACAAAACTAAAAAGAAAATTAAAATTAAAAGTGCAACAACAATATAATAATATTGTTTATTATTTTTTGTTTTTTAATAAAATTTGCCTGTACCATCATTATTTTTAATATTTTATGTAATTTTTTTGAATTTTTTTTTTTTACTTTTTTTATTAATCTACTTTGATTTTTTTTTGTTTGTAATTTTTTGTCTGTTGAGATGATGAAAAATAATACATCGATATTGATTCACTTTTTGTTTGTTTGTTTGTTTATACATGTAATTAGTTTTTATTTAGAAAAGTATTTTTTTTCATTAAATTTATTAAAATATATAATATAATCCGTTTACAACAAATTAACACTAACGTAATATCATAATGCGTTTCGTTTTTTCTTTTATATACTCGAAAAAGCGTTTCTTGTCATGTGTGTGTGTGTGTATGAAAATTCAAGTATTGTTTTTGTGAAAAGTGAACCTAGTCAGTCTTGATTTTGAAACATTCGTTTTATTTTTCCATTTTGTGACAAGGATTCTAATCACATAGATGTTTTTACTAGAGCTAGATGGATGATTAATAATGATTTCAGAAGTATGTCGCACAGGATTTCGTGTTTTGTTATGCTAAAGGTCCCTATCAAGCAATTTGCGCAACTGCAGTTTTTGCACAAACAATTTGATGGTGTATGGCATAGATTGAGTTGTTATCGCCTACGCACTTGACAAGGATTAAACGTGTAGAGGCAGTATTTGGCCCAATAACCAATCATAATCGCGACACAACATTCGAGTATGTAAACATTTTCTCTCGAGAACACCACAAAATGCGCAATATTTGCGAAAACGCAATTGTTGCGCAATTTGTTTGATGGTGTGTAGGGGGCCGTAATGGTTAGATCAGAAATGGCAAAAAATCAACAACTATGGCGGTGCACAAATGTGGTTGTTGCGCAAATTGTTGATCATGTACGGAAACCTTTATTTCACAAACATGTTCCACAACACGCTGGTGCGCAAATTGTTTGATCGTGGATCTTTCAATCAAAATATGGAAGATAGCAGAGGAACGGATTCAAAACTTAATTTTTCGTTTAAAAAAAGGCTAAGTTGACGACAATTTACGTTGCAATTGGTGAGTGTGGTGCCGTTTTAAACGTTATTTATAAGAAAAATATATCTTCTCCCTTGCGTCTTTTTTTACAGTGAAAGGTTAAGAATAAGGGGCCACCAGTACCGGATCCTTTGTTAAACAGAAGTTGCAGCGTACACTCTAAAGGGAAAAGATCCGATTCTTAGATCTCCGGGTCTATCTGATAATAATCAATAACGATCGGTAAATCTTTCTCTATTTGCGTAAAAGAGACACAAGATGTCGATAGATGTGATATGTTTCAGATAATCGTTGATCGAATAAATGAAAATGTATATATTTCAAAGATTTTTCGCGTGTGTACTACATATCACCGTTAATCGAATAATCACATTCGCTACCTAGTAAATTACCGCAGTTTTGATCCTATGATTCGAATTAGACAATTTTAGACTTATAATTAATATTTGATTACCTCTATGAATTTTTCCGTTTAAATAATCGGAAATCCTGCCCGACATATTAATTTTCACTTTTCCAACAAGAAAGCTAGCCATCCTGATTTAGTACAGACATCTATGGCTTCATTCATACACAACGACATTGGTCATAAGATGACACACATGATTACTCCGAGATGAAATTTATTTTATAACAAATGGCTGAAGGTTTTTTCAAGTTTTCCGGCTTTTATACAATCTTCTTTGTTGAAAATACCACAACCATTCTTCATCCATATAATAATCAATACTGCTGCGGAAAATGATAAACTAAAATAGTCTTCCACGAGATCGACCAATGTGATTGTGTATGAATGAGGTGAGGAAAACGTCTTAAAACGGACAAAATCCTTGTGATTTTTTTGTTGAAATTTTACAATTTCGTCACTAAATTTTTTAAAGAATTAAAATTATTTCAGGTTTTTTTTTTGATGTTATGTGTGATTCATTTTCCGTAATTTTAAATAATTCAATACGTTGTCACCGCCAACTGCAAAAAATTTACAACATAATAAAAGCAATTTGCAAAAATTTGAATTCTTTGTTTGTTTGTTTTTTTTTTTTTTGTCACTTAAAATAATTAAATTCTAAAAGAAATTAAATTAATTATTATTCTACACATTATTTTATTTCGATATATTTTTCTTAAATAAATTTTAATATTTCTACCAAGAACCATCAAATTTCGAATAATATTTTCACATAATTTATTTTTATTAATTTAAAAGTCACACTACAAAGTCTATATTTACAAAAAAAAAAAGTACATAAAATTTAGTGTGAATTAGATAAACCCTGTTCTCTAAACATTGCCCCCATTAACACACCTTGAGGCAGGACTGGAGAGTTTTTTTTTTTAAACAAATCGTATACTTGTAAACTGATTTGAAAGTTCATTTTTCAACGTTTAAATTAAGTAACGAAGCTTTAAAAAATCGCGCTATCCGTGTTCGGATCCTGTACACAAACTTCGTAAGTTTCTGACTCCATATCGTGCAAGAAGCCGAATGCATTAAAATAAAAGTGAATATAATCTCATACTATAAAAAATTGAGTAATCCGGTCAAAAATGAAAACCTCTATAAACCTGGTAACATAGAGGTAAAAAAACATTGTAGAAAATTTTTGTATACTTCATAGTTTATCCCTACCCCAAAATGCCAAATTAAAAAGGTTTTCAAACGCTTCCGAAAAACGCGCCGTGTTGCGTGATGTCATTAACCAGCGAAATGTTATTGCTAAACACAAGCATCAACAATAAACATAGAGAACGTACGGAAAGTAATATGTTATAAATATTATTTCGTGCGCCTTTTGTAATAATTCAACTCACAAAACTCCTGAAAAAAGATTTATCACTCTGTGTTAAAAGAGTTATTTAGTTTTTATAATTTGCGCTTTGAAATTTGTATACAAACAGCGACATTGACAGTTGAACAAAACATGGCTTATGACGTCACATCTATATCACGTAGCGTTTTAAATGCGAGCTAATTTTTATGACTTTGATTGTTGAGCAATAAAAAAAAAATTTTTCAAGCCTAAAAAATGGTATGTCATAAAATTCCGGATTACTCCATTTAAAGTTTTAATGTTAACGTTCAAATTAAATAACGAAGCTTCCAAAAAGGTGACTATTTTTGACATGTACAAAAGTGAATATAACCTGAAAAACTTTGAATTTGAACGTTAAAAATAACTGAATTGGCGGCAATTGTGTACACTTTTTACAAAATTTTGTACTCTCATATAACGTTCAATGTTTCGATTTGTAGTAAACGGTTAATAAATATACTTTGATAGTATTTGTTTGCATATAGTTGTTCATTGTATCTTATGAAATTACTTTCCATTACTTAATGTTTTTTTTTTTTTAATAAATATATATTTTTAATTCCAAAGATAAGTTCTTATTGGTATCTTAGAATTCGAATTACTAATTAAGTGAAAACTAAATTTATATAATATTGAGAATTTTTGTTTTTTTTTTTGTTTGCTGTGATAAATACGCTTTTCTCTCAATAATTACAGTTTTTTTTTTACATAATTAATATTCACAATTACAATGGTGGGTGTGGGTAAGTGGGGGTGTGGAGTGGGTGGTGCATGCTATAGAGGAGGAGAAGATTTAAAAATCACTATAATACGTGTCTCTAGATCACTTCCTCTCTCTCACTCTCAAGATGTATCGTTTTCTCCACAACGATTTAGAAGTTTTTATTTATTTTTTAATTTATTTAAAAAAAAGTAAACACCACTCCTCTCTCTTTGCCAAGAACACCAATCGTTTTAGAGTTTTAATCCATAGCTAAAGAAGAAAAACTACAATTAATTATTCAAAATTGAACTTGGAAAAGTAGTTGGATACATCAATTTTGAATTGAAAAATGTGAGACTTCCTTAAATAAACGGAAAATAGTTAATATCGATTTTACTTACCTCTGTATGTAAGTGACTATAGTTATGGATACGATTTAAATTGTGCATTTCAAATTCTATGATTTCATCTTCAGTATACTAACTAGTCCAACTAAAAACAAAAAACATTTCATTGATGAATGCAAGGACTTGAAATGGACAAATTAAGAATGGAATTCAGGCAAAAGTTAAATAAAAAAAGCATCCATAATTATAGTGACTAGATTTAACGCGTTATATAAAATCTTTCTTAAACCAACCGGGAAATCAATACAGAATTATCTTCAACCAAACCAAGAAAATTTTAGTGTGTTAATTATTTATTAGTTCGAAAGTTTGGCTGAATTGGATCGCTTTGATGATCCAATCAAAGATCACGTTCGCTTATTTAAATGCAATCAAAATATTGCCATGTTGGTTTGAGATAGTACCGCAAAAGTTTACGAGGCATAAACACAAAAAATCGTCTTTTTTAGTTACGTTTATCAATACGTTAACTGAATTCCAAATAAGGTCAAATTAAATTGAACTGAGCTAAGTTAAATATAGTTTTCTAAACTATATTGGGATGTCATACCGTTAATACTTAGTGGATCAAGAAATTCCAGTAATTTCTAGTCGGTCATTCTAAAATATTTTTGAAAAACACGTTAAAACAAGAAAAAAATTTAAAAAAATGTCTACGCCATAACAGTAAATTCATGTCAGAAGTATCTGTCATAGCAAATTTTTCTAAGCGTAAAATTTTCTGTTAATCTCAATAATATCCGCTAAATAAATATAAAATTGAATTGAAAATATTTTCGTCAGACTTTTCTCCGTAATAACCCGTTACCTTTGATTGGTTTTTATCCGTCAATTCTTATACAACTCTTTTAAATCCACGATAAAGCAACGCATTTGGTCACGAGCACGAGCTACCCATGGGCTTCTTACAACAAATGTATTGGTGAGGTGAACTTTTGTCGCGAATAGCGCCAAAATGACAAAAATACGAACATTCAGTGACAATTATATATTAACGAAAAATTATATATTGTGTGGTTTAAGTTTCAGCTGTAAATTAGAATATGTATAAAATAAAATTTCAAATTCGCCCCAATACCTAGTTTTTGTATTATAAATACGTATTTCGACTACAAAGTAGTCATCATCAGTATAAATTAGCTAGTAGAAATTTACTCTTTGACAATTAGAAATAGAAAATAGAGATATCAATAGACAAAAATAAAATAAAAAAAAAATTAAACAAAATAAATTAATATAGAATAAATTTTATTGAAATTACTCTTGTTAAAATTGCTTTCATTCGATTTACTCTTATTAACATCACTCTTATTAAAATTAGTCTTATATTGTCTCAGGATATGTTATTCGTTGCTAATTTGAACACACTAATTTGGTGACACTTTCAGAATAAAAGCTTGTGAAAGTGTCACCAAATTAGCAATGAATAACATATCCTGAGACAATATAAGAGTAATTTTAATAAGAGTGATGTTAACAAGAGTAAATCGAGTGAAAGCAATTTTAACAAGTGTAATTTCAATAAAATTTATTATATTTTAAATTATTTTGTTTAATTTTTTATTTATTTAACTTCTTACGTGCGTACATAAGTATACACAAACTTTTTTTAAAACCATATGATAAATTACAGCTGAGACTTTCAAACCGACCAAATTTTCCCATCGGATATATAATTCTGTCCCTGAATATGTTGTATTTTTGCCGTTAGAGAAGATAGATCACGTAAAAGGCTCATCTTATTTGGAATTATGTCTGTCTGAATTACGCCATGTAAACTTTTCCGTTTAAACGAACGAACTATTAAAGACTTAGTAGGGAGTAAGAGTAGAATATATTTAACTTTCTCAAAACTCAATTGAGAATAAAAACGATCATGATATGAAAATGAAATGTATATTTTATCTTAATAATTATAATACATTTGTGTTTTTTGTTTATTTCTGTATCTGTTTTCTGTTTTTTTTTTTCTTTAATAATTAATTACTACTTATATAAAAAATACATTTAAAAAAAATTAAAGATCTACAAAGATTAATTAATTTAAGATGCTTTCTATTTTTAAATATATTATGCAGCAAAAAGTATCAGTGTTGTTTTTGTGAGAGAAATTAAAATTAATTAAATTATTTTTAATTAAATAGTTTTTTTTTTGACCCTACATTTTGTTTGTTTTATTTTTACTTATGGATGGTGGAAAAAATTAATTGCCTGGATTAAAATTTTATGAAAGCTTTTTTTTTATGGTTAAAATTATTTTATTTGTTGGAAAATTGATTGGTTAATTGCACAGATTTCTATACTAGATTCAGATCACTAACATCCCGTTGATCAAGTGTGTCGTATAGGATTTTAGATCCGTTGTTGAAAGAAAGGAAATAATGCTTACTGTAGTTAACAGTAAATTAATAATCTAAGTTTAATATAAACATCTGTGTTTGAAATAAATTCAATTAGCAATCTAGTGTTAATATATAAACATCTGTGGTTCGAATAAAATATACACAATTCTTATGTCTAGCGAATACATTAATTTTGGAGAAATATATACAATTTTTATTTGACAATTGTGCAATCTCTGTAATGTCTAGCGAATAAATCGAATCTCATATATATTACAACTAACTTAACAGGCTGCTTCAAGGATTATACCTTTTTTTTTCTTTGAACTTGGAAAAGAGTTTATTTTGGAGACATTCCTTGACCTCCTCGTTCATCAAATCTTAGTATATGATTTTTTTCTATGGGGTGTCTATTAAAAAAATATTTTTGGTCAAAATTCAAGACCAAATTTGAGGAACATCATGAAGACACGATTTATGTTAATTTTCAAAATTTGACAATTCGTACTGACGAAGACTACGTATAGTCGAAATACGTATTTATAAAATACAATTGAAATTAGGTATTGACCCAAGATCATCCTGTAATTCTGAAAATTTTTTTCCTAATCAAACAAACGTAAAACTGTCATTTCGATCAATAAACAAATTGAATTATTCGCTTATTTATCTAGAAATCCATGTTTTATTGACTAGACGATTAAGAGATTCACATATTTCAACCTTTGTCAACATTTCCCCAAATTAAGATCCGACATCATTTTTTTAATTTGTAAAGCTCCATCAATTAGCTTTAGATTCAGTAAAAAAATCTCTACATGAGTTTTTACAGAATATTCCGATTTATTTTCCCTACTCGTATACGTGACTACTTATGGTTTCCCGATTAAAAAACGAAAATCAAACTATAAAATCAACGAGTCAAAGAATTGACTGCATGCCTAAATTATCCTGGCGCACATAATTCCCACACCACCATTGTATTCCATATAAATTCTTTTGTTTTAACGAACAAAAAAGGTATTTTTCTTAGAAAATGACTTAAGTTTCTTAAAGAGGGACCTACCATAAAAACTAGTTAAACAATAGAAGCATTTCCAAAATATCTTGGATTCTCGTCTAATATGATAACTAAGAAATTAGTCACACTATATTGCTTTTTGTGTACCTCGACTTCAAAGCTCACAGAATGAAAATATAAGCGTACTAAATCATCTCTTACGGGACTCATAGTCTAGTCAACAAGTTAAAAAACGTGTTAATCCTTGCTATTGCGAATTAAAATACGTGCGATAGTTCGTTGAACACGTTATGACGTCTAGAAAAATGCAAATTTCAAACCCGCACATTAACAATTGCAAAAGTTATAAACAATTAAAGACTCCAAAGAAAAGGGTTCTACTTCTTTGTAAATTTCTCAAAAACTATTGGCGCTAGAGAAATTTTACAAACAGATTCTTAAAGAGGAGGAAATTTTCGAAAAAAAAGTGGTCTCCCGGAACTTGACCTCTATTGTTAATACTTTTTATTGAATGTTGAAAATAGGGTTTTCCGCGAGTTCCAAATATAGTTCGTTGAGCAAGATTATGATTTTTTTTTTAAATTAACGGCACTGTGCTCGCCGCGCGGCACCCTATTTTCAACATTAAATAAAAGTATTAACAATAGAGGTCAAGTTAATTTTCAAAAAAGTAGACCCCTTTTCTTTGGAATCTTTAATTGTTTATAACTGTGGCAATTGTTTATGTGCGGGCTTGAAATTTTTGCACAATTTTCTAGACGTCATAACGAGTTCAACAAACTATCACAAGTATTTTAATTCTCAGAAGCAAGAATTAACACGCTTTTTAACTTGTTGACTAGACTACAAATGTTTTTATCCCTCAATAGAAACAAGAAACTCATCCATTTTCTCATAAAAAAAAAAGGTTTTTTGTTTGTTTTTTAAATAAATTTAATTTAAAAAAATTAAAAGTAAACTAAATGAATAAACCAAATGTTCAAAAAAGTAATGATAAAATATGTTCAATTACCTTTTGATGAATCCGATGATCTTTGTTGATTCGATGATGATGTTGATGGTTTTGGTTTCGCCGGTTGTGGTATTATTGTTATTTCATCATTAATTTTTAATGGTTTTAATAATGAATCACTATTGTTCCTGGATGATGATGACGTGTTTGATGACGATTGTGATGATGATGTTACATTGTTTTTCTTTTCTATAACACGTTTTGCGACAACACTATGTGCTGAATACACATGGTTCTCAAATTGTTTGTACATGCCGAATGTAGCTGTACACACTGTACATTTATATGATAAATGTGCTGGTTTTAATGTGATTTTATGATCACGTGCCACATGATTTAATAATTTCCATTGATACACCTGCAAAAGAAAAATGGAAGGAAAACTTATTACTTTGATTGATTTTATGGTTAAAGTCGAAAATTTGTATTAAAGCAATTTTTTTTCCGAGTTAAATTTGCATAGTTTTAAAATACAAAATTTTAAATGAAAGATGTTTATTTAAATTTTGTTTTTATATCGAGACCTATCCGTTCACTAAACGATATCAAAGCAATCTGGTTCGTAATTTGATTACAAAAGATTGTAACGAGTCTAAGAACTACCAGTTATATGTAGAACTTCAATTATCCGGGTTAATTGGGACCAAACCCGATCCGATAATCATGAAAATAGTTTATTTAAATTAAAAAAAAAAAGTTTAATTGGTGAATACTGATGAAAAATGCAAACAAACTTTCGAGGGATTCTCAATGATCCTTGCTGCAAAAGCCATTTGAATACGATCGTTTATTTTACCGGTACCGCAAATGGGTTCCTAGCACCTAGACCAAGGGGTCCTCTGTGCCCTCTTTGAGAACAACCTGTCACCCGAAGGCGAGACGTCTCCGGGTAAGAGGTACTATTTTAAGCAGATGAAGCTAAAGGATTCTGTCGAGGCCAGACGCCGCATAGAAAGCCCACAGCTTCTGTGCGGCGGGACTGCAAACACGAAAATTCTACTGACACCCTGCATGTTTCTGCAGGTGCAAATGACATGTATGAAGGTTTCATCGTTCTCCATGCAGGCCCTACAAGTGGGGCTATTAGAGATTCCCAAGTTATGAAGGTGGTAGTTCAATCGACAGTATCTTGTCAAGAGTCCCACCACCCTTCTCGACAGTGTCGGATAGTTGGAATTCACTGCATATCTCAATCACAATTTTGTATTTTTAACAAATAGGTTGGTGGAGAGAGGTAAATCGGTAGAATTATTTTCGCCCTTTTAAAAACAAGAAAATTCTTAATAGGTCCGTTATTACCACGCATTTTCTAAGACCAAGAACAAAAGAATCTTTCTAAACCTTAAAACAAAACGTAATACTAAATAATATACAAAAGGATACTTACCCTTCCACAAACCGGACACCGTCCAGCATCTTTGCCTTTATTTGCAGCTTCTTGCATTGAACTAGTAACAAGACCATGTGAACCTAATAAATGTCGTTCTAAACCCTGATCAGTGAAAAATCTAAATTGACATTTTTGACAATTTAATGGTGGTCGATTATATATCATTTTTGGATGTATTTTCACTTTATGTATCCATTGCATATGATTACGCAATTGTTCCAAATCTTTGATATAACCATCACATATTTCACATATGACAAATGTTGCTTTACCCGCAGCTGGATCACCTGGTTTCACACTTGGCATTGGCATTGTTGGTATGGAACCAACAGCACCACCACCAGCATTTGCACCACTTGATGATGAATTATTTGTACTCGATTGTCGAGGTAATGGTGTTATTGAAATACTTGGTTGATTTACTAATTTACTTGGAATTGCTGCTGATCGATTTGAAGGCGATGATGATGCCTGAAAATAAACAAGCAAATATGAAATAACTAACTCGAAATTTGTCTCATACCAAAATTTATATTTTAATATATCGTATTTTTCCATTTTATGTTATTTTCCCTAAAGAAAAGAGAAGCCATTTTTAACTACTTAAGAAATAGGGAAATCTAGTCTACAAATAAGATTCTTTCATACAAATTTTTCCCACTAATTTTATGCGTCTTGCATTTCGTTTTATAAAAACGTTCAAAAAATGCAGTCGGTAATTCAACTAATCGAAAAGTATCGAATTGTGGCATCTTCGAAAAGAGTAAAAGATCGAATCAAGTAGTCCGCCGGTCGGGCCGGCAATTTAGATGATCAAATAGCTGAGTGGATTAATCATATAACAAAACACGATGATAGTTTTTCCAAATAAAGAGCCTACAAGCGATTTGATACAGACTTTGAATCCGATATATGACGGGTAAGCACGATTTTTCACGTAATGATTTCACTGACATTCCCAGGTTTGCACCGTCTAAACGACTATCAAATTTTATGATTATTTCAATCTCATTTTGTCAAAATTTGTTTCGATTAAGATGGCCAGCTCATTTAATTTACTATTTGCGCTGAATTCGACACAAATCAATTGTAAAATTTTGAAAAGCTTGAAAAAATTGTTACGAAGATTGAGAATGAATTATTTAAGAAAAGTTTTGAAAAAATTCGTACGTCTTACCAATTGCGGGAAGGGGACTGTTCGCAATTTTCTTATTTTTGCTTATACAGGTGTGGGGGGGTCTACAATCATAGACAGTTTGCTTACTTATTACTTGAACGATTAAAAATTAAATTGCATATATCAATTGGCACTAGAATAATAATCTTTTGAATTTCCACTCTATTCTCAGACCATACTAGAAATTTTTGTATTCCCTGGCAATTATAGCTTATCTAGAAGCGTTTGATCAAATTAGCCGATCAGATCGAGTGTAGAGCTTTTGATTAGCAAATTAATCTTTAGCAGATCATGTTAATCCATTTTAGTCAAATTAAAAAAAAAACAACTTATTTTAAAATCCCATAAAAATAAAGCTGAAATTTCGATATTTAAGCAAAAAAATGGCTACTACTATTTCGAATTAAAGAATGTTAGTTACTAAAAGACCACTTAATTGTTAGTAGCATAAATTTTGTTGAACATTATTAAATTAGTAAATATATAAAAACAAAATGGCCGTGCAGGTAGGATGATGAATTTTTTATTTTTTTTTAAACATTGGGTAACACCAGGTTGGCAAAAACAGCATTTTGAACCACCATTTTTATACCTGTATGGTAAAGTTATTGCCTTCCGGTGTACGAACGGTGAGGGGCTGTATCGATGCACTATTACCATGAAATGACAACGTTTCAGCGTCCAACCCCAAAACGTTCCCACCACTCATCACCTGCACCACCCCAAGACAAAAAATATTTATTTTTTTATATAAATGTAAACAAAAATGTACAATTCCGATCAATAAATTAGAACCAAACTAAACTTAAACAATTAATTCCTAGTTTTATTAGACATGTGTGTGTACAATTTAATCAAAATTTAGCTTGGAAATTTAAGGGTCAATAAAAGTTTATAAAAAAATGATTAGGTTTTATGCCTGCCTTGCAGACTTAAACAGGTCCGAATATATTCCCTGTATACATTATACAGAATGGTTCCTAAACGCGTTAAGAACATCAAAGGAGTGATTCCTTAAGTTATCTTACAGAAACTAGCTTATTTTCCATATAAAAAATAAAAGCTGCACAATCCCGGTCTATCATGAGCAAATTCGTAAATACAGATAAATCTATCTTTTTCCAATTATTCCGGTGTTATCAATAAAATAAATTTCTTTGGAATAATTAATTGAGCCTTAAGCGCAAATTCACATTATGACAACAAGTAGTAAATTATTACTTTATTCGGTTCAAAAAAAGAATGAATAAAATCCACCATCGATATAATAATATCTAGGAAAATAGGTCTTTCAAAGGGTAAATAAAAAATTCCTACTTTTACCATGTGAAGAACGGTCGACGGACTCACCCGTAAAGGATATAACTAGGAGACAGACAACCTCTGCCTTTAAAGAAAGGGTGGATAAGTCTATGCATAGGAAATGGAGATACAGCAGACTGTAGACAAGCTAAACAAATGTAGGTACAATGCCGTAATGTCAACCTGGTTTAATGGCAAAAACTGGAATGTGATAAATCGTCTGGTTGGAGTGCTTATCGACAGACTCAAAAGGCATCTATCCCTCATACTGTTGGAGGACAGCATGATCTATCCAGGCTGTAACGGATCGGATGATACACCCTTCCATCATCTGACAGAATGTAACTAACCTTCGGCTCAACCAATTGGGGAATCTAAGTAAAACAACTAAAGTGAAGCTCTGCCCTGTCAAAGAAGACAGGTAGGTTCGACGAACACATGGCTAAGGAATTTAAGAAGTTTCTTAGAGGTCGGTAAAAAAGGCTTACTTGCCAAGCTTCGGCCTCGCCTCCACTAATACTACTACTGCCATAGGAAGATTCGTATGAAGTAAATCTTCACAAATTTTAAGGAATCACACTACCTTTTACTTTCGAAACGCACTTAAGAGTGATTATTTAATTCTAATGAACGATTTAGAAACTGATGATAAGCGAATTTAGGTGCTAAATAAGCACCTAGTAACAACTAAAATTTTGAAGAAAAAAATAAATATAAATTGAAAACTTACGGTATATATTTGGTTTCCACCATACTGATAAGTTGTTGGCACAAGAACTTGACCGGGTTGATTTGGTCTATACACCATACCAGGTCGTATAGGCATTTTACCAATAATATTCGGTCGATTAGCACCACCAGCTGCTACATTAGTTACTGCAACACCACGATTACGCATCATTGCAGCCGCGGCTTGTGAATTAGGTGGCGCTGCTAATCGTTGTGGTAATATTGGTATATTTTTATTCTGTGTAAATGTTGGATACGGTGCTGCACCAGGTACTAACGCCACAGGTCGGCCACGTGACACTCTAGGTATTTTTGCTGGTGGTTCCCAATCAGATGGTGGCTCTAAATTCTTTTCCGGTTTATATTTCTTAGCACAAGCAATCATATGTCTACTTAATTTGCCTTTTTGATTATCCTCATATGGACAATTTGGACATTGATGGAATGATGGGGCCCGTTCTAATCGGCCACGTGTGTTATGTTCAGCTTCCATGTGGAATAAGATATCATGGGGACTACGTACTTCCAATGGACAAAAATTACAACGGTATACATAATTACGCATGTGTGGTGTCTCTAAATGATGGGCTAATGCTAACGCTGATTCGGTTTTAAAACTACAATAATCACATTTTTTCATTTCCATACGATACGGTTCGTTAGTCTCTCGACTAAATTCTAAATTTTTTATTAATGATTGTATTGCCAAATTTGTGGCCAAAGTGCCGCCACCTTCACGCTGGAACTTCCGTTTTTGTTGTTTTAAGACATCCGTTTGAACGAATTCTTGTACAAGATTGATACCAATATTGAAAAAGAATTTACCTAGTGGATTATCGAAATAACTGGTTGATTTACCACCATCTTTATCTAATTTTGTATCGGGAGTTATTGGTTTTGCATCTAAGAGTTCCTCGTAATCAGCACCCTTATCGACTTTATCGTTTGAATTATCATCGCTTGTGCCGTTCTCTTTTTTCGATTCGTCATCATCGCTATCTTCACTTACTTCGTAATCATCGTCATCATCTGGATTCTTCTTCTTAGCTTTCTTTTTATCTTCCGCTTCTTTTTTCACCTTTTCTACTTCTTTCCCGTAATGCACAACGAATTCCTTAAAGGATTTGATTGGAGGTTTCTCATAAACGTATGGTACAATAAACGAAGGGGCTTCGACTACGTACATGTCATCGGTTAACGATGGTAAAATATTAGCTTGGGCTTGAGCATGGGCAGCTGCTAAAGCTGCTTGTTGCTGTTGATGATGTTGTTGTTGTTGGTGGTGTTGTTGTTGTTGCTGATGTTGTTGTTGCAGAATATTTTGTTTTTGAGGCATGGGGATCGGTGTAATTGTAGCACGCATATTTGCCGGATATACACCTTGTGCGGGCAATGCCATGGGTAAGACCGAATATGAGGTAGACAAATTACTACTAGAAGATTTATTATGAACAGGCACGGGACCACGTCCACTTAATATAGAATTTGTATCAATTATAACTAGGGTAGGTTCTTTTTTACCACCACTACTACTAACACCACCATGTCCCGCTGGCGAGGACATTGCTGATTTGGATGTATTTGCAATTTCAACTAAACGTTTTGTATCCTTCACAACAATTGTACCGCCAGACATGCTTGCTGGACGTGGACGATGTATAGGTGGATGATGGACATTAATTTGATGGGGTGGATGATGATCGGAGAGACCCAGTGGGTCATCTGGTGTAATTTCTTCAATTTCGTCTTCGTCATCGTCATCGACAATATCATTCTCACGTGGTTCGATATAACTTTTCTGCTGTTTGTTTAAGTTACGCGAACTACGTCGAGGTGTTATCGATTCTGGTTTTGAATGTGTAGATGTAGATAATGGTTTCTTTTTCTTTTTGGGTGTTGTCTCACCGGATGAGTCTTTATCTTTACTTAAATCACATATTTCTTGTACTTCTGGACTGCTACACACTTCACCGTTTGATTTACCACTATTATCGTTCTCCACGAATG
Organism: Nineta flava; assembly: GCA_963920215.1. Taxonomy (NCBI): domain Eukaryota; kingdom Metazoa; phylum Arthropoda; class Insecta; order Neuroptera; family Chrysopidae; genus Nineta; species Nineta flava. The sequence continues at coordinate 120,753,794 of OY986041.1, forward strand.
TAACATCACCTGAATCGGTTGATTTCACTTTACGTTCACGATTATCTTTTGCGGTACCATTGCGATTTGGTTGTTCACCATCGGATTCATGCAATTCAATTGGTTCGGAATGATCACTGTCTTCATCTTCACTATTTGTATCGCCAATATTTACAGATTCAATTACTTTGTCGTCTTCGTCAGATGAACCTTGGAAAAGTATTTTTAATTAATTTGATATTTTCAATAAAAAACACTTTTCAGGAAATTTACTAAACAAGGTAAATTGAACACACAAAAAAACAATAATTGTATAAAAAGGGATAATAATAATTCTGAAGGAATTGGTAATTTTATTATTAAAGAACTACTTTTTTACCAATTACCAAGTTTCTAGATCTTTTGACGATCGGTCAGTGGATCAGATTTCAATTAGTTTTATTTTTTAGGTTAAATTTCTCACTATCCACTAAAGATAAGACTTCCAATTTCGATCAATATCCTTTTTGGAGCTGAGGTAAAGGAGTGGCAAAATAGCTGCAAAGCAATTCGCGCGTAGAGTAATAGTGTGACTTGAGCCAAAAGCACTTTAAACACTTTCGACGGACCAAAAGTTTGATATGTTATATGGGTTGCAATAAAACTTATATCAAATGGGTGATATAAGTTTTAATCAATTTTTGACCACTATTTTTTGTAGGACTCTCGAGGTCAAGTAGGGAAAATTTCTTGAGAAAATATTCTAAACATGAAAGCTTGGAAACCTTTGTTTAGTGAAAATATCATTAGTTCGAAAGTCCGAATAATCTTTCTTCATCATTAACCGAATCATATTACAGTTCATTCACCTGTAACTTATTTCCATTGATGAGTTAATGTTTTACACTTATCGATTATTACATACGAATGAGTATTATCTTACGGAAACTGTGTATAGAGCATAAATTACCGTAAGTTTATATCAGTTTGTAAAATGAATGATGGTTTTTTTTTTAAATACAAATTATCGTAAAAAATTTACGGATGATTGAACGATAGTTAAACTTGGTTTAAAATTTATCCATCAATTGGAATAAGAGGTAATATCTAACGAAACAAGTTTTTTTTATTTATTTTCATAATAAAGGTACGTTTCCCTCGGTGCAACCATCAGGAAGTTCGTTCAACTCTTATAATTGAACGATAATCGTTGATTAACATTTTGCATAGAGCGACATTTTGCTTAGAGCGATATATTGTCCATGACCCTTTGATACTTGTAGGACGCATGTGGCAGTTGCCACAGTGAATAACAATTCGCCTCCCTCTTTCCCCAAGAAGAATTTCATAATGCGGGACAAAAAGCGAAGAAACTATGATGCACGACGCACGTGGTCTTATAACAACAAATATCTAACGATTGACGATTATACTCGCCCTTCCTCCTGAACGATTATTCAGTACAATCGTCGGTAACGTCTTTAGAGGCAGCCGTTCGAAACAGCTCCGTAGGAATTGTGCATTGAGAGATAGCCTCTTTGTTGCATTCCGAAGCAGTATTTTACTTTTGCTGCGGTACACTTTCCCAGTGAACAAGGTGTTTAGCATTTATTCACTCGTTGATCACCTGTTTACATGCAGTCTTTGGCATTCTCAAAATAGGCTGTGGGCCTATGAAGGGTACTCCCGATTCTCTTCTTTGCTAAGGTATCTGCTTTTTCGTTTCCTTCGAAACCACTGTGACCTGGTACTCATATCAATTTAACATTGTTCCGTTTTGCAGTTTTGCCCCTAAGGTGATCTGAGTTGCAGACAAGGCTTTTAGAGCAGCTTGACTGCCCGAGAGAATGCTTACATTCTGGTTTATGTAGCCTACGTAGGTTCTCACGGACGCAAGCTAGTATGGCGTAGACTTCTGCTTGAAAGACTGGCATATTTCCCCAAGTCTGTATACTAGACGATTCCCTTCTTGAGATAGGGTGATTCTCCTTCCGTCCACATGCACTTAACACAGACTTCAGTTTTGAGAAGGAGTATCTTTTGGGAAGCACGTCTGTCCCATTTCAAAAACGGGATCTGAGAGGATTGATATTTCCGCGACCCTCTCATTTCCAACCTGATTAACGTGTACTAGGACGACAATTTACCCTAAAAATATAATTCAAATCGACGATTAAAAATGTATTATGATTTTTCTAAGAGATGTCTGAAAAATATTGTCCTCGCTTTTGGTTAAATTCACTATACACGGTAAATTAGACCTAACACGTTCGCGAGCGATTTACGAAATCGTCTGAAATATCTAGATTGAATACTGAGCATAATTACCAGAATCAACACTGATCGCATCTTCAACATCATCTTCTTCAGTTCCATTTGCCAAATCATGTTCCTCAACTGAATCAGCTACACTATGAGCTGATACATTTGTTGGCCGTGAATCAGCATTTTGTTGACGTTCACTACGCTCTGTATCACCAGTATGTTCATCATCATCTTCATGCTCATCATCAATATCACCATCAGCATCACCTTCACCATCACCCTCACCATCGACATCTTCATCTTCGTCATCATCAACCCCATCTTCGTCTAACCTGCTTTGACTATCTTTATTCTCTTCGGTTACCTCCATTGGTTCATCGTTTTCATTATTGTTGACAGGCACTTCACTGGTAGTAGGCACTTTTTGTATTTCGGTGAAACGACTACTGTCATTACTTTTCTCCGAATCATGAGGTTGTTGTGAACTTGTTGGTGATGAGCACGTGTCCATACTGCCATCATCGCACGATCCATTCACTTCTCCGTTGGCTCGCACTTAAAATAATTACATCAAAATTTTATTCAAAATTTTTTTACATATTAAATGCTTGGGTACACATTCGTCGAGTCGAGGCTCAGTATATCTCACCGTCTGAGAAGATACGAGGGGAGATAAGGCACCATAAAGCAAGCCTCATGTTTGGGTAATCTCGGCACTAGTGTACGAAAATACTCGAGCAAAATAAATACTTTTTTTAGAATGAAGATTAAGTTAGGTTGCTGTTCGGGTGGGATACACTTAGGTCATGAGGACCATTGTGATACCTGAAAAAGAGGAGCCACGACTCCTTAAACCATTTTCAAGAACAGCAAAAGAGATTTGACGTCGACCGACTTTAGTTCGGAGAGATTGTCAAAGAATGATAGAGTAAAACACCGGTTTCTAAAATTGTGGCAGAAAAAAATGTGTTTTTATCGCAATTTAGAAACCAGGTGAAGCTGTTTCCAATCGCATATGAGTATTAAACACGATGCTTTCTTTTGGGTCATACATTTATGTTTATGCTTACATGGAAATATCATAAAATGATGTCTTGTACTTGACGGAATATTCTTGGTACTTGAATTATTTATCTGAACTAAAGTTTCGGTTTTATCACTGTCAGGTGACATATCAAAATATAAACTTCATCTTGGTTAAATTTATCCCGATCGGCAATAATAGCTTCAGAATTGTAAGAAAAAAAGATAAAGTATCTTTCAAAAAGTGGGTTTTCGATAGAATTTAATATGGATTCGGGATTTTCTTTGATAAGTAAAACATATTAAAGAAATAATTTGTTTTTATATACTAATTATTAAGTAATAAAGGCTTTAGGTCTCTAAAATTCTGAAAAAAATCAAAACGGAATTTTGACGTTTGGTGGTTGCTTTTGATCAACATTGAGTTCGATAAAATTAGAGAACCAATTTTACCGCAAGCCAATTTCTATAAAACCTATGAAGAATTTATTACAATTTAGAAGTTACATTTTATTCACGGTCAAAAAAATTGAACTAGCAGATTTATCTTCCGGTTCAAGTTACACGAAGTTGAAGAAACCGGACGTTCGTCTAGACGAATCAATTCAAATCTACATTAGGCAAAACTAACCCAATTGAATCTTTGAAGTATTAAAAAACATTCGTCTTAAATTACCGACACATATTTTTATTTACTATAAAAAAAAACAATATGGCGGATCCCCGACACCATTTTATGGTATTTCGATATGGCAAAAACATGAAATTTTCCGGATTCAAAAATTTACATCGTATTTCGAAAGTTTATATTCATTTAAAAAAACACTTTTCATCTAATTGCGATAAAACGATTTTATGCATTTGTTTTTGAAAATTAAGTTAGGTTATAGACGATAAAAATTTCGTACAAGAAATTTTTATCGTCTCAAAAATCGATACACACCGATTATATAATTTATATAAACCAGAAAATATAAAATTAAACCGGCAACTACTTGTTAGAATTTTTTTTGAAAATCAACGAGAAAAAAATGCATAATCTGGCAACACTGGACTAATAAGAGTGAATAAATAAATAAATTTTCTTACTTGTTGTTTGTGTCGACTCTTTTATTGAATTTTCAGTTTCAATTTCCATCATTTTGACAGATGAGTCCATGGGAACATTAAACGTTTACGATTATTATGAATCTAAAAACATGAAAACATACATTGTATAACTAAAAAAAACATGGATATGACCCATTTTTTGGGTTATTAGCGAAATAAAAAATGGACAAAATTCAAGAAGGTAGGTTAAATACAAAAAAATTGTTGCTACAGTAATGCCAACGCATAAGGGTTTTCTCAATTCAGTTGCCCATCCGATCGTCAAAGAAAAGTCCAAAATGATTTTGTGTTAAGTGATTTGAAAAAGCGACAAAAAAAATGTTTGTATTAACCTAAAATAATGTTTGAAACAAAAGATAAAACATCACAAATTTTATTCTCCCGCCAGTTGTATCGGTGAACATTGCCTTTTTTCCAATTAATTTTTGTAATAACAGGACCTATTCACCACACAGACACACATACACACATAAAATTGTCTCTCCGCTATGGAACAGCTGCCTGCTACCAATAGAATTTAAGGGAACTGACAATTTGTTAGGTATATAACTAAATACTTTTATATATAGTTTATATATTAACTGCCCGCGAATTTTAATTTATCTATATTCATTATATTTTATTAACAAATCATTTACAATTATATTTAACACATTCTTTTCAATTATTTTTTACATTATTATTTATTATTAACCGGGAGAAAATCACAAATTTACTTGTTAGCGACGTCACGAACCCTAACAGAAACGACCAAGATGGCGTCGTATAGTCACGTGACCAAAACCAGTGACGTACTCGGTGAATAACGAAAAATTAGAACCGTAACAGTAAAATACTTCTTTCATACATTGTAAGAAATATAAATTCATCTAATTATTGAAAAGAATTTTGTAATTTTAGAACGATTAAATTTTCTTTGGAAAAGTTTGGCAAGTTTCATTTTTGAAAATTTAAATTTTTATCCGTTAATTTAACGAATTTTTTTTGAATTTATCAATATTTTAACATTTTTTTAACCTTGTCTAAGATTTAATTTTTAATTTATGGGGAATTTTATTTGATATTTCAATATTTTTAACATAAAATTTCAAATACTATAGTTGATTGTTGGAATTCTTCAATGTTAAAAATTAAATAATACATAGTTTGTTTAACATTTATGAATTTTCGAATGGAGATTTTATATCAGAAATTATTCATTGGTAAATTAAGGTTATACAATAGAAAAAAATTATTTATCCTTTATTGATAATTTCAATTTAACTTTGATTCATTGTTGCTTAAACATGTAGGCTACGAGTTTTTAAAAATTTCCTGGAAACTACTGTTTTCTCAACTTATTTTAGCAACTTTTAACAATATGCTAAAAATTTTAATTTTTCCCGTGAAAAAATTTCGCTAATTTAGTGTTCTTTAGATTACAATTTGATCTTGCAAAAAGTTTTCGAATTTCTTAACTAATATCTAAAATTTCTAGAAATTTGCAAAAATTTCCCAAAAAAATCTTAAATTATCGTTCACTTTTTAAACTTTTTAAATTTTTTTTGTATATTTCACAGAATTTTCATTTAAAGTTTTATGAATTTCGAGAAAGGGCCTCAAAGTAATAAATTCTTAAATTAGTTCTCATTTTCTGAACAATTTTTTAAACATTCCTGAAAATATTACCTAGAAAGACATTACAGAAGCCGTAGAAAAAAAAATAGACCATGTAAAAAAATTGGGAAGAAAGAAGGAGGATTTTTGCAGAACGGAACAAGTGGAACTCTGTCGAGGATGCCCTATGCTCTAATAGGAGTTAACGGAATTAAATACAAATTTTCTAAACTATTTTCGGAAATCTGATCAAATCTTAATTAATTCAAATTATCGCCAAAGTTTTGAACAATAACATGAGAATAACTGAATAATGTAACAAAATAGTACCCTAAATTCTGTGAAGTCTATCGACGATGCCCTATGCTCCAATATAAGTCAACGGAATTGAATCAAAAATGTCTTAGATCTTTAAGAAATTGGCCACACACAACCTAATAAAGTATCAAATTATCTGCAAAGTTTTCAACAATAACATGAGAATATTTGGAGGAAAATTGACCCCATATAATCAATTTTCAAATTGTGTAAAAAAAGTACCCTAAATTTTTTGGCCCGATAAAGAAAACAAACGTTAATGAAGCCATAATCATAATCAACAGTTTTCAGAATTTTCAGTTATCAAAATTTTCTGTACAACTGTACAAAATATCGAAAAATATTCTCAAATTATTAAATTAAACAAAAAAAAGTATTTATTTGAAGGCGTAAAAACACTGATTTAAAACAGTCGTTAAGAATTATTTTTAAATTCTTATCTAAATTGAAATAAATAAAATTCTAAAAATAAAATAAAAAAATTTTGCACCTAAACATTATCAAACGAAACATCCGAAAAAATAAAATAAATTCGAAAAAAAAATTTTCATACTTAAAAGAATCAAAACAAAATCAATTTTGAAAAAGTATTAAAAAAACTTTTAAACTATTTCACAAAAAAAATTTTAATTATTTCCACGTATAAAAAAAAATTAAATTAAAAATTATCAACTAATACGGACCTGTAAAACGCCATAAGGCTTAAGCAAGGGGGCCGCGGGGACACCCCGCCACCCGATAGCTTACTTTCGAGTGCCTGCCTGACCTCCCTATATACGATAGTGGTTTGGTCCAATAGCACACTGTACTTCATAGAGAGAACTTTTTTATGCGCTGGCGCATTTTACCCATTTTTTTTCTATATAATTTTTAATAAAAAAAAAAATTTTACAAAATTTTTCAAAAATTTTATACGCTTTTATTATGCAAATAGGCCGACGACCGAGTTTTAAATCGAAAATTGACAGAAATCAACCACGTGCATTTAGCATATTAAGGACCATGTGTGTATTATTCTATAACATATATATTATATGCATCATATGTGTTGTATCATCGGTACAATGTGACACTATGCACGGGCATAAATACCTATGTATAGGGGGTAGACAAAAAAAATGAAATTTAATATAAAAATTATTAATTTACATTTGGCGGGTTTTAACTAAGATATTTATTGTATTGAGAGGTGTGTGTGTGATTTTTAGAGTTAGTAGAACGATATGCTCCTTTTGAAAAATCATCATCACTTCTTCGTGTGCCAAGCTATGAACAACATCAACAACGGACAACGGGGCAAGCTAACAGCCTAACACACAGCTCTATACACACCAAACAAACATTTCTACTTCCACCAATGAAAAAAACTAACTCACTTGTGACTAATAACACAAACACTTTGCCATTTTACCAACACAGACAAATAAAAAACGATGGATGACTTAATTTCTATATGACGCTGTTTCCCGTGTACACCAAGTTCATTATATTCTTTATTTTATAGTTTATTAATTGGTAATTTTCCATTTTCTAAATTAACAACGGCTTTCTTTTTGTATATGAATTTTATATTGGAAATTTTCAACGGTTTAATTTTCCTCAATTGGTTTCCCAGGAGATCGTTAATAATTTGTCAATTTTTGCGCTTCAATAAAATTATCACATATTTTTAGTATCGGACCTTCAGAAAGCCGAGAGAACGGACTAGCTAGAAAATAAATACGACCGGATCTTATTAAAATCAATCATTATAAGGGTAATCAAGAACAGACCCGAATAATTTCCGATCTCTTGTACTATAGACTTTGGAAACTGGAAGTTTTTGGGTTTCAAATATGCAGCCAGAAAAGTAGCACTCCTTTAAAAAAAATTTTATAATTGGTTTGTGCTTTATTTATTCGGTTTTCGAAAATATGTTTCGGGTAAAAGTTGTTCATTATAAATATTCTAACAACTTTTATTCGGAACATTTTTCCAAAAAACCGAATGAATAAGGTACAAATCTACAAAAAAAAATTTGAAAAATGTGCGCTACTTTTGTGGTTTATAGTACACACCTACATTCATAAAAATTGAATCAGTTGAAACATTCTAAGTGTTACGGAATGTAATATTATACATATATTTAGTAATATATATACGCTTAGAATGTGACTTTCTCGTTCAATTTTCATGAACGGGAGTGTACATCGTTTAGAATTTCACAAATCGACTTGAGCCTGTTTAGATCGACTAGTTAGACAAAGTATACTTCCATTCAATATATTTGAACCAATAAGTCACATTCTAAGTGTATATATATATTACTGTATAATACATACAGTAACACCTAGAATGTTTCAACTGGTTCAATTTTTATGAACGGGAGTGTACAAGAAAGCTACTACTCAAGTTTTTTTTTCTGAGATGATCATTTCTCAAGTATTGCTCTTTAGAAATTTGAAATTATTGTAATTCAAATCTTCAACGGTATAGATTATCTAATTTTTAATATCCATTGATATGGATTATCCAGAATTTCTTTAGGATTTAATGTTTAAAGCAGCCCACGACGGCCCAGACAAACTTACAAAAATAAACTTATTTTATGAATATCTCTGTACCATCAATTTTCTCTACATTCATTATTTCTAACCGTTACAAACTACAAACCTTGTACATAGTTTAAAATACATAAAAATTAATAATCAAATTTTAAGATCAATAAAAAAAAGGAGTGTTCTGGTACCAATACAAAAACTATTGATTTTTCACTTTCAAAATATCCCGCTAAATTTTAAATTTTTGTTAAATTTTTCATTCAATAATAGTTATTTTTAGAAAAACGATGATGTCATCATTCATATACACAAAATTTAATTATGTTAATCAAAATTTTTGTCTGGGTTATAGATAGACCCTATAAACGTTTGAAATGGTACATTTGAATATAAAATTATCGATTTTCTTGTGAAAAACTATATAGAAATAAAATTTTATATATATATATATATATTTTATATATATATATATATTATATTATATATATATATATATATTTTATATATATATATATATATATAACAGTCCATCTATACACATCTCCCGTTCATGTAATAATGACCTTTAAATGGCTTAGGTCAAGACCTTACAAACATTCATAAGAGCGTAGTAAATACGTTGTTTAAATTTGTCTCGTGTTCAATCTATGAAAAAAGACTGATATCGTTTTTATTTCGAAATTATTTTTTATAAAATTTGTATCGATTTAAATATGTTAGAATTCGAATAATAAATAATAATATTGGTGTTTTAATAATAATAAGAAAGAGGGGTACCGCATACGGGTCCCTAGCACCTAGACCAAGGGGTCCTCTGTGCCCTCCCTGAGAACAACCTGTCACCCGAAGGCGAGACGCCTCCGGGCAAGAGGTGCCATTTTAAGCAGATGAAGCTTTAGGATTCTGTTGAATAATGGTGTTTTACTTCGGTTTACAAGACTCATAGTTTAGAACAGATGCCATCCATATCATTATTATTTTTTTAAAGCCTTCATTATTAAAGGATTTTTATACAGACTGAGAATTGGTAGGTTGTGCGGCTGCACAATATTCCTCTGGAGTTAGTGGAGGGAAATCTTCACGGCATAGCCGGTCACTTCCTTCTAGACCATACAGCGACAGTTTAGTCAAGTAACCGCTCCATTAATTTAATTGACAAACTGCCACCGTTGGGTATCGAACCCACAACCTGCCAGTTCCAAGCACAGCGATTTTCACCGCACGGCCAGTTGAAATGGTTATTTGCGGATTATCTACGTTGTTTAGCACACTCGAAAAACTTAAGACTAATTTTTGGATTTTCCATAAAACTTTTGTATACCTGCAGTATTATTTCCTACTAAAGGATTTGCTATCCAAAATGTTTTCCTATCCTGGTTTTCGAGCGAACTCATTTTATTAGCACACATTTTTCCCCTTCATGTGAGTTTAGAAGATGTCTTGGGCTTCAATATCTAGTCAACCTTAGTGCAATACATATGTCCCTAGGCTAACGTTGGAAGTACCAACAAACTAGTAGACACTTATTAAACTAGGTTTTAGGACCAATAGACTAGGATATCTTGGTAAAAGGCATTTATCCCTCAGGAGGTTGAAGGACAGTGCGATCTTTCCGGATTGTAACGGGGCTGATGATACCCTTTGGCAAAATGTCGTCACATAGTCAGAATGAGGAACTAAGCCTACATTTCCCATTTTTACAAAGAATTTTAAAATATCAATTTCCGGTTGCTGGGTAGTACAATTGTCTAATTCAGTCGCCACATACAGTGTTCCGTTTGGAAGTTTTCATAGTGATAGAAATTAAGATTTGGCGTTAACGAGATACTCACGAAAGGTACTACTATGAGTTTACTAATTTGATCTTTTAAAAATTGTGCCTAGAACGTCCTAGTCCAGGCTTTAATCTTAGTGTCCTTGGACGCAGCCCTTTGGAGTGCCCCTATCTTAAGGAAAGTATTTTAAACAATCAAATTTGGAATAAAAATGATTTAACCTTCGTAGAGCTCATTTATTTAAATTGATATAAATTATAACAGCCCACCTATTGAGGGTCTGTGGTATTATCATTACTACATCATTTTATCCACATTGAGTTTGGGTGTGGTCATACTAAATTTAATTGCGTCTCTCAAACAATGGATAATCCGAATTTTTGAAATAATCAATTCACCACTGGTTGAGAGTCACTGGTAATTAAAAAATATACTTAAAAAAATTAATAAAAACAAAAAAAAACTAATTAAAATTATCAACTAACAGTATTTCAACAGAAATTTAAATTAATTATTAATTAATATACGACTTCGAAAGGTGATAAAAATAATTCATTTCCAAAAATAATTAATTAGTTAATTTAAGTTAATTACTAAAAATACCTTGTGCATACTGAGTTCCTTACCCATGCGTGGATTGTTTATATTCCATTTTATACACGCACACACGTATACAGATGAATAAAAAGACTATATACATATTTTATGCTTTTGAACAGATGTTTGAGCTAAAATTGTGGCAAAACAGTACAGACTTTGAAAAATTTTTTTGAATTTCTTTGAAAACAAATGTTAATTTTTAATAAAGTAACTATTTCTGTCTGTAAACTTTTCTTCTATGTCTTACGGCTTCAAAGATGTGTCTGTACACGCTCTGTAGGTCACAGTTTTAGTCCAATCGGAATGAGTATTGGTATACGACGTGCTTTTGATGTTTGAAAGGTCAAGTTCGTTAATGGGCAAAATTATATGCGTAAAAAAAATATGATGGTACTCCTGCGCGTTGTTGAAAACAGCTGTCCATTGTCGTCAGTGTTCCCATTCGTCATATAACATATCATACATATACTAGTCATCATACATATACTATTATATAATTTCAAACAACTTTCAAATAGCGCGCCGGTACTCATTATGCCAAATGAACCATAAAAAATAACCTTCTGCTACGGACATGAAAAAAATGTACTTTTATACGCATATTTTATCAAAAAACTTAACAACCCGATGGTTATGCTCCCAAAGTTTTAAGGAAAAATATTTCTAAGGAATTGAGGTATGTGTCGAATTTCAGAATAACCGCAACTATATTGAGAGAGTTCGAAGTAAAAACAGTCGGAATCGTGCATTTTATTTCACCATGTTTATGAAGATGTATGTTAAATTTCTCCAACTTACAAAACGATTTTTTCAAAAACGCCATGGTGATAAATTCTCAAAATAATTCAGCTGATTTCTGAGGGTTCATTTTACTATACTAATATTGAGAATTTCGTGAAGTTCTTGACAACCTAATAATAGTTTGTAAATATCTTAATATGAATCATTCCTTCTTCTGAGAAAATTCGCTAGTCATATGGAGCTCCTACGTGACGATTTATATATATATATACCGGATATAAAATTTTCTAAACAAAATAATCCATCAATGAAAATTTATGTTTTATCGCAGTTGGTATATTGAAAAAATTATGTGCGTATAGGTTTCATAATCATTTGTGAAAGCTTCGAGGTACTTGTGCTTCATCATAAAAAGCCTTATGTGTGATTATGTGTTAAAGCGTTGTTCGTTCGGGTTAGAGGACGTATTCGAAAATATTAAATGCTAACCTCTCATAACGAAAATCAATAAAATATAGAAAGTGTAGAAAGAGGAATGAAAGTATTTAGAGAATTCATGCTCAAATTGGAAGCTTTACATCAATTCAGGTTAGACGCGCATTAAAGTAAAGTATAGATAACGAGCTGAATTCTGAATGTATTGTATACTTTGAATAATAGTGACCATAAAAAATAGTTGGTATTATTATATTTTTTTCAGAAAATGTTTTAATTAAAAAAAGAAAATAATAATAATTGGTAGGATGCCCTATATTTACTCTATCTCTCTTTCTACCTCTCACTCAGAGCTGAGTGCAGTCAAGGTCTGCCCACATATGCTTTAGTCGTGAGCTTTTCCTAGTTCTGGCAGGGTTCAATTGGGTTCTATTGTATTTTGAAAATATTTTTCATAAACAGAAATTGACTGTGTTTACAGTTTTACTATTGCAAAATAAATCTAATTTTTTATCTTTGTCTTAGAAAACAAACCGTCTTCCCTCCTCTCCTGGCTTGTTTTCAGCAACGCAACATTTCAAACATCTGTTTTGAACCGTAATTTATTGATCTGCATAAAATATATTCAAATACAAAGTGCATCTTTTACAAAGTGAGAAAGTATGTATGCTTCAAATTGAAGAATAAAAACAACGATTAACGGGAATACTGTAATACTTTTGTGTACCATCTTCTTCTGCTGTTTAATAGGTAGCATAAACCACAAAAAACTAAAATGATTGACTAGCATGACTGAAATTGATACATTGAAATGTAACAATTTTTTAGCCTTGTATTTTGGGTATGAATTTGGGACCCAGTATGAATTTTAATTTTAGTTTTCGGGGCTGTTTCTCTTCACAAACTCCAGATGAATATCAGGCAAAGTTCCTATAAAAGTCGGATGCAACCAGTCCAAGTGGCCGAGCGGTCTAAGGCGTTATGTCTGCGCAATATGCTAACTTGGAAACTGGGAGGATATGGGTTCCAATCCCGACATCGGCAGTTTGCCAATTATTAAGAGAAAAAAAAGGGGCAGTTAATTGACTAAACTGTCGGCGTATGGATAAAAACGAAGTAACCGGCTATGCTTGAGAAGGTTTTCTGCAGTTTCCTTCACGAACTCCAGATGAATATCGGCATAGTTCCTATCATAATCGGCTGCAGCCGCATATCCTACCAATTCCTAGTCTATACACAAAAATTCCTTCCACTCCATTCACATCCTTAGGCATCATAATGGACCTTATGGTTGAAGTGTAGCTCGTCCTGGACAGCCTCTGCAATCTATCTATCTATAGTAGAATGCAGCAGCACAACCTACCAATTCCTAGTCTACATACAATTCCTTGTCACAGAAATTAAGAAAGGAAGGATACGTTGATTGAGATCCCTAGAAAGAATGCCAAGTGTACGAGGTGTACAAATAGTATACGGTAACAAAACACAAAGGATACGATACGATGGACGATGTTGCATAGATCTACACCGAATTGGAAAACCAAATCCCAGGACAGAAAGATCCTAAGTGACGCCAAGGTATTTTATGAACCGTAGAGCCAATTTCTTGTAATAGTAAATAAAATTCCTTTCCTTTATCTACATCATTAATACAAGATTAAAAATTAAATACAGGTTAAAAAAACGATCTGAGTGGCCTCAGTTATAGACTATGAGTCTCAGAAACAGAGGTAAAACCCCATTATTATTATTTTTCGTTACGAAACTAAAGCGCAAAAACTACTTGCAGCTCCTTTTCAAAGATGGCAGCTAAATGGGATGGGAGGGATGAGGACCCTGGGCTACTTAATCGTTTCGCGCCATTTTTTCATTTCCTTTTCGAGGCTGCCGTAGTTCTCACATTCGTTCGGCACTGGACTCTTTAACCTCGTTGGATTACTTTCGACGCGAGCTTTTCTCTGAAATGTTTTCTATAATTTCGAGCATATTTCCGAGTCATACGAGACAAAATCTTCAATTTGAAATATTTAATTTAATACCGATTTTTATGGATATTTCGGCGAATATTTTTATTGTCTATGAGTCTTAGTAGTGCTCCGTATGATCCTCACAATGACATTAGAATCAATGTTCTAGCTAAACGCGTTTCCACACTACACCAATTTATAACGTTACACAAAACTAATTAGTAACAAATCACGCGCATGCGCCTACATTGGTACGATGCCATCACAGACAAAATAAATACTGCGCGACAAACACGTACAGACATGATCTATCCGTTGTGAGCTCAATTATTGTCACACAAGAAAGAAGTTCGACCGACGAGCGAATAAACGTTTTCCCGTCAAAATCGAGTCCATCCTAAGATACACGGTTCACGGTAACTTTTCAATGTATCAAAATGACTGACGACATCATACGATATTTATGTCCAAGTTAGTAAATAAATGCCTACCTACCTACCTAGTGGTATTTAAGTTAGTGTAAAAGTTGCACAACCGTAGAGAACAACACAGCTCGCATTCTCAGAGTCAGAAACAAGAAGAAGAAGAAGACGACATTTATTTAAAAAGTTTTTTTTTCAGTACTAGTAGAGTCAAATTAGCATTTTTCAGACAGGTTGCTTGGAACCGCAATTTTTTTTAAATCGATTTATCTTGACGTCTTGAATATGACCCTAAATTTTTACGGTCCGACTCGTGACGGAACATGGTCAAAATTGAATTTGTTTATAACAAAAACACGTTTTTTCTTTAAAACTAAAAATTTTAAAAATGACAGAATATTATTTAATTCTATATAAAAAAAGAAAACAAGTTTTAAATAAAAATAAAAATCTAAGAATTATTTCATTTTTCTTTTAACAATGGCAAAGTATGCTTTTTATATGTTAAAAATAATGTGCCAAATTTTAGCCCTTAAAAAAATTAGGCCCCCGACAATCTATAAAATATCATGTGACCTTTTTTATAAAAAAAAAGGATTTATTTGATCCGAGACGAATAAATCTTTGTTTAATACTTTGGGAATTTTTTTCTCGAATTCTAATAAACCGATTTTAATATTCACGGGCTTATTTGTTTTCTTTTTATAAGCTTTTTATTAGTTTCACCTGTATGTATGTATGTATGTAACCGACCCTTTTGAGCTCGATTTTCTCCTACTTTGAACGATCAGATTTAATTCAAATTTTGCACACCTGTCAAAGACCGATGACAATGCAATAATTCGATTAAAATATCCGATTATCCTGATTAGATTAGTCAGGATTCATCAATTTCCCAGATAAGTAACTGACTTAAAAAAAAAAAAATTGTGTGTGCAAGTCACACACGGTAGAAATGAAACTTCTGAAAAGTCCCTGATTAAAAATACTTATTGAAAAGTATTGAAAAAATAAATAATAGTTTAAAAAATTATAGTTTAAAAAACTAAAAAACACGCTTTTATAGAAAATTCAACTAAAAAATGAAAAATAAATAATAGTTTTAAAAAACTAAAAAAACACGCTTTTATAGAAAATCCAACTAAAAATAGAAAATAAAATTTAATAAATTTGGATTAAGAAAAGTGTCAATAAGAAACAAATGTATATTAATGGAATAACTATTGACACTATGAACCCCACGCTTTTTTCCATTAATATACATTTGTTTCTTATTTACACTTTTCTTAATCCAAATTTATTAAATTTTCTATTTTTTAGTTGGATTTTCTATAAAAGCGTGTTTTTTTAGTTTTTTTAAACTATTATTTATTTTATATAGAATTGAATAATATTCATTTTTAAAATTTTTAGTTTTAAAAAAGATATTAAGAAAAAACGCTTTTTTGTTTTCGAAACAAATTCAATTTTGACCCTGTTCCGTCACGAATCGGACCGTAAAAATTTAGGGTCATATTCAAGACGTCAAGATAAATCGATTTAAAAAAAATTGCGGTTCCGAGCAACCTGCTTGAAACCGGCTTTTTGAAGCTAATTTGACTCTAATATACTTTTTGTATGGTGTAGTTTGTAGTAGTATATATAGGTAGATAGGTACAACAGGCGTCAAAAGTTGATGTTATTTTTTTCAATTTTATAATTGATTTGTGGCCATATTCATTCGATTTTCGAAAAAAAATTTCGTATAAAAGTTGTTACTATATTTATTATAAACAACTTTTTTCCAAAGCATTTTTTCGAAAACCGAATCAATAGGCACACAAATGGATTATAAAATTTTAAAAATTAATATCAACTTTTGACGACTACTATATTCACATAAAATGCCAACGACCTCTTACAGAAATTCAAGTGAAGTTATTCGAAATTGCTCTACCGTTTCAATTTTATACTTTTATACTTTTTTGATACATTCTAATAATTTTTTATAATGTTGTAACTAAAGAGTGTGGACAATAATTGGTTCTTCGACCTACCCAGATTAGATTTTCGAAAAACAGTAGTATATATTCGATATATTACAAAATTTAGCTGGTCCCAAAACTTTTTTGGGTCATATTTTAAAAAAAAATGTATTATCGATTACAAAAGTGGTATTTCTCTTTCACATTTTTGAAGTGGAAACTTATTCGTTATAAAAATATGAAGGACTTTTGGTATAAACAGTTTTGCCTCGAAAACTGAATGGTACAAAAGTCAACTAAAATTTTGAAAAAATTTTTGGAATTAATTGTACTATGGGCCACAAATCTCGATTACTGGGACTTAGCGCAAGGCATGCGACAGCCCAAGTTGTGCATAAGCACAGCTAGACCATTCGACTGTGCTCGGTTGAAACTCGATAGAATGCATTTGAGAAGGATGGTGGGGCTCTTGACAGGACACTGTCGATTGAATGAACACCTTCATAACTTGGGAATCTCTGATGATCTCACTTGTAGGGCCTGTATGGAGGACGATGAAACCTCCATACATGTTATTTGTACTTGCAGGATGTCAGGTATAGAATATTTGGGTCCGAAACCTTGGATTCATTAATCCTGGCAGCAATCCCGGCGGAGAAGTTATGGGCCTTCTGTGTGGCGCCTGGCCTCAACAGAATCCTATAGCTTAATCTGTTTAAAATAGCACCTCTTACCCGGAGACGTCTCGCCTTCGGGTTACAGGTTGTTCTCAAGGAGGGCACAGAGGACCCTTTGGTTTAAGTGCTAGGGACCCATTTTCGGTACCCCTTTTTCTAATTATTATTATTATTAGTATGGACCACAAAAGTAGCGCTCATTCTTCAAAATTGTTTAGTTGATTTGTGCCTTGGTTCGGATTTTGGGAAAATGTTTCGAACAAAAGTTATTAAGACACAAATCAGTTATAAAATTTTGAAAAATTAACGCTATTTTTGTGGTCATGGGTATGTTTAATTACGTTGAATGTCTTCAAAACGATTTTTTATACTGCTTGATATGCTTCATTTTCCAGATATTCCAGATATTATTTAAATTTCCTGTAAGTACTAGTTTCTTTAGTAGTGCATGTACTTTTTATTATACTTCTACACACGTATTGATGTAAAAAAAAAACTTGACTTGTGTTTTATGTACCATGGTACTGTATATGTATGTATATATGCTTCTGCAATCTACAATTAATAGGGAATATGCATGAAAATTTTTTTTCACTTGAATTGAAGCATGTTTACTTGACAAATATCAAGGTAAAATTACTTTTTAAATAACTTCAAAAATAAGCGAGATATGAATGATTGAAATTGTCGATTAGACAGAGAGGGTGATAGCCATCTTGATATGTTATGTGACGTCATATTACACTTTCACCATTTAAAATACACGTAAAACTCCGTTTTTAGTATTTTTGCAAGAAAGAGACAGATAATAATTTTTAAAAGCTTATAGCTTCCTTGATATTTGTCGAATTTTAATTTCGTTTTTAAATATTATTACAGTATTAACAGTATTTTCATATTCTGAAAATAAATGTCAAAAAAAATTTTCATGCATATTCCCTATTACAGATGTTTTAAGATGGTATTTTTATGGAAAATGTGTTGAGTTTATGAAAAATGGCTTCAAAAATAAAAGTTGTATTTAAGGGAGGAAAATTTTTTGTATTTGAACTTAACTTAACGACTTAAAAGATATAGGTTTTTGTGATAGGAGATGCATGGGCCGATTTTGCCCATTTACGAAATCGAAGCCACTTGATAGCTTTAGAATACGGTTAAATATTAAGAGGACTTTTGTTGAGATTTGCTTCATTTCGAGTTTTAAAACATCAGTTGAAGATTCTATTATCTACCCCCCCCCCCCACCCTTCCAATCGATTACTTTTTCAACAATCGAGTAAACTTAACTAAAAACGAACAAATAATTTTATAATAAAACACTTCATTCAATTTCGATAAGGAAAACTTTTTAAAATATCATTAATTTTCTTTTGAGCAACAATTTTGTTCAGAAGACATCTTTGATTGTCAGTTGCTACTTAAAATTATTTTCTGAGGGAGCGTCAAGAAAAACGAAAGCCTATTGGAAACTCTAGCGCTCGGATATGCTCTCTGGTGGGTAAATTATAAACTACAGACATATCCTTCGGTCTACAAGTTTCGTGGTCGCACTGTGGTGAACAACTTAGTAACTACTGCTATTAGGCGGAAATAAGGAGCTCCGCCCTATAACAGAAATCCCAATACTCAAACGTTAAAATCAATCTTTAATGTTAATTATTCCTTTTTAAAGAATTTAAGTTATTAATATTATAATGATTTCAACAAAATTCTGTGGTACGGAACTCTAAGTGATATCATTTGGTTTCATACTTAATCGATTTGTTAACAAATTTTTTTTCTCTTTAGAATACAATGAAATTTTATAAAGGCACCTTTTTATACAAAAACCTATTTTGTTATACTTTTTAACATTTTTATTTAGCTAAACTCTCACATTTCAAAATACACAAATATATATTTGATATAATAAAAAAAATATATTGTGTAAACTGTCAATGAGTATTAATATTAATTAGTTCCTAGTTTTTTTTTTTTTTATATAAAATAAAATGACATTTTAATTTAGAGAATTCGATTTTAGATTAAACAAAAATTTGTCACATAGGAGCTATGTAAACTTAGAGAATTTTCTCGTAGAACAGAATCCTGATTCAATCAACATATATAGTTACTATAATGATAGTCCACTATACTATAAAGCTAGAAGTGAAGCTGACTGATCTATACAAACTTTAAGGCACTTCTAGACATGATAGAAAGATGCGGTTTTTTGCATTCGACGCGAAATTGCTTGAAACCGACGAGAAAAATCGGAAAACTTCAGGTTATTCATTGCAAACCCCCCGGAAAAACACTCCCAAAAAGTTTATTTATACAATTCATGCTATGTTATTTTCTGTGGCCGAAGGCCGCCTTTGGGGTCAAGGGGGTTAGTACCCCCTTTGCGAGCAGAGCTAGTTATAATATTAATCCGAAACAAACATAAATGTGAGAGGGACCAAGTTTGACTCAGGTGCAGAGTATTTCATTCGGCAAGTTTATTTCTTTGTATATTATGGATGTTCCAGCATACCACCACTTTTCCACAGATTCTGCTCATTTTTTCATAGTCTAAAAATAACGTTTTCTAATAAATCCCGAAGTTTCAGAATTTTTGACCGTTTAGAACGCGAGATAATTAATATCAAAGTTATCATTCTCTCTCACACTCTCTCATTAGAAGCATGTAAAACTTCGTCCGCCCAACTATTATCTGTTGTATTAGAAAAAATACTCGTCAGAATTTAAAGAAAAAACTAAGAGAGTAAAGATAAATATTTATTATATAGATTTAAAAAAAAATTGTGTGTGTTACCGTTTTGTTATCGAAATATAGAAGTTACAAATTCTTTTTTTTCAAAATTACTCTATTTTGTATATATGAACAGTGAATTTGTCTATGTGTGTTTATGTATTTGTTCTATAATAAAATCAAACCGGTTTTTTGTCCTGATTATAGAACACAGTGCTGGAACGTCCTTAAATGTTATAAAATCTAACCACTTGCCAAGTAAATATGAAATGCCCTGCACTAGAGAAACTTTCCCAATAAATATTTACTAATTATTTTCTCACTTTTGTTAAAAACCTTGTTACATAGATTTCACTAATTTTGTAGGCGAACTTGTTTGTTTTTGCTGGGATATCAATACTTTTTATGTGCAAAAACTTGGTTTCTCTCACATTTATGTTTTTTGTCGGATATCATTACTTTTTGTAAAGTTTTTTTACTTAAGACACAAAAGTTTAATAAAATAAAATAATGGTAGTTTTATTTAGTTTGATTAAATATATCGTTAATAAATGAGATGTGATTATTTGTTAAAGTAATTATTCAATCATAGATCATAGAATCTATCATTATATATTAAACTATATAAAAATTAAAACTACCATGTAGAAAACACTTACCATAAGGTAAACATTGTGATTTTAATTGTAAAAATTCTTTCTTTCCAGCTAAAAACATCCGGTTTTCAGACTTTTCGGGATAATTTCAATCTAAGACCTATTTTCCCACAACTTTCTAGGAAAACTGGAAGTACCCTAGAATATTGATGATTATGACGAGTGAGTCAGTGAGTCACCCGTCATGCGTACTGCAATTTGGTACGTACAGTCAGGTGGGTCTCATGCTACGTTTTAAATTCCAACGCTTTTTTGGTTCCTGAGATACAGAGACCTAAAAATCGTCACTAATCCTTCCTGTAAAACATAATAGTACGCTTTCCTCTGTCCCAAATCCCCACTTTCCTCGTGACTGAATTAGATGAGATTTCTTTCAGATCATATTGACGTTAATACGCTTATATTGACACCTCAAAGAAAGGTCCGAAGTCGATATCATCTTTAGTTCAACCACGCACGCGTATATCTTCCCAAAAATGGTGCTAATAGACTCAGGTGATCTCAAAACATGGAGGTATGATGAAAATTTAGATTTGGATTTTCGGACCGATTACTATAACTTGCCTAATAATAAATTATACTATTAAAAAAAAATTACAAAAAATTCTACCCATAAAAACACATTTTCGACATTGTCGAAAATTTCATCTAAATAATGTCAACACAAAAAAAGGTATACTTAAATTTTCGTTGCAAATTAACAGGCAAAAGAAAATCAATAACTCAGATTTTCATGGGAACTATATATATATATATATAATACAACACGGTATGATTCATAAGTCTATTAACTACAATTGTTATTAACAGACCATAGAGATTTTTGATGGAAATTAACAGTAAAAAAGAAAATCAATAACTTTTAGCACATTTTATGTGTATATACTAAATTATAGAGGTGATTCATAAGTTTATTAACTTTTAAAGAAACATTCCAAAATTTCATTTAGTAAAATCAATAATGTTTAGTTTAATTAAATGGAGGGTATATACATATAATATTATAGAGGTGATTCTGAAGTCTATTTACTTACAAGTTTCGGGATATAACGATATATTATAATACTATACGTCTATCGACAAGACTGCGAAAATCACCATACATAATAATAATCATAACACAACAAAATGACTATCGTATTACTGCGACGTAGTATTCGGCTCGGAATGTTCCGTAGACATACGCAAGGGTATAATGTTACCAACCACCAACAGTACACAGAGTTTTATATCGAAGAGTTAAGTTTCAAATACAGTATACCAGTCTACTAATGGTCTTGTAGGTGTAGCATATGGGTATATAAAATACTTTTCACGTCATGATCAGTTCAATGTATTGTAATTCAATCCTTTTATTATTTAAATATAGCAGAAATAAAGGGCGAATTAAGAATTGAAAAAATATATAAATACCTGACTGAGTCAATTGTTTAAATACTCTGTATATGTTGAGTTTTTGTTTTTAAATCAGTGAGTGCATATATTATTTATTATAGGCACACACTGCGAAAAATGCGAAGAAAATTTTTGTCCTCGATTTTAATAATAATATTTTTCTAGGCTAATTTTGACCCAAAAACTACGAAAATCAGGTTCATTTTAACGTCTGACCAACACATTTCAAAATTTTCGCTTCTCAATTCATACAGTTTCGAATTTTAGCACTATGAGTCTGATTCCTTGAAAACCGTTAATCGTATCGTATTTTTACTAACGCCATCGTTTTCGCTAGGTCCAAATTAGCTTAAAACGAAGTTTTTATCAAAATCAGAGACATAAAATTTTTCTCCAATTTTCGCGATTTTTTTAAGGGGCCCTTGGAAAAAATGCGAAAAAAGTTAAGAAAATTTTTGTCCTCGATTTTAATAATAATATTTTTCTAGGCTAATTTTGACCCAAAAACTACGAAAATCAGGTTCATTTTAACGTCTGACCAACACATTTCAAAATTTTCGCTTCTCAATTCATACAGTTTCGAATTTTAGCACTATGAGTCTGAAACCTTGAAAACCGTTAATCGTATCGTATTTTAATCAACGCCATCGTTTTCGCTGGGTTCAAATTAGCTTAAAACGAAGTTTTTATCAAATTCGGGGACAAAATATACATAACAGTAATAAGGCCTGTCCTGTAGTAATTTATTGTTCTGAAAGTTGATGCATGATAAATAGTGATAAGAATTGAGTCTGGAAGTCTGGGAAAGAAAAATCTATGGACCTTTATGAGACAATGGAAAGACCCAGACATTGTCACAGAAACTAAGAAAGGATTCTATCGAGGTGCTCCAACCAACGTAGTCTGTTGGTTGGGGCACCTCGATAGAATGCCAAGTGAAAGAAGTTCGAAAATGGAATGCGGTAGCAACCCAGAAGGCTCAAGGCAAATAGGAAGACCGACGCTACGATAGATAGACGATGTTGCACTAGATCTACACCAAATTAGTGCCGGGAACTGGAAAACCAAACCCCGGGACAGAAAGATCTGGAAGATTCTTATAAATGAGGCCAAGGTTCTTGATGGAACCAAGAAGTAGTAGTAGTATGATTAGAAGGTTAAGTTCCACTGATGGCAATAAAAATTGGGAACTGAAAGGAAAAACTAGAGTCGTAAGACTCACAATATGCTGAAATTTTTCCAAGGGTTTTATTCTTTTCTTTAAAATCATAAAAACCTTCTTCTATCAGAGAGATTTTGACGTCTCAATAATTTTCACAAAAAGCAAATTACAAACTTCTATATTTTCGAATTATTAATAGTCTCCAATTTAGTCGAAACTTAAGTAGAATAAATAATTGAATGAGTGTTACACAATTGACGAAATCTGAATAGCCTAAACAAAATATAAATACATCTATTATCAACGCCTATAAAGTTTCTCCCCTAAATATATATCATCTCATTCAATCATAACTTACAAACACCCCTTTCCTGAAATCCCTATTAGTTCCCTTTCCTACGTGCAATGTAGTAACTATGGATTACCTTTTATTTTAATTTATGATCAAAAATTCCATTAGCATGCTTTTTATGAAACTTCACTTATGAAATTACGGAGTTTCAAAATGTTACGAATTATTTAAAATTTGCAGAAAAATTTTCAACGAAAGACGCTGAAAAAAATTAATAATTCAACCAAAATAAATAATTCATAGCTGACAATTTTGGTCACGGTGTTTGGTCGCAAAAAAAGAAAACCAAATTTACGTGAAGTATTTTCTTCTTTATATATAAAAAAAAAAAATACAGACGAATTGAGAACCATCCTCCTTTTTGAAGTCGGGTTAAAAAGTGAAAACTTTAGGAGATAGCCAAATAATGGTAAGAGAAGACTTTAGGTAAATTTTTTTAACGACTCCAGAAAAACTATCAAAAGTTTAAAATTCCAAACCGCTCCAAAGTTATGCCTTCCTAGATCTCTTATATAGTTTAGTTTCTATAGAAATACCTACGTTAACAAAATTTTGGAAATAAATTATTTCAATAAATTTAAGATATAATAATAATAATTAGATAGAGGGGTACCGCAAACGGGTCCCTTGCACCCAGACCAAGGGGTCCTCTGTGCCCTCCTTGAGAACAACCTGTCACTCGAAGGCGAGACGTCTTCGGATAAGACTCTTATCCGAATAAGGGCAGGTCAAATTTAAAAATTTCTAGTAAAATGTATTAAATATTCTATTTATCGAATTTACTTTTTAATTTGTCAATGCAATGATAATTTTTCAATAAACAATTATAGCCAGTATCAAATAACGTTATATATTTATTTAACAAAAAAAAAGAAATAATCAAATTGAAAAGCTTCTCAAAAAGATTTTTTCAACACATTTTATGTTTCTAAAACTTTTTTAATTTTTGTATTCTTGATAATATCAGTCTCACTATATACAGAGCACCCTGAAACGACTTCTAAATTTGTTTTCCGTCTTTAGTAACAATAAGGTAAATTAATAGAAAGAAATTAAACATTTTTTTAGTATTCATTAAAAAGTCCGAGCTTTTTTTTTTATAAAAGCAATTTTTCATTAAAAATTTTAAATTATATATTTTTTCACATCCAATTCGTTGAATCGTCAAAATAATTAAAAAAAAAAATAAATCAAAATCCTTATCCGAAATCACATCCAAAAACGGCATCATATCAAACGATGCAATCAAAAGGGCGGCAAATCAGACGGGGCCTAGGGCGGCAGCAAACCAAAATCCTCCACTGGATAAGAGGTGCTATTTTAAGCAGATGAAGCTATAGGATTCTGTCGAGGCCAGATGGCACACAGAAAGCGCACAACTTCTCCGCCGGAATTGCTTCCAGGATTGATGGATCCAAAGTTTCGGACTCAAAAATTCTATATCTGACACCCTGCAGGCTTCTGCAGGTGCATACAACATGTATGGAGGTT
This sequence comes from Nineta flava, assembly GCA_963920215.1. Taxonomy (NCBI): domain Eukaryota; kingdom Metazoa; phylum Arthropoda; class Insecta; order Neuroptera; family Chrysopidae; genus Nineta; species Nineta flava. The sequence continues at coordinate 120,778,975 of OY986041.1, forward strand.
TCATCGTCCTCCATACAGGCCCTACAAATGAGATCATCAGAGATTCCCAAGTTATGAAGGTGGCAATTCATTCAATCGACAGTGTCCTGTCAAGAGCCTTAGTCGAACGGCCTAGCTGTGCTTATGCACAATTTAAGATATAAAAAAATGATTTCTTTCAAAATGTCAAAATTTGGAAACAAATAATTATTTGACATAAATAAAAACAAATATAATGGATAACTCTTTCGGATGCACACAATAAACAGTGATGTTTTTTAAACCTCGCCCACAGGTCAGTTCTCAATTTGACCATTTCGTTTAGGAGATAATTGTTAAGTTGTACATTTTGGCATCGAAACTCCTTAAACAAGTAACAAAATATATCGCGTACTACATATGGTTGGTTTATTTTTTAATGGAACGTTATTTTGGCATTGGCAATTTTTCATAACCTATTTAAAATTTTTATTACGAAAGAAAACAATGCAATCGTATTTAAAAAACTTAAAATGTAAAAATGGGGTCAAGTTTCGTGATTCTTTGTTAGATCTCATGCAGAGTTGTCATGTCTTTCTATCTCATTCTTTTACAGGCTCTCTTAAATTTCCACATTTTTAGTTCATTGATTTATCAATCACATACCACGAAATTTTTTTTTAAATTTCGGATCGTTATTTTTACAGGAATTGGCTGGGTTCCTCTGATCCCTGAAAATGTGGAGAGATGAGAGTGCTAAATAGATTTCTCTTCTATCTCTTACGGTTTCAGAGATAGACATATTATATACAGGATGTTTTGGGAAAGATGTAACACAGTTGCTGGCAACATTAATTTATAGGCGGGTCTATAACTTCAAAGCCTATTGTTTTCGTTATTCAAAAACCTGCCTATTACCCAACAATTTGTGGAAAATTCAAAATCATATGAAAACTTTCACCTTAACTATTTGGCATCTAAGAAATCGTAATTTCATCTGGATCTAAGCTTCTTACACAAACACACATACACAACATACTCGATGATACTCAAGAAGGAACGAAATTACATTGAACATATACGTTTTCGAGATATACCCACGGAAGGAGAAATACAGATTTCTTTTCATGAAAAAAAGTAATTTTTCATCTCCGTATCTTTTTACAAACACTTGCATTCACGAAAAGGTTTTTATTAATTTAATTATTGTATTAGATTAACGAAAAGATTGACATTTTTATATAATCCAAGCGAACCATTATGTATGAGACGAGGTACACTTGGCCACAAAAGTTGATGTCATTTTTATTTTATTTTTACAGTTAATTCGTGCCTTATTTATTCGATTTGGAAAAAATAATTTCGAATAAAAGTTGTTACTTTATTTAGAATGAACAACTTTTATTCGAAGCATTTTCACAAACCGAATATATAAGGCACAAATCAATTATAAAATTTAAAAAATGACATTAACTTGTGTGGCCAAGTGTATAAATGGAGTCAAAAGTCGAGCTATCATTTCAAAATTTTATAATTGATTTGTGCTTTATATATTTGGTTTTCAAGAAAATGCTGCGAATAAAAGTTGTTCATTATAAATATACTAACAAGTTTTATTCGAAACATTTTTCTGAAAAACGAATAAATAAGGCAAAAATCAATTATAAAATTTCGAAAAACGACATCAACTTTTATGGCCAAGTGTACATACGTCATACACAATCAAGTCAAAAAAGTATAGTATACACTATACATATCTCAGTCTGATATAATTATGTTCAGAGCTGAGATCTTTTTTACACGATTACTGTAAAGCAACTACTAAATACCTTAATATATTTATTCATTGTCAACAATCGCTTATTTAAACACGTGAAATACGTATTATAACAACAAACACCACTAGTAGTATTATTAGTTGTGACGGACAAAATAAAACACAATCAAAATCTTAATAACAAATGACAATCACATATATTATAGAGAATATATACCATCATACATAACATTTATATAAAACGTATTACATATAAATAAATATATTATGTATAATATCGTAAAGAATCATATGTTTATACATGAACATATGATAAACTTGATAGTAAACACTAATATAATAATACACATTTTATGTATGTAAACATCATGTATGAGTATAAGTGTGAGATGCGATGCGATGCGCAGAATTTACAATTTAATACATACATATATATATATATATATATTTGTTTCGTATTTATTCCTATTCGTCTCTATATAATATATTATTATTATTATGTGTAGAAGACAATATATGCAACAAGTGCAATCATAAAATATATGAAGTTATGTGTATGTGTGATATTTCATTCATGATGATGATGATATATTTAAAATAATACATAGAGTTACTTGAGAGTTTGTATTTGAAAAAAAAAAGAAAAAATCATAAAAGAAATATTTATATACACATTTTTGTATTATTTAATAATAAAAATGTATAAATAATAATAAGAGTTTTTATTTATTATAATCATATTATTTTTTTATTATTATTTAAGTGACCCTATACACGATTAGATTTGTTTTTTTTTTTCTTTTGTGTAGTTGACTTTCTGCACCACATAAACATAGTATTGCGTCAGTCCAAGTTTAAACATAAACACCTACTGTCGTCCTATGTTTTACAGGAAGGATTAGAGACGATTTTTAGACCTCTGTATCTCAGGAACAAAAAAAGCTACGAAGTGTTAAGCTTCATAGCGTGAGACCCTCCATCTGACAGTACACAAGTTTCAACATTACATCTTTAATAGTTTCCAAGATATTTAGCCCTAAAAATCGACATTTTGGGGATTGACTCACTCACGCACGCATTACCAATTGTCCTAAAAAGTTGTTTTTAGGTAAGAAGATAGGTCTAGGCTAAAGACACCCAGAAAAGTCTGAAAACCAGTAATTTCTCTCCCCCCAGGAGGGCATTTATACCTCGAAAACGGTAAAAGATAGAAGAAAATATTTATTAAGTTATAGTTCAATTAGGTTTTCGTACTGTAATAATTCCAACTTTTACATTTTCCAGTATGAGAAAATTCGAAATTTCGGAAACGGTACAATTTTTTGAATTGTTAAAATGTTTCATGTTATAATTCCACGCAAAATTTCGAGTTTTTATTCTTGAAATTCTTTTGATTAGCGACATGCTTATTTCTGTACATGTATACAGAAAGTAAAAAATTCAAATATTTCGAAAACGGTAGCATTTTGAATTTTACTACAAATTTCAAGCGAAATTATTAATAAGGATATTGAACATCATCATATACGAAACATTGTGTCACAGATTCAGACATCGCAAACACTAGACGATTGCACAAGAATGTTCTTTTTTCAAAATTAAATAGCTGGTATACATTCATTCGGTTTTCGAAAAAATGTTTGCAATAAAGTTGTTAGTACCTTTAAATACGTATTAGTTCCGAGAATTTTTGCGCAATTCGGTGCAATTAGAACCGTTAGTAACCCATCATTTAAAAAAAAAACTGGTTTTAGGTGCTTTTTTCCAAAATAGCGACATTTTCTATCCTTTCCTTGTTGCACATTATTGGATGTTAACACATTCCATTGTTGGTTTCAATAAAATAAGTGGAATAATTCTGTTAAAGGTCACGTGACACAACATATCGTCCTTTGTAATTAAAAAGGCTTTGATCTTATAAATAAAAGTGATGATAAACAACTACATTGACATATTATAAATAACCTCTTTACATTTACTTAACCACAATATAACATAACTAGTATCAGGATATACAGACACAAACACACACTGTCATACCACCATATATATATATAATATATATACGATAATATGGTTTTGATGTAGAGCCTTCTCTCGTAAAGTTGTCAAACTCACATATAAACGCACATACCACAATGGTTAACGGTTATATATTGTCATTTATCGTTTATACACATTTATATTGTGAATATTATTTTCTATATATACATTTCTGTACATATTAATATTATTGTATTGAGTATATGTTAATCTGGGCACTGTTTTTATTAATTTACCTGAGTAACACGAAACTTTTATTGTGTCTATATATACACACTACCTATTCCTTTAATCAAAATTTCCTAAAGGCATATTTGGCACATTTGACTTGTTTTCGAAGTCTCGCATTTCGAAAATGTATCCCCCAGTGAAATAATACAAAAAAAGAAGAATGACGCAGTTCGAGTCCGCGCCGTAGATTTTGTGAAAACATCCTCCACATGATCCGTAGACGTTTGGGACTGTCACTGGCCGCAGTATGCCCGATGGGTCAGAGCCTTTCGATGCGAGCTTTCCTCTGATATGCGTTTTCTATAATTTTGAGTATATTTAGGAGTCATATAAGACGAAATTTTCAATTTACTACCGATTTCTTTGTAGTGTTCCGCAAGCTCCTCACAATGACACTAGAATCAATGTCATAACTAAACGCGTTTCCACGCTAAACGAATGTATAGCTTTACACAAATCTAATTTGTAACCATTCACGCGCATGCGCCTACTCTGATACGATAACATCACAGGCATCACAACCACAGGGATCAACTATTGTAAACGCAAAGTGAAGATTTTCAAACGAAATTCTTTTAGTTATGGCATTATGAAAACATGACAAAAAGTCCATAACGAAATCGCGCTTGCAAAAAAATTATTGAAAGTCAATTTCGCGAAAATCAATTTTTCTCAAATATATTGTAAACTATTGATTTTACGTTAACAGAAGTCATTATTAAATTTATTCCTTAGCTAATTCTATAAAAAAAAAGGTCCTATACGAAATTAACGCAGGACCAATAACTTACGATGTTTTACGGCTGAGAAAAAAATGGGCGAACGATGCATTAAACTGTTAAACTGAGTTTTAAAAAGGACGAAATTTGAAGTTCAATTCGTTCATAATTTTCAGGCAGTATAGTGCCCAGATCATAAACATTCGTTGTATTAAAGTCCTTTTTCATCATTCATAACACAATATTATTATAGAATAATAAATGCATTTACTGTTTTATAGTCAAAATAATTTATTATATAACTTGTTGTTTATTGTTCGACGTTAGGTAAGTAATAATATGTGTTTATAGTTTAATTATTTAGTAATAGATTATTATTATAATAATTTAATCAATTCAATCTGTTTATGTACTGCTTTACAAAATAACTGTCAACTTATTAATATTAAACGTTTTGAATGAATTATTGTTTGTTTTGTTTACTTTTGTTTTCCTTTTAGATTGAGGAAATACTTTCTTTTTGGGGAATCTTTGTTCTTACAAAGGAGGACCTTCTTCAAAGTACAGGGTGCATCATAGAAAAATTCTTAGATTCTTCTACGACTGTGAGAAAAATTCTCTAAATACTATGAAGGAAAAAAAGATCCTAATCAGTTAAATTATTTTCAAGAAATAAAGTATTACATCAAAATCGTTTAAAGAGGGCATATCTCGGAACTATACGTTAAATCATCAAACCAATTAGATTTGTGTTTTTTTCAAATCGACTTACGACCAAATTTTATTAAAAATAGGACGTCGTAGGGTAAAAATTTAAATTAGAAAATTATTTCTGACAAAAATAACTTTGGTATCAAACATTCTTTCGTAAATGAAATAAATTAAGTCCAATAATTTACATACTTTCTTTCAAATTAAATTTTGATAGTAAATAAACACGATTATGTGTGTATATATACATTCTACCCCAATGTTAAATCTATACTAATATTATGTAGCAGGAGAGTTTGTAGGTTTGAACGGGCTAATCTCAAGAACGATCATCAGTCTGATTTGAAAAATATATTTTGCGATGTATAGCCCGTTTATTGAGGAAGGTTATACGCTATACAGTTTACATTTTATGTGTTAATGTGCTGCGTGGCAGCTACGCTAAAAACCTAACATTTAAACGGTGCGAAGTAGAGAAAATCTTTAAATACAAAAAATTCTGGGCGGGCATCTAAGAGGCCGTCCATAAATTATGTAAGGCGTTTAGGGTGGGAGTGGGGGTTGTTGACTTGATATTATAAGTTCTTACCATAGGCAGGGGGTAGAAAATCTAATTTTACGTAAGATTTAAATTGAAAATTTTGTTAAACTCTGTATATAGAGGTCGTATGAGTATTTCGCACTAGAGTTTTTTTTTTAATTTCGCTAATTTTTTCCTAGAATTCACTTATAATTTTTTTCAATAACTTTTTGACTACGTTTGTTACATGAAGTAAAAAAAAGGCACAAATGATTACTCAGCGATTTATTCTTTTTATACCCGGTAAATATAATATATACAAGGGTATATATAATTTAGTCCCCACTTTGTAATGGTTGATAATATTGATCGCAAACAAAAATTTTTAGTATAGGTGTTTATAAATTGACCTAATTAGTCCAAGTCCGCAAATCCCCCGTCTGTAAAAACTATAACTCAAAAACGAAAAAAGATAACGAAGCTGAATTTTGTATGTGTCTTCTAGAGCTAAAAGTAAGGTCAAGTTCGTGAATGGGCAAAATCGGACCGTGCTTCCCTTGCCAAAGTGGAAAAAAATCTTTGAAACGGTAAGATAGAAAAAAAAGACTAAAAATAGTGTTTTTTATTTTTTTTAAATAAACTTTTGCTTAAAACTATTTTTCATAAACTCAGTATATACCGCCTATTTAAGCGATTAAATCAGTTAGTTGTTATTTTTAATTGTTACTTATCAATTATTTCCCGCATATTTTTTTTTTTAGAACAGCTATTATTGCTTATTAATCTCACGATTTTATCAGATAATTAAACATAAGATAAAGTACTTTAAGATAAAAGGAAACTGGTTTTTTAACAAAATTTTTATTAAACAATGAATTTTTAAAAATCGTTGCATATAAAAAAATATAGCTCCTCAAACTTTTGAAACCCGGAGTATTTTTTATCTTAAGGATTAAAATATATGTATCTCAGAATTCCGTACCAAAGCCCAAAATATAGTTTCTTTGTATAAAAAAAAACTTGACATAAGTTCGTGTTTGGCGAATGCATACTATGAGAGAGGGGTAAAGGGGGTATCTGTTAAAAAACAGTATTCTCAACTGTATCACAAAATGGTTCAATAGAGATAAATAATCATACGAAAAATATATATCGCTATCTCTCTTACACTTCTGCTATAATTTTATAACAAAATGGCGGATCATAGATCATGCATACATGGCAATGTAGACGGTTACGTAACCCATAGTCGTCGTCAATTCCTTATAATACTCGAATAAGAAGACGGATATACGTGTGAGACCTCTATCGGTGCTATTCGGTAACTAATATTTAAACAAAATAAAAATGCTTTTTTTTTTTAGATTAATGAAAATAAATAAATAAATTAAAAAGTCTGAGGTAGGAATCAAAGAAAAATTGTGATTTTATTTCAACAGGGTCATGTAGGTTAAAATGTGCGTCTTAAAAAATTTTTTTTTTTTTTTGGTAAGGTATTAATTTTTGAAATCTTCAATCAATCTCGATGGTCATTCAAGCATCATTTCGAAATACCCTCCACCCACACATAGCATATTTTTTCAGCGGAAATCATCCATTATGATGAAAGATTATGAGTAAAATTATATTAGGATTGAAAAAGGACATCCCTCTTTACAATATCTTTAAAACCAATTTTTACCATACTAAACGTATTTATTAATACGCAAATGCGATTTTTTTATATTATGTCGATGATGTTAACTATTCCAACCGAGTACTCAATATTTCACTTCATCGGTCACACCCCGAATTGGTCGGGTTAATGTGTTTTTGGGTCCCCGCACTAAAAGGCGTTCTATATATTTCAGATATTGTGGCAAAAACTATTGAAATTACAACCGAGCTTCTCCCTTCTGGCGGAGTAATGGAGGGTCCAATTTGACCCATTCACGAATTTGGCCTCACTTCTTAGCTCTATAACACATACACGCAATTTCAGCACGTTATCTCTTTTTCATTTTTGAGTTATCGTGTCTACGGATACAGACCCGGACGGCTGGCCATGCGGACATGGCTTAATTTAGTCGTTTTATAAACACGTATATAAAAATTGTTTTACTGCGATCAATATTTTAATTACTAGTCGGGACTAAACTTATTATATTCTTGTACATATCATATACACTTGTATATATCACATACACAGGATATAAAATGTCTTTAACAATATGAAAAATTTTGAAAATTTTCAAATTATTTTTTAATAATCGAATAACCTTAAGCATTGTACTTATTTCAAAAGACATAAGTCAATCCCAGATCAATTAGCTCTACATAAAAGTGGTATCATCAAGGTAATTTTATTTTAGTAGAAAACCATTTAAGGTAATACATTACCTTCGATTAGAGGTAATAAATATGACATTCGATTAGAAAACAAAGAAAAACTGGTTTTTCTTATTTCCATAACTCTAATTAACAATTAAAAAGTGAATATCGGGGAAAAATATTCTTTTTATCTCGTCTTAATTTTACAATTTCAACATTTCTTTTGTTTTGACAAAGCCGAATTTAAAAATCGAAATCTCTTAAGCAATTAACAAGTCGACAAGATTAGAAGCTGTATTCGTTTGGGACCCCCATAGAACTTATTTTCTAGGCTTAAATTCAGTACTAGATATTATTGGTCACAAGAGTTTCACATCCCTTGTACCGAATTACGAACAAATTTCCTATCACTTTGAATGCGACTTGAATTAATCACTGATCTCTACACTATCTCTGCCTACAGAATTCAGTTTCAGTATTAACTCTAACTATATGGTGTATGCAAGCACTCCTTATTTAAACTTACACTTAGATCATCACCATCTGATATGATGGTTTGATAACTATATATACCTATCACAATAGAACATGCCACAAGCGAGAGTTGAATTGATTTCTTCATATCAACAGTTATAATAAAGTTTGACTCGGTTCAACTATTGTCCACATTTCAGTTTCAGAATTTATGTGTACAACGTGTAAACAATAAAAGATAGATGAAAAATTCTAATTAGTAAATTATTCCCCTCAATATATTCTATAATTTTGTCTCTTATAACTTTTACCTTAAATGTAAATTCCCCTACTTTTGGATCTCTCAAGATGATTTTTTTCCTAAAATTTAATAGGGAATAGTTCTTTTTCTGTACCTACATGTAAAATTTAAATTTCTTGATCTTAAAATACGAGATAACATCGGACAAAGAAAATTTAGAAAATTGCGTAGATAGAAATATTTTAAAGACCATTTAAAAAAAAATATTTATGATGATCCACTCTACGGTATCCTAATTCGATAAAATAACGATTATAAACAACTTTTTTGATTACATGAAAAAATTTCGAACTAAGTACGTCAATGAAACAAAAATAAATTGGACCGTTTTAAAAATAATACAAACAAAATGATTTTAACCTCAATCGATAATTCAAATACTTCTGTCAAAATATGAAATTAAACAAATGAATAATAATTAAGGGACAGAGGGATGAAGTGTGGTAACATCATCTTTTTTCTGTTGTTGCTTCAAACATTTTTCTCAACCAAATCCCCAAGTAACATCTGTCTTCTGCCTTTGAGTTGCGCAAACACATAACCATTTTAGAGGAGCTATGATGCTAGGCTAGGCTAACTGCTATAGAATAATGGCGTTGGCAAGCATCACATTTAGGGTGTTCTTCGCGTGTTGGATTGGAACACAGGCAAGGAATTAGCACACACACACACACACACACTAATACAGATACATACACACACACACACACGATATTTTGTAAACGTAATATTATTATGTCTGTTGCTAGGCAGTCTATACGATATACGGCAATCATTATGGGTATCGATATATAAGAAAAACGAATCTTAACAGCTTCAAGAAAAATAAATTTTCACATTTACTTTTTTAAATTGTTATGTTTTTAATAGAGAAAATCATATCGATTTTGTTTTGGATTCTACATGTTTTAGATAATATTGAAAATTGTAGTTTATTTAGACAGTGGAACTCTAAACTATACGGATTAATTAAGACCGGACCCACGTTCCAAAAACGCAGATACCATAGCTTAGAAGTCGGAATAAGTTTTATAGGCCCAGAACCTATTTTAGGAATTCCAAAGAGAGCATGTAAACAAGTGATGAACAACGAGTGGATGAACGTTAAACACCGTGATCGTTGGGAAAATATACCGCATCAAAAACTCGGGACAATACTGTTTCGGAATGCATCCAAGAGGTTGCCTCTCGATGCACTCAACTTGAGTAGGATACAACTTCGAAAGGCTATCGGATTCATCACCTGCGATAGCACCTACGTAGGTAGGTACACAATAGGACTCCACAATGGATCAATTATGTGCAGACTGTACGGCGAGAAGGAAGAACATCCAGTCACAACATTTTTAACTGCGAATCTCTCGGTTACAGCAGGTACAATATATTAATTTGGACATGTTTAGTTTATATAGACCGCGCCAGCCTTAGCTTTTTAGCGATCTCAGAGATACTAGCTAAGGGGTTTAAATCTGTTTGGCTGACGAAAGAATGTTATGAAATGCTGATACCTACGGGAAAACAAAATCGTCTTCAAAATAATATACGTTTTTACCGTTTTCCCTAAACGAGACTATCTTTCCCAGAGTCTTTAAAATTCTTATTACTACTATAATTTTACTTGGCATGATAGCCTCTCGAAATGTCGATCTCTGTCGATAAATGTTATCGATCGATGTAATAATACTGAGAATTTTCATTTGATTTTCTAGTTGGATAGTACAAATGGAGAAAATTATAAATTTAAGAATAAAAAGAATGTAGATAATTCAGTTAATACAAATATAAAGAACGTCCCCCTTTTCTTTTGGGCACAGTCTAATAAACAGATCTAAATACTTTTGTTAGTTCTCTTACAACATCTTTTCTGCCTGGGCACTTTTAAATTTGACAATTTTATACCATAAAACGCTATCCTAGTCTCTAGGCCACTGTACAAAATGAGAGTCACGTTTCGAGGCCAACATAGTTATGGTGCTGAAGTCAGACCACAAAAATGATAAAAAATGCTTTTTGAGAACTAAAAGATTTTTCATCTAATGCAGACATTGCTGTTGAGCAAAAGTTTAGGCAATCTCAACCGTTTAGAAAATTTCTTAACAGTTATTAAAGCAAAAAATTGGTACAATTTTTTAAATATTTCGATAAATTAACGATTTTTTCCTAATTTTTAATTTAAAAAAAAAAAAAATTTAATTGCTACGTAAACGGGACCTGTTTAAAAAGTACAAAACTTATAATAAATTATATAAAATCGATGAAATTTTGTCCAAATTTTATTAGATAAAAATAAAAGTTTTAGAAGTCTTTTTTCGTACATACCTAATATTCGTCTTCGTCTTCGTCCTCGTTAAATGACAATGTCGGTTTTGAATTTTTCGATTTTTTATCTTTCTTTGAAGAAGAGGGAGACGATTTTTGTTTTTTCTCCTGACTATCCGAATTTTTTTCTTCGATATTTTCGCGTTTCGTTGAACGTTTACGAAAAATAACACGTTCGGTTAGATCAGCAGGTTTTTCTGCTTCCTCTGTAAAGAAAGTTTTCATTTTCCGGCATTTCAAAATAGTTTTTTCTAACCACAAACTGAATATTCCAATGACTTTGTCCGTGAGACCGGCAAATTTTTGAGTAAAATAGACAAAAAAAATTTTTTTTTTTGTTAATTGTAATATCTATAAGTTTTTATATAAAGAAATGACCCTGAATTAAAATTTTAATCGAAATAAAAAGAGTTGAGAAAATTTGTTAGGACTCACAAGACAAAACTGGTCAGAAAAATAAAATAAAATTTTATAATGATTAATTATTTGTAATCTAGCCTCACGGACAAAAGGCATTATATGATGGCACATCGAAGCTTACAAAATACCGTTTTCCGTGAATGGGCCAAACCATTACAAATTAGAGGGGAGTTCGGTAGTTTAGTATATACATAGTATATATATAACTATGTAGCATATACATAGCCATATAGCCATCATCAGTTATATGCATGGTATAACATTTAATACACTAGTGGAAGGACTGAGTTCATTTCACGTTTCAGAGACGGACACATAACATTAACAAATTTCATTGATTACTACGCCATCTCGTTTCAGACAAGATATTATGCGCCAAATAAATAAATAAACTTATTAGATATAAATTTGCATCCCCTAACTCAAATTTTTATCGTAATTATTAATTAAAATCCAAAAATTAAATATAATTATATCCTAATTAAAACTTGTTTTATATCAACAATATACTTTTTTTAAACTCCCACCATAATCATTAATCACGCATGCTCTGATCAAATTAAATAATATAGTAATTATATTTAAACTAAATTGAATTTTTCGAAAACGATAAAAAATCAATATAAAAACATTGTAAAAGCTTACCTTTTTCAAGTTGAGCTTGAGCTTGTGCAGCTTCGTCGGCGGTTAGATCTCCGGGATTTAAAACAACAACGGTAGGTTGTTCGTCTGCAATATCTAAGTTATCCACAAAATCGGTAGGTAATTCTTCACGCTATGTTACAAAATATTTACAAAATCAAAAAGGAAAATTTTTTTTTAAAAGAAAAAACTGTTTTCGTATTCAACGCCTTACTTTTGTATCAACGGTAGGGCCCTCTTTATAACCAATTTGTTCTTTTAATCTTTTCAAAAAATTTGGCTCTTCTGGTTTAATATATGATATATTTCTTTTTGACATTGCAAAATTAATTGAACAATTTTATTATACATTTAATTTTTCCACTGAAAACATTCAAGTTTATTACGATCATAACCTTAATTTTTTTTCACTAATTTTTCGCACTCAAAAAAAAATTATACACTTCGAAAATATACACACAATATTTACATATAAACATCAATTGAATGTTTATGAATTAATAAGTTAATTAATAAAACGTTTTAAATAAATTAATAAAGACGTAAAATTGATTAAAAATTAGTAATTTTTTCTTTATTCTATGGAGTATACCGTATACGGCGTACCACGTTGATCCGTTAACTCTACTAAAAGGAACGGGATAGGATTCTCTATTATATGAGTTATCGCTTCATCAGTTTTGTTTGTCTACCTAGAGACCTTTAGCAGGATTGTGGTAAACAAGTCAGGAAAAAAAATGGTCGATTAGGTTTTTTATTTCGAAATTATTTTTTAAAGTTTGTTAATCAAGTTAGATTGATTTGGGCGTTCAACTTCAATTGAAATTTTGCTAATAATATATCATTTTATACTTTTTTTAACTTGATTCTTTCAAACTTGTTTAAAAAGGCAATAACGGTATCAAAATTCAAAAATAACTATTATTTCCCTGCTAAAGATCAGGACTTTTCTTTGATAAATTTTTACAATCATCGTTCAGAAATTTAAATTAATAAAAAAGAATGCTTCGCCTAGTGTATAATATTCTATTGAATAGAGGGCATATAAAAATGATAGAGGATTCCCTACTTAAATGTGCTAGAAAAAAGTACTTACAGACAAGGCCATCTATTGAATATCTTATGATATATCCAAATTCACTAGAAATGATTTGTTTTACGGATTGCTTTATGATAGAACGGAAATTCATTAATTATTTAAGAAAACTTGCGTTGTTAATTGATAATTAATTAAGTAATTTATTATTTTAATTAACTGTATTAAAAATTATTATTTTTGATAATATCTTTTATTTTAAGAGTTTATCACTCTTGAATTTGACCTAAATTTTCCTCATGTTTTATTTATGTAAGCTTAAAGGCACTTTCACATATACCGACAAGACCAAAGCTAATGCCGGCGTTGAATCCGGTACATACCAAAAAGTATTTTCACATATATTAGTAAAATCGAAGTTATAGTGAAATAAACATGTTTTGTTGCAGGCGAAGATACTTTTTGGTTTATTATTTCTTAGGAGAAGGTGCCGAAAACATACCTAAACCGAAAGTATACACAAAAAAGTAGTATTCACTGTCAATTTTAGTCCAGAGTACCATCTTGCATAAAATAGCATTGAAATAGCAAGCCTGTATGTCACCTTGACATACCTTCACAGAAATCATATCGACTGCTTTTGCCGGTTGGGTTACGAGAGAAAGGCTAGCTTGAGTATACATTGCATCCGGTGCCGGCACCGACTCTGATTTTGACGGTGTTTGAAAGTTGGATCAAAATTTCTATCCATATCTTGAGAGTGGGATGTCCCAAAGTCTTGAAGCAAGCCTAAGACCTGAATACGTTGAATGATACACCTATTGGCCGAGTTACAGCAGATTAGTAGATAATAGAATTCTACTAATATCTGGTTACAGCCACTCAAAGTTAGCATAATTCTTGAAATTTTTCATTCAAGTCAGTTTTTCTGGAATAATTAGAAAAATAAACAAAAATTTTACACAAAAAAATCTATGTGTTCTGCAAAATCTGAAAATTGCTCGATTTTTCCATGGCAAAAAGTTGTATTTTATTTGGTTTGAAAGTTGACTTCGTCTGACCCTTTTTGCTGTAGGTAGTTTTGTAAATTGTATCTTTTGATCCATCTGGAGATATTTAGTAGAATGACTATTTTACATAACTTGTAAGTTTTATAAAAGGAATATAAGTATCATTATGAACTTTCAAAAGGTTTATTTCCATTGTATTACTTCAATTGTGAGATTTAAAAAAAGAAAAAAGGGTACTTTTTTCTTTGACTCTTATCGTTCATTCATTTAAGTTTTATTCGAAGAAACTGTCTTATAAATAATATTAACGCAATGAGCAAAAATGTAAATGCATTTTTGATACATAAAGATATGAGGTAGGCAATATACTTACATGTATGTATATGTACTACGTACAAATCAAAACAAATGAGTTTTTGGTTCGCTTATAAATGAATTCGTAAAAATTTGATTTTTCGATTTTTTCTAAGGGGTGTACAACAAAGGTGAAATCAATATAAATTTGTTTTTATTTAGTAAACAAAATGACGATAGAGGAAAATAAACTTAAAAATGTCATACGCCGGACTTTTGTTTTAGCAAACATTTTTATAACTGCATCAAGATCTTGTCTTAAAGCATTAGCAATATCGTGTTCTATGGACAATTATCTATTTCATAGGTAATTTTTAATTATTATTTTTTTAACTTTGAAAATGAACGTTCAGTTGAAGCAACAATGACGGGAATTGTTAAAAATAACAATACGGCAGTGCAAACATCCGGAAAAATATACGACTTTCGAGACAAGCACGGCGCGGGACAACAAGAGTTTGTCACTGATTTCTTCATCATAACGTTTGACCAGCTTCTTAGTATCTTGACTTTCGAGACAAGCACGGCGCGGGACAACAAGAGTTTGTCACTGATTTCTTCATCATAACGTTTGACCAGCTTCTTAGTATCTCGCATAAATCGTTATCTGACATTGCTGCAATAATTGACCTGGGAATTTGGAAGTCCCGGTGATTGCTACCTGTAACACCCTCGGTAGCTACGCCACTGTATATGGTAACACTGTAGGAAAGAATACAAAGAATATTTTTACTAATATAATTAATTATTCCAAAAAAGTTCTCTTATTTTATATAATTAATGTAATATAATTATACATTTATTATGAATATAAATAATATCACAATTACTTTAAAACTAAAATATATTTATCATTAGTATAAAATTGTTGTTTTTGAATTTTCATGGTTTTTTCACTACTATTCGTTTATCAAAAATCGACGTTGATTTAATATAATATTGTAATAAATATTTTAAACATAATTTTTATTTATACCTTTTTGTTTAAAATCATAACATCTACCTTCTATTTATACTGTTTAAAAAATAAATACAAACATTTTCTTTTCTTTAAATTAGACCAATCGTCAAATATTTTGTACTAGAAATAATTCGAACTAAACTTCTTGTTTTTTTTATTCCATAAATTAATTATTTAGAATGTTCATTACATTTAGTTTTGAAGTTTTTCTCCTCCAACGAGTTCACTAACCCATTTCAAGCAAAAAAAGTATTTGTGTACTAATGTACGCACATAAGCAGTTAAACTTCTTTTTAAATAATTTATTAAAATGATATTAAATAAGGTCACCACTACTATTCAGACACAAAAGTCTAATAAAATAATATAGTAATGAAAAGAAAATTAATTTATTGAAAATCTTTACGTTCCGTTACATTTCCAATCGATTGAGTGAGTCAAAATTAAATAAAAAATTTAAAATGAAATAAATATTTAGTAAAATATATAGAATTTTTTTCGTTTTTATTAGATAGGCAACTTATTAGCAAAATATAAAATTTTTATCATTTTGATTAGATAGGCAACTTGTTATACATTGAAACAAATTTCTACATATAATTTGTAATACTAATGATATTTATATATATATTTATTTTGAAAAATTTGCTAGGTCTAGCTATCGTCATGAAACTTAGTTAATATGTTTGTTGGTTAATTATAGGGGATTTAATGGAAATTTTTGTTTCGCTTGCCAGGCCCATACAATTTGAGATGTGGTACATAGTTTCTGCGAAAGAATATGCGCTTATTTTTTCGATATCTCAGGCATTTAGCTTCCGATATCTCAATTTCGAGTTGTTTTTTTTTTTGGAAAAATTATTATATTAAGTCCAAGCCGCCTGTATACTGTGTTGAAAATTGTCGATTTTAAACGGCATATACTATCCTGCTATATTGCTATACAATAGAGTAGGATAGAAACCTGTATTACATTGAAGCGTGCAACTTCCACACTGAAATATACACTCTGATCGGATTCTCATAACGTGCCAAGAGAAGTAGTATAACTTCAGAAATCATTTTTGTGCAAAATAGATTTTGTACACATTTTACCCCATACTAACGTTGTTAAATTACTTATCTATCAAATTCTACTCATTATATTAGATCGTGGATATGCAGCTTAAAGATGGGTCTTTTACATTATCAGAATCCAATTTCCACGGCGTAAAATGTAATACATCATTCTATATGTGAAAACAATTTATGTAACAGCGAAAATCTATACGTTAACGAGAGAGATGTGAATAGGCTTAAACAATCGAGTAGACAGACAAAAGAAAATACAAAACATGTTTATTAACCTACAAAATTTGTTACCGCTCAAAAACTGTTAACTTACGTAAAATTGAAAGTAACCAAGAAATTTCACCCCTTGAATGACTCGGTTTTCTTGGAGAGGGGAGAGTAGTTTAGTCTGAATTATTTCCAAATGTCGCAATGACTGGTATATTACAAAATAAAATCAATTTATTTAAAAATCCATTAATCATTTTTAATAAATATTTTGTGCTTATTTAGTTTTTTTTTTCTTTTTAAAAACGGTTATGTATGACTACCATATTTTTTTTATAACGATAATAATAATTTTAAAAAACATGCTGAAGCGATTAAATAATGCATTTTCGGTTATTTATTTTTATCTTTTTGTACATAATTAGGAATAAATTAGCGAGTCAAAATTTTTTAAGGAATGATATAATTTATATGAAGAAGACAAATAATTGAAGGTTTATTGCCTTTATGCCACAGTAAAAAGGGGTATTTCGCACATGCGCAGGTGAAATAAATAAAATAGTAAGTAAATATAAACGACTAAATTTTATGTACAAGGATAATATAATATGCTTAATGCTTACGAAAAACTTTTTGAGGTGGTTCTTTGATTAAATTCGTTGTTTGTTAGTTTCAAAATTGCAGTTAAATTTCCCATTGATAAAACCATCCAGGATTGGTAATTTCCAGAGTAAAGCCAGTTATCGCCTACAAACGAATTCGTAATTGAAAATAAGCGATAACCTCTCTGGTGACAAGTTTTGAAGTAGCTTCGGTTCTAAAAAGTTAACAACTTTAAGATATAACTTAAAAACCTGCATGGCACTGCGATCCTATTTTTAATTGCAAGAAATTTTATGGGGCTCTCACTAGGAAACTATCATGCCGGCAGTATACTCTCGGCCAGATGTTTGTAAGGCGAGGAGCTGCGAGTGCCGCAGTTCTCAACCAGTAAATGCATGAGATAGTTGTAGACATTGCTGATTGGTTTAAATCCACGTTATATCGCGAGCGAAGACGAAAGTGTCTCGCTTCCTTTGACTCATGGTTAAAAAACCGACTCGAAATGAAGTCCTCTCGAGGCAAGGCGAGTCGATACGAGACAGATATAGCGCTGTGAATACACTCATGCGATTGTTACGTCTCGCCGTGCCGACTACAGAGACGTTGAGTCCTAAGGGACTCGTCGAAATATGCTTTACTGATGTCAAAGAAACCATTCAGATTTTTACACTTTGTTAGATTGGAAGTCTAATAGACTAAAGGATTGTAGTCTATTATATTCTTGTAATAATGAACGGCTTTGAAAATGCTAATTGAAAACTATGGTTGTTCGTTCTTCTGGGAAGGTAAACATACTTAAACGGAATTATTCAAAGAATCAGCTCCTTTCATAAGTATATTTTAAATCACCTTGTACTTCTTTGATTTGACTAGCTTTTTTTTTCGATTTCTCGCAGTTCTAAACGAATAGCTTTAAATAATTAAATTTCGACTAAGCAGTTTCAGTTAAAATTTGACCTAATTTAACTAGTTATATTCACTGCTTAGCCTGTTCTTTCTAGTTACTCCCAAAAATTCTTAACAAACAGCTTAAAAATAAACGGGATTAAAACAAAAACAAGGTTAAGGCCGTATATGCTTATAATTAAACTATGCGAAATAATACTATTAATTTAGCGACATTTTTTATTTAAAGTCTTGTTATTTCCGAACTAGTTGAAACAATATTGATATCGGTACCATCCACACGTGTCGAATTCCGTCGAGAATAATAACCACCACGAGAATCCGAAGGGCTTGGTAACTTTCCAATAAAAAAATGTGATGAACGAGCCGTGGCATCTGGAGTGGTAGCATCCAAACATTCACACGAAAGACTCGAATCAGATAACGTTGGATCTGTCGTCTCATATTTTGGTAAAACCAATAAACTTTCGGTAGATTTTGTTGGTTGTACATATTGTCGACTAGGTCTACGTCCATAATTACCTTGTTGCTGTGGTTCAGCTGATGAATGTCGTTGTTCGTTGTGTTTCGAATATTGTCCATTTGGATTTTGTCCCATATGTTGAGTAGATTTGGAAGTTTGTGGTCGACTCTTATGATGTTTCGTCGAAGTGTCTAAGTATCCATAACCAAAACCATAACCTCCAAATGATTTAGTTGTTAAATTATCCCATGATTTTGGTTTTGCAGGATTATATTGAGTGTACTGTTGTCCTTGGTCATTATCAATACTCCCCCCTTCAACACTGCTTTGATAATAGTGTGTACGCTGTGGATGATGGTAAGTATGTTGTTTGGGTAAATTTTTATTCGACTGTTGCTGTTGTCGATTAAATTCCCCACTTGGTGCATCCCAATACAGTGTGTCCGTACTTAAAGAAGTTGTATACGATGCAGCAGAACTTTCAGCCATTCCCGCTACCTGTGTGTTACTAAATTCGCTGGAAGTACATGAATGTAAACTACATTGACTAACTAACCCGGCGCCAAAGTTTAAATATCGATGTTTTGGTGTCGGATGTGACGAAACATGTTGCTGTTGCTGATTGGGGACGCTCTTATTTCGTTGTTGCGTGTAATGATTCTTCTTATCTTCACAATCATCGCCAGGTTGATCTGTCGAACCCTGACAATCCCGCTTACTATGCTGTCCTTTATGATTACGTGACCGTCGTCGAGTTGATGGCACACAATGCGGGTCACAACAAGGACTCGCTAGATCGTATGCTTCTAGGCTAGTGCTATCTTGGTTATTACTTGCTTTCAAACAAGGATTACATAAATGATGGCGTGAAGAATGCCCTTCAGGTTTTTTATTTTCATTTTTCATGGAATTGGAATTACCGGGTATTAATCCATTATTTTGATGGTATGCTTTATTCGTGCGGGTGTTATTATCACAGGGTGTTTTTACAATGAAGTGATGCTGGTCTTGAAGACGACATGATCGCTGCGGACATAAATTTAATAAATATTCACCAGTACCATTATCAATTTGTGGTATGACATAAGTACGATAATGCGGTTCTAAGTACTGATATGATAGCATTAATGTTGGTTGCGGTTCAACAGGCGGTACTTTATTGACAATGTCCTCAGTGGATAATGTCGAACGACAGTATGAATAATTTGTTTGTTGTGTTGGATGTCGTCCGCTGTCGTCAGTATTTACTTGCGATGCTTTTTTACGTGCTGGAAGACTATGAGTTTTCCATTTACCTTCAAGTATTTGCCGTTCACGAAAACATAATTTTTCTAATTCTTCCATTTTATTTTGGAGGACTCGTTGAAGTTGAATGTAACGTATGTGTAACTCCACCTAAAATATTTGTGGTTTATTAAAAATTGTTTGTATTCATATTAACAGAGAGCAGGAGGGATAATACTAAATTCGAGTTTCTCTAATGAGAATCAGAACAGGTTTAGATTTCAGATACAGCCATAATCTTATTTGGGGATGGGCTGAACTTACTTGAAAAAGGAATGAGAATTAAGACAATATATTCCTTTTTTAATTAAACTTCTACTGTTGGTCGACATTTCCGGAGCTAGAGGAGGATTGAACTTAAATTTCGTAATTTTTGGGTCAAAATTAATTTAATAAATAATTTTTGATAAAATCGAGAATGCAAATAGTTTTGCAGTTTTTTCAGAACCTCCCGTCCCCAGTATTAAAATTCTGAATCATAATTAAGGATCTAATACGTGGATGAATCAACCCATGGTTTTGTAAAATTTCTAGTTAGTTTATCTTTTGAACACGCTCGAGAACTTCAGCTCGTTATTTCTTTATTTTCGAGCTATCGTGTTGACGGGCAGACAGAAGGACATACGGAAATGGAGAAATTTATACATTCCAAGTCGAATTTTGAATCATTATATATAGGAATTTCTGTAATGGGCGTGTTAACATATAACATACAAAGTCTGATCAAAACTGACTGACTAGTCCGTCCCGTTAGTTTAGATGCAGATGTAAATGTTAGTAACACTATTTCACATAGCTTTAAATATGGAAAACATTGTATAATCATTATTTTAACATCATTATAGTACATATTATATTGCCGGTTTATATATAAATAGGTGTGTTTTAATTCTGCGATGTTAATAAAATACACTAAATACAGCCTGTGTACGGAGTATAAAAAGTGATTATTTACCTTACGAACACAATCTTCAAACAGTACAACCATTCTCATACGCGTATCACAGTTCTTGATAAAATTGACTAGAGTTTTATGATCAGCTTTTTCCATATCATTACCATTTATTGAGAGTATAACATCACCTTCACGCATACCAGCACGATAAGCTGGTCCATCGTAATCCACATAATCCACGTAGGTAATCATTTCAATTTCTTGTTCTTTCTTATAATGTATTCCATAACTTTGTAATGTAAAACCAAATGATCCATTCTTCTTCTCCACAATAATTGTACGCCGTCGACGATCCTCTTCAGGTTTGGTGACTGTTACACGGTCCGATTTAACGCGTTCCAAAATTTGTGACTGAAAATAAACACATTTCATTTGAAAATGTAGTATTTTAAATTATATTTTTTAAGATGTCATCGAAACTGGTTGGAAAATATCTTATAAGAGAGCTCCAGTTCAGGGAAGTTCGTACCTGAGTGAGCATCAAATTCTCCAGAAGTTATTTCTTTCTTTGGAATCCTTTTTCAGGAGTTTTTGGGATAAAGTCTGATCTGTCCGCAAAAGTAGGTAAGCATGGTGTTATAATTTTATTGCCGGATGTATATGCGAAATTCTCAAAGGAAAAAGATGTTTAAAGCGGTAATGTCTTTAAAGCATATTGGCGGATGAGATTGATGCAGGTGATTGAACATTCAAGGAGTCACTACTCCTTGAACCATTTGAAGCTGTTCAAGACCAGCAGAAAAGATTTGACGTCGACTGATTTTAGCTGAGAGAGGTCGTCAAAGAATGGCTGATCTAAGTGTGTCAGTCTTCGCATAGCAAGAGCTGGATAGTGACAGAGAATTAAATGGGTCATCGTTTTCTCTTCCTCCGCGTTGTGATAGCTTCTGCAAAAGTAAGTTCGCAACAATATAGTTCTTTAATCTTATTGATAATAATATTGACTGTCTAAAATATTGACTGTGATAAATGACTTGTGGTTTTCGCTATCAATAAGTAAACTATGTCTGAATTTCCGAAGATACACCTCTGTAACTTCAAAAGATTATCACAAACACCTGAAATTTTACTGTTGGCGTGGCACGACAAGTATGGATAAATCATAACCACAAATTTAATGACTAATAAAATGTACATTTTCCTTATGTTAATGAAAATTTATTCTGGTCACGTGTTAAGAAACAGACATATCCACTCTAAATATTTATGCTAATACAAAACAATGAAATAGCATTCCCTATAAAGCATGTTTCCGTTTTAATAAAGAAAGTAATTATATATATAATCTTGCTGAATGTTCACTGTGCAATGTCCTTAGTCCTTTCATATCTCAAAAACTCGTTATAAACGGATATTTTTAACACGATATATCTTATGGGGATAGAGCTATTCTGTATTGAATTTTTAGAATAGGTTTATTTTAGGAGGTATGTTCTTTTCATAACGGAAGTGGAAGAAGTTTGGATGAAAAAATTTTGTTCCCAGTTTTATCGTAAACTTTTTCAACATAGTATTTTATAAAATAGCCAAGTGTTACGCGTGTTCAAAAAAAGAAAAAAAATGAACAATTCGGTTTGGTTTTAAAGGTTTAAATATCACCGGAAAAATAATTAACAGACTTCCGTTTAATATTAAACACCGTACGTAACATGTAATTAGGGTTCCGCATGTGATGGATTCGATAAATTTTATTTAACATAAGAAAAGTTATAATATTTTGAAAAATATTAGTAATTTGTTTTTTAAATAATGAAAATTTTGTATAAATGAAAATGATTAGCGATAAAATCATATTACATGTTTCATTAAGTTTATTTAGTTAGGCTTCATATACAGTTGATAGAAAACAATTACAAAATCTGCTTACATATCAATTACACCCACGACATTCAATTTTATAAGGATTCACATTGAATCTCAAGCTATTATTCGATTTTCCATTCAATAATTTTCCTTAAATATAATATTTTAATTATTCAAATTTAATAATCTCATACTAAAATTCAACATAAATTTTTATTTCTTGACGGACTGCGGGTTTACAGTGCGTCAAGTTTATTTTCGTTATAACGGTATGGTTGTAGTACATGTATTGTAGTACATGTAGTACACGTAGTACATGTATTAACGTAAATCATACAATTTAACCAAATGAAATAGAAGTTAATATTGTACCACCATTTCAGGTTTATAATTTTAAAGACGGTAAATTTTTGCTGAATATAAATAGTTTGGGCTTTAATTTTTTAGTCTTTAATATAAATAAGTATTCAAAACAAAAAGTTCAAAATTAATAGCTACTGAATCCCAGAAATAGTTATAGACACGCTAACAACTATTTATTAAACAAAACAAAATTAAAATGCAGGGCATATCACATTTCATACAATAATATTATTTAATTCAGCAAAACTATTATTAATTTTAATTATATTATTAAATTAATATTAATCATTACGCTATGATAAATGACACGACAAGTACAGTATGTTTCAAGAATCAATTAGTCAGCTATATTCTATTCAGCAAGTTTTCAAAAAAAATCGAAAATATTGTTTGTATCATAAAATTATACGCAATTAGGCAAAACAAGAAATGTAATAACTAACTGAGTTAATTGTTTAAATTCCCTGTATGTAATAAACTGAGTTCATTATCAGTGTGTATAATATATACTAAGTTGCTCTACATGTAAATACAGATCTCTAAACCCCCACTTTGCGTATATAAATTTTGTCATCGGTACAACACCAATCTAGCTCTATTTTTTTGTAGAGGAAATTCGCTTATATTTGCAAAAATCATTATTCAATACTAAAATCCTAGTATTGGTTTACAATTTTACATAATGCAAATAGGTTTTCTAGTTATTTTCTAGAACATATTATGCAAATGTTGAAATAGGAATGACGTGAGCATTGCCTATAAATTCATATTATGTAAAGGGGTAAAATAAACTAGTTCTTACGTAAACAATTTGTTTGTTTGATCGTTTGTAAGTTTAGAATCAAAATAAATATTTGGGAAGTACGATCATGGAATCTATAACAGATTAAGACATAATAAAGACAACAAATAGTTAAAAAAAAAAACCTTTAATATTTATCTTTGTTAATACTTTTGATTAAACTTTGTTTAACTAGTAAATTAATTGTAGCGGCTACACTAAGTGTCACTCGTTACCACGAGTCTTATAAATCGGTGTTACTAATGCTTAAACGATCAAGCTGCCAGTTGTAAAAGCAAGATAAATCTTTTAACTAATCCACAGATGATTAACTAATCCAGGAAAAACACAAATTTTTGGACGCCGGGTAACTTGTTACCTATGTAACACCAAAGGACTAAAGTCATGGACAAGAATCTGTCAAACGGTATTCAGAAAAGGCATAATATTTTATACTGTTCTATAAAAAATCAGTTCTTAAGTTTCGCACATTGCTCATAAGATAGTTTTTGAACATCTGTCGAGTTAATGCACAAACAAGGCTCATAAGGAAATAAATCATCGACTATTTAGTTATTCAAATCATAAACTTGTATCACAATACTCGAAACAGAATTCTATATTAGAAAATATATTTAAAAAAATATACATAAGACGAGGAAATTCTCATATATTACACATAGAAATAAAATGAAGCCTTGCAAAAAACAAATTCTTAAACACACTGTATACTTGTAACAAGTTTTAATATTTAAATAACATATGTCTGAACTCGAAGTCAACAAAAATTCATTTTAGCAACGACTTTTTTATATTTCAGCACTTATATGCGAGTATATGTCGCTAGACAGACTCATTGATGAGTACAATCATTCTCTCAAGTTTGGTACGACATTTTTTGAAGACTCTGTATACCTTTATATATTCGTATTGATATGATAACCTCCGCCTTTCCTTGATTTGTCGTCAATTATTAAAAAAATGAGTCGTGTGTATTGGAATTACGCCATGGTCACAAAAAATTATCAAATACATAACAAGCATTGTCATTAATTTCATACTTACAATATATCACTTACACCTTCCTATATGTATAATAAATAATAAGAGTATACTTAGCGTCAAAAGTCGCGCTATCAATTCAAAATTTTACAATTGATTTGTGTCTTATTTATTCGGTTTTCGAAAAAATGCTTCGGATAAAAGTTGTTCTTTATAACTATACTAACAACTTTAATTCGAACAATTTTTCCGAAAACCGAATAAATATGGCACAAATCAATAATAAAATAATTGAAATGGTAGTGCGACTTTTGACGCCATATGTACATACTTTTATTCAATTCAAATTTTATGTATATCATCACTGTCAGAATACATGAATATACTTATCAATCAATACTTTTGATTTATGATTTGGAGAATTCAAAAGTGTCAATGCTTTTGATTTATTGTTTTGAAAAAAAAAAATGAAAAATTAGTTGAATAATTTTTTTCCTCAGCTCAACGTAGTAACTCTTAACTAGAGGCGCGTAACCAGATTTATTTATTTAATTATCACATTAATAAATATCTTACTGACTGACTGATTCATCATCGCCCAGCCGAAACTATTGCAGTTAGAAACATGAAATTTGGAAGATATGTTCTTTAGAGTGTGGTGGTGTACTAAGATATGATTTTTCGAAAATCAACTCTTAAGAGGGTGAAATTGGGTGTGAATGTTTGTATTGAGATCCCGTTGAAAATTTTTTTTAGGCTATTAACAATGAACAATATAATAACATGTTTATATAATACAGAGTTTCCATTTTTTAGACATGTTTGTCTATATAGTATACGCTAGTTCTTTCATGTCTTCGCAACCTTAATGGAAATTGACATTAGTATTGTATTGTGACGCCTAAGTATACACAAATAATAATAATGTTGACCTCAAATTAATACAGTCCATGATATGAAAAAAATTGACTCATTCATCAATATCATCCGTGGTGTAACGGTAATACACTGGGCTAGAAATGCAGAGGTCTAGGGTTTGATACTTGACAGATGAGTTAATTTAATTAAGAATATGTTTAAAAGTTTATAAATTTTGTATATAGCGAGGATGCGACACAAGATATTCTTTAAATATTTTACAAAATATGAATTTGAATAATAACTGTTCGTAAGTAGATATCTAATCCGATTATGAACTTTACGCTGACATTGCGATATTATTTTATCTATTTAAAACCATATTAGTTGATAAATTCATAATTTTACATCACAGTACCTATTAATTCTAGCTGAGTTTTCATGAAAAGTATACCCTTCGTGAAGTCTGAAATCGTATAATATTGGTCAAAATTCAGATTCAGAAGGAAACAAAAATTATCTAATCAATTCAATTATTTTCAGGAAATAAAGAGATCCATTAAAAAAATATTTAAGTTCTGTAAGTATTTTTATTAATTTCCTTGATCGAGACTAAAATTCCCTGACTTTTTCAGACCACTCGCCAGCTTCATTAAAAACACTTTCCATTTTCAAATAACAAACTTTTCTCTAAAAAGATTCCTTATATATATTAATAATTAGAAAGAGGGATACCGCAAA
This sequence comes from Nineta flava, assembly GCA_963920215.1. Lineage (NCBI taxonomy): Eukaryota > Metazoa > Arthropoda > Insecta > Neuroptera > Chrysopidae > Nineta > Nineta flava. The sequence continues at coordinate 120,805,798 of OY986041.1, forward strand.
CGGGTCCCTTGCACCTAGGCCAAGGTGTCCTCTGTGCCCTCCTTGAGAACAACATGTCACCCAAAGGCGAAACGTCTCCGGGTAAGAGGTGCTATTTTAAGCAGATGAAGCTATAGGATTCTGTCGAGGCCAGGCGCCACCCAGAAGGCCCACAGCTTCTCCGCCGGGATTTCTTCCAGGATTGATGGAACCAAAGTTTCGGACCCAAACATTCTATATCTGACACCCTGAAGGCTTCTGTAGGTGCATATAACATGTATGGAAGTTTCATCGATCTCCATACAAGTGGGATCATTAGAGATCCCCAAGTTATGAAGGCGGTAGTTCAATCGACAGTGTACTGTGAAGAGCCCCACCATCCTTCTCAACTGTATTCTATTGAGTCTCAAACGCGCACAGTCGAATGGCCTAGCTGTGCTTATGCACAACTTGGCCTGTCGCATGCCCTGCGCAAAGTCCCAGTAATCGAGATGAGCCTGTAGCAACCACCCCTTGATACGGTAAATTACGGAGTATTTTGCTATGGGGATGATAGGCTCAGGTGACAGGGGCGCATGAGATGACCCCTCTCGTGCCAACGAGTCCGCTACTTCGTTCCCCTTAACGCCAGAGAGACCCGGTACCCAGATTTCCTTATATATACTTATATAAAATTCGTATTCAATTTATTTTCAATTAAATAGTATTTTGATTTCATTATTCACATCAATTTTCCTCATTTCCTTTTCAATTATATGATACCAATATTATAATCAAGACTAGATGATGCACCGCGGATATTATAGAATGTATATCGTATTCGTATATATTGATTCGTATCTTAATGGGTATCAGTAACACTTGTAACACCATTCAATTCAACATTGGATAAGTGTAACTATGTACTAACAATTCCAAAAGTGGCGTCCCTTCTTGATTCAACAATTTTACAGTGGATTTGTACACATGTCCACAAAAGTAGCGCTCATTTTTCAAAAATTTTATAATGGATTTGTGTCTTATTGTTCATTATAAATGTTCAGTGGACGGGACGGCCTCCCATCCAAGCCTGGCTTAAGTAGGCCTTTTAATGCCTTTTTTATCGACAAAGAACCCATCCTCTCAACCTCTCCTATCCTCTACCCCACTTGGTTCGTTTTCTTTAGCCATGTGTTCGTTGTCGAACCTATGTCTTCTTTGCGAATGACACAACAAAGATCCACTTTAGCTGAAGAATTCCCCATTTCGGTTGAGTCGAAGGCTAGGCACCTCAGTCCGGACAGATGTAACCTCGTGAGGGATAGATGCTTTTGAGCCTGTAGTGCCAAGTAAGCACCCCAACCAGAATGTTTATCTCTTTCCGGTTTTTGCCAATAAGCCAGGTTGACCTTGCGGCATTGTACCCAGCTACCATTTGTTTGGCTTGTCTTCAGTCTGCTATATCTATTTCCATTTCCTATTCATAGACTTATCCACCCATTCATTAAGGGCAGAGATAGCTTGTCTCCTAGGTTATTCCTAGATATGGTACCGGTCCCTGGCATGGGAGTGCGGCTTCCTTACGAATGAGTTCGTCAACCGTTTTATTGCCCTCAACTCCACAACGTCTTGGTTACCACATCAAGTTAACCTCTGTCGTTATTTTAGCAGGGCTAAATAACATTAGAATTGAATCAATGAAATAGAATTAAATAAATAAATAAACTATAACCTCTTTTATATCAAATTAATTTAAGGACTTTCCTGTAGTTATAAGATTGCTTGTTGAACCCAATATTGTTCCCAATTTAGGGTGATTAGGTCTATCTAATTGAACAATAAATCACCAAATTTTGAATTGCGATTTACTAATTAACCATACAAATTGCATAGTGTGTAGAAGGTGGAAATTGTCTTTTAGTCGATTGTTAAAATTTGAAAAAGAAACGCCGTTTTTGGAGTCGATAGTACTTCATATAGAATATATTATACTTATTATTATGTATTTAGGTATTCAAGGTTTATATGTATAAAATAACAAATGTATAAGAAAATAGTATTATGTTATTAGTAATTGTACTTAAGTAAGCATTTGTAAGGTGAAAGATACGATATAATACATAATACAAAGTAAGGACTTTAGAAATGATTTATTATATAGATAGTATTTGCATTCAATAACATTGGTATTAAATCCACAGCTAACACGAAAAAAATTACGCTTTTTATTAGTTTCACCTGTATGTATGTATGTATGTAACCGACCCTTTTGGGCTCGATTTTCTCCTACTTTGAACGATCAGATTTAATTCAAATTTTGCACACCTGTCAAAGACCGATGACAATGCAATAATTCGATAAAAATATCCGATTATCCTGATTAGATTCGCCAGGATTCATCAATTTCTTTCCGCATCTTTTGCATGAGAGTAAGAGAGATAGAGCTAGTGCGCGAACTTCAACTAAAAAATGAAAAATTAATAATAGTTTAAAAAAACTAAAAAAACACGCTTTTATAGAAAATCCAACTAAAAAATAGAAAATAAAATTTAATAAATTTGGATTAAGAAAAGTGTAAATATGAAACAAATGTAACTGTTCTGCTCTGCAGTATCCAAAGGTATAATTGCGATCGCCAACCTGCGAACGGAGACAACGACATAAGAAGATGTAGATGTAGATTGTAAAGGCTGCCCTGGCCGGGCTACACTTCGACCATAAGGTCCATTGTGATGCCTTAGGATGTGAGGATGTGAGTGGAGTGGTAGGAATTTGTGAGTAGACTAGGAATTGGTAGGATATGCGGCTGCAGCCGACTATGATAGGAACTATGCCGATATTCATCTGGAGTTCGTGAAGGAAACTGCAGAAAACCTTCTCAAGCATAGCCGGTTACTTCGTTCTTGTCCATACGCCGACAGTTTAGTCAATCAACCGCCCCTTTTTTTTTTATAATTGACAAACTGCCGATATCGGGATTCGAACCCATAACCTCCCAGTTTCCAAGTACTGAATACTGCGCAGACAGGACGCCTTAGACCGCTCGGCTACTTGGCTGGTTACGACATAAGAATATAAGAACAATTCAAAAGTTGGAACCGAAAATCCATTTTTTTAATCCGTTTGTCCAACATACATTGACCGTTATTTTTCTAGAAAACTGTCTGAGCAGCTTATCTAGCTGATCCAGTTTTCGATTATTTTAAAGGGTGGAGATTTGGATTAATAAATCGGTCGACAAAAATAAGCATGGGATTAGTTTTCGACCAAAATAAAAGTGGAATTATTAAACTCGAATATCCAGCGCAGTACTAAGCAAAACTATTTATTACAACATTATAACAAAATAACTCTTTTTATGTCGGGGGTTAATAGTTTAACACTTGAATAAATAAATTATTGTATCAAATAATTAAATGATATATTAGGTTTGATACAGGAAACTGCAGCGTCGGACTGGCCATATGGTCGAGGTGGCGTTTGCCAGCCGGGCCCTACCGTGCGCGGGCCCCCCACGGGCCTGGCTTGCGAGGTTTGCCACAAGCCATCGGTAGGTACGGTAGCCTAGGGCCCGGCTCTTGCGATCTACATGTAAAGTAGATAGTTCATACATAGTTAGAAATGAAACAAAAAAATTAAAACTTGTTTTAGAAATTTCTGAACGGCGATAACTTTTGAACGAATCAAAAGATTTTGACGTGTATCATAATACACGATATTTGACATTGTTTAAGAGATGCATTATATAGATACGATTTTCAGCGCTGAAGCGCATTAAAACGAGTCTTTGCTCTCTGTTAATAATAATAATAATTCATTTATTGATTCTTTTTTCCACAATACAAAGATCGTACAGAATAGATCAAGTTTCATAAAAAAGGGAAATGGACATGATCGGACAAGAACTGTTGGATTCGTTGATTATATTAAACACAAAATCGGATCTTATCAAGGATGACGAGAATAGCAGCTTTTACGATCGAGTTATCGACAGCTTAGCTGAAACTTCTCCTCTTTAAAAAAAAATGTTGATTGGTTAGCTTTCGATTTGTTATAAAGTAATTGGAACTATATTTACCTAATCTAATATACTATAATGCAAAAAGTGAAGCTGACTGACTGACACTCATCTATATAAAACCAAACCCACTTCTAGACATGCTAGAATGATGGGTTTTTTGCATTCGACGCGAAATTGCTTCAAACCGACGAGAAAAATCGGTAAACTTCAATTTTTTCAGTGCAACCCCCCCGGAAAATCGGAAAAATATCCTCTAAAATTACGTTTTTCTGTTATATACATGCTAGAAAGATGGGATTTTCACTAATCGACCCGAAATAACGTCAAATTTACAGAATATTTTGAAAAATTTCTTTACCTACATCGCAACCCCACCGAAAATGGGAAAAACATCCCCAAAACTGACCTTTTCACTTCTATTTATGATAGAAAGATCGGGTTTTTTCCATTCGACGTGGAACATGTTCAAGATAACAGAATTATTAGAAGAAAGTAAATTTTTCTATCACAACCCTTCGCAGTTGAGAAAAACACCCGTAAAACTACCCCTTCCCTATACATGCTAGAAAGATGCAGTTTTTTGCAATCGACGCTAAATAGCTACAAATTAACAAAAAATTTTGAAAAATTTCATTACCTACATCGCAATCTTCCGAAAAGTGAAAAACATCCCTAAAACTGCCCTTTTCACTTCTTATCATGTTAGAAAGATCAGTTTTTTCCATTCGACGTGGAACAGATTTAAAATAACAGGATTCTTAAGAAACACAAATTTTTCCATCGAAACCCTTCGCAAATGGGATAAACAACCCTAAAACTACTCTTTTTCTTCTATATATGCTAGAAAGATGCGGTTTTTTGCGTTCAACGCAGAATAACTGCAAATTAATCGGTTGATTCGAAAAACGTAATTTTTTTCGTCGCTATCTCTTGAAAATGGTAATGTGAGACCTATCTATACGCAGTCCCGCCAAACCCCCCACCCTTAACCCACTTCCCCCAAAATATTTCCTCCCCCCGAAAAGACCCTCTAAATTCTTCCCAAAAAACTTCGCATCCCAAAAAATTACCCCCCCCCCCTCCATTAATTCTCTAATGGTGAGTACTTTTTGTTCATCATATAATGTTATTTTATTTTAATGGTACCCCCTTGCGAGCAGAGCGAGTAATATATATAAAGTTGATAATTAATAATTTGTATATTTCATTATTTTTCGATAGTATCCCATCTTCCATAATCCCGTTCCGGGCCCCGGGCTTGTAGGGAGCCACCCGGGCCCTTTCGGCCCAGTCCGACCCTGGGAAACTGTTATCTGATTTCTTATTCATTATTATTATGGAATTCATTACGAGCTGTAATAATAGTAGTTTTTGTAAAAAAAGAAGCATTTTCATAAAGCAAGACATAAATTAAATGACTATAATTAAAATAATAATTGTCATTACTCATTATTAATTATAAATAAACAAAAGATCTTTATACAGTTTTTACTTTTTCCTCGCACTAGAACGCTTCAGCAAGTGGGGACGGGGCAAGTAGGGTAAAATAAACTTCCTTCTATGTAAGTGGATAGTATAACAAAAAAAATTCTTAGTCGATTACGTTTTCGTTTTGTACGGCTTTCAATCTCGACTTTTTTAGAATATAAGAAAATTCAAATTGAAATATTATCAGACACTTTTTTTATTGAAATATTCGAATTTTTTAGTGAATTTCATGCAAAATAAATGGCGTTCTTATTCGTGTACTTTTTTGATTAGACGCTTAATTAGTAATGAGAAAATTCGAGTAGCTTAGAAACGTTGATGTTGTTTACACCAATTTTCTCATAAGTATCACGTTAAATGAAACAGTAGCTGTCTTAATTTTGTACTTTTTTCGATTTGCGACCTCATTCTAGGCAACCATTCATGCCAGTGTGTGAGTGAATGAAATGATATAAACTGAACGATTCGGAGTTTAAGATTATCCTGTTGCTTTTTTATGCATAAAAATGAATAAAAGGAGTCAATTCTTTTTGATTAAAATGAATTGATTCTGCAGAAACATTCTTTGTACAGAAGGATTTCGTTTTGATATCGTGGTGAGGTCGCAAAAAACCCTTATTTTTGAATCCTCAGAATTATTTTCATGTAAATATTTTTTAGAGTCAATAGAACATATTTAGTTTTGCTTAAATAAATATTAATGCGTGTATAACATAACTATTGTTTTAAACAACTTTATATTGTTTGTTTGAGAACAATTGATACTTAAACAGCAAAAGAGGATCAATTTTTACATCATAATATTTGCGAAAGATAAATTTACCAATATAATAACAAGAAATGTAACTAACTGTATCAAGAAATTTCCAAAGCCCTACTTTTTAAGGTCTCAGTTTCCACAATTGCCAATATAAACACAAAGTATAATAGCTGTATAACAAAGTAAGTGTTTTGCTTTCAGGAAGACCTGATAAGCAAGCTCCTAGCTATTGCCAACATATGGGAGAAGCGAATCTCGTCGGACCGAAGTAGAGGGGGAGCACAATGGACCATAAGGTCGAAGTGCTATACTTTTTAGACCCCAAGATGTATCTAAGTGTTTTGCTTAAAAATAATTTTCAGATCGATCGAACTTTGTGGGACCGTAAGAGGGATTAATCCTCAACTGGGAAAACACTCTGCTGTTTTGCTCCATTTTTTTAATTGTTCAGAACAAATTTTGTAGAAAATAAAAATGCTCACATTTTTTGTCTGAACAATTTTTTCATAGCACCAATAATTTAGTCAAAAATACCGAAGAATAAAGAAAATGGACCACCAAAAAATGATGTTTTGTAAAGAATATCTCCGCGTCAAGTAAAACTACAGTAAATCAAATTTTGAACAATCTCTATCATTTTTCCACTATAGTCAATACCTACGGAGATACGGAGGGATAAATTTCGATACTGAAATTGTTTTTTACATGTTTATGTTTGAAACGAAATTGATTTTTATTCAAAATTTGATTTATTGTAATTTTGATGACCATTTTTGTCAATAAAATCATCCGACAAAAACATATTATTTAAGAACGATATTATTGGGTATCATTTTTTGTTGCCCCATTTTCTCTATTTTATTTGCTAATATTGCCTAAACTATTGACGCTACGAAAAAATGTTTCGAACAAAAAATGTGTGCATTTTTATTTCCTACAAAGATAGGTATGCCCGTAAGAAACATGCGACAGGGGGAGTTGCCCCAAAGTGGTTTTCGCACTTAAGAATTAACCCCTCTTACGATCCTACAAGGTCCGATTTGAGATACCTCTTTAACTATAAACAAATTTTTAAATACATACTGGTGATGATTCAATCTCTTCATCGCTTTGATCAATCTGTTGTGATTGCCTATGTTGCTGCTGTTGTTGTTGTTGTTGCTGCAGTTGTTGTTGCTGTTGAGACTGATTTTGTTGATTTTGAGCTGTTTGACTTTGTGTTGTTTGAGATCCTTGTGATGTTGTCTGTTGTTTTTGTCGTTGTTTCCCTTGTACCTGCATTCTATTTATTGATGAATTATTATTATCACTAATTAATTTTGGTGAATTCATAATATTCAAATTAAAAACAATTATGTAATTAATAACATTCTAATTAATTTCATATTAATATTGTCATTAAAATTTTCATACATTATTGCAATGATTTTATTATTTATTATTTATGTGCACATTATTTTAAATATTCTATATTGTAAAACACTACTAATAATATTTTTACAATCATTTGTCATAATATGTTTACTATTTGTTGTTGTAAACATTTTAATATGGTGATTGTATTATTTTTAATAAAATTATATATTGAAATAAAATGTAAAATAAAAGTTAATTAATCGACGACTACGGCGACGACGACAGAGGCTTACAACACACACTTTAATGTTGGTGTGTAGAGTAACATCGACGTCGCTTTGCCAATAATCGTTGTTAGACGTCGTCAGATATCGTGTACCTTACACATACACATATGAGTGTGGTGTATGTGTGCAATATATTTAGTTGGTAGTGTAGGTACTACGTGTTTAATGGTATTACCCAGCAGTAGCGTATCTAAGTCCGTTTTTACACATGTAACTTCTATTTTTATACGGAGTACAATGTAAATATACAAGGTATATTAACTTTCGTTCCGACTTTGTAACGCCTGGAAATATTGATCACAGAAAAGATGTTTGCTATAGATGTGCATAAAATGACCTAATTAGTCCATTTTCGCATGTCCGTCCATCCGTCTGTCTGTGGGCACGATAACTCAAGAACGAAAAGTTATAAGGAGCTGAAATTTTGTGTGTGTGTTCTAGAGTAAAAAAGTAAGGTCAAGTTCGTTAATGGACATAATCGGAACGAATTCCCCCCCGCAAGGGGGGGGGGGGAATATGCATCTTTGAAACCGTAAGGGATTGAAAAAATTAATTTAACATAAAATCTTCATTTTAAAATAAACAACTTTTGTTTGAAATTTTTTTTCATAAACTCAACAGTTTTCTCATAATTTGTGATTAAATGTTCCTCGGAAAACGAATTGTTCACAATTCGAATACGCAGAATTGTTAACAATTCAATCGTTCATATACAACTCAGTATATACTGGGTATTCAAACTATTAACTCAGTTAGTTGTTACATTACTTGTTTTATGCATGTTTTTAGTTTGATAAAATAGAGAAGAATTCTATTTTGACGATTTATTTCATGAAATCTTATATGTAACGTAATATGTAAAAATACTGTGTACGATATGCTACATCCTTGTGATTGGTATACTCTGATCATGTGACTGAAGTGGTTGACAAAGAAAGAAATTGTAAACAAGACAAGAGTTATAGCTGTTAATAAACATGCGATTGATATATTTCACGTGAATTTCGTCGTGTGCACAGTAATATAACTTTAGTTATATCAAATATTTTTATTGCGATTGAAAAGTTTCACCAAAACTTTGATGTGTAAAATCGGGTCAAGATACTGTTTTTTTAGTTCGTAATGTAAAATTTATCCGATCAAAAACAAAAATTTGAGAGGGACAAATTTTTGCATACTAAAAGTATTGATATCCCACAAAAATGTTCGCCTATAGTTGTGAATAACTTTTTTGGTTCTTGACATACATTCGATGCCTAAAAATCGCCCCTAATTGTTCTTGTAAAACATAGTACGGTAGGAGTCTATGTTTAAACTTGGGCCGACGCACTATCGTGCTATTTGATGTTATGATTAATGTTGTAAATTTGGTTTCTTTTTTTTTGTCACCAGGCGTCGTTCGGTTTTGTCACCAGTGACGTTGTGTCACTAGAGGACGGTAGTGCGACGGGCCGAGTTTAAGGGGTTTTTTGCCTGCTCATATATTAAATTCTTCTTTAAAACACGAATGCCGATGATGGTCGGATGTCATATAGTCTATCGTTACATAAAAAACCTGACAGTTTAATCTGATATTTTATTTCACTCCCAATATAAAATCATACTTTGTATAGTCTCGCTATAGATGTTTTCACGTCAAAAATAAATTATAGTTTACGCTCCTGTAATATATGCAATATATCCATTAAATGTACGCTATTTTGAATAATGCGCATGTGTTTTTCACATTACATTGCCAATCATACGTTTTTCTTCGGAAAAATTAACATTGATCTTGTAATAAAAATTTTCGAAAAAAAAAATTCATTTGATGATATATCGATTATTTTATTTTGGCCATCAAATATTTACGTCTTTTAACATAATTTAAGCCATAAATTTAAATATTTATTTAGGTACTTTAGAATATTTATTTAGGTACTATAAAATATATGAAATAAAAAAATAAAATTAGTAAATCAATATGAGTGGAATCAATTTAAGGTTTAACAGGTGTTTTTAACTTTTTATATCCGTGTATACTGTATACGAATATGTTTAGTCTCGTCATTGTAACGCTAAGAAATAGTGACGAGAGAGAAAAATGTTTTTGTAGCAAATCTCATATTCTAATCTATAACACCAATATTTAAAACGTATGGCATTTTTTTCGACTATTCATGAGCGATCTCATTGAACTAATTGTACCACTAGGATTATATCTCAGGACAGGATAGATATAGTATAACGTAGGTATAAATATAGCCATAGGTAAGAATAAAAATTGTCAAAAAAGAAGCTCATATTTCGTCAGTCCATAAATTTAATTTTCATGTAAAAACACCTCACAAAGATTAACAAAGAAGCCTTTATTAATATGAGAATTGGCTCTCAGTCATAGCTGAAAGTCCCAGAACTGTCAAATTGGATGAAATTCAAGTGTATGGTAGTACGTGACCTCCCAATCAAAATTTATCATGGGAATAACTCCCAGAAATCCTTAGTTTTTGAGCTACAAGCTCTGGAAGTGGCAAGCATTTTTCCAGATAGCGCCACGCCTAAAATCTGTAGTTCAAAAACTAAATATTTCTGGGACGTGTGCTTATGAGAACTTTTGATGGAGGTCGTGTACTACAACATACTTCAATTTCAGCCAGTATCACTGACAGCCAATTTCTGGATGACGCCACTTCCAGAGCCTGTAGCTCAACAACCAAAGATTTCTGGGATTTATAGAATTTCAGCCAAATATTTTATAACTCATTAAAAAACAAAAAAATTGTTATAATTTCACCGCCTGCGTGATTGCGCACGCAATGAACGCTGCCCAGCCACGTATACAAACCTAGAATAGAATTATCTATTCCGCTTCCACGAATAAAAACAACTATTGTGAAAGACAAGTGGGACTAAAAGTCCTCGAGGCACTGAGATTTCGATATCTAAAAATTTTTGCAATAACTAAATGGCTTGACATCGAACGATATAGTCAGGCTGATCTGCTTAGCGTGAAACAATGACGTTGAAAATTTAATTAGCAGACTCGTTAACATAGAAGAAATCGTCACAAATTGATACTCAGTGATATGTGTGCGACAAGCGCATCTCAACTTATGGGATTTCAGGGATGGGGTACAATAATTCAAGCTACAGATGACCAAAACTAAACTATCAGAGTCCGGAAACCAACTAAACCGTCCTGAATACATACATCATGACAAAAAAAGTCATGCTGGATTTATTGCATGGTCGTTAGGTTCAATTTTTGTTTACAATGAACAGGACGGGTCTCAAAAACGCTCCTTTTAGATAGATAGATTGTAGTGGGTGCTCTGGACGGGCTGCATTTCGGCCTAAGGATGTGAGTGGAGTGGAAGGAATTTTTGTGTGTAGACTAGGAATTGGTAGGTCGTGCGGCTGCAGCCGACTCTGATAGGAACTATGCCGATATTCAAGTGGAGTTCGTGAAGGAAACTGCAGAAAACCTTCACAAGCATAGCCGGTTACTTCGTTATTGTCCACACGCTGACAGTTTGTTCAATTAACCGCCCTTTTTTATTTTCTTAACAATTGACAAACTGCCGATGTCGGGATTCGAACCCATAACGCGTTAGACGCGGTAGACCGCTCGGCTACTTGGACGGTAACGCTCAACACGGTTAACACTGCTGGCTTTGCAGACAATCACTTAATATTATCTGAGGATCTTTTTGTTGCTGAGTTAATTTTAAAAATAAAAATGAATCCTTTCTTTATTATTTGTATTTTTATTCAAAAAAATTTCCAAATTACATACAAATCGCCGATTTATATATCTATTATGTATAAATACAAACATTTAAAAAAAAAAGACTTTTAAAATACGAAAGAAAAAATAATTCAATAATCGAATCCAAAATCGAAATACGATTGATCAAATGTATGTATTCGTACATAACCGTCTTCACCTCCCGTACTATAACTTTTACCATCTGGATGAAATGCACAACTGTTAATAGGTCCAAAATGTCCTTTAACACGTCCAAATTCTTCTTCAAATACTAAATGGAAAAATCTTGAGTCGAATTTATTAGCCCGCGATGAGGTAGTTGTTACTTCCATAGCATCTTGACCACCACCAAGAACGACATGATCGTAAATTGGACTCAGCGCAGCTGAATTTACAGGTCGTTCGGTTTTGTATGTTTTCAAACATTGTAATGAATCTGTGTCAAATAATTTGGCTGTGGTGTCCTTGGATGCGGTTATAAAGAAAGAACCATCTTTGGATAATTGCATGTCATTGATGTTTCCATCATGTGCTTTAAAAGCTGAATTTAATTCTTTGCCCATCTGAAATAATACAATTTTATTTAAGATTCATTTTTGTTATTTGAAGGTTTTGTTATGTTTTTAAGGCAGACATTTTTGGCCCCTTTCTCCTCATACCAAGACTGTGGACTCATCAGACCCTTTTTGACGTGAAAACGTCTATTTGCTCGTTATACTAAAACAATTATGGCGTGTCATCGTGTAAATGACACCAGGAATCATTAAATTTCCACAGGTTTACTTTAAAAACTCGTCAAGTACTTTTTTCACTGCAACGGAGCAGCAGAGTTCCCCATGGAATTACCCACTCGAGGAATATAAACTAGTAGCAGATAAAATACTAAATTGAGATTTTTGAAGTTCGATATCTCGTTTTTGTTTAAAAGGTGAAAGGTCAAACATACAAGATTTCAATATTAAAATCGAGAAAATTAGTTTGGAATTTTTTTTTATTTGTATGTCTCGTATAGATAGAAAATATTTTTGGGGTAACTACAGATACATAATCTCGCTACGTTGCTCACTGCTTGCTTTGCAGACGATTTCATATTACTTATACTTACTCGTAAATCCCATTGAATAATATCACCATTATCATGGCCGGTAACTATAAATTCATCTAAGGTACCCCATAATAATGCCGTAATTTTCGATTTTTCAATTGGAATTCGTAATATTGATGGTTGTTTTAATGAAGATTCATCCACATTTCTTGTATCGATTACATTCAATTCGCAATCATACTTCATAGCTTTATCGGTCGAATATGCGGCCATATTTGCTGAATAACTAAAATTACATGCACGCACCGAAGATTTTGTTACAATTTGTCCAATTTCAATTCCAGTTTGACAATCCCATATACAAGCTCGATTGTCACCAGCACCGGACATAAATCGAGTTGTATCCCAATTAACATCGATACACCATACGGCACCATTGTGACCATTAAATGTTCCTAAACGTTCACCGTTCAATGAATACCATACATTGGGTTTGTGATCTTTCGATGCTGAGAAAAGTAAATCACCTTCTCGGTTATACTTAATTTGTGTTATGGCACGTTCATGCCCATGTAACATAAGCGGTTTCTAAGAATTAAAATTTTAGGTTAGAATTCGTCCACACTTTATCATTAGCGGATTTTAAATATTAAAAACTTACCATATTGATTGATAATTTACTTGATTTATAAAAAATTATATTCTATTAATTAACTTAAATTAGATTTGATTACAAATAAAAGGACACAACAATTCACGTTGGGTCCTGGTGGCAGAAACTGAAAAGTTCAAAATGGCAGACAAGTGGTAGGACTGTCAGGGCCCAGGGGTGACAAAAATATTTTAAATTATATTTTTCTCTCGAAAAAATCATTAAAAACTTTACAAATTAGCTCAGTAAATTGAATGAACTGAATACAATATTTTAAATTATTCCCTAAAATATCTGAAAATATATATTGTTGTTCATATTTTAATGGTGTCCTTTTTTGAGCACAATTTTATTTTTTACAGGTGATTACAATCTACTAATCTCTGTTACAAGTGATTGAAGTCATTATGCGTACTATTTTTCCTGAAAGTTTCATCCCCTATGATATCGGCACCGTTTTTTACGGACGCTGCTCCTACTACTAGCTCAATATAGAAAATAAATTAAAAAAACAGACTGTTTAAATTCATACTTTATTTTCTAAAAGAATATTTACAATCAAAAAAACAAAATAGATAAATTCTTTTTTGCAAACAGCTCTTATTTGTTTACAAAAATTTTTCTTTACATAGTGGAGAGGGAAAAAAGCTTCAAACATGCATTTTTTTAATTTAATTTTTATTAAGAATAATTATATTTATAATATTTTTTTGACACATTTCGGAATGTAAGAGAAAAAAATAAATTCGATCATACAAATAAGAGCTATTTTAAAAATTGATACTTAATCATGTTATAAAAATATTTACAATTGATACCTAAATAACGAAATTTGTAAACAATGCAACAAAATTTATTCTTTTTTTTTTAAATAATGGACGATTTTTTTTTTTTTTTGGCAAGTCTTTTATGTTATTTTAATTAGAAGACACAAAAGCTAAGTACCAGCAATTGCACACGTCGACGATAATCGAAAATTTAACGTCAGCACCTTTAAATTTATGCGCATACTGGTACTAGAAAATAGCATTATTGTTAAATACAAAAACTTAAGAATATAATTTGAGTTCACAAATTTGAAGCTTTATTGAAAATTTACGTGGCTATAAACATTTTAATAGGTAGAAAAGTTTGTTAACTGGATGCTATCTTATGTTGGAAAAATCTCTAAGACATATAATTAGTAAATTGCACTTGTTCCCTTGCTAGCCAAAATTTGAAACATACATGAAAATATTAGTTTAACTGTCTCAAAGTTCATTAATATTTACCAACGTTTCTAAAACTACGTTAAACATTAGCTTGGGAGACCGTGACATAAAATGTACCGATATATGGATTTAAAATGAGGGACAAAGATTACTAACTAAAGTTTCATCATTTCCTTTCGGGAGTCTTGTTGTTTCCATTTATGTATTTATGTGAAACAGTCTGTGAATCAACATTGGTTTGTAATAAAAAAATTCACTACCCAATCCAAATTTTACGCCAATCGGATTTGGAAAAGAAAGGAAATCGACAATTAATATTACAAAATGCGGTTAATCCCATAATTGACAAATATGTATTTTGAATCCGTGGTTTTTGTTGCCTAACCAACTCTAGGATACAAAAAAATAAACCCTCCGTAAAAAAAATGCAGCAGGGGGCGGTTGTACCAAGGTGGTATTCGCAGTTAAGAGTCAAGTCCTTTTACGATCCCACAAGGTCCGATCGACGTTAGAGTAAGTGCTATAAGTACTATTGGGAGAGTCTTCTTTTTATGAATCCTTCTGAACAGCAGTCTTCTATGCACACAAAGTAGAATTACAATTTCAACAAAATGAAATAAGATATCGGGTTCAAAATTTTTGGTAAATGATACTATTCCCAACACCCCGTAGTACAGTCAATATAGAGAAGCCCGTAACTCATGTCCGCATTGCACTAAATTACAGGAGTTATTATTTTTAAAATTAGGTTCAGTATTACGTACTGAATGTAAATGAACAAAATCCTTACAAATTTCGATTCCGGAAGTGCCGCCATTTTGAGAAAAATTGTATCAGCCTATATTTTCTTTACCGTACACTTTAGGTCAAAAATGGTAATAACCTTCCTTGTAGATAATTGGATTTCCTTTTTTGTTTGTTAGTTAATTTTTTTTGTATCACCGTTTACATTCAGTACGTGATACTGAAACTAATTTTAAAAAAATAACTCCTGTAATTTAGTGCAGCGCAATATTCTCTATTGATTGTACTACCTCCATCAAATTGTATTTCGAAACCAGTTCCTGAAGAATGATAAAACTTTACTAAATAATATTTGATAAATCCCTTCATATCATCTGTACTTTGTTAGTATGGTCGTTAGCCGTGATTTGAAGCCACAGACTTCCGCGATACATCTTTTTATGCCACAAATTTTAACTCGAAAATAGTGTATACTGTCCATTAAGCTTTGTTCAAAATATCTGAAATTTTGTTACAAAGTTTGTTTTCTTAAACATTGGTACGCAATAATTTGTTTCACGGAAATATGAAAAGAATAATTCGATATAAATATTGGTGTGAAATAACTTTATTGAATTGAATGAAAATTAATAAATTTTCGTGAAACAAACGATTTTAATAATTTACTCGAATAGTTATCACATACAGTAGTATAGATTTTGTGCTTTTTTAAGTGATGCAAAACAGAAAATTATAAGAGATATTCCGATAGTTTTAGACTTTTTTTGTTTTTGGAAATTGAAAAATATTCTAGATACCAAAAAATGACACAAAGTTTTATAATTTGTCGACCTGACGTAATGATGAAATTTTGGATTAAGCCATTGAGTTGCAAGATCACGTATTATTATGTATTTTCTTGGTGACTATAGTAAACTCAAACTAGAGAGTCCATCCATATAAACATACGAAACCGCGTGATCATAGCACATGGTGCAATATGATTGGTTCGTTTGATAACTTGGAACTTTAAATCTGAATTAATACACGTTTCAGTTCATGAGCGAATTGTTGTTTATGATATAATTTGTTTCCATTCGATTGTTTGATTTTTTTTAAATATTTATTTTTAGTTTTTATTGTTATATTTGTTCTTGTTATTATTTTTATTGTTTCCATTC
Organism: Nineta flava; assembly: GCA_963920215.1. Classification (NCBI taxonomy): domain Eukaryota; kingdom Metazoa; phylum Arthropoda; class Insecta; order Neuroptera; family Chrysopidae; genus Nineta; species Nineta flava. Next base: position 120,822,228 of record OY986041.1, read on the forward strand.
GTTATATTCATATTTATAACAAAATAATACGAATAACAAACGAAAACGATAAAACGAAACCGGTCTGTTTGGACATATGTTCACGTGTTCAATGAATGTATTTGTTATTGTCGATGGACTGTGAAGCTTGAGTTTGCTATAGACTTGGCTAAAATCTTGATAGGTTTCAACAAAATCAAGTATATTTAAAAATCTCCAAGTAAAAAGGAAATGACAAGCATACAACTTCTGTTTTGTAAATTTATATTTAAAAAAAAATACCCGCACATTTTTTCCTGAGTTGTATTTGCATTAGATATAGAAAATTTTCGTTGTGTCATTCTTTGGATAATATAATGCCATGATCACACTGCGCTTAAAATTCTACCACAAGATTCTTTATTTCAACGAGTGACAAACTAACTGTAGTTCAAAGAATATTACAACTTGTGCCAAAAATGGGACAAGCGTGTATTGACTAGTTAGTTTCATCTAGTGTCCTAGTCATTAATTGACCTTACAGTATCGTTGCAGTATAGAAGTAGTCGTAGAAATACAAGGGTATAAAGTTATAAAATTATCTACTGTAGTATAGTTTAACTCGCCAAAGAATACATCATCTTAAATCATTGTAGATTTGCATTTAAACCATTTCCGTTACGTTTTGACTTAATTGTAATATTCTTTGTATAAACCTTGCTTTCCAGTCAAAATTTCTTTGACAATCACTGTCAGTTGCATCAGTTCGAACCCGCACTTAAAAGTGCATTAATTTTGAATGTAGCGCTTTTTAATAGCAAAGGCGTCAAAATTTTATACACTCAAATTGATAAAAAGATTATGATATATCAGGGACATTATTATTTGAGATAAAATAATGGTTTTTTACAACAAAATTGATGTCAATTCTATTTATTATTAAGGACACTTGACTAACATAACTAGAAACAAAAACAAAATTAAAACTACTGAAGCCAATTTCTATTTATATCGGAATCCAGGCATTGTTGAAAATTATATTATTTCCTTCCAATTGATTTATCTTGCACAAAATCTTACAATTTTCTCACAAAAAAATTCGTTACGCAAAAGCTGCGTTAACATAGCGAATTTCCTCAAAATATATACAGAATAAATTTCATTCCGATCGGAATGAAACTGTCATCTCTAGACTTTTCCGATCAAAATGAAATTTCGTATTTGATATGCTTTTGGTATTTGATTAATTTTTTATATCTTTTCTTCTTATACATTTTTCGTTTTTTCCACTATTAAAGAAGATATGCCAAATGTTGTTTCTCCTCCCGCCCCCTCTTTGCCCATTAACGAACTTAGCCTTTCAAATACCAAAAGCACCTTACATATCAAATTTCTATTGGTGTTTGTTCCTCAGTACTATGGCATCTGGTGACAATAATTAGAAACATAGTAGCCAGGCTCAACGGTGATAGTTACATATGCGTTAATAGAGTTACGTTAGTAAGATAATCAAAAAATTATTATTTTGTTAATGAAACTCATATTTTTTATGAAAAAATATAACTAATTGTTGAAATGTAGCCTGATTAAAGTCACCATTTTGGAGTATGACGTCAAGACTTTATATCTCTATTTCAGTGTAGAGGAAATTCGCTAAAATGTAATTAATAAATAAATACAATAATCGTTCCATTTTGAATTTTTCATGTTTAATTCATACAAAATAGACATTATTTTAAAATCATAGAAGGCAATACTTGTCATTCCCTGCATCTTTTTTTTTGTTTTATGGAAGCATAAATATATCTAATAGATAATATTTTCATCTCATATTGCTATTTTATTAAGATAATTATAAATTTTTGATAATTATATTACAGTTATAAAAACTAGTACGTAAATCATTGGCGTCAAAGTTTTCGAGTTCCTCTAGTTCAATTCAATGATAACCTCCCTATTTTCAGTTAAATGCCATATAATTAAGATGAACGTTAATACTAGATTCTAATTCCCTGATTTGATACCAGAAAGTTAAAAAGATAGAGCAAATGTTGTTTCTTCCTACCTCTAACCCCCTTCCCATTTTCGCTTATCCGATTTTGCCCATTAACGAACTTGACCTTTCAAATACCACAAAAAATTCCTACCATACTAAAAAATGTCCGGACGGCCTGTGTGGGGAGAAGGAAGTAAACTCTACTTATGGGAAGATACTACATTCAACTCTACTGAAATTAAAAAGCGTGAATGTAGAAGTTGTGATTGACCGATAGAAATCCTTGAAGATTAAAAAAAAATTGTACCTTGTATCCATGTAAAAATTGTACCTTGTACTTTCTCAGCCTTAAACTGCATTTTCTATCTCTATTGGAGTTATCCCCTCCCGGATCATATCTTTATACAGATGGTTCAAGGGCCGGAGATCTATCTGGTGCGGGGGTTTATGGACCTAGAATAAAGTAATTGAATCCTTTTGGTCAATATGCGACGGTTTTTCAATCAGAAATCTTCGCCATGCTGAGAGGTGTCAAGATTCCAATCGAAGAAGTCTATGAATGCTTCGAGGAAATGAACCGCCTGGCACTGAATAACACAGTCAGGCTAATCTGGGCACCGGGTCACTCTGGCGTTAAAGGGAACGAAGCAGCGGACTCGTTGGCACGAGAGGGGTCGTCTCAAACGCCCCTTTCACCTGAGCGTGTCATTCCCATAACAAGATGCTTCGTAATTTACCGAGTCAAGGGGTGGCTGCGACAAGCTCATCTCGATTACTGGGACTTTCGAATTGCAGGGCATGCGACAGGTGAAGCTGTGCATAACCACAGCTAGGTCATTCGACTGTGCTCGGTTGAAACTCACAAAAACACAGTTGAGAAGGGTGGTGAAACTCTTGATAGGATACTGTCGATTGAACTACCACCTTCATAACTTGGGGATCTCTGGTGATCCCACTTGTAGGGCCTACATGGAGGACGATGAAACTTCCATACATGTCATTTGCACCTGCAGGGTGTCAGGTATAGCATGTTTGGGTCCAAAACCCTGGATTCATCAATCCTGGGAGCAATCCCAGCGGAGAAGCTGTGGGCTTTCTGTGCGGCTTCTGGCCTCGACAGAATCCTATAGCCTCATCTGCTTAAAATAGCACCTCTTACCCGGAGACGTCTCGCCTTTGGGTGAAAGGCCGATCTCAAAGAGGGCACGGAGTACCCTTTGGTCTAGGTACCCAGCTGCGGTACCCCTCTTATGTATTTTTATCTCTATTGATGTTTGTTCCTTAGGACTATGACACCTGGTGGCAATAATTAGAAACCGAGTAGTTTTAGACTCAACTGTGATAGTTACATATGCGTTGCTATATTATAGTTTTGTTAATAAAACTAATTTGTTTTTATGAAAAATATAACTAATTGTTTAAATCATGGAGGCTAGAATTACAAGGAGGGTGTAACAAAGTCTCCCCCAAATAGCCTTAAATAAAGATGGCGTTGCTGTACCAGAGTACAGCAACTGTACAGCATCTGGACACTTTTTGAGTCAAACAGCCTTTTATGTGGCTGCTTATACTTCTAGTCTCCATGGTTTAAATATAGCCTGACTGAAGCCGTCATTTTGGAATATGATTCATGAGTACCTTTACCAATATACGTTGCTTTTTTGTTTCATAATAATTAAAACACCAACAAAAAAAAAGTTCTAATTTTTATAACTGTAATATATTTTCTATCGTAATTGCGTTTATTAGTGGGAAATGGATTTTCAAAAAGAAAAATTCAACTATTATGCTTGTGGTTCAGTCTCATATTGAACTAATAATAATTGTTTAAAAAAAAAAAGTAGAACACTTGCAGCGTTTTAAAACTATGTTAAAATATTTTAAATTAAAAACATACCTATAAAGTTTACAGATTAACAACTTAAAAAGAATACATACAACACAATGGGTATGTTTAGCAAATGCAAGCGACTGCCAGCTATTGAAAGCAAAATGGCAGCTACTCAGCACTAAGCAGCAATTGTCTATCGGGACAGCTGGCAAGCCGACAAAAAATAATTCAAATTTTATTTTTGTATTGAATATAAAAACATTTGTTTAGTAATTAATTTTCGAATTTTAGTAATCAAAATGGCGGATGAAGAAAGCGGTGACTGAAAATCTCAGTCTTGTCCTGTCCGATAATTTATTAAGCCCTAGCAAGCCCTTGCAAGAGCTGGCAGCCGATTGTATCCACTAAACATACCCATTATTAATAGCACGTATCAAATTCGTGGTAGATTCTAAAAATAGGAATTTTAAAAGGATGTTTATCTCTTGCCTTTTAATTTTTTGATACAATTTTTTTTTAAATTAATTTGATTTAAAAAATAAAGATGGCATCATGAATTTATTTTTTCCCAAAGTAGAATAAGTTTAGTTTATAAATTAGGGATGCTTTGAGCCTAAATAAGATGTAATTTACCGTGTCGTTTACGAAAAAACAAAGATTACTTTTTGAAAAATATTTAGGCTATTCCAAAAGTAAATTGTACAAACGGCAACGTACTTTTCGTAACACTAGACTAACTGTGGAGCCGCTGACCATGTGCTGACTGCTATACTGTGCGCACAGATTAGCAATGTATGAGAGTGTGTGTTACAGCGTTGTCAGATTTACTGCACTAATACAACTATTTAAAAAGTTATCTTTTCTTTCGATATCGCGTTCCCTGTCATTCCGATAGAAATACCTTAAATTTTGGTTCGATTTTTTTCTTGACTGAACTGTCATAGCTGATTATTTAGTACTTCAAGCCCTAATCTTAATTTACATTAAATAATAAGGCCGAGTTATTTCGAACCGATTCGTATAAACAATTCGATAGATTTTAGTAACTCGTCTTTTTCTATCGCGAAAATTTTACACATCAACCCATTTGACTGTTTAATCGGCCGAAGTAAACGATAGACCAAATGAAAAAGCGAACCTAGTAGCAAAATTCATTTTCTTCGTGTTTTTGTTCTTCGTCTTCTCCAAATTTGATCCGACAGTGTGTAAATTTACCGAAGCAAAAACTCGGAAAAATACCGTTTCGCGATGCATCCAAAAGGTTGTTCTTCGATGCACTCAACCTCAACCTGAACAGAATACAACTTCGGAAGATCACAGAATTCATCATGGAATTTTTTCATCTACGAAAGCACATCCATACACAATATGACTCCACAATGGGTCCATACGGCGAGGAGAAAGAAAATCCCATCATCTTTAACTGTGCACCTCTCAATTACAGCAGATACAATATAATTCGGTGCACTTCCCCCCCAAATAAATGAACCTTCAGGAAAACCTGATAAGCAAGCTCCTGGGTACTGTCAAGCTGTGAGATAAGCGAATCTCGTCTGATTGAAGTAGAAGGGGGAGCATAATGGACCATGGGGTATTCTAAAAGCGTAATGTGAATACTGCAATAGACAAATCATCGTTTCTTACATGGAGACTAGACAAGAAGTTCGAACTCCATGTAAACAAATAATTGACAAAAATAAGATATCAGTATTGTTCCTTTTGCACCGCTGGCAGTGGACAGAGTATAAGGCGCAAGTTTGAATTGAGAAACATGACGCATTTATGTAGTATTATAAAAATTATTTGCAGCCAAAGTATTTTTCCAATAAAATACTTTTTTTCAATAAATGAAATAAAGTAATTAGTTGAAGTAATTGATGAAATTCCCAAAATAATTACATAACAATAAAAAACAAAATAATTATAAAACACCGAATAATTAAATAGTAACCGGTAAAGTTGGAATTATAAAAATGCAAATGAATTAAGTAGAAATAAATTATATTAAAATTATTAAAATCAATTGAGAAGATTATTATTGAATCAGATATTAAATTAAACTTTTATTTTTTAATAATAAGTCTAACAAAATGACAAATATATACTTCACTCCTATTTATTATACTATCTTCACTTCGGTGCAAAAGAACAACTAGCGACGCTAAAAAGTAAATATAGCTTCTACCATTACGTTGACATATTTTGTCCATTCTCCCGTTTGAGTTCGGATTCCCTGTCTAGCGTCCATGGTTTCTTACAAAATACGCCAAAAATTAAGATACGTATCGCTCTCCTCCGATATAAAAGAAGACTAAATTGCTTTTTTTCTTTTTTTTATATAAAGGAAATAAAGTTATAAATAGGAAAAAACATGGACCATCTTTATTTTATGAATATGATATGCAAGTCTCATCGGAACGGATTTTTATATGAACATTGCATAACTAAAACGGTAACGAAAACAAAAAAAAGGATCCAAAATTCACTTAAAATGCTTTTTCTCATTGTAATTATAAAAATATAATTTTTAAATTTTCACAAATATAATGTCTACATACATCAATTTTTTATTATTCGGACACCACCAATAATAAATAATTAAAAAATCCTACTTTTTTATCATGGATACAAAATTAACAAGAACATCTACATTAAAAACTATTCTAACATTTTAATAAATCAAAGCGGACGGTTTGGAAACGGTTAAAAAGTAAGTAAAAAAAAAAAGAACAATTTAAAAAATTTCGTAGCAGAAAAATCTGTATTAGATTTAATTTTAGCTGTCGTGGAAACGCCATTTCTAAAATCGTTTATCAGCGATATTTTAAAATGATTTGAGACTTCCTACTTTTTTTTGCATGATCATGATGTTGTTTGTTGCTCCATTTCAGATTTTAAATTTGAAGCGACATAAAAAAATGTAGCGACAAGTCACAACGATAAATTACACCGTTAATTTGGCAACGTCAAATAACCTTGACGGCCACTGTTAAGTTGAAAATCAAGATCATCCAAAGATGTCCCTCTCCGAACAACTACTTTTATTCGGATCATTATTTCCAAAAATGTTTCCTTGAAGAAATATTCAGGTGCATTGTTTAAAATGAGGAGGACATCCTGTATATCTATACTCCGATACTGTAGCGGTTTCGCTACTAAAATTAAATATACTTTCTTTTAGAAACCTTTGCATTTCAACTACCTACTCACTCAGTTATTACGGTAATTATTTATGTTCATTACCTTGGTAACTAAGGGAGTATGTAGTTGAAATGCAAAGGTTTCTAAAAGAAAGTATATTTAACTGTCAAGCGACACAAAACTAAACACACTTTAGTTTTGTCGCCACATATTTTGATGTAGCTTCAAATATAAAATTGTACCACATGACTTAATTTGTCGCTGAAAGTGAGCGACGAACGAAACATCTAGTAGGTTTTCGTTTAAAAAAATTGGATTGGAATTTAGTTACACCATTGTAAAGGCTATGCAACTTTAAACCACTTTCACAAATTTTGATATAAATATCGAAATTTTCTAGGAAAATAATACGGTTCATTTTTAATGTGTATCACACCCTGTATAGTGATTCCATTACCTCGATTTTGTATAATGAAAGGACAACTTGTATATAATTTTATAATTTTTTTTCAAATAACAATAAAATAATTTAAAAAACATTTGTATACACAGATGTTAAACATTCAAGAAAAAGCCTTCTTCCGAAATTCTTTCAAATTATCTTGCTAGATTAAGGCTACGTTCAGTTGACGAGCATTAAACGTGTATTCACAATTTATTTAATATTTTCATTATCTTTACAAATTCCAACGAACGTTTAACGCAGCACTGGTGCCAAAAATTGCCGAAGTGGTGTGATTAGTTAATTTTTGCTGAATACTTTGTTTGTTCCTGAATTAGCACTTTTTGGATGAACACAATAATTTCATCTTCGATACAAAATCCACAAATATATAGCTATTTCCCAGACAACAAAAGGCAAAAACTGATTTTGATTACAACGCATGCTCACCACTCGATATAATATTTTTTATTGTTTTAGCTTAATAATTAAAATCATAGATATTCCAAGCTATTAAGTTCTCAGAAGAAAGCATTTCCTTGATTATTAAGACATAAATAATCCTGATATAAGAATAATAGATATGTCAAAATGGCATATTTCGTCATTCCACAGCATCAAATTCAAACATAATTTTAACAGGCACACTTTAAAACTTCATTTAAAATTTGTTTACCCGTATATTGCTTCGATCCGCCGTAAACATATTGATTTGTGGTATCCGTAACCCAACAAACTATAAATGACGAAGACAGACAAATTTAATACATTTTGGATTTGATTTTTCTTTAAATTAGACCACAAATAAGAGTTTAGCGATCCCTAAAAACATTTAAAATATTTCTCAAATGCTATGCCCTGGGACGTAAGGTGTTTTTTTATTAATGTTGATAAATTAACCTGCAATTTTTTATGGCGCACGTTAAGCTTTTTATCACTTTCGTGTTCAAATTACCATAATATAAATAAATTCGTTTGGTCCAGCAACGAATACCGACAACTCATTGGCCTTTTGGTATTAAACAGTGGTATTAAAAGATAATCCAAAATTATAAAACCATAGGTGTCCATTTTGGTTAGAACTATTGATAAGTGATTATACTCTATATTCTTAACACGTCCAAGTAAAGGCAGATGCGAGCATAAAATTCAGGACTGTTAAAATCATTTTCGTAAAATTGGCGCATTTCCTGAGCTTTGCACATTTATACGGTGTCTTATTTTAAACAATGCACCTGAATATTCTTCAAGAAAGCATTTTTGGGAGAAATAACCCGAATAAAAGTTGGTTTGTTTTGAAGGGGCATCATATGGTGTTCTTGATTTACAATTTAATCATGGTCTTCCAGGTTAGTTGAAGATTAACTTACATCTTTCAAACGGGGACCCATATTTTTTTTGACAGAATCGGATAGCTGGAGAAAAAACGAACATTAAAACTGAGTAATAGACCAAAATAGATTTTTGTTTAATAACTCAAGCCGTTTAAAAAATGAATTTTCTAAGACTTAATTGCATATTTTTTGAGAAAAATTTTGAGAAAAACTATCAGCCATCCGATTCAGTCAAAAAAATATGGGTTCCCAATTTAAAAACGCAAATAACCTCGAAGGCCATGGTCAGTGTAAACTGACCTCTCCTTCGAACAAAACTACGTTTATTCCGGGTTAATTTCTTCCAAAAACGCATCCTTGAAAAAATATTCAAGTGTATTTTATAAAACGAGAAACCACTCTGTATATACCGTGCAAATCATTTACCTATTTTGACAGCAACTTGAAAATTTGATCTTCCTTTAAGGTTTTTCTTTACATTAGTTATTAAAAAATCGTTGTACCGAACATAGTTTAGCAACGAGAATTAAATCATTTTCTTCCTGATTTTTTGAAGTTATAACGCAAATGTACGAATGACATGCGCATTGACTCACCTATTGTTCTTATACCATAGATAATCTGATAAATCAATTAAAAATATTATTAAATCAAATTTAAAAATGTGTTTCTTTTATTTTAAGAGAATTTGTGTGCTTTTTTTTTTTTGGTGAATTATGTAGACATTATTTTTTTTTTATAAATTACAATGCAATTAATAATAAATATAAAATTTTTTTTTTAAATAAAACAATCAATTTGCTTAGGTATATATAAAAAATAAACCTTTCCGTGTGTGTTGTTGTTTTTGTTCTTATGGAATTTCCGTATTTTTTTTGGTTTGGTGTTTCATTTTTTTGTTTGTTTCTTCACATAACAAACTGTGTGGTGTTTATTATTGATTTTATATTATTTTAGAGTTCGTTTTTTTTTTTAAGAATATGATATGACGGATGGATGTGGTAATTCTTTTGACTCCAACAAAAATAATAATTATAATAAGAGTAGTTTATGTACAATAATTAATTAAACTTTTTTTTTATCTGGGTTTTTATGTTTGTTTGTATATATTTATACAGATTCATCACTAATTGTTGTTTGTTCTGCTTCTGCAACAAGTACTGCAGCCACTGGAATTGTTGAACTTTCTTCATTTTGTTGATCCCTTTAAAAAATTAATTCAATGTTTTTGTTTAGGAAGCTTGGATTTATAGAGACGCCTGAGATGTGAAGGGAAATGTCCCTTGTTAATGTATACAGCATATTAGTTATAACAAAATTTGATATTCATTGCTACTAAAGAGTCAAAGACATTGGAAATAGGGAATATGCATGAAAATTTTTTATCACTTGAATTGAAGCATGTTTACTTGACAAATATCAAGGTAAAATTACCTTTTAAATAACTTTCAAAATAAGCGAGATATGAATGATTGAAATTCCCGATTAGACAAAGAAGGTGAAAGCCCTCTTGATATATTATGTGACGTCATATTACACTTTCACCATTTAAAATACACGTAAAACTCCGTTTTTAGTATTTTTGCAAGAAAGAGACAGATAATAATTTTTAAAAGCTTATAGCTTCCTTGATATTTGTCGGATTTTAATTTCGTTTTTAAATATTATTACAGTATTAACAGTATTTTCATATTCTGAAAATAAATGTGAAAAAAAATGTTCATGCACATTCCCTATTAAAAAAATAATACATATAATTAATTTATACGAGGTGTGTTCAAAAAGTAAGGTTTCGTGGGCAAATTTCGCGGGCTACGTACATTCGATTTTCGATTTTTTTATTTTGTTGTGTTGGTACACTCGTCCCGAACATATGTTCACAGTTTCAACTATATAGCATTCTTTGTATGTGAGAGGCATAAAGGTTAGAAATGTTTGGTGTGTTTGCCGATTTTCTGCTGTCAAAAACAATGGATCAAAGAATTTGCATCAAATTTTGTGTAAAAAATGGAATTAAAAGCACGCGAAGTTCGATCAAATGTCAAGGTTTTGCTCACTGTTTTCTTCGATTACCTTGGGGTAGTGCATCAAGAGTTCTTACCACAAGGTCGTACGGTCAATAAGGAGTATTAGTATTTGCGAGAAGCGATACGAAAAAAACGTCCGGAATTGTGGAAAAACATTTCATGGCTTTTGCATCACGATAATGCACCTGCTCACCCATCGTTGCTTGTACGTGATTTTTTGGCCAAAAACAACACCACAATCATGCCTCAGCCACCATATTCACCGGATTTAGCGTCCTGCGACTTTTTCCTGTTCCCAAAACTGTAGAGACCCATGCAAGGACGATTTGCAACGATTGAGGAGATAAAAACTGCATCGCTAGAAGAACTCAAGGCTATACCAAAAAGTGCTTATCAGAAGTGCTTGGAAAAAGCGTTGGCACAAGTTTATTATACCTGAGGGGGATTACTTTGAAGGGGACAACATAGATATTGATGAATAAATAAAAAGATTTTGATAAAAATATAAAGTCATCTTACTTTTTGAACACACTTCGTATTTTATTTTACCAACATCATTTTCATGGTATGAAGTCTGGCAATGCTGTAATATCAACATACCGAATTTACAGTTGGTAAAACTGAGCGACAAGCTGAGAAATGTGTTTGTATTGGTTTATTAATGTTTACATATTTTTTCGTACTCATTTGAAAGTCACGAATGTCATGTGTAGTTCACATTTTAAAAACAATGTTGTATGTTTTTATCTTCCTCGCCTTACGAATGTCTCACCGAGACATTCGCCGAGTGTGTACTGCCGGCATAACGATTTGGTGAGTGGTTTACGAGATATAATTTGAAATTGTATTAAAAGGTGCAAGAATTATCAATTCAAATATTTTCTGATCAAAATTTAAACATTTAGATTTGTCACCGCCATCATCTTGAAACTAATAAAGATCAAAATAACTTACGTAGGAATGGTTGTTGTTTCGTTACTTGATTCAGCTGATTGTGTTTCCCCATCTCCACTCTTACTTAAATCATTACAAACGCTTGGCGCCGATGACGAAGAATTATCATCCGTCGATGTTGTTGCCGTTTTTAATGCATTGGATAAACATGTATGAAAATTATCAATTGATGATGACGATTCGCTACTATTTTGATTACTATTATTACTAATATTTGCATTATCATCCGCTGACGATGATGACGACTCAATATGTTTATGTTGTTCATCGTAAACATTTTGTTGTTGTGCTCCAGCTGTTGTTGCAGACGATAATGGTGAATTGATCATTGGATCGGAATCCGTAAAATCAAATTTTTGTGTGAATGTACCAAAAAAGTTGGAAGTTGTACGTTCATCCGATGATGGGATTCCATTAAATGTTGCCGTATTGAAATTATTGAATGAATCAAAATTTGCCCAACCTTCATCGATTGTCGAAGAAGGTACAGTAATAGCATCACCATCACCACCATTATTTGATACACCGCGACCACCACCATCGCCATCATTAGCCCACGGATCGGTTTCAGCAATTGGAACTATCGAATTTTCTGTAGGATTATCTGAGTCTGTTTTCCATGCTGTAAAAATAAGTTATGTAATATGCGGTTGTGCACAAATTACGCAATACCGTTCTCCCTGTTACACGTAGTTAACTCAAATATTATGTCTTCTACAAATATTATGTCATAATAAAGGACTACACTTCCCTTGGTATTATTTCTTAGCTTTATATTAGAGCCTCCCTGACAATTGGTCACATTTTGTTCACACCCCTATCCTACCCTTTCTCGAAAATTTGACATAATATATGGATGTCCGCTATTTTAAAATATACGATTTTTATACCCAGTATATGTAAATATATAAGGTATATTAAGTTTAGTGCCGACTTTGTAACGCTTGAACATATTAATCCTTGATAAAATTGCTTTGTATAGGTTTATAAAAGTTTCTAATTCGGCCATTTCCGCATGTCAGTCGAAAAGAGATAACGAGGTTAAATTTATTTTTTTTGTGTTCTAGAGCAAAAAAGTAAGGTCAAGTTCGTTAATGGGCAAAGTTGGAACGTGTTTCCTCCCGCCAGACAACACAACTTTTGTTTAAAATTTTTTTTTATAAACTCAATAGTTTTCTCATAATTTGTGATTAAATGTTCCTCGGAAAGCGAATTATTAACAATTCGAATACACAGAATTGTTAACAATTCAATCATTGATATACAACTCAGTATATACTGGGTATTCAAACAATTAACTCAGTTAGTTGTTACATTACTTGTTTAGGAATACATAACAAATATAAATCATACTTTTATTCTACTAGAGACAAAAGACTTTATTTACTGCAAACAAATCGAGAATAATTTGGTCCTTCGAGCCGGATTTCTTAGACTAATTATGTGTATGTGTGTGTGTGTTACGATTAAAAAACTTACGATCAACAATAGTACCATCCAATTGATTTGCCATTGGATCATCGGCATCAGAATTGCGACGTTGTTGCCAATCACCACATGTTTGTTTATCAGCTAAATTTGATGTAATTGTTGTACTAACTTGATGTCCAAATATATCATCTTCATCATCATTACATACGGCATTATCGAAGGGAAAAGAGTTCATTGTTTCAGCACAAACACGTTCAAACATTTCCTCTGTAACGTGTTTACATAAATGTTGATTATTTGTCTATCAATTGAAATATATTGTGAAATAATTCAAATAAACTTTTTTTTTCATAAATATATTATTAATCAATATATTAATTTATTTTGAGAGATATGACGTCCAGTTTCTTTGTTTTCAAAAATTGACATTGATCATGACATTGAACTATGAACTGCTAAAGACAAAAATTTTAAATAAACTATCGTAGATTGTGTTAAAGATATAAACGAAGTTTTCTGACGTGTAGTTTTGAGCATATTTTGATATAAACCACGAAAAATGTCTGTCTATCTCCATCTATCTCTTTATATGTAATGGATAATTATCTTTGTTATTTTTTGTATTCATTTTATCTTTCTTTAATTTGCTCCCTCTTTCTCGAACCAATGCGTACAATCTTAATAGTAGTTCATTAACCGCTTACAATTTGGTGAGTGGGAAAAATGAAAACCGAATAAAAAGGACAAGAAATTTTATAAAAAGGACATATTTCGGAAACGATTCTTCAAATCGTTAAACCAATTAGATTTTTATGTTTTTTGGGTTCAATTTACTCTATAGACTAATTCTCATTCAAATCGATAACTAAAATTTTTTTGTGATTTTCATAATTTTTTCTAAGGGGTGTACCTTGAAAAAATAGCTGGAAATCGAAAAATAATTTTTGTTCCCGATTTGGATGAAATTCACTATATGGGGTAAATTGAACAAAACAAAAACAGCATTCATTTAACGATTTGGAGAGCGGTTTAGAGGATATCGTTTGAAATCGAATTATCGGAGACATATAATCGTACAAAGAGGGCATATCTCCGAAACTATCTGCCAAATCATCAAACCGACTGGATTTTTGTGTTTTTTGGGTCCACAGTAACTTATAACCAAATTTTCATTCAAATCGATGACTAAAAATTTTTTGGGATTTTTACGATTTTTTTCTACTTTGATGTACTTTGAAAAAATCGCATAAAACCGAAAAATAATTTTTGTTCCCGATTTAAATGAAATTCATTACACAAAGTAAATTGAACCCAAAAAACATAAAAATCATGTTCATTTGATGATTTACACAGCGGTTTACAAGATATCGCCTAAAATCGTTTATTAAAAGGGTGTAAAAATAATTAATTTGAAATGTGAAAGATTTCGTAAGAAGAGGATACTACAGAACTTAATAATTAATTTATGGAGAAAAAAAAATTTAGACTGCATTATTTCCACTCCAAAATATTTGGCAACTGATTTATACAGCCGGTTCGGCGCAGAGAGCGTTCTTCTACTTAACCGACCCAGTGAACGATAGAATATTTTTACCTACCTTCATCGTTGTTATATTGATATACTTCAATATATTCCGATCGATTAAAATCTGTGTACGTCTGGAAAGAACAAGAATATATTTCAGTATATTTGTGTGCATATTCTCATCAAAATGACTGGAGGGCAATCTTTAGTACTTACGGTTTGAAGTAAATTACCAGATGGATCAAATGGTACTTCACGGAATTCATCTTGATTATCAGAGGATAAAGTGTTACTTGGATGTATTCCACCCTAATAAGAAATTACATTGAATTCAATTTGGGAAATATTTCCCATCTAATCATGCATTGATTTAAACTGAAACACAATACTCACCAAAACTTCGGATTGTTTCCTATTAACATCAGTTAATGCTCCATCAACGAATGTTGCCCATGTGTCTATATCTTCTGGACTAAGTTTATCAGTAACATATTCACCGAATGGTGTTTTATCCCATTGATCAACAATATTATTTGCAATATTTATTAAATGACCCATATAACCCTGTCGTACACCTTTTGATTGGGATCTGTTAACAAAATTTTTGAATAAATTTTGCAATTCATATTTGGAATCAATTAGTAGGGGTCACATTACTCACTGTTTTTGTTCATTTTCATTCCATGCTCCTAAAATTCGTTCTAAAAATCGACATTGCACAAATATCTGTAAAAAGAAACGAAAAATTTGGGTATACGCAACATAGTACAGTCAATATTACAATATACCGAGAATATTGCGATGCACTAAGTTATAGGAGTTATTTAAAAAACAATTAGATTCAGTATCACGTACTGAATGTAAATGAACAAAATCCTTACAAATTTCGACCCCAAAAGTGCCGCCATTTTGAGAAAAACTGTAGATATAGACCAATATTTCCATTACCGTGCACTTTCGACCAAAAATGGTAATAACCTTTCTTGTTTACGACTTATACGACTATTACTATTTATTTATTGACTTTTTGACCGATATCTCTTCTAATAATTGTTTAAAGAGGGATGTCAAAGATACGGCCTGCGATCGCAATGTGTGACAGACAGAAGAATCATGACTTCACTCGATTCCTCTACGGAAGTTTTAAAATGCGCACACTACAACATTTATAAGTAATTTCAAGGGCAGCGTAAATAAGTAATTTCAAAGGGCAAAATAAATTGGATCAATATTCTCAACTTCTGCAAAATCTGATTACGGAATTCAACAATCGTTTTGAAGACTTCCACAAAATGAATGAAATGGAATTCCCAATTTTCAACAATCCATTCAATTTTGAAGCTTCACAGGCACCAGTTCATTTGCAAATGGAGTTGATAGATCTTCAATCAGACAGTATTTTGAAAGAAAAATTTAAAGAGGTTAACGCTCTTACATTTTATACACAATATTTCAAGAGTTTGGATAACTACCCGCAATTAAAAAAGCATGCAGCACGCATTCTGTGCATGTTTGGTAGCACCTATTTATGTGAGCAGATATTTTCCGTCATGAAAATGAATAAGAACAAACATCGCACAAGACTTACGAATGAACATCTCCAATCAATTCTTAAAATAATTACAACGAATATGATACCTGACATCAATGAGCTTGTCAAAAACAAGAGAAGTCAGGTATCTGGATCCTCGAGCTCAATATAATTACCCTCTTTTACAACTTTGATATGATTTTTAACAACCGTATATTATATACTATATAATTAAGTAAATAAAATGTTATTATAATTCATTACATTTTTTTTTATTTGAATCTGGCCCGCCTACACATTCTAAATTTAATATATGGCCCTCTGCAAAATTGAGTTTAACACCCCTGGTTTAAACAATAAAATGCTAATAACTTAACTTTTTTATCTACAAATTACCTACAACTTTTATTTAAAACTTTTTTGTCTAAAATCGATATTTTTAAAGTTATAACGCGTTTAATGTTGGACTACCGAGTGCAAGGTTAATAAAAACGAGGCATACATAGTATAATGATGAAAATTCAATAAGTATAAATGATAGTGACGTAATGAACAATAAATAATTTTCTTTCTAAACAATTATTAGAAGAAATATTGGTCAAAAAATCAATAGTAATAGTAAAAAAAATTAAGTAACAAATCACCATTTTTGGCCTAAAGTGCACGGTAATAGAGACATAAGCCGATACAGTTTTTCTCAAAATGGTGGCTCTTCCGGGGTCGAAATTTGTAAGGATTTTGTTCTTTTACATTCAGTACGTGATACTGAACCTAATTTAAAAAAAATAACTCCTGTAATTTAGTGCAATGCGGACAAGAGTAACGGGCTTCTCTATTGATTGTACTAATAAATATACTGGCGAAATATAATGGTGATCCAAATAGTGTTATGAAATTCTCTGGCTACGGGAAAAAATTCCATTTTTGAGGCCTCGTAATTATGACCAACAAAATAAAACAATTATTAAGGCGTAATTCTAGTCAGTGGCGTTGTGAGTCTTACTTATTCCAGTGGGATAGTATTGCTTAAGGTATTTTATGGATGGTCTCTAAAGGAACATTTGATATCACTGGTTTCATTATGGAAAAACACTACGAGTGGATAAATGCTAAACACCGTGATCACTGGGAAAATGTACCGCAGCAAAGGTCGGGAAAATACTGCTTCGGAATGCAACCAAGAGGCAATCTCTCGATGCACTGAAGCTGAACAGGATGCAACTGCGGAAGGTTACCGGGCATTATCCCCTGCGGAAGCATCTGCACACAATGGGATTCCATAACGGGTCCATTATGTGCAGATTACGCACACAATGGTCAAATTGCAGATTCTGGGGAGTTGTAGTTTACATGAATGATCGAATAACCTTGATTCAAAACATAAAAATACTTACATGGTCATACATAAGAATATTACATTCATCGGCAGCAGTTAATACTTGCGGTTCATCGTCTGGATTCGAAATTTTAAACGATGAAAATGCGGATGTTGTTTGTTCATCATTGATTGGTATTAATGCAAACTGTATACAATTTTGTACTTGCGTATGTAAAAAATTATTCCATGTATATTTAAAAAAGAGATCAATTAAAACGGTCATTGTACCAAGTCTTGATATTTCATTCTTGATTTCAATCGATTGATTACAATGTAATAATGCTGATAGTAATCGAGTTATTTGTAAACGTGTATTACCAAATGGTGGATCTAATAATCCAATTGTTGTTTGTATTGGGGCTTTCTAAAACAAAAATATACAAATTTTATTGTCGAATTTATTCATAATATAATCAATATTAAAATACGGGTCGGTGTTGCCTTGTGTTTCAAATTTTTGGACTATAAAGTAATTAAGGACATTCATGCTTGAGGCTTGATAGTAGATACAAATTTTTTTTTAGTGAATTGAATAGCTTAATTATTTAGTTATTCTCCCTCAAAAATTTAACACCTGTTGACGATCATTCCGAAGAGTAAATATCGATTCAAAATCAAACTTTTAACACAGCGTCTTATGGAGAACATAATTTTTTTGTACTTAAAATTATAATAACTATATTATTAAAGTAGATACCATAATAAATAATTTTATAAATATTCTTTGAAATATGCAGTTTATATGATTGCATTAAAAAAATGGTGTTGCGAACGTTTGAATTAACTATTTAATAAAATTAAAACTGTTTTATTAGGTTACAACTTTTTTTAAATTCTAAATAAATTTTATTAAAGATGGTACTCATTTGACTCTAGCATAGCAAATGAATGTCCTTAATTACAAAGAAATTATTAAAATATTTTACCTTTGGAGGATTTAGCAGAAGTTCATGAAAATCTTTAAGGCGATCAATTATTGCTGTATTTACATTTTGTATAACCTTCTCGCGATGTTCTCTTTCGGCTGCTATTTCAATTTGTTCATACTGTGAAGAATTCGGTACAGGACTAAAAACACAAACAAAAGTTGTATTACAAAATTACTACAATTTTTCCAATATGTATAATTTTCAATTCTTACCTTTTATTAAAATTTAATAAGGCTAATAAAACTTGGATTCCACCAACAATACTGGTTTCAGTTTTTTCAGGACCTAATATACTATTCAATAATAATGTGATTGTATCAGACCTTAAAAATAAAAATTAAATTAAATATGAAGCTTAAAATTTGTACGGGTAATCGAACTTACGCTTCTAAAGTAGCAACAATTGGATCAGAATTTGATCGTTCATTTGCATTGACTGTGGAATCTCTAGACTTAGCAATAATATCACTTAAAAGTTGAGCAGCATTACTTTGACGATCTGAATCAATTGATGGACCTAATAATTCGATTAACGATTGAACTATATGTTCACTATCCAACCACTGTAAATAAAAAAAACGAATAATTTTAAGGTATTTCTAACGGCATGTGAGTAAAAGTAGTTTTGCACAAAATTTTGCAAAGAGATAGTTTTCAACGATATAAAGTTGTAAAAAAATTGTAGAAGTATTAACCGTCTCTGTCAGCTGCAATAAATGTTCAAAGTTGTCAATATTGAACACATAAAGGAAAGGATCTCAAACTGTTTTAGAAACATTTTTGAACATTTTAATTTCGCGTTTTTGCTATAGAAAGTAACTTTGCAAGCAAAACTGGATATATGTAAATAAATAAATTAGGGATGTTTTGAGCATAAATAAGATGTAATTTACCATGTCGTTTACGAAAAAACAATAAACAAAGATTACTTTTTGACAAATATTTAGGCTATTCCAGAAGTAAATTGTACAAGCGGCAACGTTACTTTTACTGCTATACCGTGCACAAAGATGAGCATGTTTAACAGTGTGTTACACAGCGTTGTCAGATTTACTGCACTAATACAACTACTATTTAAAAAGTTATCATTTATCTCTTTCTAAGATATCGAGTTCTCTCTCATTCCGATAGAAATACCTTAAGAAAATAGTATAAAACTTCGACTCCTTGGATTGTGAAGACAGAGACTGTTGTTTTATTTGAGCCGAATCCATCCACCAGGAATTGAACCCGGACCTCAAGATATCTAGCCCAGTGTGCTAAGCGATACACCAAGGATGACTCTGGTAAATTAATCAATTTTTTCATATCATTGACAGTATTACTTTGTTGTCAAGGAAAAACAAGGAAAAATATCTGTCTATCTCGATCTATATCTGATATATGTAATGGATAGTTATCTTTGTTATTTATTGTATTCATTTTATCTTTCTTTAATTTGCTCCCTCTTTCTCGAACCAATGCGTACAATCTTAATAGTAGTCCATTAACCGCTTACAATTTGGTGAGTGGGAAAAATGAAAATCGAATAAAAAGGGCATGAAATCTTATAAAAAGGGAATATTTCGGAAACTATTCGTCAAATCGTTAAACCAATTGGATTTTTATGTTTTTTGGGTTCAATTTACTCTATAGACTAATTCTCATTCAAATCGATAACTAAAATTTTTTTGTGATTTTCATGATTTTTTCTATGGGGTGTACCTTGAAAAAATCGCTGGAAATCGAAAAATAATTTTTGTTCCCGATTTGGATGAAATTCACTATATGGGATAAATTGAACAAAACAAAAACAAAAATCGCATTCATTTAACGATTTGGAGAGCGGTTTAGATGATATCGTTGGAAATCGAATTATCGGAGACATATAATCGTACAAAGAGGGCATATCTCCGAAACTATCTGCCAAATCATCAAACTGACTGGATTTTTGTGTTTTTTGGCTACACATTATCTTATAGCCGAATTTCCATTCAAATCGATGACTAAAAATTTTTTGGGATTTTTACGATTTTTTCTAAGGGGTGTACCTTGAAAAAATTGCATAAAACCGAAAAATAATTTTTGCTCCCGATTTAGACAAAATTCATTACACAAGGTAAATTGAACATAAAAAATACAAATTCATGTTCATTTGACCATTTAGAGAACGGTTTACGAGATATCGCCTAAAATCGTTCTAAAGGGTGCAAAAATAATTAATAATTCTGAACGAAAAAGAGACGACTTTTATAGAAACGTTTAGGTTCTGGAGGTATTTTTATCATTTTTCCTGGTTGTAACTAAAAATCTGTAACGTTTACAGGTTTTCCAGTTTGCTCGGCACCCTGGTAAATGATTGGCGTTTTCTTACTTCCTAACATTTGGCAAACTTATTTGGCCAGAAACATGGACAGAGTATACCAATTTTTGCTACTTACATTCAATATATTTTGTTTAATTTCTACACCTTCTACATTAGTAATTAATTTGAGCATTAAATCCATAATTGCTGATGTACCCAAATGTTTCACCAAAAGTGATACAAAATTTTCTTTTGATTTTAGAAATTCCAATACCTGCAAACAAGTGACTTGAAAGGAATACCAGTCCTAGGATCATGAGGAAAATAGGTTTTAGGGTCACATAGGGGATGGAAAATAATTTTTACAATTAATTCAAATGCTTAGCGTATTATGAAGCTTATATTTTTTCTAAATGGATATTCCAACAAATATTTAAGAGGTTTTTATTTTAAGGTTTTCATCAGAATTTAAAATATTTAAGGTGTTTAACAAATATTACTAGAATTATTTCTTAATATTAAAACAAGGTTGATACAAAATGATCTACCAGTAATGGGCGCTTACACGCTTTCAGCACCACCAAGCGTTGTTTTTAGTGTTCATCTAGACACGCTGTGGATGGTGACAAAGCGCGCTATCGTTGAGTTTCACGATAGACACTACGCTCACAGTCGCTTTATCCATCCAGATAGGGTAGCAAAATCGTGAACGCCAAATTGCTTTAACTTCCAAAACGAGCACTGTATAAGCATTTGTTTATTTATGTGTCATATGCACCGACGTTCATGGGCAACGCTCGAGTCAAAGGAGTACTATCTTTAATAAAATTTATCCAGGATTTTTAAAAAGTTGTACAATAATGTTACAACAATTTAGAAACCTTTTTTCATTTGTCCTTAATATCTTAAAAGTATTTATTATAAAATATCAGTAAATTAGAAATTGATTTGACTTGATTTTACAGATCTGACAATAAACTATGTTTTGTTACGACGTTCACGTGTATATGTATGTATATTATTTTTTACTGTGCGCTTTCGCCAGTTTTCAAAATATGATGGCAAAAACAAACCTAACAAAACAGTTTTATTTTATTAAATAATTAATTCAAACGTTCGTCAACACCATTTTTTTAATGCATATTTCAAAGAATATTTATAAACATTATTTATTATAGTGTTTACTTTAATAATATAGTTATTATAATTTTAAGTACAAAAAAATTATGTTCTCTATAAGACATTATGTTCAAAGTTTGATTTTTAATCGATAATTACTCTTTGAAATGATCGTCAACAGGTTTTAAATTTTTGAGGGAGGATAACTACTGAATTGAGCTATTCAATTCACTAAATAAAAATTTTTTTATCTACTATCAAGCCTCATGCATGAACGTCCTTAAATCATTTTTTTTCTGAATAAACAAAAAAAAAACAACTCATAACACACAAAATATTATTAGGAAAAAACCTACATTATCGACATACTTTATCAAATTGTCAGTTTAGGGGGTTTTGGTTTGATTTTAGAAGCTTTGGAAGTCACTCAAACAAGCATTATGTGCCTTGAAAAACAGCTAAACCGTTTTCATCAGCCATATTGAATATTGATATTAACTAACGTTTACACATACTTATAATGCTAGAACGAACGGCAATTTCAAAAGTAGAGGAAGCGTTCATAAGCGAACACAAACGCCAATAAATTACGCTTAAAAACGTGAACGCTTAAAGCGTGTAAGCGCCAAAACACCCTAATACGGCACAACCTATAGAATTGTGTACAAAAATCTCTGCTAAAAATCGAAACATTTTTCTTAAGAAAAAATTGTTTCTCGAAAAGTTGAAGAGTTTTTAAGAAAACGTAGATCACTTTGTATTTTTAAATGAAAGGGGGATCAAATATTCGGTACTAAACAAGTTTAATATGAAATTAACATGGTTTTATAAAAAATGACAACCATGTTTAATTTGAACTAAATGCCATAATAAATACATAAATACTCGCTACGAACCTGTACAGTTTTTTGTGAAACCAGCATACTAAGCGTTTTACTGAAATAGGAGGCTAAAAGTGGATTTAAAGGAGGATCTGATTCAAGAAAATAATATAATTTTCCTAACAGTACACCATCATTGGCTAAACGTAAATTCAATGCAGGTACATCACTTGTTAACAGTTCACATGCAATATTTGGATATTTGTAACGTGTTTTCTCATCAACTTCCAACGATGGTTCCACAGTTGTTAAAGTTACTAATTCTTCCATAATATCCGGTCTGACCAAACTATTTTAGAACAAAAATAAAAACAAACAAAAAATTGTTTATTAAAACATGACTAGAAACTTATAAGGAGACAGTTAGACCATTTTGTTTGGGACATATTAATTATTAGAATCAAATTCAAATGTATTGTCGTATTGAACCTTATATGCGCGTAAGGGGAAAATAGGGAGGGGGGTAGGCAATTTTTTCTAAATTTTGACAGTTCGAAACGTCAATTTTTAAAGTTATTTCTAAAATTTTGTTAATGCAGGTCCCGTTTTTTTATAAATAAAGAAATACATGGTTCAAAGTGTTTCGAAAGTCAACCCTTAAGGGGGTAAAATAGGGAGTCAAGGGTTTCGATTATTTTGGAGTTAGAGACATACAAATATTTATTTCAGTTATACATCATATTTTAAAATTAGAAACATGAAAATTGATATTTAGACCATAAATTATAAACAAATACATGTAACAGCGTTTTAAAATCATGTCCTTAACGGAGAGAAATATTGAGTAACATCAGTTATAAAATTTTTTACCCAATTTTCGTAGGCGAAGCCGCAACGGGCATTGAGTATAATAAATAGAAAATATTATGGTAACATTATTCTCTTTCAGTTGTTGTCATCCATCTAGACGCAATATATACATCATGACTTAGACAATGTCTACTGCATTTTTTTTCGAATTTTAATTTCACTATCATTAAATTCTCAGAATTAAGTTATGTTAAATTTCCTATTTTTTATGATTACTTAACACTTCTATTAATCTGTGACATTAACAAGTCATCACTTTATATTACTTCTATCGCGATACGGAAGCAATTCGGGCCGAGTGTTCATAGCTAAAATGTTTATTAATATTATTGACTATAAAATAAACTTATAAAGTTTAAGACTATTTAATTTGAGACATCCTGTATATCGGGCGTATTCATAAAAAAACAAATATAAAAACTTACAAATCAATTAATTTTTTATTTTGTGATTTACATTCTTGAAGAATATCTTCCTCATCCATTAAATCGTGAAGCGTAACATTCTATTAAAAACAAAAAGAAAGATTCAATCACGAATTGTATAGAGAAAAAAAAAACTCAAAATAAACACTCACTTCTTTGTTAAGCACAGCTTCAATTTGTGGCGAACTTGCATTATTATGTGCCCAATACATTTTGTAAGAAAAAATTATGAAACTATTTTAAATCTAAAACGAATAATAATCAACTATAAAATCACACTTCGGATATAACACTTCACGAACTTTCAAAAACAAACTTACATATAAAATTTGAACTTGAATATTTCAAGTAATTAGAAACATTTATTTATTTATTAACAGGTATGAGATGGTTAAATATTTTACTTATTTGCCGACGTTATGCTTTTTTATAAAAGCTGCATCAGGACACTAAGTTGGAAATTGGTTTAATTAGAAACGTTTTCTTAATTTTTGGTATAATTTTCAAATGAAAAGTTAACAATGAATAATTATTATTTGACATACATTTAAGATATACTTGAATAATGATTGCGCTATGTAGAAATTGGTTATGTCCGAATAAAAATACTTTCTTAACTTTGCCTAAAATTATCTGTACTATTTGACAATTTACATGAAATTGACATTTTTTTTTAAAAACTATATCATACCCAAAATGTATAAACTGTTTTTGCCTAATATTCGTTTTGTTATAAAAATTGCACTTCAATAAAAAATACACCTTTTAATAAAATAGTACAAATGGCGTTAACTTTTATTTCCCATAATTCTTTTATCTAACTGAAGTGAAGATAGGAGCCGATAAAACCTTTTGTCAACGAATATATCAATTACGCGCGTATTTTTTAAAACTAATATCGAGTTCAATGAAGTTTTCGATTTTTTGATCTCTAAACATTTTATTTTGAAAATAGTATAACAAAACAAATTCTGCAAAATATTGAAAGTTATTTTAAATTTATTAAAAATAATGGACTTACAATTAATTGATGGATCTATACCTTCGCTTGACTATGTGTGGAAACGAATCCAGAAATTTTCGTGTTTCTAACCGTGATAAACAATTCTTTACAAGTCAAACTAATTTTGTCAAAAAAAGTTTAAAATTTTTTTTTGCAAAATCGATAAATTGTAAGATAATAATTGAAGACCAAAGAAAACCCAAAAAGTCCGATTTTCCAAAGAAAAGGTTTTTCTTCCGTAAGAGCCAAAATTTCATAAAAACAAACAGCCTTCCGAAATTTAAAAATCATATGTTTATATTTATACAAAATAATACAGTGTGTATCACAATTTAATGTCACCAACTACCTCAAAACCTCTACAAAGATTGCAAACCTCGAGATGAAAATCCGACACTACTGGGAGACTCGCCAATAGGAGTGTCCAAGCAGAGATTAGCAGAGTCTACTAATCTCTGGTCCAAGACTGTTTTAAATATATACCGTGAATTGAATCTTACTTCAAGCAGACACGCACTCATAATATTTTTACACCCTGTATATTTAATATATACAAGGGTATATTAAGTTTAACCCCGACTTTGTAACGGTTGAAAATATTGATCACAGAAATAAAATTTTGGTTAGTTCAATTCTGCATATCCCTCCGTCCGTCAAAACGATAACTAAAAAACAAAAAAGAGATAACGAGCTGACGTGTGTTCTAAGCACTTTCTAGAGTTAAAAAGTAACCTCTAGTTCATGCGAATGTACAAAATCGGCCGTGCATCCGATTATATCCAACTATGAAACCGTAAAATATTAAACTTAAAGAGAAAAAATGTTCCTTTTAAAATTTGTTCATAAATAAACAACTTTTGTTTGAAACTTTTTTTCCATTAACTCAATATATATCGGGTGTTTAAGTAATTAACTCAATTAGTATCAAAAGTATTTCCCTGCAGCTCTCTATATGCGATTATTTTAAAAGTAAAAATTCATAAAAATTTTGTTGCCACAGTAATCAATAAATGAATATTTTCAATATTGTTATTGATAAAATTTCGCAATTTTATATTCCACAATTTTTTTATATCATGATTTTTTTCAAAAATGTAACGAATCGCGCCCAAATATGAACAAAAACAATCAATCTACGTCTAAAGAATTTTATAGGAAACGTATTCATGAACTAAAAAATGAATTATATTCCAAATCGAAAGTTCTAAATTTACTACGAAAATTGGAAAGTCTAACGGAAATCGAAAAATCCATGCAACGTAATCTAAAACTATTAGAAATCAAGCAAATGTTAATAAAACGAATTTATGAATTGAAATGTACTAAACTAGATCAAATTATATTCGATGATTTTTCAAATTGTAAATGTGTTAAATCCAAGAACTGTTTGAAACAATCACAAGTAGAATTCAAGGATCTTGAAACGAGCACAACATTAACTCAAACAAAAATTCGTAGAAAATATAACAATGGTCTATTTTTTGAATATATTTCGCCTGAGAAAAAGAATGAAAATTATATTTTTCCAAGTAGACAATCTTCATTTATAACCAGAACGGAAAAAGAACTAACTTTAGAAAATAATCCAAGATATTGTTGTTTACTAAATAAGTTCCAATACACATATCCACCGTTTATACGAAAAATTTCAAGCAAAACTATATATTCTATACAAAAATTATCAGAAGATGATTTAAATTCTAGTTATTATGGAAAATGTAAGAATCCAATAAGATATCGAAATCAAGCAACAAATTTTAATAGACATCTCTGTCCAAAATGTGGACACGATTACCACACTCCAAGCGGCTCAATTGAACTAACAGTAGACAAAAGTATTCAAACTGCAATTACATTATTAAAGCCACAATCACCGAGTACATTTTATAAGCATTCAGAAATATTATTCGTACATCCCAGAAGCTATAGTCTCACCACTTTGCACTTTTCAGTTAAATCTCCATATTCTAGCGAAGCGACAAATTCGGATTCAAAATTTGACTTGTCTTATTTGTTAGTTGACATATCTAACAACGTAAATAAAAATTCAGAAGTGCAACCCTTTAAAAATGTTGATAAAACCACTTCAACTTTTCAGATACCATTCAATACAATTCAATACTCAACGGATACTGATTTTAATATATCTCATGAATTGAAAAGCTCTGAATATGTAATTGATAGTGCGTCAGCTTATGTAACAAATAAAAAAAGACATGTAGTTGCAAAAAGCTCAACTACAAATTTAAATCGAGACAGATATGTATACATTACTCAAACTGTACCGGAATACTTAAAAAGTAGAAGTGTAGAATTGCCAAATTTTCAAACTATTGAAGAAAATTATCTTTTTGATAAAAATCCGAATAATCCAGAAAGATCAGAAAAAGCTTTAATAGGCTCAATTGAACCGTCATCTTTTTTTGATCAATATTCGAACAGTGCAGAAAGATCTGAAAATGTTTTAATAGACCTAAAACCGTCATCAATAACTTGTACCAAATGTGAGTATTCAAAACAAATAGATCCAGAGGCAAGAACCAAAAAAAATTGTTTACAAAACAAAAATAAATGTCCCGCAGAAAACACTAGGACATTGTCACTTGTGAAACACTTTGAAAATTTTGAAAAATCTCCTTCGTTTTATGTTTATAATAAATGTAATGTAGAAACATCAAAAAGAACTCCTGAATACTTCACCATAAATTGTAACAAAGACGGATGTACAAGTTTTAATCACACTGGTTCAATAACTCAATTGAGAACTAATAAAAATTGTTTTCAAAACATTCAATGTTCAGATCAATTTTTACAAGACTCAAAAAATGTCGAAAGAAATAATTTTCTTAAACACGATTGTTCAGCTCAGATAAGAAACAATAAATATTGTTTGCAAAGCATTAAATGTTCAAATAAATATTTGCGAGACTCAATAAATGTTGAGAAAAATACTCCAAAACGTGCAGATGAATGTATTTATATTAGGCGAAACAATCCAGAGAATAAAAAATCATGTAATACAGAAAGATCAGAAATAAATAATTTAAGAATCGCAAAATCCTTAAAATGTAACGACAATAGATGTCGTTATAATCAACAAATTGATCCAGTGAAAGTCAGATCGATTGAAAATCATTTGAAAAAAAATATAAAAAATTTATCAAATGAATCTATAGAATCGGTAGAAGATACATTCTGGTTTAAAATCATTGAAAAATTCATTCAATATACAATTTTAGATTCGAAAAAGTGCTCATGTGTTTCGAAATCATCTCAAGATGTTGTTTCTAGATCATATACTAATGAATTGTCTCGTAATATAGATGAGATTATCGAATTATTGGTGACAGTACGAAATAATTATAATAAAAAAAGGAATTCGAAAACTTAGAAAAAGAATTTTTCAATGTTTTTATTTTGAAACGAATGTTATCTGTAACACATTTTTTGTATATTAAAAAGTCTAAAAAAGTCTAATATTCTAGTTTTATTCTTAAGTTATTGATACTATAAAATTATCTTGAAATATAAAATATAAAATTTCTGTTCAGAAATTAATTCCCAAATACCAAAAGTATGGAGCAGCAGATATGATCATCAAATGTGAGCAGACATGATCACATTTTCTCGAATCGGGAATAAGATTTCTAACCACTACACCGAAAAAAACGGTTTGTAGTTAGCTCACTGTTATTTAGAGGTCAGAGAGTTAACTGTGAGATTAACACTTTGATACATCACTTCAACAAAGTCATAATCATAATTTCAATTAACGCATCCATTTACATCAAAACTCAAGTCAATAGAACACAGTCGGAATTGGTCCGAGTATAGGTTATAGATAATAGACGGATGATTAAACCAGATTCAACCTTCAATTTATTCTCCATGCTTCAAGGCAATTTAATACGTCAGTTAAAAATTGTGAATTTATAAAATTAAACATAAAAAAGGAAAATGTCAAATGATCCATTGTTTAACATAAATAACCTTTTGTTTACTAATGAAACAGACATTCAACTTGATCCTTTATACACAGAATTAATAATTCAAGATGAAATACCAGAAGGCAATGTTACCGAATATGACAATATTGAAATCCAACAACAATTACAACAGACAGAATTCACAGAAAATGAAATATTAGAAGAGATGGTTTCAGCAGAGCAACAAATTCATGTCGAGAATAAAAATTGTTCATGCAATGGTGGTGAGTTATCATTTATACGTCAACACAATTTAGTTGCACATATGCAATTTTACACTGAAGAAAAACGTCTTTTATGTGATGTTTGCAAGTCAACATTTGCTAATCGTCAAAGTTTATCTGACCATAAACGAATTCACACTGGGGAGAGACCTTATGTGTGTAACGTTTGTAGTAAAACATTCACTCGATGCACCGATTTAGGTGCGCATAAACGAATTCACATGAAGGAAAAACGTTATTTGTGTGATGTTTGTAGTAGAACATTTAATTGTCATCCGAACTTAATTAGACATTTAGCAATTCATACTGGAGAAAAACCATATTCATGTAATCTTTGCGATCGGAAATTTAAACGCAAACAACATTTACAAGAACATATAAGTTCTAAACATGCTGGACAAAAATTATCTTTCTCGTGTGATATTTGCAGAGCTAAATTTACCAATAGAAGCAGATTATCTGTGCATAAACGACTTCACACTGAAAAAGACCATTTTTCTTGTGATATTTGTGATAAAGCATTTATTGAACATAAATATTTAGTTAAACATAAACTAACTCACATCAGAGATAAACCTATCTCATGTCAATTTGAACAACAAGAATCACCCCAAGAATTCATAATAATGACAGATGAAATACTACAAGAAAATGTTGCAATGGAAGATGAACAATCTCATGAAAACGAACAGTTTTTCAACGAAAATGAAGATATTGAAATTGAACAACTACAGTCGACAGAATTCTTAAGGGATGAAATATTAGAAGAAAATGTTCCAGAAGAACAACAAATTCATACTGAAGATGTTTCTGATTCATCATTTGTACACCAAATCAAGTCCGTTGCACCTAAACAACTTACAACTATATCATGTGATGTTTGCATGGCTACATTATCCAATCGCAACAGTTTAGTTAGACATAAACGAATTCACACTGGGGAAAAACCTTATTTATGTGATGTTTGCAGTAAATCATTTACTCGCTCCACTGATTTAGTTATACATAAACGAATACACACTGGGGATAAACCTTTTGCGTGTGATGTTTGTAAGAAATCATTTACTCAACAGATCGATTTGGTTAGACATAAACGAATTCACACGGGGGAGAAACCTCATGTATGTGATGTTTGTAGTAAAACATTTAATCACCATCAGAATTTAGCTAGACATAAGCTAACCCATACGGGGAAAAAACCTTTTTCGTGTAATGTTTGTGATAAAACATTTAGACGCAAAGATCATTTACAGCTACATAAACCAGTTCATACTATGGAAGAACTGTTTCCATGTAATGTTTGTGATAAAACATTTAGACGCAAACAAACTTTACAGGAGCATAAACTAATTCACACTGGACGAATACCTTTCTCGTGTGATATTTGTAAAAAATCATTTGTCCATCGTAGCGCTTTCCTTAAACATAAAAAAATTCATATTGGAAACTAGGCTTTGGGCCGAGTGATCTGTTTATCGATATATAGTCATGTTGCCTAGAAAGCTTGAAATTTAAAATTTTAACCTTAAGAAAATGTTACAGTGGAACATGAACAAAATCATAAAAATGGAACAGTTTTTCACCGAACATGGAAACATTGAAATTGAACAACAATTACGGCAGACAGAATTCATAAGTTAACACATTTACACAATTTAGTTGCATATGTCAATTGTTAGGCTACGTTTTTGTATTTGAAAGTTGTATTTAATAAATTGTTTAAGAGAGGAATTGATTCGTAGTTTTCTTTATTTTATAAACTATGCCTAGTGAGCATTATTATACAAGCCAAAAAACATACCGACCTTTGGTTACCGCTACGCAACCCAACCATGCTCA
Organism: Nineta flava; assembly: GCA_963920215.1. Taxonomy (NCBI): domain Eukaryota; kingdom Metazoa; phylum Arthropoda; class Insecta; order Neuroptera; family Chrysopidae; genus Nineta; species Nineta flava. Next base: position 120,853,276 of record OY986041.1, read on the forward strand.
TTCAAACTGGTGTCCAATTACTTTCGAATTTTTATAATCACAAAATAGTATACGATATACATCATTGTGGTTTGTATATAGAGGTCAACATTCTCACAAGCTTCACCGTTAGAACACAGGCTGATAATTGGACACTTTAATCCTGTTTTTCGGTACCCACAAGATTATTACGCTTTATTTTTAATTTTGCTTATGGCTTTTATATTATAAAGGCTATAACATACAGTTATGCATAAAAGTTGTGGATATTATTATCTATAGAAAAAAAGCTCTTTGAAAAATTTTCGTAGGACTTGTGGCTTGCAAGATAATTTAAAAAATTGATTATAATCTTATCTTCAAGATGGTGGTCAAATAGCAAGATAATATAAACTGAATACCCAAATTTAGGTTTCACTCTATTGATCTCTACACTAAGTTCAGTCCTGGATTAACTAACTCGTCGCTATTTCTCTATATAGTGTTATATGGGTGCATTTAGCGGATTAAAGAGCTTGAAAGCAAAATGGCGCCCGCTCAGCGTGAATTAAAAAAAAAACTTTATATTCATTACTATTTTATAATTTTATTAATATAAAATTATTTCCAAAAAATATCAAAACATCAATTAATTTTATAAACAAACTTCGAATTTTACGTAAAGCTGAAAAGCGCTTTTATTCGCCAAGTTTAGTTTCGTACAAATTACATAGATAGATACATCTTGGGGTCTAAAAAGTATTGCACTTCGACCTTATGGTCCATTGTACTCCCCCTTCTACTTCAGTCCGATGAGATTCGCTTCTCTCATATGAAATACGTAACACGATTGCAGAATTTTGAAAAATGTGATAATAGAACAAAAAGCTTTCCCAAAAAAGTTATCAGTATTTTACAAAAATTCATTTAAGTAGTTCTTTTGAATCATGTTAAAGAGAAAGCAAGCTTTTCTTGCAAAGTATGAAATTTATTTTACCTCGATTCTAATTAAAAGCCTGCTAATTAAATTTAATAAATATAAAAGAAATGTCTATTATTAAATAAAACAAAATATTTGAAATTTTCGTAAAACCGTTTTATTTTGATTAGTTTTGGAACACAGTTCCTTTTTCAGAAATAAAAATGAAATTCATTTCATTTTTATTATTTCTAAAAATGAAATTCATTTCATTTTTATTTCTAAAGAAGACACTGTGTTCCGAAACTAGTCAAAATAACACGATTTTACGAAAATTTCAAATATTTTGTTTAAATTAATAATTATAATGGATTTTCGCAAAAACGAAATATCTATTGCAATTTTTGTAAAACCCGCTAAAATATCTTTGACGTTTTTAAATGGAGCAGACTTCATGTTAAATTGCAAATGATCACACGTCCTTATTATTATTGATGTTTAAACGTCAGTTTTATCAGTACCATCAATTACTAATCAAATAATCGAAATCATCAAAAATGTTCTATCTATCCAATCAAGTATTTAAAGAATGAATTGTAAATATTGTCGATTAATTGATTTCAATGCAAAATTTATGGTACACAATAATTCAAGGACGTCTATCGGAAATAGGGATGTAAGTCCAATTTTGTCTGTCATTTATTATTATTTTGATGTTTGAAACAAAAACATTGTATTCTTTGTTGACCATGACCGAAATTTAGACTTAATGTGGCTTTTTATCGCGTTCATTTTGAATAATGGATTTATTTCAATGAAAAAATTATTATTTTAGAAACAATTCAAAGAAAAATGCAATCGACAAAACGTGGGGAGGTTCGTGAGAGATTGGCATCGAAATTATTAGACTGCGTTAAACAATGTCAAATACGATATGGTGGTAAAACTGAATTAGCATCGGAAAAAGATACACAAGTCGCAGAATTATGTTCAAGTATAGAGGCTGTACTATCGCATGGTTTAAGATCCACACCGATCACAAGCCAACTAACAACGTCAACATTAAAACAAGTTTCAAAATTAATTGCTGGACGATTACATTTAACTGACGATATACCAGGTTTGATAAACATTTCATTATTAATCACGTACAAAGAGTTTCGAAATTTATGAAGTATGATTTTATTTGGCAATATTACGATTTCTACAACGATAGATATCCTCTAAACTAACAGAAACTCCCCAGAACTGTTTTTTCGAATAACATTTTGTATATTATGTGTTTTTTTTTTGTTTATTTACCAAAAAAAGATTTAAAACATTCAAAAAATTAAAAATTGCAATGGAATACACCAAAAAAACCACTGATGCACATAGGGTTGCCATTCGTCCGGGATTCCCCAGCTTTGTTCTAGTTTAGTCCGGGCGAGGTTTCATCTGCTGATAGTTTCTTAAAACTTTACGAAGATTTTATTTAAAAAATAGAAATTTAAGACTGTCAATAGTTCTTTAAAAATTTAAGAAGATTTTGTCTTGATAAAAGAGTATCATTATTGTTTTATTTAAAGAAATATAAATGTAAGACTGCTAACAGTTTCTTAAAACTTTAAGAAGATTCTGTTTTGTTTCTTAAGAAGACTAAATTTAGTTTAAAATTGTATGAAAATAAATAAAAAGTTGATTTATAACAATTAAAACTATTTTTTATTTTATTGAGTAACTTTAAAAAAAAAACACTGTTGGCATGTCCGTGTTCTACGCTCCAAAATCCGGGATTTTCACGCTTTTTGTCTTGGTTGCCAGATTTTAGAGATGGCAACCCTAGATGTATATAAAACATAAATAAACAAATGCTTATATAGTATTCGTTTTGGGAGCTAGTACGATTTGGCGCTGAACCATTGCTGTTCTACCTCGATGGATAAAGCTCTGTGAGCATGATGTCTATCGTTGCCATACACCGCATCAAGTTGGACATTAAAAACAACGCTTGATAGCGTGTAATTGCGAGATTTTTGGAAAAGAAAACATTTTACAGAGCTTTCTCTGCCCCAAAACTTGAAACCCGATGTGAGAAACTCTAAGACTTTTTGTCATTTCATACGAGAAGGATAATAAACAATTTGTGACAGGTTTTTAGTTTTATTGGAGTTAATTTTAACGTATTAAATATCGATTCCACTTCAACTTACAATTTGAGATACTTGATCAATTGATTGTATGTATTTGGACCTCTGATCATGTTTAAACTCCCTGTTTACGAAAATCTAAATTAAATAATACAAATATTTGTGTAGTTTTATTAAAATGTTATTGATAAGTTAACCTTTGACCGTGAATATTAATCAAGTATGTAAAATTATATTTTTGAAAAAATAAATGTGATTTATCACATATAAAAAATATCTGATGTGAACGCCACACAACCTCTATATACAAACTATATATTCTATATACATAAATTAAATATTAATTTTTTTTAAAATTTAGAAACTTCTAATTATGTTTGAACTCGGGCCTATTTAGAAGTGGTCAAGAGCGCTACCCATTCATCGTCCTACTTATAATAATAATATGTTAAATTTCTGAAAAAACTTTTATGACAAATGTAAATCTTTAAAAAAAATCATTTTTGAAAATCTGGACAAACGAGGTACTGTTTTGCCCAAAAGCTTATTTTTGTTGTGGTACAAAAGTTAATTATTAAATTTTTCTTTCTCGAGATATCGTGTTCTATATTTATTCAAGGTGGCCACAGATCTGAAAATTTTGGAAAGTCTGGTAGAGTCGTAAAATTAGTTTTAGGTAAGAGAAAACCTGGAAAAGTAAAAAAAATTGGCATGCATTTTCATGGGTATGTGAAAATTAATTACTTTAGGTCAGGAAAATCCCGGAAATGTCATGGCCAGTTCTTGTATCTCAAAATCGATAAAATCTCGCAGCTTCATAATAGACTGCTACTATGGCTGCTGTGGCTGTTTTCACCACTTTATCAAATCTCGACTTAACCGATGACTGGTCTGCTAAGGAACAAGATCATCATAGCCCTCCTCGATGATTAGTCTATGAAGAGCTTAGCCTGGACCCCGGGCCCTGGAGTTTTGGTCCACAGCTGGACCATCTAAGACGTTAGATAGATTAGATAGATTGTATAACCATAAGGTCCATTGTGATGCCTAAGGATGTGAGAATGTGAGTGGAGGACAAGGAATTTTGTGTGTAGACTAGAAATTGGTAGGATATGTAGCTGCAGCCGACTTTGATAGGAACTATGCCGATACTCATCTGGAGTTCGTGAAGGAAACTGCAGAAAACTTTCACAAGCATAGCCGGTTACTTCATTCTTGTCCATACGCCGACAGTATAGTCAATTAACCGCCCCCCCCTTTTTTTTTAATAATTGACAGACTGCCGATGTCGGGATTCGAACCCATAACCTCCCAATTTCAAGTACACACAACGCCTTTACAAGTGCGGCTACGTGGTTGGTCTTCTCGAGTAGTGCGTCCTTTAAGAAGGACTCGGGTACTAAAAAAAAAAGATTCCTGTCCTAAGAAGGGTGCTTCTATTCGCTAAACGATCATCGATTTCCCCCTTGATATGTATAAACTGAAAATGAATAGCCATGTAAGTATTTATGTTACACCCTGTATAATAAATACTAGTCTGTATATAGAGGTAAAAAAGACGATAAAATAAAGTGATACAGATTGAAAAAACGGTGAAAAAACACTTTTTGTTTCTTCTAGTATTTTGGCATTACGTCTTATTATTTTTAACCCCGCACGAACGTGAACGATATGCAGTATTAAAGAACATCAACACAGATATTGGACGTGGTCGAGCATGGATACGTGGTTCATTGAATGAGCGTACATTAGAAAGGTGATAATAATTATATCCTTTTGTTTTAACACTTGTTAGTTGTTTATTAATAAATATATTCCTTGTTTTGCGTATATTATTTATAAATACTATTACAGATATATTTTATGTATATAATATAGATATTTTCATTATATGCTTGAAAGTACGGAATTATTATACGCTCATTATGAAGATTGGGCATTAATGCGAGATTCTGAACGGAGTTGTATGTTTACGAATATGATAGCAGGTAAATTATTCATTATTTTATTATAGTTAGATTTTCATTGGTAGTATTTCAAAACAATAACTAAGTCCTCAATAAACTAAGTAAAACAGCTAATCTAAACAACTAACTGGGTTAATTGTTTGAATACCCAGTATATACTGAGTTGTATATCAATGTTCGAATTGTTAATACCTTTACTGGGTATAGTATATGAGATGTTATGTATCTATCTCTACATATGTCCGCCTTCATTCGACTATGAATAGTTTGCCATTTGCTCTTTGTGCACAAATTATGAGAAAACTATTGAGTTTATAAACAAATTTTTCAAACAAAAGTTGTTTATTTTAAAAAGAAGAAGATTTTTTGTGAATAAAATTTTTTTCTATCTTTTACGGTTTCAAAGATATATATTTTCCCCTCTGGCGGGGAGAGACTTTGCCAATTAACGAAGTTGACCTCACTTTTTTGCTATAGAACACATATACAAAATTTCAGCCCGTTATCTCTTTTCGTTCTTGAGTTATCGTATCCATAGACGGACGGACATGCTTAAATGGCCGACTTAGGCCATTTTATGAATACGCATTTATGTCAAGGATTAATATTTTCAAGCATTACAAAGTCGGGACTAAACTTAGCGTGTTTCTCTCATGACACACTTATTAACTTGTCAGCAGTGTTGCCAAATTGGAGGATTTCCCTCTAATTAAGTGAATTTAATAATATGATAACATTCTTTGATAGGAATCGAGCCCACGACCTCTGGCACTCTAGACCAATTACGCTCTGACTATGAGCTACCAAAGATGTTATGGTAGTATAATGCATATGATTTCTCACTATCTTGATGTCAATGTATTATTAATTTGTTTATTTACTATTTACATATTTTTTAATTGTTTTTTTGTAAACTTACGTCTATCTATCCATTATTAGTGTGGCGACCTTTCGGTTATATTATACCAATGGAAGTGACTTGAATACAAAAACTTAAAAAATACAACAATTTCAACAATAAATCATCTAAATTTTCTAATAAGGTGCATTAAATCCATTAAATTTAGGGGAAAATTCCCCAATCTGGCAGCATTTACGTCATTCCGTCAGGCGCAATACGTTCGACTGCTAAATCGGGCGCAGTGAACTTAATAGGCACACATTTAAAAAGCATAATAAACACCTGGTTAAGTTCATTTATACAACTTCCCAGTGAGGTATATCATTATTTGGGGTGTCAAAAAAAGAAAAACCACAACCCTTCTGTAAAAAAAACTATGTTTTTGGCATAAAATTAGTTGAACAAATGTTAATAAAATTTTTGACCTACTATCAAAAGTCGTATAAAGTAAAAAATATTATCGTGCAATATAAAAGTAAAAAAATCGTTAGGTAAAAAGAGTAAAGGTAAGAAATAGTGAAAAATATTCGCAGTATTTATATCTATATTAATCATCCAAGATAGGTTCACCAAATCTTCCAGGATAGGGTCCCCTTCAAAAATGTCACGAAATTGGGCGCAATGAACTTAACTGAAGAAAACGTGAATAACTTTCCGTAATGAAGGTTAAGGTGAAACTAACGGAAAGGTTTGCGTAGAGTAGGCCGAAATAACAGCTACTGGGAATACCAGGTGGAAACACAGCATAGGGCCAAGGCAGTGACAAAATAGCAGCCCTGTGTCTGTCAGATTAAATGCGCCCGACGGAAAGTTAAGTTGCTTAACCTTAGACCCACAAAATACAAAAATTCAGTTGATTTAATGATTTGGCGAATAGTTTTCAAGATAACACCCTCTGTGTATGATTTGATCCCGCATTTTTAGGGCAATCCAGTCTTTAATTCAGGTTATGGCAATGTGAAATCAGTGCAACAATATAAAACAAAGCAAAAAGGCAACATCTTTGTGAATGATGAAATCTGAAATGAATCCTATGGTGGACTAATTAATTTATAGAACGAATATATTTCAAGCTTTTATTAATAAAATTCAATTTTCTCGATTACATATAGACATATTCGGTCATGGTATCTATAAGTTGTCATAATTATTTTTTTTAGGTTTAAATTCAATATTATTCGCAATAAACATCAATAATATGGAATTAAATTCGTCGGACGTCGAAAACAAGAAAACATTCTTAAAAAATATGAAAAACGAACCAATCATCGTAACACAAATAATTCCCAATGATACCAAGGATAAGAGGACTGATCGAAAACAAAAGAATCGTAAAGTTGCCAAACAAATAATAACATTTGATGATGATGGCCAAACAAATCCATTTTTAATAAATGACAACGAAACCGTAACAAATTCCAGTGATGATATTAAATCAATTAGTACAAATAGTAGTATAGATAGTAGTTGTAGTCCATCTGGTGGTGTTACATCAACGCTAGGTGATAATCATGGAGGACAATCATCTTCATCGGCAGGTGGTGTCAATGATAATTCTGTAGAAATTGAAGAAGAAGAGAGTCCAGCACCGATTAGTATTGTAGTACCAACTAGTGAATTTTGTGATATTATTAGTCAAGAAGACTTAATGACACCGATTGATACATCAACACATTTTGTTGATGAGCTAGAAACATCTTCTTCGGATCGGTCATCTGTTGATAGTTTAACTCGAAATTTTGAATCGTTAAAAAAGTAAGATTTATATATACTATGTTTAACAAGAGAATAAGTTCGTCCACGCATGACGTGAGTCCTGTAGACAGGGATTATCTTTATCAATACTCTTGTTTGTATAGACCTCTCTAACCACTAATTGGTCGAAAATTTTTGATAACGATAAGAACGGTACACCAATTAAAGCATCATATAAAGTCCAAAAAGGAGATATTTTTGTTGTGAGTCGAAATTATTCTCTCGATAAAACAGTAGAGGTACACTTTACAGAAAACGTTTTACTTTGGCAAATGAGAGATATAGATAGATAGATCAATTTTGGAGCATGAAAAGTTTGCACTTCGATCTTATGACCCATTGTGTTCCCACTTTTACTTCCGTTTGACGAGGTTTACTACTTCCATATCTTGGCAATAGCCAAGAGCTTGTTTATCAGGTTTTCCTGAAGGCTCATACATTAAAGATGATGTGACTGGATGTTTTTTCTTCCTCGCCGCACGGTCTGCACATAATGGATCCTGTTTAGGTTGAGTGCATCTAGGGACAGCCTCATAGATGCTGATTCCGAAAGAGTATTTTCCTGAATTTTTGTTACGATATATTTTCCCAGTGATCACGGTGTTTAAAGTCTATCCACTCGTTGATCACTTGTTTGTATGCTGCTTTTGAAATTCCTAAAATAGATATTCCCCTTTTTTTGCTAAGGTATCTACTTTTTCGTTTCTTTCGAAACCACTGTAACCTGGTATCCAGATCAATTTAACATTGTTCTATTTTGCCAGCTCCAGTAGTTCCTCTAGGCAAACCCTGACTACCCCTGAAGTGAATTCAGTGTCAGGCAAGGATTTTAGAATAGATTGACTTCTGCCTGAAGGACGGTGGCATATTTTCTGAAGTTAAGGCTAATGTTTACCTTGCGTCTTTCACCATAAATTTCCACCTCGATTCCTTCCCCAGTTTTGTAGCCGGCTGTATACTAAATGAGAGATAAAACTTTGGAAAATCGTCCTCAGCTTGCTCTCATTCTTGAATGTAATGCCTTTTCTAAATTCGTCCAAATCTATCTATCCATAACAGTGTGGCTCTTATTATGATTTTCCTGGATGTTTCTGTCATCGGTTCGGGTCTTTTCATGATCTTATTTTGGTGGAAATACATGTAAATGATGATTTCGCGAAGGAAAAATAGGTTTTGCGTATGTGCGCTTACTATTTTGAAGAAATTTTTAAAAAGTAGACAAGCAATGTAACTGTCAGCCAAGTTTTCGTCATTGCTCTATGTGTTAGACGTTTTCTGTATTAACTTCGACTCTATAAACTTCAAGTTTCTTCGTTAAATAGTAATACAATTTGATTTTTGTCTGCTATAGGGAAAATGAAACATTAAAATCTCAATTAAAAATGTATATTGGCGCTGTTCAACTGCTGCACTCGAACCCTGGTGAAGCAAACTTAACGTTAATGGCGTCATCAACTACAAGTATAGATGAAAATAAAAGTTCAAAAATGTCAAAATTTGATGAAGTTAAACATTACGAAGCGAAATTAATTCAGGTAAAAGCATTTAAGTATTTCACAGACTCTTGGTTGGGGTACTTATTGGTCACTGCAGGCTGAAAATGCATCTATCCCTTTTGAGATTAGAGAACAGTGCGATCTGACCGGACTCTATCGGGCGAATGATACGCTCTTCCATCTTCTGGCAGAATATTCTTACAGAGTCAGAATGAGGCACCTAGTATTTGGGTCAATCGAAATGGGGGAAGCTGAGGTAAAACAACTTAAGTCAAGCTCTGTCCTGTCATTCACAAAGAGGACGGGTAAGTTCGAAAACGAACACAGGGCTAGAGGAAACGACCCAGGTGTGATAGAGGACAGAAGAGGTTGAGGGGTTGGGTTCTTTAGGGGTCGGTAAAAAAGGCCTACTTGTCAGGCTTCGTCCTCACCTCCGCTAATACTACTAGCATTTAAGATTTAAGTGATATCCTCCCAAAGATTTAACCTTTACGAAATCTATACGCGCAATTTTGTGTAGGTTGCTGAAATGCATGCCGAATTAATGGAATTCAACGAATATTTACAACAACAAATCAATTTCAAAGATGCCGTCATACAACGATTAAAAAAACAACTCCATCAAAATACACCATCGACAAAGGCTGCTACATCGACAAGTAATGATTTTACTTACGATAATAATACACATTTACGTGGTGAAGTATTTATATCAATACCATCAGCATTTTTATCCTCTGGTGGTACATCAATAACAACAAATGGTACATCAACATCGAATAATTCATCATCGTCAGCGCATCATGTTTATCAAATACATATACGGGCTGGCAATCATGAATGGAATATATTTCGACGTTATGCACATTTTCATGCATTGCATTCGCAGCTTAAAAAATTAGATCCGACTGTTGCTAAATTTAAATTTCCACCAAAGAAAACAATTGGAAATAAAGTAAGCTAATATCTTAATTTAATAGAAATCGGCTTCTTAAGTTGGGTGGCCGCCAGTAATCAATTGGACGTTGAAGTGGAAGTAGTCCTGCACGCGAGGATAGTAGAGGGATAATTAATTGCGACCATTACCGGCTAGTAATACTGGCTGCCACTATTGTCCTCGTATGCAGTGGGGCTCGAAATTGAAAACAAACGAAAATTCAGTTGGTTTAATGTTTTGATGAATAGTTTTTGAGATATGTGTCTTTGTACGATTTTGATGCAACTCTTTATGCCTTGAAAATAATTAGGGGAAAGTCAGGGATTATCATAATGTGTGCGAATTTTTTAAAGAGTGATTCCATAGATAGATTGTAGCGGCTGCCCTGGACTGGACAAACTTCGACCATAAGGTCTATTGTGATGCCTAAGGATGTGGGGAAACATTATGATTTTGAAGGTATTTTCATCATTTTACCAAGAGTAACTCCCTCTAAATTTTGCAAAAAACTTCCTGATAATTTAAGATTGCAAGTTTTCCACTCCCTCACCACCCTAAAATTAGATATTTTTGGTCGGACAAAGAACAGAAAACATTCTAGGATATTAGTAATTAGAAGATTAGCAATCAAGGTAAATTGTAGAGGCTGTCCTGGACGGGACACACTTCGACCATAAGGTCCATTGTGATGCCTAAGGATGTGAGTGGAGGACAAGGAATTTTGTGTGTAGACTAGGAATTGGTAGGATGTGTGGCTGCAGCCGACTTTGATAGGAACTATGCCGATACTCATCTGGAGTTCGTGAAAGAAACTGCAGAAAACCTTCTCAAGAATAGCCGGTTACTTCGTTCTTGTCCATACGCCGATAGTTTAGTCAATTAATCGCCCTTTTTTTTTAAATGATTGACAAGCTGCCGATGTCAGGATTTGAACCCATAACCTCCCAGTTCCAAGTAGACAGAGCACGTTATATCGCTCGGCGATTCCATGGAAATTCCATACAACTTTCTTTACACCCCACCTAAAAAATGTCCATACTATAAAATTGTTGTCTTCTTTTGTTGATAGGACGCAGCTTTAGTAGAAAAACGTCGAAAACTATTAGAACAATATTTACGAAAATTGTTTGATCACTGGCCAGAGCTTGGTGCATGTTCAAGTCGTGCTGCATTAGAACAATATTTAGCATTCTTTAGGTAAACTATAAAAAAAAAATGTTTAATTTTCAACTTGGACTTAAAAATTTTTTACTCTTTTGTGTGTAGGGAACCAGCAAAATTTGAAGAAGAAACCAAATGGAATAATACACTACGCCAAACATTATTTCCTAGTTTTGGTATCGGTTCGTCATCATCGAATAGTGGTGGTGTAACCAACAGTGATATACGTTATAATGGTTTATAATAGAAAATTTATTGTTAAAATTTTATTAAAAATTTTGTATGAAATTTGTATAAAATACTCTTGTTTACAATGGACGTAGTAATATTTCTTTCGTATTTTTGATAAACAGTTGCTTTGCTGCCTAGGGCGGCAAATATTCAGGGGTAGTTAATTTTGATCGTTTACACTAGAAACTTATTTTGTTTGAAATGATTGCTAAGAATAATTTGAAGGAGAAGAAATATATTTTTTTGCGTAATATCTAATTCATTTATGGTTGTCTTTGTAACAACGAAACATCTTTACAAACGGGTATATGCATTATCTGTTCATTTAACAAAAATACTTAAAAACACCGATCACAAACTTTGCATTTAGTAGAGATTGAAAGATTATAGCTTTGATATTATTTGTTGTTTTACTAAGTTGAAGACGTTTATCTACAAAACTTATATGGTTTGAAATGAAAATGTACCTTAAAAGATGGGGGCGGTAATTTTGCAGCAGCCTGCAAGGCGGCGAATTGTCTAAATCCGTCCCTGGTTGATGGGACTGTGATATATTGTATGCATATTGTGTTAAACAAGTCACGTCATATTAATTACGTTCATTGTAAATAAATTTTAATATTAAAAATAACATTGTACCTTTTATTATGTATTTCAAAATACTCGTTAAATGATAAAGATTATTTTTTAAGAAATCTTGGTGTTTTTTTTTTTTATACCGTTTTATTTACAAAAAAATATCCTGTCTTCGTAACGTAACTTCGACACAGGATTCATCGACGATTTTAACAAGGTCTCCGATTCCTGAATATATACTCCTCAAAAAAATGAAAGCGTCAAAGTTTCGTTTAACGATTACTTTTTAACGAATGGGTTGATAGGTTCAAATAAAAATGTATCGCACAACACATTTTAATGGATAATTATGGATTGATCTTTATAAATACAACAGAAATTAAGGAAGAACAAGAGAGCAAAGAAAAACACAAAAAATCATTATTGGCGAAAATTCAATTTTTTCCTTTCCAATTAATTTAAAAAAAAAAAAATCGATCATTAGTATCGAGTACTACCTCCGTTTGTTTGTAATACGGCCTCACAACGACGAAGCATACTTCGTATAAGATTTTGGATGTGATCTTGGGAAATCTGCTACCACTCCTCATGTAATACGTTTTCCAAGTTTCTGAGGCTGGTCTAATCGGTCCTTGACACGACGTCCAAGGTGGTCCCATAAATGTTCGTTCGGATTAAGTGCTGGCCAATGCATTGTTTCAATATCATTATTATCTAAAAACTCCATGGCGATCCTGGCTGTATGAGCACGGACTCCGTCTTGCATTAGGACGCAATTCACAATCCGGGCTTCAGCTACAGTTGCATGACGAGCAACCTGAGGTCTCTTGTGTAGATTATGTTGCGAGGAGGAAGGAACATCCAGCCACATTATCTTTGACTGCGAGTCTCTGGGTTACAGCTGATACAGGATATTCGGTGCATCTCACCCCGAATATATGAACCTTCAGTATGACCTGATAAGCAAGCTCCTGGCTATTGCCAACATATGGGAGAAGCGAGTCTCATCAGGCTGAGGTAGAAGGGGGAGCACAATGGACCATAAGGTCGAAGTGCAATACTTTTTAGACCCCAAGATGTATCTATCTATCTATCTGAGGTCTCAGTATCTCATTTTTTTAGCGCTAAGCTATCAGAGAATTCCGTAAAATGATTAAATAGAAAATGTACTGATTTTAATGATTTTCATTAAATTGATGTCAAGAAATACAAATTTTCATTTTTCTTACAAAATTTGATTCAAATTTAATGATTTTGATATATTGATTTCAAAATTTTTTGGGAATTGGTATCCATTTAGGTTTTGATTTGTATTATGGGCTTTAAAACTCGGAATTATACAGCCCTTTAGATGTTAAGTATATATGAAGACGCTATTAGCTTCCTTTTGGCTGAATATGATACTATTTTAATGCGCTATTAAAATATTAGTGATTCGATATTAGGTGTACAGCATAGATCGTAGAAAATATAATTCTACTGAATATAATGACGTAAATTTTCCTAATTTCTTCCGTTCTCACAAAATAGGACAAAATAATTTTACATTCAATATTTATACTATCAAGATTACACATGTACAATGTGAATTGCCTACAAACATAGTAACTAATTGCTAGCCCGAGGGGGTATATAATTAAAAATAATTGTTTTCAACAGTCAGGGAGAATTGAAAACATTCATATTTCCTAGAATTACGTAAAAAATAAATAAGAAAAAAAAACTTAATTTATAATCGATGATTAAAAAGTTAAATTTACTATAAATTACCAACACAAATTAGCCTCAAGGTTTCTTGAGGTCATCATTAGTTAGTAGTGCATGCAATTCTTATATTTAAATAAACAATTCAATGAAAATTTCTAAATAAACTATTATATGCATAGATGTATTTCTGAATTTTTTTTAAATAAAAAACTAACAGCTATAAATAAAACGTTTGTTAATTTAAAACATTTTTTTTCGACAGTCGATAATGAGCTGTCTTTATTTAGTAATAAATGTACCATTGGGTTTGTCGTTTATCAATTTTCAAGTCCTAAAAGGGGAGTGGGGGGGGGGTATATTTTTATACATTTGTGCTTGTGTAAAAAGTAAAATAAACAGTTCACGCAGCTCAGTTGTTTGTTATTTTCACAAATAACTCAGTTACTTTTGTTTTTTCGTAAACTAGCGTTTATTGACCCATTGTTAATATGGTTGCCTATCGGTTATATTATACCAACGGAAGTGACTAGCGTTTACTTAATTTCACATTTAAGTAATATGTCTGAACATATTGGATAACATACTTTGACATCAAATACAACTCCGATACTGACCTCTGGCATGGGTTCGATTCCCATCTTAGATAAGTGTATGATTTTTCATATCAAGCATTTGATGCCTAAAGAATGTTGTTTACTTTTGTATTAGTTTGGAAAAATAATATTAAAAAATAACCCTACACATTTAATGCCCTTCGAAAAAAAGATTTTAAGATTATACTATTCGATATACGAGAGATATATCTCGAAAATTAAATCGGAGTTGTATATTGTTATGATCTTTTTTTTCCTTTTTGAATGGATTATATCGCCTATTAAATGTGTTTTCATTATTTTTCCGAACAGTATTTCAAAAACAGCGCAATTTGATAATATAGTAATTTAATGTGGATAAAACCGTGGAAAGAGCTACCATGTATTGTCAATTTTACATCAACAATGATTTTGCATTATAACGAATAAAATTACAAAGTTATAAATTACAAAGGTCACGATTAAAAAACCTCTGTAAGAAATACCAATTTTTTTAAAATATGAGGAGGATGTGAAATTTTTTTTATTGTTTCTTTTTCTACAAATGAAGGACGAAACTGTGTAATTGTATAATTAATTATTTACAAAACATATGATAGTTTTTAAAAATTTATATAATTTTTATAAATATTCGCGCCATTTACATAGATATATATCTTGTTATTGTATATATGGTACAAAGAGTATTAAAGGGATAATGTACGTTACAGTTGTTATCGAAGGGTCGTATAATACGTCTTATATTGTTTAATCAATACTTCCATAACTCCTGGGTTATGTAGAACTATTTACGAAATTAAAATTCCTTTAGTATTACAAAATTATTATACATAATGGCTGAGGCAGATGTACCAAAAAATATGTTAGAAGAACGTAAAATTGTTCATACATATCCTTTAGTACGCGTAAGTACATATTTTTGTTTTTTGAAACACTACGTTTGTTCATAAGGGCATTGTTGTGCTTTTGTTTTCTTTGTTTTAAATAAAATGCAAAATTTGTTTTTAGCATTGCGATATGAATGATGAAGCAAGAACTGAAGCTGTTGAATTATGTGTCTCTGCTTGTGAAAAATTTGCTAATAATAATGAGGTAAGCTATTATGTATTTATATTTATCATCATATGGTTTCTCTTAGAGTGTACGAAAATTATTAGGATTCCGTATCAAATTATCATACGTATGACCAAAATAACATTCATTTGTGTCATTAAAGAAACAGAAAAAATATTTTCACTAAAATTAATTTCTTATCAAAAATGTTGGATCTTTTTCGGAACTTCCCCTCCCACGAAAATCGCCTCTTTTTCAGCGGAAATCATCCGTTATGATGAAGAACGATGAATACAATTATTTCAGGATGGAAAAACAATATCCATCCTTACAATATCCTTTAAAACTAATTTTAACTATAATAAACGTATTTATTAAATACGCAAATGAGATTAATGAACGTTAGTCACCTCCGTTAGTATAACATAACTCAAAGGTAATCATACTAGCAATGGATGCATAGACACAAAAAGTTAAATGTATTATGCCGGCAGTACACACTCGGCGAGACACTCGTAAGGCGAAGAGCCGTGAGTGGAGCTTTGTACACTCTCGCCGAGTGGTCCGCCGGCAATACAGTTCTTGTCAGTTAGTCAACGTGACCAAAAAATACAATATACATGTATATTGTATTCTTTGACGCGACTTGGCCAGAAATTACGTTGGTATACCTAGAAAATGACATTTTTAAATTAAAAATTACGAAGTAGTAATTTTTTGATTAACGAAATTATAAAAAATTATTATTCAAATGAATAATGACATGATAAGAATAAAAAAATTATTCATAAATTTATACAGTATTTATTTATTTTCGTGTTATACTATTAAGATTTATGGGTACAATTTAAGCGGTTGAATATTTAAAAATGGTGGTTGAAAGTTGAATTAAATGTAGACGAGAGTGCCCTCGCTTCCTTTGGCTCGTGTCAAAAATCGACTTATAATAGAGCGTAGACGAGGCGAGGCGAGCCGACATGAGGCAGACCAAGCGTTGTGAGTACACTCTCGTGCTCGTTATGTCTCGCTTTGCCTCGCCGAGTGTATATTGCTGGCATTAGTATTCAAAAATTTAAATTAATGTTTATATCTAAAACAAAGTGTGTGGGATCGATCGATTTTGGATTTGTTGTGGGTTTTTTTGCAAGGTTATTTTTTTTTGTGAATATTGAAGTCACTTTTGTACAGTTTTTAATTTGGAATATCTAGAAAAGATGGCACTGTAATCGTTTCCCAGATATACTTTTTTTCCGTAATCTCTGCGGTGACCAGACAAAATTAGCTTTCGTATGACTAAATCTCGTTTGTGAAAGAACGATTTACACGGAAGTTGGTAAAACATAATATTTTTATTTAAAAAGAATAGTTTTCAATAAAATTAAAATTCCTTCGTTTACAATCGAACTTTAGATATAAGTTTAAATTGGTTTAGTCAAGTTGTTTAAAAAAAAGTATAATTTGAAAAAACTTGTTTTAAACACTTTGAAAAATAAATTCTGTAAACAATTGTTGAACTTAGAAATTTAATTTAAATAATAAAAATTAAAACTTGATAATTGTTGAGTCCTGATATTTTTCTGAATTATTCATTTATTATGATATTCAAATAATAAAACTTAAACTAGTTTAAGCTTTATTATTTGGAAAGGCTCAACACTTTGGATAATCAATTCTGTAAACAATTGTTGAACTTAGAAATTTAATTTAAATAATAAAAATTAAAAGTTGATAATTGTTTTTTGAGTCCTGATATTTTTCTGAATTATCAATTTATTATGATTCAAATAATAAAGTTTAAACTAGTTGATAATTCTTTGCTGAGTCCTGATATTTTTCTTAATTATCTATTTATTATGATCCAAGTAATAAACCTTAAACTTATAGTTAATAATTTGTTGGTGAGTCATATTTTTTTGAATTATCAATTTATTATGTATTCAAATAATAAAGCTTAAACTAGTTGATAATTGTTGAGTCCTGATATTTTTCTGAATTATCAATTTATTATGATTCAAATAATAAAGCTTAAACTAGTTTAAGCTTTATTGTTTGGAAAGGCTCAACACTTTGGAAAATAAATTCTGTAAACAATTGTTTAACTTAGAAATTTAATTTAAATAAGAATTAAACGTTGATAATTGTTTGTTGAGTCCTGATATTTTTCTGAATTATTTGAATCATAATCGACTTTTAATTTTTATTATTTAAATTAAATTTCTAAGTTTAACAATTGTTTACAGAATTTATTTTCCAAAGGGTTGAGCCTTTCTTGTAATTATCTGATATCGAACACAAATATTAGACCAAACATCGTTCGTTTTCTATTTATTATTTTTCGCATGCTTTCGTCTCATATGTTGAGCTTTAAACTGTTTCGATTGTTAAATCACAAGCATCACATAAAAATGGTTTTTATCCCGTGTGGATTCGTTTATGTCGACTTAAATGGCTTCGATTGATAAATCTCTTGTCACAATAATCACATGAAAATCATTTTTCTCCACTGTGTATTCGTTTATGTTGAATTAAATTGCTGCGAACGTAAAATTTTTTGTCACAAACATCACATAAAAATGGTTTTTCTCCAGTGTGGATTCGTTTATGTGTAGTTAAATTGCTTTGCTGATTAAACGTTTTATCACAATAATCACATAAAAATGGTTTTTCTCCAGTATGGATTCGTTTATGTACAGTTAAATTGCTTTGATTATAAAATGTTTTATCACAATAATCACATAAAAATGGTTTTTCTCCAGTATGGATTCGTATATGTACAGTTAAACTGTTTTGATTATAAAATGTTTTATTACAATAATCACATAAAAATGGTTTTTCTCCAGTGTGGATTCGTTTATGTATAGTTAAATTACTTTGTTTATAAAATGTTTTATTAAAAACATCGCATGTAGAACGTTTTTTTTCAGAATAAACTTGTTGATGTTCCGAAACATTTTCATCGAATGTTTCATCCTTTATTATGAATTCTGTATTCAATTCTTTATCAAGTTTAATGTTTTCATTTTCCGAAACATTTTCATCCAAAGTTTCATCCTTATTTATTAATACTGTATTCAATTTTTTTTCAATTTTAATGTTTTCATTTTCATGGATTCGTTCCTCTTGCATAAAAACCCATTCAAATATTTCATTAAATTTTTCGTCGTTAGGTAGTTCATGTTCCATTGTAAAACTTTCATATAATATTCCATCTTTAATTATTAATTCTGGGTTCAACTATTTTTCAAGTTTAATATTCTTCTCATTGATATGGTTATTTGCCATTTTGTTTTTTGTTGGTTTTATTATTTGACTAATTCGTCCGATAAAAACTACGACATGATTCAGAGTGTTTCTAAACTTTAAAATATTCTATAGATATAAAAATTTGTTTTGTTGTTTAGTGTGAATACTGTTGCGTAATTTGTTATTTATCACACTATTTACCGTTTATTGTTTAAGTTACTGTTTGTAATTATATTTTAATAATTTCATAATAACTATTTTTTATCTATACTAAAATTGTAACTCACTAGCTGAAATATCTGAAATAATCCGTTGCCCGGACTTCAAAAAAAACCTTATAAAACAGGAACAATTTTGATCAAATTTAACAATTTTGGCAAATGGTTTCGTAAAGATTCACCAACATTGGCAAGTTATATTCCCTAACAGAAACTTTAATTACCAGTCCAAGGCCACGCTGTCATAAGCGATCCGCTTGTAGCTGGGAGGTTGCGAGTTCGATTTCCAACGGTGGTCGTTTGTCAATTAAAAATTAATGGGGCGATTATTTGACTAAACTTTCGTGGTATGGACAAGAACGAAGTAACCGACTATGCTTGTGAAAGTTTTCTGCAGTTTCCCTCCACGAAATCCAGATTAATAACGCCATAGTTGCTAGCAAACTCGGATGTAGCCGCACAACCTATCAGATCTTAATCTGCATACAAATTCCATGCCCTCCACTCACATCATTAATGTATTGTTAAAAATTTATAAAGATTAAAAAAATAATGATGTAAGTGGTCTCTGTTATTGACCGTGGAATCTTAAAAGCGGAGATAAACCCCCATTATTATATAAACTTAATTATTTCAACATAATTTGAGTTCAAAATTATAAATTATTGACCTCATTATGTTTTTTTTTTAAATTTTAGATGGCCGCACGTTTAATCAAAGAAACAATGGATAAAAAATTTGGACCTAGTTGGCATGTTGTCGTCGGTGAAGGTTACGGTTTTGAAGTGTCCTATGAATGTAAAAACCTATTATATATGTTTTTTGGTGGAAACTTAGCAATATGTATGTGGAAATGTTCGTAAAATTTTTATTTAGTCATTTATTTTTGTAAATATTGTAAATTTTTTAGAAGAATCAGAAAAAAGGAGTATATTTATAATTTTTGTAAAAAATCAAATATAAGTTTGTTAATAAAAATATTATTGCTTTTTTTCTCAAACTAGTTGTATATCCTATACGTATACCCTTTTCCATTTTTTAAACATAATTTCTATTATTAGCAGTATACATACAACGGCTAATACAAAAATGTATAAACAATTGCCTATAAAAAACATTCTTCTTTACTTACATTATCAAAGTTTTAGGCGTTGGAAATTAATATATATTAATATTATAAAGCTGGAGTTTGAATGTTTGAACAAGCTAATCTTTGGAACTACCAGCTCGAAAACTTTGCGACAGATAGCCCGTTTATTGAGAAAGGTTATACGCTATAAAATGTTTGCATTTCATGCATCTGTGCCACGTGGCAGCTACGCTAAAAATCTAACATTTAAACGATGAGAGATAAAGAAAGTCTTAAAATATACAAAAATGTTTATCTAATAATAAACAATCAACTTTTGTATGCAAATTTTTTACACATAACAAATAGTTTAGGCACAATTTCAGTGCGAAAACTGTACGGGCAGTTGGAGGTTCTGGAGTTTTCTGTAATTACTAGGATGAAAATGTTTACAAGATATTTCCTGTGTTTTAACAGTTGCATAGTTGTGTCCTCATTTACCTAGGGCCACCTTGCTCGGGCCATGTGACAATCCTCGCGGATCTGCCATACTTCCTTTTGCTTCATCGAAATAATTTCATCTATGGCCATCTTTAACGCCCTAATCAGTCGGAGTGAGTCTATTGCCTCTGCGCTACATTTTCCCACCCCTAGTTCTGCCAGTTCATCTGTTTTAGTGATCCCATTCACATTACCTGTGTCCGGCAACCCAGTAGAGAGTAGAGACTGACGTCATCAGGTCGGGACCATGAAAAGCCAAATACTTAACTTCGTAGGAATTTGTTTCGAATAAAAATAAGTTTGAATACCAAAAAATATGTTGTTTATTCATTAAAATATCATAAATATATAATCAAACACACTTGTTTTTTTTTTGTTTTAATTGCAACTCTAATTAAAAATATAAATTGTTAAAGAAATATATATTTGATTGTCTTTCGTTTATGTATATAATATAATATTAAACATAAAAATACTTAAATCCAAAAGGAGATATTAAATTTTCGTAAAATAGATTAACTAATTTTTGTTTTAATGATAAAATTTTAAAATTTTCGTCTAATCAGATTATTATTTATAATCGAATCATATATTAGAGTTGGAAGCATTGATATCATTCATCCATTCTTATTGATCGCCAATATGCCTAATGATTGCATTTATACGTCATTAAACTGTATGTTGGATTATTCTAATTGATTATAACATTTACAAAGGTTAAGCTATGATGTTGTAGTGATACGATGGAATATATCAAGAAATTCTGATATATTCAAAGGTGAAACCTGAACTAAGAAGGAATTAAATAAAAATATAATTTAGGAACGAAATATCATATCTATTCAATTTTCCTGAATATACAATAATGAAGTGTTGATAGATGCCAAGCATACTTAGAAGACGCATATTAGTCTAGTCAACAAGTTAAAAAACGTGTTAATTCATGCTACTGCGAATTAAAATACGTGCGATAGCTCGTTGAACTCGTTATGACGTCTAGAAAAATTTGCAAAAATTTCAAATCCGCACATAAACAATTGCAAAAGTTATAAACAATTAAAGATTCCAAAGAAAAGGGGTCTAATTTTTTGAAAATTACTCAAAAACTATTGGTACTAGAGGAATTTTACAAACAGATTCTTAAAGAGGAGGAAATATCCGAAAAAAATGTTGACTCCCCGAACTTGACCTCTATTGTTAATACTTTTCATTTAATGTTGAAAATAGAGTTCCGCACGTATTTTAATTCGCAGAAGAATTAACACGTTTTTTAACTTGTTGACGAGACTATATAACGAGGAGTTTAACAAAGCATTATGCGATCCAAAATACAGTGCGCTAACACACTATATACTTCCCTCCCCGCCCCGCCGACTAGACAAGAAAAAACGATTTGGAATCCGACAAAAACGTAAAACAAGAATAACTTTGTTCCCTGAATAAAACCATAACAACTCTTTTTGGTGGTGGCTGAAACGATTGCCTAATCTTAAATGTAATTCAAATAATATTTTTGTTGCTTTCAACATCGACATATATTGGGATCTCTGGTATGGGTGGAGCTTCATATTTCGATCTACTTGCGGTAATTCCTAAGGTGTTTTGAGAGTGCGAACACCGAAATTTGTATGCCAAAGGGAATGTCACGAGGGCTGGGGCAGGAAATATAGGAACAACAATAGGAATAAGAAAGTATTGTAATACAAAATTGTACGTGTCAACTCCGACGCGCGTTGGAGTTTACTATTTAAGAGCGATTGTCATTAGATGGCGCTAACAGAATACATGTGCTGCCATTTATTGTCAGGTACGTATATTACTATGTTACGAAAAGTTATTTAATTTTGAAATATTCTGCTTAGATGGAGCTAACATTAATTCGTTTATAAAAAAATAACGCTTTTTTGTTAATGCTCGATTTTACTACCAATCAAATTTTCGTACCGGGGGCTTTAAATGAAATCGATTCTTAAGGAGTAAACTTTTTAATGAAAATCGATTCTTCTTCACTAAAATTTGAAAAAATACAAAAATATCTCTCTTTGCGCGCGTCTGTCCGTTGTTTCTAGACCTAAGCCGCTTTTCTACCATTTGTCTGTTTATCAAATTTGGAATTTAATAATAGTTTACATGAAGATTTCGATTAATTTTGTAAATTTTACAAATCTCTCCCTCCTAAAGTTTCCCTCCAGATCCTCAGATCTGATAACTAAACCCAGGGATCTAATTTTAGTAAGATTAAACTGATTTCAAGTCTAATATATTGATTCGATTAAAATAATAAATTTTCCAGAACAATTAACCATGGATAATAAAAATTGTGCAAAATTTTTTGGCACTAATTATAAAATATATAATATTGATAATAATAATTAAAAAAATTACAGTTATTTTTAAAAATATATAAATAACAATTACAATTTAACAATTAATAATACTCGCAGTCAAAAATACTTGATAAAAATAATTAAATGTTTATAAATGTAAAAGGTATACAGAGTGTTTCATGGGAAGTGTATATTAATATTATAAAGCGTAACATAAAAATATATTCAAAACACGCTTTGTGATGTATTCTTTTTTAAATTTTGGACAATCAATGGAATGGAATTGTCTCTTAAAACTGGGTCTGATTCAATTGAATCTATGACCAAAGAGTATAGGTATAGACTGCTAAACATCTTCACCTTTCTACACTTTCTAAGATATATACTCAACATCTAGATGTTAAGAACTATTATAAACCTGCAAATAACTAAGGCCCACAAAATATATGTTGTCCTCCTGAGTCGAAACAATTAAAATACTCTTTGTGCATAAACCACGTAACGCGTTTTTCGTGCTTTTTTAATCCCCCCCCCTTCCCTTACTATGTAACACTATGTAGACATTTAGTTTACCCCCTCCCCACTCTGATTATTTTACATAACGTTTTAAACCAATAAAATAGCAACGTATCAATCTGGTGTTTGATTACCCCTCCCTTTCTCTAACGTTTTGATACCTACCAAAGTGCTACAAGAGTCAGTTCAAGAAATATTTAACACTCAATCACATTTCGTCAGGCTTTGAACAGGCTTTTTCTTTATTAATTTTTCTTAGATATTATCTGTGATACATAACACAGAGTTGCCTCTATCCTCTCCAATGTGACATTACATAACATAATGACAAATATACCCCTTCCACCCCCCGTAAAAAAATGGTTTATGGATAATTGAACTTCGGTCAGACATAAATCTAAGTTATACCCCCGAGCAGAGAACCACCGTATTTAAAAAAAAAATAAATGCTATAAAAATCCACGAGTACTTTCAAGTAAAATAATTACATTTTTTTTTATAACAAATACGCATTTAATAATTAATAAATTTTTAAACATTCGAAAATAAATCGCAAAGCAAATTATATTTTTTACCTTCTCAAAGGACTTTTTTCATGTAAATACATTTAATAGTTTTGAATTTATGAGACAATTGACGAATTTAAAAAAAAATAGAAACATATAAATGTTAAAACAGATAAATAGTTTTGTCGCTTTCGGTCTAATTAGTAAGCATTCATTAGAGAAAGGAATTTGGAAAGATAAAGAAGTATAAACCAATTTTCAATTATTGTCAAATTTAACATTTTTATTTTGGAATTACTGATGTAGGTTTGCTGATTAAGAAATAAGATTATGTATTTAACATTTATACGTGTATATTATATTTTAATTAGGCGAGTATCTACAAAAATTTCATCGCCTAATCTCAACAAATGATAAGATAAAAGTGAAAAACCGAAATTCGGTCAAAATCATTTAATTTGCGTAACCGTAACCAAAACCGTTTTAAATATAAAAAATAAAAATCGAAACCGATTATTTTGATTGATTGATTGATTTATATTGGGGTCTAAAACTATTGCACTTCGACCTTATGGTCCAAACCGATTATTTTACTTGAAAAATCGGTTTTTAACCGTTATATTTTTATGTGTATGAGATAAAAGGTAAATTTAAATTATTTACGCGCGAATACCACTAATTACTAATTCCACAACGTCGTTCGACGTCCACTTTGAATTAATCAGTCTGAAGGAGAATCAGCTCCCGTTAAAATTTGTGACTAATCGTGATCATACTGTTGTTTTCTTGGTTTATATATTATCACTGACATACATATGGACTGCGGTCTCTGATATCGTAAAACAAAAATCCAAATTGAAGTGTACACTAGAGCCATCTAGACTAGCGAGTTTAGTAGCGAGAACTAAGCATAAATAGCCGCGTGAAAACTAAACGTGTAATTAAAAGATCTTAATCTTTCAATGAATTTTCTTTAAGTGGAGCTGTGTACACTCTCGCCGAGTGTTCGGCTGGCAATACAGTTCTCGTCAGTTAGTCAACGAAATTACGTTGGTATACCTGAAAAATGGCATTATTAAATTAAAAATTACGGAGTAGTAATTTATTGATTAAACTATTAAAAATAATTATTGTTCAAATGAGTAATGAAGGACACTACAAGAACGTTGAATCGAATATAGACGAGAGTGTCCTTCGTGCTCGTGTCAAATGTATTCACCATTCGCTTTCTTTGATTCGTGTTAAAAAACCGACTTTTAATGGAGCGAGGCGAGACAAGTCGACACAAAGACAGACCGATCGTTGTAAGTACACTCTCGCGCTGGTTATATCTCGTCTTGGCTCGCCGAGTGTGTACAGCCGGCATAATAAAACCTTTTAAGCTGACATAAGTGTGTAAAGTTTTTTAACGTTTTAAACGTTTTTAACTTTAACCGAAACCGTTTTATTTTAAAATTTTAAACCCGAAACAGTTACCGAAATTGTTTAACTTTCCCAAACCGAAACTGTAACCAAAACCGTTAAATTTATTAAACGGTTAAACCCCATGAAATTAATGTTTCGCTGCTATCGTCACATTCATCGTTTAATGTTGCTCCAACATAGTTCTACGCTAATTCTTCCACTTTTGGCGCTCTTTATATATATTTTAAATAAAATAGGAGTATTTAATACTTTGTTTTTTTTTTAATGTATAAAATTAATAAGAGCTTACCAAAAAATAACTATAAAATTATATATACAGAAAAAGTAGTAGTCATTTGTATACAAATTCATTCACTTGATGTATATTCAGCTGAATGTACAGTAAACATCCTATATAATATTTTGTTTTAAGCATAAATAAATATATTTGTTTTTTGTTTATAATAAAAAATATTCTTTGTCTATAAATTTATTACCTAAAAGGTACGTTTTTCTCGGTGCGACTCACACGATGATCATTCAACGATAATCGTTGGTTACTATTTTGCTCGGAGTGTTTGCGAATGGTTAATTTTTTTCACTAGAGTAGACAGGTGTTTTCATTCGCAGTCACATCATTTTAGAAGAAGGTTTTGTTTAAGGACGTTCATGTGCTACACTAGAGTCAAATAAGTATCATCTTTAATAAAATTTATTTAGGATTTTAAAAAAGTTGTCAAGTATATCAATAATCTTACAACGATTTATAACCTTTTTTTATTTGTCCTAAATATTTATTGTAAGATATCAGTAAGTGTAAATTAGAAATTGATTTGAATTGATGTGACAGATCTGACAATAAACTATCTTATATTTGTATATATTGTATATTTGTATATGTATATGTATGTGTACATTTTTTTACTGTGCGCTGTCGCCAGTTTTCAAAATATGGTGGAAAAAACAAACCTAACAAAACAGTTTTAATTTTATTAAATAATTCATTCAAACGTTCGTCAGCACCAATGCAAATATATAAACTACATATTTCAAAGAATATTTATAAACATTATTTATTATGGTGTTTACTTTAATATATAGTTATTATAATTTCAAGTACACAAAAATTCAGTTCTCCATAAGTCGCTGTATTAAATGTTTGATTTTTAATCGATAATTACTCTTTGAAATGATCGCCAACAAGTTTTAAATTTTTTAGGGAGGATAACTACATAATTGAGCTATTCAATTCACTTTAAAAAAAATTTATATCTACTATCAAGCCTCATGCATGAACGTCTTTAATTACTTTATAGTCCAAAAATTTGAAACACGTCTTAATATTTTTCAATCGCAAGGCAACATCGACCGTACTTTAATATTGATTATATTATGAACAAATTTGTATATTTGTGTTTTAGAAAGCCCCAATACAAACAACAATTGGATTATTAGATCCACCATTTGGTAATACACGTTTACAAATAACTCGATTACTATCAGCATTATTACATTGTAATCAATCGATTGAAATCAAGAATGAAATATCAAGACTTGGTACAATAGTCCTTATGCGTTTAAAGTTGAGTAGGCGTAAAAGATTATTACTTAAAAGCCTTTTGATTGAGGAGATAAAAGATGCTTTGTCACAGCACCACAGTGACGAATGATTCGCAAATTTTTCAAGAAGAATTTCATTATTCGAGTCAGAAAACAAAGAAGCCAAGATGCGCCTGGTCTACTCACAATAAAAAACGTAAGCGACTAACGATTATATACATTTACCCTACTCCTATACGACTCTAAAAGAAGTATAATCGTCATTAAGGCAGTCGTTCGGAGCAAAGCAGCTCGGAAAGACAAAGAAATATTAGTCAACGGTCATCACGATAGTCGCATCGATGAAAACGTACCTTAAAATGATTGTTTTTTTTAAATATAAAATAATATTATTGATATTTTATTATATTATCATAAAACATGTAAATATAAAAAATAGTAACTATATATTTTATTCTGGTCTAATTTATAACGATCAAAAATAGTTAAAATACGAATAAAATTTGCATTTGCTACTTACGTGGATACCATATTATAAACTAGACCAATATTTATTGCAAATTAATTATTGGAGGCGAATTCCAATTTACTTCTTTTTTTTATTGAACACACACAGGTCAACACAAATTAACATCCAACAAAATATATATGTAGAAGCTGTTCATAAAAAACGTGAAAAAATATGCGACAATTTAAGGACAGTTCTTCTATTTTCCAGTCAAAGAGGCACAAACACTCGTTGGGTAGGAGTCCAGTGATGGATTAATGATATTGAATGGATATATACTTGCCTTTTTCAGAACCAGCCACGGTTTGATCGTCGAAATTTCAGCTAAACAGATTCAAGATTGAAATGAGTATCGCGTGGATGACCTCTTACCTCGAGATTTTGAAGTTCATTTCATCTTTCAGGTGCACAAATTTTTGATACTGGTTTATTCCCAGAAATTTTAGCAACAAATCGCCTTTTTTTAAAATATACTCGACAACGAAAGCTAAATGCTCACCAAACCAAATTATAACCGATACCTAAAATGACAGAGCGTAAATCCGTCATTCTAGGTGCTAGATCTTGATCTATAAGTTCGCCCCAAAATGAGATAAACAGGAATCACAATTTTTAAACTGACTTTTAAATAAGAAGTTCTTTAGCTGAAGTTCTTTAGCCGATAGCTGAAGTTTGTCAGCTATCAGTGTGAACATTTATTTCTGCGTTTTTTATGAACAGTCCGAACAATTTAACAATTATTTAAGCTATAAAATTTAGAAAGTTTATTTCTAGACAAAATATTTGTTCGATTCCGTGTTAATGTTTAAAAAAAAAGTCGCATGATTATTAACAAAGTAGCTTATCATTGCACAAGAGGGTTTGAAGCAAAAAAAAAAAAGGTTTCGTACATTTATTTAAAAATTTCTCTAAATAAATATATATGTATTAACTATATTCTTCATTTTTTTTTGAAAGAATAACCTTAAGGTTCGTTTAGACTACAACACTATACACCGTACACTCAGTGTAAACACCGAGTGTCTATGTGTAAACACCGAGTGTCTATGTGTGCACACGAGTGTCTCTAATTGTGGCATTTATTGCGACACTATAATTAGTGTCGTATCAGTGGCTGTGTAAACATCTTATGTCCAAGTGTCTCTTCAGGTTTTCAAACAGGTTCGACGTTTTTTCATACACTCCATACATTCCATATACATATTATATAGTAATAAATATAGCGTTTACGTCGTTGTTTAATTACAATATAAGCAGCAATAATCTATTGTGTGTGAACAGCTCGGATACAAGTTCCGTACATTTTTATACATTTGCGTCTGGATAGTGTCCAGACACCAAAAGTCTGTTTAAGTGTGAACATTAAAGAAATTTATGTCAGACATTTGTGTCGCAACTTATGTCGTAGTCTAAACGAAGCATTATGTACGCATGGAGATATCGACAGTAAGCATGGCTTTTTAGCATTTTGATTGACAGTTAAGACTGCTACTTAATTCAACAAATAAAACTTGGCGCAGTCGGTATATTTAATTTCAAACACAGATATACAGATGAGAAATATGGCAGCATTTAAATTGATGACCCCTATTTTGGTCGAAAATTTATGTAGCGACAATAATGATATACTAATAAGGCGTACGGCGTGCAAGTAACGACAAATTTTCGTTTGAGCCGAGGTTATTCTATCAATAAATAGTGTATAGCCTAACTAGCTTCAATTATCCCCCATTTTATTTTGTTCTCAAAAATTTTACTAAACTAAACTAACCTTGATTTTCAAATTTTGTAACAAGTAGTTTCGTAGCTTTAGCTATATCATACGCACATGTTCGTACCAAATGTAAATAAGTTTCCGTTTGTGATGATTGATTTAAACTACTAGCTCGATGTAAACCAGCACATTCAACCTGTAATCGTGCTGTACCGGTGATTAATTGTCGTAAGGCAGTTCGTACAACTTCATCGTCACGATTTTGTGGTATAACGGCGGTTAATTCAGCTACAGCGACACGAATACGTTCTGCACATGGTATTGCACCATCTTTGTATTCCGAATTTTGCATACAGCTCCATAGTTCTTGGATACGTCGTGTTACTTGATTTGTACGACGTGAAATTTCTTCAAATAATGGTTGACCACTTGCACTCGACGATTTTGAACATTGATATAGACTTTGTGTAATGTTGGGTCGAGATGTTTCTTCACGCTATAAATTTATGCGAAAATTACAGTTTTTTCAGTTAATTATTTATAAGAATTGTATTCGATTATGGTTTTTTAGTTTCCACAAAGTTTTATCATTCACTTACATGATTTTTAGCCGTTTGCCAATCGCGATCACGTGCTTCATACATACTGGCCGGTCGTTGTGTAGCTTTATGTCCAATTTGTCGTATATCTTGGACAGGTTCCATTTCCATAGCATGTCCATTTCCTATTGGTTTATCATCGGCTGTTCTAAGTTCTACTCCACCATCTGTAAAGTAAGTCCAAAATTACAATCTACTTTTAAAACGGTTAAAGTCTCGTACTCACTGTCAACGGGTGATGTCGTTAATTTCGAACGTAAATCACAATTCTCTAAGCTTAATCGTTCCACTAACGTACGTAACGCATTCACTTCTTCGCGTAGCTCAGCAATTGTACAATCAGATTGTCGTAAACGATCAAATAATTGATTGTCATTGGTTGTATCGTTAATAAATTGTGGATCGGATGTTGATAATCTTTCACGGACGTTATTCGTTGACGATGATGACGATGGTGAATTTGATGACGCAAGACGTGATATGCCAACATTGGAATTTGGAGATGGTAAACTTGTTGATTTTTTTTCTGTTATCTATTTTTTTTTAAATCAATTAAAAAATTATGTTTTTTTACACGCTTCTAAGCAAAAAAACAAAACAATTTACTAGCCGAAAAAAAACTGAAAATTACGAAAACTTACCATTATTGGTGTTAGTGCAGCGTAATCATCGTCAGACGCTACAGAATCGTATAATGGTTCATCATCGGATATTTGTGACACGTGACGTAATTCATCTTTTTTAAATAAATTTATTGATGGATCTGAAAAAAAAACCGAAGGCTTTTAAAAACCGAAAGGCGAAAACCGAAGAATTTTATAAGTATTTAAATTCCTTAAAATTAAAGATATCTCTCTCTCTCTCTCCAATATTTTGAAAAATCTCTCTGAAATATACCTTGAACTGAACCATACAATCGACTTGAATATTGTCGCCGACGAGCATCTATTAAAATATCAAGTACAACCGTATTAAATTCTTTACTTTCTAATCGTGCTAATTTTTGTCGGGCTTGATTACGTGTTGTACTGTATTCAGAATGGACTGGTAAAAATGGTACAGCACCATAATTTAATGCGTTTGGTGTATTTTGCCATACTATTTTTGAAACAAAAAATACAAATTATTCTATGAAATACTGATTTAAAAAAATAAATTAAAATATTAAAAGTGTTAAATGACTTAAGAAATTTGCACAAAACATTATAGAAATAAATACAAATTATATAAGTGAGACTAATAATTGGTTCCGTACCAATTGTTTTTAAAGACACACATTCAGTTTGTTCTAGCAGTAAATCACAAACTAGTTTGTGATTCCGGGTAAGATGCAGAATACCTTTGCAAAGAAGGGTGTCGGAATTCCCTTCATAGGCCCAGAGCCTATTTTAGAAATTCCAAGGACTGCATGTAAACAGGTGATCAACAAGTGGATAAATGCTAAACACCGTGATCCAACGAGTGGTCACATGCTAAACACCGTGATCACTATGAAAATGTACCGCAGCAAAAGCTCGGGAAAATACTGCTTCGGAATGCAACCAGGAGGCTATCTCTACATGCACTGAAGCTGAACAGGATGCAACTGCGAAAGGTTACCGGGTTACCGCATCTACACACAATGGGACTCCATAACGGATCCAATGTGTGCAGATTGTGTGGCGGGGAGGAAGAAACATCCAGCCACATTATCTTCGACTGCGAACTTCTGGGCTACAACAGATACAAGATATTCGGTGCATCTCATCCCGAATATATGAACCTTCCGGAAGACCTGATCAGCAAGCTCCTGGCCATTGCCCACATATGGGAGAAGCGAATCTCGTCGGACTGAAGTAGAAGAGTGAGCAGAATGGACCATAAGGTCGAAGTGCAATACTTTTTAGACCCCAAGATATATCTATCTATCTATCTAAGATGTAGAATACGATCTTACGCGGTTCAAAGAAAGATAACTATACGCCATCAAAAGTAATTGTTTTTTTATCGTTCGTTTTTCTTTCTTGTTTGGGTTTCGTTGCGTTTTATACAGTATGAAGCCGTCAACATCACATCAAACCTCAAACCATCAGGTGACTTTGATAGGATTTCTTTTCCTTTAGCCATTGGGGAGCTCCAAACACTCCCAGGCAGCAGCAGCTGTTTTTACCATACCTTCAACAATTATTGTTGAACAATTAAACATTGAACGATAATCGGTGGTTACTATTTTGCTCGAAGCGTCTATGATTTGTTGATTTTTCACTAGTCACGTGTTTTCATTCGTAGTCACATCGCTCTAGAAGAAGGTTGTGTTTAACAGAATGAGTATAAAGTTGAGTAGGTGTAAAAGATTATTACTTAAAAGCCTATCGATTGAGGATGATGATTTTCCAACTTTATTGACAATCTCATTCCATATATTGTCCTTGACTCTTTGATTATTATAGGAAGTATGTCACAGCACTACAGTGAAGAATGATTCGAAGTTATGATGAGCGTTGCCTACTCACAATAAAAATCTAAGCGACTGAAGATTATATTCATCCTTCTTCTGTACGACTCTACAAGAGGTACGATCGTCATTAACGATTCAAGCGGCATTCACTCGGAGCAAAACAGGTTCATAGGAAAGACAAATAGTGATCGCGAGGAAAACGTATCTTTCATACCCTTGTGCAAATTTCTCTAAAAAAATTAATTACTTGACTAATGCGAGATGAATTATGAATGAATACCTTACCAATCCTTTAAAGAAGCCATAAATGGAGAAAAAAACAAAATTGTGTACATTAAAAACAAGAATGATACTAATATGAATGATAAAATGAATTCAGATGAAATAGAACTGGGAAAAAAAAATTAATTTAGATCACTTACTAGCTTCAATTTCTCTGCGATCGATTTCATCAAATACATCCATTGCTATTTCTTCAAACAAACGATTGGGAAGCTGAAATGGAAAAAATAAAATAATGTAAAATTTACGCGCCTGAAATGTGATGATCCGTCACAAGAGCTTTATGCAAAAAATAGCTATCGGTGCTATTAGTGGAATTTATGAGAACCATTTCTCGATTAAATAGTTCGCTAGAGTTTTTTCCCTAGGAACAAGGATGTTAAGTGTTCAAACTTTTTCTTAAGTTTCCCTTTGTTGAATGATGGGGGGAGGTATGTAGTGGAGTCGCAATTAAATATATTTTAGTTTTTTAGACACCTTGCATTTTCAACTATATTTATTCTCCCTGAGTTACTAATGCAAAGGTGCGTCTAATAAACTAAAATATATTTTAGTTGCGACTCCGCTACAAGCATTACGATTTTTGAAAATCCATCCCTTAAAGGAGTTAAATAGGGGATGTAAGTTTGTATTTAAAATTGGTGTTTAAGCTTCTGTTTATAAATAAAAGTCAGTTGTATCAGCGTTTTTGGAAATTCATCCCCTAACGGGATAAGATAAGGGACGAAGATTTGAAACGTGGAAGTTGGTATTTAGGTCAAAAACTTCGAAAGTATCTAATCAAAAAAATACGTTTTGACTGATTTAAGGGTTGATTTATCAAAACGGGAAAAGTCGGATAATTGCCGAAATGTTGCCGATTGGGAAATCTCATCGAACGCACGGCTAGTTTTGTGATAAACAAATAATATATCTGAAACTTAGCTAATTCCACAAAAGCCATTTTTGCAAAGGATTTGTACAGCTCTTTTTCAAACAAAAAAACATTTACCTTTTGCAATTTAGATCGACTTAAAATATTCGCATCGACTCCTTTCATTTCTGGTACAAGTATATGTTGGCCAGCTTTATGATCAGGAAATTTTCCACACAAAAAATATGATAAACGATCCGTTAACTCAAAACATGCCTCGAATAAACGATCCGCCAATTCAATATTACCAGCCTGGCGGGCCGTTTCAACAGCGTTACGTCCCAACGCATCTGGATTACATGGATCCGCACCGTAAACTAATAGTAATTCAGCTTGTGCTATTTGATTAGCTTTGGCTGCTACATGTAAGGGTGTTGATCCTTTTTCCTAAAATGATATTTGAATTTTTAGAGTTGTTGAAATACACAATATTCGGCAATATTATCCCCAATATAATAGATACTAACATCGTGAAAATAATTTGGATCAGCTCCTTGTACTAATAATCGAAGACTAGTGTGTAAATTTGATGAGCGTGCACTAGCATGGAGATTCTGATTTAGATCGTTTGCAACTTCGTTTAAGCCTGTGGGTTTTGGTGGTCGAATTGTCCATGTTGAACGAGCGTGTTTTGAACGAATAAATTCTGTTTTTGTACTTCTATTAATTGAAAAAAAAAATGTTGAGAAAAGACTAAGAAAATAACAGTCTATACAGAGTGTCTCGAAAATCACGAATTAAGTAATTTTTTCTACCACTTTTCCTCTACGTTCAACAGTTTCCGAGTTATTGCAACTTTAAAAGTGCGCCCATTAATAAATTGTGTACGGAGTTAGACGCTCGAAAGGTTAATAACATCTTGAAAATTAGGTATTCAGTCATTCTGAGACACCCTGCAGAATAGTATGAGAAATAAATTTTAAAACTCTATGGAATACATACAATAAAGAATCCTTTGGTTTCGGTTTCTTATTATTTAATTTGGATGGTGTCCCGGGTAACGAATACTCCCATATATTATTTGCCCCAGCTTTATTTAATGCTATCACCATTGATAATTGTGAAGGATACCAAAATGACTTATCAAGTGACTTAATTTGAGATATATGTCGTCCTAAACTACGATGAACAATACAACATTCGGAGCATATAAGTATACCACGATTTACAGATGCCCATATTGGTTCTAGAAAAATTTCAATAAATTAATTAATAATTGTAATTAATTAATCATTAAAGTTAATGAATGAATCACCTGTCGATCCACAATCAGCACAAATGTCTATATTTGAACGTGATTTTGTTTTAGACATTTTATCATTCGTATTAAACAATTATTTTTTACTAATTTTATTCATTAAAATCTCATTATTAGAAAATATAAACAAATTATATTGGTTTTTTTTTATTAATATAAAAATAAATACTCCATTTTACCAAAATAAGTTATGTTTGTGTTTTAAAAACGGTAGTTCATTTGACAACTTTCTCTTTGCTACCAAATTTGTGTGGTAAGATTATGAAGACACAATCCGGGAGCAATTTAAGCCCATTTTAGAAAAAAATGTTTCAATCAAAAGTTGTTAGATTTTTAAAAGGAACAAGTTTGGAATTCATAATTTTCCTCTATCTCTTACCGCTTTTAAAGTATAATTTAGGGGAGGAGTTAAGAGAAATAGGTTTATTACCACATTTGAATACTTTAGCCAAACAATACGTAAGGTCTATTCAGGACCATTCGTCTTGAATTTGGCAGGAAGGAAAACACCTGATAACTAAAAATTTGTCTCATGGGAATAAATATTTCAGATTTTCAACCGCATATTCCTAAAGGAGTAAGGAGACACTCATGCTCATTAAGCTTGCTGATAATACAACTAATATCTAGAACACGGAAGGGCGTAAGAACGAGTTTAAGGGGTTTTTTGCTTTACGTTTTACCGTTTCTATTGATAAATATTGGCACCTCTCTCCTTTTTAGTAAAAAAAAAAGACAAAGAAACCGATCGATTTGTAATGTATCATATAATACTTTGGAATTAACGTACGCTTAAGACTTCGATAAGCGAATCGTCTATTTAACTCAAGCTTGTAAGGAGTTGCAAGACCTGTATGAACGGTCGTGGCCATATTGAACTGTCCAACTTACTTTTTTTACAAGTTTTAGGAACTCTAGCACTAGCGAATACGCTCTCTTTGGTGGGTAAATTATAAACTAGAGCTAGTAGGTTGATGTTTTCTACCTGTGACATACCATTCGACCAACAAGTTTCGAGGCCGCACTCTGGGGAACAACTTAGTAACTACCGCTAGTAGGATGAAAAATTAAGCTCCACCCTCTACCAGAGATCCCATTATTAAAATTAATCATTTTTACAAAGTTGTCAAATACTAAAAAATTTTGTCTAAGTTTCCTAAGAAATACTTATAATTCAAACAAAAACTAAATAATCCAATGCAAAATGGCGGAAATTTTTGGATTGTTTCGTAATTTTTAAGAAATTAATTAGTACCATTTTATAAGAAACAATGATAATTTTGCTAAAATTAAGATTTATAAACGTTATTTAAAAAAAATTATTATAAAACTTTAAATTGATTCATACGTTTATCCGATACGTAACGATAATGCACTCTTTACTATCTTAACTAGCCTTTACATTTAATACATGATATATAAATAAAAAAATTAATTAAATAATATCATGTGAAAATAATTTAAAGGTTAAGTGTTCCCTTATTTCATATGTTATATTTATAAATATTGAATATTTTAATTCATTATGGATGATTATACATAAAATTTAAAAGATTTACATATAAAAAACGTCAAATATGGATTATATGGGTGAAATCATTGCATTTGGGATTGATGCCCTAATCCTAGGAGTTTGTGTCAAACAATATTATCGAAATAAATATGCGATACAAATGATACAGGCAAGTATTAAGAGAGGCTCAAAGATTTACCTTCAACATAATCACTTTTTAAACATACTATAAAATGTATTCCAATTGAATTTTTGTATAAAGGTTATTATGTACCCTACTGTGTACCGATTATAAATATTGATTAAAACCAGGAAATCCATAGAACTATATCGACGTAACTAGTCAAATTTTGAGAGTACGCCTGTCTGCCTTTCCATAGTGTATTTTTATCTTATAATACAAAATCTAAGACTAGCGAAGATACAATTGGTAATCATTCTAGTTATGCAAATACTAGTCCTTAAATCTTACTTTCTGTCGCAACTACCTATTTAGACAAAAATCGGTTGATAGTTGGAAAATTACGACCACATTGTATAAATTTTGACAGTCCGAAATCAGCGTTTAAGGAATATTCGGGTCAAAAGTGGCTTTTCAGATATCTGCCCACAGACTTCTGAAATGATCACTACTATTTAGGGTTAACTAGTTTACGAAAAGTAAAGCTAAACAAAAAAAATGTATGTACTCCTACGAGTCAGGGTGGCGACCGACTTGGGAAAACAGGGAATTAAAGTTTTCTGGAATAGCCAAGCAAAAGTCTGGGAATTTTAATCTTAGTCAAGGAATTTGACGTTTTTGAGTTCGACATTATTTTTTAGCACTTTGCCCTGGGACCTAAAAATGTCGACTTCTGATGTCAATAGATCATGGAATTTTAATTCGGACATTTTCGGTTGCCCATCACTCTGAGAGGGCCCTCGTTGAATAGGTTTCTTTGTTAATTTTACAAACTATTGGGCAACTAAATAACTTTTTTACTAAATATTGGGCAATGCTATTTTTACGATTTTCGATGCTCGAAAGTAATTACCCTATTTTGATTGTATAGGGTGCTCCATTCGTTGATATTGATGGTGATTTATTACAATTGATTGAATCAAAAGCTGATAAAAAATTACCATATGTAGCAATAAGGGGTGCTGTAAAACCATTAGGGTCACCAATTCACAGTTTAAATAATTTGAATGTAACTGGTGTTATACAAAAATTAAGTATTAAAGAACACATTATACAACGGAGCACAGCTGGTTTTTGGTCGGAGAATGAACGGATTGTACAAGAGGTCTATAATGCAATGCCATTTGCATTGGAAGATAATGGGTATCAAGTGGAAGTTTTAGATCCATTGGCTGCAGATATTATAGGTATCTGTTTTATATATTTTAATAATATAATTTCCCCTAAAAGTTGTTTTTATAAAAGTTCATGCCCCTAACTATACACAACATCATATGATTTTATCCTTTTTTTGGCAAATCATTCTGTATATGATTTTTAAAATCACCGTTTAGATAACAATTTTTTGGAGAAAAAAAGAGTATATTTCAATTTTAATATAGATTTGGAATTTATATCTTTGATAGATTTGGATGTAATTGCTGATAAATTTGAACCGTGTGTACCATCATTAATGGATCATATATGGGGATTCTTTTCGGGCGTACGACAACGTGGTTTACAAAACACTGAAGAAATGTTACGTACCGGTTCGCTAATCACTGGTATCGGTGAATTAACATGTTCAATGTCTGGTAGAACATTACGTTTACAACCGACATCAAACGGTGCACCATTTTATCTCACATCAATACCAATCACTTCACTTGTACGTCGATTAGATGATAGAAAACATAGTTTTAGGTATGTTTTTGGTCTCTCATATCAGTATTATATACATGGAAATTGCAAAAAAGAAGTTTTTCTCATTTAAACCGCCTGGATAAATAAAAACGAAGTCATTTCATTACTTTATTTTATTAAATAAATGTCAATCATCAATATATAAACTTATTAAAATAATGAATTTAAATAACTATTAGAAGAAATAAGACAAAATTTAAACACTGCTTTGACTCATTAGTAGTTCCGATCGAACCGTCTTAAGGACATTTATTTGCTAAAGTAAAATGAGTACTATCTTTAATAAAATTTATTTAGGATTTGAAAAAAGTTGTAAAGAATATCAATAATCTTACAACGATTTATAACCTTTTTTATTTGTCCATTTATTGTAAAATATCAGTAAATTAGAAATTGATTTTACTTGATGTGACAGATTTGACAGTAAACTATGTTGTATATTTGTGTGTAGTTTTCAAAATATGGTGTGCAAAAACAAACCTAACAAAACAGTTTTAATTTTATTAAATAATTAATTCAAACGTTCGTCAACACCATTTTTTTAATGTAATCATATAAACTGCATATTTCAAAGAATATAAACATTATTTATTATGGTGTCTACTTTAATAATATAGTTATAATTTTAAGTACAAAAAAAATTCTGTTCTCCATAAGACGCTGTGTTTTATTTTTAATCGATAATTACTCTTCGAAATGATCGTCAACAGGTGTTAAATTTTTGAGGGAGGATATTTACATAATTGATTCAATTTACTAAAAAAAATTTTTTATCTACTATTAAGCCTCATGTACGACCGTTCTTAAAACTGATCACTTTTGTTTCCCCAGATGGTTATGTATACTTTTTGGATCACTTGGTGTTATAATAGGTAGTTTAATAATACGTCGATATTGGCACGATCGAAAAAGAAAAGTGGAAGAGGAGACAATACGTCGTGAATTAGAAAATTCACGACGTGATCGACGTAGATTAGTCAGGGATTCAGCTATTCCAGAAGTACAATTATGTGTGGTGTGTAAAGAAAATCCACGTGAGGTATTTAATCTTGAACACAGAATATTTCAATTTTTCTTCGAATTTTTATGTTGATTTGTGTGTGTTTTAGATAATTTTATTACCATGCGGACATGTGTGTTTGTGTGAAGATTGTTCAGAGGGTATAATCGAAAATTGCCCCATATGTAGACGACAAATTGATAAAAAAGCTGCCGCTTATATTGTTTGAAAAACTTTATTTGTTTTTGTATTTTAAAATATTTATATTAAAAAAAAAAAACAAATTAATATATATTAATATTATAAATTTTATTTACACGATTATGATTTTGTATTCTTTAATCCGTACCGTATCCGTCATTGCTCGGTTAGTTACCATTCTTTATTCCGTTACTATTGAACAATGAAAGTTGTTTTATCCGGAGGAGGGCATCTTCAAGATTATTTGAAGATCAACTTACGTTTTTCAAATGGGAACCCTTATTTTGACAGAATCGGATAGCTGAAAAAAATGAACATTAAAACTGGGTACTAAAGTCTATTTTGTTTAATAATTAACCATTTTATAGCCATAAGGTCTTCAGAAAAGATTTATCAAGAGTTTAGGAATTAACGAAAATAGACTTTATTACCCAATTTTAATGGTTTTTCCCTCAGTTAACCGTTTCTGTCAAAAAATATATAGGTTCCCATTTGAAAAACGGAAGTTGATCTTAAAATAATCTTGAAGGTCATTCTCAGTGTGAAAATCAAGATCTTCATAGGATATTCCCCTCTCAACAAAACAACTTTTATTCGGGTAATATTTACCAAAATCGCATCCTTAAAGTGCATTGTTTAAAATGAGCACCCTGTACATCAGTATCTATAAATTAATAAAAATTTGTCTCAGTTTTTACTCAAAACTGTTTCGCATGAAATATTTTTGTACTTCTTGGAAAATTTATGTTTCCAACCCTTCTAGCCATGCATTGAAAAAAAACGCGAATTCCAGTTGCAGCTTTCCCAGCTCATTTTAAACAGAAAAGTTGGATAGTTTCTGTTCCTTTGTAGATTCAGAATTAAAAGATCAATTACCCTTTCCGTTTAGAGATCAGTCGAAGAGTCTCAATCTAGAGCACCGTACTCACATTGATCTCATTTAGGTAGGAAAGAATTTAGATATAGAAATGGATATATATCTTTGGCTATGCAATTTGGTACACTGTCAATCTCTCTGATGGAGTGTTACCTCTCCGATGGAGCTTACAATTACCATGTGAGAAACGTCCTAGTATATGCGTGCTTTGAATTTTCTTCGGCAAGAACCTTGGAAGTTTCCTCTGTTGGTATCATCTTCTTTCTTGAATTATCCACGGTAGAAATGACCACTTAAGTCGTAGAAAAACTCACTTCTTACGAGATATGATACGCCTATGCTTGTCAAGATGTCTATTATATAATTTCCCTCCACTCCGATTTATTCGGATATCTGAAGACTCTATACTGTGTGGTTTTATATATATTTCCTAGATTGTTTAGATTTTAATTTTATTAATATTTGGCTTGGTCCCCTATATCGAGAGACTTTCACATATATTTCCGTAATAATTGTTACAATTCACTCATTAAAACATCATCAATTAATTGTAAAACATTAATTTTAAATTGTCTGTTAGCTTTAGGTGTTAACACAGCCATATCAACTAATATACTCTTTAAAAAATCAATATCAGCTTTCTTCTCACGATCAACAGGAATTAATTTTTCATCACTATATTTGAATAGAAGATATTCAACTGCACGTCGTTTAATAACTTCATCTTGTGCTGTGTTTTCACGCACCGTTTTCTCCATACTTGCATTAAATTCATCTTCCTCCGGTGATTCACTGTCATTTTTAGTTTCCATTCTGTGAGAAAAAAATTGATATTGTTCTTTTTTTTTACACAAAATTGAAAAAATTATTATATCTTCACGCGTTTCGAACCTGGTACGCAATGTTTGAATCAAGAGTTATGGGCCCTACCGTCATAGAAGAAATTTTCGTGGTGAAGTCATTTCAACTAAACGACTTATTTGTTAAACATGTTAAAAGTTATGAAGATTATTAAAAATAATCAAAGAGAACTAGGTTTTCTGAAATTAAATTTCAAATTTTGCTCAATTCCTAGAACAATTATTTGTATTTTATAAATACGTATTTCGACTAAAAGGTAGTCATCATCATCAGTATGAATTAGCTAATCGTAACTATCTTTGGGATATGGAGTCAGAGATATGTTGCTCGTTGCTAATTTGGTGCGTGAGACATAAGTTGCGACACAAATGTCTGACATAAATTTCTTTATTGTTCACACTTAAACAGACTTTTGGTGTCTGGACTTGTATCCGATAGAAGCCATATAATGTTATATAAAGCTGTATATATTGCTGTTCAGTCACAAAATAACTTATTGCTGCTTATATTGTAATTAAACAACGACGTAAACGCTATATTTATTACTATATAATATGTATATTGAATGTATGAAAAAATGGCGAACCTGTTTGAAAATCTGAGGAGACACTTGGAAACAAGGTGTTTACACAGCCGCTGATACGATACTAATTATCAGAGATTAGTAGGTTGTATTGACACTGATCACAAAATGATTTTTAACTATAGGGTCCATGGGACGGATCACCGTTGGAAGAAAAAGGTTTATAATCCGATTGAGACCGGACGTTACCTCAACCTATCAGTTGACTAATTAAAGGTCTGGAATAATTTTCTACGGTATACTTACTCGATTAGTCCATTGAGATTTAAAAAAAAATGAAATATCTCAAATAATTTATGATAACATGTCTGAAAATAGCTACGAAACACAATACGTCAAATAAATGTCAGAACTTAACTAACCTTATTAAAAGTATAATCAGAGAGTTTGTAACCTCAAATGTCAAAATAAAAATAAAGAACACAATTATTTTAAATAAAAAAATATCAGTTTAAAATTAAAAATGGCTATAAAATGTACATCAAATTGTGGAAAGAATGCCGTTCTCAAGGTAAATAATAATAAAAAATATTTTCATCAAGTAAATGTCAAAACCACGTGTATATTTTTCAGCGTCCAAAAACTGGTGATGCCTTGTGCAAAGAATGTTTTTTCTGGGCATTTGAAACAGAGATACATGAAACAATTGTATCAGGTAATTTATTTTCACCTGGTATTAAAGTAGCCATTGGTGCTTCTGGTGGAAAAGACTC
Organism: Nineta flava; assembly: GCA_963920215.1. NCBI lineage: Eukaryota > Metazoa > Arthropoda > Insecta > Neuroptera > Chrysopidae > Nineta > Nineta flava. Next base: position 120,895,326 of record OY986041.1, read on the forward strand.
CACAGTTCTAGCATACGTTTTAAAAGTTTTAAACGAACGGTATAGTTATGGAATCGAGTTAATATTATTATCAATCGATGAAGGTATCACTGGATATCGTGACGATAGTTTGGATACAGTCAAACAGAATAAAATTGATTATAACATGCCGTTAACGATTTTATCTTACAAGGAATTGTATGGATGGACAATGGATGAAATTGTTGCTCAAGTAAATATTTGTTATAAATTTTCTATGATAATATTTTAAGCTTGGTTAATTTTTTTTTAGATAGGTAGAAAAAATAATTGTACATTTTGTGGTGTATTCCGTCGACAAGCGTTAGATCGCGGGGCGGCCCAATTGAAAGTTGATTGCATTGCCACAGGACATAATGCTGACGATATAGCTGAAACTGTTTTAATGAATGTTCTACGGGGTGATTTAGCACGATTACGACGTTGTACGTCAGTTATAACTGTAAGTCTGATTTAAATACGATGTTTTGCATTTATTTTGAATTCGTTTGAATTATTTTGCAGTCAGGTGAAGGCACAATACCACGAGTAAAACCGCTGAAGTACACATATGAGAAAGAAATTGTTATGTATGCACATTTTCGAAAATTAGTATACTTTTCAACAGAATGTGTTTTTGCACCAAATGCTTATCGTGGACACGCACGAACATTATTAAAAGATTTGGAAAAAGTTCGACCATCAGTTATTATGGATATTATTCATTCGGGTAAGTTAAAAACATTACAGTAAAACTTCTGTAAATCGAAGAAAATGTTTATTGGTGTGAAAACATCTATGCGCTCGTTACAGTGATAGTCGGTTAAACTTTCTTGTATGACAAAATACCGTCAGATTTGAATTGCTAATAAATACTAGATTAATAATGAGAAAACAATGGTTGAGCCCAAAACGGTTAGATCATGACTGTACGTGTTTGTCGCCGATTATTTGTTTTGTCTGTGACGTCATCGTGCCAGCTTAGGCGCATGCGCGTGATTATTACAAATTATAGAAATGAATTTACCTAGGATATTGATTCTTTTTATCTAGAGGCATACTTTTCGTTGAAATTTGTGGTTTATGTTAATTTTTTAATTTCTAACATTTATTTTTGTTTTTCTTCAGGTGAAACTTTACAGATTAGTAAAACAGCGAAAATGCCACAAGTTGGTGTATGTAAAAGTTGTAATTTTGTCTCATCGCAAGAAATATGTAAGGCATGTTTTTTGTTGCAAGGACTAAATCGTGGTTTACCAAAATTAGGTATTGGTAAAACAAGTAAATCGAAAAAAATGTTAGCTGAACAAGAGGCTAAAGATAAATTATTATTAAATGATGGTACAAACAAAAGTTGTAGCAATTGTACATGTAATAAATCGAACAAACAAATTAATGAATCTAATGGATCTGAACAAAATTTATTAAAATCTTTATCGACTGTTAAAGATGTTGATATATTTTAAAAATTAAATATATTTTATTTTAAATTAATGATATATTTGTTTAATAACCCTAATATACAATGCTCACATACGTTCTTCCCGGCCAGGAGCCATTTTCCTATTTCTCAGTATTGAAAACGGATCTGAGTTTGAATTTGTTTGAGGGAGTTTGTGAGTCAATGGATTTTAATTGATATGAAATAAAAGGAATAGCATGCAACTTTTTTAATGTTAGGTAAAAGTAGGCTATTTACCGGATCTTTTTGAGATAATATTGGGTTAATTAATAATATCGGATAATATTGGGTTAACAAATCTAGTTAAACGTTTGACATCTCTCTCGAGCAAACATCGATCTCCCAGGTACTATACAAAGAAACCAGTTCGTGTGGTCCAGTTTTTGGAGGCGTTCTGTCAATTAAATTAATTATGAGGCGGTTAATTGACTAAACTGTCGAAGTAACTAAAGGTTTTCTGCAGTTTCCTTTCACAAACTCCAGGTGAACATCGGCATAGTTCTTATCAAAGTTGACTGCAGTCGGACGACCTGCCAATTACTAGTCTACATACAAATTCCTTGTCCTTTAGAGGTCGGTAAAAAAGGCCTACTTGCCAGGCTTCGACCTCCCCTTCGCTACTACTACTATAAAAAGAAAGATTATTTCATACCAATTAAAATATCTCATTTGAGAGTGAAACTGTAGACCGATTTTCTTTGACTTTAAAATAAAACGTTCAAGTTCATTTTTTTCAGGAGATAAAAAAATGTTACGAAATTGTTTTTTGATTAATTTTAAGTTATTTTACCAAATCTATATTCATAGAACTGCGTACATCATGCGACAAGACCGCCGAGACTAGACTCCTTGTCTAGTCTCCATGGTTTAACTATTGAGGGTGCATTCGTCTTGGAGGCTCACACGCTTTGAGCGGTCACGCTTATAAGCACAAATTATTGGTGTTTATGTTGGCCTACGAGCGCTTAGAATCAATCAGAAAATATCGTTCGTTTTGGACGTTGTAAGCGTTAGTTTGTATCAACATGGCGGCGTTTCATTTCGTCGGAAGTCACAGAAATAATATACGTTTTACCAGATTCTGAATCATTTAAATCGATCGAAAATAATCTGGGTAAATAGTTAGCCATTTTTACTGATTCGTCAACGATTTTAATTTTAAGTACTTTAATAAATATGACAAAAGTTTGGTTAGCTTACGCTCACGTAGCATTCGTTTTGATAAATAGTAAGATTTGGCGCTCACGATTTTGCTGCTCTACCTCTGTGGAGTAAGCGTCTGTGAGCGCGAGATCTACCTCATGAACTCAGCCGTAAGTGTGATTTTTTGACACTCACAGCGCCAAGTCGAACGCTGAAAACCACGATTGAGCACGAATGCACCCTGAGTCACAAACCCATGGAGACTAGACATCTCCATTGATACAAACTTCTTCGCTTGATGCCAACCGTTCTTAATTAGAACTAATAACTAGAAGATGAAATTACACCAACTGCTTCGCTTGATATCAATCGTTTATAGCTCCATTCATTTAGCCCCTCATTAACACTAAATCGAATTGTTTTTTATCTCAATCGTTTGATGGTCAATGATGTTTTATTTAAATCGTTTGACGGTAATTATTTTATTTATAAAAAATTGTTTTCTAATCGACCTAAATTTTTTTTTTTAGCCCCTCAATTACAAAATTCTTGAGATTTTTATTATTTCAATCGACATAAAGACGTTGGATGGTGATTGATGGTGTATTATTTTTATTGAAACAATAATATTTTATTAGTTATTCATAATTTACTATATTATCCATTACATACTCCCATTAGTGCATCCATTTCTCGCTGAGAGAGTTACCTGTATTCGCCATAGAGATAATATATATAGAGTAGGCAAGCCGAGTCAAAAGTTGTCCCTCAGATAGAAAAATGGCATATCACATTTTTTCACAATAATATTATTTACATAATAGATTATATTTTAATCAGGTGACATTAACAAATACTTTCAATTAAAAATAAGTTACATTCAAATAATAACATAATTACTTTAAAGTCAAATCAAAAATAAGTTATTAAGTTAACAATAATTATTTTAAAGCCGGACTGTTTCAATAATGATTATGGCATCAAATTTAACTATCAAAGTCTTTCTACATAGTTTGTTTATATTAGACATTTGAATTACATAAATAAGGTATATATTCTAACCAACTTATGTCTTAATTAAAAATGATCAGTTTTTTTTTGTTTTCAATTTTATTTTTTTTATATACCGTCTGTTTAGTTTACATCTTCGTATCATAGATCCCACGAGTATGAGAGAGTACATATGTACATATACATTAAGCAATGTGTATGAGAAGGATGTCTTATAGGTTTGATAAACAAGCATATTTTTCAAAATAGTGAATAGTATTCATAACGAGTATGAGAGAGTACATATGTATACATTAAGCAATGTGTATGAGAAGGAGGTCTTATAGGTTTGAGTGGTTGGTGACCACTCCAACAGTTATGAAAAATATGCTTGTATATCATACCTATAAGACCACCTTCTCATACACATTGCTTAATGTATATGTACATATGTACTCTCTCATATTCGTGGGATCTATGATACAAAGATGTAAATTAAACATAGTGTATATATTTTTTTTAATTTTATTTGTAGTTGCTGAGGTAGTCATAAATAAATGACGAAACGTCCAATTTATTTAAATTAATTCATTTACTTTCCCAAATCCTATTTCCTATGAATAAAGTATTATTACATATTATGGATACGAATATTGAATCTCTATTTATTATGTTTTTGCATGCGTTCGTCTCATATGTTGAACTAAATTGCACCGATAATTAAATGTTTTGTCACAATCATCACATGAAAATGGTTTTTCTCCAGTGTGGATTCGTTTATGTTTACTTAAATTGCTTTGCTGATTAAACCTTTTATCACAATAATCACATGAAAATGGTTTCTCTCCAGTGTGGATTCGTTTATGTTTACTTAAAGTGCCTGCATCGTTAAATGTTTTATCACAATAATCACATGAAAATGGTTTCTCTCCAGTATGGATTCGTTTATGTCTACTTAAAGTCCCTGCATCCTTAAATGTTTTGTCACAAACTTCACATGAAAATGGCTTTTCTCCAGTGTGGATTCGTTTATGTTGAGTTAAAATGCTTCGTCGGTTAAATATTTTGTCACAAACATCACATGAAAATGGTCTCTCTCCAGTGTGGATTCGTTTATGTTCATTTAAACTACCACGCGTATTAAATGTTTTGTCACAAACATCACATGAAAATGGTTTCTCTCCAGTGTGGATTCGTTTATGTTCATTTAAATTACCACGCGTATTAAATGTTTTTTCACAAACGTCACATAAAAATGGTTTTTCTCCAGTGTGGATTCGTTTATGTATAGTTAAATTGCTTTGCTGACTAAACGTTTTATCACAATAATCACATAAAAATGGTTTATCTCCAGTGTGGATTCGTTTATGTATAGTTAAATTGCTTTGATTATAAAATGTTTTATAACAAACATCGCATGTAGAACGTTTTTTTTCAGAATAAACTTGTTGATGTTCCGAAACACTTTCATCGAATGTTTCACTCTTTATTATGAATTCTGCATTCAATTCTTTATCAAGTTTAATGTTTTCATTTTCATGAATTCGTTCATGTTCTATTTTAACTTTTTCAGTAAATATTTCTTCTGTAATTTGTTCGTGTTCTATTTTAACATTTTCAATTATTTCTTCTGTAATTTGTTCATGTTCTGTTTTAACATTTTCAATAATTATTTCTTCTTTAATTTGTTCATATTCCATTTTTAAACTTTCATCTAATATTTCATCCTTAATTATGACGTCCGTATTTAATTCTTTTTCAAGTTTAATATTCACCTCATTGATATATGTAACATAACTGTGAAGGTTATGTTAAGAGTTGTAAGTCCTAGGGCGCGTATTCACAGTCCAGTCTTGAGCAATTGCTTAAGATCATCTTCATGAAGACCGTCTTATTTGTTTTAAGACACGATGATTTCATAGATATAACTTAAGATCATCTTACGTATATAAGACGATGGTTTCAAGCATGATCTTATATGGTTTAAGATCAGCTTACGTAAGACGAATCTTGAGATCGTCTTAAATTGTGTTCGTCTATTTTCGTAATAATTCACATGTAACCGATGGTATGATTGGCTAAGAAATGAATCATATTCCTGTCAGTCATAAATAAACAATCATACTTCATAAAACAAAAAAGGAGGGAATTCAAAAAATTGTCTTTAGATCAAAAATTGTTTATACAATTTTTTTATTTATTAATTTACAATCCAAATCACTTGAAACTAAATCTGTTTAAGAAGGTCAATTCATTTTTTTTTAAATGCATTATATTTATAAATTCATTAGAGACAAATTAACTATTTCAATTAACAATTTTCCATCACTTAAAATTATATCTTTTTAATAAAAAGTAGAAAAACATGTGTATTAAATATGAAAAAATTTATATAGCCTTATGCATTAAATATACGTTCAATTAATGCTTCACGATATACAGGCATTTCTTCATCTTGATAGATTATCATTGAATATCAAAGCATATTATGTAATACAGCACAGGCTACAACAATTGTGGTTGAATAAAGAAGTTTAGTTGTCAGTCCTCTTGATAAACAAAGAAATCTTCGTTTCCAAACACCGTACCCGATGAAAAGATTTGTCTAATTATATATGATTATGCATAATCATCTATATATAATCAGATCCAAAATTGGCCAGGCCTAGTCATATATAATTAGATCTGATCATACATGAACAGATATGTTTATATATAATCAGATCCAAAAATTGGCCAGGCCTAATCATACATAATTAGATCTGATCATACATGAACAGATATGTTTACATATTATCAGATCAAAAAATAAACCAGGTCTACTAATTGTATCTCATTATATATAACCATCTCTAATCATATATAGTCAGCTATATATCGGAATAGGTAATTCATTAAAAAAAAAGTATTTTTCATAGTTCTAAAAATTCAATATTTATTGATTTGTTATTATGTAACTACAATAACAAATATAAAAAAACGTAATTTTCATAACGAATTACATAATATTTTAAATTTTTCTAATATTATTTTTGTTTCTTTTAATAATTATTGCTGATTATTTTTTTGCTTATTGAATATTTTGCTCAATAGTTCGCTTTAATTCACCAACTCGCTGCGACATAGATCTCTCTGGTTTGAGGAACTCCTTGCGAGTTTTCTACCCTTTTAAAGAAGCCTGCTGTAAGGCAAAACCTAAAACAGATTAAAAAAGTTATCAATATAATTTTTTTTTTAAATTAAAGAGTGTATTATTAGAAACGCATATAAAATAATGAAATGACTTTTTAGATGAAAGAAAAATAAATAATTTAAAGATGTATGAAAATAATATCTTATATTAATTTCAACAATATCTGTCTGCTTGTGGTTTTTCAAATTCTATAAATATAAAACAAAAATTTGAAATTTTCGTAAAATACTTAATAAGTATATTATATAAATATTTTATTTCATACAAACAAAAGGAAATCTTTCGTAAATTTATATAAAATATGGGCAATACCTGTTTTAAATCATCTTTTGGTTTTTTTAGATTTAAAAAGTCAAGATTTTGATACGACTCTGATGAATATTTGTTATTAACTTTTGTCGACATTTTGAAACCTTGTGTGAACTAATCGGATATGAGTACAATCAATTGCCCATCAACACCAGGTATTCCAAAAAGCCTCTGATTTGCTGATTTAACTTCTTGAGGTTAAATCATTAAGCAAACTTGCAAGTAAAACGCTTACACGAAAACAATTCTAGAAACTGTTGGTTGTGATAATATCACCCAAAATAAGCTGTAAAAATATTTTTTTCTTTTTATTAAAAAATATATGTACTGCAGATAAACGAGATTATTTAAAAGTAATGAAAGTTTATTATTAAAAATAAATTTATAGTTATAATTATTTATAATTACCTGAAAACAACCAGTTGAATAGAATCGCAAACATATTAATAATTGAAACACTGGTGGAATACACATAATCCACGACGGTTGACTTTAGCTAGATTCTGTTCTATTAGTGGTAATATTCCAAATTTAATACTGATTTCGTCGAATCTACATCTTTTTTTAAATTCGATGTCTGAATAAAAATCAAAATAATTTTGTATATCTCGAATCAAAATCGATATTAATATTATCATAAATAATAATATTATGTTAACCCAAAAAATCCATTGTCTTCACTACTTTTTTTAAAACAAAACTATTTAAGATCGTCTTAAGTCGACTAAAATGTTGACTTAAATAAAAACCTCTTTTTTTAATAAAAAATAAGGTTAACTTCAATTATAAGATGGTCTTATTTGACTGTGAATACATAAAAAGTTTTCAATTCTTAAGATCGTCTTAAGCAATGTCTGTGAATATTTATACAACTACACAATCTTAGCTAAGATCAAACTTTTAAGCAAGCCTCAAGATTTCGTTTATGAATCTAAGGCGCGTATTCACAGTCCAGTCTTAAGCAATTGCTTAAGATCATCTTCATGAAGACCGTCTTATTTGTTTTAAGACACGATGATTTCATAGATAGAACTTAAGATCATCTTTCGTAAGACGATGGTTTCAAGCATGATCTTATATGGTTTAAGATCAGCTTACGTAAGACGAATCTTAAGATCGTCTTAAATTGTGTTCGTCTATTTTCGTAATAATTCACATGTAACCGATGATATGATTGGCTAAGAAATGAATCATATTCCTGTCAGTCATAATAAACAATCATACTTCATAAAACAAAAAAGGAGGGAATTCAAAAAATTGTCTTTAGATAAAAAATTGTTTATACAATTTTTTTATTTATTAATTTACAATTCCAAATCAAACTAAATCTGTTTAAGAAGGTCAATTCATTTTTTTTTTAAATACATTGTATTTATAAATTCATTAGAGACAAATTAACCATTTCAATTAACAATTTTCCATCACTTAAAATTATATCTTTTTAATAAAAAGTAGAAAAACATGTGTATTAAATATGAAAAAATTTATATAGCCTTATGCATTAAATATACGTTCAATTAATGCTTCACGATATGCAAAACCATCAGGTTGCCAATTTGGTTGAAGTACAGGCATTTCTTCATCTTGGTAGATTATCATTGAATATCAAAGACATATTATGTAATACAGCACAGGCTACAACAATTGTGGTTGAATAAAGAAGTTTAGTTGTCAGTCCTCTTGATAAACACGGAAATCTTCGTTTCCAAACACCGTACACGATAAAAAAAGATTTGTCTAATTATATATGATTATGCATAATCATCTATATATGATCAGATCCAAAAATTGGCCAGGTCTAGTCATACATTATTAGATCTGATCATACATGAACAGATATGTTTATATATAATCAGATTCAAAAATCGGCCAGGCCTAGTCATACATAATTAGATCTGATCATACATGAACAGATATGTTTATATATAATCAGATCCAAAAATTGGCCAGGTCTAGTCATACATTATTAGATCTGATCATACATGAACAGATATGTTTATATATAATCAGATTCAAAAATTGGCCAGGTCTAATTGTATCTCATTATATATAACCATCTCTAATCATTTATGGTCAGCTATATATCGGAATAGGTAATTCATTAAAAAAAAGTATTTTTCATAGTTCTAAAAATTCAATATTTATTGATTTGTTATTATATAACTACAATAACAAATATAAAAAAACGTAATTTTCATAACGAATTACATAATATTTTAAATTTTTCTAATATTATTCTTTGTTTCTTTTAATAATTATTGCTGATTATTTTTTTGCTTATTGAATATTTTGCTCATTAGTTCGCTTTAATTCACTAACTCGCTGCGACATAGATCTCTCTGGTTTGAGAAACTCCTTGCGAGTTTTCCACCCCTTTAAAGAAGCTTGCTGTAAGGCAAAACCTAAAACAGATTAAAAAATGTCATCAATATAATTTTTTTTTTAATTAAAGAGTGTAAAAAATATTATTAGAAACGCATATAAAATAATGAAACGACTTTTTAGATGAAAGAGAAATAAATAATTTAAAGATGTATGAAAATAATATATCTTATATTAATTTCAACAATGCCTGTCTTCTTTTGGTTTTTCAAATTCTATAAATATAAAATAAAAATTTGAAATTTTCGTAAAATACTGAATAAGTATATTATATAAATATTTTATTTCATTCAAACAAAAGGAAATCTTTCGTAAATTTATATAAAATATGAGCAATACCTGTTTTAAATCATCTTTTGGTTTTTTTAGATTTAAAAAGTCAAGATTTTGATACGACTCTGATGAATATTTGTTATTAACTTTTGTCGACATTTTGAAACCTTGTATGAACTAATCGGATATGAGTACAATCAATTGCCCATCAACACCAGGTATTCCAAAAAGCCTCTGATTTGCTGATCTAACTTTTTGAGTTTAAATCATTAAGCAAACTTGCAAGTAAAACGCTTACACGAAATTCTAGAAACTGTTGGTTGTGATACTATCATAGTACCACCCAAAATAAGCTGTAAAAATATTTATTTTCTTTTTATTAAAAAATATATGTACTGCAGATAAACGAGATTATTTAAAAGTAATGAAAGTTTATTATTAAAAATAAATTTATAGTTATAATAATTATTTATAATTACCTGAAAACAACCAATTGAATAGAATCGCAAACATATTAATAATTGAAACATTGGTTGAATAAATAATCCATGACGGTTGACTTTAGCTAGATTCTGTTCCAAATTTAATACTGATTTCGTCGAATCTACATCTTTCTTTAAATTCGATGTCTGAATAAAAATCAAAATAATTTTGTATATCTCGAATCAAAATCGATACCAATATTATCATAAATAATGATATTATGTTAACCCAAAAAATCCATTATCTTCACTACTTTTTTTACAACAAAACTATTTAAGATCGTCTTAAGTCGACTAAAATGTTGACTTAAATAAAAACCTCTTTTTTTAATAAAAAATAAGGTTAACTTCAATTATAAGATGGTCTTATTTGACTGTGAATACATAAACCATGAAGAATAGATATATTAGGAGATTGAACGACATAGGCAATTCGTCTGTTTTTGTGTCCTCAAAAACGTGTAGAGATCATAGTTATTATTTTCGCCACTAGCGGCAGTGCGAATCTGCCCGTACGGAATTATTATTATTATTACATATTAAAATCAACGGTTATCACATCTTACAAATAAAAATTGTAAGTATAAAAATTGTTTAATTTTATAAATGTGAAAAAATGGGACGATGTTGTACAGGGAAAGCATAGATGTACTTCTATATATCTATGAGTGAAAGGTTGTTTAAGGTTAGGAATGCGTGTCTGCATTTACGAAAGGAATATGGTCTGTAATTACCGGTTTTGTTATCTTCTTTCTTTATCTAATATATGTCAGTTATTGTAAACATATATTGTATATTATTATTATTAATTGCAAAATTATCACTATGATTCTTCATCTTTTAATTTATTGCAATTATTAAGAATTCTCTATTATTAATATTTATTTAATTATTACTTGATAATCGAAAACAATTTTTTATTATCTATAAAACTAAGACTTCTTATTAACTGAATGAAAGTGATTATATCTTGGCGCCTACATTTAAACATTTAAATTCCGTACGGCACTGACACCAGTGACCCCTACTGATAAAAGATAGTTACACCAATTCTTGACCGTTTTTTTAACATTACGTTCGCTCTCCTAATATATCTATTCTTCATGACATAAACCATGAAGAATAGATATATTAGGAGATTGAACGACATAGGCAATTCGTCTGTTTTTGTGTCCTCAAAAACGTGTAGAGATCATAGTTATTATTTTCCCCACTAGCGGCAGTGCGAATCAGCCCGTACGGAATTATTATTATTACATATTAAAATCAACTGTTATCACATCTTACAAATAAAATTTGTAAGTATAAAAATTGTTTAATTTTATAAATGTGAAAAAATGGGACGATGTTGTACAGAGAAAGCATAGATATACTGCTATATATCTATGAGTGAAAGGTTGTTTAAGGTTAGGAATGCGTGTCTGCATTTACGAAAGGAATATGGTCTGTAATTACCGGTTTTGTTATCTTCTTTCTTTATCTAATATATGTCAGTTATTGTAAACATATATTGTATATTATTATTAATTGCAAAATTATCACTATGATTCATCTTTTAATTTATTGCAATTATTAAGAATTCTCTATTATTAATATTTATTTAATTATTACTTGATAATCGAAAACAATTTTTTATTATCTATAAAACTAAGACTTCTTATTAACTGAATGGAAGTGATTTCTTGGCGCCTACATTTAAACATTTAAATTCCGTACGGCACTGAGACCAGTGACCCCTACTGATAAAAGATAGTTACACCAATTCTTGACCGTTTTTTTAACATTACGTTCGCTCTCCTAATATATCTATTCTTCATGACATAAACAGTTTTCAATTCTTAAGATCGTCTTAAGCAATGTCTGTGAATATTTATACAACTACACAATCTTAGCTAAGATCAAACTTTTAAGCAAGCCTCAAGATTTCGTTTATGAATCTAAACGCTGTCTTAAGATCATGCTTAAGATGATCTTACATTTAAGACCGGACTGTGAATACCGGCCTAAACGCTGTCTTAAGATCATGCTTAAGATGATCTTACATTTAAGACCGGACTGTGAATACCGGCCTAAAATGTTGACTTAAATAAAAACCTCTTTTTAACCCGACTTCAAAAAAGGAGGATGGTTCTCAATTCGTCTGTATTTTTTTTTTTTTTTTTTTTTTTTATGTTTGTTACCTCAGAACTCCGGCATTTATGAACCGATTTTGAATTTTTTTTTTTTGTTTTAAAGGGTTTGATTCCCGATTGGTCCCATTGTCACCAAATCGCATTCTGATGAGGGGATCTCCGGAAAATCGAGGAAAATCCTCATTTTATATGTGATAACCGATTTCTGCGAAATTTTTTTTTTTTTTTGAAAAAGTATACTCATTCATAATGGGAAAATAAGAAAATTTTTTTAAAAACCGACTTCAAAAAAAATTTTTCCTTAAAAAAAAAACCGACCCCAAAAAAAAAAAATTTTACAAAAAAAAACCAAATTCCTTGTAAAGAAAACTGAAAATCTGTTATAAAAAAATGCATTAAAAATTTAAAAAAAAAAAAAAAAACGGGTAAAAAAAAAGTGTTATAAAAAAATTCACTAAAAATTAGTTGGTCGTTTAGTAGGTCTACCCATATTTAGACAAATAAAATCAGTTATAGAACTTCAAAGTCACTAAAAAGCGAGAAATAAAACTTATTTTGACAAAATGGAAACCCGACTTAACAAAAGAAGCACTAAAAAGTAAAAAAATAATTGCATATTCTTGTGCCAATTTTAGTTCACCAAAGCAAAAATTTTTAAATATATATGTACAATTATTGTTATTTTTGGAGGCGGTGTCCAAAAGTTATGTGAATTTATCTATGTTGACACCGCCTCCAAAAATAACAATAATTGTACATATATATTTAAAAATTTTTGCTTTGGTGAACTAAAATTGGCACAAGAATATGCAATTATTTTTTTACTTTTTAGTGCTTCTTTTGTTAAGTCGGGTTTCCATTTTGTCAAAATAAGTTTTATTTTAATAAAAAATAAGGTTAACTTCAATTATAAGATGGTCTTATTTGACTGTGAATACATAAACAGTTTTCAATTCTTAAGATCGTCTTAAGCAATGTCTGTGAATATTTATACAACTACACAATCTTAGCTAAGATCAAACTTTTAAGCAAGCCTCAAGATTTCGTTTATGAATCTAAACGCTGTCTTAAGATCATGCTTAAGATGATCTTACATTTAAGACCGGACTGTGAATACCGGCCCTAGTCTCTGGTTGTAAGTAAGCATAGCTATGGTTGTAAGCATAGACTATGGAGGTTAGAGTATAGAAGGAGAACTATCTCCATGTTATAAAAAGTGTCCTCAAATAGAAGAAAATTGAGATGGCACTGGTGTACTGTAATACCAATTTTAAAGAAACTAAAAGTAGATATTTGAATGACACCGTCTACAGTCTGTATCCAGTTTTCATGCCACGAGTATAAACGTTACGATCGTTCTTCTCTATATCTAGTCTTCTCTATAAAAAAAATTAGCGCTGTTGCCAAAGTAGCATTTATTACAGCGTATTTTAATTTAGAATTAAAAAAGTAATAAATAAAAAGTATAAGTAAACAAAGTACAAACATTATTTAGAGCATTTGTCTACGACGCGACCTACTACTTGCATTTGCCGCTGCATACCGACTTAATGGAGTTATAGCTTTAAAAGGGCAGTTTCTATTAGTAGATTACACATTCTGCGTTTCGATTATTAAGGGAAACATATATAAAAAAATAATTAACGTATATTTATTTACACACTTTATTTAAAATAAAATTACAAGGAACAAACAAATAATCGCAACTCTAATATATATACAATAACAAATCAATAAATTAAAGAAAAATACTAACAATTGAGTACATAACAAATTTAATTTTTAAAGAAATAAAAAGCAACCTTTAGAAATTATAAAAGAGCAAAAACACACGAGTTTCCATCATTCAGATCGATCCATAATGGACCTATATAAACTTCAATTATAATTGGGGATAACAGAGAGCTGGACTTTCAGTTTCCCACGGATAGGGTCCAGATTAAAAAAATATAATCTCCGGATTTTTTCATTCTTATGAAAAGAAAATACTAATTCTTAGTGAATAATAATTTAATTTATTATCGCGATAAATTTATTTTGATTTATAATGTTCTCACTGTTGAAAGTTGCTCATAATATAGTTACAATACTAACTTTTTACACAGAACGAGATACTGAGCGTTATTTTGAATGTTTACGCTTGCGCATACGTACATAAATAGCTAATTTTTGTTTTTTATAGTAATTACGTACGTCAGTAAATATCTCCGGACTGATGAGATCATTGAGTTGGTAACCCTATCCACGTATAAAACCTTTTTTGGTATGGAAAACTATGAGTATAATAGCATGGATCAACTTGAATGATTTATAGATAACCGTCAAAATATTATTAATTTAAACGATCAAAAAAAACCAAATATTTGTAATTTAGTTTTTTTTTTCTAGATGAAATTACATCATCACATTTTAAAAGTCTTTTGTTTGCAAAAACAAAGTGAATTAAGGTAGTTGTCTTGCAATAATCATGTTAAAAAGTTTCAGCTCAGAACACACATCAATTACATGAATAGACTGGGATTGTAGACTATATTTTTTTGACTTGAATGTACCTCGTATACTTGATTCGCTTGGATTATATAAAAAATTCCAATCTTTTCGTTAATCTATTACAATAATTAAACGGTCAATCATTTTTTTTCTCTTCAAAATATAAATAAAACATTGTTTTACGTTGTCCTACTTTTTTAGCCAAATCGCTCGACGCGTTTTTAAAATAAAATGTATGATTAAATCACTACTTTTGTAAATACCTGTAATATTATTCATACAGTTTTTTAGAGTAATTTATATCAAACCTAAGAGATAAATAATTTTTAAATTTTAAACAAAGTTAAATACTTATATTTTGAATAATTTATCAAAAATTCAGCCAAATTCGTCGACATCGCGTTTCACATGACAACTACCTTAAGAGAGTGGCCTTATACCGAAAATAACACCATTCGACATAATTGCAAGATTGCTGGTTAAATTAGCTTTTATTCCATAACTTGAAAATCTTTTGATTGAACGACTTTTTTGATTGAAATGCAAGTGGAGAAATTGGTGTGTTTTAATCTAAACTTGGACATGCGTTTTAAAAAATTGTATAAGTGTGTAAAATAACTTAATTTTAATGGTATAGAGCCACCCTAAGGAAGTTCCAATATTGTACTAATTGATTATTTTATGAGTTTCAATATTAAAGTGAATAAACGCTTTACGGAACGTTAATGTCACGGTTTAGAAACGTCCCGTCAAATTTTCCTTACTATATTCACACTTTCGTCTAAGAACCGTCAATGTTATGTCATGTTAAAAATAGTTCTTATCCAAAAGCTGAAAATGACATTAATTATGCTTAAAAAAGTGGGTAATGAAGGTATTACCAAGGTACCATAAGAAAGTAGTATAGAAGAGTATTTTATTCGTTGTTTTGAGAATTCGATGATGAGCAATTGAACTGAATCTGTTGATTTTATTTCTTTTTCGATTGTGTTCAAGTCTGATATTTGTACAAGTTATCGCTGTTTTTTTATGTGAAACATTTATGGCGGCGGGTTAGACCGTTTGTTAGCTGGAAACGGTCTGGCAAAATTTTCTCGCAACGAGGTCAACAATTTCCTCATAGGTGATATTACAGATAACAAATAAGTTATAAAAAGATTATCATAGATGGCAGTACATATACAGGTTCAAAAACTCATACATAGATGGCAATACGTACAACAAATCAGGTTTAAAATATGATATAAAAATATTATCATAGATGGCAGTACATATAGATTCAAAAACTCATTCATAGATGGCAATACGTACAAATCAGGTTTAAAATATGATAAAAATTGAATGTCTGAATAAAACTTATTGGTTAAAGAAAATGTTTTTTAATAAGTTAGATATTTGTTATAACATAAAGATATATATTTACAGTACATAAAATACTTTCTTCGTGTATGTACACACAGAAAAAAGGAAACATATCAATTGGGACTTGGGAACACACTGATCCACTCACCCATATTTTCGGAGAAACATAGTTGCAGAGTATTTAAAAAATGTGTCATAGGTTGATATTACACTGTAAAAGGTCTTTTCTAAAAGATTTTATCATATTTTTATACCCGGTATATACAATATATACCAGGGTATATCATCATATCCGATATACACAATATATGCAAGGGTATATTCAGTTAAGTTCGACTTTGTAACGGCTGTCTGTCTGTCAACACGATAACTCAAAAACGAAAAACAATAATGATTATGATTTCTTCCTCGATTATGCCATATTTATTTCCTTTAATAAACCATCCTTTCATGCACATTTTCTATACAAAATAGTTTCGATGTTTTATAGCTGCCAGGTAATTGATAAGGGTATCGGGACACTATAGAGTTGGAACTATATCTAGAATGCCCTTAACAAATGGGTGGATAAATCTATGAACAGGAAATGAAAAGATATAGGAGGCTACAGACAAGCCAAACAAATGGTAGCTGGGTACAAATGACGAAAATGTGTTCACTAACGTTAACACATTTACGACATCATTCATTAAAGCATAATTTGATGTGACGTTGCCGGTTCATGACGTGGCGCTGAAGTTTCATAAAGTACGAGATTAGAGTAAAATGATTTTATATTGACTATAACTTACAAATTTTAAGTAGAGTAAACTTGTACACAAGATCGCTTGCAATCATTTTTAGGTTACACCCAAACAGAGCCCGCTCGTTCATTAGATGCTCACCCAAGATTGAAAACATAGTGCAACGAATGTTTTCAGCCTAAGATACAAATATACACAGTTAATGGTCGCTTTAGAGTCGAACATATAATCACTGCGTAGTTTTGAATCTTAATTAGAGCGCATTAATATCTTGATTCGCCTGAGCCCGCAATTTATTTTCAACAAACATCGAAAAAAATACCTCTTATAATACAGACTACACTGTAGTCTGTACAAAAAGCTAAAATGTGTGTAATTTTCCGTTTGAAACGGTATGCAATAGTTGTCGTAGAGAAAAATGTTTTGTACCATATCAGATTTCAAACGGTAGTCTCAAAAACTATTGATAATTTTTTAGTTTGAATTATTTTAGTGGTGAATTAATCACTAGACCTATAATAGGTATCTGATCCTAAGGTAAACGATTTTGACGGGTGTTGTTATTTATATAGGGTGTTTTTTTTTTGGTATGATAGAACTTCCGATAGAGATAAATTTATTAAAATAGGAATAATTTTATTAAAATTATTTTTAAATTCATTATAGTTTGCCATTTGATCATGGAAAGACTCACGCCTCAACAACGCTTTGAAATTATTAAAATTTACTTTGAAAGAAGATCCTTTTTTTAATCGAAAAATTGTGTTTAGTGATGAAGCTCACTTTTGGCTGAATGGTTTTGTTAACAAACAAAATTGTAGATTTTGGAGTGAAACAAATCCAGAATAGATATTGGAAACAACATTGCATCCAGAAAAATTCACTGTTTGGTGTGGATTGCAAGCTGGCGGTATCATCGGTCTTTATTTTTTTTAAAATGATGCTGGAGCCAACGTTACGGTCAATGGAGCACGTTATCAAACCATGATCAACGATTTTTTGTTTGAAAACATGGAAAACATCGATCCAGACAAAATGTGGTTTCAACAGGATGGAGCTACAGCGCCATACAGCACGTGAATCTATTGATTTGTTAAAAACAAAATTTAATGAAAACATTATCTCTCGATTTGGACCTATTAACTGGCCTCCTAGATCATGTGATTTAACACCACTCGATTATTTTCTGTGGCGATATGTTAAGTCATTGGTGTACGCTAACAAACCAGCAACAATCGACGACCTGGAAGCCAACATTGAAGATTTGCTCGAAAAAGTCGTTAAGAATTGGACTGACAGATTGCAGATCGTCAGGAGCAGCCGAGGTGGGCATATGTCCCAACTCATATTTAAACATTAATGGCATACATTGAACTTCTAAATACACAAAATTTCATGAATAAAATTAATAATTTTGTATTTTTAATTTAAAGTTCTCACCCTCTTAAAAAAACACCCGTTATAACTATGCCTCAACTTCAATTCAACAAAAATTTATTTGATTATATGGGTCTTTTTCAGATGCTCAAAGACACCAATTTTGCTATTATTTTGGTTCAATTCCAATATATAATTGATTGATTAATAATTTCGAGGATATGGAATGAAATAATTATTATTTTTATATTAGTCCTTACAAATACCTTTACATAATTAATATTCATAATAATATTTTATGTAAAATTTGTAGAGTCTGGATTTAAAGCAAAAATCTAACTACCAAACGTTCTATGATAAATGGATCAATTTTTTGGCTATTAAAAACACATTTATCAATAAAAATTTCACTAAAAAACCCGCGGGAACATTTTGATCTTTGAATTTAAACAGAAGTCAATTATTTCGTTACATATCTTTTGAATAAAGTAGCTTTTGCTATTTTTCTCTGAATTTATTCAAAAATTTTCCACATACGTATAACTCTCCGGCCGCTCCGAGGATAATTTTGTATGGTGAGACACAACAATGTTTGTTTTTTTTTTGTGATAAAATGCGAAGCTAAGAATTAAAAACATGGGATTATTTATGAAAAGTTTTTTACATGGGACAATGTCGTAAATATTCAGAATCAAAATAAATAACAGTAATTGTGATGTCATCACGAAAGACACGTACAACATCTGGTGGTAATGTTAATAGCTGTGATAATTTACCATGATCTAAACCATATTCAGTACCACCAAGAGCGTTACGTATCAGATGTGTGGCAGCATTCTCATCAATTGGTTTCTTCTTTAAACCTTCCTTACGTTGCATTAACATTTCGTTAATCTCATTGAATGTCATATCTTTACGTGGTAATTTTAGCGGACTCAATGTTACTTTACCGCTCATGTGTTCACCAACTAATCTGTAAGTAATCAAATCATAATATGCATTTTTTTGTGGATTCTCTCTTATGAAACACACTGTACATTAAAATATGTTAGTCTAAGAGCTAAAAGCAGACAAACTTACGATAGTATTTCAGTCATACAGATAATATATATAGAGTATGCAAGTCATAGGCGCGCGTGTAAGTGGAAACGTTCCGTTTCGAGAAAGAAAATCGCGTAGGTTGAGCTATCTCTTTTTAATGACTAAAGGCCATTACACAATGAAAAAAATAAGGTATAAGAAATAAGAAATAGCACAACGACCAAAACACAATGGGTGATAAGATACAATATTCAACCAATCACAGCGGTTGAATGCCTGCTGCTGGTGTGTGCACGAATGTCAAAAACATAATCTAATAACATCCTGCGCATAACATTGCCAGCCAAACCTGTTATTGGCTGAGAATAAGAAATAAGGAACAGATATCCAACGCGACGGAAATTCTGTTGCTATTTCTTATTCCTTATTTTTTAATTGTGAATTGATCAACGGTTCTACCATCTGCTGGATTCCGCTATTTCTTATTCCGTATTTCTTATCTCTTATACCTTATTTTTTTCATTGTGTAATGACCTTAATATATAACATAGAGATAATATATTCTCTGATATATAATGACTATATATCATAGAGTATATATTATCTCTATGCTATATATTAGTCATTAAAAAGAGATAGCTCAACCTACGCGATTATATTTCTCTTTCTATCTGAGGGACAACTTATGACTCGGCTTGGCTACTCTATATATATTATCTCTATGATTTCAGTAAGGTTCATATTGAGTTGAGTTATTCTATTACATTTGCCTTGCATAAAAAGGGGATTCCGAATGTCGACTGGTGTGGTTCCTTCAGGGATTTCTTTGACTATATTAAATTTATTGCACTATCAAAGTTAGAAAAACTGTAGTTGAGAATCTAGAAGGATCTTAACAGAAGTAAATGGAACAATAGTTCGCCGGTTGCCAAATTATAAAACAGGGAGACTTTTAAACGATTTTAGGCTTTATCTGGTAAACCGCTCTTCAAATCGTTAAATGAATGCGATTTTTGTTTTTTTAGGGTTTAATGTACCCTATATAGTGAATTTCATCCAAATCGGAAACAAAAATTATTTTTCGATTTCCAGCGATTTTTTCAAGGTACACCCCTTAGAAAAAATCGTAAAATCATAAAAAAAATTTACTAATCGATTTGAATGGAAATTTGGTTATAAGGTAATGTGGACCCAAAAAATACAAAAATCCAGTCGGTTTGATGATTTGATAGATAGTTTCGGAGATATGCTCTCTTTGTATGATTGCATGTTTGCGATAATTCGATTTCAAACGATATCCTGGAAACCGCTCTCCAAATCGTTAAATGAATGCGATTTTTGTTTTTTTAGGGTTTAATTTACTCTATATAGTCAATTTCATCCAAATCGGGAACAAAAATTGTTTTTCGATTTCCAGCGATTTTTTCAAGGTACACCCCTTAGAAAAAATCGTAAAAATCATAAAAAATTTTTAGTCATCGATTTGAATGAAAATTAGGTTATAAGGTAATGTAGACCCAAAAAATACAAAAATCCAGTCGGTTTGATGATTTGATAGATAGTTTCGGAGATATGTTCTCTTTGTAGGATTATATGCCTGCGATAATTCGATTTCAAACGATATCATGAAAACCGCTCTTCAAATCGTTAAATGAATGAGATTTTTGTTTTTTTAGGGTTTAATGTACCCTATATAGTGAATTTCATCCAAATCGGAAACAAAAATTATTTTTCGATTTCCAGCGATTTTTTCAAGGTACACCCCTTAGAAAAAATCGTAAAAATCATAAAGAAAATTTACTAATCG
Source organism: Nineta flava (assembly GCA_963920215.1). Classification (NCBI taxonomy): domain Eukaryota; kingdom Metazoa; phylum Arthropoda; class Insecta; order Neuroptera; family Chrysopidae; genus Nineta; species Nineta flava. The sequence continues at coordinate 120,916,509 of OY986041.1, forward strand.
ATTTGAAAGGAAATTTTGTTATAAGGTAATGTGGACCCAAAAAATCCAAAAATCCAATCGGTTTGATGATTTGACAGATAGTTTCGGAGATATGCCTTCTTTGTAGGATTATATGCCTGCGAAATTCGATTTCAAACGATATCCTGGAAACCGCTCTCCAAATCGTTAAATGAATGCGATTTTTGTTTTTTTAGGGTTTAATTTACCCTATATAGTGAATTTCATCCAAATCGGAAACAAAAATTATTTTTCGATTTCCAGCGATGTTTTCAAGGTACACCCCTTAGAAAAAATCATAAAAATCAATAAAATTTTTAGTTATCTAAAATTGAATGAAAATTAGTCTATAGAGTAAATTGGACCCAAAAAACATAAAAATCCAATTGGTTTAACGATTTGAAGAATTGTTTCCGAAATATGTCCTTTTTAAAAGATTTTATGTCCCCTTTTATTCGATTTTCATATTTTCGGCTCACCAAGATTGTACGCGTTGGTTTGAGATAGAACGAATTAAAGCAAGATAAAATTAATATATTAAATAACAGACAAAGATAACTGTCCATTACATATAAAGAGATAGATCGAGATAGACAGACATTTTTCGTTGTTTATATCAAAATATGCTCAAAACTACACGTCAGAAGACTGTTTATATTTTTGACAACAAAGTAATACTGCCAATGATAGGGAAAAAATTGATTCATTTACCAGAGTCATCCTTGGTGTAACGGTTAACATCCGTGGTGATTGAGTTAATTTTTTCATATCAATATTTAATTAAACCAAGAGAAACGTAAATAGAAAAGTTTACCTTACAACTTGAAGCGGCGAAATCAATTCCCACAAACCGTCCGATGCAATCACTAAAAATTTATCCTTTGGTGTTAATCGATGATACGTAACATCTGGTTTCGATGACAGATACGGTGGTGTTAGATAATGTAACGGTATTGCACGTTCACCATACTGTTTTGCAACAACCGTTTCCATAATTTCTTTACTCCATTTATAACGAAAATCACCCATCGAACGTAACGGTGCCAATTGTCCTAATAAACGTTCCATGCGTATAACCGTATTCTTTTCACTCGATGGATGTTCATTAATAATTCGTTCTACTTCGGCCGTATTCTCATAATTATGTTCAACTGTTAATTGTTTTGGTATCCATACATTTGTATCACTAAGTACACCTAACACAGCACTACAATCACCAACATTTGCCACATGTAAATGAGGTCCATCTATATGGGCAACGCACGCCACAGCACCGGACATTGCAACGGATAATGTTTTTAATTTGGTTTTTGTCAATTTATCATCAATATTTAATGCTTCATCCGATAAATCGTTATCTAAACGTAGAAATGCATTTTCTAGGACTGATTTCATTTCGAAATTTGGTTGTCCAGGTGCCTAAAATCATAAAAAGTTTCCATTTTGTAATTGATAGATATCAGCAGTGGCGAATTTACCGGGTAGGCAAGGTAGGCAGCTGCCAAGGGCGACAAAATTTGATAGTTTACACTAGATGTAAACCCTAATAACCTTGTATACCCCTAATATACACATTACCTAGGGGCCATCCATCAATTACGTAACGGCCAGTGGGGGAGTTATTTGTTACGTTTAAAGTTGTAATTTCATAAGAGCGTTTTCGACGTCAGCATCGATGCCGTTTTTTGGAATCAATGCTCTGGCGTCAGTGCTTAATTTGGGCGCCAAACATAGAGCTTCGAGCTAATTTGACAGTGAAATTACCCATTTTTTCCAAATAATTCTTGTAATACTGAATGAGTTGCAGTTTTTACGTGGATCACAATATAGGAAGAAAATACCGAACTTACAATCAATCAATTACGATTAGCGGCAAGCGAAAAAGTTGATTTCATTCCAACTTCTAGTGTTTTTGACGATGTTGTCAAAACTGGTCCCGTAACCGATCACGCGTCCATTCCTACGTTCGACGCTAGTATCGAGTGTCAGCATGAAAATGTACCTTAAAAGAGCCTGCCTAAATTTTGCCCTACACTGGTCCATACTCTGTCTCATAGCGTTTTCTTTTAACTGCTCTCGTGCGCACTCAGAGCACTCTAAGCATAAAATGTATATTCAATTAGATTGCTCGCACTGAGTTTTTCGTTTTCGATTGACGATAGAGAACACTTCTAGTGCGCTCCGTCTTGCATGTTAGTTCCTCTTTCAGTATAGAGTGGCGATGTGTATGCTCTAAAGGTGCTAATGGCGGACTAAAGTATCAGCTATCCATATATAGAGGTCAATGCCTGCAGTACACACTCACCGAGGCAAGGCGAGACATGATAAGCATGAGAGTGTGCTCACAACGCTCGGCCTACCTTGTGTCGACTTGCCAACCGCGCCTACGCTCCATTAAAAGTCGGTTTATTTAACATGAGTCAAAGAAAGCGAATACATTTGACACGATTACGAAGGACACTCTCGTCTACATTCGATTCAACTTTCAACCGCTTTTTGTATCCATTAATCTTAATAGTAGAACACGAAAATAAATAAAAACTATATAAATTTATGAATACTTTTATTATTCTTATTTTTTTATCACTAAGCATTTGAATAATAATTATTCTTAATAGTTTAATCAAAAAATTGCTACTCCGTAATTTAAAAATGTCATTTTTCAAGTATACCAACGTAATTTCCATGAAGAATAGATATATTAGGAGATTGAACGACATAGGCAATTCGTCTGTTTTTTTGTCCTCAAAAACGTGTAGAGATCATAGTTATTATTTTCGCCACTAGCGGCAGTGCGAATCTGCCCGTACGGAATTATTATTACATATTAAAATCAACGGTTATCACATCTTACAAATAAAAATTGTAAGTATAAAAATTGTTTAATTTTATAAATGTGAAAAAATGGGACGATGTTGTACAGGGAAAGCATAGATATACTGTTATAAATCTATGAGTGGAAGGTTGTTTAAGGTTAGGAATGCGTGTCTGCATTTACGAAAGGAATATGGTCTGTAATTACCGATTTTGTCATCTTCTTTCTTTATCTAATATATGTCAGTTATTGTAAACATATATTGTATATTATTATTATTGCAAAATTATCACTATGATTCTTCATCTTTTAATTTATTGCAGATTATAAAGAATTCTCTATTATTAATATTTATTTAATTATTACTTGATAATCGAAAACAATTTTTTATTATCTATAAAACTAAGACTTCTTATTAACTGAATGAAAGTGATTTCTTGGCGCCTACATTTAAACATTTAAATTCCGTACGGCACTGAGACCAGTGACCCCTACTGATAAAAGATAGTTACACCAATTCTTGACCGTTTTTTTAACATTACGTTCGCTCTCCTAATATATCTATTCTTCATGGTAATTTCGTTGATTAACTGACGAGAACTGTATTGCCGGCCGAACACTCGGCAACAGTGTTCACAGCTCCACTCGTGGCTCGTCGCCTAACGTATGTCTCGTCGAGTGTGTACTGCCGGCATAATAATAAATGATCATAAACACGTTCGATTGAAAAAAATGGCTACACAATTCTCGAGCAAGAACTGAGGTCGAGCATGACGTTATTACAGAGTAGCGATCATGCCCTCTCATGCTTCAAAAGAAAACGCGATATATTTTGACGAATAAAAATAATATAAAACTTACATTATTTAAATCATGAACAAAACGTTGAAAACTATCTTTATAAACGCTTGCAATATCTTCCACCAATTGTACCTTGTCATTGAATGATTTAATCAATTCAGTTTGTTTGCCATCTTGTAAATCTTGTAAATATTGTTGTAACAATGGTGATGGTAATAGACTAGCTGTTATATAATGAAATAAACGTTTTGCTAATACTTGTGCACATGAACCGCCACCATGACCATCAAATACACCCATTAACAAACCTATCAAAAAAATAACTCTTTTTTTTTTTTAAATTTATTTTTTCGGTTTTATAAGTGGTAAAAATTTTACGATTTTCGAAAAAATGTTTATTAAAACAAAAGTTGTTTTATAACGAATTTTATAGAAACTGAATTCAAATCAACAGCACAAATCGACTGAAAAAATCCGAGAAACCACTTATGAAGCCGATAGTACATTGTACATTCCGAATCTAAATAAAATTGAGCTTATTTGAATGGAAATATAATATGGAAAAGTGTCTCGATCTTTGTCTAACACATTTTTATTCTAAAAAAAATTTCTATCAATGTATTTAAGGACGTTCATGCATGAGGCTTGATAGTAGATACAAAATTTTTTTTAGTGAGTTGAAAATAGATCAATTATGTAGTTATCCTCTCTCAAAAATTTAAAACCTGTTGACGATCATTTCAAAGAGTAATTATCTATTTAAAATCAAACTTTAAACACAGCGTCTTATGGAGAACAGAATTTTTTTGTACTTAAAATTATAATAACTATATTGTTAAAGTAGCCACCATAATAAAATAATGTTTATAAATATTATTTGAAATATGCAGTTTATATAATTGCATTAAAAAAATGGTGTTGACGAACGTTTGAATTAATTATTTAATAAAATTAAAACTGTTTTGTTAGGTTTATTTTTCCACCATATTTTGAAAACTGGCGACAGTGCATAGTAAAAAAATATACACATACACACAAATATACAACATAGCTTATTGTCAGATCTGTCAAATCTAGTCAAATCAATTTCTAATTTACATTTACTGATATTTTACAATAAATATTTTCTATTTAAAATTTAGTGAATGAGTGAGTTAGTTGTCCCTGTTCCCTTTTAGAATGAAGAGATGGGAGTATCCTCCAGTATGGTATATTTCTATTCAGGATTTTTCTCCCTTCAAGAAATGAATAATAATAGGGAGGGTGGATTTGGTAAACTGCGACCTATATATTGTGCTCCCGCGTCTGGTGCCTAACGAAGAATGGTCTCGTGTTACGAGACCTGACTTGGTCGAGTACCGCATCCAGTCCTGTTTCTTTCAGGAAGTACAGGATCTGAATTAGGTCTAGGGATTGTAGCTACCCTGAACGAGAGACATTTTATTATTTTGTGCAAGAAAGCGTCAGAGTCTAGGAGGTGTTCCGGAGTTTCTCAAGCATAGCTAAGGTATCTCTTAGAGTTCCCAGCCAAAAATTTTATGTTTGTGTATCTCCTAATACTATGCTTTGGTGTTTTCTGATAAATGACTATGGATTACTAGATCGTACAAAATTAATACGTAATCTAGGCAATCAAGAAATAAACAACATCTAGAAGCGTGCATCCTTATGAAACTAATTGTATTTCAGATAGGTTCAACTTTTTTAAATTCGAGTATACAATAAATAACTTACTACATATGAGTATTAACAGATGGATAAAAAAATTTCGGAAATATTTTATGCAAAATATGATTTTGAAAGGATACATTTTATCAACAAGCTTTTATATACGAATTTTGTTAGAATACCCCAAAATTGTGCCAAAATAAAACAAAAATAATATTCTTTTGCAACAAAAAAAAAACATACCCCCAAAAAAATTTCCAATTTCAAACCATTTGTCTAAAAATGTGAAGGTGAATTTTGTTCGGTTAGTTAATGCATTTTTGATTACTGATTAGTTAGCAACAAAATTTGTGAATAAGCTTTCAAAATAAAAAAAATTACCCTCAGTCAATAAACACGCAGCTTCAGCTCGAGTATCTTCAATTGGATTATTTGATGCTAATTGATTCGAATCGTACGATTTAACTGAACTGACTTCATCAAAATCATGAGTATATTCATTTGCTCGTAATATCGTGGTAACCTATAAAAGTTTAACTCAATTTTGAAGTCTCAAACATCCTATAACCGATGGAATTTTGTGTATTACCTCTTGAGGGCTTAATTTAGCCAAAGCTTGGTACTGTGTACCAGTAGTATAAAAGCATCTAAGACTAGAATATGATTTCTGTGAGCGTTCATCGTATAACTGAAACAAATTATTGCATAATGCAGATCCATGTGTCTTTTTTCCAACGAAATTTACTCGTAATTGAATATTTCTGACAATTTTGCCACTATTTGTGATATTTTGAATATTCCGGACCCCCATTTTAATGCACAATTGAATTCTTTTAGTTTCTAATCGAAAGTTATCACATTTCCTTTTTTAAATTGCACATTTGTTGATATAGAAAAAAAATATTACATAATTTTTGTTTTTATGTTTTTCAAAATTCATTTATTTCACATAGTATTTGGGCCGTAAATTTTCAAAATTGTATATACTTTGAAATACTTATAACGTGGGTTTTAATAAATTTTGAGTAAATCTTAAAGCTCATTTTATTTTAAAATTTGAAAATATTTTATAACCTAGGAAAACACAATTTTTAGATCTCAGCTGTTGATAACATTTCAACTTCAAAGTTCATAAAAAAACTTTTCTGGGATACGTTCTATTCATCATTTACTGTCAAGGCTATTTGTGACTGTGATGGGTCTTTTGTGACTTCCCCGCTTAATAGCTTCAACTAAAATTAAAACTCTTAAAGATATCCACTGTTGTCTTTGAGATACTTCGCTGAGTAAAACGAAAACTTTATCTTTAAAGCTGTTGCTTTTTTAAATAACAATCTCACTGTTATGCAAATGATAGTAAACAGTATCATTTCTGCTTTGTCGATAGTCTTAAGTTGGTATCCAAATGAACAATGACTTAAAAAAACTCGATAATGATCTTGATGTATGATCTGGTGACATTTAGAATGAAGATGACTTTTTGTAAATCTTTTAGCTACATATATGTACTTTACAAAGCCTTTAACACAAAGCTTTATGAAGTAGGATTCGATTACATCAAAGAAGGATCGACAGGGTGTTAATCATTGTATTATCGTTGCGTGTGTGTATGATTTCGTTTATAAACTGCACAGTGCACACCTCGCCCAGTCAGAAAGACTAAACCATTCGTAAATACCCAATGATTGTCGTTATATCTGGATAAGAGCGATTGTAAATACTATGTCACTCTACTAGGTCGTTGACTAACTGGATATGGATTAGCTGACAACCAGACCGAACCAAGTTTATAGTTCGAAAACTTTTATAAAGAGTGAACTGAACAGACTGATAACATCCGACTGAACGCACCCTTTAGGCACTATAAAAGTCGTACGCTCTCTTTTACCGTAGTTTTTGTGATTTGACGGACGTAATAAATGAGTTTTTTATTAATCAATATATTATCTATTTAAAAAACATTATACAATGCTACCAAACAATAAAAATACTACCATTTGAAAATAATCAAAGATTTTAAAGCTAGAACTAGAAGATAGAAGCAGAGATTATAGAAGTTCGATGTTATTATCTATGAACATTCTTAACAATTTTTTACAATACAAGAAGAGTACTATACAAGTATATATATGAGTTGTGTGGGTAACAAACATAGCCCCTAAAAATATGGCTGCTTTTGTATGATTATCTCGAAATTGGTAAGTAATTAAAAAAAATTTTCATCTATAATACGTATAACTTTTACCAAATACACAGAAATATATAATAAATTACAACGTTTTAAAACATTCGTAAAACTGTGATTTTGTATGCGAAACGATTTTCAATGACAAAATCACAGCCTTCAAAAAGAAAGAACGTATTTTATTTTCAAGAACTTCGATTATTTCGTTAAGTTTTATATTTTAGTCAAACAAAACATTTTTCTAAATGAATATTATTTGAACAAATAATCGATTTATTAATTTATTTTCTATTGTGTGATCAAAAGATTATTTTTAATTTAACTTTTGGATGCCAATAATAATATTCGGAAATCAATTTTATAAATATTTTTAAATCGATTAAATTACTCTTATTAATAGTAATTATGAATAAATAATTTATAAGCAAGGTCAATGAAGATTTTTATTTTGTACTTGATGTCAAGAACAATCAAGTTTTCAATAAAGCACATGTCTGGGACGTATGAATTTGTTGCCTAATCGATTTCAAATTAATTCCATAAATTTATGGCCTTTATTTTGTAACGTATTTTCTGTATGTATTTATTAAAAGAAAATATAACCAACTGCATTTTTTTTGAAGTTCTTCTTTAATTACTAAGGAAACCTAAAAAAATGTTTGTGAGATTAAAAAAAAAAATTTCCAAAAAGTTGTTAAGTTTTTTAACACGTAATGTTTTTTTTTTTGAAAAAAAATTTCATTAAAGCCACGCCTTGATAATGTTTGTTTATTAATGTTGACTATGGTCAGTTATCGCTTATAAATTTTTAGCAATGCAATTTGACTTTGAAAATTTGTCCTTCTATTTTTTGAAGCCTTATATGTTATGGGCATTTTTTTATCTCACGATTTTCGTTCGTATTTTGTGAATAAAAAAAATTTTATTTGTTTTTAATGTTCATGTTTTGTTAATATTTTTATTAAGTTGTTGAAAATTTTCATTAAAATTACTTTTTAATGCATTTGAAAAATATGTTTGAGATGATTAGTTGATCCACGTAGACCAAAAAATATACTAAACGTCCAGAAAATTACTTGGTTGTTTAGCTATTCATTCAAAAACTTCTTTTTTTGGAATTGAAAGGTCTGCCCCCCTGGCAGTCTCTAAACCCTACTTTTTTTTTTTTTTATTAAGAACCTTTTGATTAAATTATTTCGTAAACCATGAAATTTTTCATATAACTTTTAACAATCTTTTCAACAGTTTGAGCTTAAGTTTCAAGGATTCTACGATCAAAGAATTTTGACATGCAAGGATATTTTGCATGGCGTTTCCGATAAAGATCTAAATGATTTATTTTGGTTTCGATCAAATCATTTTAAGAATAGGAGTTCCTGCGACGTAATTCCGATTTTTTAAAACTCATTTTCAAAAATTTGGAACTAGGTGAAATTTGCGTGCCATGTTACAAATTTATTTGGTTTCGATCAGATTATTTTAAAAGTTAGACTTTCTGTAATGAATTTTTTTTAAATTCTATGTCTAATGCCTGAATTGTTAAATCCAGTTCAAAATTCCTACCTTGTCAAAATATTTTTTAATGATAAATTTATTTTGTTTTTAAATTTCGATAAATTCTTTACCGTTCATAAATATTATGATAAAAAAATCAGGAAAAAGTAGGACAAATTAGGACTGGAAATTCGGGAATTGTCAGATAATATTAAAATAAATTTTTTGTAATTATTTTAACTGAAACTCATCTCGTCATTGGAGGGAAATTTTGTTTCCATGTGAAAGATTGCACTCATGGAATGGCTATAGGTCTGTAAAAGCATATTTTAATGAATGATAAACATAAATAATAAACTTGTTTATATCTATTTACACAGTTTTTTATATTATCATCATCTGGATGTATAATTATTCACAGTGTAACGTTACGAACACATTTTTGTATTATCTTCAATTGTAATACAGCAGGTAGAGAACCAATGTGTAAGAAATAACTTTACGCCCTTACGACCGTTTGTAAATCTTACTAAAGTATTAGCATCTAAAAAGTAATTTTCTGCTCAGGGCCGAATCTAAGATCAAACTTGAGGGAGTAGGTTAATACTATAGACTAAAATTTATCGAGTTCAAACAACTGTCATTTATACTCTAAATCGGGTTTTAACTTAAGAGTAGAGGTGAATGAGAGGCCAAAGACAGACCAGGCCATAAAATTTTACTTACCCCCCCCCCCCTCTCTATAATAAAAATAATTTGTAAATTAATTATGTTTTTAAATGTTTAATAGTCGTAATTAGACTTAGAATGGAAGAATTATGTCCAGCAACAGATAACAACGTAATCCGAACACTAGGAAGTGTACCAGTAATAATTGAAGAATGCGAGAACAATAAAGTGATAACAACATCAACAAATTTAATCGATATAATCGATACAAAAACCAATCAAAATGAATGTGCTAGCCCAAGTCCAACAGAAACAATCATTTGTGAAAGTTTTGATAACAATTTAGAACCAACACCTGGACCATCACATCATCACAATCAATCGAATAATGATCAACAACAGAACTATGAAGAGAACAACATTGATTACGATGACGTGGGAGGAGATGATGTCGACTGTGAAGACGCCGCCGACTGTCAAGATGATGTTGATGGAACGCCACCGAATGAGGTGGCGAACAACTTGGAACCGGTGGATAATATTGATGTGATTTTAGATAATACATTAAATGAGACACATGAACGTATCCTACAGGATAATCGTACACCTGAACGACGTTTAATAACAGTTAGTAATAATCGTAATAGCACTGTGTATCGTGACTTAGATAACGCAACTACAAAACGTAATCAAGTGTTTATCAAAAGTAATTTATTTAATAGTGTTAATAATAGTGTGGGATGTGATGGAGTTACACCTAGTGGTAGTGGTGGGGGTGTGGGTGATGTGTGGGAGGAAGAGTATGAGATGATTCGTGATGATGATGACGAAGATGAACCAGAACCATTAGCGTCATGTTGTGGTGGTAACGTTAGAGAAACGGAGTGTACTGAAGATGGGGTTACGATTGGGTGTGGTGGTAGTGGAGATGGTGATTCTGAAGAGTGTCCGGAGTCCGGTGCTGAAGAAGAGGATGGTGGGGTGCACGACGATGATGAAATGATAATGGTTACTGATTCCTCTAATGAACAAGATGCCATACCTAGTAATTCTGGATATTGCCGAAGTTGGGTAAGTCAATTAGTTCATTTTCAATATTTTAGTCTGTTTATTGGTTATTTTTTGGACTACAATATAATATAGGTCGTCGTAGGGGGAGATAACGGTTCGTACGGCGCCAAGATTTGATGACAGATCCTTATAGAACTCGACGAAATAATACGAAAAAGTTTCAAATTTTTTTATACGTGCAAGAATGCCAAAGAATTTAATTTGCATAAACTAGGACGAATAATGCGAAATATTGTGCTCAAAACTTTGTTTTAGTTTAGACCTACGTAACTCACGTGGGCCTACAGATTTTCAGTATTGACTAACTCCAGTATTCAGGAAATTCATTAAGATATAACTGTTAGAATTTTTAGGTCATTGTCTTTAAGGCTAGAATAAATCTTGATCCTCTGACTGTTATATTTACTTAAAAGATTCTAGGACTCTCAGTTCTGGAAAATTTATCCAATGAATATTTTTCTTGTTTTACGTCGTTTTTGAGTGTGATATTCAATAGATCCCCAAAATACGTCCGGTTCCGTGCTAAGCCTTTTTTTTGTACAAAATCTTCTGAAATTCCATGATAAAGACCCATTTCACCGGTTTAAACATTTTGGTTGAATTGAGTTTAATATATTAGAAACCAGTGATCAAATGATTATCTTAAGCACGTCTTTTAGCTAATACTCCACTAACAATTTTCATCACATTTTGCGAATTTTTTAATGTGTTCAACCCGTTCACCTGTACCAGATAGTTTAAACCCAAAAAAATAAAAATCTGTATACGGTTTTAGACGATATTTTGTAAATCGCTCTCCAAATTATACGATTTTCGTGTTTTTTGGGTCCATTTTACAATGTATAGTGAAATTGGTGGGATTTTTTCAACCCATTAGAAACATTTCAAAAAAATTTTTAGTCATCAATTTGAATGAAAATTCATTCATAAGGTATTTAGTATCCAAAAAACACGAAAATCGGGTTCATTTGATAATATGGTGGGTGATTTACGAAATATCTCAAATTGTATACGAAAAGGCGTATCTCGAAAATTGTTATTCGAATTATATAAGCTCCGCATTTTAAAAAACTTGAATTATAAACTTTTTTATTAAGCCGTAAAGTTTTCTAGTTTTAGGTTTCATTTTTCTATAAACTCTAATGCCGTCTGTACACACTCGGCGAGACATTGCGATCGCGAGAGTGTACTTACAACGCTCGGCCTGCATTGTGTTGACTCGTTCATCTCCATCGCTCCATTAAAAGTCGGTTTTTTAACACGAGTCAAAGAAAGCGAGTGGTTAATACATTTGACACGAGCACGAAGGATACTCTCGTCTACATTCGATTCAACGTTCAACCGCTAATTGACAAGAACAGGAATTGCCAGCCGAACACCCGGCGAGAGTGTACACAACTCCAATCGCGGCTCCTCGCCTTATGAATGTCTCGCCGAGACATTTGCCGAGTGCTCTCGCCATGTGTGTACTGCTCTGGCATAAGAAATACTAATTGTTATTCGAATTTTTTTCCTTGGCTACACTTGGTACACTTTGCATGGTAATCGCGAAAATATTTCTTTGAATCAATCTTTTCCCAATTTTCAACTAATTATTGTATTTTATTTTTCAAAAAAAAATAGCGTAAACGTAAGTTAGAAACACAAAATGCATTTCCTTGTAAGAAACTCTTCCCAGAGAATAAGACTGCCGTTGGTGATGACATGGATTCAATTACGGAAAAAATGTCCACCACAAATTCAATATCGTTATCGAGCACTGAAAAGAAGCATCGATGTGTGATACCAACAAAGGACAATCCACCACCCGAGATGATTGGGTGGCTTACACAATTCGAGGTAAGTTCATTTCTATTCTCTGTCGTTTTATTTATTTTAAAACCAGACGAAAAACCCGCCCAAAATTCAACGCGATTATTTTTTTTGTTCTAAACTTGGTGTAGTTTTATGGTGAAAATTTATGTACATGCAAGGGTTTCTATGACAGTGATTCCAAAACTTTTTCTCTGATGGAACACGAATTCTGGAATTTGAACAGAACATCTTGTTTATTTCCAATGGAAAATATTTATATAGGCGTAAATAAAAATTATATAGGGGGGGGGGGGGGGAAGAAAGTATACTGGCCTAATGTTATGCAAATTTTAATCCATAAAACCACTGTTAACTTGTGAATTAAGTATTATATCCACAAACTTGTGTCATCCAAAATTTTTCACGTCGTTATATTTTAACATTTTTAGGCGCTATTGTGAAAAGAATTACGTGAATAATAATAATAATATATAAGAGGGGTACTGCAAATGGGTCCCTAGCACCTAGACTAAGGGGTCCTCTGTGCCCTCCTTGAGAATAAGCTGTCACCCAAAGGCCTCCGGGTAAGAGGTGCTATTTTAAACAGATGAAGCTATAGGATTCTGTCGAGGCCAGACGCCGCACAGAAAGCCCACAACTTCTCCGCCAGGATTGAAGGGGATCCAGGGTTTCGAACCCAAACATTCTATGCCTGATACCCTGCAGGTTTCTGCAGGTGCAAATGACATGTATGGAGGTTTCAATTACGGGAAAAATAGTGAGAAAAAAATCTATGAGATAAGATCTACGCCCAAGAGAAATTTCAACTTCCTAGATCTTGTAGTTTTTGAGATATTTAATAAATTAATAGTTAAAAATTTTGTTTTGATATTTTTCAGCAATGGTCAAATGCCGAACGTTTATTAGCTATTGACGAATTAATTGACCGTTGTGAACCGACCCAAGTCCGACATATGATGCAAGTAATCGAACCACAATTTCAACGTGATTTTATATCATTATTACCACGTGAATTAGCATTAAATGTACTAAGCTTTTTAGAACCAAAAGATTTATTACGTGCTGCGCAAACATGTCGCTCATGGCGTTTCTTAGCTGAAGATAATTTATTATGGCGTGAAAAATGTCGCCAAACGGGTATCAATGAATTATCACAGCCAGAGCAACCGTTAATACTACCGACCATTGTAAATAATAAGAAACATCATCATAATAATATTAATTGTAAATCGGAAATATCACCTCTAACGTTCACATCGACGTCGGCATCAACGACAATACATTCAGGATCACCATGGAAAGCAGCATTTATGCGGCAGCATGCTATTGAAATGAATTGGCGTGTTAAACCAATACGACCTCCGAAAGTATTAAAAGGACATGATGATCATGTGATTACGTGTTTACAGTTCTGTGGTAATCGTATTGTGAGTGGATCTGATGATAATACGCTTAAAGTATGGTCGGCTGTTACTGGAAAGGTTAGTATTCACATTTCATAATAAATGGTATGGAATCCCGCTCAAAATCTTCATTTAGTCAGAGTCTTAACTTTTTGGAAATTTTAATTGTTAAAAAAGTGTCTTAAGAGAATATTTGAAAACACTAGATTTGAATTTTGAACTAGATTGGTCCTCAGGGTGGCGAACTATCTAGAAAACCATAAAAACGTGGACAAAGTAGTTTTGAGATTCTGGAAAAGTCAAGGGGGAATATTCAGTAATTATGATGTATCCTTTATGCGATATCTCGAAAACTGCTTATCAAATCGTCATATGAGAATGATTATCGTGATTTTTGAGTCAGCCTGTCCGTATGAGAACAAGATAATCTGTTTTTTTGTAAGATTTTTGAACCGTGATTACTCAGTAAAAGGTTTGATATCATGTTGAGCCGATAACGGATATACTTATCTGTTATTAGAGATCCATGTGATATGATTTCAAATTTTTAATGAGTTCATTAATCTTGTTCAGATTTCTTGTTTTACCCCCGATAACCTGCGACGGATATAATATTTTCTTCTATCTCTTAATGTCAACCGAACGGTATTTTCAAGAGTTGAGTAAGCGTTCATAAGCCAACACAAACGCCAATAAATTGCGCTACAAAGCGTTTAAGCGCCCAAAACAAATGCACCCTTAATATACCCTGGTATATATTATATATATTGGGTATAATGATTGATATTTTCATTGAAAAACAAAAGTTTTTCATTTCAATATCATTTTCTGTTTAGTAGACAATTATTCCTAATTCAAGAGTTTGGTAATTTGTTTTCCTGATTTCTTATTTTAATTTCTTTGATTTTTCTTTGTTCTAGTGTTTAAGAACGTTAGTTGGACATACTGGTGGTGTATGGAGTTCACAAATGGCGGGTAGTATTATAATTAGTGGTAGCACCGATCGAACATTAAAAGTATGGAATGCAGAAAGTGGTCTTTGTATTCATACATTATATGGGCACACGAGTACAGTACGGTGTATGCATTTGTATGAAAATAGGTATGTGTTGTCTTCTAACAAATAAATCATGAAAATTTTATATTTTTTTCAATATTTTTAAATTATAGAAACATATTTGTGGTTTATTTTATATACATAGGAAAATACCTGTAAATTCAATACTTTTTTTTATTATTATATCCGGAGCTTATTATCAAATCACCAGTCAAATTTATGTGGCAAATGTATTGAACCTTATATGCGCGTAAGGGGGAAATATTTCAAAGTAGAAGAGCAACTTTGAAATATATTGCTACGCCTACTATAATAAAAATAATATTTAGGTATAGAGTAATATCATATATTAATTTTTATTTATTAATATTAAGTAAATTGAGATCAGTGGCACTAAACAACTGTTTGCGAATCCTAGTTGTCGTACTGTTAATAATACCACGATACACTTGTTGATTATCACTGATCATATTTCACACCTCTAACTAAAATGACAAATGGACTTAAAGTGGGGAAAACATTCATATGTTTTAGTCCCTTTATTTTGAAAATAGACTAATTCACTCAAACTGTGACAATATCCGAGGGTTCAATACAAATGAACACAGTTCTATCCTCGCGGGAAATCGGTTAAAAATAATTCTTAACTTTTAAGATTGTAATATATTTTACATTGATCCAATAATCATTTGCTATAGTACGAAAAACTGCTTTATTTGTTGTTAAAATCACAATATATACATAAGCTTCCCACCATTGTCAATACACTGCTCGATTTCTCAAATTTTGTTCCATTCTCTCAAGCGTAGCGACCGGAATATCGGTGATTGCTTACCGTATGTTAGCCTTAAGTTGGCTCAATATCTTTGGACGATCGGTGTAGACAATTAATTTGAGATAGCTCCATAAGAAAAAGTCACATGAGACTAAATCGGTCGAACCGGCAGTCTTCAGTGACCTGAAGATCACCTCAAGAAGGTCACTTAAGATCACCTCTTAAAGAGAAGAGATGCCCATCAAAGTGATCTCTCAAAACTGTCATCACAGTTCGCGCTGTGAGTGGCGTGGCGTCCTCCTGCTGGAACCACATATCACCAAGATCAGAAGCCACTGTAACCGTACGTTTTATTTCTCCTTAAAAAAGTAAGGACAAATGATGATGGAGCGGCCATTGCTCCCTAGTCCAACACATGACGGTATCTGAAACAAAATAAACAAAACTTTTAAGATACGCTCTTTCGAATGAGACCATCTCCACTCTCGTCCGAGCTTCCCCCACTGTTTGGCAGTTTCCGTGTCGCACCTTGTATTACTGGTGAAAATTCGCATATCCCGAAAATGGTGCTAATTTTTTAATTCTTCTGAGTTATTTTTATTTTTTTATAGTTTCTTCAATTAGAAAAGCCTCCTTTTAGCGAAAAATGTATATAGAAATTAAAAACTTACTGAAATTTTCCCATAAGTTTCTCGTGAAATTAAACGTCCTTCTACTCAAATATTTATGCGAGCTTGCTTACCCCCACTGATAGCGCGTGCCCACCTTATACAGATGAGGTACGCAACTTTCAGCGCTACAGAAATTGTAGAAAAGGTCCTTAAACAGTTAAATTGGGTAATTATTCTAATGTTTGTCAAAACAGCTAGGTTTATGTGGTTGCGTCCGGCGTTTCCGCCAATACTACTACGAAATCACCCTTACAAGTTCCCTCATGAATTAGTTCTTGAGTTGAACTCGCACGTGAAAAGTTTTTTTTAATGATGACACATTTAGTGGAGCTATTTAAAATAGCAATGATAAGCTAATAGCTAATCTTCTCTCTGATATTTTTTTGTAGTACAGTAAAATAAGCTAATTTTACTAATTTTGTTCGTCTGTTTTTTTTAAATTTTGTGTTCTTTTATTCTCTGAATAGGGTGGTGAGTGGTTCAAGGGATGCAACCTTACGTATGTGGGATGTTGTATCCGGTGAATGTTTACATGTGTTGGTTGGACATTTAGCAGCTGTACGTTGTGTACAATATGACGGGCGGCTAGTGGTTAGCGGTGCCTATGATTATATGGTTAAAGTATGGAATCCTGAACGTGAAGAGTGTTTACATACATTACAAGGCCATACAAATCGTGTATATTCATTACAGGTTAGTTAAAAAAATTTTTTACTAGAGATTTTACATGAAAAGGATTCTCCGCACACCGATTTCTTATGGGAAGCCGCTCTTGATGAAATTCCTGGAGTCGATATATGTTGTTATGCCTTTAAAGCTGCTTGTCAAAAGTTCTGAAGATGGTAAAAAAAATAGACAGTTTTCCAGGGTGGAAAATCGAAAGTTTTGGGGATTTTTTCACTAAGAGTATGGAGCTATGGTCCATTCAACGCGTCTTCGCTAGTTTTCTACTGGTCGAAAGAAGCTAATGTCGAAAGTAGCATTTGACAGTTGACAACTGCTATGTCAACTCGCTTTATTTACCGGAACATGAGTATCCGAATTTCTAGTTTGTTTGGGTCACTGATTTAAAAGCCGATGTCAGAAGTATGCAAGGAAATTTTCTGGGTCGCTGATTTTAATTAGCGACCCAAAAACCCCAGTAGAAAACCAGCGAAGACGCGTCGAATTGACCATAGTTCCACACTCTTAGTGAAAAAAATCCCGAAAAATCAAATTTGCACCCCCCCATATTTGGAAAACTGTCCATTTTCCGACAGATTCTTATTTATAATTTTTTTTCTCAACAACCGTTTAGTAAATATTATTAAAATGATGTAAATTATAAGAGACAGATAAAAAAGGTTGTTTTTGTTTTGTTTTCTAGTTTGATGGTGTTCATGTTGTAAGTGGTTCATTAGATACAAGTATTCGTGTTTGGGAGGTTGAAACAGGTGCATGTCGACATACATTAATGGGTCATCAGTCATTAACATCTGGGATGGAATTACGTAATAATATTCTAGTGAGTGGTAATGCTGATTCTACCGTTAAAGTGTGGGATATTGTAACTGGACAATGTTTACAAACACTTTCTGGTAAGTTTTAACTTTTAAGGTATTTCTAACGGCACGAGAGAGAACGCTGTATCTTAGAAAGAGAGAAAAGATAACTTTATAAATAGTAGTTGTATTGGTGCAGTAAATTTGACAACGCTGTGTAACACACTGTTATACATTGCTCATCTTTGTGCACGGTATAGCAGTCAGCACTTGGTCAGCGTATTGTAATTGTAAAAGCAACGTTGCTGCTTGTACAATTTACTTCTGGAATAGTCCAAATATTTGTCAAAAAATAATCTTTGTTTATTGTTTTTTCGTAAACGACACGGTAAATTACATCTTATTTAAGCTCAAAGCATCCCTAATTTATTTATTTACATATATCCAGTTTTGTTTGCAAAGTTACTTTCTATAACAAAAACGCGAATGATTTGATTTTTAATCGATAATTACTCTTTGAAATGACCGACAACAGGTTTTAAATTTTTGAGAGAGTACAACTACATAATTGAGCTATTCAATTCACTAAAAAAAAATATATATCTACTATCAAGCTTGTAGCGGTGTCGCTTCATCATTAAATTATTATTATAATTTTGTTCATCATTTTTATCTGTTGCATTTCAATTATAACTTCCCTCTATTATCACGGTTGTTGTGAATGTTAACAACCTTGGTAATTTACACATAAAAATTAACAATTCATAAATCAAATTAAAAATATCAATTTTAATTAATAAAGATGAATTATATCTTTTACATGTATTTATTATTTATTTAAATAATAATTTTTTAATATAACAAACATTTACTTTACAAGCTTCATGCATGAACGTCCTTAAGTCATCTCATTTTCTTTCAAGACTAAAGAGAACAACTGATGATGTCCACTTCTATATATAAATTTCTTTCTATGATTTCTAGGCGCCAATAAACATCAATCTGCCGTCACATGTCTACAATTTAACAATCGTTTTGTAATTACATCATCTGATGATGGTACCGTCAAATTATGGGATGTACATACTGGTGAATTTATACGAAATTTAGTTGCACTTGGTAGCGGCGGTAGTGGTGGTGTTGTATGGCGTATACGTGCAAACGATACAAAATTAGTGTGCGCTGTTGGATCACGTAATGGTACTGAAGAAACAAAACTATTAGTATTGGATTTTGATGTTTTACCTGATAATAATACAATAGATACGACTTTGACAACATCAACAGCCAATAATAATATTTTAAATAATAATTTAACAAATAATTTAAATAGTAGTAATTTAATAAATAATGTGATCACTTTAAATCAACAAGAAGAAGAACACGAACAAGAAACAATTGAAGATGATGATGACAGATAATAATATTTTATAAAAACAAACAAACAACAAATATATTTTATTTAATGTTTTGTTTTGTGTTTACAAAATCTTATGTTTAACAAAATAGAAAAATGTTTCGATCACGATTGGGAACGGGAAGGGATCTTTGTTGCAGGGATCAGTGATGATGCGATCGTTCACGTCACATTGGGCACGATGATATCTTTATGTTAGCGATCTAGTTTGATTACTTTTCATACAGTTAAAACCATTGGTCAAACCAAAAATGCATACCCCATTTTTCGCAATCTATTCGATGATGAATCATTATGAAAATTAATAGGATTCGATAAAAAAAATCATCCGAATCGGCCAAGAATTGCTACCTCTAGCATACAGACCAATGGACAGAAATGCATGTCATTTTTCAAAAAAAAGAATAAAATCATTAAAAAAATACTTTAAAAAAATTAAAAAAAAAAGGTATCGCCTCTTAGACGAAGTTAAATTATCTTACTTTCTCCTAATATCAGATAGCTCCTTTTAGTATCTTTTACATTTTTGGAGTAATTTATCTAGGCAAATTAAAATCGCTGTCCCTGTAAAGGAATAAGTGAACCAGTTGAGGCTGCGTAAGCTAACATCGCTGAGACTCTAAAAACTGCTAGGGCACCTAACCCAGCAGATCTTTTATTTAAAGGAACAAGTGAATCAGCTGAGGCTGGGTAAGCTAACCTCGCTGAGACACTAAAAAACTGCTGTGGCACCTAACCCAGCAGATCTTTTATTTAAGAAAAAAACAAAGTAAATTATCATTTAATTGATTGTAGCGCCATCCAAATAAAAGTGATGTTATTATTCTACTTTCCCCTTAATATCAGATAGCTCCTTTTAGTATCTTTTACATTTTCGGAGTAATTTACCTATGCAAATTAAAATCGCTGTCCCTGTAAAGGAATAAGTGAACCAGCTGAGGCTGCGTAAGCTAACCTCAGTTTATTATAGGGGTCGAATGAGTTTATTGCCCATTCGATCTTCGAACGGTTAATGGCAATCGCCGCTCTTCTACAATCCTCGCTTGTCGGTAGGAGGCCTTGGTTAATCTGCTCTTGAGAAGGATTTTCACTGTCCATTCAGGGTCACTACGTCAACCCGATAGTGTCAGCTGGTTTCTTCCCTAGGATACCATAGAGTCTTGCTCCCTCAGATGTGTTTTCAACATCTTAAAAGAGTTTCCTCCATGAGTTTATTTTGGCTTTTTTCAGAGACCTTTTGTATTTAGCAAGGGCCTCATGGTAGTTATCCCAGTTCCCTATCCTTTTTGCTCCGTTAAATAGTTGGCGAACCTTTTGCCTTTGATTCCTTAGGCCTTCATTACACCAACAAGT
This sequence comes from Nineta flava, assembly GCA_963920215.1. Taxonomy (NCBI): domain Eukaryota; kingdom Metazoa; phylum Arthropoda; class Insecta; order Neuroptera; family Chrysopidae; genus Nineta; species Nineta flava. Next base: position 120,937,181 of record OY986041.1, read on the forward strand.
TGGCTTGCTGATGTCTTTGAGACCTCCGGGGCACCTAACCCAATATATATTTTATTAAAAGGAACAAGTGAATCAGCTGAGGCTACGTAAGCTAATCTCGCTGAGACACTAAAAACTTCTGTGCCACCTAACCCAGCAGATCTTTTATTTAAAGGAAAAAGTGAATCAGCTGAGACTGGGTAAGCTAACCTCGCTGAGACTCTAAAAACTGCTGTGGCACCTAGCACTGCAGATCTTTTATTTTTTTTCCTTTTTCCAAAAGTTGATTATAATTATTTCTATTAGTAGACGGTAAATCTGTAATTTTGTGTCACTTGTGTCGAGGCGATAATGAATTACTCGCTGCGCTAGGCCGACCTTTATGTGACAGAGATAATACAATTTTGTATTATGAAACTAAGTCTCCCACTCATTTCGGTCGGATATCATTGGCCACTGCAACAAATTCCATATGTGTCCCAGTCTAAAATGTGTTCCATCGATATATACTTATCAGTAACTTTATTATTCTTTTTGAAATACAACTTCTATAGCACAAGTGAAACATGATATTAAAAATTAGGGTGGAATATTCGCAATAGAAGTTTTTTTTTCTAAATTTTGAATTTGAATTTATTGATAACTATTTTCGAGGTACAATTTTCGAAAATACTTTTACAAAGTGTGATTCAAATTTTAATGATCGAATAATTGTGTCAACTTTACATAAACAATATTTTACATAAACTATCAAATTTGATGTTATCAGAGATGTTTGTACCATACGCTAGGTATGCAAATTATTGTTTTGCGAGCTTGTTTTTTCGGAATTGGGCATCTGTGATTTATTTTAAATTCTAAGCCTTGTTTGAATTCGTTGAGATATTCATCTAATTTATAGAACATTCAACTAATTAGAGAACATTCAACTAATTTATAATTATTTAGCTTGTGATTTGGCCTCTATTGGAGTCGGTGTTCTTCTTATGACGTCAGATTCTTTGTGTTTTTATTCCATTTTTAACGCGAATAATGCATTATCTGCCCTCCTCTGTATTGGTTTTAAGAGTGCATTTTTTGTGAACATTTTTCAAACAAGGCGACTTTCCATATGCAATATCAAAGCCACTCTCGCTAAAATAATAAAGCTCCAATCTTACCTATCTAGTTTATTATCTGCATTGTGGGTGAAAAATTAAAAAAAGAAAATTTCAGGCACTATTTTTCATTTGCTAAAAATAGTGTCTAAAATTTTGTTTATTTAATTTTTGACCCAGTGAAATAGTACTTTTACCTCTTAAAAAAATACAAGTGGAGATTTTCCAACGGAATTCTCTTCGTTTTTTCACTATGAAAACACTTACAAAAAGGAATTTGTTGAAGGTCAAAGGTCGCGAAAATTAGTTTTTCTCAAATATTTGATAAACCATTGATTTTACTTTAACAAAGGTCACTATTAAATTTATTCCTTAGCAATTCTACACAAAAAAAAGGTCCTATACAAAATTCACGTATTCCAAATAGTTTTTGAGATATACGGATGAGAAAATTTGGGCGTACCCATGCATTAAACTGAATTTTAAAACGGTCCAAAATGTGTCGTCCAATATGTTCAGGTTTATGCCGACCCGTAAGATTACAATAGAATGCTAGACAGCGCACGTTAGGCATTTGAAAACGCAGTTTAACTGTTAAACGCATCGGTACGCCCAACTTTTCAGCCGTATAACTCGAGACCTATTGATCCTGCGTAAATTTTGTATAGGATCTTTTTTGTACAAAATTAGGTAAGGAGTAAATTTGAGAATGACCTATATTAATTTAAATGACCGCTATTCGAGAAAAATTAATTTTCACGACCTTTGAACTTCAATAAATTTTTTATAATCTTACTTATCAATGAATTGTAATCTTACGGGTCGACATAAATCTGAAAGTATTTGACGATACATTTTGTCCCTTTTAAAATTCTTTTTAACAGTTTGCATCGCAACTTTTTTGCAGCCGTATATCTATCTCGTGTACTATTGGTCCTAGGTGAATTTTGAGGTAAGCTCATATGTTTTTAGTATCATTTCACTGGGCTATTTTCATTTACAAAACAGTATAATAAAATGGAATACCACTTAAATGAAACTTCTCTACAATGAATATCTAGTTTATGGTATAAACATCTTTGATTGTTGGATAATTCTAACATTGATAATAGTGAGCATTTGTATGGGTAGATAAGCGACTAAATAGGCTTACAAGTATATGAGTCAGACTTCATTTTATCATGATATTACGTTTACTCAGGATACAAATTAAGGATTCGAATTAAATCTCAAATCATTGCCCTCAACGCATGCGAACGGGATATCGTTGTTTACTAACCATCAGGTTAACGTCAAATTTACTATCAAAACTTTTCTTGACAGACTTATTAAAAAATAATGATTATGGACGCAATAATTTTTGAAAAGCTTTAAGGTATATACAAATTTAAAATCATGGTACATAGAAGTGCAGCCCACAACCATAAAAAAAAATTGTAAGTAAAAAAAAAATCAGTTTGTTATTTGTTTTCGATAGGAATTTATTAGTCTGAAAGCTCGTGAAATCAAATGTACCGTTATCGAGAATATAAAAAAGTTTATTTATAGAAAAGTTTTCCCTCCCGCGATCGGAGCCAAGGCTTTCATCATTTTAACTTTATTAAATCCGGGATAACGGTACATTTGATGTTATTTGCTTCCCGCCTATATATTCCGCTTTTTTGTTTTTAATTTTAATTATTTTTAATCATTGACACAATGAGGTTTTCTGTTAAAATACCTTGTTATTAATTTTTACTGTATTTAGGAACAATTTTTTGTTTTTTATGAATAATATCGATTCCATTTTATGGAATTTGAAAGAAAAAAAAATCGGAAGAGATGTTTCATTCAATCGAACATGTCCTCATTAAAAAGTGTAATTTTAACCTTCCAAATTTGTCTTAATTACTCTGGTCTGATCTCTTGAACGCATTCGTAAACAATGGATTCAGTCAGGTCTAGCTTAACTACTACCATGACGTCACCGATCCGTTCAGTTCATTCTTTACTAATGGTGTAGTTAGTGGACTAGTTGGGATAATTTAATCGGAGCATTTACGAACGCTATTTTCCCGAATGATTGAATTGACAGTCATAATATGCCTAGCTGGAGCAAATCCGTAGTTACGAATGCAACCGTTGTGTGAAGTTCAATAAGAACAGTATTATTTAAAAAGTGCAATTTTATAGGATTCCTTAAAAGGTGCCATATAAATAATCTTTAATTATAAATATTAACACAATACTGCCTTTTTTTATTTGCGCCATCTAGTGCTGTTAAACATCTAGACGATCTCATTTCAAAATTCATTGCCAAAGTCAATACTCCCCCTATTTTTCCACAATGAACTACAGTTTTTTTTAAAAGGCCAGTGAATAATCGATTATAAGTAGTATCTAAAAGGAAAATTAAAGGCAGCTTCAAAGTTTGGTGGGATTATTGTCTAAGGATTAAATTTCAGATTGTTAAAATTACACCTGCTGAAGATATATGAAAGAGTTCTTCTTGTCCGAGGTAACGCGATTGAATTTTTGACCAAACTATGCTTTATTAATTCAGCTAGGTTATCTAGTTGAAGAACCCATATGCATTCCAATTTGGCTGAAAATAGCATCGTTGTCCTAACTTTTATTGGAAGAACATATTAAACAGTTATCAATATTTTATTAACACTTTTGTGTTCAATTTATTTTATGTTTAAAAACATTACCTGTCTATCACAATCTGCGTACTCTTTTACTTCTTGTTTCAGAAGATAATTTTTGTTATTTACGTTTAAAATTTGTTATAATTAGTTTTTTTTTCTGTTTACTATTATTATTTTTTGCTAATATATTATCGTTTTACATGAAGATATATAGGAAGAGTTATCGCAATAATTCCGTTAAAAATGCCATACGGTATTTAGAATTTAACGTTGGGGATACCTGTAAATGAATTTTTATTATAATGTTAAATTTTATATAAAAGATGTTTGGTTACAACGCTTACTTTTTGAGTATTCGAAAATGTATCATTATGCCGGCAGTACACACTCGGCGAGGCAAGACGAGACATAACGAGCCGGAGAGTGTACTTACAACGCTCGGTCTGCCTCGTGTCGACTCGCCTCGGCTCGTCAACACTCCATTAAAACGTCGAGTCAAAGGAAACCAGTGGCAAATATGAGCACCCTCAGTACATTCTCGTCTACATTCGATTCAACTTTCAACCACCATTTTTAAATGTTAAATTATCAACCCGCTTTAATTGTACCCATTAATCTTAATAGTAGAACACAAATAAATAAAAACTATAAATTTATGAATACTTTTTTTATTCTTTTAGTGTCCTTTATGACTCATTTGAATAATTATTTTTAATAGTTTAATAAAAAAATTACTACTCCGTAGTTTTTAATAAAAAAATGTAACGTTTCAGGTATACCAACGTAATTTCTGGCCAATTTTTCTCTTCGTTGACTAACTGACGGAAACTGTAATGCCGGCTAAACACAGCTCCACTCGCGACCTCTCACCTTACGAATGTCTCACCGAGACATTCGCCGAGTATGTTACGGAGGAAGGAAGGTCGATTTTTATTTTCTGATGTACATTGGACTATATAGTGTTGGTCAAATATGTTGCAAATTAGCAATATCCCCCCTTTTACCTTCTGGTGGACTGTCCTTAGAAAGCTAGAATGAGGTATCTAGCCTTTGGCTCGACCATAATGGGGAAAATATAGTAAAACAACTAAAGTGGAGCTCTGTCCTGTCATTCGCAAAGAGGTAAAAAAGGTATAGACAGACCTACTTGCCACGTTTCGGCCTCTTCTCCACTACTACTACCCTTACATAAAATTGGGTTTTATACTTTATAAAAACTGTTAAATAATATTTTATTACATAGTATTATTTGTGTATACTTTAAGCGTCACAATATAATACTAATGTCAATTTCCATTAAGATTACGAAGACATAGTATGAAAGTACTAGCATATACTATCTCAAAAAACATGTCATTGAATTTTTAATTAAAATAATTTATTAATATTATATATATATACCAATATACCTAATCGATATTTTTAACGGAATAATAACGAAAACCTCCTATTAATCAGAGTTGCCGATAAATATATGGGTAATAATTTGTAGTATCGGTTAAATTTTTATTCAATTTCGATTTATTTATATTTTATTCTTGTTTTTATGTTGTTTCCCTTATTTTTAATGTCACACATTTTATAAATCAATTAAATTTACAAAATTGTGGCAACTTTTAATTTTGATGGCTTTATATATTTTAAGAGTATGAAAAAAAAATTGTTATTATTTGATGCTTTAAAACAATTAGATAAAATCCGTACTAAAAGGCACAAATAGCCTTACAACTTATTAAGTTTTTTTTTTTTGTAAATTGTACCTTTGTGTTAATACAAAAATCTGAAATATCAGATAGTTTTGAGTCAATTTTAAGTACTCTTTCACTCTAAACTATCTTTTTTCTAATATTTAAGCCTCGTTTACATTAGTAGAACTTTGAAGTAATTTATTTATTGCAATTTATTTCAAAATCTTCTACTGTAAAATAGACTTTAGTTTTTTTTAGGTACCACATTCCTAAAAGAAAACTAGTAACAACCAACCCGAGTATAATTTCTCAATTGCTTGATCATGAAATATGATTACTCGAATGAAACTCGAATTGAACTACATATGTAAACGCTTCAAACGATATCGTCTTCATAAAACATGATAACTTTACAATAAAGTTCTCTTCGTTTCCTTTTGTCATAACAGTTTAAGGGTATTATCAAGGAATGTAGAAAAAAGGGGGGATATACCCATTGCGAGTTCATCAACTATGGGTGTGAAGTCAAAATCCAGAATAGAGTAAAACCTATCTTCGATTTTACTTAAAAAAAATCTGAAGAGGTCATTTAAGTGGCGAATAACGCGAGTAATGTTGGCTTCTTGTTGCTCAATCATACGCGGCTTATCCATATAGACTTTGGACTTGACATAGCCCCAAAGGAAAAAGTTTAGGGGTGTGATGTTACAGGATCTAGGCGGCCAACTCACCGGTCCGAAGCGCGAAATTAACTGTTTACCAAATTATTCTCGCAATAAAGCCATAGTTTCACGTACTGTGTGGCAAGTGGTGCCGTCTTGTGGGTACCAAATGTCCTGGAAATCACGGGCTTCAATTTCTGACCGGCTTCGTTTTTGAAGAAATATGGACCGATGATTCCACCATAAATCACACCAAACCGTTGTTTTGTCTGGATGTAATGGCAGCTCTTGAATCTCTTCAGACCAAATACGGCAATTTTGTTTGTTATCATATCTATTTAGCCAAAAATTATCCTCATCACTAAACAAAATTTTTATCGAAAACTGTGGATTTTCTTCAAGCTTTTCAAGAGCCCAAAGACTGAATCGGTGCTGGGCTAAGTCTTTCCATGATGAAATGTCAAACTATACTGAACAAAAATACCATAATAAGTTAACACGGCTCACGCTTCATCTGTCAAAAAATCCATAGACAAAAAGTATCTCTAAATGAATCACCCATTATATACATCTAAAAGAGCGGCTATCTCCGATATTTCTCACTATTCCTCTAAAGGGCGGCGTATTTCCGTTTGCATGTCCATTTCAACATTAAGATGTATTGCATTCTTACAAACTCGTGTTCAACCGATTGGCGTCAAGTTAAAACGTATTCGAATACGCAGTGAGTTTTGTAATGAATGAACACGCAAACAAAAATATACTAAGCTCAATTTAGATATCGACCTTTTTTTCTAAAGTTACCCGTGTTATTAACAGTTATGTTACTGTGGCAAAAGAAGGCAAATAGAAGCAATTTATTGAAACGATATTATTTTTTAAGAAATAAGAACGTTCGAAGTGGCTACAGATACAAGGAATCAAGTATTTTTTTAGTGATTCACTAAAAAAAATTCGACTTTGTATTTACAAAGTTATTAATTATTAATAAAAATGAATGAATTAGACTGAGAACTGATTTATTATAATTAATGAAACAAATAAAATTCCTAGGCATTATGTGTATAATATCATTGTTTAAATTAGACAATACTATTTTTATGAAAAATAAAGTTCTATGAATGGAGAATTTTAAACAAATAATCTGTTTTTGTTCGAGAATTCTAAACAAATCTTTTAAAACTACATTTATCAAGGTGTTTGATGAAATTTTAGGGACACTCAGTATCTGAGCACTTAAAAAACCCACCTGAGAGAGACCCACCATCCTCAGTTTTTTTGTAGATAATTTTAGAGCTTTGTCTTTCTCGTTTGTACAAAGCTTAAAAAACAAATTGTAGTTACCACATTTTTATACTTTTTTTTAAAATGCGAGTAGGAATTTCAGATGACTGAATCTTTTGGGGGGTACAGTTATTTAGCTGTAGTGAAGTGCGCGCCAGTATCGATGAAACAGTACAAATAATTAAATTGCATATTTGGATCTCAATCTCTACATTTGAAACGGAATGTGATCATGATGTTTTTGAATTTGAAGTGAAGTCAATTGTTTAATTTTAAATTGAAAAACTGGACTCTGGATGAAAAACACCTTGATATGTTCCATACTTTTCAAAACAATCACAATATTTTTCGCAACAGTACTCAAGGAATATTACAATTAGCATCAATAACGGAAACGACAATATGAGCTATATATGTAAAGACCAGAAATGTCAGTGCATTTAAAATAGATTCAAGGCCACACTAGTTCAACATCTAGATTTGTTTGGGAAAATAATAGTAGTTCTATCTACAATGATGTAATTTTCCTTGCCGAATTTCATACGCCGTTAACGGATTTGAAATGTCAATAAATGTGTTTATGTTTATTCAATTGACAACTGTCGTACTTACCAGTAAATATTGTTCGATTAATGTCAAAGTTACAAATTAAACATTGTTGGATTAACAGTCAGTTTAAAAGTAAAATTTGTTCAAATAAAGTCAGTTGTATTAAAAGGAGATAGAGACTCATTTAAATTGTGGAAATAAAATTAAATTCAAATTCTTTTTTTTTTTAAATCAAATAAACTTCAGGTTTGAATTTCATAAAGTTTTTGTTTTATTTAATTTTTTTTTTTAAAAGTGCGTGTTGTCCAATTGACATATATTTAGTAAACTTTTACTAATCAATTCTATACACTCGTTTCCATCCTTGATGTGATTGTAATCTTTTTTTGGTCCTACTGTTGTGATAAAATGTGTCCAACAAAAGTTGTCGTATTTTGTAGTCTGAATATAAAAAAAAGATACCCGCTAAATAAAAACCCATATATATATATATATAAGTACATAGAAAAGATAAAAGCTTCTTTTCTGTTCTTTTTTTCTACATAGGAACTGTTTTTTTTTCTGTACAAATGAACGAAAATCGAAAAAAAAAACCATGTGCATTATGAATGTTTTTTATTATTTATTTTTAGATAATAAAAATAAATAAATCGCTTACGATGCGCGCTCTTTTTAAAAATAAAAACAAAAAATGATGTATTCCTAAAAATAAATATGTTTAAACAATGTATTTTTATTGTTGATAAGATATTCTCTCCGAATTTGTTGTATTTATTATTTTATAAAAAATATTCATTTAAAGAAAAAAAATTTTGTTTTGTTTCATATTATTTTACTTCCTTATGAGATGATATTCGAAAATAACCATCCCGAAAATTTCATGTTTCGAATATTGCAGTATTCCAGGACGTTTGAATCATTTTGTTGTGATGACCAAACTAAATAAAACTTTAAATCCTCAATGATGTACGAGCACTGATGTATAGTCTATTTATAAAATTCTTCAAAATCTTATATAGTACATTCATAAATGTCCACAATAATGTTTATTATTTTTTATCGTTAAGTTAAAATTTAATTTATGCCCCTCATACCGGGTCTAACAAAAAATATATTTAAGAAAAAACCTGAGATTTCGGATAAGCTACTGCCGAACGGACCGGACCCTATGGTCCAAGTGTGTCTCACCCCAGGACAGCCACTCTAACCTAAGCTACCGCCGACAGAAATAAAATTTATCCGAAATCTCTCTTGTTTTATTAAATATCTTTTTTAGGCCCGTCATACCGGAATTTTATTGGATCAATCTATTAATATTTCTATTTTTTATTCGTCTTATTTTATTCCAAGTGAAAATTATCAAAATATGTGTAAAAATATGGGTTTCTCCATAAGAGCCATGCATTAAAACTCGAACTTTAACATAAATTAATTCAAGACCCCCCGTAACCCACTCCCCTGAAACTTTTATAATTGATTTATATGCACTTCAACTACATGTAAACAAAAAATCAAGCCTTAATCTTTTTGAAGCTCCAGTGCTGGCACATCCTTAATACAAAGAAAATCCTTTATTTTTATACAGGGTGTAATATCGTCAAGGCTAACCATTGAGAGACGAAATTGGCAGTAGTGTATAAATGGGTTGATCAGAGGCATACATTTAGTTGTAAAGAGTAGTATATACGCCTAGAATGTGGCTTTTTGGGTCAATTTTTATGAACGGGAGTGTAGCAACATTTGGGTTCAATTGCCATATTTTTCGATTTTTTGTGGGTTTTTCAAGTACCACAGAAAATAAGTTCATGAGTTAAATTGGATTAAAAAATCTAGTTAAGTTTTCGAGATATGCCCTCTTTATACAACTTTAAGCCTCCTTTTATACAATTCAGGCGATATCTTGTGAACCGTTCATTAAAGCTTAATCTTAACGCGATTTTTTGGGTTCAATTAATCTTGTACTGCAAGTTTTATTCAAATCAATCCGAAATATTAAAAAATTTTTTAAACTCTTGTTTTTTCGCTTCCGCGGGTTACTTCATTGTCTAATAAATGACGCAATTTTGCGGTTACAGCACAACGATGACGTCAATTAAAAAACATTCTTTAGGTTACAACCATGGGTTACAACATTCATTAACTCACTAGCATAAACAAAGTATACAAAAACTACATTACTACAACTGCAAAACCAGACCAACATTATAAACGGTAAGTCAGCGATTTAGGTAAAGTATAGACATTTGTGAGAATATAATACAAAAATATCATGATTATGAAGATTTAGACCGTTTTTGACAACTTGTACAGAATTTGGACCAGTTTCTTATTAGTGACTGTAAAACTAACCCTCTTTCTAACCTAACCTAATCAGATTTAATAACTTTTTTTGCATGACGTCAACAATGATTTCTAGTTTCTTACTATCTTCCTGCATCTGAAAATGTATTATCCCCATATATTAAATACTACATTATCCCGCACAAATGAATTAAAAAAATTTAACCTTACTCCGTTTTTACTTATGCTGATGCAAGAATTCATAAATTGTTTGAAGTTTTTTTAAAAATTCCAACTTAAAAAGAAAATGTTTTTCAAAATTATTTATTATTAAATCCTATTTTATTTATTCCGCATTTCACATGTTTTTTACTTTGCCAATGCAGGATTTCGTAAATTGTTAGAAGCTTTTTAAAAATTTCAATTTAGAAAGGAAATTATTTATTATTAAGTCCAATTTTATTTATTTCGCATTTTACATGAATAATTTTCAATAATATCTGATCGGAAAATTCCAAATTTTCTTTATTTAAAAATCCCGCGTAAATGTATATATATATGAAAAAGAGCACATGCACATTGTTCGTAATAGTATGTTGATTGTTGCGCAACAAGGGACCGCGCTTCATTTAGAGGCTGCCATTATTGATCCTTTTGAGCTGAGCGCGCGGTGTAGTGCGGTGTCTCATAACGAACGAGGAACGAGCTGATGTTCACCACGTCGGGGCGTCTCCTGCTGCACACAGAGAATATGGAACTCCATATAAAAACTATATCCACTGTGCATTTGTGATTTGTGAATTATTATTATTATTAGTGAAAATTCATTTTTGGAGAAATTTTTTAATTTAATATTTTGAATAATTGAAGTGTTTTTTAATTAAATTGTTATTTAAAACAAAACAAACAAAAAATAAATTCATATGTTCTACAAAAAATGCATCGACTGTTTTAAGTGTTTTATTAATATTTATCTCGAAATATTTCGAAGTTTAAAACACACGCCTTTATTTTTGAATAATTTCTAGTGTTGCCCAGAAAAACGTATTCGATGATACATACCTCGATTCGAAGATAATTATTCAAAGGTTCGTTATTTTTTTTATTAATAATATGTCTTATTCATTGCTTTTGTTAAATAGGAAAAAAACCCGTTCAGGGAATATTTGATTTGAGAATAGGATATCCAAGGAGGTTTTTTTTACTAGTATGTTGGACATTGTTTAAGGTAACACATATCCATGAGCTAAAGGTATAAAGGTATGATTTAATTTTTTTAAATACGCCCATGTAGACAAATTTTAATTAGTTTTTTTTGTTTGTTAATTTTTTGTGAGTTGAATTATTTGTGTTTTCAGGAAGTTATGCTAATTAAGCTAAATAATTAATGAATTGTATGCAGAATCTGATGAATTTGACCTAGATATATTAAATATATTTTAATAGGTCGATGGAAAATGCACTATTCATTCTGATTTTTCCGTTTTTCTTTTGAATAAATTATTTTGAAAAGCTTCTTATTTATTTGTAATAATTTTATTTGTATGTAGAGTATTTTTTGAATAAATGCAAATTTATGGATTCTAAAAGTTTTTCCTCATGTGCTTAGGCTTTAAGATTAGGGCAAAGGTCATATTTTAATTTTTTTTTTTAATTATCTTACGTTTTTTTCGGTGCTAATATTTTACCTTGTAAAATCACTTTAGTGCGATTTCTTTCTCTGAATCGGAATTTTTATCGCTTATTCATGGTAAAGAAAACAAATTTTTGCCTTCGATAGTGGTATTAATAATTTAAGAAGGATATTTTATCCCAAAAAGCTGCGTTTCTAAATTTATTACAATCTTAAAAACAACAATTTTAATCGGGATTTTAATTATTCTGGAAAATGATTTTTGTTAGAATCAAAGAAAATTTTTGATACTCCTTAGAAAATTGTTTCTAAAATATCATTGTAACAGTTTTCACAACTACTATATTCTTGAACCTAGATTTAGGTTCTAAGATTGCAATTTTAATCAACATTTTATACTTTTGAAGTGATTTTGGCCTTTATCTGGAATTTTACAATTGGTGTCTCAATTTTGATGTTAAGAATCTCAGAAAAATGATTAAATTTACGTTATAGGTAAAAATTATTTTCTAGGCAATTTAAAATAGAAAAATATTATCAAATAGATTCTTTAATTTCTATTCGAATTAATAAATTTTAACTTTAGAACCAAATTTGACTATTATTTCGAAATTTATAGTTTAGATTGCAGTTTTGACCTATTTAGAATTTGAAAATATTTTCTGTGTTTGTTTATGGAAAAAAATCATTGAAAAATGTACAGAAATATAAAAAATTGAACAAACGGGAAGAATTTAATTAGATCCTTCAGGAAAAGTTTTTGACCTAGATTAGTTACATTTTTCGCGTAATGATCATTTTTGTAAAAAAAAAAAAACCGAAAAAACAGATAAGGCTTTCAAGAATAGAGGTCTAAGGTAGAGAATTATATTTTAATTGTTGACCATTGTTAAACTAAAAATTGTTGAAAAAAAAAACAAACAAAAAATCATACTTCTAAAGACAAATAAATAGAATTTAGGTCTTTCAATAAAACGGGGCACACCTCAATCTTTGACTTATGAAACCTCAGAGTTAAAATAGTTAATATACACACATACGATACTCCTTTAACATAATGACCCACATTTTCAATTCGATAGAGGTTAGGTTATGGATACAACGAACTAAAACTGTTAGGATAAAGAAACAGCCGTGGATAAAGAATACGAATTAGTATCCATAAATTAAAATAGTGTTAATCATGTTTCGAACATTCGAATTCGTATAATTTTGCATTATATTTAGTATAATTTTTTACACGTGATACTTTTGTTTGTTCCGTTTTTTTTTCAAAATCGACGTAAATTAAAGAGAAAATTGCGAAGATAAATTTAAAAATACCAAAAATTTTGATTAAAAAAACCCTGTTAAAGAAGTATTTTTTTGCTAATCTTTGTAATGTTTAAGATAGCCTGATGAAGAATTAAAAATAAAATGAAACGTTGCGAATTAAAAAAGATTTGGTAATTTTTTTATTTTTATCTACAAGTGCTTAGAAAACTAAACCAGTCAGGGGATTTCCCCCTAATTTAGTGGGTTTAATAATATGGAATAATCATGTATCGAATATAAATCCACGTTTTCTATTCAGATTTGTAAAACTAGAATAAATCACCTAGATTTTCTACTAGGCTTTAATATATTCGCTAATTTTTTGAGAAAATCCTCCAAACACACATACTAAGTAAAATGGCGTCACAATTTAAGTTGCTTAGTACTGTCAAGTGTCCTGGCAATAAACTAAGTTAGATATACTTAGTAAGTTAATTTTCTAAGGACTTAATACTTCATATTAGGGTTTATTTATACTTCGGCAAAAGGGTCTAGATAGCTAGATATATCTGGGGGTCTAAAAAGTATTACACTTCTATCTTATGGTCCATTGTGCTCCCCCTACTACTTCAGTCTGACGAGATTCGCCTCTCCCACATGTTGGCAATGGCCAGGAGGTTGCTTATCAGGTCCTCCTGAAGGTACATATATTCGAGGTGAGCTGCACCGAATATCTTGTATCTGCTGCAACCCAGAGGTTCGCAGTCAAAGATAATGTGGCTGGATGTTTCTTCCTCGTCGCCACACAAGCTGCACAGAATGGACCCGTTATGGAGTCCCATTGTGTGTAGATGATTCCGCAGGGGATAATGCCCGATGAATTCGGTAACCTTCTGCAGTTGCATCCTGTTCAGCTTCAGTGCATCGAGAAATAGCCTCTTGGTTGCATTCCGAAGCAGTATTTTCCCGAGCTTTTACTGTGGTACATTTTCCCAAAGATCACGGTGTTTAGCATTTATCCACTCGTTGATCACCTATTTACATACAGTCCTTGGAATTCCTAAAATAGGCTCTGGGTCTATGACTCCCTTCTTTGCTAAGGTATCTGCTTTTTCGTTTCCTTCCAAATCACTGTGACCCGGCACCCAGATCAATTTAACATTATTCCGTTTTACCAGCTCCAGCAGTTCCTCCAGACAATCCTTGACTACCCCTGAGGTGACCTCAGTTCCAGGCAAGGCTTTTAGAGCAGCTTGACACACTATAGCACTTAGATCGGTCTAAGTGCTATAATGTATGACATTTCTAATTTTTAGTGGAGTTTGAATGGAATTTTGTCCAAAATTATTCGGATGAACGAGTGCAAATGATAATATCAAAATAATGGACAATTTTCTAAGTACCAAAAAATTCAATTCAAAACTATTTTGTATTTATAAACAATGATTTTATTTCCAATTTTAGTTTTAAAAAATAGACATTTTACAACATAATTATTCGTTAAAAATTTTGAAAATTCGTTATGTTTTTTCCAAAATTATTGATTTTAAAACTTATACCGCTTTATATAAATTTCAAGTCTTTATCGATATCCCATTTTCACGTTATCCGACAACTTTCATCGTTTTTGGCTGTCATCTAAATATTCTGATCGACAATTTGTAATTTGACTACTGGTTGAGGATATATCCGATGGTAGTGGGACAAATTGCATTGTATTATTAGTTTCGTCACTTTTTCGTCTATCCTTTTTTTTCGATGGTCGGCTTTTGTGTGGAGTTAGGCCCATATATTGTGAAATGGCGGCACTGCTTTCTATTGATGGAATATTACTTATTATATCCCATGATTCTGAAATTACTGAAACAAGAATAAAATTAAAAATAATTTTAGGGGAAATTCTAGTCTAAAGGGCTTGGAGAAATTTTCACCTTTTTCATATTCTACTCATATATATATATATGCACACCGTTGCCAATCTTTCGAAGCCTGTTTAATAAAATGCCGTTTAATCGGCCCCCTACTGTACCCTGCGTATTTTAGGTAAGTGACCTCTTTAAGAATATGTTAAAAAAATTTAAAAATTGCTTATCTTCCCAGCGCTTCCACTCCTTAAAAGTCTCTACACCAACTAGGGAAAGAACTGATGATCTTTAAGCGGCTGAACAGATTTGCATCAAACATACCAAAGAACCACCCCAATGAAACCGGCCTTCAAATAAAAATAACCGCATTGAAATGGATCTATCCGTTTGGAAACTACGATGCGACAGACATATACACAGACAGACACAGGCTTCAAGCTTATACCATCTTTTTTTTTGGTCGCGGGTTAAGGTAGTACCACAGATACCACAAGGGTCAAATGTGTGCTCTGTGCGATTTGACTTCAGTAGTATTTATATTTGGCAATGCCGCGTAAAAGTAAGAAAGAAAGAAATAAAACTTCTGCGCAAGCATCAATGAGTTACATGTGTGTTTACTAAAATGTCTGAGTCAAAATTATTAATATTTCATTAAAAAGACTTTTGATAAATGTAACTGTATCAATAAAAATTACTTTATATGTTTTCTAATAAAAAAAATGTGTAGAACCTCGATTTGTGAGTAACCAAAATGTTCGAAAAAATTTTTTCTTTTTGTTGATATCACTTTCATTGTAATCTGAACGGTACTTTTTATGAAATACAATAAAATCTGTGATTTCTCATAAGGATCAATGGTAATAGCAAAATTTTTTTTATATTATCTTTTTCTGGCACTCTGCAGCTCTTTAAAAATTTAACTGGTTCATTATCTTATTATAATGTAACTAGTATGCCAAGTTTCATTAAATTCTGAACAGTAATTCTATAACCGAGGGTACACCTTAAAATAGAGATATAAAAATTAATATGACGTCACTTACTTCCATCATGATTATTGGATGGTGATGACGTTTCAATAATTTGATCTAAATGATTATTTGAATTGACAAGTTCTTGTATATGAAGAAATTCTTTATGTAATTTCACTAATTGTTCTTCACGATTTTCCATAATTACACACATTTTTTCATATTTTAATTGTCCTTGTATTGTTTCTTTATTTGCTTGTTCTAATTCACGTTCTAAAATTTGATTATGTAATTGTAAGTCATGTAATTGTTTCTTTAAATCTTTGGTTTCATCTAGTTTTCCTTCACGTTCTTTCATGTTTTCAATTTGTGTAGCTAATGAATAAATTTCCTTAACGAGTTTTGATTTTTCGTCTTGATAATCCTAGAAAAAGTTATTTGATAAACAATCATATTAAAAAATTCAGTGTAAAAGATTCCCCAAAAGTTTTTCCAGATGATCTTCAATCGAATAAGATTCAAAATGTACATCAACTTGAGCACAAATAGACTACGGTTGATGACCAAGTTTTCCACAGGTCCTTGTAGGCCTGTATATTGTCATTGTATACTCTCAGATAGCTGGGCCTGGAAAACCCAGCTGAATGTAGATTCTTTGGGGATATTATTTGTTTGGATGGTTTTAGGAGACAAACAATCGAAAATTGATAGCTAAAGAAAATATATTTAATGAGAAAACTATTGGAAAATTGCGCATACCTTTTCATTAATATTAATTTCTGCACGAAGACGATTCAGTTCTTCTCGTTCTTTTACCAGCACATTTTGCAATCTTTGATTTTCTTGTTTTAATTGGTCAATTTCGTCTTCTAAAAATTTATGCTTCTCCTCAATCACTTTCATTTTTGATTCGAATTGCTTTTCAAATAAATTCACTTGGGTAGTAAATGCTGTATTTGAATGTTTGCCGCTATTCGTAGTTTGAACTTGCCGATTTAATGTTTTAACTCGAGGTTTTAACTTTCCGTCGCCTGTTTGAGCATATTTATTTTCATATTTCGTTCGTAACTAGAAATAAACGATATTCAATTTCGATTTAAAATAAAATTCGCCCACGAATGTCCGATTTTTTAAACTCACTTAAACAATGAATCTCTAATCAAAGCCTAATCATGGAATTAATATGTTCAATAATCATGGGGACCGTTTATGGATTATTTGCTGATTAAATGTGTAGCATAAGCATGAATAAAAATTCGAAAAGTAAAGTAAAATGTTAAGAAATCGGGCATAAAAATTCTGAAATTTCAAACTTGATCAAAATAATTTGCAAAATTTACCTTATGACACACTAAACAAACGCCCTTTGACTCTGCAGAATTTATGTTTTGAGGTATCCGTACCATTATTTCTCGTATGTTGGTTAGCATACGATCCAAATCTGAATTTGGAACCCCATTACCTGAAAATACCATTATTCAATTGAAATTTTCATGTGAAACAAAAATTTACTTACCAGTAGTTACATTTACGTGCCCTTGTATTTTTGAACAAAATTCTTCAATCAAAAAATGCAATGAACGTAATGGATCACACGTATCCAAAACATGGCTTGGAGTGTACGTTGCACGATGTTGAAATATTCTTGACCAACTTAATTTAGTGACTTCATCATCTAATGAAATAAACGCTTTCGTATGTACACTAGGCGATGGTAAATTCAGTCCTCCTTTTGATTTGATTTGATTATGTACATTTACTGATGTTGAACGTTTATTATGCATCATTGTGGACTGTCTTGAATATGGTCCTGGATTTTTACTATTCGCTGACAATGCTCTCGATCGCTGTTTTATCAATTTAATATTGATAATGTCTAATGAAGTTATTAACGATAAAACTTAATTTTACATAATATTTATCAATATGTGTTGATTTGTGATATTTTACACAGCACACAAAGTGTTAGTATACTACCTTTTTAATGGGAATCAAAATATTAAATTAGAGTTTTAGAAAGAAAATAATATCCTCAATTACACCCAAAAAAATTTATTGTTCTTTAATTTTGTGTTGATTAGATAGCAAAATTAATTAGAAATTTTGAAATTAAAAACAATACTCAAATATGTGCTACTTTGAACTTGTACTAAAATCAACATATTGTGGCAAGCATCTTTTAGGACTGTTTTAAATTAACTTATATAAACTTAAATAATAAGAAATTTAATGAATCCCATAAAAACTAAATATAAATTACCAAATTAGGGCCTTGCCTTCGTATATTTTCATTCGTATGCACTATTCTAGAATTTCGATCTTGAAGTATTTCAATTTGTATTTCTTTATTATCTTTTGTCTAAAAAAATATTTCGAAGAATTAAACTATAAACGTTAAATAAAAATATGTTCACAAACTTTCATATGATTTTTTCGAACTCGTCTTGGAGATAAATGAAGTTTTGTTGGACCATTCGATGACATATTTTATCAAGGTTTCAGTGAGATAATTTCCCGCCTTTTTCGTATTACGGTAAAAAAAAAAAACGTTATAAATTTTTAGGTTTAATTTTTTTTTGTAAGACACATCATGATTATTAAAAAAATGTGAGTTTTAAGAGTTATGATGATTTTACTAAACATAAAATAATTTTCTGAACCCACTAGCAAAAAATTTGCTAAGGAATAAAATATTTGTAAGTTTATCTGTCATTGTTTTGGTGTCTTTGATCCACAAGTATAAATCATTCATCTTATGCTAAAAAAACTAAGTTTTATTGTATATATGTATTCTTTGGTTTTATGGAGTTTGAATTCTATAATAGGTATGCATTTCTTATCATATTTAATTAATTAGTCATATTATAACTAAAAACGATTATTATGATGATTAAAGTTTAGAAATGTCAAATGGTTCAAATTTCTTTATTTTAAATATGTTTTGTTCATAATAAGTGTAATTATTGTGGTTTTAAATATCAAGTTTACATATTTTAATTTATTATAAGGAAATATAGAGTTGGGTTTTTATCATATTTTCTTGGAATTCCTAAACCAATTTATGAATTTTAAATCTTTGGTATCTTGAATTTTTGTTAAAAGTTAATATGAACAAGTTAACAAAATGTCTTCAATGAATTACATCGTAAAAACCAGTTTTTACTCACCAAACGGATAAGACTATCCACATTTCACCCGATCTTGATAATTCCAAATGAAGCTGTTTTATTTCGACGTGATATTTAAAATGACTTTATTCAATACTTTATTAGAAAAGCTATTATCATCGTATATATATTAAAAAAGATTATGATACAACATATTGTACCGGAAAACGGTTGAAATTCATAATAATTTTGATTTCATTTTCAAAAATGTAAATAAATATGCGTTCTTAATTAAGTACTTGCTTTTATCCGAGTTTTTCAGAGTCACACGTAAAATTACCCGAAAGTCAGGAAATATAATCATATATGTTTTTTAAAAGTTTAACTTGAAGTAGAATTTCCATTTTCGTTAACTTTAAGGTTTTTTTTTGACAAATCCCTACCTTGTGAAAATGGCCTGATTAAACAAATGTTTTTGGTATATTTATTTGGTATATTGGTATATATTTGGTATATTAAGCGGTATATTTATCGGTATATCAACTTTCGATATTAATATTTCTTATGACGCTCATTCCAGTCATGTTGACGCTGTAATTTATCGCTGTGACTTGTCGTTATATTTGTTTATGTCGCTTGAAATTTATAATTGTACCGTGTGACTTAATTTATCGCTGAAAATGAGCGATGAGTGACATCATGAGGCCGTACTTTTAGAATTGTTTGTAGCACGTGATTAAAATTATAAAATACTTTAAAAATACATGATTTCATTCCATAAATATGGAAAATCGACTACAGTTAGTAACAGATATCATAAATTAAATTTAGATTACATTTTCTGTCAATTTTTTTTTCAAGCTGTGTAAAGCCTTTTATGATAATTATTTATGATTGTCATTTGTGTAAAAAAAAAACGGTAAACTCTCAAGGCTGTAGCATATTATAAAAGAACGTAAAAAAACGTTACCATAGTTTGAATTAGCTTATAATTAGATTATGTAATTTAACAAGATATACAAAGAGATGCTTAAGTATATATAATTGCAGTAATCTTTACACAACATCTTTTGAATAATAATGGAAGGGGGGGGGGTAAATCTAATTATTTATCTGGTATCCGGTATAGTATGTTCAATATTATTATTGATGTATTGATTGAGTAAATAATATGTAATTATTGTAAATTCTTAATACTTTTTTCCACTTAGAACATAATTCGTTTTTTCACGATAGTTAACTAGTAATGATTATACTTTTCCATGCATTTATGAAAACATTCATAAATTTTTGCGATACGATTTATATTGGTGTATTTCTAGATTTCTTTGCTAACTGACATTCTATGTTCGAGTTCATATTTGTCCACTCTTTTAGTTCATACAAGATGTTCCAATATACTGTGTGTTTTGGACAGCTTTTCCTATAGAGAATCAATGTTAAATATTATTTATTACTGCCTGGCCGTGTGGTACTGTATCAAGACAGCCAGTACACATGCGATGAGAGTACACTTTAGTAGTTTAGTATGTGCATTGTATAGTCGCTATGAACAGGAAAATGGAAAGTCCACTCTTTTAATTCATACAAGATGTTCCAATATATAGTCGCTATGAACAGGAAATGGAAAGTTACAATAGGCTGCATACAAGCCAAATAAATAATAGCTGGGTACAAAGCCGCAATATCAATCTGGCTTATTAGAAAAAACCTTCTGGTTAGGGTGTTTACTGGTCACTACAGACTATAAATGTATCTGTTCTTTATGAGCTTGAAAGACAGTGACATCTATCCAGACAATAACGGGGATAATACGCCTTTGCGTCTTCTGGAAGAATGTCCTTACAGAGCAAGAATGAGGTATCTAACCTTCGGCTCAACCGACATGGGGGAATCTGAGGTAGAAAAACTAACGTGGAGCTCTGTCCTGTCATTCGCAAATGACAGGACGGGTGGATGCAGAGTACGATTTTGCCCATTCACGAACTTAACCTTACTTTTTAGCTCTAGAACCCACGCACAAAATTTCTGCTCGTTTTCTTTACGTTTTTAAGTTATCGTGTCTAGAGAAAAATGACAGATGAATATACGGGACTAAACCTAATATACCCTGGAATAAATTATATATTATATACCGGGTATAAAAACAAAAGCTAATCAAGCTATTCTTTTTTTATACTTTATAGTTTATAGCATGTGATTAATATTAAACCATATATACGTACGTACACTCATCTAACAATAAACGATATTAATACAAATATTTTATTAAGGATGTACGAGCACTGAAGCTTCAAAAATTTCATTAAATTTAATTATTTAATGTTAAAGTTCGAGTTTTAATGCATTGCTCTTATGGAGAAACCCATATTTTCACACATATTTTGATAATTTTCACTTGGAATAAAATAAGACTATACGCAATAGAAAATAGAAATATTAATGAAGAGATTGATCCAATGAAATTCTAATAAAAAGATATTTAAGAAAACAATTGAGATTTCGGGTAAATTTTATTTCTGTTGGCGGTAGCTTAATTACCCAAAATCTCAGGTTTTTTTCTTAAATATATTTTTTGTTAGGTATGACGGGTCTAAATTCAATTTTAATTTTAACTTACGACAAAAAATAAACATTATTGTGGACTTTTATAAATGGACTATACATCAGCGCTCGTACATCCTTAATTACTTAAATTTTAAAAAACCATATAATTTTTATGAAAAACATTTTATGAGTAGCTAGTTAATTTTTTTTTAAATTTAATTTTAAAATATAACATTATTACTGTTAAAACTAAAAAAAAACCATTATTCTGTTTTAATTATTGGTGGGTGGGGATATTGCAAGATATTCAAGAATTTGTTGAATACCTTTCAAAATCAACAGTAGTATCACAAATTGTACAATTTGTAATACAAACCAACACGTTATTTTATAAATATCGTTGTCTTATATTGTGTTGTAGTGGAAGGTGGTCGTGTTTTTTTTTTATTTGTATGTGAATTGTTCTTGTGTTTGAATTGAATGGTAAAAATAACCTTTGATTTCCATTGTTTACAAATTAATTAATAATTAGTGGATATGTTATATAAGATGTTATTAATATATTTTGATTAGTTCAATTCCTTTGTATTATAATATGTTATTGAAATAGTTACCGTTAATTATATCTGGCAATACGCATTTGAATTACTTTTTAACATCTTGGTACTGCGGGAGATTGTGTTTTTTAACTTAACCGGTTTAGTACTGATCTTGGTTATCATCTAATCATGTGTGTTTTTATACCCATGTAAATGTAAATATACCAGGGTGTATTAAGTTTAGTCCTGACTTTGTAACGCTTGAAAATATTGATCGCATACATAAATGTTTAGCATAGGTGTTCATAAAATGACGTAATTCGGACATTTCCGCCCGTCTGTGGACACGATAACACAAAAACGTAAAGAGATAACAAGCTAAAATTGTGTGTGTGTGTTCTAAAGCTAAAAAGGTCAAGTTCGTGAATGGGCAAAATCAGACAATGTTTGGGCAAAATGAGCAAAACTGCCCATCTTTGAAACCGTACGAGATAGAAAAAAAATGTAGAGACAAAAAATGCCTCTTTTTGAAAAATAAATAACTTTTGTTAAAAACTTGTTTACATATAAATTCAGGATATACCGGGTATTTAAGCAAATAACTCAGTTCGTTGTTATTTTCACTTGTTTTTTACTCAAAGTTTCATCAAGCTTGGCTTTTATGAACTGCAGTATCCTTCTTTATCGAAATTATCTGTATTTTCGCGGTGAAAGATAGATTGTTGCGGTTGCCCTGGACGGGCTACACTTCGACCATAAGGTCCATTGTGATGGCTAAGGATGTGAGGATGTGAGTGGAGTGGAAGGAATTTTTGTGTGTAGACTAGGAATTGGTAGGATAAGCGGCTGCAGCCGACTCTGATACGAACTATGCCGATATTCATCTGGAGTTCGTGAAGGAAACTGCAGAAAACCTTCACAAGCATAGCCGGTTATATCATTCTTGTCCATACGCCGGCAGTTTAGTCAATTAACTGCCCCTTTTTTTTTTCTTAATAATTGACAAACTGCCGATGTCGGGATTCGAACCCATAACCTCTTAGTCTCCAAGTAGACATAACGCCTTAGACCGCTCGGCTACTTGACTGGTTCGTTGGAAAGGAACAAACCTTTAATTATACATATGTATATCTTTTAAGAAATTAATTTGGTTTCCGTGAATTACAAAATTTTGTTTAAAAATATTTAAAAAAATAGAAATGCAAAATAATATTTGTACTTATTGCAGTGAATTTTCACCATCTCCTCCGATACGATACCAGATAGACGAATTGTTGTATTAACAAAAGTATTCTTTGTATTGTTTTCAGTAGATTTTCTACTTACAAGTTTTTTCTAAATATCTTTCGTGCTTTTGCCAAACAATAGGGGAAATTAAAAAAACAATTTTTGTAAACAATGAGAATTATGATAATAAAAGTTTGAAGTAGTAAAGTATACTCCATTATTACATATTCTACAATTTTTTTTTTGTTATAAAAATCTCCAATATTTGTTTTATTAAATAAATATTCTACAATATTGTTCCGGGGGTATATTATCCTCAATATGTCCTTAACAGATAATAGCAAAAAGTAATGTCAAAAATATTCATGTTGGTGTAATTGTCAAAATTTAGCATAAAACTCGACCTAAGTAATTAAAACCTTTTAATTTCAAACTAGCTGACCCGCTTCGCACGGGTTCTTTACAGAAAATATAAAACAGCCTGTTACTCAGAAGAGATGTAGCTTTCGGTAAAATTGGTTGAGTAGTTTTTGAGTTAAATCGTAACAAACAAAAAATCAATCATCTTACCTCGTTATACATAATAGCATTACCCGTCGCGGCTTCGCCCGCAAAAATTTTCTAACGCCCTTACAACCAAGTAACATAATATTTTCTCCCGTGAAGGACTGATAAATTATCTATGCATATTACTACAAAAATAAACTAACTTAATATTAATTTTAAAATGATCCACTATGTGAATAGAAATCGAAACAAATATGAACAATGGAATGTATTAATATATGATCCACTGCAATCACTTTATGCAGATTGCTGTCTGTTGTATGCTTATATAAATAACAGTCAAAATGTCAAGGGAATCTGCGCCATTTTGAAATACGGGGGTTGTATGGGGTAAAATGTTCCAAATATCTCAAAAATTGTGAGGTCTATGCACTAACATCTAAATAATAGAGGTCAGTGGGTCTATGAAAAAAGTTGTCATGAACAAAATTAAATCTCAAAAATTGTGAGATCTATGCACTGACAACTAAATAATTGAGGTCAGTGTGTCTATGACAAAAGTTGTCATGAACAAAATTAAAGAACGATAAATTATAAAAAAATGATTTCTGACATGTTTCTTCTAAAATGTTATTGCGGAAATATGAAAGGAGTAAATTTTAACACATTCTACCGAAATCAATTTTTTCAAATATCTTAGTTCTAAAATAAAGTGATATGTATTACTTCACCTCTAAATTTTATATCGAAAACGATAAGAAATAAAATATAACTTACAAGTACAAAGTTATTCTTATAAGAAAACTAACAACTTTTGTTCGAAATTTTTTTTACAAAAGATGAATGAATGCGGCTTTCAGATCTACCTTGCTCATTATCGATTATCCTGTTTTGAAAACTGGTGTTTAGAATGTCTTTAAATTAAAGTCAACACTAAACTAAGTAACTCGGTGAGAATATTTTGTTTTAGATATTTTTTCGTAAACTGAATATGGATTTGGCACAAATCGACTGTAAACATTTGAACACTTTTCAATCACGAATCAAGTAAAGTGTGATATTTGATATTATTGTGACCTTTTTTTTCCAAATCACTTGTTTTTATTATTGAAATTGAAAATACTTTGAAAGTAAGAGATTAGGTATCTGATTATTTCTATTTAAAAATAGTTTCAATAACAAAAAGGGTAATGCCCATTGTGTACAGAGGAGTCATTTCACGATATCGTTTTTTTTCGTAGTAATGATAATATTCTTAAATTATAGCATACATTACATGTGCGCCTATCAGAAGAATTTCATAACAATTTTCAAAGAAGAATGTTTGTTATATTTTATATAGTAAACAACTTGAGATATAAAAGCTCGTTTAAAAAATTGCCTATAAATGACACATGACGTCGATATACAGACTAGATCACCAGATTTTGAATTTTAAAAAGCAGATTATTTCTAACATAATTTTTCGACTAAATATATGAAGAACGGAAAGTGCTAGAACAATTTGTACTTAAATTTTATACTTATAAGGGATTCGAAAATAAGCTTTTGATCAAACTCAAGAAGATACTTGTTATATTTTACATTCCATATTCGTCGCCAATTTGTTATGTTTTACATACATCCCATTCTCGTCGCCAATTTGTAATGTTTCTATTTGGGGTTGCTATTCCCAAATTACATAAACTAAAAATGCACGCTTCTTGATTATTCAATGGTTCTTTATTCCTCATTATATGTACACTGTTTCCTAGCGTATCTCATTGGGTGCATTCGTCTTGGACGCTCACATGCTTTGAGCACTTACGCTTATAATCACAAATTATTGGTGTTCATGTTGGCCTACGAACGCTTAGAATCGATCAGAAAATATCGTTCGTTTTGGACGTTATGAGCGTCAGTTTGTATCAACATGGCGACGTTTTATTTCGTCGGAAGTAACAGATATTGAATACGTTTTACCAGATTTTGAATCATTTAAATCGATCGAAAATAATCTGGGTAAATAGTTAGCCAATTTTACTGATTTGTAAACAATTTTAATTTTAAATACTTTAATAAATATGACAAAACTTTGGTTAGCTTACGCTCACGTAGCATTCGTTTGGTAAATAATAAGATTTGGCGCTCACGCTTTTGCTGCCCTACCTCTGTGGAGTAAGCGTCTGTGAGCGCGAGATCTACCTCATGAACTCAGCCACAAGAGTGATTTTTTGACACTCACAGCGCCAAGTCGAACGCTGAAAACGACGATTGAGCGCGCTTAAAGCGAGTGTCTAAGACGAATGCACCCATTGTGAACTTGTGTACTAAACGTGTATGTTTGTCATACATAAAGACAGATGTCTCTGTATACCTCATAATAATGTTATTTCAATACATTAAATTCTTAATTTAACAGGATTAAGTAAAGCCGGAGAAGCTCAGATATTCAGAGAAAGTCAGTGATTTTGATGAGCAATCTGGACGCCCAGGGAAATTCACTATAAAAAATAAAAAGGATTGTTGAAACAAATTAATTTTTCATTCTTAATAAAAGTGTTTCAGTTTCATGACTACATTCAACCCCAAATTATTGGACCCTTTGGGGATATCCTTTTTGTTATACGTTATACTTTATTTGTGATTGCAATCAACAAATTGCAATCTTCGAACTTCGCGTTCGTGCACTTTTAAGTCTTAAAAAAGAGAGAAAAATGCTAAAAATTTAGCATTTAACACCCATTGTAAAAGTCTGAACATAGAGGTATAAATAGAATGAGACGTATAATGTAAAGTCATTGTATGTTCTTGTAATATGAAGAAAGAGAGTATAATTTTAAAACTGATAACATTGTAGCCTAATGTGTGGTACTTCTATTATCAAACCATTCAGGTAGATATCCTTATTTACTTGTTTTGATGTGTGCTATGTGCTTATATGCTAAAGTGTAGTGAGTTATCACGTGATGTTTATCTGCTGGTGAATAGTGGTCGATACCTGGCTTTACTCGAGTTTATTCTATTTAATGTATATCAAACTCCTTAGTGGCAAAAGGACTTATAAGGGTATCGGTGGTATTGTCCTTCGATGTTATAGAAACTGCGTTAATCAAGTAGTTTTATTCTATTTAGTAGTGTCCTTCCTTGTATGTCATGACACAGTTTGCAGAGACTATGAAATATGTTTTTGGGTTGGCTTTTCTGAACGCATCTGTTATTTTTACTTACGAGGTTTACTTACGACTTGTGATTAAATAATAATAACAAATTGAAGTTGACCCACGTTCGGACCCCTTACGTGCAATCCCTCCACTGGATGCAAAAATATCTCCAAGTGAATGACCTAGTAAAATAAGTAGAAGCTTCTCACAGCTTCTATGACAGGTTTTTTCATATAACAAATGTGTCCACAATTCAAGACTCAGTGCTTGTGATGAAAATTAACATATAAATCGGTGTTCGATGTGATATTTGCTATTACACTCAAACAAAAGGCTGCCATAAGGATGGTCTATTGGTTACATAGTCTGGAAGAACCGCCAATCTGACCTAATCGAATGTTTACATATACAGCGCCTGAGTTAGTCAGTTAATCTGTGGGACGCATAAATTTTCTCCAGATTATTCTATACCGAAATTAGTTTATAATCATACTTTCCCACTATTGGTAAAGTTACTCATGTTGTCATATTCCAAAAGGGCGGCTTTAGTCAGGCTACATTTCAACAGTTCTATTTTTCATAAATAAAGATGAGTTTCATTAACAAGAAAATATTTGTTCGTTAATTTTATTAACTTAACCCTAGTAACTCATATGTAACTATCACAGTTAAGCCTGACTAATCTGTTTCTAATTATTGCCACCAGATGTCATAGTCCTAAGGAACAAACACCAATAGTCGTTGTCATTTAACATTAACGTTTTAGCGGCACAAGCTTCTTACCAATATGCAAATGTTGAGCTCCGTAAAAAAAACAATATTACAACTTTCCTATTGGGGGCTAGACGCGACGCAAAAAGCCGTACGCGATGCGAAAAACCTACTTTTAAGAAAACCCGGCATAGGGATGTTTTATACATATTTTTACAATAAGACTTTCGTTAAAGCGATATTTGTAAAAAACCGGAAACTTGTATTTTTGCTTTCAACAAAGTTTTTGGCACAAGCCGAATCAAGAAGAACTTTTTTACAGCTCTCTGCTAATTTTTCCTCTAACTTTTCCTATGTTTTTATTATTGAGTGGAAAATTTTTTGAGTAATAATAATTTACTCATTTTTTTTCCTGTCATTGTAATGACCTTGGGATATATAAATATTTTATGGGTGTGTAATTCCATGGATTAGTATAGGATTTAGAATAAAACGCATAATAACTTGTATAAAGCATCAAAATAAGAGTTTTTCATTTTTATGTTTCATTCGATATTTATAACTAATTGGAAAAGGGTGGTCAACATCTAACTGGTCATGTGATCGAATATCAGTATAACAATTTTGGATAACTAAAACTTACTTAAGATTCTATCGCGAAACTTAAGAATAATAACATAATTTTTTTAAAGTTCCGGCAAGAACTCGTCTCGGGCTAATCGTCTACAAGGTGAGAGAACCATCCCTTCCCATAAGTATTTAGATATTCTATGGTTAAGATTCCAAAAATTTTGAAACGGTAGCAAAATTGAATGGAAAATTCTATTTTGCTACCCTATTGGACCTCCCACACTGTTGGGACGTCCACACCTTCGAGATATTTCTAACGGCTTGCTCACGCATTCCTCTGTTAGTTTTTTTCCTCATATCTCTTCAGTTGTAAAGGTTTTGGGAAAAATAGATAAACAAAAATATTAAAGTATTTTTCTATATTTTCTTGGGCTAATAGTTCTAAATACTATTAGGTGTTTGGCTAACATGGTACTTGATATCGTACTCATTTATCAGATTAGCGTTGACATGCCAACAAACTGGACATGCCAACAGTCACTGCTCATTTGTTTCTTAATCATTTGATTGTTAATTCGAAACATTTTTTTCAAAAACCGATTTAATAAGGTACGTGTACATCAGCTAAAAACATTTAAATAAGGAGCACCACATTTTGCGGCCCAGAGTACAACCCACGAATCCCGACATCGGCAGTTTGTCAATTATTAAAAAAAAGGGGGCGGTTAATTGACTAAACTGTCGACGTATGGACAACAACGAAGTAACCGGCCATGCTTGTGAAGGTTTTCTGCAGTTTCCTTCACGAACTCCAGATGAGTATCGGCATAGTTCCTATCAAAATCGGCTGCAGCCGCACATCCAACCAATTCCTAGTCTACAACTATGGTACAACCAATTAGCAAATTGCAACATAAGAATGAAAAGCGGTAATTTTAATAATCAATAAGATAAGAATTCTGGTACACTATTAGCTAATAAAATTTATCGCTTTAATATATGCCCACTGATATATTGTTTGAATGTCAAAAACTTATAGAACTAAATAATTTTCTAAGGTTTGTTCAAAAATTTAATAATATAATTACAATTTGTTCTTGTTTTGTTTCAGATTTTTTGAGACATGTTGTAGCAATTAATTCAATTACAAAATACCATAGGAATATCGAAATCCTTTGGTCGAAGTTTGTGACCGCTAACCCAGCATGGCTTTTAAACTAAAAGTAAGTTTTTTTTTTTTTTTAAATTTTAATTTTCTCTTTTTTTTTCCATATTTATTTTATAAATTTTAATTATGTAACTTTATTATTTATGATTTAGTTTTTTTTTGTTATAATTATATTTTAATAAAAATTATATCTTATACAGAATGTTCACTGATAATCTATCTAATGACATGTTTTGAACTATTCTCGGTAGTAAATAAACACAAGTAAGAAGAGATTCTTTATAATAAGCTAAAGAATTAAAGAGATACATTGAATAATATATACATGTTTTAGCTGTAGGGAGAGTTAAAATTACGAGATTAAGTTGTTTGTTTACTACCGAGACTAGTTCTAAAAAATATCTAGTCCGCGCTGTAATCTTATTTTAAGTAACGAGAAATTCATGATAATATAATGGACTTATCCTTTGGTTGTAGAATAACTATGACATATGCCACTTTTGGAGCTTCCGAAATTTGAGAACCCGGTTCTTATCTATTCTAAAGTTCGTAAAAAGAATGGATAGATTTTCTATCGAGCTTTGTGTCATTAATATTTTTTCGTGGAATACTTATCAACTTACCGTTATTGATTCCTTTAGTAATTTTTTCCGGGGGAATCGAATGAGTTAATCCTGTAGACTAAGAGCTAGCTACATAAAAGTGAACTGAACGAACATAGTTGTGATTTTTTCTCATACGTTTTTAGGTCTCATTGGAGGCGGAGATTGTGGGTGGGGGTCAATCGTGTAGAGTTTTACACACACAAAAAAAACGATCGAATATAGTTCTGAAAATTGGTGTAGTATTACATTTTGAAAATAGATATTGAAAGAAAATGTTCCCAGAAGTGTAGGTTGGCGCCTAACCGCTCCCAGAAGCTGCATATTTGTTTACTGTAAGTTTACGATATAATTAGACTTTTCATAAATTTGCAGAAGTTAAAAGTGAGGCTAAATGTCAAAAAAATTTAACTTTTTGAAAAAAATGTTTTTTTTTTGTTTAATTTTTTGCGAAAATTAAATTTTTTTGGTTATTTTGGCTTCACTTTTAACTTCTGCAAATTTATGAAAAGTGTAATTGTATCGTGGGAACATATTTTTACAATTTCAATTTTCAAAATGTAATGTAATACTACACCAATTTTCAGAACTATACCCACAATCTCCGTCTCTAATGAGACTTCTGCAAAATGCGGCTCTTGCTTTGGCGATATCATTGGAAATTTATGAGAAAAAATCACGACATGTTCGATCAGTTCACTTTTATGTAGACTCTTAGACCATAATTAGCCGTCATTGAGGCGAATCATGGTCAAAGTCATTTTACGAAGATTAGCTTCATTAGTACTATTTTCATACATTAATTAACTACTTGTTAAATATGTTTAAAACCTTGGACAATTTTTTTTATTTAATTTTTTTTTTTCGAGATGCAAAGTTTCTAGAAACATTCTGTATAATTTTTAAGTAATATTGCATGTTGTATTTATATTTCTAATAAAGTTTTCTAAACTAATAAACTAACATAAATTTCTGAACAGTAATATTATATATATTTTTTTTAGGGAAACAAAAAAAGGAAATGTATTCAGAAAGTAGAAAATAGTCTTCCTTTCATTAATTATAATATTTATATTATTTTATTTTATTTTTTAAAGAATATCTGTTTTTTTAATATTTTAAATTACTACCGCATATAGAAAAACGCTGGTGTGATCGTAACACATGACTTCTATATATAAACCATAATAGTAAACTTGTAAATGGAAAAGTGTCGTTTTGTATTTATTTGCCCGGAAGTTTGATGACAATCATTTTATTAACACTCTTGGCGAGACATTCGTAAGGCGAGGAGACGCAAGTGGAGCTGTGTACACTCTCGTCGAGAGTGTTGTGCCCGCAATACAGTTATCGTTGAGTCAATGAACTGTTCTAGTTGTAAATGTCGATAATTGGTTAAAATTCACGTTATGTCGCGAGGGGAGACTAGAGAGTACTCAGCACGTTCGCACTCGCAGCTCGTTTTCTTTGACTCGTGGTCAAAAAACCGACTCCAGAGGCGAGAGTGTACTGCCGGTATAAGAGTTGAAGACCCGCAAATTACAAAATGTTTACTCAAACGAATATTCAATTTATTCAGAATTGAATAGAATATTTCAGTAATATATACGCTTAGAATGTGACTTACTGTTTCAAATATATTGCAGGAGAGTGTACATCAGTTAGTTGAAAACCTAAAAATGTCAGGGTTTAGTGAGAGAGTTTAAGTCTCGGCTAAAAAAAATGATAAAAATACATCCAGAACCTAAATATTTTTAATTTGATGTAACTCTTTATAGCTTGAAAATAATTGAATTGTTATCTCTTTTTTCTTTAGAATTATTAATACTGATTTGAATGACATTCTTGTGTATATAGTATACGCTAGTTCTTTCATACAATGTCTTCGTAACCTTAATGGAAATTGGCATTAGTTTTGTATTGTGACGCGTAAGTATACACAAATAATAATATGTGGAATAATAAGTTAATGTTGACTTCAAAGTAGTACTGTCAATGATATGAAAAAGTTGACTCATTTATCTATATAATCCGTGGTGTAACGGTATCACACTAGGCATGATATCCAAAGTTCTAGGGTTCGATACCTGGTGTATGAGTTAATTTTTACTTATCAATGTTAATTAAAAACAGCTCCCTACTTTACAATATATTTTATTATGGTAAAATACATCTACCATCAAAAATTCAGGCTCTATCATTTAATTGACATTTTTCCTCGACTCTATTTGACGAGTTGACGATAATGCATACCATATATTTTGTAGTCTGTATATTGAGGTAAAAATCAACAAAAATATATATAATAATTGATTTA
The DNA here is from genome assembly GCA_963920215.1 of Nineta flava. Taxonomy (NCBI): domain Eukaryota; kingdom Metazoa; phylum Arthropoda; class Insecta; order Neuroptera; family Chrysopidae; genus Nineta; species Nineta flava. The sequence continues at coordinate 120,969,511 of OY986041.1, forward strand.
AAATTACGTTTTTCTAATTTTCTATTTTCATTCTTATTAAAATTGTATTATTGAAATATCATTTATCAGATTATAAATATTTTTAAGTATTCTAAAACATGATATTAACGTATTTCATGAATCTTATTTTTTTACGATTACTATTAATAGCTAAGAAACCGAAGAGCTATAGTGTTGAACTACTCGGTTTCAGGATCGTTAACTAATGATCTATTTCTTTATTCTTCTGGTTTCTATTTTGTATTTAAAAAAATCACATAAATACGAAATTTTATAATTTCATAACATCTTGGATGAGGATCGAACCCTCAACCTCTGGCTTTCCAGATCAGATTTTTCAACTAAGCTACCGAGATGCTATAAGTAGAAGGTAGAATGCATATAATTCTTCACTATCCTGATGTACACATGCCTAAAAAGCTAACGTTCTTTTTTCATTATAAATAAACTAACAACTTTTATTCGAAACATTTTCCCAAAAATATCAAGCATTGATGTTAATATAATGTTATTAATATTCAGACCAATTAATTAAATGTCAAATTAAGTAAACGGTAGTCACCTCTGTTAGTATAACGTAATCGCGCAGGCAACCATACTAATAAAAGATGTACAAACGCAAACGTTTATAAAAACAATTAAAAATAAAGTGCAATGTCCTTTTTATAATTTAAACAATTCTTTATTTCTTGACTCGACTCGTATTGACTCTCGACATGTGTTTCTCGACTCTCAACGATGTTATCGCCTTTCGTCACGAAATCCTCGTTTTTTGCGGCAATACTATAAATTGTTTACTTCAATGTTCAAGGTCGCATTTACAACCATCCGTGTCTTCATTAAAATATTTAGAAAAAAAAAAAGATAAACTACTTTCTAAATACAATTCTTTACCAAATCATGTAGAAAATTTGTTCTACTTTTTAATTTGTGTTGTAATTAAAAATTGTATATATTGGGTGTTTTATGTTAACGTAAGTTGGTGTTGGGTTAAAAGTTATATGGTTCCCTCTATATAGATATTTAGAAAATGCAGGCCGAACGCCGCACCAGTGCCTCAGGACTGCGTCCCATGAGACCTGCACTACATCAACATCAGTTTGACGACGCTGAGAGCCCATCTGCTCCGATAGTAGTGAATAATTATCATCACTACCATCAGATAGCTCATCAGATTTATCCAACTGGTGTTTCTGAGTATACAGGTATGATCGAAACAAATTTTTGCTTCAGGTATTTATAAAACGTTCTAATTACTTCATATCCGGATGTCCATCTGTCTGTTCAACACGATAGCTAAAAAATACAATGCGTTAACGAGTTGAAATTTCTTGAGCGTGTTCTAGAGCTAAAACGTGATTTCAAGTTCGTGAATAGGCAAAATCAGTCCATGCATGTGAATTCATACGCTAGCTTTTATTAATTACAGATGTTTGTACTTGAAATTGTGTCAACACTTTTGAGGTTATTAATCTTTCCCTGTAATCGATAGGAGAAAATCCCTTTTTTAAACCGTAGTAGATAGGAGAAAAGTTTTATTACAAAAAATGTTCCTTTTTTAAGAACAAACAAGATTTGTTTGAAACTTTTTTTCAACAGTTCAATAGTTTTGCCACAATTTCAGTTGAAACATCTATAGTTAATAAAAGCTAGCATAACTACGATATCTTGGTATATAAACCACAAGCCATATTTTTATACATCTATGCATGTGTGCAAGTAAAATAATTCAGTATAAGCAGAATATTTAAATTATGAACTCAGTATTTTATATTTTATATGTAAATTTTGATTTTGGTCTATAGTAACTAGTGGCGACGTGGAGGAACATCATGTGTATGGGCCAACGGTGGCAAGTGAGTGTCTTCCAACCGCTCCAAAGCTGACCGCCCCCATACGAGGACAACCGCCATTGCTGTATCCAGCATTCCACCGGCAGGTGCAGTATCGCTCCAGCAGGCGCCAGGTTAGTGATGCGACGCAGGAAAAAATACAAGAGGACGATGAGGCCACTCTCAGGGAGTTGCTTGTGAGGTAACGTCCTCCACTCCGACAAATTCATCAGCTCTCTCACGTACATTGTGCTATATATCGAATTCAGTCAGATTAATATTTAATTAATAATAAATTACTCAAATTGTGCGATTATTTCTTTCAAAATTTTATTTTAGAATTGTACTTTCTGTACCGAACAAAAATAGGTACTACCTAAATTGGTATAGGATTTGTAAAAATGAGTTTCACCTCTCATACATCACACATTTTTCATGATATATTTTCACTATATTAGGATGCCATTGTCCATTTTCTATTGAAAATCATTTTATTAAAATTTTTTTATCTATTAAGGTCATTTATAAAACAAAAAATTTCTATTATTTGCATACGTAACTGAACAATTACAATTAATGAATGTATGTGTATCGCATTTAAAGGTCACTGCACCTTTACGCGAAAATTAATGTGTCACTGACCGCCATGGTCACAGATAACAAAAAACAAATGCACTAAAACAAAGGTAGTTTGAGAGGATTTTTTAATTTTTATATTCTGAAGGATAATTATTGTTTAGTTTTATATTTATACCCTATTATATATAATATATATAAAGGTATATTCTGTTTAGTCCCGACTTTGTAACGGTTGAAAATGTTGATTGCAGAAACAATTTTTTGGCAAAGGTGTTCATAAAATGACCTAATTAGTCCATTTACGCATGTCCGTAGACACGATACTCAAAAACGAAAAGAGATAACGAGCCAAAATTTTGTGTATGTGTTCTAGAGCTAAAAAGTAGGGTATAATTTGGGCAAAATCAGAACATGCATCCTTTCGTCAGCGAGTGAAAATAACCATCTTTGCAACCTTAAGAGATATAAGAAAACTTTAATGATAAAAAATGTTCCTTTTTTTTTATTAAATAAGCAACTCCTGTTTGAACTGTTTTGCCACATTTGCCATATAATGTCGAATTGATATGCCGGGTATTTAATCAATTAACTCAGTTAATTGTTATTTTCAATTGGTTTGTTTAGTCCTTGGCTAGCATGTAGAGTAAAGGAGCGAAGATTTTAATACCGTAGAGTTGATATAAAAGTGAAGAAATATTTTGTTCACAACTTTTATGAAAATCATTTTCTGTGAGAATTTTGGTTCGAACATGATGAAAATAAAGTTTTTTTGAGTGTCCTACCTACGTAGTTCAAGATTAAATCAGTCAATTTTGAATCTTAGTATTGCGGAATCTGATATCTATACATTCAAGGAAAGAGAACTCATATTTATGCATATGGTCGTTTAAGATTTACGTGACCAGTCCAAGTGGCCGGGCGGTCTAAGGCGTTATGTCTGCGCAGTATGCTTACTTGGAAACTGGGAGGTTATGGGTTCGAATCCCGACATCGGCAGTTTGTCAATTATTAACCGGCTATGCTTGAGAAGGTTTTCTGCGGTTTCCTTCACGAACTCCAGATGAATATCGGCATAGTTCCTATCATAGTCGGGTGCAGCCGCATATCCTACCAATTCCTAGTCTATACACAAAATTCCTTCCACTCCACTCACATTCTTAGGCATCACAATAGACCGTATGGTCGAAGTGTAGCCTCTACAATCTATCTATCTCTATCTAAGATTTATAAGATTTACGTACCTACCTTATGGTTTAAACGTCACGTTCCCCTTGGGAAGGGATTGGGATACGCCCAATCAGCGCGTCCTGGTGTGTAAAATCTTCCCTAAATAATGATAAAACCAAATTTTCTTATTCCGTAGAGCTGGATATAATGGACCTTGTCACAATGACTAAATATACGCACCATAACTAAGAATCATTTTTGTACCGTAAAGGTTAAAACTTTTTCTGATACATGCTGTAAAAATGATTGTATATTTTTATGGGTCCCATGGGTGACTTTATTACCAATTATTAATCTATGTCGTGAATATTTTGGGAGTTCGAATAAATAAATATAATATTCGAAGTCTTTGGACAGTTATTAACCTCATTTAAATCAAATATATATAATTTCATTGAATGTTCGATGTCCAAAAATATCTTATTAAAAATTGAAATTTTTGCATGGATGTAGATCTTATCTCAAAGAAAACTGATGTGTGAGATAAGATATTTATAAAAAATACAGCAGATATCGAATGACATCGCGAAAGAGCCTCTCCCCATTGTCAATACACTGAAGCGTTTCAGTCCACTCTGTCAAGCGTAGCGACAGGAATATCGGCGATGGCTTGCCGTGTGCTAGTCTTAAGTTGGCCTAAGATCCTCGAACGATCGGTGTACACAATAGATTTCAGATGTGTAAATGAGCCTTAACACTGATGAACGCAAACGCATCGTGAGGCAGAGTTTCAAGGAGGACTTCACATGCAGTTTGTCTGTTAACAAAATAAAACTTTAAGACTCGCCGTTTTGAATGAGTCCATCCCCACCCACGTTGGCGCTCCCCCGCTTTTTGGTGACAAATACAAATCAGCAAGTTTTTGTGCCGCACCTTGAATACTCTATATGAAAAGAGCTATTTTCTGTTAAATTTTAAGAACATTCAACGTTTAGAGATCCAAAAGTGGGAGAAAACGTTTTAGAAAATAGAATTATTAAGAATAATTTTTCTTGCTATCATTGTTTACGGTAAAATATCGGTAAAAATAACGTTAAATAGGACAATATAGAATATAACTAGCATTAACCGTTGCGGCTTCGCCGCAAAAATTTTGTAACGCCCTTATAACCAAATAACATAATATTTTCTCCCGTCAAGGACTGATAAATTATACACCTATACATCAATAAATTATACAACTATACCTTCCTGATGAATTATTTTTATAATATGTAAGGACCAATGTATACAAAAACTTGACAAATTATATACTAAAACCATCCTCGAGAACCACTCTATCCATTGATGAAAATCGGTGCAGTAGTTTTTGAGTTTATTGCGAGCAGACAGGCGTGGCTGGGGGACTTTATTTTATACTATATAAGGATATAGATTCTTCAAGTCTTCTAAGAGAAGCATATGGCCTTCAGAATTACTACTCCAGATCGTGCTGATATAGGTGCTCTATTTTCTGAAACACCATCTTTGCTCATGTATTTTTTGTATTTAAATTTGGTATCCAAAGATAAAATAATAAGTTTTTTCTTCTCACAACGAAAGTGCATAAAATTCGTATAGAAAAAAGAATACCGATGATTTTTCAACGGGTTTTCAATCATGTTGATAATAACATGGAGCTTCACACATATAGCTCTTAAAATCAATAAAAATAATAATAAAAATTTGTTACCTCTGCAAATAATAATGGACATTCTAAAAAAAAAAACGATATTTATCACAATCGTTAATTTTAATATCCCATAATTTTTCAAATTCATTTTTTATTTTTTGTTACAGAAAGTACAATTTTAAAAACAAACAAAATTTTTCAATCATCACATTTATTTTCGAAAGTTTCGAGCAGTTTACAAAATATTTGTTAAAAAAAATTTATATAAAAATAAACAAAAATTAATACATATATATTTATTGCTCGAAATTTTTTAACATAATTGGCTTTTAACCTTTTAATATATCATTAAAAAAAAAATACAATTTTAATCGCAGCTATATATATATATAACATTTGTTCTATGTTTTCTAACAGCCAAACAGAATTGGCCATTTTTTCAAATTAGGAGTGAGTTTGGATGTTTTTTCATCGCTTCTTGCATTTCTTTAATCTTATTACAAAATATATTCAATTATATTCTTTTTAAATATAAGGTTTAAGAATTCTTATGAGTATTTTTTTTTTTGGAGAACTATAGCTAGTTTTTTATTTTATTTTCTATTGGTTCTGATAATTATTCAGTTTTGAATACGAAACGATTGTTTTTTCTTTTTCCAAATTTTTTTAGACACAGTTGAGTATCTCCAGAAAAGATTTCAATTCAAAAGTTGAACAGATCTTTTCTAAAAGTGGTTGAAAAATAAATTACTATTTGTTCGAATCAAAGTCACGTATCACGTTTTGATTTAAATTCGATTTCTTAAGATATGCGGACAATATCCAAATATTTTTTAGACACACTTTATATCCAATTACTTATTTGACATATTTCTGTAGAGATATAAGAGTTTAAAAAAATAATTGAGATACCTAAAATATTGAGTGGGTCATCTCACTTTTCTTATCTTACTACAAAATATTAGGATCTCTGACAGACCCAGTGCTTAATATTTCAACCTACTTGTAGTAGTTTCTAAGATGTTTACTAAAGTCGAATACGAAATTTGTAGGCCAAGGGGAATGTTAAGAGTGTTGGGGAAGGAAACAGACCTACTAGCTCTAGTTTGTTATTTATCCACAAGAGAGCATATCCAAATGCTAGACTTTTGAATAGAAATCTTCTGATTTTACGTTCCCTATATCCAGAAAATACCACAAAGTTTTCCCACTTTGGAGAATTGGAAAGAGGAAGCTTTCCCACTTGGAGGGAAATGATCCTTGCATGTCATAATTTCTAGTATGATGCGATAATATGCATAAAGGTATGTTATTCTCTAGAATATATTTTGGTTCACTCTGTCCACTTTCTAGCCGAGGCCATTTTTAATTTTGTCATGACTATCTTTCAAATAAAAAATAAATATGGCATTGACTGACATTTACTTTTCAATACGTGCTCGAACATACCTTGCCTGTTTATATCATGGTATGAAGTTTCAACTCAATAAAATAAATGAACAGAGCTTTCTTTCAAAATCAAAATTTCAGGAAAAAAACCATAGCGTATTCGATTATTCTTGAAATAACTTGAATATTTTAGAGAGACATGTAATTGAAAAACTGAACTGTCATCTATGAAATATATAACCTTAACCTAACCTAACTTGACATTTCACAGAACAGTAATTTTTTTGTTTAAATGTCAAAAATAATTCTTAAACCTATTTATTTAAAAAAAATACAATCAAAAATCAATTAAAATCATACCAAAAGATAGTTTTTCAAAACATTTACCTATAAAAAAAAAACTAATCAATTGAAATAGGTTAACTCATAAATATATTATATTAATAATATTGTCAAATTAATATATTATAAAAAATTATTAATATATTATTAAAAATAAATTAAGTGTACTAATTGGCAAGGATGTATACTCGCAAAAATTTTTTTTAAGTGTAATAAAATGATTAGTTTTGAAAATCTAACCTTAATTATTTAATTAGATACGTAGCATAAATATTTTAGTTGCGTGAAAAAGTCTATATAGAGGTTAGGTTTTATTTTTCATTTACCAACTTCAAATTATGAAAAATCTATATGATAAATTCTCAAATTTTTAAATCGCACTTTTATTTCAACAAAATTATTTTGACAACGACATTCCTCGCATGACATTTCTAAGAGGAATCGCATGACTGAAGAGAAATTTCTAATATTTTCATTACATCATCATGAATATTTTTGATTTTTCGATAAATTCTAGTCTTTTCTCGACTTATCTAATAGCACGGCATGTTACATTTTCTGGGAGAAAAAACATTAATATTAAGCCCAATTTATTGCGATTTTCAGGCATGTACATATACGTACACTTTCTAGTTGATTCCTCGTTACTTAAGATCCCGATTAGAGTTATTTTGAACGCATAGTTTAACTCTATTGATCAATCTAATAACATTTGCTGGATAAGGCGGCTCCTTTAATTCGATTGTACATCGGCTGCCTCCTCTAGACTCTTTTAACTAATATTTCTACAATTAATGACAAACATTTCGTAGTAGTAGTAATGGAAGGGAGGTCGAAGCTTTTTTACCGAACTTTAAAGAACAGAGGATTTGTATGTAGACTAGGAATGGGTAGGTTGTGCGATTGCAGCCGACTTTGATAGAAGCTATGCCGATATTCATCTGGAGTTTGTGAAAGGAAACTGCATTTATATACAAAAAACCATTCAAAAAATATTTCAACATCCTAATCCATATCAATTATAAATAATTTAGCCCGGTTAGAAATACAATGAAAAATAATATCGAAAACAACGAAATCAATTCCGACAGACTATAAAAAGTAAATTTTATGAATCATTTGATTTTGCATTTAAGACATTTGTTATTATATGCAAACATTTTTCAAACAACATAAAAGTTTGCATGCAAAATATAATTGATTGATTTTATGCCTCCTAGAAAGGTATAAAGCATATACAATTTTCCCATTTAATAGTTGAATCAATATTTGTTTACAATCTAAATATATACCAACATTTGTTGAAATTACTTACATACATACATACATTACAGTACAGGGTCACCAAGCTGCCTACTTACAGATTAACCCATGAACTTTGAACTATTTAGCAAAAAAAAGAAGCTTTCGAGTATGGATTCATCTATTACCACAATAGTTTATAAAAGTCAGATGAGTTTAAATTAATTTATTGATCAGAATATTATATTTGATCGTATATTTTGTTCCAAATGTTGAGACAATCCCATGATCCAAATCTTTCAGGGTATTTCTAGGTTTTCGTAAAAGTTTTGGAAAATATTGGGTGAATAATACTCTGACCTCGTTTGACCGAGTTATGCTTCTAAAATTTTTATATAAATCGTGATTTATATAACATTTTGGCCAAAAATAAAACTTGGGCGTTTCAATTACTAGATTTGTTGAAAATAGTACTTACATAGTACAGGGTCATCAAAATTAACTTCCGGATAAACCCTCTGAACTATTTAGCAATAATAAAAAAACTTTCGAGTATTCATCCTTCGCTTAAAAAATGCGAATTAGTTAAAAAAAATTGGATAATGACATGGCTGTGTTTCCAAACTAGGTACAACGGAATCGTGGGGCGAACCACCCGATGCACATGCATGTATACATCAATGGAAATATAAGTTTCTACAATTTGAAGGAAAAAGAAAAATATTTTTGTCAAAAATTTAATCGGGTTTATAAAAACAATTTTGATGAAAACATTTGTATTATTGCAAAAAATTGTGTGTGATATTTGTTGAATTTTAGTTTTTAGTTGCTTTTGTTCGTTTTTTTGGGTTTTGTTCTGAGTCTGTGTAGTTTTGGAACACAGCCAACATGGTATCCATACCACCCAGGTATTAACACTAAATCAAATCTTTTATTTTTCATTCTATTATTTTTAAAAAAATCATCGTTCATATTTTCCAAAAGTGACATTTCAATTTAGGACAACAACGGATGCATTCGATCAGTGATCGTTCTATTATTTTCGGCTGAATGGTATATAAATATCTGGCCAGTAATCATATAATTACTTATAGACGTTTTCATTTCAAAATACGAGTTTTTGTTTCGGGCAGAATGTCAAATAAATCAATATGAAGAAATGAGTATGCTTCACGTCATTGTTCATCTTATTATAGAGTGCCCGAAAATCGCATGCGCATAAATCCTATGAAAATCTATTGGACGCCATTTTAGTGATCGCTTTTGAAATCCGATCACTTATCGCATTTCGATCATAATTTCTAACTTCAAATTTGTCATTTATTAAAAGAATTTGTGAAATCAGATAACAATAAAAACAACAATCTGCATTAACAAATTTTTGGAAATAAATTATTTGTCAAAAATTTAAAATATTAACGTTTTGAACTGTCAAAATTTAGAAAAAAATAATTATTTGACATAAATTGAAAAATCAAATGTCAAACTAATCTAAAAGGCCGACTAAGTCATGATTACTGATCGATAAGTATATCAATCACTGATCGTAAATTGCCTTCGAATGCATCCATAGCCATTTTTATCAAAAATTTATAAACACGCGTTGTCTTAGTTTTATTAAGTGCATACATCAAAACAAGTGGAACCAGACGGCCGTTTTTTGTAGTAATTTCACATAGCCTGCAGAAAGTATATATTGTGTTTACATTTATTGACCAATAGATGTCAAAGTATTGAAATAAATAAAATTATATCAAACTTGAATTAAATAATTTAAATACTTACTAAAAATTGGTATTTATATTTATACAAATTCCTGTCATCTATCGATTAATGTATTGAAACAAAATCTACACTTTCTCAAAGGTATATGAAATAGCTTTAAAAAAATCAAAGTAACGACAAGAAGAGCCCCTTCTTTATCTGATATATGTTCGTTGATCTTACTAGAGTAGTTTTTCTGTAGTATTCTAAATTTAATATTTGAATATTTTGAATATTTGCTTTTTGTATACCTCCAGAAAGTTAAAAATATCTTAATTCAAATTTTATATTATTTTTAATTCAACAGATTCTAAAATTATTTTTGGAAAATATACGAAAAAATATTTCAGCAAAATAATTCATTTATGCTGAAATATTCTTCGGCGTGTATCAATAAAATTACAGATTTGATGCTAATTTTATTGTATACATCCTGTACACACAATCATTTAAGTGTTGTAGAGATTTGAGACAATACATTTTTCGTTTTAGTAAAATTTTTCATTCCATTTACACTTATACACACATGTTAATTCAACAACAAAAAAACCGACTATGATTGGTTTTCAACTAAATTTACATTTTTGAAATTTTCTTATTGATTGCTGTTATGTGATACGCATATTGTGGGGAAGCCAGAAAATTATTGTTAGCGCTTTATTAAGTTTACCGTGGCGTTATCTAGCCTGAGTCACTTTTTCAGGGTTAATACATGTTAATACTAACGTTACCTGCTTTAGCAACTGCCAAAGATACGACGCCCTTTCAAAATCTGTTTATAGGATCTATGCATTTGCTGAGTTTCCAAAACAATTAAAATTCCAAGTTGCGATGATATAGCAACTTTCGCAACGATAAAGTTCTATGAAACCAAAAATAACGTGACGTGGTCAAATTCATACTCTATAGGCAGGAAGCCGGTCATCTCCAATGTGTCGCTATCGTGGATTTAGAAAAGTTGTATCAGAATTGGCGAATAAAAAGCATAAACATACAGGAAACGTGGTATGACGAGGCAAAGACTGCCGAAGATATTTTTAATTAAATCGTCCCCTGCAGAAATTTACAGAAATGTCTTGATATGACCAGCTATGTCACTGCTCAGGTTTTCTTACAGACGTCTATTGTGCTATTCCTGTCTTGAGCAAAAAAATTACATATTTTGAGTATCTTTTTTATAGTAGCTCAAAATTTCGGTACGGAGTGCTAGTAACACATGCAAATATCATCGATTAACCACTTACCTCTATATAACTGGACAGAGTATCCCATGTTCTGTCATTAGCAAGAATGAATGATATAATCAGCAATCCTTCAAAATTTTGCTTCAGTGCGCCTGCGCGATGTTTATGTATAATAGGATGTGTGCTAATGTATGTGTGGCTGCTATATGTGTTTTCACGAATAGACATAAAGCTTTTAGTGGCGCAGGCGCACAGAAGCAAAATTTAGTACATTGGCTAGTTGAGGTGGCGCTGTCTACCTTTTTGATTTTGTATGTTATTTCTCGTTTAGGCCCATAAGAATACTCTGTCTAGTTATATAGAGGTCAGTGCGATAAAAACATTTATCCTATTTATTGTGGTATTTTTCATTACTAATGGCGCAGCACTTAAAAGTAAATTACAGCTAATGGACATAAGGGAAAACCATAATTGCTTATGCGATTTGAAAATAAAAAATTTGTAAATGGAATGGAAATATTTGTATATGTACATTTTTCATTAAATTTTTCATCATGTGATTTGAATTTATAATAAAAGTGTGATCTAAAAAAATAAACGTGAAAAACATAGACAAATAGAAAAAAAATTTTCCATTTGATTGAAAAAAAAAAGAAAGACTTTCGATATTTCCTTTTAAAATTTAACAAAACAAAAAAACAACGTTATTAATATAATGTTCCAATTTTTAGTACCAACCAAAAAATAAAATAAAAATAAATTTATTTTATTATTATAATTTAGTTTTCTACTTTTTATTTGCAAAAATCATTGCATGTTTAGTTTAAAATTTAGTGAATAATAATAATAATATTTATTAATAAGTTTTATTGAAAATAATATAATATTCAAATTTTCAAGATAATATCAACAACAAAAATTGATTTCCTTTTTATTTTTGTAATAATCGTAACGGAATCATAAATATTTGTTTCTTATTAATTTGGAAATTATCAATAAATAAATAAAAAACTTTTTTTAACCCTCATGTTAAGTTTTTGCAACAATTATCAAGTGAATGAGACGAAAAATGAAAGAATTTTTGTGTAGTGCGACCAGTTTGATCTGTTGTACCTTCTTTCCTTCAAAGGTGTTCTATAGGAGTCCTATAGTCTTGAGAAACTTGGCGAGACTTCAATAAACTTAATTCAGTATATTCGATAGAGGATAGATAGATAGATATATCTCGAGGTCTAAAAAGTACTGCACTTCGACCTTATGGTTCATTGTGCTCCCCCTTCTACTTTAGTCTAACGAGATTCGCTTCTCCCATGTTGGCAATGGCCAGGAACTTGCTTATCAGGTCTTCCTGAAGGTTCATATATTCGAGGTGAGATGCACCGAATATCATGTAATGTGGTCGATAATGTGGCTGGATGTTTCGTCCTCCACGCCCCACAATCTGCACACAATGGACGCGTTATGAAGTCCCATTGTGTGTAGATGCATCCGCAGCCGATTATGCCCGGTATTCGACAGAGGATATCATTCGTTGAATATCTGCAACGAAATTTCGGTATCGATATTATAGAACGAGGCCATGGTAGTAAATCCCGTCTCAAAGAATATTTAAACTTTAAACCGCTGACAGACCATAGAAAATTAGAACCATTCTATTCAATTAATAAGGTTAGGGTATTTACTATAAAAGGCACCTGGTCTGTTCCATTTTAACTTGACCAACAATTGGGCTCATCCCTGCAAACATAAATATGTTTCCATTTTTATTTCACCTTCTAACAGAATATCTTACCATTTTTTGCGTTTTTTTATAGCCTAAAGGCTTGTGTGCCTAAGACAACTAGATCCATTCCAGATCTTTAAGTCTCTAAAAAAAACCAGCCTAAATGGATTGCTCTAGGCTGAGACTACCAGGCACTTTACAGGATGCCCCTTCTAACTCACTCACTTGTGGTCGTTCATGCCAAATTGGGGTATTCAGCAAGTCATTACCGGACGGCATATATCTTACTCAAACAAGTTCAGAAGGTAATCAGTTAATTGTATTAAAAAAATTTCGAATCCCAAATATGGGGGGTATATTGCCTTTCCTGAGGGAGTATCCTGTTCACGTAAAGAATGAGATTTTGTCAATTTTCTTCCGATGAAATGGAACCCATCTCTTTACGCCAAATAGGACTTACAGTTTGCCAAACTCATAGAGGTAAAACTTTCTATGAAATTCATATCGCATTCAAAACATTTCTATATATTTAACATTCTTTCCATATATTCTTCAAATTTTCTTGTCAGAAGCATTTTAAATGGGCCAATTATATACAAATCAGTCTCAGTATGCGAAAATTGTGTGGAAAATGTCAGACTATGATTTGAAGTTTAGCCAATGAGCGCTCAGTAAGGTATGGTCATATTTCAAATAATATAAGTAATATATTTTATTACTTTATTGCTTTTAAGTCATATAGCCACACCTTATTAAGCACTAATTGGTTAAACTTAAAATAATAGAGTCGACATTTTCCACATAACTTTTGAATTTGATGACGCTTTTAATTGTAAAACTTAAATCGATTCATTAGAACTTGATAATAGATAAGCTGCAAAAGGTTAAGAAAAGTTTTTTTGTTATCTGTAAATTCCGTATTCCTACGATTGGGTTAAAACCAAAGTTGCTTATTTCTTAAACAGAGAATGTTTGTGAAAATTTAGAGTTCCCTTCTATAACACTTTGATTAGACTACAACTCTATATGGAATATGCAAAATTAGAAAAAATAATCTAAAATTAGTTTTGAATGTTTTTAGAAAATCGAAAAAATAAGAAAATATGTATACAGTGTGTTCAAAAATCATTCATACATCTCATTATGTATTTCATGTATCATACGTGGTTGTATAGGTTATTTTGTAAGTTATCTGTTGTTACAGTCTTCAAAAACAGGTGAGCGTGATGAGTATGAATTTATCAGCGAAGCTGGATGAACTCCAGCAACGGGGTGATCGTCAATTGGAAACAACTGTAGCATTATGTGAAATACGTACACAATTACAAGAATTAACAAAAAGTGTTGAATCATGTCAAAGTGAAGTAAGTGAAGTGAAACGTGATATGGTTGCAATCAAACATGAGTTGGATACGGTGCAACAAGTGAAAGAGGAAATTGAAGAATTACGTGAATATGTTGATCGATTAGAGGAGCATACACATCGTCGTAAATTACGTTTGCTTGAGCAGGCAAGATAATTATTAATTATTATTTAATTAATTCAATATCATATTATCTAACATATTTATTATCTACATACTTACCTCCTCTTCATGTCAAATTGACGTCTTACTTCTTTTTATAACTCATATTTTTTGCCTTTAATTTGATTTAATTATTTTCCATTTTTTATTTTAGTACTAAATATCAGCTTATCGCATTTGCTAATCAATTTTGATCACATGATGATACCATTTGGGCCAATAATGTCAAAATTCTTAGATTTTTCGTCGCCACATTGTACCGCACTATTGCTCCAACCTAACTCAGAGTGAGAGCATGCGCACTGTTCATATATTTTTTGTAAATATAATATATGCAAAAATATTTGCATTTTTAATGTTCTAATACTTACAATAATTGATATTACAATTGGTACCATGGTATCTCGATTTGATATTTATTATTTCTTCATCTAAAAAACTGGCTTAGTCTACTTAGCTCCTACATAACGATTTAAAAAAAAATTAAATCTGAATTTGGAATATGCCCATTATTCAAATTCATAGTTTCTTTGCCAAAATCTTAAAATCCCGTAGGAACAAATTGAGGAAATCATTTTAATTTGTTCCACAATTTCCTGTAAATTGATTTAATGTTTTTATTTTTATTATATTTTGTTTGTTTCAGTTGTTTTATCTTCAGGATTTTCTAATTTTTAATTATGGAGGTGAACTTTTATTTATTTATTTTTTTAATTTAATCTAAAATATTTTTAGTTAATTTTAGTTTTGGCTATTAACTCATTACTAACAGATTAAAAAATTGTGGAACTGTGTTGGGTACTTGAAAATTATAAAGAAACCGAAAAAAAATTTATATTAATAATAATAATTTGGAGGAGACATGGAATATAATGCAAAATTTTTTTTCGGTTTTCACTCATTTTAATTAGTTTTTGATTACTATTAAATAATTTTATTTTAAATTTGTTAACAGGGTTTAACGTTTTTCTTATCCTATGCCATTTTGGCAGCAGTGTTGGGCATGCTACAATTTGGTTACAATACAGGTGTAATCAATGCTCCAGAAGTTGTAAGTATTCTTTTACAAAGGTTGTTGCTCTTATATTTTTGAACTTATTTGGATCCTATTTATTTTCGTAGAATATTGAAAATTTTATGAAAGATGTATATAAATCACGGTATGGCGAAGATATCCCCGATGAATCTGTTAAATTTTTATATTCGATAGCTGTATCAATATTTGCAATTGGTGGTATGTTGGGTGGATTCTCTGGTGGTATGATTGCTGATCGTTTTGGAAGAAAAGGTGGCCTTCTACTCAATAACATATTAGGAATTGGTGGTGCCTGTTTAATGGGATTTACAAAAATGTCACATTCCTATGAAATGTTATTCTTTGGCCGTTTCATTATAGGTGTTAATTGTGGTAAGTATTATAACATTTTATTTTTATATATCATGTATACGAGGCCTGTCCTAACCGACGACCTACTTTCATATCTCCACGCTGGCGTTATTTTTCGTCATCGGGCGAGTGGCATCCTTCAAAGTAGTCCCATTTGATTGAATAACACGCTCCTAGCGGTGTTTCCACTTTTCGAAACAGTCCTGCAGTACTGTTGACGTTCAAGTCAGTTTGAGCGGTTTTTTCAAATTTGGGAACAACCAAAAGTCACAGAGGGCTATGTCGGCTACTACTGCTACAAAAACCACTTGAATACGGCTTTTTTTCCTCATAGCGATTCGGATAGTTGAAGTTCAGATAATTGGAGTTCTACTGTAATTTTTGCGATGAAAATTAAAAAATATGAGTGGTACCCTTATAAGTAATCAAAAATTATCTAAAAATTCATAATTTTTGGAAAATAACAATCTCTTGGATGTGGTAAATCCTTTTATAACCTTCTTAACACGCCCGTTGTATCATGGGGGTGTCCAACACTACTTTGGCACAACACTCAATGCATGATTTATAGGACTATAAACTGCCGTTGTTTAGCAAATTAATTTCCGCAGTTTTTAATGAAAACAATTGTTCGAATTATGTATAATTTCATTGAATGTAAAGTATACGAATTACTAATTGTGATACTGACTTTATTTATCTTTGGTTTTAGGTCTAAATACATCGTTAGTTCCCATGTATATATCTGAAATAGCGCCTTTGAATTTACGTGGTGGCCTAGGTACAGTCAATCAACTTGCTGTAACTGTTGGATTATTGCTATCACAAGTATTAGGCATTGAACAAATATTAGGTACAGACGATGGTTGGCCTGTATTATTAGGTCTTGCAATATGCCCAGCTATTTTACAATTAATTTTACTGCCAATATGTCCTGAAAGTCCTAGGTATTTATTAATGACAAAACAATGGGAAGAAGAAGCTAGAAAAGGTTTGTTCTTTTATTAATTTTAATATTAAATTCATAAATTTTTAATATGAATATGTTTTGATTCTAGCGTTAAGAAGATTACGTGCAAGTAATCAGGTTGAGGAAGACATTGAAGAGATGCGTGCTGAAGAGCGTGCTCAACAATCTGAATCTACAATCAGTATGACTGAGTTAATTTGCTCACCAACATTACGATCCCCTTTAATTATAGGCGTTGTTATGCAATTATCACAACAATTATCCGGTATTAATACTGTAAGTACACATGATCGCGATCAGAGTAAATAAGTGCTGAGCATCTTAAGACGTCGTCAATTTTAATCGTTCTTTGATTAAGGCACTTTGCTGAACTCCTGCCTGTAGTATTGAAGGCTCCATTATCTTAGATCAAGTTTACTACCTCATTGCCCTTAACTATGTACTAAGTGGCAAATTAAAATAACGATTATTGATCACAAACCTTCCGGGAAATAAGATAATAATTAAATATTATTATTACCGCAACAAAATAATATTACCGCAACAAAAACTCGGGAAAACACTGTTTCGGAATCAGCATCCAAGAGGATGACCCACAATGCACTCACCCTGAACAGAGTACAACTTCGAAAGGTTATCGGAGTCATCATCAGACGTTATCGCTTACGAAAGCACCTACAGACAATAGGACTCCACAACGGATCCATTATGTGCAGACTGTGCGGCGAAGAGGAAGAAACATCCAGCCACATCATCTTTAACTGCGAATCTCTCGATTACAGCAGACACAATATATACGGTGCATCTCACCCCGAATATATAAACCTTCAGGAAAACCTGTTAAGGAAGCTTCTGGCTATTGTCAAGATATGGGAGAAGCGAACCTCGTCAGACTGAAGTCGAAAGAGGAGCACAATGGGCCATAAGGTCGAAGTGCAATACTTTCCATACTGTTTCCTAGCCCTCCTCTCACTCTTATCCTTAGCTACTCGAAATCAAACAAAATGGCTTGGAATAAGTTCCAAGCCATTTTGCCAGGCTCATTGTGTTATTCGCGTTCTTGGTTAGAATCTTGGACATGGAAAAAAAGTATAAATATAAATGTTTTCCGAGTAGTTATTGCTTTGATGCTCAACATTTGATTACTCCATGATCCAAATGGCGATGGTTTATCGAAAAAAGAGTGCTAAATCGAGTGTTTTCTTATTTTTGTGTGTGTAGGTATTTTATTATTCAACCGATTTATTTTCAAGTAGTGGTTTAAGTGATGAAAGTGCAAAATTTGCAACAATTGGTATCGGTGTTATAATGGTATCAATGACATTAGTATCAATACCATTAATGGATCGTGCTGGCCGTAGAACATTACATTTATATGGTTTAGGTGGCATGTTTATTTTTAGTATATTCATCACAATATCATTTTTAATAAAGGTACGTGATCGATTTTACCGATTTATTATAATTTGTAAATATTATTTTTTTAATTCTTTTATTGACTAAATCAAATACTGTATGAAACAAATTGGAGTATTAATTGTAATTCGTGCCGCTGCACGGCGCCGCACAGTGGTTTCTTTAATCAATCTTGTTGGACAAGAATCATTTTCGAAATTTAAGTAAAATGGTTCTTTATTTGGGACATTATGTAAAAAAGTAACATCAGTGAAATGTATTTATTAAAAATATTGTGTTATTGGATTCAATTTAGCCAAATGCTATCCACTTTTTCTCCTTCAGTCGATTTCAATGAATATCTGTATCGTAAAAAAACTGTGCTCTGTCCGCCATCTTAAAATACGCGGAGTGATTAGTGGGTAAAATCGTTTTATCGCAAACATTCTATAATTTTGTTTAAAAATAGTCTCGGTATTCTTTGACTGGTCAACGGTTATGGAGTTAATAATATATCGAGTTCTTTGGGGCGCAATTACATTTGGGTAATGGATCTATTTCTACTAATCTTTCCCGAAATTTTATTTCGAAAACGATAAGAGTTAGAACAAAATTTTAAATTATAAAATTGAATCTAAAAATCAAATGAATAAATAATGGCAAAAAAATTAATTTCCGGGTGATAAAATTTATATAGGGCCATAAAGTTTCATGAGATGAACGCCTTAAGGCATAATACATTTTCCAGAAGAAAAAAGCAACTTCTGATTGATAAGAGGTAGATTTAGACTTCAAATTAGAATATTATAGAAGAAACTTTCTTGTTGTGTGATACGTATTTCATTATAGAACTAACTCTCTGATGAATGCGAGTAATGAGAGGGGAGGGGGTTTATAGATTATTTATGTTTATTGGGATCTCTGGCAGGGCTGGAGCTTAATATTTCGAATTACTTTGGTTCGGGGTAAGAAATACAGACCTCCGAGCTCTAGTTTCCAATATATCCACCAGAGAGCCTATTCAAGGGCTAGAGTTCCCAATATCATTTACATTGCTGAATATCAGTAAGGGCCCTATTAAATCGTGCAAACGAACCACTGTGCGTGCACCGTTTACAATTTTTTAAATTTCTTTAATCTCTGCCATATTTATTCAGCCAAACTAAGCTTTCATTTTGTTGCTATTTTTTCAAAATTAGTATTTTCTGATGAGATGTTATGTGAGTATACAAAAATTCATCTGACTCTATCTAAAGTATAAAATATATATATACACGTGATTTTATGCTTTGCGCAAAATTAAAACCACAGAATTGCTAAATAGATATGCTACGGTATTTGATTTAACTTGAAAGGTATAGTTTTTCAATTTATTCACTAGATAATAAACCTTAAAAAAAAGGTTGTCTATCACGCTTTTGTATTTCTATTTGTACAAAAAATTGTACCATACACAAATATTCTTTGATCGTCGAAGATATGCTGTAACACATTAAACGAAAAATTATACCTTTTTTCTACATACACTCTCGTTCATAAAAATTGAACAAGTAAGTCACATTCTAAGCGTATATTATTAAATATATGTATAATATTACATACAATAACACTTAGAATGTTTCAACTGGTTCAATTTTTATGAACGGGAGTGTACATCTCGCAGCAATTATAATCTTAACTGATTTGCACGAAAAAGTTTGCTCATATCTTTGTGAAATAATTGTTTTCACGGAAAATCAAGTTGGATTATTATTGCGGTGAGGCGGGTTTTTTTTTACATTTTGTGGTAAAGATATTTTTCAAGTAAAAATTTATTTAAAATAACGAAAATTTTGGTATGCCACAAAATTGTAATTATTATTTAAACTATTCAATTGGTAGATTTATTTTAAAAGTCTACCATTGGAGCTGTCTAACAGATAGTACATGCGTTGACATGTGTATAAGGCCTACATCATGCAGAGACCCACAATCTCCATGTGATGTGGTCGTTATTCAGCACCTTTATACGCATGTTAATGAGCGTATAATCTGTAAGACAGATTTTAACTAAACAAACTGTTTTGGGCTTTTGCACTCGTCAAAGAGTTGTTATTTTTTGAGAACAATAAGTTTTTTTGTTATTTCATGTTTAGTGCTTACGACGCCTAAGTATTGTTTTTAATTGTTTGTTTTTATTAATGAATTCTTAAAAAGTTATAACTCTTAAGAATTTGATTGTATAAAGCCGTTTAATTTTCACAGGAAATATTTTGCTAATGGTATAGTATTAATTACATAGTAAAAAAGAGCAAATTCTAATCCCTATATGATTCGTACTTCAAAAATTATTTCAGTAAAGTACGCGAATTAATTTTGGGGCTATCCATAAAATACGTCACGCAATATTCATACATTTGGACGTAAAAACGTCTATTCGCTCGATGTCAAACTTTCTTGTGTGACAAAATACCGCCAGATTTGATTCGCTAATGAGTACGAGACTAACAATATCGGTATGAAATTGAAAATTGCAAAATAATTAAAAAGTACAGTGCCGAGCGAATGCGAGAGCTACGACAGTGTTGAAAAGGAAAGAAATACGAAACACTTGTTATTATATTTTTATCCCATCTTCCCCCCTTCGTCACGCTGCATCAAATTTTGTTCAACCCACTGCTTAACAAATACAGTATTATTAAGCAGGGGGTTGAAAAAAATTCGCGAAAAAGTTATGAATAAAATTGATGTAGAGAATGTCGCTTTCAAACATCGCGTTAGTCATGTAGAACAATTACCTCCCCTCTATTTTGGTGAACGTATTTTAGTCCACTTCGATATTTTTTTCTAAATCTTAACGGAAGAAATTGCTCTTTTTCTATTGGATTAACTAAGATCTTACGTCATATAGAGATGGAAAAAATGTGTTAGACACTAAAATCTAATTTAATTAACAGAAAATTTTATTTAGGACGATTATCGAGTGATATTGCAGAAAATTTCTTCAAAATATCAAATATTTATGATAAAATCATTTTAGATTTTGAAATCAAACATTGAAGAATAATAAAAAAAATGTTTGATAAAATCTTACCTTCAATTTAATATAAAATTGCAATAACTACATTTTTGGAGATTGTAAAAATAAAACAGATGATTATGTTTTTGTTGGTATCCCAAAAATTTTATTACAGATATTATAATTTTATATTAAATAATTAAATAACAAAAATTATGTAATATCTTCAGACAAGAATAATGGCATCCATTGTTTTTGTTTGTTGATATTATCCATTTGCCGGCATGTTTATTATTTTTATTTTGCATACAATAACCATCACAAATAACCTGCTTTCAATCAATTTTCATCTATATTTTTGCACTTTATTCAATCTTACATTTTTATCATTTCATAATTTTTTTGTTTGTTTATTACTAACTTTTATTAAGAAAATACCCCGCACGTTCTATAATGAAAATTGGATTCCGGTCAATTTGACTGAGATCGAGATATGTGATAGTTTATATTGAGACTTTCGTTCATGATAATATAATCTACAGTATATGGATAAACTCAGCAAATTTGTTCGAAATCTAATCATCTTTATAAAAAGTGCGCTACTCTTTCTAATTATGTAAAATAAATAAACACCGATAAACACTTTTAATATCTGTTTACGGGGCTAGCCAAAGCTGAAACTCCATTAAGACGGTAAAATAGACGAATCAACTTGTACACATCCGTGTTGCATGATGGTACATTACGAAGACAAACTATTGACAGCTAACCTTAAATAATTTTATTTAAATCGTTACGTTGGTTTATGCTTATTTACCATTTCTGAAATATTCAACGAAGTTCTACGATAAACTACGTATCTACACGAACATCAAGCGACAAGCTTGCCGTTGCGGCAAAATATTATAACTTTTTAATCATCATTTGTTTACCATCTAAAAAACTCGTGAGAGTCAGCTTTGAATAGCTGACGTCAGCTTAATATTTCTACTCAACGACAAATTTACCGTTTCTTTGCCTGACTTTTAAAACTTAACGTCTGAACTGAATACAATCACGGGTCAAAAAAAAAATAAGAAATTACAATCAATTTGTGCCGAATTCATTTGGTTTTCGAAAAAATGTCTCGAATAAAAGTTCTATTTTACCAAAATCCTAATGACTTTTGTTCTAAGTATTTTTACGAAAACAGCCTGAATTCGGCACAAATCCACTGCAAAATTTTTAAAGAACACCATTTAGTGGTTATGTGAAATTTAATAAATCGTGCCTATCTTAACGTCATAATACTTTTTAATTACGATAAATATTTTTAAACACGTTAATAATTTTTAATTGTGAGCTGCTAAATTATAATAGGAAAGTGCTTGTCTATTGTTACAAAAAAAAACTTTTTGCTAACGCTAACAACTTTTAATTAACGGGAAATTATTTTCTTTCTAATCAACTGGAACTTTCTTAGAGATCCATTTTCTCAACTTTTATTTTCAAACTCAAATATTTTGATTTTCATTCCTTACTTTCAAACGTTATATTATAAGATTGTTACGCTCGTGTGGTAAATAATTGAACTATATACAAAGAACTCACTTAAAGAATATATAGCTCAATTATAAGTAGCCAACGAGGCCGTAAAACTTATTATATTTCGTCCATAAACTCAAAAACTCAGTAGTATATACTTAAATTCACCTATGCTTAACTCACCACACTGCTTTTTTACGTCTCGCCCTCTCTTAAAATGCTGAAAACTTTCCTGACAAGACTGGAGGAGAGACGCCGCTGCGCTGTACATACACCTTAAGTCACACAAATTCAAAACCACAATAAAAATTAACAAGATTCAAAATTATTAACAAACATTAACAAATTATTAACAAAATTTTGTAACTCAACCACCATTTTTTACAAAAGAAATTTTTGCAATGAAATTAAACATTTCTCTAAAATTTAAAAACGTATAATCGGGCGTATTTATCTAAATATTCTTGTTACAGAGCTTATATTTATTGTTATTGGGAAACTGAGGATTTAAATACGCTGTCTGGTGGTAAAAAACCCAACTAGCGATTGTAGGATAAATAACCTGATTAATTATGCCAAGCCTCTATCAAGATTCCCAATAACAAATCTTCTAAAAATGAGAGTCATTCCGATAAGAGCAGTGTCGGATTATAGACTAGGCCAACTAGGCATGGCCTAGGGGCCCCCACAACTTTGAAAAAAATTATTACGTACACTTAAGTGTACGTAATAATTTAATTTTAAATGAATCATACTAGTCGAATCAACCAAAAGTCAATTATACATTAAAATACATATTATATAAAATGAAAAATAAATAAAAAGTATTTGAATTAATTTATTAATCTCCTGACCATTCACCAGATTCAAAAATTCATTCAACTTCATTTTTATGATTGCTGAAAGCAAATGAAAATGACTTATTTTCCCCGCCCTTAACGAGGCCCCCACAAGAAATGTGCCTATAGGCCCCCCCCCAGTTGTTAATTCGGCACTGGATAAGAGTGGCAACTGTATAAACAATTCGTATCAACACTTCGTATCAATGATCGAGGTTGTGTCCAAGATTGAATTAAACGAGATACGAGCCAGTAACAGCTGATGAGGATCGAATCTCGATTATTCGTATAGTTAATTTCATTGCAAGAAAATTCTCCAATGCATGTTTCAGAACTAACATTTTCATAAAACTAGTATACATTTTCCAAGGAAAACATTTTAAAACTAATATGGTGGAGGTTTTACTGTTTTCAAATTCTAACTAACAAAGGTTTATAAAACTGCTTTCTTAGCACTACTAATATATACAGGAATAGTCCTGAAATGTGTTCCTTAAATCCAGGATATGAATTTTTGGAAATTTCATATGAATTTATTTTAATTGTCACAAATTTTTCAAAACAAAATAATACTCTACTCAATACTGTCAGTGGTCTCCAAAACCATTTCTCTTCGAAGGTCTTTGCTGAACGAGTTTTTAAGACAGTCAATTTTTTTAATCAATTTTACAAATAAGGATGTGATTATGTTTTTTACACTTGTATTTTAAAAAGTATCTTAATCTCAGAAATTAGACCGTTTTCTGGACAAGAGATTTTTAGATTTTAAACATGTTCCATTGTAAAGGTAAGGTACGTGTCCACTTGAGATAAAATACTTTCAGAGAGTCAACTCACAAGTGGAAACGATAGTGAAACCAGTTTTGGGGGCAGCAATGAATCTCCTTGAGACAAAATAATTCAAAGACTAATCTCGAGAGATTCAATTCACAAATCGACATGGCACTCAGTGCTATGTCCACTTGTAGACTAAGATATCGAGACTATTTTATCTCGAATGAATACGATAGTAAAGTAAGCCAAGGACTTATATCCTTGATATTTGGAATGCACTTAAAGACCACTTTCATGTATAATAAGCACTTAAAATGCTTTCATTGATTAGTTAAACAAATGAAATCAACAAAATAAAAATAATAAAATACTTCAAGAAAATAAAATTTGCTTACAACCAAAGATAAACATATTTTCTTTTAGAAATGTAATGTTATTAAAATTTAGTGATGAATGTATTAGTCTTTGATTGCGTATAAAAGATAAAAAACCGTTAGACCTCCATAAAAAAAACCAAAAACCAGACGCATGATACATGATGAAATATTCGCGATTTTTATTTGTCGAAACCTCCAGTGAGCGCAGGAAAGTATGAACACGGTACTAACCTCTCATAGGAGTTCTTTGGTTATGTTCAGGAAATGATTGACTGGATGTCGTATATATCGGTTATATCAATACTCAGTTTCGTTGTATTCTTTGCTGTTGGACCCGGTTCAATACCATGGATGATTACTGCCGAATTATTTTCACAAGGACCTCGACCAGCAGCAATGTCAATTGCTGTTTTAGTTAATTGGATAACAAATTTTTGTGTTGGAATTGGTTTTCCTACAATGAAGGTAAATAATTCTGTTTTTTTATTACTGTCGCAGGAATAATCTTTTTGTATTGTTTGATTTACAGGCAGCTTTGGATAATTATACTTTCCTGCCATTTAGTGTTTTTCTAGCAATATTTTGGACATTTACGTATAAAAAAGTTCCAGAAACTAAAAATAAAACATTTGAAGAAATTCTTGCCTTGTTTAGACATGGAAACGGCAGGTAAAATCTGTTTATCAAACACTTTTCATCGATTCATCTACTTCATAACCTAACAAATATTCATTCACGTTTTAACGCTATTTTGATTGAAACAAGGTGAAGGAAGGTTTGAGTAGTATCACAATTTAAATAATCATTTCGCAAACTGTTAGTTACTCCAAATGATTTTATCCTTTAAAACACGCCTTTCAATTTCGGTTTCTTTTATGATGTATAGATTAGATTCGATTCAATTCAGGAGAGTAAGTCTACTAAAGACGTTTTGTACCGCGACAAATTTTGATCTATTGTACTTCATTTCCTTCAAGTGTTCCAGAAATTCTATAGTCTAGATTAACGTTAGAATATCTCTTGGCCACACTTCATTGTTTTCATCTGGCTGGAGATCTACCCATCCCAAATGATAGTGTCTTTTGAGAGAGAGGCTTTCGCATTCACACAGAATGTGAATTCCGGTTTCCTCCTCTTCATGGCAAAATCTGCAGAGATCATTCCGCGTGAGATTGATTTTGTGCATATGTTTATTGAGTTTTCAGTGGCCAGTAAGTGGCCCCAATTGGTTTATTTCCAGTTCTCAGAGGTCTTTTATAAAAACCTATGCATGATCCTGGACATATTTACCCAAGAAGGGTTGGACTCGTGTGCTGCTCATTATTTTATACTTCTGCAAGAAACGGTTCTGGGCCGTTTAGTGGAGCACATCACCCATTCTGATTAATTCATGAGCCTTCTCGTTTCCATAGCATGTATAAGGACTAAAAAAGATTTAGTGGTTATAATTTTCTTAGACATAATAAGACTTCTTCTTATTTGATCAGGAAGTATTCCAAAATGTCACCTCACACATTTTGAATTTATCCTTATTTTTCAATCTTAGATGCCTTAAGTGAGCCTTGAAATTGCAATGAATGACGTTCGTCTTTGAGTTTTCTTGTTGAAGTTGTCATAAATTCCTGCCTTGGAATCTTTATATTTCTCTTAAGCTTCTGTTTATAGATGTGGTTCATAAAATCAACAGAACTCCAAGCCATGTATCTAATATACATCGACCTCCGTCTCTGCCATATTATCCACTATTTATTTAATTCTCACTTTCTCCTGCATATAGTAGTCAAAAGAGAATAGAAAATTTATAAAACCGCAACTAATCTCTGTCCAAAAATTAATTGAAGAATAAGTTCTTACTATGAGACATTTATAAAGTTGATGAATCGAAATAACTTTAAAAATATCGATTTGTATCAAATACAAATATCTGTGTGTGTAATCTTTAAGGTCCAGTTTACGAGATAGTCGGCTGTACGGGTAAGTCACAATTAGCACGTACCATTTCATTAAGCATGTATTCAGAAAAATAAAAATACTAAATTCTTGCATGATGTCTCTTCATCGTAACATAATTCTTTTATTAAAGAATTGAAGACAAGAGAAAGAATTTATAATTACTTCAAAAAAGAAAAAAATCAAAATTCCCCTATATATTTGGATAAAACATTCTCCAACCCCCCTCTACTTCTAAAATAATTTAAATAAAAAATTTTCAGCTGCCCGAATATGACCTGCCTGAAAAAAATTCATAATCCTGATATGCCTTGTGTTTGCTTATCAAATTATTTTTTAATGCTATTAGGAATACTCTGATGGTTTATATATATATATAATTAAACGTAGCTTAAAGCTGTTCAAATCCAGTCATTAAATTAAAAGTGAAGTTTTTTAATTAAAGTTTTGTACTAATTAAATATTTATTTAACTTTAATATAATTATGTAATTAATTATAATTATTATATGCATGGCTAGCTGACCGTTGCAACATGACAGTCCTCGGGCCAGCCTTCAATATATTAAGTGCAATACTTAACCTAACAAATTTAAAAAGAAATTAAAACAAAAGGCTGCTACAACTAAATCGTTAAAATAATACCGTTTTAAACAACAGATTCTCCCAATAAATATGATTTAAAACTAGTCATTTAAAGCAAAAACCGATTTTATCGAATTTTTTTTTTTACATTACAAATTTTCAGCACCCAGACGACTCTTGATGAACGAAAAGATGAAATCTGAGAAATATTTTTAAGAAGTTTCATTAGTTATTTGTTAATTTTTATTTTGTTTTTAAATAAAATTTATATATTTTATTTTTATTTTTTTGTTTTTATTTTATTTTTATAATTTTTTTAAAGCCATTTCTCTATTCAGTTCGCGAACCTTTTCCTTTACTGAAATATTCCTGATTTCCTTACATATAAATGTGTATGTGCATATACGTCAAGGAATAACCGTTTCAGGGTTAGATACAACGAAAAATCTTTTCTGAATAGACAAATGGCGCCATTTACGAAAAGATAACCTACAAATAATTTCATAAGTTTGTTATTCACTTCATGATAATATTTAGGGGCGTGTGGTATGTTACTCTGTTACAGGAGTATGCTAAACTGTGTGAATGCATTAGAGCAGCATCTACCCGGCACAGAGCAGTCTGCGCTCATGGTCGCCGACGAGAAATCACAACCTGAGTCATGTAAGCAGACATATTCAAAGATAACAAATGAACAAAAACAAATTATGCAAATAATCATTTTTTCAATTCACAATTTTTTTTTAAATATAATTTTTTTAGTTTTTTTTTAATCAATGCAAATCTTGGACGAAAAATATTTTTTTTACCATGCATTCAATTTACGCATGATTTTCGGCATTATCAAAAATATAATTCACATCAATTTTATTTTAATCTTGAAGTTCAATATTTTTTCGTGTTTCTTCAAGAATTCAAAAAAAAATCGTACTTTGGGGACAGTTTATATTTTCATAAAATTATAATCAGTTAGGTTAAGTTTCTTTTAGACATGACCTTCAATAAATGTCATGTTTGATAGAAGTTTGTTTTTTTTGGTTATGTATCCTATATGGAAATTATAATCTTATGAAAAATCGAAAATTTTAACGTACGTGTGAAAAATAAAAATTTAAACTAAATTTTAAACTGAAAAAGGGGCATGAAATCTAGTGCAGAAAATAGTAGAGTATTTTTTGATTAAATGTTTCAAAAATCTTCAATATTAGCATGTTTTTTGTTACATTTATTATTTTTTTTACAATTTTTTTCCATCCAAATTTGGAGTGGATGTGGAGAGGCAGATAAAAAGAGAGAAAGATATATATCATCGATTTTTCTCTGTGTTTATTTATTTTAACATCAATTATTTTATAGATGAAAATGTCTTTGTACCCCATGTAATCCCAAATCCATTTGAACGGAGTTTATATCGAAGTACATACAATCCTCGGAGACATTCAGCATATGCTACCGTGCCAGGTATTAAATAATTCAGACAAACAAAAAGTGAAATAATAACACTGAACGCACTCTTATCAAAATATACAAATCAAAACACTTTTGAAAGCACACTTTAGTTATCGATTTACCAATGACAGACAACAATCGACTTCACGCTACACATTTTGGAAATATCTGTAATATGTAAATCAATTTTTTGGAATTATACGAATGGCTGCGTTCAAATAATAATCGTTCAGCGAGTGATCACTATTTTAACCAATGTTCACATCCTTAAGCAATCCTATCTAATTGGTTGAGAAAAGATCGCTCACTAAACGAAGATATCTGAACGCAACCAATATTGATTGATTCACGTATTTTGTGATATTCATATAAAAATTGCATAAAAACATGCTATAAAAAAAAATAATAATCACATTAAAATAATACACAAAGCCAAATTTTCACCAGAAATCATATTAAAAAAATTGTATAATTAACAGTACTAAGATATTTAACAGAAAATTAGAGGATATGGTCTTGTGACCTTGAGCATAACGTTTTTCGGTAGTAATTTCAATCTATTTTACTTTGCTCCGGAGTAGCGTCAAATATATGAAACAAAATATTTTAATGCCCCTCCAAACTTACTGTATAGATTTTTATTCGTTATAGCTATGTCAAAATAATTTACCTCAAGAATGTAAGAATATCTGAGTACAAGTTTTTTAATATTGATTTCTTAAACTGCTTTTTATAAATAACTAATAATTGCTTAAAAATTAGTTTAAATTTTAACTGATAAATAATATACTTCTAATATCAAGCGTTATATAACCGCAATTTAAAAAAAAAACTTATAAATTAGCTTTTATATTATTTGAAATAGACAAAGCTCTACATTTTAGATTTACAGGTAAACTATGGGATCAATGCCAGGCCCAATGAAACTACTAAACGTATTTGGGAGTTTTGTAGTAATCAATTTTTTTATCGATATATTTTTCATTACAAGCTTTAAGGATATGAGAAAATTAATATCGCAGATTAACTTTTTGGTATTTAATGGGGTACTCAGATTTAAATTTATGCCTTACTAGAAATTTTTGTTTTTTGGTTCCTAAACAATTAGATTTTTCTTTTTATGAAAATTTTGAAATGCACACTATTTAACCATAGTTTATTTATTTTGGCTTTGTTCGTAAACTATAGTTTTCAAATATTTTCATAATCCAAATACAGAAATTATAAATTATTCAATTTATTTGGATTTTAGATTGGGTCTCTGCTGGTTTAATTTGTTTTACAAAAAAAAAAACGTTATATTAAATATAAAAAATTAGTTTAGGGTTATGAAATTAATAAAGCCGTGGGTCAAATTGAATAATTTAAATTTTTTGTAATAATTTGGCCTGATTTTTAAAAGCACATTCAATAAATCTACTTTCAACACGTTTAATTAGAATCAGGATAATAAGGTTAGGCACAATTTTTGCAGTTACCAAATCGCAATAGTTTTTTTTAATTGTATCTGTTCCCCCTCTTTTCTATTCTAAAAATTTGATGGGTGTATACTCTCTTAATTTTGGTCTTGAGAACAGATTTTTTTTGTTTTATGTTTTAACTCAGGGGTATACATACAATGCTTACTAAAATAATAGCTTAAACACCGCCGTCCTAGCAAAGCGGCGATTAGCGGACGGCGTAGATGGAAATTTTTAATATTTGGATTTATAAATGAAATAAAGTAACGCGGCTCACCTCTATTGATCTGACACCTCCAACGTTAGTTTTCACCTGATCACGCTGTCCGCTGATCACCGTGTGAGCGAATAATAAATTTCTAAATGTATGTTTGTGAGAAATAATTTGAAGATATGACCAAAATAAGTTAGTATATTTTTTTAATACAAAGTCTCATCATTATCAGATATATATGGCACGTGCATGCATTTTAATTTAGATTAAAAATATTTAAATTTTCAGACTTTATTTGTTTTTCAAGTCGGTTACTCTTTTATGTTAATTTTCTGATTAAAATTCCCACTAAAATGGAATAATATAAAGATGATGCGTTCGGTTTACTACATCGTCTTGCACAGTACACCCTTAATAATAAGGTTATATAGGTTCGTATAACTTGCGTCGTGCGATGTCGTATAGGAAGCCTAACGCATTAAACTAAAAAAGGCACATAACCTCCGAAATATTTGACAGAATGAATTTTTGAAATAAAAACATAATAAGTTCTGAAAATAATAAACTTTTAGGGTAATTTTAAATTTAACAAGATTCTAAAAAAGTTTTTACAAACATAAATGAGCATAAAAAACTGTAGAATTACATATATATATATAAAATATGTATCTATGTGTATTTTAATATAATTTTGCAGCTGCGTCTGAGCATTCTTCTCGTGATGAATTAGCCGTTCAACGACCGCCGCCCCCATTGCCGCCTCCAAGATTCCCAAATAGTGCCGTTTGACAATGGGAAACATTAAACATCAGTACATTTACTGTCGCCGCTCCATCATTTCCTATTTTACCTCTGTTACCTCTGCTTACGAATGCCAGCGGTTTAGCTGTCGAAACCCAACTATATGATCTAATAGCTGAACGCTCAAAAGCTTGCGTTATGTATTTAAGACACAGCTTCAAGCGACCACGACAACGCTATTAAAAAAGAAATGAAAAACACACACATCCACACAAATACAAATTTTATCTATCTTTGGTTTAATTTCTATCTCGGATTAATTATTAATTATATTAATTAAAACAAATTGATTGCCTTTCTGCTAATTAAAAATAATATTAAAACACAAAAAAATCTTCTAATCAAACAAAAAAAAAAACATTTGCTAATTGTGATTTTAAAAATAATTTTAAATCTATTTAAAAAAAACTGAGTTTACACGAATCACAGAAATTTGAGGTGAAATAAATCAATAAAAAAAGTGATCGATACAAGTGGTATTCAACGATTTAATTTGTAACAAATACCTCTCTATAAACAATAAATATAATATTTATATTGTGATTATAACAAACAAATTTTGATTTAACAAATTAAAAAAAAAAATGATATGCTCAAAACATTTTTTGTAACATTTAGCACAGGTCAATTTAAAAAAAAAAAAACAATGGCATTTAAAAAGTTTATTAAAACAATGAAGGCATTAAATAGAGAATAATTTTAATTATTGATGATATACTTCCAAAGGTTTCCATGGCCTTAATTACTTATAGATATTTATAAATGTACTCTTATCTCACAATCATCGATCTATATATACTTTATCTCACCCACCGTTATGTCCTAACACATTTTTTCTGTGAAATATGGAAAAAAAAACAACAAATTCCGAGAAACGTCTGTGAATTTTTCTTGAAAACATAATATACATATAACCTGCAACGATTTTGTTTAATTTATATGACTACTTTTAACACATAAATCAGTAAAGATCAAATCTCTCATCATTATTCATATTTTTGTTTGTGTATAAAAGACAAATGAACAACTTTAAGGAACGTTTATTAAAATAATTACTACAATTTATCGATTTCTATATAGTTAAAAAAAGGCGGCCCGATGATTTTGTTATGAACAAATAGTGTGATTTGGTATGTGTTTTTATTATTTTGTTTTTTCTCACTCGATTTTCTAGCAACGATACATAACTTTCATAAAAATTATGAAATTGAAGCATTGACAAAGATATGCGCATCTATGATATATGATTAGAATACACCATAGAGAATGACACGTTCAATATTTTGATGCCCCACGTTGGGTGCCAAAAAAGTGAAACTTGTATCTTATTCATGATTTCCAGTAAAATAATTGGTTGGTTCTTATAAATAATCAAACTTTTTGTTAAAAGTTTGTGTCGACGTTGATTCTTAAGTGTCAATTAGTATTTAAAAAAATCCCAAATCTACATCTGTTTTCTCCCCCGCGTTGTGTTACATTTTTATCACACATTGCTCACATTAATAAAGAAAACATTTACGTTAGTATTCCACTGTGGTGTTAATCGCCAATTAAATAGCTTTGGCTCTACATATGCTACGAACACCTACCAACGTTGGACGTTTGATGGTTATCCACATCGTGTGGCCGTTGTTCAAACCCACGAGCGTTCAATAGCGAATGTTCGCATTGAGCCATGTTCCGAACGATGCCGAATCAAAGGGATGCCTCCAACGTTTGAAGAAAAAGGTTCATTGGTTCGACTCAGCGGTTACACGAGTCATTAATATGAATGGAGGGACTTGGTTAAGGAGGAAGATTCTTGTCTTCTTTCTTTAAGAAATACGTTGCAGGAAAATACAACCACAGCAGCGCTAGCTATAGCAAGCGTTAACATCCTCGTCCATTGTTGAAAGTGGACAAACGTTTGTACCAAACTGTTTTTATATGTATTGAATCAAATATTCGATTCACCGTGTAGCGTGTAGGAAAATTTCACCGTGTAGGAAAATTCGTTGCACGAACTGCCGAACATCGTGTAGAACCGGCTTTACAGTTCGATAAATCCAACTTTTCTCAGTTTTTATTAGTTAACATAAATAAATTTACAACCATACGTAGTTTTTTTAGACGAAGTTGTCTAAATATGAAGTGGTTAACTTGCAATTGCATGTAAATACTAACATTTTTAAATATCAACGACAACTAACGCGCGAAAGAAATGGTGAATTCTTATTGGTTAAAGAGTTGACGGTCGCAATAGAGTGATAGCTTTAATTAAACTTGTTTGAATTGATAATTTGATTGGTTATGTTAATTAAGGTTCAACATTATTGATAAAAAAGCTTACGTGCAGTTTGTCATCAAATCGAATTTAAATCTTAGTCGGATGGTAACAATCATTAGTATTTTATTTGAAATAAAAACTGTGAAAAAAGAATCCATTCTAGAAGATAACAATGTGACATTTAAGCTTTAACGGAAATAACATCATAGTATTAGTTATAGCATCATTTTTTAGTTTCCTGAAATTGAAGAAGTTTTTAAGTATTCTTATACAAAGTTAGTAGCATGAATAATTAAGAAACGGTCATTTCATAAACATATGAAAGTTTATGTATGTTATATAACCTTAAATATATTTTTATTTTGACAGCACATAGTAGACCACACTATCAAAAAAAAATCTTGGCACGCTCGTTTTATTATTCAAAAAATCAATAACTTTTTGACAAACTTGTGGTCTTTAATTGAAAAAATAATTTTTTATATTTAAATATATATTATGCACGTATTTTCCTACAAACCTTTGCGCATGGTATCATATTGTAAAACTATAATATAATATATATAAATATTTTCTTTTAGTAATTAGTTGAAACTTATTAAGCATTTTTTTCTTATTCACAAAAAAAAATTAATTAGTATATATAGCATACATTTAAAACTGTAATACAAAGTATAGAATTATTCTACTATATTCATTCGAAACCTTGAAATATTTCCGTAAGTCCAGTCTTTATATCCCTCTCAAAGAGGGGAGAAATAGAGAATGAATATGAAATCATTTAGTTTCTTTTTTTTCTGTATTTGTGAGGGAGTTCACTAAGAGCATAATTCCAATTTTCCATCAGTTTGCTTTTTCCACAATATCTTATACTTCCTATCATAGTTACGTAAAAAGAGTTATTAAAATTGTTGAAGAACAGAAAGTTTTTTATAAATTATATTCTGCCAATTTTTTACATTCTATAGTGTTTTTTTAAATATTTTAAAAGTAAATCAATTCTATTAAAAAATACAAGAAATCATTAATTACAGAAAATTTGATGCCCATAAAATTATATTGACTATTTTGTGCGTATTGGCGGTATAATGTTATAACAAGTTTTTAAAGCTCTGTCACACTTGATAATATTTACGGCTCCGTAAAGTTTTAAATAATCAAATACAAAAAACCAATGGAAGCTATAGGATTTTTTTAATAAATTATGAAATTTGTAATTATCAACTAAATTTCAATCAAATAAATTTAAATTGTAAAAAAAAATTTTGTATTCTATAAAAATGATATAACTATTTTTTACGTATCAAGATGGTGATACTTTTTTCAAGACGATGACTTTCCCACTCACACTTCAGACTTTTAAGGAAAGGATTGAATCCTTGGGGTACTCCCTCACAATCGCCAAAAAAAAAACGGTTCAATGTTCACTTTCTATTTACAATGTACATAGAGACTGGGTTATCGATTGCAATATTATAATATAACCCTATTTATTGGACTGCTTATCGTTTTTTTCAGTTCTTTTTGACAAATTCATACGCAATAAATCGTGACAGACGTTTTGACAATTTATAGTGTTATGACTAAGCGAAATTAAAATAAAAAACACTGCCATTGTATAAAGAAAATCGTAATAACGTCATTAGGCGATTTAATTTACTTTAAAAATTCAATCACATCATTATTTTAACACTTAACTGAATAGATGAATTCTCGTGTGAACAACAGCGCTCTTGGTGATAGAACACGGTACTTGGATATATCTATTCAGTGATCATGCAAGCAGTCCAGTTTAAAATTAAACCGAAATATTTATTGATAGTTAAAATAAATTATGTACGCTTAGATGAGAAATAATTCAAAAAAGATTATCCTAAATGCTTCCAAAATCTATATTTTTATCAATTTTTCAATAGTTTTCATTCAGAAAAAAAAAATGAGCCAAACTATCCAAAAAAAAACATTCTTATCATTTTTCAAAATTATTTCTTTGTGCCAACATTAATTGAGATGTAAATATTTATAAAAAGAGTTTGGCTCAAAATCATATCTCAGAACTTGACTTTAAATAAAATTTTGTCCATTTAAAACAAAAAAGTATATTTCTAAACACGAATCATTCTAATTATTGTAAACATATAGTAGCTCAAGTCCTGTTGGCAGTGACGGGAGAGGTAAATGGAAATTTCCACCTCGGAATTCGTGTGCAAGCATCTCGTGACAATTCCTAGTGAGTGACTTATACGTTCAAATTAAATAAATAATACTTAAATAATTTAAAACAAATTAATCGATCGATTTATTTAAAACAAAATAATTTAAAACGATTTATATCGACTATTTAGAAACAATTTAAATAATATTTAAATAAAAATGATAATTAAAACACAATGTGTTCGCAATGTGAATATCTATAATTAATAAACTTAATAATTTTATTTTTTAATCAACAAAAAAAAAAAGATATTAATTGTAATATTTTTGTTATAAAAAAAATAAATATAGTTTTTAGCCGTAAAATGATATTTGTAAAAATTTGATATTTGTTTTTTGGTTAAGTTTTCTATGATGAAATTCTAAAAAAAAAACGAATCTTCTTTATGGCGAGTATATACACTCTGAGATCTCAAACGTAACCTCAAACTTTTGTCGTTTCCCTTTGTATAATAGACAAAACATTGTATATAGAATTTTGAATGACTATGATTATATTATCGATTCATAATTTACACGTATCTTGTATATA
Source organism: Nineta flava (assembly GCA_963920215.1). NCBI lineage: Eukaryota > Metazoa > Arthropoda > Insecta > Neuroptera > Chrysopidae > Nineta > Nineta flava. Next base: position 121,005,665 of record OY986041.1, read on the forward strand.
AAATAATATACTTTATGTTGCATTTAATATCGCGCAAAAAAAACGCTACTCTCTAAAAATAAGTATGAAATTCTTTTCTCCCCCTAAAAACATATCTTCTCTCTGTATTATACACCGTATTTTAAATAAGCTTGAATTTTATGAATCTATGAATAATCATAGATGATGTATGATATAAAATATTCTCTATGTTCCTATTTTATTTTTTAACTCTATGAACTCTTACGCAATGCGTAAAGAGTATTTTAGAATTTCACATTTGTAAACTTACTGAAAAGCATAATTTTTTTTTTATATTAGTAGTTCAAACAAAAAAAATTACAAATCACTACCAAAATAAAAAAAATCACCAAATGCGTATGCGTAGAGAAAACAAGAAATTATATAGAAAAAAAAAACAAACCAATACAAAAATAAATCAAGCGTAATATTCTACACACTAATTTTTAGTATTTATATTCTCAAAATATTTATAAACGTAGATCTATATATTTAATAATTAATTAATAATAACTATAAAAAAATGAACTACTAATTTAAAATATTTTGTAGCGCTCATTTCTAAACAGAACATTTCCATTTTTTTGAATCAAAATACGATGGATAATTTCCGTATGTACTTAAAAAAACACACACCACACTTATATAAATTGAAAGGGCATATGAAATTCAACATCATAACTATTTAAATCGAAGAGAGATGGGGATAGTACATACGTGATTATTTAAAATTTTCTCACATAAAAAAAACGTTTGAATATCATGTGCCTATATATTATATATTTAAAAAGAAAAAACAAAAAAAATGAAACCAGTATAATAAATAAAAATTTAGATAATATTATAATAATTAAAATATATGGTATAATATCGAACTAATTCAAAATTTAATTAGAATATAATTAAATATATTCAAGCAAAAAAAAAAGCCACCGTTAATTATTGGCAATACTTGTGTTATAACTATCATGCTATCTCTTTTTTTGTTATTTCAAATTCATTTTATTCGAGATTATTCATGTTGAACAATTCAATTCGCAACAGTTCATTATCGTCAATAGAGTCATTTATGATTGTAGTGGATGAAAGCAGTGAGTACTGGCGTACTGCATATTTTCAGACTTTTTCATAGGGTTTTATACAAATGCGATTTTCGTACTACCTCAGATGTAAAAAACGTGAAGTATTGCTTATTAATTTCTTCACATTGATAATTTTTTACATCTGTCCGAAACAAAAACAAATGAAAAGGTCTGTAGAAATATTATTACAAAGAGTTCAATTATTACGTAACAATTATTTCGTAAGTTTTAAACCTCCATCCCCGATATAACTAAAATAACAAAATTACAGACATAGGACAAAGTTAGTTTCCGAGTTTCCTTCTGGTTATTTCATAACAAAGTGTAAGCCTTAAGTCCGCCATACTTTCCCAAAAGTATGAAGTTTAGAAGATCATAATCTGCATCTCGTGGTATATTTTCAGGATATGAAGAATAAAACAAAAAAATAAAGACATCCTTAGTACTTGAAGATATAATAGAGAAGTAGCATGTCGCTTCCATACTAAGCAGGGCCTATTCTAACAATCTTTCCTGTTACGTGAATAATTTCAGATAGGGCAGGAAAAACTTTTAACCTACTAAAAAAACTTTGAAATACTGACAATGGATGATACAAGTGTCAGTAAGATCTAGATTTCAATATTAAGATTATGATGTTGTAAGCTCAGTCCTTCGCATTTGTGGAGCTTGATTATTGCCTAATTCTGTGTGTTCAAAATACTTTCGTTTGAAATTTACACCATACATTACACCTACGCAATAACAAATGTAACATTTTAGGATGGAATCGAAAATGATACCGGATATACATTTAAGACGATGCTCCTAGATGCTGTCCACTTAGCCACGTCGCTGATTACAGAGCCAAACTCTTCCACTAAAAATGACGCATCAAATTTATCCTTGTATTTTTACTGGAAAACAAATTAAAACAAAAATTTAAAAATCAACTCTTAAAAATAAATTTTTTTGTTTCATTTCGAAATGTATGACATTCTTCAAATTATTTCTTCCAGTTGTGCAACACCTATAGCCCCCACCTAAGCCAGATTACGTAATACTTGAACACACTTTTAATTGCAAAAAGTTCTTTGACTTCAATGGAATGGTACAAATCCATTGCGCAGAATCTCTGTATCGAAAAAATTAATGATACGCTGATCAGTCAGAAAATATGTATATATTAAAAATGAACGATTTTACACGAAGTTTACCGAAATGTAAAACAACTTAAACGTATCATCGTTTATGAGATTTTGTTGAATCAAAAAAAAATTAAAGGCCTAATTTATAAATTATGCATGATGTTATTACACTACTTAGTCAATTATCATAAAGGGCATACTTTATTCTAAATGTAAATATTGTTAATATATAATAAAATAAATAAATAAATAAAAACAAAGCAAAAAAAAAACACTACATGTGATAATAACCACTATAAAACAGTGTCCAAGAAATATTGACAGTGACACCCTTAGGATTAATTTTTAACTATTTTTATTTGTTTCCTTTTTTTTAACCAGAAAATGTCTTATATATCAAACACGAAGCTAAGAAGACAGGTAAGATTTTTCCACTTTTTACTTTCAGCTCTCGCATTGGTTCAAATTTCCTCGGATATTGTTGGGTAACTTATATCATATTGGTATATTTTAGTGAATTTTTCGAAAGCTATAATATAGCTATTCGAAATCTTGAATATAACTATTGTCTCCATGGTAACGCGATTCGATATTCATTATAATTAATTATATTATATATTATGATTCCTTCTGAGAAATTTCGCTTATATACGTTTCCTACATGGCGTTACTAACATGTAGTAGATTATTGGGTATGTGGGATTCTTTAGACCTCATTACTACATGCACGATGGGCATGCCCACAACCCTAATAGACTTGTGACGTCACACTTTCACGGTCTATTGAGGTCGATAAGGTGATGATATATCCAATGTCTTAATAAAATTTTTTTTAAACTGTATCGTGCGTGATTCAGAACGCAGCGAAGTACTTAGTCACCATAGACGATATGCTGACGCGTTATGTCACATTTTGGACAACATATTATCTGTTTCTTTTTGGCACTTGAATACTTGCATAGGAAAAAAGAGATGACTATTCGCTGGGTGCGCATAGTCATCTATTAATTTAAAATTACATAGTCTTCTACTAATTTAAAAGTAAGCACATGTGTGTTGTATGCACATATACATTGCCGCCAAAACTTCCGAGCCGCCTTCCTTTTTGGTGGCGTAACGTTTTCGCGAAAAAGAAACGTAAGCTTGAATTTGTAATTTAAGTAAGCACCTAAATAAAATTATTTAATGTAAAATATATACTAGCGTTTAATTTAATTTGACATCCTTTGTAGTTGTAAAAATTTCATCAAAATCGTTCAGTAAGTTTAGAGTCTTAAATGTGACACTGTGCAAACAAACACACATTTACTTTTGTAATTTTCGTGAGCGAACAAACTATCATTTTATAGGTTTATTAATTTTCTAGTGTTCGCCCCACGGCTTCACCCCACGTGGAACTATACACTGTACAAAATCTTGGTCAGGGTGTCATATATTTTGTAAACATCTCCTTTGTAGGAATGCACTATATCGATCGTGAGCGAGTTCATAATCCGACTCGCACTTGGCCGATTTTCGGGTGGCTGTGACCACAACTTTTTTTGAGGGCTGGATCCGCACCTGTCGTAGCTCAATAAACTTAAACCGATGCGAGCTAAAACTAAAATGGAATTATCTTTCTGTGTTGATAGTTTCTGATTGAAGTAAAAGCGATTATAAACTGCCATTAGACTGCAAATTTATATAGGCATTTCAATTTCAATCCTTACTTTTTTTTCACATTTCTAAACAACTCGAGGTTAGAAAATAATACTCATATATATAAAAAAAGCAATAATATTTAAAAAGTTTTATTATATAATACATTCATATCATAAAAATTCTTTTTCGAAAAACTGTCGTACAAAAAATTGTAGGTATGTCTGTTGTCAGCACATATAATTAGCGAGAAGAACATCCCATTTGAATGTATTTTAAAAAAAAAGTATTTATATATATTTAGAAACTTTATTTAAAAAATCATTATATAGAGCGCGCTCCTCCAGCAGCATTAAAAAAAAAGACTGATATAAAAATTCTAAATTCAAAACACAAGATCAAAGTAAAAAAAAATTGTGTAAAATATAAGAAAAAAGTTTGTTTATAAACAAGCAACTTTATATTAATTACTATAACTTATTGCCTGGATGAAAAAAAAAAAATTTATCAAATTTCTTGGATGTACACTGTTATATAATTGTTATGTCTCAAATTTACCGAGGTGCGTTTTTATTATTAAAAAAAAAGAATACATAAAATGACACTTGTGAGTACCGTTTTTTTATAAAATTATAAATTATTGGCCAAAAAATTATTTTCAATGTTTTGTTCTTTTATTTATTTATTTCTTCTGTTGGTTTTGTACGAACAATAAGGAGTGATATTTTTAACATAATTGCCATAATATGTTTACGCCACTGGTGGTAAATAATTGAACTATACACTCGTTTGTTATTTGACAATACTATTTCAATTACTAAATTAGATAAAACTTTAATAAAAAATGTTCAAAATATCGATTACAATTCACTTTTAAGCCAATAAATAATAATATTAAGTACATACAAGTTTAAATAAGATGAAAACAAATTTTCCTTATAATGTATAGTTCCATTTATTATCACACTGGCGCCTGAACTGACACCAATAATTGAATAAAATTATATAGTCACTGTCGCTGGCGACAAATAAATGAACTAAACCGTTTATTAGACTTCAATTTGAAATATAAAGCAAGTTTTGATCTTTTTGGGGAGTTTTTTTCTTCAAAAATTCTTCACGCTTAGTCTCCTAAATATACTTATTTAACAAAGGGTTAACTCATATAGACAGTAAATTATTGTGCATTTTAAAGAAACGTATTACTCAGCTCTAGTTTCCATGGATAAATGATAATGAAAATCAAGGGTACATATGTTTTCGCTAAAGTTATCAGTTCAAGTTTCCATGTTTATAACTTCTTGTATAAAGAAAAGGCAACGAAACGTCTTCTTCGTTACCTATGGACACTTTTTTAACTTAAAAATGCATATTGATGTGTGATTCCCTCACCCCAAAAAACTGTTCCCATGGAAATTTGATTCGTTACAAGTAAAAATAAAAATAGGGTTGGTTTCACTTGCTATTTTCAGTTCTCGCAGAACGAGAAAATTTTGAAGGTGTAAGTGACGCAACTATTTCAAATTTATTTGATATAACCTCAAAAAAATTACTCATATTATGGCATAGAGTTACTGTTGGCCATTATTTACAAAAATTGATCAAAATTAGGAATTATTTAAATAAAAATTTGTTATTGAGTCAAAAAAAAATTATATTTTAATCATTGTTATAATTTGTTTTAATCAGTATTTATTATTATTTATTTTTAAATTAATTAATTAAATCAATAAAGTCTGAATTTTGAGTTTGATGTATGATATATTTAATGATGGTCTAAAAAGTCAATTAATTAAATTGTTATTATTATGAGAAAAAAAATATTCAAATTAATTAATTGACTGATTTTAATGACGTATTTATATAAAGTATGTAAGTGAAACAAAAAAAAAACAAAAAAACAAATAGTATAGTATAATGTTAAAGAATTGAAGAAAAAATAATTATGGAAAAAAAGACGAAACAATGTAAGTTTCCTGATCGCAATAAAAGTCTATCTCTATACAAATAATATGTTATTTTTCATATTTAGAAATTTCCCGTTCAAGATTTTTAAGAAATACACACCGATTAAATAGTCTTGATGAAAATTATCATATAGCGATTATCAGTGGCGGATTATCCATAAGACAAACTAGGCACGTGCCTGGGGGCGCGAGGTTACTAAAGGGCGCGCGTGGAAGTTTTTTAACGAAGAAAAAATAATACCTAAAGTCTTCCCAGAACTGCCACGAACAACCAACGCGATTCTACAGGTTCTAAGAAATAAAGAGCTTGAAACAATTTACCCAAACGTTGACATAGCCTTAAGAATGTGCGTATCGACGGCAGTCAGCAATTGCAGCGGCGGAGTCTTTCTTGTCTAAAGAGAGTGAAAAATGATCTCCGCTCAATCATGACCGATAAAAGATTAAATTCGCTAGCGATACTTGCTGATTATCTCCTAATAGAAAACTAACAAAAATAGGGATTTGTTATCCGTAGAATGGCAGGTTTAATCGAATATATTCATTTACAAACCATTCTATGGACCTAAGTGGCAACTTTACAAAAATTGCAAAGTAAAAATTTTTACTTTTTGTCTGGTCGAGTTAATAAAATTATATCTAACAAGTAAATATCCTGGGCTTAATTCGGGGAAGATTGGCAATGGTACCAAATAGATTCTCAGTATTTCTTGATTCCGTGTATTGGGAACTGACATAATTGCGAGGCTTAAAAAACATGGCAGACTTTTATATATTTTTGTGTGAAACGAAGAACAATTTTTTTTTTTTAATGTCAAATAATTATTTTTTTTCTAGATTTTGACAGTTTGAAATGTCAATTTGTTTATACTTTAAATTTATTAACAAATAATTTATTATTAAAATTTTGTTAATGCAGGTATTTCTATAGAAACTATATTAGAGATCTGGGCCGGCTATAACTTGTACTTCACACAAAAACTGTTTTTTTTTTTTTGGCTACCAGACGTCGTTATCAAAGTGGTCAGTTATCAATAGCTAGAATAAACAATTTCAAGAATAAACAAAAACTAAAAAGAATAAAATCAGATTTCTGACAACAACTGTCGGAGTAAAAATTTATATTTTCTTTCTAACTTTAATTTCTGGAAAATAAAAAATTATTAACTTAAATAAATAAAATACATAACATACTTCAAGAATTGACACACCCAGCTCCGTGAGATTACTTGATTCGACGCTGAGATTTTAACGTGCTCTAGCTTTGAACAGGCGATGTAACTTACCTCTTGCGCGTCTCATCTGCATCTCTGTTCCTTCCCCCCACTCTTCCACTTCCTCAGAAATGCTAAAAATGAAAAATTGTAACAAATCACCCTACCACGTTCTTCGCTCTCTTTGTTTTAAGAGGTTTATTGGTTTTTTCTCATTATCTCAACTTTTGAGCAAAAACATATTTTCTAAGATTTGGAGAATTAATTAATCTACATTTTATGACATGAGATTTTCGATATCTGATTGTTTACAATAATTACTAAGCAAAAAAACTCCAATGAACGGGTTGCCAAAAAGTAGCATGTGTAAATGGAAAATTTGTCCTCATTTAATTTGCAACAAATTAAATAAAAGTGACTTTATCGCGCACAGAGGACCCCTTGGTCTAGGTGCTAGGGACCCATTTGCGATACCCCTCGTATGTATTATTATCGTGCGATCAACCTTTTTCGTTCAGTAACGCTCCAAAGTTCGAAAAGTCGTGCATTTCGACCAACGCTGTACACTTTTCCCTAAAATCAAGTGATGGCACTAATTTTCTGATATAAGTTCGTTTGACATTAATCAGAGATGCTGACATTGCGAAATTATTACAAATCACCTCTCCTCATTGCCCGCCATCTTTGATTTAGGGGATTCGTTTTTCCCTCATTATCTTCGTTATGATTTCAACTTTGGAGCAAAAATACATATTTTTACAATGATGTGGAGAATTAAATGATCTGCATTTTATGTCTTCATAACATATTCGATATTTGATTGTTTACAAGAATCATTACGCAAAATAGACTCTAGTTTCCTCGAACAAAAAGTACCATGTTTAAATGAGAATGCTGTTCCTCATGTAATGTGTAACAACTTTTGTAGACTATTCTAACACTATAAAAATGGAGACAAAAAATTAAAAAGATCGGACGATTGGAAAACACGTGAAGCGGTTGACATCATAAAGCGCGAGTAGCTGCGGCTTGAAATTAATTTTTCATGTATTTCGGTTAATATTTACATTTCATTAAGCCGCTTGATAAGTTTATAACGTACGGTAATAAAAATTATTATATCATAAATTTGTAATAGGTTTTATAAAGTTTTTAACGTCGGTATAGTATATAATTTGCCCCACCTCACCTATTAATTTTATTTCATATTTTTTGTAAATAATAAAAAAATTTGTAAGTAATAAAATAATTTACCTGGACTTTACCTGTGTAATTTTCATATTTAATTGAAAACTGTCGGTGTATGAACAAGAACGAAGCAACCGGCTATGCTTGTAGTCTGCATATAATTATTTGTTCTCTACCCGCTTCATTAATGTAATTAATTTGAGTAAATGTAATAAATTTGAATAAAGGTTCAAAAAAATATTGTGGGTGACCCCTGACGCCTGTCTCGCAGAAACGGAGAACCCTATTTATATTTTTTGCTTATTTAATTATGTCTGATGTAATTTATTTAGCAAGGCCAAGTTATTATTAAATGAGCTTGACCTTGCTTAAAATTTTTTTAGGTGCTCTTGGGGTGGAACCACACACTATAATCCCGATCACGGTTCACTTTTGGTTAGATCTAGGTCATGTAAAATATTATCAAGTAAGAAACAATGTGTGCATTCATACTACCCGTAACAGTCAAGTTCCGGTCGAATCCAGAATAACAATATAAATATAATCGATCGGACCGAGAACGAACCGTGATCGGCATTATAGTGTGGATCCGTCCTAGTGTACCTATACAAAAATTTTCACGTTTTGTCATAAAAATAAAATTATGGTTAGTAAAAATATTATCCAATAACACTTTATGGTACAATGGGCCACAAAAGAAGCTACTCACAAAATTTTTTAGTTGATTTGTCCAATTATTCATTTCGTTTTTTGGGTAAACGTTGTTAGTGTTTTAATAATGAACAACTTCTATTCGAAACAATTTTCCGAAAACTAAATGAATAACGCATTTCAATTACAAATTTTTTTTTAATGAGTGCTATAATTTTGTGGTCTTTGGTACTACAAGTAAAGGAGTATACCAGCCAAGTAGCCGAGCGGTCTAAGCCGTCATGTCTGCGCAGTATGCAGTACTTGGAAACTGGGAGGTTATGGGTTCGAATCCCGACATCGGCAGTTTGTCAATTATAAAAAAAAAGGGGCGGTTGATTGACTAAACTGTCGGCGTATGGACAAGAACGAAGTAACCGGCTATGCTTGAGAAGGTTTTCTGCAGTTTCCTTCACGAACTCCAGATGAATATCGGCATAGTTCCTATCATAGTCCGCTGCAGCCGCATATTCTACCAATTTCTAGTCTACTCAAAAATTCCTTCCACTCCACTCATATCCTAAGGCATCACAATGGACCTTATGGTCGAAGTGTAGCCCGTCCAGGGCAGCCTTTACAATCTACCTCTAAAGGTATGGTAAATTTTATTTCAAGACTGGAACAACTAGTCCTTAGTAATAATTAAACGTTTCCAATATAAAGTTGTTAGTCTTTTAATAATAAAGAACTTTTATTCGAAGCAAATTTCCCGAAAACCGAATGAATAACATTTTTTTTTAAATGACTGCTATAATTTTGTGGACTTTGGTACTACAAGGAAAGGAAGTTGAAAACTGATATTTGTTTCCTTAACAATCAATATACATTGGCCGTGTTCAGAACAACTAGTCCTTATATAGTAATAATTAAGTAAGTTACTAAATATATCTAACTTAGTTTATGGCACTTGACAGATACTACAACTTTAGATCTGAGCTAAGTTTTTGGCCGGGACACTTTATAGATACTAAGAAACTTTTCTTATCTCGCCATTTTGCTTAGTAGGTCACGGCCATTGTAGCATGAAATTCGACATAGTAAAACAGAACATTCGAAATATTAAGTGCATTTTTATTATATGGAAAATTACGTATAAAAAATGGATAAATAAATTTTTTATTGGGCAGTATGAATACGATAATGTTATTTATAACTAAGATAGTAAGTATGTCCAGGCCGAAACTCGCTGCGCTCAGATGCTCAGAATAAAATTTTATTTATTCTGACTAACTTACTTAGTTTACTAAGGACTTAATTCGGCCGAACATGGCCATTGTGAATCCATTTTGCTTAGTAAGTGCTGCCAGAATCAGGAAACAAAATGTTTATTTATACTCGATACATGATGGCATGCATTATTTCATACTCCATTAAATTATAGGCAAATTCCCAAAATTTGACAACACTGCTAACAAGTTAGTCAGTGTGTCCTGCTACAAACACGCTGAACTTAGATGTTTAGAAGAATTTTGTATTCTATACTGACTAATTAGTTAGTTTACTAACGATTTAGTTGTTCTGAATACGACAAAATAATATACGAAAATAATAATGATTAGGGGAGCCCGGGGACAAAAAAAAGCAGCGTCACGGAAGCAACAAACCTACAGATCACACGAACATCGTAAGTGTCCTTGTGAGAGCTAGTCGCCACCGGGTGGCATTATATATTGAACATTTATGACAAAAGAATTAGTTTTTTGTGTAATTAAAGTTAGTTTATCAAGGTTTAGTTATTTTATTATAATCTACAATTAATGGTGACATACTGAGATAAGTAATTGTTAATTTATTTACAATAATACTTTAATGGTCACCATATTAACCGAAATTTATAGATTTAATTTCATTAAGTTTTATATTACTGATTAGGAAAATTTTATTTCTGAAAACGTGGCCCAGGATAAGAATACCTTTCTGATACGTTACCTTTGATTTAAAATAAAAATCACATCATAAAAATGATGTGATCATATTTTTATTCGTAATTATATTTTCATCAGAAATGCATCGGTCGCGAATAAGAAAAACAGCTAGAGGAATAATTCGTACTGAATTTGTGTATAAAAAGACAATAGAATTAAATATCTTTATAAAAAAATAAGTAGCAGAGTATCTTAAAGCCCGTTTTCTATTTCCCATTTTACACTAGATTATAGATACGTTAAGAAAATTCAAGCAGAAGAAACAATATTTCTTAAATTATTTCCACTACTTACAGTTAGTCCTTTTATAGTTTTAAATTTTTATTTATTATTAAGTAATTAATTAAAAAATATCCGAACACATTCGAGTATACACGATATGAGTCGATAATTGATTTGATGTTTATAGTTTTAAATTAGTATTTATTATTAAGTAATTAATTTAAAAATATCCGAACAAACTCGAGTATACACGATAAATGATGTGACCATAGGTACAGCATGCTAAACTTCTTTCCATCATATCTATTCGAATATATTTCGCCTTTCGTGGGTTAAAAAGTATTATCATTTCTGACAGGGACGGATCTTAATATTTCAACCCACTTGCAGTAGTTTCTAAGTTGTTCATTGGAGCGCGACCACGAAACTTGTAGGCCAAAGGATATGTCGCAGGGTTGAGACAGGGCATATAGCTGTAGTTTCTAATAAATGACAAATCATGTTCGCTTACGTCACAGGCATAGTTTGTCATTTTAATTTTTGTATTCAATAATTATTATATAAATGAATCAAATTATAAAATAAATAAAAACTAGTAAATTTTTTTCCACGCGAAAAAATTGCAACTCTCACTTTAAATTAATAAAAATGATGTGCAGACAAAAAATCTAAAACCGGCTCTGTAAACTGTTTGATATTTAGGTAAGTTAAAAACTTCACGTGGATTAAATAATTCTTTTTTTGCTTTTATAAACAGGCTAAGTAATTAAATATTTGTGTGTAAGATAATTTACAATTCGGCAGTAAGAAGTCGTACTTCAATCGGAAGCGTCATAATTATAAAACATTACAAATTTAGCTCATGTATATATAAACAAATAATTATTTTTATTTTGAAGTTGACTTCATTAAAAAAATATTTTTTATAACTTTGATATTAGCCGTCTAACTCAATGATAACACAAAATTAATTATTATGTATTTTTTAAATTTTCAACGATCATATTGTCAACAATTAAAAGCTGCATTTCCAGGTAAGTGTAAACAATTAATCCTTTCACTATAATTTCTTAAAATGAAAAAAGGATAGTATGGAGTAATCCGGAAATTTTCGACATTCTTTTTTTACATATTTACAAGGATTAGGATACAAAAATTTTAAAAGCATTAATCAAATAGTTTTTTATTGCTCAATTTTAAATATTAAAGGTCGTAATAATTAGCTCGCAATTAAAATGTGACGTGAAAGGATGTGACGTCATTAGCCATGTTCTGTTCAGCTGTCAATATTGTTTGTACACAAGTTTGAAAGCGCGAGTTAAAAAATTAGCCGAAATATACTAATTGGTTTCCCCTTTTAGCACAGTGAAAAATCCTTTTTCATAAGTTTTGTGTGTTTAATTTTTACGACAAGGCACGAAATAGGTAATATTTATAACTTATTAGTTTTCTATGTTTTTCGTTGACACTTGTGTTTGCATTAATTGTGCTCTACCCGGGAGCGTTTGAAAAGTAACTTTTTTTTTTTAATTTGACATTTTGAGGCGTTTTCGTTTGTGACCAGATTACTCTATTCTCTGTAACTAGTTTGTATTAGTTTTCCCAAAATTTACACGTAATTATCAAAAGTTTTACTAAACAAAATACAATAGGGGAATGCAAATAATTCGTTTTAATGCAGAGTGCGATTTTATATAATGAGAATGCGTGGGAATCATGAAGATGGTCCTTCATTGACGGTATAAATAGTTAAAACAAAATACTATAGACAAACCGGACATTATTCCAATGAATCTGATTTTGGTAATTTTTGGATCAAAATATAGAAAATGGTAATGCTTAAACGCTTACCATAGATAATACATTGAAATGTATTGCAATTGATGACGTTAAAGCATGTAAGCGTCCAAATAAAACGCAACCTAAGTAAGATAACTCAATTTAATATTGTATCCAAGCAAATTTCTAAACGCTCTTCATTTTCGTAGAAATATTTGGATATTCCAGTTTCCAGCAATTTTTACCATCAGTTTTTTTTAAAAATAATTAATGTTAATTATTTTTGTTCCAATATTTTACAGAATTGCACATTGCTCATGAAATACACTCAACATTTTCTATTAATTTTATTTAACCGAATAAAGTTATCTTTACTTAATGAGTAGACATAATTAAATTAAATTTTACCTTCAAAATTTAATAATTATAATATTTTGTTTTTAGCCATGGTTGCAATTTTTGCCGTATGTTTACCATTAGGATGGAGTTCACCAGCTTTAAACAAACTACAATCAGGTGATAGCAAGTTAGGACGACCATTAACCCACAATGAAGGTTCACTGTTTATTTCTCTGGTCACCATCAGTGAAATCCCTGGAACATTGAGTATGGTATTCTCATTAGATCGTTTTGGACGCCGATTGCCATGTATACTCATGTTAATACTATCGTTCATATCCTGGATGATATTTACATTCTCGGCAAACATTATCCTATTTTACTTAGGACGTGTCCTAGCTGGGATGAGTGTTGGAATGGGAGTCACTTTATTACCAATATATTTTGGTGAAATATCAACAAAGGATTTTCGTGATACCTTGTTGACATCTATATCTGTCCTCGCTGGTACAATTGATCCAATTATTGAGTTCATATTGGTGCCAGTAGTGTCAATATCAACAAGTGCTGCTCTCTCTGCAATACCATCAGTTTTGGCATTATTGTTAATGTTTGGATTTCATGAATCACCGTATTATCTTGTCATGAAAAATAAAATTCCGGAAGCACGGAATTGCTTAGAAAATACTCGATACACAACGAAAGATAATGGCCAAACAATTACCGATGAACTAAATGAAATAGAACGTACGATTCGTGTACAAACAAAAAACAAAGCCTCGATACGTGAACTAATATGTGTGAAATCAAATCGAAAAGCTTTAATTATTATGACGATTATACATACGATTAAAAGTTGTGTTGGACTTCCGATTATACGTTATTTTATACATATTGTTGTCGAACAGTTAAATTTAGATTTATCTGCAAATGATGTTGCCTTAACTGTCATGATTTTAACGGCATTAGGTGCGACCAGTGGTACACTATTGGTAAATAAAGTGGGGAAGAATTTCTTGATGATCGCTTCGTTATTAGGATGTTTTTTAAGTACACTAATACTTGGACTTTATTTTAATTTTGCGAGCAACGATGAAAACCTGTGGGTTCAATGGATACCGATTCTAAGTTTACTTGTCTATGCGTATACGCATGGATTAGGTATTGCTACAATATGCTATGCGTATATTGGAGAGCTGTTTGCAGCTAATATTAAAACTTATGCTGTTGTATTTTCAAAATGTTATTTAGCCTTGTGTTATTTTGTAGTAACGTCTGTATTTCAAACAGTATTTGATTATAACAATGCATATCCATTTTACTTTTTTGCGTTATCGAGTTTTTTAGGAATTATATTTTTTAAATACTTTGTGCCAGAAACAAATGGTAAATCATTTTATGAAATTCAAATTGCATTGGGTGCTAAATATGATGTTGAAGAAAATTTGCGATAATATAAAAAAACTTTCCTGACATCTGATGTTCAAACTTGAAATGTATCCTATTTAGGAACAATTAAAACTTGTTTTAAGTATAAAAGAAACGTAATATAAACGCTCTTCAGCTCATCTCTTTATTATCTTACATAGACGTTTGAAAGTATTACTATATCTATGAGCTAATTCGATTTATTTAAGGAAAATATTTAGAAACATTCAGTGCCGGACTGACCATAGCGTCAGGGTGGCTTTTCCACCTGGGTCCTAGCATGCGTAGACTCCAAGCTTACTACCTTCACGTAAAATCGTTCATACGCGGAGAATGAGGCGGAAGAGCAGAAATAGATCTACGAAGATCAAACAGCAAAGAACGCTTTTATTTGTCTCGAAGAGATTCGGATGCCTGCATAATCTGGATAGTATGTACATGTCAACTTTTGTCCCAATACAACATGCACATTAATTGCATGCACTCCAACTTCACCGCTGATTGTGTAACCCTCACAATCTTGTTTACGCAAGTAACTTGCGATAAACGATTTTCCACGCTGAAGCCCATTAAGACATGGCTTTGTTCTCTACTGGGGCACGAACTAATAGACTCACTCGTTGACTATGTCATAATACCACCCGGGCCCCTTCGGCCAAGTCTGACACTGGAAACATTAGTTGTTGAATCGATTAAACACGAATGTTCGAAATAGATATAATTCGCTTTATTTAACACGTTAACTGTGTCACAGGTAATGAGTACTTTATCTTAATGTGCGAAACATATTTTCGGAGGCTTTTTTTTTGTCATTTCACACTGTCTATGGACAAAAGAATGTATCAGTAGGGCATAGCTTCGGTGATATACAACGCACGATTTATTTGTAATACCTACTATTGTACACCATTGTTTTTAAATTAATTTTTATTACGTTGGAACTATCTTGGTCTTAATCCTTTAGTTTTGAACATTTTCGCGTATAATTTGAAAAAAATTTACATTTACTTTAAAACTATTTGTACTCTTTGTTGTAATTATAATCTATTTATTCTTACTCATTGTTTGTGATGTTTATGATCTTGTGCATTGTCACACAAGTAACGTTATTTTTTCAAAATTTGTGCCTAATTCATTCGGTTTTTGTCGTTAGTTGTTTATTTACATGCTTGAATTTGTAAAGAAGTAAATTTTGTAAAAGTGTGATAAAAAACTTATAAAGTGACAATAAAATCAATTGGTAAATTATTAATTGTTAAAAAAAAACCGAATAAATAAGGTACAAATCAACTATAAATTTATGACAATAGAGAATTTAATGAAGAATTGAATTTAATATGTTTTATTAATCTAGTTATTAATATAAGTCTGTAATGAGAATCATTTAGGTCATCATTGTACTTGAGGCCAAAAAATATTTTACTGCAAAGTAAAAAAAAACAACAGTTTTTAAAGGAAATAAATTGTAAGTCATTTGTAAAATATTAAATTTTTTAATGATATTTATTTAGTATCAAATAACTTAAATATATTAATATATATATTTTTCTTATTATGTTAGATTTGAAGCAAAAGAAATTATTTTTGTTTTTTTAAATAATAATTCAGTTATTACTGATACAATTTTGAAAAAAAATAAGTTGTCAAAGTAAATTAATAAAAATAAAGGAACATAAACCTTGGACAAATTTTTTTAATATAATGCAAAATAAAATAAATTCTCATCCTTTAATAAATGCTTATAAATTATTTAACTTAACAATGAAAAAATAAAATAAAACCTGTGTTTTCACATAACCACACTTTACTTTCTGATCAACTGTCCAACTTTTTTTAAGTGAGTGTCCGCTCAAAATCCAATAATGAGAAGGTAAGGTACGTTTTCCTCGCAGCGACTATCGCGATAATCGATGAGCACTATCTTTTTTGTATTTCCTGTGGAGCTGTTTTCTTTCGAGTGACTGCTGCTAGAGTGATTAATGACGACCGTATGTCTTGAATAGTCGTTTAGGAGAAGGGTAAATATACGTTTATAACTAGAATCACAATCAAGGAATTGGCGAATCATCTTACACTGTGTCAGCTTTCACATGCGTCTTATAAGACTCAAAGGGTCAAGGACATATATGGGTTGAGATTGCCAATACAATTGGAATTTCATTCTCTATCTCCTCAATCCAAAGGCATTTTAGTAATAATATTTTACGCCTACTAAACTTTAAACGCATTCTGTTTAAAGTTTAGCAGGCGTACACAACTGTCCTCTAGAACAGTGGTTCCCAAAGTGGTCTATATAGACCACCTGTGGTCAACTCTGACCTCCAAGGGGCCCGCGTCAACGAACAAAAAATTGTTTGAGCGTAAATAGAAGTCAAGAGTGGATCCCGTTTAGGTAGATGATCACCATAATTTAGGCGTTCCGCAAGTGTCATACAACACCTAACACGATTTTAACTATGTACTTACATAATATTTTTGATAGGCAAAGAAATTACATAAAATTGTGTAAGTAGGTCTCTAATCTCTTTGTAGACATAGTACTTGTAATATGTATAAAACTTTCACATTTGATACCAGTAGCAACGGCTAACGCGCAGTGGCAATGCTTGTCCAAGTAGGTACCAGAGCTGTGAATGACGGCGCAGACATGTAACCACTTGTACTTGTACGGACTTGCTTAATTCGTCAATTATAAAATCAAGTGTCACAGACACTGTTGACAGCTTGGAGCAATAAAATTATGTGATTCAGTGCCGAACACTTATCGCGCACTCCCGTTCATAAATTTTTACTGTGATAATAAGTAAATTTTCTGCCATTTAATAAATAAAGTTACGAATAAAAATTTTTTATTTTAAGTTTTTTTATTTTAAAATTTGTGAAAATTCAATATTAGGAAGGCAGCGGGTCTACGGAAAGCAGAAAAAATCGGCAGGAGGTCTACAGCACAAACAAGTTTGGAAAGCTCTGCTCTAGAGCGATGTGACTGCCAATAAAAAAACGTGATTAGTAAAACATCAACAAATCGTAGACGCTCCGAGCAAAATGGTAACCAACGATTTTCGTTCAACAATAATCGTTGAACGATCATCGCGATAGTTGCACCGACTAAATCGGTCTTTTAAACTGTTGCCCAGAAAGTAAACTATGATTTTCTTAAAACTTTATCAAAAAATATACATATAGAAATAAAGACTAGTATTTTTTTAAAATAATTTTATATCCTTTCAATCATATAATCCTAAGAACCGATCATAAAAATCAACATTGACCCTCATTTCGTCAGGATATGGAATTTTATTACGGTCAGCTCTTTGCTTTAAGAGTGCCATTAAATTTATCATCGTTTATATACAAACTAGAAGTTGTTACTTGTGTTATTCATTTGTGTAATGTTCTACGATTAATCACCGAAAATATCCACTTAAAAATTTTCTTGAGAGATATCGTTGCAACAACTTTTAGTCCATAGTATATTTTTGGCACATTACAAACATTGCTTCAATGGGTTTTTTTTTTTAATCATAATATACATGAATGAGTTTTTTAATAGTTTTCTTAAAAATAACTACCAAAATACCTGAATTTTGTGTTTTTTTTTTTCTGGATGGCATTTTTAAAAAAGTGATTCCGTTTTATAGAAAAATTATTTTTATGTGGAATGGAAAATTTATATGAAATAAATGAATATTGTTATTGGAAAGAATATGTGTAAATCTTTTAACAATCTAGTCAACAAGTTAAAAAACGTGTTAATTCATGCTACTACGAATAAAAATACGTGCGATAGCTTGCTGAACTCGTTATGACGTCTAGAAAAATGTGCAAAAATTTTAAATCCGCGCATAAACAATTGCAAAAGTTATAAACAATTAAAGATTCCAAAGAAAAGGGGTCTACTTTTTTAAAAATTATTCAAAAACTATTGGTGCTAGAGGAATTTTACATACAGATTCTTAAAGAGGAGGAAATTTCTAAAAAAAATGTCGACTTTCGGAACTTAACCTCTATTGTTAATACTTTTTTTAATGTTGAAAATAGGGTTCCACGCGGCGAGCGCAGTGCCGTTAATTTTTTTTTTAAATCATAATCTTGCTCAACAAACTATATTTGGAACACGCGGATCCCTATTTTCAACATTAAATAAAAAATATTAACAATAGAGGTCAAGTTCCGTGAGTCGAAATTTTTGTCGGAAATTTGCTCCTATTTAAGAACCTGTTTGTAAAATTCCTCTAGCACCAACAGTTTTTGAGTAATTTTCAAAAAAGTAGACCCCTTTTCTTTGGAATCTTTAATTTTTTATAACTTTTGCAATTGTTTATGTGCGGGTTTGAAATTTTGGCACATTTTTTTAGACATCATAACGAGTTCAACGAGCTATCGCACGTATTTTAACTCGCAGTAGCAAGAATTAGCACGTTTTTTAACTTGGTGACTAGACTATAAGCCAAATTAAGCTTTATAATTCAAAATTTAATGAAATATAATATTATATCGGTTGACGGTAACACAAACTGAATTTCAGTTTGGATCACATTTAGATGGCAGTGTAAGTTTATGGCTGATCGAGCTCATATCTTTGCTCTCCATAATTAAGCTCTTCATCTAAATTTTACACATCTAAGGCTAATGTCCATTAATAATGGTTGTACTATTTCGGACAAAAGTGGTGTGCTATCCCAATCTATGAGGAATGATATGCTTTTTAAATCGTGATCATACAAATTTTCCATTAATTGTCTGAACATTTTTGTATTTTAAATTATTATTTGTTATTTTAAAGTACTTAAATTAAATTTTCCTTTAAGATTAGTGTGTGTTTAGACCCCCAATTTTGTTTGCAAAAATATAATATAATTTTCTAATAATTACCTACACTAAAAGTATGGATGGATCTCATAATGTCGCTCGTCGCTCTTTTTCAGAGACAAATCTTTTTCATCGAAAAAATCGAGCGCAAATTAGATAAATTAGAGGAAAAAAGTATCAGAAGTGTAAACCATACATCGATACTTGGCAACATTTTTCCATGTTGCTTGAAATTTAAATTTGTAACACGTGGTTTAATTTGTCGCTGAAAAAGAGAGTCAAACGAACGACATCATGACGGCGTATCATAACAAGGAGACACTCAAGATTGCCCCCTCCTCACCCACCAATTTTAAGGAATTTAATCACTAATGGGATCCTCTATCCTAATGGGATACTAATTTTAGGCAGCGCCGGCTCAACTATAGCCAAGGTACAAAAAACTTTATGTGGGTAGAGGAAATACATGTAACAGCCACACATTACTTATTACAAATAAACGCCGCACAGGCGCACTGAAACAAAACTTAGTACCTTAGCTAGTTGAGGAGCGCATCAATTCTGACAAATGGTGTAACATGGAATAATCTGTCCAGTTATATAGAGGTCAGAGAATTTAATATATATTGTGAGACTTACGAAGGCAAATATATCAAGAAATGAACAAATCAATTTAATTATCGAAAAAGTGATTAAAACAAAAGTTGTTAACATTTTTTAAATTAACAGAATTTATTTGAAAACCAAATGGATTTGTTACAAATTTGCAAATGGAACATCACTCCCGGAGTCAATAGTAAGTATTGATAAAAACGAAATAAAAAGAAGGGCAATCTTGAGGGTCATCTTCTTGAAATTAAATTGAATAAAAAATAAATCGATTATTTTTAATCAATTTTATTGTATACAAACAGAAAAATTGTGTCCAAAGAATATTTGGAAGAGAAAATTGAAAGAAAAAATATAAATACAAATCTATCAAATTCAAAGGCCTGAAGAATTGTAGGCTATAAAAAAAACAATTGAATTAACTCATAAAATTTTGGTGCTACTAAATGGATGTCGATTGTGTGATGTTTTTCAATATTGCTACGAGTCACATAGTTTTTTGGACCAAAATTAAATACATAAAATAATTATAAAAAAATCAGATCCAAAAAATAATAATTTTTTTTTTATATTTACAAAAATTGCGAGATCAGTCGAAAAAATTAGTGTACGATGTAATATTTTTATAGTAGACGAAACTTTTCGAGTATTGTCTAATCATATTTATCCATTTTTGTTTACACAATAAAAGCGTACACACAGCACAACTCGATAAAACTTGAATTTTTTGTTTGTATGGAAAATTTAATCTTGATATTATCATTATTTGGCTTTGAAAAAATAATTTTTTTTAGAGAAAAATGTGGTTGTTGTTTTTGTTATTCCAAGTTTTACCCTATAGACAAATGCATTTAAATCTTTTACACATTTACCAATAATAAACAGTTCATTTTTT
Source organism: Nineta flava (assembly GCA_963920215.1). Taxonomy (NCBI): domain Eukaryota; kingdom Metazoa; phylum Arthropoda; class Insecta; order Neuroptera; family Chrysopidae; genus Nineta; species Nineta flava. Next base: position 121,026,580 of record OY986041.1, read on the forward strand.
CTTAGGCTGTAGAATCAAATTATATGAAATTTTAAGAAAATACATGATTGAGAAATATCTGCAAAAATTATAGACAGACAAATTAAAAATGATAATCAAGAAATTTTTTGTACATATTTTAATCAATCATTGTCGTCCGTTACTAATTAAATGCGATTTTGCATGAGTTTATAGTATAATCAAACTACGCAGTCCAACCATATCAACAAACGAAATCGCGTGATCATAGCACATGGTGCAATTTGATTGGTTCTTTTGATGACTTTTAAATTTGAATTAATACAATTCTCAGTTCATTCGTATGCGAATTGTTGTTTACTGATATCATTTTTGTGATCCATCATTTCAATTGCTTGTTTGATTTTTTTTTAAATATTTATTTTTATTGTTATATTTGTTAAGGATGTTCCAGCATAAAACCACTTTTCGACAGATTTTGCTCATTTTTTTTTTCACAGACTAAACATAACATTTTCTAATAAATCCTGAAGTTTCAGAATTTTTAACCATTTAGAACGCGAGATAATTAATGACAAAAGTCTGTGGTGAGAACGTATCAAACCCGCCTTCGATTTTAATGCATAACAAGTAAACCATATCATAGTACACTACATATAGACAGCGATAGATACACTACACATTGTTTGCAGATTGGGTGTATTTTAAAATACAATCAGTATATGAATAGTGAATATATCTATGTGTTGTGTATGTGTGTACATGTATTTGTTCTATAAAAAAAGCAAACCGGTTTTTTGTCCTGATTATAGAAGACAATGCTGGAACTACCTTAAAACGATAGAAGGATGCCAGTCTGTTTTGAGAAAAGTTCGCGTGTTCAGTGCATGTATTTGTTATTGTCGTTGAACTTTGAAGCTTGAGTTTAGTCTAGACAAAGGTCCTTAGCGTATGAGACTCTGTCTCCGATACTCGTTATTCGTAGTACATAATTCGTATGCAAAGAGGGTGAGACATAATTTGAGATCATTCTTAAAAAAATTAGACTCCATATCAGCATCGAAAAAATATACCTAAATACAATTCAAGATTAATTTCATGCATATTTCGTGCGTTTCCTTAAAATTTCATATAAAAAAAAGAGTATAAATTGCCTCTTATAAACACTTCGTTAATCGCGTATTTATAAAAAATATTTGTTTTAATATGTGGCTTTTTTTTTGTGGAAATAATATTTCCAGTATGGATTAACAAAGTGATACAATCCACAAAAATATTTCATTTAAAACTTATATTTATATAAAAAAAATATCGAAGTAGTTCGATTATCACTGAATATATTATGTTTTTCTTTTAATTAATTAAAATATAATAAACAAATGAATCGGTGTATGTGTGTTTATTCGATGAATAAACATGGCCGATTGGAAGTGAAACTTCATCAATTGTTTTGAAACATTGGTCGTGTACAGAACAAACAAGTGAATAAGTCAATCTTTAAAAAAAATTAACATATGAGCATCTATGTTCAGCGTGTTTCTCTCAGGCATCCTCTAATCTGGCAGCACTTACTAAGCAAAATGGCGTCACAATCTAATTTGCTTAGTATCTGTCAAGTGTCCTCGCAAAAAAAAAAAACGAAGTACGATATACTCAATAACTTACATAGTTTATTAAAAAACTTAGTTGTTCTGAACACGACCATTGATTAGTACTTTTCAAAACTCTACCTCAAAAAGGATTATAACATTTCTGATTTAAAACGAAAATTCCAGGACTTTCTGGCATCATTAGGCGATTGGGTTCCCACTGAATCAGACACACAATGGTGTTTGTAAGGCCTAATTCGATTGGGAGAAGAGTAATTGTAAATTAATAAATAAAAGAAAGATTTTTATTGATTGATTTAAGAAAATGGCAGCCAAGTCTTAAACGCAGAGAAAGCAATCTGTCGTAGTGAGAAGCATTATCTAACCTAGGCGAATAGGTGTTTGAGTTTTAATACACAGTATTGCATCAAGTTGGAGTTAATGGAAGTTGCCAAACTAAGTACAAGGCCATGCCGAGTATATATAACCGCCTGCGTGCCAGTGTGTACGGTCGTCACCAAGATATCATCATATATAAGAAAAAAAGGCCTTTCTAATTAGAATATTCATAGATTTGTAGTTCGTGGGAATTAAACAATCCATAGTTATTAGAAATCAAGATAATGCCACTTCCGGAAACTGTAGCTAAAAAACGAAGGATTTCTGGGACTCGTTCCTATTAAAGTCGTTTGCAGTCGCACAACCTACCAATTCCTTCCTAATCTACATACAATTCCTTGTCTTCTACCCACATCCTTCATATATGGGTATCACAATGAACCTTATGGTCTAAGTCGCTACAACCTAACCTAACCTGCGCACGCAATGAACGATGGCCAGACACGGCCCTGACTGAGTTGCTCACTCAAAGATATCACATGCAGACGAATGCACCCTGGCATTCGTCTTGGACGCTCACACGCTTTCAGTGCGCTCAATCGTAGTTTTCAGTGTTCGACTTGGCGCTGAGAGTGTCAAAAAATCACACTTGCGGCTGAGTTCATGAGGTAGCTCTCGCGCTCACACAGCTTACTCCACAGAGGTAGGGCAGCAAAAGCGTGAGCGCCAAATCTTACTATTTATCAAAACTAATGCTACGTGAGCGAACGCTAACCAAACTTTTGTCATATTTATTAAAGTAATTAAAATTAAAATCGTTGACAAATGTAAAAATGGCTAACTATTTATCCAGATTATTTTCGATCGATTTAAATGATTCAGAATCTGGTAAAACGTATATTATTTCTGTGACTTCCGACGAAATAAAACGTCGCCATGTTGATACAAGCTAACGCTTACAACGTCCAAAACGAACGCTATTTTCTGATCGATTCTAAGCGCTCGTAGGCCAACATGAACACCAATAATTTGTGCTTGTAAGCGTGAGCACTCAAAGCGTGTGAGCCTCCAAGACCAATGCACCCCCATGTGACATGGCTACCATATCGCTGAGATTTGTGTGTGCCTCTTTTAAATAGTTGCTAGTTTCTATAACTATGTCATTTGGAATTATTATGGGCTTGGAAATCGATTTGTCGTGGTTTTATGTTCAGGAAAATTCATTACTGAAAAATTATGACAATGTATTTTATGAAATTTGTCCTATTTTTTAGAGTTACCCTATGAACTAAACATCATTAAGTGACATACCAAGTGTTTTTCATCATTTGAACTTGATATTCCCAGTATTTTTTCAGGTGCTTCAGAAGTTTCACTTCAAAAAAAATTATATTAATCACAACACAAATCAAAGTGTTTTGCACTTTCACACTACCGCCCCGCAAACATACGCACACATAAAATTTACAAACAAAAAATTAAGAAAATATATATACAAAAAAAAGAAGAAGAATTATTAATCCTCCATTTTAATAACATTATTTCTTTGTGTCTCTTTTGAATCATCATCCCCACCACTGCATTCTTTATTCTCTTTCGATATATTCTGATTCATTTGATCATTCTCGTACTCAACAAAATCATCGAATAAACTTGGCCACGCCTCTGTATCATCATAACTACTTAAATCATCGCCAACAGCTTCAGCAAAATTTAAAAACATGTTCCATGTATCACGTGGTATACCACGCACGTGAGGATGTTTCTCTAAGAAATGCAACCATTTTTGTAGGATTGGGGGTTCACGAACATAAAACACTAGACGCCATAAACATATTGCCATATCAGCGGGTAATATACGCTGTCCTGTAACCACATCTAAACCGAATCGAAATGTAAATCGATATAAGTCTTTAAATAGTTCCGTATTCAATTCGATTTCCTTAACAAGTTCCGGTAAACGTTGTTGTATCGATTTTAAAGAATCCGCACGCATATTTTTACAACCTTGTACAAATTCATCGCGTGTAAATCTGCACATTTGTTCAGCATTCAATTTCCACGCCAGGACCAAGACACGAAATTCATCGGGGTTCACTTGCAAGTCATCACATAAACGTTCGATTCCATCCGCTAGAATAGAATCTTCATTTTGATCCTTGTACAGATCAAAGAGAGCATTTAACTTGGTTTCGGAGACAGCTTGTTTCGAATCAAATTGACCCATTGTGGATTTTTTACTTGATGCAGTATAATATGTACGCTGAGAAGTCAAGTTTATTGAATTTGTGCTTGATAAATGTTGTTGATTTGTGGAACTAAGTGATCCGGTTTGAAGATGATGTAATGATTGTTTTGTTGTGATAATATTCGTTGTATTTCCATTTGCATGTGTCACTGTCGCATAGACACTGTTGATTGTGTTGTTTATTTGATGATGTCCACCAATTTCAGTTGGCACATATGTTGGACTTGCGGAATCCGTGTATAAAGTTTCAAGTTCTGGCATCTCTGTAATTTAGATAATTTTAGTTTGAGTTTATATGCATATAGTATTCTACCACAAATATAGTCTATTAGCGTTTTCTTTTGACTGCCCTCTTGTGCACTGAGAGCACTCTAAGCATAAAATGTATGTTCGATTGACAATTATAGATTGCTCGCACTGAGTTTTTCATTTTCGATTGACGATAGAGAGCACTCCAAATGCGCTCTGTCTTTCTCTAACTACTAGTAAGGTCATATCAATAGAGCAGTGCAATATGGCGTCAAAAACCTACGAATATTGACATTGTTGGAACTATTATCATCGTCAGAAAGTTCTGATAATGAAGACGATTTAATTATAATTACAAATTTCATTTGTAGATTATTACCTGCTTCGTTAATAATAACACAAAATGTCATCAGTGCCATCAGATTTCTTTTACGCACACGGACATATTTAGAAATCAAAGAAAATATTATATGTACAGTGCTAAAACTAGTCTGATAAGTAATCCAAAACAACAGCTAAAATGTAGTTAAGTATTCGACACTGACAGTCAACCTAATAATAAATGATCATAAACACGTTCGATTGAAAAAAATGGTCACACAATAGGGAATATGCATGAAAATTTTTTTTCACTTGAATTGAAGCATGTTTATTTGACAAATATCAAGGTAAAATTAGACAAAGAGGGTGATAGCCCTCTTGATATGTTATGTGACGTCATATTACACTTTTACCATTTAAAATACACGTAAAACTCCGTTTTTAGTATTTTTGCAAGAAAGAGACAGATAATAATCTTTAAAAGCTTATAGCTTCCTTGATATTTGTCGGATTTTAATTTCGTTTTTAAATATTATTACAGTATTAACAGTATTTTCATATTCTGAAAATAAATGTGAAAAAAAAATTTCATGCATATTCCCTATTCTCGAGCTAGAACTGAGGTCGAGCATGACGTCATCACAGAATAGCGAGCATACTCTCTCGTGCTTCAAAAGAAAACGCTATATGATTAGATGTGTGACAGAGATAGATATTCTACGATTTTAGTATCGAAATCGCCAAATAAGCACAATTTTTGATTTAAAATGAATGTCGAATCAAACATTTGTAAACTATATCAAATTATCTAAATAAATTGGAGAATACAACTCAGTTTAAAGTTACTCTGAAGATTTAATAAGGAAAAATTTATATATAAATTCTAAAAAAGGGATATGTTTCACCAGCCTATGGAAAAAAAGGAATCTGGTCCCGAGAATCGAGGAAAAGATAATTTAATAAAAAACTAATATGATGTAGTTTAACCGATGAAGAATCCATTCTCAAAATTTAAAAGCCATCCTGTCAACTGTATCTTTTTAACGAAAATAGTGAAAACACTGAACGTAGCAGTTTGATACAAGATAGGTAGATGAAGCAAAACTAACAGTGACAAAGACAGCGATAGCCTTATCTTACACAAATTATTATTGCAACGGTACTTTAAACTTTAAAGTACTAAAATTAGCTTCAATAAAATGCTATCATCATCGATACTAACAAAATAGTCTTGTCTAGACTTGAGGCCGTGGTTTACACCAAGTATTTTCATAATTGTACGTCCCTTTCAATGTGCAAATGGTGTCAAAAGTTGAGCTATCATTTCAAAAATTTATAATTGATTTGTGTTCTATTTATTCCGTTTTCGAAAAAATGCTTCGGATAAAAACGATTCATTATAACTATACTACTAACTTTTATTCGAAACATTTTTTCGAAATCCGAATAAGGCACAAATCAGTTATAAAATTTTAAAATGATAGCTCGACTTTTGACGCCAATTATACCATAGCATGCAGATCCGTAAATAATAGTTTTAAAAGTTACCTTGTTTGTCGATTTCGGATGATTGATTTTGTGGTGCACTCAATGGTGGCACCTTGAAACAACTTAGACAGTTGCCCATTTGAGGTAAAATCTACAAATATATCGGTGCGATATTGCACCACATTCGCACCGATCAAATGCATGTATACTGGTTTATACTGCACTTCCTTATTGATGAAAAATTTCTATTTGAATCTAAAATATAATTCAAAAATAAATATCAAAATGAATTTTGATAATGATATCATTTACCTATTTATAAAATTACTTAGATTAACACGTACAATGCACAATTATTATAAAATCCAAATGATCTTTAAAAATTTCATATTGGTTTTTCCCAAGTGTGTGGTCTTTCAATATTGATTTCAACTGTTTGGATTTTTATGAAAATTTACCTAACAGTAAATATACATCAATTAATACTTTAATGTTTCTAAACTTAAGATAACTTGTATAAATATTTAATTTACTTGATTAATTAGGTATTGAAAAGTTCTATCAAGTGACGATTTTGATTTTTACAAAACCATAATAAAACAAAACTTATTTTGTACAAGAAAATAATCGAACTGAATAATGTCTATCATTAAAAAAATGATACTACAAAAAAATATTTATGTACTTATTTAATAATTTCGACAATTATTTTCATTAATTTTCTGAATTATTTTGAAAAATATTCAAATCAATCGTCACTATTATGAAAATTATATTAAAGTTTGTATGTTGTCAAATGTATATTGACGATAGACATGTTTAAAATTCAGTGGTTTTGACAATCACTATGTGAAATAAGTCCGATTTCTCTTTTTCACCATAGACTTCACCAATTTATTGAAGTAAAAAGTTTCTATTCCCATTCATATGAAGAGTTGAGGAACTTTGTAACGTTCTTAAATTTGTATGCATTCTAAAACGAAATTCTAAAAATCTAAACAAAACATTAACATTTGTAATTCGTGTGAAAAAATAGTCAATGCATTTTGCTGAAATAACTTTGCAAACTTTAGGGATCTATTTGACCTCTGAATACACAGACTAAAAAAAAAGTTTTGAGTCCGGGACTAGGCATGGAAAACATAAATGTTGATGTACTAATTGTGAGCAATGTGATTGATTGACAAACACGAATGGATATATCCTATCTTAACAATGCCAATGATTGCCAACTGCCACATAGCCGATCGCTACAAAAAAACGTGACATTGTATAATCTGAAATTTCATTTCACTCCCTATATAAAATCTTGTATAGTCTCGCTATAGATGTTTTCACATCAAAAATTTATTATGTAATACTACTTCTATTGTATAATTAAAATAGAAGGTATTTCGGCAATGGTTCTGTGCGAATGTCTAGAAAAACGAGATCTCATACAGGAAAATCGCCAGCATACTCAAATTTCATAATTCAGATTTATATTACTTGCAAAAATGTACTTTTGATCGAAATTTCCATGCCGGAAGTGGAACTTTAGTCTAATAATTTTTCGATTTTTCTGAATTTTCTATTGTTTACTAATTTTGTTTTGTTTGGGTAAAAACTAAATATATATATATATATATATATAAAATTTGCTTAGTCTATATGTTTTATAGCTCCTATTATTTTAGAGCTGTATGTTTATAGCTCCTATGTTTTTGTTTTGGGTAAAAACTAAATATATATATATATATATATATATATATATATAATTTGCTTAGTCTATATAGCTCCTATGTGATGAATTGTTTAATTTGCCATAGGTAACTTGTCTAGCTTAAATGCTGCCAATGCTATCTAGTTTGGCAAAATTTTAAATAGAATTTGTATACTAATTTGTATACTGTAATTAGTCCATTTCCGTATATCCTTCTGTCCGTCCGTCTGTCAACACGATAACTCAAAAACAAAAAGAGATAACGAGCTTATTTAAACAAAATTTTATTTGTGTTCTGGAGCTAAAAAGTAAGGTCAAAGTCGTGAATTTGCAAAACTGTCCATATTTGAAGACGTATGAGATAGAACAAAAATTTAAAACAAAAAATGTTCCTTTTTCTAAAATAAATAACTTTTGTTTGAAACTTTTTCAAAACTCAGTATATATTGGGTATTTAAGCCATTAATTCAGTTAGTTGTTATTTTCACTTGTTTAATTTGTAATAATTTGTCAAATATTACAAATTTTATTTGATTGATAAAACGTCAATATGAATACTTAATACTGTCAACTAGCCACTTTCCAAATTTCGTTCTCAATCAGTTATCTATTATCAAAAGGTATTATCCAGCTTTGTGGATCTACATTTTAATTCACTGGATTAATTATTTGATATTTTGTAGGTCTACAAGAAAACATCTGATTCTCTATAATTAAAGATACGAGTACAGAACATAGGGCGAAAAGCGATTGTATGACAGACGGACTCTACTGCACATGTGAAGAAAACTCGATATTACCGACGACCTCTACAGTGCACAGTTAAAATGGCGTTTGGTGATTATCCAAAGGAATATAATCCTGCTGTTCACGGGCCATATGACCCAGCCCGTTATTATGGAAAAGGTAAAATATTTAAATACTCACTACGTACTTTCAAGTTTTACATACTTTGTACAAAAAAATTTATTTGTAAAATAATTTTTTTGGATTATGTAATAATCATACATAACCATTAATGAAAATCGATACTTACAAATTTTAAAGAACTCTTAATTAATTATGTTTTTTGGATGTAGCTGATGCACCATTGGCACAAGTGAAACTTGGTGAACTTGGATCATGGATTGGCCGTCGTAACAAGAATCCACAAGCTGTGGCTGGAGCTGTTAGCCGAGGTACCTAAACCTTCTATATTTTGTGTCTATATGAGGTTTAATGCTTTTGAAAATTGTATCAATCCAATTAATTTTGTAGCCTGGTGGAGATGGCAACACAAATATATGCAACCAAAACGTCACAGCATGGCCCCATTCTATCAAATTATTGTTGGATCAATGGCGTTCTTCTATTTCATTAATTACGGAAGAATCAGTAAGTTTTACAAATTTTTTTCGAAAATTAAGAGCGATTTATCTAAAATAATTTCGTTTTTTATAGAGCACCACCGTAACTACAAATACCACTAAACGATTACCCGTTTTATTAAAATTGTAGTTCGAATTGTTATTGAAAGTTAAAATTCCATTTCATAACATAGAAAGGTAAATTGAAATTTAAAAATTTCGTAATTATAATTTTAAAAAATACATTACTGTTATTATAACTTCATATGTTTCATCTTTATTTCAAATAAATATACTTTTACCTGGAAAAACTTTTAGAATTTTCTCATTTTCTCATGATCAACAGAGTCTTCAACAAATTTCGAATGTTTGGTCATAAATTTCAACTCTTAGAAAAAATTTTGGCATATTTATAGCAAATGTTCTTTCTTAAAAAAATTCAATTAAGGAATTTCAACTTGACGATCATTCAAATTTATATTTATAGAAATGTGTCTACGGAATTTAGAGAATATAATTTGAGTCCAATCGAAATGAAATTTGGTATGGTACATGCTTTTGGTATTTCAAAGACCAAGTTCGTTAATCATAGTCGATAAATGAGAAGGGGATTTGGAGAAAGAGGAAAATATGGAGTATCTCTCCTAATCACGTAGCACGGTAGTGCGTCAGACCAAGTTTAATCATAGACGCCTACTACTATGTTTATAGGAAGAAATAGAGTATTTAGGCCTCTGTATCTCTTCTCAGGAACCAAAAAAGCTATGAAACTTAAATTTAAAACGTAGCGCTAGACCCATCATCTGACGGTACTTAATATGTTTCAATATTACAGCTTTAATAGTTTCCAAGTTATTTAACCCCCAAAATAGACATTTTGGGAACTGACTGACTCATCATCAATATTCTAAGATACTTCCAGTTGTCTCAGAAAGTTGATATTTTGAAGGTAGTTTTTAGGTTGAAACCACCCAGAAAAGTGTGAAAATCGGATAATTTTTATGGAATATGTTTTACAAGTATAATATGAAATACCCTGCACCTGAGAAACTTAATAAATATATCCCAATCATTTTCTCAGCTTTGTTAAAATGACTTGGCCCTTACATAGATTTCACTACTTTTGAAGGCGAACATTTTTGTTTTTGGTCGGTTAGACAATAAATTTGACTAGGTACAATTTATATTACTTGACCATATATTCTGTAACTCAAATATTTACAGAAATTTTTGCAATTTTAATATTTGAATACTTAGAATAATTGATATTACTAATGTAGCCATGGTAACTTATGAATCTTTGCTGAATCTTTTAGAAAATTCTATAGTCTACCTAGCACCTGAGTGACGTATTATTAATCGACAGGCTTCACACTGAAATTGTGTCAAAACTATTTGTTGTATGAAGAAATGTTTCATAGAAAAGTTGTTTTTATTAGAGACTTTTTTTGATATTTAAAGACTATTTCGCACCGTTTAAAAGGTTTTTAGCGTAGCTGCCACGCGGCACAGATTAAAAACTTTTGATAGCATATTCGCTTCGAGCGCAACCGTACTCAGCGCTATGCGTGGTCAAAAAAATTTTACACGGTTTTCAAGGTATCAGACCAATAGTGCTAATATTCCAAACTGTATGGATTGATAATTTTATAGTTATTTTTTAGAAGCATAGTTTCTATGGAAATGATTAAATCAACAAAAATTTTAACCGACTCCAAAAAAAATGAGGAGATTCTATGTTCGACTGTATATATTTTTTTTAATGTTCACCCCCTTCAAGATTGTTTTTTGATAAAAAAAAAAAGATAGCTTATGTGTTTCCCCAGGATATAATCTATCTCCTTGCCAAATTTAACTTTTGTAAAATGTAACTTTTCCGGCATACCAACGTATCTTTCGATCAAGCTACGCTGGCAACACTGCGTAAAACATGCAAGGTCAAATGGCACAGAACGCGCAAGAGGTGCAGGTCGGGTGGGAGAACGTGCGTAGCTAATAATAAGACATAATCCTTAGGTCAATATTCATTAAATAAGGTTCAAAACAATGTTTTGTTTTACTGAAAAAGTATGACTGTTGGTCTTTATAGCCGATGAATATCGGTAAAGGTTCGTCGCTTTATCCGATGTTGTTATAGGCGGTATGTTTACATAGGTGTTTATATAGGGATTCAGCCGGGATCCTGCCATTTAGTCGTAATAACCGACCCGTCGTTGTAAACGATGTCGGTATAGCCGGTATCGACTATATAAAAATATGTATGTAGTACATATGTATATTACTTATAACAACTATCAGATATAGTGTCGTTATGTGGTCTCTTTAATGTCGTTATATTCGGTTTCGATTGTATATGTGGTTTCTGATCACCCCGAACATTCATAGGATAAAAGTTAATTAAGATCAATTTCCAGCCAAAGAAGTTATCTATTTACACTGAGGAAATTCACTAAGTTGATACAGCTCCTGCGTAATGAATTTTTTTGTTTAATTTTATTATTGGTAAATGTAATACTCAAAAACTGTTATTTTATCTGTTAAATCGAAAACAGTTCGGGGGATCATTGTCGTTGTCGAAAAAAAAAAGATAATAAATTTTTTACTTTTTGCGATAATGGACCTTATTTATAGATTCATATGACAAACAACACTCGACAGCGAGTAGAATCAATTTGATTGTAGATAATATGGAGAAGATAACAAATATGCGAAGTCTTTAATGAATAAATGTGAATACAGTTTAATCAAGTTCTGACATTATCGGAAGATTAACATATTGTAAATGTAAGTGACAACAAATTAAAATAATTAAATAATTTCGACGAAATACAGGACTTTTGAAGGGAAAGGCATTTCTAGAGGTAATTAACTTGAATAATATAAGCTACCAACTATAAATCCGCATAACAGAAAACAAAATTCTATTAGTTTATTTAGTAAAGAAAAATTCAAGAAAGTAATCGGAGTACAAGAAAAAAGAATTATGGAAGCGAATACGGATTCAGTAACTAGTTTAAATGTACGAAAACTTATCGAAGAGAATACAGGTGCAGCAGGTACTAGTATAAATGCGGAGAAAATGAATATTGTTTTGAAAACATCTGAAAACTTAATGGACCTTCCAAATAGTTTTAACGATATATTTCCTCCATATCCAATGCGAGGGCCCAAAAGGGGTGTGGTACTTGTGATCAATAATATAGAATTTGAGAATAATGGATATGACAGACGTAATGGTGCTGACGTTGATGCAGAAAACTTAAAAGAATTATTTACTCAAATGGGATTCGAATGGGTTTATTGGGAAAATCAAACTCATAAAGAACTTCGCAATAAATTGCGAGACTTTACGGATGATTCAAATAAAACGTTGAGCGAAGTTGATTCGTGTTTTGTAATTGTTATGTCCCATGGCGGTCAGAATAGTGATATTCCCGAAGACACGCATATCATTACTCACGACAACAAAGAATTTAAAGCATCTGACATTAAAAATAGATTTAATAATTCAAATTGCAAATTATTGCGAGGTAAACCGAAAGTTATAATTTTTCAAGCATGTCGAGGAGATTTATTAGATCTGGCCATTGATATGGAACAAGTATACTCGTATCTTCAAATAGATGCAGGCAATGTCCAAGATTCATTAGTCGCTGAAACAAGTCCAATTATATCAGATATGTTGATTTGTTACACAACAAGTCCAGGGTGTAAAAGTTTTCGTGAACAATTTAAAGGTGCTTGGTTTATTCAATATTTTTGTGAAATATTTATGAATCATGCGTACAACACAGATGTTCGTGATCTTTTTGGCATGATCTCTGCCAAAGTATCTAAAAAACGTACTACAGAAAATGCTCTACAAATTCCCCACATTGTAACGATCCTTTTTCGTCCATTTTTTTTATTTAATTTAAAATAATGACAAAGAATCGAAAAACAGTAAAAAATAAAATAAACATTCGTGTTTACTTTGATATAAACAAATCAAAATTATCTTTTTTTTCATAATATTTTTTAATTTTGGTTATGGTTTTTTTAAACTTTACATACATAATTTGAAAAACTGTAGAGATCTATAAATTTTGTACAAAATTATAAAAACTTTCTGATATGATGAAATATACATTGGCCAAACTATAAGGAACTTTTAGTATTAGAAAGAAATAACACTCTTTTGAAAAGAAAATGATCTGGAGTCAACATACGCCAACCACAAGCATAGGAATCTCGTGACTTAGTACTAGGGATCCAGGTTGTTGCTGTTGAAGGGTGAGCGGTTAGAAAGCAAGAGCCAACGTTCTATTTGTCGCTTCAGCAGTTAATTACGTTGAATTAGATGGGTAATTGAAGGGAGAGCAGCTCTTGATCACTTCTACATGTACCCTCTCCTCCTCTAAAGTGGTCTTTTATACCCCGTCTCCAGATTCCTATGTCTATGACGCTAACCACCTTATTGAACATGGTACATTCCTTCACTGTCAATTCAAAAAATGAAAATTGTGGTGAAAACATCTGAAAAGCTAATGGACCTTCCAAATAGTTTTAACGATATATTCCAACCATATCCAATGCAAGGGCTCAAAAGGGGTGTGGCACTTGTGATCAATAATATAGAATTTGAGAATAATAAACGCGGCAGACGTAATGGTGCTGATGTTGATGCAGAAAACTTAAAAGAATTATTTAAGAAAATGGAATTCGAATGGATTTATTGGGAAAATCAAACTCACAAAGATATTAGGAATAATATACGAACCTTGCGGATGATTCAAATAAATCGTTAAACGAAGTCGATACGTGTTTTGTAATTGTTATGTCCCATGGAGGTCAGAATAGTGATATCCCCGAAGACATCACATATCATTACTCATGACAACAAAGAATTTAAAGCATCTGACATTAAAAATAGATTTAGATAAAGGTAATTCTTTTTTTAAAATCAAACAACATAATCACCATTTATCAGCTTCTTATCAATAATTTCCATTTTATTGTAAATTGTTCATTCATAATATAATTGAAATGTGTTTGAGCATATAAAAATCCCCACTGTCTACTGACAAAGTTAAAATATTTAGAAAATTGGATAACAAATTAAAATTTTTAATCTAAATAATTTCGTCGAATTTTGGAATAATAAATATATGTGAAGATAATTTACTTGAATTATATATAATAAAAAAAAACCCAAGAAATTATTAACTAGTTTAATTGTACACAAAATGCAAAATATAATGAACTTTTCAAGTAGTTTTAACGATATATTTCAACCATATCCAATGCGAGGGTCCAAAAGAGGTGTAGTACTTGTGATCAATAATATAGAATTTGAGAATAATAAACATGACAGGCGTAATGGTGCTGATGTTGATGCAAAAAACTTAAAAGAATTATTTACGCAAATGGAATTCGAATGGATTTATTGTGAAAATCAAACTCACAAAGATATTAGGAATAACTTACGAGACTTTACGGATGATTCAAATGAGACGTTAAGCGAAGTTGATTCCTGTTTTGTAATTGTTATGTCCCATGGAGGCCAGAATAGTGATATCAGCGTGGACAATCATATTATCACTCATGATAACAAAAAATTTACAACTTCTGACATTATAAGTAGATTTAATAATTCAAATTGCAAATTATTGAGGGGTAAACCGAAAGTTATAATTTTTCAAGCATGTCGAGGTGATTTACAGGACTTTGCAATTACTACAAAAATTGATTTAAACGCAATGCATGGGTTTGTAAAACAATTAAGGTTCTTAGATACAGGATCAAGATTGTCTATCTGCCAATCCTTTGATGGAAACAGTGAAACAAACCCAAATATGTCAGACATGCTAATTTGCTACACAACCAGTCCAGGGTACAGAAGTTATCGTGATCAATTTCAAGGTGCCTGGTTTATTCAATATTTTTGTGAAATATTTATGAATCATGCACACGACACAGATGTTCGTGATCTTTTTGGCATGATCTCTGCCAAGGTAGCTAAAAAACGTACAAGAGACAATGCCCTACAAGTTCCCCGTATTGAACTTATCCTTTTTCGTCCTTGTTATTTATATTCATCACCGGATATGTTTAAAACAGTGACAAAGTGTCTCGTAAAAGCAAAAAATGAAATTGAGACTGTGTGTTGTGTAATGTAATGTGTAGTAGTATCACATGTCGGAATACACCATGATCCACGCAACCTATTTCCGAATAAATCTAATGTAAATTTGTTCCAACTTAAATGGTTATGGTTGTAGCGAAAGGGTGCGTGTGATAAAGAAAATACTTGAAATGTATATTTTTGTAAACTTTATTTCACTACTTTTTGGATAACAATTACAACTTTAATATTGTTACTGTACCGTGAGTTGTTGTACTGCTTTATATATCTGAAATGCACGCGTTTTAAGAAGGTGAAAGAATCGCATCGAATATTCTTTACACTACCAGAACATACATAATGTCGATCCGCTTCCATTCGTGTATATATGTAATTCTCCTGTATATATGCATACGTAAGCATATAAAAAGAGACAAAGATATACATGTATACGTAAATGTATCGTTCTGTACTGTACTGCAGGTTCAATTGCAATATTGAAACTGATGGGCCAGATATGTGTATCTGCTGTATGAGTGTGAGTCACTACAAGGTCATACCAAATGAATATGGCTAAGAAGAGTACAGCACTCGTAAGTAATAAATTTTAGATAATTTTATGTATAAAGAATATGTTAAATATAATAAACTTTATGAATGATTCTCATCAAAGGCGGCAGTTAGGGATTCGAATAGATTTATTGGGTGAAAACAAACTTTTGAAGATATTGACACTAAATTATAACAATTTAGAAAAGATAAGAATAAAAAACTGAAGAAATTTGATTCATGTTTTGTATTGTTTGTAATTTCTACATGGTAGGCCAATACATACCTATAAAATATCTAAAATTTTAAATAAATTTAGTGATTTGCGGTCACCATTGCTCAGTTTGTAGTTATCCTACGTGACAGGAACATATACACGCGTGATTGCAACGTGGACTTAAATACCATTCTAGCTTCTTTCTTTAAAGATGAAATTATTGATCTCTCTCGTAGCATTCGGCCTGTCTCGTGTCGACGCGCTTCGCTTCGCTCCATTTCGAAACGGTTTTTGACGAGTCAAAAACGAACGGCGGTGAGTGCAAGCGGAGTGAGTAAACTCTCGCCTACGTTCGCTACATGACGTGGATTTTAACCAATCAGCAAAGTCTACAACACTCTCAGCGTATTTCAAAGCTGGAAGAAAAGTGGTGGATTTTATGCTAGATATCTGGCCATTTGTAAAGTCTTTGTGTTTATCATCATAAAAAACACGATAATGACTCACAAACTCCAAAAGTTGTTGTATCATTATTATCGTCAAAACCTTTCTTCGACATGACGAAAAAAAAGTAAAAGAAACGTAGCCACTGTTTTTTAAACTAAGCAGTCGCAACGTGGCTGTCAGGTTATTTCCGGAACGGTCGAGACGCAGTAGAATAAAAACGATGACGCCACAACTATTGAGCGTATTGAAATATGGCCCGTTGATTCTCCTCAAAACAGTAGTTAACTGACTACTTCCAACTGCTACCAAGCGCGGATGTAGGGGGAGGGTTGTGGGGCCCATGTCCCCCTAACTAAATACCACTTTTTTTAAAGTAGAATTTTTCTTCTTTCTCAAATCTTACATTGAGATGAAAAAAGAATGGCGTAAATGAAAACCAGGGTTCTAAGTAGTTTATTACTTCTGAAAAATTTATAACCAAGCATTAAAGTCATGTTGCAAATACTCGCTACGCTTCCTGTAAGTGTAGCACAAGCAGAACGACCATTTTTCACTCTACGACGTCTCGCGTTGCTAAATATCCATTGAGATATTGCCATTGATGTCGACGAATAGAAGATTTGCATTTATATTTCAATTTATTTAACCCTACGAATACTTTTCAACTTAGAAAATTATACGTAGAAAATTATATTTCCCTTTTTATTTTTTATAATATGCTCGATGTAGATTCTTCAATCGCTGACCTCCTCCAAACTTTCATCTGCGCCTGACTGTTACAATGTGCAGTCCCAGGTACCAAATTTTAAAATAAAAACAATAATAAATTAACTTTTATAGAATTTTATTTTTTTTATAATAACATTGTACACTTAAATTTGTGTGATTACAGAGAAAAAATGTTTTGGAAAATTTATAATACACATCATAATATATTTATCATCATTGTATTTAAATAAATTACATTTCACAGTTTTCATCAAAATGAAAAAGAATTAATTAAAAATTTGTTTTTATATAGTAGGTACTGGTTTTTGATTTTTTTTTTTTTAAATTTAAATTAACTCTAACAATTAATTAAATTGAAAAACAATAAAAATTGTTTCTTGTAGTAGCTTAGTAGTGTATTTCGAGAGTAATTAGTTATTGTTGATTTTTTATGTTTTTGTAGAGTAGTGTTTTATATGTTTAACTAAACTGGCGGTTATTTTTATTTTGGTACCTATTTGTTTATTTATAATATAGTTATTTGTAGTTTTTTTTTTTGACATAATATGGAGAAGAAACATTTAATTTAACACATAATAAAATTAGCACTTATTTTTTATTTAACGGAAGCATTTCAATGCTCAGATCTCTCATCTCTTCAATCATTTCATTTTCATTCATTCGTTTTCTCTCTCATACACATTAATACAAAAATACTGAATTTTAATGTAACATTATTAATTAGTTTTTGTTTTTCTAACATTTGTTTTTAATATATATATATATATATATAATTAATTATAATAAAATATGATTAATTAATAATAAATATTAGTTCATCGTTAAATCATCACAGACTACGAATATACTATAAACCTAATTCAAATGTATTCTTTTTTAAATATAAAATAAAAAATGAAATTTTTACTAATTATTTGAAACAAATTTTTTTGGAGCTTGCTTGTAATTTATAATAGACTCTGATGTGAGGTAATTTACACTTTCTTGCAAGAAAATTAAACCAGTTGATTTTTTTTTACTTCTTGGAGCTATTCTTTGAAGGATTTAAAAAAGATCTTCGTTGAAAAATTAAAAAAATTTTGATGTTTCACTTTTTTTATTAACAAAGATATGGAAAAATTCAAAACATAAATAAAGTAATAATCCATTATTTTCATTAGTAATTTATTAAAAATTTGAATTAGAGCTTCGTTTAAAAACTCAATTTGTTCATTGGAAAACAAATAATACTTGAAGTGGTCTTGTCGTATCTTTAATAGTTTAAAAGATATTTAAATTTTGGCAATACTTTATTTATGTTTTGAATTTTTCCGTATCTTTGTTAATAAAAAAATGGAAAATCAAATTTTTTTAAATTCTCCAACGGGGATGTTTTTTCAATCCTTAAAAAAATAGTTCCCAGAAGTAAAAAAAATTCCATACTTTTATTTTAAAAATTATCGGGGTTATCCAGATTGGAAAAATTGGGGTAAAAATTTTTTGTCGACGGATTATTGTTTGTTTAAGTATCCAGTAAGTCTCTGAATTTTTTCTTTCCTTAATATTCATATTTAATGGGTTCAAGTGTCGGAATCATCCGTTTTCAAGCCCTATTTTCATCTCTCAATTAAAATTTCTATAAATTAGAAAAGAAAATGGAATATGACTGAGTCAAATCAACCCCAAATTCGGATTCAGCTACCGAATAAAACGTATAGAAATGTTTATCTCGTCTGGTGGCCACAATCTTCTTTTTATCGAAATACGTTTTTCGATTATAAAGTAGCCATCATCAGTATGAATTAGCTAGTCATTTTTTACTCCGAAGGAATATATTACTAGTCGCTAATTTGGTGACAGAGTCTGTGTGAGATTATTAGTATCTGATAAATTGAATTAGCGACGAAGAAACATAACTCCTCGGAGAATAATTACGATTACCTAATTACATACTGACGATGACTACATAATAGTTGAAATATGTATTGTAGAATACAAATAATTAACTAAAAAGGTTTAAAACGGAAATAGACGGTGGGGATTAATAAAATAGTTGGCGTAAATTTCCTAATTAAAAAAAAAATTCCTTCTGATTGGATTAAAAATGTGACCGCTAGAGTCTAAAGATTTCTCGATTCAAGTACACCACCACCGTGGATTAAACAAACCGTGTGAATGTTCAGATATTTAGCTGATCCTAAATTTGAGTGAAAATTAACCTATCTGTGATGTATTGCAAAATTTTAATTGCGTGGAAACATAATTTGATTTAGTTGATGTGTAAAGGGCATCAATTTTCCACAATCGAGTAAGTATTTTATAAGTTTTGAGTGTTATAAAAAAATAGCAGAATTTTTCGATTTCCGATTTCCCAACGCGTAGTGAAATATATTAAGTTAATATACGAAATACGAGTGTTGGTATAAATGTGTGTTGATTTTAGAAAAAAAAGGTAAGGACATAAATTATAGGAAATTTTTTCTAGTTTAATTTATGGCACCCAACTGTTTTTGGGTGCCATTTTTTCAATATGGCTGCGCGTGCGGCAATGATACGAGGTGGCAAGTAAAAATTCGAAAATAACACGTCGAAATCTATAAAAATACCATTTTCCAAACCCCCGGAATACTTTCCAGGTAACCCCCTTTTTGAGCACCGAATGTTTGTACTATAACGGGAACAACAACTACTCTAAACTTGATAAAGTTCAGGCAACGAGAGCAAACTGTTTTTCCAACGTGAATATCTAATCATTAGCATATTATGAGCGATAAAGCTCCTTTAAAAATTTGTTCAAATTAAAAGTATTTGTGATGTAAGTAACTAAAAAAAAATTAAAATTTTTAAAGCGTTGGATAATTTAATTTAAAAAAAAAAAACACATTCTTCTGGTTCTTATAGAAAAATAATTATGAAAATAACAAACTGATTTGATCAGATTTATCAATTTTTGTTTGTTTATAAATTGGAATGTCTTAAGATTACCGAGTATAAATAAGCGTTAAAACTTAATAATATAAATATATTAAAAAATTTAAAAAAAATGAAGCTTAAGCAATCTAAAAGTTGCATACATTTTGTTTTATTATGGATTTTAGTTTATTCGATCAATATCTATCGGATACACTACGTGTACAGGCGATGACTGACATTGGTAGGAATATAAGATTGGTTCATTTCTGATAATTTTTTATAATTAATCCACTGATTTCTATATAACTGGACAGATTATATTATGTTACGCCATTAGCCAGAATTGAAGCGCTTCTCAACTAGCTAAGATACGAAATATTGCTTCAGTGCGTCTGCGTTGCGTTTATCTGTAATAAGTATGAGTAGCTGTCACATGTATTTCCACAACACATGGTTTTTAGTACCTGGACTAGTCAAGGCGGCGCTGTCTACCCTTCAATTTTGTAGGTTATTTCACGTTTAGGCCCATAAGGATACTCTGTCCAGTTATATACAAGTCAGTGAATTAATCAAAACTACAACCACTATGCCATCTCTGTTCTCGATAGATGTTGGTTGAATAAACGTAAAGTCGTATTAAGTTCATTTTGTGATTTTTTTTCCAAACGTCAAATATCTATCACATTTAAAAAATGGCTGATCATATTTGTGTAAACAATTGTATTATATTTTTAAAACAACAAAACAGAATAATTAACAATTTTGAGTTAAATGGAAAAAGGGCAGCAATTTAAAGCTAAAATTTAATTATTTCATTAAGTGTGTAAAAATGTGACATAATTTAGCATTGAAACAAGGCTAGCATCCATTATTGGGAACTGACCACTTTGGTCACGACGTCTGGTGGTTAAAATTATAACCATGATAAGGTTGAATTGCAAACTACTAAAAGAAAAGGAATCTATTTCTTTTTTAGCAATATTTGAACATGTTCAGTTGCAAATTTCACTCAAAGTATTAAATGTCTCTGATTCATAATACACCTATTTATTTTAAATTTGCAACCTAAAGTCAGCCATATTAATTAATCCACGCCTCCATGCGCGAAGTATAGAGGATACGTACACAAAAATGGGTGATGATGATAGTTTATTTTTTGGCCACTCGTGCGCTTATGTTCAGGAGATACCATAGAGATAATATATATAGAGTAGGCAAGTCTTGTCCCTCAGATAGAAAGAGAATCGCGTAGGTTGAACTATCTCTTTTTAGCTATATACTCTATGATATACTGTGTGTGTTGGCAAGCTTTTTCAATAGGGAATCAATGTTAAATATTATTTATTACTGACTGTCCGTCTGGTTACTATATGAAGTCAGTCAGTACACATGTTATGAGAGTAGTCACATATACAGTCATCAACTATACACATGTATGCGTATGGTTGTTTGTTTGTCATTTAAGAATGGGGGTTTTGTGATTTACATACTAAAGTTAAGAATTCAATGAACATATTTAACCATTACATGTGTACTGACTGACTTTATACAGTAACTACACGGACAACTAGTAATAAATAATATTTAACATTGATTCTCTATTGGAAAAGCTTGCCAACACAGTCTGTATATATATATCATCGAGAATATATTATCTCTGTCCTACTCTCCAATCTCTATCCTATAATATCTTTATGCGTTGAATAAACAAATTTTAGCTTTAAATATTTTATAAGTTTTCGATGTAATGGCAATATTTTTGTATCTGGGAGGCATCAAGTATTAATAACAGTGATTTTTTTCTATTTATTTCATCATTTTTATAGGTCATTTTTTAATTAATATAAATAAATTTTATCTAATTTTTCTTTTATAATTTAATAAATTACTAACGGTTTTTATATATGAAAAATTTCCATTGTTTTTCTTCTTTTACTACTTTAGGACCATCATATTAATAATACTAATTAATAAACAAATTTTCATTTTTTTATACCTGAAGGAATTATACAATAAATACATTTAGTTTGTGTTTGTTTTAACATCGGTTTGTTTTTATGATTTTGTACATTTGCAGCAAAAATTTGTCCCCGAGATTATGTTTTTTTATTTGTTTTTTTTTTTTACAAGCGCATTTATTTTAGTTTTTGCAAAACATAATTTGATAAGAATTAAAAAAAGATTTACCTTTTTTTGAAAAAGGAACAAAACAAAAGATACTATTTTTTTAAAGATCATTTTTTGCAGATTTGAATTGTGATTACAACTTTTCAGGTAAATTACGAAGGATTTTGTAAAATTAGAGGATTTTTAAGTATACACAGACTCGGATCTAGAGAGAGGCAGAGCGGGGATTTTCCAGAGCGCAAATATTTCAGGCGGTCATTGGATGAATTTTTGGTAATTTGAATACGTAGATGATAAGTGACGACCTTAGATTTTTTTGTCTAGCAATGCCTAATTGTTGTTCCTTAAACTATATAAAATAACTTTTTATTGTTAAAGCTGGCGTTGTATAATTTGTACACTCCTTTTATTATCCTTCTTGAATATCTGATCTCCTTTACTCGGCCAAAAATATCACAGAAATTAGAAAGTTGAAATTTTGCAGAGGTAAATCTTATTAGGAAGGTTCTAACGAACATTGTCTAATCTACTTAATACGTACAACCAAACTATCCAGATAGTTTTCGTATTTTTTGATACGACCACTACCATCTTGACCGCCTTGTTCAAAGCGTCAGACTTCTACATCCGACTCTGAGTATACATATTTTTCTGAGTATATCGATTCTTCCTATATTATTTGAATATATTCTTTTGTATTTTAGGTTAGATTAGGTTGTAGCAGCTGTCCTGGATGGAACACACTTAGACCGAGATATCCTTTGTGATACTGAAATGGGCCAGACTCATCCTTGCTAATATTTCTTAAACCAGTTGGAGCTGTGCAAGTACAGCAATAGGGCCTTGCCTAATATGGAGTTTCTTTTCAGGAGTAAGTAGCTTTCAGTTCGAGAAAAGTACACCTAAATGTTACAATTAAAAAATGAATCAAAATGATTCATTCTCGTCATTCAGATTATAGCAATTTACAATTAATTCTTATGTCGGCTGTATACACTCGGCGAGACAACACGAGATATAGCAAGCACGAGAATGAATTCACAACGCTTGGTCTGCCTTGTGTCGACTGCCTCGCCTCGACACAACTATCAGCCGCTTTAATTGTACTTATTAATCTTAATAGTATAACACGTAAATAAATAAAAACTGTATAAATTTATGAATACTATTTTTATTCTTTTAGTGTCCTTCATTACTCCGTAATTTTTAATTTAATAATGTCATTTTTCTGGTATACCAACGTAATTTCGCTGGCTAACTGACGAGAACTGTATTGCCGACCGAACACTCCGCGAGAGTGTACACAGCTTCACTCGCGGCTCCTCGCTTTACGATTGCCTCGCCGAGTGTGTACTGCTGGCATTACATTTCTAGCAATGAAAAATGTTTATAATTTGTAGAAACAATCACTCAACTGTGTTCTAGTTATCACAATGGCTACGGAATTGATCTTCAAATCTGATAAAATGATCTTATTTTTTTTATAGACAAAATGGTTCGTCTTTCTACTTATTTCTTAACACACAATTTGAAATTTAACATCAAACGGATTGTCCTATTTATACAGTTATTAGTACTGATTTTTTTTAAACCTCTATATACAGACTACAACCTAGTATGTAATTATAGAGGTATTGTTTTGATTTTTTTACTTAAAAATATTTATGTACAAAAAAAAACAAATCAACTTAAATAAAAATATCTTTTGATACTTTTTCTTCACTGAGACTTTTTAAATACACTGTCCATTGAGCCAGAAGATTTATTTGTTTGATCTTCGAAGTAGAATGGAACTTAAGATTCTTTTCAAACTTAATGGTAGCAACATAGCAAATCTTTATTTACCGGATAAAATAATATGTCTTGATATCATGAAATTTCTCGGCTAAAGGAAAAAATTTTCTGGCCATTAATTATTACACTTAAAGAGATGTAATCTAATCAATTGAATTATCTTCAAAAATAAAGAGATACATCAAATTAATTTTCATAGAAACATTTAGATTTTGGTTTTTAAATGACCTATTAACTTGTAAAAGAGTCCGCCATAAGAAAAAGACACGCATTAATTTTTTCTGAAGATGTCAGCTACCATTTAAGTAGTTTACAAAGTTAAATATTGTATCCAATTACCACCTCTAAGCTTATTCTCACGAAATAAATATAAAAAAGCTTCGAATTTGAGAGTTTTGTCACAGGTATTTGTCTATTTTGACCATTTCAACAAGTCTTTTAAAATGATTCAAACTTCATTGACAATTATCCTTAAAATACATAATAAAACTCTCAAAAAGCAGTTTACTGTAATTCTCAATGTCAGTGCTTTCAAATTAACACAATTAACTAACTACAAATATAAAAAAGCTCTTGGAAATTAAATATTACAACAACAAAAATTGTTCATCTTAATTATCATCTCGTTCATTGAAACATTTTACATTCATATCCTGAATTAAACTAATTTTTGATGTACAATTTTAGTTTGGCTCAATTCTTAAATCAAATATTTTGACTACAAAGTAATCATCATCAGCATAGTGTAGTACATCTTGAATAATTCCTGTTTCTGTCATTTATTCGGCACACGCAAATTTGTTTTTATGATCACGATCCTGATAAAACTTTCAAGGATTGACTCATTAAGTTATTAGTAATTAATAATTAACATGAAATTTTAAAAATCTCCCATCATAAATCGAATATGTACGACCAGAATCGAAAAATGACAGATATCATGTGCCTAATTCATAACATAAAACCCTTGAGTTCAATTTTTTTTAATAAATTTGCTTAAAATGATGATGCCATTTTTGTTTATCGAAATATATATTTATTATACAAAATCATTAACCTTCCGTCAGGCGCAATACGTTCGACTGCTGAATCGGACGCAGTGTACTTAATAAGCACACATTTAAAAAGCATAATAAACACCTGGTTAAGTTCATTTATACAACTTTCCAGTGAGGTATATCATTATTTGGGGTGTCAAGAAAAGAAAAAACACAACCTTTCTGTAAAAAAACTATGTTCTTGGCATAAAAATAGTTGAACGAATGTTAATACAATTTTTGACCTACTATCAAAAGTAGTATAAAATAAAAAATAATAACGTGCAATATAAAAGTAAAAAAATCGTTAGGTAAAAAGAGTAAGATAAGAAATAGTGAAAAATGTTCACAGTATTAATATCTATATCAATCTTCCAAGATAGATTCACCAAATCTTCCAGGATAGGGTCCTTTTCGAAAATGTCACGAAATTGGGCGCAATGCCCTGAACTGAACAAAACGTGAATAACTTTCCGTAATGAAGGTTAAGGTGAAACTAACTGAAAGGATTGCTTAGAGAAGGCCGAAAAAAACAGCTACTGGGAATACCAGATGGAAACACAGCATAGGGCCAAGGCAAAGTGACAAAATAGCAGCCCTGTGCCTGTCAGATCAAATGTGCCCGACGGAAGGTTAACTTAGGAATTGAGGCAATTTAAAATTTGAGTTCTTATTGATTAACTCACAATAATCTTTATATTATTTTTTGATAGTCACATAATTATAATCTATATATTGTTATCCCTAAATCATGGTATTCATTTTTTATCCAGAAATATCTTACAAATTTTTTTTTTACGTTATGTAAAAAAGTAGAAGTGCTTAGGTTATATTTTATTTAATAATATGGCTGTATAAATATTATTTATATCCAAATTTTATCAAAAGGATCAATCTCAAAGGACTATCATATCATATCAAATCTTATGGAAATTTGTTCTCAATCAAGTTATCGGAAATCGAAAACTCTCATATTTGGTATAAATAAAAATTATCAGAGAAACTAATTTAAAATCATTTCTCTTTTATCATATCGAAAGCTCTTAGATTAGACACAATGTATAAACACTTTTTGTGTTGTCTTACTTCTAATTTGGCAAACTGTTCCAAAAAATTCATATTTATTTCATTTTATTCCGTAACATTTTGTTGTACCAAATACGGAGTCTAAATTTCTAAACAATATTTATATCCGAGCTTTGTGCCTAAATATAAATAAGACTGAGAATTAATTTTCATAAGGTATGAAAAGTGTCTTAAATTTACTTCAAAGAATTTTTACATTTTGATTGATCATAAAATAGAAAAAACTATTTACAATCCGCTACAAATATGTTACACATATTTTTAGTAATTAGAATATTGTACAAAGTGTTTATATATAAATGCACATTTCTAAAATTTAACAATCACTGGGGAGTGGTATTGTTCACTGGAGCATAAAACTGTATTTAAAACAAATCATTTAAGGAAGTTCGATCGAATCTCATGAAAAACGAATTTTCCAACTTAAAAAATCAGTATTTAAAATAGTAAATATTTTTTTTATGGATGTATTCTCAGAATTTTAAACGATTCATCGTTTAGTTTCTTAGAAAAATACTTTTAAATATTATGTTTTTCATAGGTTTTACACACAAACTGACAAGCTTACGTCGTGTCTTTTTCAATTTTTTCACCAAAAATCTCTCCCAACTTAAATGAACAAAAAACCGAATGTAATATAGCTAAATACTTGTAAAATATTATAACACTTTCTTTAATATCAGTCAGTTCATATTTGGCAACGTTGCACAAGCAGCTGAGAGAGAATAAAAAAGATAAAAATATATTCAACAAGGAAGACATGATAGTTATTGATAGAGTACGCAGTTATATTAGATTAGATTAAATCCTGCGGTCTAAAAAGTATTGCACTTCGACCTTATAGTCCATTGTGCTCCCCCCTTCTATTTCAGTCTGACGAGATTCGCGACATTTTTTCTTCCTTTCTCTTTCAGGAAAAGATTTTGGAATTTATCGTCCAGATTTTCTGCTGGGCTGGGTGCACTGCAGTTTTTTGTGTCCCGCGAGGTTAAATTGCGCAGCCTCGGCTGATTCACTTTTTGAGGGGATTTGAGCCCCAGAGTTTATATTTTTACATATGGTTTTTATTTTGGTCCCACGAATAAATCTAGCCGTCTATTACCCCATCGGCCCCTTGCCGGGGAGGGTATTTCTACAGTGGAATTCGCCATTTGCTCCAAGGGGATTGTTTATGACAGCATTTAACGTTGCTGCCCTAGCCTTCGGCTAGTTCTCTAGACACAATGTCTCGCACCGTAGCTTGGGTGTGAATGATTTCTTGGTCGTGCTTCTCAAGGCTATTCTATCCGGCATGGGTATTCCTGCTAGTAACATAGTTACCGCCGGCATAGCATAGCCCTTCATCGATGCACTCGAGCCTCTCCACCAACGACAAGTAATTGTGAAATCGGTATTTTTTGCTGTAATTGTGAAATCGTTTTTTTTAAAGTTCTTGAATAAATAATTAATATATCTAAAATTGTTTAATTAATAAAACTTATATACAGTACTAAAATTATGATTGTTAATTATTTTTCAATTGTCTCAATACATGCACAGTCATAAATGACAACATCATTTACCAAACCACCTGGGTCTAAAATAACGAAGTCATTTCATTACTTTATTTTATAAAATAAGTAACAATCACCAATATATAAGCTTGTTTTATTATTATTAATTAAAATAATGTATTTTTATCACTATTAGAAGAATTAAGTAAACAAAAAAAATTTAAACACTGCTTTGACCCATTAGTTTCGATCGAACCACCTTAAACAGGAAATAAGATATACATATACGTATATATATATATACACCTATTTTTAAAAAGAATGGGCAATTGTACATAAAACACCTTGTATAAAAAAAACGAGAAATTTGCCATCAATATATTCAACATTTCGTATTCATAATATTTAGCTTCAATCAATCTTCAAAATTAGTTTTTTTTCTTTCATTAATTGTGTGATGCTTTTTTTTTGTATAGAATTTTCTAGAATATTCGAATTTTTTTGTTCTCGAATGTTATGAATTATAAATTATTAATTTAAATAATAATATATTTCTAATAAATAATTAACAAGCCAAATATATTCATATATAATAATATATTAATTATAAAAAAACACATTACCCATATTCTTGTCGTGCGCCGTAGTTGTCGGGTAAAAATATAACACTAAAAAACATTCTACTTAAATCGAACAAAATGTATTTTTTTTGTTTAGTTTATTGTATAAAAAATATATTTTTTGGGGAGTGGTAAAACATTTTATTACTATTTTTCCCCGCATTTTCTTCTTCAAAATTTTGTGTAATTTAATAATACCCTCTTAGCCCGTTTTTACACGTGCAAGTTTAGATAAAAGTTTTCAATTGCAATAAAAATAGTTGATATAACAAATATATCATTGTTGTTCACACGATGAAATTCACTTGAAAGTTATCAATCGCATGTTTTTTAACAGCTGTAATTCCATTCTTCTTTATTATTTCTTAAATATTGATATGAAAAAATTAACTCGTCAACCAGAAATCGAACTTCGGCCCTCTGGATATCTAGTCCAGCGTGCTTACCGCTACACCAAAGACGATTGAATTGTGGCGCTTAGGTATACACACAAACAATAATATATGAATAATAATGTTGATATTTGACAACAAATGTAATATTGTCAATGATATGAAAAAGTTGGCTCTTACATCAGAGTCGTCTTTGGTGTAGCGGTAAGCACGCTGGACTAGATATCCAGAGGGCCTAGGTTCGATTTCTGGTTGACGAGTTAATTTTTTCCGATCAATATTTAATTAAAATTCAATGACATTTGTCTATAAAGTATACGTTAGCCTTCTCGAATTTGTCTTACGTAACCGAACTGGATTTTGACAAATATTGTATTATTGACGCCAAAGTATACACAAATATAATAAATATATTATTTCTTACTTTGTCAACCGCGTTAGTCACATGGTCAAAGTAGACCAATCACAAGAAAGGAAATATTATACACACTCACACGCTACACTTAAAAACATACATTTAAAAAATAATACTGCGCTTGCTCAGTAAAACAATCGATTGAAAACTGGCATCAAAACTTTCAAGTGTAAAAACATCCTTACAATAAAAATAGCAAATATAAAATTAATTAAATAATAATATCATTTGATTTTTTTTTAAATTATGTGTATGTTTTGGATGTATGCGAATGGAACCAGCCCATTTACTTAGTTTTAAACATATCTAGAGCACCTTTGTTTCTTTTTTTATTATTTTTAAATTATCATCAATCATTTCCAATGTTAAAAAGGAAAACACATTCGTTTAGGGTCAATCCATTTCACATCGACAAACTACGATCCCTGTCAAAATTAGTTTTTTACACAAAGATGTGTTATATAGGGATGGATAATATTTGAAATGGTTCCATTTTAAATAGGCTTTTAAAATAACATTTCCATTTGGCATTTAAAAAAGAAGTATTGATGCACGTAATGATTTTAAAATGATTAAATAACGAGTACATTGATTTAGTTGTTCAAATGGTCGCGCGCTCGCAAATAATAGTTCATATTTGGTCTTGCGTGATTGCATTCCAAAACTTTCTTACGTTTCATACTGTAATACATGGAGACTAGACAAGGAGACCGAACTCAAACGGGAGAATTGACAAAATATGTCAACGTAGTGGTAGAAGTTATATTTACTTTTTGTGCCGCTAGCGTCGCTAGTTTTCCTTTTACACCGAATAATAAATAGGAGTGAAGTCATTTGTTTGTCATTTTCTTAGAATCTTTTTATTAAAAAATAAAAGTTTAATTTAATATCTGATTCAATAATCTTCTAAATTGATTTTAATAATTTTAATATAATTTATTTGCATTTTTACCAACTTTACAGGTTACTATTTAATTATTCGATGTTTTATAATTATTATGTTTTTAATTGTTATGTAATTATTTTGCGAATTTTTAACAATCACTTACTTCAACTAATTACTTTATTTCATTTACTAAAAAAAGTATTATATTGGAAAAATACTTTGGCTGCAAATAATTTTTATAATACTACATAAATGCGTCATGTTTCTCAATTCAAACTCGCGCCTTATACTCCCTCCACTGTCTCCGGTGTAGAAGGAACACTACTGACATCTTATTTTTGTCAATTATTTGTTTACATGGAGTTTAGACTCCTTGTCTAGTCTCCATGCTGTAATATATGAAATCAAGTGGGAATCACGATTGTGAATCTTTTATGAAATATTTTAAGCGAAAACATGTCAGAAAAAAAGCTTGAACGACGAATTGAAGGTTATATAAGTGCGAATAATTATTCTAAAATGCCTATTTATTTTGGACAGAAAATTTGTAAACAAATTATGTTATTTTGTCGAAATGAAAATTTGTTGAAATGAATTGACCCCGTTTAATAAAAAATTAAATTATTATGTTTTTTCAAAAAGGCCTAAGTACGTAATACAAATCTTAATTATTATTAATAAATATGTACAATTAATTTAAAAAATACTTTCTGTTTTCATCGTCCGTCAATTTAAATCTTCTCAAAAATTTAGGTGTGATTTGATTTGATTTTAGTCAGATATTTTTTAAAAAAATCAACTTTTCACATAAGCTCGGGAAAATCCGATTCCATATAAAGGGAAGGTCAAAAAATCAAATTGTCCAAGCAAGCATGTATTTCGGCGAAAAATTAGATTTGGTGTACATAAATTTAAAAAAATGATTTGAGTCAATAAACTTAAAACAAAAAGTTTAATGTCAATTTTGTGCAATTAAAAGCTACGCTGGGCCATTTGGGGGAGCGGGTTCTGTAGGTTTAAGCAGTTTTTTTTTCCATTCGAAATTGAGGTTCTGTAACAATTGCACCGCGGACAGTTCAACCGGATAACAATTCAACCGACGAAAATTCAACTAGAACCATGGAATCGTAAAAGTACTACAATCGGAAAATTATAGTACTCGGTTGTAATAGTTACCTTTTTAATTTCAATAATTTTTGATACTATATCTCCTAAATAGAACGCCTTTTAGTGCGGGGACCCAAAAACACGCAAACCCGACCAACTCGGGGTATGACCGATGACAAATATATTATAATGGCTTTAAACGCTTCACGCTGAAGACACGCAAGAGACCCACGTGTGTCCGATTAGCCATATCGTTATTGATAAACGGTTGAACTGTGCTTGGTTGAAATGTCGCAGCACCGAAATCGAGGTAATGGAAAAAAGCGTAGATCATGGCTGGAATACTGCAATCACGCCTTATAGCGTGCGGTGCAGTGTTTTTCTGTGATGACTGCAATCGTTCTCATTGCATATCTCCTCCCCCCCTTCGCAGACCACGTAGTTTACGAACGACCCAACGAAGATTTCTAATATTTTAGAATTGTCACAGAAGTGATTCTTAAATTTACCTCCATATTGAACAGGAAATTATGCTATCACGTTTTTGAATAACATTCCGTAAATATCACAAGAATAAAAATTTTCTGTAGCGGTCAATTCTTCAAGAAATTAAGCGATAATTCCGATAGTTTTTGAAATTTCTGTTTTCCCAAAATTCAAGGGAATTATTCGTTTATTTTATGTGGGAACTCTAATTTTTCTGATGCCTTCAAAATTTGAATCCTTTCGAAAAGGTACTCTCTTAAAATACTCGACACGAATTACCACACCTAAATTTTCTATAGTTTTATAAAAAAAACAAAATCTCACATAAATAAGATTTAAAACAGAGAGGAAAAGGGAATTTTATTTGTAACTAAATAAATATTTATGTAGTGAAATTCTCTTATTCACGACGCGTCCGTTTGGGTCGTACATTAAACGTATCTAAATCACCACGACCTTTTTTACCAACCTGTACTTGTGATTGTGCCGTTAATTGTAATGATATTGCATGAGTATTTAATTTTTCAGCTAATAATAAATCTTTTAAACCTTTCATTTTTTGACTATAAAGTCGTACTGTTGGTTTTTTATCAACTTCCCCCACCTCCTTTTCAATAACAATGTTATTTTCACATTTTTTATTGGTTTTCTCAATTACATCAGACTTAACATCTACAATTTCTTTAGACGTACCTGCATGTGATGGCGACGAAGATGTCGTGTCTGTATCTTTCTCTTCACTTGTCCCAACAAACGGTTCACCACCACCTTGTAATAAATACTCCGGATTCAAGATTTTCTCACCACATGCGGCTGTTAATGCTTCTATACTTGGATGTAAATTAATTTTCTGACTTTGTTTCGCAGTCACTTTTGATTCGAGCACTTTAATAAATTCATCGCCGTCATCTTTTGTCGTACAATAATTATTGTTGTTGTTCACATAACGGCCGTTGTTCGTTTCAATATCAACGGTTTTAATATCCTCGGACGAAGTGGTTGTTGTCTTTGGTTCGATGTCTTCACAGATAATGATTACTTGGGCACGTATATCCGAATCAAACTTTGATATTGTATTTACAAGTGATTTAGCCCATCCGATATGTAATACCGGTGTAGCACTACACTCTTCCCATTGGCATATGCCGTCGTAGAAGCGTAATAAATATGCAAAACATTCAGGATCTTTTAATATTGATCGTGCTGAATGACCAGAACTTACAACTTTTATTACATATGGTATTAAGTCATTGGCAATTTCTAAAAATTCTTTATAAATTTCTTCGTCGTCTCTGGAGTAATTATACCTAAAAAGAATCAATTGGATACTACAATTTTTCCTCAAAATAAGTGCGTGAATTTGAATGATTTAGTTCTCCTTGACCTAAAGGTTTTATTGGACTATGACTGGTGCCTGCAAAGCAGTCTTAGCCTAAAGCAACCTATGCAGACCAGTTTCCTTTAAAAAGAAAACGATCTGAATTGGATAGATGATAGCTTTCCCTACCAGAGATGCCATAAAGATAGTGTTATGAAATTCGCTGATTATTCTCTGACGTGAAGCTAAATATAAGTTTTATTTAACACTTGCTTGGAAATATCGATTTTCGAGAGGTTTGTAATGTTTCGTAAAAAGCTGCGTCAATAACGGCATATCTCGGAAACTATTCATCAAATCATCAAACCAAATGAATTTTTGAATTTTTTGTTTATTTAATTTATAAAATTAACTAATTTCCATTCAAATCGATGACTGAAAATTTGTTGTGATTTTTTCTAAGGGGGTATACTCTAAAAATAATTGTTTCCCTAATTTGGATCAAATTCAATAAATAAGGAAAAAATGAATTCAAAAATCAGGCTTTTTGATTTATGTCTCACTTGTAGCTCAAAATGGCGATTTTCTGGAATTGTCTTTGTAAATGAAAAAATTATTACGGCTGAGAAGAAGAGAAAAGCAAATTTGGCGTTAAAAAATTAAACTTACTGCCTAATGACATCTGCTGCATTTGCCCAGCTCTCGAAAGCCTCTTTGTACATTTTGTTACGATAAAAATATCCGCCTTGATACGTGTACGGATACACGTGATGATTGTTGTAATAGGTTTTAGCTGATTTAATCGCTTCTTTAAATAACGTAGCACATGGTGGTCTAAAATACCAAAATAAAACCACAATTAATTACAATGTTTTGTGTTAAAACAGCAGCAGGGTGTCCTACAACGCGGTAAACCCTTTCCAAAGTATTGCCGGTTAGAAGAATCCCTAGGCAGGAAACTTTGTCAGTAACCAATATTTTATATTTTGATCGCTAAAAATATTTTAAAAATCATAAGTGTTCCGTGAAAAAAACTTAAAAAATATTATAAATGTTCAGTATAGAATAGAACCTCCATCCCATTATGGAGGTCAGTGGTATATAATGATTTTTGAAACTTTTGTTCGAATAGGCAACCCGTAATAAACTGAACTAAATAACAATTACATTGTTTAAAACAATTTTTCACGTGATGATTTTTCAATTTAGATAATTTTTCTTCAATCTATACCTTACTATCTTTATTCGTGATTTTATTTAAATTTATGTCAGTTAACACTTTTGGAGACACAAGGTGGGGGACAGCAAGTCTCTGACCAGGTAGTCACCAAGGTAATTCTATATGTATTACGTTTTTCGAGGTACGGAACACTAAGAAAATGCTCTTTACGATATCACAAAGGTTTCGGGGACCTTAAGAGTTCTAAAGTATGAAAATTGAATATTATAAAGGGCCTAGTTGAAAAATCAACGATAGACCCATTTCTTTATCTAAACTTTCTGCACTTTCATTATAAAAAAGAATATAAACTAAATCAATTGTTATTATAAATATTTAAAAATGTCAAAAATTATTTTTCATGTAATCAAAGCTCACTTTTGGCTCTCTAAAGATTGATTTTCTTGAAATTTAAAAGGGTAATAGTATAGCTCTTTTCCTGAAGGATCATATCGTTTTGAAAAATATTTCATGTACCTAAAAAGTTAGGTTATATTCAGTTGAAAAATCCTTGGATTCGAGTAAATTAGTAAGAAACCACCCTTACACCCAAGGCCCTAAGCAACTGCATATTTTGCATATAGATAAATCCGACAGTGGATGAAAATTTTTTATTTCTAGAAAATAACTTGAAAGCATTTACCTGCCAGGTGTAGATGCAATTTCTTCTAAATCACCTAAATTCCCTAAGGCCATAGGATATTTCGTTAAATGCCCTAAATCATACAACAACCATAACAACTCCTGTTGTAACAGCGCAACTTCATACGCATCATTTGTAGCATTTAACGAAGGATTTATTGCCGAAACTAGTGCCGCAACTTCCATAGATCGTGTACAAATCACAGGACAATTATTTACATATAACCACGATCGTGACGATACACCTAAACCAATACTTTGCCCACGTTTATCCTCGTTACCTTTGCCATGCCATGTAACCTCTGACGTTTCTGTACCATTCTCCCCAAACACAACCCATGCATGATCCTCAGATAGTGCTAAATGTACATCACTAAAACCTAACACTTGACAACCGGCAACAACTGCAAAAGCAACCCCAAAACAATCTAATTTGTTGCCTGTCAAATAACTGTATAAACTTTGTAAATGTGCGCGATCTTTATAGTAACTGCGCGTTAATGAATTCCATACAACATCTGACACACGTTTAATAATTTCCCGTGACGCATATGATTTGTTCTTATATTTACTCATATCAACAGAACTTTTAATTAATGAATGAAATTTTGTATATAAAGCATCAGCGATATGTAATTCCAATGTTGGTAAACTAGATGAATCCATTGGTTGATATAATTCCAAATTGGCGCTTCCTCTGTTACATGTCAATGAATTTTCAACAGCACCAACAATTATTGATAACAAAGCCAAATCTGGTTCTGGACTATTTTCTAATTGATTTTTAAATATATCTAACACTGATGATATATTTTTTATAGGGAATAATGTACGATCATTATCCCTAATAATACCCGCCATGTCGTTCGACTGGCATTGGCTGTCAACCGCCATACATACACACGACGAAATGATATTCACCTCTACATATGAGGAATAGTTTTTTACGTCTTTTCAGTACACTGTGGTCTATCTATAAATTTGTGTGTATGTTTCTTGTGTATAGGTTTATGTCCGAATATTTGATCACGTGATATCATGTCGCGCACCTGCCGGCCAATATGTTTGTTAAATATAAAATAAGCTTATAGTGTTTTCTCACTCCAAACTATATACAAAATAATCATAATTAGAGCTTGGATTTTAATATTATATAATACCATAACACATAATAATAATACAAACAAAACAAAATAATAATAATAAACTTGTCATAAAACAAAAGACTATCATAAACTTGTATTAATGTATCATAAAAAAAAGACTGTCATAAACAAAAAACTCTCGTCGTATTGTCATAATGAAAAAACTGTTGTAAATTGATAATAAACAAAAGACTTTTAAATTATAATAATAATAACTAATAATATAAGGTGTTCGGAAAATAGTACAAAAAATTCAACAGATGATTGAATTTCGAAAATGGCTTCGAAAATGTCTTGTTTTCGATGTGTATAGACTCGAGAAGTAGTGACGAAAAGTACTGTTTTTGTGTATTTAATTGCGTGAAACGTCTCGTATCGATAGTAGTCATTAAAATATGAAAAATATTCATATGAACTAGGATCAATTGATATTTTATTTGCAAGATCTCGAAAATAAAGTATTTTTGAACTCATGTTGTCTTTAGTTTTATCATTTGTTAAATTTTTTGTATTATTTTTCAAATATCTATACGTATACTTAGCCATAAGTCAAATAACCACTCACTGATATGTTGGGCAGAAAGTGCATTTAAATTTTGCTTAAATCTAGACAAAATTGCATATGTCAAACAAATTGTACTGCTTTCGAGATTTGGTATCAATTTAAATAAGTAAAGATTGAAAAAGCAGTATAGACTATAGAATGAAACTGTAATTTAGTAAAATTGGTTTGTTATACTAAACTTGTATTAACAGAAATTCCACTCAACTGTGGGGGAAGGAGTTCTATGATAACTGCTTATTTTATATTAATGTGCATCACTGTGATTAATGGAGGAAAATAGTTCAATTAAGTGGTCTTATCTAGGTTTTTTTTGTTAACTCTTGGATTTTTCCATTTCAATTCTACTTGTTCTTCTTCTGTTGAGAACCCAGCTCTTCTTTGCAGTCCGGATACATTGAATTACTTTCTATTTGCTCAGTCAGGATTCCAGAATGTTGACGTAAAGCTAATTTTTTTATGTTAACGAGGTTAAATTTCATAATTTATAATAATTTTAAAAATAATTTATTTTAAATAATTCAAAAAACATGTCAGCTACTTTGCTATTATTATTGCGGATGACAGAGTATTCCAGAACCCAGAGTAACGTATCATTCTGGATAAGTTTTACTGTATCCCCAATGACTTGATACATTGAAGCATGCACTATCGGGGATGTAAAAAATATATTTAAAATGTTGATTACATAAAAATCTGAGTACAATTTATATGAATATCACATCTGTTCAAGGTTAGATCAGCTGTCCTCTGTAGTAATGTTTGGTTGTTTTATTATCGGCTCTCTTAAATTCAAATAGATTTTTCGAATTTGGTACCTTCTTTGGTAAGTACTACGTTACTAGGTACTTACATGCATCTATATGTGCAAAGGTATGTATGTAAATATTCATCTTTAGTTATTCAGCTGCCTGCCAGGTAATTTATATGTAGCGAATATATTAAAAATTTTGTATATTGTAAATATTTATATTTCCAGAATAACATTTAAATTGTATTATTATTCATTTGTTAATTGTTTAATTAACTTAAATACAAGAATATATAAAATTTTATTATGACTAAGATCGATTAATTGTTTCTTTTGATTAGAAAATTTTTTAAATAAATTGTTTATGTTTATTTTTCATTTAATTTATATAAAGACGGGTTGAGTCACTTATTAACAGTTTCTTGCGGTTTTGCACAGTTTGAATGGTTTTAAGCATTTTATCGTTACTCATATAGCTAAAATCTTTCCTAGAATTCATCTAAATATTTTAATACTTTCGAAAACTCGACAAAAATACACATTTGATTCATTTCCACGTTTAACTATAATGTTGCCAGTTCTCTTTCTAAAATGTATCTTTTTTTAGTGGTGTTTGAGATTGCCTCCTCTTTGAAATAACTTCCATTACTAATACTGTACATACAAATGTTAATACAAAAGTGTAAAAACAATTGCCTATACTTATGATGGTAGATCTCTGAAGATAATCTTATAACCCGCATTTCCATACTTTAGTATTGAAAATGCTAAATATTAATTTCACGGCTACGAGTGAAAAACTAAAAGGAAAGTCGATAAGTTGGAATCCTTCATGAATCGTTGAAAGAAAATGTTTTGTGCTTTAAATATTTAAGTTTATTACATTTTTTCATTAAGAAAATATCGTTGTCAAATTCGTTACACATGTAGGTCTTCTGTGCCTATCTCGAGCGTAGCAGCGTCCACTAGAAGCTACAAATCCCGGATTGAAGTGAAACTAATAGTTTCTTCACGGAAACAATTCCCACATGATGGATCTATGGTTCTAGACTTTGGGTCTATGGCTCTAGACTCAAATATTTTAGATAGAATATGGAAGATTTTAAAAAGTCAAAAGTATTCCAAAACTTTTGATATAAACATGCAATATCTCGTCAGAAAATCTACAGGAAAAACTATTATGTGTAAAAATATACACATTTTTACAGGGAAAATAAGATATTAAAAACATTTTATAAATACGTAAATATTTTATTTTAAATTATTAACTTACAATCATCCTTATTTTATAAACATGATTCCAGATTCCATAATTATTCACAGATATTTCAAATTGTGTGCACGAATTTTAAGTTGGTTTCCTTTTTCTTCAGGACAATATTTGTATGGCATATGTTTTTCAAACAGATAACTTTATAAACAGATCTGTATTTAAAGTTGTCAATCTTAGAACAACTTTTGAATAATTATTGAACAATTTGAATCTTTAAGGTGCGTATTTACTTGAGACGAAATAGTTTCAAGACTGTGGATACGTTCGTTTCACCAAACGTTTGTTATCGTAGCCTACGAAACCCCACTCACATCACAGAGAGTAGTTAGACTCTGACTACGGACTTATCGACTATTTTGTTCTCAAGTGGCCACGCAATTTAAAAAAGAACTTATTGCATATGAGTTCTTTGGCATACCTAAATATTATTCTAAAAGAACTTCATTAAAATTAAATTTCCAATAAATATTGTTAAAAAAAAATTAATATAAATATAACCTAAAATTTAAATTAAATACCGAACTTAAAATCTAAGAATACTGATAGATTGATCACAATTAATTTGTCTCTATGCTTTGAAGCAATTTATTTAGAGCTACTCAAACAGAATAGCTCTAGAGACTTAAAATTTGATTTTAAAAAAATATTTCAATTTTTAAGAGATGCTAAAATTTTGAGGGTATTTCATTATTTAAATTAAAATGTTTCTGTTCAGAACCACTAAATCCTTAGTAAACAAAGTAAGCCCCAGTCTAAAAAAATTTACTTTTGAACGTCTAAGTTCAGCGTTCAGTGTTGCCAAATTGGAGGATTTTTCACTAAAAATAAACATATTGTATTTCGATTCGTTAGACTTAGATTCAACTTGAATATAAAAATACCACAATCCCAAGGATAAATCACCTGAATTTGCTACTAGGCTTTATTAAATCCACTAATATTAGGGGAAAATCCTCCAATCTGGTAGCACTTACTAAGCAAAAAAGGTTCACAATCTA
This sequence comes from Nineta flava, assembly GCA_963920215.1. Lineage (NCBI taxonomy): Eukaryota > Metazoa > Arthropoda > Insecta > Neuroptera > Chrysopidae > Nineta > Nineta flava. The sequence continues at coordinate 121,066,108 of OY986041.1, forward strand.
AGTTGCTTAGTATCTACCAACTGTCCTGACAAAAAAACTAGGTTAGATATACTTAGTAACATACTTCGTTTACTAAGGACTTAGTTGTTCTGAACGCGACCAATATAAAAACGTACACTTTTCGGATTCTTTCAAATGAAAGCTAGTACGTGCTTTTATGACTAGTGATTAAATTACTATGTAGCATACGTTTATTAATTTTAAAGCACAGATCTCTATATAAACTCTATTATAAGATTTTTAGATTCGTCATATATTTATTGCTTTATTTGTCACGCTATACTCAGTCGTAAATTTAGATCGATCCTTAGTGACTTTCCAATGGAATTGGTTTCCAGACTTTCCTTAATAGTTCGTGACCACGGCGGTCATGTTTGGCGTTGACTATCTTAAAAATAGTTTCGTCTTTAATACTAGATATACTAATTTAATACTTTAATACTAGATACTAATCTTTCATTCAACGGAGGCAAATAAAACCTGAAATCTTGTCTGACGTAAATGTTCATACATCTAATCGTTGATTAGCTGTGTAGAATCAATATAGAAATTTGTGCTTCAAAGTGAATTTCGATTTAATCGTTTCTACCGAATATATAGCTGCAATATCGATTTCTAATAAAAATAGATAGGAACTTATTACTGTGAAGGAAACGTGACATTCATTGGGGACGTAGAATGTGAAAAACAGAACACGTAAATTATTTTAACATCTCCTTAAAATGTACGGTTTCTTATTATTTTTCCGCTGGATAATTTGGAGTAGGAGTATTAATCGAACCCCAAAACAAAATCATTTTTGATTCATGATGTCGAATAAAGAACAAGAATGGATGATCCAATCGTACTGTGCGAATTAAACTTTTTGAAACTGTAATATCAGTTGCAGCCGCAGCTTCAGTTCCACTCTCATTGATGTCAATAAATACTTTATGTAAAACTTCGTCGGCGTATAATCCAGGATTTGGGCTATTGCCATTAATGGAATTTCGTACATCATCAATGGATCTTCCAGTTTGACGTTTATTAATGCTATGTACAGACGAAAATTGATGTTCACGTCTAATATAATGGCGAGCAAATCGACGTCCAATCGTCGGCCCAAATCGTTTGTAAATTACTTTTGTGTAGTTATTTACCGGTTCTGGAAGTTGATCAATACAATTTGGTAAAATATTATTCAGTTCGAAAAAATGAGAACAATTTGTTTTGATGTCACCACCAAAACGATTTGCTAGCACAGTGTTAACATTATTTGTTTGATCATTTCTGGATCCCGGTGACAATACAGCTAAATTTGATAAATTTGGGTCGAATAATGTTTGAATACCTAAATCGGATAAAATTGTGCTCATTTCTATGGTGGATTCAATTCGCATTTTTGGGAGAACAATTAGACTATCGGATATGTTTGATTGTTCGATTAAACGATTAATGATTTGTGGTGTTAATTGTTTTTCTAAGGTACGTAATTTTTCACGATTCGAGCCCATTGGAACTATGATGTGCATCGATGTGGTACCACCTTTGTAAGGTAATTCGATCATTTCGCACTTTAATTCTTTATCTTTAACGTAACGGAATTGACCGAAATTTGCCATCATATCTACCAACACTGATGTTTTGTTTTTGCGTCCATATGGATAAAATGGTCGTCTGTAATAGAAAAAAAGGGACTTTAGCAATTGTTTCAAATAAAATATGTGTTTTTTATAAGGAAACATTTTGGAGTTTTCTCAAATTTTCCAAATAACTTTTGTAGTAGTTCTTTGTGTAATGGTATCGTTAAAGAACTTAACTTATCTCTGATTATTATTTCTAAGGATTACTAATATCGGTCTCAAAACAAAAATTAGTCAAATTTGTAACTTACTTTTGAGTAGCTTCTTGAATAAACGGTTGTTCCCATGCCCCCTTAAAATATAATGCTGTAGTGAGAATCACTTTTGTTGATATTGGTGGCGCGTCTGATAATATTTGCTGAATTTTACCATTTGTCCGTGTATTCACCCAATTATTAATATAATTCTTAGCTTGCTCACGATTTCGTATAAAATTTAAATTGTTAATATCACTTTTGTAAATACGTTTTACAATATCACGATATTCATTTCGAATAGGATAACCTTCTTGAACAAATAATCCAGTGGCAGCTGTTAATTTTGGACTATCCGGATTTGAATCTTCAAAACTTTGTAACACTTGTCCAAATTGTTCATGCCAATGTTGTGAATTACTTAAATCAGTTACACCCAAAAATTTTGCTAATTCGTTGTAAGTTTCTCCGGTTGCACCTAACATTAACATGTATATCGCTTCTGAAAATTTATAAAAGATATTTGTTAGAACTTTCATACAACTGTCAGAATTAAAATATTATTATAATTGCTTCTATATTTAAAAAAAAAATTAAGTTATTTTTTATAGGAGGGAGGAGTTATATGACATGATTCAATTAATGATCATGTTAAGAACAACTAAGTCCTTAGTAAAGTTTAAGTCAGTCAGTCAGTCTAAACTAATATTTACTTCTGAGCATAAATCATATAGATTTTCTACTAGGCTTTATAAAATTCACTAATTATAGTGGAAAATCCTTCAATCTGGTAGCACTTACAAAATGGGGTTATAATCTAAGGTGTTTAGTTTCTGTCAAGTGTCCTGGAAAAAAACTAAGGTCGATATACTTAGTAAGTTATTTAGTTTAATTAAGGACTTAATTGTCTGAACACAATCAAGATTAGAGATTAAGATCAAGGATTGGACTGAATTAAATTTTAATACCTACACATTTTTTAAGATAAATAATTTGAAAAGTTTTTGCCCGAGGACAAATAAATAAAAATTTTAATCACCTGCTATATTTAATGGCGAAAAAACAACCGGACGATCTTGAGTATACGTTGAACGCTCTTGACCGATGTGAAGTTCATTGTTTATTTTTAAACCAAGTGTATTTATACCATCAGACAAACTATTTGAATTCATTTGAAATGTTGATGGTGGTGATTTTGGAATTTGTTGAATTGGACGTTGAACTGATGGTAATGGTAATGGTTGAAAAGCTGATTCAGCAGATTGTCTAAGTAAATCATCATCGGGAAATAAAAAATCTTGACCCATTATTGTTGGTATCAGCATTACTAATAAAATATTTGATAATGTTCCCATTTTTAACAGATTTATCTGTAAAAATAAAAAATTTATTAATAATTTAGGCCAAATTCTCTTAATGTATATTATTATCTATTATTTTAATGAAAGTTTCATGTTATTAACGATAAAATATGTTTAGGTAATTACGTTTGTAAAATTGGAATTTCCCAAAAAATTAATACATTTTGTATATCTGTAAAGTTAGCAGGTGTAATGTTTCAAATAATAATCTTATTGCATGTTTGATTAATTATTTAAGAAATAGTTTTTTTAGATTTTTAAATAAGAGCTGTTTATATACCAATTAGACAGAGACGTACCTTAACTTTTGAAATTAAAAAGTTTTCATCTGTCCTTTTTTAAGGAATTTAGGAGTGAAAAAATGGAAAAAGGCCTTACAACAAATGGAACATTAATTATTTCTGTGAGTTTGTACTCCCTTCTAGATCTTGGACTTCAGTATTTAGATGTCTGCGTAGTGCACTACAAGATAATTCGGAAAAAAAGACTCTAAAACAAGGAATATACCAAAAATGCGAAGGTTATGATGGAATCTTCTTCAGCTAAGTTACGTTGCAGCAAAAAAGTCTTTGCCTTGTGACAAAATTACCACTGGATACTGTTATTGAACAAATAAAGGGATTGGGGTTTTTGTGGGGAGAAACGAGAATCAAATGCTTGAGAGTATACCACAATGTGACAAATGCAGTACCATCGCTAAGCTCTTTAGTTAGAATGCTGAAAAAGTCCAGGTGGAGTTTTTTTCTATAGATCACTGTTAGGGAGATACAATAGATCCTCCAGTTAGCAATGATCTAATAAAACAAATAAACTATTTCTGAAATAAGTGAAGTAAATTTAAATTTGTTCATCCTTAAATTTGAACGTGCTAACTTAACAGACACTAAATTTGAAATATGTACTTGATTGCTATAGGGGAATTATCATAAATTTGATATGAAATTAAGGTAGAACCTAAAAAATACGTTTTCTAATCAATAAATAATTTGAAAAAAACTGAAGGTGTGAATTCCATCCAAATTGTATGTAAATTATTTAGGTTATGATCGACAATTATTATTACGCAAAATTTGTACCGGAAATAACTAATTTGGAATATCCAATATTGCAATATTTATATTGAAGTGATTAAGGATAATATTAATGTACAAATATTTAAAGGAAACAATTCTATGAAATGTCGTAATAAAATTGATTTTGGCAATAATTCAATATTATTAGTCATTGAATTATTTTATGTATTTCAAAATATTATTGTTGGGCAAATATAAATAATTTTTCAATAATATTAAAAAAATACCGAAAACGTGACGAAAATTTTTAAATAAAAGAATAATAATTATTGATTTCTTACATAATCATTAGGATTCTTTAAAAAAATATATGACCTTCAAAATGATTGTTGTGGTCTTATTTAGACAAAAGTAGATATATGTGAATAATATATATTTTTTGTCTACAAAAATGTGACAAACTTGACCTTAAACTTTAAAACAATTGAATAACTTTTAATGATTTTTGTTACAATTTAAGAGCATCATTAAGGCAACTCGTGATGTAACATAAATAGGGTCTTCTTTTTGATGTTATGTGAAAATAGGGTTACCCTGTCAAGAACAATGCAAAAGAAGGAATATTAAAACTAAATTTGGCACGAGTTTGACGAGTTAGAGTTAGACACTTTTTATTTAGACACAATCCGAGTAGCGAATTTACAAGTATTTCAATATGTTGACGGACTATTATAATCTTGTCCAGTAATATTGGGCTGAACAATTCTCATTTAAGAATTAATTCATTTAACTGAATTCATTGAAACGAACCCATTCTTCGATTTGTTGTTGTAAATATTTTAAAAATAGATATTCCTGAAATCAGTTCAGGGAATGGACCAATTTCTGAGGGCTATATCGTGTAAAAAATATCACATACATCCCTTTGAGAAGTATTTCAATATTTAATTGAATAATAATTTGATAAAAATTAAGTTCTTTATCATAGTTATTTTTCCCAGACAGCATTAAAATCAGCGCGAAATCTTTAGGAAAACTTCTTACAGAAGTTCAATAATGACTTCTTAAAATGGTCTAATGATAACTTCTTAAAGTAATCAATTTAAAAAACTCTAAATTTAGAGGTTTTAAAGAAGTCTTATTTAAGACTTCTTAAATATGACTCCTTTAAGAAGTCATTTTTCAGAATAAATAGCTCTTAGAGAATTATTATTTATGAAAAAATAATTCCTCAAAAGTTCCTTTTTAAGAAGTTTTTAAGTGACGTCCAATTCAAAAATAAGAACTCTTTAGGTATTCATCAAAACAGTACATATTGGTAACTGGGTTATTGTTAAGACTGTTATATGTAATTTAAAAAGTCGGGCAATCCTATTTTAACACTGAAGATATATCTAATAAAGTTTTTAGTTGTCACAAATGAGCGATCAAGATTATTTACTAAATTAATTACAAACAAATTGATGTATCAAAACAAAAAAAGAGAAGAATTATTCGTTCCTATAATTAATTAAATAAGGAAATAGTATTTTTGTAAAAGAATTATAGGTGGTTATTATTACATTTTAAAAAGATACAAGATATGTTTACAACAATGATTCTCAACCACTGTGCCACCAAATTCTTAAAGTGTACACCGCTAAATTTTAGAAATGTATACAGTAAAGTATTAACCAACATAAAAACGAATAAACCCTATTTTGACAAAATAGAAACCCGACTTCAAAAATCAAATATTCTATAACAAAAAATGCACTAAAAAGTAAAAAATAATTGCATATTCTTGTGCCAATTTTAGTTCACCTAAGCAAAATTTTTTAAATATATATGTACAATTATTGTTATTTTTGGAGTCGGTGTCAGCATAGAGAAATTCACATAACTTTTGGACACCGCAAGTCGGATTTCCATTTTGTCAAAATAGGGTTTATTTCTCGCTTTTTAGTGACTTTGAAGTTCTATAACGTATTTTATTTGTCTAAATATGGGTAGACCAACTAAACGACCTACTAACTTTTAGTGCATTTTTTTTATCCGTTTTTATTTATTTTTTTTTTTAGTGCATTTTTTCATAACAGATTTTCGGTTTTTAACATGCATTTTGTTTTTTTTTTGTAAAAATTTTTTTTTTGGGGTCGGTTTTTTTTTGTAAAAAATTTATTTGAAGTCGGTTTTTAAAAATATTTTCTTATTTTCCCATTATGAATGAGTATACCCTTTCAAAAAAAAAAAAATTCGCAAAAATCGGTTATCACATATAAAATGAGGATTTTCCTCGATTTCCCGGGGATCCCCTCATCAGATTTGGTGCCAATGGGACCAATGGGAAACCAAACCCTTTAAAACAAAAAAAAAATTCAAAATCGGTTCATAAATGACGGAGTTCTGATGTGACACACATAAAAAAAAAAAAAATACAGACGAATTGAGAACCATCCTCCTTTTTGGTTAGGATTTAGGATTAGAATGTGGCCAAAATTGGGCTGTGTAGTTTATTAACGGCCCGTAATATTATTCCTGAAGAATATTTACTCTTTGTGTGTTTCTAAATGTTACGGCGCAAAGTATTAAAAATTGTTCATGTGTGAACTGATTTTGATGTTTTTATATATTTTTATTGATTATGAATTATGAGTTTAATTAAAAATTGTGCTAAACATTAAAGGCATTTATAAAACATAGGAAATGTAATTTGCTAGTATTGTCTTATGAATTATAAAATAATGATTTGAATTGCATCGTGGGTGGTAAGCACTTAATTAAATAATATATTTTTATTGCACAGTTGCAAAAAAAAAAAAAACAATTTCTTAACAATGCATCTGGTAAGTTCCTATTGAGAAATAATTTTTGTTGATTCATTTTAAGCATTCGATAGCATCTACTTTACACTTCTTTTGATTTTAATTGAACAGGCGTAGGGCGTTTTTATAATCCAACAAAAATGGGCCATGAGATGGTAAGACCTCTCTATACTACCCAAAAACCTTCCATGGAGTAATAAAATATAAATATATTGGCACATCTAACTGCAGTTATTTAATTATTTCTTACACATTAGTGTATAAATATATTGAACTAGTTGTGCGAACAGGCTATTTGTTGTATGAAAAAAAGTTTCATACAAAAGATATTTGTTTTTATAAGATAAACATTTTTCATATTTAAAAAATTTCTTTATCTCGCACCATTTAAAACTTAGGTTTTTAGCGTAGCTGCCACGCGGTACAGATGCATGAAATACAAACTTTTCATAGCCTTTAACTTTCCTTAAGGACTATCTAATGTAATAAAAAGCCAATCAAATCGAACTGGTAGTATAGTTCCTATGAATATAGATAGTATAAATTTACCATAACGACAACATAACACCAATATTAAAGTAGGGTAAAGTTCATGAATGGGCAAAATCGGATCAAGTTTGGGCAAAATGGGCAAAGCTGCCTATCTTTGAAACCGTAAGTGATAGAACAAAAATTTAATGACAAAAAATGTTCCATTTTTTTAATTAAACAACTCTTGTTTGAAACTTTTTTTCATAAATTCAGTATATACCGGGTATTTAAGCAATTAACTCAGTTAGTTGTTATTTTTGTATTTAACGTTCGAATTATGGTTATGGAAGAATACTCATTAAACAAAATTGGAATTTATTTTGCGTGGTTACTTGATCTTTATAAGGAGCCTGGCTACTACGTGTAGGCATGATTTTTATAAAAAAAAAACTAATTTTATGTATTTAAAAAAAAATTGTTTTTGGATTATTCAATTCTGAATAGTTTTTATTCATGGTTATCATTAAAATAATTTAAGCATTAATAATACAGTTTACGAGTTATAAAATTATATCAAATATGTGCAAAAACCGGTTTAAATACCTTAAATTTTTGTAATATATAATCATTGGTTATAAAAATACTTAAGTGATTTTATATAGTTATAAAAAAAATGTAGTAGCTTTAAATTACAAGTTCTAATGAAATAACGCCAACACCTTTGAATCCAAAAAGATTAATAGTTTAAATAGGAAGATACTTATATAATGGGTGTGTTTAACGAACACAATGCGCTTTAAAGCATGCCGACGCGCTCTTTGGTCGAGTATACCAAACGAAAAAAATCAATCAATGCGCATTTGCTGGACAGAAAAACTCAATGCGCGTCGACGCGCTTTAGAGCGCATTGTGTTCGGTAAACACACCCAATGATTTTCTAAATCAAGATAAAACGAATAAACTCTTTCATAATATAAAAAAGATTTGTCTTGTCTTTTAACTATTGCACTGATTTTAGCAATGATTTGATCTTCTGGTCTGAAGAACTATTTTGAATATCTCAAAGTAATTGAAATTTTGTATGGAAGTACTATAGGTCACAAAAGTAGCGCTCATATTTCAAAATTTGTTTGGTTGATTTGTGCCTTATTCATTCGGTTTTTGGGAAAATGTTTCGAATAAAAGTTGTTAGTATATTTATGATAAACAACATTTATCCGAATCAATTTCTTAAAAGCCGAATGAATAAGACATTAATAAATTATAAAATTTTGAAAAGGAGCGCTACTTTTATGGCTCATAATAATACCATTACAAAACTGTTCAACGGATTTATTGCCTCATATTAAAATGGATTTGTTCCTGGTGTATCAGTAGTAGTACCGGAATGGAGGACGAAGCCTGGCAAGTAGGCCTTTTTAGGCCATTTTTACCGACCCTTAAAGAACAAGGAATTTGTATGCAGACTAGGGATTTGGTAGATTTGCAGCCGACTTTGATAGGAACTATGCCGATATTCAACTGGAGTTCGTGAAAGGAAACTGTAGAAAACCTTCACAAGGATAGCCGGTGACTTCCGATCTTGTCCATACGCCGACAGTTTAGTCAATTAACCGCCCCATTTTTTTTAAATTTTATTTTATTGACAAACTGCCACCGTTACGAATCGAACTCCCAACCTTCCAGTACCAAGCAGAGCGTCTTTGGCAGCACGGCCACTTGGACTGGTGTATTAACTATTGCACCGATTTCGGCATATAATTTCTTTCAAACGAATATCAATTTTAAATAAAGGCGGCAATTCTATAATATGTTAATTAAAGTTTAAAGATATTTTAAAAATCCTTAAATAAATAAAGCCTGATATGCCTAATAGTGTTCATGTACTGCTATGAACACTATTGCGGTCATATTAGAGTAGTTTTGGGTATACATATTTGCAAACTTTTGCATCGCTTTTGAACAATATTTGTTTTATAAATAATATTACTCCTAAATAAAGCCGGGTAATATAACTTCTTAAAGACCTTAATAAAGATGTAGATCTTGTAGTTATATTCAAATAAAGTTATTCTGATATAACTTCTTAAACTTTGGCACCGATTTTGGTATGATTTGTTTCACAACAATATCAATTTAAAATACTGATTCTTGAGTACGATTAATATCGTTTGATTCTATTTATATTTATGCACCGATTTCGATTTCAAAACAATGTCTAGTTTCCTCAATAATTATGTTATATAAAGATGGACATATAATATTGAAATAGATATATGTACTAGCGAAATTTTGCACCGATTTTGTTATAATTTGTTTGATAGCAGCATCAACGTTAAATTAAGCCGGGACAATTTTAGTAAACGTTATTTGAATCTTGGTCGAGGCCAAGGCAATGTTTTGTTTAACTTTTGTTTATCTTTATTATATTATTTTATTTCCAACGAAAGAGGCATCAAAAAGGTTAAAAAGTAAAATTTGAACAAAAAACAACAGTATAATAAATGTGGACGACCTTTACTGTTCCAAACAGAATATGAAATAACATCTTGGCAACACAACAAAAGACTTTTTTGAATTAAAAATAAAAATGATTAAATTCAAATACATACCTTGTGTAAGCAAAATAATTTTCAAACTTGATTTAAAAACGACAAAAAAAAAAAAACAGTTTCAATTAATATCACACTTCACCTCGCGGCACTTCTATTATAACTGTTTTTCGGCTAATTCGTATATTAAGACTTGAAATACCAATAATGATATTTAAAAAAAAAAACAGCAGCAGATATTATTAATGTGCAAACGCGCAATCAATAAAAAACTGACTATAAACCTCTGCAGACGATTCAGTGATCTGATGAAGATTGTCAATACAACAATATTTATGTTGAGAGAGATTATAAAAAGCGAATATTATTGACCTTCCCCCACTTCATCGCAACATACTCCCATATATATATAATTCTCAGTTATTTATTTTTAAAATAAATAAATGTTTTTTTATTAAGTATTCTGTATTTGAAAATGGGGAAAAAAGAATCCACACTCATTGATGATGATGATGTTTTTTTTTTTAAATTTTGTGTACGTAAAAGAAAAACACGTGTATTTCGTTGTAATTTGTTGATAAGAATTTTGTAATTGTATACACATATATACATGCATACATACATACGTGTAGACATAAGCGTTTACATAGTGAATGCATTTAGGGAATTTCTTGGTAGGATAATGGGGGGTAATACGATGTTTTTTTTTTTTTGGTAATGCACTTTGATATTTGTGAGAACGATGGCCCATAATCAATTTTAAGTGGTACACAATATTATTGTTGCATTTCCTGTTGACGATGTATTTGATTTTTGGCACGTAATTTATGGTCTTAATTCTGGAAATCCCTTAAATTGTTAAATTGACGTATATATATATATATATATATAAATTCCTGTATTCCCTTGGGGGACGTAGAGCCGCAACAAATGCCTTCCACCTTACTCGATTCTGGACCATTTTCTTTATTTCTCTCCAGGTTTTTCTTTCTTCTATATCTTTCTCGACTGGACTCTTTCTTGTTATCTTGGGTCTTCCACGTTTTCTGCTTCCTTGGGGGTTCCAGCATAGGCCTTGTCTACTGTTGGTATTACATGGCATTTAAGGTGTGGCCTATCTACCCAAACTTTATTTTCTTTATTGTTTCGTTGATAGGGCTTCGGCTTGTTCTCCTCTCATCAATTCCTTGTTCGTAATTCTTTCTGGCCAGTGTATTTTGAAGATTGTTCTGAGACATTTGTTTGTGAATACCTGCAATTTATTTGCGATCGTTTTTGTCACTTTCCACGTCTGGCAACCATACAAAAGAACTGATTTTACATTGGTCTCGAATATTTTGAGTTTTGTGTTTCTCCTTATTTGGTTTGATTTCCACACTGAAGCAAGCTGTGCAAACGCTCCTTTGGCCTTCCTTATCCTGTAGGTGACATCTTCATCAGTTTCACCTGCCTTTGGTGTATACCAGGATTATAAAATCTTTAGGCTGGCAAAAAAAAGAGTTTTAGTGTGCAGGAGTTATAGCCGGCCCAGATTTCTAACATAGTTTATAGTTTCTATAGAAATACCTGCATTAACAAAACTTTGGAAATAAAAACTTATTCTACGAATTGAAAATAACTTTTATGTAAAAGTTGTAGAAACTTTCATTCACTCAACCTTATAAAACGTTCAAATGTTGCTAGTTTATTAGTACAGGATACAAAACTCCAGTATGTAGCTACTTTTTTGTCGCTACAACATCACAACATCATCACACCAATGTATTACAAGTTGCGTACTTTAACAAAGTTTCACGCTATTTCTTTGCTTGTGAAAACTTGCAGAATACAAGTTTTCCCATAGACTAAACCTATCTAGATATATCGAATCTTTTTTTCTCTGTAAGGCACTATTCGGAATTCCTTATCGCAATCGTTAGAGCCGTTTTCGAGAACACGATTACAAAAAAAAAAATCGAAGTAATATTGATCGTTGTCTAAATTACTATTTGGTAATTAGTTTATATAGCCCTATGGGGGAAATACTCCCGGCAGATAATCTGGTATTTAGTTTCAATCCATTTTTTTTATATCGGTGGGAATTTAATGTGGTTTCCGTTACCTAGCAAAATATACCTCTAGAAACTGAGGTTTTAATAATAAATGAAGTTTCTTGGTTAGCAGAAACCACAGTTTAACCTAAGTCATAATTGTTTTCTAGGGTATTTTTTCACTAAAATCAAGAATATACTAAAAGTAAACATCAAATAATATGATGTAATCATGAGAAATTTCTAGGTACGTTTTCCTCGGTGTGACTCTATCGTTGAACGTTCAACGATAATCGTTAAGCAGTATTTATATGTCTTTCCTATGAGCTGTTTTGCTTCGAGCGATTAGGAAATGCATGAAAATAGTGCTATCGTTGAACGATCATAGTGATTTTTGTACTAAGTAAAAATATACATTTAGGGTATGTTCCAAAATTTGCAGAGAGCGCTGGCAGCGCTTCACCGCGCGTTCCAGAATTCATGACAGCACGCTGCGTGCAAAACGGTGTCCATTTAATTAAGGGATCCCCACTTCGGATATATTTTATTCATTGACCTATTAACATAAAAGATTATAATATCAAATCCGTATTTATTTCCTAGAAGATTTCTTAAAATTCCGATTACATTATAGAAATGTATCGTTTTTTTGTTTTTGCATTTTAAAAGCAGATATTGATTCAAAAGGTTGACAGCCCAAAATTCCAATTTAAATGTAATCCATCATTGTTGGCATATACTTTTAAGAGATTCTGATATACTTGATTTTTGGCACGTCTTTTTAAAGTATTTATGCGTAAAGGAGGAAATTACTTTTTTAATTTAATTTCTGTTTTTAAAACCCATGGAAGAGTGAATGTTTTTGAATTGACGTCAAATAATATCTTGGAATGGATTTTATTTAAATGTTTATTGATTTTTGTTTTAAAATTCATCAGATAGATTTTGATTTGTAAGATTTAAGATCTAAAATTAATTAACTTAGGATTTTCATATTGCATTTCCTAGAGGTAGATTTTGGTTTATTTATCAAGTTGGCATTCTAGGAAATTTATAGAAAGTTTGAAACCCTTAAAATCCCTTTAAAATGAAAAAAAATTATCCAGAGATTAATTTGCAAGGATTGTAATCCAAAATCATCTTTAAATGACCATCATTCTATTTCCTATTAGATAATTTTTGATGTAATTGGTTTTTGGAGCGTATTTTAAGTTCTTGGGTAACGAACAGCACCCAAGGTGGTGCTCAGACCAAGTTTAAGCATAGATAAAACGTCTGACGGTACATACCAAATTTCAATTTTGTAGCGTTAATAGTTTCCAATATATATAACCCTAAAATCGACATTTTGGGGACTGACTGATTCACTCATAATCATTATTCTAGGGTACTCCCATTTGTTCTAGAAAGTTCATATTTGGAAGGAAGATAGTTCTTAGGCTGAAAACCACCCAGAATATACTGAAAACCGGATACGTTTACCTAGAAAATGATAATTTTTACAATGAAAATAACAATGTTACTCTTATGGAAAGTGTTTTCTACATGGTAGTTTCATTTAATACAGTTTTTAATATATAATGATAGATTCTATGATCTGTGATTGGATAATTACACTAGCAAATCACATCTCATGTATTAACGATATTTAACCAAACTAAATGAAATTTTCATCTATACAAAACTGTTTATTTGGACTTTTCAAAATTAAAAAAAAAATCGTATTTTTTTAAACTTTTGTGTCTTAAGTAAAAACACTTTGCAAAAAGTAATGATATCCGACTAAAAAAAAATGTGAAAGTGACCAAGATTTTGCATACAAAAAGTATTTACTACCCAGCAAAAACCAAAATGTTCGCTCACAAAAGTAGTGAAATGGACTAAGTTTTTTAACAAAAGTCCGAAAATGATTGGTAAATATTTATTGGACAAGTTTATCAAAAAACGTTGGTCCTCACATAGATTTCACTACTTTTGACGATGAACATTTTTGTTTTTGCTGGGATATCAATAATTTTTGTATGCGTAATCTTGGTCCCTCCCACATTTTTGTTTTTTATCGGATAAGGAAATATTTTCAGAGAAATTGAAATATTTTCCATAATTTTTTGTCCTCTAGAAAATTTGAATTCACTGTCAAAAAGGGATGGATTTCTTGGAATGATATCTTTTTTTTGGTGATACAGATAAGGAAGAATCTATTTAAAGAAATTTTTCTATTTAACTAGCGAATCATGAGATAAATTTTTTGTTTTTAATGGTTAATATTTTATGTTTCGTATAACGTAAATAGTATTTTTCTTTTCTGGAAATTACTTGAATATAATTTTCGTGCTTAAATGCGGATATTAATTGTAATTTTTCCCAATGTTTTTTTTTTTTAATTTTCAGAGTTTTATCCCGTTTGATGAGACCTCGCATGTAAGGGAAATAGTTTTTACCTCAATTTTTAAGATATATTTACTTACGTCATTATTTTTGTAATTTTTTTTAATTATGTGGTTAATATAATCTTTTAAATGCGGTAGTAATTGTTTAATTTGGATTATTTTTGTTTTTATACCCAGTATATTTGTAAATATACAAGGTATATTAAGTTTAGTTCCGACTTTGTAACGCTTGAAAATATTGATCGCAGAAAACAATTTTTGTTATAGGTGTTCATAAAATTACCTAATTAGTTCATTTCCGTATGTCCGTCCGTCTGTCTGACTGTCTGTCTGTCTGTCCGTGAACCCGATAACTCAAAAACGAAAAGAGATAACGAGCTGAAAATTTGTGTGTGTGTTCTAGAGCAAAAAATTAAGGTCAAGTTCGTACATGGGCAAAATGGGAACGTGTTTTCTCCCGCCAGGGTTAAGTCAAGTTCGTTAATGGGTAAAATCGGACAAGGGGAAAGGGGGGTTTAAAGGGAGGGGGAAACATAAAATTTGGTATATCTCCCTTAATATTTGAAAAATCGAAAAATTTATCAGAAGTTAAGTTGTAGGTACTAAGTTTTACTGTAATTTTGTTCCTTATCATTTTTCTGTTACACTAATATTTACAGAAATATTTACAATTAAAGACTGAAAGTTAAAATTCGAAATATCTCTGTACACCTTAGACTTTGGAAAAAATGATAAGTTAATGAATTATAGCAAACTTGATTTTCTACAACTTTACTTGTTATACATTTTTCGATTGTTCCAATATTAAGAGAGATTTATTATATTTTGTGTTTTCTTCTAACTTTATTTACCCCCCTTCCCCTTGACGTATGCCATTTATTAATAAAATTGGCCTTGAAAATACTAAAATGATATCAGATACAACATTTCATTTTGATCAGACTTAAACTGTGACTAGAGAGTGATTTATGTATTCTAAGGAAATTCGCTAAGTTGACAACTTTTCGTCAAATGAAAACCCCTCAAAAAAATTTTCGATTGGCGCATATATTAAAATCAATACAAACAATTAATTGTTTCGCTTTCAGTATAATAAAATAATTTGGATTTTCCTAAATTTAGAACAATAGATAAATTGATTAATTTTATTTTTATTTTTTGAATGTGCTCATTGATTTATTAATACGATTTAATAATGACCAACTATATATAATATAATTGTGATAAAATCATGTTTAATAGTTTTAATTTATCCAATTTTTAATCAATTTAGATAGAAGGTAATAAATATTTCATCTGAAATAGAAATGTAATCATACTTTTTAAGAAGTTCTCAAGAAAATTAACATCTAACATCCCATTCGTATCTGTTGGGTATGGCGCGCTCGAACCGGATCCTATTTTGTAAAGAGTATATTAGAATTTAGATAGCATCATTTTTGTGGTCACACTGATTCAACGTTACGAATTTGATCATTCTTTATTTCGTGTATCCGTAAAGCAAAGATGATTCAATTTAAGGTCCCATAAATCATTTTATGAATTTGATGCTTTTCAGATGAGTATAAGTATATGTCCGATCAAAAACATAAATGTAAAAAAGGGCCGAGTTTTCGGGGAGATACGTCATATAATAGTTGTCCTAAAAAAGTGATGATTGTTTTTATACGGGAAGATCATGTCAAACCTCCACTATCTTGTAATTATAGAGGTTCTTTCTCTGTTATCAAAAGATTTCCTAAATTTTTTGTTATTGATGTCAATAACAAACCTACCTCTATTTCAATTGATAGACTAAAACCTGCATACTTTTTTCAATGTTAATCTTTTCTTAATTTACTTTGTATTTAAATATAAGATGTACATCAACTATTAAAGTTTTTTTCGCGTGAACAAGGTTGTTTTATGTTTCAACCTTTTTCTAGTCGTTTTTCTTTATTAGTTAATGGGGGGAAGTATGTAGCGGTGCCGCTTAATCATTAAATTATTATTATAATTTTGTTCATCATTTTTACCTGTTGCATAACAACTATAACTTCCCTCTATTATCACGGTTGCTTTGAATGTTAACAACCATGGTAATTTACATATTAAAAATATAATATTTCATAAATCAAATCAATAAAGATCAATTATATCTTTTTCATGTATTTATTATTTATTTAAATAATAATTATTTAATATAACTATCATCTACCTTTACAATCCCATTAAAGGACCGCGAAAATAGCTCTGTAAACTATTTACCAAGAAAATTAATGAGGGGTAAATTAATTAAATGTAAGAAAAAATTTGATTGAAATTTTTTTCGTAAGTTTTCCCTTAGTATGTTTTTACAATTTTATAACGCGGTAAGTTATTCTTTCTTTTGTTTCAAATATTTTAAAACTTGCCGCGTTATAAAATTTAGTCATAAGTGCCCATATGCATGCAACTAAACTACCATGTAGAAAACATGGAAAATAATATTGTCTTCATCGGAGTAATTTTATGCTAATTTATATCATCGTCAAATTAAAAAAAAACCGCATCCTTCTAAAATATCTGGAAATGGGTTAAAATTAAACACCTAAATGTAATTATTGGTTTTCAAAAATCATTTAAAACTCTCAACATGTTAATTTTATCAAAACAAAAATGCAAAAATTTTCCATTTCCCGATATAAATTTTGTGGTTTCATAATTATCCTTTCGGTTTCGGCACTATATCTTACTGTATGCCCAATATCAACTTTTAAGGACTTATGGTCTAGGCCCTGGAATTATAAGAATTGTAGGCGTTGCCGCTATTTTACGATTTTTGAATGCAAATAACTTTTTAACTGTTTATTCCTTAACGATGATTGAAAAAACAGTCTCTTATAATTCCGTAAATTGGATATATTAGAAAAACACAACACTGTAGCACTTTTCGTTCAGAAGTTATTTCGGGGTCAAATCTAAACATTTTCTTCTAAACATTTTTCTTTTTTACAATGTCGTTAGAAAAAAAGTGATCAGCTAATTAACACTTAGTCGTTTAATTTTAAAAAAAAATATTTTATTCTAATAAATCGTATAAATTATTATTTAAAATAAAGAAAAAATAAGCCATAATACTTAAAGAACGTTTCCGTTATATTCTGGTTTTAGATAACAGTCCAACTAATTAACAGATTTACGGTCCCATTTTTGTTTAATGGGAAATGTATAAAAACAAATCATTAAGATAAAAAATTAATGTATACATAATATTTTAAAAACATTAAAATTATTATCGAACAGGTTATACATAGAGCCACAAAATCTCTATAAACAGACTATTGTGATAGGTTAACAGTAGATTTGTAGGGTTCCGTAGGGTTACATTTAAGGGTCACAATCATTTCGCTTGAACGCTATGGGGTATAAAGCTGAAATTTGGCACGGTTATATATATATATAAATATATATATATATATATAAATATATATATATATATATATATATATATATATATATATATATATATATATATATATATATATATATATATATATATATATATGTGTATGTATATATACTAGCTGAAAAGGCCGGGCTTCAAAAAATTCGTATAGGAAATTCATGTCAAACTAGCGACAAAATTTTTTTTTCTCAATCGCTACTAAAGAACAGGATCACTTGCTGTGCTAATCTGAAGATTGTCTGAAAATTTCATCAAAATCGGTCCATCCGTTTTGGAATCCATAGGGAACATACACACACACATCGATTTATACACACTTCCGTTCAAAAAAAATGAACAGACCTGAACCAAATCAGTCTCTGACAATTTTCATTATTCTTGTAGTAAATGTTTTTGTTTACATAAATTGTTTACATAAATAAAAAATATAAAACTTCCATTTCTTTTTTCACATTTAAAAAATATTTTACTTATCTTTGTTTATACATTAATAATATACAGACAAAAGTGAGGAGTTTTATGAAATGTAAGAAAATTAACATTTCAGGTCTGTTCATTTTTTTTGAACGGGAGTGTACATATAGATAGATAATAATTTTTTTCTAAATTTTCGCATTTCAAAACGTCAATATTTTTATACTTTAAATTTATTGACAAATAATTTACTTCCGAACATGCTCATCTTGCTCAAAACAAGACTTAATCACACATTGCGTCGGCGGTGGCATTGTTGGTTCACATGCCAATCAAGGCGAAACACTCACGAAACAGTTGAATTAAATAAAAATACATCCATATTATAATAACACGTCTAAACACGTTGTGATTTATTTACAATCAGAAATGCTAAAAAAAGAACCAACATCCACATCCGCAAAAGCTCCCCAAAAAGTATCTATTGATTATTGCGGGTGCGGTTGCGGATGATAAAATTGAAGCGGAAGTTACGCGATTGCGGATGCGAATGCGAACATCTGCAACATCTCTAGTCTGTGTGTAGTGGTAAATTATTTAATTGTAAACAAATCATTATCATTGAAAAAATATATATTAAGAGGAAATATTAAAAAAGAAAAAAATTAAGAAATAAAAATTTTATTTTTATTTATTAATGATTATTTTTAGTCTATAATTTTGTGGTTTGCTAAATACATAAATTTAAAATAATAAACATACATTTTTTTTAAACAAGCTTTTACATAATGAAAAAAAATATAGAAAAAATATTTTTGCTTCCCCCCGAAAATATGACTATAAATAAAACAACTAGGGGAGAACATTTAAAACCTAAGCGCTGCAAGCGCTTTTTATTTGTAGGGAAAACAATTTTATTTTCTACTTATTAGTTCATTAAATAAAAGATTGTTTAAAAAAATAAATTTTATGTTTTAGTTGATTATATTAAAAATTTATTGTAAATTTTTAAACTTATTTATATTCAATTCCCACAGCTTCTACTAGTTAAAAAAATGTTTATTAAAACTTTTATATATACGGAAACTTTTTCAGATGGTAGCGCCGTGTGACCAATACACAAACTAAATCTATAATCAACGTTTATAAATTTAATATGTGCTGTTGTTTGTTTTTTCTTTTATAAATATTTTATTATTTTATAGCTATTTTAGTAAATTTTTGTACTTAATACTTTCAATAAATTTGATGATATTTAGTTTTTTGGCCAATATAGTATTAAATGCGAGTGTATATACAAATTCGTCAGTTTAGGTTAGTAAATATTAATAATTTAATAATATTACTGTCATATGTTTGCGAATGTGTTTAACAATTTTCAAATTTAATTGCTACGCTTTATGCCTATCTTTTAGAGATTTACACCCCCTTTTATTTTTAAATATATATTTTTTCTTTACCTAGCTCTAGAAAATAATGAAACGAAATTTCTGGGTTTCATCTTTTATCAGATGAACACACAACCACTGAACAAGATCCAGACATTATAAAATTATATTGTTTGCTAACAAAAAACGCATACGATATTAAATTTACATATATGCCATGTTACCAGTCCAAGTGGCCGAGTGGTCTAAGCCGTTATGTCTGTGCAGTATGCCTACTTGGAAACTGGGAGGTTATGGGTTCGAATCCCGACATTGGCAGTTTGTCAATTAATAGGAAAAACAAAAGGGCGGTTAATTGACTAAACTGTCGGCGTATGGACAAGAACGAAATAACCGGCTATGCTTGAGAAGGTTTTCTGCAGTTTCCTTCACGAACTCCAGATGAATATCGGCATAGTTCCTATCATAGTTGGCTGCAGCCGCATATCCTACCAATTCCTAGTCTATACACAAAAATTCCTTCCACTCCACTCACATCCTCACATCCTTAGGCATCACAATGGACCTTATTGCCGAAGTGTAGCCCGTCCAGGCAGTGTTGCCAGCGTGGCTTGATCGAAAGATACGTTGGTATGCCTGAAAAGTTACATTTTAAAACTTAAAGATACATTGTAATGATTTTGTTATTGATATACGATAAATTATTAATTTTGTGTATTGTAGCTTTGCGATTTTCAAAATTAGCTTATCCAAACTACTATATAAATGTGAAAGTAATTCTGTGTGTTTGCTACCTCTTCATGACTAAACGGGTAAACGGATCGTAATGAAATTTGGCAAGGAGATAGATTATATCCTGGGGAAGGACATAGGCTATCTTTTTTTTTATCAAAAAAACAATCTTGAACGGGGTGAACATTAAAAAAAATACATACAGTCGAACATAGAATCTCCTCATTTTTTTTGAAGTCGGTTAATTTTTTTGTTGATTTAATCATTTTCTTCCAAAAAATAACTATAAAATTATTTTATTAAAATTTTGTTTCAATTTTATATTAATAGCACACTATAAATCGTTGTGTCTCGATATACATATACAGAAGAGTCTCATTAATCCAGCACTATAAAAAACTATAGGGTGCCTTCTCAATCCATACAGTTTGGAATATTAACACTATAGGTCTGATACCTTGAAAACCGTTATTCGTATCATATTTTAACCAACGCCATCGTTTTCGCTAGGTCCAAATTAGCTTAAAACCAAGTTTTTATCAAAATCGGAGACATAAAATTTTCCTCTAATTTTAGCAATTTTTTTAAGGGGTACCCCTTGGAAAAAATGTGAAAAAAGTGAAGAAAATTTTTGTTCTCGATTTTAATAATAATCATTTTCGAGGCTAATTTCGATCCAAACAGTACGAAAATCAGGTTCATTTTAACGTCCGACCAACACATTGCGAAATTTTGCCTTCTCAATTCTTACAGTTTGGAATTTTAGCACTATGGGTCTGATACCTTGAAAACCGTTAATCGTATCGTACTTTAACCAACGCCATCGTTTTCGCTAGGTCCAAATTAGCTAAAAACGAAGTTTTTATCAAAATCGGGGACATAAAATTTTCCTCCAATTTTAGCGCCTTTTTTAAGCGGTACAGTTTGGAATTTTAGCACTATGGGTCGGATACCTTGAAAACCGTTAATCGTATCGTATTTTAAATAAATAAATGAATATATATATATATATATATATATATATATATATATATATAAGCGGGAAACAGCTAGTATTTAATAAAAATGAAATAATTAAAATAAAAATAGTAAGTACCCACACATTTATTTTTCAATCCATTTTCATTTATTGATTTTATATAAAATTTTTAAATTTTATAAAAGCGTGAGTTTTTAATCGAAGATTTAAAGAGGCAAACTTATTATAACGAGGAAAAGTAATTTTTCAAAAATTTACACAAAAGTATCTAAAAATTTTTTCTTACATACAAGTTATATGGGTAGATGAAAAGTTACGTAAAATGTAAGAAATGTAACCTTCTGGCAACACTGCATCCAGGGCAGCCCTACAATCTATCTATCTATATGCCATGTTAATTTATTTCTTATTTTGGTTTTTGTGTTAGTTACATCATATGACCACCGCAGAAGCATAACGCTTAGCAAGTTTCGCGCATAGAACGATATTTGATATACTACGTGTTGCATTTTTCATGTGACTTATACTTGTGTTTAAAATTTCTCAATTAAAACAAAATTTGGCCTTATCTAAACATGCAAACATGTTAAGTTAAATAAAAGCTTGTAAAAAAATACAGCTTGTATAAAAATATTGATATGTATTGAAAATATTTTCAAGTATTCTCGTTGAATACAAATTTATTTATTTATTTTGTAAAATAATAATTAAACGTTATAAAAAAAAATTTTCTTAGAGGTCTTATTAATAA
The DNA here is from genome assembly GCA_963920215.1 of Nineta flava. Lineage (NCBI taxonomy): Eukaryota > Metazoa > Arthropoda > Insecta > Neuroptera > Chrysopidae > Nineta > Nineta flava. The sequence continues at coordinate 121,088,236 of OY986041.1, forward strand.
ATAATTTTTATAAGAAGGAGGTTAGTTACTTCACAAGTGGTTTGTAATTGAACAAAAATGTGCTTTAGACTTTACACCTTAATTACTTAATGCATTTTTTAAGTATTTTTTTTAATCTGTTGCAAGTGTACACTGATATTCCGAAAAAAGTGAACTAAAGCTATAGATATATTATATTTTATATTCATATTACATTTTTTTTTGGCTCATATTTTCATATCTAAATAATAAGTTTGAATCAGTACAAACATTATTACAAAAAGTTCATTACGCAGGAGCTGCGTCAATTTAGCGAATTTCTATTCAATAAATACATCATTTGTCTAATTAACTTATAGTATTAATGTTTATGACGACGAAATTCTCTCATCGGTATACAAGCAATAGCTCCAATTCCTTGAAGAGGAAATTTGCTAATAATCAGGAATTTCAAAAAATTAGGAAAATATAAAAATCAGGAAATTTTTATCTTCGACTAGTCAATAAGATTCTTTTCAGAATCGATAAATAGGAGAATCGTCGAAAACGGCTATAAAAAAAATCTAGAAAGGTTTAGCTGAATATATACAAAGTAAGTACATATATACAAAGAATATAAACCACAGGTAATATAAATTTAATTACGTTATACAAATAAATTTATACAAAATTATTTAATATATATTATGCTTTAAGAAGTGGGCAGAATAGTTTATACATAAGAAATTATTATAGATTACATTAAGTATGCCGAAAATTACTACAGATTAAGGTAGTGGACAATTTTAAAAACCTAATTGGTCATTTAAAAGAAAAAAAATGGTATTATCTTTTAGAGGAAGATGCTCTGTGATCCTTTGCCCAAAACACGAAATTAAAAGTTTTTTACTTGTAACTTTACCCGAGTTATAATTATTTCTGCCGTCAAAACTCACGACTTGCAAAATAATTATTACTTTTGAGTAATTGCGTTTTGCTTTTTGCACCAAGGGTAGGTAAACAATATCAGCGATAAGATGTTTGGTCGTTACTTTGGAAGTTAGGTATAAATTAAATCTTTAAATTGGGTAGAATTATTTTATACGGTTAAAACCAACACCAAATAATAGGACTTACCAGCGAAATTTATAAGCAGAAAAGATTAAGAAGGTCAAGACTCTTATTGCAAAAACAATAGTAAGATTATTATATTAAAGTTTCGGATAAGTTTTGTAGGTCTTTCATTTGTTCGTCACTACTAGAACGAAGGTTAGACCCAACAATAGGGAATATGAATGAAAATTTTTTTACACATTTATTTTCAGAATATGAAAATACTGTTAATACTGTAATAATATTTAAAAACGAAATTAAAATCCGACAAATATCAAGGAAGCTATAAACTTTTAAAGATTATTATCTGTCTCTTTCGTGCAAAAATACTAAAAACGGAGTTTTACCTGTATTTTAAATGGTGAAAGTGTAATATGACGTCACATAACATATCAAGAGGGCTATCACCCTCTTTGTCTAATCGGGAATTTCAATCATTCATATCTCGCTTATTTTTAAAGTTATTTAAAAAGTAATTTTACCTTGATATTTGTCAAGTAAACATGCTTCAATTCGAGTGAAAAAAAATTTTCATGCATATTCCCTATTTTGAAACTTAGTTCTATGACACCAATTTACTATTATGTGGTAGAAGTACCAATGTCTTAAGACAATTTCTTGGTGAATATTTTTGTGTGTCTTGAATAAAAATCAAAATATCGATATTTAAGTATAACTAAATTTATTAAAAGGGATTAAATCAACGCTCATAATAATATTGACAAACACTTTCAGAGGAGTGGAACAATTTCATTGGACAGAAGTGTACCTTGATAATTACATTACCGTGATAATGTGTGTATTTAATTTTCAAATTCCACTTACAAAGTAATTCTGGTATAATATACATTTAAATATTTAAAAAAAAACATAAATCTAATGATAATAATTAGTTTGGCTCGCGATGTCATATGAATCATATTTCGTAATCATTCGAAAAAATATCAAGAGGGCTATCACCCTCTTTGTCTAATCGGGAATTTCAATCATTCATATCTCGCTTATTTTTAAAGTTATTTAAAAAGTAATTTTACCTTGATATTTGTCAAGTAAACATGCTTCAATTCGAGTGAAAAAAAATTTTCATGCATATTCCCTATTTTGAAACTTAGTTCTATGACACCAATTTACTATTATGTGGTAGAAGTACCAATGTCTTAAGACAATTTCTTGGTGAATATTTTTGTGTGTCTTGAATAAAAATCAAAATATCGATATTTAAGTATAACTAAATTTATTAAAAGGGATTAAATCAACGCTCATAATAATATTGACAAACACTTTCAGAGGAGTGGAACAATTTCATTGGACAGAAGTGTACCTTGATAATTACATTACCGTGATAATGTGTGTATTTAATTTTCAAATTCCACTTACAAAGTAATTCTGGTATAATATACATTTAAATATTTAAAAAAAAACATAAATCTAATGATAATAATTAGTTTGGCTCGCGATGTCATATGAATCATATTTCGTAATCATTCGAAAAAATATCAAGAGGGCTATCACCCTCTTTGTCTAATCGGGAATTTCAATCATTCATATCTCGCTTATTTTTAAAGTTATTTAAAAAGTAATTTTACCTTGATATTTGTCAAGTAAACATGCTTCAATTCGAGTGAAAAAAAATTTTCATGCATATTCCCTATTTTGAAACTTAGTTCTATGACACCAATTTACTATTATGTGGTAGAAGTACCAATGTCTTAAGACAATTTCTTGGTGAATATTTTTGTGTGTCTTGAATAAAAATCAAAATATCGATATTTAAGTATAACTAAATTTATTAAAAGGGATTAAATCAACGCTCATAATAATATTGACAAACACTTTCAGAGGAGTGGAACAATTTCATTGGACAGAAGTGTACCTTGATAATTACATTACCGTGATAATGTGTGTATTTAATTTTCAAATTCCACTTACAAAGTAATTCTGGTATAATATACATTTAAATATTTAAAAAAAAACATAAATCTAATGATAATAATTAGTTTGGCTCGCGATGTCATATGAATCATATTTCGTAATCATTCGAAAAAATATCAATTAGCCATTAAGGTGTATTGTAAGTGACTAGGCACTATTAAACATTTTTTTTTTTTTCAGAAATCGGTCAAAAATTTCAGTTATGTTTTTAGCAGTAACAACAAATGAATCACCCAAAATTAACGTGTAAAATGATTTCCATAGCAAAAAAAAAAATTTCAAATGACATAATCTTCAATTAATACAATTAATTAATTCCCCCGAATCGATTATCTTAGGTTAATTTTGATACCTGCAGCCGCGTTGAGAAATAATGATTCTAGCTGAAACATTCATTCCTTGATGGGATAGATACATAGATAGATTGTAAAGGCTGTCTTACACTTCGGCCATAAGGTCCATTGTGATGCCTAAGGATGTGAGGATGTGAGTGGAGAGGAAGGAATTTTTGTGTATAGACTAGGAATTGGAAGGATATGCGGCTGCAGCCGACTATGATAGGAACTATGCCGATATTCATCTGGAGTTCGTGAAGGAAACTGCTGAAAACCTTCTCAAGCATAGCCGGTTACTACGTTCTTGTCCATACGCCGACAGTTTAGTCAATTAACCACCTCTTTTTTTAAATTTTTATAATAGACAAACTGCCGATGTCGGGATTTGAACCCATAACCTCCCAGTTTCCAAGAAGGCATACTGCGCAGACATAACGCCTTAGACCGCTCGGCCATTTGGACTGGTAAAACCGGGATAGTGATTTCAGCTTCGTATAAGGACGTTCATGGGGGAAACCTTGATATATTAGATAAAACTTTTAATCTTTGATGTTTGGGAAGTCTAATCACGTAATTATGGTTTCTCAAAAATTCAAAAGCTTATATGGAACATTTGAAAAAGTTACCAACGATTAAAAATCAATTTTAAACATAAGTATGGGAAAATATAATTTATTTATATTTAAACTTGTAACAACTATGTTAATAAATTGGACACTGTGATAAATAGTGCTTTAAAATATTTTTTGAATTATATACAGTTTATTTAGTTGAGTTAAAAAAATTGTGCTATCGAACGATATAATTAATTATTATTCATTAATAAAACATATTTGTTAATTTTTTATATTTAAAAGTTAGATAGAATACAAACTTTACTTTATATTTTTAAAGGCTTACTTAATTTATCACCAACAAGGAAATAAAATGTACACTCCCGTTCAAAAAAAAAACTGAACAGACCTGAAATGCTAATTTTCTTACATTTCATAAAACTCCTCACTTTTGTTACTCTCTGTATATTATTTATTTATAAACAAAGATAAGTAGTATATTTTTTAAATGTGAAAAATGAAATGGAAGTTTCATATTTTTTATTTAAGTTAACAATTTATGTAAACAAAAACATTTACTACAAGAATAATCAAAATTGTTTGAGACTGATTCGGTAAAAAAATGCACAGACCAGAAATGTTAATTTTCTTAAATTTCATAAAACTCCTCACTTTTGTAACTCTCTGTATATTATTTATTTATAAACAAAGATAAGTAGTATATTTTTTAAATGTGAAAAAAGAAATGGAAGTTTTATATTTTTTATTTATGTAAACAATTTATGTAAACAAAAACATTTACTACAAGAATAATCAAAATTGTTTGAGACTGATTCGGTTCAGGTCTGTTCAATTTTTTTGAACGGGAGTGTATATTATCTCAGAATAATATAAATACAATTTTATATATCTATGTATTTTTTTTTTCAATCTGTGCCGAATTCTTTATCATTTTTTCGTAAACTGATTGGATTTGGTACAAATAGTTTCCAAAGTTTTGTAATATAGCTATCTCGAAAATTTATAAGAGCCACACTGTCCGGTACCCCTGTTTGCAGTCTAAGTCCTATACAATTGAGGAGATTATAGACAAAACAAGCACCATACAAGACTTTTTTCGGTATAGAATACTATAAAAAAAAAATTCTATCAATCAATTTTTAATTTGATTGATTGAATGGAATATTGCTTAGAATTTGTTGCGTGAGTAATTTAAAACGATTTTAATAGAAATATGGAAACTTTACGAGTAATAAAGATGAATTTATTGGTTAGAAAAAATTCCGTGGGTAATTCTATATTAATTGATTGGCATATTATAATGAATTAATTATGAGATTAATTAATACAATTTATATGTTTTGTTACGTACATATGTTTTAAATATAAAATTGATTTGATATGTTGATTGATTATTTTTTTTCAATCAAAAGTTTATGCTTGAAATATTCCAAAGTGAATAAACTTTATAAACAGTTTTTATTATAAAATTTTTATAACAAGTTTCATTACATATTATGGTTTTTTTTTATGTTAAATTTTGGAAAAATAATATCGGTGACCCATAATGTCACAATAATTGTGTTGGTCTAATCTTTAATCTTTGGTCTAATCGTAACTATCTCTGAGATATGGAGTCAGAGATATGTTGCTCGTTGCTAATTTGGTGCGTGACTCACGTTGCTAATTTGGTGCGTGCCTCACGTTGCTAATTTGGTACGTGAGACACGCACGTAATTCATACTGATGATGACTACCTTGTAGTTGAAATAGGTATTTATAAAATACAAATAATTGATCTAGGAATAGGGAATATGCATGAAAATTTTTTTTCACTTGAATTGAAGCATGTTTACTTGACAAATATCAAGGTAAAATTACTTTTTAAATAACTTTAAAAATAAGCGAGATATGAATGATTGAAATTCCCGATTAGACAAAGAGGGTGATAGCCTCTGGTGGTAAAAAAAGAACCAAATTTAGTGTGCAGTATTACCTTCTTTACATATAAAAGAGAAAAGAAGAAGAATAGTACAAAAATCCAAACCGTGCCAAAGTTAATTCTGTTTTCGAACCGTTCCAAAGTTATAGCCAGCCCAGATCTCTAATATAGTTTACAGGTATTTCTATAATTTCTATAGAAATATCTACATTAACAAAATTTCGGAAATAAATTAATAGGGAATATGCATGAAAATTTTTTTTCACATTTATTTTCAGAATATGAAAATACTGTTAATACTGTAATAATATTTAAAAACGAAATTAAAATCCGACAAATATCAAGGAAGCTATAAGCTTTTAAAGATTATTATCTGTCTCTTTCTTGCAAAAATACTAAAAACGGAGTTTTACGTGTATTTTAAATGGTGAAAGTGTAATATGACGTCACATAACATATCAAGAGGGCTATCACCCTCTTTGTCTTATCGGGAATTTCAATCATTCATATCTCGCTTATTTTTAAAGTTATTTAAAAAGTAATTTTACCTTGATATTTGTCAAGTAAACATGCTTCAATTCAAGTGAAAAAAAATTTTCATGCATATTCCCTATTGTAATAATAAATTTAAAGTAATACAATAATTAACATTTCTAAAACAGCCATTTTTTAAGCCACGCCTTTAAGTCAATTCTCATAAATTCACGTTGATTTTAGCATGTAAGCTCTACACTTGAACAAATTTGGGTAATTTACGAATTGGTAAAGTAAATATTCCTGAATATTAAATGAATCCCATGAAATTGTTATGACGAATGAATTCTAATAAAAGAATAAATCATTCATAATCTTGTTAAGGGGTTAATTTATTTGTTTGCTTAAAGTAAAATGATATATGAGCTCATTGTTCTGCCTATTAAAATGTATATCGCTTGTATACTTATGGTCCGTAGACAAAAACCAACGTGTTTTCTTACATTTGCCTCACAGCCATTATGTTCTTTATTATATAGAATCGCTGAAAATGATTGAAATCAAAGACTGACCTAAATCAGCAACCTTTAAATAAACGTAGGTCTGGAACAATGATTGCAGATTCTGTGGAGAGATGTGCAAATTGTGGGTAGTCTTTTTATGGAATATGTTACCCTTATATAAGGCGGCGCATAAGTAACGTTATGATTTATTTAATGAATGCATATTTGTGCATCATTTGGTTTTAATTCATGAACCAATTGAATCTTATATGGGAAAAGGTGTAACGTATGTAAAATTCTTTTTTTAAGATCGCCTAGACATCACCAACTGCTGAGAACGTCGCCTGGTGGAAGTTTAGGGGTTTTCCTCAACAATTGGTTGCACCCGAGCCATGTTCACATCATTTCGAACTGCACGAGGTCTTCCAGCACGCAGCAGATCACAGAAAGCCCCATGTTGCCACAAACGCTGAACCAATCGGTAAATTGTCGGAACATGAAAGAAATTTCTATATGATTATAGTGTCTGAATAATCGAATTCTGACCTTCAAAATAAAATTGAACAACTTTGGTTCTTTGTTCTGTGCTATGAGTCTTTCTATCATAAATTTTTCAAGTTTTTCAAAGAAAAAAAGAAAAACGTAAACAAAAAATTTATTCACTAATTAATTCATAACGTTACTTATGCGCCACCTTATATAAAAGAGAATCCAATTCCAATGTTTGGGTATATACAAAATTATGGAGGGAAATAACTAGGTATCATCTCTAAATTATATTTAGATCCTCTCATCTTTAAAGGAAACTGACCTGTTTGGGTTTCTATATAGGGAAACAGAATAGATCTTTTAGACTAACGGCACAGAGCATTAAATTCCTTTAACTCATTTGATCATAGATTAGATATAAAATGATAATTTTTGAGTACTTCGACGAAAGCATGATTTGTAAACTTTGAACTTGTTTAAGAAGTTTTTTTTTCTTGGTACAAAATTTTTTTCTTGGTACTAATAGTTTGATAGAAAATTGATTCTTTGGAATTTAGTAATTCAAGAAGTTGTGGAAAATTTACTATGAAGCTAACTTCTTTGGACAGTAAATTATATCAAGCTGTGGATTTTTAGTTGAGGTAAAATCTTGCAGTCACAAGCGAATAGCTCTAATTGAGTCAGAGCTTTGGAAATTTGAGTTCGTGTCTAAGTCACGTAACAATGAAACATATTATATCAAATATAGTTCTATTACTCTAAGACAGTGATTCTCAACCACTGTGTCGCGGCACTTTTGTGCGCCGCCAAATTCTTAAAGTGTGCCGTCAAATTTTAGAAATGTATATAGTAAAGTATTAACCAACATAAAAACGAAAAACAAGATCGAGACTGTTAAATTTAGAAGACGATATGAGAGTAGCATTGCCATTTTTACGACCAAATATAAATGAAATTATCAAAAAACATCAAGCTCAAATTTCTCATTAAAAGTATTCTTATTATTAACTTGTAATGAATCCCTTAATAAACGTACTGTTGTTTTTGTAGTACATATTATTTTATTTTACATTCAAAATTATTATCATAAACTATTTTACACAGTGTATTAAAGGTAAGTAAACAACGTTTACTTACCTAGTGTGCCGCGACAAAAAAAAATGTTGAGAATTACTGCTCTAAGAGCTACATAAAAGTGAACTGATCGAATATAGTCGTGATTTTTTCTCATAAGTCCCCAATGACATCGGCAAAGCAAGAGCGCTTTTTGCAGAAGTCGCATTGGATACACAGAGTGCGGGTGGGGATCAATTGTGTAGAGATTTTTAAAAAAATCATCGAATATAGTTCTGACCGCTAACCGCTCCCAGAAGCGGTAAAGCAGTAATCTATGTAAACTATACTGCAACTGAATATCATATCGAATTGTTTACATTAATGTTTAACAGACATTTTGATGATTGCATTAAACAATTTTTATGTATATTTGAATGAAGAATGAGTTGTCTTATTCTGATACCATTTTTTTGTTGTTGTAAGCACGATGTTGTGGAAATAAAATAAACAACATCAATATTGTTATTGAGAAAAATTGCAATGCGCTTTTTATTAAACGTAAACGATGATTCATTTGTGAAGATAAGAAATCCCAATACGCAAATAACACCAAGCCCCTAAATATGTTTCATTATATTTAGTTTTTTTTTTTTCAATTATGACTTATGTGTGATGACATATTGGATGATTTTTCAGAAAATAATTTGCTATATTTTATTTTGAAAAAACAAAAGGTTGTTGAATAGGATCTTAGTTTTAAAGAGTATTACATTAATAGATTTATTGAGCTTACACGTTACTCGACCCTCCGAGTGGTCGAGTTGTTACAGGCGCCCTAGTCGGAATTGGGAGATTGCTGAAAAATGAATGATGCGGTTAATAAGGAATATGCATGAAAATTTTTTTTCACATTTATTTTCAGAATATGAAAATACTGTTAATACTGTAATAATATTTAAAAACGAAATTAAACTCCGACAAATATCAAGGAAGCTATAAGCTTTTAAAGATTATGATCTGTCTCTTTCTTGCAAAAATACTAAAAACGGAGTTTTACGTGTATTTTAAATGGTGAAAGTGTAATATGACGTCACATAACATATCAAGAGGGCTATCACCCTCTTTGTCTAATCGGGAATTTCAATCATTCATATCTCGCTTATAAAGTTATTTAAAAAGTAATTTTACCTTGATTTTTAAAAACATGCTTCAATTCAAGTGAAAAAAAATTTTCATGTATATTCCCTATTGATTAAACAACCTACCAATTCCTAATCTACATACAAATAGGGAATATGCATGAAAATTTGTTTTCACATTTATTTTCAGAATATGAAAATACTGTAATAATATTTAAAAACGAAATTAAAATCCGACAAATATCAAGGAAGCTATAAGCTTTTAAAGATTATTATCTGTCTCTTTCTTGCAAAAATACTAAAAACGGAGTTTTACGTGTACTTTAAATGGTGAAAGTGTAATATGACGTCACATAACATATCAAGAGGGCTATCACCCTCTTTGTCTAATCGGGAATTTCAATCATTCATATCTCGCTTATTTTTAAAGTTATTTAAAAAGTAATTTTACCTTGATATTTGTCCAGTAAACATGCTTCAATTCAAGTGAAAAAAAATTTTCATGCATATTCCCTATTCTTTGTTCTTTAGAGGTCGGTAAAAAATGCCTAGAAAGGCCTACCAGGCTTCGATCTCCCCTCCGCTTGTACAACTACTACTACTACTCATTACTCTGATCGAAAAAGGTATCGGCTTGACAAGGACCCTTTTTTAGCGATTTTTCGAAGAAATATACTGTCTATACAGATACTGCTCTCTACAGGTCACAATTTTAGTCAAATTGAAATGACAAAGTATTTGAATGGCAAAGTTTGTAACTAGGCAATATCGGACAAAGGGGAAAGGGGGTTTTGAGGGAGAGGAAAATGAAAAATTAGGAATATAACTTTTAATATTGGTAAAATCGAAAAATTTTATATGAGTAAATTTGTAGCAAATTAATTTTACCTCAATTTATCTTCTGATCATTTTTCTGTAGCTCTAATATTTACGATTTTATTGTAATTTATAATGAATATCAAATGGTCGCCGAGGTAACTTAGTTTCATATTCATTATAATTGCTTTCTCTGAGAAAATTCACTTAGTCTACGTAGCTCCTACATATCGAAATTTTTTTTAAAAGTATGTTTTAATAATTGCCAACTATTGCTGTGAATTGTAGATAATGTAAATCGTCAACAATATGGCGTTGATTGTGAAGGTAATAAGTTAAAGGTCATTTATTTTTTAACAGAGCTTTAATGGAGTTCAAGTTTAGTTTACTTTTAATAAACTATTGTAATAAAAAAATAATAGAACTGATCTAAAAAAATCTGCAAAATCATTATTCAATTTTATCAACCATATTATTTGTAATGTACCACAATACCTCAATAAAGTTTTTAAGGTATTTGGTAAAAACGACAATCTACCACATACTGAAATGGTGTTTCATACTGAAACACCATTTCTGGTGTTTCAATTTCCCACGGAAGTTTGTGATTTCAAAATATTAAATGTTTAAAATTACTTCTGTGGCAATTTTTTTTCAGTATTTTTATTACACTATATCTAGTAAATGTCGAATCATTTTCTGGAGGTTTCTTCTACGTTTTTCAAATTTCGAAAGTTAATAATAGTAGTTTTTCATTAATTTTCTAAATTTTAACAGATCTCCCACAAATAAAATGTTTCCCTTTTTATACCCAGTACATTTATAATATATAGAGATAGATAGATAGGTTGTAGCGGCTGCCCTGGACCGGCTACACTTCGACCATAATGTCCATTGTGATGCCTAAGGATGTGAGGATGTGAGTGGAGGGGAAGGAATTTTTTGTGTGTAGACTAGGAATTTGTAGAATGTGCGGCTGCAGCCGACTATGATAGGAACTATGCCGATATTCATCTGGAGTTCGTGAAGGAAACTGCAGAAAACCTTCACAAGCATAGCCGGTTGCGTCGTTCTTGTCCATACGCCGACAGTTTAGTTAATTTATCGCCCCTTTTTGTTTTTTAATAATTGATATACTGCCTATGTCGGGATTCGAACCCATAACCTCCCAGTTTCCAAGTAGACATACTGCGCAGACATAACGCCTTAGACCGCTTGGCCACTTGGACTGGTTAATCAGTTGTTATTTTCACTTGATAATTATTAAAAGTGAAAAATAATCAAAAGAATTTAAGTAAATGGCTATGCAAATTTATAAATTATATCAAATTCACTTTCTAATTTATTAAAAATTATTTTTATCCTTTTTTAGAATAAACATTAACACTTCCCAGAGCTCCTTATAGATTTTTGAACGAATATTTTATCGAAAGTAAAGAATTCACATACATTTTTGACACATTAAATCTTTCTATTTGACAGATTAAAATTTTTAATTTCTGTTAAAAAGAGTGTTTCTGTTTATTATGAAATGTACTGTACTGTCCAGTCAATCTTAAATACTAAGTATAAAAACTAGTAGGAATAAAGGAATAAAGTTTCTTTAAGAGCCAAATCATTCCCAGAATGCACAAATTCTATGCCAAGATATAAACTGACTTAAATTATTATTTTTTCTTAAATTTCACTTAAATTCTCAGTTTTTTTGTCGTAAGTAAATTTATTTTATTACATACATTTTGCCGTTAAAAGTTAACGCTTTTGCCATAAACCTAATTTTTTTACCTTCAGACCCCGAATCGTCCTCCTGTCATACTCTCCCTCCCAAATTGAGAAGTCTTATTTTAATGAGTATAGGGTTCAATAAATGTATGTAATTGAAATCAAATCAAATCAAATATCCAGATAAGATCTAGATTCTAGAGATAAGCAAAAGTTCTTTAATTATTAATTAGTATCAGAAAAGAATTATAAATTTTAAAACTATATAATAAAAAAAATTTTCGAAATAATATTACATTGGACAAAAAATTGTATCCAGCTTTATAGTCACAGGCTCATAGATAAGGTCTCTTAAATCTTATGGTCATAAATAAGGTATCATAAATTTAAGTAATAGAGACCAACACACGATATTTTTTTCTTAACCTCAAATTCTTTTGATCAATTTATTCTGACAGTTGATTTAGCTCAAATCTATACTAACAATAAAACGGTAGACAGGGTCAATTCTGTGCTTGGAATAATTTTCAAAATAATACAAAATTTGTTTCATATAATGTTTGTTCGCATTACGTAAACACGACTGAATCGATTTTTGTGCAACTGTACCGAAAACCTACTTATGAAACGGCGTGATATTAACAACATCTTTAAGGGTATACAAATGTTTATCTTATATAAACAAACCAACTATTATTTGAAACAAACTTTTATTTATTTTTTCATACAATCAATAATAGTTTAGACACAATTTGAGCCAATGCAAAATATGCAATCGACTTAAGTAACCGTGCAGAACTTAGCTACTCTTTCAATAGGCATAAATTCAGTCGCTCTTTTCAACAATAGGGAATATGCATGAAAATTTTTTTTCACTTCAATTGAAGCATGCTTACTTGACAAATATCAAGGTAAAATTACTTTTTAAATAACTTTTAAAATAAGCGAGATATGAATGATTGAAATTCCCGATTAGACAAAGAGGGTGATAGCCCTCTTGATATGTTATGTGGCGTCATATTACACTTTCACTATTTAAAATACACGTAAAACTCCGTTTTTAGTTTTTTTGCAAGAAGGATACAGATAATAATCTTTAAAAGTTTATAGCTTCCTTGATATTTGTCGGATTTTAATTTCGTTTTTAAATATTATTACAGTTAACAGTATTTTCATATTCTGAAAATAAATGTGAAAAAAAATTTTGATGCATATTCCCTATTCATAAATAAACGGATAGTAAATATTAAAGAAATAAATATAGAAATATTCCATTATTATTGAAGAACTGTTTTTTTTGTAACGCTATTATTATGACAAACAACTAAAGATCATGTTTTTTTTTTTTAAATTATAAAAATATAATAAAATATTATTGAAAAGAAAAAGTGGTATAATCAGCTTTTATGTCACCATTGGAAAATAGTAGTTTAGTTGCCTAGTTAAGTTCTTAAACTCATAGAAGTATTACAAGTTTTTATTTTATTATAATAAAAATTACATTTTTTATCAACAAAAAAGTATTGTTTGTATATAGCAGCGTTTCTCAATCTTTTTGAACGGCGCGATCCAACATATGTTATAAGCTTTTATTTAACTTGCAATGTATGTATGTATGTATGTTCGGGTCAAATCTTGCAAGCTGAATTAGAATCACTTCCTCTTATCCTACGGCATTGAATTTTTACATGTTGGTTCATTTCGGATGACAATGCATTTTTATGGTCAGCATGACAAGAATCGACAAAGGGAAAGCGGGGTTTAGAGGAAGGAGGAAACACAAAATATGGTATATCTCTCTTAATATTGAAAAAATTGAAAAACACATAAGAAGTAAAGTTGTAGAAAATTAGTTTTACTATAAAAAGCTTATTTTCTTTTTTCAAATTTGTACAGTCGATTTATGTTGAATCCATTTGACTTTCGAAAAAAATGTTTCGAGTCTATAAGTGTACACTCCCGTTCAATAAAATTGAACAGACCTGAAATGTTAATTTTCTTACATTTCATTAACTCCTCACTTTTGTAACTCTCTGAATAATTATTCATTTATAAACAAAGATAAGTAGTTTATATTTTTAGTGTGAAAAAAGAAATGTAAGTATAGTGAAAAACATTTACTACAAGAATAATCAAAATTGTGAGAGACTGATTCGTTTCAGATCTGTTCAATTTTATTGAACGGGAGTGTACATGTTTTATTGGATTTAGCAATATGCTAGGTTCGAATCAGATGATACAGTAATGGAGGGATTCCTACCTTAAAAAGACATCCATAGTTAATGTCAAAATTAATAAATATCAAAATTTTGTACGGTCAAATTTAATTTAAAGTTGACCGCATAATTAATTTTCGATTTTATTATCAAAATTTTTTTTTCTATTTATTTAATTTGAGTTTTGTTTTCATACCTGGGATATAATATATGACAAGGTATACTAAGTTTAGTCCCGACTTTGTAACGGTTGAAAATATTAATCGCAGAAAAAAAGTTTTCGTATAGGTGTTCATAAAATGACCTAGTTAGCCTATTTCCGCAAAGTTGTCCGTCCGTTCGTTTGTAAACATGATTACTCCAAAACGAAAAGAGATAGCGAGCTGAAATTGTTTGTTCTAGAGCTAAAAGTCAGATCAAGTTCGTGAATGGGCAAAATCGAGTCATGTTTGGACAAAATACGCAAAACTATTTATCTTTGAAATCGTAAGAGATAGAACACAAATTTAAAGACAAAAAATGTTCCTTTTTTATAAATAAACAACTTTTGTATAAAAACTTGTTTCCAAAAAAATTTAAGCAATTAACTCAGTTACTATTTGCAACTTGTTATTTTCACTTGTTTTTATTAATATTTTTATTTCAGTATTTAATTTAATTCTTTCGTGACACAACAAAAATTGAACGTGACCCAAAGATTGAGAACCAATGATACATATAGCCATAAGTTTTATGGATGTAATATTTCTTGTTAGAAAAATGACTTTACAAAAATTTTTTTGAAAAGGTTATTATTATTATGTTTAATAATTAATTATGTGTAAAGTAATTTTAGTTTTTTTTGAAAATATTACATAGGAATTTTATCATATAATACCAAGTGATTTACTGAAAAAAAATTATTTGTTTTCAATTTTAAGTACGTGGGCTGGAAATGGGTGAGCGTGAACTATTTGGTAAAAAACTCATAAAGAATAAATTTTTCGAAAATAATTGCAATGAAAATATTATTTTGGCATAATTCAGATAAACAAAACATTATGAAAGTAATTAAAATTACAATTGAGTAATATTTTTTTTTTTGTTAAAAAAAATATCTTTACAAAAATGTTTTTGAACAGGTCATTATTATTTTTAATAATTATGTATAAAGTAATTTAAGGACGTTCATACATGAGGCTTGATAGTAGATTAAAATTTTTTTTTAGTGAATTGAATAGCTCAATTATGTAGTTATTTTCCCTCAAAAATTTAAAACCTATCGTCGATCATTTCAAAGAGTAATTATCGATTAAAAATCAAACTTTTAACACAGCGTCCTAAGGAGAACATAATTTTTTTGTACTTAAAATTATAATAACTATATTATTAAAGTAGCCACCATAATAAATAATGTTTATAAATATTCTTTGAAATATGCAGTTTATATAATTACATTAAAAAAATGGTGTTGACTAACGTTTGAATTAATTAATAAAATTGAAACTGTTTTCTTAGGTTTGTTTATGCCACCTTATTTTGAAAACTAGCGACAGCGCACAGTAAAAAATATACATATAGATATACACATATACCCTGTGAATGTCATAACAAAACATAGTTTATTGTCAGATCTGCCAAATTAATTCAAATCAATCTCTAATTTACTTTTATTGATATTTTACAATAAATACTTTTAAAATATTTAGGACAAATAAAAAAAGATTATAAATCGTTGTAAGATGATTGATAGATATACTTTACAACTTTTTTAAAATCGTAAATAAATTTTATTAAAGATAGTACTCATTTGATTCTAGCGTAGCGCATGAACGTCCTTAAGTATTACTTAAAATTTTACTATGAAGGATTGACTTAGTGATTTGGTGAAAAAAATTGAAGATTATTTTTTTCAAATTTAACTACTTAGGTAAATATGGGCGAGTAGGATAAGATACACTTATTCAAATAATAATTTCCACTAAAATGACGTATTCAAGGAATATGTTAAAATCATTTTTTGGCATCAAATTCTTGATATGAAAAATCACACACATCCAGGGATGTGGTGACTGCCTGAGTCATTATCACAGGACTAGGGTTTCAATATTCCAACTTCCAGTTGTCCTAGAAAGTTGATTTTTGGTACGAAGATAGGTCTTAAGCTGAAACCACCGAAAAAAATCCGAAAACCGGAAATTTCCCTCTCCCCGCGTATGTTATATT
Organism: Nineta flava; assembly: GCA_963920215.1. NCBI lineage: Eukaryota > Metazoa > Arthropoda > Insecta > Neuroptera > Chrysopidae > Nineta > Nineta flava. The sequence goes on from OY986041.1 coordinate 121,104,690, forward strand.
CAAACTTGCCAAGTTAAATATTAAATACCTACTAAGGAAAATCTTTCAATGGCTTGGTTCTTAGATAGGTTAGGTTAGCTTATCCAGGATATGACACACTTGGAACAATTGTGATGCCGAAATGGACTTATTCATCTCTACTTACTTTTCTTGAAACCATTTGGAGCCTTTTAAATTTGGCCCTCATTTTCATATTACTTCTTTTTGTGACTTGTCCTCATGAATATGTGAAAACTTGTCAGCCCGTTTTAAAATTTTTGATTTTGGTGGGATTTTGATTTTTCAAGACAGAAAACTTTCAAGAATTTTCGTGCCGGGAATATTTTAAATAGCAACTATATGTATATACCAGAGGTGGGCAGGAGATGACTCGGCCAAGCTCTGAGTGAGAGGTAGGGAAGAGAGATAGAGTTAATACAGTGTAACCTACCAATTATTAATATTTTCTTTTTTTAATTAAAACATTTTCTGAAAAAAATATAATAATACCAAATCTTTTTTATGGTCACTATTATACAAAGTAAATAATACATACAATCATTCAATACATACTCTGGAATTTTGGGCTGGTAATTAGGGTCATTAAATGTACCTTTTTAGTATATATCATATTTGTGTATGAATAAAATAAAAATATATAAAAAATATATATAAATCTTTTGAACCTTTAAGTTTACCGCTGGACCATTGTAATAAAAGAGGGAAATTTTTGCAAAGGATAATTTTAAATAGAATTAAAGTTTTGGAAATTTCAAATGATTTGTCTAAATATTTTACTATTCATATCCGAGAACTAATAAAGAATTATTTACCTGATTTAATTATTTTTTCTTCGTATGGAGTATGCTCAGTATAGTGTCATGGGAATTTGATGAATTAAGTTAAATTTTACATAAAGTGGGAATTTGAGTTCTTCGAGTTAGTCTACTTTGAATTGAAAAAGTGAAAAGTACTATTTGTAGTAGTGGAAATTATTTTTCGCATAATTTGTTTTTCAAAAAAAATAAAAGTAGTGAATTTAATAATGGAGAAGACATCGCAAGCAGTCTTGGATAAGTTCAGATTATTATTATTTTTGTTATTATTATTATTATCATTATTGTTATTATTATTATTATTGTGTTTTTAGGTGTATCTCTCCATACTGTAAAAGATATTATTTAAACAATAAATATTTTATAAAACTATTTCTAAATTGATTGAATAAATTATTGGGCAATAATCGGTAGGACAACCTGTATTGAAACATCGTTCCGTCTTGCTTCAAAACATACCTTCTTTACTTACTCTCACCCAGCTTATGGAGAGCTCGTAAGGCTCAGACGAGCTGGCTGTGCCCACCTCTGGTATATACTTCACATTTTAGGTATTCCACTCTGATTCATATCTATTAAATAAAAATTGTTTTTGTATCTAACCAAATAAAATTTCAGAAGGTTCATCACCATTTAAATTTGTCACTCAAAAGAATAAATTACAAAATCATTTAACCACAACAAAAAGTAAAGGGCCTTTTAAGTGGGACAGGAAATAATGGTTCATAAATTATATTTATTTTCAGAAATATTTTTTGGGTGACATAAATATTCAATCTGTCTGTGTACGCAAAATGTCTGATTAAAACCATACATTTATTTTTTCAATATATTTAAAATGTTTGCAAAAGTTTGTTAAGGTAGTTCCAACATGGTCTTGTATAATCAGGAACAAAATCCGGTTTGCTTTTATTCTAGAACAAATACATAAACACACTTAGACTCCCGTTCAATAAAATTGAACCGACCTAAACCGAAACAGTCTCTCACAATTTTTATTATTTTTGTAGTAAATGTATTTGACAGATACAACATTTTATTTAATTTTTATACGTAAAAGGGAGATATAACACTTAACATGTATTTACATTACATATTCTTACTCTATCACTCACTTGTTTACATAAAAAAAATATAGAAGTTCCATTTCTTTTTTTCACATTTAAAAAATGTACTACTTATCTTTGTTTATAAATAAATAATATACAGAGAGTTACAAAAGTGAGAAGTTTTATGAAATGTAAGAAAATTAACACTTCATGTTGGTTCAATTTTATTGAACGGGAGTGTACATATATTTATATACAAATTAATGGAATTTTGAAATAAAATAAAATTTACTATTATATTTCGAAAACAAAACGGTAAAACGCGATTTAAAAAAAAAATTTATTAAATAAATATTTATCTTAGTTTATTTTTAATCCTGTCGAGTATTTTTTTTAAATTCAAAAGATACTAGTTGGGCGGACATGAAGTTTCACATGCTTCTAATGAGAGAGAATGAGAGAGAATGATTACTTTGTAGTTAATTATGTCGCGTTCTAAACGGTCAAAAATTCTGAAACTTCGGGATTTATTAGAAAACGTTATTTTTAGCCTGTGAAAAAAATGAGCAAAATCTGTCAAAAAATGATTTCATGCTGGCACTCCCTTAATATAATTTAATGTAAGTGCTAAAATGTTTCATTTTGACCTCTATATAGAGGCTACAATCAAATGTATTACAAAGATTTGTATTCGGTGTTAAAACAACAAAAGTTTTACTAGATTACTAAAAAATATTAGAAAGACACATATTGAAACGTATAATCTAGATACCGGTATATCGAATACAATATAATCATCGTCAGTAGTTAAATTTCTTTACTTACTCTTGTAAAAGTAGAGCTATTATGAAGACGTAAGTAGAGAGCACCCCATGCTATTGTTTACATTAAAGTTTGTTGTCAATCTCTTATTATTCTGTTCTATTTTAAATTATTTTGCATTTTAAATTCATATTGCAATAAAAGCATGTTTTCTACAAATTTTAAAATATTTTCTAACCCCTGCAAACGAAGACAGTTGGCAACGCAACTCCATACATACAATTTAGGTTAAAATTCAACAAAAATGAATAGAAATTTATACACCACAGCATGGAGACTAGAGACAAGGAATCCGAACTCCATGTAAACAAATAATTGACAAAAATAAGAAGTCAGTAGTGTTCCTTCTTCATCGGAAACAGTGGAGAGAGTATAAGGCGCGAGTTTAAATTGTAAAACATGACGCATTTATGTAGTATTATAAAAATTATTTGCAGCCAAAGCATTTTTCCAATAAAATACTTTTTTTTAATAAAGTAATTAGTTGAAGTAAGTGATAGTTAAAAATTCGCAAAATAATTACATAACAATAAAAAATAAAATAAGGACGTTCATCCATGAAGCTTGAAAGTAGATAAAAATTTTTTTTTAGTGAAATGAGTAGCTCAATTCAGTAGTTATCCTCCCTCAAAAATTTAACACCTGTCATCGATCATTTCAAAGAGTAATTATCGATTAAAAATCATACTTTTAACACAGCGTCTTATGGAGAACAGAATTTTTTTGTACTTAAAATTAGAATAACTATATTATTAAAGTAGACACCATCATGAATAATGTTTATAAATATTCTTTGATGTATACAGTTTATATAATTGCATTAAAAAAATGGTGTTGACGAACATTTGAATTAATTATTTAATAAAATTAAAACTTTTTTGTTAGGTTTGTTTTTGCCACCATATTTTGAAAACTGGCGACCACACACACTAAAATAATATACACATACACACAAATATAAAACATAGTTTACTGTCCGATCTGTCACTTAAGTCAAATTAATTTCTAATTTACAATTTCCTGGTATTTTCCAATAAATACTTTTAAAATATTTATTACAAATAAAAAAAGGTTATAAATCGTTGTAAGATTATTGACATACTTTACAACTTTTTTAAAATCCTAAATAAATATTATTAAAGATAGTACTCATTTGACTTCAGCGTAGCAAATGAACGTCCTTAATTTCCAATTATTAAAATCAATTTAAACTTATATTTTTTAATAATAAGTCTAACAAAATGACAAATAAATACTTCACTCCTATTTATTGAACTATCTTGACTTCGGTGCAAAAGGAAAACTAGTGACGCTAGTGGCACAAAAAGTAAATATAACTTCTACCATTACGTGTTGACATATTTTGTCAATTCTCCCGTTTGAGTTCGGTCTCCTTGTTTAGTCTCCATGCACCACTGCTTCAATATGATATCGGTTTCAATATAATTGATTGTTTTTTATTATACTTGTAGATAGAGGTGGAGAATGAGAATCTTTCACACCAGATTTTTTTGGTTTTTTATCTTAATTCATATAAATATGAGACATATAACAAGGCCATACGGGTTATACGGTAACACATTTTTTAATACGACTTTCAAAAACAATATAAATTTTGCATTACTTTATTTGTATTGAATGTTACGTCATCCCGTTTTTTTTCCATGTGGGTAATGAAATATTTTCAAAACTCCAACTCTTGTGAGTATTCAGTGACATCATATTAAAATAATATCGATTTTTTTTTATTAGGAATCGTAAATCGTAAGTGTTCTTATGAATTATAATATTTTGTTGTACTAACGTCAATTTATAATGTGTGTTTTTTTTTTTCAATTGGAACTTACACGTTTAGGAAAAACAATATGCAAAAATTTATGGTTCTCACACTTTTCCTTTTTTGAAAAAAATTCAGTCACGCAGGAGCTACATAAACTAAGCGAATGTTCTCAGAAATTGGGAATAAACAGACCCACCTAATAAATAATATTTCTATTTATGGAAAATATCTATTATTTCTTAATAATTTTTAGATATATGCAATTTTGATACTGTATTTCAAAATTTTAAACAGATTTACGTCATCCTTTCCAGAAAATTCATTTAAATATATTATTTAAAAAAAGCAAGTAACCATGGTGAGTCATTTGTAATATTCATTACAATGGATATTGTATTTAAATTGAACATATATGGAAATAACTCTCTAAATACTAGTTAAATGGGCCAATTTATAATAAGTAAAGTTGTAGTAAATAAAATTCACAACCATTTATCTACTGATCATTTTTTCTGAAACTCTAATATTTAGCGAAATAATATCGATTTTATGTTCTCTAATTTGTAAAAGTGAATTTCTTTATGTCGCCATGTAAACAAATAATAAATAATAGTTTAAAAAAACAAAAAAACACGCTTTTATAGTTAGTCGAACTAAAAAGTAGAAAATAATTTTTTTCAACAAAATAATTAATTTGATTGTAAAAAAGCGTGGGGTGTTTAACATCAAATTATAATATCAAATCAATAAATATTCTTAATATCAAATTATAGTAAAATACACCCCACGCTTTTTTACAATAAAATTAATTATTTTGTTAAAAAAAATTATTTTCTAACATTTTTTTGACATCAAATGCTTGATATGAAGAATCATACACATCTAGGGATGGGGATCGAACCCACGACCTCTGGCATTCTAGACCAATACTCTACCAACTGAGCTACCTTAGATGTTATGGTAGTACTATGCATATAATCTTTCACTATCATTTTTGATGCCATTGTATTATTAATTTTGTTTATTTACTATTAACATATTTTTCAAATTGTTTATTGTAAACTAGCGTCTATTTATTTCCATTGTTAGTATGGTTGGTTGCCTTTCGGTTATGTTATACCAACGAAAGCGACTAGCGTTTACTTACTTTGACATTTAAGTAATATGTCTGAACATTGATAACATTTTTTTGACATCAAATGCTTGATAAGGTAGAGCATTGGTCTAGAATGCCAGAGGTCGTGGGTTCGATCCCCACCCCTAGATGTGTATGACTTTTCATATCAAGCATTTGATGTCAAAAAAATGTTATCAATGTTCAGACATATTACTTAAATGTCAAAGTAAGTAAACGCTAGTCGCTTCCGTTGGTATAACATAACCGAAAGGCAACCATACTAACAATGGAAATAAATAGACGCTAGTTTACAAAAAACAATTTGAAAAATTATTTTCTACTTTTTAGTTTGGCTAGCTATAATAGCGTGTTTTTTTTTAGTTTTTTTAAACTATTATTTATTTTTGCTTATTAAGTCTTGAAACGAACTTTAGGATTTAAATTTTCAATCTTAAACCGTCAATATCTCTGTAAATATTAGGGAAATAGTAAAAATGGTAAGAAACTTAATTATAGTAAAACAAATTTTCTACAACTTTACTTCTTATGTGTTTTTCGATTTTTTTAATATTAAGAGAGATATACCAAATTTTGTGTTTCCGTAATTACATAAATCCGATAACTAGTGATGTTAGATGCTATCTAAATTTTAATAATTAATTTACAGATTAAAATTTTTAATTTCTGTTAAAAAATGATTGTTTCTATTTATTATGAACTGTACTGTACTGTTCGGTCAACCTTAAGATATATAAAAAACAAATGCTGGGAATTTGATCATGTGAGCCTCATGGGTCGTACCGTACTTCGAAATGTAACACTTCACCTAACGGCTTGTAAACATTTATTTCTAAAACAGTGACCTTGCGCTTGTTTAAAGACCGAATTCACTGACGTTGGGGAAAAATTATATTATTCATCTAGGCAGAAAATTTTGCAAGTAATTGTATGATAAACAAAATTAATTAAAATAACTATAAAATATTTATTGCTTCTAAAAAAAAACATTAAATTTGTTTTAGAAACTATAAAATTAGTTTTAAAGAGCTTTTCGAATTTTTTAAATTAAATCAAAATGAAAGGTATAATTACGATTAATGTTTTTAAAACTATAGGATCGATTTTGTTAGTTGAACTATTATTTGATTTATTCCGGTTGCTTATAAAAATAATAATTTTATTATGATTGCAATAAAAATGATTTATAAACATAATTTTGAAACGCTATTATTTATTAAAAATTGTATTAATTTCATTAACAATAATAAATAATTATTTTGCATAATTCATTTTATCAAATGTAATTCCAATAAATCATTTACTTTTGTAGCAATTTTGGACATGATAATTATGTTTTTCTTTCTGTCAGGTATTATAGTCGCTAAAAAAAATATTGTAAACGGAAGTTGTATTATATTTTGATACAATGAAATTACGGAAATGTATGTATTTTTCTAATTTTGCATCAAAAATTCATAAAATTAAATTGTAACAAAAATCGTTCGACTGTAATAGTTTTTTGTGTTTTTTTATTTTTTTATTTCCTAAAAATCAAGAGCTGTAAACTTGTTAATAAATAAAGAACGAATTTTAAGCACAGTGTTTATCGTTGAATTTTGTTGACAACGAATATTTGCATTGTCTATTTCAGTAATTTACAAAAACGTATTAATTTTGTGTTTTTTTTCGTTCCTTTTTGTCTATTTTCTCATTTCTTATATTCTGTACTGAATAGGAACAAATTAAAAAGTGGTGGGTTGGTAAATAGAGTTCTGCTTTATCGGCAAAACTGAAAATCAAATGTTGTGTAATATTAAAATGGTTTTTCTTTATGATTTTAGGTAATTAAAATTGAGAAATAGTCGGTAAAATTTAAAAAAAAATTTGTGTGTGTATTTTCTTGTCTATTGTATTATTATTTGTGTATACTTAAGCGTCACAATACAATACTTGTCAAATTCCATTCAGGTTACGTAAGACATAGTAAGAACGAACAGGCGTATACTATATAGACAAATATGTCATTGAATTTAAATTTTTTAATTAAATATTGATATGAAAAAATGAACTCGTCAATCGTCTTTGGTGTAGCGGTAAGCACGCTGGAAATCCAGAGGTTCGAGGTTCGATTTCTGGTTGACGAATTCATTTTTTCATATCAATATTTAATATAACATCTATTTTCTGCCTAAAATTAGTCACTTTTTACTGATTTTCGACAGTTTTTTTTTTTAAATTTTGCATAGAGTAACTCATATTGCCAAAATTAATAACTTTTTTAGGCTTAATAAATGGAAATAGATTCCCATTTACGTAGAAGATTACGTACACATTTTAGAGCAAATTTTCTCAAAAAGGCGATAAATGATTAAAATAATGTATACATTATTAGAGTTTCAGAAAAATAGTTTAGTTTTCTACAAGTTTTAGGATCAATTTTTCCAGTTTACCAATATAAGAAGGTGAAATTCAAAGTTTTGGGTCCCTCCCCTTATCTCAAATACCGAATTTCATTGCAATTGGATTAAATTCGCTAATAAAAGATGGACATAAGCGAATTTGGATTCATTTAAAAATAATATGTTTCGATTAATATCTGTCATGCAACTATTTATTAATCATGATCTAATTCAGAGCATAAATTTAATCTCTACACAGAAAGTTCTAGAAAAAAATTATAAACATCTCATACCAAAACTTTGTACCTTCTAATTAATTAGGAGCAATAAATGATTTATGTTCATAATATCATTAGTTTTCATTAATGACTTGATATGTTGTTTTGATGTTGGATTAATTATAAAATTTGTAATACCTATATCTGATTATTTATCTACGTAAATCATCTATCAATCAGTTAATCGTGAAATCCTTAATTAAGAATAAGAAAAAATAAATAAAAATTTGTATTTGATACTTTGCATTTGATAGCATACATATTGGAAATGCCAGAATCGTGACATTACATCACTTTATTTGTTTCTACAATATTTGCAATAACATATGTCTAATACACGGTTTTAAGTTTTATGCTTTTTTTTGTTTAACATCGACAATATCAATCGAGTTTCTTTCAATATTATTATGACGACAGAGTGGATTTTAACGTGTCTAAAATGGAAAATATATAGAAGCAAATGTGATTATAAAAGTCTTTCGAATCTATTATTTTAGTGATTTGAAAGTATTTCGTGTAGTAGCTTAATTCACCACTAAAGCTCTCTGCTTTAATTTTCAATCGACAATATTAATCGAGTTTCTTTCAAATAATATTATTATAAAGAAAGAGCGGATTTAAATGTGTCTAAAATGGAAAATAGGTAGAAGCAAAGGTGATAGAAAAGCCCCTCGAATCTATTCTTTCAGTAGTTTTAAGTACTTGTTTGTGAAACTGTCACCAAATTAGCAACGATAACATATCCTGAGACAATATAAAAGTAATTTTAATAAGAGTGATGTTAACAAGAGTAAACTTGAATGAAAGAAATTTTAACAAACGTAATTTAAACAAAATATATTATATTTTAATTTATTTTGTTTAATTTTTTTTTATTTTTGTCTATTGATCTCTATTTTCTATTTATTTCTAATTGTCAAAGAGTAAATTACGACTAGCTAATTTATACTGATGATGACTACTTTGTAGTCGAAATATGTATTTATAATACAAAAACTGATCTAGGTATTGGAGCGAATTTGAAATTTTATATATTTGTTGTGTTATTTTTTTTCAATTATTGTAGAGTTTTAATGTTTTAAGAACATGAATTAAATAAAGAACAATATTTTGTAGTCACATTTTTTGTATGTTCATCACGCAAAAACTACTCGACCGATTTAATGAAACTATTTTTGTTTAAAAATATATGTATTTGATCAAGAGATAGAACTCGAAAATATTCACGGAAATAAAAATTTGGTGGAAGTGTCGATAAATATTCGAAGTAGTGGAGCGGTGGGAAGGATAAATATTTGAAATAGTAGCGCACTCAATTATCGTTTTCAGCGTTCGACTTGGCGCTGTGTCAAAATATCACGCTTGCGGCTGAGTTTATGAGGTAGATCTCGCGCTCATAGACGCTTACTCCACAGAGGTAGGGCAGCAAAAGCGTGAGTGCCAAATCTTACTATTTATCAAAACGAATGCTACGTGAGCGTAAGCTAACCTAACTTTTGACATATTTATTAAATTACTTAAAATTAAAATCGTTGATAAATCAGTAAAAATGGGTAACTATTTACCCAGATTATTTTCGATCGTTTTAAATGATTCAGAATCTGGTAAAACGTATACTATTTCTGTTACTTCCGACGAAATAAAACGTCGCCATGTTGATACAAACTAACGCTCACAACGTTCAAAACGAACGATATTTTCTGACCGATTCTAAGCGTTCGTAGGCCAACATGAACACTAATAATTTGTGCTTATAAGCGTGAGCGCTCAAAGCGTGTGATCGTCCAAGACGAATGCACCCAAAGATCAGTATACCTAAATAAACATAAATTTTAAAATGCATAACGGCTTATTTGATATACTACGTAAACAAGTAAAATAAATTAAAAAACAAAAGGTAATTTTACATTTAATTGCAAACATTTATCAAATGACATCATATTTTATAAACATAATTATTTGTAAGGCCATTTGGTATGTTAAATGAGCGAGGTTCTAGACAGGTCACACTGCTAACCTAAATGTCAAAAAAATTACGTGAAAATATTTTATTCATTAAAATATTTGATGTTAATATGGGAGTTAGTTTTCTTTAGAAAAATGATTCTTGAAAGATTTTTTTGTAAGGAAAACTAATATATTCTTTTTTTATCCGGTGAGTCATTAATATCCGGAACAAATTCATAACATTGTGAAGGATTTAAAAAAGGTTACAACACCTACCGTAAAACAGTCTACTATTTACCTAATATGAAGAAAAAGTAAATGAAATATGTGTCATGGCAACAGATTTAGATTGGAAAATGTGGTAATCGTTTAGTAATTGTCAGGGTCAGAACACTTTTACTGCCACGACTATTGCTCACCTTCTTTTTCATTGCTCAGCACTTATTATGAAGAGACCCAGCCTTTTGGGTAAACCATTCTTTGACGACCTCTCTGAGCTTAAGTCTACCAGCGTCATAGACTTATTGCTGTACCTGAACACCTCCAACTGGTTTAAGGAGTACCCGCAATGATGGGTCAGCCCCTCACGGTCTAAGTGTGTGCCATTCAGGACAGCCGCTACAACCAAACCAAACCTAGACCCCAGGAAATTTAACCAAGGTCTTTCGAATTGGAAAATATTTTTGCTCTTGTTCCCAACACATACAAGTAGAAAAACAAAAACCGGATACTTGACCTGTTGCACAATAAGGCCAGTTTATTTAAACCGACTTACTGGGCTATAAAAAATAAAATTTTTGTTATCCAAGACAAAACCTTGAAAAATATTTAAATTTTCACAATGTTTTTTTTTAATCTCTAATTTCCATAACAATTTTTGTTTGATAAAGAAAGGGTGTGACATTTTTTACGTATTTCAAAAATTTATGCATGAATTTTTGTTTAAACATAAAATTAGCTATTTCTGCACTATCAATTTTTTACGGATGTAAAAAATAAATTTAATTAGTTATTTTTTTTAGAATTTTCAAAACATTTTTTATTTTATTCTTTCACAAAACTCATTCACGAAACAAAAAAGTAATGTAATAAATTTATTTTATATATTTTTTAAATAATAATAATAAATAAATTTTTAAATACAAAAACAATCTCTCAGTATTGGGATTTTCCCAATTGTGATAACATTTATAAATTAAACAATTTATAATAGTTTATTATTTAAAGACGTAGTAGTAGCACAATATGTCAAATTAAATCATAGACTCATTTTAATCAAATTAAAAATAAAATAAAACTTATAGACTAGGAGTTAATGGCACATGGGTTCTGAAAATTTGACAGTAGGAGAGAGACTTATACCCAGGATCGTCTTAGAGGCCCTTGGGTACCCAGAGTTTAAGGGCCCGTTTAGATCGTCAAAAATAACATGAATGAAAACATCAAAATGTACTTTTATTTAATCTCGTGCAAAGCATTTGGTTCAAAGAGCCACCTAAATTGAATTTATCACCTTTTCAAACTCGAGAAAAGATTGAATAATTTTTGGAAGTATGCAACTGTTTCTGAAACACGTCCTATCGCCAGAACACTCATTCAAAAAATACATTGTTCTTTTATTCTAGCCCGAATACTACAGTTTATTTTCCACCTATATTTGCTGCCTTCTCATAACTTCGCCGCTGCGGGATCAAAGGAACGGAGTCCCTTTGAGTACAGCGAGTCCTATAATATATATAGCCCTTTGTGTAACTGACTCACGTATCACTCACGTATACAAATTCTAACCCCCTTCTAGACATGGTAAAAGGATGCGGCTTTTTTGAATTCGACGCGGAATAACTTCATACTTACGGGAAAACTCGGTAAACTTTAATTTTCCTAACGCAACCCACCTGAAAATGGGAAAACCCTTCAAGGATGCAAGGCCGAAGTCCATCCCGGGGGTAAAGGTGCGGACCACCTTTAAAGCAGAGCGAGTATTGATATTAACTTAAAAAATCAACTAGTTTTTTAGAATTAGTAACTTTATAGTCTCTTGAGGAAACTTACAACTATACAGCGTATCTGATTTTATGCAATGCACCTGAATATTCTTCAAGGAAGCGTTGTTTAAAGTGATTTTGAAACCCTGTAAGTGCTGATATATATGAGTGAGGAATATATTTCATAGTGTGTGTTCGTATTGAGGTAAACAGTATTATTGTACACTACGTACATTAAAATAGACCCAATAGCAACATTCTGCAGTACATCTATCACTGTCTATGCACAGTATGCCATGATATAACGCTCTTTGTTACACTTGAACAGTACTAGGCTGTGTACGTCTCCCCACCAAAGACTGATCTAATGACAAATGTCTGTGGTCAAAACGTATCAAACCCGCCTCCAGTTTTAATGTGTAACAAAGCAAACCATATCAAAGTACATTGCATATAGACAGCGATAGATATACATACACTGTTTCCAGATTGGGTGTAGTTTAAAAAATACACTGTATATGAGGTATATTCAAATTATAAAAATATAGACTACAATCGAAGCGAAGTCTATACATGTAATTTGATGTAGGTTCTGAGCCGAAACTTTTTACTACGATTTCTGCAAAAGAACTATCTTAAAAATTTTTAAAAACATTCGCCACTTAATTCCTTCCAGTCTATTAAAATGCATTACAAATGAATTTATGGTTTTGAATAAGATTTATTAGTTTTTTATTCTCTCTTAAATTATTTTTAAAATAAAATAGCCGCAAGAAATTACCTATTTATACAATTTTCGTGTCATACATTTTTCCTGTAGATAAATTATACAAAAATATCATTAAACGTAGAGATAAGTAATTTGACAAACCAAATAGTTAAGTTTTTTTTTTTATATTTAATACTAATATTTTGTGGTTACCGCAGCGATTTCCTCGTCGTGGTTTGATTTTTGAATCGGTTTTCTAATGTATTTTTTTTAAAGAGTAATTATTTGTATTCAACAGGTGTATGCACCTGTTTTCCATAAAACCACTGATGACACTTAGGTCTGAATAAAAAAATGCTTGTTCTTGGTTTGTGAACGAGACTTAAGTTAATTTATGAACTTTTAAAACGTAATCATTTAAGTGACGTTTATAGAAAATTTTGCAGTCAATTTGTTCCGAATATATTTTGTACATAACGTACAACTTTTATACGAGATATTTTTTCGAAAAACAAAAGAGATTTGGCATAAATCGATTGCCAATTTTTTTTTAAAAGAACGCCACTTATTTGGTTGATACTAAGACGCACTACAAACTAAAAAAATTCGTTACGCAGGAGCTGCGTCAACTTAGCGAATTTCCTTAGAATACATAAACCACTCTCTAGCAGTCACAATTTTAGTTTGATCAAAATGAAATGTCGTTCTAATATGATTTTAGTATTTGCATGGCCAATTTTATTAATAAATGGCATAAGTCAAGGGGAAAGGGGGACAAAGGGAAAGACGAAAACACAAAATATAAAATATCTCTCCTAATATTAGAACAATCAAAAAATGTATAAAAAGTAAAGTTGTAGAAAATCAAGTTTGCTACAATTCACTACCCAATGGGAAAGGGGGGCTTAGAGAAAGAAGAACATTATTAGAACAATCGAAAAATCCATTAAAAGTAAAGTTGTAAAAAATTATATTTGCTATAATTCATTACCTTATTATTTTTCTCAAACTCTAATGTGAACAGAGATATTTATAATTTTAACTTTAAATAGTAAATTGTAAATATTTCTGTAAATATTACTGTAACAGAAAAAATGATGAGAAACAAAATTATAGTAAAACTAATTTACTACAACTTTACTCCTTACAAACTTTTCGATTTTTCGAAAACACATACATTCTATACACCCCTAATAGCTCTATTTCCTTTCAGGAAATTCGCTAACAGGATCCTGATAACTATAGCTTAGATCTACTGCGGGCAACATTATGTTTTTTTAAATATAATTATGCAAAATACTTCCTTTGAAATTGAAAACCGCGATTAGATAATGATCTCTAGTGATGCAGACTTAGTTGATAGACCAATAATTGCTTTGGTATGTAATTATGAAATAAATGCGTTGTGATACGCCTTAGAATAAGAGTAGGAAACAGTAGGCCTATGGCTAAACAGTCTCCTGTATTGTCCCCTAATAGGTATAATAACCTGCCAAACACGCCAGTTAGTTTAAATAATAATTTCTCAATAGAATGCAGTTGAGAGGCATAGTGGGGCTCTTAACAGGACACTGTCGATTAAACTACCATCTTCATAACTTGAGGATCTTTGATGATCCCACTTGTAGGACCTGTATGGAGAACGGTGAAACCTCCATACATGTTATTTGCACCTGCAGAAACCTGCCGGGTGTCAGGTATAGTATGTTTGGGTCCGAAACCTTGGATCCATCAATCCTGGGAGCAATACCGGCGAAGAAGTTATGGGCCTTCTGTGTGGCGTCTGACCCGAACAGAATCCTATAGCCTCATCTGCTTAAAATAGCACCTCTTACCCGGAGACGTCTTGCCTTCGGGTGACAGGTTGTTCTCAAGGAGAACAACCTTCTAATTCTCTCTTTCTAATAGGGAATATGCATGAAAATTTTTTTTCACTTGAATTGAAGCATGTTTACTTGGCAAATATCAAGGTAAAATTACTTTTTAAATAACTTTAAAAATAAGCGAGATATGAATGATTGAAATTCCCGATTAGACAAAGAGGGTGATAGTCCTCTTGATATGTTATGTGACGTCATATTACACTTTCACCATTTAAAATACACGTAAAACTCCGTTTTTAATATTTTTGCAAGAAAGAGACAGATTATAATCTTTAAACGCTTATAGCTTCCTTGATATTTGTCGGATTTTAATTTCGTTTTTAAATATTATAACAGTATTTTCATATTCTGAAAATAAATGTGAAAAAAAAATTTCATGCATATTCCCTATTATTATTATTACTATTGTCAAAAATGTCTGGCAACTTTATACAATTCGAATTAAATTGCTGTGTATACATTTAGAACTAAATAATTAATTAGCTCTTAACGTTTGTTTAATAACTATATTTTATTATTACATTAAAAATTTATTAAAAAAAAACAAATTATTAAATTAAATATTCGTAAATACAAATCACATATTATAACCTAAAATATTACTAGCCTCTAAATATCATAGTTTCGATTTTGCCGACTTCCTCTTGTTTCCCGCCTTTCATGGAGATTCCTAATTCCTAAAAAATGTCGAAGTTCTAGATAGCGTCGGGTCAATTATAATTGATCTTATCAACGTCGAGTTAAGGAAGTCTTAACTCTTACATAATGACAAAGTTTCGATACTACAAAACTCAAAGCAAATGAATATAATCATATTATTTACAATAGTTTCTAACCCCACAAAGAGAAAGAAAATAAAACTCCTAAAATAAAAGTTAAGTATATATTTTGGTAAAAATCTATCCAAAAAAAAAATCATTTAATACATTTGAAGTCACTTAAAATTAATTATTTTGGTGTATTAACTTATTATTAAAAAATTACCCTCATTTTACGGTTCTTATCTTAACCTCACTTTTATTTTGTACTTAGGAACAACAACACTTCTCACATTAATAATACTTTCACGTTGAATTAGTGGCTTCTCTAGATGCTGGTGGTGAATCAACATATCCATAGAAGAGATTCACTTTCGTTGGATTATGTCGAATAAAGAACGCAAAGGGATGATCTAAGATTAACATTCGTAAACCACCACTGCGTGGTATTAAAATGTCAGTTGAGGCAGCCGCTTCTGTTCCACTCTCATTAATGTCAATATAAACTTTATGGATAATTTCTTCAACGTATAATTTCGATGTGGCTGGTACAGTTTTCATAGTATGTCGTATTTCATCAATCGATAATGATGACGGCATGTCCGATTCACCAGGTGATAAAAGATTGAGGTTAGCTTCGATTGGATCAAATAATTTTTGTACACCGATATTCTTGAATATTGATGTCAATGATGTTGTCGATTCAATTTTCATTTTTGGCATCATTACAGCTGCTTTTGTTAAATTCAATTCGTTGATAAATTGTTGAACAATTTCGTCGGTTAAAAATCGTTCTAATTTGGATAGTTTCTCTTTGGTGGATTTTTTTGGTACAATTATATACATGGATATAACATCACCTTTGTATGGTAAGGCAAATATTTCACAGTCATGTTCTTTGTTATGGTGGTAAAGGAAATCGCCGTAGTTTAACATCATGTCAACCATAATTGAATCGTTTTTATTTGCACGACCATTTGGATAAAATGCGCGTCTGTAGAAACAAAAACAAAAAATTTGAATAATTTATTCAGCTTTTATAAAAAATGTGTTCAACTAGGAATACAGAGATGGTGTTAAATTAATTTACTAGAACTAGAAACCACTAATCGAATGGTATCTTTGTCTTTTCTACTTAAACGGGAGTTACTACGGGATAGAATATAAAATCTGTATCGGTTCCGCCACATTTGTTACGAATGATTAACCGATTTATACATCAAAATTGTATTGAGAGTAAGCTAAAATATTCATGGATATGCCAAAGGTTTTTCTAAGGTAGATGAGATAGATTGTAAAGGCTGCCCTGGACGGGCTACACTTCGACCATAAGGTCCATTGTGATACCTTAGGATGTGAGTGGAGTGGAAGGAATTTTGTGTGTAGGCTAGGAATTGGTAGGATATGCGGCTGCAGCCGACTATAATAGGAACTATGCCGATATTCATCTAGAGTTCGTGAAGGAAACTGCAGAAAACCTTCTCAAGCATAGCCGGTTACTTGTCCATACGCCGACAGTTTAGTCAATCAACCGCCCCCTTTTTTTTTTTTTTTTTATAATTGACAAACTGCCGATGTCGGGATTCGAACCCATAACCTCCCAGTTTCCAAGTGCAGCATACTGCGCAGACATGACACCATAGACCGCTCGGCTACTTGACTGGTTTTTTTTCTAAGGTAACTTGAAGTTCTCGATGCACTGAGGCTGAACAGGATGCAATTGCGGAGGGTTACCGGATTCATTACCGGGTATTCCCCCTACGGAAGCATCTGTACACAATGGGACTCCATAACGGGTCCATTATGTGCAGATTGTGTGGCGAACCTCTAGATTACAGCAGATTCAGCGTATTCGGTGAATCTCACCCCGAATATATGAACCTTCGGGAGGGCCTGATAAGCAAGCTCCTGGCCATTGCCAACGTATGGGAGAAGCGAATCTCGTCAGACTGAAGTAGAAGGGGGAGCACAATGTATCGTAAGGTCGAAGTGCAATACTTTTTGGACCCCAAGATGAATCAATCAATCAATCAAGGTAACTTGAATATCTGGAAAAATTATGTTGCCGTCGGTTATACATCATAATTTCAGTTTAAAAAAGTTGCTCATAGATGGCAGTACATATACAGGTTAAAAAACGCATTCATAGATGGTAATGCATATTTTCTATACAAAATAGTTTCGATGTTTCACATAGCTAGGTGGCCCGCGACGGCCCAATTTTTTTAAATTAGTTTAAATATACTTACGCCTGAGTTGCTGAATCAGAAAATGGATGTTCCCAAGCACCTTTAAAATACAATGCTGTACTCAGGATGACTTTTGTATTTGGTGGTGGTGGTTCCACTAAAATATCTTTAATTTTATCATTCGTTTTATCCGATACCCATTGATTGATAATATTCTGTGCTTCGTCAGCATTATTAATAAAATCTAATGAACGCACTTCACTTTTATAAATATTGGTGATCATCTCTTTATATTTACGACCAATTGGATATTCTTTTTGTACAAATAATCCATTTGCCGTTGTTAATTTTAATGTTGTTTCAGTGAAATTTTCCAAGGATTGTAATAAAACGCCAAATTGTTCGTGAACTTTTTGTGAATTATATTGTATGTTAAATTTGGGATCGTTAAGTTTCATTACAGTTACAATTTCATCGAATGTTTTATCGGCTGAGCCCACAAGTAGCAGATACAAGGCCTCTGTAAAGAGAAAAAAGGTGATAGTTTAATAACAGTCTTAGGAAATTTTCTTCAATACTTGTTTGTGATTTAATTTCTGGGTGGAAATTTGGTTTTGAATAAAAATAGTAGAATAAAAAGTTGGAAGAAATTGGATAAGAGACGAGGACAAGATGAAAAAAGATTAGGATTTTCGAAGGATAATTTGAAGGAAAAAGATACTGGGGAATGAGATGGATTCAGGGAAAATGGTGTTCGTGTTACAAAATGATGGAGAAAAAATAAATGGAGATAGATTTTTAAGAGATGGGAAGGAAGTATATCCATACATGTGAATTTTCGCAAGGAAGGATATTTATACCAGTCCGGGTAGTCCAGTTATTAAGGCTCGGAATTGGAAGATTTCTGGTTCGATTTCTGATTGATTTCTGTCAATTAAATTATAAAAATATTAATAGAGCGGTTAATTAACTAAACTGTCGGCGTTAACGTCGGCAACGAACGGTAGTGATTGACTATGCTTGTAAAGGTTTTCTGCAGTTTTCTTTCACAAAGTCCAGAAGAATACCGGCATAGTTCCTATCAAAGTCGGATGAAGTCACACAACCTACCAATTCTTAGTCTACATAAAAATTCCTTGCACCATTTGGGGTCGGTAAAAAAGGTCTAAAAAGGCCTACTTGCCAGGATTCGAACTCCCCTCCGTTACAACTACTACTTGTCGGAAAAAATGTGGAACAGAGCAAACAGATCTTCAAAGAAAATTAGGAAAAAAGATAAAAACAAGTAAGAAAACGTACAGGAGAGAGATATTATTTGACAAAGGAGATGTCTTGAGAGCTTTCAAGTCTAAAATGTATTTAAAAAACTAACCTGCTATATTAAACGGTGAAAATGCAATTGTTTGTGTTTGATTCGATAATTGACCAGATGAGGGTACCTTATGAATATCTTTGGTAATTTGTAAACCCAAATAATTGATTCCATTTGTTATATTTTCTATTGAAATAGATTCTGTCATATCTATTGGCATATTACCATTTGTCCGTCTACCAGAAAAGAAGTCTGTTGCATTTGTTGAATTGCTGTTACTGTTACTGTTCGACGAAAATATGCCTTGTGATATTAGAATAAAAATAACTATCGTTATTGTAACAAATATTGTAATCACTGGAATGTACCACCGCATTTTGAATCTGAAAAATTTTAAAAATGTTAATAAAAAACAATTATATTATTTACATTGTCGTGTATTAGTCAGAATATTGAGTTAGGCGGTAATGACAAATTAACATGGTCAGCTAAATGGTACCCTTGTGTGAAAATTTCAAGGTTAGCATTTTATATATATATATCAAGGCAAAAATATTTAAAAAAATTCTAATACAAAAATTTTTTGTATTCAAATAATTGTTTTCAATGTTAAGAACATTTTTGTCATACCAAGTCATATTTAATTATAAAAAATATCAAAACTTTTAAGTTTCCATCACAGTGTGTCTCAACCACTGTGCCGCGGCACTTTTGTGGGCTGCCAAATTTTAGAAATGTATATAGTAAAGTATTAACCAACATAAAAACAAAGAAAAAGATCGAGACTGTTAAATGTAGAAGTCGATATGAGAGTACCATTGTCATTTTTACAACCAAATATAAATGAATTATCAAAAAACAACAGGCTCAAATTTCTCATAAAAAATATTCTTATTATTAACTTGTAATTAATCCCTTAATAAACGGACTGTTGTTTTTGTAGTACATATTATTTTATTTTACATTCAAAATAATTATCATAAACTATATTACACTTTGTGTGCCGTCAAATTTTGAAATCGTTAAAAGTGTGCCGCGACAAAAAGAAAGGTTGAGAATCACATCAATTGTCCTTGCTGCCTTTGCTTGAGCTAAAGCGCTATACATGGTTCAAATACTTACAGTCGATTAATGCCACCGAAATTATGGTTCGAATAAAACTTATTCGTTATAAAAATATGTTTTTCGAAAGAAGATTGAGGCATTCATAGCGAAGAGGTATCATTAAAATAAGTCTAAAAAAGAACAAATTAAGACACGCGATATGGGAAATTGTATTTTGTCGAGTGAAATGCATGCAATCCTGTAAGGTATTTGTACACCTTTTTTTAAAAGAATATTAGATCAAAGGTTAGTAGGTTCTGAATATCATAATGAAATTTATGCTAAATAAACTGCTGAACCAATTACCAGGCATTCTTCTGCAAAAGTTTATATGTTGTCTTTCAACTTCCCTACATAATTTTCTTTTCCATTTCTTTGGTTTTGTTTAGATTAAAGTTTATTTATTGAATTTTTTGTTGGCGCGTTATGAGAATCTCATCAAAGTGTATTTTCAGCGGGTAACGGAAATTGCGCGTGTCAATAGAACACAGTGGTGTTCACAGTGTAACACAGTGTTATTTCCTGCTCTATTGTACAGTAATAGATAAGATTTTTATTAGGAGAACATGTTATGGTGTTATAGTGTTTGCCTATATCCAAATGAAATTTGGAGTTTTTTTTTCACTATATCATTTTATTAAACTTTTGTGTCTTAATAGTAGTGTTGATCTTATTTAATAATATTTTTTTAAATTTTTTTATAGAAGTATATCTTCTTACGTGCGTACATAAGTACACACACACTTTTTCTTGGAATTTATTGGTGCGCCATCTTAAAAATTGATCAGGCATTTTGATCAACACCCAAGGTTTTTTAGTTATACTGCACACCTGATTCTGTAGGAAATGCGTAATAATAAATGCGACTTCTTTGATAAGGTGTGTCGAGTTGTTAAACAAGGTAGGGTAGGGCACACCAGATAATTCGTGGAAGAGATGTTAATTTTTAATTTCCATAAATTTTTATATGATTATTTTCTTTTATGAAAGAGACACTTAGACAAATTAAAATACTATCTGCCGGCGGTTTTATATATTAAAACCGATATATTTTCTAAGTACATTGTAATAATTAAAGTATAATTTTCCTTTATAGGTTTTTCCTTTATTGTAGATAAAAGTGTCTAAGCTCTAAGGTAGCTCTTTTGCTTTGGCAACTCTACACATCCGTCCGATTCTCTGCCTGGCTCGTTTTTGTTTTTTTTTTCTCAACCAACTTTTGCCAACTTTTGTAAATGGTA
The DNA here is from genome assembly GCA_963920215.1 of Nineta flava. NCBI lineage: Eukaryota > Metazoa > Arthropoda > Insecta > Neuroptera > Chrysopidae > Nineta > Nineta flava. The sequence goes on from OY986041.1 coordinate 121,126,078, forward strand.
CCCGTATTGTTGCAAAAAAGGGTTCTTAAGGATTTTCTGCTTAAGATACTCGAATTTCATAAAGTTAACAATACTGGAACTAACTTTGAATCCCTACAATAATGTCTGACTATCGTGAAATTAAGTTAATACATAATTAATTGTGGGACCCCCCATTAAACAATTTAATTCTAAAAGTATACACGGTGAATCAGAAAGACAATAAAAAATTTCGTCAGAAATCAAATGTTATCCGGTTTTTGACTTGTTTATAAGCTATGGTGTTACATGATTTGGATTAATTACAGTCATTTAACAATCTATAGATCCTAGCCTACGCTTTACCTACAAAACAGCTTCATTTAAATAAATATACATCAATTATTACAAAAACATCGTTTAAAAATTCACAATTTGTAAAACTTTAGTTGCGTATTTTATTTAGAATTATCGTTAAAGTTATCATATTTTCGGGCATATGTGATTCCCACTTGAATTAGCATCTTAAATATTAGAAATGGCTGGGATTCAGTTACGCATGAAATAATATTAACTATTAATTAGCGCACTACATTCGCAATACAAGCTTCATGACAGTTCCCGTAATAAGCGCGTGTAAATTTGAACAACCAAATAATTGTACTCGGTATCTCGTTTAAACATTTTAAAATGGCTAAATGCCGACAATGCTTCTATTTAAATGTAAAATGAAAATAATTTTTTCAAAATATAAAATGGAAAATGCCATTTACATTTAAAATGGAACTATTTCAAATATTACCCATACCTGTATGTTTAGAAACTAATTTTTGTAAAAATAATAGTTTAAAAGAAATTAACATAACTTACATTTGATAATTGAACTTTCATAAACAGTGTTTTTTTTTTTTAAATAACTACACAACCGATTATCAATAATTAAACATAAAAATATTTTTCGAAGAATTTACTAACTAAATAATCAATCTTGGCTCAACTCTCAACAATATAAATAATAATAAAAAAAACGTAATAAAATCTCAACAATTATATGGTACTTCTACATATACATCCGCATCGGATAAACAAATATCACATACAATAATTAAATTAAGAATAAAAAAATAATACAATGAGTAATATTTAAGTATTTATAAAAATAATAATATGTTCGATGTATTTTTAACCCGACTTCAAAAAGGAGGATGGTTCTCAATTCGTCTGTATTTTTTATTTTATTTATTTTTTTAAATGTTTGTCACCTCAGAACTCCAATCATTTTTGAACCGATTTTGAATTTTTGTTTTAAAGGGTATGGTCGTATGTTCCCATTGGTCCCATTGTCACCAAATCGCATTCTGATGAGGGGATCCCCGGGAAATCGAGGAAAATCCTCAATTTATGTGATAACCAATTTCTGCGAATTTTTTTTTTTTTTTTTTGAAAGGGTATACTCATTCATAATGCAAAAATAAGAAAATTTTTTAAAAAACCGATTTAAAAAAAATTTTTAACAAAAAAAAACCGACTCCAAAAAAAAAATTTTTACAAAAAAAAAACCAAATGTATGTAAAAAAAATGAAAATCTGTTATGAAAAAATGCACTAAAAAGTAAAAAAATAATTGCATATTTTTGGAGTCGGTGTCAGTCTAGAGAAATTTACATAAAATTTGGACACCGCCTCCAATAGTAACAATAATTGTACATATATATTTAAAAATTTTTGCTTAGGTGAACTAAAATTGAAACAAGAATATGCAATTATTTTTTTACTTTTTAGTGCCTTTTTGGTTTTAGAATATTTGCTTTTTGAAGTCGGGTTTCCATTTTGTCAAAATTTTTTTTATTCAAAATACAAATCTCTGTTCTACATCATTTTAGTACTCACATGACGAATAATAGTTGTCATTAAATTTTTATTATAATAAACTATTCACCAGTGCCGGATTAAGGCAGCGCGGGGCCCTTGCTATACCTTAAGTTTTTAAATTTAGGGTGATTCAAAAAATAAAATGTTACAAATGAACTTTTCTGGATTTAATGTTGGCAAATTTAGAGATTACACTATTGATATCGATTTCTCTGAGCAAATCAGTTTCTATATTCGTCAAGCTGAGGTGATTTAGACGTTCTTGGCCCATCGTGTTTCTTAACTCATTTTTTATACGTCTTAACATTGAAAAAGAACGTTCGCCACTGCAGTTGCTGATCGTGAGAGACAAGTAAACGTGCAAGGCAATTTATACATTTGGGAAACACGATTCTAAAGAATTATTCCTTAATTAAAAGATTATAGAATCGCAGTCCCAGAGCCTCGTACTTCTTGCAGTAGCCACATCTGTTTTGAGCAGCTCTGCGAACTGCACTAATTCAGTAATTCGCCGCCTAGGCTGTCCTCCAAATCATGTGCGTGAGCACTGACGATAATTGAAGATTTTTTTAAAATCTCCTCTGTTGTAAGAGATTTTAACTGACGAAATACTCCAAAAACACTAGTTACTTTATACCACACACTTTGTTGTGTGACCAGCGCTCACTTTTAGAAATGTGTTAATTTCAAAATATTTAGTGATTTACTTCAAAAAAAATATAACATCAGTGACTTGTAATTTCCTTAAATCATTTTTTTTAACGCTCAGGCAAGCGTGGGTTCGCGGGGCCAGTAGCATTTGCTACTCTTGCTACGTAGCTAATACGGCACTGCTATTCACTATTTTATGTACAGAATGTTTGCGATAAATAGTGCAAAACTTTTAACTTAGAGTGACAGAGCTCATCAAATGCTGTATTTTAAAAAAAAATATAAACCACGTTAAAAATCTTTGTTGAGGAGTTGGAGTGGAGAGTTAGAGGGGTTTATTTTATACTTTATATTGGTAATACAGCGGGTGCAGCAAGCATTGTACATAAACTCGTTCTATAGTAAGGTGTCACCACTCCTTGTCCCCCGGGGTAGGGTTCGGCCTGAGCTCCGCGTCCTTGACAGAATGCAAAAAACCGCACCCTTCTAACGTAAATAGAAGTAAAAAAGGTAATTTTGAGGGTTTTCCCATTTCCAGGGGGAAGGGGGTTGCATTGAGAAAATTAAAGTTTTCCGATTTTTTCCATAAGTTTGAAGTAATTCCGCGTCGAAAGCAAAAAACTGCATCCTTCTAGCATGTCTAGAAGTGGGTTAGAATTTGTATACGAGAGTCAGTTAGTGAGTGAGTGAGTGAGTGAGTTACACAAAAGGTTGTATATGTTATAGGACTCGCTCTACTCGCAGACCCTTGACATTGTATATCCCAGCAAAAACAAAAATGTTCGTTTTTTCCTAGTTGTAAACACTCAGAGGCCTTTTTCCATTATATAAGAGCCTTTTATAAGAGCCTTTGCATGATCTTGACCATGAGTATTTACCCAAAAACGGTTGGACTCATCGACCTACTACCTATAGTTTCTAATTTATCCACCAGAGGGCAAACTCAAGAGAGTTTATAATTACTAGCTAATGCATTTACCATTACGATGCCACAAAATTTAAGGTGCCAATAGATAGATAGATATATAGATTGTAGTGGCTGCCCTGGACTGGCTACACTTCGACCATAAGGTCCATTGTGATGCCTAATGGTGTGAGGATGTGAGTGGAGTGAAAAAATATTTGTGTGTAGGCTAGGAATCGGTAGGATGTGCGGCTGCAGCCGACTCTGATGGGAACTATGTCGATATTCATCTGGAGTTCGTGAATTCGCCCTCATCCGTGTGAGGGGCGATAACACTTAACATATTTTTCTACTTCTTTCTTTTCCTCCCGTATTTCGCAAACGACACATATGGAGGAAGCTCATATGGACGTGTCTGGAGTGAAAACTTCACTGGATGCACTGCATGTAAAACGCTTTTTAATTAAATACTGACTTTAGTCCGGTTTGTAGTTAAGATGTGTATGTAATGTATAGGTGAATGTGTATATGAATGTATTTTCTGTAACTTTACAGAAATATTTGGTATTTAAATATAATGCCTATAATAATGAACTATATTCCCAAGAAAGATTAACACTTATTAAAATTTTGTAATGTTCTTTTGAACCCTCTGTATAATACAAGTATTGGGACACCCACACAACAAAATTTCCCAAAACTAAGTGTTGTAACTATTTATAGATGTAAATACGAAGAAGTCATTTGATTCTTGCGTCATCAATTATTTGTTTATTATTTACAGTAGTATATGATGATCGATGATTAAATATTTGAGTATTTAAGAAGATATGGTGATATCAACGTAGATTATATTTATACAGACCGTTTTCAAAATCATTTCTAATAGAGAATCAATGTTAAATAAATAAATAAAATATTTACTATCAAACCATACATACACATACATACTGAAACTGAATGTCTGGACTGGAATATTGGGTGACCATGTTATAGGACCATTCTTCATTGACGGATCTTTAAATTCTCAAAAATATTTGAGTTTGTTACGAAATAATATTTTACCAACTGTTAGAGCTCTTCCTAATTTAGACTTGGAATCTGTATGGTTCCAACAAGATGGTTGCACTGCACACAATGCCATGATGGTAAGGCTGTTCCTGGAACAAACTTTCCAGGAACGTCTTATGAGTGGTTATGGAACCTTCAAGTGGCCAGCCACATCTCCGAACGACTTTTTTTTGTGGGGTTTTCTCAAAACACAGATCTATTCGCGGAATAGGCCTGAAAATTTGCAACAATTAAGGCAAAGAATTGTTGACAATTATGTGAATATTTCTCCTTAAGTGCTAGAAAATACCCGGGTAGATTTCTACAATCGACTCAGATATTGTTTAGCAAATAATGGAGGAATATTCGAACCGTTGGTTTAACATTTTTTTTATGTCGGAATTATATATTTTTTTCTTTTTGGGGTTTTATTTTTCTTTTAATTTGTGTGGATTGTTGTTTTATGTTATAACGTTAATAGAATACTATCATTTATTTTCAAACATTCCACATACAAATAATAAGGGATAATCAAAAAGAATTCATCAAGAATCAAAAAGAAGCTTAAGTTGACAACAATGAACATATTGAACCCACTCTCATTACAGATTAATGCATACTGAGTACAAACAGTCCAGCAAGCATACACAACAGACACACTAAAGAGTACCCCCACTATTTTTATTTCTTTATTAAGCATATATATATACATATAAATTTTCATAAATTTTAAAATTAAAAAAACATTTTCATTTGAAATTTTTAGAAACGTTTAACAGTGTCATAATGACTGCCTCAAGCCTTGTAGGCACATTTTATTAAAGTTCGCAACGGCATCTTGGGTGATAACCTCCATTTTCTGCACTAAAGATATTATGGGCCTCTGTGCGCTAGCAGGAGGATGAATTCATTCTCTTATATATTCATTTGGTGCGTGAGACAAGCACCAAGTTAGCAACGAGTAACATATCTCTGACTCCATATCCCAGACATAGTTACGATTAGCTAATTTATACTGATGATGACTACATTGTAGTCGAACTACGTATTTATAAAATACAAATAATTGTTCTAGGAATTGGGGCAAAAAATTTGAAATTTAATTAAAGAATTAATTAAAGACCCCCCTACCCGAAACTTTTATAATTGATTTATATGCACTTCAACTACATGTAAACAAAAAAACAAGCCTTAATCTTTTTGAAGCTTTAGTGCTCGTACATCCTTAAAGAGAACACTACTTTATATTCATTTATACAAACGTTTACAAAATAACTACATGTATACCATAGAAAAATTTAGGTAAATAGTAATTTGTCTAGACATAAGATATTGATCCCTGATTTTTCATATACAGTATTGACCATATTATATTAATATTATAAGTATTGGAATATGTATTCATAAAAACATACAGTAGAAAAAAAGATAAGATTTACTGTTGATTGGACTTTCATATCAAGGCCATTACATGGTGCGCTTTAAAGTCAATTACCTTTAGCAAATCTGCACTTAAGAAAAAAGTGTTGCAAATAAAAAAGTTGATCCTTACTTTCGGGTACCATATACCACCATTGGATGAAACCCTCTGATCCACACAACTCTAGTTCGAATATTTTGAAAAATACTCCTAATTTCATAATATTTAAACCTAAGAGTTTGAAGGCCAAACCATATATTATAATTCTAATCTATGTCTCTAAAGAAAAAGAAGAAAAATTTGAAAAAATAGAAGACTAATTGAATCAAACACTACTGAGACCAGTGTTTCCAAACTTAACTGCTCTAATGTTCTTACCATGCCCTACCTAAGCCTGAATAACAACTTATTCAGGGCATAAGATTTTAGGAAGAAATCACTAGAATTGTTAAGAAAAAACAAACTTTTGTACAAGTTTTATTATAGTAAATTCGATTAACTTTCAAATTGCTCCCGTGAATAAATCCAATCGAGTATGTAGGGCGTGAGACCCACGTTGGGAAACACCGACTTAGACAAAAATATTATTTATCTAAAATGATTTATGCCTACGACAGTCCGAATTTGAGAGGTTTTTTCCTGTTATATACAGCTTGCGTTTTAAAATACACCCAATCTGCAAATAATGCATCTATCACTGTCTATGCACAGTATACCATGATACTCTACTACTCTACAAGCAGACGTCCCCACCAAAGACTGATCTAATGGGACAAATATCTGTGGTGAGAACGTATCAAAACCCGCCTCCGATTTTAATGCAGAACAAAGCAAACCATATCATAATACACTACATATAGACAGCGATAGATACACTATACATTGTTTGCAGATTCGGTATATTTTAAAATACAATCAGTATACATATAAACAAATAAATCTCTATTCCTGAATCAGAGGTTATTCAATCCAAGACAAATAAACATTTATCTTAAATGTATTTATGCCTACGAAATATATAGTAAATAAATTAATTGGTTTTTATTAAAAATTACCTTATGTTTATGTTAAATATTATTTTGTATAAAATATCACTTCACTATTATTTTTATTTGCTCTTTTAAGTCTTTCACAGTCTAGTCTCTAAAGCAACCCACATGAGTACACAGTCTCAATAACTTATTTAAACTAAATGAAAAATAATAATAACATTTTATACCGAAACATTATTACAACAACAAAAAAACACACAAACCATAGACATTTCACCTTGAAAGAACAGGTTAGAGCTACTTACTACCACTGTTGTTGTCGTATGATGATAATTTACTACAACCAAATAGAATATTAATATTGTATATAATTAATAATTAAAAATCAATTTAAGTGTAACATGAATCGTCATTTATTAACCGATTTGGAATTTTTTGTTTTTGTTTTAAAGGGTTTGATTTCAGATTGGTCCCATTGGCACCAAATCGCATTCTGATGAGAGGATCCCATGGAAATCGAGGAAAATCCTCATTTTATATGTGATCACCGATTTCTGCGAAAATTTTTATTTTGTTCGAAAAGGTATACTCTTTCATAATGGAATAATAAGAAACTTTTTTTAAAAACCGACTTCAAATAAAAAAATTTTTTACAAAAAAAAAAGCCGACTCCAAAAAAAACAAAAAAGAAACAAAACATGTAAAAAAATCTGAAAATCTGCTATGAAAAAATGCACTAAAAATTTCACAAAAAAAAAAACGGATCAAAAAAATGAGTAAAAAATAAAAATTTTTTTACAAAAAAACAAAACTCGACTCCAAAAGAGGATCTGAAAAAATCTACTATGAAACAATGATTTACTTCAATTTATTTATAAATATCCATTTTTTTTCAAATAAAATATTTTTATTTTTGAAGTTTGTGCCAGCCAAGGTTAACAAACATTTAATTTCACGTTAACTACAAAGCATTTCATAAACGACAACAAGACAGTAGATGCGGCTAGCACCAACTGCAAAAATAAAAATATTTTATTTGAAAAATATGGATATTTATAAGTAAATTGAAGTAAATTAATAACGCAATTATTTTTTACTTTTTAGTGCATTGTTTCATAGGAGATTTTTTTAGATCCTCTTTTGGAGTCGTGTTTTGTTTGTTTGTAGAAAAATTTTTACAATTTTATTGCTCAGTAGCTATGTGCAGTGTATTCAAATTCGACATTTTAGGTTAGTTAGTAAATATTAATATTATTGGAATGTTCGTATTATTGGATTGTATAGAAAAATTCATATAGTTCACACTGATGCCGGAGCGGAAGTAGGGAGCGTTGAGAAAGGTACGGGCGCAGGGTGTCTGATTGTTGGAGGTGCTGAACTATTGAAGTGCCGGATTAGTAATTAAGTAAATATTACTGTAATGGGTTTATTAATTTTCAAATTCAATTGCCGAGCTTTATACGCATATCTTTTAGAGATTGACACTTCAACTTATTTTCAATTAATATTTTTTCTTTACCTAGCTTTGGAAAATAATGAACGACATGTCTGGGTTTATACTTTTATTGGATGAACACACAAGGCACTGAATAAGATCGAGACATTATAAAATTATAAAATGTGCCAAAAAAAAACGGTTACAAAATTAAATTTAAAATTTATTTCTTATTTAGGTTTTTTTGTTAGTTTCATCATATAACCACCAGAGGCGTATCGCTTGGCCAGTTTCGTGTATAATTTTATTTTCACTATAGTTTCGAAACACAGTTTCTTCATCAGATAATATAATTATCATATATTTTTGCTGGAAAAAAAATTTTTTAATACCCTTTTTATCATTTATTGATCGGATATTGCGCAACATATTTCCCCGGAAGACTAAAACGAGTTTTACGGCAAAAACCACAAGATATTTTTTGTGTGCTTAGAATGAGTTTCAAAAAATAAATTTTTATGCCAATATTTAATTATTTATAAAAATTATTCATAACAATTTATCTTCCCATTTTACAGCCAAATCCCTATGGTGTAGCCTTGGTCCCCAATAGGCTACGTTAAGTGCTCTGGCTTCCCGGCAATGTGTACTATTGACTACAAAAGTGGTGCGTTCTTTTTTTTCAAATTTGACAATTGATTTATGCTGAATTTTGGCTGTAAAGTTTTCATAAAAGAACGGTACTTGTGAAGTTGGTAGTAGTTTTACGGGCGTAGCTATCGCTTCTACATGGGAGGGGTGAACAATGCACAAAGGTAAACTAGTTTTGCTCGTGACTTCACCCCATTCAAAAACAAAGCAATAAAATCAGACACTATTATTCCTCACCATGTACTATTTTGTGGCACGGATACCAAAGGTAGATATTCGGCGAATATTTGTGTCAGCTAAGGGTTGTCCAGCCCTCTACCCCCAATATACGTCCATGGTCTAAGCCCAATAACAATAGCACCAGGAAAATAAAACATTTTTGTGGGTTTTTCTCTGACTAATTTATGTGTGAAGTTTGTATTTTTAGATGGCCAGATAATGTTTTTTAGACAAAAAATATTATGCATCACTGCTCCAAACACGAGACAAAATTGTTTGAAATCGTTTTTTTTAAACCTGTGATTTATTACATATTTCAACGAAATAAAGGAAACTGAATTAAATTTTTTTTAAACATCAATTTATTAATATCACGATAAATTAAAGTTGGAAAAAATTGTCACGTTTTATTGCAACGCTCTTATTTTCGGTATTACAGTTAGAAGAAACTTTTAATAATAAAATCTGTTCTAATTTTGACCACCTATAAAATTATCACAACTGTAATATAAGGCAATACCAAGATTTTGAAGAAAAAAAAATAGGCCACAGAAAATTAAGCAGAGCGAGACTGTTGAAGGCAATAGTATTTTAGTACTTATGTACACTTCCGTTCATAAAATAAAATAAAAATCGTTACGCAGGAGCTGCATCAACTTAGCGAATTTCCTTAGAATATATAAATAGTCTCTAGCGCTCACAATTTTAGTCTGATCAAAATGAAATGTCGTATCTGGTATAATTTTAGTATTTGCAAAGCCTATTTTATTAATAAATGGCGTAGGTCAAGGGGAAAGGGGGGTTTAGAGAAAGAAGAATATTATTAGAACAATCGAAAAATGCATTAAAAGTAAAGTTGTAGAATATTATATTTGCTATAATTCATTACCTTATTATTTTTCTCAAATTCTAATCTGTACAGAGATATTTAGAGTTGTAATTTTCAATTTTTAATTGTAAGTATTTCTGTAAATATTAGTGTAACAGAAAAAATGATAAGATACAAAATTATAATAAAACTAATTTTCTACAACTTTACTTCTTACAAATTTTTCAATTTTTTTAATATTAAGGGAGATATGTTAAATTTTGTGTTTCCCCTTTTCTCTAAACCACCCTTTCCCCTTGGTCGATTTTATCCTCTAACGACCTTGACCTTTTAAATACTAAAAGCGCCTCAAATACCAAATTTTATTCCAATCGGAATAAAACTGTAACCGCTAGAGAGTCCACAGACACATAAACGTACATATATATATATATATAAGTATATATAATATATATATATATATATATATATATATATATATATATATATATATATATATATATATATATATATTCTAACGATAGTGATTTTTAACTTCGATTAGGAGGATTAGGAAGAAATTTTTACGAAATTCCATCATCGGTATAAAAACAATAGCTGCATTTCCTTTCAGAAAATACGCTAATAAAATATTCAGTAATATATACGCTTAGAATGAGACTTACTGGTTCAAATGTATTGAATTTGAGTGTACAACTGTACAGCAAATTGTAATTTTATTTATTTATTAGTATTTCTTTTACATGGATTTTTATGTTTGTTTTATTGATGTGTGGAAATACAATAGTTTTTGTTTTTTTAATAAAGCAGTTAAGGTCATTCATAAAATATTCTACTATAATGAATAATATAAATATTCACTCATTAAAATTCATTATCGTACCCTACAATATGATATCATGATGTTTCGTGCTATTTAATTAAAATTGGTAAGTAAATACCGCACTCTTTTACCTGTTAATAAATACATGAATTGTTGTTTGATCAATTGCGCACTTAAGGTTGTTAAGAAGAATATTTAATCACATCTTCTTCAAAATTTGACAGCTTATTATTTCAATAGTAAAAAATATCCTGTCAAAGTTTGAAGTTAATTCTGTTTTTAGTTTTTAGTAACAAAATTTATTGTATTTGTATTTTGAGTTACATGAACTTTACCATTAATTTTGGTTAACTTACCCCCACCACTTTCTTAACAACCTTAATTCCTCACCTACCACTCACTTGCAGTAAAATCGGCATCATAATTTTATAATTGATTTGGAATGTTTTGTTAAATAACTTGTATTCGAAATATTTTATTGAAAAACATATAGATGCTTCAACAACTAGCGAAAATCTCAGAACGTCCACAATTCAATACGTAATGCTGTGGGTTATAACGCCAAACTTGCTAAGCGTTAGCCCTCTGGTGGTCATATGATATAACTATAAAAAAAATATAGCCATTTTACAAAACCGCTAGTTGTTTTACATGACAACTCCGTTATGTAAAACAACTGAACTACGTTTAGCTGTTTTACATAATTACTGAACTTTAACACGTAATATTTATTGCTTAAACGTTTTGCGTTATCAATGCAGCGGGTCAACGATTAGACGTTATGTAAAACAGCGTGAAATGAAATCTCAGATTGTAGATTTTAGTTTATATCGTGATTATCATTATTAATACTACTATTTGTAATACCTATTACCTATTTTCTATATTTTTTATGTCTTAAATTAATAGTTTAGAATTATTGTAAACGGGCTAGAGAATTCCCATTAATAAAGGTCCTTTTTCCTAACAAGTTCTATATATTTTAGATATAGCGTCAAAAATTATTGAAATTAAATAAGGTAACTATTACAACTGAGTACTGCAATCCTTTACTTCATCGGTCATACCCCGAGTTGGTCGGGTTTTGCGTGTTTTTGGGCCCCGCACTAAAAAGCGTTCTATATATTTCCCTAAAACGTATCGCTATGATAATCCAGCTGAACGTCGTTCAGTTATTTTAACAACGGAGTTGTTTAATAAAACAACTAGCGGTTTTGTAAAACAGCGGATTCGACAATTCCATCTGCGACAATATATGGTGGAGTTTGGCCATGCCTTATGAATGTTCTGAAATATTTTGGTAGTTGGTAGCATTAAATTGTCGTACAACCCTGTATTATTTTATTTCTATAAATGATTTTTTTTTACTAAGAAAATCTTTTTATACAAAATTTTTTTTTTGGCTCCAGCAGTATTATTTATTATGTGATCCCCATTATTATGAAACAAAGAATCAACTACATTTTAATAATGACGTATTTAAGCATAATTGAGAGTAGTGAAAACCGTCAGTGAATGAGAAATAGCTAGTATAAAATTTTGAGCTCTGTTTGATTTTGGTGACCTGAAAAATGTGCGGAATTTATCCACACCCTTAAAATCGTAAACATAATAAACGGTTTTGTCTGTTCAAAAACGTTGAATCAATTGATCTCACCTCTATATCTAAATGTGTCATACTAAAAATAAATGTTTTCATTGCCCAAAATTGGATTGATAAATAAAAATTAATGGTAAATATTAAAATATATATACAGGGTGTCCCCAAAAAGTTTGGACAGAGCTTAATAAATCGTTTAAGGTGGTTCTAACTAAAAATTTTCAAATGGTAACCCCTTGTAATTTTTCTCGGCGAATCAGATTTTGGGTCCGATGGACCCACAAGGGCGAAACAGGGTCCAACTTTGAAATTTTAAATGGAAACCATATATATTTCATTGCATATTCGTATTCTACGGAAAAAAAATCGTATCTTTTGTAGGAAAACTTTTTCTTAAAAGTGCTAAAGTGAGATAAAAGAAAATTTTTATCATTTTTGTGGAAACTTTACTTCTTGTTACTTTAAAACGAGTCATTTTTCGAAAGAAAAAAAATAGAAACATTACTCTAAAGAGCTCCGAAAGTCATAGAAAACAAGATTTTTCGAAAAAAATAAGATTCTCATAATTTTATTATTTGAAAACAACGAAATAAAACTAACAAAAAATGAAATAAGTAATGAAAAAACTTGAGAACTGTTGTTCAAAAATCATTTCAGTATGGTTCAATTTTTTATAATTTGAGTGTCCTTATATATACAAAATGCTGTTAACTGAATATAATGAATGCGATGTTCTGAGACTCAAGGCTAGATGCGGTGTTTTTTTTCTTTGTTTATATATAGTTTTTTTTCCCCATTTAATAAATATACCAGACTTGTATTTTGTGAGTGACCACATGACTGGGTAAAAAAGGGTAAAACTTGAGATCGACAGCTGGCAATGTGAAAAATTACGCTAATGTCTTGTGTAATATTAGACGTTCTGTGGTCCAGAAGAGCTAGCAATTTGAAATTTGGTGGAAATTTAGGCCTAGGTACATGTCAAAAAAATTTTAATAATTAAAATACTGCGAGACACGCACCAAGTAACATAAAACCTTTTTTCATATCTATTACAGTTTCTGAGAAAAGAAATATATACACTACGTAAATTAAACCAAAACACTACGTAAATTAAAATAGACCCAATAGCAACATTGTGTAGTGCATCTATCACAGTCTATGCACAGTATGCCATGATATGGTGTTACACTCACACGACGGACGACGGACAATAACGACGATGTATACATGCACGAGTAAGATGCAACTATATATAAATGCTTGTAGTTAGAGAGTGATAAATATCATATAATAGTTATTTATGTTATAATACAATACTGATTGTTTAAGTGTGACAAAGTAAACCATATCATAGTACATTACATATAGACAGCGATAGATACACTATACAGTATTCCAGATTGGGTGTATTTTAAAAAACAAGCTGCATACATAATAGATACACTGTAATAGATATAATAAAAATATTTTTACAAAAACACAAAACCTGACTCCAAAAGAGGATCTAAAAAATCTGCTATGAAACAATGCACTAAAAAGTAAAAAATAATTGCGTTATTTATTTACTTCAATTTACTTATAAATATCCAGTTTTTTCAAATAAAATATTTTTATTTTTGGAGTAGGTGCTAGCCGCATCTACTGTCTTGATTATGAAATGCTTTGAAGTTAACGTGAAATTAAATGTTTGTTAACCTTGGCTGGCACCAACTCCAAAAATAAAAATATTTTATTTGAAAAAAATAGATATTTATAAGTAAATTAACCCTCTCCTTTTTTGAAGTTGGGTTAAAAAAGACTTTCATACAAAAGTTGTTGGAATGAAATTTTATAAAAAAATAGAATTTATGTGGTTTTCTTGTAAATATTCTAGAAAAAATGTTAAGCGTGAAAAAACTGTTGGAGGTGGTTGTCCCACTGTCGGATCAGGTTCTTGTAGGGTTGCCTTGGTAATTGATTAAAGTTACTATATGTAAGTACTATCTTTTCTGGAAGTTTCATCCCCTATTTAAAGTAAGACCGATTTTGCGGCCCCCACTTGAACTATAATAATTGAGCTAGACGAGGTATTAAAATATCAATTATATGGTTTAGATGGATGCGGGTATTTAACTTCTCCCCCTTATGGCACTTTAATTTTAGGATAAAATGTCATTGTCTTTTCGATTGAATTATGTTTATATTATCACAAATTCCGATATTTTAGTTGTTACTAATATAGTTTAATCCAGTGATTCTCAACATTTTTTTTTCGCGGTACACTTTTAACGATTTCAAAATTTGACGGCGAACAAAGAAAAAGATAAGTTTAAAAGTTGTTTACTTACCTATAATACTCTGTGTAAAATAGTTTATGACAATAATTTTGAATGTAAAATAGAATAATATGTACTACAAAAACAACAGTACGTTTATTAAGGGATTAATTACAAGTTAATAATAAGAATACTTTTAATGAGAAATTTGAGCTTGTTGTTTTTTGATAATTTCATTTACATTTGGTCGTAAAAATGACAATGCTACTCTCATATCGTCTTCTACATTTAATAGTCTCGATCTTTTTTTCGTTTTTCTGTTGGCTTTACTATATACATTTCTAAAATTTGGCGGCACACAAAAGTGCCGCGGCACAGTGGTTGAGAATCACTGGTTTAATGACTTCAATATTGATTAAAATAATTTCCGTGTTATTAATAGACTACAAATTGAACGAATAACACCGAAGTGAATACGATTATCGACGAAACTTGAAAAGAAATTTTCATGATTAAGTTGAATCTTTCGATTGTTTAAATTAAGGTCGTCTGCATTTAAAAAAAACACTGACGAATATTTAAAATTATGAACTGGAATATGTACAGAACTCAAAAATGAATTCAACTTTGTGTCATGATGACGTACACTCTCGTTCATTAAAATTGAACAGACCTAAAATGTTAATTTTCTTACATTTCATAAAACTTCTCACTTTTGTAACTCTCTGTATAATTATTCATTTATAAACAAAGATAACTAGTATATATTTTAAGTGTGAAAACAGAAATGGAAGTATAGTAAAAAACATTTACTACAAGAATAATCAAAATTGTGACACTGATCTGATTCGGTTCAGATCTGTTCAATTTTATTGAACGGGAGTGTATATTGGACGAATTGTTCCAGTTCGAGAGGCGATGGCAAAAATAATCGATCTAGCGTCAGTACCCTGACGCAATTTTCACCCGCATTGAAGTAACTGGCGGTCATCCTTATTGTTTTATATATATTTTTACAATTTTGTGTTTTAACCGGTTCACAACTCCCCCAAAGTCACTTCTACCCAAACCAACACAGCTGACGCCGAGGGTGCTCTTTTTTAAAGGTCCCCAAACAATACAGTGATATTCAAAGTATTCGCATCCGAATCTGGTCGCTTAAATCAGTTATGTTAGTCGTGATTTCAGTACCCAACTGATTAACACTTTTGTGGGCTATTTGTTGAACATATAAGGGAGAACTTTTATTAATTTGAGTACGAAATTCATCAATTGTTTGGTCCGTATCATCAGAACAGAGAAGACCGCCGGTGATAGTTGTTATAAAGTTGAGCTTAACAAGATTGTTGACTCGAACTCGGCACCCCTGTGTTGGACTTTAAAATTATAAATCAAATACTTATGATTTCTAAAATGTCGAAGATTAGACTAGAATTAAAATTGGGGTCTAAAAACTATCGCACTTCGACCTTATGGTCCATTGTGCTGCCCCTTTTACCTCAGTCCGACGAGATTCACTTCTCCCATATGTTGGCAATATCCTGGAGCTTGCTTATCAGGTCCTCCCGAAGGATCATATATTCGAGGTGAGATGCACCGAATATCCTGTATCTGGTGTAACCTAGAGGTTCACAGTAAAAGATTATGTAGCTGGATGTTTCTTCCTCCTCGCCACACAATCTGCACATAATGGACCCGTTATGAAGTCCCATTGTGTGCAGATGCTTCCGCAGGGGATAATACCCGGTAATGAATCCGGTAACCCTCCGCAGTTGCATCCTGTTCAGCCTCAGTGCTTCGAGAGATAGCCTCTTTGTTGCACTCTGAAGCAGAACCTTCCCGAGCTCTTGCCGCGGTACTTTTTCCCAGTGATCACGATGTTTAGTATTTGACCACTCGTTGATCACCTGTTTACATGCAGTCCTTGGAAATCCTAAGATAGGCTCTGAGCCAGTGCTGGCTATTCCGACTCTCTTCTTTGCTAAGGTATCTGCTTTTTCGTTTCCTTCGAAACCACTGTGATCCGGCACCCAGATCAATTTAACATTGTTCCGTTTTGCCAGTTTTAGAAGTTCCTCCGGACAATCCTTGACTACCCTTGAGGTGACCTCAGTTCCAGACAAGGCTTTTAAAGTAGCTTGACTGTCCAAAGGAATACATACGTTCTGGTTTAAGTAGCCTCTACGTAGGTTCTCACGGACGCAAGCTAGTATGGCGTAGACTTCTGCTTGGAAGACCGTGGCATATTTCCCCAATTTGAGGCTTATGTTTGCATCAGGTCTCTCACCGTAGATTCCCACCCCGGTCCCTTCTTCAGTTTTGGATCCGTCTGTATACCAGACAATTCCTTTCCTTCGAAACAGAAGTTACTTCTCTTTTTAACGAAACACTCAAAATATTCTGTAAAATTAACAAACAAAAAAACAACACAAGTTTAAATAAAGTATTAAAAAAATTCTTTAAATTTTCCAAATATATTATTTAATCGCTTTATTTAATTACCACAATGATTTTGTAAATCTAATTGCAATGACAACAAACCATGAAGAGTCTATTATTATTTTTCGGTTATAAATTGTATAATTGAATAGCGTGACGAATGAAAAAATTTCAATGAACTTGAACGGAATATTCAAGACAAAAACGGACAAGCAGGCATCAAGATGATTAAATGTATTTTAAAGTACGAAACAGAAAAAATAAGTTATAATTAATTAAAAATTATATTTAATTAAATTATATTTATTATCTACCCAGTTGATTGTTCCGCAAGGGATTTTGGAATTATTAAATCGACATCCGAATACAACATTGCCAAATTAACAACTTCTGTGAAAATAGTTTTTTAAACTAGCTTTTCGTTTTTAAACCAGCGAAGAAATTGCTTGTACTCTTTTTAGGCAACTTGTCAGACATTGATGTATTGCAGTTAATAGTAGGCAGAGATGGTTCAACACTAGATATTATATAAAATCGCGCATAAGTAAAAAATGAAGGATCATTCGCAATGCTCCCCATAGTTTAGTCCTCCAGTCAGTTGTTGCTAAATTCTAAAATGAGAATTTCCAACTCGCCCAATGTTTTATAAATCGTTTTTTAAATGCGCATAATGGACTTCCGAAGGCCCGATTATTTCAAATGTAGAACTCTGGAAACAAACACATTGATGCGGAAATTTGATAAGCCGTATTATAAGAAGAGATTGTGACAATATCATAATAGTCGCCGTTGATTGGAAAAAAAAAAACGGATTAAAAAAAATATTTTATAAAAAAATGCACTAAAAATTATTTGGTCGTTTAGTCGGTCTACCCATATTCAGACAAATAAAATCAGTTATAGAACTTCAAAGTCACTAAAAAGCGGGAAATAAAAAAAATTTTGACAAAATGGAAACCCGACTTCAAAAATCAAATATTCTAAAACCAAAAATGCACTAAAAAGTAAACAAATAATTGCATATTCTTGTGTCAATTTTAGTTCACCTAAGCAAAAATTTTTAAATATATATGTACAATTATTATTATTTTTGGAGGCGGTGTCCAAATTTTATGTGAATTTCTCTATGCTGACACCGACTCCAAAAATAACAATAATTGTATATATATATTTAAAAAATTTTTGCTTAGGTGAACTAAAATTGACACAAGAGTATGCAATTATTTTTTTACTTTTTAGTGCATTTTTTGTTTTAGAATATTTGATTTTTGAAGTCGGGTTTCCATTTTGTCAAAATTTTTTTTTTTTGCCACGATGAATTTAATATGACGTCACATGACGTCACATAGTCTGTGACACGCGGAACGCAAAGACGAACGACACCTCATTCATCAAAATCAGATAAGTATAGTTTAGGCGCTACGGTGGAACATACATAAATACAAACATACATAGACTCTGCTAAAAACATAACCCTTCCTTTTGGCTTTGCTGTAGTCGGGTAAAAAAGACTAATTTTTTTAATTAAATATTATTAAATATATTTTTTAAATAAATAAATAAAAATAAAAAATACAAATTGGTATATCACAGTTGTTTTAAAATAAAATCAACAAAAAAACAAGTGAAAATAACAACTAACTGAGTTAATTGCTTACATATGTATATACTGAGTTTAAGAAAAAAAGTTTCAAACAAAAGTTGTTTATTTAAATAAAATAAAATAGGAACATTTTTTGTCTTAAAATTTTTATTCTATCTCTTACGGTTTTAAAGATAGATATTTTCTCCCCTGTCGGGGGCGAAACCGATTTTGTCCATTCACGAACTTGACTCGACTATTTAACTCTAGAACACACATACAAAATTTCACAGTTTTTGACTTATCGTGTCCACGGACAGACAGATATACAGACAGCCGGAAATGATCTTAAATATATAATTTTGCCCCAATTCTTAGAACAATTATTAACGTATTTCGACTACAAGGTAGTCATCAGCAGTATGAATTAGCTAATCGTAATTATCTCTGGGATATGGAGTCAGAGATATGTTGCTCGTTGCTAATTTGGTGCGTGTCTCACAATAATATGAAAAAAGTTTTGTCTTTTATATGATCTGACTGAAGTAATACCTGAAGGATTATTTGAGTTGACTGACCAATTAAGCCCATTAAGACCAACCCATTTATTGGCGGTATCCTTTTCCAACCATATGGTGTTGTTATTGTGAATAAGGTGAGGGTGTTGATCGAAGCTAACCTTGATATTCAGGTATTAAATTTTGAATATGTTTTAATTTTATTAAATCAGAATTTGGAATTGGGCCATTTTCTACCTTGTAGTCGAAATACGTATTTATAAAATACAAATAATTGTTCTAGGAATTGGGACAAAATTCGAAATTTCAGTTAAAAAAACCCTAGATTTCTCTTTGATTATTTTAATAACAATGATCTAATTAGATCATTTTATGAACAGTTATACCAAAATTTTCTTACAGCGATTAATATTTTCAACCGTTACAAAGACGACACTAAACGTATACTACCCTTGTATATATCATATATATACCGGGTAGAAAAATTACTTAAAATTAGGAACTGGAACATGTACCGAACTCATGAATAAATTCACATTTGTGTCATGATGACGTATAAAAAAGATAAACGGTTGATTGAGAGTTAATTTTGTGATACCACCACGTGGGATCAGTAAATCGGTTATGGCCGCTGCTTCAGTACCTAACTCATTAATACTTATAAAAACTTTATGGACAATTTCTTCCACATATAACGGTGAATTCCCTTCCACTTGATTACGAATTTCATCAATTGTTTGTTCGGTATTATTAGGATACGTAAAACCGGGTGATAATACATTTAAACTAGACGTATTTGAATTAAACAACGATTTTAATCCTAATTGTTGTAACGTTGAGCTTAATGACATTGTTGATTCGAATTCCATTTTTGGCATTAAAACAACCATTTGCATTGGTCTCATGTCCTTTAGTAAATTGTCGATAACAGTTGTCGTTAATTTTTGTTGAACTTCTTCCAACTTCTGTTTGGATGATTTTCTGGGGGCAATTATATACATGGAAGTGGATCCACCTTTATATGGTAAACACACTACTTCTGAGTCCAAATTCTTGTTGTAAGTATATTTAAAACGTTCATAATTCACCATCATATCAACCATTACAAAATTGGATAAATCGTTTTTTCCATTTGGATAAAATTCAGCTCGATGTGTTACGTCACTAGAAAATGGGTATTCCCACATACCTTTGAAGTATAATGCCGTAGCTAAAAGCACTTTCGTTGTTGGTACAGGTGGTGTGGTTAAAATTTCCTTAATCAATCCATTTGTATTGTTTGCTCCCCAAGCGTTAATATATTTTTGAGCTTCCACATTTTTCTGTGCAAAATCTAAATGAGTCACTTCACTTTGGTAGACGCTCTTCGCAATTTGACAATACTTTTGTCCAAGTGGAAAACCGTCCTGAACAAATAATGCACTGGCTGTGGTCAATTGAGATTGTACATTGTTTTTCGGCCCTAAAGATTTTAATATCAGTCCGAATTGTTCGTGAATAGTTTGTGAATGATTGTAGATATCGAAACTATTATTCTGGAAATTCATAACATTAGCGATTTCATTGAAAGTATTTCCACTTGAGCCGAGCCATAAAAGCATTATAGCTTCTATAAAAAGACAACAACAAAATTGTGGATTAATTTTTGGATATTTAGCGGAAAAAATATTTATTTAACTCTTACCTGCAATGTTTAACGGTGACAATATTTTAACGTCTTTGGTATTATCTGTGGCATTGTAAATTTTCAGTCCAAAATTATTAACGTTGTCAACGATTACATTCGATAAGGGTCTCATATTTTGTACCACCGAAGGCGACGAGGGACTTGCAGTAGTAACCTGAGATACTGGTATCACGTCATTCTCTTGTGCAGTTGAATTATTCCCAATTCGATCTAGTATTTGAGTGGCTGTAGAGTTTAACGGTTGGGATGACAGTGTTTCACGTTTTAAGGGTTGCTGATTTGCTAGAAACTTCTTATATATTGGATCATCGGGGAATACAAACATTGCTCCAAAGATGTTTGTAACGAATGCAAGGGCGAGAAAGCATGATGAATAAAGATGTTTTGTCATTTTGAAAATATTCGTCTGTAAAAAAAGGATAATTTTAAGGATATACACTCCCATTCAATATATATGAATCTGTTAGTCACATTCTAAGGATATATATTACTACTACATATATATTACACTCCCGTTCAAAAAAATGAACAGACCTGAACCGAAACAGTCTCAAACAATTTTGATTATTCTTGTAGTAAATGTTTTTGTTTACATAAATTGTTTACATAAATAAAAAACATAAAACTTCCATTTCTTTTTTCACATTTAAAAAATATACGACTTATCTATAAATAAATAATATACAGAGAGTTACCAAAGTGAAGAGTTATTATGAAATGTAAGAAAATTAACATTTCAGGTCAGTTCATTTTTTTTTAACGGGAGTGTACATTTAAAAAGCCGATGTTCAATATAGTTTAAATCGGTTGTTAATTTTACCGAAACTAGTTTATATGGGACGCAAACACTAGCCATTGTGATATGAAATTTGTAAAAGCGTATAATATATGAGTATTAGAAAAAAATGGACGTCCATTCAAAAAAATTGAACCAGTGAAACATTCTAAGTGTTACTTTATACATATATTCAGTAATGTATACGCTTAGAATGTGACTGAGTGTCGATATATATTGAATTTGAGTGTACATTTATTTGTAATGAAAAACGGAGACATACACTCTCGTTCATAAAAAAGTGAACCATTAAGTCACATTCTTTATAAATATTGTGACTGTTTCTGAACGGTAAGAGAAAAAAAGTTTAATAACATTGAGTTTGTTTCAAAGTTTTTTTGATAAAATTTATAAATTTGCCATAATTTATGTTCAAACATTAACGCGAAACGTAAATAAACGCGGAGCGAGACTGACGAGGCGTTGCAACGAATGCCAGGTACATCTAATATAATATATTTGACGCTTGTCTCTTTTTTCACGCTGTTGCAAATTTTGTATCTCAATGGCTAATCAAAAAATATTACTTCAACTATCAAGGAACAATTTTCAACGTAAGTTTAAGAAAATTATATTAAAAAATTCTTTGACTTTTCCAAATGTAATTTAATGTATCAACTAGCCCCCCCCCCTTCGCTCAAGTATTTCCACTAAAGGCTTAGGAAATGTCTATCTTTTCAGTTGTATGTATAGATTACGAATATGCTAGAACGTGGAAATCGAAATTGATAGCTTTGTCTTGGTTACCGTTAAAATAAACTTAAAAAAATGTCAAATTTTTTTATCAGGAGTAAATTTTACAAAAAAAAAAAAAACAAGTGAAAATAACAACTGAGTTAATTCGAACAAACGTTTTTGATATTGTTAAAACGGTCAACTTTATAATTTAATGTTTCACTTTAGTTAATTATCACTATTTGTTAAGTCAAAATCTTTTTTTTATACAGATCACTATTTTTAAATTTTGCAAAAATCACATGATGTATCAAATCTATTATTTTTTCGGAAAAAAAGTTCCAACAAAAGTTGTTCCTTACAGAAATGCGAACAATTTTGATTCTAATCCTTCTTCCGAAAACCTAATAGATTCGGCACAAATCGACTATTAACAAATTTGAACTATATACTAATGGATTACGAAAGTAGTCTTTTGTTTTCAAAATTTTATAGTTAATTTGTACTTTATTCGTTCGTTTTTTGAGAAAATTTTTCGATTAAAGTTGTTAATTTATTGATAATAAACAACTTTTATTCCAAGCATTTTTTCGATAACCCGTATGAATAAGGCACAAATCAACTATAAAGTTTTGTAAAAAGAAAGCTATTTTTGTGACCCTATCAACTTTATAAGTGGCGTTCATTTTTCAAAATCTTGCAAGTGATTTGTGCTTTATTTTATATATTCTCGTTCAAATCAACTGTAAAATTTCGAAAAAAGAACTACACTTTTGGAATAGATTGTACACACAAAATAAAAAAAACAATTGAAAAAACTGAACTCACAAATGTCACAAACAAACACTTTAAGGTAAAAATATATTGTTATCAAATATTTATAGATAAATATAAATAAATAAATTTCACACAATTCCAACACACAACAGGAAAATAAAATAGAAATAAATAAATACTGCTCACCTTGCCGCCAGTTAAATAATGTTACAAACAATAAAATTATTATATTAATTATATTTTGTATGCGGCTCAGTGGTTTTAAAATGTTTTTATGAATATGGTGTCGTAATGAATATATAATATATAATATATATATATAGTATTTATAGTAAATACGATGTCCCTACTTTTTAATATAATTTCGTTTCGATGAAAATCCAATCTATTCTCGGAAATCAATTCAATTCAACAGAAAAGTTGAATTGAACGGAACCCGTAAACAGAAATACAAAGTCCAATTGCGTCATCAACTTTTGTAAATTTTTAATAATACATCATCTGTATGCAAAATGTAAATGCAAAAAAAAAATATATACAGGTTGAATTGAGTACCTCCATCTTTTCGTCGGTAGAAAATAAAATCATTATGGATATACAAATTGATGGTGTTCTACAAAAAAGAGTTAACCCGCAGGTTAACGACTGGTTTTGAGATACTTGGCTTCAAAATCAGTAATATGATAGTTGATAAATGATATTACCTTAGAATTTTTATTTTATTAGGTTTTGAATAGCTGATTAGGCTTGAATCATTTTTGCACATGGTAGGGAACAATGTTTTGTGGGTTGAACGCTTTTTGCATAACACCATCCAAATATACTTGTGTTTATTAAATTACCTAATTAGTCCATATTCGCGTGGGAGTCTGCCTGTCTGCAATCACGATAACTAAATAACGATAAGAGATAACGAGCTGAAATTTTCTGTGTGTGTGTTCTAAAGATAAAATTTTGAAATAAAATTTCAAATTCGCCCCAATACCTAAATCAGTTTTTGTATTATAAATAAGTATTTCGACTACAAAGTAGTCATCATCAGTATAAATTAGCTAGTCGTAATTTATTCTTTGACAATTAGAAATAGATAGAAAATCGAAATCAATAGACAAAAATAAAAATAAATAAAACAATTAAACAAAATATATTAAAATAAAATAAATTTTATTGAAATTACTCTTGTTAAAATTACTTTCATTCAAGTTTACTCTTGTTAACATCACTCTTATTAAAATTACTCTTATATTGTCTCAGGATATGTTATTCGTTGCTAATTTGGTGACAGTTTCACCAAATTTTATATAAAAAGTGAGGTCAAGTTCAAAGTGAATGGTCAAAATTGGACCGGAAAAACCCCGCTACTTTTGTGGTCCAAAACATTAAATTTTCATATTTGTTTATTTCAATTTATTCGCCACATCAAAGTACATCGAGAATACCTTAGTGCAACCTTGAACCACAATCGGTTACGAAATGCGACCTCTGGCTTCCAGACTAAATGTCTATATATGGGGGTTTCATAGTGATATAATAGTTCTTAGCTCTGATTAGGATTCCGTATGTGGAAATTCCCAAAGAAAGTGTTTTTTTTTTCTAAATACGTGTTTATTAGCATTCAATTTTGTTATTTATTTGTGGGTAGGGTTTTCTCATAAAATTAAATAGATCTACAATTAATTAAGAAATAATTAGTGTTTCTAATAGATGATAAAAGAGAGACGTGCAAGTTCGTGCTTCAGGCAAGACTATAATAATAACAATTAAGAAGATGGAGACTGCATTCAATCGAGCAAATTGATTTTTCAGATTAAATGTTATTCCATCGATTTTTAACGGCTACAAGTTATTGAAGATAAAATTTTATGAAAAAAAGTACCAATGTGTTTTTCTCGTAACCGATTGGATCTGGGAGCAGGACAACCCCCTGTCAGATCAGGATTGCCTAGGCAAGTGATTGAATTCACTATTCGATGGGCATCTTTTTCGCGGTTCCCTCTTTGACTTTTATTGATTTGTGTCTTATTTATTCGGTTTTTGGGAAAATGTTTCGAATAAAAGTTGTTAATATAATTATAATGAGTAACTTTTATTCGAAGCATTTTTTCGAAAACAGAATAATTAAGGCATAAATCAATTATAAAATCTTGAAAAGTAAGCTCTACTTTGGTGTTTTTGTGGCCAATCATATTTATTGGACCAATCAAAACTGAATGAAAATTATCGTCATATTAATTACATTAATTTCAACTAACCACTAAATTTTTAATTGATTTAGTAAAAAGCTCAAATCAAATCAATAATTGAAAACTAATGATTTTGCGTTTGCAAATATTTCACAGTAATGAAATATAATTTGCCTATTGAAATAAAATCTTGACTAGGAGGAAACAAGAAGAGGGAATTTCATTAATGCAAAATGTGGAAATCCCATCTCTTTTTCTGAGAAGCATTATGGCAATCTTACACTGTGACATCAGATTATTTGTTTGACTTCGTTATCTAATACTTAATTTTAAACTGTTAGATTTCTAAAAATTTTGTGGAAACAGGAAGTAATTTCCTGTTTCCTGATTCGTGTCACGTCTTTTATCGCTTCAAAATTTTCATTTATAAAATTAAAATATATAAATTTAATTTTAAAAATTAAAAAACAATTCATTGCTAAATTAATTATTTAATTAAATTAATTTAATTAAAATAATTTAACTAAATTAATTAATTAATTAACCTATTATTTAATTATTAATTATTAATTACTAATAAAAACAAAACATCGGTGACATATGTTTCGGTCCTTTACGGTCATTTTTCAAACACAGTCTTTGAAAAAAAAATTAATATAAGTAATTAGTAATAAATCAATAAATAATAGATGGAATTCAGCAATATTTTGTTTTTATTAAAATGTTCCACAAAGTAAATCACCAAACCATATAAAAAATTAAAATCGTTTTTGTTTTAAATACAGAATCATTGAAGTACGGTGATATATGACTTTTGTTTTGACCGATTTTTATTAATCAAATTTTCTGGGTATTTTTACAACAATGTACTTACCTCTTAGCCTGAGTGCGGAGTCTATGTATAAATAAGTTTCTATTAAAAAAATATTTTTTTAAATAAGCTTTTTATAGTAAAACTAATTTTCTACAACTTTACTTCTTATGTGTTTTTCGATTTTTTCAATATTAAGAGAGATATACCATATTTTGTGTTTTCCTCTCCCTCTAAACTCCCCTTTCCCCTTGTCGATTCTTGTTATGCTTACCATAAAAATGCATTGTCTTCGGAACTGAACCAACATGTAAAAATTCAACTCCGTAGGATAAGAAGAAGTGGTTCTAATTCAGCTTGCAAGATTTGACCCGAACATACATGCATACATACATACATACATACATTGCAAGTTAAATAAAAGCATGTAAAATAGATTATTTTTAAATCATGGAATTTTAAACCATATAAATTTTGAAACTAGTTGTAAAATAATTGATAAGTCATAGTTATCACATGACATTGGGGAAAAGTTAAACGTAACCTATTATTTCTAGGAAATATTAACAAAAAATACTACGAGTTTATCGATCAAAATTTAATACATCTTCGTCGAATATTTCAAAATGGGAATAGAACAAATTTTTTTAAATTGGTTTTCAAACAATTATACTTGACCATTATAAATACCGGTATTTCGACGCAATCATCGTCAGAAACTAGATTCTTGTATAGCACATAATAGAGACAAATTAAGCCTTGAGTAAAAACAAATTTTTAAACACACAAACAAATGAAGTTTTAACATGTTCGTTAAATGAGTCAAGCAAACTAAGTTACTAAGTATAGCTAACCTAGTTTTTTGCCAGGACACTTGACGGATACTAAGTAACTTAGATTGTGGTACCATTTAGGTTAGAAAGTGTTGCCAAATTGGAGGATTTTCCCCTAAGTTTAGTTGATTTAAAAAAGCCTAGTACAAAACTTGGTGATTTATTTTTGGGATTGTTATATTTTTAAATTTATGTATTCAAGTTGAATATAATGAACCAGAATACAAAATCTTTATTTATTATTTATCAAGTTGAAGAGGCTCCGCCTTTTTGACGGCCGGAGTGGCCTTCGGTCTTGGCTCCGTGTCCTTGACATAATGCAAAAAACCACACCCTTCTAGTATGAATAGAAGTAAAAAAGGTAATTTCTGGGGGAAATTCCCGTAAGTTTGAAGTTATTCTGCGTCGAATGCAAAAAACCGCATCCTTCTAGCATGTCTAGAAGTGTGTTAGAATTTTTATACGTTAGAGTCAGTGAGTTACACAAAGGGCTGTATATATTATAGGATTAAATCGAGTAAATTAGGGAAAAATCCTCCAATTTGGCAACACAGCTGACAAATTAGTAAGTGTGTCCTGAGAGAAATACGCTGAACTTAGATGCTCATAAGTAAATTTGTTTTAGACTGACTGGCCTACTTGGTTTACTAAGGAAGTCTGAACACGATATTCCTTAGAATTCATACCTGATGCAATAAAACTTTTTTTTTCTAATAATTTTGGGAATCTAATCTCATTACATCAAATGTAATATCTATATCGACTTTGGGAATTACCTAAATGTTCCCACAGACATAAATATAATAGTTTTGTTTGGTAACTGGAATTCCTTAAATGTTCCCACAGAAGTAAATACAAAAGTTTTGTTTGGTAAGTTACCAAACAAAAGTTTTCTATGTCTGTGGAAACATTTAGGGAACTCCCAAAGTTGATAATATGAGAACATTTTATGTTATGAGATGTGTTTACCTAGATAGTAAAACCATAGATTTGTAGATTTTTCTTAAAATCTCTTGTCTTGATCGAATTTTAGAATCTGGTTTTAAATCAACATGTACGACTTTTCAAAAAGAAATTTAAAAGATTGTATTTCTAAAAATGAAATGTTTGTTATAATTTTTAAAAATAAATCGTTAAGCCTTTTTTGCTGAAAAATCATTGCTTGTTTTCAGAAAAAATAATAAAATATTGTATTTATTTTTAGGCAGCAGAAATCCTTACATAGTATAAAATAAAGTCCCCCAGCCGTGTCTGCCTGTCTGTTTACGATTTATTCAAAAACTACTGCACCGATTTTCATGCTTTTTTCACCAATGGATAGAGAGGTTCTCGAGGAAGGTTTTAGTATATAATTTGTCAAGTTTTTGTATAAATTGATCCTTACATATTATAAAAAAACGTATAGTTGTATAATTTATTGATGTATAGGTGTATAATTTATCAGTGCGTAGTACAAGATTTTCGTTGCTCAAGGTGCTGTGTGTTATACATTGTCTGCCAGGAGTGGGGATGTAGACATTTTTACTGTTATTTATATAAGCATGCAACAGACAGCAGTTAGTAAAATTTGCCTATAGATGGCACTATACACAACATGAGTACTTAAAAAATTTTGTCAATAGGTGGCAGTGCTTACAACAAATGTATTTAAAAAATTAAACGCAATTTATCAGTCCTTGACGGGAGAAAATATTATGTTACTTGGTTATAAGGGCGTTACAAAATTTTTGCGGGCGAAGCCGCGACGGGTAATGCTATTATGTATAACGAGGTAAGATGATTAATTTTTTGTTTGTTACGATTTAACTCAAAAACAACTCAACCAATTTTACCGAAAGCTACATCTTCTCGAAGTAATATAGACTGTTTTATATTTTCTGTAAAGAATCCGAGCGAAGCCGGGGCGGGTCAGCTAGTTTATTAATAAATTACAGTCCAATGTATTAAGTATGTAATTATTTTTATTTTTTGACTTCTAACTTACAAAACTGGTTTTGACATTATACCATTATAAAAAAAACTAGTCTAATTAAATTACAAATTGCGTACATCAATTGCGATTATACATACACAAAAATTTCCCTATTTTTAAAATAGGGATTCCGTCATTATGATTACGGCAAGAAAGAACAATTTCAAGCAAGATCGGATTACAGATTTTCAGACCTATGACTAATTTACTAGAAAAGGCCGAATAATTGTTAGTTATTTTATTTACAAATTTTATGGCTTTCACGAAAATTTGAATCACCCAAATTTCAAAATTGTGCTAATAGCGATACATCTTAGTTATTTAGAGCATTAATGAAACTTATTTGTAATCATTAAGGATCGTAATTTGACCCTAAAGCTAAAGTCTCTTAAGCCTTATGGATAATCCGGCTCTGATTTCAAGCATAGGTAGAAATTGATGATTTTCGATGTCACGATAAAATTACATTTTAGTATATTATAAATCCAATAATAAACTATTGTAATAGAGTCTAAAAAAATGATTAGTCTCCGGGGCTCTATAAAGTTTGAAGTTGTTTTTCTCTAAAACTATTGCTTCAATTTGAATGAAAATTATTCGATTAGAATTCTGATGATCCTCATTTCTTGGTGACGCAATCCAATTATTTTAAGGTGATGGAAAAGGAGTGCAAAGATCTGTCTCCCACTTTAAAATAATTGTCAAAAAGTTTGGATCATATAATCGTGAGTTATTTGCAAATTTTCATCCAATTTGGATAGATTGTATTCGGAAAAAATGATGAAAATTGGGAACATCTTTTATCCGAAGCATTTTTCAGTTGTGGCCAGATGTCACTTGAGGTACACAAATAATGACACCGATTTTCATTTGATTTTCATAGAGACATTTTGTTCAGAATGCTTAAGATTCTTTCTATTTTAAAAGCACTTTTTTATCAAAAATTTTTGAACAGTTAGGAATTGAAGTGTGGTGGCAAATCTTAACGCTACTAAAGTATCAATCTTGAATGATAAATTTCTACAGATTTTTAAGGACGAAACTTCTGTTTTTCTCTTAGAAGTTTGTATTCTAATTTTAACCCATAGAAACAAATCGTTAAATCCTGGTTGAAGAAAAAGCACTTATTCAATGGGTACAATGCTCATTGAACGCGCGTTTGTTTTTTTTTTTTTAAATAAAGTTTTGTAAAATCATGATGACATTTCAATATAAATTTATTCGACTTGCATCAATGCACGTGGTATCCGCTAAACAAACCCATTGATATAAAATAAGAACTGTTTATCTTTTTCGGGAATTTGACTGAATGAATACGTGATTGTTTTCAGTAAGTAGCGCCCGCGCTATAAAGCTATTGCACTTTCAGCTATGATTAAAATTTGTATTATGTAATGTGTACTTAAATTCAAGGCCGGAAATAATTAAATAGTAAAAAATCCAAAATCGTATGCTGCGCAATACAATGAATATTGTTATTTTATTTTAGTAATTTTTAGTATTGTTCTAAAATTTTGATTTATATGAAGCTCAGCGCCAGCTCGAGTAAAATTGCCGCCATGGGCAAATGATTTTGATTGCGTCATTTTAAAACAACTGTAAAATATAATTTTTAAAGGTTATACAAAAATTCAGGTTTCTGTCTTGCATTCCGAGATTGAATCCTCATTTGACTCTGTCATTTTCTATCCTGAAATATGAAAAATATCCTAGTTATTGCTTTTTGTTTGTTTCAAAACTACAATTACAAAAAAATGATTAATTTTGTAAAAAATAATAGGTTTGTTCCTTTTACATATTGACAATTAAAAGCGTTCACATTGATCTTTCAACGGGTTTTACGACATGTCGATAATAACTGTAGTCGATTCACATTATAAGTTTAATTCTGTTCGTGCTTTTCTTTTATGGAGTAACCTAATTAGAAAAAGAGAAACCTTTAGACGAAAATTATAAATAAAAACACAAATTTATCAATATCTGTATTGTATCAGTCCGAGTGGTCCAGTTGGTTAAGGCACTCTACTCGACAAAAGTGGGAGGTTGCTGGTTCCATTCCCAACGGCAGCAGTTTGTCAATTAAATTAATTTTAAAAAAAATTAATTGGGCGGTTAATTTACGAAACTGTCGGCGTATGGACAAGAACGAAAGTAGCCGGCTATGCTTGTGAACGTTTTCTGCAGTTTCCTTCCACAAACTCCAGATGAATATCGGCATAGTTCCTACCAAAGTCGGCTACAGTCGCACAACCTACCAATTTCTAGTGTACATACAAATTCCTTGACCTTTATGAGTCGGTACAAAAGGCCTAGAAAGGCCTACTTGCCAGACTTCGACCTCCCACCGCTACTACTGCTAATACTACTACTACTATATTTGTGTTGTGGTTTTCCTTAACCTTTTTAGATATTATAATTATCGGTTAGCAGTTGAAAACCACAACAAATCAACGGTACAATCACAATTTATTACCTATTTTAAATTAATTCTTACTAAATCGATAAATTTTTTACAAGTGTGGCGCCTATACGGTAACAGAATGTATTATTTTTCTTTAAAATCAATAGACCGACAGATGACAATTTGAAAAATTACGCGATGTTTTGTGTATACTAATGGATTTATTGTCAGATTATATAGACGTATATACGAAGACATCGAGCTAGGTCTGATCGCTCCGAGGCGTGACATGCCCGCACTCTGCGTACGGCCCGTTTGTGTTTTCAAGTTTGAAACTTTAAGCAACTATTTGTAGATCATTTTTGCAAAACGATAATATTAGTGTACAAATCCTTTGTGCAGGTGTACTTAACCTAAACCAGGTATAAATTAATACCAGTTGCCGGTTTTAAATATCTCACGAGTTTTAACTTATCTATTTTTTTCATAATCAGGCAATGTAAACCCGTATGAGAGTAGTTTTGCCCCGTTCGACTTTTGTATGAAACATATATGTCAGTTTAGTAGCGTCGCGAGCCTTACTTATCGGGTGAGCCACTATTGGCCTCTCTGAATTTAATGTGGGTAAAATTTTTAACCAATTTTTTAAGAACATTTGGTAATATTTTTATTTCTGATTTTACTCCAAGTGAGACTTGTAGTGTTTGGCGAAGGTAAAGAATCGTAGTTACAAATTAAGAGACTGGTTGGGCCGAAGGGTGTGCCAGTTTACTTTTAGGTGGGCCCCGGCCCACCCTCTGTTGATGCCCCTGTCTGTCACTTTAGTTTCGAATTTATTTAGAAACACTTTAAATAACGAGGATTACAATATGGATTATCGATTCTATATATTACGAGATAGAAAACACACGGAAACAGTCTAGACATAATATATGAGACATTCATTGATGATTTCTTTTATCTGTTATGAGTGTTATGACTAACAAAAAATTGCGACCACAGAAAAGTAATATGGAGTTTGGACTAAAATCAGATCAAATGATTGATTCACACGAAGTAAGGCACATGACTATTAGTATATTTCTTTTACACTGAGCCAAAATTAGTGACCACATATTTTCCGATTTCACATCTTATGGTTTCTATAAATAAAACGATATTTTTTTAATGAGTAATATATTTCTAATAAATTTTTATTACACCTCTTAAATTATTAATCGATACCGTAAGAAATGAGTAAACTGTGAGTAATTTTTTTTTTTTGAAGTAGTAAAGATAAGCTTTTTAAACATTAATAACATTAAGTGTTTGAATATTGTAATTTATTCAAAAACACCTACTAATTCTATAATCATCGGGTCTTTGTTATATTTAAACAATGACACATAAGTTCGTGGCTATCCGTCATAATTTTTTTTCAATGAAATTTGTTTTTTCGAATTAAGAGTAAAGCAATGAAGCTTATGCATCATCAAATCGTCTTAGTCAGAAAATTTAGTTTTTTGATTTAGTATTTAAATAATTTTTTGGGTATTTAAAGTATACACTGTTAAGGTCTGGTTACATGGTGTGAGCTAGCGTGCGAGCTGACGAGACGAGTTACTGCAGTGCAGCAACTTGCAGCGTGCGAACGGGTGAGGCGAGCTACTATCATGTGCGAGTCGGTTAGTAGCTGGCATCCGAGCTACTACAACATTATTTGTTTTTACTCGCCACTCTTGCCTTCCCACACCACGCCACAAGCATGCGACTCGGACGTCAACTCGCACGTTTTTAACGAAATGACAGTAGCTCGTACGCTCAGGCACACTCCGGGTCCATTCTCTGCTGTTTCACGTGTTTATCTTGTTTCGACAGATAAAATGGCAGCGGATGGACCTATACAAGGATCAAACCAACGTATGGAATTGTTTGGATCCTAATTATAAGAACTATATTCATTATATAGATCTTTAATTATTGTATGTGTTGCCCCTTTCCTTTGCACCCAATTCCTGGCCCAAATACTTCTTTTTTTCTTCCTTTTTTGTATAGCACTTTCAGCTCGAAGTATTTCAGTGCCAACTATTTTTGTAGCCGCTTTTATTGTGGTATGAGCTATGCCAGCAACTCGCACTACTGTCATGTCAGTACAAATGGCAGTAGATGTCTACTGTCAACGCCAGTAGCTCGTACCGTGTAACCAGGCCTTTATAATTAAGCTTAAATAACTTAAGCTTATCTTATTAACAACGGTTAATCATATGAAAAAAATACATAAAGATGAAATTTGAAGAGAATTTTATAATCTAAAAGTTTCAAATAACCCCTAATGACCAGTAGGTGTTAGTTATTTGCAAAAATCTATTTTCGTGACTTTTTACTTTTAATACCTTGACGTGTAAACATAAGACAAGGCTCTCTGAGTTTAAATTTGATCCCTAATAAATGTACTAAATATAAATTTTAGAAGCAAATCACTAAATTTAAATTAAATGCATTTCTCTAAATCAGATTTTTCCAAACTGAAAAATGTTATTATCGGTTGTTATTTCATAATCGACCGCTGATGTTGCCATAAAACGTCACGTATTCCATCCAAATGATATTCTTATGATAAATTTAAAACTGTTTTGTTAGGTTTGTTTTTGCCACCATATTTTGAAAACTGGTGACAGCGCACGGTAAAAAAATAGACACATACACACTGTGAGAGTCTTAACAAAACATAAGATATTGTCAGATCTGTCAAATCTAGTCGAATCAATTTCTTATTTATATTTACTGATATTTTACAATACTTTTAAAATATTTAGGACAAATAAAAAAAGGTTTTAAATCGTTGTAAGATGATTGATATACTTTACAGCTTTTTTAAAAATCCTAAAATAGTACTCATTTGACGCGAGCGTAGCGCAAGAACGTCCTTACTTTAAAAAAAACTGAAAAAAAATGTTTTTTTAATAAAGGTTCAGAGAAAAGAAAATTATCCAATAAAGTTTTTTTATAAAATATAATCACAGATTTATTAAAGAATGTATAATAAATACAACTATGATATTACAATTAAAATAGAATACTTAAAAAAAAAATCGGCAGTGTAAGTACCTAATCAGTTCTTTATACAAAATCAAAAATTATAACTTAAATGATTACAAAAAAAAATGTCTTAACTAATATATAATATTGATTTACATTATACAAAAAGAAAAGAAAAAAAAACAACAAATACATAATTATTTATTCCATAAAATTACAAGTTTTTTCTTTAAAAAATTTCTTTTGCTTTTTTTTTGCGAAATATTTAACATTAAAAAAATTGATTTGATTCGTCAACAATACAACAGCATTTTACATCGCATTTATTTAATAAAAAAATGGGTTGTTGCAGAATCATTTGTTTTTATAAAGAAAGAATATTTCTCTTGGGATCAATGATTATTAAAAAATTCATTCTAAATTACAAGAATTTGTATCTTTGTTGATTTGGAGTCCACAGAAGTCGTTCTTTTTCAATTGATAACTGACCACTATGGTCACGATGTGTGGTGACCATGAACGAAACCAGTTTTAGTGTACAGTATACGTTTTTTAGCCAACCCAGATCTCTAATATAGTTTATAGTTTCTATAGAAATACCTGTTTTACCACAATTTTGGAAATAAATTATCTGTGAAAATTTTTTAAATTAAAACACTTGAATTGGGCTCTACGTTTTGTTAAAATAGCTGCCATATTTTAACGTACTATGGACTAGAAAACTAGCGCTCATTTTTCAAAATTTTTTAGTTGATTTGTACCTTATTCATTCGATTTTTGGGAAAACGTTTCTAATAGAACTTGTTAGTGTATTGTATATACAAATTGAATAACTGACTTAACAAAACACTTAAATTTACCTCTTCGTTTTACCTTTTCGCTTCTTTCGTTCAAATATTAATGTAAAAATTGAATAACCGACGTAATAAAACACTTAAATTGGGCTCTTTGTTTCGTTAAAATAGCTGCCATATTAATATACAAATTGAATAACCGATGTAACAAATTACAGAAGTTTACTCATTTAACGTACTATCGTTTCGGAAAGTTTCATCCCGTAATTCGATGGGCATTTTGATTGCGGTCCCCTCTTGGAATTTTATTGATTTGTACCTTAGTCATTCGATTTTTGGAAAAATGTTTCGAATAAAAGTTGTTAGTGTATTTACAATAAACAACTTTTATCCTGAGCATTCTTTTGAAAATTGAATTAAAAAAGGTACAAATCAATTATAAAATTTTGAAAAATGAGCGCGCTACTTTTGTGGTTTTTTGATTTGGAAAAAAAAAAACTAATTGCTTTTTAAATACTACCGCCCGCCGCTTTATAATGATCTGGGAAACCCTGGTGTTATAGTGATTCATTTTATACAGTCTGGACGATTAGATATAAAAAATTATAGAATCTAATAAGATTAACCAGAGTTTTTTAATTAAACTTAATTTAGTGAATAATTCAAGCTACAAACTTGTGTTCGTTTTTTCCTGGTTTTTAAAGACTATCACATAATGAAAAATATCCACAGGAAATTATTTAACATAACAAATATTTGAAATCATTTATTCCTGGAAAAATAATCGTTCTCTATTAAAAACATTCGATTAATGTTAAATAATTTATTAATTATTCGATTAATTTATTTGTTTGTTACTAATACCTTTTTTTTTCGTGTTTACGTAAAAAATATCATGAAATTTTTACTTACATGGCACTATTTAATTTACAGCAGATGATTGATAATGATTTTATTTTAAATTTAATTAGTTTTTAATAAGTTCTTATATGGAGGTGTAGGTTCGTTTAGTTTTTTTTAATTTAAATTATTAAAACACATTTTCATTTCATTTAATAAAAATAATAAATCATTTAAAATAAATTAGAAATAATTTGAAAAATTGATAATCGCGTACAGTTAATGCCATAGCTAAATAGAATATAATTTTGTTTCCCTCAAAATAATACATAGGCGAAAACCTTTAAGATAGGCGGCAGTCTTTAGTGAATCTAATATACGGTGGCCATTTTTAAGTAGTTGGATAAAACTTTCAGAAAAGAAAGTACATATAATGACTTCAATCACTTGCCTAGGCAACCCTGCGAGAACCTGATCCGACAGTGGGGAAACCACCCCCAAATATTATATTGTACATAATTTTGTTTCTAGAATAATTGCGAGAAAAGCACAACAATACCTTTTTTCATCAAATTTTATTTCCAACAACTTTTGTATGAAACTTTTTTTTCATATTTATTACAGTTCATCCCAAAAAAGAATGTATGCGCGATAAAATATTTTGGGGTGGTTGCCCTGCAGCAGTCTACGAAAGTGATTGAAGTCACTATATCCCCTAATTAAATGGGAATCGTTTTTTAGGATACCCGTATGGGCTATTATTTATTCCTGTCGATAAAATAAATTAATCTTGAGTACTTTCGATCATTTATATAGATCATCGTCAGAGATATAAGATATTCAACGAAATTTATTTACAAATTCCGCCCAGTACCCAATAAAAAAGGCTTAACGCTTCCACTGCAATGTTGAGTTAATATTTCTGCAAGACATGAAAGAGCTTACCAAATGTCATTGATCGAGCTTCTCCAAATATTGTTGGCTTTGGTACTCACTAACTGACAAATCATCAAAAAACTTATAGAAAATTCCCTATTGATTTAAAATTTTGAAATTTGATAGATATTTATATATTAGGAAATATATCAAGGGAAAGAATCTAAAAATTCGGAGTCTAAATATATTATGCAAGCCATAATCCGAACAAAATCATAAATGCTCAAGTTATGATCTGTTTTAAAACGCTTCACCACCAAGACCTATGTGAAGGGGGCCTAGTTATTGTTTAATTTTCTACTTGTAAAAATTTTATATTAAATGCCAGGTAACATGGCCCTCAAATAGATCGCAATAAATTCCTATGTGATCCATTTTAGAACAGATGATAACTTGATCCCATTTATTCATAATAATGATATTGGTCGGATGAATTCTAGTAGTTCCCACGGGATCCCACAATCTTAAAGAATTTCGTCTATATAATATTTTTAACGATTTTTACTCCATTGACTCCATGTTCTTAAAATGATATACGTGTTTAAAGAATTATTATATTCTTGAATGAAACATGTTCTATTTATAATGACATTAAGTGTACAGTTTGTGAACGGTAACGTTCAAATTTTAAACGATTTATTAAACAATACATTGTAAATAAATATTATTAAAACGTAAGTATACAAAGTTTAGGAACATCGTATGTACAACAAACGAAGTGCGTTCTCGGATCATTAAATTACTAATATTAAATTATTTATAATAGATCCGAATTTCCGGGTAAATTATAATAGTTCATAGTACAGCACGGTTTTTTTTAATGATTAGTAACAGGCTAAATTTTTGTCAGTAACTTCCTTTCGATGAGACGCCAACTTCTCTCTCGCGAAAATTCTCGATGATAGCGATGACTAACGAAGCGCGTAAGAAAGTAACTTTTGTTTGTTTGACGATAGCAAAAATTTTGTCAGTATCAGTTTATTTGTTAGTTAAATTGAGAGATAATGTAATAAAGACTTCAAAAAAACTTGTGTCCTACAAAATGGATGGTGTGACAGGCAAGTCCTCCACTCTGAACATGTTCAAATAACGGGGTATACATAGTTATTAGTAACAAGCTGATTTTTATGCTGTTAATTAATAATGGTATGTATAATTTGATGGCCACCTTGTCCTACAAATTCAGTGGTTCAATTTCCCAGTCCTACTCTCTGAACATGTCAATGTAAAATTTTCATTTATAAATTAGAACAATGTTTTCTTATTTCAATGACACACAACGTTTATACATATTGTAGATCTCATTTCTTCAACCTTTAGTTCATAAAAGAATACTAATATTGTTTTATCGTGAATACACTCAATCGCGCCAAGTAACGGTTATTTAAGTAGCGCCAAGTAAATTTTGAAATCTTTTTTACAATATCTCTCAATTTAATTAACAAATTAACTGTTACTGATAAAATATTTGCTATCGTCAAACAAACAAGTTACTCTCTTACGCGCTTCGTTAGTCACTATCATCGAAAATTTTTGCGAGAGAAAAGTTGGGCGTCTCGTCGAAAGGAAGCTACTGACAAAAATTTAGCCTGTTACTAATCATTAAAAAAAACGTGCTGTACTGTGGACTATAATAACTACAATTTATTAAATACGGATCTAATATATTTTTATATGCACATAATAAAAAAACAAATGTTTTTTGTCCATAGTCTCAAAAACAAAAGATATAATAAATATAAAATTAAAAACAATTTAGGACAAAAGAGATTAGTCATAGTTATAAAATTAGACGTGAAGTATGGAGACCCATTGGAGAACAGTTTATACTATTCTTTACATTGTCTATGCCCTATGGGTAGTAAAAAACACGATTTTATTAAAATTAATAACAATTACTTACATATAATAATCAATTTGAAAAATTTGCTAAGGCTAAATGGTGGTCCCAATTAATAAAAAGAATTGTTTTTTTTAGAATGGACAAAACATTTGTGTAAATAACTACTTTAGACAAATCTCTAGACAAAAATTAATTTAGAAAAAAAAACACATGACAGTTTTGAGGTTCCACAGTATAATAAGGGAAAAAGACAGCGCTAGAATCTATAAATGATATTAATTATACCCGGTATATATGTTACGAGGAAAGCCCGAATTCTGGATAATGCTAAGTTTAGCCGGATAAAGCTAGGTGTATCCAACGTTTTTGGATAAAGTTGATTTGAAACATAAAATATGATTAATTTCGGGCTTTATCCGTTTAAACTTAGCATTATCCAAAATTATCTTAGCTTTGGCTAAATACAGTGTAAGCCAAATAAAATGTATGATGACTTATTAAGTCGAAACACTAAAACCATTTATTCATTTTAACATCTTAACCAGAAATAAAATGTGTTTTTTTTTTCTAAAAATGTATAGAGATCTGTCTGCTTTCCCAATTTCCCGCAATCGTTTTGTTCAAAACTTTAATGAATAAAAGTCAACATAATAATTAAGACTAAATTTTTTGTTTTGTTTTTTTTGATAAATAGAAAACATACAATTGTTAAAATTTTGCTATAAATAGAACTATAAATATATATATATATATAATTGCCAACTAACAATAATATATGGTTTTTTTGATCTTTTTTTATGACGTCAAAGATCAATTGATTTTTTTTATTAATTTGTTTTATTTTTATTTTTTAATAGTAATTTTCAGTCAAATCTAAGTAGATGAGATAATTAAATTCATAAATAAATTTTATACATAATGAATTATATATGTGAAAGTGATTCTAAAATATATGCGGGTAATTTTTGAAGTTTATTCTCTTAATAATTTCCGTCCAAAAGTGTTCACATAAACTGATATCCAAAACTTTTACTCTAATCAGTCATTAGAGCAAAAAATTGATTATTTTTATGAAGTGATCGAATACGCATATTTTCATGTAAAATTAAAAAGTCCTAATTTTGCAGAAACATATATTTAAGGTTATTCACGCGTATTCGAGAAAGATAGAGCGAATTAAATAAAAAATAAAAGGAATATAGAACAGACAAAGATAACTATCTATTCCATATAAGAGATAGATCGAGATAGACAGACATTTTTCGTTGTTTATATCAAATTATGCTCAAAACTACACGTCAGAAAACTTTGTATATATTTTTAACATAATCTACGATAGTTTAACTACTTAATTTCAAGTTTTTTTAATTTTAGTCTGTAGCAGTTATAGTTCAATTTCATGCTAAATGTGCGATTAACCAGATATTCCCTATCTATTCTACGTGTTAAATTCCAATTTTTGAAAAACTAATTCCTAAGAAACTGGACGTCACATCTCTGCCAAAAAATTCATTTATGTGTTTTTACTACTATTTTTATCTTACTTTCGCACTCATTTGAATGTCATGAATGTCATGTGCAGTGCACATTTTAAAAACAATGTTACATGTGTTTATAATGGGTGATTCATTTAGATGTACTTTTTTGTCTATGGATTTTTTGACAAATGAAACGTGAGTCGTGCTAACCTATTATGGTATTATTGTTCAGTATAGTTTGACATTTCATCATGGAAAGACTTCCATCATATATTTTTATCGAAATTTTGTGTTCGTAAATGAATTACGACCCAACTCTCTTAATAGAAATTGTTTCAAAATTAAACCTCTAAAATTTTTTATTTAGAATCACATCCCCTTGGTATATAATTCAAGAATTAATATGTACACACAAAAAATATCGATCGATATATATTTATAATTTTTTTACGCTATTCATCATTATCTAAAAATTGCTTAATTAATTTCTAATCACATAATTAAAATTAATTGATTGATTTTTTACATATTTATTAGATTAAAAATATTAATAAAATTTAATAAATTCTGTTTTAACAACATTTCAGTTCAGCTTACAACGGATTTTATGATTTGTGAATTATTTAAATTTTGTCCTTGTCAATAATAATAAGCGTCTAACTTTCTTCCCTGCGGCTTCGGGAAATACATCCCAAATTCTACTTTTTCTCACATGTTTATGTCATGTGTACTGTTTTTTTTTGCAAGAGAAAAAATTTAAATAAATGTCCGCCTTATTTTACATATATTTATAATTATCCACGACCCGATTTAACATGTAATCGTCGATCCATATTCAAAGCGCTTTTATATTTTCAATATAATTGAATCGCACATTATTTTAAATTAATCGTTTTACGAAATTCTGTACCAGTAAATTTTCAAAAATCGGTGCTATTAAATTGAATGTTCAAAATAAATAATTTTCAATTCATACGATTTTAGACTCGTCCAAAATAATTTACAATTTTTGTGTTCGATTTGACCTACCTTAACATCAAAAAATGTTTTTCCAAACACGGTGTCCAACACATTTCTATGTACAATTTTTCTTTGAAAAAGTGAGCAAATTTTCACTAAAATAAAACTTCACGAAATAAAAACCGATTTAAAATGAAGTTTTAAACTCGTATTATACAAACGACGAGAAACCCGGTAAGGGTGCACGCGATCGTGCCATATTGTTCATAACAATTTGTCCACCATTTAAACTGACC
The DNA here is from genome assembly GCA_963920215.1 of Nineta flava. Taxonomy (NCBI): domain Eukaryota; kingdom Metazoa; phylum Arthropoda; class Insecta; order Neuroptera; family Chrysopidae; genus Nineta; species Nineta flava. Next base: position 121,167,617 of record OY986041.1, read on the forward strand.
ACCGCACTACCTTCTGGCTCCGAGTCTGTATAACTTGAATAGTTTCGTACAGGTTTTTGTCGTTTCCATGATTGTCGTAAAGAATCGTTCACATTCGCATAATGATTAACAAACGAATGTGGATCTGAACGCACACTTTCATTTTCACTTTCGGATCCCTGAAAAATACAAAAATATTCATATTTAAAATCAGATGGAGAGCGGCTAAGCATATTCGCCCTAGTTTTGAATAAACTTTACCTGTGAATCAGTCGAACTAATTTCTGATGGCTTCTCTGTAACACTACTATCATCGGGATTTTCATCATACCCTTTCAGACTTTCTTCGTCGCTATGATATGCTACCGAAGCAGGGCTTGGACGTGGAGGTGATTTTGTTAGTTTGGCATTTGGAGGTAGCGTATGATGGGGTGATTTTCGACTAAGAGTACTACGTTTTCCTAATGAATTACCACCTCCAGGTAATGTTAAACCTCCCGAACATTGCCGTGAACGATATAATTCCATTGCTAATTCTTGACGATCTTCGATGTCCATTGCCATGGATTCTTCAAGTGTTTTTTGTGCTTCTTCTGCAAGAATAATAAAATACAAAGTTAAAACTAGAACTTTTTAGCAATTTCAACAGCTTTCTTAAGATTGATCCCTAATCTTCGAAATTAGGATTTCGTATTCTTGAAACGTACAATTTTAGGTATAAAGGTAAAGTTTGTTAGTTACCTGTTGCGGTATCGCTACTAAAATCAAACATGCTTTCCTTCAGAAACCTATGTATACTCTTCAACTATATACTCCCTCTGATATCACAGTAATTATTTATGTTCATTACTTTGGTAACTAACAACAAACACAATTAGACATTTTGATAAATTTATTTTAATAAAAGATTATCTGTATCTTTATTCATATCTTTTTATTTATTATTTGTAGGATTATTAATTATTGGATTCTTTATATCCATCCAAGGGGTACTTTCCTACATACCCTATACAAGGGTTAAATAGTGAAGAAAAAAATAGACGGATGAGCGCCATTTTAAAATGACTTTAAATAACTTACGTTTATATTTATAACTTTTACTCTTAACGCATAAAACCGCTATAACCATTATAATAATGATAATAGAAGCGGCTGCTAATGCAACCATAAACCATGTTTGCCGATAGAACGGTTTGTATTGCAAATATCCATATTCCATATACAATTTCGATGGTGTCAAAATGGATACTTTGGAATATGCTGGATAACTAATGCCATAACGGTTATATGCAAATACACGGAACGTGTATGACGTAGATGGCAAAAGACTTTGGTACGAAATCGTAAACTCTTGGACAGGTCCATTATTTGTCTTCGTTACAGTTTGCCAACGTCCATCATCTGTTAAAAAAAATTGTAAAATTAATACAAATAAAATTTGAGACAAAAATAAAAACCATACCTTTCTTTTTAGTTTCAATATAATAACCCAAAATCGGTCCTTTTCCTGTTGCGCCATTGACCCAATGCAGTTCAACACTTGATACAGTTTTATCAATTGTCAATTCTTTTGGAGTTGTTGGTGAACCATCTTGAGGTCCAGTTGTTACATTTCCTGTAATTGCGGGTCCATAGTCTATAGTTTGAGCACGTACCGTAAACGTATATGTAATTTCTTCTTCCAAACTTTGGATTAATAAATTTGTATCCGCCACTTTTTGTTTTACTTGTTTACTAAATTCTATAAGGAAACAAAAATGTGAGATTAATCCACTAACTAATAATAAAATTCTCCCTCTTTGAATCTATAGAAGGGACGACTTTTGTTATTAAACTTACGTTCATTTTGTTCTGTGGTTTCGTACGTCACCAAATATCCAATAATATCACCGTTCCGTTTTTTGGGTGGATTCCATGATACTATTAAACTGTTCATTGTGATTTCACTAAATGTAAGATTAATCGGTGCACTAGGTAATCCTTGTAATGTTTTCACAGTAATTGGTTGTGATCGCGGTCCATCTCCAGCAGGATTAAATGCTAAGATCTGAACACGATATTCTGTGTATTTATCCAAGAATATTAAACTGTGCGATGTGTATGTGGCCGGTATCACTTCAATTTCTTCTTCAATTTTTTTATCTTTTTCTATTTCTTGGGGTGACATTGTCATCAAATAAAATATCTGGAAATAAAAGCACAATCCAAATTGAGCTTGGATAAAGAATAAAGAAAGTATTGATGGTTAAAATGTTGATGAGAAGAGATAAATTAATTTTTATCAACCCTCTATCCCCACCATTTGAAACATCTACTGGAAATACTTTGGATATACATTCCAAATTCAATTTTGATGAAGAATTAAAAACACTTACCTTATAGCCCAATAATTCACCATTTTGCATATGCTGTTGTGGAGGTTTCCATCGTAAACGTACTTCTGTCGACGATACAGCTTCACCTTCAAACGCACGCGGTTCCCCTGTAGGTACAGCTTCACCCACATACACTGTAACCGGTGGACTTGGAGGTCCATCACCTTGTGAATTAAATGGTATCACCACAATTTCGTAATTTCGATCCTGTATTAAATCTTTTAAAACAATTTTATCTTTCTTAGTCCCTTTCACTTCCTCCTTGGGTGTGGCTTGCAAAGCGGTTGGAAAATCAGATACAGGTTGGAAAACAATACGATAACCTCCCGTCTCAATATCTCCACTCCAAAATAGTTCCTCAATTGCACTCCAATGGACTTGAACACTGGTCGTTGTAATTGGTACGACACGTAAATCGGATACACCACGACTTGGAGCTGCAGGTAAGGTGCGTACTTCTTTGGATTCTTTGCTAAATATACTTGGACCCATATCATTTGTTGCTTGAATACGAAATTGATAAATTGTAAACGGTTTTAAATTCACTGCTGTATATTCTGTGACTTGTGGGTCAACCCGTTCAGGGATTGTTTGCCATGGACCGAGATTTTCGGATTGTTGAACCGTATAATACCTATAAAAAATCGTTAATCAGTTGAAGGATTCAAAAATATTAGTAAAAAATATGCTCTTTTTAATTTCTATATAATTTAATGTATATAAAATTAACCATAAATATAATATTGAAAATTTTACCTTAACGGAGCAAATCCATCTCGTCCCGGTGTCCAACTGAATGTAATTTGTTGACTTTGTATTTGACTTCGACTAATTTGTGGAATTGATGGGGCTTGTGGTATTTCACGATTATTTGTGGTGTAAACTAACGCATGTGCTGTTTTACCCCAACCTAATTTTGTCTGAGCCGTTACCGAAAACATATAATAATTTTCTGGCTCCAATTCCGTTGCTCTGTGAAACAATAAATCTAAATCATTATACGACATTCGGAAATAAAAAAATTTTTGTATTTACCTGTAAGTTCGATCTGATGGTGGGAATTCACGTGAAAAATTATAACTAGTTTTGCTATTTAAATGATAATTCACACGGTATGCTAGAATATTTCCATTTGGATCTTCGGGTTCATCCCAAATAATACGAGCTGTTGTAAATGATACATCGGGAAATGATACGTTCGATGGGGCACCAGGAGCTAAAAATTAAAAATACAAAATTATCAATTAATAACTCGATATTTCGAAATTTTTGTGTTTCCCTCTACGAATAAAAGAAGCGGGATAAATTTCTACATAGAATACTCAATTTGTTTGGAATCAGCTCAAGGTACAAACGGTGAATTGCTTTTTCGGATTTGGAATTCGACGGAGATAAACTATCTTCAAAATATCTCGAATATTAAAAACATGAACTTACCATCTTCAAAAGTTTGTACTCGAACCGGCGGTGTACTTAACACTCCATCTCCAAGCCGTGTAAATGCCAGAACTTGAATATGATATACAACAAATTTTTTCAACTCAGTTAACGTGGTCGTAAACGTTGTGTTGCTCGAAATTAATTTATATTGAAACGATGATCGCAAATTTGCCCCATAAAACACTTTGAATCCTTCAATTTGACCATTTTGATGTTCCTTTGGTACGTCACTCCATTTAACAACGATAGTCGTCGAGGATGTTGCATTTGCCTCAACATTTAACGGTCCAAATGATGGTACTGATTCTCGTGTACGTTCTAACGCCTTGCGACTCAGTTTTGAACTACCGACATCGTTACATGATTGCATATGAATTTCGTAAAGGGCATATTCTTCGAGATTGTCCAAAACATGAGAATTTGCTGTGGGATCTTCAATTGCTACATAATTGACTTTTCCGGTTCCAACTTCGATGTATGTGATGTTGTAGCCACGTGGATTTCCATACCATTCAATTTGTTGAAGGGGCTAAAAAGATATTTATAAATTTAGCGTGCGCAATAAAGGCTCCATATTTTTAGTAATGTAATGATTATTTATACAAATTATTAAACATTTTTTTATTGTTGGAAGTTTTGTATCACGAGACTTTAATTAATATAAAGTTTTAATCACGAGACGCCACAAAAAATAAGAGAAAAGAAGACAGAGGCCGCAAAAAGAATAGAAAAGAGTGTGAGCCTCACCCACATAAGCTCACGGAGGACGTGAAAATTCTTCAGTTTCATTATTTACAAATGTTATCAGCGGCTTACTATATGTAAATGTAGAAGTTTCACTTCAATAAGTAAAAATATTCATTTTTTAAATGGTTTAGGCATTGTACATCACTAGAATGTTAAACAAGTTGAAAATTATAAAAAATTATACGACTTTTGAAATAGCCCATTTTTTTATATGATATATAGAGTCATTCCACGTGAAAACGCCAAAAAAAAACAAAAAATTGTTTCTTTTGCTTAAACTTTGTGGAAATGTTCTTTAGGGTCCCAAGGACGAAAACGTTTTGGTTTTTGTTCTTCTAATGCAAATGTAAAATGTAATTCCCTTCTTTCTAGCACTCAAGTTTTGTCTCGGATTCCCCTCTATTGAGTCATTTCCCTTTTATTATACAAAAATTTCAACAAAATACGTCGCTGAAAAAATTTCTCTTCAAAAGTGTTTAAATAATGCAAGATAACTACTTACAATCCATCGTACTCGAACTTCAGTCGCACTCATCGCACGAACTGTCACATTTTTCGGTGGATGCGACGGTGGCGCTTGTATTGTTTGAAATTCCTTCGTTGAAACCGAAGGTTTTGATGAGCCCACTACGTTTGTAGCAATCAAACGTAATTTGTATACCATAAACGGTACTAAACCAGCAACTGTTATCGATTTTGCATCCGGATCGGATACTTCAAAGATCACAAACCATGTAATATTCCGTGAAGTCTGTGCTTCCACTGTCCATTTTGTAATCGATGAATTACCATCAAAGCCCGGTGTAAATTGTAACACCACTGAAAATGCTTCAATATTTGATAACGCTAACTTTGATGGTGGCTCGGGTAAAACAGGTTCAACACCGGATTGTATTACAGCCACTTTTGGTGGACCTGCACCTTGAGCTGTCCATGCAGTTACTTCGAATTTATAGTGTGTGGATGCTTGTAAATTATTGACGCGTATGCTAGTGATGTCCGCCGAACAGTTTTGCATTCGAATTGAATCGGGATTATCTTTGATTTGATAGGACAACTGGTAGCCAATCAGAATGCCATTTGTTTGGCGTGGTTTCGTCCAAATTACTTTGACTGCACGATCGCTGATTTCATCAAACTGTAAATTGCCAACTTCATCGGGAACTGAGAATTAAAACAAAAAAATATTAGAAACTTTGGTTTGAAATGTAAATTAGACAACGGGACTTCGACTCTGTTGGTTACCTGGAAAAGGTGTATGTAAATGAAGCCCTGATTTTATTGTCTCAATTGAATCAAATCATTGTCGATGCTTTATTTAGACCAGACCAGATCCTGAGTGTCTAAGGCACCATTTACATACATCACTTTGGAACCATTAATATCTGAGCCTAGGATCGAAATACGAAAAATTTACTTACCATCTTCTAAAGTCTTAACTTCAACCGGATCACTTCGTTCGCCATCCCCCGGATCGGTAAAACAAACAACCGTAATATTATATTCAGAAAATTTTTGCAGACCAGTCATAATTGCTGATTGCTCCGCCAATGGATCTAATAAATTTGGATGTACAGTCATCATTTTTTCCTCAATCATTTCCTCATTTCTATTATCCCAACGCCAAGCTTGTATCTTGTAGCCTTGATTAATTCCGTTAATTTTTTGTGGATTTGGAGGTTTCCATGATAGCGCAACGGCAGTCGAATTTACAGGCTCAATTTTTGTTATGGTCGGTGGTGCTTCAGGTACACCTTCTTTTGTTTTAATTTTTGCACCTTCTGTGTATACCCCAACTCCTTTATTATTGTATGCAGCAATTTGTACATTATAATCTTTCCACGTAATAAGTTCTTGGATAAGGAAATTCCTTTGAGCTTCATTGGTGATATTCCGATATTTCCATGGACTTTGATTATATCCATACAATCGATATCGGATAATATATCCTAAAATTTGTCCATTACGATGTTCCTCCAAAGGTGGTTGCCATTGTACGATGATTTCAGATGAGGATCTTGCCGATCCTACAAATCCAAGTGGTGGACCCGATGGAGCTAATGAGGAATAATCAATAATATTAATATTATTTTTTTGGTAAAGGTATTCTAACTTTTGGTGAAATGCTAGGGAAAATCTATTTACATAAGTGAGGGGAAATTATATAGCAAATAAAAATCGTGCAGGATATTCTTTGTAAACAAACACTGAGAATATTTTTCCCACCTTTCATTGGTTCACAGCATTTCTTTCCAGCTGCATAATATTTATACAGAAAATAATCTCAGGTTTTTCTTTTAATGAAAATTCAAAGTGTTTATTAATTTATTAGGCTCAATTTACACGAGAGAGTCAATTTTTCTTTTTTAGGTTTATTTTGAAAGTTTTGGGCTTGCACATGTTTTAAGAGTTATATCATTTGTAATTTTTGTATAAAGAAACTTTAGAATTTGGATTTCCAAGCTTTCAAACCAGTTTCTAAACATTTAAATTTACAGATTTTTAAATCTCAAAATACGTAAATTTCTAAGCTTTAAAATTTTTAAGTATTGAAATATGTAGTTTTCTAAACTTTAGAATCTATAAATTTCTACGCTATGAAACCTGTAAATTTTCACGTTAAAATATTTAAAATTAAATACTTCTAAGCTTCTAAACCTGTAGATAACAAAGCTGTCGATTTCTAAGCTTGCAAATTTCTAAAGTATTGAAAGATGTGGGTTTCTAAACATTAAAATCTATAGATTTCTAAGAATTGAAACTTGTAGATTTCTAAGCTATAAAATCAGTAGTCCTAAACTGTAAACCCTGAATAGTTACGTCCCGAAACATATAGATTTTTTAAATTTTGAAATACAGATCTCGTGTACATTGATCCTGAACATTTATATTGAAAACATAAAAAACAAAAATGAAAATAAATTCGACACAAAATTTGCTTACCCTCTTGTGGCAGTAAAATAACTTCACTAGGATCTGATGGACTGCCTTCACCAACACTATTGACAGCACTAACACGAAATTGATATGCTGCTGATGCTTTTAAATTTGTTAAGAGTATCCAACGTTGTGACGCCGATACGTTACTTAATTCCGTGACCCAATTCAATAATGGATCGGGTATTGGACCTACAAGAAGTTCTATTAACACATATGGATATCAAAACGCATGCTTAAACAAAAAACAACAACAATAACAACTTAAATAAAATTAGGTTTTTTGAAAGAAAAAAAAACTACTAAGACAAATCACAAAAAGGAATAAACCATCCAAAAAATATCCAGAAAATTCCCGAAAATAAAATCATGCAAAATTTTAATGAGTTCATTCAAAACATATCAGGGGAGTAGATATCAGATTCAAATAAGAGTTCCGTAGCTGAGTAATTGTAATAAACAAATTTGGATTAAAATTAAAAACATCCAATGCAAACATTGACATACAACACAAACAGTTGATCCATGCGAGTATTCTACGGAACCCTAAATAAAGGCAACCGTACTACGTAACATGAACATTGCTATTTTTGGATAACTTTAGATGCAATAACATTTGGGAGAAACTTCTTCTAGTGAGAGTTACAACAACGGCGCTATTTTTCGCAAAGATTGGCCTAAAACTTGTGACAGTAGATCTAAGTACGAATAAATTAGATTAAACTCTAATTTGAATTACGAAAATGATCTCTGTTTTCATCCAAATTTTACATAGTTTAAGAAATTAGCAGTAAACATAGTTTTGCTGAACACCATGGCGGAAAACCACTTAATACGGTATCCTAATTGCCATTATAGAGACTCGACCACGAGTAGTAAAACATAACTCGAATGAAAACTTCGGCAAAGGGTCTCTATTTTTAGCCAAATGGTGTAGACAGAATATAGTTGGCGAAATTAACTAAAAAAAGTGGCCAAAGCAAATCGCTTTATTTTAACTCTCATTGGAGTGAAAATTTTGAATCTAAACACGGAAAAACATTCCATTCCAAAATTAGTTCTAAAACTTTTCTACAATATCCCAAGAAAAAAAAACACATGAAAATCGAACATTACCGAATTCTGGAACTTCTCGTTTCTGTATAATAAATTGTTTAGTTGGACTATTCCCATCAAAACCTGGTGTCCAAGAAACATTAATTGCACGCTGTGTAAATCCATCAACACGTGTCGCACGAACATTTGTCGGGGCAAATGGTAATTCAATAACATTGAGTTTAGCAACCCGTGTGTCGTTTCCGCCTGGAGATGATACCGTACAGGTGTATACACCAACATCGGCGGCGCGAACATCTTCGATTTCCAGCATACCATCTTCGTGAAGACGAATACGTTGATTGTTACCCAAGACCATTAACCTTCAGAACAAAATCCTTATCTGTTAATTTCATTCAAATTTTTGGAAGATATTTTCGATACTTACTGTTTATTGTGATACCATTCGATCGTATATGGAACAGATTTATCGTTGGATACCTTACATTGCAAGGTTGCTGTGTGTCCCAGCAAAACTGATGTGTCCACTGGAGGTTGAATTATTTGGGTTCGAACTATTTGCAAATACAAAATATATTATTACAAATATGATATTTTGGAGTAATTTTGGATTATTGTTCCCCAATTCCTAGATTAATATAGCGCATCATAGATAAAAATATTTCGATTCTTGAGTAGAGATATTTGGGAATTGTAGTATGATCGATACGCTATGATCATAATACGATATTTAGAAATTAATGTTAGTGTAAAAATTCGTACACAGTTGGCAGTGTAGCGAAAGGGTGCGTGTGATAAAGAAAATACTTGAAATGTATATTTTTGTAAACTTTATTTCACTACTTTTTGGATAACAATTACAATTTTTAGATTATACTTTTGAATTGTATTAACTTTATGATTACAACGAATGTTAAATTGTTACTGTACTGTGAGGTGTTGTTCTGCTTTATTTATGCGTTCTAAGAAAGTGAGAGAATCGCATCGAATATTCTTTACACTACCAGAACATACCTATAAAGCTGATCTGCTTCTATACGTGAGTATATAAAAAAAGACAAAGATATGCGTGTATACGTAAATGTATCGTTCTGCACTGTACCTGCTGTATGAGTGTGAGTCACTACAGCAGCATTTTCTACATTTCTAAATAACATGTTAATATTGATGTTTGGTCCTAAGGACTATGACATCTGGTGGCAAGAATTAGAAACAGAGTAGTCAGGCGCAACTGTGATAGTTACATATGCGGTAATACTTTTATGTTGGCAAATAAACAACAAATTATGGGAACATAATGAATCCGCGAATGAAACAACTTAAAAATTTCAAAACCTCTTTTTCTTCTAATTGTTGAAATGCAGCCTGATTATAGTAACTTTACCAATAGCGGAAATAGCGTATCGCTATTTTTATTAGAATAAGTGCGATAACAAACCAAAAATTAATCGGGAACAAAATATTATTCTAGGAAATGGACCATTAACTATGAATTACAAATCAGTTAGTTATGTTATTTAAAAAAAATTTAGTTACCTAATACTGTTAAATATGCTTCACCGCGTACAACTCCTGCTTCATTAGCACGAGTGCACGCATACTTGCCAGCATCATTTTCACGTACAGCGGCTAGGAGTAAATCACCATTTTCATGTATTTGTACGCGGCCTGTCACCTCAATGCGTAATTCATCTGTAAACCACTAACTAATTCTAGCAAATCTAATGCCACAAAACAACACTCTTAAATGTTATAGCACAAATACCAAAATAAAAAATAGAGTATTGCTTAAACGAGACATCTCTTAATTTATGCGCGAACTAAAATGCCAGTTTTGAGAGATCACTTTGATAGACGTCTCATCTCTCTAGAAGGCGATCTTCAGGTCGCTTCAGTGGCCGGTTCGTTCGCCCGATTTAGGCCCATGTCATTTTTTATTATGGGACTATCTGAAATCCATTGTCTACACCGATCATATAGACAAGGGTTTTTTTTGGGTCACTCTTGTTTCGGCAGTTGTCAAATGCTACTTTCGTCATCAGATTCGAAATTAGCGACACGAAAAAACCCAGTAGAAAACTAGCGAAAACGTGTTGAATGGATCAAAGCTCCATACTCTAAGTGAAAAAATCTCGCATATGTGTGACCATTAGAGCTTTTGATCAGGAGCTCAAAAGGAATAACATATCGATTCCAGCGAATTTCACCGACGGCGGCTTCCTATAAGAAATGTGCGGGGCGTCTTTTCAAAAATCGAGCTCTTCATTGGGGGACATTTTAAGATCACGTAAAAGTAAACTTTACATATGTCTGTTCAGCGAAATTTGAATTACATTTTCGCTCACGTAGGTATCGTCAAATTGAGTATCTCTATATTGATTTTATTCTTTTAGCAATTAAGCATCAATTATTATTAATTTTTAGGTGAATTTCCGGTTCTACCTACACCATTGTTACCTGAGAAGCATCGGCCTAACTTATAAAGTTCGACAACGTTGCTTCTCAGTCATTTGGGTGAAAGCATCATCACCCGTAACCTGTCAACCAAATTAACTTGGTTAAGTTTATTTATTCTTTTAGCAATTAGCCAGCCAAGTAGCCGAGCGGTCTAACGCCCTCTGTCTATTTGGAACTTAGAGGTTATCGGTTCGAATCCTCACATCGACAGTTTGTCTATTAAAAAATTAATGGGGCGGTTAATTGACTAAACTGTCGGCGTATGGACAAGAACGAAGTAACCGGCTATGCTTGTGAAGGTTTTCTGCAGTTTGCCTTTACGAACTCTAGATGAATATCGGCATAGTTCCTATCAAAGTTGGCTTCAGCCGCACAACCTATGCATTTCTTGTCCTCCACTCACATCATACAAATGTAAAGTTTAAATTAAAAAAGGTTGAAAAATAATGATGTGGGTGGCCTCTGTTATAGATCGTGGTGTCGCAGAAACGGAGATAAAACCTTATTATTATTATTATTATTATTTTTATTATTATTATATTGATTTTAAAATCAAAATAGAAGGTAGATTTTCTTTAATATCTCAAATAGTGAAACATTACTCTATTTTTCTTCGATAATTTTATTAATTTCTATGAATTATTATTCGAGTTAGTAAATTACACAGTGTTACAATTATGTATTCCACATTTTATGCCTTGACTAATTTGTCATTGTAAATCGAGTCTCGTGTATAACGATGGCATTCAATATGGTAATTACAGCGAATAGTATTTACGTGCATAATAATTGCAGTAATAACTTCAATAGGTGTGCATTTGTAAAAAAAAAAAAAAAATTGCACTAAAATATAAATTACTCTATAATTTTGTACAGAGTGTTTCAAAAATTATATTCTTAGTAAATTAAAAAGAAAGAAAGAAAAGTAAACTATAAAACAAAAACTGTGCATTTTTTTTCTGTTAATAAAAAACCAAAATAAAATAATTTTCAAGGATGCGTACCATTATAAATCCATGTGATGTTTGGTGTGGGTGCTCCAGCGGCTCGACAGTATATTGTGGCATCTTTTCCATCCAAAACAGTGACATTCAGTGGTGGTGTTTCCATTATTGGTATTGATGCTAAAATTTAGAATGAATATTTAAATATATGTAGGAAGATGAATTTTAAAGAATGTAAAATTTTTCCTAGAAACTAAGATAGAAAATATTTTGAATGGAAATAAATTTAAAAAAAACTCACTAAAATCACTGATTTCTATATTGTCTAAACTAAAGGCGTGTACACATTATGCCGAACTTTTATTTTGCTAATTGATAGATACCGATTCTAGACAAAGAAAAAACCGTTAATTTGGTAGTGTGGGCATGCCAATTGTCTCTCCGGGCTCTTCAGATTCTATATATCACAATTAAATTATGCTGGGAATTAACCGAGACACATTAGCCTCAACTTAAGGAAATATGCCACTGTCTTTCAGGCAAAAATCACCTCAGGGGTAGCCAGAGATTGCGTAGAGAAACAAAATGGAGCCGGCAAAACGGAATAATGTTAAATTGATCTGGATACCAGGTCACAATGGTTTCGGAGGGAGTCAGTAGGGTTTCGAAGGGAATCGGACCTTCCATAAGCCCAGAACTTATTTTAGGAATTCCAAAGAGAGCATGTAAACAAGTGAACAACGAGTGGACCTTAAACATTGTGTTCTCTGGGAAGGTATACCGCAACAAAAACTAGGAAAAATACTGTTTCGGAATGCATCCGAGAGGCTGTCTCTCGATGCATTCTACCTGAACAAGATACAACTTCAAAAGGTTACCGGATTCATCAGTGGATAATATCACCTACGAAAGTATCTGCACACAATAGGACACCACAATGGATCCATTATGTGTAGACTGTGCGGTGAGGAGGAAACATCCAGCCACATCATCCTTAACTGCAAGCCTCTCGGTTACAGTAAATACAAGATGTTCGGTGGATCTCCCCCGCTTTTATGACCCTTCAGGAAAACCTGATAAGCTCCTGACAATTTCCAGGATATAAGAGAAGCGAATCTCGTCAGACTGAAGTAGAAGGGGAGAATAATGGGGCTATACGGTCGAACTGTAATACTTTTTTACTCCAAGATATATATCTATCCAATGCTGCTTTAAGTGTGGATGTGATTCCAACTCGAAAAGCCAACTGTGTCTACTAATGGGCAGTTTCTAACTGGAAAAGTTTGGCATATTATGGACGCGCTTTAAGAATTAATAAATTTTTATGATTAAATAAATAATTTGTGCGAATATGAGAATTCTTCTTAGAAAAATTCTAAGTCGATAAAAATATTAGTGCCTTATTCAAAGTTCTCTTTAGGGTAAATGGACAAACTTGTTTTAGACGTTGACTTAAAAGATAAATTTTGCAGTTAGATAGCGCCATTTTATGCAAGCACTTTAGCAAAATCGCCATAATTGGCATGAAACTTTGCCGGGTCAGTTCAATTTTAAATTCGTTTCTATATTAAACTTTTAAAGAAACATAAAGCGAAATCATTTCACGCATATTTGACGTGCATTTTTACGAAATATTCTCTTGTTAACTTTCGAGAAACAAGCAAATGTTTTAGAAAATTAAAAACAGTTAAGTTCAGGGCAAATTGAAGCCTGAATATTACCGGCGTATATTCAGTGGAATCTTTTAACAGCATACGATAGTAAGCAGAATCGAGGAAAATTTGGTATGAATTAGATGCGAAAATGTAACCACACTTTCCTGGGAAAATCAAGTCTGAGCTTACGTCGAAACAAATTCATGCACATTCAATAATAACTCAAAAATAAGTGCTTTGATCAAAAATATAATAATTACATGCAAAAAGAAATTGTTTCAAAAAAAAAAAAAAAAATTGCTACAGCTAATATTAAGTGCAAATTTCCAAAATCTAGAAGGTGAATTGATTTTCTTTCGAATCTGAGAGACTGAAATCAATCTTCATAACAAATAAAATAAAAAACAATCGCTGCACAGTGCATTTTAGTTTGAGTAATAAGTATTTGAGCACAATACAATAAAAATATTGATAATCCTTACGCGTTGTATCAAAATGAAACTTTTTATGTCGATCAGACGAGGAGGCAGTACGTACGCGTACTACCCGACTACGTGATGGCTGTTCCCGTTTTATTCGGGTAGATTTACTTCTCTCTGTATGAAATAATGTTAAAAACATCGAAATATATTTGTTTAAAATTGTTAGACCACCAAATGTTAAATTTAATTTAATAGCTTTCTATGGAAGTAAAGAAAAACTTACTTTTGACTTTGAGCCACGTGTACTCGGAATCTTGACCAGCATCGTTTGATGCAATGCATTGAAACATACCAGAATCTTCCATTAACAGTTTCTTGATCAGCAATGACTTATCTTCTTGGATTAAGTACCTATCAAAGACGAACAATTATCATTTTCACACCAGTCCAAGTGATTTCCGTGCTTTCAAAGGCGCTCTGCTTGTAATTGGGAGGTTGTGAATTTTGGAGGTTGTCAAATAAATTTAATGGGGCGATTAATTGACTAAAACTGTTGGCGTATGGACAAGAACGAAGTAGCCGGCTTTGCTTGTGACCGTAGTTTCCCTCCACGAACGCCAGATGAAAATCGGCATAGTTTCTATCAAAGCCACCTGCATGCAAATTCCTTGTCTTCCACTCACATCATTAATGTATGGTTAAATTATATAAAAGTTAAAAAAATAACGATGTGGGTGGTCTCTGCTACAGACCGTGGAGTCTCAGAAATGGAGGTAAAACCTCAATATTATTATAATAATAATTATCTTCAAGCAAATTTTTACGAAACTTACCTATTTCCTGGCAGAGTTTCAACATTGATTGTATTCCTATACCAAGTAACATTTGGCGGAGGTTCCCCAATAACATCACATGGCAAAGTTATTGCCGTTCCATAATCTCCCAATGTTTCTGATTTGATACGATTTAAAAAGGATGGCTTTTCATGTACAGTAATTTTAGCTGAAGCTGTCACTGTTGGAAATCCACCAGTTTTTAATCGTACTTGACATGTATAAATTCCTGTGTGAGTTAAATTCGCAGATAGGATTCCCAAAGTTCGATTCCATATATCGTTAAAATTGTAAGTAATGCCAGAATTATCGATAAGGATACCATCTTTTAACCATAAAGTTTCCAGTTCGTGCAAACGTCTGAGAAATAATCAAAGTTAGATCCAAATCAAGTAATAAGATGCAGAAGCTTACCTTGCATTCGAAATGCAATGTAATTCAGCCAATTGTTGATCCTTAATAATGGTCGTATCTTGTGGCTTAACAATAATTTCTGGGGCGATTTCCTTTGAGGAATCGCCTGTTATATGAACACGAACATATGCACTGTATTCCTCTTTCCCTAACTGTGTATTTATTGTCCTTGCTCTAAAGAAATAAGGAAGGATAATTAGAAAACATCACAAAAATGGATTCAGCGTGACTTACCTATAAGCTTTTTGATCGCTTTCCTCTGACGATAAAATAATTAATTGATTATCTCGCGTAACCGAATATTTAATATCATACGGGAGAGGTCGATCTTCTGCATCCCACGTGACTTCCGGCGGTGGATTTGATTCAATTGGTGGTAAGTCAATTATTACAGGATGTCCAGACTCCACAGAAATAGATTTTTCAGTTAAATCCTCAAATGTTCCCATATCTATGTACCAAAAAAAAAAGGATTAATACTCTAGTTCCCGAGGGATATGATATTTTAGTACATACATGCGACGGTCACTTGAATCTCTTCACTAAATATTGAGCCCACATCATTTTTCGCTACACATTGATAACGGCCAGCATCTGATCGTTTTGTGTTTAGAATTTTATAGTACGGTTCACTCGTAAATTCCGGTTGTAATGGTTCTCCATTTCGTAACCATTGATATTTTGGATGTGGATAACCTAGAAATTTTAGGAAAGTCATTAGGAAGAGTGTTACAATATTTGTTATGTTTTTTATGCATTAGATTTTTGAGTAATTAAATTATTTTTTTGATGTTATTTTTAAGGAATTTGAGGGTGAGATAAAAAAGGATGTTGAAATTACATGAATGGGAATATAGGATATATGTTTTTATATAAAATATGTTAATACTTTTAGAAGGATGCTGTACCAATAAAGGGTTTTCCAAATGTTCGTTAATTGTTTTTTTGTAATTAAATGTAAACTTTTTTCCAACGATTGGATCGATTTTTATCTTGGCTCGCTCTATAAATATGAAATAAGTCGACTTTTCGGTTAAAAGCAAAACTTTACCCGAATATGTAATATTACTCAATCAGAAACCTAACCTTTCATAAATTTGAACGAGTAAATCATTATTTTGATTGGGTTATGATCAAGAATTTATACAGAACTAGAAATTTTTCGTTGCTTGTTTACTGAGGAATGTTAAAGGCTATAAAAAGCTTTCCTTTCATGTATCTGTGCCGCGTGGCAGCTACGCTAATAACCTAACTTTTAGACGGTGCGAGATAGAGAAAATCTTTAAATATAAAAAATTATCATCTAATAAAAACAATCCACTTTTGTATGAAACATTTTTTCATACAACAAATAGTTTAAGCACAATTTTAGGCGAAGCTTGTGCGGGTAACTAGTAAATAATTGCCGTAAATTGTAAGCTTTAGAAACACTGAGAATAGAAAAACTGAGTAATCGTTAACATATTAGATTTTTTAGGGAGAATGTAGATCATTTTGATTTCGCATGGAAGTAACCTTTTGGTCTTAAAGGGTTACGAAAAAATGAAAAAAAATTAAAGGGGACTTCCGTGTTTTCAAATTGCATGCCGATGTAGAGAGTTGAAGTTTTAATCACAAAAAAACTATGGGAAAATTGGCATGCGCCCCTCGTATGACCAACGGTAGAAAATTTCAGGAAAACTCTGTACAGGTTCAAAACATTCAGTACAGGTTTTCCGTGATTCCACTGTTGGTCATACGAGGGGCGCATGGCAATTTTCCCAGAGTATTTTTGTGATTAAAATTTCAATTCTCTACATCAGCATGCAATTTGAAAACACGGAAGTCCCCATTAATTTTTTTCATTTTTTCCTAACCCTTTGAGCTCTTTCGGCCTCTGCGCATTGCATGCCATCAATTATTAGAGCTTCAATTTGTTTGTACTACTATATTTTACAAAGGCAGGCAGTATAGTCTCACGGAAAACACGAATATTCTTCACAAACAGAAAAGCGCTTTTCCTTATGACCGGAAAGGGTGCGGCGGCCAAAAACTCATCTATCTTTCATAATTTAGGGTTAATTATCAAGGTCAAGATCAAGAACGTCACCTGTTACCATATCTTGGTCTATATAATGTACTCGCTCTGCTCGCAAGGGAAGTACCCCTCTTGCCCCCAAGGCGGCCTTTGGCCTTGGCTCCGCGTCACAGAAAATAACATTGCATGAATTGTAAAAAAAACTTTTGAGGGGGTGTTTTTCCGATTTTCCGGGGGGTTGCATTGAAAAAATTGAAGTTTTCCCGTCGGTTTCAAGCAATTTCGCGTCGAATGCAAAAAACCACATCTTTCTAGCATGTCTAGAAGTGGGTTAGGTTTTGTATAGATGAGTGTGTCAGCTTCACTTCTAGCTTTATAGTATATTAGATTAGATACGAACGAGAATTCATGGTGGTGGATATCACTTTCGTCATACTGTGAGTTCTGTGAGTACATTCAGGTAAGATGAAAATGTCAAATGTGAAGAATCTTATCTCCCGTTAGGTAACAGAATCGTGATATCCAGAACCATATGTGTACGTTTTATTTCTCAGACATCACTAATGTTATTTTCCTGTTTAATAATAATGAAGCCGGTAAAATACAATATATTGTATCCCTAGGTTTTTTTTTTTAATGACACTGAGAAATATACTCTGTGATGATGTGTTGTCTTTTCGTATAGGTAGGAGTAGTGTACACAAAATTAAAAGTAAATGAATGAAGATAGGAAGTATATGATCATGGGATAAAGAGGAAGTCAGGGACATGGTGTCACATAGTGTGTGAGAAAGTGGGGGGAAGGGAGAGATGGTTGAACAGAAGATAATATTTTATAAAATGTAAAACAATGTGCTGACAAAACAATTAAGAATATATAACATAAAAACTATACAATAGTGTTGGGGTAGACGCTGACCGACATTGAGTGTGTAAAAACCGGTGAGCGAATTATTGTGGATCATCTAGAGAGATAATCGAATTGTACGAAAACGTATATTAGCTAATTAAAACTTTGGACTACTTAGAAATAGAAAACAAATTAATTTTTTTTTTGGAGCTGTTTTCTCGAAAACGGTTCAAATATACTAAAAACTATTTTGGGAGCTTTCAATTGTAATAACAGAGAAGTAAACAGTTTGAAGTCGATCGGGCGAACAGAAATTTGTACCACTGCATAAGTGATGCTGAGATAGACACCGGATTCGTGTACTTCGATGATCTCTTCATGTCTTTTGTAGCAACGATCTCGAATAATACTCTAGATAAAATATTATTAATGAGATCGTTGACACTGCCCAGATTTGCCAATATTTGCCAAGTCTGGAGTATACGACAGCAAGAGATAATCGAAAACTTTGATCAAGATGTTCATTAGTCAAAAAAATCTCGTTCGATGTTCGATTTTGTTGTCTTCTTAGGAAATTGTGAATTCAATCAAATATGTGGAGCCAAAACAAGACTTCCATTTTTTGTTTCTTACCAAATATAATCTTTGACTTTTAAATATAAGTTTGATTATTTCTAAATCTAAAACATTCTGATTTGCTTCAAATATTGTACAGATTTGAAATGCGATGTCTCCTATGTTGATATTTTTTCGAAAGAAGCTTGAGAAAAATATCTTTCTAAAATCGAATTTGGCCTGAAATTGGTTTTCAACATGCTACATCAAACAAAATGTTGGTCGTGTTTTGTTGAAGGCGAATATGTAAAATCTTCAAGGTTGTAAACCGGGTAAAAACAAAGCAAACTAATGATCATGGGATTAATTGATTTCTGTTTCTCACCCGAAATATGTACCCAAGTCAAATGTACACAAGGCCACAAAAATAGCACTCATTTTTCAAAATTTTATAATTAATTTGTGCCTTATTCTTTCGGTTTTTGGGAAAATGTTTCGATGTTATTATGGGCCCAGCAGAAGTTGTGTTCTTTTTTCAAAATAGTCATTTTTTTTGTTTTAAATTGTTTTTTTGTAAACTAGCGTTTATTTATTTCCATTGTTAGTATGGTTGCCTTTCGGTTATATTATACCAATGGAAGCTACTAGCGTTTACTTTATTTGACATTTAAGTAATATGTCTGAACATTGATACCATTTTTTGACATCAAATGCTTGATATGAAAAATCATACACATCTAGGGATGGAGATCGAACCCACGACCTCTGGCATTCTAGACCAATGTTCTACCAACTGACCTACCTTAGATGTCATGGTAGCGCTATGCATATGATCTTTCACTATCATTTTTGATGCCATTGTATTATCAACTTTGTTTATTTACTATTAACATATTTTTAAATTGTTCTTTTGTAAACTAGCGTCTACTTATTTTCATTGTCAGTATGGTTGCCTTTCGGTTATATTCATTTTGTGCCTGATTCATTCGGTTTTTGGAAAAAGGACACGGCATTTGTGACCCATAGACAAGGGTCAAGTTAATGGTGTTTTGTCAAAATAAGAAGTACATTTTAAGAATGGAACAATGATCCCGTTGTAATTATCCAAACGTACAGTAACAAAATCACTCACTGGTATTTTTTGCATACTCAACTCCGATTATTACCTACATGACAATATAAACTTACCAAGTGCTTGACACTGAAGTATTTTCGTTCGACCCTCACTTACTATATTGCTACTAGAGGATGGTTGTGTTGTAAATCGTGGTGCTTGCAATGAATCTGAAAATTAAATTTTATAAAAATTAATTAAAGTTTGGTCTGTGTGTATGATATTTTTTTTCCCTATAATTTTCTTATTTTTCTACGAAGTTATTATTATCAAGAAGAATATATATATATCTTTGACGAGTAGACACAATGATATCATTAACATTATAATATTTTGTGTATAATTAGTTTTTAAGAGATGTAATTAAGATTTAAAATAATAATGGGATAATATTTATTTTTTTTTACTGTCCAAATTTATGATTGTCAGGTAGAAGATATTTGACTCAATGACACTTTCTGAAATAATGCAAATTTCCTTGACATATATTTAATTATAAAGCAATATTTTTGTCAAAGGTAAAAATAAAATTTCAAATTCGTCCCAATACCTAGATCACTTTTTGTATTATAAATATGTATTTCGACTACAAAGTAGTCATCATCAGTATAAATTAGCTAGTCATAATTTACTCTTTGATAATTAGAAATGGGTAGAAAATCGAAATCAATAGACAAAAATAAAAATAAATAAAAATTAAAAGAAAATAAATTAAAATATAATAAATTTTATTGAAATTACTCTTGTTGAAATTACTTTCATTCAATTTACTCTTGTTAACATCACTCTTATTCAAATTACTCTTATATTGTCTCGGGATATGTTATTCGTTGCTAATTTGGTGACAGTTTCACGACGTTTCTTGGCAGTGCCTCGCTTATATATGTTTGACCGACGTTTAACTATATTCTAAGATCGCTCTTGATTGGTGCTCTTAATTTTGATTAAATCTGTAAAATTTTGATGATTTACGCTTGGCTTTCTGGGTAGTAAGTTCATTTCAGTCAAACTTCTTCAGTTTTACACTAGGAAAAACACAAGGATCTATACGAAGCCTTTGGGCAGTCTCAGAAGCAACGATTAAGATTGAAACTCAGATTTTGAGATGGCCACCACATCCAGCCCACAGTGAAATCTAATAGAACATCTGTGGGATGATCTTGTCCGATGTATAAGAAGATGAATTAACCCTCTCCATTGCTCCCAGGAGCTCATAATAGATTTAGTTCAGAAATGGAAGGTAATCACCCAAGATGCCGTAGCGAACTTTATTAAAAGTATGCAGGTTTTAAATCTGTAATGTTTAATAAATCCAAAACTTGGCAACCAGGAGGATAGAGATGCTTTTTGGGAGGTTTACTATTACAAAGACTTTTCATTCATAAAGTCGTACCTAGTTAATCTTAGAAAATACCTTACGAAGCATAACTTTCGTCAAATAAAAATTCATAATCTCTAAGTATATTCGTAAAAAAACACATACAATTTTTGATTAAAATCAAATATTTATATTAAACACAAAAATGTCATGACCGTGCATAGCATAGCGAAGAACGAGCAGAAAAGTACATTCAACTGATTTATAAAAACTCATTTTCATGATAATTATATTTTATATAAAAGTAAAACCTGTCATTACATTTAAATACGGAGTCAGTACTCCGTACAGAAGCGAATGATGCAGGTAAGCCGCCTTATAGTGGTTTAGTTTAAGTCAACTATATACACCTCTTTATATATATATAATACAATTTTATACATAAAACCAAACCAAAGATTAGCTGTGGGTTTTTAATAAAACAAATTCTAACTCTTTGCTTGGCTGTTGTTGATGATAATATACGTAAAATAATGTTTAAAGAAAATTTTAAATAATATTAAAGTACATAATACTGGATATGGTACATACAGAATCAAAAAAAATTGAACCTATCTGAAAGACAAATAATTAATATTTTGAAAAAAAAAACTATTTGGAAGTTTTTATTAGCAACAGGGACGGATTAAGACAATTTGCCGCCCTAGACAGCTGCAAATTAACCGACCTCCGACTTTTCAAGAATGTATCAGACTTGTATGCGCACAAATGAAAGATTCTATTTTTATCCACCCAAGCAGTGTAATTATCTAGTGTAAACGATCAAAATTTGCCAACCTAGAAGATTGCACGTTTAGTCCCTTCTTCTCAAATACGTTTAGTTCTCACTTTGGAGTCTAGAGTCCTTTTTGTAGTATCATTTTCTTTGAGAAGTGTACGATTTTGATATGATATCTGGGTTTTATAGTATTTCCCTTATCACCTAAATATTTGATTCTCTTATAAAAGAATATTCTAAGTACAAAAGTGATCGTAGTCCATTAGATGATGATGATCTGGTATTCTTGTTTTTCTCGTTGTCTGGAAATGAATTCATTTTCCAATGTTAGGTTTCTGAAGTGTTCTCTGATCAGATCTCTATTATGCTCGATTCGATAAAACTTTTGCATATCCACATTATTCTTCTGTGTTATTCCACTGCAGTTTTTTTGCTGTCAACGTTATGAGCAATCGTAAAACGAAGGAGAAGCGAAAAGAAGAATGTGGATAGATTTAAGTTTACAAGCTTGAAACCAAGGTAAACCTGCACAGGTAAACTGGAAAGGTATACCTGTGCAGGCTAGAGCATCCACACGTTACAATAAATCGGAAGATTTTAACTCAGTCGAGAGATGGGTGACTGACGCTCTCTAAAATGACTGACTAATATACTCTCTTCTCAAGGAAGTAGACACAAATAACATAAAAACTGTACAGGCATGCCGGAGTGAGTCATACGTACGTTTAGGTCTACATGCCTGCGCAGGTAGTAAATACTGAATTTCGATTCTTCTCTGATCGCCTGCGCAAATCGCTACGCCTGTGCAGTTTGGCCTGCAGCGGTAGGTACACATGCTCCGGTTTATCTGTACAGGTGACCTGTACAGGTAAACCTCTCCAGTATACCGGAACGTGTGTTGCGGACCTAATACTACCTGAACAAAAGCAAAAGTATGATTATTTTTCTTTTTTGTAAAAATCCTTGTTCCTTTCAAGATCGATATGTATTTAGTCAGACTGAATGACGTATTCCACTTTGTATATCTAGCTTTGCTTGCGTGAATCTTAGAAAGTTTATCCAAGACAGACTGGTTTTTTATCTTTTAATTACACTATTTGAAAAGTTTTGGTCTCTACTCAAATACCTAGTCATGTTGGTTAAATTTTTAGTGATTTGAAGTGTCCTTACACATAGAGTATTTGAATTAATATATTATGTGTATTTTCTCAGTGAACATTTTGTGGTTAAACTTAAAAGGTTATCATCATCAGAGTATGATTATTACAACCATATATGGTCTTCTGAAATGTTGACAAGCGTTTGTCCTTGTATCGTGAACATATAGTAAAAGTATCTACTACATATTTTCTCTTATTTACTGTACGATGATATTAGTAAATGAAAATTATCCGAAATGTTTTTTAGCCTTACGTAGAACGATCATATATTTGGGGATATATTTAAAGTATTATATTTATATATTTATATACACTACGTAAATTAAAATAGACCCAATAGCAACATTGGGTAGTGCATCTATCACTGACTATGCATAGTATGCCATGATATGGTGTTACACTCATACGACGGACGACGGACAATAACGACGATGTATACATGCACGAGTAAGATGCAACTATATATAAATGATTGTAGTTAGCGAGTGATAAGTATAATATATTATTTATTTATGTTATAATACAATACTGATTGTTTAAGTGTGACAAAGTAAACAATATCATAGTGCATTACATGTAGACAGCGATAGATACACTATACAGTATTCCAGATTGAGTGTATTTTAAAAAACAAACTGTATACGTTTTTATGGATAAATAAATATGCTATATTTAAACAAACAAAAAAATTCCTTTTTAATCCTTTGGAAATATTATTATATCAGATCTTCAATTTTTGCACCTCCCCCCCCCCTCATTTTTCATTCAACAACGGCAGGACGCTTTGCATTGAAAATTTCGTTGAATCCTAATAAAAGCATATTAGAATCCACTATTCAGTGGATTCTAATTTTTAAATATTGCAAAAAGAGTTTGAAAGAGGCGCACTACAACTATGGGAAATCTAGCTGAAATTTTATCTATGTCGAAGAAAATCCAAACTTCCAAAAAATCCTATGCGATTATTATTACCATTTATTCGTGGGTTTGATGGTATCATCTAACCCGATCTTAAGTGAGTAGCGGGCCTTTGGTCATATTGCCATCCAGACTCCTTAGGCCCAGTTAATAGTAAATAGTGATTACTATTACCTATACTACCAATATGGTACTTCAGCTTCTAGACTATAGAAATGAATAGAGTAATGACTTTATATCAGAGGTGGGCGCAGACGGCTCTCCATAAGCTGTGTGAGAGTAAGTAAAAAAGGTATGTTTTGAAGTAAGACGGAACGATGTTTCAATACAGGTTGTCCTACCGATTATTGCCCATTAATTGACTCAATCAATTTAGAGTTTTAATAAAATATTTATTGTTTAAGAAATATCATTTACAATATGGAGAGATACACCAAAAAACATAATAATAATAATAACAATAATAATAACAACAATAATGATGATAGCAATAACAATAATTACAACAACAACAACAACAACTATATGTTTAGGAAAATTATTTGGAATTTCCAAAAAACTAATTCTATCTAAAGTTTCTAAACTAGTTTTCAATTCTATTCAAATCCTTTGCAAAAATTTCCCTCTTTTATTATCACGGTCCAGCGGTAAACGTAAAGGTTCAAATGATTTATATTTTATATTTATAATTTATATATTATATATTTATTTATAAATAACATTTATATTTTATTCATACACAAATATAATAAAAAGGTACATTTTATGCCCCAAATTACCAGCCCAAAATTCCAGAGTATGTATTCAATGTATTGTATGTATTATTTACTTTCTATAATAGTGACCATAAAAAAGATTTGGTATTATTATATTTTTTTCAGAAAAAGTTTTAATTAAAAAAAGAAAATAATAATTGGTAGTAGGTACCCTGTATTTATACTCTATCTCTCTTCCTACCTCTCACTCAGAGCTGAGTGCAGTCAAACCCTGCCCACCTATGCTATATATGTATATTATACATTTATACATACATATTTTTTATTTGTATTTACCGATTTATTTTACTTGTACTTTTTCTCCTGTAATTGAAAATGGTATTAACTTTGAATTACATAGAATAATATAAAAGACATCATCGCATCGTGGTGTACCTACACTAAACTCGACAGACAGTAAGTACATCATACATACATATGACAACGAATAACGACGATACATACATATAATATACGATATATTATATACGATACCACCACAAAGCTGATTAAGGTAAGGTACCATAATAAGTGTAAGTACATTGAACAGATATATATCACAGTGCCAATTCACCTGACTATGATGTGTATAGGTACTATGTATCTATCTATCTACCTATGTATGTACACTACCGTTCATAAAAATTGAACCACCAGTAAGTCACATTCTAACCGTATACAGGGTGTCCACAAACACTCAAGTTCCATAAGAGGGTAGGTAGAGGGTACGATTTTGGAACGAAAATTCCTGAGACATTTTTTTATTAGACGAACCGTAATTTAATTATCAATTTTTGGAACAATATTGCTTAAATTTTTCAAATTATTAATTCCTTGAAAAGTGAATTTAATTAAATTTTTTTATTTTTTGAAAAATGTAATAAATTGTTTTAATAATAAAGTTAAAAAAAAATGCGTAAATTAAATTCGTTAAATTATAAAGTTTTCTCAAAATTGCATTAATAAAATTATTTTATTGATTATTTTTTTAAATAATGCAATAATAAAATTTTTGGAATTATCAATTTTTAGAAAATCGCAAGACATGCACCCCCATAAAACAAATATCCCACCCCTTAAATTTTACTTTCCCGTTTCTGTGGATACGAGCGACAGATAAAATTCATTGTGCTTTGGGACACATAGATACTAGCTATTACCTAGCTATTACCTAGTTTCCTAAATTAATAAATAATTAATTAACGGTGCGCGTCTAATAACAAAATGTCTTAGGACTTTTCGTTCCAAAATCGTACTCTCTACCTACCCTCTTATGGAACTCGACTACTTACGGGCACCCTGTATATTTGTATTATATTAGTAATACAACGACACTTAGAATGTTTCAACTGGTTCAATTTTTATGAACGGGAGTGTATATTGAATTGAAAAGTTGTCAGTATATTTATTATATAAAGGTAGTAAGGCATTCTCATTCATTGATACTTAGATGAATAGATCTTTATGTAATACAGAGGGTTTGTTCGATATTGAAGATATAATTAGTTTTAATTTGAATAATTTATAACTAATCAATAGCAATCAATAGGGGGTGGGTATACCTGTGTTAATTTAAAATAGAGACGAAGTTCAGGGTGAGAACGAGAAACAAATTTCGAAATTTTTTAAAATTGTTTTGTAAGCTAGCGTCTATTTATATCCATTGTTAGTGTGGTTGCCTTTCGGTTATATTATACCAACGGAAGCGACTAGCGTTTACTTAATTTGACATTTAAGTAATGTCTGAACATTGATAACATTGTTTGACATCAAATGTTTGATATGGAAAATCATACACATCTAGGGATGTGGATCGAACCCACGACCTCTGGCTTCTAGATCAATGCTCTACCAACTGAGCTACCTTATATGTTATGGTAGTGCAATGCATATGATCTTTAGATATCTTTTTAGAAATTCCCGGTTAAACACGGTTTAACCCGGTCTTAATTGAGCTGGTGGTGAAGTATTACCAATCTACGCTACGGGTAACATGACAATTGATGTAGCCGCCTCTCTCTTATGGCCGTTAACGTGGCTCAATTTGATGCAAAGATATTGTAAGTCCACCTTCAATATTTCACAAACTTTTTGTAGATATGTAATATATATAAAAGTTAGTATATACATAATATATTTTGATTACTTTACTTTTCTAAGTAGGGCCTTATAGTAAATTTGTGTTATGTGGTTTAAATACAGAGATGATACAGGTGAATTTTAGAATGTTGTAAGTAGTTTTCTAGAGCATACATTTTTAAGCTGATTCGTTTTATTATAATAATACATCAATAGGGAAGGTATAAAAGTACGTAACATTTTAAAATAAGTATCAATAGATATCTATTTTTTATACTACAATGTGTTTAAAAAGTACTGTAGCGATAGTATCATAATATAATTGTATTTATCATCAGAGTTGTTATTACAAATGTGCAAAGTTTCAAAGTTGATACGATAAATATTTGCATACTCAACGTAATGAATAATGTCTATTAAAAATTTCTTCTAAAACAGTCAATTGTCTCGCATTTTATTTAAGGTAGGTGACTCGTGGTATAAGTCAAAACCAAAAGTCTAATATTTTCATCAAGTTCTGCAAAAAATGTGTTTACGAACAGTCTTAAGTGCAAATATGTAAAAATAAAGCAAGAACACTTAAGCCGCGTTTACACCGGAGTTAATAAAACGTGTTTCAAACATTTGACGTGTTTCTAACAGTTGTTGGTAACATTTGATGTTAGCAACAAAAATCACTTGTTAATAATACGAAATTTGTTACTCACCAAGAGTCGGTAACATTATTAACAAATGTTGCTACAAATTTTGGATGTTGGTAACATTCCTCTCTCCACGCCACACTCCGCAGCAGTTCCTGCCATTTCAGTTGAGCTAGGCGAGTAGACTAGTTTGTTTTTATATTTTGAATACAAACAGTATTTGATCTAGTTGTTTGTGTTTACTGGACTGTGCTCACAAATCACAATGGAAAACTTAAACAGAGTAGGGAACTGGTATTGAAACTCATTGATTTATATCGAGTGTTGGTTGATAAGTCAATAACATATTTTATCTTTCATTTGACTGAATGGTATTTGGAGGCATGTGATGTTCTGCGATATTCAGAAGTTTTCTAACGCATCATGGATCGAATTTTCACCGACTAAAGCAGTAATTATATTAATTTAAGAAAAAATAAAATTCTTAACATTTCTATAAGATTAATCTCAGCGTAAATAAGCTCCAAATATAAATTGTGACGCAACGTTTTGAATACACAGTATCTATCCCACATTTATATGATGATTTTTCAATATCTTCAATTCATTTGAGTTCGTGATTAATATATTATACATACATAATATAAAATGTAGTACCTCTGGGTGCAACCTGAACACCATGAAGAAGCCAAATAAAATTAAAAAAAACGGGAACTGGATTAGGTACTCTCTGCTCAAGCAGTATTAGTTAGTTTTGTGTCATCGAAGTGTAAACGAATCGGTATTGAATAACATAAAAATGGTATCGAATATTTTTTGTTTTACGGAGACATTTTATTGTAAAATCATTTTAAGTAGATATCTCCTCCATTGGGTAGAAGGTAAAATAGTATAGCCGAAGAGTTGGTGACACATTTGGGGTATGTATTTTAACCAATTTCAATGTTAGTGAATTTGGAATGAAGGGCGTTCCCGCGTATTTCGATATTTTTTGAAAATTAGAATATTCTTAAATGTTGTTAAAAACTAATCGTAGAAGGAAAAAAGAGGTGCTAGGCAAATTGACATCAGCAAATATAAGAACGCACCCCCCCCCCCTACTCAAAATTTGAGGTTTTTCATTTCAGAAGGTACTATTAAATCGAATGAGTTAAAAATGCAGGAAGCTTAAAGGGCTTAACTGATAAAAAATTCTGGGAGTTTATTAACGGGGGATAAGAAAACTTTCATATGCGCATAAAATAATCGGATCGCGTCGGAATGGGTCCGTATTAAGGTTTTGAGTCTGATTTGAAGCGTTGATTGTAGATAACTTTAAACTGTAACATGAATGTGAAAACTAATGAACAAGAAGTAGAGCTTGCCGAGCATGTATTCTTATCGGAGCTAACTGAGAGGTTGCTGGTTCGATTCCCAACGATGGCAGTTTGCTATTTTAATAAATTTAAAAAAATAAAAAGACAATTAATGGGGCATTTAAAAATATTGTCAGTAAAAAAGGCTTGGAAAGGCCTACTTGCCAGGCTTGACCTCCCTTCCGCTAGTACTACTATTACTATTCCACTATTATAGAGCTTAGTTAAAACTGCAATATTTGACTCAACCAATTAGTATGCGAATCAAGAACAATTCAACGAGTATCACCATTGTTGACCGTTCATATAATCTCAAATATACACTCCCGTTAATAAAAATGGAACCAGTTGAAATCTGAACCAGTAGAATTGCCTTACTGGTTCAATTTTTATGAAAGGGAGTGTACATAAAAAAAAAGTTCTAGTAAAAGTGATACAAAGTTCATTATTAATAGAAAATAATAGACATTCTCTATGAGCCTCCTATATAGACATTACCGCGCGTCGCGTTGCGTTCGATGTTATTCAATTGTTCTTCCCGCACATAGTTAATAGTATAAAATGTACTGTAAATATAATATAAAGTATTACTATCTCTCTGGATAAATAAAAGTAGTACACATGTAGTACATACATATAGAGGGAAAACTAAAAAGTAAAATGATAGTATGGATACTACACTACATATAGCATGTGATCATTTAAAAAGTACCACTTAGGGTATTTCCAAACTATATCAGCTGATCGGGAACCCGCGCGAAAAGAACTATACAAAAAAGTATATGTGTAAAAAAAAATATATGTTGGTACTCCTGGGCGTTGTTGAAAACAGCTGTCCGTGGACGCCAGTGTTCCCATTCGTCACATAATTATCATACATATACTAGTCATCATACATATACTAGTATATAATTTCAAACGACTTTCAAACAGCGCGACGGTACTCAGGATGTCAACTGAACCATAAAAAATAACCTTCTGCTGCGGACATGAAAAAAATGCACTTTTTTACGCATATTTTATCAAAAAACTTAACAACCCGATGGTCATTCTCCCAATGTTTTAAGAAAAAATATTTCTAAGGAATTGAGGAAATTATATGTCAAATTTCAGAACAACCGGTGACTATATTGAGAGAGTTAAGTAAAAACAGTCGGAATCGTGCATTTTATTTCACCATATTTATGAAGATGCATGTTAAATTTCTTCAACTTATATAACCATTTTCTCAAAAACGCCATAGTGATAAATTCTCAAAAAAATTTGGAATTTCTTGACAACCTAATAATAGTTTGGAAATACCTTAAATATTTTTTTAAATACGCATTCTCTAGCTATTTTTTGTTTCAAACAAAAAATAGCTACAGAATTATTGGATTTGTTCTGCGTATTTTATTAAAAAAAAACCGAGAATTATTGACCGTCTCATTGTTTAGTTATAACAACGCAAAGTGAAGCATTTTATAAATAAATATACGTGTCGGCATGTTGAACAGATAAAACTTTGCAACACTGTACGTTACTATACGTTGTACTATTCGTGTACATGTATGTAAACAAACAGTATATCAACTGGCGTAATATAAGCGATGTTGCCGGATTGCTACTTAAATATGTTAGGTAGTATTTCTATATACGTACAGAGAAGTATTGTATGTGTAATGTGTCTATCGGTAGAGTCTTGGACTAAAATACGTTCCACAACTTTATGACAATATTGTATTACAGCAACTACCTTAATATAATGTTTGGCTCTTTAAACTATGTAACTTCTGTTTGAATCATTTTTTTCTAAAATGTTTATTTTAAAAAATATTGTTGTAAAAGTGGTAACTTTTCAAATGATCACATGGTATATATATATATTCCTATGTAATAATATCTATGGTATATGGTATGGTAGTATGTATCTATCCCATATCATTATATGGCGGTCGGTTGGTCGCTACATGGATGGTTAAAATAATAATAATAATAATGTTATCGAATAATAATATGTAGTTTGTCTTCTATAGACTGTAACGAACGAACAAGCAACTAACAACATATATAGGTATACATATAGTCAGCGTATAGCATCTATCATAGCATTAAAGCATAGCACTAAAGCATAGCGAGCGTTAGATGGCTCTCTGGTTCTGCATTCATATATATATATATATATATATATATATATATATATATATATATATATATATATATATATATATATATATATATATATATATATATATACTGCTGTTGCTTATAACTCATTTTCTATTAACAATTGTTTAAATGTAATATATTTTATTCTATATAGTAGATATAATGTGAAATATACTGATCAGTGACGTCATTATACATTAAATATTGATATGAAAAAATTAACTCGTCGGAGTTACACTCGTCGGTTAACTCTGGAATTCTAGCCCAGCGTGCTTACCACCGCTACACCAAAGACGATTCTGACGCAAGAGTTTTTAGGAATTCCTAAAATAGGTTTTGGGCCTATAAAAGGTAATCCATGTCCCTTTTTTTCTGCGACCTGGTGTTTAGATCAATTTAACGTGTTTGTTTTTTGTCAGTTCCAGTAGTTCTAGGAAATCCCTGACTATCCATGAAGTATCTATTAGAGCAGTCCAAGTGGCCGAGCGGTCTAAGGTGTTATGTCTGCGCAGTATGCCTACTTGGAAACTGGGTGGTTATGGGTTCAAATCCCGACATCGGCAATTATTAAGAAAACAAAAAAAGAGGCGGTTAATTGACTAAACTGTCGGCGTATGGACAAGAACGAAGTAACCGGCTATGCTTGAGAAGGTTTTCTGCAGTTTCCTTCACGAACTCCAGATGAATGTCGGCATAGTTCCTATCATAGTCGACTGCAGCCGCATATCCTACCAATTCCTAAATTCCTTCGACTCCACTCACATTTTTAGGCATCACAATGGACCTCTTATGGTCGAAGTGTAGTCCGTCCAGGGCAGCCTCTATAATCTATCTATCTATCTATTAGAAGAAGCAGAAACTTTCTAAATAATAGGGAATATGCATGAATATTTTTTATCACTTGAATTGAAGCATGTTTACTTGACAAATATCAAGGTAAAATTACTTTTTAAATAACTTTAAAAATAAGCGAGATATGAATGATTGAAATTCCCGATTAGACAAAGAGGGTGATAGCCCTCTTGATATGTTATGTGACGTCATATTACACTTTCACCATTTAAATTACACGTAAAACTCCGTTTTTAGTATTTTTGCAAGAAAGAGACAGATAATAATCTTTAAAAGCTGATAGCTTCTTTGATATTTGTCGGATTTTAATTTCGTTTTTAAATATTATTACAGTATTAACAGTATTTTCATATTCTGAAAATAAATGTGAAAAAAAAATTTTCATGCATATTCCCTATTATCGACGAATTCTATTTAGATATAATTCTATATAATATAGATATTATATTTTCATATTGTGACCGCCACTGTTGACAAAAGTACATATAATGTTGATAGTTCTTTCTCTATGTATATATTATTATGGTGATATTAACCAGTGGAAAAGAATTCATTCAACCGTTTCATAAAGTATTATTAATATTGTTTTAATTTTTTTTTTTTGTACCATATATTTTTTCTGAAATAAAAACTCGTCATTTAGTTTTCGAGATATATCTATCTATAATACAAAAAAAAAAGAATGTCATTGTCTCCATATGCGGACACAGGAAAATGCCGTACCATTACGAACATCTACGAATTGGAAATTATTCTAGTAAACGAAATATTAAATCATCTTTGACACATTTTCGACTCTATGTATTCCTCTGAATATTGTAGAGGGAGTGGCACCCGTAAAAATGTTTTTATTGAGAATGAAATTTTCAGAAAAGGTAGTATACAGAGTGACTTCAATTACTCGCCTAGACAATCCTGCGAGAATCTAATCCAACAACGGAGAAAACAACACTAAATTATTCCAAGCGCTCGAGTTAATGAGTTAGATATCATTTTATCGGGAAATTTGCGAGGAATTAACCAATATAGGTGATGATCTGGTCAGAATTTCCGGGGTCGGGAATGGATTGGAAGTGAAAATAATAAAAATGGTATCCTTAAGGGAGTAGCTATAAAGAATAAGAATGTAAAAAAAAATTTTATCGAAAGAATAGCTGCATTTGTAAGAGAAACCGAGGCAACCATTTATCGGATATTATGTCCCATACTAATAGCTGCAGAGTCTGTACTTAACATTGAAGTAAAAGGTATCCCATCTGTTTGAAAGCAGTCTTTCTTCAAATGTCTTCAGACTTCCAATGATACTGATTTCCAATGCAGGGTGGCCACAAAAAAATGATTTTAAAGTTCCCGGTTTTCATTAAAGTTTGTCATACTCCCTGATTTCAGAATAAGGAATATGCATGAACATTTTTTTTCACATTTATTTTCAGAATATGAAAATACTGTTAATACTGTAATAATATTTAAAAACGAAATTAAAATCCGACAAATATCAAGCTATAAGCTTTTAAAGATTATTATCTGCCTCTTTCTTGCAAAAATACTAAAAACGGAGTTTTACGTGTATTTTAAATGGTGAAAGTGTAATATGACATCACATAACATATCAAGAGGGCTGTCACTTTCTTTGTCTAATCGGGAATTTCAATCATTCATATCTCGCTTACTTTTAAAGTTATTTAAAAAGTAATTTTACCTTGATATTTGTCAAGTAAACATGCTTCAATTCAAGTGAAAAAAAATTTTCATACATATTCCCTATTTTATTTGTATCAGTAAGAAATTTAAAGTTTTGATTATACTTTAATTATCCATAATTAAATCCGATATAAAATTTATAAAATTTAAAAAGACTCGTTCAACTATGTTTATGTAACTAATTTATGATTAATTTAATTTATTTTTTAATACACTCCTGTTCATAAAAATTGAACCAGTTGAAATATTTTAAGTGTTACTGTATGTAATATATACGCTTAGAATGTGACTTACTAATGGTTCCATTTTTATGGACGAGAGTGTACATTGCCATAGCTGGTATTTTGTAACTAGTTAAATAATCTTATAAAAAAGTACCTTGATACATTTTGAAATTCCCTGATGTTTCCATGATATTTTCCAGTTGCATAAAATTCAATGATAATTCGATAAGTTTGTTGTCACCTAAAATGGTATAGTTGATCAGAATAAGAAAACTCAGGGTTGATTTGATTTAGAATTTGAATCCAAAACGTTTATAGAACCGCATATTTGAAATAATCTAGTTCATGCTTGATCGAATGAATTGTATTTGGTTATTCATTATTATTTTTGCATCTCATTATAATCACTGACAGCTTTAAAGAATATACACCTTTGGTTCTGTTGTTTTTTTTTTTCGTTTTTGAAGCCCGAAAGCAGGAAAAAAAATCTGAATAATTAAATTTTTAAGCAGGTCATGTAACGAATAAGTTTCTTTTAAACTTTTATAACAATGTCTTTCTATATTTTATCTAGACAGTAGTTTGCCGTAATAAGTTTATCGAAACACGATGTACAAGCGTCGTTGACACATAAAAAAATATATAAAAAAATATTAATGATGTACGAGCGCTGATGTACAGTCCATTCATAAAAATCTTCAAAATCGTAAATAGTACATTCATAAATGTCCACAATAATGTTTATTATTTTTTGTCATAAGTTAAAATTAAAATTTAATTTAGGCCCATTATACCGGGTCTAACAAAAAAGGTATTTAAGAAAAAAACCTGAGATTTTGGGTAATTAAACTACCGCCGACAGAAATAAAATTTCCCGAAATCTCAGTTGTTTTCTTAAATATTTTTTTTAGGCACGTCATACCGGAATTTAATTGGATCATCTATTTTCTATTGCGAAGTTTTTTTTATTCGTCTTATTTTATACCAAGTGAAAATTATAAAAATATGTAAAATATGTGTAAAAATATGGTTTTCTCCACAAGAGCAATGCATTAAAACTCGAACTTTAACATTAAATAATTAATTCAAGACCCCCGTAAAGTAAGGTCAGTACGAGTATTGGAAAAATCGGACCATACACATCCCTGATATGTCAGAGAGGGTTGGATTTAACTACTATCCTTGAAATAGTTTAAATTTTTTTAAAAATAAACACCTCTATTGCAATTTTTGTTTATATACTGAATATTTTTGCCACAATTCCAGCGCAAAAACTAAAATAAAAAGTTCACGTATTGATAATGAACTGGAGTATATAACGGCTATTTAAACAACTAACACAGTTAATTGTTATTTTCACTTATTTAAAAGATCGTTTAATTTTAAGATGTGACCTTTTCGATTCAGTTATGTTTTTACAATAATGATCTGAGTAATCTAATTCGTAAATCATTTAAAAGACTTCCTCATTCTTGTTATCATTTTCAAAAATAAATGCAATGAATTCTATTTATAATAAGCACAATTTTATTATATGAACATGATGATATTAAATTATAAAATTCATATAATTTGTGTTTACTAAACTAACTATAACAAATATACCGTTTGATTTGAATTAATAATAATAATAACAATATTATTTGATTACTTATTATAATTACAATAAAAAATTACAAATAATATAATTACATACTGTGATGTGATTTAATACAAAAAAATATAATAAATATTATATAACATATTTATTTAAAATATGTGCAATCATATAAATAATAATACAATTGTTAATTAAAATTGTATCACATACGACCTGTTGAATAAACCTGTTTGAAAAGTCAACGGTAGAAACATAGATTTTTTATAAAAATTGTCATTAATCGATCATTTAAAAAAAAATGCATCCTTATTTAAAAAATCGGTCAAGTGTAAGCTATGAAAAATTTAAAAAATTATCACTAATAAAATAGTTATTCAAATAATACAACTGATACCACAACCTTAACTGGAATAAGCGCCCAATATCTGATTCGGAATTGAATAAATTGGCTTATTTATTGAAAAACAAAGTAATTACACAATACTCTTCAGTTATAGCAGATTTTTCCTTGCCCACTTTATAGACTAAATTTTAATCAATATAAATCCAATCAATATAAATTACGTTCAATAAAAGATTTTTTATTCCAACTAAATGACATTCGTTGAACTTGTTAAAAAACCATTTGCTGGCATTTGGTCAAGTTCGTGAATGGGCAAATTCCGACCATGTTTGGGCAAAATTGGCGAAACTGTTTATCTTTGAACTGTTTATCCGTAAGAGGTAGAACAAAAAATCAAAGACACAAAATGTTTAGACCGGCCAAGTAGCCCCGAGTAGTCAGTTAAAAAATTTATGCGGCGGTTAATTGAATAAACAGTCGGCGTATGAACAAGAATGAAGTTACCGGCTATGCTTGTGAAGGTTTTCTGCAGTTTCCTTCAAGAACTCTATATGAATATCGGCATAGTTCCTATCAAAGTCAGCTGCAGACGCAAATCCTACCAATTCCTAGTCTATACACAAAATTCCTTGTCCTCCACTCACGTACTCACATCCTTAGGCAAAACAATGGACCTTATGGTCGAAGTGTGTCTCGTCCAGGAGAGCCGATACAATCTATAGCAGATCTTATCAAGGCCCACTTTACAGGCAAAATTTTAATAGAAATTTTAATCCTATCAATCAATATAAATTACGTTCGATAAAAGATTTTTTTATTCCAACTAAATGACATATTCGTTGAACTTGTTAAAAAACCATTTGCTGGCATTTGGTCAAGTTCGTGAATGGGCAAATTCCGACCATGTTTGGTCCAAATCCGACCATGTCTGAGCAAAATGGGCGAAACTGTTTATCTTTGAAAACGAAATAGGTAGAATAAAACATCAAAGACAAAAAATGTTCCATTTTTTAAATTAAAAAACTTCTATTTGAAATTTTTCTTTTCATAAATTCAGTATATACTGGTTATTTAAGCAATCTACTCAGTTAGTTGTTATTTTCACAGCTTTTTTGACCTTTTGCCAATTATTTTTGATCATCGTACATTCAATAAAATTTTACAAATCATAGCATATAAAAAATAGTATATTACGTCCCTAGGCCAGAAAGTTGGATTTCCTGGCGTATGTGATGTGATGGCCGAGGCGAAGCCGAGGCAATCATATCACATACGTCAGGGCATCCAACTTTTTGGCCGTGGGTCGTATACTATTTTTCTTGCTCCATGTACGCCGAATGTACGCGCTTTCTGGCCGCATTTTACGAATAATTGCTATGTTATAAAAACAATTGCTATGGTAACGGCCAGAAAGTAAAAGCGCACTGCAGCTCGAGAAGGCCATGAAAATCGTTCATTCTGGCGTAAAATGCGGCCAGAAAGCGCGTACATTCGGCGGGTGGAGCAAGAAAATATACTTTATGAATACATTTTATATTAATTTGAAAAATTATATTTAATTAAAAAATTTAAAAAAAAAACTGAAGCGCCATATGTTTTATAGTAAAATTATTTATTATGAATTTTAACAGGTGTTAATTTGATTTTGTATATATATTTAAATTAAAAAATTTATATCAATACAAATAAAAATAATAATAAATACAATTTTTTGTGATATTGTAATTATATGTGCGAACTTTATCAAAATATTTTTTGTTCTTTTTTTATAATAGTCACATATTTTATGGATTTAGTCATACGTGTTTTATATTTGAAAAGTAATCAATTATTATTAATTAATGAATAATATTTAATTTTTATATTTTGCAAGGTCGTAGCTACCGAAAAATAATTAAAGGTAATTATAACTATTCAAAATTTGTTCAACGTAAAATAGTTGTAGATATTTATATGGTATATAAATAGGGAATATGCATGAAAATTTTTTTTCACTTGAATTGAAGCATGTTTACTTGACAAATATCAAGGTAAAATTACTTTTTAAATAACTTTAAAAATAACCGAGATATGAATGATTGAAATTCCCGATTAGACAAAGAGGGTGATAGCCCTCTTGATATGTTATGTGACGTCATATTACACCTTCACCATTTAAAATACACGTAAAACTCCGTTTTTAGTATTTTTGCAAGAGACAGATAATAATCTTTAAAAGCTTATAGCTTCCTTGATATTTGTCGGATTTTAATTTCGTTTTTAAATATTATTACAGTATTAACAGTATTTTCATATTCTGAAAATAAATGTGAAAAAAAATGTTCATGCATATTCCCTATTGGTATCCGAAAATTCCATTAATAAATTAATAATTACTATTCTTTGACATTAAATGCTTGATATGAAAAATCATACACATCAAGGGTAGCAATAGAACCCACAACCAGTGGCGGTCTAGACCAATATCGACCGCTGAGTTACTTGAGATGTTATGGTAGTAGAATGCATATGATCTTTTACTATCTTGTAGTCAATGTAGTATTAATTTGTTTATTTACTATTTACATATTTTTAGTGATTTTTTTTGTAAACTAGCATCTATTTATTCATTATAAGAATAATTGCATTTCAGTTATATTATACCAACGGAAGTGATTAGTGTTTACTTAATTTGACATTTAAGTAATATGTCTGTGCATTGATAACATTGTTTGACATCAAATGCTTGATATAAAACATCGACGGGAATCGAACTCACGACCTCTGGCATTCTAGACCAATGCTCTACCAACTAAGCTACCTTAGATTTTACCTCATGCATCTTCCAGAAATATCTTACGTGAAGTTAAATATCTGACCTGAAGCATTTTTCAGAGAATTTCACAAAGTCGAATATTCAACTAATAAGGTAGAAGAACTAAAGAAAGATAAACATTCAACTCCAACGATCCGAAATAATTCAAATCGGACCTGATTAGGTTTCAATTTGTGTATCAATTATCTCGACTAAAAGTTTTGTTTTTTTCGTAAATAATCTGACCTGAAAGAGGGTTTTCTAACGTTCGCTGTTAGAAAATTCATTTGAATACAGAATTTCTTTCCACAAAGCGGAGTGCTTTAGGATTATTAAATCCCCTCTTTAAAAAGTATTATAACTACGACCTTGATTACACGTGTAGGTATATATAAATAAATAAATAAATATATATATATATATATATATATATATATATATATATATATATATATATAGGTATATATAGGAATTTTAAATATTTAATATATGTGTGAGAGGTATAGTACGTTAAAAAAACTGGGCTTAGCATCTTAGTTCTGCAGATACGTATAACATGTAGTAAGCGAAAACTTTTTGACTGGACTGCCGGAAAAGAACTATCTTAAATATAGATATGAAAAATTAATTCCTCCACTACGAATCGAATCCTAGACCTGTCTGGATTTCTCCAGTGTGCTAACCGTTATACCACGGATTTTTGTATTCACCAAAATTTTACAAAATGTGAAGAAAATACATATAAAAATAACACAGGAATGTATGTATTTATATAAATAATGTGAAAGAAGAATGTTCAGTGAACATAATATGAAGCGTACCATGACGAAAGTAGGGAACCTTGTATATATTATGTGTATGTTCTTCTTCAATTCAACAAAGGTTTGAACTAAGTCATAACTCTTTTTTTAATGTATGTAAAGACATTAATCATACATGTAATCATAAAATATGAACAATCATGAAGAAATAACACTACTGTAATAAAATTTAATTGAATTGACTGCAACAGTAGTAACGTAACACAACCAACAGCAAGGTCGATGGTCGCTCGATGTCTTCCATTATATGTTTTCGATCATTAACGTGTCTACAACGTTATCTGTCATCGTTAAGTGTATACATAATGTTATAAAACAATTGTCATCAAGAGAGAGCTATTTCATATAGTCTAGTCATTTGTAAAATTTTTATGGTAAATAATAGACATGATTTTAGCAAAAAAGATACAATAGGGAATATGCATGAAAATTTTTTTTCACTTGAATTGAAGCATGTTTACTTGACAAATATCAAGGTAAAATTACTTTTTAAATAACTTTAAAAATAAGCGAGATATGAATGATTGAAATTCCCGA
The DNA here is from genome assembly GCA_963920215.1 of Nineta flava. Lineage (NCBI taxonomy): Eukaryota > Metazoa > Arthropoda > Insecta > Neuroptera > Chrysopidae > Nineta > Nineta flava. The sequence goes on from OY986041.1 coordinate 121,207,436, forward strand.
TTAGACAAAGAGGGTGATAGCCCTCTTGATATGTTATGTGACGTCATATTACACTTTCACCATTTAAAATACACGTAAAACTCCATTTTTAGTATTTTTGCAAGAAAGAGACAGATAATAATCTTTAAAAGCTTATAGCTTCCTTGATATTTGTCGAATTTTAATTTCGTTTTAAAATATTATTACAGTATTAACAGTATTTTCATATTCTGAAAATAAGTGTGAAAAAATATTTGCATGCATATTCCCTATTACAAAAAAAAGAAAAGAAAACTCGTTACGCAGGAGCTGCTTCAACTTAGCGAATTTCATCAGAATACATAAATCACTCTCTAGTCACAATTTAAGTCTGATCAAAATGAAATATCGTATCCGATATCATTTTAGTATTTTCAAGGCCAATTTTATTAATAAATGGCATATGTCAAGGGGAAAGGGGGGGGGGGGCATAAAGATAGAAGAAAACACAAAATATAAAATATCTCTCTTAATATAATCGAATAATCGAAAAATGAATAACGAGTAAAGTTGTAGAAAATTAAGTTTGATACAATTCATTACCTGATCATTTTTCTCAAACTCTAATATGAACAGAGATATTTAGAATTTTAACTTTCAATCTTTAATTGTAAATATTTCTGTAAATATTAGTGTAACAGAAAAATGATAAGAAACAAAATTAAAGTAAAACTTAGTAACTACAACCCTACTCTAAATACCCTTTCCCCTTACCCGATTTTATCCAGTAGCGAACTTGACCTTTTGAATACCAGAAGCACTTCAAGTACTAAATTTCATTCCAATCGGAATAAAACTGTGACCGCTAGAGAGTCCACAGACACTTAGATATATACATATATCTTGATATATACGTTGATATATATATATATATATATATATATATATATATATATATATATATATATATAAATTTTAACGGTGATGGTATAAGTGGTCATTTTTAACATCTAGTAGGTAGGATCGATGGACATTTTCATGCATACTCCCTATTAGGCGTGATTTTTAAACTATGCTCTGGTTTTTCGTACGTTTCGACTAAACTTCTATTCAAATGGCTAAAATGTGAGCTTCGACGATATCAAAACATCATAGAATGTGTATACATTTACAAAATGAGAAGAACTCTTGATGTTTGACTATCAATATTCGAATCTTATACGAATCGAAAACGATTTGATTAAAATAAGAAATATCCTACATAGATGGTATTACCTAAAAAATAAAAAATAAAAAGGTTAATGTATTTTTGCACCATCGAAAAAATATACAACTGACCTAGATAACATTTTACATAAGTAGATGGACTTGAAGCAACAAAGTTAGCGTCAATTGATAAGTTACAGCTGTTTAGAAGTTATCAAGACATTGATGGATTTGTTTGTAGTTTAAGATAATATATACAGATTACATGGAAAATTGATGTAGAATTTATATTCTATAAGACGTTGTTGTGTTTCTTCTAACTTATTTTCTAAATAAAAAAATCTTAATTGTAAATTTAATAACGCGTATTATAATATAATGTACATAAAATATAAAATTTCAAATTCGCCTGAATACCTAGATCAGTTTTTGTATTATAAATACGTATTTCGACTACAAAGTAGTCATCATCAGTATAAATTAGCTAGTCGTAATTTACTCTTTGACAATTAGAAATAGTAAATCGAAATCAATAGACAAAAATAAAAATAAATTGAACAAAATAAATTAAAATATAATAAATTTTATTGAAATTACTCTTGTTAAAATTACTTTCATTCAATTTACTCTTGTTGACATCACTCTTATTAAAATTACTCTTATATTGTCTCAGGATATGTTATTCGTTGCAAATTTGGTGACAGTTTCACGACGTTGCTTGGTTTTACCTAGCTTATATATGTTTAATTGACGTTTAACACTATTTTAAGATCGCACCTGATTGGCGCTGAGATATGCGTTGCGCAGTAAACAGGTTTTTACTGCGCAGCCAGCACCAATCAGGTGCGATCTTAAAATAGTGTTAAACGTATACAGTTCTTCTTCAAAAAGAAGAATTACAACATAGCATGTATTTAACATATAAAAGGCAAGAGTAAATTCACTAAATTTCCAAAGAATTGCCATATAGCATGTATTTAACTTATGAAAGGCAAGTGTAAGATTCACTAAACTTCCAAAGAAAGATCTACCATATAGCATGTATTTAACTTATGAAAGGCACGGGTAAATTTACTAAACTGAGTGAATAGATAGACTAACTAGATTAAGTGCATACAATATAAATGCAGCTAATATTTGAAATATGCACCGATGAACCCGGAATTTTTCGGATTCGTCGACTTTTCGAGTTCTTTTTCAAATGTTGGGTGTATGGAACCCTAAAAATATTTTACAACTCACACTTAAAGCTAACTACTTTTTTTTTACATAATATTATACCACTTATAAAACATTTTCCTCTCTTAAAGATTTTGTACTTGATGATAAAGGAGAATATTTAAAAAATATTTCTCAATATCTTAATATCTTAATGTTTGGATTCTGTCACTTTTTTTTTGTAATCTTTTTGTAAGAAAAGTGAAAATTATTTTCTCTTATAGAACATGATGAGATGATATCTCAATGGTGTTATAAAAGCTTTTCATCTGTACGATAATTTTTCTTTCAATTTTTCACTTCAAGAAAGAGAAAGTCATTTCGATTATGAATAAATATGGTGATTATCATAAATGTCTATTTTTCTTTAAATATTTCTACGATTGGAATGAAATTTGGTAAGCGGCATGCTTATCAAATACCAATATATTTGAAAGTTCGAAAGTTCGTTAATGAGAAAAATCGGTCAAGGGAAAAGGTAGCTTAGAGGGAAAGGAAAACATAAAAAGTAGAATATCACTTCTTATATTAGTTATATAGAAAAATTGATCATAAGTAAAGTTGTAGAAAATACATTTTACTACAATATCATCTGATTATATTCTCTGTACCTCTAATTCAATTTTAACATTCGTTGATATCAAACGCTTGATATACAAAATCATACACTAAAGTCAAGGGTGGGTATCGAACCCACGACCTCTTTCATTCCAGACCAACGTTTTGCCTCTGAGATACCTGAGATGTTATGTTGGTGGAATGCATATGAATTCTCACTATCTTGATGTCAATATATTATTATTTTTGTTTATTTATTATTTACATATTTTTTAATTTTTTTGTAAATAGCGTCTATTTATTCAATGTTAGTATGGTTGTCTTTCGGTTATATTATACCAACGGAAGTGACTTAATTTGATATTTAAGTAATATGTCTAAACATTCTTTGACTATTTTAATATTCTGAGACTTATATAAAAATTGATATTACTAATTTCACCATTGTAATTTGATTTGGAATACATTATGATTCCCTTCTCTGGGAAATTTTACTAACATACGCAGCTTCTACGTGCGGAATTTAAAAAAAAACTGAAATAAGCTCGTAAAAAATGAATTTTGATGATCATTGGGGATAGGGAATGCTTACAGGGACAAAACCTTAAAATTCAGATAGTTATTGAGAGTTTAAAACAGAATCTTTCTCCTACGGCTTAAAAAACACCATTATTTTTTATACCCGGTATATGTAAATATACCGAGTATATTAAGTTTAGTCCCGACTTTGTAACGCTTGAAAATATTAATCGCAGGCATAAATGCTTGGCACAGGTGTTCATAAAATGACCTAATTTGGCCATTTCCGCATGTCCGCCTGTGGACACGATAACTCAAAAACGAAACGAGATAACGAGCTGAAATTTTGTATGTGTGTTCAAGAGCAAAAAATATAAGACCAAGCCCAAGAATGGGCAATCGGACCATGCTTAACGGCTTACCATTAAAGATAGAACAACATGTAAAGATAAAAAATGTTCCTTTTTTTAAAATAAACAACTTTTTTTATAAATTTTTTTTACATAAATTCAGTATATACCGGGTATTTAAGCAATTAACTCAGATGGTTGTTATTTTTACTTGTTTTTTTATTCAAAATTTTATTTCTCAATCAAAAACCACATATTTTTTGAGCTGTCATATATTTCGTAAAAACTATTCAAATTAAATATATTCATATGTGGAATGCTCTAATTAATTTTACATTTCAAAATAAATAATCTTTCGTTAAAACAAAAACAGTTTGAAAGCATCTGTTGACTTGTTGATTTGTTGACGATGATGAACTGAAAGATGAAATGTTTTTAAAAAGTTGAATGAATATTATACATTATACTGGTTAAATGTTGTAATCATAGTAATTGTAATTATATTAAAAATGATAACAGATGATGATTAAATTACAAATAATAATATTATTTTTTGTTTTCTTTGTAGTTTTATAGAATTTTTTTCGTTGTTCTTCATATAATTTTGTTTTTATACAGTGGCGTAATAACTTCTAATTAATAGGAGGAGAACTTCTAATCAACAATTAAAACATATTTATGTTTAAGGATGTTAGAGTGGTATATGGAAAATGCTACGAAACGTACAAATATTTAGTAGAATGTTTCACACTAAATGCTACCGATACTGTGAAAATTTAGAAAGCCGTTTAAAAGTTATTGCAATTAAAACTGTAATTTTACATGAAGAGTTCTTTTATGGAGATTGGATCAATCAATAGATTAAATTCATTTCAATTGCCATTGAAAAAAGCTAATCCACAAATTTTCAAATTATATAACTTGAACTTTATAGAAACAATTTGCACAATTTTAAATTAACATTTACCAAACGGTTGTTGAGAAAAAAACATTATAAATAGATATTAAAAAGAATCTCTCTTTGTCACTTATATTGTATAGAAAGATAAAGGATATATGTTTTTGTTGATTTAAATTAAAGGTAAATTCACCGCAAAAGAGATTTTCATATTATTTGTTATTTCTTATTTAAAGTCTTTTGCTCAAGTACTTTATCTTATACAGTACTTGACAAATTAATTAAAAAAAAGCAGTATATATAATATATATATATATTATATATATATATATATATATATATATATATATATATATATATATATATACACTGCGGACATTTAATAAATGCTTAAACACTAAATATGTTATACTAGACATATTCAATTGGCATGGCTGTAGCATGTTAGGTACTATCTATTATAATTTTTGCTCACACTGTAAAGCATACGACCGTAATGTCTAGAATAAATCCTTGACAAATAAATTAAAAGCCAACCAAAAATTCATGTAATTAGTATTTTTATATTAACACACCTTTGTTTAAACTGCAAATTGTTTTTTTATGAGTAAATAACTATCTTTACCGGTAAGTGCGTGGTTGAAACAAACATTAATATTTTAAAAACAATTAGTAATGTTAATAGATTGTTTTGCGAATTATTCGATTACCTATACCTATATACGTTTCCAATTCATTTGTAACTTCTTGTTTTTCATTAACAAATATCAAATTTTTAGAAAAATTTAAGAAAGTTATAAAAGATTCTCATACACGAAAATTAGGGTGCTTCCGGTCTTTTAAAACAGAAATGATGGAAATAACTGAATGTTATCATTTAAGGATTTTCCATAAAATTACATCGTTTTGTTAATTTAGCAACTAGATTGTATAGAATCTCAGATACTTACTCTTACTAAAACATAATTTAAGGTAGAAGCATTGGCATAATCAGGATAAAAAACCGGTTTGCTTTTCTTATAGAACAAATACAAATACACATATATAATCACATACATATGTTTATATATACATTAATGTAATTTTGAAAGAAAAAAACTTTTTAAATTATTGTATTTCGAAAACAAAACGGTAGAACGCGACTTTTAAAAAAAATTTATTTAAGAAATATTTATCTTTACTCTCCTCATTTAAAAAAAAATTCTTTCGAGTTTTTTTTCAATACAACAGATAATAGTTGGGCAGGCATGAAGTTTTACATGCTTCTAATGAGAAGTACCCACAAAATTACGAACTTTGTTATTAATTATCTCATCTGAAACCTCGGGATTTATTAGAAAACGTTATTTTTAGCTTGTGAAAGAAAAAATGAGCAAAATCTGTCGAAAATTGATGCTCGACTACCTTAAGATTAGATACTCACAGTTTAATATTTAGATTATTGTGAAACGACGCCACTGGTTATTAATTTTAGTTTTGTATTAAATATAATTTTAAAATACTCGAAAAAAAAAACAACATTAATTAAAAATATTAACTTTTTGTAATCATGAGAGCCGTTTAATATGATTATTTTTATATTTCATAATTGTATCATCCCATTACATAATTGAAATAGTTTCGTGTTTTTATTTTAGTGCCCTAAAAAATTTAGATCGATAAAATTTTATGATATAAAAATACACAGTTGCTGTAAATAAGGTTCGTAGGTCTTGCAACCATTTCAGATTTCGTATATAAGGGCAGTTGTATATTTCTCAACGAAAGCTACAACTATTTTTTTTCTCTAGACGCACGAGATGAGAAGATACGAGAATGAAAACACAGAATTCGAGACGAAACGAGAAAGACGGCATTCCTATTACATATCGCGGTAGCACTACACCACGGATTGGGGAAACCGAGGATAATTATATTCGGCCTTAACTGAACTTGTAGCGGTATCGCTTCTTCATTAAATTATTATTATAATTTTGTTCATCATTTTTATCTGTTGCATAACAACTATAACTTCCCTCTATTATCACGGTTGCTTTGAATGTTAACAACCATGGTAATTTACATATTAAAAATATAACATTTCATAAATCAAATCAATAAAGATCAATTATATCTTTTTCATGTATTTATTATTTATTTAAATAATAATTATTTAATATAACAATCATTTACCTTTACAAACTAATTGAGAGGATAAAATCTCTGCCATGAATTGTTTCCATATTGCAATACTTCATATTACATTCAATCCCATACTTTTATTTTGTACAAATGATCACAAAAGTAGAGTTCTATTTTCAAAATTTTATAATTAGTTTGTGCCTTATTCAATCGGTTTTCGAAGAAATGCTTCGGATATAATTTGTTCATTATAAATATATTAATCACTTTTATAAGAATCATTTTTCTAAAAACTGAATAAATCAACTAAAAATTTTCTAAAACGAACGCTATTTTTGTGGCCCAAAGTACATACTACTACAGATTTTAAAGAAATTTGTGGATGAATTTTAAAAATTAATAAAATTTATTTAGATGTAACACAAGATCGAAGAAAAAATATCGGTATTTTTGACTTCATACAGAAGAAATAATAATATACAAGGTGCCGCAAGGTACACGTTTTTTCTTACCCACTTATATAGACTAGGCATGTTTGTATCCCACCCCCTTTTTGGTGGTATATATTGATTTTCTGCAAATGAATAAAAATCCTTGACCCGAATAAATAGTATCTTAAGATATAATGTAGTAGGTGTCATTCAACAATAATTTCAGTTAAGTTTCTGTTAAGGTTCGTTGTATATTTTGGATTATATTAACTGTTCAATTAAAATTTAAAACTTAATGTAGGCATTTATACTATAAATAAAAAGACACAGGTGGTTGCGTACATGTTTATATCTATAAAATATATATATATATATATATATATATATATATATATATATATATATATATATATATACATGTTTAAGTAATTAATAATCTTAGAGAACAAGTAGCTTAGCTCTATACTTGTATGAAATACCAAACATATTTAGAGCTGAGCAAATTATTGAATATTTATGTTCAAAATCCGTGACACAACACTCAAAAGTAATTTTAAGATACCTTACAATTAAATAAATATAAATAAATAGTTAAATGAATCAGTTGCCATCTGACATTAATTACCAAAATAAGTGAATGTATACGTAATGTTAGATGTCATCTATGATTAAACACCAGAAAAAGTGAGTGTATATGTAAATACTTTATATTATTACACCATAGATGGTGCTGATATTGAACCATTGCCAGAGAAAAGAGGATACTTTTGGAACCGTTTGAAGTACCATAATGAAACAAAAACTAAGTACTCTATTAACTATATACTCATCTTGGATGGCCTGATCCGGATTGTTGCTCATTCACAGTAGTATTAATTCTGTGATCCATCGAGATTCCCAGCGATATTCAACAGAATTCACCATCAGATTCTCAGTGAGCTCATGCCTCAGATGTTGTGGCTCATTTAACTTATAACCAAGAGAGTGATTCACCGGATTTGTGCTATATGTATTTATGTACTCATATTTCATGCAATGAAATTACCGTTTCTGAGATAAAAAGGGTGTAAAAAAGGTCTGTTTAGAACACTTTAGTCGCACCACACTTTTTGCCGTATGTAACAAATAATTAATATAAGAGGTCGATTGACGTCACGTGACGAATTTCAAAATATTGTAGAAAAATTTCGCTGGATGAGTTTCGTAAACAAGCGTACGTCATATATAGCCATTATTTTGTTAATTACACTAGACTAACATTACCCACCCGTTGCGGCTTCGCCGGCGAAATTTGTGTAAAGACCTTATAACAGAGTAACTTGATATTTCTACCTGTCAAGGACTGACTTTCTTTAAAAGCAAAAGGATCCATGATGAATCATTTTCCAAAAACTCGGAAATACATATTTTATGGTGTATAACTTAAAAAAATGGAAACTCTGACGCCATATTTTACCTCCTTTAGAGTATTAATAGCCTATTATACCAATTTTTATGCTTCAAATTTAAAAAAAAAACACGATCCCAATAAAAACTATTACCGCCAATTTGCTTAGAGGAGTTGATACTGTAATAACAAACTGCAATAGGTGTGTCTAGAGTCTAGGAAAAAACCGATTGAAAGACACTGCAAATTGAATTTTCATTTAAGCACCATCGCCAACACGTACATCGTCTCGGGGCGGCTCCTTGCTCGGCAAGTTTGCGCATGGTTACGCTGTGTTTGGGTTTGAAATAAAGGCAATTACTTGGCTCGCGCTATTTACGAAATATTTGATCTCATTTGTACCTAAAAAAATTTTTTTTTTTTGGGGTAACTTGAAAAGCCGAAACTGACCCTTTAAAGAGCCGCGGTTTACCGATTTCTGGTTTGCCGACCCCATCGTGTAGGCCCTAGACGATTATGAATCTTATATATATAATATATAGATAATAGTAGATAAATTTCAATACATTTCCTTAATTTCAAGAGCACTTTCCTGGATATCCCTATCGTTTTCCTGAACACCTTACGACAAATTTTATTGAATTACATTCGGAAATCTAACGTGTTAATGGCAACTACAAACGGCAACTATACAAAAGACAATTAAATAATTAAATCAATTAAACATTTTCACTTTTATATTACTTAAATAAAGGATATATTATTTACTTTCAATAAATAATAACTATACTATACTACTCAGCATGAATAATCTGACATGGTATGAATACAATAATGGTTCTTATATACTCCATAAGTTGTGTAATTGTTCTTAAGAAAATAATTTAGATAAGATTAAAATAATTTTAATGTTGTTTTTTTTTTAAATATATATTTTCTTAAAAACAAAGCTTTATTAACAAAGAACTCTATAAAATAATCATATTACAGTTTTTTTATATAATACACCTTCGTTCACAAAAAATTGAACCAGTCAGAGTCTAAGCGTATACGTACTAAATATATGTATAATAGTATATGCAGTAACGGTTAGAATGTTTAAACAAGGTTCAATTTTTATGAATGGGAGCATACTATACTATAAAAGATAAATGTGTACGGATTAAACAAAGAGAGAATCATTGATTCTGTAATTATTCTGATTGCGAGTGTGTCAATTCTATTTACCAATATCATTCGGTGGTAATCTTAATACAACACTGATTGTATGTATGTATTGTATAGTATTGTTGCAAGTACATTTTAATTTAGACAATTTCAATTGATTTATAGGTTCAATAGGGAATATGCATGGACATTTTTTTCACATTTATTTTCAGAATATAAAAATACTATTAATACTGTAATAATATTTAAAAACGAAATTAAAATCCGACAAATATCAAGGAAGCTATAAGCTTTTAAAGATTATTATCTGTCTCTTTCTTGCAAAAATACTAAAAACGAAGTTTTACGTGTATTTTAAATGGTGAAAGTGTAATATGACGTCACATAACATATCAAGAGGACTATCACCCTCTTTGTCTAATCGGGAATTTCAATCATTCATATCTAGCTTATTTTTAAAGTTATTTAAAAAGTAATTTACCATGATATTTGTCAAGTAAACGTGCTTCAATTCAAGTGAAAAAAAATTTTCATGCATATTCCCTATTGATTTAGGTGATTTATACGTTTTATAGGTTCTAGTTCGGAATGTCCATGTGTTTGAAGACGGGCCTCTCAGTAGTAAATCAAAGACTATCATCCATAGATGAGAGCCAACCTACCTCAAGAAAGGAATCGTCTGGTATACAGACGAATCCAAAGCTTTGTTGTAAAAATATCAAACATGTTTATTGTTTTTAAATTACATAAACAATTTTTAAATTTTCATAATTGATTGTTATTTAACTGTATGTAGTAAAAAACATCTCTTCAAAAAACCTGTAAATAATAACTTATTTAGAGTATTTTCCCTACAAGGTAGTCCTGTTGGCTCCTATTGAAAATCATTCATACTGAATGGCCAGTACGAAAATTTATACAGAGTATATACAACATTTTTTTATTGTTTTTATAGTTATAAAACTACTTATTTTTAACTCTTCCCTGATACAGGCGTGTTAACCATCGTCGAAAGTGCTTTGTTAATTACACGATATATATTAACTTTGTGTTTGAAATTCGATATGATTATTTTCTTCAAAAATACAACTAATTGTTTTCTTCACATGTTTTATAAAAAGTTTTAGGCATTGAATTGCACACCTGATTTGTACTTATTACACCATCATGAGTTGTTACATACATGAGTGCAATAGTAAGATAAAAGGTATATAAGGTGATTGGACACATACATACATGTGAAATAAATGTGTTTTTATTTTTATTTTTTATATTATTTGTTTGGTATTAAAGCAAAGCATTCACTTCACTTGACTTGACTGTAGCCATTCCACCATGTATTGTGGTTTTAAATACAACTCAGCTCAGGCTCAGACCACAACAACAAAACTCTCTACTGCATAGCACAACAGAGAGAAAAAAAAGTGATTTCAACAGTTTGGTATGTTCAGTTGATTTTGACCGGATGATAAAATGGTTATTGAAATAAAAATTTTTTTTTTTACTAAATAACTTAAAATCACTGCATTTAAATATAAAAATATGTGATGATTCATAATATTAATTTTAAGTAATATTTTTATTACTTTTCCATTAAATAAAATAAATTTTCCTTTTTGATAATTAACAAATATTAATAAAAATTATAGAAATATTTAGTATTCCGTACCAGAAAAAGTATTTTTTTTAAATACGTCTAAAATATAATATGTATTCTTTGTAAAAGCATTTAATTTTTAATTAGAGCATTTAAATATTGCTCTGCTAGCTTAACATTAAGCTAGCAGAGCATGCGGTAACAAAATACAACAAAGAGCATTTAATTTTTAACTAGGGCGTTTAATTTAATTAGCGTCTAATTATGAGACAACTATAATTGTGTTCTGCTCGCGTTGCTCTGCTAGCTTAATGGACATAGAAAGTTACAGGCTACTTTCTATAATTCAACCCCAAATTCATATCCGATTTTAGTTTATTTTTGATTCTAAACAAATGTAAGTGTATAAATGTATTGATTTAGTTTGTTTGAGTAAATGATTTTTTTATATCTCCTTGAGGAATAATTATTGTACTAACAATGTGTAAACAGGGAATTGAAAATCATTTGTCTAACCAATTTTGTTTGATTCTTTATTTTTTGTTTTCTTATACATTTTTTTTTTTGGAAACATGGTAACATATTTATTTAACGGTTGATGCTAATGACTTTCAGTACCACCGTTTCGGTGTTAATACCTAAATATATGTATGGGATTTAATGTTTTACTATATAGAAGTAAAAGTTATACAATAATCCTACAATGTGATTCGTTAAATCAAAGGTAGTGATTTTTCGAATTTGTTAAAAGCTGTATGTGATTCATTATTGTCGTTATAAGATTAGATAAGGGGTAGAAAACCGTCCAAGTGGCCGAGCGGTCTAAGGCGTATGCCTACATGGAACTGGGAGGTTAGGGGTTTGAATCCCGACATCGGCAATTTGTCAATTATTAAGAAAAAAGGGGGCGGTTAATTAACTAAACTGTCGGCGTATGGACAAGAACGAAGAAACCGGCTATGCTTGTGAATGTTTTCTGTAGTTTTCTTCACGAACTCCAGATGAATATCGCTATAGTTCTTATCATAGTCGGCTGCAGCCGCATATCCTACCAATTCCTAGTCTATACACAAAAATTCCTTACACTCCACTCACTTCCTTAGGCATCACAATGACATTCTGAAAGATCTATTATGACCTTCCTCTTCTGAATTAGAATTCTTAGACCAGATCCTTGTAGGAACCTAGGATTTTACCTGGGTTAAGTTTTGCCTCACTTCACTTGTTTAGACGAAAGCTCCACCTAGAAAGTTCAGTCTTCTAGAGGCGACCGTCTCGCCAAATTAGATGAGTTTCCGCCGCCAGTTAAAGAAGCGCTCACCACAGAAGCGACAAGCATCATTTTTGGCCTTGCCGATCTTCTTCAGATGATACCTCAGTGGCAGTGCCCAGGCAGAAATTCGGTAAAGATAACTTCTAATCGGGCCCGGAATCCAATATTAGCAAATACATTCAAAATTAGAAATAATTAATCTAATTTTACAAAATTCGTGAATATCTACGTTTTATAGCAAATTAAATAGTGTGAATGTCTTTAAAATCATCAAAAAAATCAACAAAAATCATCTATCCTTTTTCTTTCAAAGGACAAAAACATATTTCTTTTTTAAATTTCTATTTATAATTTTTTTCTCAACAACCGTTTAGTGAATGTTATTAAAATAATGCAAAATTGTTTCAATAGAGTTTCTCAAGTTATATAATTTGAGAATATGGGACGTTTCGTAGCTTCTTGAATAGTAATTGAAATGAATTTAATCTATTGAGTGAATAAATCTCCATAAAAACACATGTTAAATTACAGTTTTTTAGAATTGCAATAACTTTTAAACGGCTTAGTAAATTTTAACGGTAGCATTAACAGAAATTTTTGTTCGTTTCTTAGCATTTCCGATATACCTACCAAACATCCATAATGTTTTAGAATCACCTTATACACAAAATGATCCTCTGACAAAATTCTAAAGTAAATAAACCTCTGTTAAAACATTATTCTAAAAATTTTATATTTTCATTAAACAATTTTTGTCAAAAATTACTTTTATTATAAAAAAAAAGTGCTTATGTCACTTAAAGATATTTATCATTACATCATTTTTAATTACTCACAACAGCCGAAGAAGACTATCATCATATTGTTGAGTACATATACCAACCGTATAATGATTATATTATACGAAAAGTTTTTTAAAGTCATTAATTCTAAAGCACCGCATACTATATACACTACGTAAATTAAAATAGACCCAATAGCAACATTGTGTAGTGTATCTATCACTGTCTATGCACTGTATGCCATGATATGGTGTTATACACGACGGACGACGGACAATAACGACGATGTATACATGCACGAGTAAGATGCAACTATACTGTGTGTGTTGGACAGCTTTTCCTATAGAGAATCAATGTTAAATATTATTTATTACTGCCTGGCCGTGTGGTACTGTATGAAGTCAGTCAGTAGACATATGATGAGAGTACACTTTAGTATGTGCATTGTGCATCACAAAATCCCCACTCTTAAATGACAAACAAACAATCACGCATGCAGTATAGCTATGAGCTGACTCTCATCACATGTGCACTGACTGACTTCATACAGCACCACACGGCCAGGCAGTAATAAATAATATTTAACATTGAAATTATTTATGTTATAATACAATACTGATTGTTTAAGTGTGACAAAGTAAACTATATCATGGTGCATTACATATAGACAGATTGGGTGCATTTTAAAAAACAAGATGTATATAAAGTACATTATTTGAATGACGTGTGAATTATTTAGATACTGTAGGAATGCCACCATCAACATCATCGTCATACCAACATTATAATTTGTTTCGTCTAATTATCTTCAAATGTTGTGTTTTACAAAAAATAATTATAATAATATACCCTTAGTTTGAGATGAATATCTTCAAAGAAATATGCAACATTCTTAGTGATTTTTCTTATGTGTTTTATATAGATAGGACACTGATTGTGTATTCAATCATGAGGTATTATTCATAAACAATATAAAATAAGTGAAAACACTAACTGAGGTAATTGCTTAAATACCTGTATACTGACTTCATTATCAATGCGTAAACTGTAGAATTGTATACTCGTTAATTCTCAATGCGATTCGGTATTCATCAATTTTATACACTGTAAAAAATAAACTAGTTGATCCTACTACGCCTAATTCCAAATTCACACACACAACACATAGACAAATGCACTATTCATATATATAAATGTAATTAAATAGTTTTAAACTATTGTATTTTGAAAACAAAACGGTAAAACGCGATTTTTTTTTGTAATTTAATTAATAAACATTTATCTTTTCTCTTCTAGTTTTTTAAAAATTCTGTGGAGTATTTTTTAAATAAAACAGATAATAGTTTGGCGGGCATGAACATGCTTCTAATGAGAGAGAGTGAGAGAGAATGATTACTTTGCTATTAATTATCTCGCGTTCTAAACGGTAAAAATTTCTGAAACTTCGGAATTTATTAGAAGTTATTTTTAGCCTGTGACAAAGAAATGAGTATAATTTGTCGAAAAGTGGTTTCATGCTGGGGAACATCCTTAAGATCGATATATAATTACTTTGAGTTGTAAATTGTATTGCAAGATGATATTATTAATGTTTATACAAATGAATGAAATTAATATTTTAGTAAAGTAATTATATTATTTAGAATTTATTCAAAATGCTATTTTACTGTATAAATAAATTAAGTGTTCATTGCTTTTAATGAGTTTGTTTAATAATATAAATAAATATAAATAAACTAATTTCAATTGTATGAATAATAATAAAGTATTAAATTTATTTGTATCTATTTAGATTACCTTTATTTGAAATATATGTAACTTAAAATCATGATATTTGATATACAAATCATTTTAAATTTACTACATCTGTTATAAATTACTTTTATCAAAATATCGTTATTTTAATTTTTATAGCCAGAATAAATAGTAATGAAGATAAATATTAGATTATCAAAAGATAATTAATGAGAACTCTAGGTTTTTGCAATAAAATTTCAAGTTCGTTTCAATACCTAGATCAGTTTTTGTATTATAAATTCTTATTTCGACTACAAAGTAGTCATCATCAGTATAAATCAGTATAGATAGAATATCGAAATCAATAGACAAAAATATAAATAAATAAACAAAATAAATTAATGGACTTTTTTTAAAGAAATTTCCTGCTCTTTAAGAATCATTTTTTTCGATTTCGGATATCTGCAATAGTTTCTGAGATATTTGCAAAAAACAAAACCCCCTCTGGGGTTTTTTTAATAAATTGTTTATAACTTTTGCAATTGTATATGTGCGGGTTTGGAATTTTTTTGCACATTTTTCTAGTACGTCATAACGAGTTCAACGAGCTATCGCACGTATTTTAATTCGCAGTAGCAAGAATTAACACGTTTTTTAACTTCTTGACTAGACTATATATCGGTATATCGATATTGAAGTTATCTTCATCTATAGTTATAACTAGCACTGCCTGTCGCAGCTTCGTCCACGAAAATTGTAATTTTACAGACCTTAGATTACTTAGTATTTAAGTAAATATACTGAATGTTTATGCAAAATTTGAAGTAGATTGGACCAAGGAATCACGTTGTCCCATACAAACTTTGCCCCCGTTTTTCACCTCCTTAGGGATATAATTTCGGCATTTTATATGTATAGATTATCAAAAATAGCTGAATTTCCTTAAGAAATATAATTTGCTAAATTTAATACCAATTCGAATATTTTTATGGTTACACTACCGTTGCAAATTGAATACTGCATTTTGTCGATATTCTTGTCCGTGTGTAATCACATTTAAATATTCTTGGTGTAATTCATTTAAACAGTCTTAATTAATTGTTCAGATCATAATAGATATAAATAAAACGTATATTAAAAAAAATGGTAACAATTGGATGAATGTAAACCAAATAACAGTGTATTTTTTATAATAAATATATTTAACGGAAATGAGAAATACATTTTAATTTGTGTTTATATTAATTGAATAGTTAGATACTAATTATTTATTTATTCATCAGTTTTATTTATAATACGATGATGATGATGAAATAAATATGCAATGTAATATAACCTTGTCTATATACAGGATGTTTTAAGGATGTTAGGCAGGTATATCGAAAATTCTACGAAACGAATGAAACTTTAGTAGAATCTTCTATGTAGAATTTCACAACGATTTACTAATTCCTTTAAGGTAGGACTACATTTTATAATTTTCAAAAAATCAATTTTTGTTGTTTTTTCGATTCTTTAAACCTTCCGAGCACGACTTCCCCTAATGAGGTATCGACGTCGCGTTTACCGCAAGTGTTTCAGCAGCTGTAGTATTCTCAACGGCTTTGTATTCCCTCTCTCCAAAATAACGGTTTTTATTATACACAGATTTGATTTTTTTTGGTCATATTTGTTCGGTATTTGTTTTGCCATATTTGTGGCGGAAAGTCTATCTCTGGATTGGCTGCTCCAATTTTGAAAAACCAAAGTGAGTATTGTTTGTTGAGATGACTCATATGAGAATTTACCTCAATTTGTAAAATATATATATATATATATATATATATATATATATATATATATATATATATATATATATATATATATATATATATGTATATGTATACTAGCGGACCCGACAGACGTTTTTTTCAACATTTTATTTATTTATTTTTTTTTTGTGAATCTAAAGCATTCTCGAATCCACTGGAACACACACAAAAAATTTCATCAAAATCGGTCCAGTTGTTTAGGAGGAGTTCAGTCACATACACACGGACAGAAGAATTATATACATATTAAGATATATACTTTAGCAAGAAAAAACTGTTTAAAAACGTAAATCAAATTTCACATTTTTGTTTTCGGTGTATCCAATTTTTTTTCTTTTATCGATTTTTCATTAGTTGAGGTAAATTCTCACATATGAAGTCTTCCTTTTTAAGAATCTCTTTGATTTTTTTGTATCAGACCAGCCATTCCTGAGATAGAGTGCCCGCCATGGGACAACGACTTTTTTTTCAGTTTTACTTCCACAACACGTCACACACAGAAGAAAATTAATGGTGATTAAAAAATAATTTTTTTTTTGTCACATAAATAATATATAATTATTTAAAAAAAAACTGTATATAACCTATTATAGGAGCCGAGAAATAAACGCTAAAAAATAAGCTTAAAGTCGCCATTCTAAAGTTTAGTCCTACCTTAAAAAAGTATTGCAATTTAAAAAAAATTGAAATTTAACATGTGGAGATTTTTTCACGCAATAGATTATTCAATTCATATCAATTACCATTAAAAAAGCTACGAAGATCTCAAACATCTACAAAGTAAATAACTTGAACTGTATAGAAACGATTTTGCACATATACTTATTAACATACACTAAACGGTTGTTGGAAAAAAATTATAAATAGAAATATCAAAAATCTGTCTTGGCCACTTATACCTATATGGGGAAAAAGGGAACTTGATCTTCAAACAATCTTGACGTTCATGGTTAAGATGAAAATCAAGATCACTTTAGATGCCTCCCTCCGAACTAAACAATTTTCAACCGTATCATTTCAAAAATCAATTCCATGACGAAATATTCATGGCATTGTTTCAAGTATCAAATGAGTCACCTGTATATTTCATCAAATCCGTGTGTTTATAACATTATAATATTTTAGTAGATTAATGATGTCCATATCTAATATATATTTGAACACTGACATATAATTCTATTGTACTTTTAACAAATTTTAAAATACCCAAATATCATGCAATAGTCAGTCATTTGATGATTTGATGACCTAGTTTAGTAAAATTTTTGCAAAGTTCTGAGAACTAAATCAATTGGATATACTCATCTTTGATTATATATTTACTGTTATTGAAACCGACCAAGTAGTCGAGCAGTCTAACGCGCTCTGTCTTGGGACTTGGAGGTTATGGGCTTAAATCCCGATATCGGCAGTTTGTCAATTATAAAAAAAAAGGGCAGATAAAGCCTCTTGAATCTTATTACCGCTAGACGAGATGAAAAAATAATATTCACTGGGATTCGTCGTGTAATTTAGTGAGCCTATTCTCTTGTGGATACCGAAAAAATATTTAAAAGTAGCAAAACTCATCAGCCCCCTTTGAATGCCACCGTTGTACTGTTGAATCGTAAAAGCAATTTTTTTTAACCAAAATTTTATAGTTGATTTGTGTCTAATTCATTCGGTTTTTGGAAAAAGGGACCATGGATCAAGGGACCAACCAAGACATGGTCGAAAAATTACGAAAAGCTCTACATACTCGCATTAAAATTGGCTTTAGTCATTTGATACCTTTGTCCGAAATTCCCTGCACATGAAATTAATTAGAAATTCCGATAGAGTAATTAGAACTTGTTCCTAATAAAAGGGTTATTAAACTAAGCAATTTTATGTGGGATTGTCAATAAGTACAATTTTATCAAAACATATATAGTGAATATAATAATAATACTTTCAACAAATCAATAATTAATAATAAATGATTAAACATTTTTTTCAAAAGATATGAAAAATGAATTTTTGATTGGATTAAATTGAAAACACTTATACTAAAACTATTTTAGAATTTAAGTTTCATAAATCAATAGTAAAAAGCAAATTAATATTGTGTCTAATAAAGCAGACCATACAAGTAACGCAAGTTTTTTTGTTAGCATTAAAATGTTGAATGATACTATATGATGTAATTAATATTCATTTTATATAATTATTCCATTGTTTGTACACTTTGTAAACTTTAACATATTTACATATTTCTAACCTCAATAATTTGCATTCTTCATTACGGCATTCTACCTTTGACAAAATAATACATATAAATAATAAAAACGATGAAAAACAAGCAGTAATTAATGTTTTATAGAGAATAAAGGCAGTAAATCCACATGTAACTGCTTATTTTTTATTTATGTAAACAAGTCAGTGATAGAATAAGAATATGTTATGTAAATACATGCTAAGTATTATATCTCCCTTGTACGTATAAAAATAAAATAAAATGTTGTATCTGTCAAAAACATTTACTACAAGAATAATCAAAATTGTGAGAGACTGATTCGTTCAGGTCGGTTCAATTTTATTAAACGGGAGTGTCTATACATACCTATCAAATAATATCTATGCTATATGGTATCGTATGGGTATAATACCATACTACCTGAGAGTATTCTACATGAGATACATTGTAGAGAAACAGGACTGAAAATTTATCGTGAACATTGTTTCCCAGGTATATATGGCAATTTTATTTATTTATAATATAAATATATCAATTTCTCATTTATGAAATATAAGGTACCTTTTAGAAAATATAACACTCTAAAGTTTTCTGCAAAGGCACCAGTCACCCATACAATGTAAATATATATTCTTCTATGTAAATAAACGGTTCAACGTTCGTCTTTATTACTTATACATATATACTATGGGTCACAAAAATGGCAGCCATTTTTCTATATTTTTGATTTGTACCTTATTTATTCGATTTTTGGGAAAATTTTTTGAATAAAAGTTGTTAGTATATTTATAATGAACAACTTTTATTCGAAGCATTTGTTCGAAAATCGAATGTATTAGAAACAAATCAATAAATAAATTTTCGAAAAATGAGCGCTACTTTTGTGGCAATGTGAACTCGAGTATGTATATGAGAGTATACAGTGTTTATAATAAAATATTTATTAGTATTTGTTGTATAAGTGCTAAAAATATAAATACATTAAGGTAGTAAATAAAAATGTATATAAAAATTTATATAAAATTTTATTATAGAACAAATACATATATACACATACACAACACATAGATATTATGTAGATATTAATACATAGATATTTATTATTATTTGTATATATTCACTATTCATATATACAAATTGTAAATGTAATTAAATAATTTTAAACTTTTATATTTCGAAAACAAAACGGTAAAACGTGATTATTTTTATTTTATTTAATTAATAAATATTTATCTTTACTATCCTAGTTTTTTTTTAAATTCAGTCGGGTATTTTTTTTAATACAACAGATTATAGTTGGGCGGGCATGCAGATTTACATGCTTCTAATGAGAGAGAGTGAAAGAGAATGATAACTTTGATATTAATTATCTCGCGTTCTAAACGGTCAAAAATTCTGAAAATTCGGGAAACGTTATTTTTAGCCTGAGAAAAAAACATGAACAAAATCTGTCGAAAAGTGGTTTCATGCTGGAACATCCTTAAGGATGTACAAGCACTAGATATAGCTCATTTATAAAATTCTTCAAAATCTTAGATAATACATTCATATAAAAGTCCACAATATAGTTTATTATTTTTGGTTAAAATTAAAATTTAATTTAGGCCCGGTATGACGGACGGGCCTATAAAACATTAGTGTGAAATAGTTATAGTGAATATATATAGTGTTAAGGTATTTCCAAACTATATCAGCTGATTGGATACCCGCGCGAAAAGAACTATATAAAAAATTATATGCGTAAAAAAAATATGTTGGTACTCCTGCGCGTTGTTGAAAGCAGCTGTTCGTTGTCGTCAGTGTTCCCATTCGTCACATAACATATCATACATATACTAGTCGTTATACATTATACTAGTATATAATTTCACACTACTTTCAAACAGCGCGCCGGTACTCAGGATGCCAACTGTACCATAAAAAATAACCTTCTGCTGCTGACATGAAAAACATGCACTTTTTTACGCATATTTTATCAAAAAACTTAACAAACCGATGGGCATTCTCCCAAAGTTTTAAGGAAAAATATTTCTAAGGAATTGACGAAAGTATGTGCCGAATTTCAGAACAACCGTGACTATATTGAGAGAGTTCGAAGTAAAAACAGTCGGAATCGTGCATTTTATTTCACCATGTTTATGAAGATGCATGTTAAATTTCTCCAACTTACATAATGATTATTTCAAAAACGCAATGGTTATAAATTCTTTAAAAAATTCAGCTTATTTCTGAGGATTCATTTTACTAATATTGTGAATTTCTTGAAGTTCTTGATAACCTAATAATAGTTTGGAAATACTTTAAAGTAAATAAAAAATTAAAATAAATAATTGTCGGCCTATACTCGTCGAAAAGCCAAATCAAAATATAGAGATCGTATACGGTTGGAAAAGGCTTCTCAAGAACAATCCAGTGAAACCCCGTTACGTACACGTATTCACGTAAAACACACGGCCGTGTCCACAACACAGCCACACCCCTTTTTTTATTACCCATTTCATATATCAATAAAAATCCACAAAGAGTATTGTGTACACTCCCGTTCATAAAAATTGAACCGGTTAAAACAATCTAAGTGTTATTGTATGTAATATACAAGTATTTATTAATATATAGCCTGTGTTGGATAGCTTTTCCTATAGTAAATCAATGTTAAATATTATTTATCACTAGCTGCCCGTCTGGTACTGTATGAAGTCAGTCAGTACACATATAAATAAAGTCAGTCAGTTATCTTACAGCTATACTGTATGCGAATGGTTGTTTGTTTGTCATTAAAGAGTGGGAATTTTCATCACATGTGTACTGACTGACTTCATACAGTACCAGACGGACAGCTAGTAATAAATAATATTTAACATTGATTTACTATAGGAAAAGCTGTCCAACACAATCTGTATACGCTTAGAATGAGACTTATAGGTGGTTCAACTTTTATGAACGGGAGTGTATATCGTTTTATTTGTTCTATTTTTACCTTGTGTGCAGCAATATGTTTTGAAATTAATAAAAATAAATGTTTCAATGTTTTTTTTAGATTGTTTATAATATGAAAGAGTTAGTTATATTGAAAAATTATGATTTATCTATCAATAATGTTTAACGAAAGAATGTTTATAAAATTATGTGTATTTTTTTTTTACTACATATAAGATAAATATTTATAACAGATCATAAAATAATATGTATGAAAAAAGTAAAACAAAATATTTACACTGGTTTTACCACCACAAGCCTACTGTAAACGAACCAACATTTTACAATATTATATTTTTTGATCAACATATTGAACTTAAACGTCGAACTAATCATAATAAATAAACTAATAAATAATTTATTCTAAAAATAATATTTTTCGAATCGCTATTTTTATAGAAAAATGTTGCAACTCTACAAATATTTATGCAGTGTGTACTGTAACAAAAATTACTATTTTCAGAAAAACTAAAACACACGTTTTTTAAAATATTTTTAACATTTTAAGGATGTACACTCCCGTTCAAAAAAAATGAACAGACCTCAACCGAATCAGTCTCTCACAATTTTGGTTATTCTCGTAGTAAATGTTTTCGTTAATAAAAAATATAGAACTTCCATTTCTTTTTTCACATTTAAAATTTATTGTAGTTATCTTTGTTGATAAATAAATAATATACAGAGAGTTACAAAAGTGAGGAGTTTTATAAAATGTAAGAAAATTTACATTTCAGGTCTGTTCATTTTTTTGAACGAGAGTGTACGAGCACTAGATATAGTCTATTTATAAAATTCTTCAAAATCTCATTTAGTACATTCATAAAAGTCCACAATAAATGACGGGTCTAAAAAAAAAGATATATAAGAAAAAAACTTGAGATTTCAGGTAATTAAGCTACCGCCGACAGAAATTAAATTTACCCGAAATCGCAGTTGTTTTCTTAAATATTCTTTTTTTAGGCCCGTTTTTTAGGCCAAGTGAAAATTATTTAAACATGTCGACGATTACGGGTTTCTCCATAAGAGCAATGTATAAAACTTGAACTTTAAATAATTAAGACCTCCGTATCCCCCTGAATCTTTTATAATTAATTGATTTATATGCACTTCAACAACATGTAAAAAAAATCAAGTATTAATCTTTTTGAAGCTCCAGTGCTCGTATGTATCCTTAAAGGACCCCACACGTTTTGATAAGAAAATGGCTTAATAGCAAAATCCTTAAAAATTCCTGGAAAATTATCTTTGTTCCATTCTAAACAAAAGTTGTCATGGACGCGAAATATGTTTTCGGATCACTTTTAGACTTTGACGTTCAATCGCAGAAAACATTTTTACATATTATTAGGTAAGTTTATTTAGGTGGGTGGGGTCCTTTGTACTAAAAAAATTAATTTAATTTCATATTTTACCAAAGTTTCCACCAAATTGATGTTTTGTAGCATATATATGAATTCCACCGTGATTTCATCTACAGTAAAATCAACTTACATCATCTATATTAAAGAGATAAGTGCAAAGAAAAACAAATTATATTAGTTTTTAGCAATTGTAAAAAACTATTTTTTTTTACAAAATCACAAACACAGACATATTTAATGTAAATTTAAAATTAAATCCGTTTTATTTTAATTTAAAACAGAAAAAACAACACCTTCCTAATTTATTTTACAAATAAGAATCGCTTAATTACAAACACATAGATTATAAAAAATATATCATGTCTGGTAGTGTTTCTGGTAGAGCTAAGCTGTTTACTGTTTAAAAGCGTTTAGTGTAGTACACGTGGTCGCAAAAGTAGCGCACCCTATTCAACATTTTATAGATAACTAGCCGTATCCCACCCGCTTCGTTGATACCGAAGTTTCGGAAGATTCGGATTTTGTTCATGGGTTTAAATTTTTATGCGCGAAACCTTCTTCTTTTTCCAAAATAAAAGTAGCCTAAGTTACTCCTTATAACAAAAGCTATCTGCCAGTGAAAGTCCCGTCAAAATCGGTCCAGCCGTTTCGGAGAGTAGCCGGAACAAACAAACAGACAAAAATTTTAAAAATTGTCTTTTTGTTATATATACCGTTAATTTGTTAAGTACCATATCAATGACACATCAATTTTATTTATTTGGTAAAGATTTGTTGCCTTATTCATTCCAAATAATGCCATTTTACCGAAACCCGATTAATAAAAAAAAAAACAAATCAATTAAAACAGATGAAAATAACAACTAACAGAGTTAATTGCTTAAATACCCGGTATATACTGAATTTATCAATTTTTATTCTATCTCTTACGGTTTCAAAGATGGATAGTTTTGTACATTTTGCCCAAACATGGTCCGATTTTACCCATTCACGAACTTGACCTTATCGTGTTGACGGACATGCGGAAATGAACTATTTTCTATTATCAATATTTTCATCTTTTGCAAAGTCGGGACTAAACTTTATATAACCTGGTATATATTATATACCGGGTATAAAAATTTAAAAAAAAAAGAGCGCTACTTTTGTGGCCCATAGTACGGATATAGTTATATAATTTTTGTGTATTTGTATGAATAAATAATTACAAAATATGATAATTTTCACAACTATTCCTATATTTTTATTAATTCTTTATGTTTTATTATAGTTGAGTTTTACGCTATGTGTTTTTTTGTTTGTTTCAGTTGTTTTGCATTTAAAATATACAAATAGTTTTGAAGTTAGTGCAACGAACGATCTCCAACACTCAGCCACCAGAACAGTTTTAAATACAGCAAAAAAAATAAAAGTGTTTATAGCATATAGAACCAAAGTTTTCAGTTGTTTTTGTTTCGAATTATTACACACCACAAAACTATACACACGAAACAGATAATATTCTCTATACAGTGGCGTAGCTTCATCTTGCGGGACCCAGGTCGAGACTTTTTTTCGGGACTCATCTCTTACATAACTTCTCAATATATGATTATTGACAGGAACAATATATTGTCTTTCGAGAAAATTTATTACAGTCACAATACAACAGAGGTAAATTCAACATAAATTTGTTTTTATTTAGTAAACAAAATTACGATCGCGAAAAATAAACTTCAAAATGTCATACGCCGGAAAATGCTTCAGCAAACATTTTTATGGTCTAAGATCCGGCATTAGAAAAACCTTCCCTCATCTGTTAATTGAATGAAATAATTTTTAAAAGGTAGATAACAATATTATAAATGTAGAAGTGCAATGTCTGCCACCGTAGTCCTGCTGGCTATATCATATATCATGTTTGTTGCTCGAACAAATATATTTGTCTCCTCTCTGCGTAGAACACATTTTTTGAAAATTTTATTACTTAAAATTTTTTTTATATAGGCTTCAAATAATTTAATTATATATTTATTATATAAAATATATTTTATAATATCACAGTAATAAAATTTTCAAAAAATGTGTTCTTCGCAGAGAGAGAGACAAATATATTTGTTCGAGCAACAAACAAAGACACTATATCATATTAATTAATTAATTAATTAATATGATATAGCCAGCAGGACTACGGTGGCAGACATTGCCCTTCTACATTTATAATATTGTTATCTGCCTTTTAAAAATTATTTCATTCAATTAACAGATGAGGGAAGGTTTTCACTAATGCCGGATCTTAGACCATTATGACTGCATCAAGACCATGTCTTAAGGTATTTCCAAACTACCTATCAGCTGATCGGTTACCCGCGCGAAAAGAACTAAACAAAAAATTATATGTGTAAAAAAAATATGTTGGTACTCCTGGGCGTTGTTGAAAACAGCTGTCCGTTAACGCCAGTGTTCCCATTCGTCACATAACATATCACACATATACTAGTCATCGTACATATCTAGTATATAATTTCAAACGACTTCCAAATAGCGGGCCGGTACTCATGATGCCAACTGTGCCATAAAAATTAATCTTCTGCTGTGGACATTAAAAAAATGCACTTTTTTACGCATATTTTATCAAAAAACTTAACAACCCGATGGGCATTCTCCCAAAGTTTTATGGAAAAATATTTCTAAAGAATTGAGAAAAGTATGTGTCGAATTTCAGAACAACCGTGGTGACTATATGGAGAGACTTCGAAGTAAAAACAGTCGGAATCGTGCATTTTATTTGACCATGTTTATGAAGATGCATGTTAAATTTCTCCAATTTACATAACGATTTTCTCAAAAACGCCATGGTGATAAATTCTCAAAAAAATTCAACTTATTTCTGAGGATTCATTTTACTGATATTGTGAATTTCGTGAAGTTCTTGACAACCTATATAATAGTTTGGAAATACCTTAAAGCATTAGCAGTTTCGTGTTCTATGGACAATAACTTACTCCGTAGGCAGTTTTTAACTATTTGTAACTTCGAAAGTGAAACATCCGGAAAACTAGTTGACAAAACAGATTCACAGAAAAAAGTTTTTTTATTGACTTTGGAGACAAGCACGGAGAGATAACAATTGTTCATGGAATTTATTACTGGCACGTCTTCATCATACAAACTGCTGCAATAGTTCACATGGGAATTTGGGGGCCCCAAAGTTACGGGGCCCCGGAGATTGCTATTTGTAACATTCCCGGTATCTACGGCACTGTGTCTTTGAATGCTGTTACGTTATAGAGTTGTTTTTTAATGTTTGTATCCGGCTAGATTAAAATTAAGTTGTATTAATAACATTACCTGTATTCGAATGGAGGAAGGAAACTTTAGACACAATATTTTTGCTATTTGAAGAATGTATTTCGATTTACGATACCTTTTTTATAGTGTCGTATAATATTTAAAGATGTCTATTTTCGTACCTAATAGCATCCTGTCGACAACAGAATCTCAAGCTAAGGACGCGCGTTGAACTAAATGACGCGTGTCAACTTACATCTAATGATTGCTTATTTCAGACAATATGTAATTCGTTTAATCTTTGCTGGAAACTAGATTATGACTTTTAATTCTAAATATTCTTACCCTTTCAGGAAGCTGCTCCCTCAAAATCAAGACAGACGAAAAGCTTAAATTAGAAAAATATTATTTTCAATATTTCCAGCAATTTTCAACTGTACCACTTTTCAAATATATTCCTACTCACTCAAACTTGAAATATATTCATATTTACTCATATTTCCTTTATCGCTCTCTGAAAGTTTCGAAAATTTCGTAAGGAAATAGTTTTAGGAGAGTAAAACCTTAAGTAAGGCCTTTTCCCAAAGGGGCTAAATCAAGCTATTAATATAATCTAATACCTTAAATGAAACACTATGGAAAGGACAAGATTGTGTGACCTCGTTATCCTGCTATTTCAAATCAAACAAGGGTGTTTTAGAGGGACAGAAAAACATCGTATATAATAACTTCAAATATATTAATATTTACTCATATGTATTCGCATATATATTTTCCTACTCTCTCAAATACAGTCCAGACGCCACTATTATTTTTGTTGTTACAAAAAAAAAAAACATTCATTATCCATTTTTCACCATTCATTAATATAAAATAAAATCTAAACACTAATAAAGTCTGAAAAGTTGCTATAGAAATTCGTTTGTTATTGCTTTATGTAAAATTAGTTAATAATTGAATACATGACCCAACAATCGAATTTTCCTTATGGTATAATTATGGAGGGTAAAGGTAAGGAGAAGTATCTCATATGAGTCAACTGAAAAAGAGTACAGTAAAATATATGAAATAAGGATTCAATAAATGATCAGAATGGCATGAATATGGCAAAAGGGTATGATCTGAAATTAACAGTAGTAAATGAACTGAAGTCTGTCAAAAGGGAGACATAGCTCAAAATATTAGTAACTTTTATAAGTCGTTGATGAAAGAATCGCATATAAATGGTCAATTCCTTGCGTAGTCAGTTTGGATATTACTTTCGAATTTTAGCTTCTTGCTACAGCAGTGCTACTGTTTATACACGAAGATACTTCTACTGTTTATACACAAAGGTAGGAATAAGTTCGAAAACTCAAATTTGTTTAATTAAATATATTTGTTACTAAACAATCGATTTTGTTGATTTTTTCACCATTCTATGCGATATTTCTGTAAGATTAATCTCATTCGTAATTTTCTTTATCTCTCATTGAAAGCTACAAAAATTTCGTAAACGGTTTTAGGAGAGGAATACCTTAAGTGAAACACTGTATGCTTTGAAATGAAAAAAAACTGAAGGTTTGTCAAATCAAACAAGAGTGAGTGTTTTAGAGAGACTGAAAAACATCGTATATAATATATTTATATTCTATTGACGTTTTTTTCTATGATATTAGAAAATGATATAGATGTTTTAATGTCACCTAACTAAGTCTCAACACATGATCTATTTTAAAAATTATTCATATTCAGTCATATTAAATTATGATTTATTGCTGAAGAAATAAATATATTCGTGTAAACATAAATAAATATGTCATATAGAAAAAATAAGAGTTATAAAACAGTTTAAAAAATATAAGACTAAATAAAAACCATAAAAGATACCCATAAACTTATAATAAACTACTTTTGCGTTTGCATATGTATACTTGGCGTCAAAAGTCGCGGTGTTAGTTCAAAATTTTTGTAATTGATTTGTGCCTAATTTATTCGGTTTTCGAAAAAATGATTCGGATAAAAGTTATTCATTATAACTATACTAACAACTTTTATTCGAAACATTTTTCCGAAATCCGAATAGATGAGGCACAAATCAATTATAAAATAATGATGGGCGTCTTTTGACACCATTTGTGTTACGGCCCACAAAAGTTGATGTCATTTTACAAAATTTTATAATTGACTTGAGCCTTATTGATTCGGTTTTCAAAAAAAAAAAAGCTTCGGATAAAGATGTTTATAAGAAATGTAGTAAATACTTTTATTCGAAAATTTTTTTTGAATTCCGAATGATAACGGCACAAATTAACTATAAAAATTAAAAAAAATTTACATCAACTTTTGTGGTCAAGTATACACGCTCATATAAAGGTGTATTACTATTATATTTGCTTATCTCAAAAACTTCTAACTCAAACTCCCAGGACGAGCTGTGTCGCCTCCCTCAGTGACTATAAAAGTGCATAAAATTATTATTATTTTCTGTGTTGGTATAGTTTTAACACAATTTATTTTTAATACATTAGTGGATACTACTGTGTATCACACACAGTACCGTGTGTTCAAAAAGAAACCAATCTCTTAGCAATACCAAGAATCTTTAATATAACGCTAGGTAGTTGGTCAATACTATCTTCAGATGAATAGATTAGCACCTATGCTAAATAACTAAAAATTGAAATAATGAAACCATTTTTGTTGAGCTAATTACACGGCGTAGTTGTACCTATCGTTACATTGAATTAAAAATTTATGAACAATAGATGGTATTACTAGCAAAAAAAGTTATTATTGTCAAAAAAAAAAGAGCGTAAATTGTGGACAGTTCCTAAGTTTTATTTTGTATCGTATGAGGTATCTCTAAACTTTTGACGAATAAGTACCTTGCTAGAATATATCTTTTCGCAGTTGGATTGGGAACAGATAGAAATTGAAATCGATGGTCTTATTTTCGGACAACCCCAGTGGCGTACAATCTATGGTAAATTCTCTAAATGATGAGTCTAGAGAAATTGGTTTGAGAATGAATATCAAAAAAAACCAAAGCAATGTTTAATTCAGAGAAATTACACATAATCTTAAATGGTGTGGCTCTTGAGTATGTGTCTCAGTACAAATACCTAGGGAAAATAATCTCCTTTGACAATAGGGAGCTAGGGATCTTAGCCAGAATAGCTGCGACTTGGAGGAAATTTTGGTCCATGGAACATATACTTCGAAGCAATATACCATTATACCAAAAAAACGGAAGATTATAGACGCGTGTATTTTGTCGGTGATGACGCATGGCACACATCGACATTAAGTACCAAAAATCAAACTAGACTCAGAACATGCCAACGGAACATTGAAAGAAATATCCTAAAAATAGCTGGGACACCGTACGACTGTAAACGTCAGAAAAAGAGAACGCCAGAAGGCGCTGGAGGGATGACATAAACATGTATGCAGGAAAAAAATGGATTTCGATAAGGAGGCTTTTGCCAATAAATGAGATGGATCGGGAATTATTATTATTATAATCTGTATAAGTCATAGTTCCAAATGTAAAATATGTCATTTGAAATTGTTGGTTCCAAAACCCAAATTTCGTCTCAGTGATGGTAGCCATTGAATCAAATGCTTCTGCTGTTAGCTATACATGCTGAAAGAATTATAATATCACTGTTATCGGCAAGATGCGCCCTTCGATAAATTTCCAGTTCGGAACGCTGACTATACACGAGGCTGACAAATACCTTTGCAAAGAACGGAGTCGGAATACCCTTCATTGGTTCAGAGCTTATCTTAGGAATTCCAATGACTGCATGTAAACAGGTGATCAACGAGTGGTCAAACGCTAAACACCGTGGTCACTGGCAAAAAGTACCGTGGCAAGAGCTCGGGAAGGTACTGCTTCAGAATGCAACAAAGAGGTTATCTCTCGATGCACTGAAGCTGAACAAAATGCAAATGCGGAGGGTTACCGGATTCATTACCAGGCATTATCCCCTGCGGAAGCA
Source organism: Nineta flava (assembly GCA_963920215.1). NCBI lineage: Eukaryota > Metazoa > Arthropoda > Insecta > Neuroptera > Chrysopidae > Nineta > Nineta flava. The sequence goes on from OY986041.1 coordinate 121,238,257, forward strand.
TCTTCATATAATAGGACTCCATAATGGGTCCATTATGTGCAGATTGTGTGGCGAGAAGGAAGAAACATCCAGCCACATTATCTTTAACTACGAATCTCTAGGTTACATCAGATCCAGGATATTCGGTGCATTTCGCCCCGAACATATAAACCTTCAGGAAAACCTGATAAGCAAGGTCCAAGCTATTGCCAACATATTGGAGAAGCAAATCTCGTGGGTCTGAGGTAGAAAGGGGAGCACAATGGACCATAAGGTCGAAGTGCAATACTTTTTAGACCCCAAGATGAATCAATCAATACACTAGGCTGACTCGATCTTGACCAGTATTTTTTTTGTTAATTATAAAAACCCCTTAAAATTACAACAGAATTATATAACATATACAGAATATATTGAAAGAAAAGTTTTTTTAGGCACAGATTAATTTAATGAACTCTCCAATACAAGAGAAAATCCATACTAAATACTTTTAACGAAAGTATTTCTACTTCTATATACTAACGTAAAGTTTAATTAAATCAGAACAAAATAAATTCAAATAAAAGAATTATTCAAATCGAATTGATCGAAATGTGTAACAGAGAATACAAAAAAATAACAAATTGAAAAGATTTTTGTATGTTTCACCATAATTAACTTTAAAAAGATTTCTCTTTTTTTTTTCAACTTGTTAACTAAGAATAAAAAAAAAGAAAAAAAAGAAAAACTTTTGTTATACTTTGTCGTCAACGAGACACCAACCAACGAGTGGTGAACTAAGTGAAAAACTTTAAATTATATATAAATACAAATGAAAAACCATTATCATTTTTCATATCGTTCTTAACAATTTCACATTTGTCGTGTGTGTATGTGCATTTTTCTCACTTCCATTTAACAAATATTTTAATAACATATATTTTACTGAAAACATTAATGGTTAGCGTCCTGGGTGAGATATTCAGAGGTCCAGGGTTCGATCCCTGGCGGTTAAGTTTAATTTTCCATATACATATGAATTAATTAATTCAATGTGATGAATGCTTCGAGGAACTGAACCACTTGGTAATGAATAACACAGTCAGACTGATCTGGGTACCGGGTCATTCTGGCGTTAAAAGGAACGAAGTAGCAGACTCATTGGCACGAGAGAGGTCATCTACAACGACCCTTTCATCTGAGTCTATCATTCCTACAGCAAGATGCTCCGTAATTTACCGAATCAAGGGGTGGCTGCGACAAGCTTATCTCGATTACTCGGACTTTGCGCAGGGCATGCGCGTGCGGCGTCTGGCCTCAACAGAATCCTATAACATCATTTTCTTAAAATAGCAAGTCCTACCCGGAGACGTTTCACCTTCGGGTGACAGAATGTTTTCAAGGGGGGCACAGAGGACCCCTTGGACTAGGTGCTAGGTACCCATTTTCGGTACCCTTCTTTCTAATTATTATTTTTAATTCAATGATATGTTTGTCTATGTAATATACGCTTGTCCTTTTATACATGTTTCTTCGTAACCGTACTGGAGATCGACATTGGTATAAATAGATAGATAGATATATCCTGAGGTCTACAAAGTATTGCACTTCGACCTTATGGTTCACTGTGCTCCCCCTTCTACTTTAGTCTGACGAGATTCGCTTCTCCCATATCTTGGTAATAGCCAGGTGCTTGCTGATCAGGTTTTCCTGAAGGTTCATATATTCGGGATGAGATGCACCGAATATCTTGTATCTGCTGTAACCCAGAGGTTCGCAGTCAAAGATAATGTGCCTGGATGTTTCTTTCTCCTCGCCACACAATCTGCACATAATGGACCCGTTATGGAGTCTCATAGTGTGTAGATTCTTCCGCAGGGGATAATGTCCGGTAATGAATCCGGTAACCTTTCGCAGTTGGTATAAAGATAAGAATATTGTCAATGATGACTTATCAAGCTTATCATCCGTGGTGTAATGGTTAGTACACTGGACGCGACATTCAGAGGTCCAGGGATCAAAAAGGATGTTACATACTGCAAATGTTTTCAGCCGATTTTAATTAATTTAGCCGGCTATACTTAACAAATTTTTGTCAAGAAAAAAAAAAAAATAAGACTAATATTTGCAATAGTAAACACCGATTGGTATATTCATATAAATGCTTGTATCCGATGAGTAATTACAGATGTTTGAGCTAAAATTTTGGCATAAATTTTATGAAAAAAAGTTTCAAAAAAAGTTTTTTTTTGAAAAAGACACTTTTTTTGTTTACACTTTACTTTCTATCTCGTACGCTTTAGAAGAAAGGCATTTTTGATGGGGGGAATTATAATGCAGTAATATCGATTTTTATTCCTGACCAATATCCAAAACATTATGAAAATTTACCCGGTTTTTTAAAAAAATGTTTAACTTTAAAATTTCTTCTGTAGAAAAAAGTCAAAAGAATTTAAAAAAAGAAATTTTATTTCACAGTTGAGACTAGATACGATACATAATTATCATTTTTTAACGCAGAGACGTCCTTAAATTTACAAAAAAAAATGTTAAAATGAAGAAAATTTGAAGAAACATTGTTTTTGCAATACACTAGAACATCTCTAGGCGCACTAACAATACAGAGTTTCACATACAAAATAATTATTCGATTATAAAACTCATTCAAATTAACCCATCACTAATAATTTCTTCCACATATTAAAAATATTATATTTTTAATTTATATTAAAAACAACATTTTATTTTTTTTAAATCACTTTAATTTTCGATTTATTCGCAGATTTTTTTCATTTTCATTTACAAACAAAAAAAAAATTGGTAAAAAAATTTTTATATTAAATTTACTCGTTAAAAATGGAAATCAAATGATGATGTTACCAAAAACTCAAACCATCACTTATATATATATATATATATATATATATATATATATATATATATATATATATATATATATATATATATAAAGTGTTAAAATAAAATCAACTCATACCTTATTTTATATATTATTCTAGTACAGTTCTAGAACCAAGGCACCAAACCAAACCAACCTACCTCTACTATGTACCAAATGTGTGCATGAATTTTCTTCTCTCTCTTAGTGTATGAAAATTATTCATAAAATAATAAAATCAAATAAAAAATACAACAACAAAAAAACGATGGTGAAAAAAGTGTATTTAAAGTATAAAGCTTTTCATATATATATATATATATATATATATATATATATATATATAATATATATTTAACGTTTTATAAAAGTTTTTCATACACAAAAATAAAATAAAAATAGAAATATATATATATATATATATATATATATATAATACGTATATAATATACAACTGAAAGGAAATTAAAATAATGATTATAAATTTACACATGGATATCATAAATTTTAAGTGGATTTTCAATTAAGACAACATAGATAATGTCTAAGTAATCTGTTTGTATGTTATTCTCTATAAAGATCATCTATAGGCAACGTTATTGCAGCCTTCATAGTACAATGGCTGGGTGGTAGACATGTTGGACGTTTGGGGCTGCCAGTGCGTCCGACTATGGCAAGGGTTGCCACATTGAGGAAGAAGCAGATACAATGACTCACGAACGGTCCTTGCCGAACCCCGGCATCGGCAGTTTGTCAATTATTCAAAAAAAGGAGGCGGTTAATTGACTAAACTGTCAGCGTATGGACAAGAACGAAGTAACCGGTTATGTGAAGGTTTTCTACAGTTTCCTTCACAAACTTCAGATCCGTATCGGCATAGTTCCTATCAAAGTCGGCTGCTGCCGTACATCCTACCAATTCCTAGCCTACACACCAAATTCCTTGTCCTCCACTCACATCCTTAGGCATCACAATGGACCTTATGGTCAAAGTGTGTCCCGTCCAGGACAGCCTCTGCAATCTATTTATCTACCCTTTTGGGCAACCATTCTTTGATAACCTATCTGCGCTATACTGACGCCAAAGCCCTATTGCTCTACTTGAACAGTAGGTATCACAACGGACTTCACAGTCTAAGAGTGTCTCACCCAGGGCAGCCGCGACAATCTAACCTAACCTTGCACTCACTGCAGAATTCACTCAGCTCATATATACCCAAGAACAATTAATTAAACAAGTGGTAGCCCATTCTCCGGGTAGGATTTCTCAGCAAATTCAAATACGTTGACTTTCTTGGTATAAAGCTGTTGGTATAAAAGCGGATGTAAATTAGTAAGTAAACCTAATCAAGCCTCTCCAATTCCCTAATTTGTATGTTGAAAACATTAAAAATCCCCTCCAAAAGGCGGGGGTTGTCTGTCCTTAGACACGATAACTTAAGAATGAAAAAAGATAACGAGCTGAACCCCCCCCCCCCGCTTGGTACAAGATATACACCTTTAAATCGTGAGAGATTCTTTTTTTTTTAAATAAATAAGTTTTGTTTCAAAGTAATTTTTATAAATTGGATAGTTTTGCCACAATTTTAACTCAAACATCTGTTTTTTTAATTGTTTTTTTATAAACTAGCATCTATTTATTCATTGTTAGAATGGTTACCTTTCGATAATATTATACCAACGGAAGTGACTAGTGTTTACTTACTTTGACATTTAAGTAATATACTGTGAACAATTATGTAAATAGTAAATAAACAAATTAATAATACATTGACAATGCCAGAGGCCGTGGGTTCGATTCCCACTCTAGATGTGTATGATTTTTCCTATCAAGCATTTCATGTTATCAAGCATCTGTAATTACTATTGATTACAAAAACATATCAATTCGGTTAAATACCGGGTATGTAAGCATTTAACTTTTAGTAGTTATTTTTATTTGTTTTATATAACCTTGGCGCAACAAATTACCTCTCAGGCATTTGCTAAACGGTCTAGACTTTGCCTGGAAAATGAAGAATAAATTCATACTTGCTATAAAATTACACAAATGTATGCGATTATATGTAAATGATGATACTAAAAATTAATATGGTTCGTTTCTTTTTAACTTTAAATTGCAAAAACATTGTGTACAGAGGTATGTATATATGTATGTATGTATGTACGTATGTATGTACACTGATAGAAGGAATTTCTTTCCTCAAGAAAATATATTTTCTTCAGAATATTTGCTTGAACATAGAATCCTTGTTTTCATTTCAGACTACGCAGTCGAACCAAAAACATATGTTTAGTTCAGCGAAGACGCTAAAATTGTTGAATGATGTTTAAAGTTTTTCTTAAATAGAGTTCGTTAGTCTTGGCCTAAGAGAGTCTTTCTTGTAAAAATACTCTTGCGATTCTTTAGTCAAGAAAATGAAATTCTTAACTGAAGTATATATATTTAACTGAAGTATATCATTACTTCTTTGAAAAGTTTCATTTGTTTGGATTAAACAAATGTTTATTTTGGTCCGAAATTTTAGCATCTTGGTCCGAAGAAATCATCATTTCAATTTAAGTATTTCGAGATTCTTGAGTCAAGAGTCAGTTTATCTTTAGTTAAGATACTTTTCTCAAGTCAAAGTTATAGATATCAAGATACTTAGTTTTTTATACCAAATATATATTATATTCTCTATACCGTGTGTGTTGGAACGCTTGGCTAATAGAGAATCAATGTTAAATATTATTTACTATAATAACTATACACAATATGTTTAATAAATAAATAAAAATAGTGGGGCTACTCTATAGTGTATGTGATGTGTTTTGTACATAATGCTGACTGCTGTGCAAACTTAGTACTGCAGACACATCTAATGAGAGTGGGTTAAATATATTCATTGTTGTCTTCTTAAGTTTAGCCATTATTTCTAACAATTGAAAATTCTTTTTTTAACATCCCTTATTATTTGTCTATGTATTGTTTGAAAATAAATGATAGAATTCTACTAACGGTATAGCATAAAACCACAATCCACATAAATTAAAAGAAAAATAAAATCTTAAAAAAAAATAGAATTCCGACAAAAAAAAAGTTAAACCAACGGTTCGAATATTCCTCTTGGGTTTTTCCATATTTAAAACATTTGAAATTTTTCCGCTTCCAAATGTTTGCAACTGTAGAGTCGCTTAGGCCCAATTCTTCACAAACCAACTTCTCTTGTCGATTTTTTATCGTCAATAAATAATAAACTATAAACTGCTATATCTCTCTCTTCATTTTTTGTGGGGCTTCATCATCTTTATCTTCGTGGCAGTGTTTGAAACCAGATATACAACCCCATTTTTCAAAACAGCTAATCATATGAGTAACTGTTCGAATTCTTAGCAATTTCCTATCCTCAAATGCCACAATAAATTGACACATTACTTTGCCGAAGTACCATTTAATAATTTACACTTTTTCTATTATTGTCTAATAACCCATTGTTGGAATGCGTTTATACCATTAAAAAACATTCAAATATTTCCTATGCATTCACATACGTAATGAATAATAATATTATAAATTAAGTGTGCATCACTAAAACCCCACTCTTAAATGACATGATCCAACAAGCCGCATGTAAGTATGTGTATGTATGGTTAGTAAATATTTCATTTATTTATTTATTAACATTGATTCCCTATTAGAAATGCTGTTGAAAACAGACTGTATATGAGAGTTAGAAATTCTTGGTTTAAATAAATTTGTTCTTACTGCAAGGAATGAATTACTTCTATCAGTGTATGTATGTGTTTGTTTGTACTTAGAGTATATTTTCCTACGATGATGTTGTGATGATGACGTTGCTAAATTGCCACCAAATGTTAATAAATAAAACAGAATCTAACCATTATATAATTATTCCTTTTTTTTTTAAATTTTATTTTGTAAATAGAAAATGGTTGTAAAAAAATATGAGATGAATGAAAAAGCATAACGCGATAATCACGTTAAGCATTTCGTATAAATAAATAAATGTTTATGAACAAAATAAAGTCTAGTAAATAGAGTTTTGGTTACGGTAAATTTCAGTTAGTTTTACAGAGATTATTTATTAACTATCTATGAAAAAAATATACTTGAAAGTACGAGTACGTGTAAGTAAATTCGTCTGACTGAAGATGTCTTTGATTATTCTTCTTGATAATACTTACAAAGTTGTTGGAGTCTTAATATCGTAAACGATGTCTTACCTGTAATAAAACAAAAAAATTGATTAAAAATTTTTAAAAAATTGTCAAAATCTAAAAAAATTTGTGTTTTGAGCGGTAAAATAATTCGTGTTCTAAACTTTAAGGTAGTTCCAGCACTTTCTTGTATAATCAGAACAAAAAAACCGGTTTGCTTTTATTATAGAACAAATGCATATACACACCTACAAAACGAATATATATATATATATATATATATATATATATATATATTTATATATGTATATATATACAAATTAATGTAATTTTGAAATAAAAAAAACTATTATATTTCGAAAACAAAACGGTAAAGCAGTTTAAAAAAAATTTATTTAATAAATATTTATCTTTATTATCCTAGTTTTTTTATAATAGTAAATAAAAAAATTAATAATATATCGACATAGGTAACTCTGCGGTAGAGCGTTGGTCTAGCATGCTAAAGGTTGCGGGTACGATTCCCATTCTAGATGTGTATGATTTTTCATATCAAGTGTTTGATGTCAAACTACATTATTTGTTGAGCGGTTTACGAGATGATATCGTTTGAAATCTGATAAAAGAAGGCATAAATAATTAAAAATGAATTCAATAATTTTCAGACGTTAGGAGTTACTTCAAATTATAAACATTTATGTTCGGAGGTATGTTATCATTATTCTTGCTTAAGAATAATATTCCCAGACATTTCCAGTTGTAGGTTCTAGGTTTCCCAGGTTGATCAACAATATGTTCACTTTAAAGGATATATGTGGAACGATAATTGAACTTTTTTCTTTATTTTATATGGAACTCCCTATCTAAATTCGTTTGCTCAAAACTACCAAAAAATCCACCAAAAATAACAGCAATAAAGTCTTTAAGTATTCGACTATGTCGTGAGAAAATCTTCGTTCTAATGATTGGTGTTAACTATTATTTAAGTATATTCTTATAACAGTTATTTTTTGTAACACTTGAACGCGCGGTCCCCAATCGTGACAATATGCTAAGTGTTAATTTTTGGTACGTGTTTCACTTTTAATAAATCATCGTACATCGTTCGTTGTACTTAAATCAAAATAAATTCAATCAAAATAAATATAAATAATTGATGTACTTGAAAATGTGTATGCATGATTGTTTTTAAGTGGTTGTTGCACATATAGTCATTTTAATTGTATAATTTCTTTATAAGTACAGTTTAGGGACCCGTCCATATCTAACTATATATGTACACTCCCGTTCAAAAAAAAAATGAACAGAAACGTGAAATGTTAATTAGCTTATATTTCATAAAACTCCACACTTTTGTAACTCTCTGTATAATGTATAATTTTATTTATTTATAAACAAAGATAAGTAGTATATTTTTTAAGTATGTAAAAAAGAAATGAAAGTATAAACTGAATTTATATTTTTTATTTGTATATACACGGTGTCAGTGACAGAATGAGAATTTAAAAAATATATGTTATGTTAATACATTTTAAGTGTTATATCTTACTCTTGCGTATAAAAATTAAATAAAATGTTGTATCTGTTACTACAAGAATAATCAAAATTGTGAGAGACTGATTCGGTCCAGGTCTGTTCATTTTTTTTGAACGGGAGTATATATATATATATATATATATATTTATATATATATATTTATATTCGTAAATAATATAATTGATATCAATCATATATATATATATATATTATTATCTTGAATATTCGAAGTGCAATTTAAAAAAAAATGAAAGAAAACATTCGATCCAATGAAGAGATTATTAACATCAAAATGTCAGAGCTAAATATCCAAACGTTAAAAATGTACTTGATGTTGATGGCATCGAACTGCACAGGAGAGGGCTCATTTTCGAAAAAGAAAATTATAAAAAATAAACTTCAAGCTACGATGACAGAGAACTGCCTGTTCAAAAAAGCTCACAAAATTTTATTCGCCATTCCATTCAGCTTTGAATAAATTATTGAAACTCGTTTATAGTGAGAATACGTGAGAACATTATGTCTTCAGAGTTAATACTAAAACTGATGTAGACAAAGATAGTATAGAGATCAGTGATTAATTCCAGTCGCAACCCAAAGTGATAGATAATTTAATGTGTAAGAAAAGACCTAATGATCTTTAGACGGCAGATTAAACCTGCCTTCAAATGAAATAAAAACTGCATTGAAATCGGTCCGTTTGTTTGAAAGCTACGACGCTCCAAACAGATACACAAATAGTACAAAAGCAAAAGCTTTAAATATAAAATATTTCTTTGGTTCGTCGAGTTTGCTTAGATGTAAGTAGATCTTATCTTAAAGAGATGAATGAAATATTTTTCAACAAGATATATCCTTCGGCGAGATTAAATTTTACGAAAATTTAATTTAATGTTTTAGAAAAATTTTTTAAGTTATAAAATTGTAGAATATGTTGCGAAGAGTTAACTACTTGTTCGAATTTTTCGGGTATTTCTTCTTAATTACGTGTTACACATAAATGATAGTTTAAAAAAACTGCAGCTAAATAACACTGTGAGATTATTTATATTAGAGAAAAGTTTTATATATAGAAACACTAGGGCAGAAAATTTGGATGCAAATAATCGATAGCATGGATTTTTCAACGGGTTGGTTATTTAATCAGTAATATAGTTCAGAACAAATCAGAACAAATGAAAACAATAATATTCAGCTCCATAGTGCAATTTACAATTAAAGTTAAATAATTAAACTTGATTTAAACTGGTAATTTGAGACTCATAAAAGGTCTTTGACTTTATATTTGGTATCAATTATATTATTTATACAAGCATGTACGAATTAAATAACTTTTATAGTGGACTGAGGATTGTTTAGTTTGATTGAAAAAGTGATTTCGGTTCCTCATCGAATAATTCTCGTGTATACAAAAAAATTATCCTTAATTTTGATAAAGTAATGAGGACCTATAAATCACAAAGCTCCAATGTATTTTTTTAGGGGAATTCAATTTTAAATATGCGTTTAGTATTTATTTAAAATAATTATCACATACTCCGAATTTTTTTTGACGGATAGTTTTCGGAATATACCCTCGTAACACGATTTTATGCCTCGTAACATGATTTCAGACGATATCTCGTAAACTTTTGGGTCCAATTTACTTAGTGAATGTTATATAAAGCGGGAACAACAAATATTTTTCATTTTTATGAAATACTAGCTGTACCGCGCTTTAAGTAACTCTTCACGGCGACTGCTTTGGACTAATACTTCGCTTTAATTTTATGACAAAAAGTTTCAAACAAAAATTGTTTCTTTTAAAAAAAGGAAAATATTTTGTCATTTAACTTTTCTTCACTTAACCTGCTCGGGGATCCGTACAACAACTCCTCAAATTTGCATCGTAATCGGATGAATGGTATAGGACCGCATACGGCATAAACAGACAGACAAGCATTCATTTTTATATATAAAGATTTTCTTAACATATATAACTAATAGATCAGCCTTATGAAAAAATTGAAAGAATCTTTATGATATATTGGGTCTCATTTACTCATATAATGAATTCCATCGAAATCGAAAACAAAATTTATTTTTTGATATTATTTCGATTTTTTATAGGTGCAACTTTCAACCTCCACCAGTCCAAGTAGCCGAGCGGTCTAAGGTGTTATGTCTGTGCAGTATGCAGGACTTGGAAACTGGGAGGTTATGGGTTCAAATCCCGACATCGGCAGTTTGTCAATTATAAAAATTTAAAAAAAAGGGGCGATTAATTCACTAAACTGTCGGCGTATGGACAAGAACGAAGTAACCGGCTATGCTTGAGAAGGTTTTCTGCAGTTTCCTTCACGAACTCCAGATGAATATCGGCATAGTTCCTATCATAGTCGGCTGCAGCCGCATATCCTACCCATTCCTAGTCTACTCACAAATTCCTTCCACTCCACTCACATCCTCACATTCTAAGGCATCACAATGGACCTTATGGTCGAAGTGTAACCCGTCCAGGGCAGCCTTTACAATCTACCTCTACATCTACCTCCAACTAAATAAATTGTACCCATAAAACATAAAAATCCGCTTGATTTAACGATTTGATGTTGTAGTTTTTCGCGGTAAGCTCTATTACGATTTTTCCTTTAAAAATACTGACATCGACTTATTAATAGAAATTCTTATCATAAATAATTAATTCATAAATTACTTTTTTAAGTAGGTTATCAACTAATAATTTCGTAATTATTCAATAGATATTAATTAACTAATTTTTTTTTTAAATTTTTAATATGAAAAAAGAGGACTTCCTATCCAGTGTAGCAGACATTAAACAGACTTAAACAGACTATTCTAAATCAATAATACACCCCAGCCAGATACAATACATATATCATATTACAAAGTATATATACTACTAACAGCTAAACATATTTAAAAATAAATCATAATTATAAAACGACACACGTCATTGACTAATTAAAACAAATATAAATAAATTAGTCGACATTTTAATAATAATTAATAAAATAAACAAGTGTTTTATTTATATAAATATAATGTTTGTTTATAGACCCTACTACTAGTTAGTATTTGACAAATATGTAGATGTCTATATTAAATAAAATGATGTTGTTTATAAAACAAATATATATATAAGAATGTTTTTATTATTGTTAACTTAATCATATTCACTCATCAGATTTAATAAAATTAAATGATTATTTAATTAGCAATAATTCTAGTTATATGTATATAAAAGTTAGTTAAATAGAAATAATTAATATGAATGCGTTTGTTTGAATTATGTGGACCACTTTTTATACAGTGTTGGAAAATATAAATAGTTTTAAGATAGATTTTACACGATCAGTGCATTCAAAAAGGTAAAAATAAATTGGGTTAATTAAATGAAAACCTTTGTTCTGAATCCTATGAACGAATCATATGCCATCTGGTGGTAATAATTAGAAACAGGGTAGCCGGGCTCATCCTCAATTGTTACATATGCGTTACGCGAGGTAAGTTAATAAAATAAACTAATATTATTATTAAGAGATAAGTGAAAATAACAACAAACTGAGTTAATTGCTTAAATACTGGGTCTATAATGAATTTATACAAGAAAATTTCAAACAAAAGTTGTTTATATTAATAAGAGAAACATTTTTTGTCTTTAAATTTTTGTTCATCTATTACGGTTTTAAAGATGGACAGTTTTGCCCATTTTGCCCAAACATGATCCGATTTTGCCCATTCACAAAATTGATCTTACTTTCCAGCTCTAGAACACAAATACAAAATTTCTGCGATTTTTATTTTCAACTGTTACAAACTCGGTACAAACCTTAACCGTTTATTTCATGTAGTTTTGCATCGCATATACAGAATTACTTATCAAATTTCCTATAACTTTGAGTTGCGACTGGAATTAGTCACTGATCTCAATACCATCTCTGCCTACAGAGTCCAGTTTCATTATTATCTCTGACTACATGGTGTTTGCATGCACTAACTATTTCAACTTAGATCATATATGTATCTGCAATGATGGTTTGAAAACTATATATACCCATCATAATAGAACATGTCACTGGCATGAGTAAATAAACTATTTATAAATAAAATATTCGGGTGAATTGTTTTAAATGAGACATCCTGTGTGTGTAGCAAAATTATAGTTCATTACATGTTGAATCTCATTAACATCTCATTCTTAAAATCAAATGAATTAATGATTATATCTATCTTATTCCAGCCCTAAATTTCGAGAATAGTAAGAAGTAAAAAACTAAACCTTTGGTTGAAAGATTTTTGTAAAAACCGAATTGATTCAACTCAAATTGTAAGCAAGAATCTGTCAATAATATCACAAACTCATTTTTATCTTTCTATTTTAAATCCTTTTAAGATACCTCTTTGAGGTCATATATAAATCGTATATTAGCCGTAATTCGCAATTCCAACACTGTATAACTAATATGATTATTTAATAGTAATATAGTAATGATTCTAAAACTAACCAATAGTTTAGTAATACTATACACTAGTTATATTATAAATTAATATTTGTGTTTAATATTATATTCAGTGATTCCCTTGTTAGTTAATTTATCAAACTCGTGCAATGTTGGCCTGACTGCATACATTTATTTATTAATAAAATATATAATGGGACATTTTCATTACTTATTTGTGTTAGAATACTCTACATCTACAATGTATATATATATAGTTTATTTTATTTATTATACAAATTATACACATTTTAGTGTATTATTTAATCTATTACAATATAGTACTACTTATTTTATACAGAATGTGTTAAGAGAATTTTATCCGTAATCGTGTTAAACGATTTTAACTCAGAATCCACATAAAATGAATGATGACTAGGATTTCTTAGATTTTAGACTACATTTTTATACAGGGTTAATATATATCAGGGTTTAATAAGTTTAGTCTCAGCTTTGTAAGGATTGAAAATATTAGTCGTAAAAATTTTTTGTAGGTGTTAATTAAATGGCTTCATTAGATAATAACACGATATCTAAAAAACGAAAAACGAACTGAAATTTTGTGTGTGTGTTCTACACCTACCTTCTAGTGACAGTTTCACCAAATTTATAGTAACGAATAACATATCCTGAGACAATATAAGAGTAATTTTAAGAGTGATGTTTACAAGAGTAAATTGAATGAAAGTAACTTTAACAAGAGTAATTTCAATAAAAATTATTATATTTTAATTTATTTTGTTATTTATTTATTTTATTTTTTTTTTGTCGATTGATTTCAATTTTCTATCTATTTCTAATTGTCAAAGAGTAAATTACGACTAGCTAATTTATACTGATGATGACTACTTTGTAGTCGAAATACGTATTTATAAATTTTATTACAATAATATAGTCTATAAATGAATACCAATATTATGGACAGTCGTTATTTGCAGACGCATCCGAGATTAAAGATTCTATTCAGGGATAATTAAGTAACCAATGTCCATGGGATACTTAACGATTAGTATTCAATACTAATCGTCTTTATTAAAATTGCTTTAAAACATTCAGTGTATATTAGAACTGAAAATTCAAAATTCTTGAGCGACCTTTGTAGATTTATATTTTGTGCTAAACTATTCAGAATGTCATTTTTTATGAGTAAAAACAAATGCTACTATGAAATATCGACCATTTTTTAAGTTTTCAAAATTTGTGAGCGACTTGTAAGAATATTTTAAAGCTTATTTGTGGGGAGAGTTTGTAAAACGTAAAAGACCAACATATTTTCATATAAGTACCATTGATCGATGGACATATGAATAAATTTTTTCATCAATACAATCTTAATAGATACATTTTCTTCAAAAATTCGTTTAAAGTGATCATATTACTGTATTTCTATGTTTTCATTCCCTACGGACGGGATGAATGGGGGTACAACCAACATCACTGTTCAAAAACTGAAACAAACTGTAAAACCTCATTGAATTCTCTAATGTATAAAATTTAATGAAACATATAATAAATATTTTAACATGATATTATATATATATATATATATATATATATATACGAGGTCTGTCCGAAAAGTATCCAACCTGCTTTTATATCTTCGCGTCAGAGTGTTCGAGCGACCTCTGCGAGGGATGAACGTCAACCGTAAAGCCTCAAGAACGTGCTCGAGCGCAGCGTGTATTTGTTTATAAAGCCTTTTTTGCGTTCGTCGGATTTTGTTATTGTTAAAAATGACTGAAAGATCAGATCAACGAATTTGCATCAAATTTTGCTTCAAACTCGGAAAAACTAGTTCGGAAACTATTCAAATGATGCAGAAGGCCTTTGGGGATGGGCAAAACATAAATAAAAGAGTGGTATAACGGTTTCAAAAGTGGCCGCATATCTGCTGATAGTGTTCCTCGTTATAGCCGACGACATCAACACCGGCTAATATCGAGCCCGTGCGACTTGCGATTGAAGAAGATCGACGTTCGACTGTGCGCGATTTAGAAGCTATGATCTTGAAATACCAAAAACTGCAATTTAGGAAATTCTAACCACAAATTTAGAAAGTGGAAACGGTGGGAAATCTCATCGAATCTTGCGCAGCAATTTTTAACTAAACACAAAATTGCACTGCCTCGCCAATCTCCGTACAATCCTGACGTAGCCCCCTGTGACTTTTGGTTGTTCTCGAATTTGAAAAAACCGCTCAAAGGACACCGGTTCGACGACAAAGAGACAGTTGAAGATAATGCGACGAGGGCACTTAAGGCTATTCCAAAAACTGACTTCCAAGACTGCTTCGGAAAGTGCAAACGGCTAGACACTGCAAACACCGTGTTATTCAATCAAATGGGGACTAATTTGAAGAATGCCACTCGCCCGATGACGAAAAATAACGCCAGCCCGGAGATATGAAGTTAGGTCGGATACTTTTCGGACAGACCGCATATATATATATATATATATATATATATATATATATATATATATATATATATATATATATATATATATATAATTATTGCATAAACGTTATACTTTTTAACGTTTCTAACTAGAACCAACCCGGTTGATGTGGTTATAGGTTAGTTTAGTTAATAAACATAATTCAATTATACGTATGCTCTTCTTTTTAAAATTTATTTAATATTTTAATAACAGAAAATGTCACTACAAACCATGTACACTCCCGTTCATAAAAATTGAACCATTTTCAGCTTTCTACTAAGTGAAACTGTATGTAATATTATACACATATTTAGTAATATAAAAGTTTCGTATGTGACTTACCGGTTCTATTTTAATGAACGGGAGTGTTGTTGCATATGGTGGTTACTTAAAAAGTCAAGCAAGCGACAACATTATTATTATTATTATTAGTTAAATAATACAATTTTAAAACTAAACTATAAGTTTAAGTTATCACTGATGGGATTTTCATATTTTAATTCTTGCTGTCGTATTATATGGGGACAAATTTTAAATGACCATGATATTTATAATTTTAATTTAATCATTAGATGTTATCATATCATGTGCATTATAGTTTTAATTTATTCTTTTTTTTAGTGCAGTTATTTTAGTTGAAAATTAGAACAAAAAGTGAGAATTTAATAAATATATATATATATATATATATATATTTATATATATATATATATATATATTTATATATATATATATATATATATATATATATATATATATATATATATATATATATATATATATATATATATATATATTTATATATATATATATATATATATTTATATATATATATATATATTTATATATATATATATATATATATATATATATATATAAGATTTTTGGCAGTTGGTGATGTCTAGGTGGTCTTTGCAAAGAATTTTAGATACGTTACACCTTTTCACATATAAGATTAAATTGGTTCACAAGTTAAAACCAAGTGATGCACAGATACGCATTCATTAAATAAATAGTAACGTCACTTATGATTTATGTCACGCCGTGTTAAGTATACTGGTCGTAGGTTTTCAAGGGCACCAAATGGGAAGTTTTCAGTGTGGGTAAAACAGTAGCACCGAGCCTTTTATTTCGGTATCTAAACAATTTCACGAGTCAAAGATTGAAAAAATGATTCCTCATTGATAATAAGATGTCCATACAAGAAATGCGAAGTCGAAAATATGATAAATGGATTTTTTGTAAATATCTCCGTATATATGAAGCTGAAGTCAATTTAGGTTCTTATGAAAGTTGTAGTACTATAAAAGCTATATAAAACTGGTAAAAAAATAAATATTTTGGTATTATATAAGGTAATCTTTCAGAAAAATAATTTTTACAAGTCTTGTTCATGGATAACACAATTTTAACTTTGATTATGGATGTCGGTCGTTTGCAATAAATTTTAGAATATTATATGTAACAAATAAACACATCGAAAACTTACTAGTTATAATAATGTCACATAAATTTGTTATTGATAGAAGAAAAAAAAAATACAATTTTCAAGTGTGTGTTATATCACCGTTAGAATTCGATTCTATAGTAGAAATTCATTGTACGATATACGTCAAACCACACTTTTGGGGTTAATATCGTGCCCTAATGAGAAAAAACTATTAAAAAATTGTTGTAAAATGTTTTTCGTGTATTAATAATATATAGTTTGAATATTATTCGCAGATTGTTATTGTTTGTAAATGGCATAAGAGGCGAGTACTAGAGTAGCTAGAGCATTCGAACCAAGCCTCTTTTATTTGTTATTATGTTTGGAAGGCATACTATGAATGACAATTTGTCTTCGATACATTTGAAGTCCTCATTTTTCAAATCTTCACCCTCATTTTTCGAAATCTGGGAGCAAGCTAGTATATCTTTAAGGACGTTCATGCATGAGGCTTGATAGTAGATAAACAATTTGTTTTTAGTGAATTGGAATAGCTCAATTCTATAGTTATCCTTCCTCAAAAATTAAACATTTGTTGATGATTATTTCAAAGAGTAATTATCGATTAAAAATCAAACTTTTAACACGGCGTCTGATGGAGAACAGAATTTGTTTGTACTTAAAATTATAATAACTATATTATTAAAGTAGACACCATAATAAATAATATTTATAAATATTCTTTGAAATATGCAGTTTATATATTTGTATTCAAAAATGGTTAATTAAAACTATTTTGAAAGGTTTGTTTTTGCCACCATATTTTGAAAACTGTACAGTAAAAAAACATACACATACATATACACATATACACGTGAAGGTCATAACAAAACATAGTTTAATGTCAGATCTCTCAAATAAAGTCAAATCAATTTCTAATTTACTTTAACTGATATTTTACAACAAATACTTTTAAAATATTTAGAACAAAAAAAGGTTATAAATCGTTGTAAAAACATTAATATACTTTACAACTTTTTTAAATCCTAAATAAATTTTATTCAAGATAGTACCTACTCATTTGACTTTAGCGTAGCAAATGAACGTTCTTAAGGAATATAGTTTTCATTTTTATGAAACGGAATTCTAATATATAAGCATAAAAAACAACATGATTTTGATGAAAACTTTTAAGATCTGATATCCTACCATTCTGAGATATGTTTACTATGCCGACATAACAATCATTCAATTGTATGTCTGGTCGTTCGACATAGAGTGAGTATATATGTCGCAGGTGGATTGTCAAATCCGCTGTTTTACATAACCGCTAGTTGTTTTACATAACAACTCCGTTATGTAAAACAACTGATCGACGTTCAGCTGGATTGTCATTGCGATACGTTTTACAAAACTACTACCAACGTTTAAACGTAATGCAGAATAGTTTATCTGTAGTCACAAAGAGCGTTTTGATTTACGGAAAAATATAGAACGCCTTTAAGTGCGGGGCCCAAAAACACGCAAAACCCAATCAACTCGGGGTATGACCGATGAAGTGAAATATTGTAGTACTCGGTTGTAATAGTTTCCTTATTTAATTTCAATAATTTTTGGCACTATATCTAAAATATATAGAACTAGTTAGGAAAAAGGACCTTTAGTAATGGGTATTCCATTAGCCCGTTTACAATAATTCTGAGCTATTGTTTGACTATTGGTGATGCATGTCGGATTATAGAAATTGCCTTTTTATGCAATGTCCATTACTTTTATGGAATGTCCATTGCACATATGAATACTATATGAATTATTGTTTGAATTCGGATAGTAGCTTCTATTCATCCATAGATGGCACCCCTCCCAATAGGCAAATCTTTTGTATTGATGAATACTGATCTCTGTGAGTGAATCCTTTGGGTATTATTCGTGGAAGCGTTTTGTTGATGAGCTAAGTTAAGCAGAGAAACAAATCGGATTCCCCAAGAGACCAAAAAAGTATAGTTTGACCAAAGATTACAACCTTTACTTGTCGCTGTTCGACATGTGCATATATTGAAACAAATATATGGATATGCCGGTGTTTACAAAGGTTCAGACTTGTTTGCCGAAATAAATGGAAAACAAAATGTCTCGTGCTAAAATGAATAAAATACTCAAACGAAATTTAAATAATTTATACGAAGGTCAGTAATTATTCCTTATTTAACTAGTTCGTATATTTCTCCTTTCGATATACCCTATAAGATGTAGTAAGAAGAAAATAAAGTTTATAGTACTCACCGTATTAAAACACAATTTCGGAAAATCGAAGACCGATATGAGATCTCTACCTCACTTTTATTCGTTGGTTAAAAATAAGTACGAAGTATGTTTCCAACGATGTGAGTAAGATCGTATCCGCCTCGAAAGTGAAAAACGATATTTCTTTACAGGTAAGTACAAATACAAAATTCTGTTTATAAGATGTTTAATATAATTAAAATTGTTTTATTTTAGTTGATACAAAAATTGATACAGCTCTCTATTTTAAAAGATTTTGACCTTTCTGAATCACGTTAGCAGATATAATAGAATGAATTTTGATGCTGTTCATCTCGATCACAGCTTCGTGCAGCGACCTCTTACGGATTTCAATAATACATATGCGTTACGCATATTAAAAAAAAGTGGTAAGTTTGAATTTCTTAACACATTCTCCTCTGTTACAGGGTCTTTCTTTTGGAGGAGTTTTCGTCGGCCGTAGGCTGGTCCCGGGGTGTCGAGGATTCGAGCATTCTATCACTGAATAAAACGATGAACGTCTAATATTTTGGCGACTTTGGAGAGCTGGTGTAACAAAATATTGATCCATGGTAAATTGAATGAAAAACTTGTTTAGTTTGTTGAAATATTCATTCATTTGATGTTTCTCTTTTTTGTAGGTGTTGAATTAGGAGATTGTCTGCACATCTAGGCATTTTCTGTAAGTGATAACAATTATTCGAAAAAAATACATTTATGAAAGTTTTAGCAGAAGGAATCTAAAAAAGGTGAAAATTTAAATAAATTATTGTTTCGTTCTGGGTTTGTGATATTTTTTTAAATACCGTACATGGGATCTAAGTATTTTCCCGGATGAATTACGTAAAATAGCTGTATTGGTAGCTTTAAAATTGATAATTGTAAATGGACCGATATATTTTTTATCTAATTTTTTACTCGAGACTCCATGCACTGATATAGTTTTCTTTCGGACCAATACAGAATCCGAAACTAAAAACGGATGTGGTTTTTTTGTTTTGTTATGTCTCGTCCGTCTGTCGAACAACGATTCTCTTAGAAATTTATCGATCGTTCCTTTGGTAGGTGGCTTTTGACTACGTAAAATGTTTGCCATGTCGAACAAATTATCTAGCGGTAAAACTAAATTTCTTCCGAAGAAAATCGTTGCTGGAGTCGATTTTATCGTGTTAGTGTACGAGTTGTTATATGCAAACGTTGCGTACTGGATATATTCATCCCATTTTTTGTGTTGTTGAGACGACGCTGTTAACAGAGTGCTGAGATTGGATATTATTATCTTGTTCATGGCTTCGGCTTTATTCGCTCCCGGGTTGTAGGGGGCTAGGTACCTAGGTTTTATGCACCATCTAAAACAAAAATCTCTGTAATATTTGGACCGAAAATAAGAAGCATTATCGCTTATTAAAAATGTTGGAATTGAAAAAGACAAAAATGATCTTTCCAATGCATCGCACACTGTTTGCGACGTACAACTTTTAAGTGGGAAAGTTTGTAAAAATTTTGAATAACTATCACACGCAACTAATAGAAACCGATTGTTCTTTGTCGAGTTCTGTATTGGTCCCAGAATATCGATGTGGAGACTTTCATAAATATATTTGGGGTTGAACGGGTTGATCGTTGGTTCGTGGGGTCGTGTAGATATTTTGTGACGTTGACATGTGTCGCATGATTTTACATACGTAGCGACATCTTTGTATAGACCTTCCCAATAAAATCTGGAGGCGATGTTTCTGTAAACCTTACAAATTCCTTGATGCGCAGACAATAATGAATTGTGCATATAAAATATAATGGCGTTCCGTAGACTCTTAGGTACGTAGATCCTGCGTTTACGGTGTTTTCCCACATATTTGCATAACATCCCGGAGAAAATTACAAAATCATTGACGCCCTCTTCTTCATTTTTTAATCGAAGTGTGACGCTTTTGCAGAAATCATCCTTTAGTTGAGTTGCTTTTATGTTGGGGACCGCTGTTGGCATTTCATTGAAATACAATAACTTTGTGTCTGGAGTTACGGAATCGTGAAATTCGTCATCTTCGGGTAGAGTGTTTAAATTTAATACGTCTTTTTTTTCTGTTGATAGGTCTTCGTTGTACATGCGGGAAAGTATGTCTGCGATGTTGTTGTTCGATCCACCAATGTGTGAAACTGAGAATGAATAATTGCTCAGTGTAAGTATCCATCGAGCTAGTTTTCCCGTGTTTTTACTATTTTTAAATAACCATTTCAGAGCTTCGTTGTCGGTTTCAACTTCGAAATGTGCGTGTTGAAGGTAATCTGAGAATTTATTCAGACAAAAAATTAATGCGAGACACTCATTTTCATATATGTGGGCCTTCCTTTCAGTGGCAGTCATCGTTCGCGAGGCATATGCGACTGGATGGAGAACTCCTTCGTGGAGCTGTAGCAACACGCCTCCAATGGCAACACTGGAGCTGTCGCAGCGGACGGTGAATGGCTTCGAGAAGTCAGGAAATTTCAACACGGGACATGTGGTGAGTTTTTCTTTTAACGTATTAAACGATTGGATGTGCTTCTTCTCAAATACAAAAGCTGTGTTTTTTTTTCTTAATTCATTTAATGGATGACAGATGTCAGCATATTTGTCGATAAACTTCTGATAATATCCAGTCATACCCAAAAACGAACGTAGTTGTTTTAAATTTGTAGGGGGGGCTAAATCATTTATGGCCTGGATTTTGGCTTGATCGACGAAACATCCATCCTCGGAGATTATATATCCCATGTATCTTAATTTGGACATGAAGAAACGGGATTTTTCGGGCTTTGCTGTAAGTCCGTTTTGTTCCAGGCGTTGTAGAACTTCTTTGAGATGTTCGTAGTGTTCTTCAATTGAATTTGAATACACTAGGAGGTCGTCCATGTATGGAATACAGCTTTTGTACTTGAGATCGCCGAATATGTTGGTGATAATTCTGTTTAGACTCTGAGCGGACGTCGATAAACCCATTGGAGCCATCTTAAATCTGTATTGGGCATTTCCAGTGACGAAAGATGTAATATTTTTGGACGTCTTCTCCAGAGGGACCTGGTGAAAGGCACTGGTGAGGTCTATCGTTGAAAATACCTTCGAACCGTGGAGACAGTTGAGACATTCGTCGATTCTTGGACTTGGAAACGGATCCCATAGAATATTTTTATTTACTCGACGATAGTCGACGACGATGCGATGAGTCCCGTCTTTCTTTTTCACCAGAAAAACTGGGCTTCCCCAGCTGCTGACACATTTCTCAATGACTCCTTGCTCCAGGAGGTCGTCGATGATATCCTGCAGAATTTTTGCTTTTGGAGGTGGTAGTTTGTATGGGTTATTATAAATCGGCGTTCGGTTCTTCATCAGAATCTTCATTTTGAAATTTGATGCACATCCAATTTTATTCGTAAGTACGTTTTTGTGTTGTTGTAGCAACGAATCCAATTTTGAAGCTTGGTCTGGTTTCAATTTTATTTGGTTTTCCAGCATCAGGCTCAATTTATGATCCGATGTACTCTGGAACGATAGTGGAACAATATTGTTGGCCCTGGGTAGCATTAGAAAAGATCGTTGGAAATCGAGGATCGCCTGGGTGTGGTGTAAAAATTCGCTGCCTAACAGAATTTCGCACGGTAAGTTTTTGTAAATGTAGAAATTTTGTTTCCATGTTTGGTTTTGAATTTTTATCACCAGGTCGACGGACTTGTCGATGGTGAAGTTGGTGTTGTTTCCAATTGTAATCTTTTTGTATGTTTTATGTAGGTGCTTCCTGGGGTATTTGATGCTCGCGAGTACGTCGGATCTGATGAAGTTATGTGACGATCCTGAGTCGATCATGGCTTTGAGTCTGGTGTTGGTGATTGTGAGATCAATAAATGGTATTTTATTTGCGTACTTGAATTCTTTATTATTTGACAGGTTCGTCAGTATTTTGCGTCGTGGTGGGTGATGCATGTATTGGGAACCTGTCGCATCTAGTTTTTTGTAATTGGTTTCAGAGTCTCTCGTTCCTGTGCATCATCTAGACGTGAAATGTTTTCATCCGCTCTCCTGGCGATGGTGTATAGTTGGGAGAACGTGGTCGGAATTGGCCAGATGGTGCTCAGGAATGGCAGGTATTTGGCATTCACGGAATCGCAAATGTGTATTACAATATTTTGTTCATCTGGTAGGTTGAGTGCTTTGGCGGTCGTCTCCAGATTTTCGATAAAATGGGTGAGTTTCTCTCCTGGTTTTTGGAAACGGTATATTTTGTTTATCGTTATCCTGGATTTTTGCATCGGTGATAGGAAATTATTAATTAAGTTTTTTTTTAAATGATTCCAGGTTTGATGGGTGGCAGCGGTTTGGGCTAGCCATCTCTGGAGATGACCCGTCGTGTATGAAGTCAAACCTCTTAGCAACTGATGGACTGGTATAAGTTGAAGGTTAGTAATTTTCTCCACTTCGATGAGAAAATCTACCAATAGATCTGGGTTTTCACCATCTGTGACTTTTATGTCTTTGCACATCCTATGTATGTCTGGCTTGAAGATGGAGGTAGTGTGAGCTATCTCCGCCATTTGTTGTCTGGTGTCCAGTAGAATTTGGTTGTGCAAAACCATTAAATTTGTCATTGTGTGGAGTGGCTGCTGGTTTTGTCGTCGGGTGGGAGTATTTGGTGCCTGAGGCTGAAGTGGGTTATTTGGTGTATGTGGGGTGGTGGGAGGTATACTGTTGGGTGTATTGTGGTTGAGTGAGGGGTTGGGTATACTATGGGTATTAATTAATGGTTGGTTATTAATTGTAGGGTTTGAATTTGGTAGGGTGTTTGGGGGGTAACGAGCAGCATATTGATTCGATGGTGATGGTGTCGTTCGGCCATGGATATCTGTCGCAAGTAGCAGTTGGCCGTTCGGTAGAAGCTCGTACATGGTTTCCCATGGATTGTGTACGAGATTGGATTGTCCACCATTGAGTAGGAGTTGTGGTGGTGGGTTTGTTGGAGGTCCATTGTTCGCCATATTGATTTGAGAACTTTTGATATTTGGAGGTAATGTGTTTTTTATTGTATTGTTTTATTAACAACCTTCCAAGGTTTTTTGTAATATATGTCGTATTTCTTTCCAGATGAATCGATCTTGTGATGAAAAAATTTTATTTTCTTGGTAACGCTTGTTTTTCGGATGTCGTTCCAAAGTGTTTTTGCGTATTTAATGCGTATTTAATGCGAATTGCGTATTTTAATGCGTGTTTTTACTTTATCTTTTCAGATGATTCGACCGTGTTCATCCATAGAGGTAATGAAACCGAAAAGTAAACCTGAAAATATATTGAAAATATCTGAGAAGAGACACTGAAAATTGTATAATTAGAATGTCGTATTATAGGTACAGTCAGAAATGAGAAATATATTGTAAGGTGGAAATTAATAAACTTTGAGAAAAATTAGCTTGAGTATCTTATTGTGTTTTTATTTTCAGCGTAGAAATTAAAATTTTGTATTGTCAAATCTTTGGCTTATACTTAGATGCTATGCTTTCTAAGATATAATATTCTTTTGTTAAAAATAGTTGCTACCATCTGTTTGACTATTGGTGATGCATGTCGGATTATAGAAATTGCCTTTTTATGCAATGTCCATTACTTTTATGGAATGTCCATTGCACATATGAATACTATATGAATTATTGTTTGAATTCGGATAGTAGCTTCTATTCATCCATAGATGGCACCCCTCCCAATAGGCAAATCTTTTGTATTGATGAATACTGATCTCTGTGAGTGAATCCTTTGGGTATTATTCGTGGAAGCGTTTTGTTGATGAGCTAAGTTAAGCAGAGAAACAAATCGGATTCCCCAAGAGACCAAAAAAGTATAGTTTGACCAAAGATTACAACCTTTACTTGTCGCTGTTCGACATGTGCATATATTGAAACAAATATATGGATATGCCGGTGTTTACAAAGGTTCAGACTTGTTTGCCGAAATAAATGGAAAACAAAATGTCTCGTGCTAAAATGAATAAAATACTCAAACGAAATTTAAATAATTTATACGAAGGTCAGTAATTATTCCTTATTTAACTAGTTCGTATATTTCTCCTTTCGATATACCCTATAAGATGTAGTAAGAAGAAAATAAAGTTTATAGTACTCACCGTATTAAAACACAATTTCGGAAAATCGAAGACCGATATGAGATCTCTACCTCACTTTTATTCGTTGGTTAAAAATAAGTACGAAGTATGTTTCCAACGATGTGAGTAAGATCGTATCCGCCTCGAAAGTGAAAAACGATATTTCTTTACAGGTAAGTACAAATACAAAATTCTGTTTATAAGATGTTTAATATAATTAAAATTGTTTTATTTTAGTTGATACAAAAATTGATACAGCTCTCTATTTTAAAAGATTTTGACCTTTCTGAATCACGTTAGCAGATATAATAGAATGAATTTTGATGCTGTTCATCTCGATCACAGCTTCGTGCAGCGACCTCTTACGGATTTCAATAATACATATGCGTTACGCATATTAAAAAAAAGTGGTAAGTTTGAATTTCTTAACACTATGAATTTAAGACATAAACAATATAGACTGCTAGGTTATATATAAATCGTAGTATTAATAATAATAATGATATAAACTAAAATCTACAATCTGACGTTTTATTTCACGTTTTACATTAACGTCTTATCGTTGACCCGCTGCATTGATGAACGCAAAACGTTTAAGCAATATTACGTGTTAAAGTTCAGTAATTATGTAAAACAGCTAAACATCGTTTAGTTGTTTTACATAACGGAGTTGTTATGTAAAACAACTAGATGTTTTGTAAAATAGTAGATTCGACGATCCATCTACTACACATATATATATATATATATATATATATATATATATATATATATATATATATATATATATATATATATATATATATATATATATATAGTGAGTATGTGAAGTGTTATTGTACTCGGGTAAAGGAAGAGGTCAGTCAAGTATATAAACTTATATATATATATATATGTATATATATATATATGTATATATATATATATATATATATATATATATTTATATATATATATATATGGCTTCATGACAACTATAATTATTGTCTGTCTAGAATTATTAGTTGTGCTGTAAATATGAGGGAATCGAACAATAGCGCATAATATTGTTATATTAATATATTGTTAGGAAAAATACAAAAATATTTATTTACTTTTTTATGTTATCTTCTAGCAATCATTTTCCATGTAGGGTAATACATCTATGAAAACAAATTCAGAAAGAAACACTTTGAGGGCGCCAATCGATTTGAATTAATTATTTGTAAGCTTTATGGAAGAGACGATGCGATGGGTGGTATTTCTGTCTATATTCGTTTTGGACACTTAAACGCTTTCAGCGTCATCAAGCGTTGTTTTTAGTGTTCAACTTGACGCTATATATGCTAACAAAGCAAGCTAAGGGTTGAGTTTGTAAGATGGTAGATGATTTTATTTGAATTTGAAAGATATAAATGATCTTTTATTAAATCAATTCGTAGAATGAATGTCAGAATGCATTTGTTGTTAGTTACCAAGGTAACAAACAATAAACTAAACAATAAAGGTGTCTAATAAACTAAAGTATATTTTAGTTGCGACTCCGCTACAAGTTCAACTATTGACACCACGTTCACAGACGCTTTATCCATCGAGGTAGGGCAGAGAAAGCGGGAGAGTCAAATCGTACCAAAACGAAAACATATAAGCGTTTGTTTATTTATCTATCATATAAATAAGCGGGTACATTGCATTTTTTATTTTTTTGACTGTTTTAAATCTTTTTGTTTTCTGAATACACAAAAAAAAACACATAACATACAAAATTGTATTAGTAAAAACTTTTCGACATACTTTTTCAAATTTTCAGTTTACAACCATTAAAAAAATTGAATAAAAAACACCAAAATTATAGTTATTCGATTTAAATGAAAATTGAGTTTATAAGGAAAATTGAACCCAAAACAAACAAAAATCCAGTTGGTTTGGCGATTAGATGGATAGTTTCTGCGATATGCCCACAGTATACTATTTTGTTAGTCCCATCTATACGTTTTCAGGCGATATCTCGTAAACCGTTCACTAAGTGGTGTAATGAACAAGATTTTCGTGGTTTTTGGGTTCAATATACCTTAACTAGTGAATTAAATCGAAATCAGGACCATAAATTTTTTTTCGATTTTTGTCATTTTTTCAGGTACACCCCTTAGAAAAAATCGAAAAAAACACACACAAATTTTAGATTTCGATTTGAATGAAAATGAGTTTATAGGGTGAATTGAACCTGAAACCCACAAAAATCCAGTTGGTTTGGCGATTAGATGAATAGTTTCTGAGATATGCCCACAGTATACGATTTTGTTAGTCCCAATTACACGATTTTAGGCGTTATCTCGCAAACCGTTCACTAAATCGTGAAATGAACAAGATTTTTGTGATTTTTGGGTTCAATTTACCTTATATAGTGAATTAAATCGAAATCAGGACCATAAATTATTTTTCGATTTTTTCTAGGTACACCCCTTAGAAAAAATCGAAAAAAATACACACAAATTTTAGTTTTCGATTTGAATGAAAATGAGTTTATAGGGTGAATTGAACCTGAAACCCACAAAAATCCAGTTGGTTTGGCTATTAGATGGATAGTTTCTGAGATATGCCCACAGTATACGATTTTGTTAGTCCCATTTATACGATTTCAGGCGATATCTCGTAAATCGTTCACTAAATCGTGAAATGAACAAGATTTTCGTGATTTTCGGTTCAATTTACTTTAAATAGTGAATTACATCGAAATCAGGAAAATAAATTATTTTTAGATTTTTTGCGATTTTATCTAGGTACCCTTAGAAAACATCGAAAAAATCCACAAAAAATTCTTTAAAGAAGTCTATAAGATAAATTGAATTCAAAACACACAAAAATCCAGTTGGTTTGGCGATTAGATGGATAGTTTCAGTCGTTTTTGGCGAAAGAACGAAGTTTGTCGTAGTTTGGGGTAAAAGCCTGGGTGGGAAAAGAGTGGGTCGGTATCGCTTTAGGTAGGCCCACCCTCTGCCAACGCCACTGGATTACGGGGTGATAATTTGATTTTAGAGGCTTTTGAAGTCACTCAAACATTCATTTGCTTAAAAAACAGCTAAACTTTTTTTTGTTTCTATTGGTGGCAACTGACACGTCCTTATAATACTTATAACGAAAAGCATTTTCAAGAGTAACGTAAGCGTTGATAGGGCAAACCCCGGTCATCAATATTTTCAGATTTGGTATATGTCATCATATATGACGTCTTGTTCTAAAGTTTAATTTTAAATTTTTTATAAAAAGTTTTCAAATTTTTTAAATTAAATTCCCAGAATTCCCAGAGATATGAAGTTTGAAAGAATTTCAAATAAGTTCAAGAAATTTAACAAATGTTTTCTGAATTAACAATATTCTGAATAATTTACATCCTTCAATAAAATAGCATCCTTCATATTCATTCCAAAACCTTGTTGTCGTAATTATTACACAAATTATGCTCTCTAGATTTCAAAAAAAAGAATATTGTATTTAGGTTAGAAATCTCATTTACTATAGGGTAGGTACACACAAAAGTAATTGACAATTTACCCTAAGATTTATATAATATAATACACACAACGTCAAACTAAAATATTTATAATAATCTTGTAACATCTTCTTCTATGTTATTACCTAGAACAACATTAAATCAAATAGAACCAACACAACATAACACAACTTGACACAGTAAAAAACAATTGGAAAAATTCAATGTAAACGTTCATCATTCCAATACGCGGCATGTATAAATACGGGGAACCGAATAAATCAATATTCAGAACTATGCAAAATATTTACTAGAACTAGGCAGCGTAGTTGAAAGAATTATCCTAAGTTTGACGCAAATTTATAAATTTTTTGTTTGAAAGTGATTTACACTTCAAAATATAGAGTATTGAAATTAAAAGTAACAAGTGAAAATAACAAATAACTGAGTTAATTGCTTAAATACCCGGTATATACTGGATTAATGAATAACAGTTTATTAAATAAAACCTATTTTGACAAAATGGAAACCCGACTTCAAAAATCAAATATTCTATAACAAAAAATGCACTAAAAAGTAAAAAAATAATTGCATATTCTTGTGCCAATTTCACCTAAGCAAAAAATTTTTAATATATTGTACAATTATTGTTATTTTTGGAATACAGGCAAATTGAGAACCATCCTCCTTTTTGAAGTCGGGTTAAAAAGTTGTTTATTTTAAAAAATGGAACATTTTTTGTCCTAAAATTTTTGTTCTTTTCTCTTACGGTTTCAAAAATAGGCAGTTTTGCCCATTTGCCCAAATATGGTCCCATTTTGCCCATTCATGAACTTGATCTTAATTGAATTACATTAATGTACACGTGTTGTTACAAACGGGTTTTTTGTCCTGATTATACAAGTCTATGCTAGAACTACCTTAAGTACAATTTATTTGCCTGTAGACAGTATTGGTCAATTTCTGGTGTAATTTGTTGGGTCCACTATTTTATTTTGTACAGTGTATGTGTCTAATATTTAGTTAGCATCACGTTTAACATTTTAGGTTAGTTTACTATCATCAAACATGGATACAATGTTGTTTAAATTCATAATTATGTAATATAATTAATGTTAGATAGGTTGGTATAGTTAGTAGGTACCTGTGTGCATACAATTTTACCATAAGTTCTGTCTAGTACCGATCCCCCCTATACAAAGTCTTTGTCTTCTTATATGTTGTTGTGAAATCTTCTTAAAGTCAATCTTCTTCGTTCAGTAAGTTCAAAAATGTATTTATTCAATTTATTAAAACAGACATATTGCAAATAATAAGATCATGTTAATTATGAAATTTCTAATAGAATTTAAGTAATACATAAAAAGTAACGTTTTCGAAAAGAAGCTTAATAATTAGCGCTTAACTTAAATATGAAGTTAAGAAGTTAAACGAATAATTTTTGCAATTAAAGTAGATATAAGTGTTATTCTTTTTTCAAAAATTTTACAGTTGATTTGTATCAAATTCATTCGGTTTTCGATTTTCGAATAAAAAAGTTATTAGTATTTTTTTAATGAACAACTTTTATTTAAATTATATTTTCGAAAATAAGAAAAAAATAGTAATTTTCTAAAAATGGTTCGATTTTTGTACTTCGTATAATTCAACTATGAATGTTCTCCTATAAGTTTATCATATTTCCCGGCGCCTACACCAAATTCTATTTCGTTGCATATTATCAAATTTCATGATCAAATGATTTTGGAAATATTCTGGGCCTATATTCTTTGAAATTAAACCACAATTAACATAAAACCTTCTTTCTGTTGTTTGAAGTCGATTAAAAATCGGAGTAAATTAATATTTGAAATAATATTTCAATAAATTTTCAAATTCAAATCTTAACCTTTTAATTTTGACCCGAATTAAAGACTTTCAGGTCTAAGACTTATTTACTAGAAAAGGCCGAGTAATAAAATATTATTTGTTATTTAATTTATAAATTTTACGATTAGAAAAATTTTAATTAGGTAAATTAAAATTTATGATTAATCGACCCCTGATTCTAGGGGTATATTTTTATATTCGGCATATATAGTATATACAAGGGTATACTTAGTCTCGACTTTGTAAAGGATGTTCAATCGTTGATGGCAGCAAAAAAATTTTTGTATAGGTACTTTTAAAATGACCTAATTAGTTCATTTCCGCATATCCGCCTGCCCGTAGACACGATAACTCAAAAACGAAAAGAGAATGTGTGTTTTAGAACTAAAAAGTAAGGTCAAGTTCGGACCGTGCTTACCCTATTAAAAAATATCCATTTTTGACACCGAAAGAGATGTTATTTTTTTTTAAATAAACTTTTGTTTGAAACTTTTTTTGTTTAGATAGAAAAACCAAATAACCCAGTTAATTATTTATTTTCACTTATTTGTAATAAAGTTGGAATCAACATAGGTAAAACAATCTAAGGCTAATTTTGAGTGTCAGAGATTTATCCTACATATAAAAGAAAGTTCACCTTCAAACATAATTTTCACCTTTTAGACCTCGTTTAGTTGAAACAGTTCTTAGTTTAAATTTCGCATTCAAATTAGAATATATCTATATAGATGACTATACACACCTTTATAACAGATATATACATATCTAGATACCTCCTAGAGAATGTAATCTTTACGTCATTTAATATGCAATTAGAATAGCGCACATATATCTACATACAATGTCTGCAGGTTACACCTGGGTATCTCATTTACACTTTGAATACATTTATAATGATGTGTCTTCCTTCGTTGCTACATCTACTACTCCTCTGCTGTTGGGGATATATTATAAAATGTTATGTGTTCCTTTAATGTGAACACACACACACACAAAAAACTATAATATTCATTCAAAAGACGGGACAACACTATGGCGAAAAACTCCTTCTCTTCTACATAGAAATAATTCTATAAATATCAAAACAAAGCTATATAAACAGACTTTCTCTCTGATTCTTGTGTCGAGTTGTTCTGTATTCAAAGATATTTGTGCCGAATAATCAACAGACCTCTATATATGTACTGAGGTTTCTTATAACGCGTAAGAACAAAAATTCGTTGTACAGGAGCAAATTTCTTCATAATAAATATTCTCACTTTCTTCAAATAAATATTTACGTTTCTTGTGGAATCTTAATTAACTTTAATCGTATATTAATGATAATGGCGACCTGTGACCGCAAGAGTCGCTTAAGTATATAAATTAAAATATATTCCACTAGCTGAAATACCCGGCGTTTCAACGGGTTTATAAACTATAATAAAGATCTAGCCGCCAGAAAACGATTATAACTTTGGAACGGTTTGAAATTTCGGACTTTTGATAATTTTTCTGGAGTCATCAGAAAAGTACGGCCTTCGTTACCATTATTTCGCTATCTCCTGTAGTTTTCTCCAAACAATTCGGAGACAAACATACACACAACATATTTCCCTTATATATATATATATATATATATATATATATATATATATATATATATATATATAAATGGGGGATGATTTTCTTTTCCCAATTCTAGTACACTCCCGTTCATAAATATTGAATCAGAAATCAGTATATATATATATATATATATATATATATATGATTTTTGATATGGCTACCTATATATGTTTTGGAAACCAAAGTTTCGAATCTAGAATAGCAATCAGGTTGATTAAATGCTTAATTTGTTCTTTAAACCCTATTGCTTGAATAAGCTATTCTAGATTCGAAACTTTGGTTTCCAAAACATATATAGGTAGCCATATTTCAAAAATCATAATTAGAATCAAATTTTCATAAGTAGATTTTCATAATTTATGGATGAAAATGGTCTGAAAATATAATTTCCAATAAAATTGGAGACAAAAATTATTTTTCGTATTTTTCGATTATTTTTAAGGGATGCCCCTTAGAAAAGGTGTAGAACCTTTACCCCTTAGGAAAGGGGTAAATAAATTTGTTCTATCAGTGTATATAGTGTAATCTCATATTTTTTAATTCCACTTCCGCTAATTAATTGGCGGCACTAAAGTAGTGCATCTAGTTGTCCCATTTCTAAACTATAGGATCAATCCGTCCATATACGGAGGTGTGATTAATATCAAAACAAAACTATACAAACATACCTTCTTCTGCATATAGCTTGTTGAGTTGTGCTGTTTCAAGAGATATTTGTGTCGAATAATAGATAGAAAAAAAAAGGTATATAGATATGTATATTCGATTTGCCTTAGGTGGTTTGATTTTTTTTTTTTTGATATTTTATTCCAATGTGGAATTGAAGTTACGGTTTTGTGTGTGTGATTTGAAGTGGTTGTCTATTGAAATTGAAAGTGAATTTATATTTCTCTATAATTATCGACTAGGTGTTCAGCATTCAAGGATTCTTTCAAAAACCGTATAATTTAAAATTTTTTTACTTTGGAAATTTTCCTTTAAGGTAGTACCACAGATACCACAAGGGTCAAATGTGTGTTTTGTATGATTTGACATTAGTAGTATTTATATTTGGCAACGCCGCGTAAAAGTAAGAGAGATAGAAACAAAACTTCTGCTCAAGCATCAATGAGTTACATGTGTGTTTACTAAAATGTTATTAATATTTAATTGGAAAGACTTTATGTGATAAATGTAACTGTATTAATAAAAATTACTTTATATGTTTTGTAATAAAAAAATGTGTATAACATTGACATCCCCACATGCCGCATTCGAGGTATGTATACTTACTATCGTTTTTCTCCGAAAATGACCAATAGACTTGGATGAAGACTTGTATTCAGCTTAACGTTTAGGGGCCATCTATATATATATATATATATATATATATATATATATATATATATATATATATATATATATATATATATATATATATATTACATACAGTAATACTTGAAATGTTTCACTGGCTCAATTATTATGAATGGGAGTGTAAAATCTATGAGCAGTGAACTCACATACCTATTGTCGAATATTTAAATTTTATTTGGATACAGTCAAACTTTTTTAAATTGAAACTTAAATTGAAATTCATTTTTAAGCACGACTTATTATCAATATCACGAACTATATTGAAAATTAATTAATTTTTATAAAATTTTAGATAATAACCAAGAATAATTTCTAATGTAAAAATTAATTCATACAAATTTTTAAAGTCTCAATTTTAATTTTAATTCAGAAATCGATTATAATAATAATTTATATATATATATTTTTATGATATATGCCATATTTAAATAAAAACAGGAAACTTCTCGTAAATAGAAAAATAATTATCATATTTAAGTACTTTAAAACTAAATATAGGTAAGTTTAAGTATAAGTACACTTAGTATTATAAACATAATTGGGCGCCACAAAGTAATAATTTCTAACATATATTTATTTGAAAAGTAATTAAAAAGTCATGTCAAGTGTTCGTCGTACACTACTAATCAACTTAGGGTTCCGTATAATTTCTAACATATATTTATTTGAAAAGTAATTAAAATGTTATGTCAAGTGTATGTCGTACAACTTAGGGTTCCGTGTACTAAATTAGGGTATGTTGATTGATAACTAAAAATTACGAATATCTAATATAATATAACTTCGAACTTACAGGAAATATTTTCCCGTTATACACCCCTTGACCTTTCCTAGGACCTACGCTTTTCCCCCTTCAACCCTCCTTCATAGATTGATTTCTTGTGTACTTTAGTTTCAAAAATTTACACTAAGCAGGGTATTTTCTTTCTAGGACGCGAAGCCAAGATCGACCTCGCACCGGGGGTCTCAAGTGAGCAGAGCGAGTATAATATAAACAACAGTATATTTAATTTAGTCCCGACTTTGTAACGGATGAAACTATTGATCGCAGAGAAAACATTTTTGGTATAGGTGTTCATAAACACAATAACTCAAAAACGTAAAGAGATAGCGAGCTGAAATTTTGTCTGTGTGTGTTTAAGAGCTAAAAAGTAAGGTCAAGTTCGTGAATGGACAAAATAACACCGGGCTTCCCCCCCCCCTTCAAAAGGGAAAATATTCATCTGTAAAACCGTAAAAGGTAGAACAATAATTTTAAGACAAAAATGTTCCTTTTTTAAACTTAAACAACCTTTGTTTCGAACTTTTTTCCATAAACCAGGTAAACTCAGTATAAACCAGGTATGCAAAGTTCAGTTAGTTGTTCTTTTCACTATTTTAATTTTCCAATTGACTACGGACCATTAAAAACAGTATAATTATTTGCAGAATTAATTAACATTTTGTACATTGTATATATAATATACAGTAAGTTACTTACATGCATACATCAATTTGTATGTAACCTTCAATTGCCTACAAAACACAGGCCTACACACAATGAATAACAAACAAAAAAATAATATAAAATGCATTTAATAAAATAAATGTTTAAATATTATTTATTACTTTTATTTATAATATTTTGTACAAATTCTTAATAAAATGACCACGAACTTAACGTTAATAATTTCCTGTCAATAATATAAAAATATTCTACACATGTTTTTATTGTTAAAATATCAAATTACAAAATACCCGTCGTTGTCGTATATAATGTATACATATTTATAATATAATTGTAGTGAAATATTGATTCTTGTAGTGTTTTGTAAATTCGAATACATTTGTTAGTTTCTATCGCATACATATAGAATTTTAAGTGAAAAATATTCTTTATTTTTGATTTAACATAGGGCTTGAATGCGACAATTTGTTAGACGGAATGTCAAGGACGAAAGAGGTCATACTAGAAGAGTTATTTTCTTCCACTTCTTATGTCATCATCTCCGCTTGGAGTATGGCAATCACCATAGCAATTTAAACTATTATAGGATTCACCAAACCACTCACAAAGATTTCGTAACCAAGAGATTGAACAACGTCCAATACTGTTTTTTCCTGCATATCTTGCGAGATATGTTAGTTTTTGCTGCCCGAAATATATTAGTTTCTGCTTTTTAACTTCAAACAAGATCTTTTGCTGTTTGGTAACTCTATTGAGCACTTCTTCATTAGTGACTCTATCAGCTCACTGAACGCAAAGTATACGGCGATAAATCCATTGCTCAAATGCAGTTATCTCATAGGACATTACTAATGAAATGGTTGAAGAATTAGCTTACTTTCGTAACCAAGAGATTGAACAACGTCCAATACTGATTTTTCCTGCGTATCTTTCGAGATATGTTTCTGCTTTTTAACTTCAAATTAACTTCATATTTGCCGAGAATGTCGGTCGCACTTCTAGTCTAATCCCGAATTTTGAGGGTTAATTTACAAAAATAGTAAATTTTCTCATGATTCGAGAAGAACTCGTACTCTTCTAAGTCTAGTTGAGAAAGATTCTTCTCGATATCTAAGAGGATTGGTAAATTTGCTAATGAGATATCGACGCAGCTAGTCAGTTTTGCGAAGGAAAAAGATTTCCCATTCTATTCGGCTTTACCAGAAGTGGTTTAAATTATATTTGACAAACACAGGTAATTCCTAATGACACGTGGCTATTGGAAATAACTCGTAATATCGTGACTAGTGTTTTTTAGGGTTTAGACTGTTCGCTGAAAATAATTTCTGGAAGTAATCACGAAACACCTTTCATTAGTCTCAAAGAACCTACATGATTGAAATTTTCATTAACGAGTTACATATATGTTCTCCCTGCTTTTTGGGAAAAGAAGGAAGATCAGTTCATTCCATTTGGCAAAATAATTTACATTTTTTGGGACTTAATTTGAATAAAAACAAGTCATTTCCGTTTTTTGTTTTTACTTTAAATTAAAACAAAATTAAGAGACGAGATGTTCATTATTATTCAAAATAATACAATTTTCTAATTCAGTCTAGCATTAAATTATCAACAATATTTTTCTACACCACTTATTAATTTCAACTAAATATTTTAGTAGAAGACGAAGCTCTCTATAATTCAAGTAATACCAGAAGATTGCCAAGTAATTATATTTTAATATTATTTGAAATAGCTGAGACATCTTGAGAACCACAGAATCAAATTACAAACAAATAAACTTTGTATAGACAACGACGACATTGAATTACAAATAAATCTAATTTTATTATTAAAAATCCAATCTATATGAAAATTTATGTTCAACACTTTGTCATAAAAAAAAAACAGTCAAAACAAAAATACACAAACAATTACAAGTCATAAAAATAATGTAATTATAAAAAAAGGGAATAAACTTGTGTTTTAGTACTCTAAAATGTCCCATACAGTTACAGATATTTTTCAAGGTATTCTCTCCGGATTTCCTTTGCAGAATTTTTCATAAGCCATGACGAATAACTATGCGATTGGTTTAAACAGTCTTGATGTGTTGACTCAAAAATACTGTTATTTGACTCAAGTATTTATACAACTTCGATTAACCACACATAGGTAGCTTTTCTTTTAATTTTATTACGATAAAATTTATTTTAAACATACCGAAGAAAATAGTTTCGATTCGAAAAACTTGTTACTCGATATGCAACAAATCTAATTAGACGTTATCTATACAGTCAGTTTAGTTTCATTCTGTATTCTTGTTTCATATGTTAAATACACGCTATATGAGGGTGACAATCGAAATGGTGTTGTAATCAATTCAACTATAACAGAGTACAGAGCTTATCTCGGAAACTGTTCGACAAATTGTCAAACCAATTGGTTTTTAGGTTCAATTTTTAAATCTTAATTTATATTCAAAACTCGGCCTTGCGCACTGCCGTGCTCTAGATTAATGGCATGATTTGGACGAAATTTAATACTCAAATTAATACGAAAGTTTGGCCAATTTGGTTTGCGATTTCCTTAAATTTGCAAGATTTTTAGGTCGTTGCCCACCCTGTATTTAGTAATTCCTACCTTGGAAATTCCTTCTTTCCCAAAAAGTTGTCAATATTATGAAAAAAATGTATTTCAAATATGTGAAATAAAAAAATGTGCTTCCGATATCATTCAATGAACTTGATTTTAAACGAAACTTAACTTATTGGCTTATCGAAACTTATTGGCTTATCTGACAAATATAACTAAGAAATTAATCGAATGTTAAATCTGTTGGTTTTAACTGAATAATTGGCCGGATGTTACTTACCATACATTTGCAGGTATAATATTTGAACAGTTAAACTGTTGTTCAAATACTCCACAGTGGAATAACTGCGCGTGTATGGTGCCCTTTAATTTTGTTACATTTTTATTAAAATCGTAAAGGTCACAAATAACATTGTTATGTATTATTTCACTTCATTAAAATTGTATGTAACATGAAAATATATAAACAGATTTGAATGTATAAACTAAATTAAGATTAATTTAATTTTATCTAATAATATTATAATAATCGTGGTACGAAATGAGACAATCAAATCATTTGGTTTAGACAATGTACGAAAATATGTAACGATTATAATGATTAATTTCATTTAAAAAGATATATTTTGGATAAAAATCATCTCAGTACAATAAATAATTGAAAATTTTTCCAGTTTTATAAACGAATAAAAATGGAGTATGTGCGAACCGTTCCTATAATGAATGCTCGCTCGAATTCATTATTTCTTTATATGCGTAATTAGATATTTTTTTGAACCTTTGTAATTAGATATTTTCCAATTTGTATATAGATATTTTATATTTTGTATAGCTATTTTTTAAAGCTTACCTGTTTTTAAACAAATTATTGATAAGAATATAATTATTACGTAAATTGTTGAATGATATCATCAGATGATAATGGCGTTAATTAAATCGAAAGCGCTAAATTTCATTTATCGATTATCATTATTATTTAAGCGTGTTTTTGTATAAAATTTAAAACAATAAGATATTAAATTAACTGTACTTACTTTAAAATGAACATTACCAGACAATTTAACCGAATACAACAGTGGAGTCACACGTGTGTTAAAACGAATTTTCTAAGAATGCTGAATTAAATCAAAATATCAAATACACCTTTTCATATATGCAACTAAAATTTTAATTAAATACACTACAACAACACACA
The DNA here is from genome assembly GCA_963920215.1 of Nineta flava. Classification (NCBI taxonomy): domain Eukaryota; kingdom Metazoa; phylum Arthropoda; class Insecta; order Neuroptera; family Chrysopidae; genus Nineta; species Nineta flava. The sequence continues at coordinate 121,277,100 of OY986041.1, forward strand.
ATATATGCATTTATAATATTTAACTTTTATATCATTTTATATTCATGTACAGTGTGTCCCACCCAACCACATTCAAAAGACTCGAAAAAAAGTCGAAATTGAAATATAAAGTTTTGTGTTTATCTTAAATATTCTTATAATAACGGGTTAGTGAAGAAATGACTGATTTTTAAGATCTCGTAATTATGAAAAACAAAACTATATTCAATTATTTTGAAGAAATAAAAAGTTACATATAAAGAAAGCATATCTCGGAAACTGTCCGTCAAATATATATTCTTGTTGATAATACTCACAAGGTTATTCATTTTTTTTCTATATAGGGCACGATATCTTACCTGAAACAAAGAAAAAAAATTGATTAAATAATGAAACTGTTGACTTTGTGAGGTCCGATTTCTTCATTTTTTAGATATGCCACGGTTAGAAACATGAAAAAGTATTACAGGTATAATCGACAGATAAGTATGTCCTTTAACAGTTACTGATACACAGAACAAATTTTTAACTAACAATTTACGAATATGAAGAAAACCAACTTTAAGAATGATTAACGAATAAACGAGTTATCTTTTTTTCATGGTTTAACTTAATGTGAAGAAATATATATTTTAAAAGATGATTAAAGCATCATAATTTTTGTAAATTAAATTAGATTTCGATAAATAAGATGTTATGGTAGTGGAATACATATAACCTCTCACTATCTTGATGTCAATGTATTATTAATTTGCTTATGTACTATTTACATATATTTTAATTTTTTTTTTTTTTTTGTAAACAAGCGTCTATTTTTGTCCATTGTTAGTATGGTGGCTTTCCGGTTATATAATACCAACGGATGTGACTAGCGTTAACTTAATTTGACATTTAAGTAATATGTCTCAACATTGATAACATTTTTTGACATCAAAACGCTTGATATGAAAAATCATACAGATCTAGGATGGAAATCGAACCCACGACCTCTGGCATTCTAGACCAATGCTCTACGTTTGCGCTAACTGAGATTTTATGGTAGACAAATGGTTATGATCTCTCACTATCTTGATGTCAATGATGTATTATCAAATCAAATTAAAAACATTAAGATTCTGAAAGTATTTTTAAAATCATTTTTCCTGACTAAGACTAAAATTCCCTGTTCTCACAATCCTGTTATTTTGGTCATAGTGTCATAGTTTGAACTCTTGAAACTGTATTGTGTTACGTGCTGTACATATAATATGTCTAAGAAAACTGAACATATATAATATAATATTTTAAAAGAAGCATATAAGCAGTCATGAAAACTTGACAAATTCTTTATGTAATAAATTTTATTGTAATTCAGTAGTAACTAAGTAAATTATTGTTGCTTATAGCTAGCTAGTAGTAAGCTAGGCTCCGCAACACATGAACAGAATATAATCATATTATTCTCTATTGTACATTTTATAGAATAATAACGTTCAACAAAATAAGTTCGTCAAACTTATTTATATTTCTTAAATATATATTATATTGTAGGTATACGTACAGTGAAACCTCTTCAATATACATGCAGTGAGCCATCACATATAAATTAAACTCTGACTAAATTGAATAATTGTGTGGTGTTATGCAGAAAGGAGTTAACCCGCAGGTGGCTGGTTTTGAGATAATTGGCTTCAAAATCAGTAATATGATAGCTGATAAATGTAATACTACCTTAGAATATTTATTTTATTAGGTTTTGAACAGCTGATTGGACTTGGATCCTTTTTGCACATTGTAGGGAACAAAGTTTCTCCCACTTGGGTGGGATAACTCTAATTTTCATGTTTTGTGAGTTGAATCCTTTTTGCATAACACCCTCCAATTTAATATATTGACTTTTATGTAGTCTAATAATTAGTGAAATCGCAGATGCTTAAATAGTGCTCTCTTAAAACCGGTTTCTTACGAAATTTTTGAAACTTCGTGAGATTCATCATTGAATAGAATGGCGAAAAAAAATGAAAATGACCGAATATTTCAATCTGAAGTTTATTCTAAACAAAAAAGGTTTCTTGTCATTTTTTCGTAATCTTGACCGTTTCCGAGCTATAACTGAGAAATGCGTTTATATACTTTTTAAATATGTTTTACATACGTTTTAGCGACCAACTCGGAAACGGTCAAGTTTACAAAAAAATTATAAAAGACCTTTTTTTTGATTAAAAAGACCCAATATACCAAGTGTTTCAGCCATAAATATGACCGTTTTTGCGTTTTTTCAAACTTTAAATTCTTTATAAGTCGGAAACGGTCAACAATACGAAAAAAATGACAAGAAACCTTTTTTAATCTAAAACTTCAATCGGGTCAAAGTATTCGGTCATTCAGATTGACAAAAAAATTGGGACCAGATTTTTATACGACCCAATTTTAATCCTTTTTCAGGGGCATATCTCAAACGTGAATTTGCAAAAAACACGAATGGGAAAATTTATTTTACAAATACAAGATTTTCACCTTGTCTAGATACGTATTGAAGTTCAAGTATATTTTATCAATTTGATAGAGGTTTTACTGTATATGTGTATAGGTAATATTATTTCTGTTCACTTACAGTTTAGAAAACACAATATGAGAAATTAATCATATCATACGATTTATATAATATAATATTGTCAAGAATAATTTTTCTTTTTTATATTTTTCCATTCACGTCAAGATTACATTATAGTACATTGGTTAATACTTTAATATGTAGCAAATTTTTTTTTTCAACTTCTTTCAGATATATTATCAGGATAATACAAGGTGTCACAAAAATATTGAACGTGCTATATACAGAAACGAATTCTGAAAACCTAAATAAAATACATGGTCTGTAATTATTTCTCTAATTCTCTGTAGTTTTTTCGCAATCCTTCAATTCATTTCGCAATTTCCACCAATTTTTATGGCGAATTGAACAATTACCTTCTCTCAATTTAATTTTGATGGGACCACATATATGATTATCGATTTTGTTTCGAATTTGGCGTTTCAAAATTTACAGTCGATTTGGTACGCATCCAAATTTTTCGTCAATCGAATGGACTTGACATAAATTAACTTTAAAATTTTATAAAAAGAATACTACTTTTAGAATCGATAATATCCAACGTAGATACTATTGGTAAAGTTACTTATGAAGTTATATTACAAAATGGTGGATTTAGTCAGGCTATATTTAAACATTAGTTATATTATTCTTAAAAAAATTTAACTTTCATTAACAAAATAATTTTTTATTTATTTTATTAATGCAACCCCAGTAACACAAAAGTTACTATCACAGTTGAGCCTCACTACTTTGTTTTTAATTATTGTCACCAGATATCATAGTTCTAAGAAACAAACACCAATAGGCCACAAAAGTGGTGCTTATTATTCAAAATTAATATACAAAACAGAGTGGTCCGTAATCAGTGTGCCTCATTGCAATTCAAAATTCAACGAAGAGTATAATTCTTATACTTTGGATTACTTAAATTTTTACCTCTGAATTTGAAAAAAAGTTGTAGAGTGTTGCTCTAACTGACCTAATTCAATTATTCTATATATATAAAGAACAATATATGATAAATTCATTACAACGTTTTTATTTATTTAATTAATTCTATTATTAACAAAAAAACATAATTTCACAAAAACGACTTTAAAATGAAAACAATACTTATTTAATAATTTTATAATTGTAAATTAATTTTTCAATTAATCAAGATATGTAATTTTATTAATAAATAATTAATTCATTTATTGCATGATCAATTTTGTAAAAAAAACTGCATTTCACATAACATTTTATCTACAAAAAAAAGAAGGTATTTTTAAACGTAATTAAACTGTAAAAAAATGAATGAAGTTTTTTTATCATATAATTGTAAATGAACAATTAAACAGTTATTTCGATTTAATTAAGCAGAAAAATAAATAGCATTTAACATTTTTTCCTATGAATTTTGTTTTTATCTAAATCTGTCTATATAATCAAATTCATATGTAAATTCTTTTTGAAAAAAATCGAATGATTATTGTTGAAAATAAAATGTATTTCAGCATTTACAAGTTTATAATACTTTACTATGAAGGCGTGTATTCAGCAACTCCAATCCATTTCCATACCAGTCCAAGTCCAGGCCGAGTGGGCTAAGGCGTTCTGCCTGCGCAGTATGACTACTTGGAAACTGGAAGCTTATGGGTTCGAATCTCGACATCGGTAGTTTTTCAATTATCAAGAAAAAAAAAGGGGCGGTTAATTGACTAAACTATCGGCGTATGGAAAGAACGAAGTAACCGGCTGTGCTTGAGAAGGTTTTCTGCAGTTCCTTCACGCTCTCCAGATGATATCGGCATAGTTCCTGTCATAGTCGGCTGCAGCCGCATATCCTACCAATTCCTAATCGATACACAAAACTCTACACTGTCTAAGAAACGTATCTTCCAAATTTCATGTTTCTAACTGCAATGGCTTTGGCTTAGCAAAGATTAATCAGTCAGGACATATAATTTTATATGTATGGATTTATTAAAAATACGGACGCTTAGAATGTGACTGACACTTTCAAATATATCGCATTCGTGTGAACTTACACAGCCTAAACCTACAGTCAGCGGCCTAGCGTTAAATTCTGACACGTATGCCACTTACATTGATATAACAGGTATAGAACACTTATGATTATACCTTGACGATCAACAAGATTAAGTTATTAGCGAATATAAAACGCAAATCGACTTCCAATTAGAACTAGAACGATACTGTAAATATTTATATTTTTATTGAAAAAAATATATACTTGTTAGAATTAAAAATAAAACTTCTGTCTTTAACTAAAACTTTATTCGTCTACTTTTTTTAAGAGCAGTCTTTTATTGCACTATCAAAATATGAAATTGTTCTAATATTTACAAGATATTATTATCATTTATTGGGAAATTTTGCCGCCCCCTAAACTTACTACAGTACGCCACTGCCTACAGTACGAAAATCATGAGAATTTAAAAACTTCATTCTTACAATTCTTTATAAATTGCTGTTGTTCATGTTTGAAGAATATTACCAAACTAACTGTACAACGTCAATATTCTCAAAACAAAACAAAAATCAGTTTCACAAGGTCAAATTTTATATTGGCTATACACAAAAAACAATAGCCATAGACCATGGTCTTTCAGACTATGGACACAGGTGCGTGTTAAATTTATGTAAATATATTTAAAATTGTATATAATTCGTTCGATTTTTTATGAATGGATATTATATTTGTCAGTTATAATTGTTTAAAAGAAACATACCTTTATATTATTAATCACGAAATTGATTATACAGAACTTTTCCAATGTCTGACCTACTTTTTATGATGTTATATGGTGGATATATAGTGGTCAATGGTCATATCACTGTGACCTAAAAACCAATCATCTTTATATGGTGTGACAATGTTAAATTTTCAATTTGAAGACAATGAAATGTAGATATGAAATTTTTTAATCGTAAAATTTGGAATGATGCCAATATCGTAAAAGTTGATATAATGACGAATGGGTCTCGTAAAAATGGTATAGATAGGTTAATAGGGGAGGATTGACCAAAGCTAGTCATGTTAGAAAGCCTGTTAAGGACACTACATTGGATACAAAAACCAAGTTTATTTGAAAAATGATATTCGAAAATGAACTCTTCATATACAATGTCAGGCAATATTTCGTAAATCGATCGCCAAATCATCCAACTCGGAAACTATAAATTATTTTTCAACTTTATGCGAATTTTTCATAAAAAAAACCACAATGATTATGAAACCTACGTGCGACATTGGACCTAAAATATACGAAAATCGTGATTATTTGACTATGGGACGGATAGTATTGGAGATAAGTCTTCTTCGTGGACAATTTCAGACAATATTACTCGTCAAATTATTAAATGAATATAACTTTTGGGTTTTTTGGGACCTATTTATCTAATAAATAGTGAATATTATCCAAAATTGGAATAACAATTATTTTTTAAATTATATTTCAAATTTTGCCCCAATTCTTAAAACAATTATTTGTATTTTATAATTAATTAATTATTTTTTAATTAATTATTTGTTATAAAATACAAATAATTGTTCTAGGAATTGGGACAAAAATTGAAATTTAATTTTAAAAAAAACCGTCTCTTTGATTATTTTAATAATCTTTAAATTATTTTTTAATTTTCAATGTGTACCCCTTAAATACGAAAATCATACTCATTTGATGATTTGGCAAACGGTTCAATAAGATTTCGTCTAAAATTGTATACAACGGGAGCATTTCTCGGAATATACACTCACGTTCACTGTACACTCACGTTCATGAAAGTTGAAACGTTCTAAATATAAGTGTATGTAATATTATACATATATTTAGTAATATATACGCTTAGAATGTGACTTACTGGTTCAATTTTTATGAACGGAACTGTACGTCAAATTGTCAAATAAACAGAATTTTTGTGTTTTCTTATATCTAAAGAACCAAAACTACGTTGTAAATTTTAACAGCGTTTAAGAGTTTCCAAAAATTATACAAATCCAAAATCTAAGAAAACTTTTATTAAATTTGAGAAGTTTTAAACAAGTCTGGGATCTGACCCTCCCCCCACCCCTGTGAGAATTATTTAAAAAAAATACACGTATATGAATCCATACGCATAGAACTATAGAATACAATAATTCACCGATGACAATCACTTTTTTGTTAATGTTAAAAGATTATTATGTAACATTTTAAAAACGTTTAATTACTTTTGAGATTACAAACAGGAAAATTGTAATTAATTGTAAATGGAATATCGATAAAACATTTTACAAACAAAAAAACATAACATAAAAGATAATCCATTAAAGGCAAGCGAACATTAGATACGAGTATGATAGTATATAAGTAAAATAAAACTATACACGACTAAATCTGACTTCTGATATTACTAGTAAGTATTACTATTTTAAACAATATTACTATCAATTGAAAGAAATCTAGAAATTATTTTATATGGAATTATATTATATAGAAAATATACATTGTTATATCGATATTCTTAGATATTATGAAAATTCAGCAGGCAGAGGCGTTCATAGCAGTTCTTTCTCTTTAACTCAAGACATTCAAAATAAATAAAATTGTTGTATTATAATCTCAATATTAATAGCAGGGCTTCATTGTCAATATTGCAACAAACATATAAAAAAACTGAACAACTTCTGTGTTAACTTGCTCAAGTTACAAGCCGATTTCCTAAAATAATTATCGGTTTAATTTCAACAAAAACATAAGTAAAGTACCCCCAAGCCATAGGAAAACATTTTAACCCAAAGAAAATTCTACAATGAATCTGAATTCACTTTTTGGATATTATTTCGTTTGGCATTATTGAAACAGGTGTGAAGATACCTACTAGCAATCTTAGTCTATGCGCAATAAATCTGATTTAAAATCCTTAGTATATACAAGGAGTAACACTGTAACCGCATTTAAATTCTGTTGGGCGTTTTAAAAGGTTTTCTTATCTCCAGATTCTTGGGCGGATTTATTTCACCCTAATAATAAATGAAAAATGTTTTTTTCGATCAATGTTTTTTTATATATTATTGTGTATTTTGAAACTTTCGAAGACATAGAAAATTCATTTTCAAAGAGAATGACATTAACATAATTTAAATTGAAAAGACTTTAAAAAAGAATCGAAATGTCATTATATTTAGGGTTTCATAAGCCATTGTATAATTTTCTTGAATATCAAGTGTTCATTGTTCGGTCAACAATATCTCAAAAAGTAAAGACTTAGAAAGTTTAAATTTTGCAAGGAGATAAATATTAACTGAAAGAGACAGATTCTAAAGATATAGAGTAATTCCCTGCTTAACTGAATAAATAACATTAACCTTTAAAATGGTCTGATTTAATACAAATTAACCTTTTTTTTCTATGAATATGTAGTGATTAAATTTCAATCTCAGTAGCAACTAAATCTCAATATACTTTCATATGTAGATACTATTACGGAATCACTACGTATTGCTTTTGTTATTTAGGTAACTACATTTTGTTACCTCAGTAGCTATCAACAAACTATTTGACTTTTTGTTCAAATTTGAAATTGAATTTTTAAGATCAGAGTAATAAAGTAATAATTTTATGTTCCCAATTTTGATTGCACGTCTGTAGACAAAATATTTTGTAGTCGGATTTCAACGTTGCTGCACAATGTTCCGCGTTTGAAGCCTACATTAAGGGTACCGTGTATTTTCCCTCTAGTATTCAACAGACGCCAATGGTGAAATGAACTATATGAAGAAAAAAAATTATAAACTTTTAATAAACCAGGAATTGAATTTTTGTATGCCTGGCTTTTATGTCTATAAAGGCGCGCACAATATGCTTTCGCAGTACAATAGACAATGTAATATTATTTCATGCCATGTGGCATGTACCGTCTATATATTTTTATTGATAAATGAACACGTGACGTAACAATACGTATACCGTATATCGTAAAAGAAAATCTCATATAGTTGTTAATACACGCATTTATAAAAACATAAAAGAAATCACTTTCAATCCAGGTGAAAACCGATTAACATTAATTATTAAAGTATAACAACAATACGATAATGTATCGCATGAAAAAAGATTAGTTACACAGTAAAAAAAAAAGGGTTAATAGAAAAAAATCGAAGTTGATTAAAAACGGCGAACCAAAAGAATCAGTTCTCTGAATTACGTGGTGTAGTTGAAAGAATTATCGTAAGTTTGATGCAAACTTATAAATTTGTTGATTGAAAGTGATTATCACTCGAAAACAAAATATACATTATTGAAATTCTTGAAAAAATTTCATTTGATTTATTAGTAATCGATTAATTTCATGTAGTTTTGAATCCTATGTAACGAATAAATTCCTTATCACTTTGAGGTGCGACTTAAATTAGTCACTGATCACTATACTATCTCTGCCTACAGAGTTCAGCTTTAGTAGTAGCTCTGACTACATCATGTTTCCATATACACTCCCGTTCAAAAAAAAAAAATGAACAGATCTGAAATGTTAATTATCTTACATTTCATAAAACTCCTCACTTTTGTAACTCGCTGTATAATTTTATTTATTTATAAACAAAGATAAGTAGTATATTTTTTAAGTGTGTAAAAAAGAAATGGAAGTATAAACTGAATTTATATTTTTATATTTGTATATACGGTGTCAGTGACAGAGTGAGAATTTAAAGAATATATGTTATGTTAATACATGTTAAGTATTATATCTTACTCTTACGTGTAAAAATAAAATAAAATGTTGTATCTGCCACAACAAGAATAATCAAAATTGTGAAAGACTGATTCGGTTCAGGTCTGTTTATTTTTTTTTGAACGGGAGTGTACATTCTTTCAATAAGATTATTATTACCTGCTTTGGTTATTATTATTATATATACCTATCACAATGGATCATGTCACAAGAAAATCTTTAAAATTTTGATATTATTTTATATTTTCATAATATTTAGAAAGTATGTATTTATTGTTTCAGTATTAAGACACAATCTAACAAAATTTATTTGTTTTGATAGCTTGTAATTCGGTAATAATAACATACACTCTCGATATCATAAAAATTGAATCAGTTGAAACATTCTAAGTGTTACTGTATGTAATGTTATACATAGATTTAGTAATATATACGTTTAGAATTTTACTGGTTCAATTTTTATGAACGGGAGTGTACAATCTCAACTACGACGCGTATAGTTGGTTCAACACAAATAGTTTCATTTACGTGTAGATAGTATCGTCGCACTACATCATGGTGTAGTTGGGTCCACTATTTTATTTTTTACAGTGTACCAACAATACAAAAAGTATCCTTTAATTAATTAAATGAACTGTTCTAAACACAGGCATCTATTTAGGACATTGAAAAAAAGGTTATGTTAAAAGACCTTTTAATCTAAATTTGTTCGTATGAAAAAAGGTTGGCTAACATTTATGGATGAAAAAAAAAAACGGATGTGATTTAATTTTCCACTTTTTTTTTTTTAAATGCAATGACAATTACGTCAATAAACCTTATAAAAGGGGGTAGCGTATGATTCTTTTTTTATAGACATTATGAAATTCTATTTTCCGCCTACAAAATTAATCGATTATAACGAGGGGGTAATCATTGGAAACAACATTCATTTATACCTTTAAACCAAGCATGTAACTAATGATTAAACAAAATGTCTAAATACGTCAATACCACCCAATACATTCGGTATAATTATACCCGATATATGTATACCAGGGTATATTAAGTTTAGTCCCGACTTTGGAACGGTTAAAAATATTGATCGCAGGCATAAATGTTTGGCATAGGTGTTCATAAAATGGCCTTATTTGGCCATTTCCGCATATCCATCTGTCTGGGATCACGATAACTCAATGAATGACCAAAATCAGACCATGTTTGAGCAAAATGGGAAAAACTGTTTATGTTTGAAACTGTAAGAGATTTGAAACAAAAATTTAAACGAAAAAAATGTTCCCTTTTTAAAAATAAACAACTTTTGTTTGAAACTTTTTATCATAAATTCAGTATATACCGGGTATTTAAGCAATTAACTCAGTTAGTCGTTATTTTCACTTGTTTTTTAGAGTATTTTTTTAGTTTTTAAAGGCTTTTATTACATATTATCATTTGTGTATACTTTAAGCGTCACGACACTATACTAATGTCAATTTCCATTAAGGTTACGAAGACATAGTATGAAAGAACTAGCGTATACTAAATACAAAATATTATATTTGTTAAAGTTTTTAATATTTTCGTTTTATAAGGCATAGGAAACAAAAATCGAGGAAAAAAGTTTTCATCCATACGGCATATGAGGGGAAGAGGGTTAATTTTAACACATTATACCAGAATTATTGTTCCGAAATTAAGCGGAAAATACCGTAGGTTAATATTTTTTATGACCCAAAAGTTTTAAAGAGTCATTTCAAACTGTAGATTCAAATTCATTAATGAATTTCATTACATCATGAAGGCTTGAGAGTTTCTGTTATTTAAAATTATAAAAACTACTAATATTAAAAAAACACCCAAAAAGCAAACATAATAATAACTTCCCGTTAGTTCCACCATATTTATATTTTAAAAAAAAAAGACTTTACTATACATCCATCTTCAAAAAGAGAGAGCTGATAATCTTCAAACGACTGAACAAATTTTTATCAAACATAGCGAAGAACCACCGCAATGAATCCCTAGCTATCTAATAAAAGATACCGCATTCAAATCGGTCGATGGGTTTGAAAGCTACGATTCCACAAATAGACCCACAGATAGGTTTCAAATTTATAAATACTCCTCTTTTTGCGTCGATGGTTAAAAAATTAAATTTCATTCAAAGTAGCTACCAGAAAAACTTTTTATTGGAAAACTTTGATTGATGAAATTGGTAGGGATTTCCATCGATAGATTTAACATATGGATTAAAACTTGCATGTTAAATAAACATAATCACGAGTTAAAAAGACAATTTTTACAGAAATCAGTTAAAAACCGAACATGAAGGTTACACAAATTTCATGTTAAATACAAATAACCCCCAAGGGTTAAGAAAAACAATTGACAGAAATTAAAAAGATACGAATTTGATAAGAAACTTTAACGTGATTATCAAAAATAAAAATACAATAAAATCGAATTATATTAATATTATGTATAAGTTGTTGATCGCGTGTCTCCATCGCTTGTTTCTTCTTCTTCGTCTTGAATATGAATATTATTATTATTATGATGATACTAAATAATAATTCATTCCATCTTTCTAAATAAATATTAATAAAACTGAAACTAAACAATTTAATTTTGTGTTCAAGTTCATTGACATGCATGTTTGTTATCAACAAAAATATTATAACATTTTGCTGTGTGTTTACATACAATTGCTTATTGACTTCCATTAATTATTTGAACCTTTATTTATTTGTATGGAAACGTTTTTATAGGGAAAGACCTACACGATATTTTACGCCTCGAGCAAAAATAAATTTAGACATAATATCATTCAGTCATTTTCAAAGGCACTAGGAAATATGTTTTAAGAGTGGTTTTGATGTATGTGTTTAAAAAAAAACATAAACGGTTTTGCACGCGTTCGCATGTGTATTTAAAAGTTAGTACAATTAGAGAATAAAAAACACGTGCAAAGGAGCTAAATAAATCAGAAATTCAGTTTTTTTTCTAATACACAATTTTGAATACTTTTTAATTGTATGTATAGTCCATTGCCAAAGTGGCATTCTTTATTCAAAACTTTGTACTCAATCTTAGACTTCAATATCTAGTTACCTTGCTGCAACACATATGTCCCTAAGTTCGGTTCGTAACCACCAACAACCTTGTATATTGATTATTAAATATTGAGGCAAAAATAAAATTTGATTTAATGTTCAAAAATTATTTTTTTATTTAATATTTTTTAGCTTGTGTTTCAGCTAGAATATAATAGGATATCTTGGTATATTCCAACACTGGTATCAATAACGGGATTCGACATTGAACCTCCAGGATGAAAGCCAGGTATACAGATTTATTTCATAAATGATTTGTAATGATTTGAAAGTGGAACCCATTCAGTTTTCGAAAAAATTAATACACCATCTTAGAAAGAGAATATCTTCTTCTGAAAGATGATACCAGTTTTTATACCCGGTATATAATATATACCAGGATATATTAAGTTAAGTTCCGTTTAGAGCTGAAAAGTAAGGACAAGTTCGTGAATAGGCAAAATCGGGCGGCCATGTTTGGGCAAAATAGGCAAAAATGCTTAGCTTTGAAACCGTAAAAAACAAAAATCTAAAGAGAAAAAATGTCCCTTTTTTAGAAACAAACCACTTTTGTTTGAAACTTTTTTTATAAATTCAGTATATACCGGGTATTTAAGCAAATTAACTCAGTTAATGGTATGAATCTTCGTCCACGGGTATCTTTGTATGTATTTATAAGGAGCACACGCTACAGTCCCAAATTCTTGACCAATTTTGAATATTATTGTTTTAATCACTTTTTAAATATAAATAATTGATTGAACTCAATAATAATGATATTTACATATTCATTTATTTTTAATCCGTTGGATTTAGAAGAATTAAAACATTTAATAATTTGTTGAATGATTATGTATGTAATAATAAATATTCATAGTTAGTTCAATTAACTATAACAATAAATTATCATTAATTATAATTTATTTCTATCAATGAATTGTTATTTAGTTTTGTTTATTATTTATGTACCATGTTGTACTTTTGAAACACGAAATTAAGTTATTAATGTAAGATTTCAAACAATGTTCAATTTTCTCTTCTATGAAGATCCAAAACTAAATGTTCTGAAATTACCAAAAACATGGATGAGATTGAACGTTTTAAATAGCATTATTAATTAAATTAATCGTTTTAATACCCGGTATGCATGAAATATACAAGGGTATATAAACATTTTAGTTTCGACTTAGTAGCCGCTGTCTTTTTGTCCGTCAACATGATAACTCAAAAACGGAAAGAGATAACGAGCTGAAATTATGTGTGCATGGTTAATGGTTGACCATGCGTCCCTCCGCTATAGAGGACAAAAATTAAATCGCCTAAATCATAGAATATACAAAAAAATGTTTAGACAAAAAATGTTTTATTTTTATATAAACAACTTTATTTCATAAACTGAATAAAATTCTCATTATTTCTGCTCGAACATTGTTGGGGTAGGGTGGGGGGGTAGGTGTTACCTACCTTTGAAACCGTTAAAATTAGAAAAAAACTTTAAAGGCTAAATATATCTATTTTTTTAAATAAACAACTGGATATTTAAGCAATGAACTCAGTTATTATTTTCACTTGTTTAGAAAAATTTCGTTTTAAATTCAAAGTTAAAGCGAGAACTTCTCTGTAACGATTCTCTTGGCGTGGATACAAAATGTAATTGTTCATAACACAATTATTAATGGGAGTGTTATAAAACTATATTTACGTTTTTACCTTCAGAAATTAATACAATTTATTTCATATAAAAATGTTCTTATGAATGATTTTTGCTTTTCCTTTCATTAATAAAAAAAATTGAGCCGTCGCAAGATGCCTAGCAGATGTGAAACATCAAAACTATTTTGTATAGAAAATTTGCACGAAAGGATGGCTTATTAAAGATGGTTTCAGTATACCACCTATGAATGAGTTTTTGAACCTGTATATGTACTGCCAACTATGAGCAACTTTTTTAAACTGATTTGTTATATGTAATATCACCTATGAACAACTTGTTGAACAAGCGCGTAGCAAAAACGTCGCCGTATTAGATGATTTACATCAAAACCGTTTAAAGTATATTTATACCACACACATTGCCATTTCGAGTAATTTCGGTTTTCAACAGTTACTTTGTATATTCTAATAAACTAAAAACTTGCACATCATGCCCCACACTCAAACTCAATATGTTTTATAAATAAATATATGATCACCGTTGTCGAGAACCATAAATTCATATAAATATAAATACATAATTTTAACTTTTTGATAATTAATTCAGTATTCTCCAGAGATCGACCAGAGTTATTTTCATATATTTACTCTCTCATATATTCATAAATTATAGTACTTGAATAATAATATTCTCAATTCCCATTAGTAGTCGCAGCAGCATTTCTATTATGCAATTTCAACAAATGTAGAGCTCTTTGAATGATTTTGACTTCAAGGTAAACAGAACAAACAAAAAATTAGTACAAAGGTTAGTTAGTTAAGTGGAAGTTTGTAAAAATTTATTTCTGTCCTACTAAAATATCAGTATATAAATTTATTATTAACCATAATCGACTGAATTATAATATATGTGACTGCCAAATGAATTTAGAATAGTTTCTAAATTACAATTATATCAATCATATTATTTTCCCGCATCCATATACATATTCTAAATACAGGTATAAAACGATCAAGTGGGAATCATTACTATATATGCTATGGTTCCGTACATGAATTTACTTTAAACGAAATTCACATTTAAATATTTTAATAAATATGGAGATATGTAGACACAAAACCGAAGGTCGAAGTGGTGCTTCAAAAAAAGATTAGAATCATTTTCGCGGTGAATGTATGTTTAAACACAACTCAATCAGATGCTAGAAATTGAGAATATTTATTCAGTAGGCACGTTTGAGGAGTCCCAATAGATCTTCAGATTACCATCAATTTCATCTGACTCTTTTTGTTTCATTTTTATTCTACGAAATATAAACAAAATATTTTCTCCACACTAGATCTTTCCTATGCTTTCCATCAATTTTCTCAGATTTTGTGTGCTTGAATTTTTTTGCTACGGACCACTGACAAGATATTTGACAATAACCCATTTATAAATGTAAAATGAATCGTTGAACATTTAGTGACGTTAAAATGATTTGAAAGTAAAATTTAGTTAGTTTGAATTTAATGAATATTGACAATATAATTTAAATTGAAATGTTATTATTACCTACATCAAGTACTCATATGTATACTTCATACATTGGTCGATTCGAATCATATGTATGTATCGTTCGTACAAGGCAGGGATGGCCAATAAGTCGATCGCGAAACCAATTTTTGGTCGATCGCTGGCGATATCTTGACAAAAAGTAATTGAAGAATTTAAGGTAAGATTTTAAGATTTTGAAAAAATAAAGAAATTATGGAATTTATATCTTTTCCTTTTAAAAAAGATTTAAGTGTGTAACGAAATCATAAATCATAATTTTGCAAATACATCAACCGAGAAAAATAACCCAATATCACCAAATGTAGCGAATATACTTGTTCTTGTTTCGGATCCACATACATACGTGAATCGGCATATTCCTAGTTAAAGTTAATGAAGACTAAACAACATTCTGTTGTAACTAATTCCCATACTGAAGCCTCATTACTAATATCTGTGTCAAGATATTATAATCCTGATTATGATCCCTTGGCTAGAAAAATGCAAACTCAATCTTCCCATTAATGTTAAGACAATAAAATAAATTCTAAATCTGTCTTTATCTGTAGCTTATTTGAATTAATTTTGACCGGTTAAATAATTATGTTTGTTTTTTTACGTAAGTGGGATATACAGGGTGTTTCAGTACAAGGTGCATTTCAGTACTTTGCATTTTTATAATAACCATTATCATATGTAACTTCGAACAAAAAATTAATCTTATACACACAAAAAAGTTAGCCACCCCTGGTATAAGGGGTAGTACTAAAATAATTGATTTGAGTTGAGCATGTTATCACATACATTATAAACATACATGATTGTTAAAATGTGACATATGGTAATCGTTCAACAATCTATATGCTTCTCAACATATCGAGTATTTGTCGAATGTCAAATGAAATTATTTTCTATCTTATCACAAATATATAATATGATGTTATACATAATGTTATTGTTATGACATTATTGTTGTTGATAGGATAAATAATTGGTCGAATTATTCACAAATCTTGAATATTATTCGAATGTCGTATCCACGTTAAGAGTAAGATGGCATGTAAGTGACATGGAATTCAAGAAAAAAAAATTCAAAATTAATTTCGTGACGTATTTTGGAAAGGCATAATGTGATGAGCTTGTTGGAATATACCAAGATATCCATATTCAACCTAAAACCGATTCTAATAAAAGTTTAATCAAAAGGCAGTCTTTGGATATTAAACCAAACTTTTATTTTGCCTTAATGTTTAATATGAAGTTTGTTCCTAGATCCAGAACAAGTACATTACAAGCTTTACCCATGGTCACCTAATTTGAAAAGGGGCGAATTCCTAGATTTCTCAACAGACATACAAGTATATCGTATAAAAGGGTCTTAAAAAGATACGATCATTATTTTTGTTCAATCATAAGGTTTTTGGGGCTAAATAAGTCAAGGAACTGATTGTTTTGGATTGAGAGACTGACAATTGGCCATGAAAATTAACCTTTCGAAACATATAAATCTCAACAATGCAAAAAAAGGGTTTTCTTGAATCCAGATACAATGGTTTTTTACAATGAAAAGATGAGAGTGGCTCAACTAGAAGCGTAAGAGACCTAGGCCCATGAGGAGGAAAGATCTTTTAACAAGCGAAATATAAAGATCTCGCCGTGAACTAGATAACGTCATCTCACCATCTCACATTATCTTGTCATGAATAAGACGAATAGTCTGAAATCTATCTTACTCGATGCAACCAGAGTGGATAACATCCTACATTTGTTAAGACGACAAGCACAATACTCTCCAATAACAAATCTCCCACATATCTCTCTCCCTTCCTCTCATAATTTATTATTCTGAAGTTCAGCGCAAAATTCTTCCTACTGTCTAAATTGACAAACCCTCAAAACTTTGCAATCATTGTAAATTTTTCTAACCTTCTATCTATTATTTTACACAAGAAAGTATTAACAAAAAACCATAGAAAAATAGTAGAAGAAAAATTGTGAAAACACTTTCACATATTTCAAAGAAAAGTGTATCAAAGTGTACACAGGCGAAAATAAAACCGATGTTTTTTAAATACAACATTCTTTTATACCATACATAAAAATCCATTTAAATTTAACTGAACATATGAATTTATATGTATACAGTATATACACTCCCGTGCATAAAAATTGAACCAGTAAATCACAATCGAAGCGTATACTATATATTACTAAATATATGGTATAATATTGCATACGGAATAAAATATAAGATATAAGATATAGCACAGCGACCAAAACACAATGGGCGATAAGATATAATATTCAACCAATCACAGCGGTTGAATGCCAGCTGCTGGTGTGTGCACAAATGTCAAAAACATAAGTCGAAGAGTCATCTGCGCATAACATCCTGCGCATAACATTGTGATTGGCTGGGAATAAGAAATAAGGAATAGATATCCAACGCGACGGAAATTCTGTTGCTATATCTTATTCCTTGAATTGATCAACGATTCTGCCATCTGCTGGATTCCACTATTCCTTATATCTTATATTTTATTTCTTATATCTTATACCTAATTTTTTTCATTGTGTAATGGGCTTTAGAATGTTTCAACTGGCTCAATTTTTATGAAAGGGATTGTATGTATGTACTACTACCTTCACTCTCTGAGAAGTCAAAGTAGCCACCACCAACCGAAGCTTTTTAAAGTTTAAAAATAGTATATAAAAAAGTTGTGTACTTACTACTTACTCTATACCTATGAGAGAATGATGTTCTTGAGCATAGAGAACATATGAACAACGTATACAAAAGGTACAATTATGTTGTCGTCTTGTTTTAGGAACCCATAAAAGTTTTATGTCCTACACACACTAGTCCTGTTTTCATTGGTAAGGGTTTTCATTGGCGCAACTTTGAAAACAAATTTGACAAAAAATGAAGAGTTTTATTTATTTGAGCTGTTAGTAATAGTTCGCAAAATCTTTTCTGTCGGTATTTTGCTGCAATGTTACTTAGTAATGACATCCCTTAGACCACATCACAAAGGTAGGCTGAACCCTAAGGCTGACGACAATCCTATCTTTGCACTGTAAACTGGAAAGATACCTATCTTTCATGGAAATAGAAAGAAGACGAGATGTGCCATACCACGTGGTAGCATAATTTCCACGAAGGATACCGAAGAAAGCCACTTTAGGAACGTACCAAAGTTGGAGAAAAGGTTCTTAATTAAGCAAAACGAGGAATAATACTAAAGTTAGGTTAGGTTTAACTGTGAGGTCCAGAGCTGTTCAGGTACAGCAATAAGGCTTTAACGCCGGTGTACATTAGCTCAGAGAGGTCGACAAAGAATGGTTGATCCAAAAGAGTGAGTCTCTTGAAAATAAGAGATGGGCAATGCCAGAGAAGTTAATTGAAGGAGAAGGCATTGCCAGAGAAGGCATTGCCATAGTCTCTTCCTCCTTCTCACAGCGGGCAGCTCAAAAAGAACAGATAGATTTCTCATCAAATATACCTTGGAGATTGTGTAAATAACTACAGTAAGAAGAAGAGAAGAATGATGTTTGAGGAACTTCAGAGGTTGGTAAAAACATTATGTATAGAGGAACTTGGCTGACTTTGCCCTTCCCCACTCGCCATCTCGGTAATTTCAACTATACATAAATCATTGAGACAGCAAATCGAGAAAGGCAATCTTCGGTTGAAGCTCACAAAATTCCATCTGAGTATTAACAATGAAGGTCTAAAAGAAAACATGCCGACCTGAATTTAAATTGCTTTGAGAGAAACTTTGGTATATCTCAACTATTTTTCACCAGGCTAATGACAAAATTATTGTTTGTTAGAAAATTTGTCTAAATGATACTACAAGTGTGTAGCAGACTTTAGTGTAGATTGCATGCTCTCACCACTTGTAGATTTTATTTATATGATGGATGCAATGGACTCGGCTCAACTATGTATGTACTCTGTGTGTAAGTTTTTTCTCACTTACTCGTTCTCTCCGTCATTTTGATTCACACAGGACTCATCATCGTACTGACGTGTTATGCTGTTAGACTTCCTGTGTTACACTTCAATGAACACGTAGTGTGGTTGTAAGCACACGTAAATAAGAGATAGAGATATATTTGCTAGAAAGATACATTATACCCGTACTTGTACGAGTATAGCTAATTTAACCAGTTCTTTTAAAACTTTTTATGATTCTTATACTTTGTCTGACTTAAAAAAACATTTGAAATAACTTTAATATTGAGCATTATTTTACGTTTAGTTTAAATAGATAGATATATAGATTGTAGAGGCTGCCCTGGACGGGCTACACTTCGACCATAAGGTCCATTGTGATGCCTAAGGATGGGCGGATGTGAGTGGAGTGGAAGGAATTTGTGAGTAGACTAGGAATTGGTAGGATATGTGGCCGCAGCCGACTATGATAGGAACTATGCCCATATTCATCTGGAGTTCGTGAAGGAAACTGCAGAAAACCTTCTCAAGCCTAGTCGGTTACTTCGTTCTTGTCCATACGCCGACAGGTTAGTCAAATAACCGCCCCTTCTTTTTTTTAAAATAATTGACAAACTGCCGATGTCGGGATTCGAACCCATAACCTCCCAGTCTCCAAGTATGCATACTGCGCAGAAATAACGCCTTAGAGCGCTCGACTACTTGGACTGGTTAGTTTAAATAGTTGGCTACGTTGTGTTAGATTTTAAAATACTAACGACTGCATCTCTGGTCAAATCTGGGAATATACCAGTTAAAACTGATACACATTGCAAAATTTGGAAATAATTTAAACCAAACTTTTTCTTCCAAGGAGAGAAAAGGTGTGCATACAAAATTAGTTTCAAGTTTGCGCATAGTGAAATTCTAGACATTAAAGATAGGGGCGTGAATAGTCTTAAACAATAGGGAATATGCATGAAAATTTTTTTCCACTTGAATTGAAGCATGTTTACTTGACAAATATCAAGGTAAAATTACTTTTTAAATAACTTTAATAATAAGCGAGATATGAATGATTGAAATTCCCGATTAGACAAAGAGGGTGATAGCCCTCTTGATATGTAAAAAAATACACGTAAAACTCCGTTTTTAGTATTTTTGCAAGAAAGAGACAGATAATAATTTTTAAAACTTATAGCTTCCTTGATATTTGTCGGATTTTAATTTCGTTTGTAAATATTATCAAAGTATTAACAGTATTTTCATATTCTGAAAATAAATGTGAAAAAAAATGTTCATGCATATTCCCTATTGACCAGACAGAGAAAAAGGTAACAGAAATGTGCTCCTTAAAAATTAAAATTTGTAATAATTGTTCAAAACATGTTCAAATTTTCATAAAAAGAAAATTTTTCAATTCATTCGCTTCCTTGAAATAAGTAAATGAATCTTGTTAGATTGGGAAAACTTCAGGATTTAATAATTTCACTTTAAATAAAGAGACTTTTAGAAAGAGAATACTCATAAAATAGCCAAGAT
This sequence comes from Nineta flava, assembly GCA_963920215.1. NCBI lineage: Eukaryota > Metazoa > Arthropoda > Insecta > Neuroptera > Chrysopidae > Nineta > Nineta flava. The sequence continues at coordinate 121,298,111 of OY986041.1, forward strand.
CTAACAATTAAGTTTAATAATATTTGCTGGTAGCGCTGGGAAATGCAAGTTGTCATTAACAAATGGAAAATAGTGAAAATTTAGAATAGAATAAAACACTCCTACCAAGAATTTATTCAATGAACAATCAATAATCTTTTACAGTCAGTGACAAATAGTGAATTTTTCTGTATCAATAAGATTGTCGTCGACCTCATAAGGTCACAGTTCGTAGAGAAATTTTAAGATCAGAGAATTTCATTCTAAAATTATCATTCTGACGATAAGAATGTTTTCAAACTGCTTTCCCAAGCTCGAAACCTCTTCTGGTATTGAACTAGATGTATAAAAAGTTCAATGCCATCCACCCCCCCCCCCCATGATAAAATGAGAGAAACAATGACATTCTCGATTAATAAATATAATAAACACGAGAAAAACATATTAAAGACTCCTGTAAAAATAACTTATAAAAAGCATTTAGTACATTAAATATAACCCTTTACACTATATATATATATATATATATATATATATATATATATATATATATATATATATATATATAAAGAATTTACTAGCCAGTAGTAACAAAGGGCTTATTGATGGTGAAGTTTTACTACACAACAGGTAAGTGTGAGTACTGCAAATTTTTATATGTTTATATACAAGGTAAAGTATATACCAAACTTCATCAGTTCACGTACCATGGCAATACAACACGGAAATTCGTCTTGAAAAAATGTCAAAAATTCAATATTTTCAGAGATATTTAATATTTACAAAGCTACCCATTTGGTAAATTGACCTTAGTAAAAGAAACCTGAGTAAAACTGACCTTTATTGAGGTGTTTTTTATTATAACAAAAAGAAAAAACATCTGTTCTACCAAGTTTAACGGTCTACAAAATATATCCACATTTACCTATAAATTCTTGTAATTCGTTGATAAGAAATATACGGTCATGATACTGATGATTTTTACGACTTGTGAATATTGTAAGAAAATTTTTTTAAGCTTTGTGTACATATTGAACTAAAAAGTTATATGTTATAAATAATGATTGTAATCCAACGGTAAAAAATCAGTGGACTACTAGGTCCGTTAAAGCCACAAGCCCAACCTGGCTTAATGGCATAAACCGGAAAGAAATAAACCTTCTGGTAGAGGTGCTTACCGAGCACTGCAGGCTTAAAAGGCATCTATCCCACCTGAGGTTGGAGGACAGTTGTCCGGATTGTAACGTGGCGGATCATGCGCCGTTCCACCTCCTGACAGAATGCCCCACAGAGCCAGAATGAGGTACTTAACCTTCGGCTCGACTGAAATGGGAGTAGCTCAGGTAAAACTAATAATGTGGAGCTTTGTCCTGTCATTAGGAGAGAAGACGGGTAGATTTGGCAACGAAGCCAGGACTAGAGGAAACGAACCAGATGTGGTAGAAGAGGTTGAAGGGATGGGTTTCTTAGGGGTCGATAAAAAAGGCTTAGAAAAACCTATTTGCCAGGCTTTGGTCTTCTCTGCACTACTACTACTAGATATATTTCCAAATACCTTCATTAATCATCTAACGAAATTTGGCACATAATTTCTCTTTCACCCTGTATACATATAGGTATGTGAGACAATGTATTAGTAATAATATTGTAGGTGTCATCACTTTGTGACTGGACATACGACACAGCTACAACGACAAGGGACAATGAACAGCGGCATCATCCTTTTTTTTATATGTTACGAATACAACCAACACACATAACCATAAAATCATATGAGAAAATATTGTGTGGTTTTTTTTTAACCTAAAAATAGCATAAAATACTCTGTGACCACTACCTACTACTGCTATAGTAGTAACTTGTGAAATGAGAAAAACCTTTTTTGTGTAACCCTTTCCTTTTGAATGAAGATCGTATCTCTTAACCTATTGAATTAAAAATAATAATAGGTTTTGGTTTATAGTTTTTTTTCCCCGTTAATAGGTTTTGGATCGGTGAAGAGTGTTAAGACACTCGCATATGTTAGAGGGTTCTGTAGTCGATTCATTTTACGAAAATTTATTTGTTTGTTAAACTCTGGAAATAGTAAGTGGAAGTCTGAAACTGAGGTCACCTCAAGGGTAGTCAAGGATTGCTGGAGTTGGCAAAACGGAACAATATTAACTTGATCTGGGTGCCGGGTCACAGTGGTTTGGAAGGAAACGAAAAAGCAGAGACCTTAGCAAAGAAGGGAGTCGGAATACCCTTCATTAGCTCAGAGCCTAATTTAAGAATACCAAGCACTGCAAGTAAACAGGTGATCAACGAGTTGTCAAATGTTAAACACCGTGATCACTGGGAAAAAGTACCGCGGCAAGAGCTCGGGAAGGTACTGCTTCAGAGTGCAACCAAGAGGCTATCTCTCGATGCACTGAAGCTGAACAGGATGCAACTGCGGAAGGTTACCGGATTCATTACCGGGCATTATCCCTAGCGGAAGCTTCTGCACACAATGGGACTCCATAACGGGCCCATTATGTGCTGATTGTGTGGCGAGGAGGAAGAAACATCCAACCACATTATCTTTGACTGCGAACCTCTAGGTTACAGCAGATAAAAGATATTCGGTGCATCTCACCCCGAATATATGCACCATCAGGAAGGCCTGATAAGCAAGCTTCTGGCTATTGCCTACATATGGGAGAAGCGAATCACATCGGACTGAACAGAAGTGCAATACTTTTCAGACCCCAAGATGTATCAATCTATCTATCCAAGTGGAAGTTAAAATTTTCATTGAGAATAAAAATATTGTTTTTAGTTTTTGAATTGAAGATCGAAAATGAGGTTAGGAATGAAAAGGGGTACATGTATCTGACATTCACATTTTGAAAGACCTTTATAACGATATCCAACTAACGGGGAAACATTCAGCAATAGCAGAATAGACTCATTTCAATTTTTACTACATATTGGTAGGAGTGTTTCATTTCATTTCGTATTGTATTTTTAATGGTCATTGAAATTTTCCGTATTTCGAAGCCTAGATTTCTATTTCTATTTCGGGATAAGTCTTAAAGTCTAAACTTATAAAACAGAGCTATTGAAAGTGGGTCATATTTAAGAAAGCTAACCGAAAATATACAATAAAAAAAATCATAAAAAGCGAACCATTCTTTTCTTGAAAGTGGTTAAAATTAATAATATAAATTTTTTAAAGCTAGAAAGGGAATCCATAAGATATTTTGGTATCTATCTATTCATTACTATATGATACCAATTGGTTATAAATACTTGTATTATAGATAAGTATATCGGCTATGAAGTAGTCCTCATCAGAATGAATTCAGCGTATAATAGAAAAAATCTTTCATTACTAGGAAAATTAAAAAAAAAAATTAAAATTCTTTATTATGATTATTGTGAATTGAATCAATCAAACTTTGTTTTTCGTCAATTTATTGGCCAAATTTAAATAATGAAAATGAGAAAATTGGTCGAAAATTGGGTTGAAAGTACTTACAAAAGTTGTTATAATTAATTGACTGCTTACCTGAAACAAATAAAAAACTCAAATTAGAATGACATTATAACACCTATAAATAATTTAATAAGTAGGTAATTCTTTTCCAACATGATTTCGATAAACAAATTTTCTAATAAAAACTATGTATATAAAAACTTAATTTACTTTAATTCTATGAATTGAATAGAAAATCTATTTACGAAAATCATATTACAAACTATTTTCCAATATTTGATTCATAAACAATAAAAAAAGTTGGGTAAATTAGGAAAGTAAATGGTATAAATATGACGAACCGAATGAATTTTTTCTCTGAACTACACGACGTATTTTCTAAATCTACATATCATGAAGTTCTGTATAACTTGTGCCATATTACGAACAAATTCCCAATCACTTTGGATTGCGACTTGAATTAGTCACTGATCTCTAAACTATCTCTGTATTCATTGATTTCTATACTACAGAGTTCAGCTTCATCAGTATTAACACATGAATGCATGATTTTTGCATACACTAACTATTTAAAGTTATAATAAGATCATAACTCTACAATGGTGTTTTAATATCTTTATATACCTTTCACAATGGAACATGTCACAGGTAACCAATTAGTGTAGCGCGTTAACGGAATAAGAAATGTTGCGGAATGAACGCAGCGGCAGCAGGGATGCGTGAGGGGAGCAAGGTCTCCCCACCATTACTGTAGAGCGAGTATTCCCTTAAAATGTGACTTACTGGTTCAATTTTTATGAACAGGAGTGTATATGTACAAACCAAGGTAAAAAACAGAACCATGAAAGGTTACTTTCGGTTATTACGTGGTAAATCGAAAACCACAAACATGTCATTTTTTTGTCTCTTTATATTATATGTGACCCTATTATTTGCTATTTTTAGAATTTTGCGAAAAATATTAAATAACCAAACCACATGAATCAGTCAATGAATGGAATAAATAATTCTCATTGGTTGAGTTGAATAATCCTAAAAAGGTATCTGCTTGTTACTTTATTACATAACAATCGGCTGGTCATCCATCGAACGTATTAGATTATACATTTAGTTTCATTCAACGACAACAATATTCGACATTGGTTGAGTTGAATAATCCTAAGTAAGTAACTTCTTGTTACTTTATTACATAAAAGGGACTACAGACGTGCAACCTTTGCAGGAACATTTTAAGGACAAATGAATGTTCAGTAGTAGATTGCTAGTCTGTATAGCTGTTGCAGAACAAAATTACATGTCTTTGATCTGGTTGCTGTAAAAATAAAAATTATTTGATATTTTGTGGGAGGAGTTTAATTTTGCTGTACAAATTGCTCGTGTGTAGCGATATTTGCAACATATTATCTAAAATTTTATGTTTTCCTAATATATTTTTATGTTTTATTACATAGATTGATTACTTTATATACTTTATTATTTTTATACTTTATGTTTTTGTATTGATTATAATATATTTGTGTAAAAAAAGTTAACCTGACGTGCGTAAGTAGATAAATAAATCACAAATTAAATGAGATAGATAAATACTAGATGACAAGTGATTGAATTTTTAAGATAGAGTAATAAAGTAATGTTCCCAATTTTGGTTGCACGTCTGTAGGTAAAATATTTGATAGGCGGAATTCAATGTTGCAGCACAATGTTCCGCGTTTGTATCCTACTTAACAATCGGCTGGTCATCCATACATCGTATTAGATTACACATTTAGTTTCATTCAACGACAACAACAATATACGAATGAAAAATATTTTTATGATTTTGATAGATTATATAACAACTCAAGGTAAAAAAAAAAGTAACTGAAACGAGAATGAATCATTTGATTTGATTAATCTCGACATGTTTAGATTGAAAATATTTCTTTGGTATTCACATTCTGATGTCATTCTGAATTAAAGGTAAAAAGTTAAATTCATTTACAATGGTCACTAATTTTTTTTACTTCTATATACAAAATCAAACTGAAATTAGATTGAAAGTTAGGATAAAACTGGACTATTTAGTTGTCATAATTAAATAGCCCAGTCAAAATATCCTTCGATATAATATCTAGAACAAAACATCCTAAACACAACTATCCACTAATTGGCTTGCACCCAATTTTTTAACCCGACTTCAAAAAGGAGGATGGTTCTCAATTCGTCTGTATTTTTTTCTCTATCGATTGTATTGTATGAGGTAACCGAAACGACGGGTTTTTGGGGTTAGTTTAATGATTCCAGCATCAGCAAGTACAGTTTGTGTTAGGTGGCAGGATATTTACAGAAGAAGTTGCCAAAATAATATCTTTGAAATAAATTATCGAATTTTGACTTGGAGAAGGAAAGTACAAATAATGACAATTCAGCTTCTACTATCCTCAAATCTATAGAGATGTCGTTCTAATGAATCAGAGTTTTGTAATTTTTGGATCGAAATTACCTCACGCGATGATTTTTATATAAAAAAACCAGAATAAAAAAGTATTTTCATGTTTTTCTAGCTCAGGTGAACTCTAAAATTTCAGAAAGTTTGTGTCTTCTTTCTTGTTCAAAGACTTTGTTTTAAACTTCATAAAGCTAAATGAAAAGGATGCAGGAGATTAAAACATGTTCATATTTTTAATTCTCAAGATATCAGGTCTTTAGTACTTTAACTATTAATAAAAATTCTGTACATAGAGGTCGTGAAGCGTTTACACCAGACTTTTTATATAAAAAATAACATGACGTCTATCATGTCAAATTGGATTATTATTTAAAATAAGAAAGTGTCTTGTCCACAAAAAAAATTGGTATACTAAACGTTTGTTTGGTTTATGGACCATTTATATACAAGGTGTAACAAACTAATCGCATTTGATCAGATTACTTATATATTGGGTGGCGCATTATTCACGATTTAATTAGTGAATAAATTTTTTGTTTCCGTATTTTTTTTTCAGAATTAACTTTAAAAAACTTGGGAAATTTATAATGGAAAGACTCAACACAGAACAAAGAACCAAAGTTGTTCAATTTTATTTTGAAAGTCAGCATTCGATTATTCAGACACAAAGATCATATCGAAATTTATTTCATGTTCCGACAATTTACCGATTGATTCAGCGTTTTCAGCAACATGGGACTGTCTGTGATCTTCCGCGTGCTGGAAGACCTCGTGCAGTTCGAAATGATGTGAAAATTGCTCGGGTGCAAGCAAGTGTTGAGGAAAACCCCGAAAGTTCCACCAGGCGACGTTCTCAGCAGTTGATGATGTCTAGGCGGTCTTTGCAAAAAAATTTTACATACGTTACACCTTTTTCCATATAAGATTCAATTGGTTCACGAATTAAAACCAAATGATGCACAGATACGCATTCATTACAAAAAATCATATCGTTACGCCACCTTATATAAAGATGTGAAAATCCAAAAATTCTGAAAGATGATAATTTGCGGTCAAGAGTTTTTAGTTTCCCTAATGTTTATTTTTTCACACCTTGTATATGACGTTGAATCAAAAATCGACCTTTTAAAATTAACCGAACCTCAACAATTTCGATAGGCATACAAGAGAACAATAGGGAATATGCATGAAAATTTTTTTTCACTTGAATTGAAGCATGTTTACTTCACAAATATCAAGGTAAAATTACTTTTTAAATAACTTTAAAAATAAGCGAGATATGAATGATTGAAATTCCCGATTAGACAAAGAGGGTGAAAGCCCTCTTGATATGTTATGTGACGTCATATTACACTTTCACCATTTAAAATACATGTAAAACTCCGTTTTAGTATTTTTGCAAGAAAGAGACAGATAATAATTTTTAAAAGCTTATAGCTTCCTTGATATTTGTCGGATTTTAATTTCGTTTTTAAATATTATTACAGTATTAACAGTATTTTCATATTCTGAAAATAAATGTGAAAAAAAATTTTCATGCATATTCCCTATTTCAAAATAAACTTATAATACAATTAATTTAAAAAATAGCACAAGCTCCTTGCTAATTATTTACGATTACTAACAAACTATCCATTGGTGAAAACGTTACCCGCGGATAGTCGAAGGTTTATGATTCCAATCTTCGTGACATTTTAATTCATATTATTTCAGAAATCTTTTCAATTTTGATTTTAAATATTATGAAAAGCCAGGCTTCATTCAATTGACAAAATAAAGAAAAATTTCATGTAAACAAAAATATTCTTTATAAATCAAAATAAAATGTGCAACAACAATTGTTTTTTTTGTGTCCTTCAGAAGAAACATATTTCCAAAACTATTCATGAAAAAGCACAAAGGTAAGTAGGCTACTCGAAGAAGAAAAAAACAGTATAAGTAGAGTACTATGAACCACAAAACTTGATGTCATTTTTTTTTTAAATTTTATAGGTGATTTGTGCCTTATTGATTTGTTTTTCGAAAAAAAGCTTCGGATACAAGTTGTTCATTATAAATATAGTAACAACTTTTATCCGAAGTTTTTTTATCGAAAGCCGAATAAATAAGGCACAAATCAATTATAAAATTTTAAAAACTGACATCAACTTTTGTGGCCAAGTGTACATGTTAAAAATTTCATATAAAATACGTGTGCAAAACGGTAAATAAGGACTCTGAAATCAAATACCAAACAAAACCAACCAACAACCAGCCTGCAAACATTTCAAGTTTATTTTTGGATACATATTGAATTGTTAATGACCCAAGCAAGAGCAATGTAGTAGTTTTGTTTGGAGTGTATATCTCTTATGTCGTATAAACACAAAAGTTAAGATCATATACATTTTTTGTGTGTGTTCATTCTCTACCCCCCACTACTACCCCTTCTACCGTAATAAACCAATTCACATGTAGAGATAGATATATATATATATGTCGCAGTTGGATCGTCAAATCCGCTGTTTTACAAAACTGCTAGTTGTTTTACCATAACAACTCCGTTATGTAAAACAACTGAACGACGTTCAGCTGGATTGTCAGTGCGATACGTTTTACAAAATTGCTACCCACATTTAGACGGAATGCAGAATAGCTTATCTGTATGTCGCAGATGGATTGTCGAAGCCGCTGTTTACAAAACTGCTAGTTGTTGTAAACCAACTCGGGGAATGGCCGATGAAGTGAAAGATTGTAGTACTCGGTTTTAATAGTTACCTTATTTAATTTCAATAATTTTTGACCTATATCTAAAATATATAGAACTTGTTAGGAAAAAGGACTTTTAGTAATGGGAATTCTATTAGCCCGTTTACAATAATTCTAAGCTATGAATTTAAGACTTAAACAATATAGACTACTAGGTAATATAAATAATAGTATTCATAATAATAATAATGATATAAACTAAAATCTACAATCTGACGTTTCATTTCACGCTATTTTACATAACGTCTAATCGTTGACCCGCTGCATTGATAAATGCAAAACGTTTAAGCAATATTACGTGTTAAAGTTCAGTAATTATATAAAACAGCTAAACGTCGTTCAGTTGTTTTACATAACAGAGTTGTTATGTAAAACAACTAGCAGTTTTGTAAAATAGCGGATTCGATCCATCTGCGACATATACATACATATAATGACGACCTTGTCCGATATACATACATCGAGGTATATTTTCAAGTATGCATGTTCATTTTCTATAGAGAATGCCTCACACAATTGGGTTCAATAAAATAGAATCAAAGGTAGTTCCCGTTTATAAATAACACCAAATTTGTAAATTCAGTCTGGTCTTTAAAAGTAGATAAGATGGAACGTGACACGAGTATATAAACCATGGTAAAGTTCCCTAAACACGTTGATAAAAGGTGTCTCTCAATTTCTATCAAAACGATATTCAAAAGGTTATTACTTTTAATAAATAAGAAAATTTTACTTTTTGACAATTTCTACAAAACATATTGTTTAAGACTAATTTAGGCTTAGGGAAGACAATCCTGGTGTTTTAAATACAATCAAATTTATGGTTTAAAAGATGTCAGTCTCTACAGTATAAAAAAACCACCGTATAAAATAGGATGCCAAATTTTGAAAATTTAAAATGGTATACCTTTAAACCATGTTTTGAAACTACTTTGGTCTAGTGATACAGACAGATATTTTTCAAAATACCTGTGGAATACTGGCTGTCTCTGTGGGAAAACTTTTTACCAGTTGCGTTTCCGAGCCGTTGAAGTTTATGATAAAATTTACAATATATTAAGTCCGCTAAACCCTTTGAGATATTTTTTCTCAAACTTTGATGGCTAGTGCACTTTCCAACTTTCACGTTCGATGACTCACAGGAAAGGTTCTAGAAACCTACGAAGTCTCATCCCGTAGTCAATATCCCAAGACCTTGTAAACCCCATATTGTTAGCAAAAATTTTACAGTTAAGTCTTGTTTTTGATTAATTCTCGCCAACATTATCTCGGTCCTGTCTACCGCACGTATAATATTGATCTTGGCCATTCTGCAAGACTGATTTTGTTCATCAATAATTTTTGTTTACTTTTAAAAAATTGGTTATTTTTTAAATTGCATGGAACTGCGGAGGTAGAACCAAGGACACGTTTGCGAGACTGCAACCGGAAGAAAGTGACCATGCTATCAAATTCACTTTGCTTGGAACTGAGAGTTTGCGAGTTCGATTGCCTTAACTGTCGGCGTTTGGGCAAGAACGAAAGTAACCGGCTACACTTGTGAAAGTTTTCTACAGTTTCTTTTCACGAACTTCAGATCCTATCAAAGTCGGCTGCAGTCGCACAACCTACCAAATTCCTTGTCTGCATACAAATTCCATGTCCTTTAGGGGTCGATCCTAGAAAGGTCTACTTTCCCAGCTATGGCCTGCCTTCCGCTACTATTACTACTATATCTCATATATGATGACTCCTTTAGAACTTTTTTAACATTGGTTCAATATTTTGTGAATAGTAGTGTACCATAAACACATAATTCTTGCCTATGTATGTGTATTTTAACGCTACGCTTTCATATTATACTGAATTTTTTAACAAGGTACAATGTAACTTACTCTAAACTACACACGAACGAACCGAACGAGATATTATGTAGAAAAATGCAAGCTCAGATACTTCAAAATTCAAATATCTTTAAAATTAATATTTAAACAAGTTGATATAGGTGATGTGTTCGTGTGTGTGTGTGTGTGTGTGTGTGTCAGTGTGTGTGTTTCTCTTTTTTTTTGGTCGCTCTAGAATAGGTATACATAGTATCCTATTCACTTCACTTTACTGAATCATGGTTGGCTATAAATATGCTAGGGGTGCGCACTTTTATTATTTCTTTTCTGGTTCGCCTCTATTCAAACTTAAAATAAATACAAAACTTATGTACACTCTATTAATATATGAAGTATTTGTGAAGAAAAAAAAACGAAAATTTTTCGTTACAAAATAGGGGGTATATTTTTTCTGTCATGTCTGTAATTAACCGCATTATAGTGGTCCAGAAGGCAGAGGTAATAGTTTAAAAAAAGAAGAAAATCGCTGTCATCAGTACATTCTTGGAAAAGAAGCACAGTAACAGGCATAGGCGTTCATAAATCGAAGCTTAACAAGTGAAAATAACAATTAACTGAGTTAATTACTTAAATACCCGGTATATCCCGGAATTTATGTAAAAAAGTTTATGACAAAAGTTGTTTCTTTTTAAAAAAGCTACATTTTTTGTCTTTAAACTTTTGTTCTATATCTTTCGCTTTCAAAGTTGGGCATTTTTGCCCAAACATTGCCCATTTACGAACTTCTTGCTCTTAAACACACATACAAAATTTAAGCCCGTTATCTCTTTTCGTTTTTGAGTTACCGTATCCACGGGCGAATAGACGAACGGACGAACATGCGGAAATGGCCGAATTAGGTCATTTTATAAACACTTATGCCGGGCATTTATATCTGCGATCAATATACCGGGTATAACAATGGGTTTCTTCAATATCTAGACGTCTGCGTAGTGGTGTACGTATGTTTCTAGGTTACACTCGGTAATCATCAACAAACTTGTACATTCATTATTAAATATTGAGAATACAAATAAACAGTAGTTGAAACTTCATAAATTTTTTTCCTTCAACCATTCCTATTAAATTAGGTTTTAGCTCCAATATAACATGATATGTCGATATGTTTGCAACAATTGACGCCCCACGTTGGGTTACATTATTGGCGAAGTTTCTCCAATGGTTTCTTTAAATCTCAGAAAAGTTCAAATAAAGTTTGATCAGAAGCAAATAAGAACATGTATGCGTATTGAACATGTATGACTTTGAATATTTGTCCTAGGAAATTCATTAACATTTCTAAAACGTAATGAGTAGCCTTCAAGCCTCTAATTTATCAGATTCTAAAAAACGCCATTCTACAGATTCCGAAATTTCCTAAAATCCTAAAATCTCCTTCCTAAAATCCTAATTTTAGAGAAGCCGAGAAGTAGTTTTAAAGTTTATGAGGTACTACTTTTCAATATTTTTTCTCGACTATTGATACAAGAGTTGGGACTAGATTTGTCTGTTTCTCGATGAAATAATAAACAGCTTTTACTCTCGGCATACGAGACAAGAATCAACCCATAACATAATGAGCTTATGGTGAGTACATTCTTCCTATGTCCCATCTTGTGGCAATGTCCGCAAGGAATTTTCTCCAGCTTTTTAGAGTAAGATAGGATCATTCCCTTATAACTCATAGATTCTGTAGGAGCTTATTATCATGCTTTATTCCTATCCTATTTGGATATTAGTAATTGGTATGATTTTCTTCTATTCACAGATCGAACTTCGGATTTTATAGTTCGGACAGGTGGCATAATTCTCCAAGAGAAGAAGTATAGACGAGAATGACTTAAACCATTGACCAGTCTCACAAGTTGAATTGTAGTCTCCCATAAAGATTAAGATTATCAAAATTTGTATTTGTTAAAACAGAATCTACGAGCAATTTTGTTTAGATCGTGATATCTATTAAAAACTCTCAAGTAATCCATATGCAATCTCAATCTACATTTCAAAGGACCTCGATTTTTATCTACAATATCTGTTAACTCAAAAAATATTAATATCACTTATGTTGCAAGCACCGAGGTTTGATGAAGAAAAATCAAATTGAATAGAATTTTTACTGAAAATATTTTATTATTCTTGCATGATTTTTTTCTCTTTCATTTTTTGCAAATATAACAGTTTTTCTTGAAAACTTTTTATACCCAGTGTATGTAAATATACAAGGTATATTAAGGTTAGTCCCGACTTTGTAACGCTTGAAAATATTAATCCTTGACAAAAATGCTTCATAAAAGTATTCATAAAATGGCCTAATTCGGCCATTTCCCCATGCCCGTCCGTCTGTCCGTGAAGCCCATAACTCAAAAACGAAAAGAAATAACGAGTTGAAATTTTGTGTGTGTATTCTAGAGCAAAAAAGTAAGGTAAAGTTCGTTAATGGGTAAAATCGGAACTTTTTTCCCCCGCTAGGAGGGGGGAAATATAAAAAAAAATTTTGTTAACAAAGAATCTTCTTCTCTTTAAAATAAACAGCTTTTGTTTGAAAGTTTTTTTTGTACACTCAATAGTCATAATTCCTTGACAAACAAAACCAATATTTACACATAATTCATATCTTATAAACTTTGAACTTGCAATTGTTCAAACATTAATATACAACTCAGTATATACTGGGTATTCAAACAATTAACTCAGTTAGTTGTTACATTACTTGTTATACAACAATTTTACACAAAATGAGTGTTGTAATCTTCATTTTGATAGTGTGATGATATTTTTATTATAATGAAAATTATTTTTACTACACTGAAAAATAAATGATAATTGTAGTACATTTATCCAGAGATAATTTTGCTAGAACAAACATTGTAATAATGACAGCAAAAACACAGGTGTGTTATGGATAAAAATTATCTGATAAAATTTTCAACACTAAAAAAAGTTATTAAATAAAAATTTTAAAACTATATTTTTTACTGGCAACTATTCTTTAATGGAAATGTTTTTATTTAGGAAGTTTGTCGTTTCGACATTCGGGAAAAAATCCATTTAGGAAATTGCGAAAACAAAGAATTCAAGGGTTTTATACATAAATGGGTTAAACTTAAACTTGTTCGAGCAAAGTAAAGATGAAAGTCCAAAAATTTCAATATGTTATTAATCTAGATTAATTGGGGCCTGGCCTGATTCGGACTATCAAATATTAAAAATATAAAAAACTTTTTTTCGTAAAAACAAAAAATTGAATTGAATCTCCTTGGAATCACTTCCAATGGTCCTAACAAATCATTTCCACCCATTTTTATATTTTTACAATATCCCAACAACCATAAAATCACATGGTATTCAAATTTCTCAAAACTTATTGCCCTCTCTTTTAGGTAAACGCCAAGATTTTGATTTTTTTAAATTGCCAAAATATATTGTAATCCTGACTTTCGATTATAGCTAGTGAATTTCCTTCCAACTATTGTAAACATTTTTGCAAATTATTTTTAAATTTCATATGACAACTCAGTTTTTCAGACTCAATTTTTCAACAAATCAAGTTTGTGATTTTCGATAGCCACTCTGAAACCTTACATTTACAACAACGGGAAATATTTGCAACCTTGATACCTTGTCGATCCTACTAGTAACAGGCTAAATTTTTGTCAGTAGCTTCCTTTCGACGAGACTCTCGATGATACTGACTAACGAAGCGCTTAAGAGAGAAACAAACTTTTGTTTAACGATAGCCAAAATTTTATCAGTCACAGTTAATTTGTTAGATAAACTGAGTGATAACTCTTAATGCTGTTAATTAATAATGGTACGTATAATTTGATGGCCACCTTGTCCTACAAAATCAGTGGTTCAATTTACCAGTCCTACGCTCTGAACATGCCAATGTAAAATTTGCATTTATAAATTAGAAAAATGTTTTCTTATTTGAATGACACACAACGTTTATACATATTGCAGGTTTCATTTCTTCAACCTTTAGTTCATAAAAGAATACTAATATTGTTTTTATCGTGAATACACTCAATCGCGCCAAGTAACGGTTATTTAAGTAACGCCAAGTAATAACTATGTATACACCGTTATTTGAACATGTTGGGGTGGGGGACCTGCCTATCACATCATCCATTTTGTAGGACTAAAGTTTTTTTAAAGTCTTTATTACATTATCTCTCAATTTAACTAACAAATTAACTGTTACCGATAAAATATTTACTATCGTCAAACAAACAAGTTTCTCTCTTACGCGCTCCGTTAGTCACTATTATCGAGAATTTTCGCGAGAGAAAAGTTGGGCGTCTCGTCGAAAGGAAGCTACTGACAAAAATTTTGCCTGTTACTAATCATAAAAAAAAAACTGTGGACTACTAGTTATTAGCATACCTTTACCTATTTTCTAGTCAGTATATAAACCAATTATGATATCCTCGGTTTGTGTAAAGGCATTAATTATTTCATAAAATATTTGGATAAAGTATTTCATGAATGTATAGATGATAAATATGAAATACTTTGTAATGCTGCGGTATGTTTTTAATTAAATAAAACCAAAAATAAAATATTATAATAAATAATATATATCATTTATAATATTCTGATAAATACTAATTTATAAATAAAATATTATTATTATGTATTTTGTATAGTCGTTTAATAATAAAAATATTTTACAGTCAAGTAAGTTTAACTTGAAATTTAATAATAATAATATTGTCAAAATAATATCCAGATGTTTGTTGTTGCATATCAAAATGATATTTATAACCTACAATTTGTAACATTTTAACGCATCACTTACAATGAAATAGATAACGCTTACGCTCTAATTACGTGTGACAAAATTAACAGGTACGTTGTTTTACATGTGCAAGAAGATGTTTTAAAGATGTTGTAAAACAATTAATCATTTTCAACAGATTGTTTTAAATCTTTGGATAATTTTATGAAAGCGTGGGGCGCTTTGTGTTGATTTAAAACAAAACCATCATAGTCTTTTTAAAGAAATTTTCAAAATATGGAAAATCCCATGCTTTTAATATTTTTGGCTTTTTATTGTGTTACCTACAAATAAAAGCATATATATATATATATATATATTCTTTTTGGAAATATAAATTATCTTTAAGATTAGTAGTAGTAGGTAGAGGGGAAGCCGAAACTTGGCAAGGTATTTCTAGGCCTTTTTTTACCGACACCTAAGAAACCCACCTCCCACCTCTTTTTCACGATTCAACCCGTCTTCTTTGCTGTCATTCGGTCAGAGCTCCACTTTAGTTACTTTACCTCAGATTTCCCCATTTCGGTTGAGCTGAAGAATGGGTAACTCATTCTGTCTCTGAAAGGATATTCTGTCAGAAGGTGAAAGGACGTGTCATCCACCCCATTACAGTCCGTACAGATTACACAGTCCTCTAGCTTCATGAGCCCTGGTAAGCACCCCAACCAAAAGGTTTAACTCTGTATAAAGGTTTAATTATATTTTACCAACGCTTCCACCAAATTTGTACTTAAACAATTCTGACTGTTTGAAAGTTCTTCTTAAATTAAACAGGCAATGGACAACTCTATTCCTATGGGATATATCATGTTTTTATTTCCTAAAACAGTAGTACAATAGACTTTCAATTATTTGAATCGTTTTGGGAAATTCAAAGACCGTATTCGAGTGATTTTTGAAACGGAGAACCCTCCTATTTGCGAAATAGCAAAACTTTTACCCTAGAAAATCGACTGTTTGTCTCCATTCTTTATAAGTATACACAAATTTGGCTCTTTTTTTTAATAAAAAAAAATATCTTTTTTCAGTATTTATCCAGATATTTAACTATCCAGATAGGGTCCGGCCTCAATTATCCAGAATAATTTGAGTTTTACTGTATTTAATATTCGCCCAAAGCCTTTCTCTTACTTATATACCGTCTGTTTAGTTTACATCTTCGTATCATATATCCCACGAGTATGAGAGAGTACATATGTACATATACATTAAGCAATGTGTATGCGAAGGATGTCTTATAGGTTTGATAAACAAGAATATTTTTCAAAATAGTGAATAATATTCATAACGAGTACGAGAGAGTACATATGTATACATTTAGCAATGCGTATGAGAAGGAGGTCTTATAGGTTTGAGTGGTTGGTGACCACTCGAACAGTTATGAAAAATATGCTTGTTCATCAAACATATAAGACCACCTCCTTCGCATACACATTGCTTAATGTATATGTACATATGTACTCTCTCATACTCGTGGGATCTATGATACGAAGATGTAAATTAAACATAGTGTATATTATTATTATATATATCTCTTACCTATGACATACGCGCGTATGTCATCATTTTTCACTGTACAATGATATTGCTGCGTCTTACGACATACAAACACTGGTAACTATACTTTATATATTTTTAATAAAGATTTTCGTGTTTAGTATAGAAATTGTAATCATATATAAAAATCGAAATTTGATTGTTCATTATTTCCAAAACACTGTGTTGTTGTTTTTATATGAATTTGGTGTTTTTTTTTTTGGAGTATAATTATGATATTTTTATAACATTTTTGTGTTCTGTTAATATAAAAATTTCGTTACAAGATCGCATGCAAAAATTAAATACTTTTAGGTAGGTAGGTAAAAGACTTTTAAAATCGTTAATAACGAAGAAGTTATATTATACATTGTCGTTATTAAAGTAATATTTCCTAAAAATATCATGTGAGAAATAAATATTAAGTGAAATTTATCGCACTATGTCAAATTTGTTTTTACAAAATTAAATAACCATGACCTTCATCCTTCGAGTTTAAGGTCAGTAGGTCATTCGAAATAGAACAAATTTTATCTGTATTCGTATACTTTAGTGGGATCGAATAGGTCTTTCAAAAGTATATTTTGAAAACTTTTTTTGATACAGGGTTTGGGTAATGAAATGTAAAGCTTTAAGGACGTTCATGCGATGAGTACTATCTTTAATAAAATTTATTTAGGATTTAAAAAAAGTCGTAAAGTATATCAATAGTTTGACAACGATTTATAACCATTTTTTATTTGTCCTAAATATTTTAGTAAGTATTTATTGTAAAATATCAGTAAGTGTAAATTAGAGACTGATTTGACTTAATTTGACAGATTTGACAATAAACTATGTTTTGTTATGACGTTCACAGTGTATATGTACGTCTATATTTTTTTACTGTCCGCTGTCGCCAGTTTTCAAAATAGGGTGGCAAAAACAAACCGAACAAAACAGTTTTAATTTTATTAAATAATTAATTCAAACGGTCACCAACACCATTTTTTTAATGCAAATAAATAAACTGCATATTTCAAAGAATATTTATCAACATTATTTATTATGGTGGCTATTTTAATAATATAGTTATTATAATTTTAAGTACAAAAAAATTATGTTCTCCATAAGACGCTGTGTTAAAAGTTTGATTTTTAATCGATAATTACACTTTGAAATGATCGTCAACAGATTTTAAATTTTTGGGGGAGGATAACTACATAATTGAGCTATTCAATTCGACTATAAACAAATTTTTTATGTATAATCAAGCCTCATGCATGAACGTCCTTAAAAACTTAAATTTGGTATGTGGTCGTACAGTGGCGGGTACTTGTAATACGGTCGGCGGGCGTCAAAGGGGCCGCCGGTATAATGTTTGGGAACCCCCGTTCTGTATAGTATAAACCAGAGGAGGGCACAGACAGCTCGTCTGAGCCTTACGGGCTCTCCATAAGCTGGGTGAGAGTAAGTAAAGAAGGTATGTTTTGAAGCAAGACGGAACGATGTTTCAATACAGGTTGTCCTACCGATTATTGCCCAATAATTATATAGTATAGTCTATAGTATAGTCAATATTTTATTTTTTTTGAAAAACAAATTATGCGAAAAATAATTTCCACTACTACAAAAAGTACTTTTCACTTTTTCAATTCAAAGTAGACTAACTCGAAGAACTCAAATTCCCACTTTATGTAAAATTTAACTTAATTCATCAAATTCCCATGACACTATACTGAGCATACTCCATACGAAGAAAAAATAATTAAATCAGGTAAATAATTCTTTATTAGTTCTCGGATATGAATAGTAAAATATTTAGACAAATTATTTGGAATTTCCAAAACTATATTTCTATTTAAATTATCCTTTGCAAAAATTTCCCTCTTTTATTACAATGGTCCAGCGGTAAACTTAAAGGTTCAAAAGATTTATATATATTTTTTATATATTTTTATTTTATTCATACACAAATATGATATATACTAAAAAGGTACATTTTATGACCCAAATTACCAGCCCAAAATTCCAGAGTATGTATTGAATGATTGTATGTATTATTTACTTTGTATAATAGTGACCATAAAAAAGATTTGGTATTATTATATTTTTTTCAGAGAATGTTTTAATTAAAAAAAGAAAATATTAATAATTGGTAGGTTACCCTGTATTGACTCTATCTCTCTTCCCTACCTCTCACTCAGAGCTTGGCGGAGTCAACTCCTGCCCACCTCTGGTATAAACCCTGTGCAGTATACAATAAACAATGGAACCGTACATCATAAAATTTGAAGATTGAACAGTTTCAGAATGTATCTTCTACCTCTTCTGTTACCATAAATAACGTCACACTTCACTTTAATACGCACCCATCCCTTTGTGAAAACTCGAAACACGTGTATATATGTCAATTCATAAACAAAAGATATGTTCAAGCTTTTTTTTTCTGAATGAGCTTTTCCTATATAAAAGGTCATTGCACCGTTCAGATTACAGCGTATAAAAGTTATTTAAGAGTATAAAATAAATATTATTGAAAGCAAAGCGAAGTTTAAATGTGAGTAATTAACATGTTTAACAAATTGGATTTAACATTAAGTGAATGTGTATGTGGAAAAAACAAAACCAATATAAACGTACGCTTATAACCTGCAACAGCAGCCATATAATGTGTTTATCTATACAAAAAGTTTACACTACCAAGTGTCTAAAAAGTATTTTAGTAATCTACCAAATTTTTCCGAGTAATCGTCTTTGATTCGATTTTGATACAACCTTTTTCATTCTTTTCTTATATCGTAAATAATATCGACTACAAAATTTACGTTCCTTTTTCAAATTTTTAAAAGCAAGTACCAGTCCAAGTGGCCGAGTGGTCTATAAGGCGTTATGTCTGCGCAGTATGTCTACTTGGAAACTGGGAAGTTATGGGTTCGAATCCCGACATCGGCAGTTTGTCAATTATTAAAAAAAAGGGCGGTTAAAAAAGGTACTGGGCATTGAGAGGTTATGGGTTCGAATCCCGACATCGGCAGTTTGTCAATAGGGAATATGCATGAAAATTTTTTTTTACTTGAATTGAAGCATGTTTACTTGATAAATATCAAGGTAAAATTACTTTTTAAATAACTTTAAAAATAAGCGAGATATGAATGATTGAAATTCCCGATTAGACAAAGAGGGTGATAGCCCTCTTGATATGTTATGTGACGTCATATTACACTTTCACCATTAAAAATACACGTAAAACTCCGTTTTTAGTATTTTTGCAAGAAAGAGACAGATAATAATCTTTAAAAGCTTATAGCTTCCTTGATATTTGTCGGATTTTAATTTCGTTTTTAAATATTATTACAGTATTAACAGTATTTTCATATTCTGAAAATAAATGTGAAAAAAAATTTTCATGCATGTTCTCTATTATTAAGAAAATAAAAGGGCGGTTAATTGATTAAACTGTCGGCGTATGGACAAGAACGAAGTAACCGGCTATGCTTGAGAAAGTTTTCTACAGTTTCCTTCACGAACTTCAGATGAATATCGGCATAATTCCTATCAGAGTCGGCTGCAGCCGCATATCCTACCAATTCCTAGTCTACACACAAAATTCCTTGTCCTTCACTCACATCCTCACATCCTTAGGTACACAATGGACCTTATGGTCGAAGTGTAACCCGTCCAGGGTAGCCTCTACAATCTATCTATCTATCTATCTATATGCAATTCATTTGCCTGTAGGTAATATTGGCCGGCCAACTTCCTGGGCATTGTTGGGCCCACTATTTTATTTTTAAAGTAATACTTCTTTTGGTGCGTAAGAATTCGATCAGAGCGTATTTTCAGCATGTAACGAATCGCTGATATACACTCGACTGATGTACCATTCGCTCGATCGATGTTACACAGTTTTATATCCTGCTCTATTGCACAGTATTTGGTAGACATTCAGTAAAAACTGTGTGTCATAGGGTAGAAAGACTAAATTTATAAATACAAACATTAGATTCTTAGCGAAACAGACAACAATTAAGTCTGTCACATATGTGTCCCTACTCTTCAATGGACAAGAATTTTGTGCGTACCACGATTTTTGCATATTGAAATACAAGACAATATTTACCATAGAACGAAAGATGAATGATCGTAATTATTTTAATAAATAGCTACACCGTCCAACTCTTACATTAAAACATTTCAATTTTACTATACAGTTGAAATTAGGTATAGGAATGTCTTCATCATTATTACTCTGTGTTTCTGATAAAAGAAGAATATTCGAATTACAAGCGACATTATCATGATATCATTTTTATGAGCTCGTATTAACTTTGTATATTAAATGTATATACTAATAAACCTGGCCTTGATAAATTTCACTAACTCTGATTCTAATGTAAATAATGGATTTAATGCCAGTCTTTCAACCTCTAATTTTAGCGGAAGAATTGACGTTGGTTTTTTTCTATTATGATAATATGTAGAATCATTGGTTTTAGATACAATTTATTAAACTTTTTTGTCTTAATAGTAGTGTTGACCTTATTTAATATTATTTTAATAAATTATTTAAAAAGAAGTATAACTTCTTGCGTGCGTACATAAGTACACACACATACACACTTTTTTTACAGTGTAGTTTGATCTTATAAAAGATTATGTTAATAAAAGGAGAGAAGAAAACTGTGAAAACTTTCTGAATCACTTGTACATTAAATGGGGAAGACAAAAGAGAATAACAAATTGATTGAGATATTCATGCATAAAAAAAATCAAACACCTATTGAACACGAAGAAGAGATAAAGCCAACCAACCAGTCAGCAGTCAGCCGAGTGTCAACGAGATTGGATTATCATTTGACATTTTCATTAAAATACACTTTGTATTTAAAAAAGAATAATAAACATACCTACAGTGCCATTTTAAGGATGCACCAGCATACCACCACTTATCGACAGATTTTGCACATTTTTTTCACAGGCTAAAAATCACGTTTTCTAATAAATCCCGAAGTTTCAGAACTATTGACCGTTTAGAACGCGAGATAATTAATATCAAAGTTATCATTCTCTTTCACTCTTTCTCATTAGAAGCATGTAAAACTTCATGTCCGCCCAACTATTATCTGTTGTATTAGAAATTAATACTCGACAGAATTTTAAAAAAATTCTAGGAAAGTAAAGATAAATATTTATTATATAAATTTAAAAATAAAAAACAAGTAATGTACAACTAACTGACTTGATTGTTTGAATACCCAGTATATACTGAGTTTGTATATCAATGTTTGAACAATTCTTCAAAGTATATAAGATATGCAGATATAAGATATAAGTTGGAACTAAACTTAATATACCTTGTATATTTACAAATATACTGGGTATAAAAATAGTATGCTATGTACATGTATGCATGCATGCCTTCGTTCACCTATCAATTGTATTTCTCATTTTTAACTTTGAGCACAAATTATGAGAAAACTATTGAGTTTATGAAAAAACTTTTCAAAAAAAAGTTGTTTATATTAAAGAGAAGAAGATTTTTTGTTAACATTCTTTTTTCTATCTCTTACGGTTTGAAAGATTAAAATTTCCCCCCTAGCGGGGGGAAACACATTCCGATTTTCCCCATGAACGAACTTGACCTTACTTTTTTTGCTCTAGACACACAAAAATTTTCAACTCGTTACCTCTTTTCGTTTCTGAGTTAGACAGACAAATAGACAGACGGACATGCGGAAATGAACTTATTATGTAATTTTAAGAACATCTATAAAAAAAATTTGTTTCTGCGATCAATATTTTCAAGCGTTACAAGCGTTAAAGTCGGAACTAAACTAAATATACCCTTGGATATTTACAAATATACTGGGTATAATAACTGTTTTGTTTTCGAAATATAAAAGTTAAAAATTTTTTTTTTTCAAAATTACATTATTTAGTATATTGATCAGTGAAATTGTCTATGTATTGTATATGTGTGTTTATGTATCTGTTCTATAATAAAATCAAACCGGTTTTTTTGTCCTGATTATATAATACAGTGCTGGAACGTCCTTAAAAGCAAATAGTTTACATTTTACGTAGTAGGTATACATTATAAAAGATTTTACACACGGCTGGGTTGTTAGTTACTTGGTTGATGGTTCGTTCGTCATTGCTCATTATCAATTTATCGAAATTTTTATGATGGTTTGCAAAAAAAAAAACAACCATACCGTCATAGGATAAAATCTTTATGTGATGATGATAGTGAACAATTTTTTATAAAAACATAAAAAGAGAGTGGTTTATTTTTGTGTACAACGTGTCCCAAGACAGTACAGTGTGTGTAATCAAAAATTTTGATATTTTGAAAGAATTTTAATTTATTATTACTTATTATTCGAAATACAATTTATTGAAGTCTAGCACAGCGTAGAAAAAGGAGAGTTCTGTCGGAGAAATCTGTCGGCGTATGGACAAGAACGAAGTAACCGGCTATGCTTGAGAAGGTTTTCTGCAGTTTCCTTCACGAACTCCAGATGAATATCGGCATAGTTCCTATCATAGTCGGCTGCAGCCGCATATCCTACCAATTCCTAGTCTATACACAAAAATTATTTCCAGTTCACTCACATCCTCACATTCTTAGGTATTACAATGGACCTTATGGTCGAAGTGTAGCCCGTTCAGGGCATCCTCTATAATCTAGATATCTATCTACGTAAAGATTATTAAAATAATCAAAGAGAACTCTAGGTTTTTTGAAATTAAATTTCAAATTTTTCCCATTCCTAGAACAAATTCTTTTTTCACATTTATTTTCAGAATATTAAAATACTGTTAATTCTGTAATAATATTTAAAAACGAAATTAAAATCCGACAAATATCAAGAAAGCTATAAGCTTTTAAAGATTATTATCTGTCTCTTTCTTGCAAAAATACTAAAAACGGAGTTTTACGTGTATTTTAAATGATGAAAGTGTAATATGACGTCACAAAACATATCAAGAGGTTTCACCCTCTTTGTCTAATCGGGAATTTCAATCATTCATATCTCGCTTATTTTTAAAGTTATTTAAAAAGTAATTTTACCTTGATATTTGTCAAGTAAACATGCTTCAATTCAAGTGAAAAAAAATTTACATGCATATTCCCTATTATTTATATATTATAAATACGTATTTCGACTACAAGGTAATCATCATCAGTATGAATTAGCTAATCGTAACTATCTCTGGGATATGGAGTCAAAGATATGTTACTTGTTGCTAATTTCGTGCACGTCTCACCATCAGTATTCTTTACAACTGTAAATAAACCAATATTATTCAACACACCCTGTACACATATATTTCAACATAACAAATTCATAATATTTGAGCAGTGTATAATATAGGCATCATATTCATCTACATGAATATATAAACATAAATGGTTATTGTATTACAGATTTTTTTTTCTCTCTAGTCTCGGTTTTTTTATCGAGAAAAACAGTTTATTTTTAAACACATTTTTCATAATACCACCTTCTCACAAAAACAACACATACTCACAGACACACACACACACACACACAACACAGCTAACATATTTTTATGAAAATAAGCTGACATTAATTTATACAGGGTGTCACAGATTTTAATCCAGATAATTGAATAGGTGATATATTTCCCAAAAAAAAAAAAGAAAAACAAGTGAAAATATCAACTAACTGAGTTATATCCGGAATTTATGTAAAAAAGTTTATAACAAAAGTTGTTTATTTTTTAAAAAAAAGAACATGTTTTGTTTCTACACTTTTGTTGTATATCTTACGGTTTCACAGATGGGCAGCTTTTTCTATTATGCCTAAACATGGTCCGATTTTTCCGAACTTGACCCTACGAAATATTCACGAACCTGACCTTAGTTTTTAGCTGTGGAACACACATACAAAATTTCAGCTGATTATCTTTTTTCGTTTTCGAGTTATCGTGTAAGTAAAACAAAAAAAATTAACCAAAAAAAAATAAAATCCAATTATCTACAAGAAAGGTTATTACCATTTTTGGTCTAAAGTGCACGGTAATGGAGATATTGGCCAATATTTACAGTTTTATACAGTTCTTCTCCAAATGGCGGCACTTCCGAGGTATTCATTTACTTTCAGTACGTGATACTGAACCTAATTTTTTTTAAATAACTCCTGTAATTTAGTGCAGCACAATATTCTCTATTGATGCAGTATAAACAAGTAAATATAATTAGAAACACATATAATGAAATATGATTACATACTCCAATAACCTATATTTTTAATAACTTTCTTATTATCTTTAACAATCTGAATCTCGAAAATGAAACTTGCGAACATCCAAGTTCATATAAACTTTACAAGATATTTTTGGGAGATCTATCACCTATTCAATGTTCCGGATTAAAATCCGGAGAGCATCCTGTATGAAAGTATGAATATAAACGTGTGTGTAGATAAAATTGATTTTTTATTATGATTATTATTATTATTTAAATATATATAAAAATACATATTTATAATATTTCTATATAAAACATGATTTTCATTTTAATAATTTTCTTTGTATAGAGAAAAAACAGACACATAGGATAGAAAAACGGTGTAAAAAAAAAAACAGAAAAGTTTGAAGAAAAAATAATATAGCCATGTTAATTAATAAATAGGTGGTGAAGGGTTTTATTTTTGGAAATGAGAGGAAGATTTTAGTTTAATTTTTTAATTAATGACATACTTTTTTTTTTTTAATATTCAAAGCCATTGTTGAAAATTTTTATTTATAATATTTTTAATTGATAAACTGATTAAATTTTCAACTTTTCAATTAATTTTTTTCTATTAATATATAGAAAAGAGTTATTAATGAAAATAAATTTTATTTTTTTTTTAATTTACTCGTAAATAGTTTGCAAGTTCATGTTAAACTATGGGTCACAAAACGTGGCGTTTAATTCTAGTAATTTTGTTCGAATTCCGACATCGGTAGTTTGTCAATTATTAAAAAAAAAAGGGCGGTTAATTGACTAAACTGTCGGCATATGAACAAGAACGAAGTAACCGGCTATGCTTGTGAAGGTTTTCTGCAGTTTCTAGTGCAATACCCTAGGTTGCACTTGGTAACTATCAACAAACTTGTATATTGATTATTAAATATTGAGGTAAAAAATAAACATAAGTTTAAATTCCATAGATTTGTCTTTTATTAATGATTATTATAAGCTTCGATTTCAGCTCGAATAACCAAGAAATCTTGGTATATTCCTACAAAATAGATTCGGCTCCAAACGACTATAATACAACAAGTACTTTGCAGTCAATTTTCACCGGGTTCATTCGATTTGCGAAAAAGTGATTTGGACAAAAGCGCTTAATATTTTTATAAGAAACAACTTCGTAATTTCAGTTTTGGGCAATCTCTCATCATTTTCGAAATAGAATTTGTACCTTTCGTTAAGAGCGAATTGGCTGACGCTTACAAAACGAGGCAAAAAAATGGTTTGGCATTCGATTTATGGCTAACTTTAAGGAATATTTTGACAAATATCCATACGAAAATAGCCTATATTTTTAGGCTAACTTCTAAATCAAAATAATCGTCCCGGCTCACTTGAAATATCTAAACTGAACAACTCGTGGAGTAAAAGTAGCAAAAAGAATATATTTAATCGACAAACTCACCTGCGTCGAAAAGTATATTTATCGATCCTTCGAAGGGGTAAAATAAAAAGGGATATAAAAAGAAAAATACAAAATAAGTAAATCAAAGAATTTATAGTTAAATTTTTTCTCCAATAAAAAAAAAGGAGAATGTGTACGCACGTTAGATGTTGTACTTCAATAAACATTTTATACTTATCAATGAAAATATGAAACGGCTTTGAACGTTCAAAATATGAAACACGCCTTAAAGTAGTATAACTTCCAGAAGAAAAGAACAGATACAAGGTATTTCGAATAATTTTTCGTATAAAATAAGAAAAGTGGGAAAATTATTGAATAAATACCATTTCCGTATTTTGTTCTTGTTTCAATACAATGAATATTTTAATTTCGACTGTTTTAAACGTATAAAAAAAACTGATGGAATACGCAAATTAATAATGAGAGAATCAAATTCATTTCAGAAAAAACAGAATAACCTACATAAAATTTATTAATTTAATTTTTGTCAGATGGTATTACAGCGAAAATATGAAACATGAAAAAGCAATCTATAAATGTTTTTATTCATCTATAATTTTAATTTATAGGCGATTCTTAAACACACGTTCTTATTTTTGCTACACGAAATTCAGAGGACAGATTTTACAAGAAATACACCAATGGTTTCAATATCCTGTGTACACTCCCGTTCAATAAAATTGAACAGACCTGAAATGTTAATTTTCTTACATTTCATAAAACTCCTCACTTTTGTAACTCTCTGCATAATGATTTATTTATAAACAAAGATAACTAGTATATATATTAAGTGTGAAAAAAGAAATGGAAGTATAGTAAAAAAACATTTACTACAAGAATAATCAAAATTTTGAGAGACTGATTCGGTCAGATCTGTTCAATTTTATTGAACGGGAGTTTACAGTAAGATCTTTAAAAAAATCCCTCGTGTAAATAGAGGTATGATAATGACAGATGTTTGAATTTGTGGCACAGCTATTATTTAGTTTATGAAAAAAAAGTTTCAAACAAAAGTTTGTTTACTTTTAAAAAGGGTCACCATTATTTACAGGATTTTAGACGATATCTCGAAAACTATTCATTAAATCGTGAAATGAACACGATTTTCGTATTTTTTGGGTCCCATTTATCTAATATTGTGAATTTCATTCATATTTCTGACTAAAATTTTTTTATGATTTTTCGATTTTTTTCCTAAGGGGTATACCTTAAAAAAAATTTCAAAAATCGAAAAATAATTTTTGTTCTCCATTTGACTGATATTCACAAAAATTAGATAAATTGGACCCAAAAAATACAAAAATCGTGTTCGTTTGATGATTTAATGTGTAGTTTTCGAGATATGGTCTACAATCGCGTAAAAACTGGGAAAAAATAATGAATTATTAATTATTAACTATTCTGGAGAAAAAACGTTCGTTACCACAATTTTTTTAATTCAATTTAAATAAACTGTATAATTGTAAGAATATTTTAAAACATTATTAATCACAGTGTATAATTTATTAACATAGTTGTTAACAAGTTTAAATATAAAATCCATTTTCCCATAGATCGCTTTGCTAAAAATTTGATTTCTAATCGTTGATAACTTTCTAAACTGATCGGTATAATGTTTTAAATATTGAGGAAACATAATTACATGAGTAAACTAGCCAAATATCAAAGATTAAAAGTTTAATGTCACATGCATAAACGACCTTAACATTATCGAAGGTAGTTGTGCTAATAGGCATAATTATAGAATGTTCCAAAATTTTGTACACTTATAAAGGTTAACATTGTACACACTTAAAATTTGAAATCGATTAACCGTCTCAAACTCGATAAAAACTTAATTGAAGTTCGAATTGTTAAAACATGGGGAGTAATGGAGACTACCCATTTTAAGCAGTATTTCTACCAGTTTTTTATTTTTAATAAAAAAAGAAACGACACTTAAAAATCTTTTAAAAAAATAGCTCTAAATTATTGGATTTGTTCTGTGTATTTAAAAAAAAAACAACGAGAATTATTGACCATCTCATTGTTTAGTTATAACAATGCAAAGTGAAGCATTTTATAAATAAATATACGTGTCTCGGCATGCTGAACAGATACAACTTGACAACACTGTACGTTGTACTATTCAAGTACATGTACACTCTCGTTCAAAAAAAAATGAACAGACCTGAAATGTTAATTTTCTTATATTTCATAAAACTCCTCACTTTTGTAACTCTCTGTATATTATTTATTTATCAACAAAGATAACTAGTATATTTTTTAAATGTGAAAAAAGAAATGGTAGTCTTATATTTTCTATTTATGTAAACAATTTATGTAAACAAAAGCATTTACTCTACAAGAATAATCAAAATTGTGAGAGACTGATTCGGTTCTGGTCTGTTAATTTTTCTTTGAACGGGAGTGTATGTAAATAAACAGTATATCAACTGGCGGAATATAAGCGACGTTGACGGATTGCAATTTATAAAAATGTTAGGTAGTATTTGTATACAGACTGTGTTAGACCGCTTTTCCTATAGTAAATCAATGTTAAATATTATTTATTACTAGCTGCCCGTCTGGTACTGTATGAAGTCAGTCAGTACACATATAAATAAAGTCAGTCAGTTATCTCACAGCTATACTGTATGCGTATGGTTGTTTGTCATTAAAGAGTGGGGATTTGTGATGCACATACTAAAGTGTACTTTCATCACATGTGTACTGACTGACTTCATACAGTACCAGACGGACAGCTAGCAATAAATAATATTTAACATTGATTTACTATAGGAAAAGCTGTCCAACACAGTCTGTATACGTATAGACCAGGATCAAAGGCATATAACATGTAACATGTCTACCGGTACTGTCTTAGACTAAAAATATGGCTTCTTAGGCTATACATCTCTTCCCTCTTATTATACGCAAACTCTCCACAATTTTTTTACAATATTGTATCACGACAATTACCTTGAATTGCATCGTCTCTGTTAAATCCAACCACATATCAACCAACACCATCTTGGTTAAATAAACATCCTGTATTGTATATAAATAAAATATTCATATAAATACTATGATACAACACTAAGTGTGTGAATTGATGTAGGTCTAAAACACATATAACATCATATATATAAACATATATACATATAATATATTTCTCAAAACGTTTTTGCACGTTATAAAAACCTCTAAAACATATTTATTATAAATTATTTATTTAAAACACAACCATATAACACCATCATCATACTACATATTACATAACCTAATTTTTTTGTTGTATTATTATTATGTATCGCTTTATATAATAGGCACATAGTAAACATATACCAACATTTAAAATGCTCTTTGTAAAAAAAAAATACACAAAACTTAACAAGATAACAGTTTTTATTTTTAGTTTTCTTTTATAAAATAACACAAGCATTTAATAAATGATTGTGGTGTATTTAATATGCGAGCAATGATTGTTACCTACTTACATTTTAACTATAGTACATGATTAAAATTTACTTAGATCTAAAAGAACGATTACCTCAAAGAGTCACAACAATAGATCAAACTCCGCGAGTCAAAGTGACGTGTTTTACACACACGCAAAAGTGTATGTGTGTGTGTGTAACTTATGTATGCACGTAAGAAGTTATACTGCTTTTTAAATAATTTATAAAAATAATATTAAATAAGGTCAACATTACCATTAGAACACAAAAGTTTAATAAAATGATATAGTAATGAAAAAGTACATTAGAAAAACTATATATTGTATCTAAAATGAATGATTCTACATGTTATCATGGTAGAACATAACCAACGTCACTTCTTCTGTTAAAATTTTAGTTTGAAAGACTGACATTAAATCCATTATTTACATTAGAATCAGAGTTAGTGAAATTTATAAAGACCAGGTTTGGTTTATCAATATTTACATTTAATATAATAAAGTTTACCAGCCAATAAAAAGGATATAATTGAAAATGTGACCACTTTTTTTTGTTATTTAATAACGTTCAAATGGCTGAACCGATTTTGATGTAGTTTTCATCAAACACTTCTTTAAATATAAAAAAAAAAGTTTATCTTATGAATGCGAACAACTTTTTTTCATGCAGCCAATATCTCTAGCGTAAATACAAAATTTACGCCAAGTTTACGGGGGTTAATTATTAATTATTTCACAAGGTTATTGATGTGAAACATTTATTGCGGAGTGTTAGACCGGCTGTTGGCCCGGCGACGTTTACTCGCCACGCGATCAACAAGTTGTTCATAGTTGATATTACATATAAGAAAAATCAGTTTAAAAAAATATGATTATACATGGCGGTACAAATCCAGGTTCAAATACTCATTCATATGTTAGACCGACTGTTAGCCCGGCGACGTTTACTCGCCACGCGATCAACAAGTTGTTCATAGTTGATATTACATATAACAAATCATTCATCAATAAACTATATTTTGACAAAATGGAAACCCGACTTCAAAAATAAAATATTCAATAACAAAAAATGCACTAAAAAGTAAAAAAATAATTGCATATTCTTGTGCCAATTTTAGTTCACCTAAGCAAAAATTTTTAAATATAAATGTACAATTATTGTTAT
Organism: Nineta flava; assembly: GCA_963920215.1. NCBI lineage: Eukaryota > Metazoa > Arthropoda > Insecta > Neuroptera > Chrysopidae > Nineta > Nineta flava. Next base: position 121,329,167 of record OY986041.1, read on the forward strand.
TTTTGGAGGCGGTGTCAGCATAGAGAAATTCACATAATTTTTGGACACCGCCTCCAAAAATAACAATAATTGTACATATATATTTAAAAATTTTTGCTTAGGTGAACTAAAATTGGCACAAGAATATGCAATTATTTTTTTACTTTTTAGTGCATTTTTTGTTATAGAATATTTTATTTTTGAAGTCGGGTTTCCATTTTGTCAAAATATAGTTTATTTCTCGCTTTTTAGTGACTCTAAAGTTCTATAACTAGTTTTATTTATCTAAATATGGGTAGACCTACTTAAACGACTAATTTTTAGTGAATTTTTTTATAACACATTTTTTTTTTACCCGGTTTTTTTTTTTTTTTTTAAATTTTAAGAGCATTTTTTTATAACAGATTTTCAATTTTATTTACATGCATTTTGTTTTTTTTTTGTAAAAATATTTTTTTTTGGGGTCGGTTTTTTATTGTAAAACTTTTTTTTTTTACCCGTTTTTTTTTTTTTTTTTAAATTTTAAGAGCATTTTTTTAATAACAGATTTTCAATTTTATTTACATGCATTTTGTTTTTTTTTTGTAAGAATTTTTTAGCGAATTTCCTGAAAGGAAATAGAGCTATTGGTCCCGTACCGAAGTCAAAATTTCGCAAAAATTTCCTCAAATGTCCATCGATCCTACCTTGTAGATGTCAAAAATCACCATCTGTAAAATTTATATATATATATCTATGGACATATATATATATATATATATATATATATGTATATATATATATATATATACATATATATATATGTGTCTGTCATCACTCTAGCGGTCACAGTTTTCATTTTATCAGAATGAGATTTGGTATTTGAAGCGCTTTTGGTATTCAAAAGGTCAAGTTCGTTAATGGGTAAAATCGGAACAGGGGAAAGGGGGGTTTAGAGGGAGGGTGAAACACAAAATTTGACATATCTCCCTTAATATTCGAAAAATCGAAAATTTTATAAGAAGTAAAGTTGTAGGTATTAAGTTTTACTGTAATTTTGTTTCTTATCATTTTTTCTGTAACCCTAATATTTACAAAAATATTGACGGTTTAAGATTGAAAATTAAATTCCTCAATATCTCTGTACGCATTAGAGTTTGAGCAAAAAAGATAAGGTGATGAATTGTAGCAAACATGATTTTCTACAACTTTGTTTCTTACGCATTTTTTGATGGTTCTAATATTAAGAGAGATTTTTTATATTTTGTGTTTTCTTCTATCTTTATGCCCCCCTTTCCCCTTGACGTATGTTATTTATTAATAAAATTGGCCATGCAAATACTAAAATCAGATACGACATTTCATTTTGATCAGACTAACATTGTGACCGCTAGAGAGTAATTTATTTATTCCAAGGAAATTCGTTAAGTTGAAGCAGCTCCTGCGTAACGAATTTTTTTTTTTTGGGGTCGGTTTTTTTTTTGCAAAAAATTTTTTGAAGTCGGTTTTTAAAAAAATTTTCTTATTTTCCCATTATGAATGAGTATACCCTTTCAAAAAAAAAAAAAAAATTTCGCAAAAATCGGTTATCACATATAAAATGAGGATTTTCCTCGATTTTCCGGGGATCCCCTCATCAGAATGCGATTTGGTGCCAATGGGACCAATGGGAAACCAAACCCTTTAAAACAAAAAAAAAATTCAAAATCGGTTCATAAATGTTGGAGTTCTGAGGTGACACACATATAAAAAAAAAAAAAAAAAAAATACAGACGAATTGAGAACCATCCTCCTTTTTTGAAGTCGGGTTAAAAACTCATTCATATGCACATTTCCAATGCATATTTTCTATACAAAATCGTTAATAATCATAATAATAGTTTAAGTAATTGATTGAAAGAATTGAGCCGTCTCAATTTTTATGAAATTATTTAATTTTTAATTTTTTGGTATTAAATTCATATATATCTTTTAAATAAAGATTAATTTTTTTCTTTAAACAAAATCTGAATATATTGTTTTTGATTATGCCATATTTATTTCCATCCAATAAACCATCCATTCATGAATATTCTCTATACAAAAGTTTAGTTTCGATGTTTCACATCTGCCAGACGTCGCCGCTCAATTTTTTTATTCAATTAAAAAAAGACAAAACAAGATCAATCGAAATTTTACAATACACAAAATCAAAATGATTATCAATCACTCTGTTTGGCTTTTATATATTTTATGAACTCTAAGAAAATATACTTTCATTTTTCTAATATATATTATGTATATACATGAAATATATAAAATAATATTGAAAAATCATAAAAAAATTTGACATTTGAACTAAAAATATATAAAACAACAACACGATATGGTTATTTCATATTTTTATATCAAATATAAAAACACAACATAACAAAAAAAACCAAAGAATTGAATTGATAGATAGATGATAAAAGTAAAATAATCTTCCATCAAAATCTTTCCTTTTTGTGTTTTTTCGTCTATTTCCTCTTTATTAAATTTATGAAAAATGTCAGAATTTTTTTATGTTATGTAATTTTTATTGAGTTCATAAAAACAAAAATATTTTTGATATTATTTGATTCAACACGTGAAAACTATATTCGATTTTTATATACAGGCTGTAATCGTAAAGACTAGTCATTGTGATACGAAATTTGCAACAGTGTTTACAAAAGTTGAAGATAGGCATACTTTTATTTGTAGAGAGAAAAAGAGACAGACCTATACATATATTATTATTATAGTTCCTGAATTTAAATTAAAATAACTTTTAACTGTTTATTCCTTAACGATGATTGAAAAAACAATCTCTTATAATTCCGTAAATAGTATATATTCGAAAAATCACCACGGTAGCTCTTTTCGTTCAAAAGTTATTTTGGCGTCAAATCTCGTCTAATATTTCGGCTAGTAATATTTCGGCTTATAAAATATTCTTTGAATTATATAGTTTATTTAATAGAACTGAAACAATGTTATCGAACGTTCGAATTAATTATTAGCTTTTTGAAGCTGCATAATTGAAACTATTTTGTTTTTCGAAATATAAAAATAATAGAATTTATAAGCTAATTTTTACATGTAGTGTAAAACAGGCTTTATATTAATATACAGATTAAATAAAATATCAGTCATCATTTAGAGGATAATGGTTCTGTTAATAAATATTAGAATAGATAAGATAATGAAATGTAAACAATTTATTTGTATGATCTAATTAATAATAAAAAATTAAATAATATTAAGTTTTTAATTGATGCAAATATTTAAGTAAATTACAAAACTTTTATCATCAGCCATAAACCACCGAGGTCTATTAGTCATCAGGTGGATTAGGTAACCTCAATGATGATCTCGTAGCATTTCTTATCTTTTGTGCTCAAAATCATTTATTAATACAAAGTTACACAAATAAAAATTTGTTTTGTTTCCAAGTTTAAAAAAAAACACAATCGATTTATTATGGTAGTATGGTATCTAAAGTATTTTATACTACCCAGCACCTCCACTTCTCAAAGATCCCTACACCAACTAGGAAAACAGCTGATGATCTTTAAACGACTAAACAGATTTAAACGTTCTTCATTAATAGTTTAGAATAAAGCAACCTTCAAACAAAAGAAACGTGTTGAAAACGGACCATGCGTTTGGGCACATGCATCAAATTTATAGCACCCATCTATTTGCGTCGGGGGTTAAAAATGGACTTTTCAACACCTACACTCCCGTTCATAAAAATTGAACCAGTAATTCAAATTCTGAAACATTCATGTTTCAACTGGTTCAATTTTTATGAATGGGAGTGTGCGTATTATCGACTCCATAGGACATATCGACTCGTAGAACAAAATGCTTAGAACAAGACAAATTAGTTTGTTTTTTGACCACCATTTTTTATTCGAAATATTTTTTCGAACATCTAATGGTATCCAAACAAATCGACTGCTACGTATAAAACAAAATACTGAAAAATCAACCCTGAGTTACCTAGATAACTACTTACAAACTCATAATTAATTATTGTTTATCAGACAAAATTTACGTTGGTTTAAATCTCAAATCTGTTTCAATAATTATTTCTAGAGTAGGTTTTAAAATTTCTTAGAGCCCTCAAATTTTTGGCACTCGAGCAGGGACTTGAACCATAGACCCTTAGATAAATCACAGACTTTTTTTCTTTTTACAAAAAGTTTTCTATTAACAAAATCATTGAAGGATTTAGCTAATATATAATCGGTGTTGAAAACATGCAACACGAAATTTCCGGAAAGTTCTTTTACATCGAAGTGTTAATCGACTATACATTCAATCTAGAAGTCATCCACTCAATTGATTACTTTGAACTTTTATAATGGTAATTTAAACAAAACAAAAAAAAAGTAATAATATGTAATAACGGCACTTATCCATAAATAATATTTTTTTCAATTTTAAAAAGTAGTTTCAATTTATTTCAAATAAAATTGCATTTATGTATTGTATTATTCATGCATACAGGATGTTCTGAAATTCATTCAAGAAAACTATACCACGGTGTAGAGCTGTAAAAAAACAAATAAAAAAGTTCAATAAAGTTTTTCGATTTGACGCTTATTTTTTAAGATATCAATTAAATACAATCAATTAATAAACATTGATAAATTCAACCAATCACACAGAGTGTATAAGGAGGCGTGGCCTCAGCAGTAGAGCGTGGCGCTTTATCTTTTAAAGGCTCGCAGACGGTAAGAGGCCACTTCTCCTTACACTATGCGCTCTGTGATTGGTTGAATTTATCAATGTTTAATTGATTATATCTTAAAAAATAAGCGTCAAATCGAAAAAGTAACTTTTTTGTTTGTTTTTTTGCAGCTCTTCATCGTGGTATAGTTTTCTTGAATGAATTTCAGAACAGCCTATATACCATGTGATCATTTGAAAAGTTACCACTTAAATATTTTTGAAAAATATGCATTTTAGAAAAAAATCAAACCGAACCGCAGCAAACGGAAACTTTTCTTATAAAAATAAACAACTTTTGTTTGAAAATTCATATATACCAAAGTGTTCGTATAAATACGAGACGTAAATGTGGCATAAATTTTGTATTTACGCTAGAAATATTAGATGCATGAAAAACAGTTTCAAATCAAATTTGTTTGTTTTTCCCTATCTTGCACCGTTTTAAATATAAGTTATCCACGCGGCGAGCATGGATGCATGGAATAAAAATATTATTATTGTATCATGTTTCTCCCTTTAAACTTTTATTTGAAACATTTTTTTTCGAAAATGTATATATTAAACAGTATTCAAGTGGTAACTTTTCAAATGATCACATGGTATATATGTATAGTTTTTCAATGATAATGTTAGATATATCAACTTCATTTAATGCTACATTACTGCACTATGTCAATAAGGTCTCTTCAATATATTTTTATATGCAGTCGATTATTTTATTACAAAACGATTGATTGATCTATTAGTGTTGACAACAAATTTTCAAAAGGATTGTTTGATAGTTCAAGGGTTTTCAAGTCGGTCGCTACCCTGATAAACTGGATACAGATAAATTTTTGAAATTTTTAGACTGTTCATCCAGTCAAAAAAAACAACAAAAAAAACATTGTAACTTGAAAATTGGGACAAGTCTTAAATACACTGTTACAAATGAAATATCAAAATTCCCTATTTATTTCTGTTAATAATTTGATTCTAAGCCAAACGTAAATAATATCGGTTTTTCGCTTATTTCTCTTAACCGGTAAGTATTATCCAAAAAATCGGGCCAAAAAAATGTTATATAGATTATGTAATTGTCTAAAAAAAATTGTTCAGATACTTTTTTTCATACGAATCTAGACCTTTTCATAAGAGTTTAATGCGCATGCAATTTTCAAAACATCTTATTGCAGACGCTTTAAAATATTTTTTTTGTGCAATTACAACACATTCCGTTTATGGTAAATAGTGGCCCGACAACGTTGTGCACCAATTTCTCTCAAGTTGCATCAAGTAAAGAGTGGGAATTGTTACTGTTGACATAAGCAACAATAATATATAGGTATAGGCACAGAGCAATGTTGCCAGATCACCGTACCGGAAATATTTGATAGTATTTGTAAATATCTGTGAGCCAATAATACGTGTAAGTATGTGTACACATTGCTAGAATATCATTAATTGGTTTCTTTCTAGTTGTAGAGCCTTTGCATTCTTTCTAGAGCCTTTGCATGATCTGGAGCATGAGTATTTACCCAAGAATGGTTGGAATAGACGTAGAACATTGTTGCAGCAACATTGAACTTCGCCTACAAAAATATTTTCAGTACAGACGTTGCAACCAAAGTTTGCGAACATAAAATTTAATTTTATTATTTTATGACGCTAGTCATAAAAATTCAATCATTTCTCATCTTGCCTCTATCTATCTCATTTAATTTGTATAGTTTATTTATATGTATCTCTAGTAACTAGTTGTTGGATAATATCTTTCTATTATTATTACAAATAATAAAATATAATTATTTAAATATATAATGTAAAATTGTAAATTGTAACCAATCTAGGTAATAAAACATAATAAAATATTAGGAAAGCATAAAATATTATATAATATGACCAATTTTTACAGGAACATTTAACTCCTCCTACAAAATATCAAATAATTTTGATTTTTACAGCAACCGTTCAAGGACATGTTTTTTGTTGCTACAACCACTATACACATGTGCAACATAATAGGTTGCTGCATAGTGTTACTGTTCAATGTTCCTCGTTTGTAGGGCCTATTAGTCATGTTAATTTATTATAACATCAAATCGATCACTCTATAAAAAAAATTTGTATTTGAAAAAATATGATGTACGTCTAGTCAAGTGTCAGAAACCGTTATTTGATGGTTGTTAGTTTTTATTTAATGTATTTTACTTATACTTTTTTTTATTTTTTATATCCTTCTGCCTAATATAGAAAAATGCATTTGCCCTTTTTTTGTATGTATACGTACCATTAAATAAATTGTAATGATAATCCTTTTGTTATTATTATTTATTTTAGAGGGTCGGTCTGTTGTGTATGTACGTCTGTATACATGTTGTTTATGTCTACCATTTGTTTTGTTTGTATTAGCAAAGCAACGAAGGGTGAAAATAAGTCGCTAAGGTAACAAGTTTCTTTTTATTATATATTTATTTATATACTGATATGGCAGCATAAGTGTATTTAAATAAAGAAGATACAAAAGGAATTAAATTATAGCTAATATATTATAGTATTGTATTTGGAGGTTACATTTCGAATTATGGTTATCAATTATCATTGATTTGAAGTGAGGGTTGAATTAATTATTTACATATGTAGTCCAAATGAGGACCGTAAAAAATGGTGCCAATTTAATTAGTGGATGAAACTTTCAGAGAAGATAGTATACAGCATGTTCTGATATGCATTCAAGAAAACTATACCGCGGTGTAGAGCTGTAAAAAAAAGAAACAAAAAAGTTTAATAGAGTTTTTCGTTTAATCAATTAAACATTGATAAATTCAACCAATCACAGAGCGCATAGTGTAAGGAGATGGTGCCACTTACCATCTGCCAGCCTCTAAAATCTAAAGCGCCACGATCTACTGCCAAGGTCACGTCTCCTTACACTGTGTACTCTGTGTGATTAGTTGAAATTATCAATGTTTATTTAATTGATTGTATTTAATTAATATCTTAAAAAATAAGCGCCATATCGAAAAACTTTATAAAACTTTTTTGTTTGTTTTTTTGCAACTCAACACCGTAATATAGTTTTCTTGAATGAATTTCAGAACATCCTGTATATAGCGATTTCAATCACTTGTCTAAGCAATTCTACGGCAACCTAATCCGATAGCAGGGCAACCATCCCCAAATCTTTTTTCAATAACAATGACGAGAAAAACACATCAATACTTTTTTCGTAAAATTTTACTTCCAACATTTGTACGAAACTTTTTTGTCATATCTACAGTTTCTGATATCTCTATATCAATATAATATCTGCATCTATTTCATTTCTCAGAAACTGTAAAAGTTGTTGTGATTTTCCACAGCTAATATATGATCAGGAACCACACAAAACATCTTTTGCGAGAAGATTGTGAAGACATATTTTCGACTAGACATATTTCCTTCGCCTTAAAAATCTAAAGAGATTCTCCCATACACCTCCCGTATATTAAAATCCTCCTTTAAAATTATGTGTAATTTCCCGTAATTTCTAATCTCTGAACGCCCTGAATAAACCCTGGATTATACAGACAAAACTATGGATGATCCGATGCAGTGTATATTGAATCTTTCCTTTTAGAATTTTGTTCAAAGTTTGAGGAAAATGTTCAATTAATTATCTACTAATTAAATTCATATGTATTTATTTGTGTATACTTAAGCGTCAACAATACAACGTTTGTCCAAATTCCATTTCGGTTACGTAGACAAACATCGTATTGTTGACGGTTAAGTATACACAAATAAATACATATGAATAATAACTTCGACAGAAATAATACTGTCAAAATAAAAAATAAGATGATATGAAAAAGTTGGCTGTTACGTCACAGTCGTCTTTGGTGTACCGGAAGCACGCTGGACTAGATATCCAGAGGCCCGAGGTTCGATTCCTGGTTGACGAGTTAATTTTTTTATATCAGTATTTAATTACTAATTAAATTGTGGAAAATGAATAAACAACGTAAACAAGTCAGCGAATTTGCGGTTGGTTTTCATAAGAACATGGTCTAACATTGGCATTAGATTGATAAATGTAAAGAAGATAAATGGTTAACTAATCTGGAGGCCAAATAATTTCTACAATTACCTCTAAAACAAACGGAACACACAAAAACCAATGACATGGGTGGTCTTCGTTTAATTAACTAAATACAGAAACAAACAAAAACAAAATTGATGATAGAATAAGCAAGAGTAAATTTCATTACATTTTTTTTTATATACTTCATGTAAATTAAAAAAAAAAAGGTATAAAACAATTTTCGGAAATTACATTTCTTGTAATCAAATATATAATCAAAAGATGTGAGAAATTGGTTTGGAAAGTAAGTAAGTATGTAGCTGCCTGTTGTCTAAAGCGATCCATAGACGTGTGATATTTTTGTTCATTTCACTTTTATTACTTCAACACTGAACACCAAATTATCCACTCATACGACTATTCAAAGGTTCCATAATGCTGTTTCGACTTGATACTATCAACTTTATAAAACCTTTTCAAACTTTTGCAGCCCAATCCATTTGGGATTCAATAATTTGTTTCGAGTAAAAATTATTCGTTATATAAATACAAACAATTTTTTTCAATCAATTTTTCGAAAATCAAATGGATACGGCATAAATCAAATAAAAAATTTAAAAATAAACGTCACTTTTGGTGTGTTAACTCACATTTCGCAACGCGGCCGATAGAGCCTATTTGTAAGAAACTACGAATAAAGTAGGGTCCACCTTTTATTAAAATGAAAACCCTCAGTTTTATTGCTTGAACAAAAAGTCGGTAGAAAGCCCCACGTTGGGCGCCAATGTACGAATATACAAAGATGTCCTAGTATATTAAATATTTGACCTAAAATCTAAATTAATAAGGATTCTTAAATTATTAAGGACCTCGGCTACTTGAACTGGTTTTGTACAACTTAAACGAATGTTTATATTTTGCCTCAATATTTAACAATCAATGTACAAATTTGTTGGTGATTACAAAGTGTAATCTAGGGACATATGACAAGATATTGAAGTTCAAGATCTAGTACAAATGCACTAAAAAAGAAAGTCTTTTATGTCTTTTACCCTTGCAATTATTCCTAAAATCTGCACTTTTTAAGAAAATATTCCGAATACACATTCTTGACATCAGATATTTTGTCCCATCATCTATACTGTCTGACTAATTGACGTTTGACACATCATATTTTCATCAATGTTTCTACCATTCACATTCAACTAAAATAACACACTTAACTTGAACCATGAAGAGAGTGACAAACATAAAACCGTGTATGGGTCGCTTAAACATATGGTTGCATACGCGGTATACCTACGCTATGTTACTTACGTAAGGCGTACGTTCGTACGGTATACCATACGAAACAAACACATTGTGTCGAATTATTAATGTCAATATTTGAAGTAGAATTTGTGTTTAATTCGTTTATGTATTTAGGGCTGTGTTAGATGTTGTGTATGTGTATTTATAGAGAGTAAGTATATTGTACATTTCAAATACAGGGTCTTGCACAGATGATTGGACATATTGTAAAAAATTATTTATAACATCTTAAAGGACGTACCAGCACTATGTTATGCAATCAGTACAACGAACCAGTTAGATTTTATTATAGCACCAATACATAAACACACATATACAATACATAGCCAAATACACTGTTCACATATACAAAATAATGTTATGTTGAAGAAAAGGAATAATTTAAAACTTTTATATTTCGAAAACAAAACAGTAACATTTTATAATAAATATTTAGCTTTACTTTCCTACTTTTTTTTTAAATTCTGTCGAGTATTTTTTCTAATACAACAAATAATAGTTGGGCGGGCATGAAGTTTCACATGTTTCTAATGAGAGAGAATGATAACTTTGATATTAATTATCTCGCGTTCTAAACGGTCAAAAATTCTGAAACTTCGGGATTTATTAGAAAACGTTATTTTTATCCTGTGAAAAAAAAAATGAACAAAATATGTCGAAAAGTGGTGGTATGCTGAAATATCCGTAATATACTTTTAAGGAGCGTAAATTTTTATAAAAACTAAGTGTATCAAGTAATGTTTAGAAAAATTTTTTGATTAAAATTATTTAAACGAGATAATAAATTAAATTAAATATATCATAGTCTCGTTTTATCATTGGTTTTTATTTCTTTTTGAAAAATTCCAATATAAACTATTCGGAGTACTTTTAATGACCTCATAGGCAGGTGAAATCGGAATAATGTTTGAGGTCTTTCACAGATGATTGAACATATTTAAAAAAAAAAAACATTTATTACGTTTTTAGTATTGTTTTAGGAAACGAAAATTTTAATAAAAATTGTCCGCTAATTTTTCGAAAAAAATGTTTGATTAAAATGATGTTAACGAATTAATCGATTAAATCAAATATTTCGTAGTCTCTTATTGTTTTTATTTCTTTTTGAAAAAATTCAAAGTAAACTAGTCGGAATACCTTTTATGACCATAGAGGCAGATGAAATCGGAATAATGTTCAGAGGTTTACATGATAATAAAACTTAAATTATACTTACAAATGTCATGTGACTGCCATTGAACTTTTTTAATGAAAAAACAATGTCTTACCTGAAACAGAAAAGAAATTATTAAATTAAACAAATGTTTAAAATTCATTCAAAAATAATTTTAATTACTACAGAATATGGCTTACTGTTGTTAGTGTATTTATAATGAACAATTTTAATCCTAATAAATCATTTCTAAAACCAAACAGATAAAAGCACAAATCAATTATGAAATTTGAGAAAAGAACTCCATTATTGCTTGCGATTGTACCCAGAGATTACAACTAATTGACGTTCACAAATTCACACAAAACTGAACTGATTTATAAATCAATAAGATTCTATTAAAAAAATATTTTCAAAAACAAACATTTTTTAGTAAAACTAATTTTCTACAACTTTACTTCTTATGTGTTTTTCGATTTTTTCAACATTAAGAGAGATTTACCAAATTTTGTGTTTCTCCCTCCATCTAAACCCTCCTTTCGCCTTGCTGATTCTTGTCATGTTTACCACAAAAATGCATTGCCATCGAAACTGAACCAACGTGTAAAAATTCAACTCCGTAGGATAAGAGGAAGTGGTTCTAATTCAGCTTGCAAGATTTGACTCGAACATACATACATATATACCATACATTGCAAGTTAAATAAAAGCTTGTAAAATAGGTCCAAACTCGAATGAAAGACCTTGTACAATTAGGTATAATATTTTCCATATAGTACGTAGTATGTACGTTGTACAACAATATTGTAAGTAGATGTATATAGGAGGTTGTACGTATGCTAGTATGAAATGTTGTTCTCTGATGACGAAGACCGTTTGTTTTATGAACAACATTTGATTTCCTTCAGTTGTGTTTCTGACAATTAAATTATATTATTATAAACATTAATTTGTTACTATATATAAATAATATACAATAATATTATTATATTATATATTATTAATATTAAATAATATCATATATCATTTTATTCAATCATAAATATTGTTCTTTCTTTTATTGCAAAACTTACAAAATTACAAAATAAAAGTTTTTGAATTGGATTGAAATTCATCAATTTCAAAACAGAACAAATATGTTCTTTTATTTTAAAAATATTCTCACAAAACTATCGAGAAAAACGATTAACTTTGACAGAGGGTTTTAAATAGTTGCCATTCAATTGTTTTTTTTTTGAAACTATATACAAAGTGAATTATTTACTTATTAATTCATTGAAAATTTTGGCAAATAAAATACTAGTTCGATTCTAAGCCCCCTTTTACAAAGTTTTGATGAAAAAGTCTTCAATCGATTGTTTTACTGAGCAAGCGTAGTGTTGTTTTTTATGTAAGTTTTAAGTTATATCAAAATAGAGACGGTTAATAATAATAATAATATTTATTGAAACAAAAAAACTGTTTTGAGCCCGAGACTCAAGCATGATGTGAAAACATAGCCTATATTGAATTTCACTTCCGATATAAAACCATACTTGTATTGTCTCGCTAAAGTTGTTTTCACATTTAAAAAAATAATTTTATTTTGTTCTAAGTGCGTCAACAAAAAATCCTTAAAAATTTAATTTCATGGCCGACTTCAGGCAGGCACTCTTCACATTTTCCTAAAAGTTTATGAGAAACCATGAAAAACCATTAACAGATCAGCGAATAAAATTAGCTAATCAAAGATTGAAAATATCTACTTTTGAAGTAGAAAAAATATTGATAAATTTTAAAATTTAGAATTGAAAAATTGCAAAAACAAGTAGAGAATTATAACCATTAAAATGTGTGAAAAGAACAGCTATGTAATTTTTGTTATATCAACTGTTTTTAATGCGATTGAAAGCTTTCATCAAAACTTTCACGTGTAAAAAGAGGCTAAGATGATATGAAATATGAGCATTTAAAAATTGATTGTGAAAATCAAGAATATTGCAATAGCAATTAAAAATAAGAAAAACAATTGTACAGGGGCTTGGGAAGTATAAGAAATGGAAATCATTACTAAATGATACAACTTTGGTTTTTCAGTTACCGAATGCTGTAAATCGCGGTTAGCAATTTGCAATATTTTAAAGGCTTTACCAAAACTTTCTACATTTTCTCATTTTCTTTTACTCTATTAAATATACTGTTTTTTACGTGAGAGAAAGGATTGGTAAAATTTTGGCTATTAACGAATATGAAAAAAATTGTGAAACGTAATTGAAGAATCTCCACAAATTGCATTCATAATTATTCACCTTCGTTTTTGTCCACCTGCATTATACAATATCCAGAGATTTTGCACCATAAATGGAAAAACAATCAACATTAACTTACAACACAACACAAAAAAAACGTTAGACACTCAATTAAAAAGTCAACCAACCCTATATGTCTGTATCGCATGGTGTACCTGATTTATTCAAGTGGTAATCTTTGATAGTGTCAAGTCTACAACATAGCCCCAGCTCAACTATTATAAGTCTGTGTCATAACACCATCTAGTCGAGGTTAGCTTGTACGTCTCCCCGAGTCAAGATAAGTTTTATGTATATTCACGACATACATTACAGTGAAACTACATTAATTTTAAAAAAAGCAATTAAAATGAAACACATTTTCGAAAATCGAATGGACTTGCTTGAATAGTTAATTTGTATCGCACGCACATCCTCGCTTGTGACATAATACATTGTGATAGGTACATATTGTTATTAAAATAGAGTTATGATCTTATTGTAAGAGTGTAAGCGAGAACATCATGTATTCAGAGTTAATACTAAAACTGAACTGTCTAGGCAGAGATCAGTGACTAATTGAAGTCGTAATCCAAAGTGGTAGAAAATTTGTTTGTAATTCAGTACGAAGGATGCAAGTTTTATTAACAATCAACAAGAATAATTTCATTATTTCAATAGGCAATTTGCGTCTGATTCAAAAAAGGGTTTAATTTTGTTTTTTCTGAACATTATTGCTTTAGAATTATGTCTATGTAAATATTTTTTAATATTACTTCTTTTTCGTTAAGAAAATAATCATTAAAAAGTGCAAAAAAATAGATGGAATCTATTGGTCAGCTCGAATGTGACGTCAAAATCTATAATGACAGTGTCAACAAGCGCGTAGTTGTTTGAAGGTTGCAATTGAGTGAAGATTTTATTGTGATTTTTTAACATATTTAGAAGTTATAATTTGTATCGTAAGAAAGAACAAGAACTATGTGGAAAATGAGTGATAGTGTTTATGTGAAGGCGCAATCAGATAATTTACCAAAAATTGATATGTTTATGATGACACACACCTCTCGGGACAAGAAAAAACACTGTATCGGATGAATTCCATTCGGATTTGATTCCTTTCGGATGGTTTGATTTCAGATTGGTCCCATTGTCACCAAATCGCATTCTGGTGAGGGGATCTCCTGGAAATCGAGGAAAATCCTCATTTTCGAAAATTTTCGAAAATACGAAAATTTTTTTTAAACCGACTTCAAAAAAATTTTTTACAAAAAAAACCGACCCCAAAAAAAAAATTTTTCCAAAAAAAAAAAACAAAATGCATGTAAAAAAAACTAAAAATCTGTTATAAAAAAATGCACTAAAAATTAAAAAAAAAACGGATAAAAAAAATGTGTTCTAAAATAATGCACTAAAAATTAGTAGGTCGTTTAGTAGGTCTACCCATATTTAGACAAATAAAATCAGTTATAGAACTTCAAAGTCACTAAAAAGCGAGAAATAAAACCTATTTTGACAAAATGAAAACCCGACTTCAAAAATCAAATATTCTATAACAAAAAATGCACTAAAAAGTAAAAAAATAATTGCATATTCTTGTGCCAATTTTAGTTCACTTAAGAAAAAATTTTTAAATATATATGTACAATTATTGTTATTTTTGGAGGCGGTGTCCAAAAGTTATATAAATTTCTCTATGGTGACACCGACTCCAAAAATAACAATAATTGTACATATATATTTAAAAATTTTTTGCTTAGGTGAACTAAAATTGACACAAGAATATGCAATTATTTTTTTACTTCTTAGTGCATTTTTTGTTATAGAATATTTAATTTTTGAAGTCGGGTTTCTATTTTGTCAAAATAGGTCTTATTTAAAATAAAATTGACCACACAGTTTCACTGTAATAAAATGTATATATATATATATATATATTATATTGTGGTCATATACCTATAATATCACTTCATAAGTTTTATATCATCATTAAAATACCATAAGGCATAAGACATCACATAATAATAATATGATTGATGCATATATATATATATATATATATATATATATATATATTACTGTTTATGCTATTTTATGAACAATCGTTGTATCTTTGTCTTTGTCTTTTTGTATCACAATCACATTTATAATGTGAACGAACTGTGACATACCTTGTGTGGAGCATCACAATTATCACAATATATCCAGCATATTGAATCCAGCTAGCCAGCCAGCATTGCAATGAGCAGTCCACCATCCAACGAGTTAAAGAGCAACCATACAAACCAGAAGAGTCAACTTGTAGTATTCACACACAATAATGATAATGATAGCATCCTCGTCGTCCAAACATAGGAATACAAATATGTTATTTGTTGATAAGTAAGATAGAAGGTTTGTAGATAAAAATTTGGGATCTTTTTGTAACAAAGTACAAGTGGGTACACGCACTTTTCTATTATTTAAATTGGATTCGCTTAGTTTTTCATGATTAATGTAATATTAACAAAGTTTTTTACTAGATAGATACTACACTTTGACTTAATGGTCCATTGTGCTACTCCTTCTATTTCAGTCCGACGAAATACGCTTCTCCCATATGTTGGCAATAGCCAGGAACTTGCTGATCAGGTCTTTCTGAAGATTCATATATTCGAGGTGAAATGCACCGAATATCTGCTGTAACCTTAGGTTCGCATTCAAAGATAATGTGCAATGTGTTCCGCAGAGGATAATGCCAGGTAATGAATCCGGTAACCCGCCGTAGTTGCATCTTGTTCAGCTTCAGTGCATCGAGAGATAGCCTCTTGGTTGAACTCTGAAGCAGTACCTTACCGAGCTCTTGTCGCGGTACTTTTTGCCAGTGATCACGATGTTCAGCGTTAACACACTCGTTGATCGCCTGTTTACATGCAGTCCTTGTAATTCCTAAAATAGGCTCTGAGCCAATGAGTATTCCGACGCCCTTCATTGCTAAGGTATCTGCTTTTTCGTTTCCTTCGAAACCACTGTGACCCGGCACCCAGATCAATTTAACTTTGTTCCGTTTTACCAGCTCCAGCAATTCCTCCAGACAATCCTTGACTACCCCTGAGGTGACATCAGTTCCAGGCAAGGCTTTTAAAACAGCTTGACTATCCGAGAGAATACATACGTTCAGGGTTATGTAGGTTCTGGCGTAGACTCCTGCTTGAAAGACCGTGGCATATTTTCCCAGGTTGAGGCTTATGTTTGCTTTAGGTCTCTTACTGTAGATTCTCACCCTGCACCCTTCTTTAGTTTTGGATTCATCTGTATACCAGAAGATTCCTTTCTTGAGATAGGGTGGTTCTCCTTCCGTCCACATGGCCTTCCTATCACAGACTACAGTGAAAGGTTTTGAGAAGGAGAACACCCCCTCCATCCATTTACGTAGAGTCTGTGTAGTTAATTCTCTCTCTCTCTCTCTCTCTTTTCAACAACCAACTCTCTTAAAATACACCGACAACACTAACGCCGCAAAATTTTCAATCACAAAGGTTTTTTGGAACTAGATTCTCCCTCACGATATTAATACTTCTACCTCTCTCGCCCTCAAAACAACAGTCTGGTCCTTTTAAAAATGGGAGGACAAACCATTTTAATTACTTTGTCTGTAACACTATGGACTTATTAAAGAACCAAAAGTGATACAGTTTATCATCACACTTAACGAATTCGCTGGTTTTTTTTTCTGCCATTCCTATGCAGTAAATTACTACCTAGAATATTTATGTCCAAGTTTAGAACTGGTTTATAAAAAACAAATGTTTCGTTTTTTTTTTTTTTTTCATCTTGTTTTCACTTTTTAAACGTACAATAAATATGTATTTATTTGCATTATTGCAATTCTAATGTAATATCAAGAGTATCACTCACTTCAACAACGCAGTGGAAAAGAAGCTTCTGGCCTTCTGTGACTGATTATATAGTTCAATGACAGATATCAAGTTTTATAGATTTACTAGTGCAGAAAGAATATATAAACAACTACCAAGGTATTTTAATTATCAAAACAAAACGTAATATACGAGATTATAAATGAAGTTACAAATTGTGACTCAATTCCTCGATCAATAATTTATATTTTATTGACTCGCTTTGCAGCTTGCAAGAGAACTCCCACACCCTTGACCCCCGGGGTGGCCTTCTACTTTGGCTCCACGTTCTTCACATAATGCAAAAAACTGCATCCTTCCAGCATGAATAGAAGTAAAAAAGTTAATTATTGATTTTTAAATTTTTTCCCTAAGTTTGAAATTATTCCGCGTCGAATGAAAAAAAAAACCGCATCTTTCTAGCATGTCTAGAAGTGGATTAGAATTTGCATACGTGAGCCAATGAGTGAGTGAGTTAAACAAAGGTCTGTATATATTATAGGTTACGTATTTGAAATCTGTGCAAATCCCCACAGAATGAGATGCGTACGAAATCTGTTTGCACATTACTAAGAGATGTTTCTTAGCTTATTAAAAAAAATTGGAATGGTTATTATTTAAATTTTCTAGATTTTACTGCATCGCAACTATTAACTCTTACCATTCCCCAGCACCGCCACCAAAGTATTATTCTGTAGTGTATCATCAGAAATGAAATACATTTACAAACATTTACAGTTTCAAACTTTTTCGATAATTAAAAGAGGGTGAAAATCGATTTCCTAGAACCTAGTTTACCTAATAAAAGCATAAGTTCATATATTCTAACAATAATTTACCGAATAGTAGTATCGGAAGGAAAGTAGAAGCCTGGCAAATAGGTCTTTCTAGGTCTTTTTTACCAACCCCCTAAAGGACAAGGTATTTGGTAGGTTTGTGCAACTGCAGCCGGTATTGGCATGGACTATGCCGATATTCATCTGAAGTTCGGGACAGGAAACTGCAGCAAACCTTCACAAGCATAGCCGGTTACTTTAGTTCTTGTCCGTACGAACTTGTTCGTAGTTCTTGTCACTCAATATATTCTAATTATATTGAATTTTCCAAAATTATAGAACAGATATTGTATCTCAAAATATTGATTGGCAGTCCAAATCATAATTTAACAGAGGCCAGAGGGCCAATATTATGTACATAACAGGTAAACAATCACCTACCCACCCATCCTCACGGCTATAGCAGCGTATTAAGTGAGTACTTAATAACATTAAAACTTTATATCGTCGTATAGCAGTTAATAACATACATTAATTACTTTAATTAGTTATATATTAAGTTAATTAAGAACATAAATTTATGTGGAAACTATGTTAAAAGAAAATGAATTATTTTCTTATTTCTGTAATTAGATAATTTCTTTATAAATGAGTCAATAAATTCACCTATGTTCAAGGTGAATTTACAGAGTGGCGCGCAAAAGTACCTTCACGATTTTTAATTTAAATAATTCGTTCTGGAATTAATATTGTTTGAGTTTCTCTTTTTCAGATTAAAGTAAATACTTGGTAGTATCGATATGGAGCGTTACACGTCTGTAGAAAGAATAAAGATCGTAACTTTTTATTTGGAAAACGGTATGCTCCTTCTAACCATTGCAACATGCAGCCAAATTTGAAGAGACTGGATCAGTACAGGAGACGCAAGCAGGACATGAAGCTGCAAACAACAAGATCCGTTAAAAATATTCAAAGCGTGCAGGAAAGTATTCATGAAGCAACAACAACTTCAAAACGAAGACGTTCTTTGCGGCTAAGGATCAATGGACGATCACTGCAGTGCATTTTGAAACAAGATCTTCATATGTATCCGTATAAAATCCAGCTAGTGCAACAACTAAGTCCACAAGACGTTAGATAGATTGTAGATGCTACCCTGAATGGGCTACACTTCGACCATAAGGTCCATTGTAATGCCTAAGGATGTGAGGACGTGAGTGGAGTGGAAGGAATTTTTGTGTATAGACAAGGAATTGGTAGGATATGCGGCTGCAGCCAACTATGATAGGGACTGTGCCGATATTAATCTGGAGTTCGTGAAGGGAACTGCAGAAAACCATTTTTTTCTTAACAATTGACAAACTGCCCATGTCGGGATTCGAACCCATAACCTCCTAGTTTCCAAGTAGGCATACTGCGCAGACATAACGCCTTAAACCACTCGGCCAGAATGTAGCCGAGCCATATTAAACCTTGTAGACATAGAGAAAGGTTTTGTAAACAAATTGTAGATGTATGAATTCACAATAAATTCACCAAAGGCCTCGCCATGAAAAGGTTACAGTATAGTGCGCAAACATTTGGAAATATCTCAAGAAAGTTTAGGAAAGGCCATGAAAGATATCTAAAAAGAGCTCATCGCGAAAGGGGTCGTCATTTATTAGACATCATTTTTCATAAATAGTTGAAAAAGAACACATTGTGATTATAAGTTTCAAAATATCAATTTACTTAACTTTTTATATACTTTTTTTACATTTAAAATAGTAAAGGTACTTTTGCGACACTTTGTACTTACATTTCAGAAATAAATAAATAAATGACATAGGACTTTATGAGTGTAAGAAATGCTTATCATCATGTTAAACTAAAAATAAATGCTATTTTCAAGGTGAACTTTTAGTGCAGAATATTCAATGAATGTGACCTTTAATTTAATGTTTATTATTAAAAAATTTTCTTAGAAACACATAAAACATGGCTGGACAAAATTATTTCACCAAACTTCAAAATGCACTAGAATTTGACGTTATAATCGAATATTTCTATAAATGTCTCATAGAAATAGAATAAGGTAGTATCCTATTAGCTGTAAAGTTGTTAATAGTGGAGGGGAGGCCAAAGCCTGGCAGGTAGGCCTTTTTAGGTCTTTTTCACCGACCCCTAAAGAACCCATCCCCTCATCCTCTTCTACCGTCTACCACTTCTGGTTCGATTCTTCTAGTGTTCACTGTGTTCGTTATCGAACCTACCCGTGTTGTTTGCGAAAGGCAGGACAGAGCTCTACTGTAGTAGTTTTCCCTCAGCTTCCTTCATTTAAGTTGATCCGAAGGTTAGGTACCTCATTCTAGCTCTGTAGTGACAATCTGTCAGGAATGGAAGGGCGTATCATCCGCCTTTTTTAAGCATACAATGCCCGGTAAGCACCCCAACCAGAATGTTTATTTCTTTCCGGATTTTGCAAATAATCCCGGTTGACCTTGCGGCATTGTACCCAGCTATCATTTGTTTTGATCGTGTGCAGCCTGCTGTATTTCTCCATTTCTGACATGGAGGTGCGGCCCTATATGGGCGAGTTCATCGGCGGTTTTGTTCTCCTCAAATTCGCGATGTCTAGTTACCCACATCAAGGTGACCTCTTTGGTCCTTGCCAAGCTCTCCAGTGATTCTATGCAATTGAGAATCAGAGGAGATGTTATTTTAGCAGAGCAGATTGCTTTGAGCGTAACTTGGCTATCTGAACAGATATAAACCAAGCGTATCATCAACTGGCTCTAATGTTACTGTTTTTCACGTATACTCCAGCCCCCGATTTACCCTCTTCAAGACTGACCATACGTCATGTGTTTTCAACTAAAAATTATAATTCCGACAAGTGACATGTTTCGTTCGATATAAACATTTAAGTAGATAATTACGATCGTTTTAAATAATAATAAGTATGAAACTTATGAATAATAAAATAATAATAGTTATTATCATAACAATTCACTTTAATTATTCATTTAACTATCGTTTATTGACATGAAAAATTGTTTAAAATGTTGAATACTAATTTATTCATTTAATTAACAAACTATTTTTTTATAAAAAAAAAAATATTTTATACTATATATATGTCGCAGATGGAAAGTCAAATCCGCTATTTTACAAAACCGCTAGATGTTTTACATGACAACTCCTTTATGTAAAACTGAACGACGTTTAGCTGTATGGCATAATTACTGAACTTTAACACGTAATATTGCTTAAACGTGTTGCATTTATCAATGCAGCGGGTCAACGATTAGACGTTATGTAAAACAGCGTGAAATGAAACGTCAGATTGTAGATTTTAGTTTATATCATTATTGTTAATATTATTAATACTACTATTTATGTTACCTAGCAGTCTTTATTGTTTAAGTCTTAAATTCATAGCTTAAAATTATTGTAAACGGGCTAATGGAATTCCCATTACTAAAGGTCCTTTTTCCTAACACGTTCTATATATTTTAGATATAGTGTCAAAAATTATTGAAATTAAATAAGGTAACTATTACAATCGAGTACTGCAATCTTTCACTTCATCGGTCATACCTCGAGTTGGTCGGGTTTGCGTGTTTTTGGGCCCCGCACTAAAAGGCGTTCTATATATTTTCCTATATCAAAACGCTCTTTGTAACTACAGATAAACTATTCTGCATTACGTCTAAACGTGGGTTGCAGTTTTGTAAAACGTATCGCAATGACAATCCAGCTGAACGTCGTTCTGTTGTTTTATATAACGGAATTGTTATGTAAAACAACTAGCGGTTTTGTAAAACAGCGGATTCGCGATTCCAGCTGCTACATGAAATTTATATATATAGTTAGATTCTTAATATGATAATATTATCATCAGAAAGATTCCCAGGGTGTTTGAATATATAAATATTGTTAAATGTGTTACTAAAAATATCTACTTTGTTTAAGGTTCAGGTATTCATTCACACGATATTATTTTTTTATTTAAACTGATTTACGAATAGATATTGTATGTAGCCTATGATCCGGCATTAAGAAAGCATGCCCCTGTCAGTTAATTAACCAAATCAGAATATTGTATTGAATGAGTGTGGGTTACTTGATACAAATTCATTATAACTATTAAATAAAACAAATATTTGAGAATTTCGTAACAATATTTTTATTGTGACTATAGTTTCGGAACACAGTTTCTTTTTCAGAAAATATATAATAATGGTGATGATTAGAATATTTTTTTAAGAAGGAGGAAATATCAAATATTTGGTTTATTTATTAAATACCAATCAGAATATATAAAAATATAATAAGGGGATAGGATTCTATCTGCGGACCCGGAAAATCATAAGGTTTATTTTTATACCTATATTTTATACCTAAATGAAACTAAACTATTTAATGTCTTCTTGTTTCTATAATAATATTCAGTCGAATTCCTTTATCGTATGTACACTCCCGTTCAATAAAATTGAACAGACCTGACCTGACCTGTTAATTTTCTTACATTTCATAAAACTCCTCACTTTTGTAACTCTCTGTATAATGATTTATTTATAAACAAAGCTAACTAGTATATATATTAATTGTGAAAAAAGAAATGGAAGTATAGTAAAAAATATTTACTACAAGAATAATAAAAATTATGAGAGACTGATTCGATTCAGATCTGTTCAGTTTTATTGAACGGGAGTGTACACTTCCGTTCATAAAAATTTAACCAATTGAAAAACTCGTCAAGTAGCCTAACGCGTTCTGTCTACTTGGGACTGGGAGGTTATGGGTTCGAATCCCGACATCAACAGTTTATCAATTATAAAGAAAAGGGCGGTTAATTGACTAAACTGTCGGCGTATGGACAAGAACGAAGTTACCAGCTATGCTTGTGAAGGGTTTTTTGCATTTTCCATCCACATGCTCCAGATCTCCAGATGAATATCGGCATAGTTCCTATCATAGTCGGCTGCAGCCGCATAACCTTCCAATTCCTAGCCTACACACAAAAATTCCTTCCACTCCACTCACATCCTCAGGCATCACAATGGACCTTATGGTCGAAGTGTGTCCCATCCCGGACAGCCGCTACAAATCTTTACGTTTAGAATGTGACTTACTAGTTCAATTATAATGAACGGGAGTGTACGTTAACTTAACTAACATGAAGTATATTATAAAAATGCTAACGGAAGATAAAAAACAATTAAATTAACTTTACATATAAGCTTATACTGCTTGTAGTCTTGGTGAAATGGTCATATGAATATCGAAAAATATTCGACCAAAATTATTTTACACAATTCTCTTCAATATATATAGTACTGATTATAAACATGTATGTTGCCATGGGGAAATTTTGTCCCATGTTTTTCACGGGATTTTATTCGTATTATTTTCTAGTAACCAAGACCAGAAATCGTATGTCCGTCTGGTACTGTATGAAGTCAGTCAGTACACATATAAATAAAGTCAATCAGTTATCTCACAGCTATACTGTATGTGTATGGTTGTTTGTTTGTCATTAAAGAGTGGGGATTTTGTGATGCACAATGCACATACTAAAGTGTACTTTCATCACATGTGTACTGACTGACTTCATACAGTACCAGACGGACAGCTAGTAATAAATAATATTTAACATTGATTTACTATAGGAAAAGTTGTCCAACACAGTATGTATATTGAAAAGACTTACACACACAAAATTTTACTAAATGGTTTCCAGCCCTTATACGCCGATTTCTCCTAGACTATTCCATATAAAAGCTTATTATGTTTGCTTCAATATTATACAGAACAAATGAGGTTTATTTCTAGATTAAAAAATATTTACCTAATCGTATTTAATTTAACATTTTAAAAAACTAAATTACATTAAATTATTAAATTATATAATATATACATTTTTTTTTTTATAATAATAAACACAGAGATAGTAATTTCATTGGAAAATGATAACTGAATTTAAGAAAAGTTTGTAGACATATTGGATTAAGAAGGTATGTATGTATGTATGTATGTATTTATATGAATGTATGTAACATGTCTTTGATAGTATAATTAACATTTGAGAATTTATTTTTAAAAATTCATTGCGGTCTCTATAATTAACTAATATTTGAGTTTATATGTTCTTTCGTTCTTTCGTCTACAAAACGATAATTTAACTGACTAAAGCTAATAATTGTCAGTTTTTATACCCTTAGTATTTTTAGAACTTAATATATATCTATTTTTTATTCTTGTACTTTTTAGCGAATTTCCTCCAAAGGAAATGCAGCTATTGTTTTTGCCCCAATATTGACGTAAAAATTTCTTCAAATGTCCATCGATCCTACCTATAAGATGTTAAAATTCAATATATATATATATATATATGTACTTTTAAATGTCTGTGGACTCTCTAGCGGTCACAGTTTTATTCCGATTGGAATGAAATTGCGTATTTGGATCGCTTTTGGTATTCTTAAGGTCAAGTTCGTTAATGGGTAAAATCGGACGAGGGGAAAGGGGGTTTAGGGAGAGGGGAAAACACAAAATTTGACTATCTCCCTTAATATTTGAAAAATCGGAAAATTTATCAGGAGTTAAGTTGTAGGTACTAAGTTTTACTGTAATTTTGTTTCTTATCATTTTTCTGTTACACTTATATTTACAGAAATATTTACAATTAAAGATTGCAAGTTAAAATTCTAAATATCTCTGTTCACATTCGAGTTTGAGAAAAATGATCAAGTAATGAATTGTAGCAAACTTGATTTTCTACAACTTTACTTCTTATACATTTTTCGATTATTCAAATATTAAGAGAGATATATAATATTTTGTGTTTGCTTGACACTAATACATAAAATATATTTTATTGTACAAAACTTTGATTGTCGTTTCCATAGTAACTATAAACTATAATCATTATACCGTTTTTTTTGACTATTAATAAATTTATGTATTCTAAAGAAATTCGCTAAGTTGACGCAGCTCCTGCGTAACGAATTTTTTTCCGATTAGAAGCCTCGACTTAGAGTGAAAAATACGTTTTTATTATAACTCAAAAACTTTTAAAATGTTCACTTACTCCTCAACAACGACCAATAGTCTTGATATAGATGTACACACTCGTTCATTAAAATGGAACCAGTTGAAACAATCTAAGTGTACTGTATGTAATATTATACATATATACAATAATATATATACGCTTAGAATTTGAATTAGATAGATAGATGGATACATCTTGGGGTCTAAAAAGTATTGCACTTCGATCTTATGGTCCATTGTGGTCCCCTTTCTACTTCAGTCCAACGAAATTCGCTTCTCCCATATGTTGGCAATAGCCAGCAGCTTACTTAGAATGTGACTTATTGGTTCAAATATACTGAATGGGGGTGTACCTTGTATAAGAACAAAATCGAGTTGAGATAATTAAACGAGGTTTAACTGTACTATACATTTAAAATTTAACTTTATCAAAAATAAATAAACTTTTTCAGGAACATTTATAAACTTCGAAAACATTTGTAATTTAAAATAAGTTACCCTCTACACTTCTTGTATAATACTTGGATGAAAGTGTAAGTGTTCTATTACGTCTGTGTCTCTCAGAGTTGAGTCTTAACGTTAAGGATGTACCAGCATAGTGTACACATACATACACATATTATCGGCACACAGATACTTACACATACTATCAAATATTTTTGGTACGGTGATCTGGTAACGTTGCTCTGTGTATAATATACCTATTTATTATTATTGCATATGCCAACAGCATATATTCCCACTCTTTACTTGATGCTACTTGAGAGAGATTAGCGCACAACGTTGTCAGACCACTATTTACCATAAAACGGAATGTGTTAAATAATTGGACAAAAATAATATTTTAAATTATTATATTTCGAAAATAAAACGGTAACACACGATTTTTTTAGCGAATTTCCTGAAAGGAAATAGAGCTATTGGTCCCGTACCGAAATCAAAATTTCGCAAAAATTTCTTCAAATGTCCACCGATCCTACCTAATAGATGTCAAAAATCACCATCTGTAAAATTTATATATATATATATCTATGGACATATATATATATATATATATATATATATATATATATATATGTAATCACTCTAGCGATCACATTTTTCATTTTATCGGAATGAGATTTGGTATTTGAGGCGCTTTTGATATTCAAAAGGTCAAGTTCGTTAATGGGTAAAATCGGAAAAGGGGTAAGGGGGGTTTAGAGGGAGGGGGAAACAAAAAATTTAACATATCTCTCTTAATATTTGAAAAATCGAAAAATTTATAAGAAGTAAAGTTGTAGGTACTAAGTTTTACTGTAATTTTGTTTCTTATCAGTTTTTCTGTTACACTGATATTTACAGAAATATTGACGGTTTAAGATTGAAAATTAAATTCCTTAATATCTCTGTACACATTCGAGTTTGAGCAAAAATAATGTAATGAATTGTAGCAAATATAATTTTCTACAACTTTGTTCCTAACGCTTTTTTCGATTGTTCTAAAACTAAGAGAGATGTTTTATATTTTGTGTTTTCTTCTTTTTTTATACACCCCCCCCCCATTCCCCTCGACGTATGTCATTTATAATAAAATTGGACTTGGAAATACTTTAATCATATACGACATTTCATTTTGAGCTCCTGCGTAACGAATTTTTTAAAATTTATATAAGAAATATTAAGGAATCCTCTCCTAGTTTTTTTTAAAATTCTGTCGATTATTTTTTCTAATACAACAGATAATAGTTGGGCGGGCATCAAGTTTTGCATGCTTCTAATGAGAGAGAGTGAGAGAGAATGATAACTTTGATATTAATTATCTCGCGTTCTAAACGGTTAAAAATTCTGAAACTTCGGGATTTATTAGAAAACGTTATTTTTAGCCTGCGAAAAAAAATGAGCAAAATCTGTCGAAAAATGATAGTATGCTGGTGGAACATCCTTAATAGCACATATGTATGTAGTAAATGATTATCATCACAATGATAAACCACTTGAGAGTGCCACGAACCATATGTGAACCGAACAAACATCACATCATACACTACAACTATTTTTATTTTTGACTTCGATGAGAACAAAAAAAAAACCGGATGTATTCAATATTAATACAACGATATAAACACACTTCTGCGGTGGTGAAGCTATTTACCAACCACATATACGATTACATATCAAAACGGATATGTATGATAGCGATTCATCAGTCTTATGTGGTATCTTTTAGACTTACACTCGTGGTGAATGTCTCAATTTACATAACTATATTTTGGGACTTCTTCCTTGTAACGATGTATGAGAATTAGATATAGTCTATTTATAAAATTCTTCAAAATCTTATATAGTAGATTCATAAAAGTGCACATTAAAGTTGATTATTTATTTTCGTAAGTTAATTGAGAGAAAATTCATTATTTTCGGTATGACGGGTCTAAAAAAAAAAAGATATTTAAGAAAAAACTGAGATTTCGGGTAATTAAGCTACCGCCGACAGAAATTAAATTTACAAGAAATCTCAGTTGTTTTTCTTAAATACCTTTTTTTTAGACCCGGAATTTTATATGATCAATCCCATTATTAATATTTCTATTTTCTATTGCGTAGTTTTTAGGAATTTTGTAAAAATTTTGCATATGACCACGGCTATCCTCTGAACATCACTATGAATATGTATACCAGTCCAAGTGGCCGAGCGGTCTAAAGCGTTATGTCTGCGCAGTATGCCTACTTGGAAACTGGGAGGCTATGGGTTCGAATCCCGACATCGGCAGTTTGTCAATTATTAAGAAAAACAAAGAGGCGATTAAATGATTAAATTGTTGGCGTATGGATAAGAACGATCTGCAGTTTCTTTCATGAACTCCTGATGCAGATGAATATCGGCATAGTTCCTATCATAGTCGGCTACAGACGCATATCCTACCAATTCCTAGTCTATACATAAAAATTCCTTCCACTCCACTCACATCCTCACATCCTTAGGCATCACAATGGACCTTATGATCGAAGCGTAACCCGTCCAAGGCAGCCTTTACAATCTATCTATGAATATGTATTAAATACATTAAAATATATTACGTGTAAGTTGTTTATTTAGACGATAAATATGGAATAGTTTATACATAACAATTTCAGATGAGAATACTTTCTTGTTTCATATTTTTTAGAACGCGATTTTCCAGTAGTCGGGTTTTAGTTTTTGAACTCTTTTTTTTAAAGGCTATATGTATACTTACTCGATGGATACACGCAAGTTTACAAAAACAATTTAATATTTAAATAGTATAATAATAATATTTAAGTTGCTTATAATATATTAAACGTAATTCTAAAACTGAATATTTTATTCATTAACGAATCGGTTAACGAAATAACATTAATACATACCGTATTATCCACGGAACGCGTTTTTCAAATACCATGGATTGTATTACATCTAAAGATGTTTTAAACAATTGTATATATATGTTCGCATAAAACTATTCAAAAACATTTCTTTTTCGTTGTTTTTTTTTTTTTAAAGAAAAATACAACAACAAAAAAATCTTAGTAATTTATTTAAATGTGTATTTATTATAAATACCACATGGTATTTTATATAGAATGTTCAAAGAATATTTTGTAAGGTATAATTAGACGATGAAGTTTTTAAAACTCCCAAATAAGTGGTATAAATATTCGTGAGGATATAAATACCAGTCTTCATCATATAGAATCCGGAAATAAAGCTACTTTGTGTATTGTACTCTTATTGCCAGTGAAACTGACAACTCGTATTGAGCCCTTAATATGAAAAATGAAAAAAAAAAAAACAAGCGAAAATAACAACTAACTGAGTTAATTGCTTAAATACTGAAGTTATGGGAAAAAAGTTGATTATTACTACAAAAGGAACATTTTACAAATTTTTGTTCTATCTCTTACGGTTTCAAAGATAGAGAACTCTACCCATTTTATCCCGAACATGGTCTGATTTTGACTCTATTAACGAAATTGCCCTTACTTTTTTAGCTCTAGAATACACATACGAAATTTAAGCTCGCTATCTCTTTTCGTTTTTGATCTATTGTATTTAAGGACGGACAACTTTTTCCTGCGATCAATATTTTCATTCGTTACAAAGTTGGAACTTAAATATATATATATATATATATATATATATATATATATATATATATATATATATATATATATATATGTATATATATATATATAAAATATATATATACATAAATATATATATATATATACCGA
Source organism: Nineta flava (assembly GCA_963920215.1). Taxonomy (NCBI): domain Eukaryota; kingdom Metazoa; phylum Arthropoda; class Insecta; order Neuroptera; family Chrysopidae; genus Nineta; species Nineta flava. The sequence continues at coordinate 121,358,587 of OY986041.1, forward strand.
ATATAAATATGTCGTTAAAATTATGTAATTTATAAAAAAAAGTTCAATTCATAAATAATTAAATTTTTGAATCTCATTTCTAATCCAATAAGAGAGTTTTTTTAGAGAGCACACCCAAGTTTCATACAAGGTGGCCACAAAAATTCCAATAAACTTTTCATATCTTTTCCAGCTTTTCCATGACTAGAAAATTAAATTTTCAGACCCTTAAAATTGACCGTGGTAGTAGATAGTTTTTATGTGTCACCGCTTGCATTCATTTACAACAAAGAAACGAACTCGGAGAGTAATTTGGCGACGAGGAATGTAGTGTACTGAAGGCGACCAGAAGTCCAACATCTAGCCCAACAGCTCCATATTTAAAATTTCTTCATCCTTTATTTCTCGAGGGATTTAATTTTAAAAATAACCTCAAACATATTATTTAGTTTGGAGAGTAAATTCATAAAGTTTCACATCGATAGGAGAATATGCACATTGATATACACATCAAGTTAGATCCAATTTTTTACCCTCTTCAAGGTTAAATTTCAGAATATATTCTTAGATTTTCAAAGATTTTTGCATAGTAATATAAAACATAAGGAGTCATAAGGATTGTTATTCTACCATTAGTTTACTTGTACACCCTGTATGTATATACAAAACCTATATAATACAATAGGTAAAATGTGTAATAATAATAAGAGTTCCATGATACCTATGTTATGTTATATACATACTAATTAGCATAAAGCTTAAACCAAATGAGTGTATTGTTAACACGCTATAACCTAAAACATTTATAAATTGCACGACCAACAACAAAGCTAACTCTAACTGGCGATGCGATGCTATGTTTATATTAAATAAAATGTGTTTAATAGGCCGGCAGGTGAGTCACTGATAGTGTGAAAAATAGGTGTATACATACTAACCATTGTGATATCGAAATTGCAACAACGCAGTGTACATATAAGTTTAATAGAGATATTTTTCTGAACAATCTGAGATGCTCAGAAAGCTTTATGTTAGTAGAGCATTGGTCTAGAGTGTTAGAGTTCGATTCTCATCTTAGATGTTTATGATTTTTCATATCAAACACTTAATGTTAAAGAATGTTAATAGACATATTAGTCCACAGAACAGCACGGTTTTTTTTAATGATTAGTAACAGGCTAAATTTTTTCAGTAGCTTCCTTTCGACGAGACGCCCAACTTTTCTCTCGCGAAAATTCTCGATGATAGTGACTAGCGAAGCGCGTAAGAGACTAACTTGTTTGTTTGACGATAGCAAAAATTTTATCAGTAACTGTTAATTTGTTAGTTAAATTAAGAGATAATGTAATAGAGACCTCCAAAAAACTTGTGTCCTACAAAATGGATGGTGTGACAGACAGGTCCCCACCCCCAACAGGTTCAAATAACGGGGTGTACATAGTTATTACTTGGAACTACTTAAATAACCGTTACTTGGCGCGATTGAGTGTATTCACCATAAAAACAATATTAGTATTCTTTTATGAAATAAAGGTTCAAGAAATGAGACCTACAATATGTATAAACGTTGTGTGTCATTGAAATAAGAAAACATTTTTCTAATTTATAAATGAAAATTTTACATTGACATGTTCAGAGCGTAGGAATATAGCCTATTACTAATCATTAAAAAAAACCGTGCTGTACTGTGGACTATATTCATTTAATAACATACATTTTCAATTGTTGATTCGTTATACATAAACCGACATAATACATGTGTATGACTGGTCTCGTTTTACAAATATTTATATATATATATCTATTAAACTTATGTATACATGCTGTTGCGGCTTTGATATCCCAATAGCAAATTCTCAGGATTACACTGTGTATAAGTATACTTTATCATAAATCTATTAGTACCAGGGATGTTATGGATATGATATTTCGGATCTGGATATGGATGTAGGAATAAAATTATATCGGTTTCGTATACGGTTACGGATATGTAATTATTTCAGATTATCCGTTATTTTCGGATAGTTACGGTTACGGATATTAGATTGAAGAAAAATATAAACACAAATAGTATGTAATAATTTGGTTTTATTTATAGGTTTTATCTAGTCTAGGTTATCATTTGGTATTATATACCTACTCAAATTTAAGTTTTATCTATTAAAATAAAAATTTTGTAAATTAACTTTCTTAAATTAAGCATCAACTCTTAAATAAAAAACTAACTAGTTACGAAAGAGGTTATGTTATGACTAGAAATAACAAACAAACTGCAAGATTCAAGTGGCGCGCGAGCGATGAAACAAAAACCTGTCGAAACATGTCGTTTTATTTAGACTCCGCCCTTATACGAAACTATCCGAAACTTGTGAAATGGATACGGTTACGGATAAATTTTTATTTCAGATATCCGATAGTTTCGGTTACGGTTACGGAGCTCCATAATATCCCTGATTAGTACACATAAAATATTTTTGTACACAAATAATTGTAGAAGTAAGTGTACAGCTACCGGCCTATAAATTGTGTATAGCTAACTTATTATATAGCAGTTAACTACTTGACTATTATTGTTTAAATAAACAGGCCACTATACTACTATAGCACAAACAACAATATACAAAAAAAAATCAATTTTCATTATATATATATATATATATATATATCGTAAATTTCAATCATCATATTGCAGTCATGTACATTGTCAAAACATAACATAACGATTTATGAATGTGTTCAAAAATATCTGGAATTATTTTGGTTTTTTGTTGTTGTTGTGTTTTTCAAATAGTTGAGAGACGATGAACTCATAGAATAAGGAAGAGAGTTTATTTATTTTAAATCCACAAACCAAAAAAAGAAGTGTTAAAAGTTGCAAGCCTGTGACGGAATTGTACCATCAGCTAGCTCCCAAAAAGATGGGCCGATTTCAATGCGGTTTTGTTTATTTGAAGGCTGGTTTAATAATAATACTTCTTAGCTATGTTTGATAAAAAATCTGTGCAACCGTTTAAATACTATCAGCTCTTTTACTAATTGGTGTAGGGATCTTTAAAAGATGGCCTTCCCGGCACGATATAAGCTTTTGTCCTAGTGATTCTTACTTCATTGAATCGAGGATTTTTAAATTAATTAAAAAAATTTCACTTGTTATTTGCGATTATTTCCATTTCTTATTCGCAATTTCTTGACCATTACCAAAAACAATACAGCGCTTTGAATTAGATGATTGATAAAAACCAAGGCTGAGTTTGGGAAGAGAAATAAATTGACGCTACTACATCCGTACGTAATATAATGTCGATAGCTTTAATCAGATTGGGTACCGGAGTCTAAAGGTGATAAGATTCGTAAGTTACAAGCTGAATCGATAAAATTCAATAAGGTACATTGGCAACTCTAATTTTGGAAATAGGTGATCAGCGGGTGGTCAAATGAACACCGTGATCATTGGGGAAAAGTACCGCGGCAAGAGCTCGGGAAGGTACTGCTTCGGAGTGCAACCAAGAGGCTATTTTTCGATGCACTGAAGCTGAACAGAATACAACTGCGGAGGGTTACCGGATTCATTACCGGACATTATCCTCTGCGGAAGCATCTACACACAATGGGACTCCATAACGGGTCCATTGTGTGCAGATTGTATGGCCAGGAGGAAGAAACATCCAGCCACAGTATCTTTGACTGCGAACCTCTAGGTTACAGCAGATACTGGATTTTCGGTGCATCTCACCCCGAATAGATGAACCTTCAGGAAGATCTGATAAGCAAGCTCCAGGCTATTGCCAACATATGGGAGAAGCGAATCTCGTCGGACTGGAAGTAGAAGAGGGAGCACAATGGACCATAAGGTCAAAGTGCAATAGTTTTTAGACCCCAATATAATCAATCAATCAATCAACTTCCTTTAAACTGCACTACCTGGCGTATAATAACTTAATCAACGATTGTCGTTCTGTACTATTTACACAGGCGCCACCCAAAGTAAATTGATCACCTAACTAAGCGAACTATATACCATGCAAAATGATTCATTCCAGCCTCAAGGTTAAAACTATTTAAACACTTCGAGGTGAAAGTTAATTTTTCCATTGAGATAGAATTTGTATGTATACATATACAAGCATTAATTATACAACTTTTATATGAAACGAATGATATAATTACAAATGAAAAATGATTTGTTACAAGTAAAAATATAATGCATCCAATAATATTCCATGTAATTGAACCACATTTTACTTATTATGACTTGAACATGCAACTTTGTATAACTCATATCGTAAATGCTTCGATGTAATTTAGTTAGAAAGTGCCACCGTTCATATATATATATATATATATATATATATATATACATATATATATATATATATGTATATATATATATATATATGTATATATATATATATGTATATATATATATATACACTCAGGGACTTCTGGTCTAACTTAGATGGAGTAAACACGAAAAGTGAGTGAACTGCTTTTAAATCATTCTTAGACCGGGTCCATTCATGGATTTCTGGTGGATGAATATTTTCGAGTCGAATTTCGTTAAAAATGTGCTGCTGTATATATGACCACAAAACATTCTTTGACATTAGATAGATTGTAGAGGCTGCCCTGGACAGCACTTCGACCATAACGCCCATTGTGATGTCTAAAGATGTGAGGATGCGAGTGGAGTGGTAGGAATTTTTGTGTACAGACTAGGAATTGGTAGGATATGCGGCTGCAGCCGTCTGTAATAGGAACTATAACGATATTCATCAGGAGTTCGTGAAGGAAACTGCAGAAAACCTTCTCAAGCATAGCCGGTTACTTCGTTCTTGTCCAAACGCCGACAGTTTAGTCAATTAACCACCCGTTTTTTTTTCTTAATAATTGACAAACTGCCGATGGCGGGATTCGAACTCATAACCTCCCAGTTTCCAAGTAGGCATACTGCGCAAACATAACGCCTTAGACCGCTCGGCCACTTGGACTGGTGATATATGTATATATAAATATATGTATATATATATACAGTGTGTGTTGGACAGCTTTTCCTATAGTGAATCAATGTTAAATATTATTTATTACTGCCTGGCTGTGTGGTACTGTAGTCAGTCAGTACACATATAAATAAAGTCAGTCAGTCATCTCATAGCAGCTATACTGTATGCGTATGGTTGTTTGTTTGTCATTTAAGAGTAGGGATTTTGTGATCAAGTGTACTCTCATCACATGTGTACTGACTGACTTGATACAGTACCACACGGCCAGGGAGTAATAAATAATATTTAACATTGATTCTCTATAGGAAAAGCTGTCCAAAACACACAGTATAACAATATCCTACCATATTCTTCGCTGGCAAACTGCACTTTCTTATACAAGAGAGCACATTTTTAACCAAATGACGTGAAATCAAATTCGAACATTTTCTACTATGAATGGGCCCGGACTATATTAATTTTGATATTTTTTTTCAATTTTTTCTTGTGTATAGTAATTTTGTTTTTAAACTTTATGTTGTTGTTGTTTTTTTTTTGTACATAATAATAAATCGATTTTTAATTTGATAATTTTATAGAAATATACCAACAAAAGTTTTCTTCAAAAGGTGTTTGAAAAAAAAAAACAATTTTTTCCACAAACAGGAAAAAACCGATTAAGTGCTGTTTTGAAGTCATATACTGTATAGAATTCATTTTGTTAAGTGTGGGAGTTTAACTTTACAATATATGTGGAGAAAGGGTGCAATCTTTGTAGATTTTAAAAACGTATTTTGCGTATAATTAAAAGGCATTTAACGATTTTTATTTATCATAGTTCGTTGGTTCAAATAAATCGATTTTTGAATCGATTGTTACATTTTCTTTTAGTATAATGCATTAATTAACATAATGCTAAAACTTTAAGGTAGTTATCGCACACATCTTTGCACACTTATTAAGGGATTGTTATACCTCCACACTTAAAATTTGACATCGGATCGTCTTAAACTCGAGAAAAACTTAATTGAATTTTGGATAATAAACATGGGGAGCAATGGAGACTACCCATTTTAAGCAGTATTTCTACCAGTTTTTTTATTTTTAATAAAAAAAAAAACGTCACTTAAGAATCTTTTTAAAAAATTGCTCTAAATTATTGGATGTGGTCTACGTATTTAAAAAAAAAAAAAACGAGAATTATTGACCGCCTCATTGTTTAGTTATAACAACGCAATGTAAAACATGTTATAAATAAAGTTGCTAAATGTCGGCATGCTGAACAGATACAATTTGACAACACTGTACAGCACTGTCCCTATACGTTATATAGTGTCACTATACTATATGTAAACAAACAGTATATCGATTGGCGGAATATAAGCGACGTTGCCGGATTGCAACTTATAAAAATGTTAGGCAGTATTTGTATACCGTGTGTGTTGGAAAGCTTTTCCAATCGAGAATCAATGTTAAATATTATTCATTACTGGCTGTCCGTGTGGTTACTGTATGCAGTCAGTCAGTACACATGTAATGAGAGTCGTTTCATACAAACATCTGGGTATACTGTATGCGTATGGTTGTTTGTTTGTCATTAAAGAGTGGGGATTTTGTGATGCACATACTAAAGTTAAGAACTCAATGAACATATTTAACTGACTGTGTACTGACTGACTTCATACAGTAACTACACGGACAGCCAGTAATAAATAATATTTAACATTGATTCTCTATTGGAAAAACTTGCCAACACACGGTATACGTATAGACAAGTATCGTATACGTAACGTGTCTACCGGTACAGTCTTGGACAAAAATTATGACTTATTATACTATAAGCTCCTATTACAAACCCCACAACTTTTGGACAATATTGTATCACGGCAACTACCTAAAGTAACGTTACTGTAAATATTGAGGATTTATGTTATAAATACAATTTACCCAGTACTACAAAAGTATCTTAAGTACTTCTTATAAATTATTTACTTAAAATACTGCCCCGCTCTGATATATTTATATATCATAAATATATTTATATAGTTTAAAAAGTGTCAACCAGACTAATTGTTATGGTTTGTGTGTACGGAACCCTAAGAGTCGGTCATTGATACTCATTAAATAATTTTATCAACTTCTGTATAATTACACATCACATCACATGCATGCCATATATTTTCAATTTAAAATAAAAATTGTAAATATAAATAAAAATAATAATAATAATATTTCTATGTCAATAAACGCAAACTAAATACCATTGACTTGATAGAATTCAGTTGAGATTGATAGTTAGTACTCGACTAGTGCGACTTGATTGCAATCCAATGCTGTAGCAAGGTTAACCACTTATTATAATATTATACTTTTATTATATAAAACTCTTCATAGGTGCTCTGCGGCCGAGTTGGTTATGCGCTGTTTCATTACCTCAGCGCTAAGTAAGCAAACAAACATATATACAATATACATACACAAATCGTCTAGTTAGGTTTGTTGCTTAGTAGTAATAATCTTGTGCTAAGAGATATTTTAGATAAACATAAACTGTAGAATAACCTCCCTCCTCTCCCTGTTTGCATGCATCCATAAACTGTTATGTCAACATATCATACAGAGTGGTCCACAAAAAATGATACGTGGAATTTGCCTTATGTCGCAATCTAAGCGTATTATTAGGTTAAATGATCTTCAGGCGAAAGTAATATATGTTATTCGTTGCTAATTTGGTGACAATTTCACCAAATTACGTTTCACCAAATTGTAAAACTGTCACCAAATTAGCAACAAAGAACATATCCTGAGACAATATAAGAGTAATTTTAATAAGAGTGATGTTTACAAGAGTAAATTGAATGCAAGTAGTTTTAACAAGAGTAATTTCAATAAAATTTATTTTATTTATTTTGTTTAATTTTTATTTTTGTTTATTGATTTCGATTTTCTATCTATTTCTAATTGTCAAAGAGTAAATTACGAGCTAATTTATACTGATGACTACTTTGTAATCGAAATACGTATTTATAATACAAAAACTGATCTAGGTATTGGGGAGAATTTGAAATGTTATTTCAAAAACCCAGAATTCTCATTAATTATCATTTGATAATCTAATATTTATTATATAAATTTAAAGAAAAAAAAATCGTGTGTTACCGTTTTGTTTTCGAAATATAAAAGTTAAAACTTTTTTTTTTTTTCAAATTTACATTATTTTGTATATATGAACAGTGAATTTGTCTATGTGTTGTATACGTGTGATTATGTATTTGTTGTTCTATACTAAAATCAAACCGGTTTTTTACCCTGATTATATAACACAGTGCTGGAACGTCCTTAAAGAAATTTTTCCTTCAAAGTATACAATGTATTCTATTATTCGCTGTCACAATGCAATAAATATAAGCTGTGTTATATGATTACAATATTACATTGTATCTTGTGTATGCAAAGTTTAATCGATGATAAAATTCAATCATTACATTTCTCAATAAAAAAAAAAAAACGATTTGGTACTATATGTAGACAACCTCAAATTGGATTGGGATTTTAGTTTAATACCGTTTGAAAGGCAAGCTGAACAAAAGTTTATAGAAACTTTTTATGAGAAAAATGTGTATTACTTTGAAGCATCCTGTATAAATAATAATATTTACTTAGGTTGCATTTATAGCATGAATCAGGATAAATACTTAAAAACTTAAGGTGGGTTTTTGTTTTTGAATGCAAAACTCACACAAAACCCGATTATCAAATTTATATATTTTTTTTCTGTATTAAAAAATTCGATAACAACCTTGGGGTACAGTTTACATAGAGCATGTACTATCGATTTCAAAAATGACGTTCCTTTTTTAAATTTTTGTAGTAGATTTGGTTTAAAGCCATTTTGGTGTCCAAAAAAATATATGGTACAAAAAAAAGTTATATGTATTAATTATTATGCGGAACAATATTTACTCGAATCTTATTTTGGAGAACTAATTAGATTCGATTCAAATCGACTTACTGTTTCAAATTTTTACAAATCGATTTTTGCCGAATCCGTTAGAGTTTCGAAAAAATGTTACGGATAAAAATTTTTCAGTATTAAAGTATGAATAACTTTTGTTCTAGACTTTTATTCAAAAACCGAATAGATTCGACACAAATCAAATGTGAATTTTTGAAAAATGTTCATCACTTATCAAAACATATGGGAAATGACATGAAGGCGTGGCTTAATTAATATGGCTGACTTTAGGTTGCAAATTTCAAAGAAATACGTGTATGGTTAATTAGTGACAGTTAATATACTATTTTAATGCTTTCTTTGAGTGAAATTTTTAACTGTGCAGGTTCAAATATTGCTAAAAAATAAATAGTTATATTTGCTTTTAGTAGTTTGAAATGCAACCTTATCATAGTTAGAATTTTAACCACCAGACGCTCATTCATTAAAGTTGTTTAGTTGATTTGTGCCTTATTCATTCGATTTTTGAAAAAATGTTTCGAATAAAAGTTAGTATTTTTAAGATGAACAACTTTTATCAGAAGCATTTTTCGAAAACCGAATGAAAAAGCCACAAATCAATAATGCAATTTTGAAAAATGACCCATATATATATGTTCATGTGAATATTATACACTACGTAAATTAAAATAGACCCAATAGCAACATTGTGTAGTGCATCTATCACTGCCTATGCACAGTATGCCATGATATGGTGTTACACTCACATGACGGACGACAGACAATAACGACGATGTATACATGCACAAGTAAGATGCAACTATACATAAATGATTGTAGTTAGAGAGTGATAAGTATAATATAATAGTTATTTATGTTATAATACAATACTGATTGTTTAAGTGTGACAAAGTAAACCATATCATAGTACATTACATATAGCCAGCGATAGATACACTATAGTGTATTCCAGATTGGGTGTATTTTAAAAAACAAGCTGTATATTATGAACACAAGTGTATATTTATTTATTTAACAACCTTAATGAGGATCAACACATCAATGTTATTAAAAAGTTTATAAAACTTTTATTTTATCGTTTAAAAAAATTTTTTTATAATTAACAAAGATTAGATAAGGTTTCGTTGAATTTTAATATAAAAAATTGTCTTCTATAGCGGGTTTATTTTTAAATAATAATTTTATCAACTGTTAACATATAATCTAAGTTTGTTATGATAGTGGGATTCTCATTATGTACAATGCCGCCGGCCTATTTACTATGTTAATTATTTTTATTTCATTTCAAAGAATAAGAAAGGTACAAAGAGTAGCCAAACTTTTACTCGTTCCGATTCAACTCCAATGTGTAAAACCCCTATTTTTTAAAACATTTACTAATGATATTTTTTGGATCATTTTAATCTGACCCCATTTATTTTTGTATACATCTTATTTTATGTACAGATATTATACTTTTTATATATTTAACTCTTCAGTCGAGTAAATAGTGACTTTTTAAATATAAGCCTAAGAAATTGAATTCGATATATGTCACAATCTAGATTCTTTTTTAGAACAGTAAAAGATTTTAAACAACATATGTAACAACAAACTGAGTTAATTGTTTAAATACCTTGTTTATAATGTGTATTTCATCAGTACAGATACTGTTTAATTTACGTCTTCACATGCATGTATAAAAATACAAACTAGTGTATAAAGGTACTATATACATATGTTATATTGTCACACAAATACTTTTGTAATCTACAATAATTTTAAATGTTTGAGATGAAATTGTGGCATAACTATTCAGTTTACGAAAAAAACTTTCAAACAAAACTTGTTTATTTTAAAAAAGGAACATATTTTGTCTTTAAACTTGTCTTCCATCTCTTACGGCAGTGATTCTGAACCTTTTTTTTGTCGCGGCACACTTTTAACGTTTTCAAAATTTAACAGCACACAAAGAAAAAGATAAGTTTAAAAGTTGTTTACTTACCTATAATACACTGTGTAAAATAGTTTATGATAATAATTTTGAATGTAAAGTAAAATAATATGTACTACAAAAACAACAGTACGTTTATGAAGGGATTAATTACAAGTTAATAATAAGAATACGTTTAATGAGAAATTTGAGCTTGATGTTTTTTGATAATTTCATTTATATTTGGTCGTAAAAATGACAATACTACTCTCATATCGTCTTCTACATTTAATAGTCTCGATCTTTTTTTTCTTTTTATGTTGGTTTATACATTACTATATACATTTCTAAAATTTGGCGGCACAGAAAAGTGCCGCGGCACAGTGGTTGAGAATCACTGTCTTACGGTGTTAAAGGTAGAGATATTCCCCGCAAACAGGGAAACCCATAAACCAATTTTTCCCATTATATTAAATTTCAGTTCGTTATCTCTTATAAGTGTTCGAATTATAAGATAGACGCACATCCAAAAATGGAATAGTTATAACATGTTGACACACTTCTAGCAAAAGATTCCAATGTAAATTTTTCAAGTGCTCCAGATAATCTGCTTTAATAGATTACATCAGAAGTAATCATAAAACTTATTATTAACACATTCCACGTTTCTCTCATAAAGATTAAATTTGTTTATCCTTCACCAAAAAAAATAAAACAAAATATATATTTCTTTTAAACCACGAGTTTGTTGATAAACCAAAAACTAAAAACTTTACAAGTATAATTATAACAGAAAAAACAAACAAACAGTATCTCCAAGCAACAAATTTAAGGTTATTTGAATGTAGTTTGTTGCACAATTATTGTATTTTGGTGGTTAGGATATCGTACCAAACTTCCTTAACGATATGAACTCTAGCATCCACAATGTTTAGATAATTTCCTCTCTAGCGGGTATGCATGGATGATTCTTGCTTAAGGGAACATACCCATACTACGTGACCTGTTTAGGGGGGGGGGGGGTAGATCTTTAAAATACTACGCTCGGTCACGGGAATGGGGGTGGGGGTGGCTTTGATTTTTGTCACGTAGTCGATCGATTTCGCCGAGAGAAATCTCGCGCTTTTTCGAACTATATTTGACTATGGCGCGGAGTGTTTAACTAAACGTGCTTCTTAAACTCACAGTTAGTGGCGCTGATGCACATATGTCGAGATGTCAGCTGATTGAAAACAGACACTGTTTGTCCGACAATTTGTAGTCCAGTGAAGTACGAACAGTGAAGTATGAGACGGATATTAATGTGATTAAGCAGAAAACAATTGTTTTCATAAATTAAGTTTTCGGTAGCAATATGTTTTTACATAAGTTTTTCTTTGTCATAATATCTAGAGCACGGTAGTGCGTAAGGCCGAGTTTAAGGGATTTAATTTACTAGTAATTATAAGTAGAGTTGAATTTTTTTGTTTTGACTATTATATGCGCGTAAGGGGAACTTATTTAAAAGTAGAAGGGCAACTTATTTAAACCATATTTTAATCATATGTTTAATACTTAGTAATAAATATATGTTTCCTTCCCATCATTTTGAAAATAGACTGATCCACTCAAACTGTGACGATATTCGAGGCTTCATTACTAATTAATATACTTCTATGCATGCACTCTTATGCAATAAACGCCGTATTAATAAAGACGAATATGAGCCAAATTATTTTTATTTGTTTCACTTTCTGCTTGCAAAATGATTAATAATCATAATTGTCAATACTACGTAACAACTTTAGGGGGAGGGGGGGGGTCTTGGCATATACCACAAATGGTTACCGAGGGGAGGGGGGGTCGAAAAATCTTAAAAAATAGGTCACGTAGTATGGGTACGTTCCCTAAGTATACACATGGATTGGATACTTTTCGGACAGACCTCGTATCTGAGTTTCGTCTTAGGTATATATATATATATATATATATATATATATATATATATATATATATATATATATATATATATATTTATATATATATATATATATATTCATTTATTTATATATCTATATATATATATATATATATGAATTTTGACTCACCTATATATATATCATATCTGTTAACAGCAGGAATCTCATGCAACGTATTCTTATCTCACACTTAACTGTTATTTTGATTGTATAATATGTAAATAAATGATTTGACTATATTAGGTTTGCTCTCATGTGCATGTTTATGGTGGTTTCACTGTATGGAGCTTAGCATGCACAATTTTTATGTGATTTGAGAAGGAAATGAATTTTTATTATGGTTTTTTTATTTGCTTTCATTAAATTTTAAATTGTCTTAACTCAGCCTTCAAGTCTTCTATTGTTTTTATTTTCAAGTTGCAATTAATGCCGAGTAATAAAAAAATTGTTCCATGTGTAATAAAAAAAACAGTTTTCTTACAAAGTTATTTGGTCATTATTCATAAAAAGCGTATTAGGACCACAATAGTAGCGGTGTTTTTCCAAAATTTTTTACTTTATTTGTACATTATTCATTCGGTTTCTGAGAAAAGATTTCGGGTAAAAGTTGTTAAGGATGTTCCAGCATACTACCACTTTTCGACAGATTTTGCTCATTAAAAAATGTTTTCTAATAAATCCCGAAGTTTCAGAATTTTTGACCGTTTAGAACGCGAAATAATTAATATCAAAGTTATCATTCTCTCTCACTCACTCTCATTAGAAGCATGTAAAATTTCATGCCCGCCCAACTATTATCAGTTGTAGTAGAAAAAATACTCCACAGAATTTAAAAATAAACTAGGAGAGTAAAGAAAAATATTTATTATACACATTTTTTTTTAAAATCGTGTGTTACCGTTTTGTTATCGAAATATTAAAGTTTAAATTATTTTTTTTCTTCAAATTAACATTATTTTGTATATGTGAACAGTGTATTTGTCTATGTATTGTATATGTGTACACACATATGTGTGTTTATGTATTTGTGCTATAATAAAATCAAACCGGTTTGTTGTACTGATTGCATAACACAGTGCTGGTGGAACGTCTTTAAAATATTTATAATGAACAACTTTTATCCAATGCGATATCAGAACCCTAGTGGATTCCGTACTAATAAACAAACCACCAGCACTCCCGGAAGATTGGACATGGTTTACTAGATAAACCATGAATACAATTTGCAGCTACATATTAAAAACTGTTTATTCCAAACGAATGCTTTCATATTTCTGACTATAAATAGAAAATACTCAAATTTACCGTAACAGTGGTCGGAAGATTCGACATGGTTTACTGAGAAGTCATGCAAACATATTCAAATTGTGAGGGGAGGGCGCAAATAAGTCCAGCCCTGTCAAAAGACCTAATAGTTTTTTCAATTTACTAAAAACTATAGATGAAATTTCACGATAATTTTAGAGAAACAGTAGAGAAATGATGAAACAGTTGAGCAACGGAGGCTTAAATAAAAAATATTTTGACAAAATGGAAACCCGACTTCAAAAATCAAATATTCTAAAACCAAAAATGCACTAAAAAGTAAAAAAATAATTGCGTATTCTTAAATTTTTTAGTTCACCTAAGCAAAAATTTTTAAATATATATGTACAATTATTTTTCCATTATTAATGAGTATACCCTTTCAAACAAACAAATTTTCGCAGAAATCGGTAATCACATATAAATTGAGGATTTTCCTCGATTTCCAGGGGATCCCCTCATCAGAATGCGATTTGGTGACAATGGGACCAATGGGAAATCAAACCCTTTATCGGTAACCCTTAATCGGTTCATAAATGACGGAGTTCTGAGGTAACACACATTTAAAAAAAAAAAGGCGACATACAGACAAATTGAGAACCATCCTCCTTTTTGAAGTCGGGTTAAAAAACTCAAAAATTATATGTACACTGTAAAAAATAAAATAGTAGACCCAAAAACACCAGGTTGTTGGTGGCCACCATCATGTAGACAGAGTGAATACTGACACCAAACTCTGTCGACAGAGATATTATAGAGATCAGTAATTAATTCAAGTCGCACCGAAAGTGATTGGTAATTTTAATTCGGTATAAGGAATATACCGGCGGGCGAATTAACTACGTTTAGTTTCAATTTGCACAATTTTTTTTACTGTGTATTTTTGTAGTTGTAAAAAAAAATTACACATATTGAAAAATGAAGTACCATGTTCATTCGTGCAATATTAATGTTATATAACATCATGCTATTATAACATGAACGATTATCTAAGTTATATTACCTTCCTTGTGTACCCCCTCCAACCCCCTCGACGGGTGGCTCGGTATTCTGTACAGTCAACCCAACGAAGCGAATACCTCTATACAAAACTATATGTCATGATGGTAAACGAACGTGAATTGAGTATTTCAAGTGTTATTTATACAATTCATGATATGCAATAATTAAACTAACCTACTAAAATAAATCCCCTTTATCATTCCCCACTTCATCCCTTGTGCAATCCTGAATACGTTTAATATACCTAGGTGATTGTACAGTTGAAGACGCAACAAATTTACCATGGACATAAAAACATATCCGAGGTGGCGATCAAAATGGTGTTTGGAAATTTCCTGACTGTTCCGAGACTATGACAAAAAATAAAACTGCGGTTAATAGTAGACTGATCCTGAAGGAACTAGATGTCCTGATGACCTTCAAATAAATTATTTTCAAGAAATGAAAAGTTACAAAAACGAAAATTTCATTTGACCATTTGGTGAACGGTTTCCGAAATATTCTCTTAAATTGTATAAAACACTACATAATATCGCATAAAGAGGGCATATCTCGTAAACTATCTGTCAAATCATCAAACCAACTGGATTTTTGTGTTTTCTGGGTCCAGTTTATTTTGTAAAGATTTTTGTACCCGATTTGATTGAAATTCACTATATAAGCTAAATTGGACCCAAAAACCACGAAAATTGTATTCATTTCTCGATTTGGTGAGCGGTTTACGAAATATCTTCTAAAATTTTATAAAACACCACATAATATCGCATAAAGAGGGCATATCTCGGAAACATTTGTCAAATCATCAAACCAACTAGATTTTTGTGTTTTCTGGGTCCAGTTTACATTATAAACTAATTTTCCTATAAATCAATGACTAAAATCTTTTGTGTATTTTCTGATTTTTTCTAAGGTTGAAAAAATATTCGAGAAAATCGCAATTTTATTTTTGTACTCGATTTGATTGAAATTCACTATATAAGCTAAATTGGACCCAAAAACCACGAAAATTATGTTCATTTGACGATTTGATGAGCAATTCACAAGATATCGTCTGCTATCATCTGACCAAGACTAAGATTCTCAGACTTTTCCACAGTGCCTAACATTTTTAGGTTTTCTAGATCACAGACCATGCTGATATTTGACGATATGGATTTTTAATCGCAATACAACCGAAAAGGGAAGCAAGTAAGCATGAATTTGCTTCTAAAGAGTCTGTCATTCCAAATGCCTCTCACCCTCGAGGAATTGGGTCAAACTCCCAACCATCAGCCTGTGATTCTTCTACTAATCTTTTACTTCTACTAATGCGCTAGTTTTTCCACTTTTTAAATTGGGAATGGAAATTCGTTAAACTTTTTTTTTTCATATAAAATTTTGTTCGAAAAAAATTTTTAAACCGTTAAATTTCAATTGTAATTGGAAACCTTTGTCAGGGTGTCATCTGTACAATATTATTAATAAACCCACCTGAAATTTTAACGAAAATAAAAATTGATTGAAATCAATTATTTGCCAGTATAAATTCAAATACCTACTTAATTTATTTTATATGCAATCGATAAAATTTTAATTTGAAAAGAGTGAATACAACAAATTTTTCAATAATGAAACTAATAAATCCACTTAAAATATTTATTTTTTTAAAAATTTAGATATAAAAAAATAAATTTTACAAAACCAATTAGTGTATCGAGAGCTCTATAAAATTTAAATAAATTTTGTGCAACAAGATAGTGATGTGTTACGTGACCGATAAAATTGGGCAGAAGACAGCGAACGAGATTTTAAGAAGATTAGTAACCAAATTAATAACTTCATCTCAGATTAGTAACCAAAAATCGCAATTAATTATTATATTATAGATGATATTGACTATGAAGTCTGATGCCAATAATTAGAAACAAGGTAGTGAGACTCAACTGTGATAGTTACATATGCGTAACTATGATTACGTTAAAAAAATAAACAATTATTATTTTGTTAATGAAAGTCATATTTTTTATGAAAAATATAACTAATTAATTAAATATAGCCTCACTAAAGTCATCATTTTGAAATATGACGTCATGAGTAATGACGTCATGACTTTACCAATAGTTTACAAATTTCTCAACATCGCCACCAATTAATTTTTCTATCGTATATCATCACCATTGTGATTTTTTAATACAAATGTTTAAAGGGTTATGAAATTGTTTTCAAATCATATTTTCAAAAGAGAACCTTAAGTGTCCCTAAAGAAAAGCTGTCAAAAAAGAAACAAATATTCCAAAGGGCTTTTTAAAACTGGATCTTTCAAACGCGAATGGTACAGTTTTTATAATATTATGAAAACGAAATAGATTTCTCATAGAATTTAAATACAAAACTGTTAACTTCCCATGCTTTCTAAAACGTTTTTTTTTTTTTTTTGCAAAAATTTCCTCATTAATTGCATTCAATTGTTTCTCGAGTATATAAATGTATTGACATCTATTTCACATCAAAGTTTCACTTTTTACAATGACAACTCTAATTAATTTATTAATTCGTTCATTAATTAATTTAAAACAATTGTTAAATTCATTAAAAATCGCATAAAATATGCCTGAGGTAGATCAGAAAGCATTTTTTTTAATTTGGTGACGTCACAAGATTCAAAAATTCATTTCTTGACCAGCACAGATAAATTTTATCCATTTCAATGAAATTTTTGTTGAAATTCACTATTTTTCTAAGGTGTATACTCCCGTTCAATAAAATTGAACAGACCTGAATCGAATCAGTCTCTGACAATTTTGATTATTCTTGTAGTAAATGTTTTTTATTATACTTCCATTTCTTTATTCACACTTAAATTATACTCTACTTATCTTTGTTTATAAATGAATAACTATACAGAGAATTACAAAAGTGAGGACTTTTATGAAATGTAAGAATATTAACATTTCAGGTCTGTTCAATTTTATTGAACCGGAGTGTACTTTCCATTTCTATAATGTAGAATTGTATAGCGTTTATTGATTTACGAGATAGGAGAACCATGTATAGGCGATTTTAAAAATTAATAGAGATATCAAAGCATTCTACTATCACAATACACATTTTAAGGACGTTCATTTGCTAGGCTAGAGTCAAATGAGTACTATCTTTAATAAAATTTATTTAGGATTTTTAATATGTTGTAAAGTATATCAATAATCTTACAACGATTTATAACCTTTTTTTTATTTGTCCTAAATATTTTTAAAATTATTTATTGTAAAATATCAGTAAATATAAATTAGAAATTGATTTGACTTGATTTGACAGATCTGACAATAAACGATGTTTTTTTTATGACGTTCACAGTGTGTAGGTGTATATGAATGTGTATATTTTGTTACTGGCTGTCGCCAATTTTCAAAATATGATGGCAAAAACAAACCTAACAAAACAGTTTTAATTGTATTAAATAATTAATTCAAACGTTCGTCAACATCATTTTTTTAATGCAAATACATAAACTACATATTTCAAAGAATATTTATAAACATTATTTATTATGGCGCCTACTTTAATAGTATAGTTATTATAATTTTAAGTACAAACAAATTCCGTTCTCCATAAGACGCTGTGTTCAAAGTTTGATTTTTAATCGAAAATTACTCTTTGAAATGATCGTCAACAGATTTTAAATTTTTGAGGGAGGATAACTACATTATTGGGGTAATCAATTCACTATAAAAAAAAATTTATCTACTATCAAGCCTCATGCATGAACGTCCTTAATGAATTGTGTACTCAATTGCATAAATTTTATTTAAATGAATTTGACCCCACATTTATTATACCTTCTACCTAATTAAAACCGATTAACTAATTAGAATTTTAAATAAAAGTTCATAAATAAAAACATAATGATTCTGTAATTAAGATAAATTTAAGGTAATTAACAATAACTGAAGTGAAAAATTAATTAATTATTTCGATTCACACCAGAAAACCTTCATTATATCAAATATCATATTTTTTCATCATCAGTATTTAATGATTAAATAAATTGTGAATTTTAATTCCCTACAATAATTTTTATGGTATTTCTACGATAATACTCGTAGTACATCACGATGAATTATTTACGGGACTCCGTAGTAAAAAAACACGCACAAAGGTATTTTATCATATTTTTTTACATAGTTCTTGCATTTCTCAAGAAATCAGGATTAATATATCCGTTTCGAAACAGATTTTTTGAAGAATATCAATGGTGATTAAATATCAATTACATGTCTCATCAATGTTGCATGGAAAATCTCAACTTTCCAAGCACCTTTGACATCCAAAAATTAAAGTAGCCCAATGGATCACTGCTTTCCAAGTGGAAAAATTCCATTCGATGAATAAAGATTATTAAAATAATCAAAGAGAACTGTAGGTTTTTTTAAATTAAATTTCAAATTTTGTCCCAATTCCTAGAACAATTATTTGTGTTTTATAAATACGTATTTCGATTACAAGGTAGTCATCACCTGTATGAATTAGCTAATCGTAACTATCTCTGGGATATGGAATCAGAGATATGTTGCTCGTTGCTAATTTGGTGCGTGTCTCACAATAATATTAAAAAAGTTTTGTCCTTTATATGATCTGACTGATCCTTTATATGTAGTGCCTGAAGGATTATTTGAGTTGACTGACCAATTAAGGGATTAAGTGCGTGAAAAGTCCAACCCATTTATTGGCGGTATCCTTTTTGACCATGCGGTGTTGTTATTGCCCATAAGGTGATGGTGTTGATCGAAGCTAACCTTGATATTCAGGTATTAAATTTTTGAAAATGGTTTAATTTTATTGAATCAGAATTTGGAATTCGACCATTGTCTAAATTCATTATCTGTTTTCTTAATTTGAGTATGTAGATACTTTCGTAATGCTGTGGGGTTTTGTACCGATTTCAGTAGTTTTAAATTCGATCGAATTCGTATCGGTACAAAATCCCACAGAATTAGATGCATACGAATGGATCTACATACACAAATTAAGAAAACAGATAATGAATTTCGACAATGGCCCAATTTCAAATTAATCATCGTTTTATTTCATGTAGTTTTGCATCCGATGTACCGAATTACGAACAAATTCCCTATCAGAGTTTCTATATTAACTCTGAATACATGATGTTCTCACTTACACTATATTATACAATCTCAACTACATCACGTAATTGGTTAAGAAAATAATTTTTTATCTCTTCCATGCTTAAGTATTTAGCATAAGTGCTATTCATGCATGTAAGGAATATCATCAGACAACTACTTGGCGTAGTTGGATGATGCTATTTTTCACAGTTTACAAGATAAATACAAAAAAAATTTCTGTCTTAAAAACAAACAACTTGTGTTTGAAACATTTTTTCAGAAACCCAACAATATTAGCTTAACTAGTGTAGATAATATTTTTTGGTACACTCCTGTTCATAAAAATTAAACCAGTTGAAACATTCTAAATATTACTGTATGTAATATTATATACATATTTAGTAATATATACGTTTAGAATGTGACTTACTGATTCAAATTTTATGAACGGGAGTGTACATAGTCATGAGACAAATAGACGATAATAACTTCTTTTTTTAAATTACATAAAAAATTCATCGAAATATTTAAGTACACAATAAATGTTATTTTAACTTGTTTCAAGTGATAAATACAAAATTTAAATACATTCCAAAGTAGCTTACTTACACTGTGAGTTTTTTTTTTTTAACTAAAATTATGATTTTTAATTTATTTAAAAAAAAAAAACAACAACAAAGATTTAATCATCATACAGAATATTAATTGCATGAATATAAAATTTGTTTTGTAAATAGAATTTGTATTTAAAAAAAAAAAAACATATTCTTACAGTATGCATAAGGATATTTACGGGTGAGGTTTCCAACCGTCACTAATTTTTCGGGAACGATTCGAAAATAAGATCATTTTATTGCATCCCACAGAAAAGTATTGCAAGACGCGATTAGTATTTCCCCATTCCTCAAAGAAATAAAAAACAGTGAAATAACAACTGAGTTAATTGCTTATATATTCGGTATATACTGAGTTTATAAAAAAAGAAACATTTGTTGTGTTTTAATTTTTGTTCTATCTCTTATGGTTTCAAAGATGAATATTTAACTCCCCTCGTCACAACTTTTGTGTGCAACAGTGCTTAAATATCATCTACATATTATAGGTTGTTTCAAAAGTTTTGTCCGTTTTTACTCTATATATTTTGATGCTGTTCATTTTTTCCAAATTTTAATTTTTTGTCTCTTTTCAGGTTATTACTATATGATGTCGTTAAGCGATTTTCGGCCAATTTTTCTCTACGAATTCAAATTGAACCAAATCGCTGCCGAAACAGCCCGAAATATTAACCAGGCATTTGGCAATGATAGTGTTAATGAACGCACTGTTCGACGTTGGTTTGCGAAATTTCGTTCCGGAGATTTTACCCTCGAAGATGAGCCCCGAAGTGGTCGACCTAGAGTAATCCTGGACGAGGATTTGAGGACCCTGATAGAGACTGACCCATCACAAACGGTGCGTGGGATGGCGGAAGAACTGGGCGTCAGCTCCCATGCAGTTCTTAATGGTTTAAAACATATTAGAAAGGTCAAAAAGCTCGCAAAGTGGGTGCCCCACGATTTTAAGGATCAACAGAAATTGTCACGTTTCACAAATCACTGTCCTAAAATTAAACGAATTGTACGTCGAAGTTCTGCCTCACCCACCATACTCCCCAGACCTCTCGCCAACCGACTACCACCTTTTCAAGCACTTCGATAACTTTCTCGCCAATCAGGACCATTCATCTAATCCCGAGCACCCAATTTTTATGCCGACGGAATTAATCGACTTGTGTTACGTTGGCAAAAGTGCACTGATTCAAATGGCGCTTATTTCTATTAAATTGAATAAGTATTCACTGAGATATTACGGTTTAAAGTAGACTCATAAAAACGGACAAAACTTTTGAAACAACCTAATACCAATACAAACACTGTTATCTGTTACCCCCTGTACGAAACCATACATATATAAACACTAATTATGAATTTAAACAAAAGATATAAAAATGTAAAACAGTCAAATCACTTTATACATAAAAAAAACAGCATTATATTCCCTATTCACAAATATTTTGTACAAATTATTATTCTCACAAATTATATATATTTTACTGTAATAAATAAATAAAAGAGACATAATAAACACATACAATCTAAAATCTACAAGTCAGACAAAGACATATATATATATATATATATATATATATATATATATATATATATATATATATATATATATATATATATATATATATATAAAAGTACATAAACAAAACAACAAATAATAAGAATATTATAAGAAAGGCAAGTAAAAATCTTTCATTTATACTAATAAACCATATTTTGACAAAATGGAAACCCGACTTCAAAAATCAAATATTCTATAACAAAAAATGCACTAAAAAGTAAAAAAATAATTGGATATTCTTGTGCCAATTTTAGTTCACCTAAGCAAAAATTTTTAAATATATATCTACAATTATTGTTATTTTTGGAGGCGGTGTCAGCATACAGAAATTCACATAACTTTTGGACACCGCCTCCAAAAATAACAATAATTGTATATATTTAAAAATTTTTGCTTAGGTGAACTAAAATTGGCACAAGAATATGCAATTATTTGTTTACTTTTTAGTGCATTTATTGTTTATTTATTGATTTTTGAAGCCGGGTTTCCATTTTGTCAAAATATGGTTTATTTCTCGCTTTTTAGTGACTTTGAAGTTCTATAACTGATTTTATTTGTCTAAATATGGATAGACCTACTAAACGACCTACTAATTTTTAGTGCATTTTTTTATAACACATTTTTTTTTTACCCGTTTTTTTTTTTTTTAATTTTTAGTGCATTTCTTTATAACAGATTTTCAGTTGTTTTTACATGCATTTTGTTTTTTTTTTTGTAAAAATTTTTTTTTTGGGGTCGGTTTTTTTTCTTATTTTCCCATTATGAATGAGTATACCCTTTCAAAAAAAAAAAAAAAAATTCGCAGAAATCGGTTATCACATATAAAATGAGGATTTTCCTCGATTTCCCGGGGATTCCCTCATCAGAATGCGATTTGGTGCCAATGGGACCAACGGGAAACCAAACCCTTTTTAAAAAAAATTCAAAATCGGTTCATAAATGACGGAGTTCTGAGGTAAAAAAGCAACAACAAAAAATACAGACGAATTGAGAACCATCCTCCTTTTTGAAGTCGGGTTAAAAACAGAGTACACCTCCCTTGCAAAATAGTGAACTAATCTGAATTGGACTTCCAGAAAAGTCCAAGATTTTGATAATAGGCCGGTTTACACGTACGCTCTTAACAGACGCTCCTGGCGCGGCGCTACGAAGCGTCAATCCGGAGCGACGCTTCAGGGGCGTGAGGTTGGAGTGTGGTAGACAAAAAGAGCAACACTCCTGAACCACGCACCGTGAGCAGGAGTTTGGAACGTAAGCGCCAAAACCTTCCGTGTAAATACAATATACAAAGGTTTTGGAGCAGCGCGTGGAGTTTCCGGCGCAGCTCCAAGCTCTGTGGGTAATAACCAGTCAGTTGAATTGAATACTTTGCATTTGAGTGGACCATCTTAACATGATTTTTAAAAAAAAGAGTGCTATTGCTTGTGTAGCGCTGTATGTAATATGTGAAATTGAAAATAGAACCCCGTGAAAAATGTGGGTTAAGCAGTGGAGATTGAATAGTGAACGCTTTGGTCATATGCATCTATTGAGGCAACTCAGAGAAAATAACCTAGAAGATTATAGAAATTACTTAAGAATGGACGACAAAACGTTTCAGGTTATTTTAAATTTAGTTCGCCCTAATATTGTCCCGAATCCACATTACGCACTGATCTGAGACTTCAACACTTGTCTGAGGTGGACTGAGAGTTCTGGAACGTTAAATTGATAAACTCCTGCCACGTCGTTCCAAATCCACACTCCTGGCATCTTGGCGGCCAGCGTTTAGACACACAGGATTGGAGCGCACGACAGGAGCGTTCGCAAGGACATAACATCAAAGTGCTCTGGTTCAATAAATGACTAATAATCAAATACACAAAACTCTTTATTTAATAATCCACGATCACTAAACCTCTACTCCTAATAATACATATTTCATATTTTCCCTTATTATTAATAATAATTAAAAAGAGGGGTACCGCAAACGGGTCCCCAACACCTAGACCAAAGGGTCTTCTGTGCCCTCCTTGAGAACAACCTGTCACCCGAAGGCGAGATATTTCCGAGTAAGAGGTGCTATTATAAACAGATGAGGCTATAGGATTCGGCGGGATTGTTCCCAGGATTGATGGATCCAAGGTTTCAGACCCAAACATTCTATATCGGACACCTTGCAGGCTTCTGCAGGTGCATACAACATGTATGTTCCCTTACTATTACTACAGGCGGCAACCCGACCATTAAGAACTTTTTGGATTTAACTTGGTTCAATTTTATTGTAAGATAGTTTACTACATACAAGTTGAAATTCATATTATTATTGTTGTCCATTGTTTATATATGTTTTATTTCTTTGAAAATAAAATAAAAAAAGAATGTTAGTAACGTGGAAACCACCGGAAATACCATCCACAACAATTGTTTCTCTTTCTTCAATTTCTTTGTTTTTATATTATTTATACAGAAAACATATTTACCGAAGGTAGGTTATAGTAAGGTTATAGTATACTACAATCTACATGCATAAAAGAAGTTGATGGTCTAACTGGCCTGGTTGATGGTCTGCTTGTCTTTACTCTTTAGTTTGTGTACAAAAACATCATGAACAATCAACTACAACCTGAATACCATCTCATCATCATTCGTAGCCACTAAATGTTCATAAAATTGTTTTTTAAATATATATAGAAAAGAATACAGGAACTATAAATAGTATTGATGGTATCAAGTTACCAACCATCACGTCATGATCACATTATTTTAGGTCATAAACTCAACAAACACATGATTTTGCAAAATTGCATGTGATATGAGAAACAATCTTTTTTGTTTAGCTAATTTTTACTCTGCATAAATGTAGTATACAGATTGTATTTTAAAATAGAACCAATCGAGAAACAATGTATAGTGCATGTATCACTGTCTATGCACAGTATACTATGATATAATGTACTTTGTTACACCCAAACTGCACTCTGCAGGCAGTGAAACTAATACGTCCCCACCAAAGACTGATCTAAGACAATGCGTAGCATAGTAAGGTTATTCCAGGAACAAACTTTTCAGGAACGTCTTATGAGTGGTTTTGGAACCATCAAGTGACCAGCCAGATCTTCAGATCTATCTCCAAACGACTTTTTTTCTAGGGTTTTCTCAAAACAGGAATTTATTCGCGGAATAGGTTTGAAAATTTGCAATGCAAAAAATTGTTGACAATTTTGCGAATATCTCTCCTCAAGTGCTAGAAAATACCCGGGTAGAGTTCAATCGACTAGGATATTGTTTAGCAAATAAAGGAGAATACTTTTGGTGTTTGGTCCTTAGGACTATGACATCTGGTGGCAATAATAGGGAATATGCAGGAAAATTTTTTTTCACTTGAATTGAAGCATGTTTACTAGACAAATATCAAGGTAAAATTACTTTTTAAATAACTTTAAAAATAAGCGAGATATGAATGATTGAAATTCCCGATTAGACAAAGAGGGTGATAGTCCTCTTGTTATGTTATGTGACGTCATATTACACTTTCACCATTTAAAATACACGTAAAACTCCGTTTTTAGTATTTTTGCAAGAAAGAGACAGATAATAATCTTTAAAAGCTTATAGCTTCCTTGATATTTGTCGGATTTTAATTTCGTTTTTAAATATTATTACAGTATTAACAGTATTTTCATATTCTGAAAATAAATGTGAAAAAAAATTTTCATGCATATTCCCTATTTGAAATAGAGTAGTGATACTCAACTGTGATAGTTACATATTCTTTACTAGCGTTACGTTAATAATATAATCAAAAAATTTTGTTGATGAAACTCATCTTTTTTCATGAAAAAATGTAGCCTCACTAAAGCCATCATGATATGACATCATGAGTAACTTTATCGATTCCAATGTCAATTTCCATTACGGTTACGAAGACATAAGTATGAAAAAACAAGCTTATACTATATAGGCATATAGACTTTATTTCATACTTATATCTTCTTAAGGACGTTCCAGCACTGTGTTATGCAATCAGTACAACAAACCGGTTTGATTTTATTATAGCACCAATATGTAAACATATATACAATACATAGCCAAATACACTGTTCACATATACAAAATAATGTTATGTTGAAGAAAAGGAATAATTTTAAACTTTTATATTTCGAAAACAAAACGGTAACACACGATTTTTTTTTAAATTTATATAATAAATATTTAGCTTTACTCTCCTAGTTTTTTTTTTTAATTCTGTCGAGTATTTTTTCTAAAACAACTGATAATAGTTGGACGAGCATGAAGTTTTACATGGCTCTAATGAGAGAGAGTGAGAGAGAATGATAACTTTGATATTAATTATCTCGCGTTCTAAACGGTCAAAAATTCTGAAACTTCGGGATTTATTAGAAAACGTTATTTTTAGCGTGTGAAAAAAAAAATGAGCAAAATCTGTCGAAAAGTGGTAGTATGCTGGAACATCCTTAAACGTAATGGAACTTGACATTGGCATAGTATTGTGACGTTTAAAGTATGCACAAATAATAATAATAATGTTTTTTAACGAAAACTTCCAAAATTTGTTAAGTTATTATAATATTTATTGGCAGATAAGCAGACAAAATAATAAAGTTCCATAATAAACATTTCAATTTTATTATAGTCAAAAAATTAAAAGATGTTGCTTATGAGAGAGAGAGAGAGAAAGAGAGAGTACACCCTATACGAAACAACAATATCAATGAACAAAAAACAGTTCACTAGATTCTAGAAGTATATTCCAATGGTTCATCGTCTTTCAGTATAATATAAACTGACTGAAAAAAAAGGAGAACAGGTAAGATGAATTGATGATGACTACTACTACTTGATTACATATTTCATGTATTCAAACAACTGACCTCTATCTAAGCTGGACAAATTATGATTCTAATGGGACCTACAGACGTGCAACCTGTACAGGAACATTATGAATGTTCGATACTATGTTGCAAGTCTGTATAACTGTTGTAGAACGAAAAACATGTCCTTGAACTGGTTGCAGTAAAAATCAAAATTATTTGATATTTTGTGGGAGGAGTTTAATGTTCCTGTAAAAAAATTTTCAGGAGTTAAGTTGTAGATACTAAGTTTTACTGTAATTTTGTTTCTTATCATTTTTCTGTTACACTAATATTTACAGAAATATTTACAATTAAAGATTGAAAGTTAAAATTCTAAATATATCTGTTCACATTAGAGTTTGAGAAAAATGATCAGGTAATGAATTGTAGCAAACTTAATTTTCTACAACTTTACTCCTTATACATGTGTTTGACACGAATACATAAAATATATTTTATTGTAAAAAAATTTGATTGTCGTTTCCATAGTAACTATAAACTATAATCGTTATACCGGTTTTTTTTTTGGCTATTAATAAATTTAATTTTTGCAAATACTAAAGTCATATCAGATATTATATTTCATTTTGATCACACTAAAATTATGACCGCTAGAGAGTGATTTATGTATTCTAAGGAAATTCGCAAAGTTGACGCAGCTCCTGCGTAACGAATTTTTATTCTTATTGTGTCATTACGCATTTGAATAATAATTATTTTTAATAGTTTATTTAAAAAATTACTACACCGTAATTTTAATTGAAAAATGTAACATTTCAGGTATACCAACGTAATTTCTGGCCAAGGCACGTTTAGTATAATCAATAGAGAATAATATTGCGCTGCATTAAATTACAGGAGTTTTTTTTTTAATTAGGTTCAGTATCACGTACTGAATGTAAATGAACAAAATCCTTACAAATTTCAAAGTGCTGCCATTTTGAGAAAAACGGTATAAAACTGTAGATACAGGCCAATATCTCCATTTACTTGAACTTTAGGCCCAAAATGGTAATAACCTTTCTTGTAGATAATTGGAATTCCTATTGTTTTTGTTTATTAATTTTTTTGTATCACTTACCGTTTACGGCTTATACGACTATTACTAGTTTATTTATTGACTTTTTGACCGATATCTCTTAAAACAGTTGTTTAAACAATAAAATGCTAATAACTTAACTTTTAAATCTACAAATTACCTACAACTTTTATTTAAAACTTTTTTATCTAAAATCAATATTTTTAAAGTTATAACGCGTTTAATGCTGCACTGCCGGGTGCAAGGTTAATAAAAACGAGGTATGCATAGTATAATAATGAAAAAGAGATTTCGGTCAAAAAGTCAATATATAAATAGTAATAGTCATATAAGTCGTGAACAAGTGATACAAAAAAAATTAAGAAACAAAAAAAAGAGTAATTTTTTTTTTTGGGTAAGGGTAAATTGAATGAAAGTATGTAATTTTAACAAGAGTAATTTCAATAAAATTTATTATATTTTAATTTATTTTGTTTAATTTTTTTTTTTTTTGTCTATTGATTTCGATTTTCTATCTATTTCGAATTGTCAAAGAGTAAATTACGACTAGCTAATTTATACTGATGATGACTACTTTATAATCGAAATACGTATTTATAATACAAAAACAGATCTAGGTATTGGGGCTAATATGAAATTTTATAGGATAATCTGTTTTTATACAGAGGTCACTGATTCAAACATAAAGAATTCCTATACTAGCTATATAGTGTACTATATAATATACCGTCTGTGTTGGACAGCTTTGCCAATAGAGAATCAATGGTAAATATTATTTACTGTATAACTACACATTGCTTCATAAAGAAATAAAAATAGTGGGGGTACTCTGTAGCCAGTAGTGTGTGTGTGCATACGTAATGAATAATAATACTATAAATTAAGTGAGCATCACTAAATCCCCACTCTTAAATGACATCAAACCAACATTATAACACAAGCAGCCCAGATGTTTGTAAGTATGTATATGGATGTATGGTTTTATAGTAAATATTTTATTTATTTAACATTGATTCCGTATTAGAAATGCTTTTGAAAACAGACTGTATAGTATATAGTATATACATACTATCAGAGCAGGTAATTTAAACAGAATATAGTGAGTAATATACTAGAACTAGAGAATTCTCAAATATTTCTCGAATACAATGAACGTTTTTTATCATTATTAAATATTTATTTAAAAGAAGTTTAAAATAAAAAATAAACATATTGTAAATAAATTTTATCTTCAGATGATCTAAAAAAGAATATTTTATTTAAAAAAATGAGAGATTCTCTCAAAATCAGGATTCATTTAGTATATAAAACTGTTCCGCTAGTGGCTAGTCCAAACTGAAGATAAATCCCAAGGTCGACTACAAAAGAGGTCGTATGCACTATAATAAAAATGTCATCTTCGTTTTATTAACTGTAAACGGGTAAATGTAATAAATTTATAGTTTCACAAATAAATCTTACCACGCTTTTATTAGTAGTGCAGTAATAGCTCAAATATTGGTAGCTACGTGACTCCGGATAGACTTATAACGACTCTCTTTTTGTATCGAGGGTTAAAAGACAAAAAAAGCGTTACGCAGGAGCTGTGTCAACTTAGCAAATTTCCTTAGAATACATAAATCACTCTTTAGTCACAATTTAGTATTTTCAAGGCCAATTTTATTAATAAATGGCATACGTCAAGGGGAAAGGAGGCATAAAGATAGAAGAAAACACAAAATATAAAATATCTCTCTTAATATTGGAACAATCGAAAAATGTATAACGAATAAAGTTGTAAAAAATCAAGTTTGCTATAATTCATTACGTTATCATTTTTTCCAAACTCTAATGTGTACAGAGATATTTAGAATTTTAACTTTCAATCTTTAATTGTAAATATTTCTGTAAATTATTGTGTATCAGAAAAATGATAAGAAACAAAATTACAGTAAAACTAAGTACCTACAACTTAACTCCTGATAAATTTTTCTATTTTTCAAATATTAAGAGAGATATGTAGGTAGGATCGATGGACAGAAATTTTTACGAAATTCCAACATTGGTACAAAAACAATAGTAGATTTCCGTTGGGGAAATTCGCTAAAAATATTAAAAATAGATACATTTTAGAACAAAAATTTAAAGGAAAAAAATGTTCCTTTTTGAAAAATAAACATTTGTTTTAAATTTACCTTACCAAATTTCTTCAAAATTGGTTCAGCGGTTTAGCCGTGAAAACGTATTAGTTATTTTCGCATTTATAATATTAGTATGGATTTTAAGGAACGAGACCCTTTTTTAGGATGAAAGATCAACTAATCTGATTGCGTTTAATTTCTAGAAAAACTGTTCTGAAAATTACCTTATTGATTGAAGGTCGATTCAACTAAATAAGTACTACTTGTGAAATTATTGATAATAAAATAGTTTTGTTTGTACTAAAAATAATTTGTTTTAAACCAATTGAAAATCATTGATCTGTATAGAAATTTGCTATTATTAAAATTATCTATGGAAGGGTGATACCTGTACGAACAGCTGTTAGCAGCAGACAGGATACTCTTTTATTCATATATTATTAGAGCTAGTGTAAAATTGATTGAGAATAGTAAGTATATATATATATATATATAACTATTTGTATACGAAAATGTTTCATACAAAGTTTTTTGTTTTGATTATAGAAAAAAACATTTTTTATTTTTAAAGATTTTCTCTATTTCGTACCGTTCCTCAATAAAAGGGCTTTCTAATACCAAGCGAATTTTTCATATCGGACTGGTATTTTCTGAGATTAGCGCGTTCAAACATACAAAATCTTCAGTTTTATAATATAAACTATGAAGTATAGATATTAAAATTAGTCCCAACTTGGTAATTTTTTTTGTATTTGTGTTCATAACATGACCTTATCAGTCCATCGACCGTCTGTCTATTTGACCGTAAATACTGTAACTCGAAAAAAAACTGAAATTTTTAGTACGTGTTCT
This sequence comes from Nineta flava, assembly GCA_963920215.1. NCBI lineage: Eukaryota > Metazoa > Arthropoda > Insecta > Neuroptera > Chrysopidae > Nineta > Nineta flava. Next base: position 121,389,836 of record OY986041.1, read on the forward strand.
TCAGATGTTAAATAAACCTCCGGGTACGAAATTGGGATCATTCGAGCCTCATTTGCACTTGAAAATATATATAAAAAGGATCTTTGGAAAGGATATATATATATATATATATATATATATATATATATATATATATATATATATATATATATATATATATATATATATATATATATATATATACATACACACACACACATACATACTTCCATAGTTTATATTATAAAACTGGAGATTTTGTATGTTTGAACGCGCTAATCTCAGAAACTACTAGTCCGATATGAAAAATTCGTTTGGTATTAGAAAGCCCTTTTATTGAGGAACGGTACGAAATAGAGAAAATCTTTAAAAATAAAAAATGTTTTTTTCTATAATCAAAACAAAAAACTTTGTATGAAACATTTTGGTATACAAATAGTTTAGACACAACTATAATGCGAAACCTGTACAGCGGGCAACTAATCGTATATATACCGGGTAAAATAATTATATTTATACCTAGCATTAATGGAATGGCTTTTAAATAAGGGGGTAATTATTGAGTATACCCCTCTTTCTAAATAATTTAATTATAGGATACATTCAAATAAATATCATAGAAAAATGTGTTAATATCGCTTATGTTTTTTTGAATAACAGTAGTCTTGTCAGGGGCGGATCCAGAAATTTATTTACCACCCAGTAAATATGATACATACCAAGATAGTCATGTCAGGGGTGGTTCCAGAAATTTATTTTATACCCAGTATATATGATACATACCAGGGTATATTAAGTTTAGTTCCGACTTTGTAACGATTAAAAATATTAACCGTAGAAAAGGTATAGGTGTTCATAAAATGACATAATCAGCCCATTTCCGCATATCAACCCGTCTGAAACACGATAACTAAAAAATTCGTTACGCAGGAGCTGCTTCAACTTAGCGAATTTCCTTAAAATATATAAATTACTTTCTAGCGGTCACAATTTTAGTCTGAGCAAAATGAAATGTCTATGTCTATATGATTTTACTATTAGCAAGGCTAATTTTATTAATAAATGACATACGTCAAGGGGAAATGGAGGCATAAAGAAAGAAGAAAACACAAAATATCTCTCTTAATATAAGAACAATCAAAAAATGCGTAAGGAATAAAGTTGTAGAAAATCATGTTTGCTACAATTCATCACCTTATCATTTTTGCTCAAACTCGATGTGTAGAGAGATAGTGAGGAATTTAATTTTCAATCTTAAACCGTCAATATTTCTGTAAATATTAGGGTAAGAGAAAAAATGATAAGAAATAAAATTACAGTAAAACTTAGTACCTACAACTTTACTTCTTATAAATTTTTCGATTTTTCGAATATTAAGGGAGATATGTCAAATTTTGTGTTTCCCCCTTTCTCTAAACCCCCCTTTCCCCTTGTTCGATTTTACCCATTAACGAACTTGACCTTTTGAATACCAAAAGCGCCTCAAATACCAAATTTCATTCCGATAAAATGAAAACTGTGACCGCTAGAGTGATTACAGACATATATATATATATATATATATATATATATATATATATATGTATATATATATATATATATGTCCATAGATATATATATATATAAATTTTACAGATGGTGATTTTTGACATCTACTAGGTAGGATCGATGGACATTTGAAGAAATTTTTGCGAAATTTTGACTTCGGTACGGGACCAATAGCTCTATTTCCTTTCAGGAAATTCGCTAAAACGAAAAGATATAACGAGTTGAAATTTCGTGAGTGTTTTAGAGCAAAGTAGTAAGGCGAATATGTTTGGGTAAAATGGGCAAAACTGCCTAGCTTGGAAACCGTAAGAGAACCAAAATTAAAAGGCAAAATATGTTGCTTTTTTGTAAATAAAAAACTTTTTTTTTGAACCTTTTTTTTTTATAAATTCAGTATATACCGAGTATTTAAGGAATTAACTCAGTTAGGGGTTATTTTCACTTGTTTTAATAACACTAGTCTATTCAGGGGCGGCTCCAGAAATTTATTTTATTACAGAGATTTTTTTTTTAAATGTTATTAATAATATGTCCAATGATCTATAATAAGCGTATGATTTATAAGTTGAAATCTATTGTAAATAAATCATTTATGTTTGAACGGAAGTGGGCATAACTCTATGAAACCTCTCGCTGGACCCGTCACTGAACATTTTCACAATAAGCATGCATTTACGAGTAATAAAAAGTTTTTTTTCTTATTGTTAGTATAAATTTTTATCTATACTACGACCCAATACATGATCTAAATTCAGGTCGCGTGATCTTTAACATTTTTCAGATGTTGTTTTTATTTTTTTATTTCCAATTTAATGACGTTCTCATTTTTGAGATAAAACAACGAATTTCAATTGAAATTATAATTTAAGTGTAGCAATAAAAATTTTTAACTTATAAATATATAATTTTTATAATGCTGTAACAACTGAATTAATTGTTTAAATGCTTTGTTTATACTGAGGCCACCAAAGTAGCGTTCTTTTTTTTAAATTTTTTTACCCGGTATATAAATATAATATGTACCACGGTATATAAAGTTTAGTTCCGTTTTTGTAACGGTTGAAAATAATGATCGCAGAAAAAAAATTTTGGTATAGGTGTTCATAAAATGAAATCCATTTAATCCGTTTCCGCAAGTGTGTCTGTCCGCCGTCCATCAAAATCGGACCATGTTTGAGCAAAATAAGCACAACTGCCTGTCTTTGAAACTGTAAGCGGTGAAGACAAGTTTAAAGACCAAAAATGTTTCTTTTTTTAAATTTTGTAAGAAACGTTTTTCATGAATTCAGTATATAGCGGGTATTTAATCAATTAACTCTTTTAGTTGTTATTTTTACTTCTTTAAATGTGATGTGCCTTATTCAATCGATTTTCGAAAAAATGTTTCGGATAAAAGTTGTTCATTATAAACATACCAACAACTTTTATTTGAAACATTTTTCCAAAAACCGAATGAATAAGGCAAAAATCAACTATATAATCTAGAAAAAAGAATGCTACTTTAGTAGTCTTTAGTGTATATTGCCGGGCGGTGATCTAAATGAAATTCTCTAACTGAGGGAAAACTTTCCTGACTATTTTGAACGAAAAAGAATCGACATCCTAATCAATACTCAAGATATAAAGAATTACATCACAATCGTATAAAGAATAATCATATCTCGGAAACTATTCATCAAATCAACTGGAATTTTGTGTTTTTTGGGTCCAGTTTATCTTGTAAACAAATTTTCATTCAAATCGAAGACAAAAAATAAAATTTTTAGTCTTCGATTATTTCCAAAGGAGAAAAAAAGTATTTTGGGAACTCTTTTATGTCTCAAAATTGATATAATTTGTTTAGAAGGGTGAAATAAAATGTTAATTCACCCTTGATATTTCAAAATTAATACCATCTAAGAATAACCTAAGTACCACTGAAGATTAAAAAAATAAGATTGTATAAAGGCATTTTGAAAGAATTTGTTCTATTGTTAAAAAATCTCGTTCCCACAACAGTGTTGTCAATCTAAGTTAAAATTCACAACCCAAGCGTACTTCCTATGTCGTTTTCTATGTACAGTCGAACTGCTATACTACGGAGACCTAAGATTGTTCTTTGTTCTATTCCCTTGATCTAGAAAGGCTTAAAATTTTACAGGACATATTTCATAAATTAAGACGCTGATGAAATTCCCCCAAATAAGAAATTGTTAGTTCAGAAATGTCTTTCCTATCGAAATATATCCTCGGGAATTATGGCGAAAAAAATACTTTGAATAAAAGTGCATTAAACGTCTAAGAAAGAAAATTTTTGTCCATATTTTAAGACTCAATTCTACAAACATTTTATGACCTTTTATTCACGAAAACGGTTTTGTTTTTCAAAAACAAAGTATTCCAGGGTCAATGTTCACATCAAATCGTCATAGTAACTTCTTAACTTCAGTAACTTCTCTATGAGGAAACTTCTATCAAATAGGGCTTCTGGAAGAAGCTTATTTATACAACCCTATACAATCCTAATACAAGCTTCTAATTTCATGAACCCCAATCAAAACAAGTGAAAATAACAACTAACTGAGTTAATTGCTTAAATACCCGGTATATCCTGAATCAATGTAAAAACAGTTTATAACAAAAGTTGTTTATTTTTAAAAAAAGAACATTTTTTGTCTTTACATTTTTGTTCTATCTCTTACGGTTTCAAAGATGGGGAGTTTTGCCCAAACATCGTCCGATTATGCCCATTCACGAACTTGACCTCACTTTTTAACTCTAGCTAGAACACACACACAAAATTTGTGAAAATGGCCGAATTAGACACCTATTTTATGAACATCTATTCCAAACATTTCTGTCTGCGATCAATATTTTCAAGCGTTACAAAGTCGAGACTAAACTTAATATACCCTTGGATATTTACATATACCGGGTATAAAAACAAAATAATGTTTAGAAAATCAAGTTACGTGCCAAGAACAAAATGTTATAAACTGAAAATATAAAATTTTCCAATAAAAAAAGACAATAAATATCTTGGGCATAAGCCCGCTTTTCCGATTTTCTGCGAAATAAATACATTATTCTTGTAGTTATAGTGTTTTGCTCAACTTAAATGGAAAACATCAAGTCTATTAATTTTCTCGAAATTTTTAATTTTTCAGTCCATGTTACTCCATAAAATTCAAGTATAAAATTCAGTAAACACATTTACGAAATTGGTTGTGAAAATAAGATTCCTTAAATTTATAATTGAAAATAATACTTGCAGTAAAATAAAGTTATTCATGTTTAGATTAAAAAATAAATAATATAAAACCGAATTCTTTGTTTTAAAACGCTAAGTAATTGAAACATAAATCTTTTAATTTCTATACAACGACCTTCTACTTAAATCTAAACAAAATTCTATTGAAATAAAAACGAAAATTTTGATTAAAGACCATGAACTCGATATTACTTCGTAAAAATTCTCCACACTATCTTATACTAAACGGGTGTTGTTACCTTGCTAAACTTAATTAAAAACTATATAAATATTGGTCAGTGAACTTACCTGCATTACAATTGTTTACCAAGGAAACGAATATGACCAAACATTGTATTATGACACAATAAGTTAACGAATAAAATGGCATTGTCATCAATTTTTTACTAAATCTTTCCTTTTCCTCCATATTTTTACTATTGATTGTCACTAATGGATTAATAACGATTAACATTGCAGAAAAAAAACTACCTTTTAAAAACACTTGTATTCACTTAAAACCAAAAACATAATTCACTTACACTTTAAAAATATGTAATAATAAACACTTGAAAAATTAATTTATGCATTGTCTTTAAACGAATAATTATGATATTATTGTCACTAAAACATGTTACCCACCTGTGGCCTGTTCGGCTCCTTGTCTGTTGTTACCTAGGTGAATATGCCGTCCGTTGTATTCCGTTACGTTTAATAACTTATAAAAACATTTTTTCTTCTTCTTTATTACACTCACACATCAAAACTCACATAAAACAATGTACAATTATATTTACTGTATAAATAGTTCGATTATGAATTAAAAGTAATTGCATTAACGAACTTTTATTCATCTTTTTTGTCAGTTAAAAAACTTTTTATTTACTATTTACTTTCACCGTCGCACTCGAGTATGTTGGTATCGTGCGTTCGTCAGCTCAGTTAGACACGGAATGGTTATGAAAACATGCGAATTAAATATCGCGCATGTGCAGTCATACTTTTTTTTTCATATAGAGGTATGTTATGAAACTTTTTAATTTAAAAAAACAAAGTTACTTTGTGTATTATGCCATCTAGGTAATGATAATTTATCTTAATGTATTTACCTTTAAGGTGATTACTTAATCCGTTTTTACCTTGAAAAACTATGAAATGCAAATCATTTTTTCAATCTCAATTCTAAAATAGTGCAGTTTGTCGATTTATTGTTTATATAAACCTAGTGACTGAATAGTTTGCCTTTAGCGATTATTAGTCATGTTTATAATATTTGCCATTACTGTCTTTTCTATTCACGAAGGAAAACAGAAAATTATTTTAACATTTTTTAATGAATTATGATTCAAAATTGTCTCAGTTGTATCCATTAATGTATTTTTGGTTCTATCTCTTAGTAGACTTGAAATCTAAATTAGTTTTTGACATGAATTAAATATTTCAATTAATAAAACTCATGCAAGAATCTAGTAAGAAGATAGTTCGAAATTCTTTAAATTAAAATGATCTGAAAAAAAACTTTCACAAAAGAAATAAAATGCATGTGTATAAAATTTATTTTACTTTTTGTTGTAAAAATACTTTTCTGAGTGCTGCCATCTATGTTAATATTAACAAACCGTTAAGTAAGAGTAGACATCTATGTATATATTTTGAAACATATTTATATGAATGTTCATGGTTCAACCTGGTTCAACACATTGAGGAATGCAGCCAGTATGGCGTGGACTTCTGCTTAAAAGACTATGGCATATTTTGCCAAGTTGAGGCTTATGTTTGCTTTAGGTCTTTCCCCGTAGATTCCCGCCCTGGCCTCTTCTTCAGTTTCTGAAGAAGAGGCCAGGTTTCGATTCTGTTTCAGAATCGTCTGTATACCAGACGATTCCTTTCTTGAGATAGGGTAATTCTCCTTCCGTCCACATGTCTCTATCACAGACTACAGTGAAAGGTTTTGAGGAGAAGGTCCCGATTAACCACTCTTTCAAACCGGTCGCCGGGGTAGCTTGCACAGGATAAGGTAAGGGCGACTAATATAATATGAAACTACACATTTATCTCCATCACTCCATGTTAATTTCATTAGGATGTTTTATGAAAAAGTTTCATTTTTTTCTACTGTAGTTTCATTACATTAGTTTGCACAGCTCTGGGTTGGTTTTTAAATTGAGATTTGATAAACTACAATCGAGTTGAAACTACTAAATATGTTGGCGCTGAATGGATTTGTGCCTAATCCATTCAGTTTTCGATAAAAAGGTTTTTCATAAGTTAATATTTTTGTAATTAATAACTTTTAATCAAAACATTTTTTCGAAAACCAAATGAATTGGGCTCTAAACGACTACAAAAGTTTATAAAACGAACACAAATCGACATTATTCCTCGAAAGTTGGAAAATCGTTCACATTAGTCCATCTGAATTATTCTTAATTCTATTCACACATAAAATTAATGATACAGTAAAATCTCATTCAATCGCACTAATATAGGATACATCAGTTTAGGTATCCAAATATCATAGCTAATACAGTAATCTAAAAAATATCAATCGATTTTTTAACACAAAATCGCTCTTTTTACGCAATCGGCCATGGAATATAACCACATTATTAAAAAGCCATATATAAGCAAAAGCAGTCAAATTTTATTTTAAAAAGTTTTTGTGCCAATTTTTAGTTCTTGTTTTTCAAAACATTCGACTGAATGAGGTTCTACTGTACTACGAAATCTTTGGAATTGTTGGATTAATTATGAAAAGTAAAGAAGAATCGTATTTATTTAAAAATAAAGTAAATAACAAAATGGTTTTTAAATTATTTTATTAGCGAAACATAATAATTACAAACTAGAAGAAAAATCCTAAAATTTTTCCTCCCAAATGTTTCCGCCTGGCTTCCTCGTGATCCATTATACCTCCACTGGTGGTAATTACGACGTAGCTGCAAATAAAACAATACAATTGAAGAAAAAATTTATTAGATCTAAAGCTTGCCTAAACATATGAATATATTTTCATCGTGTCTTAAATTTGTAAGACTTTTTTTATGGCGTATAAAAAAGCTTTCCCTAGACTAGTGTATAAATAAAATTTGTATCGTGTCTTAACCTGGCCTTACGTGGGTTCTACACGATGCTACGAATACCTTCCAACGTTTGACATTTGATGGTTCGTCATATCGAGTGGCCATTGTTCAAATCTACGAGTGTCGAACGTTCGCATTTGGCCTATTCCGGCTGATGTCGGTATAATTGCACCGAGTCAAAGGGATACCTCCAACGTTTGAAGGAAATTATTAGTGGGTTCGACTCAACGGCTACACGAGTCGTTCATATGAAGGGAGAGACTTAGATCATAAAACATATTGAGAACGCATGTATCGATAGCTTTGATATACTTGGTGACTCAGTATGTAGATTGATACATCTGAAAAATCGCGCCAAAAATCGTTGGTGCATTCGCTGCACCAACTATCGAACTTACTTGTTTCAAACGTTGGAGCGAGCGATTGTAGGATAGTGTAGAACTGGCTTTAAACTAGCGTATTGATTAAATGTTTATTGTGCTTAAATTTGCCTGTCAAAATGTCAAGAAAATGTTAATATTTTTATAACAACTTATTTGAAAAACCAATTGGATTCGACGCATATAGACTGTAAAACATTTGAATAAGAAACGCCATTTTTAAAGCTACTGATATTTTGCCTTCTCTACATACTGGAGAAATGTATCGTACGGAATCTAATCCAAAGCATTTAATGCCATACGAATACGTCCAAAATATGTAACGTAGAAAAAAAGTAATAATCCACTTTAAAAACCCGTTTACAGTACTTTTTAAGTACGATATGGCTATTCAGACACAGGCGGGTTTCTAGCGTGAGTTTAACTTTAGATTAAACTAACGTTCAGATATTGTGGCAAAAATGATTGAAATTAAATAAGGTAACTATTTCAACCGAGTACTTTTTGCTTTTTCCACAATATGTGAAATATATAGAATATCTTTTAGTCCGGGAGATCAGAAACACGCAAACCCGACCAACTCGGGGTATGATCAATAAAATATATTTTATAATGGCTTTAAACGCTTCACGCTGAAGACACGCAAGAGATCCGTGTTTATCCGAATAGCCATATTGTTGAAATAAATATGAAGTTAAATTATCAAATGCAAACGTTAAATCGATTAAAAAGCATATTTGAAACAAAACTTACCCGAATTGTCGAGATGGTAACAAATTATTTGTCCATTTTTCGATATCATTAATTGGTACGTCAAATCTCGGTGAAATAACACCACATTTGTTTAATCGACCTGTGAGATTTACAACAATCTTGCCAGACCGATGGTCGTCAACTATTTCGAATTCGCCAATATAACCTTTCTTCATCATTACGGTTAAGAACTTAATAATAACTTTCGAACAAGGCCTAATGAGCACTTGCCGTTTGCCTCGTTTTTCGGCATTATTAATTGATTTTAAAGCATCACTTAATACATTCATACGAACCATGACTAAAACAAAAATGTTAACATTTAAAACACCATTCGGTAAACATGTTTCTGAGATGTCAATAACCACAAAAAATAATATATTACTTTCTATTTATAAATGAAAACTCAAAAATATTTACAAAAACTTATTTAGAATATATTTATAAATAATGACACACAGTTATTTTTATTAGATTGATGGTAAAAATGAAGAATACCTGGGATTTTTTTTTAAGTTAATTTTATTCCATTAACAACTGCTACGTACAGGAAAAAGGAAGCCGATTGAGAGGTTAGAATTAAACTAGACATATCATTTGAAATACGCATGATCTAAATAAATTCGTAAATTTTTATTCATGAATTCAAAAAGCGGTAAATTTAAATATACAATTATAATATAATCTTTGAATTTTCAAATTTGATGTCCAATTTTATTCATTTGTAGATAACTAATAAATAAGTTTTTCATTAAATAAGAAAATTTTTCAAAAGTTTTGAATATAATAAAAACGATTATATTAGAAAATAATATTTTTGACTATAATTTTGTTGAAAATCTAGTTTCTGGAGTATCTTAACTTATATACATGAGCGTGAGAGGCCTAGGGTAGAGCAGCACCCTACTTGGAAATCAAATATAGTGTATCTTCCTTGAACATTTACTTCCGCAATTAGTATATCTAAATCTTTTGATCTCTTTGATCGTTTTTATACTTATAAGAAAACCTGTTTATTAATTAAGTATAATTAATTAACTGTTTCGCATTGATAAAAAATTTGTACATTCTGTGAACGCCTATACACATATATTATGAAAATTCACTTAAAAACCTTCAGTTATTAGCCTTTATACGTTTATAAATCTAAAGTTGCGGATCTAGAAGGAAGAGAAAAATGGAGTTGCTTATTAAAAATTGTATTTCTATCGAGAAAGAAAATAGAAAAATATTTGATATTTATCAATAAAGTTTATAATTTGATGTTGAGTTTATTTCATGTGTAAATTCTCGTATTTTAGTTATTATGGCCTTGCTATCGATACAAAGAAAACATTTCGACCATATTATAAATTTTCTTCATACATGTAATGGTTTTCCAGGTTCTTCATGACCAAATCAATGGGAATAAAACAAAATGCACAAACTAAACCATTTTATGTATAATGTCAAGTTTTATGTATAATCATAATTTTTATAAGACCTACCGATCAGAAGGTCTCACGGGCAAAATCCCAGACAATTTGGTTTTTGAGCTACGCTGGAAGTGACGTTATCTGGAAATTGGCTGAAATTCATGTTGTAGTGCATGACCTCCCAAATCAAAAATTCATGAGTACACTTCCCAGAAATGTTTATTTTTATATCTACAGGTTCTGGAAGTTTACATTATCCGGAAATGGTTTATTGTGTACATAACCCCCCCATCAAAAGTTATTATGGGATGGGAATAAGTCCCAAAAAGCTAGTAGACTGAGATAGATAGACCATGTTGAACGAATAGAGAAGAGTATAGCGATCTTAGAAAAGATGGTTCGAAGATGTTACGGAGACTGGAAGTCAGAAATTGTACAAGACGGGGCTATATCAAGATCTGAATGGAAAAAGAAAGTTGTGAATGGAGGCAAAGATCCAGTTAGGATTGTAGATTTAGCCAACAATCATGACTAAACGAATGGGAATAAAACAAAATCCACAAAAAATAAACTTAGACTGTCAAATTTTATGTATTATATTATCTTTCATCTCTGAAAATGCGTTTTTTTTTTTGTTTGTTTTATTAATTATTATATAATCAACATTATTATGCTTAATACAACCTGAAATTATACAATTTATTTATTTTTAATTAATTATTATTTTTGTATTTTTTTTTTTACAAACTGCTCACAATTATATAATATGAAGTCCTATTTAAAAAATATAAATATAATTCGAACATAGATAAAAAAATTATCGATTGTAATCAATCACGCCACAAAAATATATTTAGATCATAATTATTATAATATATGCTGGCAAAAATATCACATTTTATAGTGTCGCCATATTATTTATTTTATACAAGTTTTTTTTTTTTTTTAATTTACTTGCAATAAAACTAATTTAAATTATTTATAGATGTTATTAAATAAATAAAAATTCAGTGTAATTTTCATCATTAATTGTTGTCGTTTTACAAATATATATTTACAATTACAATCATTTATAATTAATAAGTAAAGGCGAGGTTACTAGACGACTCAATAAAGGTTTTGCACTTCGTCTAGTCCTCAAAAACAGAACCGATTTTGATTATCGTTTCGTTTTGAGAATAATGTTTTACACAATGCATTATTTGAGCTTAGAAACATTTCGATTGATGTAAAATATTATTTTTCTTGTAGTTTCATAACGTTTGCATCCCATTTGTGTCCAGATATTTAAAAAAAGCATTTCACAAATGTGTAATGGGGGAAAGGAAAAACTGTTCCGTTTAAATCTATTACATTGTACTTTGGGCCATAAATCAAAATTTTACAGTTGATTTGTGCCTTATTCATTCGGTTTTTGGGAAAATGTTGCGAATAAAAGTTGTTAGTACATTTATAATGAATAACTTTTACCTGAATCATTTTTTCGAAAACTGAATGAATAAAGCACAAATGAAGGAAAAAAAATTTGAAAAAATGAGCGATTCTATAGGTGTATGGAATAAACTACAATTTAAACTTTATCAATAAACTTGTTATTGTTAAGTATTTTCGAATAAAAACAATTGTTTTTTTTCGAAAATCTAATGAATTGAACGCAAATTATTTACGCCAATCGAAATGTTTCTAATTTCGATATATTGTATATATATATATATTGTAAAAATCATATTCTTTAATAAAAACGTAATCAAAATCGGTTTTGTTTGTGAGGACGAAGAAATATTAATGGCTTCATTGAATCGACTATAATACATATGGAATCAGTAATTCGTTCAGATAAGTTTAAAAATAAAATCAGTAAATTAAAAAATTATTTCACGTTTATAAGAAAATTAAAATTTTGTAAAGCTTGTTTGAAATTATTTATCCGAACAAGTTACTAGATTCTATATACACCAATGCATTCATTTCAGCAACTATTGAGCTGCCATTTATATGGGTTTCAACACGACGATTTCACTAAATACTTGAATTTCAGGGAATGATTCTCTGCCCAAAATGTAATTAATGAAATCGTTAATTTTGTCTGACATCAAAGCAATCATCATTTTATTATGTGAATCACAAGTCAGCATCATCTTATGTACTCGATGACGACGTCTTCTTATAGTCGGGAAAGCAGTCACACCAAATATACCGTTATCGTGGATTTCACAAATTTGTGCGCGGATTGACGGATAAAAAGTCCCATCAATATCGTGCTTACATTGGATGTTTCTTAATCGTCAATTCTCATACAACTTTTAAAAAGTCCGCGATAACGTCACATTTGACATCACGTTCCCACCGAACTATTATTATGTTTGTTTGGTTTTTATCAAATATATATTCATCTAAAATTAGCATTTGCATTGTAGAGTCTACCCCTCTCTATCTCAAGAGAGAGTGGAATTTAAATTTGTTTACTAAAATCCCTAAAAAGGATGTACATTAAATTCATTTTGGTGGCAACGTATTATTTTGAGTAAGTGCAAAAATTTGTTAAAATTCTTCATTCTAAAAAAACACATTGTTAATTAGAAAATAAATGCATGTAAAAATGTGTATGTATTTTGGATGTTCTCACACGCTTGTGGAAGGGAAACTTCTTTTAACGAAACCTGTAAATCTTTTAAAAGCTTATGAATCTTCGAGTAGCAGCTATTCAGCCTAGAGTTTCGATCTCGATTCCCTAAACTATTAAAAACTTACGTTTCTTATACACTTACTTGATCCAGTTGCCCATATTTTCCATATAGAAGTTTCACTTCAATGAAAAGTATAATATAGTTTAAAATACACTCTGGTTCATAAAAAAACGAACCAACGGTTTAAAACAAAAGAAATTCTTTTGAGTAACATAATAGTAGTCAACATTTCATTATTGCTATACAGATTAATTGGTTTTTAAATATCAACAACTGCAGCAGGGCACATATTTAAGAACCAACCTGTATAAAATATTATTCACATGTCTGTATATATATAAAAAAAAAAGTAAAATTCATCAAAATATTCATATAAACATTCCAAAAAAACAGAACTGGATTATTAAAATAAAAAACTTAAATTGTAAACTAGAAACTAGGGGGGGAGGAGGCTTGCATTTGTTATTATTGAATTGAAAAACAAAAATATTCTCGAAGTGTGTTTTCAAAGCATCCATCATTATTCAGTCCTTTGGACTACACATATTCGATTTTCCTTGGACATATTTCTCTAGTATATTGAAACTTGGGGTAGAAATTGTAATTAACACTTTTCTGACCACCACCCAAGAAAATACCATGTTCTAATTCTTATGGATACTCAATTACATTGCATTAATTATCTTCTGGAAAACATAGCAACATTTTCGAAATTTTCGACAGATCTTTGAATACGTATATTTTATACAGACTGATTAGCCGAGTTTTGAATTTATACGGATTTGGAATCAAAGCTCGGCTAGTTTGTCATCTGTTGACCACATGAACAAATTAGAGCCAAGAATCCGTACCGTAGTGTTATGCATTTATATCACATTGTCGCTATTCTCGACAACTGTGCACCCAGCCAATAGCTACATTTCCCCCCGTAATTATAGTGTGGAGTAATTTTATAAAATACGAAATTTATGGTAGTAAATTCACTACTTAACGTTGCTTCTTCAGAGAGAGCTAATTCTTACGTATTTTTTTATAACAAACGTCACATATGTTTCGGTGTGTTCGTCCATTTGCAAATTAATTTAGCAGATATTGTTTGAAAATGTTTGAACAAATCGAACCATATATAACGTTTGAATTTATGATTTAAATTCAAATAATGATCTTTTGTTGAATAAGTTAATTTTTCATATATAATTATGAACAACCGAATCGAATACGTGTAGTTTTACCTACCCCGGACCTTTTAAATCAACACCACCCAATCCAACGAATAAGAAATACAAAAAAAAAAAAAGATTAAAAAAATAAAAACACACAAATAAAGACCTCAAAATATTTATATAATTTAATACATTCTTATACAATACAATTCCATTTATCGAACAATAAAATTAATTATTCGAAAATTTCATTTCTTTTATATAAAATTGATTGAATCGAAGCGAATATTTTTTGAAACAACAACAAAAACTTACAATTGGATGTTAAAAAAATATATAAATTACTAGCTAAGCGTAATTATTTGAAAAAAATAAGAAAATTTAATAAAAGAAAATGTAACCATATATTTCGCGTCGTTCCCGCGCTCGTGTGTAACTTGCCCATATCATTCTAGGAACATGCGCATTGTGTGAACGATCATCATCAGTCTATTTATTCATTTTGGAAAAAACAGAAGTTCAGATTGGCTGGATGGGAGAGAGAGGGCACTACTTATATGTTGAATTAAGGGGGCTATATTAGAGGGATGTGTTGTGGACACACACAGTTATGTTCGTTTTGAAACAAAAGAGACTGTTTCTGTGAAAGAGAGTTCAGTGCAACTCAATGACGATTTCTTTTTTCTTCTCAAAATAAATCAAAACGTATAATTAATTAATACAATAATAACAATTTGCTTGTGTTTTTACTTTTTTTTTTTGTTTTTTTTTTTTTTTCTTTTTATAGTTTTTTTTGTTTTTGTTTATGTTGTTAAATTAGAGTGACGTGGTGTGATGTTTACCTAATTGTATATTTTTATAGCTTTCTCGAGATAATTTAAACGGGATCGTTTGGGAGCTTTGTTAATATGCTCCAATCCTAGCCATGGTCGGGGTGTAGCTGAAATTAAAAAACAAAAACAATTTCAATACAATTATTATTAGTATTCAGGGTCGAATCTGAGCATGATACAAGTCATGGAGACTACACAAGGAGACCGAACTCAAACGGCCACTAGAGTCGCTATTTTTCATTTTGCACCGAAGTGAATATAGTATAATAAATAGGAGTGAAGTATTTGTCATTTTGTTAGATTATTAAAAAATAAGTTTAATTTAATATCTGATTCAATAATCAATCTTTAAATTGATTTTAATAATTTTAATATAATTGATTTCTACTTAATTTATTTGCATTTTTACAATTCCAACTTTACAGGTTACTATTTAATTATTCGAGATTTTATAATTATTTTGTTTTTTATTCTTATGTAATTATTTTGCAAATTTTTAACTATCACTTACTTCAACTAATTACTTATTTCATTTATTAGAAAAAGTATTTTATTGGAAAAATACTTTGGCTGCAAATAATTTTTATAATACTACATAAATGCGTCATGTTTTTCAATTAAAAGTCGCGCCCTTATACTCTTCTCTCCACTGTTTTCGGTGTAGAAGGAACACTACTGACATCTTATTTTTGTCAATTATTTATTTACATGGAGTTCGGTCTCCTTTTGTAGTCTCCATGATACAAGTGATGCACAGCATCAGGCCCCCCGAAAGGGTGCCTTGTAATATTATGTAACATAATGTATTCACTATAATCGATCAATCTACTATAATTCTTCTATTTTCGTCGTAAATTAAATGATTTTTGCCGACATTAAGGATGTACGAGCACTGATGTATAGTCCATTTATAAAAAAGTATTCAAAATCTTATATAGTTCATTCATAAATTTCCACAATAATGTTTATTATTTTTTGTCGTAAGTTTAAATTAAAATTTAATTTAGGCCCGTCATACCGGGCCTAACAAAAAATATATTTAAGGAAAAAACCTAAGATTTCGGGTAATTAATTAATTCGGGTTGTCTTTGTAACAACGTAACATCTTTTTTTCATCAAATGTATATATATCTGTTCATTTAACAAAAATACTTAAAAACAACGATCACAAATTTTGTGTTTAGTAGGGATTGAAAAAGATTATAGCTTTGATATTCTTTGTTGCTTTACTAAGTTGAAGACGTTTATTTACCAAAGTTATTTTGTTTAAAATAATTTCTAAGAATAATTTGAATGAGAAGTATATTTTTCCATAAAACGTAATTAATTTATAGTTACCTTTGTAACATCTTTATTTAACAAATGAGTATACAGATTGTAATTGTCAAGACTAATCATTGTGATACGAATTTTGCAACAGTATATGGATTTAAGACAGACATACATTTATTTGTAAAGTAAAAAAAAGAGACAAACATGAACTATTATATCTTATGGTGACCTTATTTCCGCCTTTACCATGACCTTCAAGATTATTTATTTTTAAAACGACTATAAAATGGTTAATTATTAACCAAAATAGACTTTATTACCCAGTTTTAATGTTCTTTTTCCCTCAGCTATCCGATTCTGCCAAAATATGGATTCCCATTTGGAAAACACAAGTTGATCCTCAAATTACCTTGAAGGTTTAAGTTTGAAAATCAAGATCACCATAAGATTCCCAATTCCGAAACACTTTTATTCAGGTCACGTTTTTTCCCAAAATCGCTCCTTGAAGAAATATTCAAGTGCATTGTTTAAAATAAGACCCTGCAATTTGAACTTTCCACAGCAAGTAGTTTTAAATAAGAAATGTTACGCGACAGACAGAATCTTAAAAATTAGAAAAAGGAAAAAAAATGTTATAAATACCTTGATTTGGGTGTATTTTCAAATCCTGAATATTAATAATATAATCATCATCGGGAATAAATTGAGGCCTTCCTAAAATCACCATTGCAAACTTAAATTTCTCCCACTCTTTATCTGGTATTGCTAATTTCTTTTGCATACGCTCTTTAACACGTCCAAATGTATCACCTTGTTTAATTTTTATATAAAATGGTATACCAAATGTTGAGAATGTATCTTTTTGAAAATGTGCACACGGCATTAAGATTTCATCATCTTGTAACAACAGTTCATCCCGAGGCACCTCTTCGATCCTATATTGTTTAGTTGATGGTAATGATTCTAATGATGTGTCATCTTTAGGACCCGGTGATATTTTATTTGAGCTCACTTCAAATATTCGTAATCGGCCGGAACCACCTTCAGAAAATTCCACTTGTTTTTTTGCCTCTTCAAGTAAATCGGCAACTGTACCACATTTATTTGGATATAGTATCAATTCTTTTTCCTCTTTCATTTTAGGACCAACCCATATACACTTAAACTGTTTCTTATTCTCCAATTCATTGACCCGGATACTTAACGGCTGATAGTATAATTTTTTCGGCGTTTTAGGTTTACATTGCACTAATAGATCTTTTAGGGTACCTTCAAAAGTACACCGAAGTGCATGGCCTGGACTATCTTTATAATTTTGACATCTAAAAAATTGTAATAAATATGGATCGGTGCCAACGCGTTGCGCAACAGCTCGAGCAATTTGATCGTAAGTCATTCGCTGCGATAGCTCCATTGTAAAACCCATATCATTTGGTATCGTTTTATCTACAAATGTGACTTCAACTCTATAATACAAATCTTTAAAATAATCTTGACATGTTGGCAATTCACAAGATTCATCACGTTCTTCACGCTCAAAAACAATAATATCACCATCCATTAACTCCTCGAGAACTTTCTCCAAAGGTTCACTTAAGTTTGTTATACGTTCAGTCATATTTGGACGAATTTCTTCATACAGAGCTAACGGTGTGTCTGGGGGGAAACCAGCGCGTTCATTTAATAGTGGAATTAAGTCCGAAACACGGCAATTAACGGGCAAATAATGATGTCCACAATAATGAATCTTTTTTTGTTTTGGATCGTATAATTTGAAGAATAATAACACATCACTATCTTTATCGAAAGGTGGTAGAGATGTTAGACCGGAATCAGTTGGTAATAGTTCAAGGAAAATTGTCCATGGATTTTGATTTTCACTGGCGTCCATAACAGTTTTATGTAAATCTGCTTCCATGTCTAATAGAGTTGGTCGACATGTCGTGTTAGACCGTTGACTAAATGGCCAAGGTCGTATTTGCTCGGGTGGATAACGTAAACTATCTGCTAATGTTTCTAATAATTCAGCAACAGTCGCCTGTTTTCGTACACGATATACCCGGTAAGATGCACGTTCAGAATCGTATAAATCATTTCCTTGATGGCCATCAAAGGCATCTTCAAGAAGTACATTTACGGTCATATATAAGTAAGCTTCGTTACGTTCTTTACGTCGGATCTGTTCTAAACGTTTCTCTTCAGCTA
Organism: Nineta flava; assembly: GCA_963920215.1. NCBI lineage: Eukaryota > Metazoa > Arthropoda > Insecta > Neuroptera > Chrysopidae > Nineta > Nineta flava. The sequence continues at coordinate 121,408,383 of OY986041.1, forward strand.
ATCGTTCAATGAGTTCACTAGGTATATCTGCTTCTGTGACCTCTTGAAGTACTGTACTTAATTGACTATCACGTATGTAGACTAACATATAAGCGTTGGTACAATGTTTTACGGTTAAATTCATGTCTTCGTCATGTCCTCCGTAATTGTGTTCGATTGCCTCTTGTTTTGTACATCTGGATACAACGTCGTCATCGAATTTACACCATTTACCATCTCCTTTGGGATTTATGAATACAACATAATGTCCACCATGATTATCACCAGAGTGTACTAACACTGCGTGTAAGGTATAATCTGCTGGAGTTGATTCGTTGTCTTGTAAATATTCTGTAAATTTTTTAATTTATTTTAGTTGATTTTGCTTTAATTCGACTTCAATTCGTTGTTGACTTAATTTATTAATATTTAAAACATAATCGGCTCGTGAAAGTTCGACTCGTGAAAAGAGGGATCCGTACTTGAACTTATCGAAGTCGAAAATACACATACTGGTAAAATTGGTAAATAGCTTTCGTGAAAGAAAATGGCACGTCGTTTATATACTTGCAAATGCAACAGTATGTTTTTCAGGTCAGGGAAACTATAATATTTTTGTTTCTTGTTTTCTGATGAGATTAAAATATGAAATTAGCGAATAGAAATGAACTAATTCTCATAGAATCCTTATGAGAATTAGTTCTCGGTCAAATTGGCTGAAATTCAAATATGTTGTAGTGAGTGCATGATCTCCCGATCAAATCTTCTCATGAGCAAAAATACCGAAAATTCATAATTTTTTAGCTACAGGCTCAGTCATATACTCAGGTACGGCCCTAACTATACAGTAATGACAATGTTAAGCGATTTTTTGCATGTCTTTTTCCTTTCCCAACTACCCTTGCGTCAACGTTAAATCTCTATAACTACGAACCGGTTTGGAGTTTTGAACTTCAGATAGTCTTTCTGGAGTCGTAAGGAAAATTTACCTAGGGTCTTCTTTCATCATTATTGCACTATTTCCTATGGTTTTCTTCAAATAATTCGGACAAACAGATAACATATTTCCCTTTTATATATAGAAGATATTGTACTAAAACTAGTTTCTTTTTTGGTCATCAAACGCCGTGGCCAAAGTGGTCAGTTATCAATAATAACAAAATGTAAAACTTACCATCTAAAGAAATATGCTCATAAAATTCAAAACGATCATTGAACTTGACAGAGCAATCAGTGATTGGATCATATTGGAATCGCATCAAATGTAAATGAAGAACTGGGGGAAATGATGAGAATATAACACCCTTCTCGGCATCTTGTAGGCCATGTTCGCCAGCATCATATTTGTTGTCACCATCCAATGTTTCACGTGCTATATAATCTTTAAATGATTCCTCAATGTTTTTCTTCCCCTTGATATTCAATTGTATATCGTAGAATGTTTCAACACGTGTGCTGGTGTATGCAACATTCTTACATTTGATATACGACACCATTTTACCTTCAAATAATTTTGGTACAGTTCCTTCAACACATGTACCTTTCATTTTGCTCTCTAATTTGTCCAATAACACCTACAAAAAAAAAAACACAAAATATTTTTGTTTAAGATAGCTGTTGTGTGAAACGTGCTGTCGACGAAATTGACTGAATTTTTGATAAATTTTTCAAAATATAAGTATCTAACTTCGTTTTAAATTTCAAAAATTTTTACCGTTTAGTTTTGATCAAAATCGCTTTAAAAAATTGTAAGATTAACATTACAGGTCGATACAAAAATAGTGATTTTACCACATTTTTAATTATATTTAAAAAAACGCATCGAGCGATTTGGCCATGAAGAATAGATATATTAGGAGATTGAACGACATAGGCAATTCGTCTGTTTTTGTGTCCTCAAAAACGTGTAGAGATCATAGTTATTATTTTCGCCACTAGCGGCAGTGCGAATCTGCCCGTACGGAATTATTATTATTATTACATATTAAAATCAACGGTTATCACATCTTACAAATAAAAATTATAAGTATAAAAATTGTTTAATTTTATAAATGTAAAAAAATGGGACGATGTTGTACAGGGAAAGCATAGATATACTGTTATATATCTATGAGTGGAAGGTTGTTTAAGGTTAGGAATGCGTGTCTGCATTTACGAAAGGAATATGGTCTGTAATTACCGGTTTTGCCATCTTCTTTCTTTATCTAATATATGTTAGCATTGTAAACATATATTTGTATATTATTATTAATTGCAATTATCACTATGATTCTTCATCTTTTAATTTATTGCAAATTATTAAGAATTCTCTATTATTAATATTTATTTAATTATTACTTGATAATCGAAAACAATTTTTTATTATCTATAAAACTAAGACTTATTAACTGAATGAAAGTGATTTCTTGGCGCCTACATTTAAACATTTAAATTCCGTACGGCACTGAGACCAGTGACCCCTACTGATAAAAGATAGTTACACCAATTCTTGACCGTTTTTTTAACATTACGTTCGCTCTCCTAATATATCTATTCTTCATGGATTTGGCTAAAAAACTAGGAAAATGTAAAATGAGGTTATATTTATATTTTGAAAAAAAATTTATTGATCGTTGAATTAGTGAAATTAGTTAACGAAAAGATTAATATATATATATAATCCAAGCGAAGTATACGAGGTACATTCAAGCCAAAGTAAACTACCTTAAGGAGATTTAGAAAGTTTCATCACATTCAAAAGATCATGATCATGAAACTTTGAGAAATATATTGATAACATTTACAAAAATAGAAATAGAGTATCTCAGAAAATTTTTAAATAGAACTTCCCACAAAAATGATGGTTTATCATCATCAGTATCGCACATTTTTTATTTTGTAACCAGAACTGGGCAAAGTATCGGAAAACAGTGGAAATGTGGTTTCATGACGCACAAGGAATCAACCGAGGCCCGTTAGATCACCCGAAAACATTGAAGATGTGAGATTTGCGATCTCCTCGGCGCTCGGCAGGCAAACATGAAACCCTCGGATGATCTCCTCGGGCTATATGAAATCCATTGTCTACACCGATTTTCCGAGATTTTCCAACTTAAGATTAACATCGCAGATATTCCGGTCGTTACACTTGAGAGAGTGAACAGAAATTTCAGAAATCGAACGCTTCTCTGTATATTTACAATAGGGGGCATTTGTGCGATTGTTATTTTCCAGACTACGTAAAAGTAAACTTTAAATATGTCTGCTATGTAAATCGATTTTACTCATTCACGAACTCGAAATCATTTTGTATTGTGTTGACGGAGAAACGGACCTATAGAAATAGAGTAATTAGAATATTTTATATTCTATTTACAGCTGTACTAAGAATTTTATCTTAAGGTATTTCTAACGACATGCGAGTAAAAGTAGTTTTGCAAAGAGGTAGTTTTCAATGATATAAAGTTGTACAAAAAATTGTAGAAGTATTAACCGTCTCTGTCAGCTGCAATAAATGTTCAAAGTTGTCAATATTGAACCCATAAAGGATAGGAACCCAAACTGTTTAGGAAACATTTTGGAACATTTTTATTTCGCGTTTTTGCTATAGAAAGTAATTTCGCAAACAAAACTGGATATATGTAAATAAATAAATTACGGGATGCTTTGAGCTTAAATAAGATGTAATTTACCGTGTCGTTTACGAAAAAACAATAAACAAAAATGACTTTTTGACAAAAATTTAGGCTATTCCAGAAGTAAATTGTACAAGCAGCAACGATGCTCTTACAATTACAATACGCTGACCATGTGCTATACCGTGGACGCAGATGAGCAATGTATGACACTGTGTTACACAGCGTTGTCAGATTTACTAACTACTATTTAAAAAGTTATCTTTTCTCTCTTTCTAAGATATCGCGTTTTCTCTCATTCCGATAGAAATATCTTAAATATTTAGCTTGTTACTGCGAATTTTTAAATTGAATGAAAGTATAAAATCTGGTACTTACCCTAAGAAATTCTTGAACATCATGTTGCATAAATGAATCCAATGTTTCCCAACCAAAGGACTTGGTCAACTTTTTAGTACCAACTGGCTTATCATAAAATTGTAATTCATGAAATACACGCTGTAATGCTAGGGCAACTGATTTAGTACTGTCATCCGATTCTGTTGGCATCTTATAAACAGCTTTTCGTAGTTGATTTGTGAAGTATAAAGTCTACAAATAAAAATCCATGAATAGTATCAACCTAAATTTAAAAATTTTTTATTCTTGCTTGTCATCTATTCCTGCGAGGATATACCCTATTAAAACTCCGAAGTTATGCAGGGTTTGTGTTTTTTTTTCCTCAGAATAAGATATCCGACATATATTTAGTAATTATATGTTTAGATGTACAACAGAAGAGGTAACAAACCTCGAAGAAGATATGGAACAGATCACATGTGACGTTGGTAACAGGAGTAAGTGAAAATTCCGAAATTCAAAGCGCATAATCTCTTTAGAGAAAAATAAACAAAATATGGGCAGTACAATTCTCTTAAAAGGTACTATTTCTATCATTTTTTGAGGCAATATCTTGTCAAATAGACAGACAGCTGGACAGGTTTGCGGAACTAGACAATTTGGTTCATATTACGAACACATGGACCATTCATTATTTTATACAAGTAGAATATCTTACCGTTATAAATCAAGAAATAACTTCATAATAATCTTAGTATATATGTTACGGGTAAAGCCCAATATTGGCTAAAGCTACAGTGTACTTAATAGGCACACATTCAAAAAGCATAATATAAACCTGGTTAAGTTCATTTATACAACTTCCCAGTGAGGTATATCATTTGGGGTGTCAAAAAAAGAAAAAACACAACCCTTCTGTAAAAAACTATGTTTTTGGCATAGAACTAGTTGAACAAATGTTAATAAAATTTTTGACCTACTATCAAAAGTCGTATAAAGTAGAAAATATTATTGTGCAATATATATTGTGCAAGTAAAAGAATGTCACGAAATTGGGTACAATGAACTTAACTGAACAAAACGTGGATAACTTTCCGTAATGAAGGTTAAGGTAAAACTAACTGTAACGGTTGCGTAGAGTAGACCGAGAAAAACAGCTACTGGGAATACCAGGTGGAAACACAGCACAGGGCCAAGGCAAAGTGACAAAGTAGCAGCTCTGTGCTTGTCAGATGAAATACGTCTGACGGAAGGTTAATAATATGAAAAAATGCACGTCATCATGTATCAAGTGTAAATAAAAATTTTGTATTCTGATTCGTTATATTCAAAGTGAATACAAAAATTTAAACAATTCCTAGAATAAATCATCTAGATTTAAAACCGTTAAGAAAATCCCCCAATCTGGCAGAATTTGAGAAGCAAAATGGCGTCACAATCTAAACTGCTTAGTATTTTGCAAGTGTTCTGGCTATGGAAGGTAGAGGCAAGGAATACTAAATCATATAGTACTTTAGCTGTAAAAGTGACAAAGCGTTAAACAGTAGTTCTTCAATAAGAAAATAGAATGGCGCTGATAAGCAATAAAGGTTAGACGTATAGATGTCAGAGAATGGCTTACGCATGAAGACGATTGCAATTAAAATGCAAGCCGTAACTGTAGTGAGGCTGTCCAATCAATAATTGCTGGATACATTGGAGTCAAATAAAAATGATGGTAAACGGGCTGGCTCACAATGATGTTGTTAATCAAATGCATTTATACTGCTTAAACAATTTGAAGAGTGAGTACTTAGAGTGTATGCCGTAATGATAGCATCAATAAGTTTTAAGTTGGCATTACTTAAAAAGAAGAGGTAGAGATGGATGGTACTGTGTTCCACCATCATAAACATCATCAAAAGTCGTATGACGTATGCTATTGTAATGATAGAGGAATCATTTTTATTATTATTTATTTATAAATTATACTTAGTTAATCTTATCTAGAGCACGGTAGTGCGCAAGGCCGAGTCTGTTATTAAACAAAATAAAATATAATTTTTCTTTTTATTCAATTTAATTTTTTGTTTCTCAGTCATTGCATGATTCTTACAGCAGAAGATTTATGATTGATGATGTTTATGATGGTGGAACACAGCTCCATCCATCCCTACCCCTCCTCCCTTTTAAGTGATACCAACTTACAATTTATTGATGTTACCATTACGGAATAAGCCCTTAGAGTTGTAGAAAAATCATAAGTTCATTTAGAAACTAGATGAAATAAGTGCAGAAATTCGTAAAAAAAAGTATTACAAACTGTTGGATGTAATGAGCACTTTAGAGAACACTTGGTAAAAAAAAAAGTACATTTTTATACACATATAATTCTGCCATACTGTAACAACTTAAGGAATTTTGATATAGCAACGCCAACTTAATTTCATGATATTTGAGGGACACATTTGATAGTTAGAATTCCTTAACTCTACCTTCCATAGTTCTGGCAAGAAAATAAGTTAGATATAGAATCAAATTCAAATGTATTGAACCTTATATGCGCTTAAGGGGAAAATATTTCAAAGTAGAAGGGTAACTGATTTTAATCATATTTAAAAAATGTCCCTTACTTGGAGGAGAAATTTTATAGAGATTTCAGATCTCAGAATCTTATAAGCTAAAAAAGAATGTAAAATATTTCTCTGTAAACAAATCTCAGACAATAACAGCAATATATCATGGTCATTCAATAATAAAAGACAAAATATTTATTATTTAAAATAAAATTATTACGGTATTTTTCTCTGTATTAAAAGGACAAATAGTTTTTTTATCATGTAAATACAATGTCTTTTCTTATTTTTCATTTGAAATTTGTATATATTGTATACATTTACGTCTACTATAATAAAAAAAAGAGTATTTATCTTTATTTATTAATATTAAGTAAATTGAGATCAGTGGCACTAAACAATTATTTGCGAATCCTAGTTGTCGTACTGTATATAACACCACGATACATTTGTTGGTTGTCACTGATTTTATTTCACACCTCTAAATAAAATTATAAATGGACTTAAAGCGGGGGAAACATTCATATGTTTCATTCCCTTTATTTTGAAAGTAGACTGATCCACTCAAACTGTGACAATATTCGAGGGTTCAATACAAATGAACACAGTTCTACATAGTAACTTACTTAGTTTACTAAGGACTTAGTTGTTCTGAACGCGACCAATGGTTTAACATACGACTTAATATTACAATTATAAAATTAAATTACATGCCCAAGGCCAACTTTATATCACGGTATACTACTGAGAAAAACAACTTTTTAAGAGTGAAAACATTTCGTTTTATTATTAAAACGTAAAAACCACTGGAAATGAGAAAAAAATGATTCAAGGGCGCCACTGAGATACTCGATTTTATAAGTGTGACACCATTCCGTTGAATTTTGAAAACGTAAAATAAATATATAACGAACGCAAGAATAATATAAAACAATAAATAGTACAATTATTTTTAAGAATCCTACCTGTAATAATGAGTTCATATAACATGTGGCTCCTTGATTTTTTAAACCAACATATCCAGTATGTTTCTTTGAATCCCATGACACACCATGTGGCGCATCAGCATTGACATGTACCTCTAACGTAATAGAATCATCTTTGACAAAACATTTATCTGATTCCAGAACTTCATTCCATCCCATAAAATGTGAAAAACCCCAATCATTTTCTTTACTATAAAATAAATGTTGTATTTTCCTAGAGAATGGTTCGACATCGGATCGATATGATAATAAACGTAATTCGGCCACTGCATAACATGACCATGAACTACTTTCACTTTCCCCATTGCATTGTAGAAAAAATCCCAATGATTTTTGAGCAGATCTATCTTGTGTTTGACTTGTCCGTTGCATAACCATTATTTTCCATGGTAAATTTCTTACATAACATGGTGGTGATAACACTGATTCCTATTTTAAATAAATGAAAATCAAATATGGTTTCCCAAATAGGTCAATTGACAAAAGGTGCCAGAGTGGCTATTTTGGAATTAAGAGACAATTAGGAAAAATGATTACACCTTTGTCGTTCGCGTTTGTTGTCGAACCTAACCGTCATCTTTACGAATGACAGGACAAAGCTCCGCTTTAGTTGTTTCACCTCAGGTTCTTCTATTTCGGCTGAACCGAAGCCAAGGTACCTCATTGTGGCACTGTAAGGACATTCTGCCAGAAGGTGGAAGGGCGTATCATCCACCCCGTTACAGCTTGGATAGATCGCTCTATCCAGGCTGTGGTTTTTATAAACTTTCATTAATCATGAAGTTGTTTTTTTGACCACGCATGGCTCTGAGCACGGTTGCGCTCGAAGCTAATAAAAATCCTCCAAAAATCGACCGGAAGACCTTTTTCATAATAATTACAACATTTATAAAGTAAACGCGATTTGTTCCTTTTCCCAATAAAAATAGTTAGAGCAAATAGTTAGAGTGGGGGATGGCTTTGTCAAAATAACTTCTATCCATAAATGATAAATATTGAAAAACAAACCACGAACCCAACAACGCTCGTTGGAAATATTTTTTCATACACTTAATAGATTTGACACAAACACATCACAAAGAAAAAACTTTACTGTAATAAAATACAAAACAATTTCTGACGCACATAGTTTTGACTAATATAGCAGTTAAATCCCGGATCACTAAATCGTGCAAAATTATCACAATAATGCGAGAATTTCGAAGTATAATTAAAACAAAACATATTATATTTTGTCTCTATTTCCATAATAAGAACCTTGTCAACTGGCCTAGAATTATATTCGATACCCTAAAAACTTAGGGTTTAAATTATTGATAATTACTTTCAATCTGCTAAAATTAGTGACTGTGAAATTGAAAGTCGCTTCAGAGCGAGCTTCATCTTCATCCATTTCCGCGTCCTGATTTGCTTGTGCGGCACCAACACCGGCGCCTGTTTGGGCATCCGCCATTGGTTGGGGACCTATAGCACCCAATACCATTCCTGTGTCTAATGCACTATCTCCGCCTCCTGCATCTGTGACTGATTCGACAGATTCGACTGAAAAACAAAATTAAAAACACAATATTTCAAAATTTGTGTCCATAACAATTTTTCCCCCGTATCCTTACTCTTATATTTTAAGAATAAAATCCCATATTTGGGGGGATACTACGGCATCCGAGGTGGTAAGATGAAAATTTAAACCTCACTCAAATTTTCCAGATATAGTATGCTGGGTAATGAAAATTCCGGATTAGTACGTTTTTGAGAATGTTACAATGGTTCAAGTCACCACAGATATCGATTACTTTTTACTGATTACTATTGTCGTTTAGTATATCGTTAAATTGTCCCCCTTTTTTTTATGACATTATCGTGACAAAAAGCAAGAAAATTTTATGTAACATATGTTAATAAAATTTTTCAATTCACTGAATAACTTTCATTTCAATTAATAAAAATGAGACAAATTGTGAAAAATACTTAAAACAATTTTCTTAACTAGTTTCATCATCGTTACGAAATCTTCGATAAACGACTTGCAGTAAACTGTATATCCACATTCATGTATAAATTATTATTTCGAAATGTTTTCGATAAATTCTACTAAAAGTATTTTAAATAAAAATTGCAAATGCAAACATCACTAAAAATTTTAATTGTCTAAATTTAAAAAAAAATAAAAATATGAATGTCACGATTTAAGGTCATAAATTTTGAAAACGAACATTAAATGAACTTTTTTGTTATTTACTTTGAAATTCATGTCTTTTCAATGATTCTGACATGAGAGCCAATGCATAGAGTCTAATGAAAATGCTTTTAATATAAAAAAATTTTTGTTTTAATCTGGAGTAGAACTTGGTATGTAAAACACTTGGTTGAACCCCGTAATTTGTTACATTTACACAAACTAAAAAAAAAAACACTAAAAATACTTTACGACTAAGCGTGAATATTTAAATGGCCAAAAATAAATGACAAAACTCTTTTAAATATCGTTGACAAGTGACAGTCAGCTGTCAAATGTGGTTCGTATTTATAACAAAAAGGAATTGTAATTATTAAACAAAAACTTACCTTCATGTGTGTCCATTTCTTCTACTTCATTTGCATGAGTAGGAGGAATCACAAGTCGTTTTTCCTGCCCCGTCACGTGGTTCATCTCGACACCACTTTGGGGCGGCGTCTCGATACCGCCTTGTGTTTCTTTATTGCCTGGTGGCGAATTGCCTTTGTTCTTTTTCAGGCTTAAATGTTGAAGCTTCTCGTTAATATCAATGGTGTTGAAATTATTTAACTCGTTTTGAATACAATTTTTATTGCTGGAGACAGTCGTCAATTTGACAAAGTGCTTACTCGCGATGCGCCCAATGTCTGCGGTTTTCGAAACCCTCTAGGCGAGGGGTACACGCTTCAACCATATATACGATTCTTTAAATCGCTCAAACCAACTTGATCTTATATAAAAAATTTATAGTTACGTTCTTGTCGCAATAATTCAACTAATTTGCGGCGACAGAACAATTATATTCACAGGAAAATAAACAAAATGGAGGTCAGTATCTCCGCGGCTCGCCGATTTTATATGAGGTATAAACGCCATCTAGTGTTCATATTTTAGGTTAAGATTAGGGGGATATTTAAAACAATAACGGTTTGTATTCGATTTCATAACATTTCCAAATCAAAGATGAGTTGCAATTTTTAAAAGTCCATTTGAATAAAATTTTAATAAATTACAACACCAAATTATAAATATCTTATAACTAATCCATTTTTTTTTAAATTTAATTATTATATTCATGTTACTCATGTTACTGGTCTATATTATACTAAAAAAATATTTTATAAAATATTTTTTATCAAAGTTCTTTGTCAAAGATGTTTGATAGTGTAATGGGTCAATTTTTATAATAGATTTCGTTTATTTAATATTCTTGGTGTTACATTTTCTAAAATATTTGATTTCGCTGGTAGGACTGCTTGTTTTCTTCTAAAACCGTAAATGATGGGAAATTATAAGTCGTGTAATGAGACACTTTTAGTAGTTCTTTATTCACTATTCATATATTGAGTTTATGAAAAAATTTTCAAATAAAAGTTATTTATTTTTAAAAAAGGAACATCTTTTGTCTTTCAAATTTTTCTCTATCTCATACCGTTTCAAAGATGGATATTTTCCCTTCTGGTGGGAGAAAGCACTATCCGACTTTGCCTATTCACACACGAACTTTATCTTAATTTTTAGCTCTAGAACACATACAAAATTGCAAATCGACATCTCTTTTCGTTTTTGAGTTATCTTGTTGACGGACGGACATACTGGAATGAACTAATTAGATCATTTTATGAACACCTATACTAACATTTTTTTTCTGCGATCAATATTTTCAACCGTTACAAAGTCAGAAATTTTATTACAATTATCACCTGAACATATTTTTTGTACACCTCTCATATTTCCAGAAATATTTGCGATTTTAATACTCGAAGACTTAGAATAATTAATATTACTAATTGTCGTCATAGTAATTTGATTTGATATACTCATTATGCAGACTAGCCTTGACAAAATTAGTACGTAGCTGCACGTTACGAATTTTTTTTAAATAGGCCTATTATATAAACAAATATTTATAGATCCATTTAAAAAGCAAGTTGACATTCGTAAAGACCCATGACTCAATTTAAGTAAATTTCACTATAACAGCTTTAATCGATAGCGATATCTTAGAAAGAGAGAAAAGATAACTTTTTAAATAGTAGTTGTATTAGTGCAGTAAATCTGACAACGCTGTGTAACACACTGTCATACATTACTCATCTGCGTGCAAGGTATAGCAGTCAGCACATGGTCAACGTATTGTAATTGTAAAAGCAACATTGCTGCTTGTAGAATTTACTTCGAGAATAGCCTAAATATTTGTCAAAAAGTAATCTTTGTGTATTGTTTTTTCGTAAACGACACGGTAAATTACATCTTATTTAGGCTCAAAGCATCCCTAATTTATTTATTTACATATATCCAGTTTTGTTTGCAAAGTTACTTTCTATAGCAAAAACGCAAAATAAAAATGTTCAAAAATCTTTCCTAAATAGTATTGGTTCCTATCCTTTATGGGTTCAATATTGACTACTTTGAACATTTATTGCAGCTGATAGAGACGGTTAATACATCTACAATTTTTTTTACAACTTTATATCATTGATTTTACTCGCATGTCGTTAGAAATACTTAGTTTATGTAAAAATTTTTTGCAGATACAATTCCTTAGGTAAAAAATATTTATAAAACTTTATGACACCCTAAATATAAGAAATGTGAGACACGCTCTAAATTAGCAACGAGTAACTTATCTTTGACTCCACATCCGGGAGGTAGGTACGATTAGCTAATTCATACGGATGATGACCACTTTGTAGTCGAAATACGTATTCATAAAATACAAATAATTGTTCTAGGAATTGGGACAAAATTTGAAATTTAATTTCAAAAAAAAAACTAGAGATTATCTCAATTATCTTTATATAAAGAATGATATTTTTAACATTGAATTTATAGACGCAGGATATTTATGTACTTGAAAATAGTAAAAATTTATAAGGAATTATTGTTTATTTATTCTAAAAAAATATAAACTTGTATATAAGAATAAACTAAGTTTAATTCTGATAATTTTATATTGTAAAATATTTTAAATACAGTAAAGTTCGGCTCAGCAGTACAGTCCTGTCTGAATCATCGACAATCTGGATTAAATGAAATTTGCTTTAAAATGCTGCACGTATTACAATTTTTTAGATTAGTAAAACTAATAAAAAATCGATGTTTTATCTCAACAAACTTATTTAGAATGAAAATATCGAAACAAACCATCTTAAAATTCAAAATTTATTGATTATACAGCAGAAATCCCGTCCAGATTAATCGGTTGTTCGAACTAGCGGGACTTGACTGTATTATAACTTTTTATTTAAAAGATAACAAAAATATTCAAAATTGATTTGGCAAAATATAAAAGAGTATAAACAAGAAAATTTATGAAACATAATTAATTAGTGACGCTTATAAACTTTTTTTTATAAAATATATTGTAGTCTTATATTTCTCTCTTCTGTTGAATTCAATTGAAGTCTAGTTCCTGTTTAAAAGAAGTGATTAGCAAATTATTAATCATTTTATAGTTAATATAATTTTGTAATAGTTGTTAACTATATTGGTCTAATCAGCTCTTAGTCTATACTATAATTTGAATCGTGATACGCCACTGAGAAAAACGATTTCATTAGTATGACGTCATTCCACTCCAATTTTTAAAATTAGAAAAATATGTAAATAAATAATGCAAGAAATTGAATCACGAAAGTTAATTAATGTGAAACATATTAAAGCAAAAATAAAAGAATGTGGATGGCCATCACGCGCGTTAGAAGTGAAATCTTGAAAGTTAAAGGAATTAGAAATTTGTAGGCCTATTCGACTATTATTATTTTGAATACAAAATTTTGTATTTGTATAAAAAATATCAAATTTGTATAATGATTGGCTAACAAAAAATTATCGGAGTAAATGTTCAAGGAAGTTACACATACACTTTATTAATTTCCAACTTCTAGGAAAGTTATACAGTAACTTCTGTATCAAATAATTTTATTCACAATGTGTATTTGCCCTATACTGTAGTGTGACTATTCTTAGAATCTTACCTGAAACATTGAATTATAATACGAAGAATATATTTCTTTGAATTTTAGGACTGCTGTGGGATTCTTGTCTTGATATGTACCTCTAACGTAATACAATCATCTTTGACAAAATGTTTATCTGATTCCAGAATAACATGCCATCCCATAAAACGTGTAAAACCCCAATCATTTTCTTTACTATTAAATAAGTGATATATTTTTGTAGAGAATGATTCGACATCGGATCGATATGATAATAAACGTAATTCGACTTCTGCATAACATGAACATGAACTATTTTCACTCACTAAATCACACTGTACAAAAAATCCAAGTGTTTTTCGAGCAGATCCCCGTTGATTAATCCTTATTTTCCATGGAAAATTTCTCACATAAAATGGTGGTGACAGCAATGAATCCTGTGTTACAAAATACAAAAAGATAATATTGATCTCCATATAGGCCAGCCGACAAGAGGTTTCGACGATGGAAATACCTAGAAATTGTGGTAAATACTGTCTTTTAATTATTAAGACTTTAAATAATGACGCACGAAAATGCCCTATTCCTTTATTAAAACTTTATCGTTTCTTGATATATCAAAGAGGTCAATAGGCTCCAAGGCTCTTGCTCTTGGGAGTTGATTGCCCTTTTTATGTCCGTAAGTCGGTTAATACGTGGCTATCAACAATTAAAAGCAGTGAAATTATTATTGTTGCTGTTATACCTTATATAGTACGCAATTTTTATCGGAAGGATAAAATTGTTAAAAAAGCACATAAAAACACTCTATGTAGGCACTTGAATATTTCTGATCGATATAAAAAAAATTGATTCCAGATTGCCTCTATCTATTATCACATCACTAAAACCTCTTCGACTATCTTTAAAATGCGTTAAATATACGGTATTCTATTTTATAGATAGTTACTTTTAATTTACTAAAATTAGTCACACACAAACGGAATGTCGCTTCGGAACGAGCTTTGTATTCACTCATTTTCATGCCCTGGTCTGCTTCTGTGGAACCAACATCGGGACCTGTTTGGGCTTCGGCAATAGGTTGTGATTCTATTGCACCCAGTAGCGTTTCTGTGTCTAATGCACAATTTCCACTTCCAGGATCTAATTGGGCATCGGGAATAAGTTGTGGTTCTATTGCATCTAATACTGGATCTGTGGCTAATTCATTATTTCCATTTTCGGCATCTGATTGGACACCGGTAACAGGTTGTGGTTCTATTGCATCTAATATCGTTTCTGTGTCTAATGCACTACTATCTCCACTTCCGGCATCTGTGATTGCATTGACATATACCTCTAACGTAATAGAATCATCTTTGACAAAACATTTATCTGATTCCAGAACTTCATTCCATCCCATAAAATCTGAATTACCCCAATCATATTCTTTACAATTAAATAAATGTTGTACTTTCCTAGAGAATGGTTCAACATCGGGTCGACATGATAATAAACGTAATTCGACCTCTGCATAACATGACCATAAATTACTCTTTTCCTCCCCATTACAGTCTAAATAAAATCCAAGTCTTTTGTTTTCGTGAGATCCGCATTTCATAACCAATAATTTCCATGGTAAATTTTTTACATAAAATGGCGGTGACACAACTGATTCCTATTTTACAAAATACAAAATTATTATATTGTTATCGTTATAGGCCAGTCGACGAGAGGTTTAGAAAATGAAAATAAATAGAAACTTTGTGGTAAAAACTTTATCAGGACATTTTTAAATAATGACGCACAAATTTATGTTAAAAGTGAGATTTTCCTTTTAACGAATTTTCGAACAAAATATTGCTATGATTCCTGTTTTACAAAATACAAAAATATAATATTGATCTCCATATAGGCCAGCAAGAGGTTCCGAAGATGGAAATACCTAGAAATTGTGGCATCTACTGTCTTTATTAAGACTATTAAATAATGACGTGCTGTTTCAATTTTACGGACTTAACTGTTTAAAATAACAATCTTTGTGAGCACTGAGTATTTCTTATCAATAAAAAAACAATTGATTCCAGATTGCCTCTATCTATTATCACATCAAAAAAACCTCTTCGACTACCCATAGAATGCGTTAAATATTGGGTATTCTATTTTATTGATAATTACTTTTAATTTACTAAAATTAGTCACACTCAAACGGAATGTCGCTTCGGAACGAGCTTTGTATTCATTCATTTTCATGCCCTGGTCTGCTTCTGCGGTACCAACATCAAGGTCTGTTTGGGCATCGGCAATAGGTTGTGATCCTATTGCACCCAGTAGCGTTTCTGTGTTTAATGCACGATTTCCACTTACAGCAACTATTTGGGCATCAGGAACAAGTTGTGTTTCTATTGCATCTAATACTGGTTCTTTGGCTAATTCATTATTTCCATTTTCGGCATCTGATTGGACAACGATAACAGGTTGTGGTTCTATTGCACCTAATACCGTTTCTGTATCTAATGCACTATCTCCACCTCCCACATCTGTGGCGGCATTGACGTGTACCTCTAATGTAATAGAATCATCTGTTACGAAACATTTTTCTGATTGCAGAACTTCATTCCATTTCATAAAACGTTTAAAACCCCAATCAAATTCTTTACTATTAAATAAATGTTGTACTTTCCTAGAGAATGGTTCAACATCGGGTCGACTTGATAATAAACGGAATTCGACCTCTGCATAACATGACCATAAAGTACTCGTATCCTCCCCATTACAGTCTATAAAAAATCCAAGTGTTTTGTTTTCGTGAGATCCGCATTTCACAACCAGTATTTTCCATGGTAAATTTCTTACATAAAATGGTGGTGACAGCATTCGTTCCTATTTTACAAAATACAAAATTATTATATTGTTATCGTAATAGGCCAGTCGACGAGAGGTTTCGAAAATGAAAGTAAATAGAAACTTTGTGATAAAAACTTTCTTTATCAGGACATATATTAATAATGACATAATGGCACCAATTTGTGTTAAAAGTGAGATTTTCCTTTTAGCGAATTTTCGAAAAAAATGTAGCTATTGGTTTTGTGCCGATGAAGGAATTTCGGCAAAATAAAAAATAAATGTTCGAACCTACCTAGTAGATAACGATCACTAACAATTATATATATATATTATATATATATATATATATATAACATTCCTATCGAACTTTTTCAATTTTTGTTTGCACCCTGTACATTCGATGTCAAAAGAGAATGTTAATATTGTCGAAAGCAGAGATTTTTATAAAGAATAACTTTTTTCCGTATCCGTGTCTACTTAAGTTGGCTCCATATGGAAAACTTTTTTACTATAAGGTTTACGGAAAAAAGTTATTCTTTATAAAAATCTCTGCTTTCGAAAATATTAACATTCTCTTTTGACATCGAATGTACAGGGTGGCCAAAGATTGAAAAAGTTCGATAGGAATGTTTTGACCACTTCAATTTAAAATTGAATTATGTATATTTTTGTTCTAAATGTAGACCATATAGAACAGATAATAACGAAAACGGTTCAAGAAATCACTCCCGAGATATGTAGGAGTGTATTTAAAGAATTTTGTAAAAGAAAAATTACATGTAACGAAGGAACGCGAAGGTGGATACGTTGAGGCAAAAACGAACTGAAGATAAATGTTGTTACGAACGGCAACAATAATAATTGTGTTCGTAATGTAATGTATGAAAAATAAATGTTATTAATTATTAATTGTATTAACTATTTTGTTCCATATCATTCATTAAATGTTTCAAATCAGCAATTAAACATTTGAAGTAAGATGACTGGCTAATTGGGATAACAGATGTGTTTTAAAAATAGGATTTGCAAAATTTAATTTGAAATTGAAATGGTCAAAACATTCCTATATGGTGACAATTTCACCAAATTAGTAACAAGTAACATATCCTGCGACAATATAAGAGTAATTTTAATAAGAGTAAAATTAACAGGAATAAATATGAATGAAGGAAATTTTAACAAGAGTAATTTCAATATAAAATTTAAAAATATTTAAAATTTATTATATTTTAAATCTAGTATATTTTAATCTAGTTAATTTTCTATTTATTTTTATTTTTGTCTATTGATCTCCACTTTATATCTATTTCTAATTGTCAAAGAGTAAAGTACGACTAGCTAATTTATACTGATGATGACCACATTGTAGTCGAAATACGTATTTATAATACAAAAAACTGATCTAGGTAAAGGGGGCGAATTTGCAATTTTATTTCAAAAACAATTGAAATTTTATTATCATTCGATAATATAATGACCTAAGTATGTGTTATACACATTTAGCATATAAAAAAAAAAAAAATACAGACGAATTGAGAACCATCCTCCTTTTTTGAAGTCGGGTTAAAAAAATTGTTTACATTTGCTTCTATTTATTTTCAAAATAAAAAATCACGTCGACTATAGCCTTAAATCTACTTTCAATAATTACTTATCGATAATTACGTTCAATTTACTGAAATTAGTGACTCTGCAACCGAATGTCGCTTCGGGACGAGCTTTATCTTCATCCATTTTTACGTAAGGTTGTGGTACCATTGTATCTAATACTGAGACTGCATTGACATGTACCTCTAATGTAATAGAATCATCTTTTACGAAACATTTATCTGAGTTTAGTACATCATTCAATTCCATAAAACACATAAAACCCCAATCATATTCTTTACTATTAAATAAATGTTGTACTTTCCTAGAGAATGGTTCAACATCGGGTCGACTTGATAATAAACGTAATTCGATCTCTGCATAACATGACCATAAAGTACTCGTATCCTCCTCATTACAGTGTACAAAAAATCCAAGTGTTTTTTTTCTTCGATATCCGCATTTCACAGCCAGTATTTTCCATGGAAAACTAAAATGTCTCACATAAAATGGTGGTGACAGTACTCGTTCCTATTTCACAAAATACAAAAACATTATATTGTTCTCTTAATAAGACAGTCAAGAAGAGGTTTCAAAGATGGAAATACATAGAAACAGCGGCAAAAACTTTCTTTATTTGAACAAATAATAACGCACAAATCAAAGAGGATATAATTTGTTAAAAATAACGAAAATTTATGTCTCGTACGCAACTGACAAACAAAAAATTGATTCCACAGCTAGCATCTATCTATTTTCACAATAGAAACCTTTTCGACTAGCCAAATTATTGATAATTACATTCAATTTCAATCTCCTAAAATTAGTGATTCTAAAACTGTATGTTGCTTCGGAACGACCTTTATATTCATTCATTTTCACGTTTTGTTATGCTTCTGCGGCACCAATGCTGGCACCTGGTACCGTTCCTGTATCTAATGCACTATATCCACCTTCTGAAAACTATCTTCATCTTATCAAAAAAAATATATATAAAGACAGAACCCAACTAATTGGAAATATTATGATTGTCGGGGAGAAAATGTTAAAATCTAAGCCTTATTTTTATATTTTCAAAATAGTAGTTTGGTGACGAAAACTGCGGATCTGTTATATTTTTTAAAGTTAAGGATTTTTATTTCTACAACGGCATACGTTGTAGAAATAATAAATTTAAAAAAAAATTCGACTGCATAAAAGGCGAACTGAAAATTTGGACAAACTTAAAAAAACTTATCATACGCATTATTTGTAGGTAACGCACTTTGTGTTAATAGTTAATTGCAAAAACGTGAAGCGCTTTGTGTTGAAATTGTTCCAATATAGTTATTTAATTATTTATTGTTTTTTAAATGGTCATAAATTTTACCCTGAGGCTAAGCGTATCCAGACGTGTGCTGCAACCTGTAAATAGTTTTAAGGTAAATTATCACAATTTATGCCAACTATCAACAATTATAAGGTTTCAAAACGATTTTATATACACACCTAGGTACGTTTAGCCTTATCCTAAATATTTTAACATTAAAATAAACTTTTTTGTAGTTAACTTTGATACACATATGAGATAGTCAAATTAAAATGCTTTTAAAATAAAATTTTTTTGATTATTTTAATTTACAATTTTTTCTATGCACTTACTTGAACCTCGTAATCTGTCACTACGGATGGCAAAGTCGATTCTTGAGTAGAATCGGAATAAATTTAAATTCTGTTAAAAAAATCCACGGTTAATTTTCAATTCGATTCTTAGTAGTCGACTTCAAGATTTATTTACAATCTTCATAATTATATTACATTTTTTAAGCTTATTTAATTTAATTTATAATTTTTTATTAAAATAAGAAATTTTAAAAAAAATTATCAAAAATTCATATATTTTTAGTTTATAAATATATTTATATCAATCATAAAATTATAATTTAGTATTAATTGAAGAAAAATTATTTTATAAAGCTTTACTTAAAGGATAATTATAATTTTTCTGAATTAAAATCAATTTAACTAAGGAATCGATTAAAATCGAAAGAATAAAATGAAAGTCGGAATCAAGAATAGTATAAAGAATCGATTTATCGATACATCTTTTCATCCCTACAGTTTTGCCAACACTCAAAATTTTTTCCCCTAAAAGTGACTTCAAAAGCCACTAAAATTTCCAAAAATCAAAACAAAACCTCTACTGACAATTTGAAAAAATATGTCGAAAAAAATATTTGGGTTTTTTTATTTATTTCAAAGAAAAAACGACATAAAATATTTAAGAATGCAATGGAATATCCTTAATCATGAGTAAAGATTATGTCCCAAAAATAAATTGAAAACCCCTAAATAATTCCCTTAAAAAATGTATCCCCTAAAAAATTCCCAAAGTTCGAAAAATATCCTTAAATTTAGGGAAAAATCCACTAAGTTGGCATTACTGCATCCTTATCTGTCACATAAACACATGAAAATAATCACTAATAGCGTTTTCTTTTGACTGGCCTGGTGCGCACTGAGAGCTCTCTAAGCATAAAATGTATGTTCGATTGACCATTATAGATTGCTCGCACTGAGTTTCGACAATAAACGTTAAAACATTAAATGAAAATTTAACAAACCCTGGCAAGGTATATTCTATTTGCCAAAAGTACATGAACCGATCTATTATCTATGAGTACATGTCACTGACCTCTAATAATTAGAGGTCAATGGTACAATGTAAGTAAAAATTACACTGGCCTCGAAATAGCTGGACAGTTATCAAATATATATAGAGCAGGGATATTGCGAATATTCGCATCCGCATCCGGAAATGCGGAGCTTCCGCAGATTTGGACATCTGCATCCGCAATGATCAATGCGGATGTTCATGCGGATGCGAATGTAATACAAGTTGCGACAAGAAAGAAATTGGGCGGGGCCGGCGAATGGCGTGGGCCGTTCGCACGTAACAATGATCAATGGGAGCGAAAAAATTGGTGACAAGATCCGACGCGTTTGTTGTGAAGCATCATTTGTTTCTTGTAAATAAATTATTACGTGTTTGTTTGCGCTGTGGATTACTTATCGTATAGATCAGAGATGTTGCGAATATTCGCATCCGCAAATGCAGAGCTTCCGCATAGATTTGAACATCTGCATCCGCATGCGCGGATGTGAGCCTTCAAAAATCCGCATTCACATCCGCGGATGTGTGAAAAATCGTCATCCGCAACATCCCTGATATAGAGTAGGCAAGTCATAGGCACGCGCGTAGGTGGAAACGTCCCGTCAAATAGAAAGAGAGAGAACATCGATGAGGTATACTTGTCTCTTTCATTAGCTCATTAGCTTATGAGATAGAGATACCTCATCGATTCTCTTTCTATCTGCAGGACAACTTTTGACTCGGCTTTCCTACTCTATATATATTATCTCTATGCTATTATCCCCAATTGAAGCACTCAACTAGCCAAGGAACTAAGTTTTGCTTCGGCGCGCCTTCGCGGCATGTATGTGTTGATGTCACATTTATTTCAACTACGCACGTAAAGTTTTAATACATTGGCTAGTTGAGGCGATGTTCCACGAAATTCATTTTAGTATACTCATATCGTTCTTTTTTCTATCTGTCGCTACCATCATTACCAACAAACGAATATATAAAAAAAATTCAACCAATGAACTTTGCTTTTTACTCAATAAAGTATGTGAATACGCGACTAGAATGCCCACCAGTCGATGAGTATTTATAAAATAATTTTTGATTGGTGATTTCCTATAGTACTGATATTTAAATGCCAATCATATCATTTTATTCATTATTTTGTATAAAATTTGATATGTTAAAAGAAATGTTTTGAATTTCATATGTCCATTTCTTCGACTTCATTTGCATGAATAGGAAGAATGACAAGTTATAATTCCTGCCCCATCACGTGATTCATCTTGATACCACATTGGAGCGGCGTATCGATACCGCCTTGCGTTTCTTTATTGCTCGTTGGAAAATTGGCTTTGTTCTTTTGTAGGCTTAAACGTTGAAATTTCTCGTTAATATCCATGCTGTTGAAATTATTTTTATTGCTGAAGGCAGCCGTCAATTGGACAAAGTGTTTACTCGTGATGTGTCCATGTCTCAAATATGTGTTTTTCAAATACCTTATATCATAT
Source organism: Nineta flava (assembly GCA_963920215.1). Classification (NCBI taxonomy): domain Eukaryota; kingdom Metazoa; phylum Arthropoda; class Insecta; order Neuroptera; family Chrysopidae; genus Nineta; species Nineta flava. Next base: position 121,430,562 of record OY986041.1, read on the forward strand.
AATATATAATTTGCGCCAACACACTCCAACGAAGATATGGAAATTCCGACATAAATCGCAACCGATGTCCTGATGTGTGAAAGTTCTCATACACTTCCAAGCATTTTTGAAGCTCAGGACTGCATAGGTTTCCATAGTATTTCGTGATTAGGCCTGGATAATTTTCGTGCTATGTATTAACCGGATATTCACGCTCGGAAAACGAATAATTATCTCAAGGAATAATATTTTTAATATTGAAAAAAAATAAAAGCTGAGGATAAATATTTATGTACTTGAAAAAAGTAAAAATTTATAAGGAATTGTTGTTTATTCTAAAAAAATATAAACTTGTATATAAGAATAAACTAAGTTTAATTCTGATAATTTTATATTGTATAATATTTTAAATACAGTAAAATCCGACTCAGCAGTACAGTATTAAAAAAAATAAAAATAATTATTTCTATTATTAAAATTAAAAAATCGATGTTTTAACTCAACAAATTGATTTAGAATGAAAATATCGAAACAAACCATCTTAAAATTCAAAAATTATTGATTATATAGCAGAAATCCCGTCCAGATTAATCGGTTGTTCGGACTAGCCAGACTTGTATTTTAACTTTTTATTCAAAATTGCCGATTTGGCAAAATATAAAAGAGGATAAACAATAAAATATATGAAAGATAATTAATTAGGGACGCTTATACTTTTTTTTATAAAATATATTGTACAGTCTTATATTTCTATCTTCTGTTAAATTCAATTGAAGTCTAGTTCCTGTTTAAAAGAAGTGATTAGCAAATTGTTAATCATTTTATAGTTAATTTACTTTTGTAATAATTGTAAACTACACTATAATTTGAATCGTGATACGCCACTGAGAAAAACGATTTCATTAGTATGACGTCATTCCACTCCATTTTTTAAATTTAGAAAAATATGTAAATAAATAATGCAAGAAATTAAATCACGAAAGTTAATTAATGTGAATCATATTAAAGCAAAAATAAAAGAATGTGGATGGTCATCACGCGATGGTCATATTCGACTACACAATTTTATATTTGTTTGTATAAAAAAGATCAAATTTGTATAATTGGCTAACAGAAAATAGTCGGAGTAAATGTTCAAGGAAGTTACACATACACTTAATTAATTTCCAAGTTCCAGGAAAGTTATACAGTAACTCCTGTATCAAATGATTTTATTCACAATGTGTATTTTCTCTATACTGTAGTGTGACTATTCTTAGAATCTTACCTGAAACATTGAATTATAATACGAAGAATATATTTCTTTGAATTTTAGGACTGCCGTGGGACGCTTGCCTTGATATGTACCTCTAACGTAATAGAATCATCTTTGACAAAATGTTTATCTGATTCCAGAATATCATTCCATCCCATAAAACGTGAAAAACCCCAATCATTTTCTTTACTATTAAATAAGTGATATATTTTTGTAGAGAATGATTCAACATCGGATCGATATGATAATAAACGTAATTCGACTTCTGCATAACATGAACATGAACTATTTTCACTCACTAAATCACACTGTACAAAAAATCCAAGTGTTTTTCGAGCAGATCCCCGTTGATTAATCCTTATTTTCCATGGAAAATTTCTCACATAAAATGGTGGTGACAGCAATGAATCCTGTGTTACAAAATACAAAAAGATAATATTGATCTCCATATAGGCCAGCCGACAAGAGGTTTCGACGATGGAAATACCTAGAAATTGTGGTAAATACTGTCTTTTAATTATTAAGATTTTAAATAATGACGCACGAAAATGCCCTTTTTCTTTATTTAAACATCGTTTCTTGATATATCATAGAGGTCAATAGGCTCCAAGGCTATCAAGAATTAAGAGCAGTGAAATCATTATTTGTTGCTGTTAGAGCTTATATAGTACGCAATTTTTATCGGAAGGATAAAATTGTTTAAAAAAGGCATCAGTGGACTACGGCGTTAATCGTTCTTACACGTGCTGTTTCCATTTTACGGACTTAACTGTTTGAAATAAAAATCTATTTGGGCACTTGAATATTTCTTATCGATATAAAAACAATTGATTCCAGATAGCCTCTATCTATTATAACATCAAAAAAACCTCTTCGACTATCCTTAGAATGCGTTAAATATACGGTATTCTATTTTATTGATAATTACTTTTAATTGACTAAAATTAGTCACACACAAACGGAATGTCGCTTCAGAACGAGCTTTGTATTCATTCATTTGCATGCCCTGGTCTGCTTCTGCGGTACCAACATCAGGACCTATTGCACCCAGTAGCGTTCCTGTGCCTAATGCACAATTTCCAGTTCCAGCATTTATTTGGGCATCGGGAATAAGTTGTCGTTCTATTGTATCAAATACTGGTTCTGTGGCTAATTCATTATTTCCATTTTCGGCATTGGATTGGACATCGGTAAGAGGTTGTTGTTCTATTGCACCTAATACCGTTTCGTTTTCTAATGTATTACCTCCACCCCCAACATCTGTTTGGACATCCGCAATAGATTGTTGTTCAATTGCATCTAATAACGTTTCTATGTCTGATTCACTATCTCTGCTTTCTGTATCTGTTTGGTCGTTGATAACAGGTTGTGGTTCTATTGCATCTAATAACGTTTCTGTGTCTAATGCACTATCTCCACCCCCAACATCTGTTTGGACATCCGCAATAGATTGTTGTTCAATTGCATCTAATAACGTTTCTATGTCTGATTCACTATCTCTGCTTTCTGTATCTGTTTGATCGTTGATAACAGGTTGTGGTTCTATTGCATCTAATACCGTTTCTGTGTCTAATGCACTATCTCCATCTCCCACATCTGTGGCCGTATTGACATGTACCTTTAATGTAATAGAATCATCTGTTACGAAACATTTATCTGATTCCAGAACTTCATTCCATTCCATAAAACATTTAAAACCCCAATCATATTCTTTACTATTAAATAAATGTTGTACTTTCCTAGAGAATGGTTCAACATCGGGTCGACTTGATAATAAACGTAATTCGACCTCTGCATAACATGACCAGAAAGTACTCTTGTCTTTCCCATTACAGTCTATAAAAAATCCAAGTGTTTTTTTTCTTCGAGGTCCGCATTTCATAACCAGTATTTTCCATGGTAAATTTCTTACATAAAATGGCGGTGACACAACTGGTTCCTATTTTACAAAATACAAAATTATTATATTGTTATCGTAATAGGCCAGTCGACGAGAGGTTTCGAAAATAAAAGTAAATAGAAACTTTCTTTATCAGGACATTTCTAAATAATGACGCACCAATTTGTGTTAAAAGTAAGATTTTCTTTTTAGCGAATTTTCGAAAAAATTTTTAATGAGTAAATTTGTAGTAAATCAATTTTACTACAATTCAATACCTGATTATATTTTCTGTAACTATAATATTTACAGAAATATTTCCAATTTAAATTTAATATCTACAAGTAAAAAAAAAACATCTGATTTAATGGTGATTTAATTAATTAAATACCCGGTATATACTGAATTTATGAAACAAATTTCAAACAAAAGTTGTTTATTTTTATAAAAGGAACATTTTCGTCTTTAAATTTTTGTTCTATCTTTTACAGTTTCAAAAATAGACAGTTTGCTCATTTTGCCCAAACATATGGTCCGATTTTGCCCATTCGAACTTGACTTTACTTTTTAGCTCTAGAACACACATACGAAATTTGAGCTCGCTATCTCTTTTCGTTTTTGAGTTATCGTGTTTACGATGAAAAACTTTGCAGAAATGGGCTAATTAGGTCATTTTATGAACACCTAAACCAAAATTTTTTTCTGCGATCAATATTTTCAACCGTTACAAAGTCGGAACTAAACTTAATGTACCCTGGTAATAATAGGTTCTCTCTTAATATTAGTAAAATGGAAAAATTTGTAATAAGTAAAGTTGTAGTAGATAAATTTTACTACAATTCATTACCTAACCATATTTTCTGTAACTCTAATATTTATAAAAATATTTGAAATTTAAATACATTTACTCATAATAAATGATAATGCCAAAATTGCATAGATCTAAAAATTGTTTTTGTTTTCTTCTTCCTCTAAGCTCCCCCTTTTCCTTTGATCGTATAAAGTATATAACATTTTAGTCAGAAACTTAATTAAGATACTTATTTACATAATAGAAATGGTGTATTTATTCTGAGCAAATTTGCTAAGTTGGCGCAGCTCCTGCGGAATGAATTTTAATCGTTATCGCGCCTTGGCCTATCAAGGAGAGAGCAATTTGTATGTTCTCCAAATTCAAGTCATACAATCCTCAAAAAACAATGTTAATCAGGAAATTTAAAAGTAAAAGAAGATATTTTTAGTTGCTGTAGCTCTTAGATTATCGAATACAATAGTTAATTATGCCATTATGCCAATTATGCCATGCTTTGCTCTTGTGAGTTTACCTGTCTTTCTTAAGCAAATTCTTGCGTTAATCGTTTTTACAAATGCTATTCTAATCACATGGGCTTCACTATCTGAAAAAAAAACTATCCATAAATTGTTTACATTTACTTCTATTTATTTTAAAAATAAAAAATCACGTCGACTATAGCCTTAAATCTACTTTCAATAATTATTTATCGATAATTACGTTCAATTTACAGAAATTAGTGACTCTACAACCGAATGTCGCTTCGGGGCGAGCTTTATTTTCATCCATTTTAGCGTCTTCTTTTGCTCCTAAGCGAATAAATTGTGGTACCATTGTATCTAATACTGAGACTGCATTGACATGTACCTCTAATGTAATAGAATCATCTGTTACGAACCATTTTTCTGATTTTAGTACATCATTCAATTCCATAAAACATTTAAAACCCCAATCATATTCTTTACTATTAAATAAATGTTGTACTTTCCTAGAGAATGGTTCAACATCGGGTCGACTTGATAATAAACGTAATTCGACCTCTGCATAACATGACCAGAAAATACTCTTATCTTTCCCATTACAGTCTATAAAAAATCCAAGTGTTTTTTTTCTTCGAGATCCGCATTTCATAACCAGTATTTTCCATGGAAAACTAAAATGTCTCACATAAAATGGTGGTGACAGTACTCGTTCCTATTTCACAAAATACAAAAACATTATATTGTTCTCTCAATAAGACAGCCGAGAAGAGGTTTCAAAAATGGAAATACATAGAAACAGCGATAAATACTTTCTTTATTTGGACAAATAATGACGCACAAAATTGTAGTTATTTTATCGCAAGTTGATATATCAAAGAGGATGTAATTTGTTAAAAATAACGAAAAGTTATGTATCGTACAGAACTGACAAACAAAAAATTGATTCCACAGCTAGCATCTATCTATTTTCACAATAGAAACCTTTTCGACTAGCCAAATTATCGATAATTACATTCAATTTCAATCTTTTAAAATTAGTGAGTCGAAAACTGTATGTTGCTTCGGAACGACCTTTATCTTCATTCATTTTCACGTTTTGGTTTGCTTCTACGGCACCAATGCCGGCACCTGGTACCGATCCTGTATCTAATGCACTATCTCCCCCTTCTGCATCTGTTCTGATTCGACAAATTTTATAAAAAAATTATAGACAGAACCTAATTGAAAATATTACGATTGTCGGGGAGAAAACTAGCAATGTTAAAATCTAAGCCTTATTTTTATATTTTCAAAAGAGTAGTTTGATGACTAACTAAAACTACGGATCGATATATTTTTTAAAGTTGAAGGATTTTTATTTTACTGGCATACGTTGTAGAAACAATAAATTTAAACAAAAAATCCCGACTGCATAAAAGGCGAACTGAAAAGTTGGACGCAAATAGATACTTGAAATAAACTTATCATACGCATTATTCGTGGGTAACGTACTTTGTGTTAAAGCAAAATATAATTAAATAGTTAATTGAAAAGCGTGAAGCACTTTGTGTTGAAGTTGTTTCAATAATTATTTATTGTTTTTTAAAAGATCATAAAATTCACCTTAGGGCAAAGCCAGATGTGTGTGCAGCCTATAAATAGTTTTAAGGTAAATCATCACAATTTTTGTCAACAACTACCAAAAACTTTATAAGAACCTGCCAATCTCCATCAAGTAGATCCGTAGACCGCGTTTCAGATAATTTCTCTTAAAATTATTTACAACAATTATAATTGGTAACAAAACGGTTTTATATACACACCTAGGTGCGTTTAGCCTTATCCTAAATATTTTAACAATAAAATAAACTTTTTTGTAATTTACTTTGATACGTACGTGTTTTCAATGATTCAGCCATGAGTCATATGAGATAGTCAAATTAAAATGCTTTTAAAATAAAAATTTTTGGATTATTTTAATTTAATTCAATTTTTCTATGCAGTTAATTGAACCTCGTAATCTGTCACATAAACACATTAAAAATAATCACTAAAACACATTACAATAAACGTTAATAACATTAAATGCCACAAAATGAAAATTTAGCAAACCCTTGCAAGGTAGTGATGTTGAATTTTTCACATTAGCGAATAATTATTCCCAATATTCGCGAATGCGAATCTTGTCTTTTAAATAAAGCGCGCGTAAAATGTTAGACAGGTTTGACATTTCGTGTCATGTTAAGTCCAACGTAGCCAGTGTTGCCAGTATTCCCATTTAACGGTAGATCTACCGCTTTTTTTTAGTATTTCTAACGTTTTACCGTTTTTTTTCTTCGAGTCCCTTCTCCTGATGACATACTGTACACGTGTCAATAACGTTGCAATCTTCACAATTTTAGACACAATTACACAAAAATCACTCTTTGTTAATAACTTGATATCACTGCATAAAATATTTAACACTTTGAATTGAAATATTTGAGGTTATGATAAATAATATATATGATAATATATAATAAATTATTATTCAGATCTTATAATAATATATATGATAATAATAAAATATAATAATATTTTAATATAATATATATTATTATTCTTCTGATCAACGCTACTATTTTCGGGATCTAGGTGGGGGAACTTTACTTAAACCACGCGAGTTAACTAACTAGGTTTATCCTTAGAAAATCTGGGCCATAATAGTTGTTTTGAGGATGTTTTTTTAAGATAAGAGCGTTAAATTTAAATTTAGTAATAACAAATTTAATAATTTAATTTTTACCAAATATTTACATTGTTTATGGTTTTAATTCTGGCAATGCTAAAGCAACTGAGTAGAATTCGAACACCAGAAGTCAATCACTTTACTAATTACAAATATATTATACTTAAAACTATTCTTTATACTTTTGAATTATTAAAATTATTCTGCTTTTACACCTTCGGTGTTAAAACGGCTTACAAAAAAACCTTATCTACCAAATAACACTTTGGTTTTTTAACTGTATTCTTAACTGTATTTTGTATTCTAAAAAAATACAACTTTTTATAAAAGAATAGGTTTACTAAATTGAATTTTAATAAATGCTATTGTATTGTATTATTTTTACAATATTGCAACTATTTTTCTTTTTAAATGATGAGAATTAACTGTTGCCTAATTGTCTAACTTATTTTTTTTCTTCAGTATTAACGATTTATGTTGACAATAGACCCCAATTGAAAAGGAGGTTGTTAGAAAAGGACATTGTGATGCCTAAGGATGTGAGTGGAGTGGAAGGAATTTTTGTGTGTAGACTAAGAATTGGTAGGATGTGCGGCTGCACCAACTCTGATAGAAACTATGCCGATATTCATCTGGAGTTCGTGTAGGAAACTGCAGAAATCCTTCACAAGCATAGCCGGTTACTTCGTTCTTGTCCATACGGGATTCGAACCCTTAACCTCCCAGTTCCAAGTAGACATAACGCCTTAGACCGCTCGACTACTTGGATTGTAAGGGGGTTGTTAGAAGACTTTTCAAAGTGACTTGCATTTTTAAGAGTATTATAAATTGTGTAGTATATAGTCACTTCGGTAAGCATGCCTCCTTAAACTCGGCCCAACGCACTGTCGTGCTATTTGATTTAGTCCCGACTTTGTAACGGCTATTTATAAGAGACAAAACTTTTAAAAATATCGAATATGTTGACAACAGACAGTCTGCTGTCAAATGTGGTTCGTATTATGACAAATAGTAATTGTAATTATGAAACAAAAACTTACCTTCATGTGTATCCATTTCTTCTACTTTATTTGCAAGAAGAATTGTAAGAAGAATTTATTGCCTGTTGGAAAATTGCCTTTGTTCATTTGTAGGCTTAAACGTTGAAATTTCTCGTTAATATCCATGGTGCAGAAACTATTTAACTATTTTTATTGCTGAAGGCAGTCGTCAATTTGACAAAGTGTTTACTCGTGATGTGTCCCATGACTCAAATATGTGTTTTTCAAATACCTCATATCATATAATATATAATTTGCGCAACACACTCCAACGAAAATATGGCAATTCCGACATAAATCGCAACCGATGTCCTGATGTGTGAAGTTCTCATACACTTACAAGCATTTTCGAAGCTCAGAACTGCACAGGTTTCCATAGTATTTCGTGATTAGGTCTGGATACTTTTCTTGCTATGTATTAACCGAATATTCACGCTCCGGAAACAAAAATTTACTGGCGTCAGCCTTTACAGTTCATTAATGCGATCAGCCTGTGCCGCCTAAAAAGTCAACCAAGTCTGTGCAGATCATGTAGTTTCCGCAAATATTAAAGATCAGAACTGTACAGCTTTTCCTCAAAGGATCTCCTAAGTATGTGGTGGTCTTAATTTGTTTTCATACAAGCTATATCTAATGCCAATTATTGTCATTAGGTGATGGACAGATTGGTGGGTGGTGAAAACCACCTATCAAATATGTGTATAAATAAAAAAATAAAATAAAAATTTATAAGAACAAAGTATTTATTGTTTTTTATTCTCAAAAAAATATAAATTTTTATATAAGAATAGGTTTACCAAATAGAATTTTAATAATTTTATATTGCATTGTATTATTTCTTAAATATTGCAATTTTTTTTAAAAAGATCAAAGTTGAAAGTACAACCTAATTATTGATGAGAATTAAGTACATACATTACAATATTTGTATACAGGGATGATCTATAATAACAGATACAGCGTCACATCACTTTGTCAGTAGATGTTAATTGAAAAGAGATTGTGGATTTGGAGGGTTCAGATTTTAAAACACAAATTATTTTACATACACTAGCGCCATAAAAGTTTGGAAACAATTAAAGAACGTAAAAAAGTTAATTTTATTTGAAAGTCTGTCTTTTGATAGAGACAATTTTTATGATTGCGAATAAATAAAAATTCATTTTAGCTAACAACAAGAGATGTAAAAACTGATTAATTGTTTAAATACCCTATATATGAGTCTGTATCAGTGTGTGTATTTTACTTTTCCATATTAACTTGTAGTATACCGTGTGTGTTGGAAATCTTTTCCAATAGAGGATCAAAGTTAAATATTATTTATTACTGGCTGGCCATGTGGTTACTGTGTTAAGTCAGTCAGTGCACATGTAATGAGAGTGGGTTAAATATGTTCATTGAATTCTTAACTTTAGTATGTGCATCACAAAATCTCCACTCTTAAATGACAAACAAACAACCATACGCATACAGTATACCTATGCACTATCCAGATGTTTGTATGTATGTGTATTGTATAGGTGTACTGTATAGTGTTTTATAGTTAATATTTTATTTATTTATTAAACATTGATTCTCTATTAGAAATGCTTTTGAAAACGGTCTGTATATATCAAGGTATTATATAAATATGTATATATTATTCATACGCATGCTTGAGTTCGAATCCCGGCGGTGGTAGTTTGTTAATTATAATTAATGGGGCGGTTAAAACCAGCATACAAACAAGTGATCAACGAGTGGATAGACTTTAAAAACAGTGATCATTGGGAAAATATACCGCAAGAAAAACTTGGGAAAATACTATTTCCGAATGCATCCAAGGGGCTGTCTTTCGATGAACTCAACCTGAACAAAATACAACTTCGAAAGGTTACCGGATTCATCACCGGACATGATCACTTACGAAACCACCAAACACAATAGAACTCCACAATGGATCTGTTATGTGCAGACTGTGCGGCAAGGAGGAAGTAACATCCAGCCACATCATCTTTAACTGCAAATCTCTAGATTACAACGGATATTCGGTGTATCTCTGTTAAGCAAGCTCCTGGCTATTGCCAAGATATGGGAGACGCGAACCTTCTCAGGCTGAAGTCGAATAAGATCGAAGTGCAATACTTTTCATACCCTAAGAATTATCCATCTATCTATACCTATCTATGGACAAGAACGAAGTAATCAGCTATACTTGTGACGGTTTTCTGCAATTTCCCTTCACGAACTCCAGATAACTAGCGGTATAGTTCATAGTCTGCATATAATTCCTTGTCCTCTACAGAGTGGACTCACTCTACAGAGTGAGTGGCCTCTGTTATTGACTGTGTGTCTTAAAATCTCATTATTATTATTCATACGCATGCTTTTGTAATCTACAATAATTAAATATGTTTAAGCTGAAGTTGTAGCAAAATTATCCAGTTATGTCTTTCATTAACAAAAGTTGTTAATGCAATGGCTATTACTTTCTTCCAAATTTTATGGCGCCAGCCATAGCTTTTTAAAGCCACAGCTTGTAATCAAAATATTCTTTCGATTTTTGGAATCAACTTTCTTAATTATCGAAAAACTGTCTTTGGACACGTGTATCATAATTTTGAAAATGTATTATAGATCCACTCTTAAGTATACAATATATTAACTACATTGCCCCATATGATATTCCTTAAAATGTACTCAGTAAAAATATCTGTTTCCAGATAATATTTTAATAACTTTAAATAGATATTTTTTGTTAAGTATCTTGTTATCACAGTAAAAAATACAAGGCGCAGTTTATAGCTTCTCAAATAGTTTAAATATAAATTTTAAATTGAATTAACAAGTTTAGTTATGTTTTGTTATGTTGATTTTTACAAATTTGTAAAGAATTTGTCAAAATGTTTTTTCTCTAGCGAAGTAGAAATTTTTTACGTACAATATAATATTAAATACAACACATTTATCTAAATGTTTTTTTTTTGTTTTTACAATTGTCTTTTATTTATTTTATGTTATAGTTTTCAATTATAAAATTATATATAATAAATTTAAAGAATTAATTATCGTGTTGGAAACATTTTTTTGTATGCGTTTGTACCATTATTGCCTTGGAGAATGTTTAAGAATTTGTTGACAACTTTTAATTATAAAATGATTATGTTGTTTCATAGCTTCCAAAATCTAATTAAAAGATGCTATGATTAATAAACAAAGACAACTCTTCTATTTTTCTGTCAATTACTCAAAGGAAAGTCGCAATTCATGATAATTGATTAAAATACAGGACTAGCCATAAACAAATAATGTACGTGTAGGGTTTGCAATCAGAAGTTAAATAATATACTTTTGGCGCACAAAACTTTGATATTTTTAATCACGCGTGTTCTAGTAAAAGTAGATAATTTTTCTCGTTATTTCGACACATAGTTTCTGGCCTCTAATATGGCAGATTTGATCCTTGGTGGAAGAAATCTCTGAATCAAGGCATATGGCAATCTCCATTCTGTATAGTTTCTCCAATGGCTTGATGCACTCTAGCACCATCTAAAATATAAACTTTGGTGTAAATATTGTGCTCAAGGCTGATTCATATGCAGTGCTTGGGACCCTTTTAGAAAGCAAAAAAAAAAGCGTTAATGAAAACGTCAAAATGTACTTCAGTTGAATCGCGTGTAGAGCATCTGGTTTCAGAGAGGGACTTCAGAACTTTATTTGCACTTAGGCAATCTGTTATTATTTTGCATCAACTGTTTGAACCCGAGAAAAATTTTTTTTGACGAATTAATGTTAAAGCTTTAAAAATATGAGTGTAACGATTACGCAAGGCTTTGTTGTCCATACATGAATTTATAAGACATTAATAATGTATTTTCTATTTCTACAGTATAGAATTGTAGATCATTTTTCGATTTCGAGTTACCAGACCACCTCACAAACCAATAAAGATATCTTAGGTTTTTTATCAAGATTTCTTTCAATCAAGACGGAAATTTAATGGATTTGAACAAAAATTTCATCAAAATCGAATAGTTATTGCGTGATATACGCATATGTCTAGACTCAGGGTCTTCAACTCTATGCTCGCGGGAAACTGAGCGCGTATTACAAGTGCCCGCCGCTGTACGACCACAATAAATTTAAGAAAATAGAAGTTTCTTGAAAATATAAATGGTTGGTGACATTTGCGAAGGAGATGAACGTTTTATAAAGTTAAATAAACAATTTTAGTTAAGTTGAAAAAAAGTCGAAATGGGTTAAAATGTTATTATGACAGGTCAAAAAGTATTTTTGTGGATCTTGGTGACATCACAAAGTTTGAAAAGTTTGTTTATTTTTGTATCGTAACCATATTTGATCAAAATTTAAAGGTACTTTTTTTGAACCCCAATAATTAGATTATTAAACCAATTTTAGTTGAGTTTGAAGCTAAATTTCATCGAAGTCGGTTAAAATTTTATTATGACTATGATTGGTTTGTGGATCTTGATGATGTAAATAGTGCCCGCCGCCCAAACGATACTCTAGAATGTGCTCTTAGGTAGAAAAAGTTTGGGTACTGCTGATCTAGACAGACACAGCCTTGATATCAGTGTTGCAACTCGAATTTTATCAAATCCGTAGGTTAGTATCGAAATTTCCGTAGAATTCCGTAGATGTTATTTCAAAATACCAGTAGATCCATGGATTTGCCAAAATGGATGCAAAAATTGTTATTTATTATAATAATCACCTAATATCAATATATGATATTTATAATTTTCCGTACAATTATATTATCATCCGTAAATGATAATACAATTCCGTAGATCTACGGCAAATTTCCGGAGGGTTGTCAACGCTGCTTGATATATTAATAGCATATTTTTTTAAAATTATTTCCAAAAAAATGTAACCATACAATATATAATTTTAAAAATATTATATAAATGACTAGAAAAATTGAATCCATATATCTACAATTTACTAACGATATGTATGAAAACATAATATAAATCTCGAGTATTAAAAATGATCCAAAATTTAATAATATTAGGTTTCGAATATTTCGCATTTCGAGCAAACAGTCTTTTATTGATAACTGCATAAAAGCCGTAAAAAAGCACTTGATGAATTAGTGACTACATTGTAGCATGTGTTTAGCATGGCTGTGGATAGACTTTGAAAGTGCTTAAAATTTTAGTGATCGAGTTATTTACTCGAGAGATATCTAGGAAATTATTGAACAAAAAAATGTTTTCCATATCGTATAATATAATAGTCCGGGAAGCCTGTGATGAATTTCATACGTTCCAATGGTTGAGACGACAATTTTAAATCTATCTTTTGGGTTGATATTCCTCTAAAACCAATTTTCCAAACCATCAAAGTCAAAGACATAATCTTACGAATATTTTGTAATTTTAAATCCTTCGGAAATAGAATAAACCAAAAAAGTTATAGTCATCGATTTAGATAATAGGACCACAAAAGTAGCGAAAAATTTTCAAAGTACTTTATTTATTCTATTTTTGGGAAAATGTTTCGAATAAAAGTTGTTAGTATGTTTATATTGAACAACTTTTATCAGAACATTTTTTCGAAAACAAGGCACAAATCCAATGCAAAATTTCGAAAAATGAGCACACATTTGTGGTCATTTGTACATACAAGATAAAATGGACCCAGAGAACACAAAAATCGTGTTCGTTTGATAACTGGGTCAGCGATTCTGGGAAATTAAACGTCAAAACAACTTATTTGACGAATGGTTTCTGAAATATTTGTAAACGATTTTGTGTGAAATCGTTTACAAACAGAGTATAAATATATCGAACACTATCCGTAAATCGTCAACCCAACTGAATGATTGTGTTTTCGGTGCCCAATAATCTTATAAACTAATTTTTCGCTCGATTTTTTTCTATGCCTTGAAAAAAAAAATAGCAAAATATTTTTTCAATAATTTTTATATATTATAGTTCCAGGATTTTTTATTAAAATGAATGAAATTCCTGATGGTTTCCAGATTTTCAAATGATTTTTCCAAGTATCCCAGAATTTTACAACTATTTAAAGCGTTTTTTTAGACAGATTTTTGGCAAAGTATCATATCTAAATATCTAGCAAGTAGCAAGTAAAATTACTTGCCAGTAGTTTAACGCCCTCAATGGCAATAGAACGAAATTACTTTGATTATATTCTCTGCTAGGCCCTCATAAAATGGTGTCTCAACATGAAAACACATGAAATTCAACATTGACTCCCGAGTTATAACCCCGAGTATCTAAAGCCTAACAAATTCATTTAAATATATATGTTTTTTTTTTCATGTCTAAAAATTCATTTAAAAAATAAAAATTTGATGGAATTTATATTATCTAAAATATATTTAACACATATTTAATATTCCTAAAATACCATCTTACTATTTAAAAAAATAAAATCTACTTCCATTTATTAATTAAATCTATAAAATTATAAGGTGCAAATATTTTTCTGTTTTTGTTTACTATTTTAGGTGAATTTTAATTAAGATTTGAGTTATAAAAAAAGCTTTGCTTTATTTAATATCGATTTCGAGTATTAAAATGTAAATCTTTTTTTCCATTCATTTTAAAATTTAATTAGAATCGTTCGAAATGAAATCAATCATATTTATGACTATCGCTTTAAAAGTTAAAACATTCCATATAATTGACATTGTAGAAATTATTAGATAAAATTAGTTCTATATTTAGTATTGTCTATTTCTTGATACTTTGTCAACGAAAAATTTAACAAAACACACAGGACTGAGTTCAGGAATTAGCTTCTAGCCAGCGATGTGTCTCTATGGATGCGTCGCATCCCTTGTTTATTACTAGGGTAAATTGTATTTTGCCAATGTGATTTCATTTTCAGTATTTACTTAAATTTTAAATTATATTCCGATTCCTAGGAGAAAACTAACATACTTGGGTCTGCCATTGTTTGACGACGTCTCCGAACTAAAATCAGTCGACGTCAAATCTCTTTTGCTGTTCCTGAACGGGGATCCGTGAAACGATCCCCTTTTTCAGATTTTACAATGGGTTTCATGGCCTAGGTGTGTCCCACCCGGGCAGCCACTGTAATCTAACCTAACCTAGCCCTCCCAAGAGAAGTTCTGAGTCAGATCCGACTCAGGAGACAATATTGTTTCTATTACGAATGCCCTATCAGGGTGGCTCACTCAGGAGTTACGATTGAACTTTCGCATATCTCACGATCGAAATAAGTATCAATACCTGAAGGAGCAGAAGATAAGGGAGGAAAAATATTAGTACTCTTCAACGATTTAATCCTTTGAGGGTTAAATCCATCGCATTCATTTTTAGTTTTGCACCTCTAACTGTAAGCGGCTCCATCTTAGTACTCATAACCAATAGAGTTGTACCTGAGTGAATCGTTGACAGAATAAATCCTTGGAGAGTTAAACATTGAATGATTTCTATTATTTTACTCCTTATGAGAATAAAAAATTCAAACGTTAAATAATCAAGCATGCAATTCTTAATTGACATGGATTTTGAGAACTGAAATGGATACTTCTTTAACTTTAAATCATAGAACGAGAGGACATACATCGTTTTAGTGAGGATTGAATCGTAGTAAAATTATAATGTACTATACTTGATCGAATGAGCTTGTGAGATGATAAATGATTATATTTGAATCATTAATAATCATAATACATTTAAAAAAATTAAAAACATGTTGAAAGATAAAAATGATCTTTTATTGAAATGAAGTATTGAATGAATGGCATATTGTATTTGTTGATAGTTACCAAAGTAACAAACAATAACAATTACCGTGTAGTTGAAAATGCAAAGATTTCTAATAAACTAAATTATATTGAAATTTAGTTGCGACTCCGCTACAAGCTCAGCATCGAAAACTATGCAAGTCTTATAAGAATTAAATCCTCGAGAATTAAGCAAGACCTAAGCAAGATTTAATCTTTATAAGACTTGCTTAGGTTTCGATACTGAGTTTATCCCATCGAGTATAGTATAGTACATTATAACTTTACTACGATTCAATCCTCACTAAAACGACCCAACTTTACGTTTTCTGTCACAAAACCTAACTTAATTCCAGGGGGTTAAATTATAATTAATTACTAAATACAGGCAAATATATCTATATAATTTTTGTACGCATTTAAAAGCCTATAGATTTGTAATATCATATTCGACCAAAAAAACTCATTGGAATTGACATAATAGCTTCCGAGAATTTGGAGATGTATACGTTATCCCGAAAAAAGCTAACCTTTTCAATATGTTCGTTTTACAAAACGAATAATTTTGAATAGTTTTAGTAGATTTTATAGCTAAATACCTAATTTGACACTGTTAAATCAGTCTGGATATAAAATTTAAAACAATGTAGCCATGCATAAAATATTTTTCGTATAGAATTCTGATAATTCGAGTCGGGATAGTTAAAATTTCCGTGCTGTTCTAACCTACCCTTAGCAGAATGTGCAATTACTCGATATCCAACACGAATTATCAGAAATCTACTGTAATAATTGAAGTACGAAGCTAGGTCTCATACAAAATGATTTCATTTAATACGATTCTAATAAAAATTTGTAAATTTACTGAAATCTCTCGCTGGGCATACTACAGAACTTGAACCTATTTGACTAGAATTTCATTTATAATATAATTTGTACATAAGTTCAAAGATCTCTACTATGTGCTAAAAAAAAGTTATACTTCTGAAACGGTGGTTACAATATCAATTTTTAATGATGGCACACATTTATTTTCGATATAAATGTTCATCGAGAAACTTCTCCGATGAAATATATTGCTTGATTGCCAAAATATGAAAAAAAATTATTGAGTACGAATTAAAGGGAAGTCCGTGATAATTAACAATTAAAAAAGGATAAAAATAAAATAAGCGCAGTATGATAGGGCAAAACCTATCGAAAATGTTTTTAATTAAATTAATTATCATTTGAACGACTAGATCTACCAGTGCATCACAATTATTGCAGGAGCAGAGGAGAGGAGGAGGAGACGATGTCTCATCTTCTCTGTCACTATCCAGCTCTTGCCATGAGGAGATGGACTCATCTGAGTCAGCCTTTCTTTGACGACCTCTCCGATCTTAAGTCCATTGACGTCAAAGCACTCTTGCTGTTCTTAAACAGCTCCAAATGGTTCATGGAGTAGTGGTCGGGGATGGGCCAACCCACTTTTCGGTATCACAACGGACCCGAACTTTTCGGTATGGTCCAAGTGTGTCTCACCCCAGGACAGTCACTCTAACCTAACCTAATTATCATTTAAAAAACGGTTATCGCAGAGAGTAATGAAATTTACAGAATTAATAGAAAAACTTACAACCCTCCCCCCCCCCCGCCATTTCAAGAATGGGTTGATAGACAGGAATGTGTCTGAGTATATGGCCGCCAGCGTGCCAGTGCGTAATTCATGGGAAAATTACGTAATCCAAAGTTATCTAGAAATCCAGGTAACGCCTATTCCGGAGCCTGTAGTTCGAAAACTAAGGATTTCTGAGACTTCTTCTCATGAGAACTTTTGATTGTGAGGTCATGTCGCTACAACATACTTGAATTAAGCCGATTTCACCGATAACGCCACTTCCAGAACCTGAAGCTCAAATACTAAAGATTTCTGGTATTTTTTCCCATGAGAACTTCTGATCAAAAGGTCGTATTATACCTTTGCCCGTTATACCCCACCACTTGTTTATCCATTAATTTTCAAATGTTTTAAATCTAGATAAAAACAAATTTGATGCCATAGACTTCCCGTCTATTTGTCTCAAAATCATTATCGTAAGTTTTTAAAAAATTTATGATTCTTAAATGAATAAATTTTCCACTGTCGAATCTTTTTAACACTTTTCTCGTCCCGACTTGTATATTGTACCACACCGTCCAGAAATATTGTAATACTACTTTTGGGATAAAAAAAAATTATGATTAAAAACTTTCCCGTCTTTCGAACATTTTTTTCACGTTCAAATTTTTATAGGATTTAATTTTGAACTTTAGAGTAAAAATTATTAAATTATGCTAAGTATAAGTAGGATGATAAAACTGATTGGATTTAACAGAGATATTTCAGACTCCAATAATTCAAAGTTTTGATATTAAAATTTTGGGTTTAATTGGTTAAATTACTACCGAGTGATTTTGACCCTGATCGGATGTTCAATATAAAGCGTTACGAATTTTAATTAGAGATTTAATTAGAAATTTGCATGAATCTGAAAGAGATACTTTATAGCAGTAGTGAAATTTATGTATGTTGACCCATAAGGACTCTTCAAGAATCAGTTTTTTTTTTTAAATGGCAGATTAGTTCATTTTTATCCAAATTTATCTGATATGCGTTTGGTATTTGTAAAGTCACAGAGTTTTAATACCTGGGTAACATTGTTTTAGAAAAGGGTGGCACTGATGAAGACGTCAAGAAAAGAATTGGTAAAGCCATCAGAAGACATACAAAGCTAAAAATATTCGATACCAATATAAAATCAGCCCCGTATGTATGTCAAACATTGAAAGTGCCCCAAACAATAAACAGACAATAACAAACTTTCATCAATCGTTATCTACGGCACATCCTCATTATATACTACCCCAACACGATCTCCAATCAAAACCTGTGGAACTTATGCCATTAAACGCCAGTAAACATAACTGCCAAACAACAAAAGAAGCTTTAGAATGTAACCCCCAATGAAAAATAATGATAGGCCGACCTCGAAACACCTTTAGGAGAACCTTAGGTAATGAACTAGCGGAAGAAAATAAATCCTGGGGGAAAGTCAGTCAAGTCTCTAGCCCAGAATCGAGTTCGTTGGCGCTTTTTTTTTGAGGCCCTACATCCCCTAGGGATCACAGGATATACAGTCAAGTAAGTCATTTGACAGGTCAAGTTCGTTAATGCGTAGAATTTGACGAGGATAAATCTTGTAATTTTGTGGTCAAAAATTGTTTCGAACAAAAATTCATTTATTTTCTATCTTCTTTTAAATACAGAGAAGATTTGCGCGTCTGACCTGACCTCTTTAGAATCATGACAGCTTTTATATGAAACAATTTTTTGTAAAACCTGATTTTCACATTTAATTTAAGCTGGGGCTACAGGCTGAGCCAATAGAAGTCAATAAGCTAAACTCTGAATAGCTAACCAAACCAGTTGGCGTTTCCCAAACCAATGACAATCAGCGAAATCTTTCATTGGCTCGATCCCAGCTTTAAGTAATAATTTCCAAAATATCCCGTAATTAATTTGAGTTAAATCCAATCTAAAATAAAAATAAAATCCATAGACTAATCTTAATAATCTAATTTTTTTACACAACCATTTTTTAAATATTCCTAAAATAATGTTGGAAAACACAAAACTAGATTTTCTACTTTGGTCGACAGTTGATAAAATTTGAGGATTAGATAAATTCTCTTTGGTATAAAATTAATTAGTTTGTATCAAGGACCCTGTAATAAGTGACTTGTACTGGTCTTATTAAAGAGTCCCATGAATTTTACCTATTGAATGGAACATATAGTAGACACACCCCTAGCTTTATCCAAACTGGCCGCACGTCTTTTAATACCCTCCAAGTATACTTCACGATTAAATAATCCAGCGGCTAATGGTATTCTACACATAAAAGGACATATATTTAAAACGTCATAATACATGCCGTGACAGAGTTTGTACAATCTTTTTTCTGAAATTCCCGGTTTCCCAGGTGTAATTTTCAAGCTAAAGGACAACGTATTCCACTGATTAAAGTCACTTTTGTTTGAACATAGATTGGATGGTAATTTCTTAATCTGAGATAAATTTGGTAAATGATTTAGATCTTCAACTCGTTGAAAATCAACAAAAGATAGCCGTTTTAGTATAGGATTTTAGACGATATTTCGTAAACTGCTCACCAAATCGTCAAATAAATATGATTTTCTTATTTTTTGGGTCCAAATTACCTTATATAATGAATTTCGCCTAAATCGGGGACAATAATTATGTTTCGATTTTATGTAATTTTTTCAAGGTCCCTTAAAAAAATTGAAAAAATATATAAAAAATTTTAGTTATTGATTTGGATGAAAATTACTTGACAAGGTAATTGGGAAAATGTAAAAATTCAGTTGACTTAACGATTTGATGAATAGTTTTTGAGATATGCCTTCTATATACGATTATAAACCACCTTTTATACCATCTCGTAAACCGTTCTCTAAAACATAAAGTTGTTTTGCCTTCGATTTGGATATAAATTGGACTCCACAAGTGCGGAAATCCATGTAATTTGACAATTTAATGAATGGTCTATGAAATATCCTCTGAAATCGTATACGGAGAGAGCATATTTCGAAAACTATCCGTAAATTCGTCAAATCAACTAAGTTTTTGTGTTTTTACTGAATTACCATTTAAGGCAATTGTATGACTATAATATCCAGAATCCTCAGAAGAAATAAGGAATTCCAGGAAATTTCTACGCTTTCAAAGATTTTAAATAATTTCAGGTTTTCCAGAATTGTACAAACTCTGCGTGTCTATTATCCCGTGTTTATGGAACTACAGTCGTACGTTAAGCATTTTGAGCATATGAAACTAAAAGTGTCTACAAACGTCCTTGATTTTCGATATAGATTACAAAACTGACGTGTACGATTGAAAATCATCTTCCTTTCTGCTTCCAGAACTTCGATTGTTCCTATAATTTTACCATCCTTTAGAACATGTGACTATCAACAGTTAACAATGGTGCAATCATAAAAAATAACGAACAGTTTTAACCGCACGAGTAAGACTCCAGGCAACTTTTGTGGACTTCTACGTTTATCGGTCTTACCCAGACAGTTCTACTCGGGTCTTTAAAACTATTGAAAAAGAACTATTGATGTTTAAGACTTTCTTCAGATTACCCTTCAACGGATTAAAAAACAAAACGCTAGTGGAATGGAGATTTCATCAGAATGTATTTGGAGTGAAATCTCAAAGATATCCCACTATAAAAAATAAACTCTTGCCAATAATAGAATCCATTTTAAGACTTAAAAAAAATTTATTTAGAGAGATCAAACTGCGACCTCTAAAATAAGACCTAGAAAATTATTCGTACGACTTGAGTTCGATGTACACAGGAGTTCTAGTCACAGCGTTAGAAATATGTTGATAATAAAATTAGTTTAAAAGAAACACATACGTATCAATTCCAGGTCGTACATGACTTTTGAACACTCCCCAAACTGGTTTATGATCCGATGTAATTATGCTCGGGACGGAATCATAGATTAAACAATCTAAAGACGGTTTTTGTTCAACACTAGTGCTTGATAATGCTGATCCGCGACGTGCTGCTGATAATAGGTTTGTCGTTGAACGACATTTAAATAAAATACGATCCGTGTACGCTGGTGTCCGTTGTTTAGTCGAACTATCAAATCTTTGTGAACCTGGATCATACTATTTGGGGAAAGAAATTAACAATGAAATTAATATCAAAAGTTCAATTTATAAAAATGTAGAATAAGAATTCTTAAATACCTTGTAAGTGGGTGGAAATGTAATTTGTGCCTCACGAAACCCTTTAAACGCAGCACCATCGGATAGTACAGCTTTCAATTGATCCGTATGTAACATACCATGCGGTAAATGTGCTGGTAGGGGCCAACTCGTCTCATCAATCCATTGTAATACTTGGGCACGTGGTTCATTTAAACGAAAATTTAAATCACCAAACCAAAAGACACAATCAAAATTTTGTGTCACATCTTTTTTACCCTTTAATTTATGTCGTATTGGTAGGTTTTTTGGTAAATCTAAGGAACGAATAATCCGTTTAATATCCGATACACGTTCTTTTACTTTCTCTTGATGGGCTGTTAAATGGGCTGTCACAAATAGGTAGGATGTACCAAATAACATGAATGCAATACCAACGGCTCCTTTTGTTCGAAATGCAGTACCCGGTCGTACTGACATACTTGCATCTTCGCATACTGAACAGAACCATATTAGATCACGACGTACAAATATGGCCAGATGTAACGTACCTGGAAAATTAAATCATAGCTTTTTTGGTTCCTAAGAAGAGGCCTAAAACTTGTCTTTAATTGCTCCTATAAAACATAGTACGGTAGTCGTCTATGTTTAAACTTGGACCGACGCACTACCGTGCTATGTGAAAATTACAGATTCAGGATGCATAAGGAGATAAAATTGATGATTACCTAATGATGTTGAACTCAACATCACGTGAGATGGACCTATAGTTTCTTGAAGACATACTTCCCATTCAAATCGTTCCGAACAGGATTCTTGTGTACCAATTGCTAGGATATCTGGTACATGATCAATACAATTTGGAAGTACAAAATCATTTATTTCCCTGAAAATAATCCCTTTAATAAGCCTTTCTTAAAATGTACTAGAAAACATAATATTTAGTAGTTTTAAAGGGCAATATCTACTATGGTTTTCGAGAAATAGTACTCATTGTTGCAATATCTCGCCACCGAAAAATTCAATTTATTTTAATGAAAAGAATTAAATTTTGTCCGATTTTAATGCACATTTTTTCAAGTGTACTAAAAATCATAAATTGAGTACTGCTATGGTTCGAGAACCTATCAATGGAACCAACATCTCGCTAACCAAAAAAGAAATTTTCATTTAAAATAATTACCGTGGCGGTGATTGGCCATTCATATTCCATGTTCCAACAAATATACGCGCTTCACGATTCGGTAATACACGTTCCAATTCAGCGGCACCCAATAAAGAATTAGCCGCAATTCGTCCTTGTAAATAATTCCTGAATTTCCAAAGAAAACAAATTTTTAATTAATAATGAAAACACACATCTTACATGACTGTCATTGCATACCGTTCACGAGCCTTAGTTGTCGGAATTAAATGTAGAACTTGAGCAGCTAGTAACGCTTGCCTAGCCAGACTATCCATGCTAACAGTAGATGAATTATTGTATAACATTGTGTCATGAGATGCAGTCGATCTGAGAAATAATAATTGAATAATAGTTTACATATTTGATACGCACACATGCAAACTTAATCATTGTAATTACCAAACGTTCATTTGTCTTTCTAACATGTAAATAATATAACCAAGGTCACGTGTCATTACTGTTACAATAATAGTACGAGTTCATAACATTTTGAAAATAACGATAAGAGAAAAACATTTTTGGTATAATTTCAAATTTTACCCTAATTCCTAGAACAATTATTTATATTTTATGAATACGTATTTCGACTACAAAGTAGTCATCATCAGTGTGAATTAGCTAATCGTAACTATTTCTGACCAAGTAGCCGCACTTGTTAAGGCGCTCTACTTGGGACTGGGAGGTTATGGCTTCGAATCTCGACATCGGCAGTTTGTCAATTATTAAAGAAAAAAAGGGGAGGCGGCTAATTGACTAAACTGTTGGCGTATGTACAAGAACGAAGTAACCGGCTATGCTTGTGAAGGTTTTCTGCAGTTTCCTTCACGAACTCCAGATGAATATCGGTATAGTTCCTATCAAAGTCGGCTGCAGCCGCACAACCTACCAATTCCTAGTCTACACACAAATTTATTGTCCTCCACTCACATCCCTAGGTATCCCAATGGACCTTTCTAAGTGTGTCCCGTCCAGGACAGCCGCTACGACCTAACTTAACTGTCTCTGGGATATGGAGTCAAAGATATGTTACTCGTTGCTAATTTGGTGCGTGTCTCATGCACCAAACGTTGCTAATTTGGTGAGACACGTACCAAATTAGTAACGAGTAACATATCTTTGACTCCATATCCCAGAAATAGTTACGATTAGCTAATTCATACTGATGATGACTACTTTATAGTCGAAATACGTATTTATAAAATACAAGTTCTAGGAATTGGGGCAAAATTTGAAAAAACCTAGAGTTCTCTTTGATTATTTTAATAATCTTTATATTTTTGGTATAGTTCGTTTGCCAACACGATAATTAAAAAACGAATGACAGATAACGAGCTGAAATTTTGTGCGTGTGTTCTAGAGCTAAAAAGTGAATTCAGTTCATGAATGAGCGAAAATGGTGCATGCATTCTCCCGCTAGGGGGGAAGAAATCTCTACCTTCAAAGCCGTAAGAGATAGAAGAGAAGCACAAAAACAAAAAAGATCCTTTTTTTAAATAAACAATTTTTGTTTGAAACTTGTTTTCATAAACTGAATATTTTTGCCACAAATTTAGCTCAAACATATGTAATTATATCACATATGCCTAGAAAACATTTGTATATATACAAGTCATATTTGTACACTTCTGTACACAGGTTAGGTTAGGTTGTAGCAGCTGTCCTGGATGGGACACACTTAGACCGTGAGATCCATTGTGATACCGAAATGGGGGCTGACCCATTCTTGCTACTACTCCTTAAACCATTTGGAGCTGTTCAGGTACAGGCTGCTCAGAGAGGTCGTCAAAGAATGGCTGGGCATTGGCAGAGAAGGTGAGTCATCGTTTCTTTCCCCTTTACATGTCTGTCGCTAAGCCAGTGTCATGTGATGGCTGATATAACGTTGCCTATAGACGATTTTCGTAGAGAGACAATATTTAATATAATTATACTACGTAGAGAGATTAAAGTTTTTGAAGAATAGCATAAAAATTAAAATTCATCTTTTAAAATATACTGCCCGGTGATTTCTCTTTTAGGATCCTTTTAAAAATATCAATATAAACCAATCTCAGCACTTTTTATGAGAAAACTATAACACATAATATTGATTTTTTATAAATAAAAAAAAATATCACAAAATATGTTTCATTTCAAATTTATCTCACACAATTTTACAAAATTGTCTCAACTAAAATTCGTTTAACTCTAAGGGTGTTACCTTAATTTGGAAACTGGTGCGCTATGTGAACTTTCCGGTGATGAATATCGTAACGGGCTTGATGGAGGCATATTAGGTATTAAATTATCAGCAGAACGACGTTGTGTTAATACTTTTCGACGTAAACGAGATCGATCCTTAACATTATTCGTATCTTCTTTCGATGAAGATTCTGAGTCGCCATTTGTTGTACTACTTGTAGTGCCGTTTATCTATAAATAATAACAATTACCTATGAAGTGGACATCCATGCAAAATATTTAGCTTAGAAAACTTACACTATTAGAAACAGACGCCTTTTGGAACAATGGTATATCTAATGGTCTAGTACGTGACAATGTTGATGGTGTACGTGATAAATTTACGGCCGGACTTTGATTGACATCAGTTACAGCACAACACAATCGTAATTGTGCACTTTGTGTACTATCTGTATGATTGATATGATTACTAGGACTTGCACTTGAATCTATTGAATTTCCAGAAAAACATCCTACACGATTATTTATCCCTTTTCCTGCCATAAACATTTTATGTAAAAATTTCTTATTTTTTGGCGACGAGCCATTTTCATCCATAACCTAAATAGTTTAATGCAAATTTAATGAAGATAATTTAAAATTTTGTACTAATTTTACTAAATTCATAATGAAAATAACTATCTGTCACTTTTGACATTTTACTTTTTATAAAAAAAAATACGACTTGTCATAATAAAGACTGGTAAGTAGTTATAAAAATATCAGTTCCTTTGGTTATTTTTAATACGTACTACATATTATGTTGGTAGTAGTGTAAGGTACGTTCACATGAAATATCGTATCCGTGATTAAAAGCAAAGTGTCTGATATCTTTCACATCAAACTATGCATGAAAAAATGAAGTTATGACAGTCATCTTTAATGCATTGTATGCTTCGCTGTTGGAATTGTTATTTGTGTATGAAGGGTGTTTTCCAATATCAAATATTGCGGATCAGTGTCATTATGAATAGTTGCTTCACTTGATGTACAAAATAGTATTTACATGTGGGTAAAAGTCTATGGCAAGGTCGACGAAAAAAGGGCAGCTTTCATGATTTTTTCAGCTGCCAATAACAACTATTTCTCTCCAACCACTAAAATCACTATTTCGTTTTCTCTTTTCCGCAATCATTTATTCATAATAACTAGTTATACGATCAGAGCTCGTCGTATGTAGGTAGAGTACCGAATTTTCCGCCATTAAAAAGTCTTCATAAGAAATGTTAGTTTCCATGATAAGAATATATATTGTTTTATAAATTGTATTTATCATTATTGAGAACTGATCTGAGGGCGGGGCTAAAAAACATGGCTGACTTTTATATGTAACGAAAAAATAATCTATTTTTTACGTCAAATAATTATTTTTTTCTAAATTTTGACATACTTTTTATCCCGCAATTATCACACAATTTTTTTAAAATCCGCGACAATGGTTCATTTATTTCACGGGCTTCTTGTCTAACGCTGACTTAAAATGATTTCGTTTCGTATTCACACAACCAAATATTTCATTTACTTGCCAAAAAGAATGTACCGTTTATTTTCTGAGTAAGGATCCAAAATATTCAGCAAAGGGATATTTAAATTGCATAAATTTTAAGTATATTTATTTGCTCATTTACATATA
The DNA here is from genome assembly GCA_963920215.1 of Nineta flava. Taxonomy (NCBI): domain Eukaryota; kingdom Metazoa; phylum Arthropoda; class Insecta; order Neuroptera; family Chrysopidae; genus Nineta; species Nineta flava. The sequence goes on from OY986041.1 coordinate 121,457,235, forward strand.
TTTATTTCCCATTAATTAAAACATTGTACAAAAGATAATTATTTAATAAATTCTTAACAATTTTATATTATACACTATTTTAATGCATATTTACATAATTTAAAAGCTGTTTCGTAAAAATATAGGAGAGCAATTAAAGTATTTTAATGTAAATGCGAACAAAAAAATTAAGTAATTATCACATTTATCACACGTGTAACAAAAAAGATATGAGCATCACGTGCGAAAGATAAATTTTCTTCACTATCACCTGTCGACGCTCAAAGAAATTATTTTCATTTAGGCATAATAACTACCCTTAAAGTCGGCCTGTCGCACTACCGTGCTCTAGATCTAGCACAAATCTTTGGATCTCTGGCAGGGGGTGGAGCTTAATATTTCAACCTACTAGCAGTAGTTACTGAGTTGTTCACCAGAATGCGACCACAAAACTTGTTGGCCGAAGGGTATGCCTCTGAGGTTGGTGTAGAAAACATCGACCTACTAGCTCTAGTTTATAATTTACCCACCATAGAGTATATCCAAGTGCTAGAGCTCCCAATACAGTCAAACCTGGATGAGCGACAGTTCAAGGGACCGGAATTTTTTTTGCTTGTGGAGGTTTTCTAGAGTTAATAAAACAGCAGGACCTGGCAATTACTCTCACTTGTAGAGTTTTCTCACTCACCCAGGTTTGACTGTATATACTTTTAATATTCCAAAATGTCATAATACTCATTTATGACCAACGAATAATTTTATACATTTGTCTTTTTCTATCGCTTCGATACAGTTGTGTCTGTTTCCGTTTGCGTTGTTCGCGTATCACGTGAAAACGGTTGAATTTCTTGTGGTTTTCATTGAGCATTTTGACGAGTTAAAATTTAGGCACGAAAGTTTCCGATTCCTTATAGCTTTACGCACGTGATAAAGCCTATTTTCTAAGCTGTTGCATTTATTTAAAATAAAATAATTATGTTGTCTGTCAGACAAACAATTTTTGTTCGATACATTTTGTTCGAATAGAATTGGCACAATTTAAATTTTTAATCATTAATTTTTTGATGATTGTACATATTAATTCATGAGGTGAAATCGAGGTCACTGTTTAGTATAAAAAAAAAATGTGATGTAATTTGGATTCAAGATGCTATTTGCCGCACCTATTTTTTAATTCTGCAAAAAACTTAATCCAATTTCTATAATCGAGGACACAAGCGAATAGAACAATATCCATTATCCTACTAGGGTTTATTAAGTCCATCTACTCCCAAATATATTGCAAATATGATTTGTCATTTAAAAATTATTAAGGAGTTTCAGTATCATTTTCAAAATATGTAATTTGAACAATATATATCTCCTTAACGAAATTCCATTGAATTTATTTGGTTTTTTTTTGCAGAGATGATGTGTTGAAGATTTGACAGTGTAAATTTCAAATAATCCGTAACATTTTGAAAATGGTATCGAAACTTCCTTAGAAAAAAGTCTGAGATTGTCTTAAATTATTGTTCTTTCTGTGTGCCAATTTGAAAGGCATTTAAAATTTTCATTGGGGTTAATATTGAGCACAATATTGATAAAAACTTAAGATCGTAACAGTTAAATGACGTAATAATTTTTAACGGAATGTAATTTGGGGATATTATTGTCATTAAACTTGACCATCAACACATTGAAGGGAAATTTTGAACAGTATATTTATACACATTTTAAACACTGATATCTCATAAATATTGGTCAATAATGTTTAACAAAATGTTCCGTTTTTAAAATAAGAGAGTTTTAACAAATTAATATATTTTAACATCACAGATATATCAAATAGTACGAGATCTCGACCTTAACGATCTTCAGCGATCTCTTTTCTTAATGAAATATATATTTTTTATTAAACATACTATAGTAAACTCAAACTAGAGAGTCTATCAATATAAACAGACGAAATACGTGATCAGAGCACATAGTGCAATATGATTAGTTCGTTGAGTAACTCGGACCTTTAAATCTAAATTAATACAAGTCTGAGTTCATTCGTATGCGGCTTGTTATTTACTGCTATCATTTTTGTGATCCATCATTTCGATTATTGATTTGATTTTTTAACAAATATTTATTTTTAGTTTTTATTGTTATATTTTTTCTTGTTATTAATTTTATTGTTTCCATTCGTTGTATTCATATTTATAACAAAATCATATGAATAAAAACGAAAACCATAGAACGAAGCCGGTCTGTTTTGACATATGTTCGCGTGTTCAGTGAATGTATTTGTTATTGTCGACGGACTGTGAAGCTTGAGTTTAGTATAGGTATATTAACAAACAAATTGTGGATCGGTTCAAAGTCAATATCAGTTCAGGACTACCCTTAAAAAACATTCCAGGTACACTGGAGGTACATTGTTTAGGTCATGATGAAGATCGTTTAGGTCAGGATTACGAAAAATTAAAATTTATAATTCCTAAATGCTTAAATAAAATACCCATACAAAAATGTTAAGTACACCCTTGGACTTTCATCATTTGCCAAGGATAAATAAAGTTGTTAAAAAATAATTTTACAAAAAAGTACGTTTAAAAAATAATACTTTGAGCTTACAAGGTAATCATCAATTTTTAGAGACAACTTTTATATTTTCAAATGTAAATAAGTGGCTACAAATACTCTTAAAATTTTATTTAAATTTTCCACGGTGTTGATGTCAACGATATCCATATTATCGTTCGTAGTATGCCAAACATCGGGAAATGGTAACGGAATTAAATGGACTATTGGAACTCCTGCAAAAAAACATATTTGATTTATAAAAGATGCAGACGCAGATGATTACACAAAAGTATATTATTACTGTTTTGAGAAATTATTGCAAATTTCCCGTCTTTTCAAGAACTTTTTCAAAATATCGTATATTTCCCAGTTTCCAGGAAAGATGAAGAAGTCAAAAGAATCATGCTGTAGAGCTTCTACCGAAGAAAATAATAGGTGTACTACTTTGCTTCCGCCGTTTTCATATAGATGGCTTTAGCGGTAAGTAGTGGTCTAAATAAATAGACCGTAGATGTCATGCAATAAACTTGGGCATATGTCAACATAGCCCCATAACAAATTGTCGATTGAAAATGTTGATATTTGCGGTAGATTTTAATTGTCTGTTTCAATATGAAGAAATCTGCGGCTGAGGCTCACCGAATGCTCTCAAATACTTATGATGAGGCCACTATTAGCAATTTATTAATTTTTATACATACCCCGTTGCATAAAAGGAACATGATCATCGTCCACATGCGATCGTGTCGATGTTGGATTAAAATACGTTTGATCTGGTCTACCATTCGAATACCTAGCCATTAAGTCTAAATCGGATAATTTTCGTTCAGCTCGAACAAAATTCAAATACCATTTTTGTCCACTTATCATAGAACTATAAAATTGTGGATCCGGTGCACCCAATAAATCAAGTAATACTAATACATCCCATCGTGCTAATTCTGTTACAACACGACCTACATTTGTTTTAAAATGATTACTTGATAATTTTTTAGCCAATTCCTTTGAACCATAAATTGAATCTGTAGGTCCCCATGTTTGAAATGCTTCTTCGCCATCGAAAAATACTAATTTCAGACTAAGGTCATCTGAGCTTCGCAACTGTTCTAAATACGGTTTCATTACTTTGATTAAATTTAACATCATTGCGCATGGGACTGCGGAATCTGTCGCTCCTGCAAAATTTGGAATGTTTATAAAACGAATTGAACGCTACACAAATAATAGTCAAAATATACAGGTTATCCCACAATAACTGTCTAATTTCAGGAATGATGGATCATATTAAAATAAATAATTAAGTACTGTTCATTTTAGTATTTTAAAACTCCTTAATTTTCCCGGTGGCATTTGGCAATTTGACACAAACAATAGGCAGAGACAAGTCGCCCTCTGACAAAATTGTCTACGTCTCTGTTTTTTTTCTCGGTCACACGATGCCAAATAGTTTAAAACACTGATGCGGATCGATAGAAAACCCAATTTTCATTTTCATAAATGGTTTTTTAGTATCTCAAGAATGCTCTCGTAGCTTTTAGGTGATATCGCTTTATTTCTGATAACATAAGAGTAACTTTAAAGCCCTGTATCAAAAACTTGAAAATAGCGTTGCAAGGGTTGCCACCTTTCCAGATTTCATCGGGAGACTCCCGAAATCGTAGTTCTCAAGAATGCTCTCGTAGCTTTTAGGTGATATCGCTTTATTTCTGATAACATAAGAATAACTTTAAAGCCCTACATCAAAAACTTGAAAATAGTGTTGCAAGGGTTACCACCTCTCCAGATTTCATCGGGAGACTCCCAAAATCGTAGTTTCTCCCGACTTCAGTGGAAAAAATTTTGCTAACCAAAATTAATAAATTTTGCAAAAATAATTCTAAATATGAATCTAAATCCAAAAATAATAATAATAATAATATTGTTATTAATTAATATTAATATGAAAACATAACTCTTTAAACCACCAGGAAACGACCCCCGGACTTCAGTATATCGCGTCCAGTGCGCTAACCATTACACCACGCTTGATTAGCTTGTCAATTACTAACTTATTATTCTTGTATAAACGTGTATAAAAAAAATAAATGTCATTCTTACACGCTTTCAAATGAAAAATTATATTTTTGATCCTAGACAACTACCTACCTTGCCTACACGGTAAATCATCTACTGCCCAATTTTGAGGTGGCAACCCTAGGCCGTTGCTAATATGAAAGCATTTTCAAAAATTCAATTTCATTAAGAAATATCACTCTTAATAATTCCGAGACCCTCTGTATATTATAGAGTATAAATTCTGGGTGAAACTTACCAATAAATACTTCATCTTTCATATATTTACTATCATAATGACATGCTAAAACTAAAAAACGATACGCATTTGGATTTAAAGTTCCAATAATATTCTCAAACTTCAATTTTCCAAAAATCGGTGTATTTTGTATAAAACTGTGACGTTCCACATCCCAATTCAGATCTTCTAAAACATCAACTATATATTCTTTAACTCTTTGATGGCTGGGTGTCCCAACAATTCTTTCGACAGCGATATTATCAAAATGTTTTTGTAAATCGGTTGTATTTGTTAAACCAGCTAAGGTACGAACCTGATTGTCTGTTAACGATTTTGGTTGATGTGCAGTCTAAAACAAATGTATTTTGATTAATAATTTTTTATACAAAGAGAAAGTTTTATTTATTGATATTTACTCGCAATTCAACGATATCACTTCTTGATAAGTAAATTAACTGTAAGAAATTAATACATAAATAAATTTTATACATCATAATTTTTGTTTTAAATTAATATCCCGAAATTCCTGTTCGACAGCTGTTATCCCTAAAGTACTTTTTAATTTTTTTTTTTATTAACACGCTCCCACGTAAACTGGGATTTTTCTACTGCCAACTCTGCTTAAATGTCATTGATAAAATTTCATGACTATCCCCTCATCTGAGTTACTTCTTTACGTCATAATTAAATTTCATCTTCCGTGTAAAGTGTATTGCATGGTATAATGTGTTGTATTGTGTTCCAATGAGAATATTGCAAAAGTTAATAATTCATAAATTCGTTTTGCGGCCTTCATAATCGAAGATTTGTACGCACGACACCACCTACAATTAAACACTTATTTACAGTGAACAGAATACAGATCGCCTACACACGTGTTTGATTCGGTGAATGCAACAGCGCATTACAAAGATTCATTGTTTATAGAGTTGGTGTAAAATCGGTAGATAAAAGTTTGTTTTTCGATTAAACGAAATTTCAGATGTTACTCAGCTATCAAGTCATGACACAATTGTGTATATGTTCCGTTAGTATTTTTTGATCATTTTTGTCAGTGAATTTCGATTGAAAATTTTACTTTCCTTTTAGAATCATATCTATAACATATAGCAATGCTGTAATATGTATATGATGCAAACAACTGAAAATAACAACTAACTGAGTTAATTTGCTTAAACAACCGGTATATACTGAGTATATGGAAAAAAAAGTTTCAAACAAAAGTTGTTTATTTTTAAAAAAGGAACATTTTTTGTCTTTAATTTTTTGATTCTATCTCTTACGGTTTCAAAGATGGATATTTCCCCTTCTGACGGGTAGATTCTCGGCCCGATTTTGGCTATTCACGAACTTGAAGTTACATTTTAGCTTTAGACATAAACAAAATTTCAACACCTTATTTCTTTTCGTTTTCGAGTGAGCGTGTCCACGGACGTACGGACATGCGAAAATGAACTAATTAGGTCATTTCATGTACACCTATACCAAAAATATTTTCGGGACTAAACTTATAATACTCTAGTATATATTATATATACCGGGTATAAAATCGTGTACATACGTCTGTAAACAAAACGCTGTCAAATGTGATTTTTTGCACTGACCTCCATATATGGACTGCTATCCTCTAGTTTAGATGGGACAATTTGATGCATAAACTAACACCCCCAACTACGTGACGGAAGTAAAAAATATGAATGGAATCTTTGGCAGGGGCAGAGCTTAATATTTCGACCTGCTAGTAGTAGTTTCTATGTTTTTCACCAGAGTTTCTTTTTAAAGCAATATTACATATATAGTCACAATTATGAACACTCGATTACACTAATTTGTCATCAATATGGCGTCCAGTGGCTACAGTACAGTATCAATGTACATCTCTTTTTAATTCAATAAATTAAAAAGAGATGTATACTATAGTTACTGGACGCCATATTGATGGCAAATTAGTGTAAAGTACAATTAGAATGTGAAAACTTACTGGTTCAAATATAAGCTCGAATGCATATTGCATTCGAGCGAACTTATACCCCTTTTAAAAAAATGTGAATAGTTTGTTCCCGAATGAAATTCTCATTATTTTGACTTTTACAAACGTTAAATTTCTGCGTTCCACGATAAGATTCTACACTGTGTTTACCGATTTTACAAAGTGTTTCTTAAGCACCTTCCTAGATTATTTAAAATAGAGAGGTCTAATTAAGAGTAGGTACAACTTTATGTGTAGCAAAATTTCATGTAAATTACCGTTTCGCTGAATAATTCACTTGATTGCAAATTAAAATTGCAATAATTTTTTTTTTTTTTGGGTGATACTTATTCAGTAGCATAACTAATAAGACATAATCATGACTTAATAAGGTGTAATTAATAAATAAAAGTAAGTAGAATAATTTTTTTTGAATATTCATAAATAAATATATTTACATAAAATTAATGATAAATTGATAACAAAATAGCCATTAGTACAAAATAATTGAATACAATTATTAGGTTAGGAATATGTTTTTTTATAAAGTCGGGTTTAGACTGTACAAGAATTGATCAATGGATCTTTAACAAAGATCTATTATAAAATATTTTTGATGACAAATATTTTATAAAAGATGGTGTTTAACAATATAAAAGATCTTTGACAAAAAGTCATCACGATCTTTGTCAAAGATCTTTTAATAGTCTAAATCCGATCGAATTTTACATAAATTAATAATATTATCGAATTAAATATTTAGAAACATTTTCTGTGTACAATGGATGGGCCACATTCGTCATATTCCAATTTTGATATCCACATCTGTTGGAATGTTGTTAACGATGCTAAAATTGAGCCACCAATCCATACTGAGTATTTACGTTCGGGTGGTGCAATTATCTTAATTTTCATTGTTGGTGGTGCTAAGGCAGTGATTTCTTTTTGCATACGATCAGCAATACCTGGGTACATTGTGGTACCCCCAGATAATACAATATTTGCGTACAGATCTTTACGAATATCCACGTCACATTTCATGATTGATAAGAATGTTGTTTCATGGATACCATTCGATTCCATACCAATGGTTGAAGGATGGAAAAGTGCTTCTGGACAACGGAAACGTTCATTACCAATTTTAATGACTTGTCCATCAGGCAATTCGTATGTTTTTTCCAAGGATGTTGAACTTTCTGCAGTTGCCATTTCATTTTCGAAGTCTAATGCAACGTAACAAAGTTTTTCTTTGATATCACGTACAATTTCCCGTTCTGCAGTGGTTGTGAAAGAGTATCCACGTTCGGTAAGGATTTTCATAAGGTAGTCTGTTAAATCCCGACCAGCTAGATCCAAACGTAAAATTGCATGTGGTAATGCATACCCTTCATAAATTGGTACTGTGTGTGAAACACCATCGCCAGTATCCAAAACAATACCAGTTGTACGTCCAGACGCATACAGTGATAATACGGCTTGAATTGCAACATACATAGCTGGAGCGTTGAAGGTTTCAAACATGATTTGTGTCATTTTCTCACGATTAGCTTTTGGATTCATTGGAGCTTCTGTCAAAAGTACTGGATGTTCTTCTGGAGCCACACGTAATTCATTGTAGAATGTATGATGCCAGATTTTTTCCATATCATCCCAGTTGGTAACAATACCATGTTCAATTGGATATTTAAGTGTTAAGATGCCTCTTTTGCTTTGGGCTTCATCTCCTACATATGAGTCTTTTTGTCCCATGCCAACCATAACACCTTGATGACGTGGCCGACCCACAATACTTGGGAATACGGCACGTGGAGCATCATCTCCGGCAAAACCGGCTTTGCACATACCGGATCCATTGTCTACAACTAATGCAGCAACTTCTTCGTCACACATTTTTGATAATTAAGAATCACTTAAACTCTTTGACTTAAAAACACAAAGAACAACTTAAGAAGTTGTTTTCAAATTGAAAGCTACAGATAGAATGATGATTGTTCTGAATCTGAATTGGTTTTTATATAATTTAAACGAAATGATTCTTGTATATTTTATTACATAATAAATCCCCACTTTATTTAATAAATAAATAAATAAAAAATAAATAAAATATTAATATTTAATTAAAAATCCAAATAATTATGAAGCGCAACGTTACAGACCAAATTTATGAAGTTCATAACGCATTTATAATCGAGCAATTATAGAGAATGTATCAAGTTGTATAATTTATGATTTTAAATCAACTAATATCAACGAACCATTATTATTGTATATTAGTTTTTTACCTCTATACACAAGCTAAGACAGTTTGCAGTCCTTGGTACGGATTTGGTCCTTCGTGTATTACTTGAAAATTCACTCACAGAAAGGTAATTTTTACGAAATGACTAGTCGCCTGATTCCTACGAGTCCACAAAAAATTAAATTATCACTAGAATCCATAATACTATGTGTCGAGTTGGTTGTTATTTTTAAACATGCCTTGTGGAGGGTCTGAGGATTTTGGTAGTTGGTGGCAATGTAGAAGAAAAGGTTCCAAGAAATCCTAAAACCTCTTCTACAAATAATTATTAAACAATATTTTGGATTTTAAACCAAACGTTTATTTTGCTACCTTTAAAATCCAGTTGGTTTAATGATTTGACGGATAGTTTCCTAGATATGCCATGTCTATACGATTTTGATGTAAAGTCTTTATTTTTTGGAAATAATCGTATTGATTATGAAATGATCTCTTTTTCTTTCATGGGAATAATCAGCGACATTTCGATTGCCATCCTGTGTCTGTTCTAACGAATGGAAATTTGACCCCAACCTTCAAGGAAGGTTATATTTCTGATATTCTAAACGTAAAACCGCAACTTTTTGGAATTTTTCTCAAATATACACTCGGATCAGTAGAGTTTGTACATATTAAAGTTTTTGGAAGTTTTTGTTTTCTTCGAGGAGCATTTTTATGTAAAAATTTCCAATTAGTCAAGTTAGACAAATACCTGAATATTTCCGTAAACCGCTCAACAAATCGTCAAATGAATACTATTTTCGTTTTTTTTTAGGTCCAATTTACTATATATACTGAATTTCATCCAAATCAGGAACAAAAAATATTTTTCGATTTAAGCGATTTTTTAAGGTCCCTAAAATAGAAAAAATGACAAAAAAATTTTAGCCATTGATTTCAATGATAGTTTATAAAGTAATTTGGACCTAAAAAATACGAAAATCCAGTTGGAAGGACGATTTGACCGATAGTTTCTGAGATATGCCTTTTTTATAAGATTTGATGCCCCCTTTTAGACGATTTAAAATGATATCTCGTAAACCACTCGTCAAATCGTTAAATGAATACTATTTTCGTTTTTTTAGGTCCAATTTACTATATATACTGAATTTCATCCAAATCAGGAAAATAAAATATTTATCGATTTTAAGCGATTTTGTTAAGGAATAGGTAAGTAAGTACCCCTTAGAAAAAATGACAAAAATTGTTTAGTCATCGATTTAAATCATAGTTAGTTTATAAGGTAAATATGACCCAAAAAATACAAAAATCCACTTGGTTTAACAATTTGATGGATAGTTTTTGAGATACGGTCGCTCTATACGACTGTATACCTCGTGTTCAGACGTTTCCAGACGATGTATCGTAAAATGCTCACTAAATCGTCAAATGAACACGATTTTCGTATTTTTTGGACTAAATTCACCTTATATAGTGAATTTTATCCAAATCGAGAACAAATTACCAAAAATTTTCAATTATCGATTTGTCAATTTAACGAATATTTTGTAACTATGTTATTTTTTTCTTATCCTGCCCTAATCACAATCGGTCAAATGAGCTTTAAATAACTTGATACCTGAAGTTAGCCAAACAACATTTTTTGTTAAAAGAGGAAAAATTTTTGTCTAGATTGTCAATAAATCCTTCGTAAAAGCTGGTATTGTTCTTATCCATGATAAAAACCGATTCTATTTTTAGGATAATCAACTGTAGTTGAGCAGTTCTTCAGTAGAGAAACAAGCCTCGCCTTAATGCGCTTCAGAACGGAAAATCATCTCTCGCAAGTTACTTTCATAAACGTGAGGGTTACACAATAAGCGACAGATACGTAGTAATATGCTTGTTATGTTGGGACAAAAGTTTACATGCACATTTTATTCAGCTTCGGCAGCTTCCAAATCTCTTCGAGACAAACAAAAGCGTCCTTTGCTGTTTGATCTTGTAATGGACTCGCTACTAAATTTCAATATACTTTAATATTTAGATACCTTTGCGAAATCACTACGTATTCCCTTTGTTATTTACTAATAAAGGGAATACGTGTTATTTACTAATAAACGAATACGCTCACGTATTCGTTTTGATAAATAGTAAGATTTGGCGCTCACGCTTTTGCTGTCCTACCTCTGTGGAGTAAGCGTCTGTGAGCGCGAGATCTACCTCATGAACTTTTTTGACACTCACAGCACCAAGTCGAACGCTGAAAACGACGATTGAGTGCGTTGAAAGCGTGTGAGCGTCCAAGACGAATGCACCCTAAGTCTGGGGGCTCATGCAGTCTAGGTAAACGCCACCGTAACTCTATGGCCAGTCCAACATTGAGTCTGTGTATAGAAGTTGTGTGAGATGTTCTGACCAGATGATTTTAAGCCTTTTTGCAGTATTTATATATTATATTATAATATGCGTGTTTATTGTTATATCAAATGGAAAGAAGGCCAAGCGTGAAAACAGTTTCATACCCATAATTACTTCATGTTGTTGGTTGTTTGGTACCAATTAATTAATTAATTTGATTATTATGTATTTATTTATTTTGTACTTATAAAGTTGTAATAATATAAAATGGCATTTGAAAGGATCTTGCCTGTGTACAGGTAATTCATTCTGATCACAAAATAATCGTTTCACTTGTGTCTCATCAATATATAGTTGCTATTAAAAAATAGTTGCATCTGAAAATGTACATGAGACATGCAATTTTGTTTTTCATTTTTTATTTATTTATTTTTTAATGCGGTGAAATTTATAATAAATGGTTATCGTTCTATATGATTTTAATGCGATTATTTGTCAAGATAATAATCAGATTAACATTTTAATTTCGATTAAAATTCCATATATAGAATGTTTTTGATATATTGCGAATTTATATTAACTCGAGCGATGCATTTTAGAGGATGATTTTAGCGAGTAGTATTACTTAGTAATCAAATTTATAATACGCAGTGAGTGATGAATCGTAGCAAACAGAGGTGTGTCCATAAGGTACTTTAGCGAGAGGATACATCGAGCGTTAAAAAAACAGTCCGTAACAACGTACGTTTGTAAAAATGTATTGTTCAAGACAGGCGTGTACACATTCAACGTGCGTTGAACAGCTAAAACGCATGTTGAATGTGCGGGCAGATTGAAGTTAACGGCGTTCAGCTATTTATTAAATTAGATACAGCTGTACACATGAGCGTCTACATAACGTCCGTTAATTTTTTTCATAATATCATAAGAATATTAATGCAGTTCAAGCGACGTCATACAACTGATTGAAAACATCTCGTGTGTCCTAAAATCGACGAACGTTAATATCAACGAACACTCCCGTTCAAAAAAAAGAACAGACCTAAACCAAATCAGTCACAATTTTGATTATTCTTGTAGTAACAGATACAACATTTTATTTTATTTTTATACGTAAGATATAACACTTAATATCTATTAACATTACATATATTTTTTAAATTCTTACTCTGTCACTGGCACCGTATATACAAATAAAAAATATAAATTCAGTTTATACTTCTATTTCTTTTTTACACACTTAAAAAATATACTACTTTGTTTATAAATAAATAAAATTATACATTATACAGAGAGTTAAAGTGACGAGTTTTATGAAATGTAAGATAATTAACATTTCAGGTCTGTTCATTTTTTTTGAGTGTACGTCTTGACGTTTAAATAACGTCCGTCATTTTTAATGCTCGTGTGTCTCCGTCCTTGGGAATACATTTGACTTTGTGTTTCTTTTTTTAAATTTGTTCAGTCTAGTAGAGTCGGTTTAGAGAGGTTTTCGAAAACGTGTTTTGAACAAGAGTTGCTCATTATGAAAATACTAACAACTTGTATTCTAAACAATTGTTCGAAAACCGAATGAGCTCGGTACAAATCAACTGTAAAGTTTTGAAACAAGAATGCAACTTTTGGAATCGATAGTATATCGTATTACTCTCAAGAAATTGAAAATTATTGGTACACTTCGTATACTTTATGACCCATAATTTTTTTCAATATTTTTAACCATTACAAATTCGGGACTAAACTCAATAAACCTCAAATAAATAAGCAGTCAGATGATGACTTATACTCTGGTTATTTTATCGTGTACCTTAAGCCAAAATTTATCTTTACGGTCTAATTTTTACTTTAAAAATTAATCATTAATATAATTATTTTAAGTGAAACGGTAGAGCAAGACGTGGTTATTAATTAAAAATCGAATTTTTTAATTATGCATCATCATATACAATGGTGTTTACTATCACGAATATTAAGAAGTTTATAGCCAAGTACAAATTTATTCCGACGATCATATTAATTTATTAAATTTTAAATTCAAATAAAAATTTTTAACAGTTGTAAGTACGTGATGGCGAATGAAATTAGTGGACTGTAAATAAAGTGAAAAAAATAACAATTCAGCTTATTTCTAAGTCTACCATCTTAGGTTTACACTATAATAACAAAGAATATAATAATTAAAAAGAGGGGTACCGTAAATGGGTCCCTAGCACCTAGACCAAGGGGTCCTCTGTGCCCTTCTTGAGAACAACCTGTCACTCGAAGGCGAGACGTCTCCGGGTAAGAGGTGCTATTTTAAGCAGATGAAGCTATAGGATTCTGTTGAGGCCAGACGCCACACAGAAGGCCCACAACGTGTGCGCCGGGATTGCTCCCAGGATTGATGGATCCAAGGTTTCATCGTCCTCCATACAGACCTTACAAGTGGGATCATCAGAGATCCTAAAGTTATGAAGGTGGTTGTTTAATCGACAGTGTTCTGTCAAGAGTCCCACCACTCTTCTCAGCTGTGCTTATGCACAACTTTGCCTGTCGCATGCCCTGCGCAAAGTCCCAGTAATCGAGATGAGCTTGTCGCAGCCACCCCTTGATTCGGTAAATTACGGAGCATCTTGCTATGGGAATGATAGGCTCTTTCGTGCCAACGAGTCCGCTACTTCGTTCCCTTTAACGCCAGAGTGATCCGGTACCCAGATCAGTCTGACTGTGTTATTCAGTGCCAGGTGGTTCAGTTCCTCAAAGTATTCATAGACTATCCTTGATTGGAATCTTGACGCCTTAAGGGTCTGAGGTGCTGCCTGACTATCTGAGAAGCTGCTGATATGTGCCCCATTGTAACCTTTCGTGTTACAAATCTGAATAAATAACAAAGAAACTCTTTATGCAGAATACGACTTATTTAGAATACGATGTGTGTTACTTCCTATGTAGGGAAGTGAGTATTCAGACAATTCAAAGTATCGGCTATAGACAAAAAAACTCAGTGCGAGTCAACGCGCTTCGCTTTTTTTCAAATTTCATTTTTATTAAATACTAGCTGTTTCCCGCTTATATATATATATATATATATATATATATATATATATATATATATATATATATATATATATATATATATATATATATATATATATATGTATATATATATATATATATATATAAAACGGTTTTCAAGGTATCCGACCCATAATGCTAAAATTCCAAACTGTAAGAATTGAGAAGGCAAAATTTTGAAATATGTTGGTCGGACGTAAAAATGAACCTGATTTTCGTATTGTTTGGGTCAAAATTAGCCTAGAAAATGATTATTATTAAAATCGAGAACAAAAGTTTTCTTCACTTTTTTCACATTTTTCCCAAGGGGTACCCCTTAAAAAAATCGCTAAAATTAGAGGAAAATTTTATGTCTCCGATTTTGATAAAAACTTGGTTTTAAGTTAATTTGGACCTAGCGAAAACGATGGCGTTGTTTAAAATATGATACGAATAACGGTTTTCAAGGTATCAGACCAATAGTGCTAATATTCCAAATTGTATGCATTGAGAAGGCAAAATTTTGAAATGAGTTGGTCGGACGTTAAATTGAACCTGATTTTCGTATTGTTTGGGTCAAAATTAGCCTAGAAAATGATTATTATTAAAATCGAGAACAAAAGTTTTCTTCACTTTTTTCACATTTTTTCCAAGGGGTACCCCTTAAAAAAATCGCTAAAATTAGAGGAAAATTTTATGTCTCCGATTTTGATAAAAACTTGGTTTTAAGTTAATTTGGACCTAGCGAAAACGATGGCGTTGTTTAAAATATGATACGAATAACGGTTTTCAAGGTATCAGACCAATAGTGCTAATATTCCAAATTGTATGCATTGAGAAGGCAAAATTTTAAAATGAGTTGGTCGGACGTTAAATTGAACCTGATTTTCGTATTGTTTGGGTCAAAATTAGCCTAGAAAATGATTATTATTAAAATCGAGAAAAAAAATTTTCTCACATTTTTTCGAAGGGGAACATATACATATGGTACAATAGTGAATAGAGTCTCACTAATCCGGCACTTCAATAATTCGGCACGTCCAATAATCCGGCACCCTATAGTTTTTATAGTGCTGGATTAATGAGACTCTTCTGTATATGTATATCGATACACAACGATTTATAGTGTGCTATTAATATAAAACTCAAACAAAATTTTAATAAAATAATTTTATAGTTATTTTTTAGAAGCATAGTTTCTATGGATTAAATCAACAAAAATTTTAACCGACTCCAAAAAAAATGAGGAGATTCTATGTTCAACTGTATGTATTTTTTTTAATGTTCACCCCCTTCAAGATTGTTTTTTGATAAAAAAAAAAAAAGATAGCCTATGTCCTTCCCCATAATCTATCTCCTTGCCAAATTTCATTACGATCCGTTTAACCGTTTAGTCGTGAAGATGTAGCAAACATTCGGGAGAATTACTTTCACATTTATATAGTAGTATGGATAAGCTAATTTTGAAAATCACAAAGCTATAATACACAAAATTAATAATTTATCGTATATCAATAACAAAATCATCACAATGTATCTTTAAGTTTGAAAATGTAACTTTTCAGGCATACCAACGTATCTTTCGATCAAGCCACGCTTGCAACACTGCTCAGCCGTGGTCTTCTTTCTCATTTCTTGAACGTGACCAAACCGTCTCAGCCTTTGTGATTTGATGAACCTCGACACTATGCTCTCGCCCTTCAGAATAACGTTGATCTCCCTGTTGTTCCGGGTTCATCATTCTTTATTGGTATTTATTATCTAATTTAATATGCAACTAAAAATTTATTCAGACAGTTTGTATAAATTTAACTAAAAATTTTTAGCGTTTGTACATGATGGCGGATGGAATAAGTGGACTATAAACATAAGAGCAAAAAAAATGGACTAAATTCAAGTAAGAATTTTTTTATATCGATTATATATTAATATATAACTGGTAATTAATAATTATATAAAATCACTGATTGTATAATTAGATGTATTATGAATATATTAAAGATGTCAAACATTTAACAAGAAATATGTACCTACAACTAACTGCGTTTATTGTTAAAAACATGGAGACTATATAAAGGAGATCTAACTCAAACGGGAAAATTGACAAAATATGGCAACGAAATGTTAGAAGTTATATTTACTTTTTATGCCGCCAGGGTCGCTAGTTTTTGATAGGAACTCATACATACCGAAGTGAAATACCGTACGTTTAGTTTACATCTTCGCAAGCAGATCTCCCACGAGAATGAGAGATTACATATGTATACATTAAGCAATATGTATGAGAAGGAGGTCTTAATGTATACATATGTACTCTCTCATACTCGTGGGAGATCTGCTATGCGAAGATGTAAACTAAACGTACGGTATAGTATAATAAATAGAAATGAATAGCCAAAAGTAACTAATTTTATTTCGAAGTGATTATTTTGAAGTATGAAATTTGTTTAAAAAAATTTATTAAATAAAAAACTGTTTAAAAAACATTTAAAATGGGAAGAGTATGTGCAGTAGACAATTGTAAAAGTGGTAGTGCTTGTGACAATAAGCAACGGGATCAATTGGGTTTAAAAATTGTATGACATTATATTAAATATTAATTTTCAGCATTATTATTAATAAATAAAAGTTTGGCATTTAATTTAATATCTGATTCAATAATTTATTTTCATTTTTACAATTCCAACATTACAGGTTACTATTTAATTATTTGATGTTTTTTTATTTTTATGTAACTATTTTGCGAATTTTAACTCACTTCAACTAATTCCTTATTGAAAAATTGAAATTAGTTATCATTTACTTAAAAAAATATTTTATTGGAAAAATACTTTGGCTGGAAATAATTTTTATAATACTATAAATGCGTAATGTTTTTCAATTAAAACTCGCGCCTTATACTCTCTGTTCTGTTTCCAGTGCCGATAGAACACTACTGACATCTTATTTTTGCCAATTATTTGTTTACATGGAGTTATGTATCCTTGTTTAGTGTCTATGGTTAAAAATATCAGTTCTTAAATGAGTTCTATCTTGAATAAAATTTATTTAGGATTTAAAAAAAGTTGTAACTATATTATAAAAGTATATTAATAATTTTACAACGATTTATAACCTTTTTTATTTGTCCTAAATATTTTAAAAGTATTTGTTGTAAAATATCAGTAAATGTAAATTAGAAATTGATTTGACAGATCTGACAATAAACTATGTTTTGTTATGACGTTCACAGTGTATATGTATATATTTTTTTACTGTGAGCTGTCATAAGTTTTCAAAATATGGTGGCAAAAACAAACCTAACAAAAAAGTTTTAATTTGATTAAATAATTAATTCAAACGTTCGTCAACACCATTTTTTTAATGCAATTATATATTTACATATTTTAAAGAATATTTATAAACATTATTTATTATGGTGCCTACTTTAATAATATAGTTATTATAATTTTTAAAGTACAAAAAATTATGTTCTTCATAAAACGCTGTGTTAAAAGTATGTCTTTTAATCGATAATTACTCTTTGAAATGATCGACGACAGGTTTTAAATTTTTGAGGGAGGATAACTACATAATTGAGCTATTCAATTCACTAAAAAAAATTTTTTCTACTATAAGGCCTCATGCATGAACGTCCTTAACCAATGACGTTGGTTAAGGACAATATCTTGATCCTTAACCAATGTATGGTTTGTTTAGTTTACATTCTACACACGTATGTGCAATAATATCGCTGATGTATAAAAACTAAAAATATCGCTGTTTTATGTACACATGGCCTCAGAGTCTTTGAGCGCAAAATATTAAGGGAAATATATGGCCCAGTTAATGAGGCAGGAGAGTGGAGGATCAAAAGTAACAAAGAAATCAGTAATCTATTCAACAATCAAGATATTGTAAGATTCGTCAAATCAAGGCGCATTGAATGGCTCGGCCATATTGAAAGAATGGCAGAGAATAGACAACCAAAAAAACTGCTATATAGTACCATCACTCACACCCGTAAAAGAGGTCGCCCAAGAAAAAGGTGGATACAGGATGTGGAGCGTGACCTTAAAATCCTGAAGGTCACAAACTGGAAAATTAGTGCTAAAGATCGTGATGGATGGAGAAAAATTGCGTGGGAAGCCAAGGCTCATACTGGGCTGTAGAGCTGAGTTATATATATGTACACATGGCAGAAAAAATAGACCTGATTTTTCAAAATTTTATAATTGCCCATAGTACCTAGTTGTAGATATATGTGGAGTCGATCGTACACATGGCCAAAGAAGTAGAGCTCTTATTTCTAAATTTTTAAATTTATTTGTGCCCTATTCATTCAGTTTTCGAAAAAATGCTTCGGATATAAGTTGTTCATTATAAACATACCTACTAACAACTAGTATTCGATAATTTTTCCCAAAAACCGATTGAGTAAGACACAAAACATATACTATAAAAATTTTGAAAAAAGCCTAACTTTGTGGTCCATAGTACATTTATATATATATACACTACCGTTCATAAAAATTGAACCAGTTGAAACATTTTAAGTGTTATTGTGTGTCATATATACGCTTAGAATATGACTTACTGGTGGTTCAATTTTTATGAACGAGAGTATATATATATATATATATATATACTTCATAACTTGGGAATCTCTGATAATCCCACTTGCAGGGCCTGTATGGAGGATGATGAACCTCCATACATGTTATTTGCATCTGCAGAACCCTGCAGGATGTAAGGTATAGAATGTTTGGATTCGAAACCTTGGTTCCATCAATCCTGGGAGCAATCCCAGCGGAGAAGTTGTGGGCTTTCTGTGTGGCGTCTGGCCTCAACAGAATCCTATAGCTTCATCTGCTTAAAATAGCATGTCTTACCCGCAGACGTCACGACTTCGGGTGACAGGTTGTTCTCAAGGAAGGCACAGAGGACCCCTTAGTCTAAGTACTAGAGACCCATTTGCGGTACCCCTGATTGTACCCCATTTGGGTACAATTGGTTCATGCATTTACCCACAAAAAATGTACACTCCTGTTCATTTATATGAACGGGAGTATAAATATATATATATATATATATATATATATATATAACAAACATTTAATGAGTTCAATTTTCTTGAGCGAGTTCTAAATCTATATAATTGACATCATGGGTACAATTGGTTCATGCATTTTAGAGATATCGTTTTGACGGACAGCCAGAAATGAAGTAATTGGATATTTGGAACATGTTAAACTACACTTATAAAACCTCAATAATTTTGTCGTTATAGCAGAACAACCGCGCCTTAAATTAACATAGGTATACTATCATAAACCAGTTCTACCTTATATATCAAAACGCCTTTTCGCAGACTGGTTTAAAACTGGAGTCACCTATAATTAGAAGATTTCTAACAAATATTTTTGACAACGGAAGATCCTATGAAATAGTTTTGAAAGATCTATCATATTTTGAAAAACCAAAGTCGTCATTTTTAGAATAACTTGGAAACTATTGAGGGATCCTGGAAGTAAAAAGTTGCGAACTACAACCTGATAAGTCGTAGAACAGATTTATCAGTACATAGTCTTTATTTGGCTAACCAGCTTACTTTTACCAAACTGAAAACTGAACGTCATTACCAAAAGAACCATACTTTAACAACGGGAATTTATCTTAGTAGCTTAAATGGACGAGCATATCAAACGTGTGTTCATTTTGGCAAAAACAAACTACTATTTTTCGGAGCAGCTCTCTCGGCAGAGTAAATTTAGGGAACCCAGTTTCAGAAATCTTTAAGTGAAAAATGAAGGTAACAACAGATATTGTTGGGAAATAGACTAAGCACTAGTTCGATATTTGAAAATGGTATGGAATATTTGCATTAGTAATATCTCACTAGATAGGAAAGTAAAAAAGCTCGACTTGGAAGTCGCAATACATTAAACTCTTAATTCAATCATAAATATTTCGAATTCTTTATCTTTTAAGAATCATTAATCTAATCTATCTAGTCTTAATGTATGCAATATTTAATACATAACTACATTAAATTGCCTATAAAAAAAGGTAATTAAATGTCTAGAAAATAATGCCACATATTTAATTTTATGATAAGCATTACCTAGATTTTAATCAAACTTTTATCTATAATTAGTATAGAAAAACATTTTAATGAATATTTAACAAAACGTTAGTATTAAAATTAACAGACTGTTAATTAGCTACCTAATAAAAACGTTCCCATTAACATTTTTAATGAAGGTACATAACCTATTTATTTAAATCATGAGTCATGACCGAGCAAAAACAAAAGGTTAATGATTTTGTTAAAAAAAGAATTCCTGACTACATTTTTATTCATTACTAACATATCGGAGGTAAGTTAAGAACTTCTGTGGTATTTACAGAACAGTATCTTTATTCCAGGGATGTTTATAAAGACTGAAATAGTTTAAACTTACTTTAAGTTACGATAGCCACTTCTTGATTTTATATCGATATTAAATTCACTTGTCAACTCATTGAGGGCTTGATAATTTTTACACGATTTAATCTTACTTTCATGTAACACCTTATTAATTTGAATAGGCTATTAAATTTAGAAAAGGACTGTTTTAACCGAAATTACATAACTATGTAAAAACAAAATTGTTGAATGAAGTTAGGATATCTACTTAATTTGACACCGAGATTAAATTTATTAACTGGACAGCTCATTGAGGGCTTGAAAATTTTCACACTTACCTTTATACAATTTAATCTCACTTTCATGTAACACTTTATTGATTTTAATAAGCTATTAAATTTAGACAAGGACTGTTTTGACCGAAATTACTTAACTACTTATATGGATTTGCATTTTTTAAGTTATATAATTGAACTATTTCTGTAATTAAAAAAAAAGAAGCAAACTATATACAAAAAGCGAAAATAGAAAAAATGCATGGGAATTAATATTTTTTCAAGTTTAATTGAACTGATAATTTACATTTTACATGCTATAAAATGTATATTTATAAGTATACAAAATAAATTACTATAAAAAAAATACATAAGATTTTTGTTTGATTTAAATAAATGTAACAGACTAATAAACAAAACAAAAATAATTAAATTAATGAATAATTATTAATTGACGGTAAAAAGTGTATTGAGTAAATAATAAAAAAACGAGAGAGAATAAAAACATTCAGCAATTATGAGATTTTAAATTTTATTTGATGAAAATTTAAAAGCCTATAATAATAATATAGTAAAGATACATCATTTTTGTTTATATGAATAATAAATTATTAAATTGTGAAAAAATTTGTGTGCTAAATTTTGTATTTTCATGTTTTTTTAAATATGTTTGTAATAATATGGAATGAAGAATGATTAGGATGCAAAAACACAAAAATATGACCAAAAAAAAAAATAAAAATTAATTAAATATTTTACATTTTTTTTATTGATTTTTCCCATAGTTTTTTTTTATTTTTGTTTTAATATAATAAATCTAAATAATAGTAGTCTTAGTGTTCAGCACAAAAAATGGGAATAAATTATTACAAATTAAGATAGTAATACTTTGGCTAGTGCTTTCGCCCGCCTCTATTATACAACAGACGTAAGTAGACATGGGGGCCTCTCGTCTTGGTAGATTTGGAATGGTATGAAAAAAACGTATTTGTTGATTCAGTCGCGCCAGCTTCTTAGAAGCACTTTCTGTGTACAATGGATGGACCAGATTCATCATATTCTTGTTTAGAGATCCACATCTGTTGGAATGTTGATAAGGAAGCCAAAATTGAACCACCGATCCATACGGAGTATTTTCGTTCTGGTGGTGCGATAATTTTAATTTTCATTGTTGATGGAGCTAAGGCAGTGATTTCTTTTTGCATACGATCAGCAATACCTGGATACATTGTGGTACCACCAGATAATACTGTGTTAGCGTACAAATCTTTACGGATATCTACGTCACATTTCATGATTGAATTGTAAGTTGTTTCGTGGATACCACATGCTTCCATACCCAAGAATGATGGTTGGAAAAGTGCTTCTGGGCAACGGAATCGTTCGTTTCCAATTGTAATTACTTGTCCGTCAGGTAATTCGTATGATTTTTCTAATGAGCTTGAGCTAGCGGCTGTTGCCATTTCTTGTTCGAAATCTAATGCGACGTAGCAAAGTTTTTCTTTGATATCACGTACAATTTCACGTTCGGCAGTGGTTGTGAAAGAGTATCCACGTTCGGTGAGGATTTTCATAAGGTAGTCTGTTAAATCTCGACCAGCCAAATCGAGACGGAGGATAGCATGAGGTAATGCATAACCTTCATAAATTGGTACTGTGTGCGAAACACCATCTCCTGAATCCAATACAATACCAGTGGTACGACCGGAAGCATACAATGATAATACGGCTTGAATAGCTACATACATAGCTGGTGTGTTAAATGTTTCAAACATAATCTGTGTCATCTTTTCTCTATTTGCTTTTGGATTTAATGGAGCTTCTGTCAAAAGAACTGGATGTTCTTCTGGTGCTACTCGAAGTTCATTGTAGAATGTATGATGCCAGATTTTTTCCATATCATCCCAGTTGGTAACGATACCATGTTCAATTGGGTATTTAAGTGTTAAGATACCTCTTTTACTTTGGGCTTCATCTCCTACATATGAGTCTTTTTGTCCCATACCAACCATAACACCTTGATGACGTGGGCGGCCTACAATGCTGGGGAATACTGCACGTGGTGCATCATCACCAGCAAAACCGGCTTTGCACATACCGGATCCATTATCTACAACTAATGCAGCAACTTCTTCGTCACACATGTTGAATTAGTACTGCAAAAAAAGAAACCAAAAAATTAATCAACACAATTCACACAAATTTTTAAAAAAAATTGAATTATAAATGTCAAAAGAAATTTTTAATTAATTGAAAGTAAAATTGAAAATATCCACTGGTATGAGAAAAAACATTGACCTTCAATGTCTGTACTATTGGCACATTATCAGATATGTAATATACGGTGAGTGGTTGAATGACCCCACCCAATTTCACACGACTATAATCGTTTGCGTAAAATCATTACACATTTCAAATTTAAAATAAAAAAACTTGAATGAAAATTAAAATAATTTGGCCACACCCTTCTTTTAATTGCACAAAATAAAATATTTTCCAACATTTTTTTTTTATTAAAAAAAATAAAAATAATTAAAAGCTTTCACAATACAAAAACTAAACGATAATCCAAGTGGGTAGAGCAAATAATCAAAATCACTTAAAATCACTTTACAAATAAATTTGTGTTTTTTCAAAAACTTGATTTAAAAAACTTACTTTATGTTATAAAAAATTAAATATATATAAAAATTTAAAAAATGTTGAACGACACAACTATATTTGAAATAGTACGACTAATATCACAAAGGATTGAGAACTGAATGTCTAGCAAACGGTTGTGAATGTCCAATATAAGACAATCAGTTATCGTGTACCCCCTCTGATAGAACCGCGCTATCACAGCGCACAACCAATAGCAACAAACATTACCATATATGGTATTGCAATGCACATCGGACGAAGCACATCTCTCTTAAAATTCCCCATCTCTCTTTTGTTGTGTGTACTTTTAATTCTCGTTACAATTTATCATAAAAAAACACATACGAGAAACATGAGAATCAAACTTCGATTCATAATCGCTTCTTTAGGTGTGTCATTCAATAAAAATCAAATATTTTTACCACCATACATGGAATCATTCACTATTTTTAACCCGAATAATTAGAATTTCTTTTCAAATTATTGATAAGCTCATTAACTTTTATACAATTACGGTGGGAGTAATTAAATTTACGTTAAACGTTTTAACATTGAAATACATGCATTTTATTTTTGGAATCCATCCAAGACAGTTTTAAAACAACCACCTGATTTCAAACAACCTGCTTTATTTTATTTAACGTTTTTTCTCATGCAATAAAAATAATTTTTTTTATTCAAAATTACAAAAAAAAAATTACCACGTTATATTAAAGCTTAATAAATAATTAAAAATATTATGCAATTAGAAAAAAATAATAAAATTGTTAAAAACTTACCGTTTAGGTGATATGAACGTCACGAGACACAAGAGACTTACTAGAGAATGAAATAAGCCGGCCGGTTTGAGTGGAATCCGTGGTATAGAACTGCCGCTATGTAATAAACTCGTCCGGTATGGAAGGTACAGAATTTTCAAATTTTTTAAAAAATTTTAAAATAAATAGAAATTATTAGTGAAAATTTATTTTCAGATCGATTTTGATCATACCATTTATAATTTTTCGTAGAAAATTGCTTTTTTTCAATAAAAAATAACAATTATTATGTTACATAGCAACATGTACACCCCTATAATTTCCTACAATGGAATCGACCATTTGAAAAAATTGTATTCATTTGCCATGTGCACAACATAAAACAACGGTCTGTTACCATATATGGGCATAAAACGCACACTGAACGCTGATTGGTGTATTAGAAGAACACAGCGTGTCTCTGTGTGTATAGTCCATGGTCTAACCTCACTTGCAGTATAGTAAATTGACATTACTCACACATTATCATGGACAGATAACAAATATGAATATGAAACATATGTACTTATTTTTGTATCTTCCGTGTATTATACAAACGAATCATTCGTTCAGTTCAATCATCATTTTTAATAAATTCAATGTTATTTAGTTTTATTAATATCGCATTTATTTAGCCTTTAAAAATAGCCATTTTTTGTTTGTTTGTTTGCAATATATATTTGTGGAAAACCTCAACAAACAAAAATAATCAGCCCTAATTTAGTCATAAAATGTTTTACTCAGCTCTATATGGAATCTTGTTTACCTGGCTTATGGCACAGTTTTCAATCAGTTTTTTTCTTTCTTTTTAAAAATAATCAGGTTAATTATAACTCTTTCTAAATTTATCGTTTTAAAACCTAGATTTGCGAACAAATACACAGCAGGCATTTATTTTGTACAAAAACCATAAGGTAATCATCACTTCTATTGTAAGAAGCAAACCCTCTTGAGTTTGACCTTGAATATAATATTTTTGAAATTTTATTGATTCTTTTATATGATATGCTTAAACAAATTTTAAATATTTGTTTATGTATAAACAAAATTTTTATGATGTTTGGACTGGCCTTTTTGAGTGATTATTACTTAACCAACTAAATATTAGGTTGTTATTCAATTGTTTTTGACCTGTATTTTTGAAATGGTAGCATTTTTTTTCTTAAATTTATTTGATTTATGGTAGGTAATCCTTGTTTCGGTTACATTTGTACTTAAGTTACAAAATTTGAATAATATTTTTAAAGTTTATATAAAAATTAGTATGGGGTTGAAACTTATTAAGCTGTTGAATTTTTTGAGATTGAAAGTCGTTAAAACGTTGAATTAATTTTTTTAGTAAGATTTATTTATTTCCTTTGATTATACTGATTAACGTGCTGGCTGAATCTGTGTCTCGTTTGTTTATTGTGAGTAGTATTTTTGAAGTTTTGTTTAAAGTTAACAGTTTCTATGACAATGACATTCAGTAAAATATTCTGAAATGGAGTTTCATAGTTGTAAGTTTAAGGTTAGATTAGATGGGTCAGACGATTTCAGACAGACATATTGACATTTGTTTTCGTTTCAAGGGAACTATAGTTTCAGGCGTATGTATTCATTTAATATCCTACATTAAAATAATACAGTCGTGTTCATATAAAAATGCTCAAAGTAATTTGACATTTTAAAAGGGAAATTTATATATCAATGAAAACTATTTTTAAATAAAAAATTTGACCCTATGACATTTATAAAGAATATAAACTTTATTCATTTATGAAGAATTTAAAAAAATTTATCTTAGAAGCTGTAGGTGTAAAAGTTAAAATAGTCTAAAGCTATCAGCCCTAACACCTCTTTTCATAGCATGAGAATTTGTCAAAACAAGCACCAAAGTTAACCAAAAACCAAACGGTTTTACTGTTTATTCTTTGTGGGGTTAACCAATCCTTCCCTATTCAGGAATGTAAATTTTATTTCGAAAACGGTAAGAAGTAGGACAAAACTATATGTTACAGAGTTGTTTCTTATAAAAATACTAACAACTTTTGTTAAAAACATTTATTTTTAAAATCGAATAGATAAAAAATTGACATTACTTTACATTCAATTTCTGCCGCATCCATACTGTTTTCGAAAAAATGTTTCGGACAAAAGCTGTCAGTATTTTAATAAGGTACAATTTTATAAGTTAAAGTTTTTCTCTATCACCTACCGTACTGACGTTTTCAAATACAGATAGGAAAACCATTTTAAGTTTGGTTTTTGGTAAACTTAATGGATTATTTTGACAATTTCTCAAGTTCAAGAAAATTCTGTAGACTTTCGGCTTGACAGAAGACCTACAATGTATACAAAGGTGTTATAAGTTTAATCCCGACTTGAGAAACCGAACGGTTGAAAATATTGCACGCAGAAAACAACGACCTAATTAGTTCATTTCCGCTTGTCCGTCTGTTTGCCTGCCTCTCTGCCCGTAGACCCGATAACTCAAAAACGAAAAGAGATAACGAGCTGAAATTTTGTATGTGCATTCTGGGCTTAGCGGAAAACATCCTTTGAAACGATAAGAGATAGAAAAAAAATGGTTCCTTTTTTCAAAAAAAAACAATTGTAGTTTAAACCTTTTTTCATATACTCAGATTATATCGGGTATTTTAGCAACAACTAACGGAGTTATAGTTGTTATTTTCACTTGTTTCATACATATTTTGTCGTTTTTCTTGTTCTTCTTTGAGACTGAGAAGTAATTAATGTAATTATTAAATTCGATTGTAAATAATACAAAATCCAGACAATAATTCTTCACATATATAGGAGGGTTGTGCTGTATGTTTTGATTGTCGCTTCAGACACTAAATACTATGTGTGTAGGGGTGTGGTCATTATAATGTATATCTTATGGGGGTAAGAGTGATTCAATAAATGCTTAGAAAAGAATTCATAAAATTGGTGATTCTTCAACAATTTAATACTTGGTATAGGCATATAGCGAAATAGAAAAATCAATATTTTGTTACTACTATTTCATAAATGTCTATATGTATACAATTTCATGGTTTCTTTCTTACCCTGTGTAAATTTGTATACCCTGTGTAAATGTAATATTTAAATAAAGGTTTTAATATTTTTTAAAAATTTGCAATGGTTATGGATAGTCAACACAAAAAAGCCAAGTACTACAGGTGTCTTTTAAAATGACCCAATTTGTTATTGTTCGTATATATATCTGCTCGTCTGCTTTATGTTTGATTACATAATAATTCAAAAACACTGCAAATGGTTTACACAAGAGTTTATTACAATATTCAAACGTCTAAATTCTCAGAGTCCTCGCTTGAAAATTATTTATCCTCTTTTGCCATTATTTTCAAATAATTTGATCGCAAAGAAATTTTGATCATTTAGACGTCAACTTTAATCTGCTTAAACTAATTTTATTCAGTGATTTCGGAGAAAAATTTTGTTGGGCAAATTTTAATTTTTTGTTTCTATAAAACTATCCCTCTGTTTTGGATGAAAACTTGTGGGTAGCTTTATAGTAAAGCGTCACAATGATCTAATTTTATGGAAACATGATGATTTAATTATTTTAAAATAATGAAGCGGAAGGAACGGTGGGTGGGGAGTGTGGTTTATTTGTCAGGCATTTAAAATAATCCGATCATGAAAATTTAATGAAATTTTCAGCTAATTCATTCTACTAGTTTCGAAATCTGTCAATATCTTAAGAGATAACTATAGAGCTATAATATCTAAAGTGTGTTCTACAAGTTAAACAGTAGCTTTGAGCTAGCGAAGAAACGTTCGAATGCAACAAAGATACCTACTTTTTTTTTCAAAACAAAAAACTTTTGTTTGAAACTTTATTTATAAACTCAACAGATTTGTCAGAATTTCTGCTAAAATATTTCTAATTATATTTTAGAATTCCCGTTCCCGTTAGAACTCCCGTTCATAAAAACTGAACCAGTAAGCCACATTCTAAGCGTATATGATACTGTACATATATGTATAATATTATACATAAATAGATAGTAACACTTAGAATGGTTAAATTTTTATGAACGATAGTGTATATATGCATATACACTTGGTTTATGAAACACAAGCTATGTTTTTTAAGTATTTATCCGCGTGTAAAAGTAAAATTAATAGTTCACGTACTCATAAAGAACTCAGTAAATACATGATGTTTAAACACACTCAATTATATGTTACAATTATTGTTGATAGTAGAGTCCCGCTAATCCGAGCTAGATGGGACCGTAACCCCGATCAGATCAACAAAAGTCTGGATTAAAAGGAATTTGCTTTAAAATGCACGTAATAAAAGTTTTATGTCGGTAATAAAAATATAAGAATCGATGTTTGTTTCCATACAAAAATTGAACATAAGTTCAAATAATATTTTTATCTTGTCAAAGTTTTTTTTTTTGGTTATGTTTGCAACTATCAAGTTGTTTAATAAATTGTGACGTAATGTATAGCGCGTGTAAAATCCATCAGTCAAAACTATATTTTAGAAAGATAAGAAATTTCTTATCAACTTGTTAACAAGTGTATTAATTAAACAATCAGATTTACCATGAATTCCATTTTAAATCAATTACTTGAAATCAATCACGTTTGTTGTAATTTTTCATAACCTCAAAAGAGAATCTCTTTCTAAAGAATATAATAATAACATAAGTATGAGTTATGAAGATGATATTAATCATTAGTTCTCATGCTAGCTAACTAGCTAGAGCTAGACTCTGTAGCTAATACATTTAGAAACATGGTTGTTTCATATTGAAAATAAAATAAATTGTGACCCCATGTAAAGTTGAAGATTTAAGTGAAAGTTAAGTACAAACAAAATTGAATGTATAAAGAAATTAAGTAAAATTAATATTCATAATTTTTTTGTAATCATAAATTTCTATCTCTAACAGTAACCTATGAAAATATACAATTATATACAAAGATATATATATATATATATATATATATATTATGTTTAGTCCCGGTTTTTTAACTAATTAGTTCATTTCCACATGTTCTTCTGTCTGCCCCTAGGCACGATAACTCAAAAACGAAAAGAGGTAACGAGCTTGGGTGTGTGTTTTAGAATTCAAAAGTCAAGTCAAGTTAGTGAATGGGCAAAATTGAAACATGAGTCGACCCTTCAGGGGGGGGGGGGATAAATTAATAAATAAATTTAATAATTTATTTAAAAAGAAGTATAACTTCTTACATGCGTACATAAGTATGTACACACAAACACTTTTTTTTCAATAAACAACTTTTGTTTGAAACTTTTTTTGCATAAACTCAGTAGGTATATACCGGGTATTTAAGCAAGTAACTCAGTTAGTTATTATTTTCACTTGTTATCTTTAATTGTATGCATAGAGTTGTAAACTCTCCAGAGATTCATACCAAAGAATTATTATTATCCCAAAGGAACATGATCGTTGATGATACGCTCCATCTTGTTGGAACCACAATTCTGGATTGTTCTCTATCTCTGGCCTCAACAAATTTTTGCCTAGACATCACCAACTGCTGAGAACGTCGCCTGGTGGAAGTTTCAGGGTTGTCTTCAACACTTGCTTGCACCCGAGCAATGTTCACATCATTTCGAAATGCACGAGGTCGTTCAGCACGCAGAAGATCACAGATAGCCTC
This sequence comes from Nineta flava, assembly GCA_963920215.1. Classification (NCBI taxonomy): domain Eukaryota; kingdom Metazoa; phylum Arthropoda; class Insecta; order Neuroptera; family Chrysopidae; genus Nineta; species Nineta flava. The sequence continues at coordinate 121,487,399 of OY986041.1, forward strand.
ATGTTGCTGAACCAATCGGTAAATTGTTGGAGCGCTAGGTGCATTTCGAACATGAAAGAAATTTCGATATGATCTGAATAATCGATTGTTGACTTTCAAAATAAAATTGAACTTTGGTTCTTTGTTGAGTTTTTCTATCATAAATTTCCCAAGTTTGTCAAAGTTAATTCTGAAAAAAAAAAACGTAAACAAAAAATTTTTTCACCAATAGGGAATATGCATGAAAATTTTTTTTTACTTGAATTGAAGCATGTTTACTTGACAAATATCAAAGTAAAATTACTTTTTAAATAACTTTAAAAATCAGCGAGATATGAATGATTGAAATTCCCGATTAGACAAAGAGGATGATAGCCCTCTTGATATGTTATGTGACGTCATATTACACTTTCACCATTTAAAATATACGTAAAACTCCGTTTTTAGTATTTTTGCAAGAAAGAGACAGATAATAATCTTTAAAAGCTTATAGCTTCCTTGAAATTTGTCGGATTTTAATTTCGTTTTTAAATATTATTACAGTATTAACAGTAATTTCATATTCTGAAAATAAATGTGAAAAAAAATTTTCATGCATATTCCCTATTAAATCATTACGTTACTTATGCGCCACCTTATATAAGACAAATTTTGTAAGAAACTAATATTTATCCAATTTCAAGAACAAATTGAAGATAGATAAGATTAAACTTACCATTAAACCGATTAAAGGATTAAAGTGATTAAACTGCAAATAGGATAACAATAAAATGATTTAACCAAAAAGGTTATAAAAGTATATCCTTCTTTTACAAGATCCTTTTCTTTACTATTTTTAGAATTTTCAGATGTTTATTTTACGAATGACCATAAAGTAGTTGTGTTGACTAAAATAATTAACTCCTGCTGAGACAATAATAATAATCTTTTAAGATATGTATTTCAAGGTACTTACACCAAATCAAATTATTGCAGTGTGGGGTCCGCCTTAAAGGTTTGTTTATTTTTTAACTCATAGATGTTTATATTAAATCAAGATCGCCAAATTTTAATGTATACCATATATCTATCAATGTGACTTTGATACATTTTTGAATCAATGAACTTTATTTGACGACTTGACCCTCGAGCGTCGAGGCTGTTTTTTTGCGTCAGCGGTTGTTTTGGGTGTCGATCATATATTGGCGAGGTAATTTCAAAGTGCAATTTACTGCATGTGCTCGAATTGTAGTTTCTAATACGTGAATGACAATATAGAACGAAAATAGCGAATTTACAATAAATAAATTCTAATTGATAACTAGTGGCCGTAAGCGAAAAAATTGGTTGCATTTCAACTTCTAATGTTTTCGACGATGGCGTTAAAACTGGCCACGTGGCGAATTTCGACACCGAGCGCTAGTGTCAAGCGTCCGCATATAAATGTACTTAAAATGAAGGTTGTAGCAATTTTGCAGCTGCCTACGGCGACGAATTGTCTTAATCCGCCCTGATGATTTTGCATATCAAACCTTGATGTTAAAATCAGTGGTGTAGCGCGAGTGTCAGCCGCCTGGAGCGGAAGAAAATTTTGCCGCCCTCTTATTTAGGTATTTCAATTTAAAAGACTATAATATACAGTAATTCTAAAGAACTTTTCGGCAAGAACAATCATCATTATTGTGTATTGTACAGGTTACAAATAAAAAAGTATCACATTTATTAAAAAAATTCTTACACGTATGTCTCTTACATTGATATAACAGGTATAGAACACTTATGATTATACCTTGACGATCAACAAGATTAAGTTATTAGCGAATTGAATATAAAACGCAAATCGACTTCCAATTAGAACTAGAACGATACTGTTAATATTTATATTTTTATTGAAAAGTAATATACTTGTTAGAATTAAAAACAAAACTTCTTGTCTTTAACTAAAACTTGAAATAATTAATAACTATTATTGCACTATCAAAATATGAAATGGTTCAAATATTTACAAGATATTATTGTTTATTGTGAAATTTTTCCGCCCCCTAAAGGTGCCGCCCCTGCCGCCTCCACAACGCCACTGGTTAAAATAATGTACGTAAGTTAACAATCTAGGTGTAATACACACATTTGTGATCTCTAAAACAATATCTAGCTAATAACAAATAAAAAACTAAACTCAATTCTCAACTTATGAATATTAAAATATGTATCGAGAGTATATAGCTAGCGCGAAAAATTTGAATTTAAGTTGGTTTTTTCTTGGTTATGAAAGTTTAATTTTTAATTGAAAAGAAAAAAAAACGAGAATCATTTGTGTATATCAAATTTAACATACATACATACATTTTTTTTACAAACTATCTAATTAATAAAAAAATATAATTCTATTTATACACAAAATTTATTTACTTTTATGAATATGTAAATTTTTTAAATAAATATTTTGCATATTTAAAACACTAAAAAAAGAAAAACAATTGGCTTATAATTATACACTTTTTGATTTCTTGATGAATAACTCTGACATTCACATGGTACATCGATCGTTGTGAGCACATAGAGTATAATAAATAGTAAACACACACTATATCTGTTATGGGTACCTAAATACTACAAGTAAAATTAATTCTTTTTAAAGTATTAATTAATAGACCTAAATATAGGGTGGCGCATAAGTAACGTTATGATTTAATAGGGAATATGCATGAAAATTTTTTTTCACATTTATTTTCAGAATATGAAAATACTGTTAATACTGAAATAATATTTAAAAACGAAATTAAAATCCGACAAATATCAAGGATGCTATAAGCTTTTAAAGATTATTATCTGTCTCTTTCTTGCAAAAATACTAAAAACGGAGTTTTACGTGTATTTTAAATGGTGAAAGTGTAATATGACGTCACATAACATATTAAGAGGGCTATCACCCTCTTTGTCTAATCGGGAATTTCAATCATTCATATCTCACTTATTTTTAAAGTTATTTAAAAAGTAATTTTACCTTGATATTTGTCAAGTAAACATGCTTCAATTCAAGTGAAAAAAAATTTTCATGCATATTCCATATTAGTGAATACAATTTTTTGTTTACGTATATTTTTTTTCATTTTTTTTTTCAGAATTAACTTTGAAAAACTTGGGAAATTTATGATGGAAAGACTTAGCACAGAACAAAGAACCAAAGTTGTTCAATTTTATTTTGAAAGTCAGCTTTCGATTATTCAGACAAAGATCATATAGAAATTTCTTTCATTTCTTACCGATTGGTTCAGCGTTTTCGGCAACATGGGGCTGTCTATGATCTTCTGCGTGCTAGAAGACCTCGGGAAGTTCGAAATGATATGAACATTGCTCGGGTGCAAGCAAGTGTTGAAGACAACCCTGAAAATTCCACCAGGCGACGTTCTCAGCAGTTGGTGATGACTAGGCAGTCTTTGCAAAGAATTTTACATACGTTACACCTTTTCCCATATAAGATTCAATTGGTTCACGAGTTAAAACCAAATGATGCACAAATATGCATTCATTAAATAAATCATAACGTTACTTATGCGCCATCCTTTAGAAGTAAAATTAATTCTTTTAAAAGTATTAATTAATAGGTTTTTTCTTCATTATAGTATAAAGTTTTGAAAGTATGTTGCGTAGACAAAAAGTCTGTATATTTATTAAGGATGTTCCAGTATACCACCACTTTTCGACAAATTTTCTTCATTTTTTGTTCACAGGCTAAAAATAACGTTTTCTAATAAATCCCGAAGTTTCAGAATTTTTGACCGTTTAGAACGCTAGATAATTAATATCAAAGTTATCATTCTCTCTCACTCTCTCTCATTAGAAGCATGTGAAACTTCATGCCCGCCCAACTATTATCTATTGTATTAGAAAAAATACTCGACAGAATTTAAAAAACAAAACGACAAACTGCCGTTGTCGGGATTCGAACCCATAACCTCCCAGTTTCCAAGTACTACATACTGCGCAGACATAACGCCTTAGACCGCTCGGTCACTTGGACTGGTCAAACTTGCCATAGTACATGTTGAAAGCTGTAAAAGAGTTTACAGAAAAAAAAGATATTATATACTGCGCAGAAAACCTTCATAGCTGTTGTCTTCTTCGCACTTAAGTATTTTTTTAATTCTTTTTCAAAAAATCTGTCACCAAAGTTTTTTAATCCATTCGTTTAATATTCAAAAAATATAAATATTCTTTAAGGGACCACAACTTAAAAACAGCGCTTGTTAGTAAAAATAAAATCAAACAGTTACTGGGCAACCCTAAGGATAAAATTAGTAATGAAAAACAATCGGGCATATATGGTGTTAATTGTCAAAACTGTCCGAAAATTTACGTTGGTCAAAGTCGTCGCCAAATCGGTATTCGAATCAAAGAACATCTGGCTCATGTGAAATTTGGGAGAACCGAAAAATCTTGTATAGCGGCGCACGTTATTGAGAACAACCATAAAATTGATAAATCGAATCTAAAACTACTTAAATCGGTACAAAACCCCACAGAATTAGATGCATACGAAAGCATCTACATATACAAATTGAGAAAACAGATAATGAATTTAGACAATGGCCCAATTCCAAATTCTGATTTAATAAAATTAAACCATTTTCAAAAATAAAAATAAAAATCCAATACCTGAATGTCAAAGTTAACGTAGATACACTCACTTTAGTGACAAAGCAAACGCCGCATAGTCACCAAAGAATACCGCCAATAAATATGTGGGGCTTTTCACATACCTAATCCAGTAGTCAGGCAACTTAAATAATCCTCAAGTCAGATTATACCCTCAGCCAAATCGTATAAAATGACAGAATTTTTTAATATTATTGTGAGACACGCACCAAATTAGCAACAAGCAACATATCTCTGAATCCATATCCCAGAGATAGTTACGATTAGCTAATTCATACTGATGATGACTACATTGTAGTCGAAATACGTATTTATAGAAAACAAACAAATGTTCTAGGAATAGGGAAAAAATTTGAAATATAATTTTAAAAAAACCTAGAGTTCTTTTTGATTATTTTAATAATCTTTAACCAAGAGTGGGTTTTTACGAAAGTGTTGCTCATAACTGAATGTTGGAAAGTCCAGAATGACGTGCATATTGTTAATTAACATCAGAAAGTATTAAAATTTCTATAGATTATTGTAGGATTTTTGCAAACAAAATAATAATCTATAAAATATTTTTCAAATTGTTTTTAGTAAACTAGCGTCTATTTATTTCCATTGTTAGTATGGTTGCCTTTCGGTTATATTATACCAACGGAAGCGACTGGCGTTTACTTACTTTGACATTTAAGTAATATGTCTGAACATTGATAACATTTTTTTGACATCAAATGCTTGATATGAAAAATCATACACATCTAGGGATGGGGATCGAACCCACGACCTCTGGCATTCTAGACCAATGCTCTACCAGTTGCTTCCGTTGGTATAATATAACCGAAAGGCAACCATACTAACAATGGAAATAAATAGACGCTAGTTTACAAAAAACAATTTGAAAAATATGTTAATAGTAAATAAACAAAATTAATAATACAATGGCATCAGAAATGATAGTGAAAGATCATATGCATAGTACTACCATAACATCTAAGGTAGCTCAGTTGGTAGAGCATTGGTCTAGAATGCCAGAGGTCGTGGGTTCGATCCCCATCCCTAGATGTGTATGATTTTTCATATCAAGCATTTGATGTCAAAAAAATGTTATAAAATATTTGAATACGCCCCCTGGATGTAATTATTATTTCATCCCTGTTAATTTGAAGGAAGTTGGGTACAGTTATTACCTAAACATTTACTGGACAGAAAGATTATTGAAAAAAGTAAAAAGTTTTCTAACAACGTCGGCTGCAGTCGCACAATCTACCAATTCCTAGTATACATACAAATTCCGGGTATTATCCCCTGCGGAAGCATCTGCACACAATGGGACTCCATAACGGGTCCATTATGTGCAGATTGTGTGGCGAGGAGAAAGAAATATCCAGCCACATAATCTTTGACTGCGAGCCTTTAGGTTACACCAGATACAGGATATTCGGTGCATCTCACTCCGAATATATGAGCCTTCAGGAAGACTTGATAAGCAAGCTCCTGGCTATTGCCAACATATGGGAGAAGCGAATCTCGTCGGACTGAAGTAAAAGGGGGAGCACAATAGATCATAAGGTCGAAGTGCAATACTTTTTAGACCCCAAGATGTATTTATCTATCTATACATACAAATTCCATGTTCTTTAGTGATTTGGAAAAACGATCTAGAAAGGCCTACTTGCCACACTTCGACATCCCCTCCGCTACTACTATTACTACATGCCTGAAAAACAACTTAGTGCGAGAATAAAACGCTGACCTCTATATAAACTGGACAGATTATCCTATGTTACGCCATTAACCCCAATTGAAGCGTTACTCAACTAGCCAAGGAAATAACTTTTGCTTCAGCACGCCTGCGTCTAATATAATTGTTACAAAATAAAAAAAAAAAAAAAACGAATACTTATTTTTAAATAAGATTCCAGAATTTATTATTCCTTGGCTACTAGTCCAAGTGGCCGAGCGGTCTAAGGCGTTATGTCTGCGCAGTATGCCTACTTGGAAACTGGGAGGTTATGGGTTCGAATCCCGACATCGGCAGTTTGTCAATTATTAAGAAAAAAAAAGGGGTGGTTATTTGACTAAACTGTCGGCGTATAGACAAGAACGAAGTAACCTATGAACGAAGTAGGCTATGCTTGAGAAGGTTTTCTGCAGTTTCCTTCACGAACTTCAGATGGATATCGGCATAGTTCCTATCATTGTCGGCTGCAGCCGCATATCCTACCAATTCCTAGTCTATACACAAAAATTCCTTCCACTCCACTCACATCCTTAGGCATCACAATGGACTTTATGGTCGAAGTGTAGCCCGTCCATGGCAGCCTTTATAATCATCTATCTATTTCTTGGGTAGTTGAGGCGTATGATGTATCCTTACATAGTATAAAATAAAGTCCCCCAGCTGCGTCTATCTGTCTGTTCGCGATTTATTCAAAAACTACTGCATCGATTTTCATGCTGTTTCTATCCACCAATGGATAGAGTGGTTCTCGAGGAAGGTTTAAGTATATAATTTGTCAAGTTTTTGTATAAATTGGTCCTTACATATTAGAAAAAAAAGGTATTGTTGTATAATTTATTGATGTATAGGTATATAATTTATCAGTGCATAGTAACAGATGTTCGTTGCTTAGGTGCTGTGTGTTATACATTGTCTGCCAAGAGTGGGCATGTAGATATTTTGACTGTTATTTATATAAGCATGCAACAGACAGCAGTCTGCATAAAGTGATTGATATGTAACAATGGATCATATATTAATACAGTCCATTGTTCATATGCAGACGTATAGGTGTATAATTTATCAGTCCTTGACGGGAGAAAATTTTATGTTACTTGGTTATATGGGCGTTACAAAATTTGTGCGGGCGATTCCGCGACGGGTAATGCTAGTGTGTGTTAAGAATGTGTGTATTTCCACTACATACGTAAAGTTTTAGTACTTTGGCTAGTTTTGGCGGCGCTGACTATCATTGAGTTGGAGCGGTTATTTCACGCATAATCTGCCCAATTTATATAGAGATCAGTGGCATAAATGGTCCACGGGAGAGAAATTGCGAACAGTGTCCCATATAATAATTTACAAAATCAATGGAAAAATAAACCTATAAAGATGTTTTTTTTCCTCTTATAATATAATCTGACTAAAAACTAATACAAATGCCCAACAACAAAACTGTATATAGTAACAATACGAAGTTTGTTGAGCCTTTAAGCATTAATGAGCTTACAATGTCTACTTACTATAAGCTGACACATCACATACATGCATGAATGAGTCATTCAATAATATATAAAATTGTAGGTAATATTAAGAATAATAATAAATAAATACTGTTTGGAATGCAATTCACACAATTTGATGCAGTATCAATAGATATTACATACATACATACACTCACACACTCAAACTTGCATACATACATACAAACAAGCGTGTGGTGTATAGTGTATACATACATGAATACGTCAAACGAGCCAAGTTCACATAAATTACGTGCGTATGTGTGTGGCTGGCTAGCTGCCTGGCTATACTTATTAGACCGGGAGCTCGCGACAAAATCATTGTACGATTTTATTCACCGCCATATTAATATAAATAGTTATTCCAATCGAGTAAGAAAGGTGTATAAGGCCGGGTACACACGTTACGGAAAGGTATATCAGTGCAGGCCTGAAGCACCCACACTTTACGGTATAATTGTGCAGGTAAACCTGCACAGGTATACGGTTTTTACCACTGACTTTTTTGAATCATCGGCTTCTACCTCCTTTAATTTTATGACAAGTCTTTCATAGGCTACATCTCTCTTGTCACAGTCGTGGTAGTCTTTACTCTTAACCCGCCACAGGCAAGGTTTCGACCTATATATATCAATAAATTCTTCAATCATTTGGTTACGTTTTCGGATTGACATGATGATCACATAAGTCTATTGTTGTACACGTAATAATGTTGAACAAGTCTACTATGTACACACAAAAATGTTGTAAATACAAAAATGACCGTTATAATAATAAAACCGTTTAAAAACATAAATACTGTGCAGGCATACCGGAGTGACTCATACCCACGCTCAGGTCTACATGCCTGCGCAGGTAGTCAATACTGAATTTCGATTCTTGTCCGGTCGCCTGTACAGGTCGCTATGCCTTTGCAGGCGGCTGGTACAGATGCTCCGGTTTGCCTGTGCAGGTGACCTGTCCAGGTATACCTCTCCGGTGTACCGTAACTTGTGTAACCGGACCTAATAATGCTGAAGTCGGTCAGCGGGACATTGAAACAGAAAACGATTACGAATATGTTACTTTTAAAAGGGTAATTGTTACATCTTATTCATCTTGAAATTAAATTGTTAATTAGTTTTTAACAAATAAGGTATGGAAAAACGTTTCTTACACCTGGCAAGTGGGACAAAGTTCTTAGAGCCTCTAAACAATGTAATATTTCACAAGGGTATTGTCAAATATTATTCAAATATTATTATTTTTAGAGGCTGTAAGAACTATTTTGTCCCGCTTGCCGGGTGTAAGAAATGTTTTTTCATACATTATTTGCTAAAAACTAATTAACAAATTAATTTCAAGGTGAATAAAATTTGATAAAATCTCTGATTTACTTTTTCATTTCCCCCCAGGTGTTGTCCCACCATCCAGGTGTAAGAAATGACTTTTTAATATCGTAAGGACGTACTCTAATGTATTTATAAGGTTTTCCGATGAATAAAATTTGACACATATTTTTGTCGCGAGCTCCCGGTCTATATTATAAGTATTATATCCCTTCATATAATATAACATTGGCGCATTGTTTTTTTGTGAGCTAATATAATAATATGTGTCTATTTTTAACAAAACCATTCCGAATATTTTATTTATACACAATTGATTGGATCTTTTGTTGATAATTTCGTTTTCAATTTTACCTCGATTGTTTTTTTTTCAAATCATTTCATGCTGTATAATTAGTTTAGTTAGTTCTCTGGTGCCTAAAGCCCGTGGTGGTATTGGACAGTAAAAAAAAGAAGAAAGGCGCAGCTGTGTCGTAGGTTTTTTTATGAAATCGTCCTGCACATGGTCCGTAGACGTTTGAACTGTCACTGACCGCTGTACGCCCGATGGGCCAGCTACGTGATCGCTTTGAGCAGTTTTTTTTTATTTCCTTTTCGACGCTGATGTAGCTCGCGTATTCATTCGGCACTGGAATTTTTAGGCTCATTGGATTCATATTAACGCGAGCTTTCTTCTGATAGGCATTTTCTCTACTTACGATTTTTATAGATACAAAAAATCATCCTCGAACTTTCGTAAAAAATACCAGCTTCAGTGTTATTTTTATACCCGGTATATAATATATACCAGAGTATATTAAGTTTAGTTCCGTTTTTGTAATGGTTAAAAATATGAATCGCAGAAAAAAAAATTTGGCATATGTGTTCATAAAATGACCTAATTAGTCCATTTCCGCAAATGTGCATGACTCAAAAACAAAAATAGATAGTGAGCTGAAATTTTGTATATGTGTTCTAGAGCTAAAAAGTAAAATCAAGTTCGTGAATGGTCAAAATCGGACCATGTTTGGGCAAATTAGGAAAAACTACCTATCTTTGAAACCGTAAGAGATAGAACAAAAATTTAAAGACAAAAAATGTTCCTTTCTTAAAAATAAACAACTTTTGTAAATAACTTTTTTTCCATAAATTCAGTATATACCGGGTATTTCTGCAATTAACTCAGTTAGTTGTTTTACTTGTTTTTGGAAATATTTAGTATGTAGAAATTTTTCTCTGTTTATTTTTTCCCTTTCCTGTTTGCTTTATCTAATACTGCATCATTTAATAATAATAATAAGATTTCTTCATATAGAAATTAAATTAGTTTTAATAACTGTCACATGTTGGTACAGAAAATTTTGTGTCATTGATTTTTAATTTTATTCAATATTCAGTTTGGTTCGGTTAAAAGTTATAAATAAATATTGTACAAGTATATATATATTTTTTCTCCTAAAAATTATATTGATTTAACAAAACTTTTTTTTTTTTAAATATACTTTACCGATTAGAAGTTTTCTTTGTGTATTATCAAGGCAATGGAATTTTCACTTGACCTTGGTGAGAGTAGACCTTTGACCTTTAATTAACATTATATGAACACACAAGGAATGTTTTTATATGGAATTTTGTTGAAAATTGGTTTTCTGATACCTGGTATATACCGTGTGTGTTGGAAAGCTTTTCCAATAGAGAATCAATGTTAAATATTATTTATTACTGGCTGTCCGTGTGGTTACTGTATGAAGTCAGTCAGTACACATGTAATGAGAGTGGGTTAAATATGTTCATTGAATTCTTAACTTTAGTATGAGCATCACAAAACCCCACTCTTAAATGACAAATAAACGACCATACGCATAGGCTATCCAGATGTGTGTATGTATGAGATGACTCTCATTACATGTGCACTGACTGACTTCATACAGTAACCAAACGGCCTGCCAGTAATAAATAATATTTAACATTGATTCTCTATTGGAAAAGCTTTCCAACACACACGGTATAATATACTGTTTGTATTTTAAAATAGACCCAATCTGTAGTCAATGTATAGTGTATCTATTGCTGTTTATATGCAGTGTACTATGATACGGTGTACTTTGTCACAGACATTTGTAGAGTGCAGTTTGGGTGTAACAGAGTACATTATATCATGGTATACTGTGTATAGACAGTGATAGATGTACTATAGTTTCTAGATTGGGTCTATTTTAAAGCACAAGCATATGTACATCACTGTCTATATACAGTATACAATAATATAATGTACTCTGTTATACCCAAACTGCGCTCTACAAATGTATGTGACAAAGTATACCATATTATAGTACACTGCATATAGCAGCGATGGATACACTATACATTGCCTACATATTGGGTCTATTTTAAAATACAAGCTGTATACAAGGGTATATTAAGTTTAATCAAAGAACATCTGGCTCATGCAAAATTCGGGAGAACCGAAAAATCGTGTACAGCAGCGTACGTTATTGAGAACAACCACAAAATTGACAAATCGAATTTAAAACTACTGAAATTGGTACAAAACCCTACAGAATTCGATGCATACGAAAGTATCTACACAAATTAAGAAAACAGATAGTGAATTTAGACAATGGCCCAATTCCAAATTCTGATTTAATAAAATTAAACTATTTTCAAAATTTAATACCTGATTATTAGCTTTGGTTAGCTTCGAATAACACCCTCATCTAATTGACAATAAAAACACCGTATGTTCAGAAAATAATTACCGCCAATAAATGGGCTGGGTTCATCACACACTTAATCCCTTAATTGGTCAGTTAACTCAAGTAATCCTTTAGGTACTACCTCATTCAGATCATATAAAAGACAAAACTTTTTTTATTATTATTGTGAGACATGCACCAAATTAGTTACGATTAGCTAATTCATACTGATGATGACTACCTTGTAGTCGAAATACGTATTTATAAAATACAAATAATTGTTTTAGGAATTGGGGCAAAAAAATTTGAAATTTAGTTTAATAATATCTTGTTTAGGTGGAAACTTTTCAAATGAACACCCCGTATATGAACAAACAGATTATACAAATTTTGATGAACATGTTAAATCCATCATAAAAACCGTTGATTAATAATCCAAACATTTCACTGCAAATCAATCAATGTATTCGTTCCATATTCAAATTGATTAAAAAGCATTATAATAAAAAAAATCAATAAATTTCAATCATTGGAGTTTAATAGATAATAAGTGACCATTCTGTTTTTTTTTCTTCTTAATAAAACAGAAATAAAATACGTTATATATTATTATATATTTTAAGGGGTTACATGAGTTTGAAAATTTCAAAAAAATCGATTTTTTTATTGTCTTATTAAATAGTATAATATGTCTCGAATATTCTCCTAAAGTATGAAGTCAATTAGAGTAAAACTCTAGGAGATAGAGCTTTGGGAAGTATATTGAGGCAGCTGGTTAGCTATTGTTTGTCTGTTTTTAATCGGATTTTTCTCAAAACTCTATTTTTTACTGACAAAATGAAGTAGGTACTCAATTCAACCTGTATATTTTTTTTAAATGTATGATCACGTACAACTTTTTACAGAGTAGTCCGATTTTGATAATTCTTTTTTTGTTGGATAGAGGGTATTCTTTAAAGTTCGTCCGATATAAATTTGAAAAAAAAATTTCAAGTTTTAGCCACAAAAAAATAAATAAATAAATAAAAGACTTCCCAGCGCTTCCGCTAAGGAACATATATCATAATCGCTGTATATTGTCTGTGTGTAAACACTTTGAAAGCACTGAATATCGTCGACTCAAAATTATATAGGTATTTATATTAGTGTAAGACTTAGTTAGACTAAAAAGGTTCTTTTTTATTTTTTACTTTTCAGTTCCTTTCTTTTTTTGAAGGTCTATTTTTTTTTTAAGTTTTTATTTTTGCTTTTCAGTTACTTTCTTCTTTCGTCGGTTCTAGTTTTTGTTTTTATTCGATTCAACTTGTTTATCATTTAAGTCATGATTAAGTCATGATAGGACATGATTTCTCAAAAAATAATGATCGGATCTTGTCCAAATTTCACACACTTCTTCAAGAAAAGATTGAATTCGAATTAACATTTTTTTCCTTCGTCCAAGCACGAGTTATATATATCTATTAATAGAAATAATTTAAGAGAGACCTAAAGCAAACATAAGCCTCAACTTGGAGAAATATGCCATGGTCTTTCAAGCAGAAGTCTATGCCATACTGGCTTGCGTCCGTGAGAGCCTACGTAAAGGCTAAATAAACCAGAACGTATGTATTCTCTCGGACAGTCAAGCTGCTCTAAAATCCTTGCCTGGAACTGAGGTAACCTCAGGGGTAGTAAAAAATTGTCAGGAGGAGTTGCTGGAGCTGGTAAAACGGAACAATGCTAAATTGATCTGGGTGCCGGGTCACAGTGCTTTCGAAGGAAACGAAAAAGCAGATGCCTTAGCAAAGAAGGGAGTCGGAATGCCCTTCATAGGTCCAGAGCCTATTTTAGGAATCCAAGTACTGCATGTAAACAGGTAATCAACAAGTGGTCAAATGCTAAACACCGTGATCACTGGGAAAAAGTACCGCGGCAGGACCTCGGGAAAATACTGCTTCAGAGTGCAGCCAAGAGGCTATCTCTCGATGCACTGAAGCTGAACAGGATGCAACTGCGGAGGGTTATCGGATTAATTACCGGGCATTATCCCATGCGGAAGCATCTGCACACAATGGGACTCCATAACGGGTCCATTGTGTGCAGATTGTGTGGCGAGGAGGAAGAAACACCCAGCCACATAATCTTTGACTGCGAACCTCTAGGTTACAGCAGATACAGGATATTCGGTGCATCTCACCCCGAATTTATGAACCATCAGGAAGACCTGATAAGCAAGCTCCTGGCTATTGCCAACATATGGGAGAAGCGAATCTCGTCGGACTAAAGTAGAAGGGGAGCACAGTGGATCATAAGGTCGAAGTGCAATACTTTTTAAACCTCAAGATGTATCTATCTATCTAACAGAAATAATTAGGTTTTTTAATTTCGAATGAATCTATCTATCATGAGTTATTCTGACTACGCCAAGGGAACTTTATTTTGAGGAGTCATCAAAAATGAGGTCCCAATGGCTGAATTTTCCAAATTTTAAAATGAAAATTTTACAAAATATTTTTCAAATGTTTATCTTCGTATATGTTTAAAGGTTGAATAAAATATTTCATTTATTTTATTAGAAAAAAATTAGAGAAACCCATGTAACCCCTTAAGTAATGTAATATTTTAAGTAATGTACAATGGGTCCCAAAAGTAGCGCTGATTTTTCCAAATTTTTTAAGTTGATTTGTACTTTATTCATTCAGTTTTTTTTGGGAAATGTTTCGAATAAAACTTGTTAGTCTATTTATAATGAACAAATTTTAATCGAAGCATTTTTTCGAAAACCAAATGAATTAGGGCACAAATCAATAATAAAATTTAATCGCTACTTTTGTGGTCTTTTGTATATGTACCTTAAGTACTTAAGTGATGTGACTTGAATTACAAAGTTTGTATTTTAAAATGTCGATTAAACTAACTGCTTTGTTGCTTGATACTTGTTGTGAAGTTGGTCATTACCTTTTTATTTATATACCTTATGAGAAGCCAGTTTTATATCATTGTATTATAGATAGTAATGTAGTGTACAGTTGTAGTATCTATTATATATATATATATATATATATATATATATATATATATATATATATATATATATATATATATATATATATATATATATATATATACCTTATACATAACAAGTTAAGAAGTCCACAATTCTATGCCACCAAACATCTGCTGTTTTATTAATAATGTTATAAAAGATGGTAGATGCATCTTACTTAAGTCTTAAGTATACTATATACAGGATGGAAGGGCAAGAGTGTGCCAACTAATAGAGGCTGTAAGATGAGAAGGTTTCATGTAATCTAAAACCTATTCTAGATATAATTAAATAAAAGACAATATTTTGGAATTGAAACCAAACGTTTATTTAGCCCAAGAAATAATGAATCAATTCAGTTTGTTAAGGTATCTAAATATGAAAGTAGATTGAGATTTAGAAGCGAGTACACTACAAGGCCATGAAAAAACTAAACGGAAATGCCTCTTGGATATATGTCAAAAGTTCAATACTTTCAGAGATATTTAAGATTTTATTTACGAAGTGATCGTTTGGTAAATTGTTGTTTAAAACTGACCTATATTTAGGTGTTTTGTATTATAAACAACAGGTTTTAAAGTCCATCAAGTATAGCAGGTGTTAAAATATATATACATTTGCCTGTTAATTCTTGTCGTAAACCCTTTTGTAAAATTTGTTTCATAGTATGTAGTATGTTTAGTAAACTGACCTACATTAAGGTGTTTTGTATTATAAACAAAAAACATGTAGTATGGCGGATAACGGGTTTTAAACTACATACACATTTGCTTGTTAATTCTTGTCGTAAACCTTTTTTTTTAAAATTTGTTTCATAGTAGTATGACAATGATGAGTAGTAATATGTATTATTATTAAAGTGGTATGTCGTTTTGTCTACAATTTTTGTTAAGAATGTTCGGAAGATATATAAAAAATGCATTGAAACGACTGGAAATGGCAAGTAGGCCTTTCTAGGCCGTTTTTTACCGACCTCTAATCCATCTTCTCAACCACCCGCATCCTCTACCTTGCTCTTCCATACCTTGTTCGTTTTCTCTAGTCCAGTGTTCTTTGTCCAACCTACCCGCCATCTTTGCGAATGATAGGGCATATCTCTACTTTAGTTGTTTTACCCAGATTTCCTCATTTCGGTTGAGCCGAAGGCTAGATACCTCATTCTGGTTCTGTAAGGGCATTTTTCCAGAAGGTGGAAGGGAGTATTCACCCGTTACATTCATCCGGATAGATTGCACTGACCAGACAGATAGATACCTCTTCAGTTTGCAGTGACCGGTAAGAACCCCAACCAGAAGGTTTATCTCTTTCCGGTGTTTGCCAATGGTCAGGTAGTCCTTGCAGCATTGTCCCAGCTATCATTTGTTTGGCATGTCTGCAGCCTGCTGTATCTTTCCATTCGTTTAGGTAGAGGTAGGTTGGTCCCTGGCTTGGGAGTGTGACTCACTCACGGGTTAGTTCGTCAACCGTTTCATTTCCCTCAACCACATCAAGGTGACCCCTTTAGTCCTTCGTCTCCAGAGATTCTGCGCATTCGAGAAACAGATGTGATGTTATTTTAGCGTAGCACATTGCTTTGAGTGCAGCTTGCCTGTCTGAGGTTCAAACAAAAGTATTTATATATCTTTATTCGCCATATCAAGGCATTTCATTCTCTTCGGCAATCCACTTGATTTACTTTCTTGACTAACTAGAAGGATATATTGTATTATTTGCTGTTTTTGGTAATAAATATATAAATTAAAAAACTATAAATAAACACAAATCTAACCTTAAAAATTATACAGTTTTAGTATTATTAATTAAAATAAAATCAATGTCTATGAGTTGTTTGTTGAATTGTAATACACATTTGAATTTGTGTTTCTGTTTTAAATAATATGTCTATAACTTAACTAATAACTTAAGTATCTCGTCTATTGCAGTCATTGAAACAAAATTGAAATACTTAATATAGTCATATTGTATTACGTCTTATAAGTGTAGCTTAGCATCATCATATTATGTTACATATACAGACCGTTTTTTCTAATAGAGAATCAATGTTAAATAAATAAATAAAATATTTACTATAAAACCATACAATACATACACATACATACTAAAACTGAATGTCTAGAGTGGAATATTGGGTGACCATATTATAGGACCATTCTTTATTGACGGATCTTTAGATTCTCAAAAATATTTTAGAGTTTGTTACGAATTTAGACCTGGAATCTGTATGGTTCCAACAAGATGGTTGCCCTGCACACAATGCCATGATAGTAAGGTTGTTCCTGGAACAAACTTTCCAGGAAGCTAGAAAATACCCGGGTAGATTACTACAATCGACTCGGATATTGTTTAGCAAATAATGGAGGAATATTCGAACCGTTGGTTTAACTTTTTTTTTGTCGGAAATCTACTTTTTTTCGTCTTTTTAGGGTTTTATTTTTATTTTTCTTTTAATTTGTGTGGATTGTTGTTTTATGTTATACCGTTAATAGAATTCTATAATTTATTTTCAAACATTCCACATACAAATAATAGGGGATATTCAAAAAAAAAATTCAATTGTTAGAAGTAATACAAAGCTTAAGAAGGCAACAATGAACATATTTAACCCACTCTCATTACATGTTAAAGTAGTACTAAGTACAAAATAGTGCAGCAAGCATACACAACAGATACTAAAGAGTACCCCCCACTATTTTTATTTCTTTATTAAGCATATTGTGTATAGTTATTATAGTAAATAATATTTAACATTGATTATCTATTAGCAATGCTTTCCAACACATACGGTATACTTTATTTTTATTGAATTTCATAATAAATTTAAGTCTTTATTTGGTAATTTTGTAAATGTTTAATTAATCTGGACTTAAATAGCCATTTTAAGATGCCAATTGTATGTATAGGTAAGTAGTAACTACCACATACACTCCTGCTCATAAAAATTGAACCTTCAGTAAATCACATTCTAAGCGTATATATATGTCGCAGATGGATAGTCGAATCCACTGTTTTACAAAACCGCTAGTTGTTTTACATAACAACTCCGTTATGTAAAACAACTGATTTATGAACGTTTTATGAACAACTGATTGTAAAACAACTGATTTATGATCGTTTTATGAACGAGAGTGTACAACTTATTCAGATTTTGTGTGTATGATATTTCAATGTTAAAAAATCTGCACAAATAAAACAGGTTCTTTTCACAATAGATGAGTTGACACTCAGCAAATTGTATTTAAAAAATGATTTATTTATATAATTTTTTCCCCAAAGGAACCTAATAATCTTGGGTTTTAGTCATAACAATACAAGATTATTGTTAAAATTGTATTATGACATAGTGAAAATAACGACTAACTGAGTTAATTGCTTAAATACCCAGTGAATATTGAATGTATGAAAAGAAGTTTTAAACAAAAGTTGTTTATTTTCTAAAAAGGAACATTTTTTGTAGTTAAATTTTTACAGTTTCAAAAATAGACAGTTTTGTTCAAACATTTTACCATTCACGAACTTGACCATATTTTTTAGCGCTATCTTTTTTCGCTTTTGAGTTATCGTGTTTACAAACGGACGGACGGAATTTGTGGAAATGGACTAATTAGGTTATTCTATGAACACCTATACCAAAATTTTAGTTTTTTTCTTTTCAAAATAATTTTATTTTATATCCTATAAATTACTTTACAAAATAAATATAGTTTTTATTCATATCAAATACAAAAATATAACATCAGCAATCATCAAACTGTTAATAATGTATGCCGTATATGATTAACAGTTTGACGATCAATCAAACTGTTAATCATATACGGCATACATTATTAACAGTTTGATGATTGCTGACGTTATATTATTGTATTTGTAAAATTATAGAAAAAGTTTAATAAATTTGGTTTTAGAGATGATAATGGTATTTTAATTTTGTATACCTGTCTACCATATGGTCTTTGAAAATTGACACTTGTTTTTAAATTTTATTTAAAAATTTCAATAAAAAGGCTACAAAAACAGGTAGCAATGAATAATTTTCAAAAACGCTTGATAATAAATTTGCACGAGGCGAAAAAACCGTTGAAAAATACACAGTCTTGTTTTAATCCAAACATTCTACCCCTTTTTTGTGAAAAGAACAATCTTTTAATTTATTTTTATGCAGAAAGATCGTTTAATTTTTTTATGCAAATTTTAAGGCAAAAAAATGTTCGTTTTTTTTTTTTTAATTAATAACTTTTGTTTACTTTTTTTTCATTATTGAATAGTTTCGCCAGAATAGTTATCATAAACTTCACTTGTTATACCCAGTATATGTAAATATACAAGGTATATTAAGTTTAGTCCCGACTTTGTAACGCTTGAAAATACTAATCCTTGACATAAATGCTTGGTTTATGTGTTCATAAAATGGCCTAATTCGACCATTTCCGGATGTCCGTCCGTCTGTCTGTCTGTCCGTGGATACGATAACTTAAGAACGAAAAGAGATAACAAACTGAAATTTTGTGGGTGTGTTCTAGAGCAAAAAATTTAAGTCAAGTTGGTTAATGGGAAAAATCGGACAATGTTTGGGAAATATGGGCAAAACTGAATAACTTTGAAATCGTAAGAGTAAGAAAAAAAATTTATTGACAAAAAATCATCTTCTATTTAAAATAAAACTGAACCATTCCCAAATGGTCCAAGATTTAAAGTCTATTAAAGCCATGAATGAATCAAAACAAAAAAATAAAAATAAAATAAAAGAGATGAGTTGATTGAGAGAGGGAAGTAAAATCAAAAAAAAAAAGAAAGAAATCTAAAACTAAGTTAAAATAAAACGCAAAAAACCTAAATCTAAATTTAAAAAAAAAATAAAAAAAAATTAAATTAGGTGTTAACCGATTGTTAAAACCTAACCAATGTGTATTAAATAAAAATAAAAAAAAAGATAAAATAAAATAAAAAAAAAAATAAAGTTAACACACAAAAAGATACACGCGAAATGCATTGTCCGACGGAACCGTGTGAACAGCCAGTCCGGTAGCGATAATTACACGGAATATTTACTATTCTAATAAAACTCGCAAACAACGGGATGATGTGCAAAAATTTGTTATTGACGGATGAAATAAAAAAAAACATGGGTCTTATATCACTGGATTCCAGACGAGTCAGATCGGAGTCAGGATTTGAATTTTTTGGAAGATAGAAAAGTTAAATTAAAAAAGAATCGCGATTATATTAAAATAACATATAGTATACGTTTACGATCGAATGATAAAGACGTGGATCATTAAAACTACCTACCGAGAATAGATCCACGATACAGAAGTTCTGAGTCTGGATATTTGGAAAGTTTATCCACCTGGTTCACACAATATCATCACGTGGACAAATCGTTACACATCATTCCGGAATTACAAAACATATTACCGTCGGATTGTGGTGGTTATTCGCCTGGCAGCATCAGTTACATTTGGTGGCCCCATTACAAGGTGCGTACATTATTGACTTAGTCACTCTCTCTCTCTCTTTCCCATATCTTCTGGTTGGAGGTTTACCTTAAAATTTAAAAAGGATATATATATAAATTGGATTTACAATAAACAATATACGAGGGTTGGGTGCTTCGATTTTCGTCACACGCCGGATACTCGGAGGAAGTCACACTCGCAGTAGTTCACGGGACATTCCTAGGCGCTGGGTTTGGACTGCCCTTCATAGGACGTCAACACCCCCAGTGTTGCCACGTGAAGCGACTCCCCTTTATCCACATTACGCGCGTCTTCGACGGGCGTTTGATACCCCGTCTAGCGCACGCGCCAAGTGGGTCGTCATAAGTGACTCCCGTATTCGACAACCGTCGTCCGAAAATCTAATCACCCATCACCCCAATTAATAAAAATTATACTACCTATAGCAAATTTATCGACGATCATTTCAATATTGGATTGCGAAATTTCAATCGTTTAGCGACCATTTACTTGAACCAATTTTTACTGCAAAAAATTCTTACGATACAATTTAGTGTCTGATAGTAATCGTGTTTACGACATTTGATCGTTCAAAAATTTTCTGTCCATAATTTTATTTATTTGTTTGTTTTATAAAACTATTAGTGTTAATTAATTTCGTTATAAAACCATTCGTATTAATAAATGATATATCATTATCAATGAATACAGTTTTTTTTTAAAATTAATTTAAGCAATAAAAATTAATACTTACGTTTGACAGTAGCATCCATTTGTTTGTTCACGTCCAAGCACTGTGACATAAAATTAGTAGGCTTGCTCCACAGTGTATGCATCATACAGCTGAAGCTTATATAGTTGGCGTACGGCTAACCACAGCTAGTGGGCGCTGTACGGACGTAGTTTGTCAAGTTGGGTATTGTGTTTATTGGAGTAGATCCTTCATACTGTCCATTCATTCGCTTCCACAAATAAAATCAGCGCACTCCATAGATGGCCTGAGACCTTTTCTCAATAAATAAATACAGCAAAGGTTTACATGTCACAGTTGGTAGCTAGAGCGTGAGATGGAGGATCTATTCTAGTAAACAAAAAAAAAAAGAAATATTAAACAAAAGAAACAGCATAATGGTTCTATATTTTATTGTACCATTACCAATTCCTTAGTATTAAGTGTATACACCTTTCTAATTCTTACCTTTCTGTCTGTGCGAGTGCAACCACTTGAAAACTAGAGCTGCCAGAAGATGCCAACCACACGATCCGGTAAAAATGTTCCGTCGACAACAACAGATGATGGTACTCACAACGCAAACGACGAAGTCACCTCTCCTGGGTTTGTCACGCCTCCAATGGCACCAGCAGCTTACCTCACCACGACAACGGCACCATCCGTACCAACAACCATGGGCAAAATCCCTACGACGCTACTATCTGGAAGTCACACATATGCACCACCTCCACATTTTAGTACGACATCAGCTCTTCAACACGACGAATACAATTTGATGCCCCCAACTCATACTGGTCATGCGCCTACATCAGGATACTCCAACAGTGTTCTGGCGCCTACATCACAACTTGGTCCATCATCACCTCCACACCATGCACAAGCGCCATATGCAACCACCAGTCACAACATCGAGCCAGCTCCCACGACAGCAACTTCTGAAGAAGACGTCACACCATCTAGAGTCATCCAATTTATGAGATCACAAACTAGTCTCAACTCGTCACACCAGCGAGACATACACGAGGTAAACCTCCAACTCCAGTACCTGTGTGAATCAATTAGTAAAATATCAGTTAATCAATCTTGTATTCCAAACAATAATAAAACAGAAATTCCATCAATCAGACCCGGGGATGGCCAATACCAAATAAAATACCAGGTGAACATAGGGGATTTTTTTAAAAATTTTACCAGGTGTGACGGTTCCAGTAAACCCAATATTATTAAGTTCCTGGAGGAAGTCCAAAAACTTGCTGAACTACGTATCCTGCAGGAAAAACCACTCCTCACGCACCTATTACAGTTTTGCGATGGGAATCTGCAAAGATGGTGGGCCGCCAACATCCAAGTATACCCCACTTGGGACGCACTCCGCACCAGGATACTGGATGTATTTTTCGGTCCAGCAGACAGATCGCTGCTCATCTCCGAACACTTGTATAGGTGGCAGCGATCCGATGAATTGTTCACGTCCTTCATCGACGACATAAAGTTGAAGGCAAAAATCATCGGGGCAACCTTCAGTGAACGGGATATTATCACCATACTTTGGGCTCGTATGAACAGAGACACATACGAGATATGTAAATTCAAGATGCTGCCCGATACGTTTGAGGCCTTAGACCTCGTTGCACAAGAGGTACGCCAAATAACGGACAGGCACGCGATGTACGCAGCCATGGAACAAACGTCCGGGAGGCCCAAGCCTCCAAAAAACTAGATTCAACCTCCAACCGACCAACAACCATTCAAACACTGTCTCGTCCCCCTCACCGCTCTCTTACTGGTCGTCGAAAGCTTCTCTCTACTCGTGCTCACAGCTCTAGTCTTCCTACAATACCCGTGACCATAGGCCCATGCACGTATGATTGCCTCCTGGACTCAGGGGCCAGTCATAGCTTCTGTGCGAAGAAGGTAGCGACCGCCGTGGTCAAGCTGGGCTTAGGCAAGATCGCTCCGATATCGTTCCAAACTGTTTTGGCGGATGGAACGTTGAGTAATATCCAACAGTTACTCACCTGTTCCATCAAGATCGACCGATACACATGGCCCGTATCCCTGTACATTGTACCAAACCTAACGTACAGCTTGATCATGGGGGTAAACCTCCTGAAGCACATGAAGGCCGTGCTGAACTTCACTAAAAACACAGTGACTTTCATGTTTGACCCCGAACGACCCATCCCCATGTTTCCAGGGGCAACCAATGCGATTAATAACATCGTCTCCTCACCCTTATTGAGGAAATCCCAATCAGCTGACGTGGAATCGTTAATCACACGATTCAGGGACATCCTCACCGATAGGATTGGCTGCGCCCGCGATTACTCGTACACCATTCGTCTGAGGGACAACATACCTGTACGCAGCCCACCGTACCCACTATCACCCCCGAAAGCGGAAGAAATGGACCTCCACATAGACGACCTCCTGGAGCGAGGCATTATTGAACCCTGCTACAGCGAGTATTCCGCGCCTGCGTTCTTAATAAAGAAGAAGGACGGCTCGAACAGGCTCTGTATCGACTACAGACGGCTCAACGCGAAGGTGATCTTCGACGCATTCCCTTCCCCTAACATGGAGAACGTATTTCAGAGTTTGTGCGGGTCTTGCTTCTTCTCCTCAATAGATCTCACCAGCGCGTTCTACCAAATAATACTCTCTCCAGGGTGCCGGAAATACACAGCATTTTCCACGCCCACGGGACAATATTCGTTTAGGACCGTTCCGTTTGGTTTGAGTGTTAGCCCCCAAGCACTGAATCGATTGATTTTCGGGTTATTCGCAGACCTACGATATAAATGCGTAATACCCTACTTCGATGACATACTCGTCTATAGCCCCACATTCGATGAACACATCAAACACCTGGAGATTGTGTTCACCCGGCTCCGGAACACTGGCTTAACCATACGCCCAGACAAAATACAGCTATGTCTGCCGAGCATTAAATTTCTGGGCCACGTAATCTCGGCATCGGGTGTGGCTTTAGACAGATCGAAAGTGGAAGCCGTATTGGACCTGCGAATACCCCGAAATATTAAACAACTGCGATCTTTTTTGGGAATGACCTCATTCTTTTCGCGTTTCATTCCCCGGTATGCGGAGATAGTCGCCCCATTAAACGCACTTAGGAAAAAAGACGTGGTGTACCACTTCGGTGATGAACAGGTAGCAGCATTCAACACCGTCAAACAAGCACTAACGATGGCCCCAGTATTATCCTTCCCAAACTTTAAACGACGTTTCATCGTCCAAACAGATGCATCGGGAGTCGCCATCGCAGCGGTATTGCTCCAGGACCTAGATGGTGGCCATAGAGCCATACAATACGCAAGCAGGAAGCTAACCCCTGCAGAAGCTAAATATTCGGCACATGAGCTTGAATGTCTCGCAGTCATCTGGGCCCTGGAGAAGTTCAAACAGTATCTGCTGGGCAATCGTTTCCTCCTCCACACCGATTCATCGGCCTTAGTATGGATGGCAAACCACCCCAAACAGCTCGGTAGAGTGGGTCGTTGGCTCCTCAAGTTGTCGCGATTTGAGTTTGACGTGGAACACATTAAGGGCCCCACCAACGTCGTGGCTGACGCACTATCAAGGCTGTTCACGGTACAAGCAACAGACCCCGAAACATTTTCATTAAATGACCCCCAAATTAATATGACTGACAGACCGACTAGTAAGTTAACAGTTTTGGACGAGGTTCCTCAAACTTTTACCTCCCTACAACGTCAGCAGGAAGACGACCCGGAACTAAGGCTCATCCTCGAGCGCCTTCGAGCAGGAGACGATGTGATAGGCTATGAGTTACGAGACACTCTTCTCATCAAAATTGTAGGGAAAAATAAGCTACGACGAATTCCAGTCCCCAAATCCATGAGAGAAATGCTGCTGTATTACCACCATGACGGAATCGCTTCAAACCACCCCGGCATTACCAAGTGCTATCGCACCATAGCTCGCCGCTTCTGGTGGCCAAATCTGTTCAAGGAGGTTCAAAAGTATGTTAGATCCTGCCCGGAATGTCAGCGGTGTAAACCATATAATCGCGCAATCGGGGCCCCTTTAGCATCAAAAAAACCCGAGCGCCCGTGGGATAAAGTGTATATCGACCACATAGGACCACTAGTCATGACCAAGAACGGGTTCAGATATATTCTCACGATTCTAGATGGATTCAGCAAGTGGTTGGAGGCCATCCCAGTCAAAAGAATCACGGCCGCTAACACCGTTGACAAACTGAACAGGGTTTGGTTGCACTTTGGACCACCTCGAAACATTGTTACAGACAACCATGCGGCATTCACCGGCGAAAAATTTAGGTTCATGTGTCTTCGGTGGGGCATAAAACATATCCTGTGCTCTCCTTATCACCCCTCATCAAATTCCGTGGAGAGGGTCCACAGAGATTTGAAGAGTGGACTGACCATTATGCTAAAACAATACGCAAACTCCCATAGGGAATGGGACCAATTCATCCCATACTTCCAGCGCGCGCATAATGATCAGTTCCACGAATCGATCCAAAGTTCCCCCTCAACAGTTTTTTTGGGTCGCACAGTTCTCACCCCTCTAGACCTACGGTGGAAGCTCCCCGAGATAGTGGGTGATGACCCCCCACCAGACCTTGACAAGGTCCGTACGTCACTATCGAAGGCACATGACAGAATGAAACGATTCCACAACGCCAAACGCCCACCAGAACACCCATTCCAAGAAGGACAACTTGTACTTCAACGGATCCATGGAGGCCCCCAATTTAATGAGGCTAGCAAATTTATACCCCGGTGGTCGACCCCAAGAAGGATCCTCCGATTTACCACCCCGGTGTCATGTGATCTCGAAGACACAGAAACTAGGGTACGTTACAAGGCACACATCGAAGATCTTAAACCGTACAACGACAGGGGGGAGGGGGGTTAAAATAACAGGCGAATCACCTGGTATTTCTTTTGGAGCGGGGGAGAATGAACCATTCCCAAATGGTCCAAGATTTAAAGTCTATTAAAGCCATGAATGAATCAAAACAAAAAATAAAAATAAAATAAAAGAGATGAGTTGATTGAGAGAGGGAAGTAAAATCAAAAAAAAAAAGAAAGAAATCTAAAACTAAGTTAAAATAAAACGCAAAAAACCTAAATCTAAATTTAAAAAAAAAATAAAAAAAAATTAAATTAGGTGTTAACCGATTGTTAAAACCTAACCAATGTGTATTAAATAAAAATAAAAAAAAAGATAAAATAAAATAAAAAAAAAAATAAAGTTAACACACAAAAAGATACACGCGAAATGCATTGTCCGACGGAACCGTGTGAACAGCCAGTCCGGTAGCGATAATTACACGGAATATTTACTATTCTAATAAAACTCGCAAACAACGGGATGATGTGCAAAAATTTGTTATTGACGGATGAAATAAAAAAAAACATGGGTCTTATATCACTGGATTCCAGACGAGTCAGATCGGAGTCAGGATTTGAATTTTTTGGAAGATAGAAAAGTTAAATTAAAAAAGAATCGCGATTATATTAAAATAACATATAGTATACGTTTACGATCGAATGATAAAGACGTGGATCATTAAAACTACCTACCGAGAATAGATCCACGATACAGAAGTTCTGAGTCTGGATATTTGGAAAGTTTATCCACCTGGTTCACACAATATCATCACGTGGACAAATCGTTACACATCATTCCGGAATTACAAAACATATTACCGTCGGATTGTGGTGGTTATTCGCCTGGCAGCATCAGTTACATTTGGTGGCCCCATTACAAGGTGCGTACATTATTGACTTAGTCACTCTCTCTCTCTCTTTCCCATATCTTCTGGTTGGAGGTTTACCTTAAAATTTAAAAAGGATATATATATAAATTGGATTTACAATAAACAATATACGAGGGTTGGGTGCTTCGATTTTCGTCACACGCCGGATACTCGGAGGAAGTCACACTCGCAGTAGTTCACGGGACATTCCTAGGCGCTGGGTTTGGACTGCCCTTCATAGGACGTCAACACCCCCAGTGTTGCCACGTGAAGCGACTCCCCTTTATCCACATTACGCGCGTCTTCGACGGGCGTTTGATACCCCGTCTAGCGCACGCGCCAAGTGGGTCGTCATAAGTGACTCCCGTATTCGACAACCGTCGTCCGAAAATCTAATCACCCATCACCCCAATTAATAAAAATTATACTACCTATAGCAAATTTATCGACGATCATTTCAATATTGGATTGCGAAATTTCAATCGTTTAGCGACCATTTACTTGAACCAATTTTTACTGCAAAAAATTCTTACGATACAATTTAGTGTCTGATAGTAATCGTGTTTACGACATTTGATCGTTCAAAAATTTTCTGTCCATAATTTTATTTATTTGTTTGTTTTATAAAACTATTAGTGTTAATTAATTTCGTTATAAAACCATTCGTATTAATAAATGATATATCATTATCAATGAATACAGTTTTTTTTTAAAATTAATTTAAGCAATAAAAATTAATACTTACGTTTGACAGTAGCATCCATTTGTTTGTTCACGTCCAAGCACTGTGACATAAAATTAGTAGGCTTGCTCCACAGTGTATGCATCATACAGCTGAAGCTTATATAGTTGGCGTACGGCTAACCACAGCTAGTGGGCGCTGTACGGACGTAGTTTGTCAAGTTGGGTATTGTGTTTATTGGAGTAGATCCTTCATACTGTCCATTCATTCGCTTCCACAAATAAAATCAGCGCACTCCATAGATGGCCTGAGACCTTTTCTCAATAAATAAATACAGCAAAGGTCTACATGTCACAAAACTATTCTTTGAACAATTTTTTCATAAGAGATTTTTTTTAAAGAGATGTTAACAATTCATATATTGATATACAACTCAATATATACTGGGCATTCAAACAATTAACTCAGTTAGTTGTTACATTACTTGTGTTTTTTTTTAAATTAGTTTGTTCAAAGTTCAATTTTCCATTCAACTTGATATTTGTTTTTGAAAGAAATGCATAGATAATTTTTCCAGTTTTAAATGCTATTTACATTTTAAAAACCCAATTAAAATGGAACCATTTCAAAAAATTGTCCATCCGTGGATACGACTTTTACAATAAACACACTGTACAATACATTTAAATTATTATGATTTATTATTAATAATTATTACCTATATATATTCATTTCAATAATCTATAGTTTCCGATTAGAATTAATAAATAATATAAATTAATAATTACAATCAATACTATTGAATATAATTAATGTAATAATGAAACAAAATATAATAATATGTAATTATTTTTGGTTAATTTTATTTGTTGCAATGAATGAATGGATTATAATTAATTGACAAACAAAAAGTAAAATTTATATAGAAACTATTCTTATAATGTTTTGATGAAATGTTAATAGGTGAATAAATATAAATTATTAATTAATAATTATATTTATAAATAAAAATATTAGTGAAAGTGATTTTGTAGTCAGCTGCAATAATAATGACCTATAACTACAGTCATATTATCAACATCATGCTGTCAATTTATTTTTATAAACGATATATATATATATGATATATACAAGGTATTATAAGTTTAGTCCCAAGCTTGTAACGGTTGGAAATATTGATCGTAGATTCTTATCTTAATAGATATAAGGATGGTGACACCGCGTTCTTAAAATCCATAAACGATATGTTAAATTTAACATAAGGTAACCGATTCTGTATTTTAAATGAGATTGCTCGGATTTTCATCTCACGTGAGTTTACTAGCCTGATTCTGTAAGGTTGTAGTGAAAATACGAAATTACTGGGTGAGATGATTTGGATCATAGATAATATATAGTAGTTATCTCTATGAATATATAAGTGTTGTTCATTGGCATCCGTGTAAAAATAAACAGCTTTGCTTTGATTGTTTAATTTTTCAATATTTTACTTTTTCAACATAAATGTGACCCCGACTTTGGACGAGATATATAGATAACCAAAGAATACATAGATACATTCTTTGTCATTACCATGAAGAATATTTATCTATTCTTCATGGACATTACCATTCGTTGTTTTAAGTCATCGATTATTTCTCTCTCTCTCTACTTCTTTCATTTCTCTCTTGGAATTCACTTATACGTTATGAAATTCCTTGTCGAAAGTTACGGAATCGAGAGAAGTGCTCACATTTAGTATTTTCACCAGGTTTCAGTTACAGAATCGCTACCAAGATTTAAAAAATATGATTAAAATTTAATATAATTTGGTGACGTCACCAAGTTAAAAAAAAATCTTTCTGGATAACTTATATTTTATTCGAATTGAATGCAATTTTTTTTTTTGAAAGCCAATAACTTTACGTTAAATTTTGTATTTTTACTTGTAGAAATTCACTTACGTTTACCCTTATATTTATTAAAATTGGATAAACTGTCACTGTGACTATTAAAAAATATGACGCACTAATTTTGGGTCATATTTTTTATATCTATAAGTAGTAAAAATTCGCTTCAATGTTCCAGACCTTTTTATTAACCCGACTTCAAAAAGGAGGATGGTTCTCAACTCGTCTGTATTTTTTTTTTTTGCTTTTTTTTTTTTTTTGTTTTTTTATGTATCACCTCAGAACTCCGTCATTTATGAACCGATTTTGAATTTTTTGAACCGATAGATAATAGTAGAGAGTTAAGAATTTTCGTTACAGATGTCAAGAGTACGGTGTTATTGACCATACATCTGATAAACCATATTTTGACAAAATGGAAACCCGACTTCAAAAATCAAATATTATAACAAACAATGCACTAAAAAGTAAAAAAATAATTGCATATTCTTGTGCCAATTTTAGTTCACCTAAGCAAAAATTTTTGTGCATTGTTTGTTATAGAATATTTGATTTTTGAAGTCGGAATTCCATTTTGTCAAAATATGGTTTATTTCTCGCTTTTTAGTGACTTTGAAGTTCTATAACTGATTTTATTTGTCTAAATATGGGTAGACCTACTAAACGACCTACTAATTGTTAGTGTATTTTTTTATAACACATTTTTTTTACTCGTTTTTTTTTTTTTTTAATTTTTAGTGCATTTTTTATAACAGATTTTCAGTTTTTTTTACATGCATTTTGTTTTTTTTTTGTAAAAATTTTTTTTTTGGGGTTGGTTTTTTTTTGTAAAAAATTTTTTTGAAGTCGGTTTTTAAAAAAATTTTCTTATTTTCCCATTATGAATGAGTATACCCTTTCAAAAAAAAAAAAAAATTTCGCAGAAATCGGTTATCACATATAAAATGAGGATTTTTCTCGATTACCCGGAGATTCCCTCATCAGAATGCGATTTGGTGCCAATGGGACCAATGGGAAACCGAACCCTTTAAAACAAAAAACAAAAAATTCAAAATCGGTTCATAAATGACGGAGTTCTGAGGTGACACACATAAAAAAAAAAAAATTTTGTATAAGCAAATCAAAATATTAAAAGATTATTCAGAAGACAGATATTTACAGGAAATTAGAATTGGTATTGGGTCCGTAGTTTGAGGTTAAATAAGTTGTAAATGATGAATAAAACAGCTATTATTGCAAAACAAATAAATTAAGTATATGATGATTCAGAGATTTTGATTACTTTTTTTGACATCAGATTTATATTAAAAATACTCAGTAGAGTGAAAATATTATAGTAAAGTTTTGAATGAGTCAGTGCATGTGTTAGCGGAATATGTATAGCTCGAGGACCCTTTTTGATTTGTATAACACTGTGATGTGATGAGTGATCAATGGGAAACCCCACATATTTAGTTATCAAGTCACTAATATGAATGACTCATTTCATGTTGTATTTTATAGGAATATATATTTTATTATATTTGGTATCTATATATCATTATATATATGGTATAAATTAAACTATATACAAGGTCTTGAAACTATATTCAACTATATATATGTTAGGTCTATGACTTTGGTAGAGGGTAACAGTGGTGTCATTCTAAGAAACAGCATATGTTCGACGTCAAAAGTCTTGCTATCATTTAAAAATTTTATAATTGATTTGTGCCTTATTTATTAGATTTTTGAAAAAAATGATTCGGATAAAAGTTGTTCATTAGACCTATACTGACAACTTTTATTCGAAACATTTTTCCAAAATCCGTATAAATAAGGCACAAATCAATTGTATAATTTTGAAATGATAGCTTGTCCCTCGGGGGTGGTATGATCGATGAAGGAAAAGACATTGCAG
This sequence comes from Nineta flava, assembly GCA_963920215.1. NCBI lineage: Eukaryota > Metazoa > Arthropoda > Insecta > Neuroptera > Chrysopidae > Nineta > Nineta flava. The sequence goes on from OY986041.1 coordinate 121,518,699, forward strand.
TAGATAGATAGATAGATAGATTGTAGAGACTACCCTGGACGGGCTATACTTCGACCATAAGGTCCATTGTGATGCTTAAGGATGTGAGGATGTGAGTGGAGTAGAAGGAATTTTTGTGTATAGACTAGGAATTGGTAGGATATGCGGCTGCAACCGACTATGATAGGAACTATGCCGATATTCATCTGGACTTCGTGAAGGAAATTGCAGAAAACCTTCTCAAGCATAGCCGGTTACTTCGTTCTTGTCTATACGCCGATAGTTTAGTCAATTAACCGCCCCTTTTTTTTTCTTAATAATTGACAAACTGTCGATGTCGGGATTCGAATCCATAACTTCCCAGATTCCAAGTAGGCATACTGCGCAGACATAACCCGTTAGACGGCTCGGCCACTTGGACTGGTAAAGATTGTAGTACTCGGTTGTAATAGTTACCTTATTTAATTCTTGAGTAATTAGAATCTCCATTATTTAGAAATGCTTGGAAATTACAACCTAATATAAGAATTTTAGGTTGACAAACCTTTTCTTATGTAAATAACCGGACGAATGGTGCGTAAATTTGATACATATCTTATACATTTCAAAAGTGATTAAGTTTTTGAAAGTTTTCTCCAAAATTTCATTTCAAATTTTATAAAAAAAAAACAGTCACGGAAATCGTAAAGAGATTATCTAATTTAGGAAGTAGGTATGTTAGGTTGACCACAGAAGTTTGGTTGCAAACTTTTCATAAGAAAACCCACCAGAATTACGAAAATGTATATCGCTCAGGAAATAGATATAGAAAAGACCACAATATGTTTACTTTGAAATATATTAAATTTTTTTCAAATATTTTCTTGTATTTTTATACCCAGTATATGTAAATATACAAGGTATATTAAGTTTAGTCCCGATTTTGGAATGCTTGAAAATGTTAATCTTTGACATAAAGAACCCTGGAATCAGTTAAATGTGTACCTTTAGTGTCATTATTTTTGTATGTCTCTGTACTTGCTGTATTTTTAGCGAATTTCCTGAAAGGAAATAGAGCTATTGGTCCCGTACCGAAGTCAAAATTTCGCAAAAATTTCTTTAAATGTCCATCGATCCTACCTAGTAGATGTCAAAAATCACCATCTGTAAAATTTATATATATATATATCTATGGACATATATATATATATATATATATATATGTATATATATATATATACATATATATATATATATATATATATATATATACATATATATATATATATATATATATATATATATATATATATATAATCACTCTAGTAATCACTCTAGCGGTCACAGTTTTCATTTTATCGGAATGAAATTTGGTATCTGAGGCGCTTTTGGTATTCAAAAGGTCAAGTTCGTTAATGGGTAAAATCGGACTAGGGGAAAGGGGGGTTTAGAGGGAGAGAGAAACACAAAATTTGACGTATCACCCTTAATATTCAAAAAATCGAAAATTTTATAAGAAGTAAAGTTGTAGGTATTAAATTTTACTGTAATTTTGTTTCTTATCATTTTTTCTGTAACACTAATATTTACAAAAATATTGACGGTTTAAGATTGAAAATTAAATTCCTCAATATCTCTGTACGCATTAGAGTTTGAGCAAAAATGATAAGGTAATGAATTGTAGCAAACATGATTTTCTACAACTTTGTTTCTTACGCATTTTTCGATTGTTCTAATATTAAGAGAGATATTTTATATTTTGTGTTTTCTTCTATCTTTATGCCCCCCTTTCCCCTTGTCGTATGTCATTTATTAATAAAATTGGCCATGCAAATACTAAAATCAGATACGACATTGCATTTTGATCAGACTAACATTGTGACCGCTAGAGAGTAATTTATGTATTCCAAGGAAATTCGCTAAGTTGAAGCAGCTCCTGCGTAACGAATTTTTTTTAAGACAGATATACCACTATAAAATATTTGTTAAATAGAAATAAAAACGGTTTTTATTTTTAGAATTTCTTTCTAATTTTAATAGCATCGCATCGTTAACATAGCAAGAAGCAAGCAACCAACAGCACACAGGTTGTTGATGAGATTTTAAAATATTCAAAGTCTATTTTGAATACAACAACAAACAACATCTTCATCAACATGATCATCATAAAAACCATATGATGATCATGAAACAAATGTAATTTATCAGCTGTTTTGTACAAACATATTATAAACTTCATCACTCACTATCACAAATATATGAATTAATGTTTGTGTTTAATTTAATTAAATTAATATCTGTAGGGGAACCTGGGGCACAACGGGATACCGGGGCGGATACTTTTCGGTGTCCAGGGGGTGTAGGGTTGCCACCTCAAAATTATGAAAAGTTGGGAGATCAACATATATTATGTCGATCTTGTCGATCTTGGAGATCGGGAGGTCCATATATTATTTAGTAAACTGGGCAGTGGAGGATTTATCGGGTAGGCAAAGTAGGTAGCTGCCTAGCGGGACAAATTTTGATCGTTTACACTAAATATACCCCTCCTTGTGTTTTAAATACCACCTCGTTCTGTCCCGTGCCCGAGGCAAAACGAGGAAAATGGCATAATTTTCTATTTTTGATAAAAAAAATACTCTTTTATTTTCTTACAATATTATTGTATTTTTGTGATTCTCACATTATAATGTGTTCATAGAAAAATTTGCAGCTCTCTTAATAAACCGTTTTGTACTTTTAAACCATATTTTCAACTTCGTACCCTGTTCTGCCCCGGGTTCCCCTATAAACATTTTTAAATATATAAATTTGTAATTTTTGAAAGTTTCACACATGTTTCGTATGGAGTCTTAGTTAATTTATACGAATCTGTCACCAAATCAACGATTAGCATACACTAGAACTTTACTTATTCAAACTCAAATTATCTAGATCGTTTCGCGGCAAAAATAGGCCGCAGTCAAGGTTGGTTTTTGTAGCAACGAGTATTCAGAAATCGCCTTTCAGGGCAGTGGCGTCGTGAACTGTACTTATTCGGATGGGCCAGTATTGGTCTTAATGAATTCATGGTGGGAAAATTGTTTTTTTACATTAGTAAAATTTTAAATATGATTTTAATAACTCCAAGTTACATTTGTAGTGTTTCGCGAAGGTAAAGAAACGTAGAATTGATCCAATCTACTCTATTGATCCACGACATTGGTGGATCAATAGAGTTTTAGGTAGGCCTCGGCCCTATCTACTCTCTACCGACGACCTTATTTTAGGGTCGATTATTTGCGAAAAAGCAAAACTTTTTAATTGATAAATCACCATTTTTTCTTCATATTTCATCAGTTTACACAGATTTAGTTTTTTTTTTAAATAATTGACATTATTAATCCAATTATCTGGGTATGTGATTATCCGGATTGGGCCCTACCCCAATTAATCGGGATATTTGTAGTTTTACTGTAGTCTAAAACCTGGCTCATGGCAAGTATATTTCCGTCATAGAATATCCTAAAAATATTAGGTATAATCAGTAAGTGAATAAGTTCAAGGATAAAAATTTGTTTATCGTTTGAAGACAGGGATTAACGAATTCAGCTATATCAGTATAACGAGTGATTTGGAAAACCTTGTAATATCGTTTTCAGACAGTATCTCGTAAACCGCTCAACACATCGCCAAATGAATAGGATTTTTGTCTCTTTGAAGTTCAATTTACTTTATTTAGTGAACTTTATCCAAATCAAGAACAAAAATTATTTTTCGATTTTATGCGATTTTTTCAAGGTACACCTCTTAGTAAAAATTGAAAAAAAAAAATTTTAGTAATCGATGTTGTTGAAAATTGATTTATAAGGAAAATTGGGTTCAAAAAACTCAAAAATCTAGTTGATTTGACGATTTAACCGATAGTTTCCGAGATACGACCTCCTAATACCATTTTTATGAAACTCTATAATTCTTGAAAATAATTCAATTGATTTGAGATTTATTTTGTTTTTATCATAATTACGAGAACTCAAAAATAATTAGGGAATTTTTTCTCGTAGACAGACACAACCTCTCACAAGTATTATATTCGTGTTATTATATAGTAAAATATTGAGAAAGTATGGAGTGCATTGTGCCGAGCCGTACACATAAGTTGTCGATTAAACTGCATCTATTTTATAATATTTCTCAATGAAATTAATATTCATGTGACTTACAAATAAATCCAAATTTAAGAACTCCAAAATTATAAATCTAAAACATTTTTTTTGTTTAAATATTATTTATTTATCAATTGTCTGTGTCTTAAATATTACATATGTTTTCTCATGAATTTAAAATAATATCCTATCTAAATATAAAGATTTAAAAACGAAAAGGAAAAAGAATCCATTAAGGTTGTTGGGTGCTCCCATTATTTGTATCGCCTTCAGGAACAATAAGGATGTATTCACGTAATCATTCTTTATCAATACACACAAATTGTGCTTAAGGAATTTCATGTAAAATTAAAATTCATTTTTTAAATTCAATATGTTTGCATATATACGGTGGCGCAGCCGATCACTCACATCGCCCAGCACCTGGACCATCCATCTGAGTCTAGGAATTACTCTCTTCCTTGTTCCATAGATCTTGGAATTCAAGATTTTTCTTGATATACTGGCGTTTTCCATCCTCCGAACGTGCCCAAACAATCGTAGAGGGATTTGATGAACCTATAGCGTTAGAACACACACACAAAATTTCAGCTCGTTACCGTTTTTCGTTTGTGTACACCCAAATTTTTTGTTTTCATTTTTGAGGCACCCGAATTTTTTTTTATAATCAATATTATTACAAAATCGGAACTAAACTCGTAATAGCTTTATACCATAGGTGGGCAAGGATTGACTTTACAAGCTCTGAGTGAGAGGTAGGAAGACAGATAGAGTAAATACAGAGTATCCTACCAATTATTATTATTATTTTCTTTTTTTAATTAAAACATTTTCTGAAAAAAAATATAATAATACCAACTCTTTTTTATGGTCACTATTATAGTTTTATACATATAGAGTATAAAAATTAATTATTTAAAAACTAATCGTTAGATCTCTCTCAAAAACTGAATTTTTATGAATTTACTACTTAATAATTATTAATAACTAATTAAAATTTTAGACTTTTAATCTATACATTCACAACAACCAACTCTATACTGTCCCAACTGTACTTAATAATAATTATAATAAAAATAAAGTCATATTTATTTATAAATTTATTTTTTAATTTTAATCCATATGGTATATTTTAATTATGTTTACGAATAATAATAAAATTAATGTATGAATGTTCTACAGAATTACAGATAGCAAAAAGCTTGTAATAAGTAATAATAAATATGTATTATTGTAATCTTGACCTTTTTATTATTCAAACGATTTTTATGAGGAGCATTGCAAAAAAAAATATATGAGTTCAATCACTAAAAATAAATACTTATAAAATGATATCATTTTTGTTGTTGTAAGGAGAAGCTATAATTTCTTAAACAAAAAATCACATTTAAAACAATTGAATTAAGGATGTACGAACACTGAAGCTTCAAAAAGATTAAGGCTTGATTTTGTTTTATATGTAGTTGAAGTGCATATAAATCAATAATAAAAGGTTCAAAAGACGGGGGTGTAACGGGGCCTTGATTTAATTATTTAATGTTAAAGGCCGAGTTTTAATGCGCATTGTTCTTATGGAAAAACCCATATTTTCACATATATTTTGATAATTTTATTAAAAAAAAACTATGCAATAGAAAATAAAAATATTAATAAAGAGATTGATCCAATAAAATTTCGGTATGACGGGCCTAACAAAAAGATATTTAAGAAAACAACTGAGATTTCGGGTAAATTTTATTTCTGTCGGCGGTAGCTTAATTACCCGAAATCCCTGGTTTTTTTCTTACAAATCTTTTTTGTTAGGCCCGGTATGACGGGCCTAAATTAAATTTTAATTTACGACGAAAAATAATAAACATTATTGTGGACATTTATGAATGTACTATATAAGATTTTGAAGAATTTTATAAATGGACTATATCTAGTGCTCGTACATCCTAAATTTTTTTTTCGAATTCTGTGTTCTTTCTTCTTTCAATAAAATGTCTACTGCTAGCCAGTACAATATATTATTAACACACTATTTATATGGTCTATTTGTAATAGGGAATATGCATGAAAATTTTTTTTCACTTGAATTGAAGCATGTTTACTTGACAAATATCAAGGTAAAATTACTTTTTAAATAACTTTAAAAATAAGAGAGATATGAATGATTGAAATTCCCGATTAGACAAAGAGGGTGATAGCCCTCTTGATATGTTATGTGACGTCATATTACACTTTCACCATTTAAAATACACGTAAAACTCCGTTTTTAATTTTTTTGCAAGAAAGAGACAGATAATAATCTTTAAAAGCTTATAGCTTCCTTGATATTTGTCGGATTTTAATTTCGTTTTTAAATATTATTACAGTATTAACAGTATTTTTATATTCTGAAAATAAATGTGAAAAAAAAATTTCATGCATATTCCCTATTGAGGTCGTTCATAAACTACGGAGCCCTATTTTAATTGACAAACTATCACCGTTGGGAATTGAACCAACCACCTCCCAGTCCCGAGTAGAGTGCCTTAAACATCTGGACCACTCGGACCGGTCTCCCTCCGTGTACTCCGTGACTTTTTGAATCCTCTCTACCTAGAATAAAACGTAGTTTTGTTTAATGATTTATTTCAAATAGTCTAGCATAGCTTTTTCACTCTAGTACTTTATGGACCACGTTGCTTATGAACGGCCCCTGTATGTGTATATGTAAGTAAATTTCTAAATAAATCTAAGATATCGTTTTTCATTCTCTGCTTATTCTCATATCGATTTTAAACTTAGAAAATATATTCAGAAATGATGAAAATACAATATAAACAGGTACAATTTAACTAATATCTAATGAGGGAATTAAGCTAATGAGGAAAATAAGCCTGAATAAGCAAGGACATCTAAAATATTTGAAATAATATCCCAAAGACTTTTTACTTACTTTGCAATATTATGAAATGAGGAAACTAATTAAAGGAGGTCAAGGTGGCTGAGATTAATTTAGGATAGAGGCAAAATTTCCAAGATCAAATTTTAACCACAATGAATAATTGTCTGATTTATGGAGGTTATCTACTTAAGCGAAAATGACCAGAAGTCTTGAAAACTTTTAAAATTTGCTTATAAAATTTACTCTATAGTTTTTATAAATTCAATTATGAAAATTGAATTTTTAATATGGGGAAAATAAGGACAACTATTTTAGATGTATTAATTAGATTTCCTATTGGAAAAGTGATCACAGATTAATGAAAAAAACCGTTACACATTAGCCATGTATTCAGAATTTTCCTTGTAAGTTTCCAAAAAAAAACCACACCACAGTTTTCGAGAAATTTACAAACATATACACAAAAGTTATTCATACTGTCAAACGTATCTATGGCAATGTTGTACAAGTTAGAATTATATTACTGTATATCATGTTAGAACTAAATAATTAATGAGCTTTTAACGAATTTTTAATAATTATGCTTTATTATTAGATAAAAAAACATTTATTAAAAATAATTAACATTATTAATCTAAATATTCGTAAAAACTAATGATCATATACAGGATGAGTTAAAAGTCATGAAGTTTTTTGAAAGAGTGGATAGGGGATGAAATTCTAAGATTCAAAAGTCCTTGGACATTTTTGCACCTGACTCACCGTTAATTTGATATTAATTAAATAAAGTAATCAATTAGAGAAGCGCATTAACGGAATAAGAAATGGTGAGGAATGCACGCAGTGGCAGCAGAGATGCGTGAGGGTAGCGAGCTAGCAAAAATGTCCTAAGAATTTTCATCTTAGAATTTCATCCCCTATCCCTCATCCACCCTTTCAAAAAACTCCATGACTTTTGACTCACCTGTATAATAGGTTATAACCTCAAATATTATTAATTTCTAACTGTGACAGTTGTGAATGCCGGTAATATAAATGCTGTTTTATCGACTTCTTCCTATACCTTACGGCTTACACATTGAAGGTAGTTAACCTAATTAAATGCAAATTTAAAAAAGAATAATTCCAGCAATAATTAAACCCTAATTATAGAGAAATAATTATCCTTTGATTATTGGATCGTAAATACTACTAATCATAATATATAATAGGGTTATAGCCAGTATTGCCAACCCGAATTCTGTCTAGGTGGTAGATATCATTTCAAAAGTTGGTGGATCTACAACCTATATTTTTTGAAAAGTTGGTAGATCTTCCACCCATATTTTTTTCGAGTTTTCAGGGAAATTAAGATTAAAAATGTGATACACTTAGTTCATTTTTCGTTTGGATAAGAAATATTTCGCCTAATAACATTCTACGGTTTATAATATCTAATATAACTAATAAATATAGTAATAGTACATTGCTTCTGAAGTCGCACATTATATCTAATAATCTAATGCTGCCAATAGTGCCATTGCAAAATATACATAAAAAGTAAATAAAATGTCAGTTTGACCGCTTGTTTAGTAACGCCCTCTCTCTATGTATCTAAGAAATCCATCAAAGGGTAAAAGAAAAATAGAAAGATTGGTGAAATAAAATTAAGGCATTGTTAGCTCATTTTTACGGAAGTTATATTAAAATTTTTCAAAAACTTAAAAAGTTGGTAGATTTTTTTTCCAAGCTGGTACTAGACACTAAAAGTTGGTAGATCTGCCGAAAAGTAGGTAGAGTTGGTAACACTGGTTATAACCTCAAAAATTATTAATTTCTAACTGTGACAGTTGTGAATATGTATACTGTTGCCAAATTTTTGGATGCTGCATGCCGGTAATACAAATTCTGTTTTACCGACTTCTTCCTGTACCTTACCAAAGAATACAATATACACCTTACACATAGTAGGTAGTTAACCTACTTAAATTGAAAAAAGAATAATTCGAGCAATAATTAAACCCTAATTATAGAGAAATAATTATCCTTTGATTATTGGATTAGTTTAAAATTGTTTTTCTCGAATAAAATAAAAATAAATCTGTCTGACATTTTATATAATTTTTTTGTTTAGTAGTATCTAATAAAATACCTATATTAATAGATATGTAGTTATTTAGCTATAACTAGGTATTACAAACTAAATGTCATTGACATTGGCACTACTCTTTTACAAGTTTTATGAGGAATAATATAAATATTATTAAAAAATAAATGTTATTTTATATATTATTTTTTCTTCTTTATATTAATTCTTATATAAATTGTGGAATTTAAATGAATTTCCCGTTGCAACTAATTATTTATAAATATAAATTTTTATCTTAAATATGTGTTTGTATTGTGTGTGTGTGTGTGTGTTTGTATATATATTTATGTGCAATGTTATATAAGTAATTATTAGTTTAGGAGCGAACACACAGCTGTGTATATCGTTTAGATTTACTTCCAACATAAAAAGTTATTGAAAACTTGAGTGAGTAATACCGTAATAAGCTTGTGGATCATAACCTATTATCTAGCTGCCATAGATAGATAGATATATCTTGGGGTATAAAAAGTATTGCACTACGACCTTATGGCTCATTGTGCTCCCCCTTCTACTTCAGTCTGACGAGATTCGCTTCTCCCACGTCTTGGCAATAGCCATGAGCTTGCTGATCAGATCTTCCTGAAGGTTTATATATTCAGGGTGAGATGCACCGAATATCTTGTATCTGCTGTAACCGAGAGATTCGCAGTTTATGATGACGTGGCTGGAGGTTTTCTCCTCCTCGCCGTACAGCCTGCACATAATGGATCCGTTATGGAATACCATTGTGTGCAGATGCTTTCGCAGGTGATAATGCCCGGTGATCAGTGCCGGATTAGCTACGTAGCAAGAGTAGCAAATGCTACAGGCCCCGCGCATTGGGAGGCTCCACGCACCCACGCCTGCCTGAGGAAAAATTATTTAAGAAAATTACAAGTCACTGATGTAATATTTTTTTTGATGGAAATCACTAAATATTTTTAAATTAACACATTTCTAAAAGTGAGCGCTGGCCACACCACAAATTGTCTGCAATTATCGTCAGTGTCTCACACATGATTTGGAGGACAGCCTAGGAGCGACGAATTAGTGCAGTTCGCTGAGCTGCTCTAAACAGATGTGGCATCTGCTATTGACCGCAAGGAGAACGAGGCTCTGGAACTGCGATTCTATAATCTTTTAATGAATAATCCATTAGAATCGTGTTTCCCACATGATCACCAACTGCAGTGGCGAACGTTCTTTTTCAACGTTAAAGCGTATAACAAATGAGTTAAGAAACACGATGGGCCATGAACGTCTAAATCACATTAAATCCAGAAAAGTTGATTTGTAACATTTTGTTTTATTAATCACCCTAAATTTAAAAACCTAAGGTAAAGCAAGAGCCCCTTAATGGAATTTGCTACGGGCCCCGCGTTGCCTTAATCCGGCACTGCCGGTGATGTATCCGGTAACGTTCCGTAGTTGAATCCTGTTCAGGTTCAGTACATTGAGGGATAGCAGCCTCTTGGATGCTTTCCGAAACAGTATTTTCCCGAGCTTTTGCTGCGGTATACTTTCCCAGTGATCACGGTGTTTAATATTCATCCACTTGTTGATCTCCATGTTATCTTTGGAATTCCTAAAATAGGCTCTGGGCCTATGAAGGATGTTTCGACTCCCTTCTTTGCTATGGTATCTGTTTTTTCGTTTCCATCTACCTTCCATAGAGAAACTTGAAATCTTACGAACAGGGATTCAAAAACTTTTGCTCTGATAAAACACTTTGAGAATCCTGTATTCGATCAAAATGGCTTCGATCAAAATGTCGAAAAAAATGCTATTTACCTTTTTTTTTGACCGTACCTAATCTTACTAACTTCCCGTGAAACACAGTCACCTTGCCTTAGGGAAACGTCGGGCGATGAAATTTCTCGCACAATCTTACTTAGAGTGTGTGTGTGTGTTCGAATTGCTAGAGCTACATCACTGTTTGAGAATGTAAAAGGAATCCACTATAAGGGTCTGCTTTAAATCGATGCGTGTGTGTGTTCGAATTGCTAGAGCTACACTATAAGGGTCTGCTTTAAATCGATTGGCATGCTGTCTAAGATTCTAGATGGGCCGTCTATCCTTGCTGTTTTTAGTTAGATGAATGGAAATTCGCTAAATACTTGTGGTCCATTTTCTCACCACCCTATAGGGGAACATCTCTGCCACTTATAGTAAATGTATAATTTGGATGCAACATGGATTATGAAGACATTTCTAGTAACGATGTTCAGGATTCTATCAAGTGAGGTAAGACAGTAATATTTATTAGCGCATCCCCGCCGCGACGCACTTCATTCGTCTGAACAGTTTAAAATTTCATCTTATATGAAATTTCTGCAGGATGTGACTTCAAAACTCATTGCACCTAATCGAAATAAAAAGGGGATTATTGTGAGGAAATCTATATGGTACGCTCTTCTACTATAATTCCAATCATAATATTGTCGGGAAGTCATAAAAAGAAATGATGATTATAAGTAATCCTTGAAATGCATAGGCTTTGTAGATTTGATTAAGTACAAACACGATTAAGCTTGATTATAAATGACAAATATTTGGATAACGCGCTGTTTTCAGTGGATATTTCACATCAATTGGCTGGCTATTATATTTCTTTGATATGTTTCTACACTAAATGACATTAGACATAAGATATTGTTAAATTACCCGTTAAAGTACCCCTTAAAAAAATTGCAAAAATTGAACAAAATTTTTTTGTCCCCGATTTTGATATAAACTTCGTTATAAGCTAATTTGGACCTAGCGAAATCGATGGCGTTGATTAAAATACGATACGATTAACGGTTTTCGAGACATCAGACCCATCGTGCTGAAAATCAAAACTGTATGAATTGAGAAGGGAAAATTTTGAAATGTGTTGGTCAGACGTTAAAATGAACCTGATTTTCGTTCTGTTTGGGTCAAAATTACCCTAGGAAATGATTATTATTAAAATCGAGAACAAATATTTTCTTCACTTTTTTCGCATTTTTTTCAAGGGGTACCCCTTAAAAAAATCGCAAAAATTGAACAAAATTTTTTTGTCCCCGATTTTAATATAAACTTTGTTTTAAGCTAATTTAGACCTAGCGAAACCGATAGCGTTGATTAAAATACGATACGTTAGTTAAAATAAATTCTCAAATTGATTAAAAATTCAAATTGTTGTAATAAAATTATGATTTTTCAGCGCTGGTTACGATTATATTTTTCTGATTCAATTCCGTTACAAAACACTTCTTATTTTTTTATCAAAAAAAATGCAAATTACAACAGAAAGTAAATTAAAAAAAATGATAAATATTAATAATAAATCATTAATTTGCCTGAGTTAATTGCCCAAATACCCGGTATATACTGAGTTTATGAAAAGATGTTTCAAAAAAGAGTTCTTTTTTATTTTTAAACGAACATTTTATTTCTTTTAATTTTTGGATGCCGCATGCGGCCGCATGAATATATAAATTTATTTATGTTCGTGGTATGCTTGTAACTATAATTATATAAAATTGATTGCATGAAAAAAGGTTTATGAAAACCAGTTTTGTCGATGTGAATCGCACCTTACGTGTTGTAAAGAGGATAGTCAATGACACCAGTTAGTTAGATAGATCATTATTGCAAAAAAAACCTTGAATCTTCCCAAAAAATTTCTAATTTTCCCATCATCATTTTCTCAAGGTTTTAATTTTCTGTTAACAATTTTTTAAACGGAAATATTTAATGTAGTAATAAAAAAATTGCTAGATTATAACGTCGACCATGATTTAATTATTTTTTTTTTACAAAAATATAATCAAGATAATCAAAACCTCGACACAGAGATATATAAGTAATAATCATTTCATTGATTAATATAAATCCATAATATACATTCGATATTATTAATTTTATAAAACTGGATGACCTTTTATTAAAAAGACCAAAAAACATTTTTGGCGCGATTCGATTTGACAAAATATAAAAATTATACAAGAGAAATATGAAGACCATATTTAAGTATGTCTGCATGTCGGGACTGAAGTCGGTAGTTCGTATGTTTACATATTATTTAAGGACGTTGGGTCATTTTCATCATAAATGATTTAAAATACTTTTTAAGTTAAAAGTAATCGCTTCGCACCGCTATTTCCATTCTAGTTCGACGCAGTCGTAGATCTCGCATGTCGAAGCTTTACTCTGACATGTTTTCATTAACTTCGAGCATATTTTCGAATTATACGAGACGAAATCTTCAATTTTTTGTAATTTTCAATTTAAGACCGGTTGTCACTTATATTTCGGCGACTATTTTATTTTATTGTCACTGTGCCTAGTGCTCTTCAAGCTCTTCACAATGGCATCATAATCAATGTCTTAGCTAAACGCGTTTCCACGCTTCACCAATTTATAACCTTACACAAAGCTAATTCGTAACCATTTATACGCATGAGCCTAAACTAATACGGTGACGTTACACGCAATAAAAATACAGTGCGACAGATGCGTAAAGACATGATCTATTTGTTGTTGAGTTCAACCATTGTAAACATATTATTAGTCTCGGAGTTTCTGTCGATTGAAATCTGACGGTATTTTGCAACACAAAAATGTTCGACCGCCCACCAGTGTAACGCAAGAATAGACGTTTTCACGTCAAAAATGCGTAAAAAACGTCGCATATATTCGGGATGATGATTATGAGATAAATAGGCGCTATATATATATATATATATATATATATATATATATATATATATATATATATATATTAAATAAAGGATATATTTGTGATTTGTCAGTGATAGAATAAATCAGCTATAAATTATATTGAATACAAAACGTTGCAAAATAAACAAAACTGAACATAGACAGTACGGATACAACTTCCTTAAATCAGTAGTTCTTGTGTTTACATATTAATTAAATGTAGAAAGAAAAAAAATATATGTATAACCAGTTTGGTAGATTTTTTAGCAAGAACTATGATGTATACACTTAATTGTGGTTGGTCTATTCATATTTGAATAATCTAACCGTCATTTTAATGTTAACAATGATGTCATCAAACATATATATATATATATTGCTTTGAAATTCATATTTATGTTGTTTGAATTTAAATTAACTTTAAGTAACATCCGTCAAGAGTGTTGAGAATTCAATGAATGGCAGAGCAGGGTAGTAGTATTGGACCGAACACCTAGCAGCATGTTTCCAAGAATTGGTTGACTTGATTAAATCCATCGGGTCATCCAGAAAGATTCTGCTTTTTTTGCACTCCTATTGTCATAACTAACTCGATGTCCTAAGCTCAAATACGATAATGTTTCTTTTATTTCCAAATATTATGTGTCACACAGTGCGGGATAAAAATTTTGAGTTGTTTCTTATTTTGCTTCTCTCGGAATTTGTTGCAAGATTACCAACTTTCTAAAATAGTTTATTCCTTTAGCTGATTAGACATATATTTGACCGTTAGATACCAAAATTGAGTTATTATCAATTTTTAAGAACATTCAAGTCATACTTTATACACAAACATCGGCAATACCGGATTCGGATACCGACCATAATGTATAGATACTCACATATACCGGAGCCGGGGATGGTGCAACCTATTTGACTGATCTTATTGCGTTTAATAAGGAAGTTTTCGTTAGCATTTCTGCCTGTTGATTGAAAATCTTTTTCTAAAAATTTCACTTCCTTTGTTTTAATATTTCGTCTTCAAAAGAGTTAGTTCTTTCATCAGAACACTTAGTCCTTTCTCAATTTCATAACCATAGTTTACTTACTTGAGGTTACCAGTCCAAGTGGCTGAGCGGTCTATGGCGTTATGTCTGCGCAGTATGCCTACTTGGAAACTGGGAGGTTATGGGTTCGAATCCCGACATCGGTAGAAAAACAAGGGGCGGTTAATTGGCTAAACTGTCGGCGTATGGACAAGAACGAAGTAACCGGCTATGCTTGAGAAGATTTTCTGCAGTTTCCTTCACGAACTCCAGATGAATATCGGCATAGTTCCTATCATAGTCGGCTGTACACAAAAATTTCTTCCACTTCACTCACATCCTCACATCCTTAGGCATCACAATGGATCTTATCTACTTAAGGTTCTATCATCGTTTTTGAACGATTTACTTACTTTCACAATAAAGAAATAAGAAAGTGTTGTACATTGATTTAATTTATTTGTTAAAATGGAGAATAAAACATTTATCGATATCTTTATCTTTCTTACCTAATAAGAGAAAGATAGGAATATTTACTAGTAAATCCGATAGTTGTCGGTCGGATAAACATAAACGTATATATTGACATTAAATTTGACCATACATAAAGGGCGGATCCACACTATAATGCCGATCGCGGTTCGTTCTCGATCCGAGCAATTATATTTATATTGTTATTCTTTATTCGACCGGAACTTGAACCAAGAACGAACCGTGATCGGCATTATAGTGTGGTTCCACACAATATTTCCTCGATACACCGACAATTCTAGACCTGAAATCTGATTTCTTGAGTTTAACACCGAATGTATTTGCCGGTATAGAGGGCCGGGCTGGAAAATACGACAAACCAGATAACGTGTGACTCTGAGGTTATCTTGAATTACATATTTAAAATCTAATTATTTTAGTATCAATTTTAATGTTATTTTGCATGTATATATGTATGAGATTGTATTTTTGTTACGATATCCTAAATAAATTAGACTATTAGAGAATGTGGATTCTTAAAATATAAAAATAATTTTTTGATAATAAATATTTCACTTGCGTTATTTCAAATACTTGAGAACATTTAGTTTATAATCTTAGTGATAATGAATTACTAACTGTATGACATAAGACGAATTACCTGTTTTTAATTGTATTTTATCTTTTACGTGGAATGACTCGACTATTCAAATTTTGTATGTATGTATGCATGTATGTATGTATGTATGTATGTATTTGTGTATGTACCGATGTAATATGTAAATATAATTATTAGGTTATCATACAAAAATTCTTTAAACATAATCATTTATTAATTTACTGATAATATAAAATTCAATCATTTAAGTATTTTTTTTTTTTAATTATATATTGTTTTAAGTTTGTATACTGTATCCGGTGTTATCGGATTTTCTTAATATTTAAAATTTTGCAAATTATAGCGTCAATGTAGTATACATGGCCATAAAAGTATCGCTCATTTTTCAAAATTTGTATAAATGATTAGTACTTTCGATTTATTTGATTAGCGAAAAAAAAACTTCGATTAAAAGATGTTCATTATAAATATAATAATAATTAAATTAAATTAAATACTGATATGAAAAAATTAACTCGTCAACCAGGAATCGAACCTCGGGCCTCTGGATAACCAGTCCAGTATGCTTCCGCTACACCAAAGACGATTGTGACGTGATAGCCAACTTTTTCATATTATTCTAATTTTTTATTTATTTAGACAGTATTAATTCTGTAGAAGTGATTTATTTATTTAATATTTGTTTATTTGAGTATACTTTCGCGTCAACATAACGATGTTTGTCCAAATTCCTTTCGGTTACGTATGACAAACTGTAGAAGACTTTAGCGTATACTCCGACAGGTTATCCAGAGGCCCGAGGTTCGATTCCTGGTTGACGAGTTAATTTTTTCATATCAGTATTTAATTTAATTAAATATTCAATGACAATGAAATTTGTCGGAGTATACGCTAAAGTCTTCTACAGTTTGTCATACGTAACCGAAAGGAATTTGGACAAACATCGTTATGTTGACGCGAATGTATACACAAATAAACAAATATTAAATATAATAGCCGATAGTTTAGTCAATTAACCGCCCCCTTTTTTTTCTTAATAATTGACAAACTGCCGATGTCGGGATTCGAACCCATAGCCTCCCAGTTCGCCTTAGACCACTAGTAACGCCTTAGTCCACTCGGCTACTTGGACTGGTTTAGCACTTGGATGGACTCTCTGGTGGGTAAATTATAAACTAGAGCCAGTAAGACCATCTTTTCCTACCCCTGTGACATACTGTTCGGCCACGAGTATTACTGCTAGTAGGTTGAAATATTAGGCTCCGGTATCTACCAGAGTTCCCAATACAAAAAATGACGTTAAAATCATCTAACTTTGTTTTGTCATATCATTAATGGCGATGTAGCACAATGACGTCAAAATCGTCTTACTGTTTTTAATATCTTCAAGCATTAGTAAATATTCTTCACAGCGATTTAAAGAAGTATTCATTCATTTAAAACAACATGAATAGAAGTCTAAACATTTATTTAATGCCTTACAGACAATGGTAATAGTAAATTGAATAGTAAATTGACTACAATAATTTAAAGAGTATGACTACCATATTAGTAATATATAAAGTTGTAAAAGCTAAATAAAAATAGTTATTAATGTGATATAATTAGTACCTACCTAATGTAACAGATGTTACATATATTATATATCTTTTATTTTTGTTTACGTATTTAATATTTAAATAAATTTGTGACCACCTACGAATTTACTGGTAAAATAAGGTAAAAAACGTGGTAAGTATTCACCATATTATTGTTAGTAGGTACATACTATAAGTATAATAGTATTAATATAAGCCTCATTTACATTAACTGTAAAAAACTACAGTAAAGATTTCAATCTGATATCCTTAAATGAACTTATTTCATTTTTAACCCGACTTCAAAAAGGAGGATGGTTCTCAATTCGTCTGTATATTTTTTTTTTTTATGTGTGTCACCTCAGAACTCCGTCATTTATGAACCGATTTTGAATTTTTTGTTTTTGTTTTAAAGGGTTTGGTTTCCCATTGGTCCCATTGGCACCAAATCGCATTCTGATGAGGAGATCCCCGGGAAATCGATGAAAATCCTCATTTTATATGTGATAACTGATTTCTGCGAAATTTTTTTTTTTTGAAAGGATATACTCATTTATAATGGGAAAATAAGAAAATTTTTTTAAAAACCGACTTCAAAAAAATTTTTTACAAAAAAAAACCGACCCCAAAAAAAAAAATTTTTACAAAAAAAAAACAAAATGCATGTAAAAAAAACTGAAAATCTATTATGAAAAAATGCACTAATAATTAAAAAAAAACGGATAAAAAAAATGTGTTATAAAAAGAAATGCACTAAAAGTTAGTAGGCCGTTTAGTTGGTCTACCCATATTTAGACAAATAAAATAAGTTATAGAACTTCAAAGTCACTAAAAAACGAGAAATAAAACCTATTTTGACAAAATGGAAACCCGACTTCAAAAATCAAATATTCTATAACAAAAAATGCACTAAAAAGTGAAAAAAATAAATGCATATTCTTGTGTCAATTTTAGTTCACCTAAACAAAAATTTTTAAATATATATGTACAATTATTGTTATTTTTGGAGGCGGTGTCCAAAAGTTATGTGAATTTCTCAATGCAGACACCGCCTCCAAAAATAACAATAATTGTACATATATATTTAAAAATTTTTGTTTAGGTGAACTAAAATTGACACAAGAATATGCATTTATTTTTTTACTTTTTAGTGCATTTTTTGTTATAGAATATTTGATTTTTGAAGTCGGGTTTCCATTTTGTCAAAATAGGTTTTATTGTATTCACAATGAAATGGAGACATTATATGCGTTAAGTTAGTTGTCTTAAAATAATTGTGTTAAAAAGTTTAAGCGCATAGTCCTATATGTGGACTTGAGATGTGTTAATTTGTTTTTGCCGATTTCTGGCCAGACTTGTTGTTTTCTGGATGTGTGTTAATCTACTTCCAAGTTGAATGAATATCTTATCAGTGTAACAACAATAATTATTATAAAACTCTTGAAAATGTTATCGATAAAAAATAAATCGATTCCATTTAAATCATGATTAGGAAATATTAAACCACTTCAAATAAAATTCTTCATAAAGAATTTTTTTATAAATTCTAGAACTTCACTTGAACTGTTTGCCTAACAATTGGTAGGAATTTATTTTGCTTGAATCATTTTCTAATTGATTGAAATGCATATATATCATTTTCTTGAAGATTCTCTGTCTTTTGTATGTGACCTACAATGTCCGTTGACGCACCAAAAAGTGTAAAGCTTATGTTGAAATATTGCATGAAGGTAGATCACATTTTAACGAAGTGTTTTATATACGATTTATAGGAATAGGGGTATTTCCGAATAGGGGTTAGGGCCAAAAGTAAGGTCTGATTTAGTACTATCAGATCACAAAAGAAGCGCTCATTTTTCAGCTGATTTGTGCTTTATTAATTTGATTTTTGAGAAAATATTTCGAATAAATGTTATTCGTATATTTATAAAAGCTCAACACAGTTTATGTAACTTTGCTTGAACAGTACTATCAAAATATAAAAGACACGCCTTCTGGAATATAATAACACATTGAGAGAAATACAATTAATATAAAAGCGATATATAGTTTAACAGATTTTTGGAGTTTACTCGCAGTAATAAAAAGTTTCACATAAAAAAAACCTATAAATTTGTTTTTGTATATTTAGTGCATGCACTTTTCACAGAAAATGTTGAAAGTTTGTATTAAGAAAAGGTCATGCTTGTACTGATTTTTTTATGTTTTTTTTGTGTAGTTAATATTTTTCCGTTGAAAAATGTAAATAAAAATTCTAAAATGACCTCGAATTAAATTATTTTTTTTTTTTACAACGGTTAATGTAAATTAGGCTTTTAGCAAAACATTTTTATTTTGATGAAGTCGCATTTATGTTAATTAAATTTTGGGGGAAAAATATTTTATTGATGAAAAACACCTTGGTATTGTATTGTAAAAAGTACTTGAAAATTGTTTTTCAGTAAACAATTAATTAATATATTTTATTAAAATTATTGTTATTGAATTCTTTTACCAAAAATTTTTTATTCTAGTGAATTTCAATTCATTGGGTGATTGAATTTTTTAATCTCATATTTGATAATGAATTATTGAAAAAAAAGAAATATATCAACTAGCTTATTGAGATATTATTCTCAAAAAAAGAATTCGGTAGTCATAACTTTTTCAGTTATGGTTTAACGGTTTTATTGTTAAATCAATGATGGACTACAACATGGATACTACACAAGGATACCGAACTCCATGTAAACATATAATTGGGAAAAAAAATGTCAGTAGTGTCGCTTCTATGCCAGAAACAGTGGTGAGAGTATAAGGCACGAGTTTGAATTGAAAAACATTACGCATTTATAGTATTATAAAAATTATTTGCAGCCAAAGTATTTTTTCAATAAAATACTTTTTTTAATAAATGATAAGTATTTAAAAAATACTCCAAAAATAACAATAATTGTACATTTATTTAAAAATTTTAGCTTAGGTGAACTAACATTGACACAAGAATACGCAATTATTTTTTTACTTTTTAGTGCATTTTTGGTTTTAGAATATATCAAATAGAAAAAAAATTTTTGACAAAATTGAAAACCGACGTCAAAATTGATTTTTGAAGTCGGTTTTCCATTTTATCAAAATTTTTTTTAATACTATATTCACATCGTTCGGATTGTTGTACGGATGAACAACTAGCGACGCTAGTGGCATTAAAAGTAAACATTACTATTGCCATTTCGTTGCCATCTTTTGCCAATTCTCCCGTTTGAGTTCGGTATCCTTGTGTAGTATCCATGGACTACAAGCTAGAAATTAATATTACGGATCATCAATCTGGTATTGGGATCAGTCTCAATTGGGATCTTACGGTATATCTTCGAAGTAATCACGGTGTTTAAAGTTCACGAAGCTAAATAACAACGTTTTTAATTAATGTAGTTAACTTTTTTTTTGGAGTTGATATATTCGATTACACATATATATATGTATAATGAGGAAATTTTTATTTAAATCATCCAACTTTGCCCTAATTTATCTTACCTGATTTTATGTTGAAATTTATTTGACTAAAGACAATTTCTGACGAAAACAAAAATGAGATTGACGTCATTATTTATTGAATGGATGACTCATTTAATTCAAATTATTAAAAATTAGTAATCTAAAAACTTGATAGAGGAAATTAACTTGAAATAGTTTTTTGATATTTTTTGGACGGATATGCATGACCTTGACGAAATGTGTGACCTTATTTTCCTGAATTATTTATTGGTACCGACATCTTTCAGGCTACATGGATGTAAAAAATTTGACGTATACAAGAACAGGAGAGTTTCCACTTTTTTCTCATTTTGACTATGTGATTTTCACTTAAAAAAATTAGGCAGCAAATGTCAAATACCGCTAGAGGTTTGAGAGAACAAAAATTATAAAACAAAAGAGAAAACTTAATAGGGTTGCTACGAAAAATGAGAATTTCGAGACCAGAAGAGATATTTTTCTGGAGCTTTAGGAGTAAATGCTACTTTTCATTTGTTTTCGTATTTAAAAAAAAAAAGGAAATTCTCTCCAGACGAGAATGAATCAACAAAATTATGAAACGACACAATATAAAGGAACAATTCTAACTTCGAAAGTCGGAGTCTCGAGTAGGTTCAAAGATATTGCTAATAGTTAGATAGATTGTAGAGGCTGCCCTGGACGGGCTACACTTCGACCATCAGGTCCATTGCGATGCCTATGAATGTGAGGATGTGAGTGGAGTGGAAGGAATTTTTGTGTGTAGACTAGGAATAGGGAATATGCATGAAAATTTTTTTTCACATTTATTTTCAGAATATGAAAATACTGTTAATACTGTAATAATATTTAAAAACGAAATTTTAATCCGACAAATATCAAGGAAGCTATAAGCTTTTAAAGATTATTATCTGTCTCCTTCTTGCAAAAATACTTAAAACGGAGTTTTACGTGTATTTTAAATGGTGAAAGTGTAATATGACGTCAGATAATATATCAAGAGGGCTGTCACCCTCTTTGTCTAATCGGGAATTTCATTCATTCATATCTCGCTTATTTTTAAAGTTATTTAAAAAGTAATTTTACCTTGATATTTGTCAAGTAAACATGCTTCAATTCAAGTGAAAAAAAATTTTCATGCATATTCCCTATTGGTAGGATATGCGGCTGCAGCCGTGTATGATAGGAACTATGTCGATATTCATATGGAGTTCGTGAAGGAAACTGCAGAAAACCTTCACAAGCCGATTACTTCGTTCTTGTCCATACGCCGACAATTTAGTCAATTAACTGCCCCTTTTTTTTTTCTTAATAATTAACAAACTGCCGGGATTCGAACCATAACCTCCCAGTTTCCAAGTAGGCATACTGCGCAGACATAACGCCTTAGACCGCTCGACCACTTTGACTGGTGGAAATAGTTAAGAGGAAATTTTTTTTAAACAGAAAGTCAAGAAATGAAGTCATGGAGGGATGGGCACTTCTTAGAAACTCTATTCAAGTGACTATTCTAATCAGTTTCTTTCAAGGTATTAAAATTTTGCATCGAATACATTAAATCAGATATATCCGCTCATAAAATTGGATTTGGTTAGTAGGTAAAAGTTTGTTCATATGATTGACTGGTTTAAAGGAAATTTTTATGATAATTAGTTACTTTATATTCTGTACAAGATCCCTCAACAATGTATACCATATTATGTACGGACGGCTTTAAAAGTCTATATAAAAATAATTTTTAACAAATGTTATAAGCCATAAATATTATCTTCGTTGGTAAACAATCTAGAGGTGGCACAACCAATCTTGATCCTTTCAAATCTCGAAAAATATTGGAGAAAGGCATACTGCAGCATTCCACCATCTACCAATCACCAGTTTTGAAATAAAAAATAATAGTTAATATATTCGGACAACGAGAAATAAGATGATATCCAATAGGTACGCCAATCTTAACGCATCAGAGGAAGAATAGGTATAGTTCAATGAGAAATATAGGTAAAAACCGGGTGTCGTAAAAAAAGCACAGATAGGCTTTCAATCTATTAATTAAAGCTACTTTAAAAAAATTCGTTACGCAGGAGCTGCTTCAACTTAGCGAATTTCCTTAAAATACATAAATCACTTTCTAGCGGTCACAATTTTAGTCTGATCAAAATGAAATGTCGTATCTGGTATGATTTTAGTATTTGCAAGGCCAATTTTATTAATAAATGACATACGTCAAGGGGAAATGGGGGCATAAAGAAAGAAGAAAACACAAAATATAAAATATCTCTCTTATTATTAGAACAATCGAAAAATGCGTAAGAGATAAAGTTGTAGAAAATCATGTTTGCTACAATTTATCACCTTATCCTTTTTCTTCAAACTCTAATGTGTACGGAGATATTGAGGAATTTAATTTTCAATCTTAAACCGTCAATATTTCTGTAAATATTAGGGTAACAGAAAAAATGACAAAATACAAAATTACAGTAAAATTTAGTACCTACAACTTTACTTCTTATAAATTTTTCGATTTTTCGAATATTAAGGGAGATATGTCAAATTTAGTGTTTCCCCCCCCTCTAAACCCCCTTTCCCCTTGTCCGATTTTACCCATTAACGAACTTGACCTTTTGAATACCAAAAGCGCCTCAAATACCAAATTTCATTCCAATCAGATCAAAATTGTGACCGCTAGAGTGATTACAGACATATATATATATATATATATATATATATATATATATATATATATATACATATATATATATATATATATATATATATACATATGTCCATAGATATATATATATATAAATTTTACAGATGGTGATTTTCGACATCTACTAGGTAGGATCGATGGACATTTGCAAAATTTTGAAGTCGGTACGAGACCAATAGCTCTATTTCCTTTCAGGAAATTCGCTGAAAAGGAAAATTTTCGCTGATTCCAATTTGTTGATTCAAAGATCTCTCTCAAACAGTCTTTGGAAAGACGATTTTCTCGTTTCTAATTGTGCGCCGATTGTGAAATCGGTCCTAAATTAACGGGACCATTTTCCGGGTAGTCTGAATGTAAATTTCTAATAGAAAAAGATCATAGTAAATTTGATTCTGACATGATATAAATAGATTCCAGTTATAGATTCCCGAACGTTAGCTAAGTTATCGAAATCATGAGATGGTTTCAGTACGCCGGTGGAGTTGTAAAACTCGTTCCAGCAAAATATCTTGATCAGTTTTTCAAGCAATAGGTAGTGATGATGCACAAAAGAACATATCTCTCCGAAGAACAATTATTACAAGCTAACTCATACTAATGATTACTACTTTATAGTTGTAATACGTATTTATTAAATTCATAAATTTAAGAGATTGGCGACAATTTTTGAAATTTTATTTCAAAAACCTGACATATTGATTAACATTTCTACACGTTTTTGGGGTCGCTGAACTCGAGTTGGTTTGACTCGGTCAGATCGTAGTTTATTCCTAACCTCAAAATATTGATTGAAGCATTCACATCACTTTTTTATGATTGGAAACAAAATACGATCTGATTGAGTCAAACCAACTCTAGATTCCAATTTATTGTCCCCAAATGTCCCCAAAACGTGTAGTGTTTTGTCTAATCTGATGGATCCTTTTTTGTGTGTCTATGTAATCCTTATAAGGATGCAAGAAATTAAGAGTTTGTTTTGAAGTAACAAACGAAATTAGTTTTACGTACAGAAGGACCCAACATTCAATAAATAGTCTCTAAACAGTGTAATAATTAATTCGTTGACACTAGTTGATGTTGATGTAAGCATTAAGCAACAACCATTGAGAACACACATTTGGTTTTAGAATTACATATTAAAATATTATATTTGTTATATCTTTAATAAACATTCAACGCATCCAACGTCCGGTGTCCGGTCTGGGTTTTTTTTTTGTTTTAATGTGTTATTTTTATGTTGTGTTTTAAAAATGTTTTATCAACAACTTGACTTGACACAGCCACAAAATTATGTATGACAATTTATTATTTATTAGCTCTGTTATTGTAGAAACACTATTTGGTGTCAAAATATGATAATTTGTGGGGTCAATAATTTTAGTTCTAATATTTAGTTTTATCTATCAATACTACAGCTGAAGCAATCCGACTTCGTATGCCAGTTCCTGTGTTACTAATTTTATATTATATTAACCCGACTTCAAAAAGGAGGATGGTTCCTAATTCTAGTCTGTATTTTTTTTAATGTGTGTTACCTTAGAACTCCGTCATTTATTAATCGATTTGGAATTTTTGTTTTAAAGAGTTTGATTTCCGATTGGTCCCATTGTCACCAAATCGCATTCTGATGAGGGGATCCCCTGGAAATTGAGGAAAATCCTCATTTTATAAGTGATCACCGATTTCTGCGAAAATTTTTTGTCTGTTTGAAAGGGTATACTCATTCATAATGGAAAAATAAGAAACTTTTTTTTAAAAACGACTTCAAATAAAAAAATTTTTTACAAAAAAAATCCGACTCCAAAAAAAAAATTTTTACAAAAAAAAAAAAAAAAACATGTAAAAAAAACTGAAAATCTGCTATGAAAAAATAACTTGTAATAATACAAATAAATTAGTAGGTCGTTTAGTAGGTCTACCCATATTCAGACAAATAAAATCAGTTATAGAACTTCAAAGTCACTAAAAAGCGAGAAAAAAAAAAATTTTAACAAAATGGAAAACCGACTTCAAAAATCAAATATTCTAAAACCAAAAATGCCCTACAAAATAAAAAAAATAATTGCGTATTCTTGTGTCAATTTTAGTTCACCTAAGCAAAAATTTTTAAATATATGTGTAGAATGCTTAAAAGACAATCAAATTATTAGGATAATATAATGTACAATTATTGTTATTTTTGGAGTCGGTGTTCAAATTTTATGTGAAACATTAAAATTTAAATAAATAAAATATTTTTTCGAAAAAAAAAACGACAATATTTTTTCAATGTGTCTTAGCTGACACCGACTTTAACGATTTTCAGTAAAATCGTAACTTTTTTAACTCAAAAACTAAAAACAGGCTCAACTTCAAATTTTGACAGGATATTCTTTATTATTGAAATAATAAGCTGCCAGATTTTGATGAACCTGTATTAAAAATTGAATTTTCTTCACAACAACCTTAAGTTCAACAATTTACATGTTTTATAAAAATATAAATTTACATAATAATTTAAAATCAAGTGCATCTTTTTTCACAAACTATAAAATATCTTGCAAATATGTAAAAAATAATATCATTTATTTTTATCAAAACGATAAACGAATACGATATATTTTATATACAACAATGTTAAAATATTTTCAGAATGGTTAAATTCATATATGGTATGCAGAACATGCATTTATCAAAGCTGAAAGCGACAGTTGGCCTTGACGAAGAGGACTGAAACGTGTCAATGTTAAAATAATATTATTAATACACACATACACACATACATGAGCTGTATTATATTATTTTATTGTTAACCCGACTTCAAAAAAGGAGGATGGTTCTCAATTCGTCTGTATTTTTTTTTTTTTTTTTTTTTTTTTTTTTTTTTTTTTTTTTTTTTATGTTTGTTACCTCAGAACTCCGGCATTTATGAACCGATTTTGAATTTTTTTTTTTTGTTTTAAAGGGTTTGATTCCCGATTGGTCCCATTGTCACCAAATCGCATTCTGACGAGGGGATCTCCGGAAAATCGAGGAAAATCCTCATTTTATATGTGATAACCGATTTCTGCGAAATTTTTTTTTTTTTTTGAAAAAGTATACTTATTCATAATGGGAAAATAAGAAAATTTTTTTAAAAACCGACTTCAAAAAAAATTTTTCCTTAAAAAAAAACCGACCCCAAAAAAAAAAAATTTTACAAAAAAAAACCAAATTCCTTGTAAAGAAAACTGAAAATCTGTTATAAAAAAATGCATTAAAAATTTAAAAAAAAAAAAAAACGGGTAAAAAAAAAGTGTTATAAAAAAATTCACTAAAAATTAGTTGGTCGTTTAGTAGGTCTACCCATATTTAGACAAATAAAATCAGTTATAGAACTTCAAAGTCACTAAAAAGCGAGAAATAAAACTTATTTTGACAAAATGGAAACCCGACTTAACAAAAGAAGCACTAAAAAGTAAAAAAATAATTGCATATTCTTGTGCCAATTTTAGTTCACCAAAGCAAAAATTTTTAAATATATATGTACAATTATTGTTATTTTTGGAGGCGGTGTCCAAAAGTTATGTGAATTTATCTATGTTGACACCGCCTCCAAAAATAACAATAATTGTACATATATATTTAAAAATTTTTGCTTTGGTGAACTAAAATTGGCACAAGAATATGCAATTATTTTTTTACTTTTTAGTGCTTCTTTTGTTAAGTCGGGTTTCCATTTTGTCAAAATAAGTTTTATATTGTATGTGGTGTTGCTTATGTATGCTTGGATTTTATAATAAATATTATTTTAAATAATACTTAAGGACGGTCCAGCCCAGCAGTGTGTTATGCACATAGACACAAACACTGTTTACATATTCAAAATAATGTTATGTTGAAGAAAAGGAATAATTTTAAACTTTTATATTTCGAATACAAAACGGTAACACACGATTTTTTTAAATAAATTTATATAATAAATATTTAGATTTACTCTCCTAGTTTTTTAAAAAATTCTGTCGAGTATTTTTCCTAATAAAACAGATAAATGTTGGGCGGGCATGAAGTTTTACATGCTTCTAATGAGAGAGAGTGACAGAGAATGATATCTTTGATATTAGTTAACTCGCGTTCTAAACGGTCAAAAATTCTGAAACTTCGGGATTTATTAGAAAACGTTATTTTTAGCCTGGTAATAAAAAATGAGCAAAATCTGTCGAGAAGTGGTGGTATTCTAGAATATCCTTAAGATAGTTGTCTCGCAGTAATCGTGTTAAAAAGTTTCAGCTCAGAACACACATCAATTATATGAATAGACTGAGATTGTAGACTATACTTTTTTGACTTGAATGTATCTCGTATACATGCTCGCTTGGATTATATATATTTATTAAAATAATGAAACGGCCAATAAATTTTAATATCATTTTACATAGTCCTAGTTTTTCAGTCTAATCACTCGACGCGTTTTTGACATAGAATTAAAAGTGTGGTGATAGTACCACTTTTGTAAATACCTGTAATGTTTACCGTACAATTTTTGAGAGCGATTTTTATAAAAACTAAATGGTAAATAATTAAGAAATAATTAATTCACTTAATTTCGTCGATAACGCATTTCATACGACAACTGCCTTAATAATACAATAAAATACTTTTAAATTTAAACAACTATACCAAAATGCACACCTCACACGTTGGAATTTGTATTTTTAATTTAAAACTAAACCAGTCGAATAGACAAAACAAGATCATAATAAATGTATTAGATACCGCCTCTAGTGATAAATGATTTAACTAAATATTATTAGTAATTATTATTTTTATTGTAAGGTGGTTTGTGTAATAGATCAACATGATTCATTCGCGAAAGGTCGTGTTCAAAATAACTAAGTCCAAAAATTTACTTCTGAGCGCATCTAAATTCAGCGTGTTTCTCTCCGGAAACACTTACTAATTTGACAGCAGTGTTGGACTTAATTGGGGGATTTTATCCTGATTTTAGTGGATTTAATAATATTAAATAATGTATTCCATCATGTATCAAGTTTAAGAAAACATTTTATATTCAATCCCAAGAATAAACCACCAAATTTTCTACTAGTATTTTATTAAAACCACTAGATTTAGGGTAAATTCCCCAATCTGGCAGCATTTACTAAGCAAAATGGTTTCACAATCTAAGTTGCTATGTAGATAGATAGATAGATTGTAGAGGCTGCCCTGGACGGGCTTCGACCATAGAGTCCATTGTGATGCCTAAGGATGTGAGGATGTGGGTGGAGTGGAAGGATTTTCTGTATATAGCTAGGAATTGGTAGTATATGCGGCTGCAGCCTAAACTACAGAAAACCTTCTCAAGTATAACGGGTTACTTTTTTCTTGCCCGACCGATTAGTTAATTAACCGCCCTATTAATTTCTTAATAATTGACAAACTGCCGATGTGGGGATTCGAACCCATAACCTCCCAGTTTCCAAGTAGGCATACTGCTTAGACATAACGCCTTAGACCGCTCGACCATTTGGACTGGTATTCTTACATATTACGTTACATATAAGAATTCACTTGCTCACCCAATCGATCGCATGAATTTACATCTGAAGTTAGTTACATGTGTAAAAACGGGCATGAGGATTACAAACGTGTACTATTTTTATTCAATGTAATTTTTTTTTATAGTTTTATATACGCAGGTTTTTGATAATCAATTTTGTGACTTCACAAATTTCTGCGGTATCGCATAATCTTTGACGATAATAATGATTCTGATAAGTAAAGAACAATTATTATTTAAGTATATTGCTCAATTATAATAAAACATATCGGAAAATTTGATGAAAGTTAGATACTTTATATTCCTATCATTTTGATTACGTGTAAAAAAATTACACTTTAAAAAAATTCGTTACGCTGGATCTGCTTCAACTTAGCGAATTTCCTTAGAATACATAGATGGATAGATTGAAGCGGCTGTTCTGCACGGGACACACTTGGATCATAAGGTCTATTGTGATGCCTGAGGATGTGAGTGGAGTGGAAGGAATTTTTGTGTGTAGACTAGGAATTGGTAGGATGTGCGGCGATATTCATCTGGAGTTCGTGAAGGAAACTGCAGAAAACCTTCACAAGCATACCCGGTTACTTCATTCTTGTCCATACGTCGACAGATTAGTCAATTAACCGCTCTTTTTTTAAATTTTAATTATTGTCAAACTGCCGATGTCAGGATTTGAACCCATAACCTCCCAGTCCCAAGTAGACAGAGCGCGTTAGACAGCTTGGCTACTTAGCCGGTAGAATACATAAATCACTCTTCGGAAATTCACTAACATACGCGATTTTATTAGTAGATGATAATACACTGAAAACCGAAAAACCAAAACAAGTTGTAAAAGCGTGAGAGGCGCTTTGTGCTGACATTAACTGTATTCTTATAAACAGTACTGGGGTGTCGGACTGGCCATAGAGTCAGGGTTCGTTTGCCACACGGGCTCTAGCCTGCGTGGACCCCAAGCTTAGTACCTATACTTAAAATTGTTCATACATGGAGGAGAAGGAAGGACGAAGAGCAAAAATGGATCTACGAACATGGTTTAGATCAGACAGCAAAGGTTACTTATGTTTGTTTGGAAAAGATTCGGATGCCGAAGCCATGTGCTTCTGAACTTTTGCCCCAATATCACAAGCATATTAATGCGTACTCCAACTTATACATCGCTTATTGCATAATTCTCACAATCTTGTTTAAGAGAGTATTGAAGCGCATTATGGCGAGGGTTTGTTTTCTGCGACGGGGCAAAAATTTCTAGACTCGTTGATTATCCAAACTCAAATCGAATCTTATCAAGGATAAGGACAATAGCGAAAATTTCTTCTATTAAAAAATAGTTGATTGGTTTGATTCTAGTATAAATAATTGGAAGTTTTTACATAAAAGTGCACGTCTTTGAAAAGAAAAACTTCCAAAAACTCTTAGCTATTTGATTATTACTAACATTTGGTTTGTTGCTTGACCTAATGGTCTCGTCTGCCCTGATCCTATAAGTTAGTGGCGGGCCCTTGGTCATACTGTCCCCGGGACCCCTTGGCCCAGTCCGACGCTGATCAGTACAATATTTGTATTTTCGGTACTCATACGCCGATTCCTCCTAGACTAGTAGTGTTTTTCTAGAAGTGGTACCATGTTTAGAAACAAATAGCCGATGAACAAACAAAAAATTAATAGATTGGCATGAATTTAAATGATATTCTAGACAATATCCTCCGTCCGATTGAACTTTGAATCATTTGTCTGTATTTTTTTAATTGATTCCAACATTATTATTCAGACAAATTGCTTCTAGTTGATTTTGACATCAATATCCCTTGTATTAGGATAATGATCATTTTTTTTAAATATGTGTCTGGATAATCGAATCAAACGGTCGACAGTGGCGGATAATATATTTTAGAATGGAGGCTTGCTTGATCTGAATTTTTAATGAAAGTATTCTGATGTGTAGTTTTGGAGATATTTTAATTTAATATAAACAAGAAAAAAATTATACGCTTGTAAATATAATTCGTTCAAACTTCTCCGAAATTGGGGGAAATGTTCATTTTTATTTTCATTTATGTTCCAAACAATTTCGAAATCCAATATCTCAAAAACAGCTCGATTGTGTATTCATTTAAGTACTCAAAAATGGTGCAACCACCCCCAAAACTTTTATCGCGCATAACTTTTTAACCCCAATACTGTTTTTCATAAATTTTTTATATGAAACTTTTATTTGAAAGTTTTTTCATATCTATTTCATTTTTTGTTCTTTAATTTTTTTTCTATCTTTTACTGTTTCAAAGCTGGATATTTCCTTCCACCTCTCTTGGCGGGAGGAAGCACGGGCTAAATTTTGCTCATTCACGAACATGGTCTTACTTTTTAGCTCTATCATGTTGACGGACGGATGGATTTATGGAAATTGGCTAATTAGGTCATTTTATGATCATCTATACTAAGAATTTTTTCTACAATCAATATTTTCAACCGTTACAAAGTCAGGATTAAACTTATATTTATATATATATATATATATATATATATATATATATATATATATATATATATATATAAGTTTAATCCTGACTTTGTAACGGTTGAAAATATTGATAAAATAAAATATATATATATATATATATATATATATATATATATATCCTTGTATCTATAATTTATCATTAAGAAAAAGCCGACGTTGCCCGTGCTTCGAAAAATTCTTATAGATAGGAAGTTTATGTCAAATAATTAATTATGTTTCTAAATTTTGACAGTTCAAAACATCAATTACTTTTTATATATTAAATTTATTGACAAATCATTTATATCCAAAATTTTGTTAATGCAGGTATTTCTATAGAAACTATAAACTATTTTTGAGATCTAGCCGTTGGAAAGAGAGAATGCCGTGGAAGAGAATTCTACGTAAGGGTCTTCTCTCATTATTATTTCGCTATCTTCTATAGTTTTCTCCAAGCAATTCGGACAAACATACGCACACACACACCACATATTTCCCTTTTATATTATAATATATATACCGGGTGTTGTAAAAACTACACAAGCGGATCCAAAAGTTAGTTAAACCAAATACTAAAAATATAAAAATAAGTTGATTGAACTAAACAAAAATCTAAATTTCGTGAATAACGCTTGTTGACTTTGCTTACTCTTTTCTGCTTATATTAATTATAATTTCGTCTAATAAATAATTGGTATGAAAAAAAATTTGTATCTTCTTCACAAGTTTGAGTGTGTGCTTGTGTGTGTGCATGTATGTGCAAATAAGTAACTTCTAACTGCATATTCATGAATTTAGAATGAATTGTATAGAGTGTTTGTTATTATTATTCATTTAATTAATGAAAAGAAATTAGAAATCAAGGTTATTTATCGTGTATAGACCAGAAGAAACATTGGCTTTGAATCAACAACACATACATAGTACGTACATAGTAAATAAGTACACTTGAGTTCAACAATAATTGAGTCATTACAAAATAATATTACTATTATCAGATGTCCAAAGTTTTTTTTTCATTTTATCATTTTAGTAGCAAGTCACAATTAATAAGCTTTCCAAGTGTCAGAGGGATACAAAAAAAAGCACTATGCATTAATAATAATAATAGGGTTTAACCTCCATTTTTAAGACATGACGGTCCATAACAGAGGCCACCCACTTTTTATGCAGGATCTATGTCGATATTCATCTGCAGTTCGTGAAGGGAAACTGCTGAAAACCTGCACAAGCATAGCCGGTTACTTCTTTCTAGTCCATACGCCGACAGTTTAGTCCATCAACCGCCCCATTAATTTTTAATTGACAAACTGCCGATGTCGGTATTCGAACCCATAAACTCCCAGGTCCAAGTAGAAATAACGCCAACAGGAAAAAACGGTATGGGTAGAACCAGCACTATGCATTCTTGACTCTACAAGGGGCCACATTAATTTTTGCGACTCGGTATTGAGAATCTTTGTATTGAATTCTGTTCAGTTGATTTTTGATGTGAAATCATCTATAGCAAGATCACTGCACTAAGTATTGATTTTATATGGAGAGTGAAATAAAATTTCAGGTTACATTGTCACGTTTTGTATGAAACGATCGGTATTCGTGTTTTAAATGGGAAATTTAACATTCATTGCTATTGTATATAGGATATGTACAATACATCCTCACTCACATCCTCACATCCTTAGGCATCACAATGGGCCTTATGAATCCTCTACAATCTATCTATCTATCTATGCTAAAAATCTCGATGGAAAAGCTATTTAATTTGTCTAAAGAAGAAGAACAGAGGATCTAAAGCCCTAAGTGCTCAGGACTCGCAAGTTCACCTATAATAGGGAATATGCATGAAAATTTTTTTCACTTGAATTGAAGCATGTTTACTTGACAAATATCAAGGTAAAATTACTTTTTAAATAACTTTAAAAATAAGCGAGATATGAATGATTGAAATTCCCGATTAGACAAAGAGGGTGATAGCCCTCTTGATATGTTATGTGACGTCATATTACACTGTCACCATTTAAAATACACGTAAAACTCCGTTTTTAGTATTTTTGCAAGAAAGAGACAGATAATAATCTTTAAAAGCTTATAGCTTCCTTGATATTTGTCGGATTTTAATTTCGTTTTTAAATATTATTACAGTATTAACAGTATTTTCATATTCTGAAAATAAATGTGAAAAAAAATTTTCATGCATATTCCCTATTATTATTAAAATATATATTTCTCAAAAACTAGACTAATTTTTCACGTTCAGGCCAGTTCATTTTCTTTTGATCACAAGTATACGTCATACGACATGACATAAAATAACAAAAAAAAAAGAAATGTGAGAGGTCTTTGAACGAGGTGAATGAAGAGTTTGTGTATAGACTCAAGTATATAGAGATATAGAAATATATCACACATACACACTCCGTCTATCCATCTATCTATTCTATACACAGTCCGTCAGTCAATGCATTTTAATGTTGTGTGAAACACACATTTTATTAGTTCTACAAACAAACAAAAAAATGTAGTTAAAAAAATAGATCTCATTTTCATAAAATAAAATACAAATATAAAAATTTACATAATTCTTACTTTTAATTTATAATCCTATTATTTTATATATATTAATTAATTAGTTTTATTATTATTATTAAATCGGTAGCAAGAGCATATAAGCGAATCATACATCTCACACGAACGTACGAATATAACTTTGAACGACTGAATATTATACCATAAGAGAAGACGGTATGGTTGGTTAGCTAATGTTGGTATGCAGTTATTTTTATTTTAGCAGCAGGCTAGACAATTTTATTAATGGGATTCTTTCTATTCGTTTGTGTTATTTTTATTGGGAGTGAGGTATTCAATTCATAAAGGTTTTTCTTTGGACTATTGTAAGTCTCTTCTGATGAATTTGCCTAAATACAATTTTTCCATGAAATAAAATTAAAATATTATAGTATTCTAGTGCGTTTTACAGTAGCGAACATTGGGAAATCCCTTTTCGGGGCTGATTATTTGCAAAAAAACAAAAATTTTAGCCGAGAAAATCAACAGTGTGTCTTTATTCTTCATTAGTATACACAAATTTAGCTTTTTCCACGGTTTACCCAATTATGCGAATATTTGATAACCTGGATCGGGTTTGGTTCCAAAAAATCCGAATTATTGAAGTTCTACTATGCTTCTTCTGATTCAACCAAACGAGATTCATTTCTCCTTTAAAAATTGTCGGGAGTAAGCATACATATTCAAAGTTGTGCCGATTCCACCTAAGTTGGATTCCACTTAATTTATTCCACCTAAGTTGTATTCTGTTTAAGTTGGGTGCACCTAATGTAGGTGCACCCACACTAGTGTTGCCGCGAGAGACGAGATGAATAGTCGACAGACAGAAGATAGTACTCTCTTTCAATCTCTATTGATTTTTAATCTGTAAAAATGTACTAATCACAAAACAGCAACTAATTTTGGTTGGTAAGTCAATACAATACAAGAGGCATGCTTCCCTTGTCTCGTCTCGGCTCGCGGCATCAGTAATCAAAAGGTTATGTCACGGTATGTTTTCCCAGTAACGTTATTCCGTTTTTTAACTCCAATTCAGAGAAGCTTAATTGACTGTTCGGAAAAAACAACACTCTGGCATGTGAATCTCTCACAGAAGTAAGAACAAAACCTCTAATTTCTGTTTTACGAATTTAGCAGTCGAAATAAAATCCCAAAGTCTCTCTATCTTTTATGATTCAATAGTGTTGACTGAATCAGTCTGCTTCAGGAATTGATTTACGTCATTGTGCTAGATAGACGATAGTATTTGGGTTGAACTCTTAACGCTGTTTCGTTCCAATTTCCTCAATCCTTCCCCCATTACAGATATTTATTTTACAAATAGTATACAAACTTAACTAGCAATGTTTTCTATACTATGGGTCACAAAAATAACGCTCATTTTTCGTAATTCTTTTATTTGGTCTGTACCTTAATCATTCGGTTTTTGGGAAAATGTTTCGAACAAAAGTTGTCAGTTTATAGTAACAACTTTTAATGAAAGTATTTTTTCCGAAAACGAAATGAATAAGTCACAAATCATATACAAAATTTTGAAAAATCAGCACTATTTTTGTGGCAATATCAAAAATTGTTGTCCAAATGGGTTTTTTTTTCTTCAAAATTTATTTAATTCCAATTTATTCTAAAAAAAAACAAACAATTATACAGTATAATTTTTATGAACTAATAAATTTATATAGAATTAGGGAAGGAATCCCACTAATTATTTTGCGCTGATATAATACGACACACCTTATTGATTGACAAACTTGATTTGTTTGAGGTGCGCCGATACGGTTACACAATCAAATAATAAAATTAAATTGTAAAAAAAAAATTTGTTTTCTATTATTCAACTCGGTGTTATTTAAAAGCTAATAATAATAATATAAAAAAATTAGAATAGTGGTCCTTGATTTTTGCCTAAAGACATTTAAAATAGACACATACTGCACATACACATCAGATGTTTAGAGTTGTATAATAAAATAAATATTATTAGTATTTAACACGATAAGTATGTTTGGTGTATATATATATATATATATATATATATATATATATATATATATATATATATGTACACTTACCGTAACAATATTATAAAAATAACCATATATGGTAATGTTTATTAAACTATAACAATGATAAGGAGACTTTATTAATATTAACAAATGTATGGTATTAGATACAATGTGCTCAAAAAGTATCGAGCTATACTCATTTAGTACAGATTCCGTTTTTGAAATGGGCACAGATGTACTTCCCAAAACATCCTACTTCTCAAAACTTTTCACTATAGTCTGTGACTGAAATAGAAAGGGGAACACAATGAGCCATAAGGTTGAAGTTGTAGCGGTGTCGCTTAATCATTAAATTATTATTATAATTTTGTTCATCATTTTTATCTGTTGCATAACAACTATAACTTCCCTCTATTATCACGGTTGCTTTGAATGTTAACAACCATGGTAATTTACATATTAAAAACATAACATTTTATAAATCAAATCAATAAAGATCAATTATGTCTTTTACATATATTTATTATTTATTTAAATAATAATTATTTAATATAACAATCATTTACCTTTACAAAGTATAATACTTTTTATACCCCAAGATAATATATCTATCTATCCAGACCACCAGTATACACGCGGCGGTTTCTATAGAGTATTGTTTTTCAGACTGTATTCCATGAAAAAACCAGTGCTCCGAAGGAATTTAATAAGTGTTCAGCGAAAATATATTAATAAAAAAGTATTTTTTCGACATTTTCACAATACTAATTTGGCAAAAATAAATTTCATAACCAACCGCTGTACTCGCCAGAAAACATCCCATGCACATAATTACCAATCACATTACGTATTTACTTATTACGTTTATAAAATATTCTCTAAAATTGTAAAAAAGAAGGCAAAAATAATTATTTTGATTCTGGTGGAATGGAATGATTAAAATACATTTACTTCAAAACTCAATAATCTTTGTATAATAGGTTGTTAACATACTTTTTAAATATCCGGTAATTAGAAATATTGAAGAAAAAAAAAACAAACATATGTGATTGTGTGACTGACGTACAGTAAGTATATTTAAAAAACAACAAATTTCTAGCAACAAATTCTGAAATCATCGATGCACGATATACATATTTTAAATATTTATATCAATTATTATGGCCTAAAAAATTATATTATTTTTTAATTGAATTAATAAAAATTTTTGTATATAAAATATTATCACATATTGTTTTTTCGAAACATATGTGTAAGGTGGTTCTCCTCATTTTAAACAATTCTCCAGAATATTTCTGCAAGGAAACGTTTTTAGAAAAATTGACTCGAATAATATTTAGCTGTGTTCGAATCGGGGAAAATCTTATGATTGCGTTTTTCTAGTGAAAACCTTTTTTTTTATAGAATCGATAGCTGTGAAAGAAATAAAACTTCGTAATTAAGTCTGTTTAGGTTATAAAAATTAACCATTTTTTTAGCTATTTAAAAAAATGGATTTTCAAAGCAATGGATTTTCCTTTTTTTTTTTAGAAAAATTAATTTCCTGGAAAATATATCAAGAATAAAAAGTGATTTTATTTTTGGTGAAAAAATATCAACAATTTAAGGTATTTCTAAACTATTATTAGGTTGTCAAGAACTTCACGCAATATTAGTAAAATGAATCCTCAGAAATCAGCTGAATTTTTTGGAGAATTTATCACCATGTCGTTTTTGAGAAAATCGTTATGTAAGTTGGAGAAATTTATCATGCATCTTCATAAACATGGTGAAATAAAATGCACGATTCCGAATGTTTTTACTTCGAACTCTCTCAATATAGTCACGGTTGTTCTGAAATTCGACACATACTTTCCTCAATTCCTTAGAAATATTTTTCCTTACAACTTTGGGACAATGACCATCGGGTTGTTAAGTTTTTTGATAAAATATACGTAAAAAAAGGCATTTTTTTCATGTCCGCAGCGGAAAGTTATTTTTTATTGTTCAGTTGGCATCCTGAGTACCGGCCGCTGTTTGAAGGAAGTTTGAAATTATATACTAGTATATGTATGATGACTAGTATATGTATTATATGTTATGTGACGAATGGGAACACTGACGACAACGGACAGCTGCTTTCAACAACGCGCAGGAATACCAAAATATAATTTTTTATGTAGTTCTTTTCGTGCGGGTACTCCATCAGCTGATATAGTTTGGAAATACCTTAATTGCGATTGAAAACTTTCATCAAAACTTTCACGTGTAAAAATAGGCTACGGAAAAACTTTCAATGGTTTGACATTCCATTTCCGATGGAATGAATGCAAATTCCAGATAACACATTTTCTCTATGGAGGATCAAAAATGTTTCTGATAAAATTTTTCTTTGTAAAACACTAAATATAGGTGGGGGACAGTCTGTATAAACATTATTTATATTTTTTTAATAACGGTGTTTATAATATTCTTTATACGATCCATTCATTATAAATGAAATTTTATGGATCGTATAAATATTAAATGGTTATCTCATTAAAATCATCGAATATTGAATGATTTAAGTAATTTTCATTTTTATTGATATAATTTTTAATTTGTTAGTGTAGGCATTCATAAATATTTGTTAATCGAAAAAAAAAAAATACAGACGAATTGAGAACCATCCTCCTTTTTGAAGTCGGGTTAAAAAGTGAAAAATTACTGATAACTGTAATTGACCATTTCGGGTGATGACTTTTCAATTCTTTGTAATCTCATTTTTGACTCATAACCAAAGTACTTTTACGCATCACAGTAAAGATTGGAAATAAAGTATTTTCGTATAGTTTATTTTTATGCAAATGTATAAAGTATATTTATCGAAAATAAAGTAGAATACGTTATTATAAAGTATTAGCATTACCCGTCGCGGCTTCGCCCGCAAAAGTTTTGTAACGCTCTTATAACCAAGTAACATAATATTTTCTCCCGTCAAGGACTGATAAATTATACACCTACACGTCTGCATATGAACAATGGACTGTATTAATATATGATCCACTGTTACATATCAATCACTTTATGCAGACTGCTGTCTATTGCATGCTTATATAAATAACAGTCAAAATGTCTACATCCCCACTTCTGGCAGACAATGTATAACACACAGCACCTAGAGCAACGAACATCTGTTACTATGTACTGATAAATTATACACCTATACATCAATAAATTATACAACTATACATTTTTTTATAATATGTAAGGACCAATGTATACAAAAACTTGACAAATTATATACTAAAACGTTCCTCGAGTACCACTCTAGCCATTGGTGAAAACAGCATGAAAATCGGTGCAGTAGTTTTTGAGTAAATCGCGAACAGACAGACAGACACGGCTGGAGGACTTTATTTTATACTATGTAAGGATAAGGATGGTTGGCAACCCTAGTTATCATAGTCAATTTTATTCTTAAAATCTCTTTTAATTCTTTTTAACCCGACTTCAAAAAGGAGGATGGTTCTCAATTCGTCTGTATTTTTTTATGTGTCACCTCAGAACTCCGTCATTTATGAACCGATTTTAATTTGTTTTTTTTGTTTTAAAGGGTTTGGTTTCCCATTGGTCCCATCGCATTCAGTAAAAATTTTTGGAGGCAGTGTCAGCATAGAGAAATTCACATAACTTTTGGACACCGCCTCCAAAAATAATAATAATTGTACATATATATTTAAAAATATTTGCTTAGGTGAACTAAAATTGGCACAAGAATATGCAATTATTTTTTTACTTTTTAGTGTATTTTTTGTTATAGAATATTTGATTTTTGAAGTCGGGTTTCCATTTTGTCAAAATAGGGTTTATTCGATTGACTCTTCGTCTAATAAGGTAATTTGTATATTCAGTGTTTATATTAACGAACTGTATACACTACTTACCTATACAATAAAATATATGTTTTATTTTTTGTGTCTTTTTTTTCCGAACAAAATCAATGAAATAAGACCGGATAAGGAAAGTATATGAAAACAAGCAAGGAAAAAGAAATGAAAAACGTGTATATGGTGTCATTATATATTATTTTTATATTGTTAATACATACTTACATATTTATATTAATTGTGACACGATTCACATGGTCTGTTTCACTTTGATCTTCTTATTATACTGCTCCAACTTTTTGTTTTTGTTTGTAAAACAATGGCTGCTGGTTGGCTGACTGCTATGATCTATGGTGGTAGTGTTTGTTAATTTATTGTAATTTCATGTTGTTGTTTTTATGTGTGTAGAGTAATTAAAGTGTTTTTATATTGTTAATTAAATGGTAATAATAATTAACATTAAAAAACATAAAAAATACATTGTAAATATCTTTGTATAAATCTTTTTGATATTAAATTAATATGTACAATTACTATTTATTTATAATAATATCAATAATAAAAATACCGCAATTAGATTTTATATTTATACATGCATTTAGTTTTTTAAATAAATTAAAATATATTTCAGTCTATCGTCAATTCATTCAATGATCAGCGCACGACTGGGTCTTAGGATCCCAGGTGGTATTATGACTAAGGGACCCGACCCCCTTTAGGATCAAGATATATGATACCATCAAGTCAACCAACACACCAAATGGTAATACTAATCAAATAGCCAAGAGTTTTTAGAAGTTTTCCTTTTCAAAGACGTACATTTTTCTGTAAAAATTTCCAAATTAGTTCTATATGAAGCTAGTAGCTAGACAAACCACATTTTTTTTTCTTGATTGACAAACTTTTAATCCTCCGGAGGTAGGGTCTGATTCAAATCCGACCTAAACGGCCTCTTATGTAAAAAACACCAGTTGACCTTCAAATAACCTTGAAAGCCAAGGTCAAATGGACATTAAAAATCGCCATAGATATTCCCCTTCAAACCAAACCAAGGTTTTT
This sequence comes from Nineta flava, assembly GCA_963920215.1. NCBI lineage: Eukaryota > Metazoa > Arthropoda > Insecta > Neuroptera > Chrysopidae > Nineta > Nineta flava. The sequence goes on from OY986041.1 coordinate 121,559,869, forward strand.
TCGGGTTATTCTTACCAGAAACGATGCCTTAAAGAAATATTCGGGTGTATTGTTTAAAAATGGATTTTACCTAGTGTAAATGTTCACATTCCTGACTATAGTGTTTCACTTGGCTGTTCTATAGCGTGTTCCATTGGTGCACCTTATTATCGACATCATTACAACGTGAAATTAAAACAAAATTAGCATGTTTTAAAGGTACATAAGCACGTTTTTGATTAACCTCTTTCAAAATTAAAACTTTTATCAGCATAATAGAAAATGCGAGATTACTTTTGCACTCTCAAATTGGATTTTATAATTGATATTTTATTTTTAGAATAGGGAATATGCATGAAAATTTTTTTTCATATTTATTTTCAGAATATGAAAATACTGTTAATACTGTAATAATATTTAAAAACGAAATTAAAATCCCATAAATATCAAGGAAGCTATAAGCTTTTAAAGATTATTATCTGTTTCTGTCTTGCAAAAATATTAAAAACGGAGTTTTACGTGTATTTTAAATGGTGAAAGTGTAATATGACGTCACATAACATATCAAGAGGGCTATCACCCTCTTTGTCTAATCGGGAATTTCAATCATTCATATCTCGCTTATTTTTAAAGTTATTTAAAAAGTAATTTTACCTTGATATTTGTCAAGTAAACATGCTTCAATTCAAGTGAAAAAAAATTTTCATGCATATTCCCTATTGGATACTTCACCACTGAAAATATTTGTTTGAAATTTTCTAATTATAGCAAACAAAGTATGGAAATAAAACTACAAATTTTCAAAATATAAATAATTATTAAATGATTAAAAAAAACTTTCGAGGATTAACAATATATATATATTATGTAGTACATGTTGTGGAAGCTAATAGCTTATTTTTTTGAATTTGTAAACGTTTCTGTCGCAACACACGCTGAATCAACTCTTGCGTTTCTAATGCATGATCCAATGGCATTTGTTGCAGCTGTAACGATACATTTCGTCCAAATGCATCAAATTCATTGTCACCTGACGGGCCTTGTATAGTCGATAATGATTCTCGGCGATTCATTGTCGATGTTGATGAACTAACATTCTTTTTTTTCTGGAATTTTAATAGATATATTTTTAATAATATCGATACAAATAAAATTTCAAATTCGCCCCCTTTACCTAGATCAGTTTTTTGTAGTATAAATACGTATTTCGACTACAATGTAGTCATCATCAGTATAAATTAGCTAGTCGTACTTTACTCTTTGACAATTAGAAATAGATATAAAGGCGAGATCAATAGACAAAAATAAAAAGAAAGTTAACTAAAATAAAATATACTAGATTTAAAATATAATAAATTTTAAATTATATTGAAATTACTCTTGTTAAAATTTCCTTCATTCACATTTATTCCTGTTAATTTTACTCTTATTAAAATTACTCTTATATTGTCGCAGGATATGTTACTTGTTGCTAATTTGGTGAAATTGTCACCATTGTCACCAAATTAGTAACAAGTAACATATCCTGCGACAATATAAGCGTAATTTTAATAAGAGTAAAATTAACAAGAATAAATGTGAATGAAGGAAATTTTAACAAGAGTAATTTCAATATAATTTAAAATTTATTATATTTTAAATCTAGTATATTTTATTTGAGTTAATTTTCTATTTATATTTGTCTATGATCTCGACTTTATATCTATTTCTAATTGTCAAAGAGTAAAGTACGACTAGCTAATTTATACTGATGATGACTACATTGTAGCCGAAATACGTATTTATAATACAAAAATTGATCAAGGTAAAGGGATCGATACATTTTATTTGAAATGAAGGAATTTTTTCTTAACGTCCTTTCTATACTCGAGCAATTTTATCCACTTAATAAAACTCTACTAATTGACTGACAACGCACACCTTTCTAAACCGGACGGTCTAGGAGCATGAAATTTTGTACAGGAGTTCCTTATATAACGTAGGTGAGCCCTAAGAAAGGATTTCATAAAGGGGTTAAATAGTTGATAAAAGTTTGTAAGGAAGTTCGTCATTTTTACAAGCTTTTATTTAACTTGCAATGAATGTATGCATGTTCGGGTTAAATCTTGCAAGCTGAATTAGAACCACTTCCTCTTATCCTACGGAGTTGAATTTTTACATGTTAGTTCAGTTCCGATGACAATGCATTTTTATGGTGAGCATGACAAGAATCCACAAGGGGAAAGGTGGATTTAGAAGGAGGCGGAAACACAAAATTTGGTATATCTCTCTTAATATTGAAAAAATCGAAAAACACATTAGAAGTAAAGTTGTAGAAAATTAGTTTTACTATAAAACACTTGCTTTAAAAAATGTTTTTTTTAATAGAAACTTATTTAAGTTAGAAATATGCAAGTGTTTAGGCTTCTGTTTCATCTCGTAAGAGGTTAAATAAGAGACTAAAGTTTGTATGGGAAGTGCAATTATTTTTGAAGTAAGAAACATGGCACTTGGTATCCAGATATGTTGCCGATGGGAAATCCCATCGGGCACACGGCTAATAATTGAATAATCAGCTATTCTTCCTAAAATACCCTATGCATACAAAATTTTCTCACGGAATGAACCGTATTTCTAGCTAAGAACCTCGACAATTTATTTGTGTTACACCGTATAACTGTGAATTCGTGTTTTTATTTAAAATTGTTTTGTGCCTTATTCATTAGGTTTTCGAAAAGATTTTCGAATAAAAGTTGTTACTATATTTCGAATGAAAAACTTTTATCTGAAGTATTTTTTCGAAAACCAAAGGAATAAGGGCTTTCTCAGTTACACAGTGTATGTCACTATGTCAGTTAATTTTATTCTGAAAAAGTGATTGATTAAATTTTTAATGAAAATTTTACACTTTAAAAAGGAAGTTTAATATACATTTTATGAAAATAAAATTTGTAATTTAAAATATTGTACAAAACTTACATTTAATTTAAATATGAAATATTTAGCACAAATGACACAAAAATTTTGGCAGATCAAAATTGTATACAATACAAATAGGGTGGGCTCTGACTTGATTTGGACATGATACAATGTCAATAGTTCAGGGTTGTAGTCGATGGAACTCATCAAAAGCACCCTTCTCATATCAACTTTAAAATTTATATATATATAGATTACATGTACTTATTGTATCTTCAAAACTACATGTCAGAAGACTTTGTTTATATTAGCGAATTTCCTCCAAAGGAAATGCAGCTATTGTTTTTGCACCAATGTTGGAATTTCGTAAAAATTTCTTCAAATGTCCATCGTTCCTACCTAATAGATGTTAAAAATCACTATCGCTAAAATTTGTATACATGTATATATATATACATATATATATATGTACTTTTTTAAAATGTCTGTGGACTCTGTAGCGGTCACAGTTTTATTCCGATTGGAATGAAATTTGGTATTTGAGTCGCTTTTGGTATTCTAAAGGTCAAGTTCGTTAATGGGTAAAATCGGACGAGGGGAAAGGGGGTTTAGAGGGAGGGGAAAACACAAAATTTGTCTCCTTTAATATTTGAAAAATCGAAAAATTTATCAGGAGTTAAGTTGTAGGTACTAAGTTTTACTGCAATTTTGTTTCTTATCATTTTTCTGTTACACTAATATTTACAGAAATATTTACAATTAAAGATTGAAAGTTAAAATTCTAAATATCTTTGTTCACATTAGAGTTTGAGAAAAATGATCAAGTAATGAATTGTAGCAAACTTGATTTTCTACAACTTTCCACCTTATACATTTTTCGATTGTTCCAATATGAAGAGAGATATTAAATATTTTGTGTTTGTTTGACACAAATACATGAAATATATTTTATTATAAAAAATTTTGATTGTCGTTTCCATAGTAACTTTAAACTATAATCGTTATACATCGATTTATTTTGCGATCTATTAATAAATTTAATTTTTAGCGAATTTCCTCCAAAGGAAATGCAACTATTGTTGCAAATACTAAAGTCATATCAGATATTATATTTCATTTTGATCACACTAAAATTATGACCGCTAGAGAGTGATTTATGTATTCTAAGGAAATTCGCTAAGTTGACGTAGCTTCTGCGTAACGAATTTTTTTTTTAAATTGAAAACTTACGAAACAAAATAAAACAACTTTATAGTACAAAATAAATTTGGGGTTTTTTATTACATTTTCAATTCTCGCCACATTCATTTGTATTTTGACAAGTACCCAACTTTGTTACACATGCTTTGGATAAACGTTTTTGTCGTATGACTCGCTGAATTATTTCTTGTGTTTCTAATGCCATAGCTAATGGCATTTGTTGTAATTGAAGTGATACATTTCGTCCAAACGCATCAAATTCATTTTCATTTGTTAGAAGTTCACGTAGTGAAAATTTTGAAATCCTCCCATATGATGATAATTCAGATTGACTCATTGTGGTGGTTAATGTTGGTGAATTAATACATTCTTCTTTTACTGTGATTGATGAATCTTCTGTATCCTCTGGTGACTGGAAAAAAGTATATAAAATTTGATTTGAAAAAACGGGAGATGTTTTTCTTAGTTTTGTGACTGCGGTTTAATCGGGCTGACTTTTAGTCTGTAGATGCATAAGTTAGTATTTATTTCAACATGGATTACCACCATTCCGATAAAAGTTTACAGTATACGGATTAATTTTAAATATCTTTTCATTATATTGTCATTGGTAACTATTTTAAGTTATTAGGTTATATGTCACTTAAAGTAAACATTTACAAATATACAAATCCGATCAAAAACATAAATGTAAAAAAGGGCCGAGTTTTCGGGGAGATATTTCATAAAATAGTTGCTCCTTAAAAAGTGATGATATCCCAATTAAGGAGCCGAGCTACTAATAAAGTAAATAGTTAAAACTAAAATGTAAGAATATAAGTGCAAAGTAAAATGAAAAAAAAAAAATTGGTTGAAATTTATTTCGTAATAAGTTTTCTTTAGTATGTTTTTAAAATTTTATAACGCGGCAAGTTATTTTTTCTGTTGATTTCAAAATATAAAATTTTAAATTATAAAGGAGCAACTATTATATGAAGTATCTCCCCGAAAACTCGGCCCTTTTTTACATTTATGTTTTCGATCGGATTATTACTTTTGTTTTTTTTAATAATAAATTGACATTAATATTAGATTGAATTATTCATCTTAGATTTATGAGATTTTATTTAAGTTATTAGATTCGAATTGACTGTAAAAACCAATTTACTATTTTAGGTAAGCTTTCGTTTTCTTAGTTTATTGATATTATTAATTCATATTTATATCTTAATTAAATAAAATATACTATTTTAGAACAAATTGGTTTACCGTCAATATTCAATATTACGTATTTACTTAAAATGTTGCAACACTGCACAACGGGAAGGGTGGTATATTATCAATTAATAAAATTTTTTACATTTAGTACTATAAACAGGTGAGCTGTGGTTTTTTTTAATATTTTACAATTCAGTATGATATGGTAACTATATTCAAGGAGTCATAGATTATATATAGTGTGTGAGTCAAACAAAGCGTGCATTCGTCTTGAACGCTCGCACGCTTTGAGCGCTCACGCTTATAAGCACAAATTATTGGTGCTCATGTTGGCCTACGAACGCTTAGAATTGATCAGAAAATATCGTTCGTTTTGGACGTTGTGAGCGTTTGTTTGTTCAATATGGCGACGTTTTATTTCGTCGGAAGTAACAGATATAGTATACGTTTTACCAGATTCTGAATCATTTAACTCGATCGAAAATAATCTGGGTAAATAGTTAGCCATTTTGACTGATTTGTCAACGATTTTAATTTTAAGTACTTTAATAAATATAACAAAAGTTTGGTTAGCTTACACTCACGTATCATTCGTTTTGATAAATAATAAGATTTGGCACTCACGCTTTTGCTGCCCTACCTCTGTGGAGTAAGCGTCTGTGAGCGCGAGATCTACCTCATGAACTCAGCCGCAAGCGTGATTTTTTGACACTCACAGCGCCAGGTCGAACGCTGAAAACGACGATTGAGCGCGCTTAAAGCGTGTGAGCGTCCAAGACGAATGTACCCAAAGATAACCATCAGAGGCTCATGGGCACATATAGTATGAGGTTTTATCATTAACCTCCATTTTATAGATGGATGGAGGTATCCCGTAGGTTTTATACAAAATTATAAATTATTAAAAAAATGCTTTGAAAAAGTTTCATTTATACTATCGTGTAAAAATGGTTGAGCTTTAAATAATCATGAGAAAAAAATAACACTTCTTTTAAAATAAAATATAGAATGATGTCAAATGTGAAACATTTAAATTAAGGTAAAATTCTTTATTATAACCTCAATATTTATTTCACGCAATATATTACGTATGTATCAGTCATTAGCTGTTTAGTAGTTCAAACGTTCCTGTGTCATGAATGTTCGCAAAACGTTTTTAATTATGAATACATTGACGCAATTTGAATTAAGATTAATATTTCAACCATGTTTGAGAGTATTTTTGTGGGGGCTCTTATTTTATGGCTGTCCTTGTTTCTGGCCCCAATTGTGTTTGGTAAATTCAAGGAGTATATTATACGTATGGCATTGAATAACACAGTCAGACTGATCTGGATACCGGGTCTTTCTGGGGTTTAAGGGAATGAATTAGTGGACTCGTTGCCACGAGAGGGGTCATCTCAAACGCCCCTTTCACTTGAGCCTATCATTCACATAGCAAGATGCTCCGTAATTTACCGAATCAAGGGGTGGCTGCGACAAGCTCGTCTGAGTTACTGGGACTTTGCGCAGGGCATGCGACAGGCAAAGTTGTGCATAAGCACTGCTAGGCCATTCGATTGTACTCGGTTGAAACTCAATACGATGCAGTTGAGTGGTGGTGGTGGGGCTCTTGATAGGGCACTGTCGATTGAACTATCACCTTCATAACTTGGGGATCTCTGATTATCCCATTTGTAGGGCCTGTATGGAGGACGATTAGCTGATCTCTGAATCCATATCCCAGAGATAGTTAAGATTAGCTAATTCATACTGATGATGACTACATTGTAGTCGAAATACGTATTTATAAAATACAAACAAATGTTCTAGGAATAGGGGCAAAAATTTGAAATATAATTTCTTAAAATATTGCCCATCTACATTTAATCTAATAACTTAATAATCCACCTTAGTAAGGAAAATATCGTTGTGATCAATACTCCAGATGAATACGATATGACTTACTAGGAGTTTACTATGGAGAATCGGGATGTATAGTTCTAGTAAACTCTACAGTGTTAGAATGAATATTATCATCTTGTATTTAAAGCAAGAACGTAGCTACTTGAGGTGTTTCAATGGGGGCTTCACTCTCCTTTCGAAATTCTATATGATTTGATAGAATTTATACATATAGGATTCAACTGAATAAAATGAGCCAATCCTTTAATTAACTCCCTTTATTCTTTTGATAATAGGGAATATGCATGAACATTTTTTTTCACATTTATTTTCAGAATATGAAAATACTGTTAATACTGTAATAATATTTAAAAACGAAATTAAAATCCGACAAATATCAAGGAAGCTATAAGCTTTTAAAGATTATTATCTGTCTCTTTCTTGCAAAAATACTAAAAACGGAATTTTACGTGTATTTTAAATGGTGAAAGTGTCATATGACGTCATATAACATATCAAGAGGGCTGCCACTCTCTTTGTCTAATCGGGAATTTCAATCATTCATATCTCGCTTATTTTTAAAGTTATTTAAAAAGTAATTTTACCTTGATATTTGTCAAGTAAACATGCTTCAAGTGAAAAAAAATTTTCATGCATATTCCCTATTAGTGAGAACTCTAGGTTTTTTGAAATAAAATTTCAAATTCGCCCCCTTTACCTAGATCAGTTTTTTTAAATTATAAATATGTATTTCGACTACAATGTAGTCATCATCAGTATAAATTAGCTAGTCGTACTTTACTCTTTGACAATTAGAAATAGATAGAAAATCGAGATCAATAGACAAAAATAAAAATAAATAGAAAATTAACTAAATTAAAATATACTTGATTTAAAATATAATAAATTTTAAATTATATTGAAATTACTCTTGTTAAAATTTCCTTCATTCACATTTATTCCTGTTAATTTTACTCTTATTAAAATTACTCTTATATTGTCGCAGGATATGTTACTTGTTCCTCATAACACGTAAAAATAAGTATAATAATAATTAGAAAGAGGGGTGCCGTAAATGGGTCCCTAGCATCTAGATCAAGGGGTCCTCTGTGCTCTCCTTGAGAACGAGCCGTCTCCGGGAAGAGGTGCTATTTTAAGCAGATGAAGCTATAGTCGACAGAATCTATAGGATTCTGTCGAGGCCAGACTCCACACAGAAGGCTCACAACTTCTCCGTCGGGATTGCTCCCAGGATTGATGGATCCAAGGTTTCGAACCCAAACATTCTATACCTGACACTCTGCAGGTTTCTGCAGGTACATATAACATGTATGGAGGTTTCATCCATACAGAAAAAAAGTATAACTACAAAACCGATCTCGTGAACTCCCTCGTGTAAATTTTCTAGTGACGGGCTTATACATTTTCAGCGAAGTATATTATATGGATGGAGTGAAGCTCTCTATAGAGAAGAATTCTTTTTCTCTTTCTGTTGAAATTAAATTTCAATAATATGAAGAACACGACGACGTACAGTCTAGACGTTACTGCTATTTTATTGTAAAATAAGTACATTTTTACGTAATACCTATTTCAGACTTACTAAACTCTTATATAATATATAGAGTGTTCTTTTTTCTTTTCTTTTTTTTTTATAAACCAATTTAGATAATTATTTTTTATATTCAATGTTAGTTACATAATCGACGTGCAGAATCCCATAAACTAGTGGGTGTCTAAAAAGTTTTTGGTTATTCTTTTGGAATGGTCATCTAGGATGCGATCTGATCGGAACTTCAGCGATAATTTATGGTTGAAAAAAACAGATAACCTAAACCGTAAACTGCTGTAACATTTGTAACAAAGAATGCAATCTCATTAATTGTGGGCACAAATATGCATTTAAAATATTTCCAGTTGACCACGCTTTTGGTTATGCTTTATGAATTGCCTCGTTGAATCATTAAACTCATCGTGGGACGTCCCGTGATTGATTGACGACGGCCTAGTCATGACAACGGTCTTGATAGCGGCTTTGAAGGGTATGGAAAACCATCTTTGACATACACAGCAACATTGCTGTTGGCGGTCTCAGTATTTTTGATGCGTTCAATGGAGCTTTTCACTCACAGTACGATCCTGCGTTTTTGCTGTTTCTATTTCATTACAGTGCACGCGGTAAAAAAGACGGTACTGCTGACGGCTAATCCACTATATATGAAAGAGCCTTTACTATCAGTTACATAAAATTCTTATGTTTATTATAAGAAACCAAATTGCAATTTTTAGGTTTCTGTATCTCTGAAACTTCTCATTTCTGAGCTTTGTATGAGGAGCAGCCTATGATTCGAAGGTCATAAACTATAGTTTATTTCCAAATTATCGAATGACACTGAAAGCCTCTTTCAGTTGAGCTATTCGTTCGTAATCTAGTAGCTCACTTCGTGTAAAATGTAACATGTTATGACAAGATTGGCTTAACAATCGCCAATGCTCAGCGTTGTACTGGGCGTAAGGGGCCCGGTTGAGATTTTTGGCTTTAAGGGCCGCTGCCAGCAAAACCAACTGATAGTAACAATCAAATAACCAAGAGAACCACCACTTTCGCCGATTTCTTTCTGCTCTTCTGCCTTTCTCCTTCCCGTGTATGAACTATTTAGCGTCTAGGTAGTATGAACTATTTAGCCCCAGGCCCACACAGACTAGGATCCGCGTCGAAAATGCCACCCTGACCCTTGGGCCAATCCAACGCTGCCAATGCCCAATATTTTGATGAATATCTTATCTATGAATGAGGAGACCTAGCATATATCTTCGTGGAAAAAAGTAACGTTTTATGAGAAGATTCCCATGACAATCGTTAATTCCCGAATATTATCATGCATATCTTTTAGGGTGCTTTTTATGAATCATCTGTTACAATCAAATAGGAGGTAGTAGCGTATCATTGAGAATACATAACATAATATGAAGCCTATTCTACTGCAGAATGCTCTGGTGATTGTATTATATATATATATATATATATATATATATATATATATATATATATATATATATATATATATATATATATATACCGTCTGTTTTGGAAAGCTTTGCTAATAGAGAATCAATGTTAAATATTATTTACTATAGCAACTACACAATGCTTCATAAAGAAATAAAAATAGTGTGGGTACTCTGTAGTCTGTAGTGTGTGTGCGTACGTAATGAATAATAATATTATAAATTAAGTGGGCATCACTAAATTCCCATTCTTAAATGACATCAATCAAAAATCATATCACAAGCAGCCAGATGTTTGTAAGTATGTGTATGGATGTATGGTTTTATAGTAAATATTTTATTTATTTATTTAACATTGATTCCCTATTAGAAATGCTTTTGAAAACAGACTGTATATTGTATACTTAGTGTGTAATATGTTTGTATATGAACGTAGTAACCACCATCAAGTTCACTGACATTTTGTGAGTAGGGCAGCCACGACGTAATGACGTCACACTATATTATGTGTACACATACATTCTTGAGTATGAATGTATGCTAGAAAATGTGGCGTCGGTTTATGGTGACGGTAAATGTGTATATGTATTTGTTTTATTCATATGTTTCATATCCTGTCATCAATCGACGCCGAGGCTAAGTACACATGACTACAAAAGATCGCGCTCTGTTTTTTCATGAATTTTCGAATGGATTTGTGTCATAATTATTCAGTTTTCGAAAAAAATGCTTAAGATAAAAGTTGTTCATTATAAATATACTAACTACTTTTATTCGAAACATTTTCCCAAAAACCGAATGAATAAGGCAGTATAAAATTTTGAAAAAAGAATGCTACTTTTGGGGCCGTTAGTACGTTTTATATAATATGGGATGACATTTGTTGATGATTGATTTTATTAAGTTTTGTGAGAAATATGATTTGACATGTTTTAGTTTAATTATCTTTCCTTTTTAAAAGTTTGTTGAAAATTCTCAAAAGTTCTCAAAAAGACGATCCGATTTATGCTTTTAGAGATATCGACTCCTCAATTTGGATAGGTTTCGTTTTGAGTAATGCGATAATAACGCCATCGTTATTGCTGTATCCAAATTAGCCAAAATCGAGAGCATTGTGGAAAAATTGGAATCAAAGAAATTTTCTCATATTTTTACGGTTTTTTTAACCTACTTGAGTTTTGTGGCCGCCAGTAGACTAGACGTTCAAGTGGAAGTACCTTACACATGAGGACAGTAGAGGGATAATAACTAGCGGTAATTACTGGCTAATACTACTGGTCGCTTCTACTGCCCACGTCTGCAGGGCAGTAGTTTATATCGGATTTCAAAGTTTGTTTTCTGATTTCTCACCGCAACTAGAAAAGACGATGGTGGGTAAGTGAAGAGAGTTTTGCTTCACCGGAAAAATTGAATTTCTTTATAGTTTTACGAGATGGATAAAATTGTAACAATTAGTTAAATTTTTTTTTTTTTAAAGAAGATGTTTTTTTTTATCTTATATTGTCTATTTTTTGTCTATAATAGAGACAGCATTTTTGCCTACCTACTTTTCATTTGTTTGCTGTTTAGAATCCGCTGTTAATTCCGATAGTTAGAAGAGATATGAATGTTTACAGACAAAGTGTCGTAAACATTCTACTGTACTACTGTCCAATATTTGGAAGATAATTCAGAACTCTTGTCTTTTTCAACGGAAATTGAAAGCATTTGAAATGATAGGTTTTTAGCAGAAGAGAAGTATTTTAGGGAAGTCATGTTAAATAAATACCTATATATTAAAATATGGAATCCTGGTTATTACGAATCATTTAATACAGGATAATATAATGTTCTGATTGGTCCCGAACTTTCCAGGTCTCTTGTCTATTAGAAAGGTGGTAATATGCTAGGGAAGAGCACCATTTACCAGTATTTATAAAACACAACGTAGAATTTCCAAGTTTAAGATATGGTTATTCTATTTGCACTTAATATATATGACAATCTTAACAATCTAGAGATTGTGTTGAGGAGATTAAAAAACGTTAATCCATCTTTAGTATACGAAGTCTGAAGAAGATTAATGTAATCTTTGTTAAGAGCTCTCTGGATTTTATTGAAGCCAGTGGTTCTATCGAGGGTAGAGCATTCGAACGAGGTATGATACAATAGATTATTATTAGTCCTTGTTTCCAGACATAGCTGTCAACCTCACATGTCATTTATGTAACTACAAATGAACTGCAAGGTTTGTGCGGTATATATGTTACGGGTAATGACCAATATTGGCTAAAGCTTGGTGTAGCCGGCTAGACTTAATTATATCCAAAACAGCTGGATAAAGTTGACAAAAATGATTAATTTCGGGCTTTAGTCGGCTACTACTAGCATTTGCCAAACAACGCTGGATAAAGTTGAGATTTCTTGATTAGAAAATATAAACAATGACTCATTCTTTCCATCGGTTAATATTATACATCGATCATAACCCAAGTCGGTCGGGTTTGCGTGTTTTTGGGCCCCGCACTAAAAGGCGTTCTATATATTTCAGTTATAGTGTCAAAAATTGACTTGGTCGGGTTTGCGTGTTTTTTGGCCCCGCACTAAATGGCGTTCTATATATTCTATTCAATAGATTTGAAATATAGTATCAAAAATTATTGAAACTATTTGAACTACAACTCCAGTTTTATCCAGAGAGATTTGAATAATACTAAGTTTAGATGTATAAAGCCCGAAATTAATCATATTTTATGTTTCAAATCAACTTTATCCAAAAACGTTGAATACACCTATAAGCTTTATCCGGCTAAACTTAGCATTACCCAGAATTCGGACTTTACTCGTAACATATATATATCGTTAAAAAAATTAAAGTATATAATAAATTACAATAATCTAGTATATAATAAATTACAATAATTTACGGAACTAAAAGAGAATTATTTCCAATTAAATAATGATTAATTAATTAGTATGAATACCATTTTTAGTTAATAGTGTAAAATAAATTTACACCTAAAAATATGTGCTGCAAGTAATTCACCTTAAAATACAAAAATAATGAATTATATAATATTCTATATAGTTTATTTAAATTTTATAATAACCTTTGAAAACACAGCGTGTAGTTTTAGTAGAATTTACTGCAAATATTTTAATATGGTAAAATTAAAATACAATAATAGGTTTTGTCCTTTTAATGAAGGCTGATTTGTTGTCATTTTATATTTAAATATATAAATTGTTTTTATTTTATTTTTAGTCATAACCAGTGTGTGTGTACGATATTTTCAATATCATTACAAATGAATCTCCTATTCATATCATTTTAGTTACCGAGTATATAAATGAATTTTATTTTATTTTTTTTTTGTCTATAAATGGTCAATGATTTATTTTATTTTCTAAAACCATTTAAAGAGAGAATTTCATATAGAATTCATTGACAATTCAGTATATATTATATATATATATATATCTGACTTATTCATTTTTTTATCTACTTTTATAGGCAAAAATCGTGATGACCAAAATTAATTTTATAAATTAATAATTAAATTTTTTCTTATTATTCAAATACACATTGGTGAAATATTTCTAAAAGTCGAACAATAACACCCAAAATAGATGTTTGACCCAAACAATGGATCGAATTTTGTTGTATATAATAATTTCTCATAATTTGAATTTGTTGCCTATGACATTAGTTTTAGTTCGTATGGACCAGTTGTTAAAGGCGCTCTACTCGGAACTAGGAGGTTGCTGATTCGATTCCCAAAACTGGCAGTTTATCAATTAAATTAATTTTAAAAAAAACTAATGGGGCAATTAATTGACTAAACTGTTGGCGTAAGGACAAGAACGAAAGTAAACGGCTATGCTTGTGAAGGATTTCTGCAGTTTCCTATTGGCATAGTTCCTATCAATTTCTAGTCTACATACAAATATCTTGTTCTTTAAGGGTCGGTAAAACAAGGCTTATTTGCCAAGCTTCGACGTCCCCTCCGCTACTACTACATTCCATTTGCCGAAAATTCATCGTATGTGCTTGCGGTAATAACAGGAGAAGACACATCGGTCTGGGATTTTCGATAGTTCGAATGACACGTAAGCCGCTCCAAATGATTTCTCATCTGCCGCTCTTTGCAGTGAGCATGAAGAATAGATATATTAGGAGAGCGAACGTAATGTTAAAAAAACGGTCAAGAATTGGTGTAACTATCTTTTATCAGTAGGGGTCACTGGTCTCAGTGCCGTACGGAATTTAAATGTTTAAATGTAGGCGCCAAGAAATCACTTCCATTCAGTTAATAAGAAGTCTTAGTTTTATAGATAATAAAAAATTGTTTTCGATTATCAAGTAATAATTAAATAAATATTAATAATAGAGAATTCTTAATAATTGCAATAAATTAAAAGATGAATCATAGTGATAATTTTGCAATTAATAATAATATACAATATATGTTTACAATAACTGACATATATTAGATAAAGAAAGAAGATAACAAAACCGGTAATTACAGACCATATTTCTTTCGTAAATGCAGACACGCATTCCTAACCTTAAACAACCTTTCACTCATAGATATATAGCAGTATATCTATGCTTTCTCTGTACAACATCGTCCCATTTTTTCACATTTATAAAATTAAACAATTTTTATACTTACAAATTTTATTTGTAAGATGTGATAACCGTTGATTTTAATATGTAATAATAATAATAATTCCGTACGGGCAGATTCGCACTGCCGCTAGTGGGGAAAATAATAACTATGATCTCTACACGTTTTTGAGGACACAAAAACAGACGAATTGCCTATGTCGTTCAATCTCCTAATATATCTATTCTTCATGGCAGTGAGTATAAAGCGTAACTCAGCCATAGTGTGTACGGTGCACAAGACGGTCATGGATGTCTCTACGTTATTGTAAGCCTCTTGTACTGTCCTCTCTGGTAAAGTTCTTGTACTGTCCACTTACAGATTCAAACTTTAATTCTCCGTCGGATCCGTTTTTACATAGATCTCAACGCCACCAAGACCATTTTTAATTTTTGCTATGATTAAAATTGCACCAGCTTCCATAATCCATGGTTTGTTTTTCAGCAGAAATACACAATATACATTTCTTCACTCGAAACTGGTCAAAAGTCAGTCAGCTTATTAAGAGAGGAAAAAACAGAAATAGAGAACGCTTTCACGAGTAACGACGACTGACAAATCATACAGATGAAGATCATCGAGTAAGTTCTACAATGAGCAGTTTACGATTCGTTCGGATTACCAGTATGTCATAACTTGAGAACTGCATCTATCAATCATTTTGACTACACTGAATGTAATTTTTTGTATTTCTATATCATTTCTAGGATACCTTTAACACTCGTTTAAAAATCTATAAAACCACAGTGGTAAGGTGTAAACTATTTTTGCCTATCGATTGTTGGTTTGCTTTTTTTTTGAAATATTTATTTTTAGTTTTTATTGTTATGTTTGTTCTTGTTATTATTTGTATTGTTTTCATTCGTTATATTCATGTTTATAACAAAATCATATGAACGAAACTTGTCTGTTTTGACATATGTTCACGTGTTCAGTGAATGTATTTGTTGACAACGATGGTTTGGTCTCTCTAGTTTGCGTGTACTGTAGATATTCTACAGTACACGCAAACTAGAGAGACCATCATTGTCAACAAATACATTCACTGAACACGTGAACATATGTCAAAACAGACAAGTTTCGTTCATATGATTTTGTTATAAACATGAATATAACGAATGAAAACAATACAAATAATAACAAGAACAAACATAACAATAAAAACTAAAAATAAATATTTCAAAAAAAAAAGCAAACCAACAATCGAAATGATGGATTACAAAAACGATAACGGGTAAACAACAATTCGCATACGAATGAACTGAGACTTGTATTCAGATTTCAGTGTCCAAATTATCAAACAAACCAATCATATTAGACCACGTTTATATGGACTGTCTAGCTTGAGTGAATGTCATACCAGAAAATAGGAAGTAAGAAACTTCGTTCTGTAGAGCCCAAGAACAGTTTAAATTCTAGACATATGAGAGTACATCGTGTTTGTATTTCAATTTTTACATCCTATAACAACAATACTGACACAAATACTCGAGATTATCACATCACGTAAAATATTTTCAAGTATCAAGTTCAATTACTCCATAAAGCAAAAAAAAAAACAACCAATAAAACTAAAATAAAATGAAAGTTTGACCAAGACATAAATATAGGTTTCAAATAAATTATTTTGTGTTCATAAACACGATTATCTTCTATGACTGACTGATGGAATGTTTGGACTTACAAGGTGGTATCAATTACAAATTAATAATAAACAAGTAATGTAACAACCAACTGAGTTAATTGTTTGAATACCCAGTATATACTGAATTGTATATCAATGATTGAATTGTTAACAATTCTGCGTATTCGAGTTGTTCACAAAACATTTATTCACAAATTATGAGAAAACTATTGAGTTTATGGAAAAAAATTTCAAACAAAAGTTGTTTATTTTAAAGAGAAGATTTTTTGTTAGAAAATTTTTTTTCTATCTCTTGCGGTTTCAAAGATATAAATTTTGAAAGATATAAACACGTTCCGATTTTGCCCATTAACGAACTTGACCTTACTTTTTTGCTCTAGAACACACACACAAATTTTCAGCTCGTTATCTCTTTTCATTTTTGAGTTATCGGGTTCACGGACAGACAGACAAACAGACAGACAGACAGACGGACAGGCATGCGGAAATGGACTAATTAGGTAATTTTATGAACACCTCTAACAAAAAATTTTTTCTGCGATCCATATTTTCAAGCGTTACAAAGTCGGAACTAAACTTAATATACCTTGTACACTTACAAATATACTGGGTATAAAAATAGGTACTAAAGATGGTCTTGTAAAGAAAAAGAAATAAAATTGATTATTTTTCTATAAAACTAGGTAATAATTATTTTAAATGCATTAAAAATAAAAGGCTAGACACTATTTTTTTCAATCTATAAATATGTTTCTTATTTTGTTTTTGAATTCATAATATTGCACTTTTTTTTTTATTTAAACAAAAAAAATTACTTTCTCTAAAGTTGGCTACAGAGTGATTCGAGAGAGATCTTTACTTTAGATTTACACATTTTCACGGACACTGCGCATTTTTAGCATTCAATCCAATTAGTATTCGTGTTACGAGTCGTTTAAGGTCGAATAAGGTCGACTTAGGACGAGAAATACATATCGAGAGTCGAGAGATAATACTAGAGAATACTATTTTAACTATTTTCTTTAGTATTTGACACGAGATTCAATTACGAGAGTGAAAACAGTTTTTAATCATAGCATATTATACAAGACGAGATGTGACGACATGTTAACATTTTCTACCTGCAAAACTACATTCAATGCAGAACTAATCGAAATATTGTTGTTATAGTTTAATTAATTAATGTTTATTATTAACTTTGTTTTCGCTAAGACATTTAAATATTCATATAGTGAGAAACATAATATACTTATTCTTTGCAAGGTGACGAAATTTACATTTCCTTTCATACAGTTCCTGTATCATGCTGTACATTTAAAAAAAAAACGCAGCAGTAGGTGAGAGCAGAATTACCAGTAAATTTTATGTATTCATAACACAATGATCAGATCTTCATCTGATAAATATATAACTGAATTATTTTAATTAATTATTTATAATTAATTGCTTAAACAGTAGGGGGATTTTAATCTATAACAAATCAATGTTGTTTTTGTTATAAAAATTAGAAAGTATTTCCCTTTTTATCCTTAAAAAAACCTTAGACGAAAGTCGCAGTATTACAAGTGTTAATTATATTGTTTGTTTGTTTTTTTGAGGGAAGAAAGCGAAACATAGTAAAAATAGACGGAAACTATATGAAAAGCTAGGTGTCTCTAAATATCTATTTGAAAAAAAATGGACAATTTACGAATTAGTTTATAGAAATTTTCAATTTCTTGAACTGTACTTGGGGCAATGTATGGATATGGGCGGGAAGTTGGAAGGAAATGATCATTTTATTTTTCAGTTTGTCAAAATAGACTATTGAACACTGATCATTAACATTCTATTATTGGTCGGTTTGGAGTAGTTCCGTAAAAACATCTTGATTTATAACGACTTACGGTTAGCCTTGCTTCTAAGGCTGTTAAGAATTGCTCTAGAAGAACGACTCCATTTTAGCCAGTATGGAACTGCTCCATCTGGACCATACTATTTGCACCAATGGCATAATACTCTACAGAAGATATAGATTCATCTCCCAGCTTTCTACATCAATTTATAGTCAAGGATAGTCCGAACAAACATAGGAATATACACGGCATTACCTCACTCAATGCGTTCATACAAAGGACAAAAAACATATGCCTAAGTTAGTGACAAAGATCAAAGTAACCATGAAGAATAGATATATTAAAGTAACGAACATGGCGTCGTTAGTGACATATGTAGATTAAGGTTAGTTTTTTTGGTTACGTTCAAACATACCTCAGATTGCGCTGGTTTTAATTCATTACACTCTTCTGCCAAAGAATCTGTGGCCACAAAATTAACTCTAGACATGATATCCTGAAATAAAATTGGTTCAACAACAAGTCCTTTCTTGTTCTTTTGCTTTTGAGTACAGAGCTCACATAAACTTAAAAACAATTGAACATCTCTGTAGGTGACATTTTGATATTGACATTTTAAAACTTTCATCATACGATCACGACCCGCGTGACCATTTGACAAATGTACATTTTGTAATATATCAAACAATTCTTCATCGTAAACAAAGTATTTGATTGAATCCGATGTACCACCACCATTATTCTTAGCTGTTGATGGATTGATTAATTTCAAATCACCATCGATTTCCATAAGATCATAACGTTTTAAAAATTTATAATCATTACCCTTTTTACTTTTATTATTTTGTTTTAATAATTTTACTTTTTTGATAATATCATTGTATTTGTTTCGATTCATTGATACAGAATTAAAATTCGATGAATCACGATCAATTTTAAGTATGTCATAAAATTGCGTTGCATTGGCCATTTTGCAAAAAAATGTTTTTATTTATTCTCAGGCCACAGCACATATGCACATAATTTTGGCACAAATATTTAACACTAATAAAAACCAACAAAGTAACGGTTGTAACACAACATCTGTTTATCAGTTCTACATTCACTGACTGAGTTGTGCCAGTGAAGGTATTGATAAAAATATAGACTTAAAGAAAATACGAAGTACGATAAAGCAGTTCGTATGCATTCGCTAGTGAATGTGGCTTCTGTAGAATATTCTAGTCACTAGTATATGTAGTAGATGTAGTCTTAGACCTTTTACACACTAGGAGACAAGGTTGTGCGAATTATATATAGACAATCAGAAGTATAGCGATTTGTATCCAAGTAGAAATTTTGTTTCTCACATAAAATGATGTGCGGATCATTTGCCTGATCGCTAGACAATACTGAACAGTATTTTCATCATTGTCAACGTACGATACCTTATCGCAAATATTTCTTTGTGGGCAAGAAAGGAGGACCTTTCTCATTTTTTTGTGCTTTTTGGAGTTTACTCCTTAAGAATCGATTTTACATATAAGCGCCCGGTTTTGAAAAAAATATATGAGCTGTAAAATATAGTGATAGAATGAATTCGTTACGATTTTTCAGTCAGTCAGTCAGTCAGTCAGGTTCATGTCTCGCTGTATAAGAGTCGTACACAGGTTGTGCTGTGTACGTCACTCAGTCAGTCAGTATTAATATGCTATATATTGTACATAATATGAATATGTGCTTTCTATTTATTAGACATATAATTATTAGTGTAGTTTATTTATGTAAATATTTTAAAGATTCGATAATTAATATTATTATTGTGAATTACGAATAATGATAATTATATTAACATAAAGTGAAGTGAAAATTATATAAACTATGGAAGAATAATAGTGCTGGAACATCCGTTAAACACGTGGGTGCTAGGTAGGTTATAATTCATGTATTAATATGATATATATTTTACATATGAACATGTGCGCTTTCTATTTATTGGACATTTAATTATTAGTGTAGTTTATATAAATTTGTATGAGCTATACCTATAATTAAATATTTAATTTAGCATGGACAATATATATGGGGCAAAGACAATCGTTCTTAAGGAGTAAACTTCAGCGTGCGTCGGAGCTGACACACACACTTTTTTTTAATTTTAATTTTCAAATCAAATTCAATTGGTAACAACATTGGGTATACGGAGAAAATTTTATTACTTATGGAAGATTTCGAGCTCAAAGCATTCAGTTCACCTGAAATAAACTTCAAAATTGTCCTGAAGTGTAACGACTAAGTGAAACATCTACTATTGGCTGGATGCCTGAACATTCAGGAGTTGTAGTACTTCACTAAACGGTCCAGAACCGTTTCTTGGAGTGCCGAAAAGCACAATAACAATGGTCGGCACAAGAGTCCAACCGTTCTTGAGTAAATACTCATGGCCAAGATCATACAAAGGCTCTTATAAAGAGCTTCCTATTGAAAAAAGCCTCTGAAAATTTACAACTAGGAAAAAAAAATTGAGAATACTTCCTGGCCTTGTTATTGGCAACTGTAATTTCACTAAACATATGCACAAAATCAATCTCACAGGGAAGAATTATCTTCAAAGACACTCTCATTTAGGATGGACAGATCTCCAGCCGGATGAAATTAACGAGGTGTCACTAATAGATATCCTAACGTTTATCAAGACCAAACACCTCCTGGAACACCTTTGAAGCAAAGGAGGTACAATCGATAAATTGGTCGTGGTACAAAAGCTCTTTATTTGGTTCGTTGGAACTGTTGATTTCAACGAACCTCCAGCGATCCTTAGGAACCCCACGAACATATATTCATCTTACAGTGAAGTTGAATCCATTACAAAAACCCGTCATTTAAGCTAAAAAAAATAATCTAAAGATATTAATTAAAATGTTTACATTTTAGTTCAGCTTGAAAAATGTTCAAGTAGAACTAAAATACTACATTTCAATTAATATTATTAATTAATATTTCACGAACACGTCGAAATATGAACTGCAAACATACAAAGTGTTCGTTGAAAAAGCCGGCTTAAGATGGATCGTTGTGACGAATTCACCGTCTAAATGTGACGAATTCGATGCGCACGAGCCGCGCGCGTACCACGCAGTGCGCATACGTAGACGCACCATTAGACTTAATCCTGATTCGAATCTTATTTACTCTACAAACATTTCTATACTCTACATCAATACACACTAGTGTGAACAAGGCCTTAAAGATTGTAACACCAGTGTAGCATAAAATTGAACTAATACTATATCGTATTTATCGATATATTTTTATTCAGTTTAATACTATTTGAGGTTAGTTAAATCTCCAATTACGTTTTATATAGTTTTATCCGACTGAATTATTTATGCGTGATTCTGTTTTTAAGTCACGTGTCAGTTACACTCGGTAATTAATATGAGTGTATCAAATATCGTAATAATTTCTTAGTAGTATTGAGGTTTGGTTTGAAAAAAAATATCTATAAGTATTATTGATTATTGATTAAATATTTACCTATAAAAGGATCTGTTTATATTTCGTAGTCATAATATTAATTTATCAGATATATTGATGATTAATTATTTGTTATTGATTAAGCATGAAATATTTACGTGTTTACAATTATTACGTAAATTAATTATCTTTAAATTATATCCTCTACTTTCAATTCTTCTTTTAGGAAGTACTAGAGCGCATTTGGATAGCAATTAGACTAGTAAATTTACACAAATAAACTCTATCGGTGGTTGAACATAGTTTTTTGGTTAATGTATGCTTTCAATAGGGAATATGCATGCAAATTTTTTTTTCACATTTATTTTCAGAATATGAAAATTCTGTTAATACTGTAATAATATTTAAAAACGAAATTAAAATCCCACAAATATCAAGGAAGCTATAAGCTTTTAAAGATTATTATCTGTCTCTTTCTTGTAAAAATACAAAAAACGGAGTTTTACGTGTATTTTAAATGGTGAAAGTGTAATATGACGTCACATAACATATCAAGAGGGCTATCACCCTCCTTGTCTAATCGGGAATTTCAATCATTCATATCTCGTTTATTTTTAAAGTTATTTAAAAAGTAATTTTACCTTGATATTTGTCAAGTACACATGCTTCAATTCAAGTGAAAAAAAAATTTTCATGCATATTCCCTATTTTCCGTTTGTGTGTAATTACAGTAAAAACTGAATGAGCGAAAGTTGAAGAGACTGGAATCTTTTTTTCGTTAATCAATGTTTTTGGCTTAACCAAGTTGATCACTTATAGAACAGGCGCAGTTTTTCACTCTTACAGAGGTATGAAAAACAACAGGAAACAGTGATAGGATACATAGAGATAATAAATATAGAGTTGGCAAGCGGAGTCAAAAGTTGCCCTGTAGATGGAAAGAGAAAGAGAATCGATGAGGTATCGCTATCTCATTAAGCTAATAAAAGAGACAAGTATACCTCATCGATGTTCTCTCGCTTTCTATTTGACGGGACGTTTCCACTTATACGCGCGCTTATGACTTGCCTACTCTATATACAGACTGTGTTGGACAGCTATTCCTATAGTAAATCAATGTTAAATATTATTTATTACTAGCTGTTCGTCTGGTACTGTATGAAGTCAGTCAGTACACATTTAAATAAAGTCAGTCAGTTATCTCACAGCTATACTGTATGCGTATGGTTGTTTGTTTGCCATTAAAGAGTGGGGATTTTGTGATGCACAATGCACATACTAAAGTGTACTTTCATCACATGTGTACTGACTGACTTCATACAGTACGAGACGGACAGCTAGTAATAAATAATATTTAACATTGATTTACTATAGAAAAAGCTGTCCAACACAGTCTGTATAATATACCGTCTGTTTTGGAAAGCTTTGCTAACAGAGAATCAATGTTAAATATTATTTACTATAGTAACTACACAATGCTTCATAAAGAAATAAAAATAGTGGGGGTACTCTGTAGTCTGTAGTGTGTGTGTGTGCTATGTTATGATTAATAATATTATAAATTAAGTAGGCATCACTAAATGCCCACTCTTAAATGACATCAATCAAACAGCATACTACAAGCAGCCATTGTTTGTAAGTATGTGTATATATGTATGGTCTTATAGTTAATATTTTATTTATTTATTTAACATTGATTCCCTATTAGAAATCCTTTTGAAAACAGACTGTATATTATCTCGATTGATAGATATGTAAATACATTTTTTATCTGAATTTGTTGTTATTCGTCGAAATTTAAGTGTAAAAAATAACAGATAATAAACACGCTCTACTCTCGCTTGTAGAGATGTAGGGCAAGTGGCAGTCTCAGTTAAAGAGGTCCAGGCGTGAAAAACGACTCTCATATATAGCGGTTTCTGTTTCTCACTTGTAGAGGTTTTCGAGGGTTAAAATGACGGGACTTGGCAATTACCCTCATTTGTAGAGTTTTCTCGCTTATTTAGTTCTCGCTCACCCTAAGTAAATTTGACGAAACTTTAGTGTATCAAAAACATGAGGTATGTTTAGTCGTTTGTCCATACTTTTCTCACTGGGTGAGACCTGAATGACATTGGGATTAACCATCACCGAATTCATATTAGGCAAAATCTTCTTGTAATTGTAGTTGGATCTTATCCAACACAGTCAATTGGCTAAATAAGACCAAAAGACAGATAGATTGTAGAGGCTGGCCTGGACGGGCTACACTTCGACCATAAGGTCCATTGTGATGCCTAAGGATGTGACGATATGAGTGGAGTGGAAGGAATTATTGTGTATAGACTAGGAATTGATAGGATATGCGGCTGCAGCCGACTATGATAGGAACTATGCCGATATTCATCTGAAGTTCGTGAAGGAAACTGCAGAAAAAACTTCTCAAGCATAGCCGGTTACTTCGTTCTTGTCCATACGCCGACAGTTTAGTAAATTAACCACCCCCCTTTTTTTTTCTTAATAATTGACAAACTGCCGATGTCGGGATTTGAACCCATAACCCCCCAGTTTCCAAGTAGGCATACTGCGCAGACATAACACCTAAGACCGCTCGGCCACTTGAACTGGTTTCCAGATGTTAAACTTTCAAAATGATGCGCCACAGTAGCAAAAAATAGAATTAAAGTTTTATTTAGTAATAAAATTTGAAATATTCATATAATATGTTTGTTTTTTTTTGTCCCAAATCTTAATTATTTCGTAACTTCAAAATATAATTTTAGGTTATGAATTTCTTTTTCTTGGGTTTTTTTGTGTGTGTGTGTGATTTATACTAAAATTAACTGTGGTTAATTTATACTAAAATGAAAACTGTTGAATCACTTCTGATTGTTAAATATAATCTTACTCTAATCGGATGTATAATATCTGTGTCTTGTTATTGTACATTTATGAGGTCTAAAATTTTAGCGGAAATTAATGGTGAATTAGTTCGTTAATTATATAAGGATGACCAGAAATTTCCGGTCAAATATAAAAAATATATAAATATTATCTTGATGGTTTCAACAGAACATAATTTGTAGGGTAATTACGGGTTAAAATTACAAAAATTGAGTCCCCCTACTTAGGCAATAATTTATAATTACAGTCATTTCCAACGAGACATGCTTAGATAGATAGATAAGGTCCATTGATAGATAAGGTCGACTATCCATTGTGATGCCTAAGGATGTGATGATGTGAGTGGAGTAAAAGGAATTTTTGTGTATAGACTAGGAATTGATATGCGACTGCAGGCAGACTATGACAGGAGCTATGCCGATATTCATCTGGAGTTCGTGAAGGAAACTGCAGAAACCTTCTCAAGCATAGCCGGTTACTTCGTTCTTGTCCATACGCCGACAGTTTAGTCAATTAACCGCCCCTTTTTTTTGCTCAGACATAACGCCTTAGACCGCTCGGCCACTTGGAGTGGTGACATGCTTAGCGAATACTTTTTGGAATACGAATTACAGTTATTTCGGTAATTTTTGAAAATTGGTCAAAATACAATATAAACAGTAAGATATTGCATTTTTAGTCAAAGAGTCCCATGACAACTTTGCTTCCGCCCTCGTAGCATACGGTCAAAATTTTAGAAAAACTGTTGAGTCAACTCACGAAAAAACAAAAATTCGTTGGTAACTTGAAGCCTATTTTGTGCAATTTAATATGCCAATAAAATTTACAGGGAATAATAGAGAAATATGTATACTTCTAACTTATTGGGCGCTATTAAATCTTGGCTGATGCTTTGCCTGTACTAAAATTGAGGATGCTCTATGATCTTTGTAAACAAAGATAGATTGATAGATTAATCTTGGAGTACAAAAAGTAATGCACTTCGACTGTATGACCCATTGTGCTCTCCCTTCTACTTCAATCCTCCCATATCTTAGCTGTTAAGTAATAGCCAGGAGCTTGCTTAACAGCTATTCCTGAAGGTTCATGTATTCGGGGTGAAATGCACCAAATATATTGTATCTGCTGTAATCGAGTGAATTACTGTTAAAGTAGTTGTGGCTGGATGATTCTTCCTCCTTGCCGCACAGTCTGCATATAATGGATCTATTGTGGAGCCCTATTGTGTCTAGTTGCTTTAGACAGATAGGTAGATTGTAGAGGCTTCTCTGGACGGGCTACACTTCGACCATAAGGTCCATTGTGATGCCTAAGGATGTGAGGATGTGAGTAGAGGGCAAGGAATTTTGTGTGTAGACTAGGAATTGGTAAGATGTGCGACTGCAGCCGACTTTGATAGGAACTATGTCGATACTCATCTGGAGTTCTTGAAGGAGACTACAGAAATCCTTCACAAGCATAGCTGGTTACTTCGTTCTTGTCCATACGCCGACAGTTTAGTCAATTAACCGCTCTCCCCTTTTTTACACAATTGACAAACTGTCGATGTTGGGATTCAAACCCATAACCTTCCAGTTCCAAGTACACACAATGCCTTTACAAGCGCGGCTACTTGGCTGGTCAAAAGTGATAATGCTTTCATAGGTGGTAAAGTCCGGTGATGTATCTGATTATCCTCACAAACTTGTATCCTGTTCAGCGTTGAGTTCGCATCGAGGGACACCCTCTTGGATGCATTCCAAAACAGTATTTTCCCATGTTTTCGATTCGGTGTATATTCTCAGTGATCACTTTGAACACCGTGTAAACAATAATAGTTGTGCTATTAATCAAGTGCATACAAATATGTAATACTTTGCATTAATAGACGAGATTTCTTGCATGATAATTTTTTTGCACAAATAAGAGAGAAATAACTCTAGTAACAGATGAAAGTAGGTTGGTTATAGTTGATAATAATAATAATAATAATAATAAGAATATTATTATTCTTTTGATTATTGTGTATTTCTCTCTCCTCCTATAAATGGTTAAATGCAACGAATCTTTCCTTTTATGGATTCAGTTTGACAATATTTATATTATGTCTATAAGTAAAAATAAATATTTAATTGTAGAAATAAAAAAAGAGTTTAATCGGTTCAGTATGAGTTTAGAATGTGCCATATGTGCAGTTTAGTGTATCAAAGAAAAGGATTTCTATACCGCTGTAGCACTTTCTTTCATAGCCATTATAAGACTGTATATCTTGGAGTAACATAAGGAGTTTTTGGAATCACGTTGCACGAGAAATGTAACTTATAAAATATATATGCGAATCTACAATGTAGTACATAAAATAAGGTGGTAGGGTGTGTTATCCGCTCCGTTACAGTCAGATCGCATTGTCTTCCAACCTCATAAGGGATAGATGCCTTTTGAGCCTACAGTGACCAGTAAACACCCTAACCAGAAGGTTAATCTCTTGTTGGTTTTTACCAATAAGCAATGTTGACCTCAAGGCTTTGTACCCAGCAATCATTTGTTTGGCTTCTCTGCAGTCTGCTGTAACTTTCCATTTACCAGTCAAAGTGACCGAACGGTCTAAGGCGTTATGTCGGCACAGTATGCCTACTTGGAAACTGGGAGGTTATGGGTTCGAATCCCGACATCGGCAGTTTGTCAATTATTAAGAAAAAAAAGGGGGCGGTTAATTGACTAAACTATCGATGGACAAGAACGAAGTAACCGGCAACGTTTGAGAAGGTTTTCTGCAGTTTCCTTCACGAACTCCAGATGAATATCGGCATAGTTCCTATCATAGTCGGCTGCAGCCGCATATCCTACCAATTCCTAGTCAAGCCTCACATCCTTACATCCTAAGGCATCACAATGGACCTTATGGTCGAATCTATCTATCTATCTAACTTTCCATTTCCTATTCATAGACTTAACCACCCATTTATTTAGGGCAGAGGTAGACTGTCTTCTAGTTACTCCTAGATATGGTTCCGGTCCCTGACATGGAATAACGGTTCCTTACAGGCGAGTTTGTCGACCGTTTCAGCGTCCTCAACTCCGCACTGTCCAGGTATCCTCATCAACATCTCTTGTATCGAGGATACTATGGATGAATTGTATCTAAAACGCAGGCCAGAAATAATGTTTTATATTAAAGCAGAATGATTCGTTTTGCTAGACTTTAACTTCTCATATTTGTTCACCGTGTAACTTCGCCAATTCGATAGTCAAATGTTGGTTTACTGGAGAATCTCAGGTAAGGAGCATGACCTGGCTAAAGTTCTCATCAAGAAAGAACCTGACATTGACAATCAGAACCATTTTTACGATATACTAGCTGGTAAGTACCAGCGGTATATTAACCACCGTCATAAAAATACAGCTAAGAATATGGTGAGCCTCAGTGGGATTTCACTGCGTGTTATTATTTATGAGTGTTATCTGACCGTTGAGGAAATACAGTGTGGCAAACTAATTAAAAATAGTTTGTTGGTAGAAATAGATTTTCAGGGAATATGCATGAAAATTTTTTTTCACATTTATTTTCAGAATATGAAAATACTGTTAATACTGTAATAATATTTAAAAACGAAATTAAAATCCGACAAATATCTAGGAAGCTATAAGCTTTTAAAGATTATTATCTGTCTCTTTCTTGCAAAAATACTAAAAACGGATTTTTACGTGTATTTTAAATGGTGAAAGTGTAATATGACGTCACATAACATATCAAAAGGGCTATCACCCTCTTTGTCTAATCGGGAATTTCAATCATTCATATCTCGCTTATTTTTAAAGTTATTTAAAAAGTAATTTTACCTTGTTATTTGTCAAGTAAACATGATTCAATTCAAGTGAAAAAAAATTTTCATGCATATTCCCTATTCGTCCATCTATGTGAGACTCAGCTGAAGAGGATTTCTTGACATAACAGCTCAACACAAGAATGAACGCGATATTTATGACGAGACGAAGCATCTTTAGACACCTATTTTCGTCATGTTTCATGTTTGTTCTCCTCGATTTGGTCCACCACTACGATTTGAACTTGATACGGCATTCTATATGAAACGCAATTTTTACCATATAAATTTATTTAAAATAAAATTTTCAAAGAATTATAATATGAAACATGATTCAGATTTTTATTTCCTAATTTTGCATACACATGTAAGCTATATATAAATAAGATAATTAAAATCATTTCGATATGTTATCAAAATTCAAATTATTATTTATATAAAATTCATAACCAAATATGACTGAAATCAAATAGTATAATGTGTTATAATTCGTAACATATGTGATATATACCTACATATAGTCATAATTATTATTTTTCCAATTGCTTTACTTACTGTAAAAGTGAATTCAATCATAATAAAAACTTTACTTAAAGTAACAAGTAATAAAACAGGATGTCATTGTATCAAATTTATGTATCAAATGCTACTACTATTAAAGGTTTTATTTAACTTCACTTCATCGTATTTCGTATTTCGTTTGCTTCAAATCGTGTAACCTCCTTTTCACCTAATAGTCCATTTATAAAATTCTTCAAAATCTTATATAGTACATTCATAAAAGTCCACAATAAAGTTTCTATCTATTTTATTGGATCAATCTCTTTATTAACCCGATTTCAAAAAGGAGGATGGTTCTCAATTCGTGTATTCTGTATTTTTTTTTTTTTTTGCTTTTTTTTTTTAATATTTCTATTTTCTATTGCGTAGTTTTTTTTTTTCATTCGTCTTATTTTATTCCAAGTGAAAATTATTAAAATATGTGTAAAAATATGGGTTTCTCCATAAGAGCAATGCATTAAAACTCGAACTTTAACATTGAATAACTAATTGAAGACCCCTGTACCCCCCCCCCCCTGAAACTTTTATAATTGATTTAGATGCACTTCAACTACATGTAAAAAAATCATGACTTAATCTTTTTGAAGCTCTAGTGCTCGATCCTCATGAATTTTTGCAGAGGAGTTTAATTCACAACGCAACAATTAAGTAGAAATACTTTTTAAATTAACCGGGTTTATTGTACAATTTATGCTGTCCTTAGAGCTAGAAAATAAGGTTATGCATCAATCTGACACTTTGATCAGACTGGATTAAAATCGTGGGACAAATGAATTAATGATTTAATAAATATTAAGGACAAAGAGGATAGAGTGTAATTGAGTCTAATTAAAGTTCCAGATTTTTAGATATTTACTCCGGATAAAAGCATGACAAATACAGCTTTCATAATCAACGCTTGTTAATACGATGACAAATGATACAAATACTCTCAAATTTTATTACACTTTTGAGAAATGATACAAAAGAAGCCAGTTCCATGTTAGGAGGCTGACAAAACTAGATTAGAAATCTCCATATACTAAATAAAAAATTATTTGCATGTATTTCATTATACTGATTGTATATGAAAATACACCCAATCTGGAAATAATGTATAGTATATCTATCGCTGTCTATATGTAGTGACTATGAAATGGTGTCTTTGTTACATATACATGTAGACAAACTCACACAACGGACGACGGACAATAACAATATATACATGCACGATGCAACTTATAGCGATAGCAATATTGATGTATAAATTTGATACAGTTACATCCTGCTTTATAATTTCGATTGACTATCCATGCATTTATATGGTAAAAAATAATAAACGAATACGCTCTTTATTCAATTTAAAAGAAAAATTAGTTGTTACCCATAATTGAATAGGCGCTGCTTTTTTTTTAAAAGAAATGATCGGCCTTTGTTAATTTCTTTTGGAATATCGAAGTTCACTCTCACTAGCCTTGGCAATATGTAATTAATTAATTTAACCAACTTTTTGACAAGACCAAATATGTTCATTATTCAGTTTTTACAATAGTTGTCATAAGTAGACACGTTATTTGATTCATTTGAGCCATAAGTATCGAGGATGTCCTGTTCGGAAATTCTCGAAGGAATACAATTTTCTGTCGCGAATAAACGCCAATCACGATGTCATAGACAGCCATTTCAAAAGATATCCAAAACCAAAGATCCATTGCTTTGTGAGGTTCTGGCGAGTGAACAACATTTAAGTGCATATCAGAAAAACAAACATTTACGTCGATTTTCGAATAAAGTGGAATAAAATATCGGGTAACTTGGTAAGAAAAGTAACTGCAATGCTTCTTATTGATTGCGAATAGACGCTATTTACTAAGAAGATCTCAGAAGAGAAAGATGTTTACAAACATGCATTGGCCAAAGCCGTAGACAAATTTGAACCCGA
The DNA here is from genome assembly GCA_963920215.1 of Nineta flava. NCBI lineage: Eukaryota > Metazoa > Arthropoda > Insecta > Neuroptera > Chrysopidae > Nineta > Nineta flava. The sequence continues at coordinate 121,590,789 of OY986041.1, forward strand.
TTCAAAGAACATATGGCTCATATGAAATACGGCAGGTTAGAAAAATTATATGTAGGTGCTCATATTATAGAGAATGGCCATAAAATCGACAAATCCAATTTAAAACTTGTTGTTTAAAATCCTTCAGAACTGGATGCATACGACAGCATTTACATTCAGAAATTCAAAAGAAATATTATGAATTTAGACAATGGACCGGTTCTAAATTCAGATCTAATTAAAATTTTACGGAAAAATGTAATCGTCAGTATGTCCGTCTCTCTCTTTCTAAAGATGTCAAACTAGAAAAACCCGTTTACTGTGCAACGCACAACTTAACACCAATCAAGTGAGACCTTAGAATAGAGTTAAACGCAGTGTTGCCAGAAGGTTACATTTCTTACATTTTACGTAACTTTTCATCTACCCATGTAACTTGTATGTAAGAAAAAATTTTAGATACTTTTTGAAAAATTACTTTTTCTCGTTATAATAAGTTTGCCATAATTTCGGTATTCACAAATCTTCGATTAGAAACTCACGCTTTTATAAAACTTAAAAATTTTATATAAAATAAATAAATGAAAATGGATTGAAAAATAACTATTATTTTTATTTTAATTATTTCATTTTTATTAAATACTAGCTGTTTCCCGATTATATATATATATATATATCTATATATATATGAATAAGGCATAATATATATATATATATATATATATATATATATATATATATATATATATATATATATATATATATATATTCATTTATTTCTTTATTTATATTTATTTAAAATACGATACGATTAACGGTTTTCAAGGTATCCGACCCATAGTGCTAAAATTCCAAACTGTACCCCTTAAAAAAATCGCTAAAATTAGAGGAAAATTTTATGTCTCCGATTTTGATAAAAACTTGGTTTTAAGCTAATTTGACCTAGCGAAAACGATGGCGTTGGATAAAGTACGATACGATTAAGGATTTTCAAGGTATCAGACCCATATTGCTAAAATTCCAAACTGTAATAATTGAGAAGGCAAAATTTCGCAATGTGCTGGTCGGACGTTAAAATGAACCTGATTTTCGTACTGTTTGGATCGAAATTAGCCTAGAAAATGATTATTATTAAAATCGAGAACAAAAATTTTCTGCACTGTTTTCACATTTTTTTCAAGGGGTACCCCTTAAAAAAATCGCTAAAATTGGAGGAAACATTTTTTGTCCCCGATTTTGATAAAAACTTGGTTTTAAGCTAATTTGGACCTAGCGAAAACGATGGCGCTGGTTAAAATACAATACGATTAACGGTTTTCAAGGTATCAGACCCATAGTGCTAAAATTCCAAACTGTAAGAATTGAGAAGGCAAAATTTCGCAATGTGTTGGTCGGACGTTAAAATGAACCTGATTTTCGTACTATTTGGATCGAAATTAGCCTAGAAAATGATTATTATTAAAATCGAGAACAAAAATTACCCCCTAAAATTGGAAGAAAAATTTTATGTCCCCGATTTTATATATTTATATAAATATATATATATATATATATATATATATATATATATATATATATATATATATATATATATATATATATATATTTATTTATTTATTTATTTATTTATTTATTTATTTATTTATTTATTAATATTTATTTTTCAATATGTACAATAGTGAATAGAGTCTCACTAATCCGGCACTTCAATAATTCGGCACGACCAATAATCCGGCACCCTATAGTTTTTTATAGTGCCGGATTAATGAGACTCTTCTGTATATGTATATCGACACACAACGATTGATAGTGGGCTATTAATATAAAATTGAAACAAAATTTTAATAAAATAATTTTATAGTTATTTTTTAGAAACATAGTTTCTATGGAAATGATTAAATCAACAAAAATTTTAACCGACTCCAAAAAAAATGAGGAGATTCTATGTTCGACTGTATGCATTTTTTTTAATATTCACCCCCTTCAAGATTGTTTTTTGATAAAAAAAAAAAAAAAAGATAGCTTATATCCTTCCTCAGGATATAATCTATCTCCTTGCCAAATTTCATTACGATCCGTTTACCCGTTTAGTCGTGAAGAGGTAGCAAACACTCAGAATTACTTTCACATTTATATAGTAGTATGGATAAGCTAATTTTGAAAATCACAAAGCTATAATACACAAAATTAATAATTTATCGTATATCAATAACAAAATCATCACAATGTATCTTTAAGTTTTGAAATGTAACTTTTCAGGCACACCATCGTATCTTTCGATCAAGTCACGCTGGCAACACTGGTTAAACGTCGTTTAAACATTTATAAGCAAGGCACAACCAAGAAACGTCGTGAAACTGTCATCAAATTAGCAACGAATAACATATCCTGAGACAATATAAAAGTAATTTTAATAAAAGTGATGTTAACAAGATTAAATCGAATGAAAGCAATTTTAATAAGAGTAATTTCAATAAAATTTATTATATTTTAATTTATTTTGTTTAGTTTTTTATTTTTGTCTATTTATCTCTATTTCTAATTGTCAAAGAGTAAATTACGACCAACTAATTTATACTTATGATGACTACGTTGTAGTTGAAATACGTATTTATAATACAAAAACTGATCTATGTATTGAGGCTTGAAATTTCGGACTTACAAATGAATTTCTCACGGAGCACCACTACCAACTCAAAGAAGTCAGGGCTAAAATACGAAGGCCCTTGTTGCATTAACAAGTGGAAGAAACCCTGGAGAATCTTTAGCCGAACTGCAATATCCTTACACAGAAAATAAAACAAATCCAAGAAAAACACATTTTCTTTCGATCAAAAAATATTTTTTATTTAAAATAATTACAAGTTTTTTTTTTTTTTTTTTACTTAAACATTTAAACCATTTTCTTTTGACCATTTTTTAATAATACGTAATATTTGATCCGCTTGTGGATTTTGCTTATGCTTTGCAATTAATTCAATGGCATCATAAATTATCTCTTTTGGTAGTACATTAGCGATAACACCCTGAAAGATACCGACAACAGCACCACGTTTACCCTCCCAATATTCTGGTGTCGGTTCAATTTTCTCTAATATATCAAATGCTTTGGCTGCATACCAAAAATCACCCATTTTATAACAATCATTCGCTATAATTTGTAATAATTTATAGGCACATGATTTCCGTTCATTTTTCATGTACAGATCCCAGGCACGTTGTGATTTCTTGTTCATTATAAAACATCTGGCTAAATTCGTTAAATATATACTATCTGATTTTAATTTTGCATCTTCAACCAATAAAAATGCTTCTTCGGCTTCTTTATAATTACCAGTTGCTGCTTTTGCCTAAAAACAATGCATTTTCTCAAAAAACAAATTTAAAAAAAACGTTCTGTTAGGATCTAAAGTTTGACCGTCCAAGTAGCCAAGCGGTCTAAGGCGTTATGTCTACTTGGAGCTGGAAAATGGGTTCGAATCCCGACATCGGCAGTTTGTCAATTATAAAAATTAAAAAAAGTGGCGGTTAATTGACTGAACTGTTGGCGTATGGACAAGAACGAAGTAACCGGCTATGCTAGTGAAGGTTTTCTGTAGTTTCCTTCACGAATTTTAATAGTCCATTTTTTCAGGATGATGAGCATCAAGCTAGTACTTTGTAAGTAGCTTCGTTTTGACAAGACTTTTTTAATTATAAAATTTTGGAAAACGGTAACAAAATTTTCTGGAAGCCGTTGAACATTGAGGATGGGAGACTCGGAGTCCATTCCATTGAATTTGTTGGACGAAAACTTTTCCTCGTTCTTCACTTTATTATCTAACAATTAAACTTAAAAATAACTCGAAATTTTCTGGAAACCGTTGAACATGTCGATTTGACCATTCATCCAAAGTTTACGAGCATCAAGTTATTTTTAAGTTTGATTGTAAGATCAAATGAAGAACGAGGAAAAATTTCCTTCCTACAAATTTAATGGAATGAACTCCGAGTCTCCTATACTCAATGTTCAACGGCTTCCAGAACATTTAGATACCGTTTTCCAAAATTTTATAATTAAAAAAAGTTGGGCGTCTTGTCAAAACAAAGCTACTTACAAAGTACCAGCTTGATGCTCATCATCCTGAAAAAACCCTTTGTATCTCAGACCATATAAGAAACGACTCAATTACCTGGCCATAATTGTAATTAAATGTATCATTATTGAAATAGAAACTTCGAATTGTTGTTAAATAAACAAGAACTTCTTCAAATTGTCCAAATAAAAAGAATGTTGAAGCCATACACTGACGTCCAGGGATTGTATCGCATTCACTTGTCGAACTTCCAACCAGTTGAAAGCATTGCTGGGCTGCTTTAATATATTCAACCTGAAAGAAGAAACTATGTTTCATTCGAAAACTAGCTAGAAATTTACGTTGGAAACGGTTGTGGTGAAATCTTTACTCTCGAATATTATTCAAATTATTAGAACACGTCTAATTCCTAATCCGACTAGGAATCTAAAATCTAACTTTTATGTCATCGAAATAAATTGGTGGTGTTCCAACGTGGGCCCTAGACTGGGTAGGCCGGAGCCCACCTAAAACTACTCTCTGCCGACGCCCCTGTTAGGGAGCTTAACTACTTAAGCGAAAATGATCAACAGTATTTAAAAATTAGAGCAAAATTCATTTTACAGTTTTTGAGATAATATTGAAAATCGAATTTGAAACATAGAGAAGATAGGGAAATTCGTTCTAGATGCGTTATATATAAAGATTCTGCATTGAATAAATGATCAAGGTTTAATAAAAAAAACTTCAAAAATTCATAATCCTTGTTTTAAGAACTTTCCCTGTAAATTTCAAAATTATTCACTCTATAGTTTTCGAAGAATTTACTCCTACTAAAATTATCCCTACTGTCGAAAATATCTTTCAATGCTGCACAAATTCGAATTAAATTGCTGTATATCAAGTTAGAAATAAATAATTAATAATTTTTTTTTAAAGCATAATTTTTCGTTACCTAGTATCGAATTCAAGAAGTACTTACAGAATGTTGTTCTTGTCCCAGCGTTGCATAAACAGTACCTTTTAAAATGTATTCATGCGGCACTGACGGCGATACATCCTTAATTAATTCAAATGCATCTTTGGCATTATCATCCTTTAAATAATGTATAACTAAATTTAAACGTGCTTCTGGTATAACATCCAATAGCGGTGGAAATACTTGTAATGCACCATCACCTTGACGAAATACAACAATATTATGACGTACTAAATCATGTCCAAATGAATGTACAGACGTTTGTTCGGCTAAATTTTGTATTTCGGATATTGCTGTTTGTCCATTAAATAAACGAAATGCATTGCATGCCTTCAAACAAGAGAAATCATAAAACAGTTTTGAAATCAAATATTTATTCAATTGTTTCTTTAAAAAAAAAAAGGAAATATTAAGTAATTTCCTACCAACAATTATTTTGCATAAATTACACATTAATATATGTAATAATTAATACAATTGTGTTCTAAAATTGCCTATACACATAAAAGTTTTCATATTTAAATATGTGAAATAATTATTCATGTGTAAACTACACGTCAGAATACTTCAGAACCATTATTCCACACTTGGATGTGTATTTTTCATGATATCTAATAAATAAGTAAGCTTTATTACATAAAATTCCAACAGGGTCAATTATGTTTAGTTTTTTCAAAAATACAAAATTTATTAATATAATGAGTGGTCAAAAAATTAGTTTTTCAAAATTTTTGTCTGTTTATTCTCAGATTACGTTAGATGACCCAAGTTTGTCATTTCATGTATCCATGTTCAAAGCCTACCTTTCAAACAGTCCGAAATAGGGAAAAACTCTTTTTTTATCTCATAAAGACTAATATCTTTTGTTAAAAATCAGCCAATATCTTTGGCTTGAATACCAACAAAGCCGAAGGAGTGAATAGTTATACTTAGTATATTTAATATATATAAGGGTATTATAAGTTTAGTACCAACTTGGTAACGGCTAAAAATATAGACAGTAGAAAAAAACATTTTGATACAAATGTTAAAATGTTCTATAATTACTCACTTTCGTCATGTCCGTCAGTCTGTCCGTTTGTCCATCTGAAATTTTGTGTGTGTGTGTGTGTTTTAGATTGAACTAAAAAGCTACTTCAAGTTCGTAAATAGACGAAATCGCTTCATGCATCCCTCCACTAGGGGAGACAATATCTATCTTTAAAACCGTAAGAGATAGAAGAAAAGTATAAATATACAAAAATCTTCCTTTCTGAAAAACAAACAACTATTGTTTGAAACTTTTTTGCATAAACTAAATAGTTTTGCACCAGTTTCAACTCAAACATCTGCAATAACTAAACTACATATTATTGTATTTACTTCATAAGTGTATAGTACTATTTGTCATATTTTTATACATCTGCGCATGTGTAGAAGTAAAATAAATAGGTTCACGCGTTGATAATTCAGTCAATATATACAGGTTATTTAAACAGTTGCCTCAGTTAGTGTTAGTTAGTGTTTTCACACTTATTATAAATAAAATTACATACCTTTAAATTATTTGCAATTGCTGAATCAGGATACTGATTTAAATATACTGACAAGACCTCTTGTGAAACATCATAGTAATCAAGTTTATAGTAGCATAATGCAACGTAAACATTTAATGCCAAATATTCTCTAAATAAAAATAAAATAAAAACAAGTGGAATTATTATTAAATAATAATAACAATTATTATTATTATAATTTTTAATTATAATTCTATTATTTATAAAAATTAAGTCATTTTGTATGACTTAATTTAGGTTACAAATTATATATATTAATTAAAATATATATATGTAATTATATGAGTATTTTCTATTTTAATAATTTAATATTGTTGTTTTTTTTTGGGTAATTTTTTTATTCAAGCAATTGAAAAAATTGCACACAAATGAGTTAATTTTTTGGAATTTAATTATTTTATTTTTCAGTCGACGTAGGTGGGAACACCTTGTCATAAAATCGAGTAGAGAATTAATGGGAGTTATAAAAAAGCGTCAGGCAGACTCAATCCACTGGTATTGAGTACACTTCTCGATTACATTAAACTTGTCATCAATATGGCGTCAACTGGCTACGGTATACATCTCTTTTTAATTCAATAAATGAAAACCGCCAACGAAACCATATTGATGGAAAATTAAGGTAATCGAGTGTACCTCGAGAAACGAGGCGAGATAATATTCAGGAGAGTGAAGATTTTTGATCTCGACTAAACTCGAGGCGAGATGTCATACACGAGTGAAGAGCCGAGAAAAAGTTTTCGAGAAATTTGAACTTTTGAGCTTGTAAATTTCGGTATTTGATGGAAATCAGGCGTGATTTGATTGTGTCGTAACCAGAACCCACAAAATTACAAAATAGGATGATACAGAAGACATTCTCGCATCGGGGGACCTATAATTAAAACTCTATACTTGGTTTATCTACTTCACGGTGCCCTTTATATACCCTGTATATATAATATATATCAGGGTATATTAAGTTTAGTTCTGACTTTATAACGGTTGAAAATATTGATCGCAAAAAAATTTTTTTGGTATGTGTTCATAAAATGACCTAATTAGTTCATATTACGTCATATCCGTCCATCAACACGGTAATAAAAACGAAGAAATAATGAGCTAAAATTTTGTATGTTTGTTCTAGAGATAAAAATTAAGGTCTAGTTCGTGAATAGGCAAAATCGGACTGAGCTTCCTCCACCGGGTGTGAAGGGGAAGGGGTGTCATACAACTTTGAAACCGTAAGAGATAGAACAAAATTTTAAAGACAAAAAAAATATTCCTTTTTTTAAAAATAAACAACTTTAGTATGAAACTTTTTTCATAAACTCAGTATATACCGGGTATTCAAGCAATTAAACCAGTTAGATGATATAAAGACTATTAAAATAATCAAAGAGAACTCTAGGTTTTTTGAAATTAAATTTCAAATTTTGCCCCAATTCCTAGAACAATTATTTGTATTTTATAAATTGTCTCCAGACATGCACCAAGTTAGCAACGAGCAACATATCTCTGACTCCATATCCCAGAGATAGTTACGATTAGTTAATTCATACTGATGATAACTACCTTGTAGTCGAAATACGTATTTATAAAATAGTAGGAATTGGGACAAATTTTTAAATTTAATTTCAGTTGGATATTATTTTCAAACGCGGAGTAATCATATAAATAATACAATAGGGAATATGCATGAAAATTTTTTTCACTTGAATTGAAGCATGTTTACTTGACAAATATCAAGGTAAAATTACTTTTTAAATAACTTTAAAAATAAGCGAGATATGAATGATTGAAATTCCCGATTAGACAAAGAAGGTGATAGCCCTCTTGATATGTTATGTGACGTCATATTACACTTTCACCATTTAAAATACACGTAAAACTCCGTTTGTAGTATTTTTGCAAGAAAGAGACAGATAATAATCTTTAAAAGATTATAGCTTCCTTGATATTTGTCGGATTTTAATTTCGTTTTTAAATATTATTACAGTATTAACAGTATTTTCATATTCTGAAAATAAATGTGAAAAAAAATTTTCATGCATATTCCCTATTATAATAATACAATTAGTTAAAATTTTTACTACTCATAGCGTGAATATTTTCATTTCAAATTTAAATATATATTTACTTAATAGTATCAATTAATATAATTGAGTTATGATAAACAAACCTTTTTAAACGCATTAAATGATGGAATCGGGAATTATCATCATGTTTATTGACAGAAAGGGTTTCAAAATCGGATTCACGACTAGAATATGACAGGAAATGGTTAAACAGGATTATATTATAGTCTCCAGCAGTAAATCATCAATCAATTATTATAAACAATAAGATATATCATCGTATTACCTGTTATTCAATAGAATACGTTTATAAATATCAATAGCTTCTTGATAATGAGCTCGCATATAATGAACGGCAGCTAAACTTAATTGATCCGGTAACGAATCATGTAAACGTTGATGTTGTCGTAATAATTCTTCTTCTTCAATGTCAGAATCACCTCCAGCACCTTATTATATTTTCTCAGATGTTATATGTTAAAGATTTCAATAACAAAAAATATATGTGATGAATTTATTTTACCGTTAACTATATGAATTACTTACCAGCATGACCTTTACGCTGAGCTAAATGTAAAGCTAAACGAATCACATGCGATGATGGTGAAGCTATTTGTAATAATTTATCAGATTCATCATTCATCCCTGAAAAAATAAAAATTTTTGATATTCATGAGGCTAAAATTAAATTTTAATCTATTTTCGACAAGAATGCTGTCAAAGGTGCAACTTCATGATGTCACACGTCGCTCGTTGAAAAAAAAAACACCAAAAAATATGGCGACAATAAAATTGTATTTGCCGCCAAACAGTGGGGAAACTCGGGTAGAAATGGTCTTATTCGACCATTCCGCCATGCGTTGGACTACGGAGGAACGTGCGTTCGCTGTAGAGTTATTCTTTTTCAATGGCCGCTCAATCATCTCCACCCAGCGAGTCTTTCGCAGTCGCTTCAATCTCTGTAGCTCCTGTTTCAGGCTGGCAATCGATTATTTGCTAGGTGAACACATTCACGGGAAGTGAAAATGTGATTTCACGGCGCACAAAGGAATCACCTCATATTTTCTTACACACAGTTTGTAACTCCCTTTTCTATAGTTAAGAATATTGTAGTCGAATATTTTATTAAAATAAATTACAGAAATTTGTTTACCCAAATAAAAATAACAGCATGCTAAATTATACGCCACATTTGGAGCATTTTTATCACTACTATTGATTCGTTTATAAATTTCCATTGACTTTTTGTAATCACCCAAATGAAAGGCACAATATCCCATCCATAGATCAATTTCCACATCCGAATTATTTGCTTTCTTAAACTAAGCGAATATTTTATGTAAAAAAACTATAAATTTGTATAAAAATAATTTCGAATACCTCTAAAAATGTTAAAGCACCCGTGTAATCTCGTTTTGCTAGAAAGTCGTTAAATTTTGGTAATGTTTTTCCACTACCAACAAATTTATGGGCTTCAACCGCTGGTTTTAAACGTGACAATATCTAAAAAAGTTGTTTTTTGGTTTATTTTGGATAATTTTAATTTTTATGTTAAATAATTTTTACCATTTTTGCTTGTTTATTGTTTTTCTATTGTTGCCATAACAATGATTATAGGACACATGGTGAAGTTTATGACATGCGTAATGATACGTTTCTACCCGGTGTTTACGAAAGATGTGTAATGTTTGTTTTTTATATCTAATTTTATCAGAAATTGGAAACAGCATCATTTTTACTAGGTTTCAGTCACCCACCAATTTCTTTGTTATGCTAGATTAAATTTTCCCAAAGGAGTTGTTTTGTGCATTTGCGCCATTTTCGAGAAATAGATCAAGAAAACAGATATTTTAGTAGTTGGTAGGGCATTGAACAAAGTAAAGAGTAACCTCTGGAAAGTATGCATGAACCTTTAAAAGAATAATTTATTGTTAGTCTACTCAATAATTTTGAAACACCCGGTATATATTTTATTCCAGCAGGACCATGTGATAAAAGTCAAGATAAAACGTCATATTTATAATAATTTCAAACGCAAAGCAATAATAAAAAAAGATATATAATAATGTTAGATCAAGTAAAACATATTATTTTAGTACTATCGGGAAAAGGAGGTGTCGGAAAATCTACAATTAGCACTCAATTAGCTTTAAGTCTTAAAGATTTAGATTATAAAGTAAGATTCATAATACAAATGTTAGGTTATATTTATATTTGAATGGTACTCAATGAAATTATTTTATATTTAAGGTAGGACTACTTGATATTGATCTTTGTGGACCTAGTGTACCATATTTATTACAATTAGAAGGATCAGAGATTCATCAATGTCCGGAAGGGTAAGACTCTTATTATATTATTATATTCTTATTTTATTAGTTAGAATCGTTTAAATTAGGCCTTTAAAACTTGAGTTTCAAAGACTGTTATAATAGACATTGATACAAATGTATCGATATCTAAAGTCAATTGTTCTAAAGTTTGTGTTCCATCGTTGAAAGTGTATTCCACAAATAAAATTAGTCTAAAAAAATTCTAGATATTTGTTATAGGCACCATTTTAACACAACCAAACGTTAGAAATGTATTCAACACAGAAAACTAAGTTTAAAAGTTTCAAATGTTACTCCCCGATTTTCGTTCTTATCAAAATCATTGCTTCATAAAGCATTCGACTCTAGATGCTGCGACCGACATTTTATCGCAATAAACCACAGAAATGTATTATACAAATAAAACTTAAACTAAAATTAATAGTTATTCGATTTAAGCTATAGCGTAGTAAAGAATCGACTAGATTCTATGGGTGTCACTTTTAAGATACCCAAACGCTAGAATACGCTTATATATAAAAATATAAGCTTATAAAACTCAAATGCAAACCATTTTTTACTAGTTTCCCAATTATGACGTTGTAAATCATGGATTGATTATAATAATATCTGCAATTAATAGGTCCCTATTCGTAATATGTCCTACAATAAGCCATATTTCCATTTGTGTCAATAGATAAAAAACCACAACTAGATGGAAATTAATCTTCTTATAAACAGATAGCTCCTCTAAAGTATCAAATATTTATCTCTCATTCCTATATCAAAATTCCATTCGGTTTAAAAATCTTTTCCGCTTTCGAAAATCGCTGAATATTTTAATTTTTAGATGGGTTCCTGTATATACAGACAAAGATCAAAAATTGGCTGTGATGTCAATCGGATTCTTATTAAAGAATCGCAACGATGCTGTAATATGGCGTGGACCAAAAAAGACTGCAATGATAAAACAATTCCTCGATGATGTTTATTGGCAAGATTTAGATTATTTAATAATTGATACACCACCAGGCACATCTGATGAACATATTAGTGTGATGGAAAATTTAAAAACAGTTGCATGTGATGGTGCTGTAATTGTAACAACGCCACAAGAAATGGCCATTGAAGATGTACGAAAAGAAATTACATTCTGTAAAAAAACTGGTATTCCTGTTTTGGGAATTATTGAAAATATGAGCGGGTAAATTTTAATTAAAAAAACAAGCTTTCCTTTATTTTTAAATAAGTTTTATTTCTATTTAACAATAAGTCTTCAATTTATTTTGTTAGAGCGATTCAAAGCATTTATTTAGAAACATTTAATCAACTAGGCTAGTTCTAGCGTTAAGCTACAAATACAAATTTAAAGAGCTAACTTTAGAATTTTCTTTCACGTTTTGGCAAGTTACGTCCTGTCAAAAAACTAAGTTAGATATACTTAGTAAATTATTTAGTTTACTATTGAAATATAAAAAAAACTAAAATAAAATTTGTCTGTCCTATTAATTCATATCGTTGCCGTTGGATTAATTCAGTTCCAAATTTATATCTAGTAGTTTCACAACATTATCTCGAGCAACCATTTATTTAGTTTTTAAAATTATTAATAAGTTCAAAGAAGATTTCGATTAATCTGTTCAACGACCCGACGTCTGTGCCGCAAGATCATCCTGTGCAAAATTCATATCTAGTAGTTTCAAATCATTATCTAGAGATTTTTTGTAGTTTCTTAATTTCAAAAAATCCCGACTAGCTTACTTTCAATTACTTTTTTTAATTTTTGCATACCTCTCATTAGTGAAATATTCTTGTCTGTTATTAAAGGCGGGAAAATTGTATCATTTATTTTCGCAGAATGTTTTTCTTCCTGAGTATTAACAAAACTTGACCTTTAATTCTGTTATCAATTCCCGTATTTAAAAAATACATTTATATTTTTAGATGTTTATTATAAACCGACTAATTTCTAATTTTAGACCCACATTTATGTAATAAAATAATCGAATATTGTAAATAAGGCTTAACAATAAATTTTAAAACATTATTTTCTTTTCTTCGAGGCTTTCTGATGATACAAAAAATTTTTTTTTCGATAATACCAAATTTATAGTTATAAAAGTATATCCAAAAAGAAAACTATCGCCTCGTTAAAATGTCTAAAAGTATTATTTTAATGCCAAAAAATCGGGAATTCGACCAAATAAATTAAAATTTTAATCTTTTTTTTTAGGTTTGTATGTCCAACATGTACAACATGCACCAATATATTCAGTTCAGGAGGTGGTGAAGCCTTGGCTGAATTAACAGATGTACCATTTTTAGGTGTTTTGCCAATTGATCGACGTATGGGTGAAACACTAGGCAAATCATATATAAAAGAAATTCCTGATTCACCGGCTGCAATAGAATTGAAAAAAATTATTGAAAAATTAACAAGTAAAGTTTCTTAAAACAATTTTGTTTTTTTACCATACCAAAGTTTTATTTTTTCAAAATCAATAAAAGGAAATTAGTTTTTGTTTAATATACGTGAAATTATTTTGGTCATATTGCTCTATTAAACATTCTCATCCTTTTTGGCATTAAAATCCTTCCTTATTTTTATGTTTAAGAAATCATTTAGACAAGAGTTTTTTTTAAAAATAATTCAGAAATTTAAAATCGTCCGTGAACAAATATTTGGTCCCTGCAATTTCCCTTTTTTTTTAGAGGATAGGTAAAATTATAGATCACAAATTACAATATGGCACATAAAAATGATGTATTTAAAAATACCCGGCGTTGCCCGGGCTTGAAAAAATCCTTGTAGAGATTGCATTTAACTATTGGGAATGGTATGTGGTTATATTCACATATTTCTTCTTTATTTAAAAAAGCCCTTCAACGATACCTTTCAGAGCTAGGCAAGGGCACAATTTTTTTCGCCCCTTCCTTTTCACATGTATGGGAACCCTCCTAATTATAATTATATAGATAAATAAGTATTAAATGTTGTCACACGATATAAGCTATCACTGCGTTCTATCACGTATTCTTATTCTCCTAAATTCATTTTTTTGCTAATATTTTCAACTTACAGACAAATTTGTTTGTTTTTATAATATAAATATTTTTGTACTTAAGATTTTCCCTATCTCGCACCGTTTAAAAATTAGATAATATCGCGCAGCACGGATGCATGGAACAAAAAATTAATATATCCTATATCCTGGAGAATTCTAAACCGTTCGATGAAAACCGCATCAAAATCGGTTAAGCCATTTTAACAGATGCTTTTAAGACATCTGTCCAAGTATCGATATCTATACGGTGCACGTTAATCGATCAGTCTATAAATATCTCGAAAATTAAAATTAATCTCGAACGTACCCCCGCCCATAATGGTTTAAATAAAATTTTCTAGTTTTAAAATAACACATATTCTGGGGCCGTTCACAAAACATGTAACGCAAAATATCAGTCATTTTAACTACCTACAAACATTGTTGATCCAATTTGTATTTTATCGATAAATTGATAAATTCAATTTTCCGAATGAAAGATATTTAATTACCCGACTACGGCGAAGCCAAGAGGGTTGTGTTTAACCATGTTTATCTGTTCCCTCATAACTTCTAAACTACTTACCATAATTTGACAAATGATGTATCGTTGGAAGCGTCTTGATCGTCTGCAAAAGCTATGTGACGTCACATTAAATTAAATATGGAGTCCTCTAGAGGGCATAAAGTCGTGAAATAAAAAAATAATTTTTTTTAACGATGCCGTGTTAGGTATCAAATGAAAGTTTTTAATTAGCTCATTTCAAATATATATATAAAGTTAGGTGGCGCCCGCGGCTTTGTTTGCATGCATCCGATAATTGAGAATAATTTCTAAAATAACGCCTCTCCAAACCTACCCAAAATACATATATAATAAGTTAGTGAAAAGTTAAGAACCCCAAAATAATTGTCATATGACCACGTTATATTTTGCTCGTTCTGAAGATTTTCAGGTGCGTAGCAGCCTTAATATACCGAATATATTTTCAAGAATTTTCTATACAAGTTAATGTCACGGGACGCAAACTTCTAAAGGTGATAAATCGCAATATTTTTTACGATCCCCTTTACCTGTGTAGCGTCATGTGCTTTGTAAACGGCCCTTTCTAAGCATAATAGTAATAATATTTCTCTATTAAAAATAACTATACACACATCTATTCCATAGTAAGAAGGTTACATAATAGAAAGTTATCGTAATCATCCGTTAAAAAAATCGTTACGCTATAATGATTTCGATATTTGCTATTTAATAATGCTACTTAAATTTAATCCATTTTAACCCTGTTTTTTTCAAGCAAATATCTAAAACTGTTTATCCATAATTGATTTTATCGTAACGATAATTCTAACATTAATGTATCTTTAACGTCCGCAAATTTTGGCAGAATGGTTGTGATAACGCCTAACTATAACGTCCTATAGGGCTGCCACCTCTCCGGTTTTCGGCCGGAGACTCCGGTTTTTGAAACTTTTCTCCGGTATCCAGACGATTAATATATTCTCCGGACAAAAACCAAAACTTGAAAATGATTTGGTTTTTTTTTTTGTGTAAACATTTTTATTTCATTATTATCGTACTAACCAGAAAAAACTTTATGTAAAACTTTATTTGTGTTTAATATAGTATTGAATCTGATTTTATATTAAATTAAAACGGAAATTTAATTTAATAAAGCAAAGATTGGTAAATAAATAAAAGTTTAATGTGAAAAAAGTGTTGAATTGTTATTTATATTTTACTTTTATCTTAATATAATAAAAATTTTATAGTCTCCGGACGAAAAACCGGAAATTTTCCTAAACTCCGGTTTTAAGATTTTTTTAGAGGTGGCAACCCTAATACCCTGTAACCAAATATAAATTGTCTACAACACTAAATGTATTTAATCAATGACCTCCATATATATGGACTGATTATCCTGTAGTTTACAAAGGGGATAACTGTGTTCTCGTCCCTTGTTTGGTGGCTCTAGCCATGAAGAATAGATATATTAGGAGAGCGAACGTAATGTTAAAAAAACGGTCAAGAATTGGTGTAACTATCTTTTATCAGTAGGGGTCACTGGTCTCAGTGCCGTACGGAATTTAAATGTTTAAATGTAGGCGCCAAGAAATCACTTTCATTCAGTTAATAAGAAGTCTTAGTTTTATAGATAATAAAAAATTGTTTTCGATTATCAAGTAATAATTAAATAAATATTAATAATAGAGAATTCTTAATAATCTGCAATAAATTAAAAGATGAAGAATCATAGTGATAATTGCAATTAATAATTACAAATATATGTTTACAATACTAACATATATTAGATAAAGAAAGAAGATGACAACCGGTAATTACAGACCATATTCCTTTCGTAAATGCAGACACGCATTCCTAACCTTAAATAACCTTCACTCATAGATATATAACAGTATATCTATGCTTTCCCTGTACAACATCGTCCCATTTTTTCACATTTATAAAATTAAACAATTTTTATACTTACAATTTTTATTTGTAAGATGTGATAACCGTTGATTTTAATATGTAATAATAATAATAATTCCGTACGGGCAGATTCGCACTGCCGCTAGTGGCGATAATAATAACTATGATCTCTACACGTTTTTGAGGACACAAAAACAGACGAATTGCCTATGTCGTTCAATCTCCTAATATATCTATTCTTCATGGCTCTAGCGTATGCGTCAATTTTGGATACTGCTTTTCTTTTACCCCATTAGCAACTCTCAGTCCATACATAGAGGTGCATGATAAACTGTCTACAACACTATACGTTTTTGACACATAAATGAATAAGAACATCGAATAATAAGGAGTATTTCATAAACTTCCAAAATAATTCAAATTTGTATCAAACAATGTTCATGACATTGACTGGGCAATCCCAAAAATGATTTTGCTTCATTCTCATCGGATGGTCGACAGTGTGGTGGTGTATTTCCACCACCCATAATTTGTTCACGTAATGTTTGCATAAAATATTTATTTCGCTTGGATGCTTCGTTATGATCAACGATTGGCGGTGGATAATCTTTACCGATTACACAATTCGAACGTTCTTGGACATCAATTGGAGCTTTCCATGGTTCATATCTAGAAAATTTATGCACAAAATCTTAGCTGATGGGCTTTCTTTTTCAAGGAGAAAAATCATCACTTACAGATATTCGGTGGGTAATGAACGTAATTCTGGTAGATAACGTTTGACATATTCACCACCTGGATCTAAACGACGTCCAAATGCTATTGGACAAATACATTCGGAACAATCCAATACTTGTTCAAATGCTGAACTACTTACCCACATCCAATTACCGGCACAAACAGACCTACGGAATACCGAATTTTTTATTAGATTAATTTCTACCATTTTCAATATTTTAATTTTAGTCATGCACGAACTTATTATTAAATAACGGCTCTAGTACTAAAGCGTTAATCCTTTGACAACAGGGTGGCGACCGAAATGGTATGTTATGAAATCTCCTGGTCTCTTCTCTGGTTATTCTCTGACTTATTATCATTCGATTCAGAATGATGCCTAGAAAAATGTGCGAAAGTTTCATATCCGACACAAACAATTGCAAAAGTCATAAACAATTAAAAATTCCGAAAAAAGAGGTCTAGTTTTTTGCAAATATATCAAAAACTAAAAGCGTTAGTAAAAATTAAAAAAAAAATTTTAACTACCGAAACTCTATCTAAATTATTTATACTTAATAGAGTTCCTTAGTTCCCAATTCACGAAATAAGTTAAATTAGACCCCAAAACAGACAAAAATTGTACTAATTTGACGATTTGGTGACCGGTTTACGAGATATCGTCTGAATAAAAAGAGACGAGATTTGTTAATAATAGGTCTGAAGGAATACGCTAACCTGATTCAGGTTATCGTAGTAAATATAAAATTGCTTTTACACGAATTTCTTTTTGGACATTATATCGATTAGAAAAACCTACTCGTGTATGACTGTCAATCTGTTTAAGAAAAATTCATTACCAATCAGCATCCAATAGATATTTGAAAAAATGTTGTAGTCCATACTCCCAAGAAATCCATAAATCCCCACGTGTTAAAAAACATGCAACTGCATTACGTGCGACATGATGAACCCAACCTTCCAACAATAACTGTCGCATTACAGCATCAATAAACGGAAATCCAGTTTTTCCATTTTTCCAACGATCTAAATTATCTTGTTTTGGTTCTGCCCAAGGTATATTCAAACATATTGGATTTCGTTCCATTTCCGCATAATATTCATTATTCACTGACATTGTGTAGAAATATTCACGCCAAATTAGTTGCCCGGTAATATGCGGGGATGGTGGTAAATTTGCACCATGTACCGTTTTAAAAACATCTTGGATACTCCAATAGAATCTGTGGAACAATTAAACGAATAAATCCTGTATCACCACTTCGGGTGTCTTAAAATGTTTTACCTGCGAACGGATAAACATCCAAATCGTAATGCAGCACTTTGTGATGTTGGAGCTCCCAATAAATCAGGATCAGCTTGATTTGGTAAGAAATATCCACCATCAAATGCTGCTTTCTCAATACTTAGTCGATTTTGGAGTGATTTTAATGCTTGTGTTTCACCACCAATCCATCGCAACATTCGAATTTCATTTGGAACTTCAAGTGTAAATCCTAAATCTTCAGGTGTTGGTATCTTTTATAAAGAAAGAAACCAGATGACTTTCAAACTTTATGGAAATTGTGAGATGGAAAATTACTTACTTTTGGAAACATTTTCAATTTTGCTGCTATTTCAGGTGATATTGATCCAAATTGGATATCCTGCCAATCGATATCATCGACAGGACGTGGTGGATTTCCAATATTTGATACAACGTACTATAAAAAGATTACGTTAAAATTCAGAAAATTATTGACACGAGTTCGTAACTTGTGTATTCTTACAAGAAATCCTTGATATGTTAACGGTGGTGTACCGCCATTTTCTTCAATAACACGAAATGGATCCCATAGTGTATGTGACACACATTCCACCCATTCAATACCTTTTCGATCACATAAACGTTTAACATTTTCATCTCGAACACGCCAGACAGGTTCACAATCTTGTTCAAAGCATAATAGTTTTAAATTGTAATATCTATTTAACGCTTTGAACACAACTTCCGGTTTATTAGCAAATACAAATAATTGTCCACCATGTTTACGAAATTGTTTATCTAAATCTTCTAAACATTCTGTTAAAAATTGCATACGATTGTATCCACACAATTTTGTACCTTAAAACAAAAGGGGAATGGTTCATTAAAAATATATGTTAGGAAATGAAGAACGAATTTTGTTTTCTATTTCGCGATTTATATTTTAAAATTTATATTCTAAGAGCTAGTAATAGGCAAACTTACGGTATTCCAGATTCGAATCTCGGTCGGTGGATTAAGGGTTTTGTAATTTCTTATTGACGTTTGCATAATGGAAGGTTTACAGTCAGTAAATGTTCACTATAAAGAAAAAACTACCCTATTTCAAATTGGTTTGAAAATTTAATTTATGAGAAATAGTTTAGTCGTGATGCCATTTAAATAAGAAAAAACTTGTAAGTCCTTAAAGTAGGGGTCTCCAAAACTACTTCGATAAAAAGTTTCGAGTTTTCAAGAAATTGTTATGTTTACTTGTTTTTAATATTGAATTGTCAATTTTTATACATTAACATTGTTTTAACACTAGTTTAAAATTCTAAATGCGAATTTTGAATAGAAAAAATTTCTATTTCTTAAATTTCTCTGGAGGGTTAAATGATGAGCTGGAGGGAACTTAAGAACCCTCTTTCCTAATTCTGATTACAATATTTGAATTTATTGAGCTTCTTCTATCTTAAACAGACCGTTTGTTTCTCGTGATATTTACTGGATATCTCAGACAAGAAATGAATCTCACTCCTTGATTTTTTTTAAAAAAGGGAGAGGTGTATAGTTTAAAAGGAGGAGAATAATTAGATTTATACTATAGCTAATTATTCTCCTTAATATGTATAACAACGGTAAAAGGTTTTTTTACAGTTTTTAGATACAGAGAAACTGAAAGACAAGAAATAGAACACGAAAATAACTATAATATATTTAAAATTGTATTTTTTGAAAATCCCGCAAAAAAAAAACCAATTAATTTATGGATGGACACCTGTTAATATTTTGACACTTGACATCACATGATTTAGATTTGACTTTTTGACATTTATTTTTTTTGTATATATAAATAAAATTGTATACATTTTTTATATAAAAGAAATAAAATTTCGATAAAACTTTAAATAGTTTTCAAATAAAACATTTATGGAACTAAATTTATACTGAGCTTGAAATTTATACTTTAAAAAAAGTTAAAATTAATAAATTTTCATAAAACTCTTAAACACATAATAAAATTCTATTTATTCTAAAACATTGTTTAGAAACTTTTAAAAATGCATAAAGAGCAAAATTATATTAAAAATGCGGAAATCAACGAAAACGTATGGAAATATTTTCATCGCTTAAGAAATTTTCTTAAATACCTGCACTTTCCCCATCAAAAATGAAAATCGGGAAGAATGGACGTCTTCGATTCTTGAGGGCTTCATTTAACGATGGATTATCGTGCAAACGTAAACCATGTCGAAACCATAATGCTGAAGTTTCCATATTAACACTTTTCTACTCTTAGCACTAAACAATAGTTATTTCTTTAACAAATAATTTTCACATTTCCATTACAACGTTACACGATTAGAGGTCATGTTTGAATGTTCCAGGAGAAGAAGAATGATAATAAATTAAAATATATTTTCCCTTCTTATGTTACAAGAATCTATTGAACTCGTTCACTTGTTTGTAGGTACGTAGTTTGTGTTTGTGTCACGTGCGGATTTAATATTATTATACACGTGACCCGTGATAAATGCAAATGATTGTATTTAATATAGTCAGTTTTTGTGACATATCGGCATAAATAAATTTTTTTCATATCAATATTCTAATCAAGATATAAAATGTAAACATTAATTAAAGGATAAACCAAGGAACTGTCATTTAATTATTTTGACGTAATTTATTATTTCAATTGGTGAGTACAGGCAATTGTTATTACATACTTGTAATACACTTAGTCGTAGAAAAATACAAACATTCGCGTAGCTTATCGGAGGAAAGTGACTGGGAAATTTCAGATAATTTTGAGAATCTTGAAAAGAAATCATGGGAAGTTATTAAATCAATAAAAAAATTAAGTAATATTATTGTACAATCGATCATGTACTAAAAGCTAGGAAGTAATATTTTGGATTAAGCGGCTTTGATCAGACTCAGACGACAATATTTAGGACAAAGAATACGAGATTTTTGGTGCATTTGGACCATTTTCGAAAACCGAGTGCAGAAATTCAATTTCTGTTTTCAATTTCTAGGCAGTCCAAATTTTTGATTGGATTAAAGTCTAGGAGAGGTCGCATCTCTATAACATAATGAATAAATTCTGCAGAGGAATTTTGATTGAATACAAACCTTTTCGAGATATTCATGGATAAAATTTATTTTTGGCTCCGACGGATTTTACATTGACTTATTCAATTCTTTACGAAATGAATACACATTTTTATACAATTATTGTGTATGTAAAACAGAGCGGATTTTACTTTTTCCTTTTTCGTTACATTCCGACGTTCACTTCTTGGCTACACTACAACAGTCTGTACACTTCTTTTGCTGGACCGTTCACTGAGAGTCCCGGATAGCAGTTGAGAATTCCACGTGCTGTTGATGTAAATATAGACGGGCCGGAAAGCCAACGTAACGAATCCGGAAAAAATTATCAATCTACTGGTTCGTATAGCGATTGACCCCTTTAGTGCTATACCCGCTCCCAGGTTAAATATATGAACACCGCTAAACTACTGACCTCTAAATAACTGAACAGATTATCCCATGTTACGTCATTAACCCGAATTGAAGCGCTCCTCAACTAGACTACGTACTAATTTTTGCTTCAGTGCGTCTGCGTGGAATGTATGTGTAATAAGTGTGTGTGGCTGTCACGTGTATTTATACTACACACATAAAGTTGTTAGTCACGCAAGCGCACTGAAGCAAAATTCAGTACCTTGGCTAGTTGAGGCGGTTAGACAGCGCTTCAATTGGGTTCGATATTTCATATTTTAACCCATAGCAGACTCTGTCCAGTTATAGAGAGGTCAGAGGGCTAGGCGGTTGCTGTCCAGTCTCGGACGATGTCCCCTCGGTGTCCGACAAGGTCAAATATATTTGAATCTAAACTCTTTCAGCTTGAACCATCTTTTTCTATCTACTTGTTAGAAAAAGGAAAGGGTTATTCTGTGGGAAATACCTTTCTTTTTCTATTTTACTCTTCCTCAGGCTTATTTGATACACTAAGCACCTACAAATGGCTCAGTCAATTCTTTATGCGATGGTCGGTATAGAAAATGTACCACTTGAACAAGCATCAAATTTGCACATACTAAATCACGTGCCAATAAAAATATTAACATCGCCTACTTACGAAATACAATAAGTTTATGTCGGCATCAAAACAGACTACACAGAAGTTGTTGTACTATCGACGCCAAAAATGAGCTTCTTTTTCAAACTTTTACAGTCGATTAGTGTCGAATTTTTTCAAAAACCGAATGGATTCAGTACAAATCAATTGTAAAATTTTAGAAAAAGAAACGCCAATTTTGACTCGATAGTACATAAAATTCAATATTTATACCATAGACCTTATATAGCCTCCATGATTTATACCTCTGGCGTTTTTTTATGTTTTTTTTTGTAGTTTATCCTTGAAGGTGTTAAAGGTTGTTGTATATATATTTAGATCATGGATTGTTACCGATCCAAATATGCAATGCAATATGCAATGGGTACAAAATAGTCGAGTTCCCTAGACTATCTGTTCTAACCTTAAAATTAAAATAAAGTAGAAACTACGTCATAATATTTTAAGGACATGAAAAGGACACAATAACAAAATTAAAATACATAATATTGTAAATATGTAAAAAAAGAAATGAAATGGTAAAAAGGTTACATAAAGGTGATTGACTACTTTGTATTTGAAATATAATATAGGTATTGATTATAAATATATATTATAGTCAAGCGACAACAATATTATTTAAAACAATAGTGTTTTTATAATAATAATAACAGAAACATTATAAAATTAATAATTATTTATGTATTTTAAATAAATTCCATTGAAATTTTTCAACATTTGACCCAACAATATCCATACCTATATATGAATAAATTTAAAAAAATTTTTTTATTTATTTAAACAGTCTCGTATTTAGTTAATACATTCAGGGGTAGTCAGGGCTTGTATAGAGAAACTACTGAAGCTGACAAAACGGAACTATATTAAATTGATCTGGATACCAGATCACCGTGGTTTCGAAGGACACGAAAAAGAGATACCTTAGCAAAGGAGGGAATCGGAATACCTTTCAAAGGCCCTGAACCTATTATAGGAATTTCAAAGACAGCATGTAAACAGGTGATCAACGGTGGGTGAACTTTAAACACCGTGATCACTGGGAAAGTATACCGCAACAAAAACATTACCGAGTTACAACTTCGGAAGGTTACCGGATTCATAACCGGGCATTATCACTTAGGACTTCACAATGGATCTATTATGTGTAGACTTTGCGGCGAGGAGAAAGAAACATCCAGCCAACATCATCTTTAACTGCGAAACTCTCGGCTACAGCAGAACAAAAGATTCGGTGCATCTAACTCCGAATATATGAACCTTCAGCGAAACCTGATAAGCAAGCTCCTGACCATTGCCAAAATATGGGAGAATATTTATACTTCCAGATATATCTATCTATCTAGCACTGAAGATTATTACTTATCAATCGAATAAATATATCTTACAGAGATTACCTACTTATGCAAAAATGATCAGAAGTCTTTAATGCTCTTAGAATTTGTTGTTTATGATCTCTCAAAATTTCGAGCGAAATTGACTACAGTTTTTGAGATATTCAATTTAGAAAAATCGGATTTTTAACATATTTTTAACATCTCCCATTGAAAAATGATCACAGTTGAATAATAAATTTCATGAGCAAAGTTTTAAGCGTTTTCTCTATCAGTTTTCAAAAAAATTCATTCTACAATTTTCGAGAAATTTACAAAGATATACACAATAATCAAAGTTATTCCTGTTGTCGAAAATGTCTGACAACGTTTGCACAAGTTAGAATTGAATTGCTGTATATCAAGTTAGAACTAAATAATTAATGAGCTTTTAACGAATGTTTAATACTTTTATTTTTTATTACCTAACCTAAAATATTAGTAGTTTCTAACTATGACAGTTGGCTCCTGTACCTCGTGGACTTAGGTAGGCAACTTTCTTAAGCAATAATAAACTTTAATCCATGTTTGCGCTAATTATATCGACGTAATATCTATGCATTGTGTTTTTTAATTAAATTTTTAATCATTTATATATTTATTTATTTATATTCAATTATTTATTTTTATCAAAAATTATTGATTGGGTATCTAGGCTGGTGATTATAAAATATTTAACTATGGATTAATATAATATGTACTTGCGAGTACACATGACCCCAACGTAGCGCACGTTTTTCAATATATTATAATTGATTTGTGCCTTATATTCATTCGATTATCGAAAAAATGCGATGTGTAAAAGTTGTTCATTATAAATATATTAACCACTTTTATTCGAAACACTTTCTCAAAAATCGAATGGATAAGGTACAAATCAACTTAAAACTTTTGAAAAAAGGGCGCTACTTTTGTGGCACATAGTACCTAAGTAAAACTGCATTATAATTAACAAAAACAAAGCTGGGCAATTTTTGAATCACATTAGTTTGGAA
The DNA here is from genome assembly GCA_963920215.1 of Nineta flava. NCBI lineage: Eukaryota > Metazoa > Arthropoda > Insecta > Neuroptera > Chrysopidae > Nineta > Nineta flava. Next base: position 121,615,686 of record OY986041.1, read on the forward strand.
TATAGATTCTATTCAAAATAATCTTAAGACTGTTGGTACAAATTGACTAAAATATATGGTGTTTCTTCGGATTAATTTTAACCTCAAGTTTATTCTTTCACGTAGAGCTTCCTTATATCCTTATTTTTCCGAGCTCTTTTAGAATTAATAAGTGTGCAAAAAATATCTTCTTTACCAAATAATTCGAATATTATAAGGTTTATCACAGAAACCATTTAAAAAAATGGAATAAAATCAAATTTTGAGTTAAAATAGATTCTTAAATTAAAAAAATAAATAAAGTCAATGGTTTTCTGATATGTAGAATCAAATTGGTTAATGAATCTATTCCCTGGTGGGTCTGTAGATCTATTTCAAAAATCCTGATGTATACAAACCTAAAATTATGCTACAAAAATTTATTAAAAATTATAATTTACACCCATCAACCATGGAGACGCATGTATTGTGGAGATACATGCATTGTGAAAGATGTATATAACAAGACAAATAGATATCAAGACATCTTCATCGATACTAATATTATCTATAAGTAATGTTTATATGTTTGTGAGCTAATAATAATAATAATTAGAAAGAGGGGTACCGGAAATGGGTCCCTAGCACCTAGACTTAGGGGTCCTCTGTGCCCTCCTTGAGAACAAACTGTCACCCGAAGGCGAGACGTCTCCGGGTAAGAGGTGCTAATGTTTGTGAGTTAATAATATTATAACTATATGTTACTTTCATTTTAACTCATATATAATTCTAACTCTATCTGGGAATTCGTTCGCATGGTCTTTTCCAATGCTATAGTCTAAATATACACTCACGTTCATAAAAATTGAACCAGTTGAAATATTCTAAGTGTTACTGTATGTAATATTATATATATATATATATATATATATATATATATATATATATATATATATATATATTTAGTAATATATAACACGGCCTTGCGCACTACCGTGCTTTAGATGCTTACAATGTGACTTACTGATACCATTTTAATGAACGGGAGTGTACACTCCCATTCAATATATTTGAGCCAGTATATCACATTCTAAGCGTACATGTTACTGAATATACGTATAATTTACATACATAAACACTTAGAATGTTTCTACAGGTTAATTTTTTATGAACGGGAATATACATTCCTTTTTGTATTCTGGTAGAAGGAATCAAGGGGGTGAGGCAAATGGGTCCAGCTAGTGTTACGATAATTATATAACAGCTAATATTACAACGAACTCACCATGGTAACTTGATTTGATTATCATTAGAACTCCTTAAAAAATTCGATTAGTTTATGAAGCGCTAGTATCTGAATTGTTTAGAGTAGTGTTTTAGAGTAGTAGTTGCTCAGTGTTTAGAGTATTTGTTTTGCCCAGGTATAATAATTAATCATTAATTAACAGCTCGAAAGAATGAAGAAAATTTTATCAAAATGACATGTTTTATTCTGGTAGGATTGTAGGATTGTAATCATACGAGTGAGTGATGTCTGATTTCCTTTCAAATCCAACTCTGTACACGAATTACATAAATATTACCCATATTACTAGTAGTGGGGAACAATTTCTATCATAATTATATTTTGTTTTGAATGTGTGGATGGTTTGTTGTCTCAAATTAATTAGTTTTTACAATAACGTTTATAAACAAATTCTACAGATATGTTTTAAACAAAAACACACAAACAGAAGAAAGAGTATATCCAAATATGTTTTTACTGTTAAATAATCTGATAATAATTATGTTAAAATGTTTTGATTATGTTACAAAAGTTTTTGGTAAAAAACAAAAAAATTAAAATAATGTTTTTAATGTTTTAATATAAAAAAAACAAAACCAAAGTGGATTTTAGTGTTTAAAAAAAATTGTTTGGTTTTTTTGTTGTTGTTTGGATTAATATTAGAATTGATTTTAAAGTAAGTTTTTTTTATTGTTTAAGTTTATGATGTTATTTTTTTTACTTGGAGTTAAATCCATCGAATAACAGTCATTTGCTTTATTGCGCAATTGTTGTTATATAAATGCATCCAATGAAATATCGCAATTTTTTGGGGGCGAAATTTTTATGGATATTGTTAATTGTTAACGAAAACCACTGATCGTTTTTATACACGGTATATATTAAGTTTAGTCCGGATTTTGTAACGGTTGAAAATATTGATCGCAGAAAAAAAATATATGTTCATAAAATTAATTAATTAGATAACTCAAAAACGAAAAGAGATAATGAGCTGAAATTGTGTGTGTGTGTGTTTGTGAATGAATGGGAAAATTCGTACCGTGCCTCCCCCGAGGATATATATATATATACTCCCAACAGGGGGTATATATCCATCTTTGAAACCGTAAGAGATATACGAAAAAAATTTAAAGACAAAAAAAGTTTTAACAAATTGTGCGAAACTCTTTTTCATAAACTCAACATACCGGGTATTTAAGCAATTAACTCAGTTAGTTGTTAGATTCACTATACTTATAATTAATTCTGGAAATGAATATACTTTTTATAAAGTATACAAATTGCCTAAGGACATTCGATACCATTTTCAAAATGTACTATTTTAACAATTAATATCTCCTTCACGAAATGGGTATTAATATCAGAAGTAAATTTTTATTTTATAAGTTTATGCTAGTTTTAAATCAATCCAATAAAAGTCACTTGCTTTATTGCGCAGTTGCAGTTATATAAATTCATACAATAAAAGTCATACGATTTTGTGGCAATTTTTTTTTTTGGTCTTACATTTTCATGGATATTTTGTTGCTTGTGTAACGAAAACCACGGAATGGTTTTATAAGTAATTCTTGAAATGAGTGTACTTTTTATAGATTACATAATTTCATTGATATCTCCTAAACGAAATGGTCGAATTACTTGGGTGTAAATTTTAAATAATCCGTAACATTTTGCAAATGGTATCAAGACTTCTTAAAAGAGTAAGTCTTGCCGAATTATTTTTTTTTCCCCAGGTATGTTTTTCCTACCATATTAGGAAGTTCAAGTCCATGTCAATTATTGGCATGTATAACCTATGGGTAGGTTCGAATTAAGACTAGGTATTCATAGTACTAGGCAGCTGTAAAATTGCCACACCTTCTTTTAAGGTACGTTTTCATGTGTCGAAATGGACCATCTGACCAGTTTTCACGACATCGTCGAAAACGCAGTCGGAATGAAACCAACGTCTTTGATTATCGCCAATCGTTATTAATTAGAATAAATTAATAAATTTATTCACATAACCAACAAGGGTCGATGAAAACTTTTTTCTCGTTATTCCCAGATATGGTGTTACCTCTGTCATAGTAGATCCAGCACTTGACTAGTGTATTCATCGACAATTTCGTTGCCAATTAGAAGTCCTAAAATCTAGATAAGTATGGTGGATTTCACACTAGATAGTTTCTCCAAGTTTCTCCAGTTTCTACAATCTTCGACAAACATATTGTAGAGAAAATTCTTTATGTATTTATTTTTAGCTACTGATATCATAAAATCAAACAAGTTCCATAATTTGACTCATATATAAAACATGCAATTTTATAATTAGTTTAAAAACAAATAAAAAATAAACAAGACAAAAAAGTTAATTCTAATAAGTAATTTTCCATTTCTTGCATAAAATAATATTCTAGTGATTGTTCAAGGTAAATAAAAATGGCCGTAGTTTGACCTTCACCTGTTCCGCCATTAAATTTATTTTAAAAAAAATACACAGAAATGTATTAAAATAATAATAATTAAGTCTTATTATTATTTTTAAATAATACTATAAAATTTTGCCAAAAATTGGTAGTTGTAGGTATCCGTTGATTATCCGTTTGATTTTTCATTTTGGATTCTAATTAAATAACAATTTTAGTATGTTTGTTTTGTAGTTTTCTTTTATATTCCAAATAGATAACCAAAATATATTCCAAATAGAACTGTACGACAATTTTTAATTATTGTGTCCTAGTCAGGCGCGGATCCAGCCCTCAAGATTTCAACGCCCTGACTAAGATTTTGTACAGTGTATAGTTCCACATGGGCAAAGCCGTGGGGCGAACACTAGTAAATTAATGAACCTGTAAAATGTTAGTTTGTTCGCTCACGAAAATTACAAAAGTAAATGTACGTTTGCACATCACTGTGTCACATTTAGACTCTAAACTACTGAACCGATTTTGATGAAATGTTTACAACTTCAAAGGATATCAAATTAAATTATACGCTAGTATACATTTTACATTAAATAATTTTATTTAGGTACTTAATTTAAATTACAAATTCAAGCTTACGTCTCTTTTTCGTGAAAACGTTGATAATTTCATCGATATCCGGGTTCACATCTTTGTGTATATTTAGGAGAGCTAGCCCGGATAATCTCTCCTGTGCCATTGTATATGTGCATACAACACACGCTTATTTTTAAATTAGTAGACGAATAAGCGCACCCAGCGAATAGTCATCTCGTTTTTCCAATACAAGTATTCATGTGCCAAAAAGAAACAGATAATATGTTGCCAAAAATGTGACAGAACGTGTCAGCATATCGTCTATGATGACTAAGTACCTCGCTGCGTTCCGTATCACGCACGATTCATTGTTTTTTTAAATTTTATTAAGGCATTGGATATACTATCATTAGCCTATCGACCTCAATAGACCGTGAAAGTGTGACGTCACAAGTCTATTAGGGTTGTGGGCATGCCCATTGTGCCCATAACGGTAGACCCGCGCTTGGTCCTAGTGTTCAGAAGTGAATTAGTCATTCTTTAAAAGTAGGTAAATTGAGAAAAATTAATTCGAATATTTTAAAAAACTTCGTTACGAAGTAGCTGCGTCAACTTCCTTAGAATAAGTACATCACTTGTCTTTTGGAAATATGATGATAGGTAGATCTTATTACTGTTCATGGCGATTTGTGACCGCAAGAGTGGTTACAGACACTATTTATACATTGTAGTAATATTAATTTTCAATAACTTTATGAAATTATTTAATATTTCCCCAATACAAAAATATACACAGTTGTATAAACATACATACTAATGCAAGCAAGTTTATAAAAATGATGAAATTTATAAACTTTGATAAACTTTTATTGTGGATTTTGTAGAATTTTATGAATGTGCTATTATATCTATCGCTTGAACGTCCTTAACGAACTTGGTCTTCAAATTTCAAAAGTACCTCACATACCTCTCATATACTTATATATATATATATATATATATATATATATATATATATATATATATATATATATATATATATATATATTATTTTACATATATATACATATACAGGGTGAATTGAACCTGCCGCATATTAGCACACGCCTCCACTTTCCTCCACGATCCTCGCATTTTTCAGCAACATCCAAAAGAAATCGATAAATTGAAACAAAATGAAGACCACTCGTGATTGACTCAAAGACATGAAAAACACCAAAGCACTCATAGCAATGTGCGTATAAATAATCAAGAACTAGGGCACTGATGGACAACAAATATACGCTGTGAAGTACTAGGGAAACATGCATTAAGCAACAAAAATCTGCTATTATTCTTGCATTATTAATATAATATTTATGTTACCTAATAATTTTAGAGCTCAGTTAATTTAGCCCCGCATAGATTTTTTTTTGTTATTTTTTACTTTTTATTATTTTTAATTAATTGTTGCTCCTCTGTTCTTTATAGTTTGACCTTATAAATTGTTTGTTCGTTTTTCATTTATTTATAAATAATTAAAACAAATTATCGTCCTCAGGTTACCCCCCTATTAAAGATATTTACTTTTTACCCCTAAAATCGATGAATTTTAATCAATTTACATCTGTTCGATCAATATTGATAATTGTTCTTGTCAATATTGATAAGAATGGGTAGATCGCTGAAGGAAGTGGAGGCGTGTGCTAATATACGGCAGGTTCAATTCACCCTATATATACATATATATGTATAAATATATATATGTATAAATATATATATATATATATATATATATATATATATATATATATATATATATATATATATATATATATATATATATATATATATATATATATATATTACGACGAAGTAGTGTACTGAACACTTGATTGAAAGTTAATAAATTTTTTTAAATTTATATTTCTATAATGAACAACTTTTACCCGAAACATTTTTTCGAAAACCGAATCAATAAGGCACAAATAAATTATAAAATTTTATGTGGTGTGGTCCATAGTACATTCTATATATTTACCACAAGCATGTAAATATGTTTATAATTAAATAACCACAATTAAAAGTTTTTAAGATATTAAGGACGTTCATGAGGCTTTTTTTTTAGTGAATTGAATAGCTCAATTATGTAGTTATCCTCCCTCAAAAATTTAAAACCTCATTTCAAAGAGTAATTATAATTATCGATTAAAAATCAAACTGTTAACACAACGCCTTATGGAGAACATATATTATACATATATTATTAAAGTGGCCACCATAGTAAATAATATTTATAAATAATCTGTAAAACAGTTAATACAATTGCATTAAAAAAATGGTGTTGACGAACGTTAGAATTAATTATAGAATAAAATTAAAACTGTTTTGTTAGATTTGTTTTTGCCACCATGTTTTGAAATTTGGCGGCAGCGTACAGTAAAAAAATATACACATACATATACACTGTGAACATCATAACAAAACATAGTTTATTGTCAGATCTGTCAAATCAAGTGAAATTAATTTCTAATTTACATTTACTGATATTTTACAATAAATACTTTTAAAATATTTAGGATAAATAAAAAAAGGTTATATCAATCATTGTAATATTATTGATATACTTTTTTAAAATCCTAAATAAATTTTTTTAAAGATAGTAAATTTTATTAAAGCGTAGCACATGAACGTCCTTAATTATATTTATAAGTTAATTAGATATGCTATGGAATATTAAAAAAGAAAAAAAAACATTGAAATTAAAAAACTACTCTTTATTTTACAGATTCACCACCGTAGAAGAAAATTAAAATGTGTGATTTAGAAACAGGTGAAATCGATTACGATAATGAGACGGGTGAACAATATCCACATAAACGACCAAATGTTTACTACTATCGACATCCAACGAATCGAAGAAATAGTCATCGATTTAAAATACCCACGAACATAATCAAAGATAAGAATATCTTGACGGATGATGCGGGTGATCAAGAATTACGTTTCGAACATTTACCATTTAATAGCGATATTAGTCCAATAGTATTATTCTTATTACCGACGTTATTTGTTTATCCAGCCTTAACATTATTATTGGCCGTTATCGAAATATCGATACATATGTGGGCACATCGTAAAAATAAAACATTAAAGAATCCAAAATATTATTTTCGTAGTCCGTTACATTCGTGCATTAGTGTGTATTGTGCCCGTTGCAAAGAGGATAATTATATGTCGACAATTGGGAAATTACAGGATAAACGTACTATGAAATATGATTGTTTTAAGCATTTAGTTTCTTAGTACACTCCCGTTCAATAAAATTGAACAGATCTGAAATGTTAATTTTCTTACATTTCATAAAACTACTCACTTTTGTAACTCTCTGTATAATGATTCATTTATAAACAAAGATAACTAGTATATATTTTAAGTGTGAAAAAAGAAATGGAAGTATAGTAAAAAACATTTACTACAAGAATAATCAAAATTGTGAAAGACTGATTCGGTTCAGATCTGTTCAATTTTATTGAACGGGAGTGTACATTTAGAACACCGCTGTAGTCATGTAGTCGTCATACGCTAGAGTGATACGAACTTTTTATATAAAGATTATTAAAATAATCAAAGAGAACTCTACGTTTTTTTTGAAATTAAATTTCAAATTTTGCCCCAATTCCTAGAACAATTACTTGTATTTTATAAATACGTATTTCGACCACAAGGTAGTCATCATCAGTATGAATTAGCTATTCGTAGCTATCTCTGGGATATGGAGTCAGAGATATGTTGCTCGTTGCTAATTTGGTGCGTGTCTCACAATAATATTAAAAATGTTTTGTCTTTTATATGTTCTGACTGAGGTAGTACCTAAAGGATTATTTAAGTTGACTGATCAATTAACCCCATTAAGACCAACCGATTTATTGGCGGTATCCTTTTCTGACTATGCGGTGTTGTTATTGTCAATAAGGTGAGGGTGTTGATTGAAGCTAACCTTGATATTCAGGTATTAAATTTGAAATACAGTTTAATTTTATTAAATCAGAATTTGGAATTGGGTCATTGTCTAAATTCATTATCTGTTTTCTTAATTTGTGTATGTTGATACTTTCGTATGCATCTAATTCTGTGGGGCTTTGTACCGATTTCAGTAGTTTTAAATTCGTTAATTCCTACAGTGACGATTAGCTAATTCATACTGATGATGACTACGTTGTAGTCGAAATACATATTTATAAAATATAAACAATTGCTTTAGGAATTGGGGCAAAATTTTAAGAATTTCGTACTGATTTCAGTAGTTTTAAATTCGTTAATTCCTAAAGTTACGATAAGCTAATTTATACTGATGATGACTACGTTGTAGTTGAAATACGTATTTATAAAATACAAATAATTGTTCTAGGAATTGGGGCAAAATTTTAAGAACGTTTTATGTTTTTTTCTCGTGCAGGATGCGGAATTATCTAAAAAAACAGCCTTTGGTTTGTTTTGAATTGTCTGATGCCTCCCGCGGAGAAAATTTACAAAACTTAAAAATAGTTAGTTTTTTTCCGGACTAACAAGAGGCTGCCCTTTTTTGTTAATATTTTATTCTACCGCTCAACAATTCTGACTATTATTAGTTTAACAGAGGAGAGGGAATTCAATAATTAAACTCAGAAAAGCGCGGGGTACGGATAGTTGTTCATAAAACATTATAACCATTATGACAGAATAACGTGTTTGCGGGTGTGAGAAATGTGAATAACAAACATCATGCTAGCGTGTGATTAAACGTATTTTATTTTCTGTTTTTGTTTTGTTTTTTGGTGATTGATATAGTTGTTTTATTGTTAATTATTGATTTTTGCATTGAATAAATATAATCGTAATAAAAATGATCTGTTTTTAATGTTTAAAAATTTCGTATTCAAGTTATTTTTGCAGAAGCAAGTATTGGGAAACCTTCTTTTGGGGTCAATCTTCTTTTTGAGCGAAAAATCAAAACTTTTAGCTGAGAAAATTGACAGTTTGTCTCAATTGTTCATCAGTGTGCACACATTTCGTATCTTTTTTTTTTAAATAATATACCCGTAAATTTAAATTCCTTTTACAAATTTTTTCTTAGTTAAAAAATAAATCGCAAAAATCTTCTTGAAACTGTCTCTATACGAGAAACTTGCTAAGCGTTACGCCTCTGGTGGTCATATGATGTAACTAACAGAAAAAAAAAACAAAATAAATAAATTTACATGGCATATATGTAAATTTAAGTTTGTAAGCGTTTTTTTAGCAAATCTTATAATTTAATAATGTCTCGATCTTGGTCAGTGCCTTTGTGCTCATCCAATAAAACAAGCAACCCAGAAGTTTCGTTTCATTATTTTCCAAAGTTAGGTAAAGATAAAGTATTAATTGGAAATAAGTTGGAGTGTATATCTCTAATAGATCGGCACAAAGCTTGGAAATTAAAATTGATAAACCCATTAGCAAACATATGACAGTCAGTGGCATAGCCTGGGTGAAGGCCGCCCGGGGTGGAAGAAAATTTTGCCGCCCTCTTATTTAGGTTTTTCAATTTAAAAGACTATAATATACAGTAATTCTAAAGAATATATATATATATATATATATATATATATATATATATATATATATATATATATATATATATATATATATATATATGTTTTACAATATATTAATCACATTTATTACAAAAAGTCTTACACGTATTCCACTTACATTGATATAACAGGTATAGAACACTTATGATTATACCTTGACGATCAACAAGATTAAGTTATTTGCGAATTGAATATAAAACGCAAATCGACTTCCAATTAGAACTAGAACGATACTGTTAATATTTAAATTTTTAATGAAAAATAATATACTTGTTAGAATTAAAAACAAAACTTCTGTATTTAACTAAAACTTTATTCGTCTACTTTTTTTAACAGCAAAGTCTTTTATTGCACTATCAAAATATGAAATAGTTCAAATATTTACAAGATATTATTATTTATTGTGAAATTTTGCCGTCGCCTAAAGGTGCCGCCCCCACTATGCTACGCCACTGATGACAGTAATATATTTACTAGATTATTAATATTTACAAACTAACCTAAATTGACGAATTGCAATTGAATACTTTTGGCCACAAAACTAAATATCAAAATTATTGAAAGTATCAAGTATAAAAATTTACTAATTTCGCTACACAATAATAAAATATTAAAAAAAGCACAAAGGCACATGTTATATTTCCTAACAATGGCTCTAGATTTAGTTTGTTTATTGGTCACGCGGTGCAACCATCTTAAATAGTTTCGAGTTTATATATTTAAGTTGAAAATTGTGCTGAAGTTAATTGAAAATAAGCAAACTCTACATTGGCAAATGTTTGAGTATATAAAATGTGAGAAAAAAAAACTTTAAAATTTAATTTTTTTATACCAATTAATTCTAATCTATATATTTTACGAACATAAAATTGTATGCCTATAAGAATTAATAAAAAGAACTCAAATTTTTAAAATATTGTGAATTTTAACAATTCTTAAATTTTATTATATTTTTCAAAAACATTTTTTTTTTTTTTGATTTTTTATTTAAATTTTGTGTAAAATAAGCTTTCGAAAATAAAAACAACAAAATTTGTAATTTATATATTTCATAAAAAATTTGTAAAATATTGTAACTTTTATAAAATAAAATGAAAAATTTTCTATTAATTTGTTTAAATAATTTAAAACCATCCTGAATTGCATACTAAGGTTCATCATGAGTTTATAATTAGTATTTAGAGTTATTGGCCGTGTTCGGCCGAAATAAGTCCTTAGTAAACTAAGTAAGTTAGAGTAAATAAAATTTTGTTCTGAGCGCTGCGGGTTTTGGCCTGGACATCTTACTATCTTAGTTATCTCATAAATAACATTATCGTACTCAAACTGCCCAATAAAAAAATTTGATTTATCCATTTTTTATACTTAATTTTCCATATAATAAAAATTAATATTTCTTAATATTTAAAACTTAATATTTCGAATATTCTGTTTTACTACTAAGTAAAATAGCGGCATAAGAAAAGTTTCTCCACTTTTAATTTCAAAACAATGTAAAAACTCCTTTGGTCCGTGTTCAAGCCGCAAGAACTTTTTTTAAATATTATTTATAGTTCAAACTTACCTCTCACCTAAATTTTAAGGTGAATAAGATGTAACAATGACCCTTTTGAATGTAACACCTTTCTTATTCGATTGAAATAACTAATTATTTTAATATGGCGGTGAATAAAATCATACAATGATTTTGTCGCGAGCTCCCGGTCAAAAATCAAATATTCTAAAACAAAAAATGCACTAAAAAGTTAAAAAAATAATTGCATATTCTTGTGTCTATTTTAGTTCACCTAAGCAAAATTTTTTAAATATATATGTACAATTATTGTTATTTTTGGAGGCGGTGTCCAAATTTTATGTGAATTTCTCTATGCTGACACCGACTCCAAAAATAACAATAATTGTACATAATATATTTAAAAATTTTTTGCTTAGGTGAACTAAAATTGACACAAGAATATGCAATTATTTTTTTACTTTTTAGTGCATTTTTTGTTTTAGAATATTTGATTTTTGAAGTCGAGTTTCCATTTTGTCAAAATTTTTTTTATATTATAAACAATTAATTAATAAATTAACCAAGGTAATAAATAATTACCAAATATACACGAATGACGAAACAAGATTTGTTTTTTTAAATACAAGGAAACAACAATAAAAAACATTGGCTTTTTCATGTCTACATAATAATAATATTGAATGTTGTTAATAAGATATAATATTCATTAACTGCTACCTCCTGGATCGATTTATATTATAAATACATCTTGCAACTTCCATAAGTGTTAATCAAATTAAAAAAAAACTGGATGAAAACTCAACGCTGATTAGCTACGCATAATCGACAATGCTGATTGGCCATCACACTTATACCAATGCCAGTGTTTCAGACAGAGTTCTACGTCATACTGGCTTGCGTCCGTGAGAACCTACGTAGAGACTACATAAACCAGAACGCTGCTCGAAAAGCCTTGTCTGCAAATAAAGTCACCTCAGGGGTAGTCAAGGATTATATAAAGGAACTACTGGAGCTGGCAAAATGGAACAATGTCAAATTGATCTGAATACTAGGTCACAAGGGAAAGAAAAAGCAGGTACCTAAGTTAAACTGTTGTGTGCTGAACAACAGAACAAATCATAACAACTGATCTGTTCACTTAAAAAAAAACCCCACTCTTCAAGCGTCACCTAACTGAATGCGTATCGTACGACACATACCACACACAACAGTTTAACTTTAAGTAAGAAAACAAACCTATAAGACCTCCTTCTCATACACATTGCTTAATGTATACATATCTACTCTCTCATACTCGTGGGAGATCTGCTATGGGAAGATGTAAACTAAACAACCGGTATATAGATGTAAAAATATATAAATTTATGAAATGATACTGGTAAAAAAATTTCAAATACCAGTTTGCAAATTAGACCATTATAAAAAAAATGAATGTAAATGTAGTAGATTTTGGTGTGAATCTTTTGTTTCGCATTTGCATTTGTATTATAATATTATAAGAAATTGTTTTGATAAACACCATGATATTAAATTAAACTGATAATTAAAAACTAATTAATAATGATTTTGTTGTGCTTGTTAATTTTATTTTGTGTTAATAACAATTATATTTCTGTGAATGCAGAATGTGGAGTTGTTGTAGGACAAACGATTGAATGTGATCCCGCGTCAAGTCTTAGTGATGCCAATAATTTTTCACCAGAAGTACGAGTAAGTATCTCAACACTTCTATTCCTACTAACATCGCAATTCCCACAAATTCCTAATAGAAAACCATGCGTCCAAATAGGTTTAGAATGATGTCAGATATAACCAAAACCGGTTCTACGGTAGTCGGCGTCCTGCTGTGAAGTAGTGGAAATAGTATACATGTATGCTTGTCTCTTTTTCTCCTCTTCTTTGTACACTGTAGCAAATTTCATATCACAATGGTTAGTCTTGACAATTACAGCCTGTATATCCATATGTTAATTAAAGATGTTACAAAGACAACTATAAATGAATTAGTGTCCGACCGAAACTGGTTTTTACAACCGAAACCGAATTTCGGCAATGGTCTCCATACAAGGATCATGTTTTGAGGGGAAAATAAAGAAAAGTGAAGTGAAAAATTAATAATTTTACAAAAAAAAACAATTAGGTACGTAGGTAAGTATCTAACTGTACTTGCTACTTGGATACCTTGGTAATAATTATTAAAATGAACTTTGAAACTCTGAATCCTTAATATTATCACCACTCATGCATTATAGTAAGTACCAAGTACCTAACTAATGTTTGTTTAGGTATAGCATTAGCGAGTGAGTTAAATTAACCAAAAAAATATTTAGATAGTTATGTTAAACTTCATTCTACTATAATCTATGTATTAGTTTGTTATGTTAAATTATTTTTTGATGTTTACTACCTACTCTTATGCTAGATCACGTGATTAAACTTACCGAAATCAAAATAAATCACACGAAAACTCACAACAAACAAAACGAACTGTAAACACAAGCCCGTCACGACATGATTAGGCACGTGGACGCGGCAAAATGTCTTCGTCGCTTGGATGGAATTTACCGCGCCGAACATGACCGAGCACAGCGCGAGAACTCCTGAATGCAGTTTCAGTTTCGGTCGTAGTTTCGGCAGGTTTGCCACTGAAACCGAAACTAAACCGAAACCCGTTTTTTTGCCGAAACTCGATCGAAACCGAACTTTCGGTCGGACACAAAATTAAAGATTATGCATAAATATATTTCTTCTCATTCTAATCATTCCTAGAAATTCTTTCAAACAAAATAAGTTTGGTAAATAATTATCTTTAAATTAGTAAAGCAACAAAAAATATAAAAGCTATAATATTTTAATACCCATTAAACACAAAATTTGTTATAGATATTTTTTAGAATTTTTGTTAAATGAACCGATAATGTATACACCCATTTCTTTTATAAAGATGTTGCGTTGTTAAAAAGACAACTAAACGAATAAATGTATTGGATACTACACAAAATTTCATTTGTTCTCCTTCGAATTATTCCTAGAAATCATTTCAAACAAAATATATGTTTAATCAAATAAACATTCCCTTTTCTTTAAAATAAAATTAGTTTTAAAATATAAAAAACATCAAATATTTTGTAAAGCTCATTATTATTCATAATGTAATTAAGCTCCTCCTTACGCCCGACGCTTCGCATCATTTGCATCATACCTTGAATCGGCCTATGACCTCGTTTCCTCTTAAAAAAATGTTCAAGAAGAATTTATGTATTTTTTTAGGATAGAATAACAAGCCTATATTATACTGGAAACAATGACACAAACTTACCAGCTGAATCATTTAAATTCTCTGGATTACAATCATTAACCATCCACAATACAAATATTCAACAAATTGAAGAAGATGCATTCGCAAATTTAGATTATTTAACTGAATTAAAATTAGAACAAAATAAATTGTATTCACACATAAAACCAAAAACATTTGGTGGATTAGTACAATTAACAGTGCTAGTCATTGAGAAATGTTCCATTGAAGTAATACAAAATGATGCATTCGAAGGACTTCTGGATTTAGAAACGCTCAATTTACAAGAGAACCTTATACGTATTATTGAAGCGAAAAGTTTGAGATCATTAAATAATTTAAAATATTTAATACTAAATAATAATCAAATACAACAATTACCAATTCAATTGTTCCAGCATACACCGAAAATTGAGTTTTTAGATTTGCAGAACAATGAAATTGAAAAAATTACACCCATGACTTTCATAACTAGCATTGTTCAATCAACCAACGGTGGAGCATATTATTCATATACTGTATCAAGTTTGAAGTATATTCGTTTAAGTGGTAATAGAAACTTTAAATTACAACAGGCTAACTTTGGTTCTGAAACCCTGGTTGACCTCGAGTTGTCATTTATGGGTTTAACAACCATTCCTCAGAATGTAAATGTATTTGGTACAAATTTAAAAGGCTTAATATTAAATGGAAATCGATTAACAAAATTAACAAACGGTGTTTTTGATAAGTTAACAAATTTAACAAAATTAACAATTACACAAAATTTAATAAATTCATTTGATGAAGATTGTTTTAATAATATGTTCGAATTAAGAGTTTTGGATTTAACCGAAAATCAAATAAGTGAACTGTCAAAACAGTTGTTTAAAAATTTAACAAGATTAGAATATTTAAATTTGTATAAAAATCGTATTAAATTGTTAAAACATGACGATTTTGAATATTTAAAAAATCTGAAAACATTAAATTTACAGGAGAATAATATTATTTATTTATTACAAGGAACATTTAACAATTTAAAATATTTAACATCATTGTTTATCACTGGAAATGAGATCGTTATGGTCCAACCAAAAACTTTGACAAATTTATTTAGCTTAACTAGAATGGATTTGAGTCAAAATAAATTACAAACAATAGATAAAGGTTTTTTTGATGCACGCAACAAAAATAATTATTCAAAATTAACGTCAGTTATTATAAACTCGTGTGAACTCACCCTTTTGGGGAATGATTCATTTTTACCATTAGTTCGAGTCACAACACTTGAACTAAAATCCAATAAAATTAATGAAATTGAAGTGGGTGCATTTCGTACAATGGATATGTTAGAAACGATAAGTTTACGTGATAATTTGCTAGAAATATTACCAATTGGTTTATTTACCAATTTACCAAATTTAAAAGAAATTGATTTGTACAAAAACAAATTTAAAATGTTACAAGATAATATATTCTCAAATTTGCAAAATGTAAAAACGGTTAATTTAAATTTTAACAATTTAAATTATTTATCACCGCTAGCATTAAATAATAGTTCGGTGGAACAATTATCGATATATTTTAATAATGTAACGTTTGTTGAAGATGACTTTTTTATGAATGCACCACAATTGAAACGTTTCATATACTTTAAGAATCCAATACAATGTAAATGCTATTTTCAAATGTTTAATACGATGGAAAAATTGAATGTTAGTCAAGGGAATCATTATCAGTCTAAACATGGTAGTGTACCCGTATGCACGGTTACAAATTTGGAGACTTGTGTTAATGATCCAAATTTAGATTTAGATATATTTAGATATTATTTTCATATGATTAAAATTACACCAGTACAATGTATTGATCCAGATTTGTGTTAAATATTTCGTTTGATTTATATCAAAACCGAGGTAATATTTCTTAAACGTGTACTATATGGCTAAAGAGTGACTTCGAAATCGTGAATGAGCAAAATCGTTCCAATCCCCTGACCCCCAAAAATTAATCTTTTGAGCCGTAAAAAATCGCATAATAAATTAAATATATAAAAATGTTTCTTTTTTTGAAAATAAACAATTTTTGTTCTTTTTTCATAAACTCAATAGTTTCGTAACAATTTCAACTCAAACATCTGTTATGGCGTGTAGATAAGACATCGTTTACAACGACGGATCGGTTATTAAGACTAAATGGCAAGGTCCCGGCCGAAACCGTGTATAAACACCTATGTTAACCTACCGCCTATAACAACACCGGATAAAGCGACATATTGCTTAAAGCGACGAACCGTTATCGAAATTCATCGGTTATAACGATCAACCGTCATATTTTTTCAGTAAAACAAACCATTATATTGAACTTTCTTTTTTTTTTTTAAATTTTAGCTGCGCACTTCCTCCCATCCCAACCGCGCCTCTTGCGCATTTTGTGCCAGTTCTACTATCGGATATAGCGTCCTAATTATGTGGTCCCTACAATGTCGTTATATCCGGTTTAGGCTATTCATATATATATATATATATTGTTCTATGGTATTTAAAAAGTTTTTGCTGTCGTAGAAGTAAATAATCAGGTCACTAAAAAAGAATTCAATTTATACAAGGTATTTAAACACTTCGTTGTTGTATTTCTTGTCAATTTGTGATTGCAAGAGTGAATAAACATTGTCTGCCAAATGTAATTATAAAATAATATTTTTTATTATTATTTTTCCTTATTTCATGTAATAAAAATTTGATTTGAAGGTCAAATCATGTAATCGCCAACAAAAGTAGCGTTGCTTTTTAGAGTTTATTTGCGCCGAATCCATTCGATTCTCGAATGAATGTTTCGAAAAAAGTTGCTTTGTATTTTGTTATTGAACAACTGTTATTCACCAATAGAATAGAATATAGTTTGACTGTTCCCATATAACTACAAGTATGTGAAACCCACTTGTTCATGCATTTTTTGGGCCCACAAATTTTTGGGATTAGCTGTACTAAAAATACTATTATTTATTTATTTGATTTGACCTTGAACGTAGAAACGAGATAATTGTAATGGTTACTAGGTATAACAAATTTGGTTGTTATGTATAACAATTTTAATTTGTTTCTTACTATGTATAAAAAAAATTTTTTTTTTCTTCTCCAGTCACACAGTTCGATCACCATATATATAAATATAGTACATTGTTGCTATGTACAGTGACTAGCGGTTGATAAGTGCAAATCCATACTTTACGCGCCATATTATTCAATATTATATACAATGTAAATAAAACTTATAAATTATCAGTTAATTATAAATTATTTTAAATTAATAAATTGCGTCATATATTTCTCCAGTGGAGAGTGGTTTTACTTTGAGTTTTACTAAGCGCTATTAAAATTTCAAAGGACTGGTGAGTTAATGGCCGGTCCAACCGGTTTTTTATTGGGAATTTGCATCGTCTAATTCACAAATTGACTAATTAGATCCAGATTATATACGTCATCATTGCTTGCGACTCTGAATGAAATGGTCAAACAACTATTCAAAAGAATTTATAAATAATGTTTGAATAATAAATATTTGTAACGCCACTGACTTTTATGTAAACTTTAAAAAAAAATCAAGGAAATAACTTCATGATTTTGTATGCTAATAATTATTTGTATAAATCTTAAGATTTTTGTTGCTGTATATTCAAAAATAAGTTTTCAAATGCGAATAATTAATAATGCATAATCATTTATTTCTATTATTTTTTATACCTTTATTAATAAATTTTAATAATTATACCGTCCACGGTTTTTGTTATTTTGATCAACAAACAATTTCATGTGATGCTTCATCAAATTTGACCGAAATTAATACGCTACCTTCATCTGTACGAGTAAGTTGTAATTTATAATTATTTTTAAAAAAAAACTTTTTAATAAGAAAAACGAAGAAAACCGGCTTCAAAGAACTTCATATAAGCCAGACCTGATCTCTATATACAAACTAGAATGTCATAGATTTAAATATCAAAAGGCAAAATTATCTAATTCCAGTTTATACAAGATATTTAGAGTTAAACTTCTATTGGGTCATTATGAGAATGCAATCAGATTGTATTTTCAGTCAAGGAATCAACGAATCGCTGATTTCCACTCGACTGATGTTGCCCTCGCTCGATCGATGTAACACTAATTTCTATCCTGTTCTATCGCACAGTGTTTGGCAGGTATGCAATAAAAATTTTGTGTCATACAGTATATAGACAAAATTTATGTACACATGCATTATATGCTTAAGCAAAACAGACAGAAGTTTATCTGTCACATAAGCAGTGTGATTACACTGCAGTAAATAGCTACACCGCCAACTCTTACATTAGAACATTTCAATTTAACTATACAGTTGAAATTAGGTACAGTAGAGTCTTCATAATTATAACTCCATGTATTCTGAAAAAAGATGAATATTTGAATTACGAGTCACCTTATCTATCAATGATATCTTTTTATGGTCTCGTAAACTTTGTATATTAAATGTATATATTGATAAACCTGGCCTGATCTTGATAAATTTCACTAACTCTGGTTCTAATGTAAATCTTGGATTTAATGCCAGGCTTTCAAACTATAATTTGATTGGAAGAAGTGACGCTGGTTCTTTATTCTACCATAATAAAATGTAAAATCATTGGTTTTAGAAACAAATTGGTTTTACAATATACAGGGTGTTCTAGAAGTAGTCGAGTTCCATAAGAGGGTAGGTAGAGGGTACGATTTTTGAACGAAAAGTCCTGAGATTTTTTTTCATTAAACGCACCGTTAATTAATTATTAATTAATTAATTAATTAAAGGAAACTAGGTTGAAACCAGAGTTACAAAAAGTGCATTTTTTTTTAGAATTCCTTTTTTGATTTAATTATCAGTTTTTGGAAAAATATATTGCTTAAATTTTTCAAATTATTAATTCCTTGAAAAGTGCATTAATTAAATTTTTTTATTTTTTGAAAAAAGTAATAAATTGTTTTAATAATAAATTTAAAAAAAAAAATGCGCAAATTAAATTCGTTAAATTATAAAGTTTTCTCAAAAGTGCATTAATAAAATTATTTTATTGAAAAATATAATTATTGCATTATTAAAAAAATTAATCAATAAAATAATTTTATTAATGCACTTTTGAGAAAAACCTAGTTATAATTTAACGAATTTAATTTGAAATAATAAAATTTAATTAATGCACTTTTCAAGGAATTAATAATTTGAAAAATTTAAGCAATACATTTTTCCAAAAATTGATAATTAAATCAAAAATGAATTATTAAAAAAAGTCACTTTTTGCAACTCTGGTTTCAACCTAGTTTCCTTAATTAATGAATAATTAATTAACGGTGCGTCTAATAAAAAAATGTCTCAGGACTTTTCGTTCCAAAATCGTACCCTCTACCTATCCTCTTATGGAACTCGACTACTTCTGAGACTTTACACCCTGTATATATAATTTTTCTATTGTAGTTTTTTACTACTATATGATTTTATTAAACTTGTGTGACTTATAGTAGTGTTGACCTTTAGCGAAAGGGTGCATGTGATAAAGAAAATACTTGAAATGTATATTTTGTAAATTTTATTTCACTACTTTTTGGATAACAATTTCAACTTTGAGATTATACGTTTGAATTCTATTAACTATTTGATTTCAACGAATGTTAAATTGTTACTGTACTAATGTTAGATTGTTACTGTACTAATGTTACATTGTTACTGTGCTAATGTTAAGTTGTTACTGTACCGTGAGCTGTTGTTGTCCTGCTTTATATATCTGAAATGCATGCATTCTAAGAAGGTGAGAGAATCGCATCGAATATTCTTTACATTATCAGAACATATCTATAAAGTCGATCTGCTTCTATACGTGAGTATATAAAAAGAGATAAAGATATTCGAGTATACGTAAATGTATCGTTCTGCACTGTACCGCAGATTCAATTGCAATGTTGACACTGATGGGCCAGATATGTGTATCTGCTATATGAGTGTGAGTCACTACAACATTATTTAATATTATTTTAATAAATTATTTTGAAAGAAGTATAACTTGTTACGTGCGTACATAAGTACACAGACACACACTTATTTATTTTCTAAAGATTTAGAAGCCTATCGTGGTTATATAATTATTTTTAATTTGTTCTTTTTAGAGTACGATTAAACAACTGAATTATCGGGGAAAACATGAAAGACTCTTGCGATCAGAAGCAATTAAATTACCATCCTTACAATCGTTAACAATACAAGACACAAATATTGCAAGAATTGAAGAAAACACATTTCAAAATCTTGTCTCGTTAACTGACCTATATTTAATACAAAATTTTTTTTTAACATACATCGAATCAAATTCTTTAAATGGCCTAACTCAGTTAAAACAATTACTTATACAGAATTCATCGATTCAAACCCTACAAAATCAAATATTTCTCAGATTAGATGCATTAGAAGTATTAGATTTACAATACAATCTAATTCAAGTGATTGATAGGAATGCATTAGAATCGTTAAATAGTTTACAAACATTAAAATTAAATAATAATTATCTTGAAACAATACCAAATATTATTCGACATTGTCCAAAATTAAAATACTTAGATTTAGCTAATAATCAGATAAAATTAACTCAAGGAATACCATTATTTTTACCTGATGATAATACCCCAACATTAAATAGAATTGAATTTCTAAATTTAAGTGGAAATCATGATGTAATTTTACAATCAAATTCGTTTATTTTCTTGCTAAATCTAAAAGAGTTAGATTTATCTTCTAATTTTTTACCAACAATACCAAAAGATATATTTCCTTCAACTTTAGAAAAGTTAAACTTAAGTTATAACAATTTAACAATTATACCAGACAAGGTCCTTAACTCAAACTTAAAAATATTATCTCTAAAAAATAATTTAATAAACTCTTTTGAAGATAATTGTTTTGTAGATTTACAAAAATTAACATACTTAGATTTATCAAAAAATCAAATTATTCATGTACCTCATCGAATATTTGATTCGTTAACTAACCTCAAAGTACTTTTACTGAATGATAATTCCATTATGTCAATTGATGAACAAAGTTTTGTAAATTTAAATCAGTTAGCGCACTTCGATTTATCGGTAAACAATTTAACGGAAGTACCAGAGAGAATATTTAATTCATTAACAAATTTAAAAGTACTTTTACTCAATGATAATTTAATAAACACATTCGATGAGGAATGTTTTATCCATTTAAAACAATTATTATACTTAGATTTATCAGTAAACATGATAGTTGAAGTACCAAATATTATCTTTGATTCATTAATTTCGTTAAATGTATTAAAATTGAATGGAAATTTAATTAAATCTATTGATGATAAATCATTTATGAATTTAAATCAGTTAACATATCTAGATTTATCAGTAAACAAGTTAAAGGAAATACAAGATAGAATTTTGAATTCGTTAACAAATTTAAAAATACTATTACTCAATGATAATTTAATACATCTATTTGATGAAGACTGTTTTATCAATTTAAAACAATTATCATTTTTAGATTTATCAACAAACAAAATAGTTGAAATTCCAGAAAAAGTATTCGATAAATTAAATAAATTAAAAATACTCTTATTGAATGATAATTTAATAAATTCATTTGTTGATTATTGTTTTATGAATTTGAATCAGTTAATATATTTAGATTTATCAGTAAACGTGATAAATGAAATTCCAATTAGAGTATTTGATACGTTAAATCAGTTAAAAATACTGAAATTACAAGATAATTTGATAAATTCATTTCATGAAAATGGTTTTTCGAATTTAGATCAATTATTATATTTAGATTTATCAGTAAACAATCTGACTGAAATTCCTAATCAAATATTTAACTCACTAAAAGAATTAGATATTCTATTACTCAATAATAATACAATTAGATCAATTGATGATGAAAGTTTTGTTAATTTGAATAAATTAATGTATCTGGATTTATCAGTAAACAAGATGGATGAAATTCCTGAAAAAGTTTTTGATTCATTAATTCATTTAAACGTACTTTTATTAAAAGATAATTTTATAAAATCCTTTGATGAGAATTGTTTTGTCAATTTAGATAAATTACAATATTTAGATTTATCAGTAAACAAGATTGTTGAAATTCCTGAAAAAATTTTTAATTCATTCGTTGAATTAAAAGTTCTTTTACTTGATAATAATTTAATCGATTATTTTGATGATAATTGTTTTACCAATTTAAGACAGTTAAATTATTTGGATTTATCAGTAAACAGGATAAATGATATTCCAATTAAAGTATTTGATAAATTAAAAACATTAAAAGTACTTAAATTACAAAATAATTTAATCGATTTGTTTGATGATAATGTTTTTGTAGGTTTAGATCAATTGATTTACTTAGATTTATCAGTAAACAAGATGGCAGAAATTCCAAATAAAATTTTTAACACGTTAAGTGAGTTGGCAATACTTTTACTTAAAAATAATACAATAAATTCTTTTGATGATGAATGTTTTAAAAGTTTACCTAAATTAAGAATATTAGATTTATCAGTAAACAACATAACTGAAGTGCCAGAAAAAATATTCGATCCATTAAAAGCTTTAACAATATTATCTCTAACGGAAAATTTAATAAATTCATTTGATGAAACATGTTTTCAAAATTTACATCAATTAACCTATCTAGATTTATCAGTAAACAAGATAAATGAAATTCCCGATAATGTATTTAATTCTTTAAGTTCTTTAAAAACATTATTACTGAAACAAAATGAAATAAATTCATTTGTTGATGAATGTTTTGTGAATTTGAATCAACTCGAGTTATTGGATTTATCGGTAAATAAGATAATAGAAATACCCGAAAAAGTTTTCAATTCGTTGACTCAATTAAAAGCGTTATCGTTAAACGATAATGAAATCAATTCATTCGATAATAATTGTTTTGAAAATTTAAATAATTTAATATATTTAGATTTATCAGTAAACAAGATGGTTGAAATTCCAAATAAAATTTTTGATTCTTTTATTAATTTAAGAGTACTGTTATTCAAAGATAATTTAATTAAATCAATTGATGAGGAATGTTTATCTAATATGATTAGTTTACAATATTTAGATTTATCAGTAAATAATATTACTGAAATTCCGGATCAATTGTTTAATTTGTTGGGTGTTCCAAACAAACAGAATATATTTAATGGTTTGAAATTTTGTTATGAAATTCCAATAATATCTGATTTAATAGTAAATATTGAAAATAAATTTCGTATGTTATTAATTACTGAAAATATCTTCGATATAATTTTAAAATCATTAGTAAGGAATATAATAGAAATTCCAGAGAGAATATTTAATAATTCACTGGAACAAAATTCAACAAATTTCAATGATTTCTTGATTTATAATTTCGATTTATATGTAAACAATACAATTCAAAACCTACCACAGATTCAATTTAATTTCGGTTTAAATTCGAATTACGAAAAATCACGCAAAAATTGTTTTAATTTTAATGTCAATTATCCCGGGCAAATTATTTTCCAAGAAAATTATTCGATATTAACTGCATTAACTATTGATTCAAATCAATTGACGATAATAAATAATAATCAATTTGTACCATTAGTTTATGTAAATCAACTTAGTTTAAAATCGAATAAAATTTTTGAAATTGAATCAGAAGCTTTTCGTACAATGTTTGAGTTAAAAACATTAAATTTACATTCGAATTTATTAGAAACTTTACCAATTGGAGTATTTTCAAATTTACAAAATTTACAAGAAATTGATTTATCTGAGAATAAATTCAAAATCATATCAGATAATATATTTTCAAATTTACAATCGTTAAAATCAATTAATTTAAATTTTAATAATTTAAATTATTTATCACCGCTAGCTTTAAAAGATAGTTTTGTTGAACGTTTAACAATATATTCGAATAATTTAACATTTGTGGATATTGATTTTCTTCTAAATTCGAATTTAAAAGAGTTCATATTTTTTAAGAATCCGATACAATGCCCATGTTATTTACAACTAATGGATACGTTAAATAATTTAAATATTCATCAAGGATTTGATTATCAATCACATTTTGGCTATGTACCAATTTGTGTTGTAACAAATTATGGTACATGCCTTAAAAATCCAAATTTAAATCTCGATATATTTCAATTTTATTATCATATTATAGCCATTACCCCAGAAACAGTGGCGTAGCGTAGTGGGGGCGGCAGGGGCGGTACCTTTAGGGGGAGACAAAATTTCATAATAAATAATAATAAAATCTTGTAAATATTTGAACCATTTCATACTTTTTTTAAAAGACTTTGCTCTTAAAAAAAGTAGACGAATAAAGTTTTAATTATTTTTCAATAAAAATATAAATATTAACAGTATCGTTCTAGTTCTAATTGAAAGTAGACTTGCGTTTTATATTCAATTCGCTAATAACTTAATCTTGTTGATCGTCAAGGTATAATCATAAGTGTTCTATACCTGTTATATCAATGTAAGTGGCAAGAATTTTTATAATAAATGTGATTATTATATTGTAAAACATATATATATATATATATATATATATATATATATATATATATATATATATGTGACTTTTTTATTTGTAACCTGTACAATACACAATAATGATGACTGTTCGTGCGGAAATGTTCTTTAGAATTACTGTGTACATTACTAGGCAGCTGACACCCACGCTATGCCACTGCCCAGAAGTTAAAAATAATTAAAAATTACCTACTTAGTAAGTAATTGTCCATAGAACACGATACTGCTAATGCTGTAAGACATGATCTTGATGCAGTTATAAAAATGTTTGCTGAAGAAAAAGTCCGGCGTATGAAATTTGAAGTTTATTTTCTGCGATTGTCATTTTGTTTGCTAAATAAAAACAAATTTATATTGATGTATACCACCTGTTGCATTGTGAATGTTTATAATAATAATTGTAATAAATTTTGTCGAAAGACTATAATATATTGTTACTGTCATTGATCATATATGATCATTGATAATTATTGTATATAATGAGATGATTTTTCAAGGTGAAGTGTGTTGAGCCGAAATATTAATTTATAACCTTTGCATAAATTTGTGGAACAGTTTTTATTTTTTATAAACCTTTAAATAAAAATATTTGTTCTAAAATTTAAACTTTTTGGTATAGTAGCGCCATTCGAATTTATGGTTTTTTGACGGACACTTTTTGATACACGTAGTCGGTGCTCCTTCCCTCTACCCTCCATAGTTTGGAGAATACTTTTTGGGGGGATCCATTAATGGTCAGATTACTCTATTCTACTTACCCATTACCTCAGATATTCAAACGTCAAAGGGTTTTAAAGGAACGTCAAAATAAAATATGCAATTAAAACTTAATTTAATATTATTTATTATTAAATTTTTTTTTCTTGGTTTTTTTTTTTGTCACAACAATTACAGTTGGGAAAGATATTTTCTTTATATATAAATGAAAACAAAGTAAATTGGGTTCTTTAGTTTTTTTTGATTTTTTTTTTGCATCGTCTATCTAAAACTTCAATAACTACAGTACGACATCTTTTTTTTTGTTTAAGTACAACCATTTAAAGAGATTTGATTTTTTGTTTTTTTATTTAAAGCTTCGATTATATATTTATTTTTAATAATCTTAATTGCAAGCATTTAACACAAATATTTGAGATTATTTTTTTTTTTTAATATTTATATTACATAAAATCTCTACTTGAATAATAAATTACACAAATTTATAGTTTTTTTTTTGTTTCGATATTGTTCCGTTTATAAAAAGCTTTTTTTGACGGTTTTGTCTATTCTAATTTCGTTAGGTTGTCGTAAAATTTATTATTATTTTAGTTTTAATTGCAATTTTACAATAACTTTTTTTAAATAATTTATGCGTAGTACTTTAAGTTGCAAAAGACGGTCTTCTGAGAAATACAAATAATTTCGTTTAAAACCTAAAATGGCACATCAATACTATCATTACCCATTTGTCAAACTGACAACCAAGGTTATGTTTTTGTAAGTTTGTCAAGTTCTCGATTTTGATAATCCTATTATTTTATTTTTTAAACGGTACAAATTTAATAATCTTGTTATTATACTCCGAAAGGTCGAGTTTTTTAAATTGTTCTCTATTCAATATTAAAATAGGAATGATCTCAGTTTTTTTCTCATTATCACCCACGAAAGCATCTGTACACAATAGGACTCCACAATGGATCCATTATAAGCGGCGAGGAGGAGGAAACGACAAAACTGTAAGGTATTCGGTGCATCTCAACCCGAATAAGTGAACCCCGCTTCTGTCCATTGTTGGGAGAAGCGAACCCCGCCAGATTGAAGTAGAAGGGGTAGCACAATGGGCCATAAGGTCAAAGTGCAATACTTTTTTACCCCAAGATATATCTATCTCAGCTTTAAGTTCGTCAGATTCCCTAATTCAAAGCGAGATAACGAGTACAATTATTTGGTTGTTCAAACTGTCACAGACTTACAATGGGCATGCCATTATGCTCGGATTATGGATGTAGTGCGAAAACTAATGGTTCATATTTTGTCATGCATTACTGCAAGTATCAAAAAAATGCGATCTCTAAATATAAAAATTTCTAGAAAACCATTTTGTAAACCATTTTAAATATATTTTTTATATTTTTCATTCCTATAAAACATATACATTTAGCATTTCAAGAGCATTTAACCATTTCCTTTTTAAATATGCTACAGTTGAGAATAACGTACACGAGATATTATTGACAACTTTGTTTTGACTTTGCTATATAATGAATTTTAAAGGCACCAAATAACATTTTTCGAATTTTTTTAAGGCTTTTCTTACATCGTTATGTATGCATATACTATAAATCCAAACGACGCCTTAAAATTTCTAAAACAGGACTAAAATAATGATAAATTTTCATACTCATCGTTTTTAAATACACAAAACAGTACAATCGCTTTAATATTCTGTAAGGTATATTACAATAAATTGTAAAAAAAATAAAATAATAATTTATATAAAAAAAAAAACATCAATAAATTAAATATATCTATTAATTAATTAATATTACCTTAATTATATACGAATTTTATAAGCACAATTTGCATTGAAATTAAAAAAGAAAATTATTACATTAACAAAAAATCAATGTATACTTCTTTTTTTTAAACATTTTTATGATAAAGAATATTTACATATTTTACAAATTATAGGTATAATAAATAATTAATTACTATTATCAAATAGTTGTGAGCTAATAGTGGTAACTACCTTAAATATTTTCTTTTTTATCAAGCTCTTATTTTATTTAAGCTCTGTGTATCAAGATATTTTTATGAATATATCTGATCTAAATACGATAACTTTTTCAATAGCGGAACGTTTTTGAATCCAACATGGTACACAAATTGAATGGGCAAGTAGAATCTTCATAATTTCAGTTAAGTATAAAATCTGTAACAGATAGCTCTTGGTGTGGTGAGTTTAGACGCCTAAATGAGACAAAATATGTAAATAGATTATTTTAATTATTTTTTTAAACTGTTTACTATTATTTACATGGTGTTTTAGGAGTCATCGCATATTAGAAAATTTGTTTACCATACCACAAATAATTGTCTTTATTGTTATTGTGATTTGTGAGAAGAGTAAAGAGGCATTTATTTACGCAACAATATGACTCTCACAGTTTGCATTAGTCTAAATCACATTGAAAATGAAGACAACTTTGGAATTTAAAAAGATCCTTCATCCCGATACTATTCCAATTAGATAGCGTCAGTATGTGACTATCCGTTTGAAAGATTATGAACATTTTGAACATGCACTTAATTAAAATAACAGCTTCACAATTCTTATTTAAACTATAATTAAAAAATACAAAAAAAAATTTTTCCTTTTTTTAATATACATAATTTAATTTTATTTAAATTCTATTCCATTTACAAAAGATTGAATGTTCTTGCAAACATATCCTCAAACGTCAAAGATTAGTTTGAAGAAAAACTATGGATAAACAATTCGAATATTTTGTAAAAATGAAATAAAATTACGTAAAAAAGATGTGTTTGTCTCGTATTGCAATTTATTTATTTACGATAAAAAATTATGTCACTTTTTTCATCATGTAAAAAAAATAATTATGATATGTAACCAATGTATTGCGAAAACTACTGATTTTTTAATTTTAAATATTTTAATACAAAAAAGAAAAAATTCACAACGATTACTTTTAATTTTTTAGTCTTTTTTATTTTCTCATGAGCTATATAAATTACTTTCTTACAATATTTTATTTTACAGTTTTTTGTTTATATGCTGTTGCTACTTTTTTTTACGAGGTTTGTTGGGTCAACGGGGTGGGGGTGAAGTTGAGGGTTATTAATCTAATTTTATGAATACTTATTCACATCATAGAGCACTCAACAACAGCATCAGCAATTTTTTCTTATTTGAGCATAGAAAGTTTGTAAGAAAAATTAAATAAAATAGCTTATAATTAGTATGTCATAGAGAAGGGAATGGTCAGAGAGAATATTTAAAACTACTAGAAAGAGAGAGATATTCAGCCAACGAACAGTGATGTGAAGAATTTTTTATGTTTTAAAGCATTTTATAAATAGTTAGGCATCTAGCTGGAATTGCAATATGGCGGTGGCAATGGCATTTTAAATAACACACGATTATTGTTTCTTTTATTTTTTCTTTTAAATAAACTATTTCTGTTTGTTTAATACTGGCATAATGACTAGTATGAATTGGCGTTGTATCATCATGAAAAGGTAAGAAGTACAAAAACGTACAATTAAAACTTAATATTGGTGCACAAACTTGTTTTTTTTTTGTTTTTCATTTTATCAAACATTAACATTTTTCTTATTCTTATTTCTACTGTACTAGATCATTTCATAAATTTTAGACAATCCAATCGCTAGAAAAGTATAAAAGTGCAATATTTTATACAGTTGGGCACTCCGCATAAAAAATGGTCGACAAGACTTATGTACACTGGTTCGAACAAACTCCATACTTGACTACCTCTGTCACTTCAAAACACCATTAAGGACAATATTTATAATGCTTCCTTGAGAAATTAAGGAGTTTTAGTTCTTACTCAAGTATCAAGGAAGGACGACTACACAGGAGTGTGTGATCTAGTTCTTTATCCCGATAGTACACTCGTAAAAAGTTTTCGTAGGTTTTATGCACATGCACTTTTTCTATAGGATGCATTACTAAAAGGTACTGACCTCTGTTATATATAGACTGCGGTTCCTAATGGTATAGAACAAAAAATGGTTCAAATTTCTGCATACACTAGAGCCACCTACACTGTTTAGTTTAGTATCGAGAACTTACCATAAAAAGCGGCGCGAAAATTAAACTATTAATATTTCAATAAGTTTTATTTTATAATATTTATAATAATTTTCTAAGTCATTAGGTTTGATTATAAACTATTTTCACTTATGATAAATAAATAAAAAAAGACAATAATCGTTTATTCTTTTACGAAAGAATAAGACGTATGTCTTTACTGATAAAAGAAAAAGCATGACTTTTTCGTACAAGAATTAAAAAATTTCGAGTTATTTTTTCTGTAAAACTAAAATATGTTATAGAAAATTATTATAAATATTATTTAAAAAATATCATTGAAAATATTTTTATGCTCAATTCTCGCGCGACTTTTCATGTTTAGTTCTAAATCTAAATCCGTCAGTATAGATGGCTTTAGTGCACACATCAATTTAGATAATTTCTAAATTATAAGATCATCCATCTATTATAAAGCTAGATTAAGTTCATAAAATGACTCAATTAGTCAATCCTCATCCTGTCTAATAAAATGATTACCTACAAAGTAAATAAGGTACAGCGATAAAATTTTGTGCGCTTATTATAGGAAGAATTTTGAGTATGTTTCGGTTCATAAAAAAATCTACCTATTAAAAGGTAAGAGATGATGGAGAAATGGTTATAAACAATATTTATTTGAAACGTTTTCCGGAATATTTACAAGTTCTACTAAAAAATGAGCATGAATTTTAAAATTGATAACAATGAAAATTATGCGGAGTATGTAAATAGCTGACATATTAAGAGAATATTTGGTAAGTAGTTAAATGAAGTACACTCGATTACCTTAATTTGCTATCAATATGGCGTCGAATGGCCATACTATACATCAATGTACATATCTTTTTATTTCAATAAATTAAAAAGAGATGTGTACTGTAGCCAGTTGACGCCATATTGATGACATATTAAGGTAGTCGATGTACCTCTAATTCGATGTACCTCAGATTTTAAAAACGGTCTTCTTAGATGCGCGATATGTATTTCCATCCTGACGCAATTAAACTACTTTACAAATATCTTTAATGTCAGCATTTCTAAGATATCGGGCGAAAAGCCGCTAACGATTCAATCAATTAAAATTTATGAAATGAAATTTTTTAAATATTTTGAGAGGACTGAGTCAAGTGTGTAAATTAGTGTTTAAAGTTCTTTACATTAAAAAAAAATTGATTTTTTTTTCATTTTACTAAAATTACATCCTAGAATTTATTGTATGATCTCAGTCCAAATATTTTAAAATTATGAATCTTACATAATAAATAATTTAAATATTTATATTATGGAATAATAAATTACGTATCGTAGGAACTCACATAATATTATATACAAATTTTTTTTTAAATTAATTATTCTTTCATTTTTTTTTTTTTGAGTACAAATTGATTGGAAGAAATTTTTTTTTAGAATACGAGTATTTTTTTAATATTATGATTTTTTTTCTATCACTGAGTTCCACATTCTTTTCTTCACATTTCGCATTATATTAAAAAGCTAGAGTTATATTACATTAAGTAATGAGTTTTTAAGTATAAACAAGAAAATTATACAATTTTTGAAACTAACTACAATCTAAAGGTTATTTACATAATAATTCAGCTGTCAAATTATCTTATTGTGCTCGATGTTATAACAAACAAAAAGTGTGATTTAAATTTTTAAAGGAAGTTAAATTTCTACGTGTGCAAATTTCCTAACATCCACTGGATTATAATTCCGCAAAAGATATTCTATTTCGGCATTTTTTCCTCTCATTGTATGGGGAAATGTCATTGTTCTCTATAATTATTTTGAGTCGGTAAAGAAGATAACTATTAACTTCTTCAGTCTTTGGAAAAAACTAACCAACACTTTGCTGTGCGGGAATTTAATTAGACGGATAGGCATCTATATTAAACCTAGATAGCTAACAACGGCGAAAGAAGTTTGCTTTAGGTTCTGGATTTCCTGTCTCGTCATATTTACTTCATCTTCTATGGTGAATTACTCCTTCCTATTATTGTTTTTGCAATAATAATGTGAAGATAAAGATCGTATTAGTATGCCAAGGTAAGCTTGAACCGTATCTTTTCCTCGACAATACAATTTTTATCGGTTGGAAGTAATCCAGATTTGGTAAATTCTTTTCTATTTAAACGAAAGACTTGTTTTAAAATATAGCTTCAGTCACTTGCTATTAAGATTTTTGTTGCCCCACACAATCAGTGATAAATAATCGATCAACGTTTATGCCATACATAACCTAATTATTTAAAAATAATTGACAGCTGACTTATTATTTAGACTACAAAATGTGGTTTCGAAAATTGTAAAACTACATGTGATGGTGTTTTTTTTTAATGTAATGTAAAAGTGCTTCAAATAAATGCAAATGGTTTTATGATTTTTGATCATTCACTAAATATTAGGTACATTAAACTACATTATTTATGCTTATTGTTTAAAAGTGATGATTAAGAATAATTTGACTAGAGTTTGGTATTTTGTTTGTTTTGTTTTTGTTTTCGAAAAATATGATTTTGTGTGATCACTGCAAAGATACAGAACCAGACGAATTAAATACGATCTGGTTGAATTCGAATCGAATGACGATGACAACGGACACTGAAGTTGTTTTTGTTAGTTTTTGTTCATTTTGTTTAGAGTGGAAGCGAAAAAGACATTTTCATGCATTATATGATGATATTTTTTTTGTTTACAAGATATAGATTTCTCTCACTCACACAACCACTTTTTGGGAGAGGATAATATGAATGAAAAAAAAAACAACAAATGTAATGTATGAAATTTGGAGAGTCCTTAAAGCTATGATGTATATGATTCGCTGAAAGTATCAAATGCATACTCAAAACTTTCAGTAATAATCCGTGGACTTCTTGGTGACATCGCCGTTGTACGATATTGTGCATCAAACGTCTGTAATATGGCTCGAATCTTTGCAATGATCTCATCTACTCAGGCATTTGATTCCTGCAAAAATAAAGTAATTTTAGTTTTTGTACCGTAAAAAATTTTCAATGTATGAATAAAAAACAATTTATTATGAATATTATTTCTCGTATGGACGAACCTTTAAATTATTAAAATAATTCAAAA
This sequence comes from Nineta flava, assembly GCA_963920215.1. Classification (NCBI taxonomy): domain Eukaryota; kingdom Metazoa; phylum Arthropoda; class Insecta; order Neuroptera; family Chrysopidae; genus Nineta; species Nineta flava. The sequence continues at coordinate 121,648,813 of OY986041.1, forward strand.
TTTGATCATAATCCATATCTAATTGTAATTCTTCCAATTCGGCTGTGTTTGTTGTTGCTGATGTACTCTTTGGCTCTAATTCTTTTGAACCGAACATTGGATTCCCTACAATTGTTGCTGTTTTCACTTCTGGACTATTTCCACGCACTGAAACAATAGTTGCATTAAAAATAAATTTCTGGAAAAGGATAAGATCAGATCTCATCAAAATGAGAAAATATTTTAAATTGAAGTTGAGACAGCGAGAAAATGCCATGCCCTTGTCACGTACTTTAAACACTTTCAAAACCGGTAGATGTTTAATCTACAGATCTATCGATTGCAATATCAGATTGAAATAACTTTAATTGTCTTCAATTAGAAACCTACTCCAAATTCTAACAGAATAGTCGTGTCTAGATTGAAAATTTCTAGTCCGTGTGATTAAAAAAAAAGAATAACGTTTATTTACCTGAAAGACTAGAATTTCCCGCAGCATCTTTTGGAAATTCTACAAATCGTGTAGATTCTATTTTATCTTCATCCAAATCTGTTTTTAATTTATTTTTTTCAGCTAACTGTAATATTTCCTGCTGAAATACTCCCGTTGCAGTTGACGGCAATGCATCATCAAAGGTGAATGCATTTTTTGGTATATCAGGCACTAAACATGCGCCTAAATCTGCCGTTAAATTATTTGTTACATTATTTTTTCGATAATGTTTATGATGCTTTTTAATATCTGGCTCTGATGATTTATTTAATGCGATTTGTGCTGTTACCCCAATATTTCTATGGGGTGGAACTGGTGGTTTATATTTATCATCTGATATATTTATACCGTGCGCAGGTACTACGGGTGGAATATCTTGTTTTGATACACGATTTGAAATTTCGTTGTTTTCTAAGAGATAATTCTTATGTGAATTTGAATTTCGTTTTGAATATGTTGCCGAGTCAATTGTTGGCTGTACACTACGTGTAGGCATTAACTCGATATTCGGATTTGTTATCAAATCATCTGGATCCGAGTAATTCATACTCATTGGATTTGCAGTAATTCGAACTACATTATTCTCTTCAACTACAGTATCGGGGCCGACATTATTATTATTATTATTGTTGTTGTTATAGCATCGTGAGTTTGTATATGATTGGCTATTTGATCCGATTGTGGCTCTGCCTAACCAAACCCAGTCGTGGGCATTTAATGTGGTTGGACGTGTCTTTCTTGTTTCTCGCAATAAACCCACTGACGAGTTATTTGATGAGTTATTGTAAGAAGATCCATTGAGTATTACACCCCCTTCTAAGTTCTGTGGTTTAAATTTGGAAGCGTAAACTATACAAGACACTACAAATACCTAAAAATAAAGAAAATACAAATTAATTCTAAGCTTAAAGATTGTAAATGTTTTTAGCTCACCACAATAGCAAAACAGAATGCAGCTAATAGAACATACATCCCAATTTCTAATGGCGTCATATTTACAGGATATTCAGTATGCCTAGGTACTCCACGTCCATGTGGACCTAACGCAATTGAGTGATGTTGTCGTGCTTGGAATTTAGGCGCTTCGTGATGTTCATCTTTTAATGGTATTCCACCATCATTCTGTACGAAATCAGGTCTGTGTGGAATTTCTGCTGCAGTAAAATCAACATCCACAGAAGTCGAAGCAAATGCCAGAACACCGTTTGATTTTCCGGCTGGCTTTCCTCTCGATTGCAACCGGCATTCATCATTTAAAAGTAAGGTAACTTTTAATAAATCACCACTTCCTGAAAACAGTTTATATTTTGGTAAAATTTGAAATTATTTGTGATATTTAAAGAAATATTACCTTCGCCGATAGCAATAACACGAGGATGGTGTGAAGCAACCATTGGTGCAAATGCTACCACATCAGAATTTAAGCTTTCAACAACTAAGTGGTAATCGGCGTCATGAACATCTCTTAATGGTATTTTGGATCCATCAGAAAATTCTAATTCAATATCTAATAAACCCTCCTAAAAATGAAAGAGTGACAAATTTCTTCCCATGTGATTCTACTTGGAAAACTTTTTGGGCAGTATCAAACGTACCTGATATTGTGCTGTTAAGCGTTTCGTAACACTTGTTTCCGCTATATATCCATTTTCAATTGTACTATCCGGTGATATGTTTAATTGTAATCCAGAAACCACACTCACTGATAGTTTTGTTAAACTAACTTTATCATTCACTACACGAATTTCTTTCGCACCAATCACTCGACCAGTAATCGGAGACAATACTTGCACTTCAGATCGTCCCATTGTATGACCTTGTAAAATACGACCAGATAGCGTAGCAATTCTCGGATCACTAACACGTAACAATGATGTCACTAAATCAGTAACACGTAACCAACTACGTCTAGATATAAAATAACTAACACGTCCTGAATCATGATCCGTGGCTAAGAAACGACCATACACATCAACCGGGGTTTGTTGGTAACGTAAGCGACATACTGGTTGATCCGTTCCAATTCCATTCATTTCATCCGTAAACATTGCACCATTATCATTATGTGGCCAGTTATAAGAACGTTCTGGTCGATTCGATTTTGCTGGATTAATAAAATTTGACATTACTTTCCATGATTTTATTTGTGATAATCGTACGTCGGGTACGGTTATCTCTAAAGGAAATTCTGGCATCCATACTGTAAACTGTGCCAATCCAGTATATGTACCATATTTTACTAAAACTGATCCATTTACGGATCCTCGTGCTTCTGTTCCATCCACATATACCGAACTACAAGACGATGATACCTACAAAAACATAAATATAATCGATTACAAACTATTTTTGGCCAGAACTTTTTAATAAGTACCCACCTTTAATACACTTTCATCCTCAGAATGGCAAGAAGATTGTAAAGTAACATCAGCAGCTTTGCCAGCTTGGGACACAATAAATACTTTCATTGTTTGTGATACTTGACGGCCGGTTAAAACCGCTGTATTCATTACTTCCCAATTCTAAATTTGGAAAAAAGTTTAGAAAACTAAAAATCTTTGAAGGTGTTTAAATCAAAACTTACTTTACTTATGGGTAAAACTGCCTGAATATCATCTTTTTGGACTTCTAATCTAGCAGTTAGTTTCTTACGACCGTCTTGTTGTCCAGTGAATAAATCTTGGACATGTGGCGCATATGTGACATGATCGTCACCAATCATCGTAATACCAGCACTTGTAATTGGCTGTTGAAATGCCACAGGTGGATTATTATGAGAATAATTGGTTTTTTGTGATGTGCCAATATCTATAGCACCCAAATATCGAACGGTCCATACGATACGAGCTCCATCCCATAATTCAGCACTATCTTCAGCTACTTCCAGTAACCATGTAAAAATTTCATTTACACTACGAACAAAATGGGAGATTAATTCAAACTTCAAAATTCTTGGGTTTGTTGGACCTCAATACTCACTTTGGTACTGAATTACTTTTATGATTTTGTCCACTCTTTTGCAAATTATCTCGATAAATAGCCGTAACAGTTGCTCCTGTTCGTTTTGGATTCAGATCTGTTGTAATATTCCAATGTGGATTACTAGGTTCAGCACCCAATATTCGTAAACCACTTTTAACTCTTGCCCGTACAATAAACATTGTAATAGGAATATCTAAACTTTCTTGAAGGAATACAGGAATATGTATTCTGGATAATGGGTACAGTGGCGTGTGCGGTACTAACATTGTTAAGTACTCATCAGCCCGCAGCTCTTTGTACGATGACCTCGCAGGTACTAAGGAAACAGTACCGATTGGTGTAACAGGTTGTATTTGTACACGAGGAACGCATCCTTGTTTTGGTTCCAGCACAGAATATGCTAAGTGCACTAAACGAGGTGGTGTTTTCATTGGGCGAATTTGTGAATCGGGAGGTGGTAGCGGTGGCCACCATTTTGATGGAATCGCAATTTGGGCTAGACAAACGCCATCCTCACCATCAGGACTACATGCGGATGTTAAAGGAATCCGACCGGGTAACGTGGCATGCAAAACAATACACACTCGTTGATGACGTGATAGCAGAAATTGTCTACGTCCACCGGGATCGGATCCCGTATGAAATAGTACACGTAACACCGGAGAGTCACGTGGAATTTCATGACGTACAATATGCGCCGACATATCTAAGTGATGCGTTGCAGCTGCACTTAGTTCTTGCATATCAACAATCAATGAAGAACTTCCATTTGATTTCGCTTGCTTCTCTGTTATTGAAATTGGATCTAATGGATCAGGAACAATATATCTGGCGGGTACTGTTTGTTTTGTTGAAAATGGACCATATGTGGCACGCACCGATATTGGCTGGGAATTTTGAAAGACTGTAAATCTATCGATCGATAGAATTGTCTCTGAAGATGATAAAGATGGTCCAAGAATATTTGGTGGCAGTGATGTACCAGATAAATCTGCAGATGATTGATAATGCTGTCTGGGTACATGCTTTAAGAAGAATCCGCCATCTTTGTTTTCAAAATGTACTTCAACAGCTTTTGATGTCTGACCTATAAAATAGAAGAGAAACACAATAGTTTTAGAGAAAAAAATTACAATTATGAAAATTTCTATAATAAAATAAATGAGTTTATGTTATGGCATTCATGAGCTGATGCTGTTTATGACCCATTTTTCGCTAATGTATATAGATATATTTATTTCTTTAATGATAACACAAGAGAGAAAAGATTTTATGTTTTTCAAAACCATAATTATTCTAATGGCCAGTCCGCAGGCATTTCAAATACAATGTAGTAGTAGTAGTAAGTATTTCTATTTTATTGTTTTGATGGACAATAATAATGATGTTTAAAAAAAAAAGAAGAGTTTAAGTGCTTACAAAAAGTTTTTATAAATAAAATAAATTGCGGATACAAAGTGCATAACATAGTTTTTGTAAATTACGAGTATGTCTTTGATTTTAATGAGAGGTCGTAAAATGTTGAAGGTGGAATTCCTTTTTCGTTTAAGAGTTCTGGATAATTAATGTAGGGTTGGTTCTATATAATATTTCTTTCGAGTATAGGCACATTTTATTCGAAAATAGAAGTAAGAAAGTATTGTGAATGTAAAAAATTTCGAATAAGAGATTCAACAGTCTAAACAGTGTATTTCACAGTCAACAGTTAAAAAAGTGTATGTTTGTACTGCTGGCTCAGGTCATCCCAAAATTCATATTCGAGAATTTCCTAACATTCTTGATATACTTTTTCGGGATTCCATAATCGAACCAAGAACTCATTTCGTCAAATTCGTTTATATTTCACAGTGGTATTTCGTGCAGCCTATCTTTGCTATAATTGAGGTAAGTTAAAATTTAAAATAAAACATGTACACTCCCGTTCAATAAAATTGAACAGACCTGAAATGTTAATTTTCTTACATTTCATAAAACTCCTCACTTTTGTGACTCTTTGTATAATTATTCATTTATAAACAAAGATAAGTAGTATATATTTTAAGTGTGAAAAAAGAAATGGAAGTATAGTAAACAACATTTACTACCAGAATTATCAAAATTGTGAGAGATTTAGTCCATTAGTCCATTTCTACATATCTGTTCGTCCGTCCTTAAAATCGGACCGCGCATTCCCCCGCCAGGAGGGAAATATTCCTCTTTGAAACCATAAGAGATAGAACAAAAACTCAAAGATAAAAAATGTTTCTTTTTGAAAAATAAATACATTTTGTTTGAAACATTATTTAATAAACTCAGTATATACCAGGTATTTAAGCAATTAACTTAGTAAGTTGTTATTTTTAATTATCATTTGAATATTGAATATAATTATTGAATTATAAAAAAATAGACAATTATTTCTACCCTCAATATTTTAAAAGGTTTCTGTATTTTTTTAACAGTTCACCTTTCATAACTAAGTCACGGTGGTTTACCCAGTAATAAGACGTTGTCCTTTCAGTGCATTCAGATGACTTTTAAAACATTCTTTTCACGTGCCAAAACCAATAAAGTCAAAATAGTGTTGGCACAATAATATGTGCTTACAAATAATGTGAAAAATGAAAATAAATTTTATCGTCGTATCAGGTAATAAAATGTGGAATTCGAAAGATTTTAGGCGAGGTCAGTTAAATCGATTTAATTCAATTTAGTCAATTACGCTACTTAATCAAATGTACATTAGTAGAACATTTTAAATCGTAATGTAAATATTAAACATTACTTCAGGATGTTTTGAACGTATCTAGATTTTAATTTACTGAATTTTCTTTGTTAAGGCCGTTGGGTCTCTTCGTCAAAAATGATGAAAACTTTTTGAGACCGATGAAATCTTGTTTTAATTTATTGTAATAACAGTAAAAATGAGACGAGACAATAGAAAACTTTTACAAGTCAATACAATACAAGAGACATGCTACTCTCGTTTCGTCTCGTCTCGCGGAATCACTAATCCTAGGTAGAAGATTTCGGTAGTAACTTATACACAATACGAGCCACAATTTGTGCCGGCAATTGAAATCTAACTTGGTATATGACATAATTCCTTAATGAAAAAAAATCAGTCAAGGGGAAATGGGGGGGGGGGGGTTGTTAATTAAAAGAAGACACAACATTTTCTATACGGCCTTAAGTAAACTTATAGAATATAAATTTTAATACATTTTATCACTTGATGTATACTTTTTTATTGAAAATTCGTTCAGTCTATGTCCTATGACATAAATTTTTTGTTCACTACTAGTTCTGAACATTTTTTTCGCCTAGCATCCAAATTCGAGTATACGCTAGTAAAGTATATTTGGCGGGCGACCTCTGCGCCGTCTCATGTTTTTTAATTTAAATTTTGGTTCAGTCAAAATTAGTAAACATACGGATAGATATGTAAAATGTCAATCTTAATTTTAACGATAAAGGAATAATTACATACAATGTCGGTAAAAAAATTTATGATTTGCTTTCAAGAAGTACAATTACATATTTTTGGAAAACACAATATTTCTAAAGGTACAAAATTATGTACCAGTTTTCAGGTTTCTAATGTGTAAGAAGAGATTGATGTCAATGATTCTCGGCGAATTTTTGGTACAGTGTTAAGAGAAATACTAGGCCAAAATAGCTCAAAAAATAATACTAATTATTATAATGTTGTAATTGAGGTAGGTTTAAAACAAATATCAACTGCAAGAAATAAACAAATACCTATCAACTATTTATTATCAAAATGCTTTTCTGATTGCTTACATAAAAAAGTTGGTGTATTTTCACAATCAACAACACAACACTTCCGATTTAATTTAAAATACTTTACTAGCGTATTGGCGCCAGAGCATTATTCTCAAATAATAAAAATACCAATTTAAATGCATTCTATCAAAAATAACAATTTGTTTAATGAAAAATAGGTTTTTTGTATTAAATTAACGAAAAAATTCTCACAATGCAATTAAAAAATGAATTTATAATATCCACATAGGTGATGACAAGTTGTTTACGAAACAAATGAATATTTTCAATTATGAAGTGTTTAAAAAAAACATCTAAAAACATGAAGCCGGGTGTTTTAAACATACCCTCCATATCTAAAAAACTGAACATGTTTGAAAATGAAAAAAAATCGATCAAGTCCCACTATGTTTGCACAATAAGTGTCCAGTGAACAGGGCCGTGCCGGAGTATATGGTCACCTGCGTGCCAGTGTGTACGGCCGACGACTCCAAGATATCATCGTATAAAAGAAACAAGAATTTTAAATTAGAATATTCATAGCTTTGTAGTCCATGGGAATCGTGTAATCCTTAGTTATCTAGAAATCCACATAACACCACTTCTAGAGCCTGTAAATCAAAAACTAAATATATCTGAGACTTCTTCACATGATAACTTTTGATCGTGAGGATATGTACTACAACATACTTGAATTTCAACCAATTTGGAGAGCCATCTTCCAGATGACGCTACTTCTAGAACCTGTAGTTCCAAAAATAAAGCTTACTGGGACGTGTGCCCATGAGAACTTTTGACCGGGAGGTCATATACTACAGTCTACTTGAATTAAGCCGAATTCACCGAGGGCAAATTTCCAGATAACGCTACTTCCATAACCTGTAGCTCAAACACCAAGGATTTTTGAGATTTTTGCCTATGAGAACTTCTGATCGCAAGGTCATGTACAACATTGAATTAGCCAATCTGACCGCGAGTTAATAATCTTTTTACAAATTCCAGCATGATTTTTGAACCTTTTGTAAGCACGCAACCTACTAGTCCAAGTAGCCGAGCGGTCTAAGACGTTATATCTGCGCAGTATGCAGTACTTGGAAACTGGGAGGTTATGGGCTCGAATCCCGACATCGGCACTTTGTCAATTATTAAAAAAAACGGCGGTTAATTGACTAAACTGTTGGCGTATGGACAAGAACGAAGTAACCGGCTATGCTTGAGAAGGTTTTCTGCAGTTTCCTTTACGAACTTCAGATGAATATCTGCATAGTTCCTATCACAGTCGGCTGCAGCCGCATATCCTACCAATTCCTAGTCTACTTCCTTCAACTCCACTCACATCCTTAGGCATCACAATGGACCTTATGGTCGAAGTGTAGCCCGTCCAAGGCAGCCTCTTCAATCTATCTATGTATCTAAGCACGTAACCTGCAATACGCTAAACTAAAAAACAATTAAATTGTTTATAACAATTTTTTGCGTTTGAGATGTTTAATTGGGATAATTTTCCTTCGATCAATACCTTTTTATCTTTAACCGTGATTTCTTTTGGAGATACGCTGATGGACAACAATTTCGAAGCGTTTTTTTAATGTTTAATTTTTGAAATGGTGCTTCATAAAGCTTCTAATTGACAAAATAATCTTGAATAATTTTTTATTTATTTATTTCTCGATTCAACTCTCAAAACTAACTCCTATTTCTGTGAAATAGTCTCTGAGAAAATGGCCTATGATCGACAGTCAGGCAGACACCGAGGAAACTCCGTAAATGTCCGTTTTTCGAAGTACAGAATACAAAAAAAGGTTTCCTCGAAAGAATTTGCACAAAATTTTTCAGAAATGTACCATGTAGGTAAGTTAAATTTAAACAGCTATGGTTACGTCGTGTTATCCGGGCTGTAGACAGAAAAATGAATTAATTCTATCTATAGTACAAACTCTTAGTAACTGTATTTCCAGTAATTAAAACCACCCTTACAGTATTTTTCTCCTCATTTCAAAATATATGTGTATCAAGTTTATAAGTAAATTGCTCCAAGCATTCCAGAGTTATGCTGGAAAATACACATATATATCTATATATAGAATTGAAATCTTAAAATACGCATATCTGTTAGTAGAGTTAAAATGAAGACTGGATTTTATGCCAAGATAGCCTGCAAATTTTTCTGCCCATACAGATTAATCCATACATAATATACTACGTAATGTTATTTGGATACTTGGACAAAATAAATTTAACATATGTTAATTTTCAAATGTTGCAACGTTTCGTTGAATATTCTCAACTTCATCAGGCAATCTACAAAATAATATACTTATAATAATTACATGTAAAAACAATAATAAGTATATTATTTTGTAGATGGCCTGATGAAGTTGAAAATATTCTACGAAACGTTGCAACATTTGAAAATTAACACCTGTTAAATTTATTTTATCCATCATGGACAAGAACATCAATTATTTATTATTTATAATATATAATTTGTTTTTGAATTGGGTATATACAAAAAAATCATGTTAAAAAGTTATAATTGTACTGCGACCCTTAAAAGTAGCGCATAATTTTCAAAAATAGTTTATTTGTACCTTATTCATCCGGTTTTTGGGAAAATGTTTCGAATAAGAGATATTAGTATTTTTTAATTATCCTTTTTTTTTGGTAAACTATGACAAACAATCAATCATAAGCATACAGTATACCTATAGACTATCCAGATGTTTGTATGTATGAGATGACTCTCATTACATGTGTACTAACTGATTTCATACAGTAACCACACGGCCAGCCAGTAATAAATAATATTTAACGTGATTCTCTATTGGAAAAGCTTTCCAACACACACGGTATATGTTCCAAAAAACCATTTTACCCATCCCAATAATAAGTGTATGGTTAATGTCTTAAGAAGATGATGCCTGAGGAAGTTAACAAACTAACGAAAAGTTGTTCGAAATTGTATAAAACACAACTTATTCTCGCAATGTTCATGTTTTCTAAATTTCCTACACACACACATATTGGGACGTTTAGCCACAAATTAATAATTATGATCGTTTCAGTTTTTTTTCAATTCAAGTGTACAAATACCGGAATAAGTAAGTAAATGAACGAACATCTTCTGTCGTTATAAATACTTAATAAATATTAATCCCTAGTTACTTACTAGAGCAGCCAGCCTGAGCTCTCACGTTGAAATAACATATAAGAATGTTTTTCAACATTGCATTCTATGTTTTTCTCACATGTTAAAATTGGTTGGTAGTTTCGTTTTTTTTTTTTTTTTTTTTTTTTTGTATTTAGAACAAACATTGTTCTCAATAATTAGGTATTTAACATTTCAAGTTAAATTTATAATCTATTGGTGCTCTATTTTTGTAACACATCTAATTATTTAGTGTACGAGATGGAGAAACCTGTTGAAAAAGCAACGATACTCGATTTTTATATCCGTTATATATAAAGGTGACGCATAAGTAACGTTATGATTTATTTAATGAATGCGTATTTGTGCATCATTTGGTTTTGACTCGTGAACCAATTGAATCTTATATGGGAAAAGGTGTAACGTATGTAAAATTCTTTGCAAAGACCACCTAGACATCACCAACTGCTGAGAACGTCGCCTGGGGGAAGTTTCGGGATTTTCCTCAACACTTGCTTGCACCCGAGCAATGTTCACGTCATTTCGCACTGCACGAGGTCTTCCAGCACGCGGAAGATCACAGACAGTCCCATGTTGCCGAAAACGCTGAATCAATCGGTATATTGTCGGAACATGAAAGAAACTTCGATATAATCTTTGAATCTGAATAATTGAATGCTGACTTTCCGACGCGCCAAATTGTTAGTCTTGTTAATACCGAAAAGTGGTTCCTTTATTTTTTTTCTGTCAAAGTCACAGTTTAGTCGCTATCGCTCAAAAACCTCTTTTTTTCCGTTTCGCCAACTTTGAACGCGTGGCAAAAAAAATTGAGTCGGTGGTTGGAAAATAGTAGGTCTTCATCTGGGCTATCAGCCCTACCAGAATATGCAATTCGCAAATATTACGGAGAAGTGTTATGCAAATCTACCCATTTCCTGGCCTACCAGCTTTATGACAATAATTTGCACATGATTGACTAAGGACAACCGACTTTTCTCGAAGGACGCTTATGTATACTTATTAATTTGCTATTCATTTTGAGGGTCTTCGATTAAAGTGGCAATCTTACCATGGATCTTGGACTATATGTGTTTTGAAAATATCTCATGCATAATATCTCTTTAAGGTCAGATCTACGCCGATACATTATCTAGAGCACGGTAGTGCGCAAGGCCGAGTTTTAATATTATTAACAATATTCTAGATGCTAATACTTAGTTTATTATGGAATATGAGATGAATAGAGACTTTATAACGAATAGAGGATATTCAAGACAATTATATATACGTGATTGAAACTGCAGAGAATTGAATGGTATATTTTCGAACATCGTAACTTACAAACGCGTTGCTTTTTTTATGCTGTGTGAGTGTTTTTTTAACAATTTTTTATGTTTTATTCTAAATTTACATCAATAGAATAAATTGTTTACAAAAATCGATTAAATTTGAAAGTATACGGACATATTAAGGGTGCTGCTTTCTTTTAGCCTTAGGTCGTTAGAAATTTTTCTTGAACATTTTTAATTGACTTAAAAAAAGGAGACCTATTTTCTTGCGCCTACTGGAAAATGCATTTATCCTGTATGCAGTTGAAAGGCAGAGCTATCTGCCCGGACTGTAACGGGGCGGATGATACGCCATTTCACCTTTTGGCAGAATATTCTTACAAAATCAGAATAAGGCACCTAGCCTTCGGCTCAACCGAAATGGGACAAGCTGAGATAAAAAAACTCAAGTGGAGTTCTGTCCTGTTATTCGCAAAGAAGACGGGTAGGTTCGACACCGAATATAGAGTTAGAGGAAACGATCCAGGCGTGGTAGAGGATAGAAGAGGCGGAAAAGATGAGTTCGTCAGAGGTGGAATACCCTTCATTGGCCCAGAGCCTATCTTAGAAATTAGGACTGCATGTAAATAGGTGATTAACGACTGGTCAAATGCTAAACAGCGTGATCACTGGGAAAAAGTACCGCGGCAAGAGCTCGGTAAGGTATTGCTTCAGAGTGCAACAAAGAGGCTATCTCTCGATGCATTGAGGCTGAACAGCATGCAACTGCGGAGGATTACCGGATTAATTACGGGGCATTATACCCTGCGGAAGCATCTGCACAAAATGGGACTCCATAACGGGCCCATTATGTGCGGATTGTGTGGCGAGGAGGAAGAAACATCCAGCCACATTATCTTTGACTGCGAACCTCTTGGTTACAGCAAATACAGGATATTCGGAAGACCTGATAAGCAAGCTCCTGGTTATTGCCAAAATATGGGAGAAGCGAGTTTCGTCGGACTGAAGTAGAAGGGAGAGCACAATGAACCATAAGGTCGAATTGCAATACTTTTTAGACCCCAACACAAATCAAATCGTCAGGAGTCAGTAAAAAAGGCCCAGAAAGGCTTACTTTCCAGGCTTCGGTCTCCCCTCTCCTACTAATACTATTCCTACAACTACTATCGAGTCTACAGGCAGACGGACGGTCGCATATGCAGAAATGGACTAATTAGATCATTTTATGAACACTTATGCCAAAAATTTTTGTCTGCGATCAATATTTTGAAGCGTTACAATGTCCGACCTTGGATAATAAGGTCGAAGTTCAATACTTTTTAGACCCCAACACAAATCAATCAATCAATTAATGTCCGGCCTAAACTTAGTACACCCTTCTTGTATTTATTATATATATACCGGGTATAACTAGTAAAAAATAACAGAAATCAGCGTTTTATTTGAGAAAAAATGCTTAATGACAATCTTTTTTCTAAAGATACAGTTATTGGCGGTATTTCAGTCAAACGATTTTCGCACATATTTGTTAACTGACTCACCGTTAAAAAATTTACGGTATGTATTCAGAAATTAAAAAAAACAACAACAAATACTGGGAAGTTGATCGTATGGATCACTTATAAAATGTAAAACTCATCACCAAAACGAAAAATTCATCGTACGGCTTGTTTTTAACGTACAACACCCCTTAAAAAAAATAGATATACCTAAAATATATAGTAACATAGAGAAGTTTTACAAATTATATCGACTTTACCCCCAACATAACGACTGTAATTAATCATGAAAACATTTAAACATGTTTTTTAATTTGTAGTAACATGAATAGAGAGGAGACAACAAAAACATTTTGAATAATGCCTTGACGATTCTATACAAAATAAAAAAAAAACTTTTCAATTTACGAAAAAAAAAAACTTTTCAATTTACAAAAAAAAAGTTACTAATTTTTTATTGGAACTTTTTTAGTAAAATAAAACCTATTTTGACAAAATGCAAACCCGACTTCTAAAATCATATATTCTATAACAAAAGATGCACTAAAAAGTAAAAAAATAATTATTGTGCCAATTTTAGTTCACCAAAGCAAAATTTTTTAAATATATATGTACAATTAACGTTATTTTTGAAGGCGGTGTCCAAAAGTTATGTGAATTTCTCTATGCTGACACCGCCTTCAAAAATAACAATAATTGTACATATATATTTAAAAATTTTTGCTTTGGTGAACTAAAATTGACACAAGAATATGCAATTATTTTTTTACTTTTTAGTGCATTTTTTGTTATAGAATATTTGATTTTAGAAGTCGGGTTTCCATTTTGTCAAAATAGGTTTTATTTCTCGCTTTTTAGTGACTTTGAAGTTCTATAACTGATTTTATTTGTCTAAATATGGGTAGACCTACTAAACGACCAATTAGTTTTTAGTGAATTAGTGAACACTTTTTATTTTATCCGTTTTTTTTTTTTTAAATAGTGCATTTTTTTATAACAGATTTTTATTTTTTTTTCAAGCATTTTGTTTTTGTAACCCGACTTCAAAAAGGAGGATGGTTCTTAATTCGTCTGTATTTTTTTTTTTTTGGGGTCGGTTTTTTTTTGTAAAAAAGTCGGTTTTAAAAAAAATTTTCTTATTTTCCCATTATGAATGAGTATACCCTTTAAAAAAAAAAAAATTTCGCAGAAATCGGTTATCACATATAAAATGAGGATTTTCCTCGATTTCCCGGGGATCCCCTCATCAGAATGCGATTTGGTGACAATGGGACCAATGGGAAACCAAACACTTTAAAACAAAAAAAAAAATTCAAAATCGGTTCATAAATGACGGAGTTCTGAGGTGACACACATTAAAAAAAAAAAAATACAGACGAATTGAGAACCATCCTCCTTTTTGAAGTCGGGTTAATTAAAGTAAAATGGTTTTTTTTAGTATCTTTGGTTTAGTGTCACATAGAACTTTAATTTGAATATTTTAATTAAACTAAATCTATACTGATGGTAAACTTATAGACAGGACTCTTACATGCAAAATATTTTCAAAATAAGTGAACATAACAACTAAGTTAATTAAGTTAATTGCTTAAATACCTGGTATATACTGAATTGATGAAAACAATTTTTCAAACAAAAGTTGTTTATAAAGAAGAACATTTTTTGTCATTCATTTTTTTTTCTATCTCTTACCGTTTTAAGGTATTTCCAAACTATTATTAGCTTGTCAAGAACTTCACGAAATTCACAATCTTAGTAAAATGAATCCTCAGAAATCAGCTGAATTTTCTTTGAGAATTTATCACCATAGCGTTTTTGAGAAAATCGTTATGTAAGTTGAAGAAATTTAACATGCATCTTCATAAACATGGTGATATAAAATGCACAATTAAAAAAATAATAATAATTTTAAACTTTTATATTTTGAAAACAAAACGGTAACACTCTGTGTACAAATGCCATAGATGATTTGTGTGGGTCCTGTGGTCTAAACACTAAATTTTCTATTACAGTGTCCATGAATGAGACAGATATCCTTGTCACACCGTCGGTAAATGGTATTATAAATTCGAAATCACTTTTAAGGAAGTTTAGGCAATTTTATAAATATACTTAAGGACATTCCAGCACTGTGTTATGCAATCAGTACAACAGACCGGTTTGATTTGATTATAGCACTAATACATAAACACACATATACAACACATAGACAAAAACACTGTTCACATATACAAAATAATGTTATGTTGAAGAAAAGGAATAATTTTAAACTTTTATATTTCGAAAACAAAACGGTACCACACGATTTTTTTTTTTAAAATTTATATAATAAATATTTATCTTTACTCTCCTAGTTTTGTTTAAAATTCTGTCGAGTATTTTTTTAATACAACAGATAATAGTGGGGTGGGCATGAAGTTTTACATGCTTCTAATGAGAGATAGTGAGATAGAATGATAACTTTGATATTAATTATCTCGTGTTCTAAACGGTCAAAAATTCTGAAATTTCGGGATTTATTAGAAAACGTTATTTTTAGTCTGTGAAAAAAAAATGAGCAAAGTGGTGGTATGCTGAAACATCCTTAAGAGATATCTATTCGTGTTTGTCAACCAATCACATTGCTCGCAATAAAAACCCCACATTATCGTTTATGCTTTCACGTCCTGGACTCAAAAACTTTTATTTATTTACAGAGTAATAAACCGTTTTAATATGTTTAATATTTAAACTAAATTATAAAAGAAGAACAAAAAGTGGAAAAATTAAAAAAAAAAAAAACAATAAAAGAGTAATTTAACGCCTCAAATACTTCCGACAAGATAACTATCGTCCATTATAAAAATTAATCAATGGCGGGCGGCTTCGTTAGTGATTTTATAGTGTTTCAAAACAAAGAACAATTTAAACAATTACCATTCATATTACAAAAAAAAAGAAGAATTTTTTTTCCATTTAAACTTGAAAATGATCAATAATTTTATTATATTAATTATCCTTGAACCCAATAAAAATAATAGGAAAATAACTAACTGATGGGCAAGGACATATTTATAAGAGAAAAGCTTTCTCATTATCATTATTATTATATTTGTGACTATAATATATAATTTAATATACCGTATGTGTTGTAAAGCATTGCTAATAGAGAATCAATGTTAAATATTATTTACTATAATAACTATAGACAATATGCTTAATAAAGAAATAAAAATAGTGGGGGTACTTTTTAGTGTGTCTGTTGTCTATGCTTGCTGGACTGTTTTGTACTGCATTAACATGTAATGAGAGTGGGTTAAATATGTTCATTGTTGAATATCCCCTATTATTTGTATGTGGAATGTTTGAACATAAATGATAGAATTCTATTAACGGTATAACATAAAACAACAATCCACACAAATTAAAAGAAAAATAAAACCTCAAAAAGAAAAAAAAAATTCCGACAAAAAAAAAAGAAGTTAAACCAACGGTTCGAATATTCCTCCATTATCTGCTAAACAATATCCGAGTCGATTGTAGAAATCTACCCGGGTATTTTCTAGCACTTGAGTAGAAATATTCGCACAATTGTCAACAATTATTTGCCTTAATTGTTGCAAATTTTCAGACCTACTCCAAGAATAGATCTGTGTTTTGAGAAAATCCCACAAAAAAAATTCGTTAGGAGATAGATCTGACGATCTGGCTGGTCACTTGAAGGTCCCTGGAAAGTTTGTTCCAGAAACAGCCTTACCATCATGGCATTGTGTGCATGGCAACCATCTTGTCGCAACCATTCAAATTCCAGGGCTAAAGTAGGAAGAGCTCAAACAGTTGGTAAAATATTATTTCGTAACAAACTCAAATATTTTTGAGAATCTGAAGATCCGTCAATGAAGAATGGCCCTATAACATGGTCACCCAATATTCCAGTCCAGACATTCAGGTTCAGTATGTATGCGCATATATGGTTTTATAGTAAATATTTTATTTATTTATTTAACATTGATTCCCTATTAGAAATGCTTTTGAAAACGGTCTGTATATGAAGGTATACACACAGAAGAATGGCAAATCGGAAAATATATAGGAAATTATATAACAAATCATTTGTGTGTACCTTTCAGAAAATGTAACACATAATATTTATTTTCAATGGGAATTTAAATTAGAAATGAGAGCATTTTACACGGAATGTTTCAGGAAGAATTAGTTGTGATGGAAATAAATAATGACTCTGGGGAATATATATCCCCTTTTTATTTTTGGACGTTGAATGAATATCAATGAGGGATGATATCATATTGTCACCTGTATGATTTATTGTGTTGTCACTATCAAGTGTGGGTCGTGGAGATTCCCAACTAGAACACTCCTTCGAAACATATCTCCTTTCGGAAATTTAGGATCTGAAAGAGGTCTAGTGTTTTCCAGTTCCTTATGGATACTGGATAGACATCCAGACATCTGACTGTCTTGTGTATCCGGACGCTACAGCCTACCAGCAAGTGCTTCCAATTTATCTCTCGGCTCTCGATAGAACCTGTAGGTGCCATCAGTTTATAATCCCAGTTCTCGGATATATTCCATGAATTGGAACTGCTTCGAGGTGACTCTATTTGGATCGCTGTAGATTTTTACGGTGAAAATCAATGTTGATATTATGGTGGAATACCCACAAGCTTTCCCCACAGAGCTTTAGTCATTTCTAGTCATTTCTTATGGCCCATTGTGCTCCCCCTTCTACTTTAGTCTGACGAGGTTCGCTTCTCCCATATCTTGACAATGAGCTAGTAGCTTGCTTATTAGGTTTTCCTGAAGGTTCATATATTTGAGGTGAGATGCACTGAATATTTTGTATCTGTTGTAAGCGAGAGATTCGCAGTTAAAGTTGATGTAGCAGGATGTTTCTTCCTTCTCGCAGCATATAATGGAACCATTGTGGAGTCCTATTGTGTGTAGGTGCTTTCGTAGGTGATCATGTCCGGTGATGAATCCTGTAACCTTTCGAAGTTGTATCTTGTTCAAGTTCAATCGAGGGACAGCCTCTTGGATGCATTCTGAAGGAGTTTTTGTTGCGGTATATTTTCCCAGTGATCACGGTGTCTATCCATGTTAAAGTCTATCCATGCGTTGATCACTTGTTTGAATGCTGTTTTTTGGAGTTCCTAAGATAGGTCACAAACCTCTAGAAAGGTAAATAGTGGCAAAAAGTACCCTTTTTTGTAAATATAAATATTAAACGTTTAGGATCGTCAGCATGGAAAAAGAAAAACCATTAAATAAAGTTTTAATTCAAAATTATCCAATCTGTTGTCGCCATAACCATTCTCCCCCTTGAAACACTTTGTAGGTATAATAAACGAAGAGTTGGTAGATTGGTATGAATGACTGACTCACTGACTTTACGATATAGAACCACACCATTGTAAATGTCAATGTGTTCAGTCGTAATACGTGCGATTATCATCAAGTGACATTTAATTATTTCTTGTAGAAAAAATTACCGTTAAATTATTTTCATTTAGAATAATTAAGTGTGGGTGTTTGTATGTGTGTGTGTGAGCGAAAATGAATGTATACGGAGGGTTTGTAAAATATTGAAAATGTAATAATTAGTATTGCTGCGAGAGACTCGACAAACTTGACAAGACGAGAATAAGTCAGGGAAAGACGAGAAGAAAATTATAATCCTGATTTTCGATAAATATTCCAGAGACAGACGTCAGCACTATCTTTCAATCTATACCAACACAAAACAGCAAATCGTTTTGGATGGTAAACTTTCAAAATCGCTCCAATACCTAGATCAGTTTTTGTATTATAAATACGTATTTCGACTACAAAGTAGCCATCATTTGACAATTAGAAATAGATAGAAAATAGAAATCAATAGACAAAAATAAAAATAAATAAAAATTAAACAAAATAAATTAAAATAAAATAAATTTTATTGAAACTACTCTTGTTAAAATTACTTTCATGCAATTTACTCTTGTTAACATCACTCTTATTAAAATTATTCTTACATTGTCTCCGGATATGTTATTCGTTGCTAATTTGGTGACAGTTTCATGTAGCTAATTTTTACTAATGATGACTAGTTTGTAGTCGAAATACGTATTTATAATACAAAAACTGATCTAGGTATTGTAGCGAATTTAAAATTTTATTTCAAAAACCTAGAGTTCTCATTAATTATCACTTGATAACTAATATTTTAGAATTTATATGGTACTGATTTAATTTGTATACTCGGTATATAATATATACCAGGGTATTTTAAGTTTAGTTCCGACTTTGTAACGGTTGAAAATATTAATTACAAAAAAAAAAAATTGACATTCGTGTTCATACAATGACCTTAGTATAGGAGTTCATAATTAGTTTATTTCCACATGTCCGTTTGTCCGTCCGTCAACAAAAAATCGGAGCAAAATCGGACTATGTTTCGGTAAAATGGGCAAAACTCTCTATCTTTGAAACCGTAAGAAATAGAACAAAAATTCAAAGACAAAAAACTTTTTTTTGATATATTCAGTATATACCTGGTATTAAAACAATTGCTATTATTTCTTTATTGTTTAAAATTAAAATATAAAAAATTAAATTAATTCGAAAATAATGAACTTTATGAAGATATGATTAAAGATTTAAGTACAAAAAATGATTTCAAATAAATTATTTGAAGAAAAACGAGACAATGCGATAAAAAACTTTTATGTCGGCAGTACACACTCGGTGAGACTTTCGTAAGGCGGAAGCCGCAAGTGGAGCTGTTTACACTCTCACCGAGTGTTTAGCCGGCAGTACAATTCTCGTCAGTTAGTCAACGTTGCTTGGTCGTAAATTACGTTGGTACACCTAAAAAGTTACATTTTTAAATTAAAAATTACGACGTAGTAATATTTTGATTAAACTATTAATAATAATAATTATTCAAATGAGTGATGATACTATAAGAATAAAAAAAGTATTCATAAATTTATACAGTTTTTATTAATTTTCGTCTACTATTAAGATTAATGGTTACAATTAAAGCGGTTGATAGTTGAATATTTAAAAAAGGCGGTTGAACGTTGAATCGAATGTAGGCGAGAGTGTCCTGAGGGTGTTCATATTCAATACTCACTTCCTTTGATTCGTGTCAAAAAAACCTACTTTTAATGGAGCGTTGACGAGGCGAGGCGAGTCGACACGAGGCACACAAAACGTTGCGAGTATACTCTCGTGCTCGTTATGTCTCGCCTTGCCTCGCCGAGTGTGTACTGCCCGCATTATAAGACAATAAAATACAAAAGACATATTACTCTCGTCTCGTCTCGTGGCCTCACTAAATATGTACCTAAAATTTTATATGTATGTGTTCTAGAATATAGAGTTTCAAAAGTAACCTCAAGTTCGTGTATGGGCTCTATCGAGTCACGCATCTTTCAGCCAGGGATAAAAACTAAATTTAAAGAAAAAAAATGTTCCTTTTTTTTAGAAATAAATAACTTTTGTATGAAACTTTTTTCATATACTCAGTTAACTCAATTAGTTGTTATTTTAAAAGCTGTAAAAATTCTGTGTATAAATGACATAGAATGATTTGTGTGGGTCCTGTGGTCTAACCACTAAATTTTCTATTACAGTGTCCATGGATGAGAGAGATACCCTTGTCACACCGTCGGTAAATGATATTATAAATTCGAAACCACTTTTAAGGAAGTTTAGGCAATTTTATAAATATACTTACGGACGTTCCAGCACTGTGTTATGCAATCAGTACAACAGACCGGTTTGATTTGATTATAGCACCAATACATAAACACACATATACAACACATAGACAAAACCACTGTTCACATATACAAAATAATGTTATGTTGAAGAAAAGGAATAATTTTAAACTTTTATATTTCGAAAACAAAACGGTAACACACAATTTAAAAAAAAAATTTATATAATAAATATTTATCTTTACTCTCCTAGTTTTTTTTAAAATTCTGTTGAGTATTTTTTCTAATACAACAGATAATAGTGGGGTGGGCATGAAGTTTTACATGCCTCTAATGAGAGAGAGTGAGAGAGAATGATAACTTTGATATTAATTATCTCGCGTTCTAAACGGTCAAAAATTCTGAAACTTTGGGATTTCTTAGAAAACGTTATTTTTAGCCTGTGAACAAAAAATTAGCAAAATCTGTCGAAAAGTGGTGGTATGCTGAAACATCCTTAAAAATGAGGATTACCAACAATTGAATGGCCAATATATATTTACAACCAAAAAAAGAAAAAGTCCTAACTTTGTTATTGCAGAAAAAAAAAGGTTTTAGTCATTTTTGTATTCCTCAAAATTTTTTTCAACGAAAAAGGTAAAATTAAATTTAAAACAGAAAAATCCAAAATATATATAAATATGAAATTTAATATTCTTCAGAAACGAACGATGATGATAAATGATGAAGTATGTCATTGCAATATTTATACAAACAAAAAAAAAAAACACAAAATCTGTCTACACTAAAAACCACAAATGTTAAAAGCTCCAAACCAAAAAAAAAACAGCAACAACGAGGAGAAGGGTTTTAATATATTTTATTTGTATAATATTTCATCCTGAAAAGCTTTTATATTATACATAGAGTATCACAGTAGAGAGTAGTATATCCTCTTTTTTTATATATTTAATTAAAGCATATATGTAATATTTTTACTATCAATAAACTACAAGTTAGTATATAAATATTTATGAAGGATCATAGTAAAGGATTCTTTAAAAAATACGTCACATAACTTGTATGTTCTTAGACAGTAGTAGTATGTTTGCATATTATATCATGTATGTTTTACAACAGGAGCGTCACTATCAAAAGTGTTTAAAAAGGCCTATAGACGTGCAACCTGTGCAGGAATGTTCTACACCAGAGGTGGGCGTAGACGGCTCGCCGGAGTCGAACGGAATCTCCATAAGCTGGGTGAGAGTAAGTAATAAAGATATGTTTTGAAGTAAGACGGAACGATGTTTCAATACAGGTTGCCTACCGATTATCGCCCAATAATTTATTCAATCAATTTAGAATTAGTTTTATAAAATATTTATTGTTTAAAAAATATCTTTTACAATATGGAGAGATACACCAAAAAACATAATAATAATAATAACAATAATAATAATAACAATAATGATGATAGCAATAACAATAATTACAATTAACAACAACAACAACTATATGTATTCCCAGTTTATGTAAAATTTAACCATTTAAAAATTAGTAACAAATTACCAAGCCTCCCCCCCACCCAGCTTTATCATTGGCATCTTTTTTGTATCCAGTGTCATCAAATTCCCGTGACACTATACCCCCTACTAAGAAAAAATAATCAAATCAAGTAAATAATTGTTTATTAGTTCTCCGATATGAATAGTTTAGGCAAATTATTCGGAATTTCCTAAAATCTAATTCAAAAATCGAAACTAAAGCTAAATCATCAAAAAATTTACAAGCGGTAAATCACCAGCCCAAAATTCCAGAGTATGTATTCAATGTATTGTATGTATTGTATACTTTGAATAATAGTGACCATAAAAAATAGTTGGTATTATTATATTTTTTTCAGAAAATGTTTTAATTAAAAAAAGAAAATAATAATAATTGGTAGGATACCCTATATTTACTCTATCTCTCTTCCTACCTCTCACTCAGAGCCCAGCGCAGTCAAGGTTTGCCCACCTATGTTCTACACTAGGTTGCAAGTGTGTATAGCTGTTGCAGCACAAAAAACATGACCTTGAACTGGTTGCACTAAAAATCGAAATTATTTGATATTTTGTAGGAGGAGTTTAATGTTCCTGTACAAATTGGTCGCCTGTAGAGAAATTTGCAACATATTATCTAAAATTTTATGTTTTCCTAACATTTTATTATGTTTTATTACCTAGATTGGTTAAAATTTACATTATATACTTTATTATTTTTATTATACTTTATTTTTTGTAATGAGTTTAATATATTTTTGTAAAAAAATTTTTACAAAATACATACAACAACTAGTTACTAGAGATACATAAATATAAATAAACTATACAAATCAAACGAGATAGATAGAGACAAGATGACAAGTGATTGAATTTTTAAGATGACCGTCATAAAATAATAAAATAATAATTTTATGTTCCACAATTTTGGTTGTACGTCTGTAGAGAAAATATTTTGTAGGCGGAGTTCAATGTTGCTGCACAATGTTCCGCGTCTGTAGTCTACTTAAGGAGTTGTCATATTTTCAACAATTCTCAATAATCGTATGAAGTAATTAACGCAGTAAATAAGAAATCCTACGAAGAATCTTTGGAGGCCAAAAAGACGAAAGTGGACAATGGACAAGAGGAACCAATGAGAACATATACGAAATGTACAGTGACCCAAATATAGTGAAAATCGTCAAAGCACGAAGGATCCGATGATTGGGGCATGTCCAAAGAATGTCAATGGAAAGAGTACCAAATAAATTGCTCACTCAAGGAGAAGGTAGTAAGCGGAGAACGAGGCGGTCGAAGAAGCGGTGGTTAGAGTCTACCTTAGAAGATCTCCGACAGATAGGAGTACAGAACTGGAAGCAGGATGCCTTGAACAGGAAAAAATGGAAAAAAATTGTCAGAAAGACAGAAACCATGAGCCCTTGAGGCTCGAAGTGCTTATATATATAAATAAGAAGTTGCTATGCCTGGTTCCGTGGCGCATGACCAATGGGTCCTCTGTTCCCACCTTAAGAACAACCTGTCGCCCGAAGGAGAGAAGTCTCCGGGTAAGAGGATCCATTCTAAGCAGATGAAGCTATTCTGCCAAGGCCGGATGCCACACAGAAGGCCTACAACTTCTCCGCCTGGATTGCTCCCAGGATTGATGGGCCCAAGGTTTTGGACCCAAAAATTCTATATTTGACACCCTGCAGGTTTCTGCAGGTGCATATAACATGTATGGAGGTCTCATCGTCCTCTATACAGGTCCTGTATAGAGAAGTGGGATCATCAGAGATCCTCAAGTTATGTAGGTGGTAGTTCGTGGCGCATGTTAAATATACGGAGTGTTATGTCTCATAAGTTTAGGAGGCGATATCAAAGTAGAAAAAAATGCATGTGAAGATAAATTAATTGTCCCGAAAATACTTCAATTAAACTTGAATACGTAAGCAAAATCTCCCATCGTTTCAAAAGTGAAAAAAACAATAGATTTTGGTATATAATTTGGTCTTCTGAAAGGTATATTAAGTTTAGTCCCAAATTTGTAACGGTTGAAAATATTGGTGGAAGAAAAAATTTTCATAAAATGACCTGATTAGTCCATTTTCGCATGTGCAACCGTCCGTTAGGCAGTCTGTCTGTCCTTCCGTAGACACGATAACTCAAACAACACGATAAGGCAAAAACATGTCGTTAGGATGAAGGGGGGGGGGAGATAAATATCCATCATTGAAACTGAGATACGAAAAAATTTTTAGACAAAATATATTCCTTTTTATTAAATAAACTTTTGTTTGAAACTCTTTTTCATAAACTGTTTTTTTATTTTTTATCTCCCCTCTCCGAGCCATCAACACCGTCGTACTTATCGTAACAATATGTTTTATATCGTGATAAAATCGCACCAACCATAAAAGGTTCAGTTTTCTAACATTTAATCGACTACTACGCTCCTGATTTTATTTGTAGCAATAACTAAAACAAACTACCACACATACTTTCGATGTTTAAGAAACATTTTTTGGCAACAGAAAATATGATAACGAAACTCTGTTGTATAGCGTGTTTCGGAACTGAATGGCATTTTTTATACCCAGTATATGTAAATATACAAGGTATATTCAGTTTAGTACCGACTTTGTAACGCTTGAAAATATTAATCCTTGACATAAATGTTTGGCATAGGTGTGTCTAATTCGGCCATTTTCGCGGGTCCGTCCGTCTGTCTATTCTAGAGGAAAAAAGTAAGGTCAAATGGGCAAAATCGGACCATGTTTGGGCAAAATGGGCCGAACTCTCTATCTTTAAAAACATTTACATTACTTGTTTTATAGGAGTTTGTTGTCAAGCGCAAAATACACAAAACATTTCAGTATGGTACATGATGTTTTCATGCATTCACTTTATAAAATTACATTTAGATCATAACAAACCAGTCCAAGTGGTCGAACGGTCTAAGGCGTTATGTCTGCGCAGTATGCGTACTAGGAAACTGGGAGGTTATGGGTTCGAATCCCGACATCGGAAGTTTGTCAATTATTACGAAAAAAAAAGGGGGCGATTAATTGACTAAACTGTCGGCGTATGGGCAAGAACGAAGTAACCGGCTATGCTTGAGAAGGTTTTCTGCAGTTTCTTTCACGAACTCCAGATGAATACCGGCATAGTTCCTATCATAGTCGTCTGCAGCCGCATATCCTACCAATTCCTAGCCTATACATAAAAATTCATTCCACTCCACTCACATCCTTCCTCACATCCTTAGGCATCACAATGAACCTTATGGTCGAAGTGTAACCCGTCTATCTATCTAGATCATAACTACCTGCTATTAGGGTTTGATAATTGTATATTCCTATCAAAATAGAACATGTCACTAGCGAGATTTATAGTGGTATTTTAAACCGATTACTATTAGGTTTCATAATATTTTGGCCAACTACCTTTTTTTTTATTGTTTATTTTCTGTTGGAAAACACATTCCTGAAATATTGCCGTACAGTTGATTCCGAAACATTCTGTACATACGATAATATGCATACATAAACTATATATAGAACAACATTGTATCATATGGTATGGATATGTACCCTCATTCTTTCGTATCGATTCGAAGGGATCGATTTATTGGATACGTGAGAGCAGCGTCTCATATATATTTTTATCATATATGTTTTTTTTATCATATTTTATCAAAATTACTATTATTATTATTATTATTATGGTTACAGTTCGCAGTATGTAAAAATATTTGTATCATATGGATGTGATAGTAAATGGTGGTAGAGTGTTTATGTGTTTGTATATATCATCTATTGATTTTGTTTTGTAAAATTTTATGTATGTTTAACGAAAAATATATTTCATTTTGATGATAAACTCAATTTGTTCAAAAAAGAAATGTATACCATCTGTTTTGGACAGGTTTGCCCAGAGAGAATCAATGTTAAATATTATTCACTATATAACTACACAATGCTTCATAAAGAAATGAAAATAGTGGGGGTACTCTGTAGTTAGTAGTGTGTGTGTGTGTATAATCACTAAATTCCCACGCTTAAATGACATCAAACCAACATCATAACACAAGCAGTCCCGATGTTTGTAAGTATGTATGGTTTTACAGTAAATATTTTATTTATTTATTTAACATTGATTCCCTATTAGAAATGCATTTGAAAACAGACTATATAATATACAGTCAAACCTGGGTAAGTGAGAACTGGATAAGTGAGAAAACTTTATAAGTGAGAGTAATAGCCAGGACCCGTCATTTTAAGCTCCCAATACCTCTATTAGCGAGAAACAGAAACCTCTGTAAGAGAGAGTCGTTTTTCCTTCATGGACCTCCGTAAGTGAGACTGCTACTTATCTATACCTCTATAAGCGACAGTCGAGCTTTATTTATTTATATTATTTAGGAGGAACTATAACTACATACGTACTTGCTGTGACTTGTTATTGCTGCGTACCTCTATAAGAGAGAAACGCTACCCATGTACCTGCATTAGCGAGAAACTCGGGTTAGTGAGAAACCTCTATAAGCGAGAATGAGATTGTGCTCCCTTGAACTCTCGCTTATCCAGGTTTGACTGTATATAGATAGTCGCATAGTTCCCGAATATTTACGAAATGTTTTGTCTATAACCTAAATAAAAGAGTGTAACAGCAAGAGGCGATGCACTCAACCTGAACAAGTAACAACTTCGACAAGGTCACCGGATCCATCATCTATGAAAGCACCTACATACAGTCCTATTGCCACAATGGATCCATTATATGCAGATTGTGCGGCGAAGATAAGAAACATTAAGTTACATCCAGATTTTTAAGAATGTACGAGCGCTGATGTATAGTCCATTTATAAAATTCTTCAAACGCTTATATAGTACATTCATAAATGTCCAAAATAATGTTGATTATTTTTTGTCGAAAGTTAAATTAATATTTAATTTAGGCCCCTCATATCGGACCTAATAAAAATGGTATATTTAAGAAAAAAACCTGAGATTTCGGGTAATTGAGCTACCGCCGACATAAATAAAATTTACCCGAAATCTCAGTTGTTTTCTTAAATATCTTTTCTTTAGGCACGTCATACCGGAATTTTATTGGATCAATTTCTTTATTAATATTTCTATTTTCTATTGCGTAGTTTTTTTTTTTTATTCGTCTTATTTTATTTTAAGTGAAAATTATCAAAATATGAGTGAAAATATTGGTTTCTCTATATGAGCAATGCATTAAAACTTGAACTTTAACATTAAATAATTAATTCAAGATCCCCGTAACCCCCTGAAACATGCACTTCAACTATATGTAAAGAAAAAATCTTCAAGAAAGATCATACCTTTTCTTTTTGAAGTGTTCGTACACCCTTAACTGTGAATCTCTCGATTACAGTAGATACAATATATTCGGTGCATCCCACTTCGAAGGTATGATCTTTCAGGAAAATCTGATATACAAGCTCCTGTCTATTGTCAAGATATCGGAGAAGCGAGCCTCGTCAAAGCCTCATATATATATATATATATATATATATATATATATATATATATATATATATATATATATATATATTGTGCTCCCCCTTTTAATTTAATCTGACGAGGCTCGCTTTTCCCATATCTTGAGTCCCATATCTTGAGTCTCGTATGGGTTTTTGACCCATGATTGATCTATAAGAAATGAATTAAAATATCCGTTTAACCGTCAACTTGGTAACTCAAAAATGGAAAGAGATAACAAACTGAAATTTTGTGTGTATTTTCTAGCGCTAAAAAGTGCCTTCAAGTTCCTGAATGGGCAAAATTGGTCCGTAATCTCAAAAAAAACATGAATCTTTCTGTGGGTTTGTTCCTGTGAATGAGATTTCTTGAGAAAGGAAAGATCATCAAATTTGATGGTTAAGTTTTGTCGTTATATATATCATTGTACGTGTGGCGAAAGCTCTTGATAACTTCCATTTCCAGAGTTCAAATCCCGTTGGAATGATTTGCAAATTTTATTTTATTTTCATAGAATTGAATCTGTTATTTTATTTTATTGACCTTTAGTGGAGATTGTTGTCTACAATTCATAGAAAAGATTGTAAGCCATTCACACTAAGGTCTTTTAACCATAGTTAAAAACTCAAGGGTGCAATCAAGTAACGAATAAACTTGAATTACTTTTAAGTTTAATTAGTTTTATAAATTGTGATTACTATAATAAAAATTTATAAGCATATAATATTTTGTTTAAAAATTTGTTGATACAGAGCTTTCGCCACTAATGCAAAATCTCTTAAATACAGGATCTTGCAAAATTAAGTATCGTAACTACAAGTGGTGACAGAACTCATAAAAGTGAGAAAAATAGTTTTCATTCATTCGAAAACGCTTTTGTTTTCGTAATAAATGAGAGAAAAGGTGCTTTACTTGACAGTATTTCTAAAAACTCCTACAAAAATTTCCAATCCGTTCGAATTTGGAAATGTTTTGTATGCAACATAGGAGATGGAAAAAAGTAGATAAAAGTATGTTTTCTTTAAAAACTTGCATCTTAGATTAACAATACAGTCCTAAGATAGATAGTAGTGGCTACCCTGGACGGGCTACACTTCGAACATAAGGTCCATTGTGATGCCTAAGGATGTGAGCATGTGAGTGGAGTGGAAGGAAT
The DNA here is from genome assembly GCA_963920215.1 of Nineta flava. Classification (NCBI taxonomy): domain Eukaryota; kingdom Metazoa; phylum Arthropoda; class Insecta; order Neuroptera; family Chrysopidae; genus Nineta; species Nineta flava. The sequence goes on from OY986041.1 coordinate 121,677,839, forward strand.
TTTTTCTGTGTAGACTAGGAATCGGTAGGATGTGCGGCTACAACCGACTGATAGGAACTATGTCGATATTCATCTGGAATTCGTGAAGGCAACTGCAGAAAACCTTCACAAGCATAGCCGGTTACTTCGTTCTTGTCCATACGCCGAAAGTTTATTCAATTAACCGCCTTTTTTTTTTCTTAATAATTGACAAACTGCAGATGTCGGGATTCCATTCCATAACCTCCCAGTTCCAAGTAGACAAAACGCCTTACACCGATTCGACTACTTGAACAGTCCTTGATCCTGTTTCGTATGAGTTTCTTTTCAAATTATGATTAATACTAACAATCCTAATGATTTGTGTAAAATGCATTTGTATTTTTTCGACGCAAGTGCATTTCAGGGCTATGTTATGCCGTTTGTACACAAGTAACTTCAGATGTAAGTATTCATGCGATTGATTTGGTGGGCAAGCGCAGTAGTATTCTATTTTGACGATTTATTTCATGAAATCTTATATGTAACGTATATGGAAGAATAGCCTGTACGATATGTTTATATCCTACTTCCTTGTGATTGGTGTACTCTGATAATGTGACTGAAGTGGTTGACAAAGAAAGAAATAATAAACAAGACGAGAGTTATAGCTGTTCACAAACATGCGATTGATATATTTCAAGTTAATTTCGTCGTGTGGACAGTTTTATAACTATAGTTATATTAAATATTTTTATTGCGATTGAATACTTATACTTGAAAAGTTACATGTGTAAAATAGCCCTTAGATTTGACGATCGAACTCAAATATTTCTAAAAACATTCGGTATATTTCACAGATAGTTAGTCATTCATATTTTATCATTGAGGAGGTTTTTTATTAAGGAAACTATTCCCATATTTTATAACTATGATATAGAATTTGAAGAAATCTCTTCAGGGCATTGTACGATTTATAAGTATAACAATATATACGTCATCTTCTCCTATATTATACTAATATAATTTTGCTACCCTTGTCTTTATATGACCCTTCCCCTTTAGTCAAATTTTATTACCTACTATGTCATAATATTGGAATCGGTCTACAAGTTTTATTAATTTTTAAAACTCCGTGTTGATATTATGTATATAAACACGTGTGTTCTAAGTTTAGTCCTAAGTTAGTAACGGTTGAAAATATTCGTAGGAAGAAACAAGATTTTGGCACAGAAAATGTCCGTCTATTCGTGTGTCTGTCTATCTGTCCATCAACAAAATAATTTAATGAGTTGAAATGTCTCGAATGTATTCGAAAAAGTGAACGGCTTGCCATATGTTTTCTGGAATAATATCTCGAAAATTGAGCATTTTTGGACCAATTTTCACTAATTGTGGAATAACAAGTGCAAATAACAACTAACTGAGTTAATTGTTTAAATACCTGGGATGAATTGAATTTATGGGGGTACAATTATTTCTTACTTTTGCTAACAAAAGAAGAGGGGATAAAATAAATTTTACGTAAGATAAAAAAATTATAAAACAATAAAAATATTTTTAAAACAATATTTACAATCTAAAGTAATAATACTATTTTTATTATTTTATTATGGTATACCGAATTTCTTTTCATATTTCTTACTAAAAATAAATAAATAAGTTTTCCGAGAATTGAATTTACAGTCTACACTACTAAGTATATAGATTTTTTTAAAATATACCGATGTTCAATTCGGGGAATTCTCGACTTACTAGTATGGCTTGAAACAAATAAATATAATGCTCATTGTTCTCAGTCATGACATTGTCCATCGACTGTTTTTTTTTACGGATACGGAGCCCGTGAACAGTAAATGATGCATAATTTTCTAATTTTATTAAAACACTAATACTTTAATTTTAAAAAATAATTGAGTGTCATCATTTGGAGGAGGGGAGAGTTAGCAGTTTTCTTATTTTTCCTTATACAGGCGGAGGAGGGGGTGTAAAATCATAAAAAGTTTGCCTACGCAATACTTGAACGCCCCCCTATTTCGTTTTTTCTATCTCTGATAGGAAATAGATGTAGACTAAATCAAAATTAACAGGAATAGAAAATTTTAGCCTGATCAATTATTATAAATAATTTAATTGTTTTTCTAGTACATATTTCTTAGTTATTACATTTATAAACAAAATAAAACATTCGTGTATTGTGGTATGCCTATTTCAACAAACGGTTAAAAAAAACTGAAAAGTAATAAATTCTTTTAAATGAATTTTTTCTTTCACAGACCACAAGTAAAGCTCAGGTCTGGTTGCAGATTTTTCCTCATAATGAATCATTGTCTATCCATTTCTTTGCATTAGCAATGTGTTGTGGAGCTATACAAACTATAATATAACAACGGCTCCAGGTTGTTAGCACCCCATCCATGGAATTTTGAAAAACTAATTATACCATCTAATTGGTCACTACTTGGTCATAAATGGTCATGTAGTCCCATTAATTGGCCAGCGATAGAAAATTTTTTATTGATCTTTTAATTTTGTCAAAGTCATAGAAAACTTTTAGCACCCAATCCATGGAATTTCGTAAAAACCAATTATATCATATAATTGGTCATAAATGGTCAGATAGTCCCATTAATTGGTCAGCGATAGAAAATTTTTTATCGGATTTTAATTTTTTTTAAGGTCATGAAAAATTTTTAGCACCCCATAAAGAGAAAATATAAAGGCACTAATTGAGAATAATCCACTGATAATTAATTGGTCAGTTAAAATAAATAATTGGTCAGACCTATTTCGTGGGAAAAATCGATTTCCTGGGAGACCGCCTAAACCTATTTCATGACCTTGAAAAAAACTTAAAACATCGACAAAAAGTTTTCTATCGCTGACCAAATAATGGGGCTACCTGACCATTTATGACCAATTAGTGACCAATTAGATGGTATAATTGATTTTTTTAAATTCCATGGATGGGGTGCTAGCATCCTGGAGCCATAAAGACGCTTTTGTACAATTGTATATATGCGTGTATTATAATAATAATTATTATTTTCATTTATACAGTGCCTGAATAACTGTTCTGTTAGTTTGTTTGGCGTGACATTATCGTGTGACAAAAAAACGTTGGAAGTAAAGAGTTGGGATTAAGTTAGTAAAATGGAAATAAACACCCAACTTGACGCCATAAGTAATAAACATGCAAAAACAAATTTTTGTGTATATTAAATTTAATGTTTTAATAAAATACAAATATTCAAAGTTTATTTTGTGTTTTGAAATAGTTTTTTTTTTTGTTTATTATCTTTCACACTTTTCACTCGATAATTTACCAAGATAAAATCACTTGTTTGTTTGTTTTTTTATTTGTGAGAGAGGTTATGGACGTTCATGCATGAAGCTTGATAGTAGATAAAAAAATTTTTCTAGTGAATTGAATAGCTCAAGTATGTAGTTATCCTCCCTCAAAAATTTAAAACTTGTTGACAATCATTTCAAAGAGTACTTATCGATTAAAAATCAAATTTTTAACACAGCGTCTTATGAAGAACATAATGTTTTTGTACTTCAAATTATAATAACTATATTTTTAAAGTAGTGACCATAATAAATAAAATATTCTTTGAAATATGCAGTTTATATATTTGCATTAAAAAAATGGTGTTGACGAACGTTTGAATTCATTATTTGATAAAATTAAAACTGTTCTGTTAGATTTGTTTTTGCCACCATATTTTGAAAACTGGCGACGGTGCACTGTAAAAAAAAATACACATACACACAAATAATAATCAAATAATAAGTCAAAGTCAATAATACACAAATTCCCTATATCCATCATCCCACATTAACGCGTCCCAATTCCCATTAATATAAAATGAATACTCCAAGATAAAATTAATTGATACCTTAAAGCCTATAATAATAATGAATTGAGAATCATTACTTTAAGCTATTGTGTGAATACAATAATATCAAGATATTTGAAATATTCATCAATAAACTGTCTAACTTAAATGTTGTATTCATGAATAATAGATATTTTATTACAATTAAATTTATATATATATATATATATATATATATATATATATAATAGCTACCGAGTATCTCTGAGTATCTACCGTACCGACGTCCCATTCACATTCCTACACATTCCTGATATCAACCAATATCTATCTGCCATAGAATTTAATTAGGTAACGAAATGAATTATTTGGTAGCAAAATACATGTAGGTATAGGCAATACACAAGACATATCTCATAAATATAACATTATCATACCATACCTACAAAAAGTATTGGAATTATTAAAGGTGGAATTTTTTTTAAGGGAGGGCCAGCACTGTCTTGTATAATCAGGTACGTATACACGCACACCCAACACATAGCACATATTCATATCCAAATTAATGTAATTTTGAAAAAAAATAAATTTTAAACTATTATATTTCGAAAACAAAACGGTAAAACGCGAGTTTACTATCCTTCTTTTATTAAATTCTGTCGAGAATTTTTTTTATTACAACAGATGTTGGGCGGGCATACAGTTTTACATGCTTCTAATGAGAGAGAGTGAGAGAGAATGATAACTTTGTTATTGATTATCTCGTGTTCTAAACGGTGAATAATTCTGAAACTTCGGGATTTATTAGAAAATGTTATTTTTAGCCTGTGAAAAAAAATGATAAAAATCTGTGGAAAAGTGGTGATTTCATGCTGGCACTCCGATAATTTTATAAAGCTAGTTACGAATGTTATTAACTTAGAGGAACGTTCAACTGGAGAAATATAGATTATATATTGTGGGACAATCATAATTAAGATTGTTGGAACAGTACACATTAAATCAAAATAATCGCCCAAGAGTCTTAATTCATTGAACTTGTAACGGAGTCGCTTCTAAATCTTGATTTACTTTAGTTTATTAGATAGCTATACATATTCCACTACATGCACCCTCTGATATCAAGGTAATGTTTATGTCAATTACCTTGGTAACTATCAACAAATATAATTTGACATGATTCTACGAATTGATTTAAATAATTTATATCTATCTTTCTTCGTGTCTTTTAATTTAATTAAATCTATGATTATTAATGATTCTATCTATATTCATCTATCATCCTACAAACTTATATGTGGCAATTCAATCTTCAATATTTGATGAACTTTCTGTATAGGCCATAAGTTATACAAGATATTTTAATCAGAGTTGTATTTATTCAAATTTATGTATTATTATTGTAAGATAGAATATGCCTGTTGGTTTAAATTACCTTCATTGTTTTATGTATGAATTTTTTAGCAAAATTTATGTAGTCTAGAGGGAATGCTATTACAGCCGTATATTTTAAAATCAAATAAGCAATTCCATATTGTTTAAATTCCACTGACCTCTATACATAGACTGCGGTTTCTTATGGTGTAGAAGAAAAAAAAAATTGTTCCAAGTTGAAGCATTAATTAGTACAATTAACCAAGTGGCCAGAAATAAATATAAAGCCGGCCATACACCTAGCATCGGGCCTCTGGATATCTAGTCCAGCGTGCTTACCGCTGCACAAAAGGCGACTCTGACGTAAGAGCCAACTTTGTCATATCATTCTTATTTTTATTTTGACTTTGACAGTATTATTTCTGTCGAAATTATTATTCATATATTTATTTGTGTATACTTAAGCGTCAACAATACAATGTTTGTCCAAATTCCATTTCGGTTACGTAAGACAAACTGTAGAAGACTAGCGTATACTTTATAGACCAATGTCATTGGATTTTTAATTAAATACTGATATGAAAAAATTAACTCCTTAAACAGGAATCGAACCTCGGGCCTCTGAATATCTAGTCTATTATATGTAGATCTGGATATCTAGTCTATTATATGAAGATCTGGATATCTAGTCTATGTATATGGAGGTCAATTCTAATACGTTGTCATCAACATATGATACCTGATTTTTTTCTAAGTTTTAAAATGTATTGTTGTCTTAAAAATGTTTAATTAATTCGTTTTATTTTTCATTCACAATGGGTCAAATGTAAATCAACTTGTCTTGACAAAATGGAAGCTCCCATTTTTTATTGTTTCAACCAAAATAATAGAAAACGAAAATCATTTTGAAACAAAAACATTTCAATCGATGGATGACAGGAATTAATATTTAAATATAAGTACACCAATTTTTACTAAAACACGTCTTGTGGAGAACATAATTTTTTTGTACTTAAAATTATAATAACTATATTATTAAAGTAGCTACCATAATACATAATGTTTATAAATATTCTTTGAAATATGCAGTTTATATATTTGCATTAAAAAAATGGCGTTGACGAACGTTTGAATTAATTATTTAATAAAATTAAAACTCTTTTGTTTTTGCCACCATATTTTGAAAACTGGCGACAGCGCACATAACAAAACATAGTTTCTTTCTGTCAAATCAATATCTAATTAATATTTACTGATATTTTACAATAAATACTTTTAAAATATTTAGGACAAATAAAAAAAGGTTATAAATCGTTGTAAGATTAATGATATACTTTACAACCTTTTTTTTAAATCCTCAATAAATTTGATTAAAGATAGTACTCATTTGATTCTAGCGTAGCGTATGAACGTCCTTAAGTATATAGGATATGTAAATTTTACTTCAAATTGAGCTAATTTACTACACATTTTCTTCAAACATACCCATTATTTCTTATGTGCATGTAAAACTAAAAGTTTAATTAAAAATAAATTAAATTTCAACAACTGTGTGAAATTGTTGTTGTGTCGAAGTACAAATCTGTATTTAATTCGATAACAATGTTGTTCTTGCTGTTGTTGTTGTTGTTTGTATGTAATTGTTGTATAAAATAATAATTGATTATGTATTGTAGCAAACGTATATCTATCTATCTATAGTGCTGCTTGTTCGAAACTGCTGCAGTTCTAAAGAGACATCGAGTCAGTTTATTTCTTGTTCTGTTCGTTGAAGACGAGTGCTATATGTTTATTCATAGAAAATATTTTAACAATAATAATAATATTGTAGTGTACAAATGCAGCCAGCTAGCATAACATGATAATACTCTCTATGAAAATGTCAAGATTTCCCTCTTGGTTGTAGCTTCTACAGAATGTCACAGAAAAATTGGACTTTGGATTCAGCTCGTTATCTCTTTTTAACCCGACTTCAAAATAGAGGAAGGTTCTCAATTCGTCTGTATTTTTTTTATGTGTCACCTCAGAGCTCCGTCGTTTATGAACCGATTTTGAATTTTTGTTTTAAAGGGTTTGGTTTCTCATTGGCACCAAATCGAATTCTGATGAGGGGATCCTCGGGAAATCGAGGAAAATCCTCATTTTATATGTGATAACCGATTTCTGTGAAATTTTTTTTTTTTTTTTTGAAAGGGTATACTCATTCATAATGGGAAAATAAAAAAAATTTTTTAAAAACTGACTTCAAAAAATTTTTTAACAAAACAAACCGACCACAAAAAAAAAACAAAATGCATGTAAAAAAAACTGAAAATCTGTTATGAAAAATGCTCTAAAAATTAAAAAAAAAAAACAAACCGGATAAAAAAAAATTTGTTATAAAAAAATGCACAAAAAGTTAGTAGGTCGTTTAGTTGGTCTACCCATATTTAGACAAATAAAATAAGTTATAGAACTTCAAAGTCACTAAATTATTATTAAAGTCACTTAAGTTATTTTTGGAGGCAGTGTCCAAAAGTTATGTGAATTTCTCTATGGTGACACCGACTCCAAAAATAACAATAATTGTACATATATATTTACAAATTTTTGCTTAGGTGAACTAAAATTGGCACAAGAATATGCAATTATTTTTTGCTTTTTAGTGCATTTTTTGTTATAGAATATTTGATTTTTGAAGTCGGGTTTCTGTTTTGTCAAAATAGGGTTTATTGTTTTTGAGTTATCGGGTTCACAGATATACAGACGGATGGACATGCGCAAATGGCCGAATGAGGCGATTTTATGAAGTATTTTTGTCAAGGGTTAATATTTTCAAGCGTTACAAAGTCAGGAGTAAACTTAATATACCTTGTATATTTACAAATATACTGGGTATAATACAAAGTCGGAACTAAACTTAATATACCTTGTATATTTACAAATATACTGGGTATAAAAATAGCTCACCGTAAATATTCGAACACTTACTTTCTAACCACTATAAGTTTGGTACCATATTATGTGTTACACCCTGTATGTATATAATGGCATTATCCATTATAGATATTGTTGTAGGATACGAATTTCAAATATATGTTTTCTCTTAGTTCAATCTCACTATAAACAATAAATTCTATAGAGAATTTTACAGAAGATATTACTTACTAAACTTTGACACAACTTCGTTACTTTCTATCAGACGTGTATAACAAATGGAATTATTGCCATGATTTTTGGATCATTATTTTGAATTTTTATTAAATAATAAGTCTTTATAGTAAAACTAATTTTCTACAACTTTACTTCTTATGTGTTTTTCGATTTTTTCAATATTAAAAGAGATATATCAAATTTTGTGTTTCCCCCTCTAAACCCACCTTTCTACTTGTCGATTCTTGTCATGCTTACCATAAAAATGCCTTGTCATCGTAACTGAACCAACATGTAAAAATTCAACTCCGTAGGATAAGAGGAAGTGTTCCAATTCAGCTTGCAAGATTTGACTCGAACATACATACGTACATACATACATACATACATTGCAAGTTAAATAAAAGCTTCTAAAAAAGGGACTACGTACACTTGGCCACAAAAGTTCATGTAATTTTTTTGAAATTTTATAGTTGATTTGTGCCTTATTCATTCGGTTTTCGAGAAACATTTTCGAATAAGAGTTGTTACTATATTTCTAATGAGCAACTTTTACTCGAAGCTTTTTGTCGGAATGAAAGATGCACAAATAAATTATACAATTTAAAAAAATGACATCCACTTTTGTGGTCCATAGTACATAAGTAAGGTGTAAGTACTAAATAATTCATCCGAATCCGGGGTTGGTTTCACTCCGGTAGCGTGAAATTGAAGTGAATGAACCAACTTTCATCAATTGTTTGAGGTTAAGAACGAAATACAATCTGACCGAGTGAGACCAATCTCGGATTCGGATTCAGCGATCCCAAGAACATTTGTCTCATCTGGTTTTCCGGATGCCTGTGTAATGAATCACATATGAAGTCTTTCTGAGGCAACTTTGACTAAGCAACATAATTCGAAAAGCGTTCCAAGAGCGTTTGTAGGAAATTTTATGCTCTTTTTTCAAGCTTTATTCAACTTGCAATGTATGTATGTATTGAGAATGCATTTTTATGGTAAGCATGACAAGAATCAACCAGGGGAAAGGGGGGACACACACAAAATTTGGTATATCTCTCTTAATATTGAAAAAAATCGAAAAACACATAAGAAGTAAAGTTGTAGAAAATTAGTTTTACTATAAAAAGCTTGTTTTTAAAAATGTTTTTTTAATAGAAACTTATTTATTACTTTTAATATAATATTTTCTTTTGAAATTTTCTAAGTAGTAACTTTCAAGTTACTTATGAAAACTTGAAAAACGTTTCGATTTTAAGGTATTCGTGATTTTAGCATTTATAGAACAGTTGCATAGAAAAAAAAAAAAAAAAAAAACTATAAAAGTGAGTAAAACACTGTATTCAACATTCCGTATCAAATATTGTAGTCGTGAATAGAGTCATTATGCAAAAACGTTTTATTTAAATCAGTATAAAATACAATGAATTTAACTTAAGCCCTTAGAAAAGATAAAATTTGTGTGTATATTTCTAATTGTCATATGTAATTATTTTAGTACTAGGTAAACGGAGAATTTTTTCAAGGAATATTTACAATACAAAACAGAATAATGCTGCCTTTGAACCCAGTAAGGTTTTTTCGAAAGTTTTCCGGGACTGATTCCCTAGCGTGAGCCAAATACACATCCTTTTATAATGAAGTTAAAATTTGGATTCTTCAGACAAAACTTTTTGAGTTGCATAGTTTTAAAAACAGTAGCTGTTATTTTAGGCCCACTTCTAGATCTATAATGACCCAGATATCTAGTCTTGATTTCTTGGAAATACTTTTTTCTGTCTGAAGTTATGAGACGGCTTTCTATGACTATTCTATGAAAGAGCCTCGGAGGAATAGAGACTTCAATTCGTGGAATGATGAGATACTTTCAAAAGCGATGCTGATACCACACTTCCCAGAAAAATATAAAATTACTTACACAGTACAGCAAAAAGAACTAATCCGACATTTAAGTGGAAGGATACTCACGAAATACATCAAAACATGGTTTTTGGATTCGAATAACTCACCTGAAACAAAACAAAACAGAATAGTTAATAACCAAATATAAATAACATCCTGTATAAATTGTAAATAATAATATGCTTAAGTAAAAATATTGACTACTGTGTTAGATAGATAGGTAGATTGTAGCGGCTGCCCTGGACGGGAACCACTTCGACCATAAGGTCCATTGTGATGCCTAAGGATTTGAGGATGTAAGTGAAGTGGAAGGAATTTTTGTGGGTAGACTAGCAATCGGTAGGATTTGCGGCTGCAGCCGACTCTGATGGGAACTATGGCGATATTCATCTGAAGTTCGTGAAGGAAACTGCAGAAAACTTTCACAAGCATAGCCGGTTAGTTCGTTCTTGTCCGTACATCGACAGTTTAGTCAATTTTTTTAAAATAATTGACAAACTGCCGATGTCGGGATTCAAACCGATAACCTCCCAGTTCCAAGTAGACATAACACCTCAGACATAACGCCTTAGACCTTAAGAGTTTAATGGTTTATAGGAAGATTTTAATTCATACAAACCGTGGAATCCGTAGCTTTTTTTGTTAGACCGTCAATTTGGATAATCGAAATTCTATAGTTCCATTCTAAATGGTATGCAGCCTGCTAATTGGACAAAATAGACGCCAGGTATCTCTTGTGACTACCCTCGAGTAACATACAATATGGAATATATAAGTTGAGTTTAGTGAGTCTGATAACTTTATCAGACATAAACCTTATCAGACAAAGTTGCAGGCTCTTCCGTTTTAGCAACTTTATTATAAAAGCGATTCCTAACATTTTAAGCTCAAAGAAGTAATCGTCTTCATGTCTGGTTTACTGAGAATGTTAGAGTTAACTTATGTGTCCTAATGTGACAAAAATGCTTTTATATCTGAACGCTAGGATAGTTGCTATCTGGGGTTATATAAAAAGTATTTTTGATCTACGAATGGAGGGACAGTGTAGGTATTATGTGCCGAATCCATTCGGTTTTAAAAAACGCTACTTTCGCTGACAACTATACAAGAAAGCCAGTAATAGAATGTTTGCAAAATTTACGTAATAATATTTTAATAAAAAGGAAAAGAAAACCATAGAGCTTCGATTTTCAGTGGAGTGGACATTATCCTCGCCAATTAAGCTATGGTTCCATATATACTTTGGAAGCCTTCAAACATCTATTTAATAAATAACTTTTTTATGTTACTCAACTAACTTAAAACCATAGTATTTTCTATTCGAGAAATTTCTCCGTGTATAGACTATTTAACATTTTAATAATTAAAATAGTAATAGGAAGTACTTGTTCGGCGTCAGTTGTTACGTTACGGTCACATTATTACAGGTGTAGGGAAACATCGTAGCTGAAGGAGATAGAAGAACAAAACTATTATATAATATAAGTAGAGAAGGATTATAATTAATTATTTATACAGCTAATTTGGGGCTTACATTGTTGTTGTTAATATTCGTGTTCTAGCAACAACAATAGAGTAAGAAGAATGCTGAAGTACCTAGAAATTTCGAGTATCAACATAATAATGTAATAGTAGTATGAGACTATGATGATACTAAACACTGCTTCGTATATAGAATACTTATACAAAGATTATATATTTTGTAGAAAACATTCCTATCAATATAGAACCAATGCCGGTCTAAAGAACAATTTCGAACAATTTATTATCAATTCATTTTGAGGTCAGTTGATTAAATGAGATATTATAAATGATTACAGTGAAACTTGTAAGAATGAATTGCTCGTTAAAAAATAATCTGCTGTTGGTCACGTTACCTTAAGGATATTCCAGACATAAAACAAAACATTTAAAAAAACTTTATTTACTAGTTACTAAATTAATTTTGACTGAATTGATTATTGAAATTTGAATAGACTTGATTGCTAAATATCGGATTAATATCCGATTCTAATTGAATTTACATTTTGACTGACTATATCTAGAGTCTATAATCTAGAATCTATATCTTTATAAAATCTGTTTCTAAAATTTATTAAATTGTGAGTTGATTCACATTTATATTTAAATGCGAAAATCGACCCAGTTAAAATATATTTGTGTTTCGCGCGCTTCAATAATTTCACCAACAAATGTATTTATGCTGATGTTGCAAAAATTGCCTAGTGAATTTTTTTATGAATAAATTTTATGATTGAAATTTTTTTTGATTGCAAAATACATTCAATAATAATTATAAGTGTCATTAAAAGTAAATAATTATAAATAGGCGTTATCGAGTTACGCAATGTACAACAATATGACCGCCGTTTCACATAAAAACATATTTTACAAAATAACCCATGCTAGATTCAATTGAGACAAGCTTGGTGCCCGTATTTTCTTGTACTATAAGCAGCATAATAATAATGCTAAGGTACCTAGAAATTTCTGGTATCTAATACAATAATGAAATATGTTTCAAACGAACACGAAGCATATTATAATAACTGTATCTCCTACTCGAAGTAGATATTTTAGTAGTTGGTGTATATAAATAATATACGTAAATATACAGAAACTCTCTCTCTCTCTCACACGAACACCCACTCACACACACACACAAACAAACACTTGTTTGTTTAAATACTGACTTCTGGATTATGTTAAATTGTACCATTAATGGAATAAAAAATGACTCTATCATTTTATAGCTTCTTCTTCTAAAATACAGAGTCGTGTTCGGTGCTGTAACAACATATTCAACGTTCTTCGTGTAAACATTATAATTTGTTATCGATTTTACAGAAATAATTTTTAATTGTAAGTAAACGATAGTCATCTCAGTATAACATAACCGAACGGCAACCAAGGCACCAGTCAAGTAGTCGAGCGGTCTAACGCGTTATGTCTACTTGGGGACTGGGAGGGTTCGAATCCCGACAACGGCAGTTTGTCAATTATTTAAAAAAAAGGGGGGGGGGCGGTTAAATGACTAAACTGTCGGCGTATGGACAAGAACGAAGTAACCGGCTATGCTGTGAAGGTTCTCTGCAGTTTTCTTCACGAACTCCAGATGAATATCGGCATAGTTCCTACCAGAGTCGTATTTTATAAATACGTATTTCAACTACAAAGTAGTAATCATCAGTATGAATTAGCTAATCGTAAATATCTCCGGTATATGGAGTCAAAGATGTGGTACTCGCTGTTAATCTGGTGCGTGTCTCACAATGATATTAGGTGTGTGATGAACCGAACTCACTGCGCCGACTGGCGGTAATCATCTTCTGATCATATGATCGTGTTATTGTCAATAGCGTTAGGGTGTTATTTATTTTCTATAACGCATTTTTGAAACCCAGGCAACGTCAGTTTTTTCAACTAGTTAGATTAAAATATGAGAATCCGTTAAGTGGAAGTAGATAAAAAGTCGGTTGCAAGAATTGCAGCAATCAAATATATGAAGCTATATAAAACCTTTTAATACGAGCCCAATATTTTGTTTCTGTGGCATACAATTTGAAAATTTATAATATTTATAATAAATATTAATTTACAAATTACATTAGTTTATAGTTCAAGTTCGGTTTTCTATACTAAAATAATAAATGGGCAAACTGCCAAAGTTGTATTAACAAAAAAAAAAAAACATCTAACAAACCATAAATTATCTGGCGTTATCTCTAAGGCGCTATTATAACATCAGTAAATCCTCAGCGTATATTTAATAAAGATACGATATTATAGCTTCGAATTTTTAATATCAATTTCACCATTCTGATAATTAGACACTATTTTTGTACTATAGACAGCAAAAGTTGATGTCAGTTTTTAAAATTTTATAATTCATTTGTGCCTAATTTGTTCGTTTTTCGATGATCAAATGCTTCGGATAAAAGTTGTTCGGTAGAAATATAGTAATAACATTTATACGCTAGCAAAGTACTGCGCCATCTCGTGTTTTTTATTTTAAGTTATGGTTCTGAAACTCAACATACGGATATATATATATATATATATATATATATATATATATATATATATATATATATATATATATATATAGATACATATATAAAGTTAACTTTAATTTTAACTATCAAGAAATAATTACATACAATGCCAGTTAAAAAATAGATGAGCAGCTTCCAAGAAGTATAATTAGATATTTTTAGAAAAAAAAATTTCTAAAGGTACAAAATTATATACTAGTTTTCATGTTTCTATGAAAAGATTGATGTCAATGATTCTCACCGGATTTTTGGTACAGTATTAAGAGAAACCCTTTTGCCACAAAAACATTTGTCACAAAGTTATTGTTGTAATTCGTTGTAATTAACAATGTTATTAATTATAACAACAGTTTTATGTGAACATTTCAAATTAATTGTGACATTATGATTGTAGAAGTGTGTATACGCTAGTAGTGTGTATACTGTACCCAAAAATTGGCCGAGAATCATTGACATCAATCTCTTCATAGACATTGGAAACATAAAAAGTAGTACATAATTTTGTACCTTTACAAATATTTTTTTTTCTAAAAATTTCGAATTGCATTTCTTGGAAGCTGCTCATCAATTTTTTCACTGGCATTGTATGTAATTATTTCTTTATAGTTAAAATTAAAGTTGACTTTTTACATGTATATCCGTATGTTTACGAGTTTTGACAGAACCACAACTTAAGTAAAAAACACGAAGTCGCCCGCCATAAATACTTTAATAGTATATACGAAATTATTTTCGAAAACCGAATGTACCGAGGTACAAATCAACTAGAGAATTTAATAAAATTACATCAACTTTTGTGGCCAAGTGTACCTGATAGTAGTACATATGGATACAAAAGTGGCGTTCTTTTTTTCAAAATTTCATATTTGATTTGTGCTGAAACCATTCATTCAGTTTTGCACAAAAATTGTTAATATTTGTATGATGAACAATTTTTAGCGTAGACAGTTTTTCGAAAACCAAATGAATTGGGCACAAATCAAGTATGAAATTTTCCAAAAAAAAGAACGCCAATTTTGTGTCCATGTATACCAAGCGCATAAATACTTCAATTTGTAGCTACACAAATATGTTGTTAATTATTTATTAACAGATATTTTCAAATTAAAATAATGTTTATCAAAAACAAATGTAAGCTTTGCTGCTAATTAGAAATGTGTTATTTTATTTAATTATTTACAAAAATGCCACAAGCTATTTGTACAAGAGTTTTTTTTAACTTCCTATTTGTTAAAATAGGAAGGGAGCGGTAAGGATAAAATTATCGATGGAAAATAATTGTGCATATATGGTGTCAGTTGTCAAAACTGTTCGAAAATTCATGGTGATCAAAGTTGTCGCCAAATCGGATGTGACAAATCGAATTTAAAACTACTGAAATCGGTATAAAACCCCACAAAATTAGATGCATACGAAAGTATCTACATACACAAATTAAGAAAACAGATAATGAATTTAGACAATGGCCCAATTCCAAATTCTGATTTAATAAAATTAAACCATTTAAAAAAATTTAATACCTCAATATCAAGGTTAGCTTCGATCAACACCCTCACCTTATTGACAATAACAACACCGTATGGTGTTAATCACTTAATCCCTTAATTGGTCAGTCAACTCAAATAATCCTTCCAGTACTACCTCAGTCTCAAAAGAGAAAACCTTTTTAATATCATTGTAAGACACGCACCAAATTAGCAACTAACAACATATCTCTGACTTCATATCCCAGAAATAGTTACGATTAGCTAATTCATACTGATGATGACTACCTTGTAGTTCAAATACGTATTTATAAAATAAAAATAATTGTTCTAGGAATTGGGGCAAAATTTGAAATTTAAGTACATTTATAATCGATAACTTTTAGCCGAAGCATTTTTTTCGAACGAAAGTATAATAAACAGTACACGCATTGATAATGACCTCAGTATATACAGGGTATCTCAGCAATTAAATCAGCTAATTGTTATTTTCATTTGTTTTTCGTTTATCGATTCATTATCTATCAGAATAGAACAACCGTATTGATTTACATAATCGCTAATCGAACTGGTTCATTTTAAAAAAAATCGATTAATTATTAGAATGGTGGAGGCGCTGAGAATAATCATAATAATATATTTTTTAAGGTAGTTCCACCACTGTCTGGTATAATCAGGACAAAAATCCGGTTTGCTTTTATTATAGAACAAATACATACATACACAACACATATTTATATACAAATTAATGTAATTTTGAAATAAATAAAAATTTTAAACAATTATATTTCGAAAACAAAACGGTAAAACGTGATTTTGTTTTCTTAAGTTTATGTAATAAATATTTATCTTTACTATCCTAGTTTTTTTTTTAAATTCTGTCGATTTTTTTTAGTACAACAGATAATAGTTGGCCGGGCATGAAGTTTTACATATGCTTCTAATAAGAGAGAGTGAGAGAGAATGATTACTTTGTTATTAAATTATCTCGCGTTCTAAACGGTCAAAAATTCAAAAACTTCGGAATTTATTAGAAAACGTTATTTGAGCCTGTGAAAAAAAGAGCAAAATCTGTCGAAAAGTAAATTTCATGCTGGGGCTCCCTTAAAGAAAAAAACGTAATTTTACCAAAGGCTTTAGTTTCTTTTTTTTTTTGGTACTATATATTTTTTCCCTTTCTCATTCATGTGCTACATAAAATACATAAGTGAGAGTGTCATTTTTTTATGAACATGAGTGTAGCTGTTTATTGTATAAACATTGTATGTATTATTTGTACGTGTTTGTTGTAAGTTCTTTGGTAGTTTTCATTTTGTATGTTTGTTTATATAAGATATTAAAACATTATATTTTGTTTGTAATAATTTTATGTAAATTCTTTAATAGACATACCAAGCACTTCACTATCTGTAAGTTTTAGTAGTAGTAGCATTTACAAGATTCGAATCTTCTACAGGGTGTGTCACGTAAATTGATATACAAATATTGACCTTAGGAATTGTTGAACACTACATAAAATGTGTCATATAGAAATTGATATAACCAGTTCAAGTGGTCGAGCGGTCTAAGGCGTTATGTCTGCGCAGTATGCATTCTTGGAAACTGGGAGATTTCGGGTACGAATCCCAACATCGGCAGTTTGTCAATTATTAAAAAAATGGGTGATTAGTTGACTAAACTGTCGGCGTATGTTTTCTGCAGTTTCCTTCACAAACTCCAGCATTTTTCCCAAACATGGTCCGATTTTGTCCATTTGCGAACTTGACCTTACTTTTTTGTTCTAGAACACAGAAAAAAAATTTCAGTTTGTTATCTCTTTTCGTTCTTGAGTTATCGTGTTCACAGATGGACAAACAGACAGACAGACGGACATGCGGAAATGGACTCTTTAGGTAGTTTTAAATACACAAGCAAAAATTTTTTTCTGCGATCAGTATTTTCAAGCGTTACAAAGTCGGAACTAAACTTAATATACCTTGTATATATACAATATACTGGGTATAAAAATGCCCCTTTCTTAACTTAAAATTTTTGTCATAAACTAAATAGTTTTGTCACAAATTCATCGGCTATCGAAAAAATGTTTATTAATAACAAAGTTCTATTCGAGATTTTTACTTATAATTTTTTATCATAAACTGAATATTTTCATCACAATTCATTCAGCTATCGAGAAAAGGTTTAGAACAAAAGTTTTCAACATTTTTATAACGAACAACATTTATTCTTAATTTATTTACGAAACCAAATGGATTTGATCCATGAGACGCTGTTTTGATTTTGATTATACTCATGTGTTCTTGAGAACTAACCTGATGGCGGGGGTGAAAAAAATGGCTGTTTATTGTGGGCAACGAAAGAATATTCTATTTTTTAAAGTCAAAAAATTTTTTTCTTCTAAATTTTGACAGTTTGAAATGTCAATTTTTGTGTATTTCAAATTTATTGACAAATAATTGATTTGCAAAATTTTGTTACAATTTCTATAGAAACTATAGAAATACCTGTAAACTTTATTAGAGATTTAGGCAAACTATTCAATTGGGATGATCAGAAAACAGCTATAACTTTGGAACGGTTTGGAATGTTGAACGTCTGATTTCAGTTTTTCTGGAGTAGTAAAAAAATTGTACCTAGGGTCTTCTCTCATCATTATTTCTCAATCTCTTATAGTTTTTTCCAAACAATTCGACATTTTCTCTTTTATATGTATAGAAGATAATACTGCACACTAAATTTGATTTCTTATTTGCCACCAGAGGATGTGACTAAAATGGTCAGTAATCAAATATATCATTTATATGACACGTGTTTGTTTAACGTCATCTGTCACATGTAATATGATAGAAAGATAGATTGTAGAGGCTACCCTGGACGGGCTACACTTCGACCATAAGGTCCATTGTGATGCCTAACGATGTGAGGATGTGAGTGGAGTGGAAGGAATTTTTGTTTATAGACTAGGAATTGGCAGAAAACCTTCGAAGCATAACCGATTACTTGGTTTTTGTCCATACACCGACAGTTTAGTCAATTAACCACCCCTTTTTTTTTCCTAATAATTGACAAACTGCCGATGTCGGGATTCGAACCCATAACACAGACATAACACCTTACACCACTCGGCCACTTGAACTGGTGAACATGACATGATACACGCGGTACATGTATTCATAATGTTCAAAATTGTTCACAATGTTTGTTTAAATTAACTAACTGTGTGTGTATGTATATGTTGTGTTTATGAAGAAAATAACTTTTTTTCAATTTTGTATGAATGGTTTATAAAATTATGAAAGAATGTGTATTTTTTATCTAATAAATCTCGTGTGTTATTTTTTTTTTTCATATTTAAAATTCCAAACCAATTAGTCTGCTTTATTAATGCTAATCTCTACAAATTAATCAGTTGAATAAATCATTTTAATGAAATGAAATCAGACAAGTAATTTAAGTGGAAATAAATTAAAATTAATGTGATTCTGTGATAATACGTGAAACCGTGAACGCACACGCCTATATCAAATAAGCTTTAAACTTTATTATTTTTAATAAAATGCGATTTATGTTTTAATTATTCTTAGTACGCTTTGATATACTACATTGGCCAAATCATATCTATGGAGTCAACACCAGGTGCGATGTTTCAAATAGTTTTTTTCATACCACGGGTCATAAAAGTTACACTCATTTTTTCAATTTTTGTAGTTTGGTTTTTACCTTGTTTATTCAGTTTTAGGGAAAATGTTTCCTTTTCTAAAAAGAAACTACATTTTTTTGAAACTTTTTTTTCATAAAATTTGTTGATAAATAAATATCTCAACGTGAAGGGTTGCATAAGAAACACAGGCATTCCTACGCATGTCGGGTACAGTTAGTACCATATAGACGAACATGCCCATGAATTTTTAATTAAATTTTGACAAGCAAAAATTAACTAATCTCTCAGGTATCGAACCCTGGACCTCTCAATTTCTAGGATACCTGGTGGACGAGTTAATTTTTCATATCAATATTTAATTAATATTTTGTTTCGTTATTGACGTTATTTCACAAACAATATTACATTATTTTATAAATATTACATTATTTTATAAATACTACATTATTTTACTAACAATATGGCTTTATTTTATAAATACTACATTATTTAATAAAAAATATTACATTATTTTATAAATTCCACATTATTTTATAAACAATGTGTTCTTTCATTACTTTTTTATTACGAAAATGAGAAAAACGTTCTAGATCATGCATTAACGTTAAAAGAGTTTCTGGAAAGTTGAGCCATGTTGAAAGTAAATCACATGTTTGGGGCACATTAATTACATTTCATGCCACACATAATCATTTTCCTTCGATTTTGCACCTATGTGAGAATGATCCAATCGTTTGACATGTAAATACTAATGATAGAAGTATGATTAAAAAAATGCTTTTGTCATTTTTTCAATTAAGATTTAAACAAAAATGGCAGAAATCAATAAATATTTTCCAGACTTTTGATAAATTTCTACCTTTTTTCAACCAGAAAAGGCGAAACTTCTTGCATAGTAAATCATAGAACATTACATACTTTCTCAGAACAATATTTTCTTTAGGAAAGTCAAACCTTTTTGATAGTCAAATCAGCAATTAAATAAAATTTTAAAACATAAAGACTTTTTATATTTTAAAATTCATAAAAGAAAACTTTCATTGTATAATAAATTGAGTAAAAATATTTAATCGCATAATATATACTTATGGATTTGATCAGTTGAATTATTGAGCATGCGCAAAGTATCCGCAAAAGCACAAAAATACTTATAATACACGAGAAAACCGATAAAGCTCAAAAATAGTGATTAAAATATAAATTTCCAACGTTAAAGCTTCAATTTGTTCATTAATGCTGTTAAGTTCACCGTAAAATTGCTTTACTATCTAGGATGAAGTATATGATTCCTTAAAGGTTACGTGTTAAATTTTGAGTATTAAAAACCTAATTACTTAAAGTTTAACTCGGTAAGAAGCGTATCAATAAAATGGTTCCGAGCATCGATTACCATAAAACCAATAATCACTCAATCATAAATTTATCAGTGATCGGCCTACCTTAAAGTAGATACAAAACAAGAAAGTTTGTGTTCAAAGAAAGTTTGTGTGAATATATTTAATTAAATTTTAAGAAACAACAAACCAAGAAACAATGTACCAAAAAATTAATGATCATTTAAAAGTTAAATTTATGCATAAAATAATTTCCCAAATAAATTAGAAATAAAATTTCCCAATTTATATTATTTTATTAATCTCCCCTAGAGAGGTCTGATGGAAATTTCCATAAACAAATGAAAATGACGTCCAATCAATTTATATAAAATTATCCAGAGTTTTTTTTTTATAATAAATGTAATTATAAAATAAAATAATTATTATAAATAAATACACAAAACAAATTAATTAATAAAATTTTTCACATATTAAAAATTAACAAAAATATAATAAATATTATATTATATTATATATATATATATATATATATATATATATATATGTATATATATATATATATATATATATATATATATATATATATATATATGTATATATATATATATATATATATATGTGTATAGTATATGGTATTAAAACAATTGTTTTGTTACCCACGAGTAACAGCGAGTGACATGAATACAATTTGTTTTTGTATGTTTTGGATCAACATCCAACCAACCCGCGTACCCCCCACATCATTATTATTATTATAATAATAATAATAGCAAAATTAATAAGATTATACTGTATTGTAGAATATTAGGAAAATGTATAGGTATAATACATTTATTATATTATACAATATACAGTAAAATCTCTTTATAACAACAAAACTCAAAGAGAACATAGCTCTTAAGTTGTGTATTATTGATTCCGATAAGGTTTTCAGGTTATACACGCATTAAAGCAAAGTAAAGATGGTTCTAGCTGCATTTTTAACATGGTATTGATCAAAAGTAAATACACTTAAAATAATTTTGTGATGGTCCCGTTCCTAAAGAATTAGTTTTCAAAAATTGGAATCTGGTTCGAGTGGCACATTTATCATGAAAATTGAACTATAACTGCTAAAACTAAAATTTAAAAAACTTGAAATAAAGTGGTTAAGCTATTGTAGTTTATGTTAAAAATATAACTAAAGTCTTCTGACGTGTAGTTTTGAAGATATTTTGAAATAAACAACGAAAAATGTCTATCTATCTCGATCTATCTCTTTATATGTAACAGATTTAGCGGGATCCCCGTCAAAGGATTGAAAGTGGTGAAATCCTATATTTATGATCTTGTAATTTTGATATTCCAATGACCAAGCCTTAGGATTAAACCGTGCATATCAAGAAATATGCCTTGATTGAATGACTGACTGAGTCATCAACACCGATCCGAAATTGCTTATCCCAGTAACTTAATACTTCTTAAACAGACATATAAAAACACTTTTCAGCAATTTTTGAGAATCAACACTAACAACGGGGTGAAATTGGAGATGTGAAAGTTTAAATGGCAGTTCCATCAGGTTGTTAGTTTGAGACACAAAAATTCGTTTCAAGTAAGCGTTGATAAAAGCTCTAACAAATTGACCAGAAAGTGAAACAGTTTTTGCACAAATATTTTTCATTTGTGACAAAATAATAAAACACTGAATTTATATTCAGAATTTAAACATTATTCGCCCAAGGGAGGTAAAAAAGTTTACAATTTTAATTATTTAATAAGATTTTTTTAATGTGTGTAATAGTACCGGTAGTCTCCTTTTCCTTTTTAAGTGTGATTCATTTTTGACATTTATTATAAACCACTTTACTTATTTATGAATACCACACTTCACTTCAGAAGAAAATTCAATACCAACTGAAGAAAAAAAAAACGTTGGTTCAATTAAATAAGTCGTTTAGTTTTTTAGAGCTATCACGCCCACCAATTTAGAAAAATCGTCAAAATAGAAACTGGAAGCGTTTCAAAGATTTCAATAGGAAAAAATATCAATTTTTATAGTTACTTACGTTGACAATCTGCTAATCAGTTATTCCTGGTCCATATAACAGTCATTGTGTTGTAAACATATTCTTAGATAGTTTATCTATCGATTTACGCAATTAAAAAACAACAACATTTTTTTGATATTTTAATTCATGACACCCTCTTAAGAATACCAAACTTAAAAATCACAGTGTGGGTAAACATATTTATTTACACAGTCATTGTGTAAACATATTCTTAGATAGTTTATCTATCGATTTACGCAATTAAAAAACAACAACATTTTTTTGATATTTTAATTCATGACACCCTCTTAAGAATACCAAACTTAAAAATCACAGTGTGGGTAAACATATTTATTTACACAGTCATTGTGTAAACATATTCTTAGATAGTTTATCTATCGATTTACGCAATTAAAAAACAACAACATTTTTTTGATATTTTAATTCATGACATCCCCTTAAGAATACCAAACTTAAAAATCACAGTGTGGGTAAACATATTTATTTACACAGTCATTGTGTAAACATATTCTTAGATAGTTTATCTATCGATTTACGCAATTAAAAAACAACAACATTTTTTTGACATTTTAATTCAGGACACCCCCTTAAGAATACCAAACTTAAAAATCACAGTGTGGGTAAACATATTTATTTACACAGTCATTGTGTAAACATATTCTTAGATAGTTTATCTATCGATTTACGCAATTAAAAAACAACAACATTTTTTTGATATTTTAATTCATGACACCCTCTTAAGAATACCAAACTTAAAAATCACAGTGTGGGTAAACATATTTATTTACACAGTCATTGTGTAAACATATTCTTAGATAGTTTATCTATCGATTTACGCAATTAAAAAACAACAACATTTTTTTGATATTTTAATTCATGACATCCCCTTAAGAATACCAAACTTAAAAATCACAGTGTGGGTAAACATATTTATTTACACAGTCATTGTGTAAACATATTCTTAGATAGTTTATCTATCGATTTACGCAATTAAAAAACAACAACATTTTTTTGACATTTTAATTCAGGACACCCCCTTAAGAATACCAAACTTAAAAATCACAGTGTGGGAAGCTGTGAATATAGCAAGTAGTGATAATATGTAATGTGTTTCAAATTTAGAGCTTCCACTGTACTATATTTTATAATAATAATAGTGGTTAAATTCTCCATATTAATTTAAATATCACAAGCTTTTCCTGCCCTATTTATAATTCATGTATATATATATATATATATATATATATATATATATATATATATATATAACAACAAAAAACCACCCACTATGAAATTTAATTGATATGAGAGGTGTAGGTATACAAAGTTAAAAAATCGATTGTAAATGGTGGGGTTGAGAGAAGAGTGCTGTTATATAATAGGTTTATAAACAAGTTATGTGTTCGATATATATAGATTCATTAAAATTTTCATTAATATATCATCTGTTGTTATATTTACAATATTTATATATTATTTTGTTGTAGGTCTGCCCTTCCATTCTGTACTAATTTGTTTATACTTTGTTTCATTTTGGTGCGAAATTATTTTCTTGTTTATGACCTTTATTCACTATTGACTATAGTATTAGGTCTCGATCGCATGCAGCGTTTATAAGGAAGATGCCGAAAGAGTTACATAAACGATTAGTGTATCCCGTGGAGAGCCGGTATGTAGAGAGTTATTTGAAAATTTAATTTATGGTAAATAGACTATTAAGTCACGTAAATTAGAAAAAATATGATACATATTTTGTCAGCTTTCATTTCCAGCGAAGAGGACAGTTTAAATAAAAATAGAACGAAGTAACCGGCTATGCTTGAGATGGTTTTCTGCAGTTTTCTTCACGAACTCCAGATGAATATCGGCTTAGTTTCTATCATAGTCGGCTGCAGCCGCATATCCTACCAATTGCTAGTCTACACACAAATTCCTGCCACTTCACTCATATCCTCAGGCATCACAATGGACCTTATGGTCGAAGTGTAGCCCGTCCATGGAAGCCTCTACACTCTATATATCTATCTATCATATGACCATGGATCTGACACTGCTTTGTTTTCCAAAGATATAATAACCCAACCTTACGAGTTTCTTATCAAGCATTTGAAGTCAAATAATTGTGATGCCTAAGGATGTGAGAATGTGAGTGGAAGGAATTTTTGTGTATAGACTAGGAATTGGTAGGATATGCGGCTGCAGCAGACTATGATAGGAACTATGCCGATATTCATCTGGAGTTTGCGAAGGAAACTGCAGAAAACCTTCTCAAGCATAGCCGGTTACTGCGTTCTTGTCCATACGCCGACAGTTTAGTCAAATAAGCGTCCCTTTTTTTTCTCTTAATAATTGACAAACTGCCGATGCCGGGATTCGAACCCATAACCTCACAGTCACAAAATAGCCACACTGCTCAAACATAACGCCTTAGACCGCTCGACCACTTGGACTGGTTACCGGGTATTTAAGCAATTAACTCAGTTGGTTGTTATTTCACTGTTTTCAAAAGCATTTCTAATAGGGAATCAATGATAAATAAATAAATAAAATATTTACTATAAAACCATACATCCATACACATACATATTTATTATACTTACACTACTTACTTGTGGTATGATGTTTGATTGATGTCATTCAAGAGTGGGAATTTAATGATGCCCACTTAATTTATAATATTATTATTCATTACATATGAATAATAATTACGTATTACGTATATTACGTATTTTTATTTCTTTATGCAGCATTGTGTAGTTACTATAGTAAATAATATTTAACATTGATTCTCTATTAGCAAAGCATTCCAAAACAGACGGTATACATCAAGTAATGAAGTTTACACAGACTAAAACACAGACTAAATAGCTAGTGTATTATGAACCTTAGAGTATAGGTACTTTTGTAACGAAAAACCTAATACGTCAACTCCAACAAAGCCATGACACAGCAACTAGAGTACATGTATGAAATCAAAAGTTTAATCTAAATACAATAACTTGCTTTGTTTACCATCATAATATAAGGTTCAATTCAAGGAAATGTATTTCTATTCAAGGATAAGAAATATTTTCAAATGTTACTTCATGTGTTATTAAATAGAAATTTCCTAGATAATTGTGTGTATACATTGTTTATTCATTTGTTCGAGAGATTTTTCGTTACGGAACAGTAGAAAAACATCATACTCTTCACCAAACCTTATTCGAAAACCAACTTCGATTATTTTAATGCGGAATAAATATACAAAGTGTATATCATAGAAAATGTATGCCATACCTTAAAGTGGTACCTCTCCTAAAACCGGTTTTTCTTACAAAATTTTTTAATCCTTCGAGACCCTATCTCAAAAAAGGAATCGTCTGGTATACAGACGGTTCCTAAACTGAAGAAGTTACCGAGGCGGAAGTCTACGGTGAGAAACCTATTGCAAACATAAGCCTCAACTTGAGGAAATATGCCACGGTCTTTCAAGCAGAAGTCTACGCCATTCCGGCTTGCGTCCGTGAGAATCTACGTAGAGGCTACATAAACCAGAACGTATGTATTCTTTCGGACAGTCAAGCTGCTTTAAACGTCTTGTCTGGAACTGAGGTCACCTCAAGGGTAGTCAAAGATTGTCTGGAGAAACTTCTGAAACTTTTATTTAATAGACGTATGGTGGCGACGATAAGAATAGAAAAATCTGGTACCCATCGAGATGATTTAATGATGGAACACGAAAATATGCAACTCTCAAGGTATGCTACGTAACCTAAATGGAATTTGACAAGTATTGCATTGTGACGCTTAGGTATACATAAATAATAAATATATGAATAATAATGTTGATATTTGACAACAAAAGTAATGCTGTCAATGATATTAAAAAGTTGGTTCTTATGTCAGAATCGCCTTGGGTACGTAGCGGTGTCGCTTCATCATTAAATTATTATTATAATTTTGTTCATCATTTTTATCTGTTGCATTTCAACTATAACTTCCCTCTATTATCACGGTTGCTGTGAATGTTAACAACCTTGGTAATTTACACATAAAAAATAATAACAATTTATAAATGAAATTAAAAATATCAATTTTAATTAAAGATCAATTATATCTTTAAAAAAAAAAAATATTTTGTTTTTAATGAAATACGCATTGTTGGAAGTTGACGACATTCGATTGAACTCACGAACTTTTGTTTGGCCAAGTGATTTAGAAGAAGTTATAGATTTAGCAAATACTCGTTTGACAGAAAGACGGGAAATTGTGCAGGGTGTATTAAGACATAGGCGTACAGCGTATGAGGCACGAATAAAAGAAGATCAAATATCATTAGAACATTAATAATGAAGCGACACCGCTACAGGTATAGCGGACTAGATATTCAGAGGTCTGATGTTCGATTCCTGGTTGACGAGATAATTTTTTCTTATCAATATTTAATTAAAAATTGAATGACATTTGTCTATATAGTATATACCCAAATTCTCTAATATTTGTCTTACGTAACCTAAATGGAATTTGACAAGTATTGTATTGTAACCCTTATTGGTATACAGAAATAATAAAATATGTATGCTACTGCTTTTTATCGTACCACATTGTATGTTTAAACAAAATATTTTTGTTATACCATCGTAATACAATGGGAAAATGAGGTATAAAGTTAAAATTTGCATACTAATAAGATATGATTTGATTACATGGAAATTTTGAATATATAAATAAAGTTTGTCGTTGTATATGTATGTATGTGTGCATGCATGTGAGTGTGTATAAGCCGTAGCCGAGCGCTATTATATAATAGCATAGTTTTCACATTGTACGAACAAGGAAAACTTATTTCCATGATGATAACGATGATATGATAATACAAAAAAAACACACACACACGAACAAAATATATATATATATATATAGTATAAAATTTTGTTTTTAGATTTTTGTGAGATAATATATATTATATTCACAATAACAAGGAATTTCATTAAAATATATTTTTAAATAAATCATGAGAGTCTAGAGTTTTATTTTCATGGTTGAATAATGTTTTTGAATAAAATTAAAAGTTCAGAAAGAAATTAAAGATTAAAAGTTGGAGAATGAGTGTGATCATAGTCGGATTTTAAATATGCAAAAACTGATGAGTGAATTTTTTTCCTTTGGGTCGTCAAGAGATCCCCTTGGCTATTTACGAAAACGTATGCTGACAAGTCTGTAATTTTAATGAAAAATTTCCAAAAAAGAGAATTCTATGCAATTCAATGTTTTCAGTTGGTTAGAATTTGTAATGCCGGAAGTACACACTCGACGAAGCAAGGCGAGACATAATGATCACGAGATTGTACTCAAAATGCTCTATCTACCTTGTGTCGACTCGCCCCGCCTCGTCTAAGCGCAATTAAAAGTAGGATTTTTTGACACGAGTCAAAGAATGCGAATGCGAAAACATTTGACACGAGCATGAAAGGACACTCTTGTCTACAATCGATTTAACTTTAAAACGCTATTTTAAAATATTCAACCATCAACCGCTTTAATTGTACCCATCAATCTTAATAATAGTAGAATATGAAAATAAGCAAAAACTGTATAAATTTATGAATACTTTTTTTATTCTTATAGTGTCATTATCATTTGAATAATATTAGGTTGTTTCAAAAGTTTTGTCCGTTTTAATGTCATGGGTTTTTGTAGCTCCATACCTCAATAAATATTTATTCTACTGTGTCGTGGTATATACTGATCGATTGAGAATTTTGTACTCTATAAATTGATGCTGTTTGAAGCGATTTTCGGCCAATTTTCCTCTACGAAAACTTTCCTCTATTGAACCAAAGCGCTGCCGAAACAGTCCGAAAAATTAACCAGGCATTTGGCAATGATAGTGTTAATGAACGCACTGTTCGACGTTGGTTTGCGAAATTTCGTTCCGGAGATTTTAGCATCGAAGATGAGCCCCGAAGTGGTCGACCTAGAGTAATGCAGGACAGGGATTGAGGACCCTGGTGAAGACTGACCCATCACAAACGGTGCGTGGGATGGCGGAAGAACTGGGTGTCAGGTTCCATGCGGTTTTTGATGGTTTAAAACGTATTGGAAAGATCAAAAAGCTCGAAAAGTGGATGCCCCACGATTTGAACGATCGACAGCAATTGCCGATTTTTCTCAAACCATTAATTTCCGATGTTACTGAACAAAGATATTCATAAGAGCTCCTGTATTTTTGCATAACTTTAATTAATTATGTCTCTTAAACAATGTGGTTAAAAAATCTGATTTTTTTTCTATACATCTATTTAATTATAATCTTTTGAATAATGATAGAAAAATGTGGGGTCAAGTTTAATTGATGTGGCTACCAAACTACCTTAAGTTAATCTTTTTTTGATACTAGCATAGACAATTATTTTAATATATTTGTAGCATGCACCTTTTAATACGTTAGCAATGTTTTTCTATGGAAACCTGATATGAATTTATAATATCACAGGAAAAATAACAGTATTCTGATTTTCTCTTTCAGCTTATTTTCTTAGCATTTACATGTTTGTTTTGGTAATAAAAAGCTATTTGACTTTTTAACTGCATTAATTGGCATCCACTCTATCTTACATAATTAATTAAAATGGCGTATAAATTTACAAATAAAAAAGTAAAAAAAATTTAATTTTCAATACCATTGAATTATTAATATTATAATATAATAATAAACTATTGTAATAGAACCGGACAAAAAAAAAACACTAATAAAATTAATAACTGATGAAAAAATCCATCAAGTGCAAGGTTAGTGTTCCGTGAAAAAAAATTATTAATATTCAGTATAACATGATATTTGAGCCTTTTCTTGAAACAGGTCAATCCACAATACACCAAACTAAAAAAAAAAACAATGACCACATAATTAGGACGCTATATCCGATAGTTGTTGTAAGAAATATACAGTCGAAACCGGATATAACGACATTGAAGAGAGCACATAGCTAAGGACTCTATACCCGATAGTTGAAATGGCACAAAACGCGCAAGAGCGCGGGTGGACAATTTGCTATGTTTCCATGACAAATATAATAGGTTTAAAAACCTCAAATATTGGCGTTATTAGGAACCGGGTCTCTCAAGAAGGCCCATTACAAAACTTTGTTAATTAAGGTCAAATCAAAGTATATCTATATTATTTATTCACTTAACAGTCCCTAGACCTTATTTGAAGTCTAAAATCTCGAACTTTGGAGAAGAAACTGAAGAAACTAAATTGGCAAAATGAACTAAAAATCTGATATTGTTTGCATGGAATACAAAAAGCTTACATTAATTTTTTGATTCTGATCTTCTATTTATAAAACATGCTACTCAAGCGAAAATTTATTCAATTAATTGACAAAAAAGGTTTAATTTAATACTCCTAATAAGGTCAAGTCCTTATTAAGAATGTCTCATTAATACATCACTGATAAATACGTGTTTGCTGTCTAACCGAAAAGCAATTGACCAGAAATATGCTGCATTTTTGGTCTATGGATATTTCGGACAAAACTTTAGGAGTCGGACCTTGTTAGGCGACAGTATCTTATACCATAGTATCTTTATTCGTGATTTTATTCAAAGGTGTCTCAACGATGCGTTTGCGGATAGGCTGGGAGGACCGAAATTTCTGTGACAGGTCACCGATGTGACTCTCATAAGTGGTCTGTTTTTCAAAATACGGAGCACTAAAAACGTGGGGTGTTCGATTTTGGTTTTACCAATGATTCAGGCACTTCAAGATAATAATAATAAAGTCTTGTACAAATAATTTGTAACATTTGGATGTGCAGTTTTGGTTTTACCAACGATTCAGGCACTTCAAGATAATACTAATAAAGTCTTGTACAAATAATTTCAGCCAAGTAGCCGCGGTTATTAAGGCATTGTTTCTACTTGGACCTGGGAGGTTATGTGTTCGAATCCCGACACCGGCAGTTTGTCAATTAAAAATTAATGGGGCGGTTGATTGACTAAACTGTCGGCGCATGGACTAGAAAGAAGTAACCGGCTATGCTTGTGAAAGTTTTCTGCAGTTTCCCTTCACGAACTCCAGATGAATATCAGCATAGTTCCTATCAAAGTCGGCTGCAGCCGCACAATCTACCAATTCCTTGTCTGCATACGAATTCCTGATCTTCCACTCACATCATAAAAATGTAAAGTAAAAATTAATAAAGATTGAAAAATAATGATGTGGGTGGCCTCTGTTATAGATTGTCGTGTCTCAAAAATGGAGGTAAAACTCCATTATTATTATTGTACAAATAATTTGTAACATTTGGATGTGCAGTTTTGGTTTTATCAACGATTTAGGAAAATCATAATAATAAACACTTGAAGATAATAATAATAATAAACACTTGAAGATAATAATAATAATAAACTCTTGTACAAATAATTTGTAACATTTTTGATGTAAATGAACATGAGAAAATAACCGACTTGGATGTTTTCTTTTTTAAATAAAAATACTTTTATGTATTAAAAAGAGACAACACCACATTCATAAAATACATAATTTCTCTACTTGTGATATATAAGAATGTGTATATAGTAATTAATATTTACATAAGCATGAAAATTTTAAAATGTAAGGAACTTAATTAAATATGCCAGCCATATTATACAACTAAGCTATACATACCATACCATAGCGGCATAGCCAGCCAGTCAGGTCTATATAGCTCTTCGACGATAGCTATAAAGCTATAAGTGTAAATATGTACCATATATTTTTTAAATCATTAATATTAAACTAACAATTTTTGTTGTAAAAGATGAAATATGAAAGTTACAGAGAATATTTTATGAAAGTTTAATAAAATTATTTTAATAATGTGAAGAGTAAAGTCATTTTATTATTATTTTCTTTCTTTTATTGTATAGTAAATTTTTTTGCTGTACCAAGTGTTTCAGTAATCTCATAAATCCCATCACAAAACATAAATGTCAAAGGTTAGAAGTATATTAATTTGTAAAGAAGCCTCGAATATCGTCACAGTTTTGAGTGGATCAGTCTATTTTCAAAATGAATGGGAGGAAACATATAGTTAATACTAAGTATTAAACATATGATTAAAATATGGTTTAAATAAGTTTGTCCTTCTACTTTTAAATAAGTTCCCCTTACGCGCATATAATAGTCAAAACAAAAAAATTCAACTCTAGTAGTAATATTATGATTCTGTAATGGAATATCCGACGATAAAATATTCGCGACAAAATAACCGACAAGCATTACAATTTATAAGCATAATATCATAAAATATGTATATTTCGTATTATTAATTCCAACATATATTACAGGTCCAAATCCACGAGTCCACGGAAAACTTCACAAATGATGATATATTTATTTATATAAAATAATACCGGGTATACCACAATTGAAGGTTGTTGTGAAACTGGTGAGGGAAAGTAGGGGTAGCCAACTCTAAATACTTAAAAATTTTGCAATTAAATCGTTTTAAATAATTTAATTTTTGTAAAAAACATATATATTTGTAATAAAAAAAACATATTGTTTAAGATTTTAATCCTAAATTTCATTTTTTAATAATTTAAAATATGTTTTTATGTATTTCAAAAAAGTTGCATGGTGATAAAACTGGATAAAACTAAATAAAATTAGATAAAAATAAATATAACTAAAAATAAAACTAGATAAAAATAAATGTTACTAAAAATAAAACTAGATTTAGAACATTTTTCGATCTACAAATTTAATTATCTCAGAAACAAAAAACAAGATTAATTTGAAATTTGGTCCAGGTTCATTTATAAGACTTTGATAAATATTATGACAGTTTTTCATAACACTGGCATATCTGGTTGTCGAGATACAGATTTTTGTATTCATGTTTTTACCGACGAGTCCATTTAACGTATGTAAAAATCTCTTAAAAATCCTAACTTTAACATTTTTTTACTCAAAAACTAAAAACAGGATCGATCAACTTCAAATTTTGACAGGATATGCTTTATTATTGAAATAATAAGCTGTCAAATTTTGAAGAATCTGTCATTAAATTTAATTTTCTTCACAACAACCTTAATGCCACTTACTATCATAATTCTTAGAACTTCCACAAAACCTTGACCAATCGCTACCAACTTGACTCGAAGAACTATGGATTATCACGATAATTAAATTACCCATAGATACATGGATTATAGTCCGGGAGACCAAAGTACCCGACCTATAGTCTGGTACTTTGTAAGTAGGTTCGTTTTGACAATACACCTAACTTTTTCAATTATAAAATTTTGGAAAACGGTATCGAAATTTTCTGGAAGCCGTTGAATATTAAGGTTGGGATACTCGGAGTCCATTCCATTGAATTTGTAGGATGAAAATTTTTCCTCGTTCTTCACTTGATTATCTTACAATTAAACTTAAAAATAACTTGATGCCCGTAAACTTTGGATGAACGGTCAAATCGACACTGCTACTTACAAAGTACCAGCTTGATGCTCATCATCCTAAAAAAAAAACACTTTGATCTCCCGAGTATTAGGCGACAACTTATTTCACTTTGTCGTTAACGATTGGCGATTTAGAAAGGTAATTTAAAAAAAATTGTTCGTTTTATATGCGAACAATTTCAGGTTTACAAAATTTTTCCTTTACTTATCCCATAAGTTCTTCATTTGTCGAGTGAGTTAGCTACAAATTAAAGATGGTTTTTATTGAATTTCCCTAAAACCACTATAAATACAAAGTTACAATTTGTAATTCTTTATAACTAGATTTTCTATATTTGTAGGAAAATTTGACTGCTAGTCCACCCTGTAGCTGTTGTTTAGAGGTTCCGTAATAGTTGTAAAACAATTCAGGTCAAGAAGTACATAGTGCGGAACACAGTGGTATATACCCAGATGCGTAATTTTCTACAGTGGAAATTAATTTTTCATACTTAACGATAGTACCAGTATTGGATTAACAATTTAAATTAATTAGTTAATAGATAAATTGAATAATTTATAATAATACCATGTCTTCCCTGTATAATCAATACACTCGCCTTTCCTTTCCCCCTTTTCAAGGGAATTGTTGTGAACAAATAATTTATTTCCAAAGTTTTGTTAATTTATTGAAACTATAAATTATATTAAAGATCTAGCCGTTAGAAAACGTTATGACTTTCAGAAAACTTTGAAACAATTTGGAATTATGGAATGTTTTTCTGGAATCGTAAGAAAAATTTACCTAATTATATATATATATATATTGGACCGTCCAACTATTATCTGTTGTATTGAAGAAAAACTAGGACAGAACACAGATAAATATTTCTTAAATAAATTTTTTTTTAAATCGCGTTTTACCGTTTTGTTTTCGAAATATGATAGTTAAAAATTTTTGTTTCTTTCAAAATTACATTAATTTAATAACTGGTCGGTTAATATCTTTAACACATTTAAATCATTACTACCCAAAATGATTTGCTCAAGTATATATCGAAAATCAGGATTATAATTTTCGTCACGTTTCTTGCTCACTTATCCCGTCTCGACTTGTTTGTCTCGTCTCTCGCGGCATAGGATATTTTTATAGGATATTTCGTGTTAAAAAATGTCTTTGATAGGTAACGCAGAATTTTAACTTCCTAGATCTTATATTTAAACAACAAAATATTATACCGGACCTCGGATATTGGATATTCATCAAAATTATATAAATATATTTATAAAAAATGAAATGCTCTATCAAGGATGCGTGTCACAATAAATATAAAATATATAACGACAAATAATATTAAACAATCATTTCCTGTCCATTTAAAAAAGTAAATAAAAAGCTTGTACTATTAAAAAGTGATTTTTTTTCTACCTTTTTTTTCTTTATAAAAAAAAGATACGAAAAAAAAGTCTACATAACCCATTTATTAATACATATATATATATGTATAAGTAAAACAGGAAATGATCCTTTCCTACATAGTTTAGTTTAGTTACAGACTTTTTGTGTTAACTGTGCTCAAAAAAAACAGCACATCTCACAAAACATGTTGTAAAAATCCAAAAACATATTTTTTATGTGAGTAAGAATTATTGTCAGTGGTGGAAAACTTTTTACTTGAGAGTTGCTGCTACTAGTAGGTATTATAAAACTCTTCTCTATTATGATAAAGTATGTTTATTCTCTATAGTAGGCAGGGGTGACCAACAAGTCGATCGAAGAACTTGAGGTAAGATTTCAAGATTTTGAAAAATAAACAAATTGTGGAATTTAAGATATAAATTTAACAAACAAAAATTGCGTTTAAGGACGGTACAGCACTGTGTTATATAATCAGGACATAAACACACATATACAACACATAGACAAGAACATAGTTCACTTATACAAAATAATGTTATTTTGAAGAACAAAAATAATTTTAAACTTTTATATTTCGAAAACAAAACGGTAACAGACGATTTAAAAAAAAAATTTATATAATAAATATTTAGCTTTACTCTCCTAGTTTTGTTTTAAATTCTGTCGAGTATTTTTTCTAATACAACAGATAATAGTGGGGTGGGCATGAAGTTTCGCATGCTTCTAATGAGAGAGAGTGAGAGAGTATGATAACTTTGATATTAATTATCTCGTGTCCTAAACGGTCAAAAATTCTGAAACTTCGGGATTTATTAGAAAACGTTATTTTTAGCCTGTGAAAAAAATGAACAAAATCTGTTGAAAAGTGGTGGTATGCTGGAACATCCTTTAAAAAAAAATTAAAGTGGGCAATGAGCCAAAAAATAGCAAATCCATATTTCATATGTAGCAAAAGGCATTAAAAAATGCAAGCATAGTTTTACAAACTGATTTAATCTTAGAAGCTAGAAAATTTGAAAAAGATTTTTTGAAATACGTCAACCGCGAATATATATATTCTTTTTTCGGATCTATATACCTGTGTGAATCGGCATTTTCCTACTTAAAGTTAACGAACACGAAACAACGTTCTGCCCTGGCTAATGCCCGTATTAAAGACGCATTATTATTATCTTTGTCAGGATATACACTTAATTATGAGTCCTTGATTAGAGACATGTAAACTCAGTCTTCCCGTTAATGTTAAGGCAATAAAATAAATTCTAAATCTGTTTACATCTGTGGCCCATTTGAATTAATTTTGATCCGTTACATAATTATGTTGTTTTTTACGTAGGTGGATATACAAGATGTAACCGTGTGAGGTGTATTCAGCATTCCCGCGAGCTATTGATAGATTAGCAAAAAACAAGTCTAAAAATTATATATGATAAATTTTCCTGACGTAAAAAAAGTAAAATCTTCAAATCAACTTATCAGTCGATCATAAAACAAATTTAAGATAAAAAGTAGATCTTATACACACAAAACTTGGCCAACCCTGCTGCTATACATCATGTACATGCTCACAAAAGTGGCGTTCTTTTTGAAAAAATTAAAAGGATTGATTTGTGCCTTCCTTATTCATTCGTTTTCGAAAAAAATGCTTCGGATAAAAATTTAGGTTTTTAAATATACTAACAACTTTTATTCAAAAGAATTTTCCAAAAAACCGAATGAATAAGTCGACACAAAGGATGTAAATTTTGAAAAAACAGAAGGGTATTTTTGTGGCCATGTGTATATTACGTATGTACACTTATCTATTCCACACGGTACATAATAAACGTTAACGCTTTGCTCTAAAACATAATATAGTTTGTTTTTACAAAATGTTTTATTTACTGTTGAATTGCTTGTACAATATATATTATATATATAACGTACAATATAACATAATATATAACTTTAACTATATATATTATATTGTAAAGTATTCTGTAGTATATATAATATATATACCTACATAGTCCCAGTACTTTTTATACAAATATTTACATATTTTTGTCATATTATTAAATTCGAATACTGATTGTGTTTTAATTCATTGGGTAGTACACTGATTGAAGTAATTCCTTGCAAAAATTTTTTTTAAACCAAGAATTTCTGACTCTCATATATAGGAAAGATAATATATATTTGGTATAAGAAAATAAATATCTTGACATCTATAGTTTTGACTTGAGAAAATTATCTCAACTAAAGATAAACTGACTCTTGACTCAAGAATCTGGAAATTAAACTAAAATGATTTCTTTGGACGAAATGCTAAAATTTCGGACCAAAATAAACAATTGTTTAATCCAAACAAATGAAACTGTTTAAAGAAGTAAGGATATACTTCAGTTAAATATATTTCAGTTAAATATACCGTCTGTTTTGGACAGCTTTGCCAATAGAGAATCAATGTTAAATATTATTTACTATACAGTCTGTTTTCCAAAGCATTTCTAATAGGGAATCAATGTTAAACAATTAAATAAAATATTTACTATAGAACCATACACATACTTACAAACATTTGCTTGTGTTATGATGTTGGTTTGATGTCATTTAAGAGTGGGGATTTAGTAATGTCCACTTAATTTATAACATTATTTTTCATTTCATTTACACACACACACACACACACACTACTGACTACAGAGTACCCCGGAAGCATTATGTAGTTATATAGTAAATAATATTTAACATTGATTCTCTATTTTCAAAGCTGTCTAAAACTGACGGTATAACTACACAATGCTTCATAAAGAAATAAAAATAGTGGGGGTACTCTGTAATTAGTAGTGTGTGTGTCACTCTTAAATGACATCAAACAAACATCACAACACAAACAGCCCGGATGTTTGTAAGTATGTGTATGTATGTATGTATGGTTTTATAGTAAATATTTTATTTATTTATTTAACATTGATTAGAAATACATATTAGAAATGCATGTGAAAACAGACTGTATATACTTCAGTTAAAGAAGCTGCATAAACCTTCTCTTCTTCAGTTTTTTATGTATTTTTAATAAGAAAAATACTTTTTTTAACAATAATTTCATGTTCTTGACATGAGTATTTGGCCAAGAAAGACTCTCTTAGACCAAGACGAACTCTATTTAAAAAAAATTATAAACACCGTTCAAGAATTTTAGTCTCTTCGCTCAACTAATCAATGTTTTTGCTTCGACTGCATGGTCTAGAATGAAAACAAGAGTTTCTTTATTGAAGCAAATATTTGAAGAAAATATATTTTCTTGAGGAAAGAAATTCCTTCTTGTCAGTGTGGTTACATTTGTTTAGTCATACTCGTTATAACATCTATTTATAATACATTTATATTTCTAGCCACATAATATCCAATTATTGAATACACACTCCGTATATTTATATATTCTTGTATATGGATAAAAGTAATTCCATATTGCTCTATCATCTTCAGTGAAAAATGTATAGCCATCATGATCCATGGTTATTGCTGTTTCGGGTTGGGTTAGATTGTCTTTTTTTGAAGTATTTACATTTTATACCGACGAGTCAGTGTATACACTCCTCGTATTATAGGAACATTTTATCTGTTAAATACGATCATTTTCACAAATTTTCATTTAAAATAAAATACCATGAAAAACATACTTATGAAAATTACCTTTTAACCTAGTTTTTTTAGATAAAAGGAGACTAGATGGTTGTTTCTAGGTTAGAGGTTTCTATGTTTGATTTGTATGGATAAAAAAAAACAACAACAACAAAATAATAAGGGATTTTAATAAATCTAGATACCGTCTGCATGCATAGATGTTAGAAGTTGCATTAGTTTTAAGAAAATAGAAGAGAATATATAGTTCCAACAAAAATGCCTTCAGTCAAATTTCTTTTCAAAGCTTCAAACACATTATTGGCTGAGGTTGTCATTCAACGGTTGATATTCAATCTCAGTACATCAGGGTGTTTAATTGTGTCTGGATTATACCATTCTAGATATTGAGGCAGCATGCATGAGACGAGAGGAATGAATCCAAACAAGAAACGTCCACACAATCATTGAAATTCAATAGTTATTCCGCCGTTATTTCAACGCCAGTTTGTATAGAGCAAACTTGTAGCGGTGTCGCTTCATCATTAAATTATTATTATAATTTTGTTCTTCATTTTTATCTGTTGCATTTCAACTATAACTTCCCTCTATTATCACGGTTGCTTTGAATGTTAACAACCTTGGTAATTTACATATTAAAACAATAACAATTCATAAATGAAATTAAAAATATCAATTTTAATTAATAAAGATCAATTATTATATCTATTACATCTATTTATTATTTATTTAAATAATAATTATTTAATATAACAAATATTTACTTTACAAACTCAAACGAGTCGAAATGAAACTGTTGCATAGTAACTCTAAGCAGTTCAAAACAGAAACAAAATTACCTGTAAAGCGAAATTGTCGAGCCCAAATCAAGATTGTTTACCACTTTGGAATTGTTCAACGTCGAATGATGGCATTCTCTAAGGAAGAAAAAGATGCTCCTCCCAAACCTGAGGTTACTTCGTTGTCGAGTGCAGTCCAAGAAAAAATAAATAATGTATCAAGAATTAACTGTTACAATATGAAAGTGCTCTCATTTAGTGATGTCACAAGACGAAACGTGACGAGAGTAGCACATAGGTGGGCAGACCTTGACTGCAATCAGCTCTGAGTGAGAGGTAGGAAGAGAGATAGAGTAAATACAGGGTACCTACCAATTATTATTATTTTCTTTTTTTAATTAAAACATTTTCTGAAAAAAATATAATAATACCAACTATTTTTTATGGTCACTATTATTCAAAGTAAATAATACATACAATAAATTGAATACATACTCTGGAATTTTGGGCTGGTAATTTGGGGCATAAAATGTACCTTTTTAATATATTTGTGTATGAATAAAATAAAAATGTTATTTATAAATAAATATATAATATATAAATATAAAATATAAATCTTTTGAACATTTACGTTTACCGCTGGACCGTTGTAATAAAAGAGGGAAATTTTTGCAAAGGATTTGAATATAATTGAAAATTAGTTTAGATAGAATTATAGTTTTGGAAATTCCAAATAATTTGTCTAAACTTTTTACTACTAATATTCGAGAACTAATATACAATTATTTACCTGATTTAATTAGTTTTTCTTCGTATGGAGTATAGTGTCATGGGAATTTGATGAATTAAGTTAAATTTTACATAAAGTGGGAATCCATCAATTATTAAGTTATTAGTTATTATGTTATTATTATTATTATTATTATTATGTTTTTTTTGGTGTATCTCTCCATATTGTAAAATATATTATTTAAACAATAAATATTGTATAAAACTATTTCTAAATTGATTGAATAAATTATTGGGTAATAATCGGTAGGCAACCTGTATTGAAACATCGTTCCGTCTTACTTCAAAACATACCTTTATTACTTACTCTCACCCAGCTTATGGAGAGTCGTGCGACTCCAGCGAGCGTCTGTGCCCACCTCTGGAGTAGCATATCTCTTGTATTGTATTGAATTGTAATCCCCGCCGCTGAATTGTAATTAAAACCTTTTTTCCATTCATATTTTCGTACATATTTGTCTAATTTGTCTAATTTATTGAATTTTTATATTTTATTTGAAACAATAAAGACTATACAAACAATAGAAAAAATTAAATTATTAGCACCCAAAATGATTTGCTGGTTTTGTGATTAGTAAATTTTTACAGCTTCTAAATCTATACAGATTGAAAGAGAGTACTATCGTCTGTCCTGTCGAATATTTATCGAAAATCAGGACTCTAATTTTCATCTCGTCTTTCGCTTACTTATTCTCGTCTCTTGTCGCAACACTACTTTGAATGACAAACTCAGGAGTTACTTACGAAGTTTCAATTAGGCCAAAAAACCGTAGTTTATATAAGTGTCAGCGCAGTGCGATGTACACCAAAGTCAATTTGGCATATTTTTCTATACCCTACGAATGAATTTAGTTAATAAAGAAAATAAACTGTACCGCCTGCGATTGGCTTAACAAATCATAAAAATAAAACAATATAACAATTGTATAGACTGCTTTTAAGACTAAACAAAATGGAATGAGTTGATTTAAAAGCAAACAAATATAAAAAGATCAAATACCAAAAATAAAAAAAGCGAAAGAACATTTTTCATTCAACATGAAAAAAACAGACAGGCAGAAAGAGAACAAGAATATACAGTTCATTGCTAAAATAAAACCTCACACGACCCCCATACACAGGGTTAAACATATATCATTGAATTCAACATTGGAGTACAGTTTATACACACATAATAGGTCTTTATTTACTATCAACATTGAATTTGAAAGTTTGTAACTTATTACGAACCAATCCGTGTGGGTCCAGTTGTAAAAGGCGCTTTACTCGAAATTGGTAGGTTGTTGGTTCGATTCTCAACGACGGCAGTTTGTTAATTAAATTAATTTAAAAAGAAAAGTTAATTAATGGGGTGGATAATTGGCTACACTGTCGGTGTATGGACAAGAACAAAAGTAACCGGTTATGCATGTGAAGGTTTTTTGGAATTTTCTTTCATAAACTCCAGATGAATATCGTCA
The DNA here is from genome assembly GCA_963920215.1 of Nineta flava. Classification (NCBI taxonomy): domain Eukaryota; kingdom Metazoa; phylum Arthropoda; class Insecta; order Neuroptera; family Chrysopidae; genus Nineta; species Nineta flava. The sequence continues at coordinate 121,719,129 of OY986041.1, forward strand.
TAGTTCCTATTAGGGGTTCCTTGTTCTTAAAGGGGTCAGTAAAAGAGGCCTAGACAGGCCTAGTCCAAAAGTTGTTCATATTTTTTCCACGAATAATTTTGTAATTTAAATTTTTCTTCTACTTCGTACTGTTATTTCCAAAAACCAATTGTCCAGAGAACAAATTATCGGAATCGTTTTCAAGAAATTTTCAAAGAACCCACAAACATTAAGAATAAAGCATAATTTCTAGTTTTGCTATTTCGGCCAAAACAGCGTTGTCGTGTGAGATGAAAATATATTAAGCTTAAGTTGAAAGTTTCATACCCTTTAACTGTCTCCGTTTTTGAGATATCTCGTTCATTTAGACATACATACATACATACACAGTCACCTATGACCAAAAATGCGTTTTAGTGAATTTTCGAAGGAAATGCAGCTATTGTTTTTTTGTTATTAGGAGACCTCAAAACGTAAAGATTCGGTTAAATCTATCAATTTTCAGCATCGAAAAAAATACCTCTATATTTCTATTTGTATGGAGGTAAAAAAAAAACTGAGACAAATATAAAAACAAATAAAAAATAACATTGTCATTTTTAGGGAACTGTATAAAATACAATAAACTATATTTTGACAAAATGGAAACCCGACTTCAAAAATAAAATATTCTATAACAAAAAATGCACTAAAAAGTAAAAAAATAATTACATATTCTTGTGCCAATTTTAGTTCACCTAAGCAAAAATTTTTAAATATATATGTACAATTATTGTTATTTTTGGAGGCGGTGTCCAAAAATTATGTGAATTTCTCTATGCTGACACCGCCTCCAAAAATAACAATAATTGTACATATATATTTAAAAATTTTTGCTTAGGTGAACTAAAATTGGCACAAGAATATGTAATTATTTTTTTACTTTTTAGTGCATTTTTTGTTATAGAATATTTTATTTTTGAAGTCGGGTTTCCATTTTGTCAAAATATAGTTTATTTCTCGTTTTTTAGTGACTCTAAAGTTCTATAACTAGTTTTATTTATCTAAATATGGGTAGACCTACTTAAACGACTAATTTTTAGTGAATTTTTTTAGAACACATTTTTTTTTTACCCGGTTTTTTTTTTTTTTTAAATTTTAAGAGCATTTTTTTATAACAGATTTTCAATTTTATTTACATGCATTTTGTTTTTTTTTTGTAAAAATTTTTTTTTTTGGGGTCGGTTTTATTTTTGTAAAACATTTTTTTTTTACCCGTTTTTTTTTTTTTTTTAATTTTAAGAGCATTTTTTTATAACAGATTTTCAATTTTATTTACATGCATTTTGTTTTTTTTTTGTAAAAATTTTTTTTTTTGGGGTCGGTTTTTTTTTTGTAAAAAATTTTTTGAAGTCGGTTTTTAAAAAAATTTTCTTATTTTCCCATTATGAATGAGTATACCCTTTCAAAAAACAAAAAAAATTTCGCAAAAATCGGTTATCACATATAAAATGAAGATTTTCCTCGATTTTCCGGAGATCCCCTCATCAGAATGCGATTTGGTGCCAATGGGACCAATGGGAAACCAAATCCTTTAAAACAAAAAAAAAAAATTCAAAATCGGTTCATAAATGTTGGAGTTCTGAGGTGACACACATAAAAAAAAAAAAAAAAAAAAAAAAAAAAAAAAAAAAATACAGACGAATTGAGAACCATCCTCCTTTTTTGAAGTCGGGTTAAAAAATACAAATATACAAGACTACAAGAGTGTTTGTTTATGTTATGTATGAAAATAGGTCTTTTTATATAAAACGTTTAATCCTTTTATGTCATTTACCCACACACACACAAATACACACATAGACCGAATATATACAGCTTGTTATAAAGCACTGTATTTATAAATTACCTTCTAGCATATATTTAAGGTTGTTGTGAAGAAAATTCAATTTAATGACAGGTTCTTCAAAATTTGACAGCTTATTATTTCAATAATAAAAAATATCCTGCCAAAATTTGAAGTTGATCTTGTTTTTAGTTTTTGAGTAAAAAAATGTTAGGATTTTTAAGAGATTTTTACATATGTTAAATGGACTCGTCGGTAAAAACATGAATACAAAAATCTATATCTCGACAACCACATATATGCCAGTGTCATGAAAAATAATTATCAAATAATAATAATTATTATCAAATTCTTATAAATACTTGGACCAAATTTCAAATTAATGTTTTTTGTTTTTGAGATAATTAAATTTGTAGATCGAAATATGTTCTAAATCTAGTTTTATCTTTAGTTTTATTTATTTTTATCTAGTTTTATTTTTAGTTATATTAATTTTTATCTAGTTTTATTAAGTTTTATCCAGTTTTATTACCATGCAACTTTTTTGAAATACATAAAAACATATTTTTAATTATTAAAACTCTTCGAAAAAATGAAATTTAGGATTTAAGTTTTAAACAATATTTTTTTTTTTATACAAATATCTATTTTTTTTACAAAAATTAAATTATTTGAAACGTTTTAATTGCAAAATTTTTACTTATTTAGAGTTGGCAATGGATGAGATATCAATGCATTTAGTATAGGATAAACTCACCACCCCTAATTACCCTTTCCAGTTTCACAACAACCCTAACATATAAAATATTTTAATAGAGTAATCAGCTTGTGTATATCATATTTAATTATTGAAAATAGAGTCAAATTTGAGCATACATATAGGCGCAAAATACAGTTGTTTAAGTATAGCATTATTTTATATACAAATTACGTGATAGCATGTATTTAACATATAAAATAAGTGTGTGATAAACTTGCGTTTATCATATATCAGAGGAAGTAGCACACTGTATTACATTTTCTATCATTAATGCCCAAAATTAATGATTGGGCTTTAATTATAGATGAAGTTAATTATATTGTTTAAACAACAACAAACATATAAAGATAGACAATAAAAATAAATTAATAAAATATCAAATAATAGAATGATATAACAGGCATAAAGAATGAGGGAAGCAAATCGAAAATTCGTTTATTTGTTGAGGTGTCATTATTGACTTTCAAATTAAATTAACTATATAATTAATTAAGGTAGTTGTCGACAAAATCGACTGAATTTTTGATAAATTATTCAAAACCGTCAATAAATAGGTGGGGTTCTTCACACACCTATTCCTTTAGTCAGTCAACTCAAACAATCCTCAGGTCAGATCATACCCTCAGTCAAATCGTATAAAAGACAGAACTTTTTCAATATCATTGTGAGACACGCACCAAATTAGCAACAAGCAACATATCTCTGAATCCATATCCCAGAGATAGTTACGATTAGCTAATTCATACTGATGATGACTACATTGTGGTCGAAATTCGTATTTATAAAATACACATAAATGTTCTAGAAATTGGGGCAAAATTTGAAATGTAATTTCAAAAAACCTAGAGCAGAGGTTGGCGCAGACGGCTCGCCGGACTCTCCATAAGCTGGGTGAGAGTAAGTAATAAAGGTATGTTTTGAAGTAAGACGGAACGATGTTTCAAAACAGGTTGACTACCGATTATTGCCCAATAATTTATTCAATCAATTTAGAATTAGTTCTATAAAATATTTATTGTTTAAAAAATATCTTTTACAATATGGAGAGATACACCAAAAAACAAAATAATAATAATAATAATAACAATAATGATGATAGCAATAACAATAATTACAACAACAACAACAACTATATGTATTCCCACTTTATGTAAAATTTAACCATTTAAAAATTAGTCACAAATTACCAACCTTGCCCCACCCCCACCCAGCTTTATCATTGGCATCATTTTTGTATCCAGTGTCATCAAATTCCCATGACACTATACCCCCTACTAAGAAAAAATAATTAAATCAAGTAAATCATTGTTTATTAGTTCTCCGATATGAATAGTTTAGGCAAATTATTCGGAATTTCACCAGCCCCAAATTACCAGCCCAAAATTCCAGAGTATGTATTCAATGTATTGTATACTATGAATAATAGTGACCATAAAAAATAGTCGGTATTATTATATTTTTTTCAGAAAATGTTTTAATTAAAAAAAGAAAATAATAATAATTGGTAGGTACCCTATATTTACTCTATCTCTCTTCCTACCTCTCGCTCAGAGCTCAGTGCAGTCAAGGTCTGCCCACCTATGACCTAGAGTTCTCTTTCGTTGATTATTTTAATAATCTTTAACAATAAATCATGTTGTTTTACTTATATTAACAATCTGTATATTTTTTAATGGATAATGTATGTATTATTGATGTAATTTTTTAATTTTTTTTTTCCTTTTTCTAAAGAACTCATAAAAAACATTACTTTGTTTGTACGAACCGTGTTTTTTTCTTCTTCTTCCCTACGTTTACAAAAAATAATAAAAAGGAAGAAGTGTTTGTGTCGTTTATTTTATAATGTGTAGATAAAATATAACTCTGTCGTAAAGGATACGGAAGTTACCCGTAATTAATTTAAGTTCTCAGTATCACTATATTCTCTGTGTGTTTTGGTTTGTCGGAGGTGGGTTATAATATGTATTAGTTGAAAAATTACTGAACCGATTTTAATTATTCCGTTTTCGTTTACGTTATCTTGATACTCCAAGAGAGTTCATGGTTTACCACAATATATCCGAATATCATTGCTGTATATACAGAGTGTTTGGAAACATAATGCCACAAATTTATCAGTTGATAGAGTGTATAAAAAAAAGCAACCAGTCACGGCGACGCCTGGCAGATGTGAGACATCGAAACTATTTTGTATAGAAAATATTTATGAAAAGATAGTTTATTAAAGAAAATAAATATGGCATAATCAAAAAATATGCCATAATCAAAAACAAAATATTAAGATTTTTTTTAAAGAAAACAATTAATCTTTATTTAAAAAATACACAATTTCTTAAAAATTGAGACGGCACAATTCTTTCAATCAGTTACTTAAACTATTATTATTATTAACTATTTTATATACAAAATATGCATTGCCACCTATGAATGAGTATTTGAACCTATATATATATATATATATATATATATATATATACAGCCGTCTATGAGCATCTTTTTCAAACTGATTTATAATATCATAGTAATATCACCTATGAACAATTTGTTGACCACGTGGCGAGAAAATTTAGCCAGGAAACAAACCCAATTTGAGGTCCCCTGTTACCAAAAACCCAAATATTGGTCATTGGTGGGTCTGAGAGTATGTATACGCGTGGATGCATTTGAGTCTGGGAACAAGATATCTCAAGAACGGAGATAGCCAGTAGAGTATATTTAAGTTCAATATAGAAAGATTAACAAATTTTTTAGCTAGAGGTACACAATTTTTTTACCTAGATATTATTGGCTTATACACACTGCTTCGGTCGGGCCTTATTATTATATCTACGGCTCCCTTCATTTTAAGACTTAAAACCTCAATTTAATTTCCCATCGCTTCCACGACTTCAAATATTTATTGTTCTCAACGCTTTCAACACTTCAAATATTTATCGACAGGCACTTCCACCAAAATCTTATTTCATCTAATCTTTTCGAATTCTATCTCTCATAGCGAAATACACAATCGTTTTTAAGTCTAATCATAAGCTTTTAAGCAAAGTTTCATCAAAATTGGTCCAAGAGTTTTTGTGTGATACTCGAGCAAACAAATAAACATTCATTTGTTTACAATATTATAATAGTTGAGATAAAATTAAAGAAAGCAAAATTTCGAAATCTACAAATCGGCACTTTACTCTTACTCGGCGAATATAAAATTAAATTATATAGGTGAAATTTTTTAAACTCTATATATACAGATCGTTTGAGTATTTGATACCATTTTTTGTTGTTAGAATTAACAATATTTCATTGGGTTTAAGGTTGTTAAGAAAAGTGGTGGAGGTAAGTCAACCAAAGTGGTGGAGTTCGTGCAACTCAAGATACACGAATTCTAACCACGTTAGAAGATTTTTTAAATTAATAATTAATGATTTATAAAATTATTATTAAATAAAAATTATTAAAAATTTAATTATTATTTATTTTAATTTTTATTAATAATTATTTATTTAATTTTCATTACACTGACGTTGTCAAACCTAGTGTGATAGTCTAAAATAAAAGTATAAATTAGTATAAGTTTAATTATCTCAGAAACCAATAATACCTATTATGACAAAATGGAAACCCGACTTCAAAAATCAAATATTCTATAACAAAAAATGCACTAAAAAGTAAAAAAATAATTGCATTTTTTTGTGCCAATTTTAGTTCACCTAAGCAAAAATTTTTAAATATATATGTACAATTATTGTTATTTTTGGAGTCGGTGTTGCATAGAGAAATTCACATAACTTATGGACACCGCCTCCAAAAATAACAATTTACAATGTTTGAAGTTTTTTTTTTTTTTTGCTAAGGACCACACACTATAAAAAGTAAATACATTTTTTCTAACGTCTCTTGCCTACGACCTTTCTATTTAATGTAATTATTAAGAATGATGTTGACTTGTGTGGGTAAGTTAAAAATAATAAAAATTAATATAAAAAATAAAATAAATAAAATAAAAATTAATCAATAACAAATATACGTTATAAGTGTTTATTTAGGTTGGGACTTGGGTAACAAAATACCTTTGTCATTTATGTTGGTATGTATAATATGTTTACATAGAAAAAAACTAAACGGCCTATAAAAAATTTAATGTTGTTGGATCACAAACCTTTAAAATAAAATGTATCATCTATGTCTTTTAAACAAGGGATATTTGACCCATGCAAAAAGTACCTCTGAAAAATAATCGTGGACATATATCTAACATCCAACGTAATTATCTTCGTTTTGGGACTATGAAAACATGGCAAAAAGTCCATAACAAAATCACGCGTGAAAAAAAAGTGATTGAAGTTCAAAGGTCCCGAAAATCGGTTTGTCTCTTAAAATCGTGTAAACTTTTGGTTTTACGTTAACAGAGGTCATTATAAAATTTATTTCTTAGCCAAGTCTACACAAAAGGAACTGTTGTAGCTGTAGCAGTAGTAGCAAAAGGGAGGTCGAAGTCGGACAAGTAGGGCTTTTTACTTACTCTTTTTTACCGACCCCTAAAGGACAAGGACTTTGTATGTTGATTAGGAATGTTGATTAGGAATTGGTGGATTGTGCAACTGCATCCAACACTTTGCTAAGATGTATGCCGATTTTCATCTGGAGTTTGTGAAAGGAAACTGTAGAAAACCTTGAAAAGCCGACAGTTTGGTCAATTCCTCATTAATTTTTTTAAAATGTACAAGTGGAGATTTACCAAGGACAAAGAATACAGTCAAAAACCAGATATGATTTCCAATAAACGATATTTTATAATAAACACGCCTCATGATTTTATTTGAATCTGATTAAGCCCTAGATTGATCCATAATATTATTTTCTAGCCTTTAGTAGTACTTCTAAATATCGAATAGGAAATCCTGAAATTCTGATAAGCTGTCACCGAAATAAGATTTGCAAACTATTTGTGGGGATCAATTCTAAGTTGGACGCCGCTATATGAATTAGAACAAAGCTTACACATTATAATTGTGGATAGTTTTACAGACGACATGGGATGGATTTTTTATGATACCGAAATATGATCTAGATACGTCCTTGATCTAACTATTTTAAAGCATGCTCAAAAAACTTTATTCCCACGTATTTTGTGGGACTCTGGTCTGGTTGCACAAACATTTCTTGTTTAAAATTATAATTACATACACCTTCAATAATACTAACCTACGTTAGCAATCATTATTTATTTAACTTCCAAACAACTTTTAACACATCTTTCTCTATTTATTTTCAAACTAAATACTAAGTTAATAGTAAGTTTTTACCTGCAATTTTCTTTGTACATACTACATATATATATATATATATATATATATATATATATATATATATATATATATATATATATATATATATATATATATATATATATATATATATATATATATATATATAAATACAGGATGTGAAATGAAACTGTGCAGAAAACTTTCACATGCATATCCCGCCCCAATTAAACGCCCCATAACTTTTTTTAAAGGCACTCTGCTGGTTCCGAGCAGAGCGTCTTTATAAACTGGACCATACGGCCTCTATTGAATTTTGGTATGGGTGGCAAAGTTATCGAGCGAAAAATAACAGTAAAACAGCTCTAATAAATATCTTAGTAGGTACAGATTTCATACACCTTCGCTCTAATAAATATCTTACTAAAGTTATAAACAGCTCTAATAAATATCTTAGTAAATATTCGAGTTTTAGCGAAAATGATCAGCTAAAGAATTTTAGTAAAGTTCATTTTCTACTACTTGTAAATATTTCGATTTTTCTTCTATAAGAGAAATATTCTATATTTTGTATTTTCTTATTTCTCTAAGACCCCCGTTTTTCTCCCTGACAAGATTGTACTCATTAAGGAAATTGTTCTATCTAATACCAAAAGCATATTAGATACGAAAATTTCATTTTGATCGGACTAAAATTGTGACCCCTCGCGAGTATATATATGGAAAATACTAATATATATATATATATATATATATATATATATATATATATATATATATATATATATATATATATGTGTAGTCGTCACCCTAGCGGTCTCAGATCATCATGAACAGTAATAAGATAAAAGTTAATTAAGATCTATGTCCAAAAGAAAAAGAGCTGTATTTATTTTAAGAAAAATCCTTATTTCAGAAAGTTGACGAATCTTCTGCAGAATGATATTCTCTTAATTTTTACCATTTTTAAGTTATTTTGAATTATAAATTTCAAACAGCCGCCAAATAAGCTGTCAAATAAGATTGATACTTAATCAAAGCTTTAATTCAATTCTATAACACTACTCGCTCTGCTCGCAAAGGGGTACCCCTCTTGACCCCCAAGGCGGCCTTTGGCCTTGACTCCGCATCATAGAAAATAACATTGAATGAATTGTAAAACAAATTTTTAGAGAGTGTTTCCGATTTTCCAGGGGGGTTGCAATGAAAAATTGAAGTTTTCCGATTTTTCTCTTCGGTTTCAAGCAATATCGCCTCGAATGCAAAAAACCACATCTTTCTAGCATGTCTAGAAGTACCTTAGAGTTTATATAGATCAGTCAGTCAGTCAGCTTCACTTCTAGCTTTATAGTATAGTGGATTCTAGAAACACAATTTTTTTTATAAATAATAATACGACCAATATCTGTTCATCTAAATATTACCGGATATAATATCGCTGTGCATTTTTTGTTAGCTTGGATATGTAGAATCCAAAAAAGTACATTGCCAAGTAAGTAAGCCCGTTACACCCTGTATAACGTATATACATATAATATATGTATTTATATATATGTGTGTGTGTGTAAAACTTAACTATAATTAAGTTTATGCAACAACAGTTTAGTAAGTAGGTAAATTCACTACCAACCTTAAATAAATACAACCAACAATATAAACTGACTGACTACAAGACAACACGTAAAGTTTACCATCTAAGTGATTTTGATGGTACATGTTGAAAACAATTTATTTTAAAGAACTAAAGCACATTTATTATTTTATGTATGTACAATGTACATATATATATATATATATATATATATATATATATATATATATATATATATATATATATAGTCAAAACCGGCTATACTGACATCGGTTAACCAGAACTCAGTGCACTGTCGATGCACTGAAGCCTCTTTCTTGCAATCTAAAGCAGTACCTTCCCGAGCTCTTGCCTCGGTACTTTTTCTCAGTAATCACGCTGTTTATTTGGAATTCCTAAAATAGGTTCTGGGCCTATGAAGGGCATTCCGATACCCTTCTTTGCTATCTACTTTTTCGTTTCCTTCGAAACCACTGTGACCCAGGCAGTAAAAGTTGTTAGTATAGTGAACAACTTTTATCCGAAGCATTTTTCGAAAACCGAATTAATAAGGCACAAATCAATTATAAAATTTTTAAATGATAGCTCGACTTTTCATATGTATCACGACTATCGGATATAGCTCCTTAGTTATGTGGTACCTTCAATGTCGTTATATCCGGTTTTGACTCTATATATATATATACACTCTTACTTATACATTATATTATTTACGTAACGTCGAGGTGAACAGGAGTTGAAGACGAAGAATATCTCTTTCGTGGTAATAGGTTGTTGTGGCTTTAAATATTTTTGTATACAATTTCTTTTTTTTTTGGTTGGTATCTCTCCAAGATGATGATGATGATGGAGTAAGCAGTTGCCAGTTGGTAGATATGTACTTTATTTCCGCTATTACATGGTGAATGTTATACTGTCTATATAGTCTATATAGGGTGTTTATACACTTTATACAGGTAACCGCATCATATATTTATGTATGAGTAGTGGAACCAGTCCAAGTAGCCGAGCGGTCTAAGGCCTTATATCTGCGCAATATACATACTTGAAAACTGGGAGGTTATGTGTTCGAATTCCGACATCGGCAGTTTGTCAATTATTAAAAAAAAAACGCGGTTAATTGACTAAACTGTCGGCGTATGGACAAGAACGAAGTAACCGGCTATGCTTGAGAAGGTTTTCTGCAGTTTCCTTGACGAACTCCAGATGAATTTCTCACTCGTAGAAATTTTCGAGGGTTAAAATGACGGAACTTGGCGCAATTATTCTCATTTGTAGAGTTTTCTCGCTTATCCAGTTCTCGCTCACCCAAAGGTTTCACTGTTTTTAATTAGCCATTTTCCTCTGAAGATTTTAAAAAAATCCACCAGAGGCAGCACTAGCGGGGGATATTTATTTTAATTTAAAAAAAATAGTTTCACAAAATAGTGAGTGCCGAAAACAGTTTTAGATATAATTTAAAATTGCCACTTAGGATATATCCACAAAGATGAAATCAACTAAATCAGATGTAAAAATAAATACTGGAGGGGATCACTCCACTCTCTTGAGTAATTTTTGGATTAGGACCAGTTGTTGGCATATACCAACACCAGAATATATTGAACAAATGTTTTTTTGCGAATAAAAAAAAAACCTTGAACTCCGATCAGGAAAAGTTAAATAAGATAATTATAGTTATAAAAAAAAACTATCGATTGGCGTATCTTCAATTGAAATTGGATCGGTAACATTTGAGAAAAATCGGAAAAACCGTCAAAAATCGCGATTTTATGTTTTTGCTTCAAAAATTCGAGTTTTTTATAAAAATGTCTGATAATCCACAGAAATGAAGCCCAAAGCAAGTCAAAAAAGATGCTTTTTGAACAATTAAAAAAAATTAATTTTTTGCCGATTTATGACGTTACTTACGTTACTGTCAATGAGATAAGCAAAACATGTGTACCTCAACTAGTGCTGCCTCAAGTAGATTTTTTTTAAATCTTCAGAGGAAAAAGACTAATTTCTTATAAAAATTATCAAAGAACATAATCTCAATGAAATTTTTTTATCAATGTTTACTTTTAGAAATCACTCAAGGATCAACCTGTATATCCAGCTAGCCTAGTCAAAAAGCTAGATTATGATGGTGTAGTTATTCGCTGCTCTTTATGTTAAATGGTTTTTATTATGAGTTTATCTGGAAACTAAATGTATTATGAAACAGGACGGAGATGGTTTATGTTATTATTTAAAACAACATAGACATGTACACAGATATACATCGTTTATAATAACTTGGAAAATTGTTTTTTTTCCCAGACCTATACGATTTACAATGTTCTAGATGTTTGACTATTATTGATGCCGTATTTTGATAAGGAAACATTTATGTCCTATATAGAAAGATTCAAGAAGATTGCATTTAAATTGAAGAAAATATAATGCTCTATGATTTCCTAGATATTAGACTATCGATACTGTATTTCAGCAAGGAAAATAGAAAACGTTCTGACAACAAAATCATTCTTAAACAGTGACTGTCAATAATAGTTGGGAATATCCTTTGAGATGGTCATCTAAGATGTTCTGATTGATGGCCCCCTCTCCTTGATTGTATCGATATAAAAAGTATACTCTGTCTTAATTCGAACTAGGAGTTACTTCCCCTGTACAAGATTTCATAAAAAAACGGTCCGGTAGTTTTTAAACAGGTAAAAATTTCGAAAATGGTTCTAATAAATTTTATATGTTTGTGTACGCGATCTAAAATCACCAATTTTAATGGTGATGGAAATGATTTGGTATGTGCTCTCTGTTTTTGAGAGGGAAAGTTCATTAATGGTCAAAATCGATCAAGAGGAAAGGAGGCTTAGAAGAGTGATGGAGAAACATAAAATCTTGAATTTCTCTCTTAATATTAGTAAAATGCAAAACTTGATAATTAGTAAAGTTGTAGTAAATAAATTTTACTACAATTTATATTTTCTGTACATCTAATATTTAGAAAAAAATGTTTGCAATTTAAATGTAATGAAAAGTACAACCAAAATCTCATTATTATGATTATGTTTTCTTCTTCCAAGCTTCTACGTGACGAATGAAAATTGTCGCGGTATCTTGGTTATCTTTAGCTTTCAATGGAGCGCTGTAGAATAACCTACAACATATTCCGATACTCGACACACACACAAAAAAACACAAAATATTAGTAAAAGTTTACTAAAGTTATTTCGATTAAAACAACACGCACTTGAAAGAAACAAAATGGAATTAAAATAAAAACTTAATGATTTTACTCAAACCTGGATTTTATTTGATTAAAAAATAATTTGTCAATTTAATTACTTCCACAATTACTTGAGTCTATTTCTCTTTACAATACAATACAACAATGTTAATTTTAAACTGACTTGATTAAACAACTATAAAATTTAAACTACTGTTGCTTGAACGAATGTCAATTTTTAACTTTTGTATATAAAAAAAACTCCTTCACTAAGGAGAAAAATATTATATATGAAATATTTTTCCTTTGTAACTTTTTGTACTTAGAATTATAAGTTGAGGTCACAAACATTATTCTTAATAATTTTCAACACAACAAAATGACGTTTTAAGTATTACTTGAGTCTATTTCTCTTTACAATACAATACAACAATGTTAATTTTAAACTGACTTGATTAAACAACAATAAAACTTAAACTACTGTTGCTTGAACGAATGTCAATTTTTAACTTTTGTATATAAAAAAAACTCCTTCACTAAGGAGAAAAATATTATATATGAAATATTTTTCCTTTGTAACTTTTTGTACTTAGAATTATAAGTTGACACAACAAAATGACGTTTTAAGTACCTACGTAAAGTTTATTTTTGATTAACGTAATCAACATTTAGAGTTCATTATTGTCCACATTTATAATATTCCATCTGTATGTTAAATTGTTTACTGTTGTATATGTTTTAACTTAATTTTGAAATTCATTTATCATAATATTTTGCAAAATGTGATAATGTTTTAAGGTTAAGTTTGTTTTTTTTAGAAACATGTTTGGTTTTGTGTTTTTTCTTGGTTGTTTGTTTATTTTAATATCCGTATATATCCATCCGTAAACATTATATTCTATTAAAATATTCATCTCGCCAAGAGATAAAAAGGTATGTATATTGTGGACCACAATAGAATATGAATGGTGAAGCATAAGCATTAAAAAGCGGTTTGTTATTATTAATTGTGGTGTAATTTCGTGTACATATTTCTACACTGATAGAGAGAATTTGTTTACTTGAAGAGATACCTAAATTACTGATGTCACTGATAGAAGTAATTCTTAAACCAAGAATTTTGACTCTCATATATAGGGAAGATATGAGATTGGCACAAGTAAATAAGTATTCTGACATCAGTAATTTAAGTATCTTCAAGTCAACAAATTCTTGAATATTATATTATCAAATGATAATTGATGAGAATTCTAGGTTTTTGAAATGAAATTTCAAATTCACCCTAATACCTAAATGAGTTTTTGTATTATAAATACGTATTTTGACTACAAAGAAGTCATTAACTGTATAAATTAGCTAGTCGAAATTTACACTTTGTGAAATTAGAAATAGATAGCAAATCTAAATCAATAGACAAAAATAAAACTAATTAAAAAAATTAAACAAAATAAAGTAAAATATAACAAATTTTATTGAAATTACTCTTGTTAACATCACTCTTATTAAAATTACTCTTATACTTATTTTCACCAAATTAGCAACAAATAACATAACCTGAGACAATATAAGAGTAATTTTAATAAGAGTGATGTTAACAAGAGTAATTTCAATAAAATTTATTATATTTTAATTTATATTGTTTAATTTTTTTATTTAGTTTTATTTTTGTCTATTGATTTCGATTTTCTATCTATTTCTAATTGTTAAAGAGTAAATTACGACTAGCTAATTTATACTGATGGTGACTACTTAGTAGTCGAAATACGTATTTATAATACAAAAACTGATCTAGATATTGAGGCGAATTTGAATTTGTATTTTAAATTCTTGAATGAAAACAAGGAATTTCTAGAAGCAAGTAAACATGTTTTCTTCAAAATATTTACTTGGTTCAAGAAATTTCTTCTATCAGTGTAACTTTCTGTATATACAACTAATTTCGTTATAACCTTTGCGATAAAATATTCAAATTAATTATTTTGTATTTTAGTAGAAAATACAAACATTATTAAAGCTAAAAGATTCCGTACTAATCTCTTATTAAAATTAAGTGAACAGCGTAAAGAGTAAAAGTCCGGAAAAGATACTTTTTCAAAAGTTAAAAGCATTCGCCTGAAATTGACTCTTCAACAACTTCCAACGCCCAATTTTGTCAAATAATAGGTTGTATTTTTTTAAGGGAACAGTTTTGTGATTTGATGTTTCCATTTACGAAGTTTACGGATCTCATTTCAGTTTTAGATATATAAACCCATATAGAATTTGTTATAAACCCATATAAAATTCGTTATGCAACAGTTCTACTTAGCAAATTTCCTCAGAATAAATTTTATTTTGTAAAGGTAGATAGTTATAATAAATAATTATTATTCAAATAAATAATAAATAAGTATGAAAGATATAATTGATCTTTATTGATTTGATTTATGAAATATTATTTTTATTTATATGTAAATTACTATGGTTGTAAACATTCAAAGCAACCGTGATAATAGAGGGAAGTTATAGTTGTTATGTAACAAATAAAAATGATGAACAAAATTATAATAATAATTTAATGAAGAAGCGATACCGCTAGAATTTCGATCAGATTAAAAACTGTGACTGCTAGAGCGGTTGCAGACACATATCGATGGATATTTGAAGAAATTTTTGTGAAATTTTGCGATCGGTACTACACCAATAGCTCTATGGTTTTGCAGAGGAAACTCCCTAAAAACTATTGAAATGATTGAACTCAGAAATTTTGTTCAAAAATAGATCGAAACTCAATATACAGATCATATTAGTGCGTGGACCATACATGTAAAGGTATTTTGCGGTAGTTTTTTATACGAATAATATCAAAAAAGTATATTAAATAATACTAACCGGTGCTTCCACCATAAAATGATATCAATTCATAAAGTTGTACAAATAGCGCAGAAGTCGAGCTGTAATTTGAATCTATCATTATTTAGTCGGATTTCGGAAAAATGTTTTGTATAAAAGTTGTTAGCATAGTTGTAATAAACAGTTTTTATCCGAAGCATTTTTTCGAAAACCGATTAAATAAGGCACAAATTAATTATAAAATTTTGAAATGATAGCTCGTCCTTTGACGCCAATTATATCTACTATAGGCCACAAAAGTCGCGTTCTTTTTCAAAAGTTTCGACTTGATATGTGTCTTATTCATTCGATTTAAAGGAAAATGATAGGTTCTTCCTTCTGGCTGTGTTGGGACATTCTGCCAGAAGGTGGAAGGGCGTACCGTCCGTCATAATCCGCCCAAATCGCACTGTCCTACAACCTCATGAGGTAAGCACTCCAACCAGAAGGTTTATCTCTTTCCGGTTTTTGCCAATGAGCCAGATAGACCTTGCGACATTGTACCCAGCAATCATTTGTTTGGCTTGTTTGCAACCTGCTGTATCTTTCCGTTTGCTATTCATAGACTTATCTACCCAGTCACCAGTTGTCACAAGTGGCCGAGAGGTCTAAGGCGTTATGTCAGCGCAGTATGCCTACTTGGTAACTGGGAGGCTATGGGTTCGAATCCCGGCATCGGCAGTTTGTCAATTATTAAGAAAAAAAAGGCGTTTAATTGACTAACCTGTCGGCGTATAGACAAGAACGAAGTAACCGGCTATGCTTGAGAAGGTTTTCTGCAGTTTCCTTCACGAACTCCAGATGAATATCGGCATAGTTCCTACCATAGTCGGTCGCAGCCGCATATCCTACCGATTCCTAGTCTATACACAAAAATTATTTCCATCCACTCACATCCTTAGGCATCACAATGGACCTTATGGTCGAAGTGTAGCCCGTCCAACGCAGCCTCAGTCCTACCCAGTCCTTAAGGGTAGAGTAGTAGTTTGACTCCTAGATGTTCCTAGATATGGTTCCGGTCCCTGACATGGGGGTACAGCTCTTTTACAGTCGAGCTCATCGACCCTGGATTGTCCTCAAATTCGCAGTGGCCTGGTACCCATATCAAGGTGAACCTCAAAAAGAAACTAAACAAGCTGAATTTAGAAAAAAAAAACTATTTCATTTAATTTCATACAATTTGATTGGGATATTCAGTGACCTAAATTTAGTACTTTGGCACAATATTTTTGGAACGTAAATATTTAATTTCCGATCTATACTTATATATGTTTAAAATGTTACCGCAGGTGTTTATACTTTTAAAATTGAATGTTCCCGTTTTATAACCAACCAATCAATAATAATAAAAAAATATTGAATAATACTAACAATTTATTTTTATTATAATGTTTTACTGTAATGATGTCAGACAATTCAAATAGAAAACTTTCGAATAGGAAATGGAGGAGATGTCATTAAAAACAAAAATAAAATGTATATAAAAAAATTAGATTATTATTACTGATAATATATATTATTATTATTATTATGATAAAAGCATAGCCCACCTAACTCCCCCTCGATCATATACTATATATATGTAAGTAGTTTTGTGAAAACTGAAATTCGAGGAAGAGGAATCATTCGGAATAATTGTCTAAGTTTTTTAAAGAGCTTAGTAACAACATTCTCTTTTATTACTTTGGGACATAAATGTCATTTTTAAAGTTGGTATATTATTCTATAAAATATATTTGTACAGTATGTTACAGAAATTATAATCCGGTTTTTTTATAATCCGTATTATATAATATACCTACCGTTTAGTTTACATCTTCGCATACTAGATCTCCCACGAGTATGAGAGAGACAGATTTCTCAGAAAAGTATTTCCCAGAAGTTAAGACCAGATATCAGGGTCATTATCGATATTCTTTGGGACTAAAATAACAGCTACAATTTTTACAATGAAGTA
Organism: Nineta flava; assembly: GCA_963920215.1. Classification (NCBI taxonomy): domain Eukaryota; kingdom Metazoa; phylum Arthropoda; class Insecta; order Neuroptera; family Chrysopidae; genus Nineta; species Nineta flava. The sequence continues at coordinate 121,736,578 of OY986041.1, forward strand.
GCTACACCTGTGCAACCCAAAAGGTTTAGTGTCAAGGCAACTAGTTTATGTATAAAAGTCACTATCTTAAAACTATCGGAATAAAATTTGGTGTGCAGCGTACTTTTGGTATTTGAAAAGCTAAGTTCGCTTTTTATGCTAATTTATACTATAATATAATAAAGCTGAAGAGTTTTTTTGTTTGTTTGTTTTAACGCGCTAATCTCTGCAACTGTTTTTGCGTTAGATAGCCACATTCATGCGGAAGGCTATAGACTATCAAGCATTACGTTAAAATTCTTAGTTAGCCTTAAATATTGATATTTGTAAAGTCAGTCGAAAGAAAAAATATATTCAATAGATATAAATAGGTCGCTGGTTCAAATCCGGCTGGAGGGATAATTTTTTTAAAAACAATTTATATTTAATTTTTTGTAATTTGTTTTTATTTAATTCATTTAATTTAATTTATTTTAATTTGGAAAGTAAGTCGGAAGAAAAAATATATTGTATACGCATAAATCATATGGCTTGATTGATTATTATTATTATTTTCATCAATACATATATATTTAGCTTTCATATAAATTCGGACGAAGTCGCGGGTTACAACATATTTTTAAAATGGTTTAAAGGAAAATCCTGTAAACATTGCTTAATGTATACATTAAGCTATTTTTATGAGAAGGAGGTCTTATAGGTTTGATACACAAACATATTTTTCAAAACAGTGAATAAAATTCATAACTGTTCGAGTGGTTGATGATTGTCTCATACAACACAACAAAACATATAGGAACATAAGGCCTCCTTCTCGTACACATTGCTTAATGTATGCATATGTACTCTCTCATACTCGTGGGAGATCTACTATGCGAAGATGTAAACTAAACATGCGGTATACAAAAGTATATTAAGTTTAGTCCTGACTTTATAACGGTTGAAAATATTGGTCGCAGAAAAAAATGTTTGGTATAAGTGTTCATAAAATGACCTGATTAGTTCATTTCCACAGACAAAAAATGCAAAGGCCAAACTAATAAAGATATGTTGTTGAATTTCTATCACAGCTAAACTTTGTCCGATTTTAATTAAAGTTTTATTAAATCCACTTTTTAGGTATGTACTTTCTATTTCTAATATATACATTTGTAAAGCGTTTATCAATTTCGAGATACAGGGCCAATGTACAGATCGTCTCAAAAACGATTGAAAATATCTTGGTTTTTCTATCAAAAGTGAATTACTTGACTAAAATTTAGTCAAGTAATTCACTTTATCCCTAACATGGACCAAAAACCATTTTATAAATCACCATATTAAAAAAAAAACACAAATTTTTGATCATCAGCACAGCTAAATTTTGTACGATTTTACTGAAATGTTTTTTTGAAACCCACTGTTCTTGAGATGTACTTTCTATTTATTATAATTATAAAATTGTACAGTGTGTGTCGATTTCCAGATACGAGATCCATTTATAACAGAGTGTCTACTCAAATCGCAAAATTTCATGTCTTTCATTTCATTTCCCAGACTCGAAATAAATTGCCAGCTCTATTAAATTTGAATCACACCATGATTTTAAAGGCTTAAACGCGTCACCAAGTGTGGTTCAATTTCGCCAAACTTTTCTCTAAGTGATCCATCATTTATAAAACATTTCTCTTGGAATAAAGATTAATTATTTTAGGATTGTTTTATGTTAAATAAATTAGATTTTTCACGACCATTAACAAAATTCCATGACATTTCCATGTTTTTCAGGATTTTCAAGTCTATGACCATCACCATGAAAAGAGTAAGTACGTGTGCAAAGTTTTATAGTTTTACCATCATCCTAACACATTCTGTACATAGTTACCTACCTTATTCTATCTATTAAACAAGAATTTTAGATATATATATATATATATATTGGGAAACAAGCAAACTAATCGAATTATGTGATGATACTATCCGTTTAATACTGAACTTTTACTTGTTGGGTCACAAATAACATTTTCTAAGTGGGTACTCTCCTCATACATGTAAAAGTTTATTGTAAATGGAAAATTTTTTTAATAGAAAAGTAAGTAATCCATTTACAGGATTTTCCTTTAAACCATTTTAAAAATATGTTGTAACTAGCTATCGCCCCGCGACTTCGCCGGCATTTATATGAAAGCTAAATATATATTGATGAAAATAATAATAATAATCACGCCATATGATTTATGCGTATACAATATATTTATTCTTCCGACTTACTTTCCAAATTAAAATAAATTAATTTAAATGAATTAAATAAAAACAATTTAAAAAAAAATTAAATATAAATTATTTAAAAAAAAATTATCCCTCCAGCCGGATTTGAACCAGCGACCTATTGATATCTATATCTATTGAATATATTTTTTCTTCCGACTGACTTTACAAATATCAATATTTAAGGCTAACTAAAAATTTTAACGTAATGCTAGATAGTCTATAGCCTTCCGCATGAATGTGGCTATCTAAAGCAAAAACAATATTTCAAATCGGACTGGCAGTTGCAGAGATTAGCGCGTTCAAACAAACAAACAAAAAAACTCTTCAGCTTTATTTATTATAGTATAAATTAGCATAAACAGCGAACTTAGCCTTTCAAATACCCAAAGCACGGTGCACACCAAATTTATTCCGATAGTTTTAAGATTGTGACTTTAATACATAACTAGTTGCCTTGACACAAAACCTTTTGGGCTGCACAGATGTAGCTATTTCATTGTAAAAATTGTAGCTGTTATTTTAATCCCATAGAATATCGATAATGACCCTGATATCTGGTCTTGATTTCTAGGAAATACTTTTCTCTCTCTGAAGTTATGAGACGGCTTTCTATGCACTACAAAAAGAAAGCCTCAGAGACTTGGAATGGAGACTTCAATTCGTCAAATAATCAGCTATTTACAAAAGCGATACTGATAAATATTACACTCCCAGCAAAACATATCAAATTACTTACACAGTACAACAAACAGAATTAATACGCCACTTTGGTGGGAGGATACTTACGAAATACATCAAAACATGGTTTTTGGATTCGAATAACTCACCTGAAACAAAACAAAATAGTTAATAACCAAATATAAATGAAATATCCTGTACAAACTACAAACAATAATATTATTTTACTTAAACTATTTATTGCATGAAAAAGTAAATCATACAAAAGTTGTTTGTTTTTATTAGATTAATAATATTTTTTATATATAAAGATTTTCTCTATCTCGCACCGTTTAAGGTAGATTTTCAGCGTAGCTGCCACGCCACAGAGATGCATGAAATGTAAATTTTTTAGAGCATTCCTCAATATACGGGATATTTAACGCAAAACAAATCGACCTGGTAGTGAGGTTAGCGCGTTCAAACATACAAACTCTCCAGTTTTAATCCTAATTTTTATCCCCATTTTCTGAATATTCGTCCTTATAAATTATGACTCTGTAAATCGCAGCTAATAAAAATTTTATGCGTTTGATAAAAGATAAAAATTTTCCTAATCTATCCGGTTTTTTTGTTTCAGGTTGTTCCAATATTATTAGAGCTTTGCAAAATGTTATGTTAAGTACCTGAAAATGTTTACTTTGTTGCTACAGTATGTAAAAATTGTTCATATCATTTTTATTTCTGAAGAAGGAACTGTGTTTCGAAACTAGTCAAATAAAGTTGTTTTATAAAAATTTCAAATATTTATTTTATTGAATAATTTATAAAAAAAAACGTTGAGAACAAAAGTTTTTAGTATTTTTATAAAAAGCAACTTTTGATTGAAGTATTTTTTAATGAATTCGGTACAGATCAACAGTAAAAATTTGAACAAAATACTTCACTTTTCACTGTTTTTATTGAGATACATTCTTTAAACTTTGTTTTTACGTTAAAACATTTTTACCCAAAACCTATACAGACAGCCTTTAGAGACTGCCTATAAACAAGTAATTTACAAACTGTTTTTTTTCAATTCATTGAAATCATCAAAAACATTAAAAACATTCCTGACGAATTTGTATTTATGAAAATAAACATTATTTCAGTTACTGTTTTTAATAAGAATCTTTACACAAAATAATATAAAAAGAATTTTTTGTTTTCAAAAAGTCCGTTTGCTTACCTACCATTCACAAACTAAAACGAAAACATTCAAAAGCACACATAAAAGAAAATTATACATTTTTTTGCAAATCCCAAAATATATAGAATAGGAAATATATGTATAAACGTAACTTGATATATTCATACGAATTTGATTAGTAAAGGAAGTTTCACAAAGAAATACACACAAAGATCATAACGATATAGGCGATAAGTCTCAAACGAACATGCAAAGACATATACAAAAAGGATATTTAATAATCTAAGTGAAAGATTTTCGATCATCCTTACCCCATATACGTAGAAATAACGTATAAGGAGTTTGTTAAATAATTAAAGATGGAATTTTGTTTACACAGAAATCAATTAGTTGTTTGTTTAAATCAAATCAAGTAGTCCAGTAATATAGTACAAAAAAAATGATTTTATCTCTTATAAAAGATACAAGTCGAAGATATTCCAACGGAATTATCTTCGTTATGGCACTATGAAGATATGGCAAAAAGTAGATAACGAAATCGCGCTTGCAAAAAAAGTTATTGAAGATATAAGGTTGCGAAACATTCGCGCGAATTTTCGGAGTGCCCCCAACACTTCAGTTGTAAGTACTCTTTCTATAATAGACCTTTCCATACGTTATTACTTTTAAAAACACCGGTAGAAAATATTTCGTAATAAATCTATTCCTCAGACGACATTATGGTCGAAAAACAAAGTAAACAAAGGGAGCGAATTTAAGGTGATGCGAACTAAAACGGGGTCTGCAGCGAACTGGGGTTGTGGAGGAAAAAAACGTTGCACAAAATGGCGAAACATCGCATCAGTCTGTGTCCCCCTTCTAGTCGCCATGTAAATAGAGGAGAGAGATTTTTTTCGCTGTGAATTTATACGCCGCGAAGTTGGCTTCGCGATTATTACCGCTTTGGTGTGAGGGACCCTTTATTCCGTAGCTAATCATAACATATACTACTTAAGTGTGGTGGCCAAGGGTTAATTAAATAACGGCATGCACAAAACTGCCCAGCATGGAAATCATACTAGAGCTGACTCCGCTGTATCTTGAAATAATAGCTAAAGCAAGATCCAGCACCTATAGACTTGTACTGATAGCTGGATTACAAAACAAATAACCAGATTGGACACAGATCCTCTTTGTAACATGGGCACAGATACACTTCCCAAAACATACTCCTTCTTAAAACCATTCACTGTAGTCTGTGATAGGGATATGAGGACGGAAGAAGAACCATCGTATCTCAAGAAAGGAATCGTTTGGTATACAAACGGCTCCAAAACTGAGAAAGAAACCGAGGCGGGAGTTTACGTTGAAAGGGCAAAAGCAAACATTAGCCTCAACTTAGGGAGATATGCCAGTCTTGTACTGCCTTGCGTCCATGAGAACCTACCTATAGGGACTACATAAACCAGAACGCGCTCTCGGTTACAGCAGATGCAAGATATTCGTTGAATCTCACCCCGAATATATGAACCATCAAGAAAATTTGATAAGCAAGCTCCTTGCCATTGCTAAGATATGGAAGAAACGAGTCTCGTCAGACTGGAGTTGAAAGATATATCCAAGACTTATAAATCTATTTAGCTAATTCTACACACAAAAAAAGTTCCTGTACAAAATTCACGAAGGATCATGATAGTACTGGCGATATATGTAAAAAAGTTGAATTTTAAAAGGGATAAGAGTAAAAACACCCAACGAAAACTTTGATTTTGCGTATAGTAATTATTGACGTAAGCTTTGACGACTTATTCAAGATAAATTTACACTAGTAAAAGGTTCCGGATATGGTATACGGTATACAATGGTAAATATTCGGATAACGTAGTTTTTGGTGTAGAGGTATAACCTCTATATATATATTGGTCAAAACTCCACATTCAATATTTACAGAATACCTTTTCTCTTTTTACGTGTATGATTTGAAGCGATAAATTTGTTGTATACATAAGGGTTACTTATACTTATACTGTGTTATAACAGCTATACACAATTTTGCTAAAATGCCACACACTGAATTAAGCATTCTAACGAAGAGATAAACCATTATAAACGTATGGTATATATATATATATATATATATATATATATATATATATATATATATATATATATATATATATATATATATATATATATATATATATATACATATATATATATATATTATATTCGCATGTATATGTATATATATATATGTGTATGTATATAATGGGTTGTTGATTTATATTAAACGAGAAATATGCTTCTCGTCTTGTATTTATTGAAGAGGAAATCATCATCGTCATCGTCGTTCGTCTCTTCTCACAGTCTCTGAAGGACATTATTGAAAAGAAGAAATTCCTTTATATATATTATGATTATTATTATTATCATTATTATGATTATGCCTTGTGAATTGTATGAATTTATATATATATATATATATATATATATATATCTATGGATATATATATATATATATATATATATATATATATATATATATATATATATATATATATATATATATATTATACGTTTCTACTTGAATGATAATAATAATTACTTGCGAGACGAAAGAAACATAGGTAGAGGCGATGTACGCATAAAACACATAAAAATGCAATCAGTATGAAATAAATATTTGATTAGGAATCGTAACTTTTGTTTTTTTTTGTCATGTCTAGATACAGCAGATAGATAGATAGATTGTAGAGGCTGCCCTGGACGGGATTGTGATGCCTGAGGAATTTTTTTGTATGGACTAGGAATTTGGTAGGATATGCGGATGTAGCCGACTATGATTGGAACTATGCCGATATTCATCTGGAGTTTGTGAAGGAAACTGTAGAAAACTTTCTCAAGCATAGCCGGTTACTTCGTTCTTGTCCATACGCAGACAGTTTAGTCAGTTAACCTTAAAAATTGACAAACTGCCGATGTGGTGATTCGAACCCATAACCTCCCAGTTCCAAGTAGGCATACTGCGCAGACATAACGCCTTAGACCGCTCGGCTAATTGGACTGGTTAGATACAGTATATATTAGTTTAAGAACACAGTGTGAAAGTATACATAACATTTGCCGGTGTACGTGAAAGAAGCCTAATTAGAGAATGAATACTTGGTACCGGCCAAAGTATATTTTCACGCAAAATCAGCCCAAGTAGCCGAGCATTCTAACGTGCTCTGCCTGCTTAAAACTGGGAGGTTATGTGTTCGAATCCCAGCGGCGGCAGTTTGTCAATTAAAACAAATGGGGCGGTTACTTGACTAAACTGACGGCGTATGGACAAGAACGAAGTAACCGGCTATGTTGGTAAAGGTTTTCTGCAGTATCCCTTCACAAACTCCAGATGAATATTGGCATAGTTTCTATCAAAGTCGGCTGCAGCCGTAAAACCTACCAATTCCTAGTCTGCGTACAAATTCCTTGTCCTTCACTCACATCATAAAAAAAAATGTATCGTTAAAGAATTCATACAGGTTAAAAATAATGATGTGGGTGTCCTCTGTTATAGACCGTGGAGTCTGAAAAACGAAAGAAAATATAATAATAATAAAAAATAATAATAATAGGGTATTATATTATTTTTTATTATTATATTTTCACGCAAAATCCAGAGCCAATGATGGTGCCGGCCAATTTACCACGGTTTACATTCAGCATAAGCTTTTTAAATCCCAACAAAGTCATACTTGATCGATTTATAAAACCATTCATAAAATAATGTAATATTGCTTTGATTATACGATAAAAATACCAAAATATTGTACGTTGAATATGTTCAAAGGAAACAAACACTTCTCCGGCACCGACAAAAAGCCGTCCCATGAATTATCTTGAGATTAAAAGCCGTTCTTTTTTTTTTTAAATTCATATTTTATGCATGATTTATGCTGAATCCATTCGGGATTTGAAAAAATGTTTAGAATAAAAGTTTTTTGTTAATAAAAATACGAACATGTATTATTCGAAACGTTTTTTTCGATAAATCGAATAAATTCAGTACAATCAATCAACTGTCAAGCTTCGAAAATAAATCACCACTTTTGTTAAAATATCAAGTCAGAGTGATGGCTCTGCTTCTGTAGATCGTCACCGGTTGCATTTGATGGCCGACTACGTAGATAGATAGATAGATAGATAGAGGCTGCCTGGAAGGGCTACACTTCGATCATAAGGTCCATTGTGATGCCTAAGGATGTGAGTAGAGTGGAAGGATATGCGACTGCAGCCGACTATGATAGGAACTATACCGACATTCATCTGGAGTTCGTAAAGGAAACTGCAGAAAACCTTCTCAAGCATCTTTCTCTCTCTAATAATTGACAAACTGCCGATTTCGGGATTCGAACCCATAACCTTCCAGTTTCCAAGTATGCATATTGCGCAGACATAACGCTTTAGACCAACATTGGATCACCAAGTTTGGTTTGGACCGACTACGTATGAAATCACCATTTGTGATTTACAGTGTGTATGAATTGCGGCACTGTGTTTAAATATACTCAAAAATTTACATTCGTTGATCGTCCAAAGCCCGACAGTTAGACGAAGAATGCAGCAAATGCTATTTAAGCGCATTCTACAGATAATTGTAAGCTTAAAAATGGTTTTGGTTCGTTAGGGCTATTTTACACATGTAACTTGTCATGCAACTATTCATAACACATAACTTGCTGAGCATGCGCAGTAGTATTTTTTGATGAAACTATGTAGTTATATCACAAAGACATTGCTTCTATTTTAGTGAAATCTTATATGTAACTTCAGATGTAAGAATAGGATGTACGATATGTTTATATCCTACTTCCTTCTGATTGGTTTACTATGATCATGTGACGGAAGTGGTTGACAAAGAAAGAAATATTTAGCAAGACGCGAATTATAGCTATTAACAAAACATGCGATTGGTATAATTCTGCATGTGGATAGAGAAGTAAGTCTAGTTATATCAAATACAACTATTGCGATGGAAAACTATCATCAAAACTTCCACGTGTAAAAACGGGCATATGCAGTAATAGCAAGAATTGAAACTGTAGGTATTTGCAATATATCCAAATTTGAAATATGAACATTTCTGTCTCCATCCTACTGGAGGTATTTGAACTTGTTCTGACATATTTACGTCTCGCTATATCCCAATAATAATTGATTGAACTTTTTTTCGTTTCATAAAGAAGATTAAAGAGGATTTTAACATAAAAGACAAAACTGTTTTTGTTCTAATTTGCAATATTGATCAATAAAATTTGCATAAAACCGTATTTTACCTTAATGTGAAACATAAAAATGTTTATTGACAGTTGTTAACTGGTATTCGAGAAGTAGGACAAAAGAAAGTCGTCGTCGAAAAGTCGCAACGTGAGTAATAAACTATATACAAGTATTTTCTTATTCAATGCACCTTTGATTCCATTTTAATTTAAAACCGAAGAATCTGTGGTAAACCACTCACATTACCTCTATATACATACAGAGTTTAAAAAATGGTTTTAACATGTAATAGACCAGGAGATAGGTGACAGGTGACGTTCTCGCATGTTATACCGCATTCCTTTTTAAGCCTTGGTAATTAACCCTAAAATATGAAAGATAGACGGTTTCTTGGCCGCCACACGCTTTCCGGTCGTAAGGAAAAGTGCTTTTCTTTTTGTGAAGAATTTTCGTGTTTTCCGTGATATTATACTGCCTACCTTTGCAACAGAAGGTAGAACAAAAAAATTGAAGCTCTAGTAATTGATGGCCTGCAATCTGCAGCGGTCGAAAGGGTTCAAAGGGTTACGAAAAAATGAAATATTTAAAGGGAACTTCCGTGTTTTGCTTGCTGATGTAGAGAATTGAAGTTTTAATCACAAAAACACTCAGGGAAAATTGGCATAAGACTGGTCTATAACATTGAATTCTAAGTCTATTATTTTGAAAAATATAAATAAATCAAAAAAACGCCAAGATTAAAGTATCACTTTCAGTTTGTGGATTTCAACCACAATCAGGAATTTATGTGACTGACGTCTTAAGTTTTAAATACTTTTATCCTTATCCTTATCTCAAAGTAAAAGTTGAGTTTCATCCGAATGTTTATGAATCCCCCCCATCGAATAATAGGAAGGATTTCAACCTCATTTTTTAACGACATAGGTTCAAATTTCCTGATCGATAGTATATATAAATATATACATATATATGTATTTATATATATATATATATATATATATATATATATATATATATATATATATATATATATATATATATATATATATATATAAATCATGAAAACATAATAATTTGAAGGAAAACATCATCATATTATTATGTTTATTTTGATGGTCATTGAGTTCTATATTGTTGTATTTGAGAGATGAGAAAATTGATTTTCATAATAATAATAATAATAGCAATAATAATAATATTCATTTATATTTTCATTTTATTTATAATTGACAATATTTATCTTATTAACCTATTTAAATAAATAATTTTGTTATATTTATTTTATGTAACTTTATTATTTATTATATTATATTTAACTTTTAGGATTCCGTAGAATTACAATTTTGACAATATACGTTTTAAAAAATGAAAAATATTTTAATTAATGTGGTAAGAAAACAATATGCATGTAGCGGGAACCAACTTTTGGATTTACAATTTATTCAGACTAGTATTTGTGAAAAGTAGATACTTTAGCAAAGAAGGAGTCGGAATACCTTTCATAAGCCTAGAAACTATTTTAGAAATTCCAAAGATAGCATGCAAACTAGGGATCAACGAGTGGATAAACTTACAATACTGTGATCAATGGGAAGATGGTAGATTGTAAAGGCTGTCCTGGACGGGCTACACTTCGACCATAAGGTCCATTGTAAGGCCTTAGGATGTGAGGGTGTGAGGGGAGTGGAAGGAATTTTTGTGTTCACAGTAGGAATTGGTAGGATATACGGCTGCAGCCGACTATGATAAGAACTGTGCCGATATTCATCTGGAGTTCGTGAAGGAAAGTGCAGAAAACCTTCTCAAGCACAGCCGGTTGATTGATTGATTAATATCGGGGTAAAAACTATTGCACTTCGACCCCATGGTCCATTGTGCTCCCCCTTTTACCTCAGTCTGACGAAACTCGCTTCTCCCATATGTTAGCAATAGCCTGGAGCTTGCTTATCAGGTCCTCCCGAAGGTTCATATATTCGAGGTGAGATGCACCGAATATCCTGTATCTGCTGTAACCCAGAGGTTCGCAGTCAAAGATTATGTGGCTGGATTAAGCATAGGCGGTTACTCGTTCTTATCCATACGTCGACAGTTTAGTCAATTAACCGCCCCTTTTTTTTATTTTTATAACTGACAAACTGTCGATGTCGGGATTCGAAAGATCAATGGGAAAATATACCGCATATAAAAACTCGTTAACGAGCACACGTAGCTCGTTAAAATGACACAAATTCTTTTCCGCTATCAAGACACCATAGAGGTAAAGGCACATTTTTAAAAGATATCACACGTGATTGCTGTATGTTCAAGTTGAAAAGAGTTCAACTTGCTCTCGACAGTGCCATGTTCAGAAAAAACAACGACCGTGTCATGTTTTAAAAAAAATTTTCGCAACTAGTTGAACAGGTCATGATACCATTAAAATATTAATCACACAAAAAGTTTCATACGTTGAACAACGTATAGGTTTATTTTTTTTTTTATAATCTATAAATTTTATAGTAAATAATTTAGTACAAAACTCTATAGATAAGTATAAATCGTAAAATATTTATCGTATAAAAAATTATATAGAATAAAACTAAACTGAGTTTTATGTTCACAAAAAAAAAACAGAAGATAATGACAGTATTTTTATGTAACTTTGAAAGGAAGTCAGATATAAGTTAGAAACATCAAAATGTTCTCAGGATGAGAAATTTTCTACCACCTTGTGGATTTATTCACAAATAAAAATCAAAACGGTAGCATATTCATTCTTCATATGTCTTTTACGTACGTCGCAATATCGAACGCTTTTCCCTAAACTGGTATTTTCGGTAGTTATATGAATACCGGAATCGTGCTATTCACAGTTTTTTTAATATTAAGAAAAGTAACTGGATGAAGAGTGCAATCGATCGCGGGTGAGATTTTTCAATAGTTATCGACTTTGAAATTTCAATTAACTTGCAATAAACATAGAATTACTTAAGTAACAGGCGGCATACGTAGTGATTATGCAAAGGTGTCTAAATAAGAAAGTATATTGAGAGTTAGTAGCAAGTCCACTACAAGCCAAGTGACTGAGCAGTCTAAGGCCTTTTGACTTGACTTTTTCAAGTGTGCAGTATGCCTACTTGGAAACTGGGAGGTTATGGTTTCGCATCCCGACATCGGCAGTTTGTCAATTATAAAGAAAATAAAAGGGGGCGGTTAATTGACTAAACTGTCGGCGTATGGACAAGAACGAAGTAACTGGCTATACTTGAGACGGTTTTCTGTAGTTTCCTTTACGAACTTCAGATGAATATCGGCATAGTTCCAATCATAGTCGGCTGTAGCCGCACATCCTAGCAATTCCTACTCTATACACAAAAATTCCTTCCACTCTACTCACATCCTCACATCCTTAGGCATCACAATGGACCATATGGTCGAAGTGTAACCCGTCCAGGGCAGCCTCTACAATCAATCTATCTAAATCCACTACAAACCTAATTAATTTATATCAAATTAAGATGTATTCAAATACAAAACATTCAATCAAGTGATTCAATTCAAGTTTTCACTTGAATTAGTTGAATTTTACAATAATTTTATAGTTAAACTATAGAAAATATATAGGAAAAACGTATAATACTTTATTAGCCCATATTTTTATGATCTACAACATTTGTCTGAAAGTATTTTCAAAACCTTGTGTTTTTTTTTTAAATAATGAGCAAAAGTAGAATTTTTTATTACCCGACTACAGACTGTTATGTGCTTTTACACGACTACGGATGGTTATGTGTTTAGCAGTCTATAGGCTATATAGACTCTATATATGTCTAGATGTCTGTTAGCATGAAATCTGTTCTCGTGTAGCTCCGAAGCTATATTTTGACAAATGCGATGTCGTTATGTTCTTCTTAGAGTTCCGGGTGTCATAGGCTCTGTGACGTAATATTAAACTCAACATGGCGGATATGACTTGCATATAACGCTAATCAACACACAAATATTTCACAAATGTCGAATTTGGTATCAAATAAATGGTTTTAATTCACAGATTCCGAAAATATATCATTTATTGCTCGACTACGGACGGTTATGATTTGAACAGTCAATGTAATGTATGTATGAAAGTACATACTAAGCAACTTATGACATTTTGACAATTGAGTTCACCATGGAGTCTCGCGTATCATAGGCTATGTCACGTCATATTAAATCAAACATCACGAATATAACTTACATAATACGCTACCGTCATAACTACGAAAAAAGCAGAAACATGTTTGACAAGCCTTGTAAGTATTTCTCGTAGTCGAAGGCCGGAAATTGTTACAACTTTGCTTTGTGCATCGCATTTGGGCTCTCGACTACGAGAAATATTTACAAGGCTCTTCAAACTTGTTTCGTGCTTGTTGTGTAGTCGGGTGTTAGTTTTTTAAACTTATTTACTAATTTTTATTTTGTATCTCCCCTCAACGGGTCATCAACAACCCGCATATTTTACAATATGTTTTGTTATAGTCAAATACATCTACCATCAAAGATTTATAAGCTTTGTACTGTTTAATGTTCCCGGAATAATGATTTCTCTTAAACAAACAGGACATCATAAACACTTCAACAAGTTCAATTCAATAAACAGAAAGTCCCGTATAAAAAAAAAAGTACTTGTGTATACTAAATAAAAACACATTAAAAACAAATAATACAGATAATATTATAATTGTAAAGTATTTAATTCACCCACTTAATAATAATAATAATATTATAAAATCATTTAAATGTTTGTGTATTTTTTTGTTTTGTTTTCGTAAAGTAAATTAACAACTTTACTACTTTTTATAAGATCATTAATTAATAATTTAATAATAACAGAATCAGAAATGTAAATAAAAAACTTTAATAGCAAACACACACATAATAATACAACTTTTTAAAGTATTTACTCAAACATACGAGTATATATAGAACAAAAACATCGTAGTACACTTGGCCACAAAAATAGATGTTATTTTTATACTGGGTATGTATGGGAATATACAGGTTATTTCTTCAAATTCATTCAAGAAAACTACACCATAGTGTAGAGCTGGAAAAAACAAACAAAAAAGTTTAATAAAGTTTTTCGATTTGACACTTAGTTTTTTAAATATAATTAATTAAACATAAATAAATTCAACCATTTTGTGGGTGTCGCTACACTTATTGAGAACTCTCGGACCATCGGACCATGTTTGGGCAAAATGGAAAAAAAACTTTCCATCTTTGAAACCGTAAGAGATAGAACACAAGTGTAAAGAAAAAAATGTTCATTTTAAAAAAAATAAACAACTTTTGTTACATACTTTTTGACATAAATTCAGAATATACCGGGTATTTAAGCAATTAACTCAGTTAGTTATTTTCACTTATTTTAGATTTTATAGTTGATTTGTGCAAATTTCGAATAAAAGTTGTTACTATATTTCTAATGAACAACTTTTATCCGAAGCATTTGTTTGAAAACCAAATCAATAAGGCACACAATAATAAAATATTAAAAAACTAACATCAACTTTTGACGCTTATTGTACATACAGTAAAAAAAAGTTTTTTAAATAATTAATAATAAAAAAGGAGGAACTCAAACATATTATTCCTCTTAAACAATTATAATAAAAGAATTTTAAAAAAAAGTAAAATGAAAACATAATTAATTAACGCATCTGTTTATTTTAATACCATTATTGTACATTTTTAATACCCACTTTAAAATATTCAGACAAAAACAAGTAATTGAATTGAGAGAGATTATTGTTCACACTAAACGGCGCTTAAGAAGTTCTCATCATAAATCATTTGTTTTGGAGTGTATTTGGGACGAAGTATCATGGACAACAAAATGAATGTAAGTGACAGTAATTATCTCACAAAAAGTTTGATTTCAACTGCTTTTTTTTTTTTAAATGTTGGTCATAGTATTTACTTCAGCTCAAAACACACATAAATTATATGAATAGAGTGATAGCGTTTTCTTTTGACTGCCCTATTGTGCACTGAGAGCATACTAAGCATTAAATGTATGTTCGATTGACTATTATAGATTGCTCGCACTGAGTTTTTCGTTTTCGATTGACGATATAGAGCACTTCTAGTGCGCTCCGTCTTGCTTTGACTAGTAAGGTCAGAGCAATAATACAGTGCAATATGGCGTCGAAAAACCTACAAATTTTGACATTGTTGGAACTATTACCATTGTCAGAAAGTTGTGCTGATGAAGACGCTTTAATTATAATTACAGTTACAAATTGCATCATGTGTATATTATTACCTGCTTCGTTAATATTAATACAAAGTGTATTGCCATCAAATTCAATTTTATTTCCATTTTTACTTAATAATATTTCTTTTACGCACACGGACATATTTAGAAATCAAAGAATATTATATGTACGGTGATAAAACTACAGTCTGATCCAAAACAAAAGTTAAAATGTACTTAAGGTTGTTGTGAAGAAAATTCAATTTAATGACAGGTTCTTCAAAATTGTACAGATTATTATTTCAATAATAAAGAATATCCTGTCAAAATTTGAAGTTGATCTTGTTTTTAGTATTTGAGTATAAAAATGTTACAGTTACGATTTTTAAGAGATTTTTACATAGGTTAAATGGACTCGTCGATAAAAACATGAATACAAAAATCTATATCTCGACAATCAGATATGTCAGTGTTCTGAAAAACTGTCATAATTATTATCAAAGTCTTATAAATACATGGACCAAATTTCAAATTGATCCGGTTTTTTATTTCTGATGTAATTAAATTTGTAGATCGAAAAATTTTCTAAATCTAGTTTTATTTTTATTTTTATTTTTAGTTTTATTTATTTTTCTCTAGTTTTATTTTTAGTTATATTTATTTTTATCTAGTTTTATCACCATGAAACTGTTTTGAAATACATAAAAACATATTTTTAATTATTAAAACTCTTCGAAAAAATAAAAATAAAATAATATTGTTTTAAACAATATTATTTTTTTTACAAATATGAGATATCAATGCATTTAGTATAGGACAAACTCACCACCCCTTACTTACCCTTTCCAGTTTCACAACAACCTTAAGTATTTGACACTGCCAGTCAACCTAATAATAAATGATCATAAACACGTTCGATTGTGGGGGAAATGGCCGCACAATTATCGTGCAAGAACTGAGGTTGAGCATCACAGGGTATGCTTCTTCGGCTTCAAAAGAAAGCGCTATGAGATTGTAGACTATATATTTTTTACTTGAATGTACCTCGTGTACAGTCAAGAGTCGTATTATTGGGTAGTTATCTTGCAGTAATCGTGTTAAAAAGTTTTAGCTCAGAATACACATCAATTATATGAATATCAATTTTCTTACTTTGACATTTAAGTAATATGTCTGAACATTGCTAACATTCTTTGGTATCAAATGATTGATATGAAAAATCATAGACATCTAGGATGGGGATCGAACTCACGACCACTGGTATTCTAGACCAATGATCTACCAATGATCGTGGGTTCGATCGCTATCCTAGATGTGTATGATTTTTCATATCAAGCATTTGATTTCAAAGAATGTTATCAATGTTCATGTCAAAAAGAAAAGAATTTTCTAAGTGTAATTTTATAACCTAATTTAGATGAAATTCTTTTCATGCGGTTTGAATAAAGTGGGATAAAAAGGAGCAACAACTGTTCTAAAGGGAAAAGAGACGATGTAATCAAGTTAATTATTTTCAAGATATAATTAGCTTCATCAGATTAAAAACATTAATACATTAATTGTAACATTAGGGTTCTGAAGTTATTTTTATCATTTTCCCTCAGCTAGACTACAATTTTGTTAATTATAAACTACAAACCCAGCAATGGCTTCGAAAAAATTTTCGTTTTCTTTGGACCAAAATGATTTAGGAACATTATTTTTGATAAAATCAAAGATAACAATTTTTCTCAATTTTTTGAAATTTTTTTTACCCCTTGAAAATAATTGAATAATTCTAAAAAGAATTTTTGTCTCCGATTTTTTTGCAAATCATGTTTTTAGACCATTTTGTCCCATAAATAACGAAAATCTATGTAAAAATTTGATTCGAGTTATCACTTTTGAAGTAGCTACCTATATATGTCTTGGAATCCAAAGTTTCGATTCCAGAACGGTTTATACATGCAATATCATACAAACTATAAATCTAACAACCAATTAGACTGAAATTTCGTTTTTTGTGTGCTCAAAATGGTTAAGAAACATAATTTTTAATAAAATCGGAGAGAAAATTTTTTTCTCAATTTTCGAAATATTTCTAGGGGTACCCCTTAAAAGAAATCGAAAAAATCGACAAATAATTTTTGTCTCCGATTTGATTGAAAATACCATTTTCAGACCATTTTCATCCATAAATTATGAAAATCTACTCAAAAATTTAATTCGAGTTATGACTTTTGAAGTAGCTACCTATATGTGTCTTGGAATCCAAAGTATCGATTCCCGAAGGGCGTATACATGCAATATCATACAAACTATAAATCTGACAATCAATTAAACTGAAATTTCGTTTTCTTTGGACAAAAATGGTTAAGAAACGTAATTTTTAATAAAATCGGAGATAAAATTTTTTTCCTCAATTTTCGAAATATTTCTAAGGGGTACCCCTTAAAAGAAATCGAAAAAATCGACAAATAATTTTTGTCTCCGATTTAATTGAAAATCACATTTTCAGACCATTTTCATCCATAAATTATGAAAATCTACTCACAAATTTGATTCGAGTTATGTTTTTCGAAATATGTCTACCTTTGTATGTTTTGGAATTCAAAGTTTCGAATCCAGAATGGCTTGTAGAAGCAATATGGTACAAACAACAAATTAAGCATTTAATCAGACTGAATTTTCGTTTTCTTTTTCGTTTCGTTTCGTTTTCTTAAAAGTGAAATATGCTTGTCCGAATTGTTTGGTAAAAACTATAGGAGATAGCGATATAATGATAAGAGAATACCCTGGGTAAATACCCCTTACAACTGCAGAAGAACCAAACTATCAGAAGTCCAAAATACCAAACCGTTCTAAAGTTATGGCAGTTTTCTGACGGCTATATCTTTAATATAGTTTAGTTTCCATAGAAATACCTGTATTCACAAAATCCGGGAAACGCCGGGGTTTTCAACTAGTATTATACAAAGTTATATTAAGTTTAGTTCTGACTTTGTAACGGTTGTAATTTTATTTAAAACTTTTTTTTCATAATTGCGACGCGAGGTGAACAAGTTGTTCATAGGTGACATTACATATAGCAAATCAGTTTTTCAAAAGTTGCTCATAGATGGCAGTACACTCCCCTTCAATAAAATTGAACAGATCTGAACCGAATCAGTCTCTTACAATTTTGATTATTCTTGTAGTAAATGTTTTTTACTATACTTCCATTTATTTTTTCACACTTAAAATATATACTACTTATCTTTGTTTATAAATGAATGATTATACAAAGAATCACAAAAGTGAGTTGTTTTATGAAATGTAAGAAAATTAACCATTCAGGTCTGTTCAATTTTATTGAACGGGAGTGTACATATACAGGTTCAAAACTCACTATACAAAATTGTTTCGAAGTTTCACATTGCGAGGCGTCCCGCGACGGGACTAAACAAACTAAAATAAACTGTTCACACATTAATAATGAACTCAGTATACACCGGGTATTTAAGCAATTAACTCAGTTATTATTACAATCAGCCTGGCTGATACAATCAGCCTAATGACATGTAATATAAATTATATTCTGATAAATGATAGTTTAGAAACAAATTGACATAAAACACTTTTGGTATCAGTTTGAATAATTGAACTTCGAATCTGTCTCTAACATTAATCATTTTTCTCTACGGTATTCTAAAAAATCCAATTATTCTATTTATTCAATTAAAAAAAATAAATCAGTTTATATTTCTTATCAATCTACTATCTATTATAAAGAATTACGATCATAAGTTTTATATTTATTATTTTCTTTTTAACTTAACGATATTCTCCACATTTACACAGAAAACATATTTTATTTTATTTTTATTAAAAAAAAATATATAATCATAGAAAAGAGCTTTAAGATAAAATCAATTTGATTAGCTCGCTGTTTATTCTTCGAAGACTAAAATAGATTCACGTACAACAAATGCGTATATAAAAAAAGTTTTAAAAATAAATTGATAACAAACTTCCGATATTATTAATAGAAAAAAATCTGGTGAAGAATATATCCACAAAACATCTATACGACGCACATAGGTACATAGTAATCGAATCTTTCTTCTGATTTGATGTTGTTTTATCAAAAGTCTCTAATATTGCAATTACAATTAGATATCGTGTGGAAATTTGCCGCATATACAACATGAACTACGAACTAACGGTCGAAATGTCAATTAATGTGACATGTCCAATTCTCACTTTTTCCAGTTTAATCAGTTTTTTTTTACTCTTAAAATCCGTTTTCCAATAAGAATTCTATTTTCTACAGTTATAGTCTAGTAGTTACTCTATATCGAATTGTTTATACATGTATCATATACAGTATGTTTTGGACAGCTTTGCCAATAGCGAATCAATGTTAAATATTATTTACTATATAACTACACAATGCTTCATAAAGAAATAAAAATCGTGGGGGTACTCTGTAGTCAGTAGTGTGTGTGTGCATATGTAATGAATAATAATATTATAAATTAAGTCGGGCATCACTAAATCCCCACTCTTAAATGACATCACACCAACATCATAACACAAGCAGCCAGATGTTTGTAGGTATGTGTATGGATGTATGGTTTTATAGTAAATATTTTATTTATTTATTTAACATTGATTCCCTATTAGAAATACTTTTGAAAACAGACTTTATACAAAGGTATATTATGTTTAGTCTGACCCGACTTTGCCACGGTTGGATATATTAATCGCAGAACAGGTGTTCATAAAATGACCTAATTAGTTCATTTCCGCATATCTGCCTGTCATTCTGTCTATTTGTCGGGGGAGAGGTGGGATGTCACTATAATATGATTGCCAAGTCAGGACCGTGAAAATTGGTGGTTATATATATTTTTTTAAATTTTGCAATTCTATTTTAGTTTTAATTCGATTTCTTCGTTAATCTTCTTTTAGACATGCATTGGATTCTGGCTCATCCTCATTGTAAAATACTAAAACATATTTCTTGAAGTGTGATCTAAATGTTTAAGTTGTATTTTGAAAAATAACAAGTACCTTAAGGTTAATTGCTTAAATACACGATATATACTGATTTCATTTGTAATGCGGAACTCGTTAGGTTAGATTCTGAGCTGAAAAACTATTCAGTTTAAAAAAAAAATAACTAAACAAAAATTATTTAGTTATAACCAATAAACACTTTTTTTCTTTTCATCCGATTCGATTTTGCCCATTTTTTAGCTCCAATACATACATACAAAATTTCAGCTCGTTTTTAAGTTATCGTGTCTATGAACAGACGGACATGCGGAAATTAGCTATTTAGATCATTTTATGACCGCCGGAATTAAACTTAAGACATCCTTGTATAAATTATATGTATACGGAGTACAATTTAAAAAAAATATTAAAGCTTTGATATTGTATATAGAGGTTAAAAAATAAAAATAAAATGTCGATTTAGGTTAAATATAAATACATAAAAGTAACTGAACATTATTGAAATTTCATGGACGTGACATATTATGACAAAGTGATTTAATCGTTTAATGGTTACCAGAGTTAAATGGATTTTTAATAATAGTCCCGCAATCGATATGAATGATAATAATCACTTTGTTTGATGGAATTTATGAAAAAAAAACGTGTATAAATGTTAATATAAATAGCATGGGAGTATTAACAACACATTGAAATAAATTAAATACCAAAAAATCGAATAAACTTCCTATTATATCGATTCTTTGACTAAATTTGGTGGTGCACCAATATATAAATAGAATTTGAAACGTGTGGCGCCATATACGGTAGAACAATAGAACTATTTATAGAAAAATTATTTAATGCAGTGTGTGTATCAAATATTTTTTCTAAGGAAGTTGGGACACTTCGTTAAAAAAAATGAAGACACTTCTTTAAAATAACATATTATTGTTAAGACAAATAAACCAGTCCAAGTGGTCGAGCGGTCTAAGGCGTTATGTCTACGCAGTATGCCTACTTGGAAACTGGGAAATTATGGGTTCGAATCTCGACATCGGCAGTTGGTCGATTATTAAGAAAAAAAAAGGGGGGGCGGTTAATTGACTAACCTGTCGGCGTATGGACAAGAACGATGTAACTGGCTATGCTTGAGAAGGTTTTCTGCAGTTTCCTTCACGAACTCCAGAGGAATATCGGCACAGTATATACACAAAAGTATACACAAAAATTCCTTCCACTCCACTCACTCCCTCACATCCTTAAGCATCACAATGGACCTTATGGTCGAAGTGTAGCCTGACCAAACGTGACTTGGTCATTATTAAAATTATATAGATTTTAATAATGGCCAAACAATAAAAATAATTTTGTATTAACAAAATTCTAAATTAAATATTGATAGATGTGGCAACCAGTGAAATGGTTGGACAGTAGGCTTACACACAAGGGCAGTAATGGCTTCCACTACTTGGCAATCAGTAGCCAGTTTTGTGTGTGGTCGTCTTCGTATCTGCAGATTTTGAACAAATTTCGAACGAAAGTAAATATGTAAACCAAAGTAGTTCTTCTTTCAACAGAGTCTAGCGCTCTACTAGCAGCTAGTATCGTTTAAAATACGTCCAGTAATGGCTGTCAGTAGGCCACGTGACCCTTGTTATTGGCTGTCTGACATCCACTAAACAGAAGCCTACTTAAGTTTAGCGGCCGTCAGTAGACATTAGCCAATACTCAATAGCTGGGTGTTGAAGCTGTACACGAGGACAGGATAATTACGAGCGGCCTTTACTGGCTAGTACTACTGACTGCCGCTACTGTCCCCGCCTGTAGGGGGTTTTAGGAAAAAGTAGTCCATGCAACGACGCATTGTGTAGTATTTAAAATTTACATAAAAAAAACAAAGCACAAATCCTTTGAACACTAAGTACAAAGAGTCAAATAATAAAAAAAAGGCCACTTATTTTTATTTTTTTGTGTTAAGTAGCGGATTTCCTTTGTTTGTTGACGGTGGGTAATTTTTTTTATATTTTTCATTAAAAAGCATTTCACAATTTCCACAAATATTGTGAAAAGCAATACTATTAGCTAGTAGATATTTATTAACTTCACATGTATTAAATTGTTGGTAAACGGAAATATGTGTCGATTGGTTATTACTGATCTAGCAGCCGGGGTTTTATACATATATATGTTGCAGTAAAAATGAATAACAGGTTTATATATATTAATAATCATACCATTAATATTAATGCTCACCCAATATCACAAGGTCAAAGGGAATAATTTGTAAGAATTTATCAGATAAACCGGTAGTTTTTAATAATACAAAACCATTTTCGGTAAACTGTAAGCAAAGGAGTTTGTAGGAATATACAAAGATATCTTGGTATATTTAGCTGCAACCTCAGCTAAAAGACAATTTATGAGCTTTAAAACAATATTGCCAATCAATTTATTAATGGACACAAAGTTTGTTGGTGGTTACGAACAGTTACCTGGCGACATATTTATTGTACTAAAGGTGACTAGATATTATAGTTCAAGATCTGGTGCAAGTAAACTACAAATTAAATACCCCAATATTACCAATTATATTCCACATCATAGAAATGCGACTCTTAGTTAGGTCTTAATCTAAGTCAGGTCTAGAGTTTTAAGTCTCTAAATGTTTTAAATTTATTATTTAATCCGAGTTGGTTGGATTAATATTTGTTCAGGTCTAGGAGTTTTTGAAATAAATATTTACTCTTTAACTCGCTTCAATCTACCACTTTGATGATTCAATGGGTTATTTCCAAAAAAATTTAAGAAACTTTTACGACTTTGCGGTCGACACTCACAACGATGGAAAAGGGAAATTTGCATAATGTTGGTTTTTAACCGAAGGAAATAAAACATATACAGCCCTTAATTACATAAAATTTTGTATCTAACCCGCGATGATCCAGCTAACTAACACGTTGGTCAGACGTATAGGTTTTTTGAGGCTTTGTTACTTCAAATTATGAATTGAAACAGAGTTGGACCCCAGTGTAGAAGTTTTTTGACTCTTAATTAATTTTAAAATTTACATCAATCTACAGTTATTCTGTCCAAGTATCAAATGGTATAGAACCCATAAATATTTTAGTTGTGTAAAATTTATCTCGAAGACTAACAACATTTCGGGTTGAGTCCACAATTTTAAGTAGTTAGTAGACTTTTGGCTAATTATTACAAGCTTTCATTTAACTTGCAATGTATGTATGTATGTATGTATGCATGTTTTTTTATAGAGGTTGGGAAAATACTTTTAGGTATCATCAGGACTAGTTGGTGTGCCTGGGTATGTCGGACTCAGCGAGTATGTATGTATGTATGTACGTATGTATGCTCGAGTCAAATCTTGCACGCTGAATTAGAACCACTTCCTCTTGTCCTACAGAGTTGAATTTTTACATGTTGGTTCAATTCGGATGACAATGCTTTTTTATGATAAGCATGACAATAATCGACAAGGGGAAAGGGAGGTTTAGAAGGAGGGGAAGGAAATTTGGTATATCTCTTAATATTGAAAAAATCTAAAAACACATAAGAAGTAAAGTTGTAGAAAATTACTTTTACTATAAAAAGCTTGTTTTAAAAAATGATTTTTTAATAGAAACTTATTATGTCCAAGTGTCAAATGTTATAGAACCCATAAGTGTCTTAGTTCTATAAAATTTAACTCGAAGACTACCACTATTTCGGGTTGAATCCAAAATTTGTAGGTAGTAGTAGACTTTAACTAAATTGTAAGAACTTTATAAATAATTTCCAATCATGATTCAATTTCAAAAATCGATTAACGATTTGGTAATAATATGACTGATATTATTTATTAATATAATACTTCATTCTTCACTTTGACCGTAACATATATAAGCATCACTCTAGACCCACCCACCAAGCCCGTGCGTTGTATACATAATATTATATTTTCTGATACTGATGATGAGAGAATTTCCAACCTATCAATTCAATATTCAGTAATTGTTTTTTTTTTATATCATTTCTCGGAAGTTGAAAAACAAAATAACACGATAATATCAAAAATACAGTCAAATCTCTGTAATCTAAAAGTATAAAATATGAACAAAAATATTCAATACATTATTTCAAATATATATAATTATCGTTGAATGTGCGATGTGTGATGTCTGGCGTTCTTTAATATCTCAGAAATATAAAACTAGGTAAGTTCTATTTCTGGAACAAAACTCCAAAATAAATACAGGGTAAGCTCTTGATAGACCACTCGTTGAGGAGGACTAAGATGATCCTGTCACTTAGTAGATCAAGCATTGAGATCATTACCGAGTTTTCTGCCTGAAAAGTGCCCACCGGCGACTATCCACCAGGGCGAGAGTGACAATTGTAGCTTCTGAATTCAAATTGGGGCAAAATTTGAAATTTAATTTCAAAAAACCTAGACTTCTCTTTGGTTATTTTAATAATCTTTATAAAATTTTTGTAATTTAAACTATTCTACTCTATCTGTTTTCATCTCACATTTACTCTAGTAGAAACTCCCCCCATTTTATTTAGCCAAACTTTTTAACAATTGATATTAACCGAATTCAAAATAATAGGGAATATGCATGAAAATTGTTTTTCACTTAAATTGAAGCATGTTTACTTGACAAATATCAAGCTAAATTTACTTTTTAAATAACTTTAAAAATAAGCGAGATATGAATGATTGAAATTCCCGATTAGACAAAGAGGTTGATAGCCCTCTTGATATGTTATATGACGTCATATTACACTTTCACCATTTAAAATACACGTAAAATTCCGTTTTTAGTATTTTTGCAAGAAAGAGACAGATAATTATCTTTAAAAGCTTATAGCTTCCTTGATATTTGTCGGATTTTAATTTCGTTTTTAAATATTATTACAGTATTAACAGTATTTTCATATTCTGAAAATAAATGTGAAAAAAATTTTCATGCATATTCCCTATTGCTTAAAAGAATATTCCTTTTTGTAAAAAAATAATAATGGGTTTGTTTACAACAACAGTACAGACAGTTTTTCAACAGGTATTTCTCATTTCGTATCTACTTGACTGAATTGAGGTACTTTCAATTTCCTTGCGTTTAAAAATTGATTATAATCAATTCGCAAATTGGAATATCAATATTTTATACAATATCCCTAAAAACGATCATGATAATATCTAAAAGTATATACAGTCAAATCTCTCTAATCGGCAGAAAAATGGGTGTAAAAATATCCAGTCCATTATTTCAAACTTATATTTATGATAACTACTGTCAATTTCCGAGTTGAGAAAATTGATTGTTATCATTTCGAAAATTGAAAACAAGTTTTTTTTTTATACTACTATACCCTTGAGTTAACTATTGTAATCAATTGTATCTAAATCTGTGTTTATGTGACGTAGAATACCGGACCAAATATAAAAGGACAACGGTCTCTTTGAAGCGGTTACATGGGTTTCGAAGGCTAAAAAAAAGCATATTTTCTAATATAATAAATGAAATATTTTATTCAAACCTTAAACGTATGCAAAGATTTGACAAATATTTTGGGAAATTTTCATTTCAAAATTTTGAAAATTCGGCCATTGGGACCTCATTTCCTGTGACCCCTCAAAATAAAATAAAGTTCCCTCTGCATAGTCAGAATAACTCATGATAGATTCATCCGAAATTAAAAAACCGAATTGTTTCTGTTGGAATATACATACACAAGTATAGCTCGTGCTTGGACGAAGGAAAAAAATGAGTTTTGTACAAAAAGGGACTGATTTTGGCCTTGTAAAATTAAATAAATCATTCGTTCAAGCACTAGTCAATATTATCTTGAAGAAGTGTAAAATTTGAACAAGATTGGGATCATTACCTTTTGAGAAAAAACGCGATTAAAGACAGACAAAAAATAGGAAAGCAGCTACCTCAATATACTTCCCAAGGCTCTGTCTTCTAGAGCATTGATTCTCAAACGTTTTTTTTGTCGCGGCACACTTTTAACGATTTCAAAATTTGACGGCACACAAAGAAAAAGATAAGTTTAAAAGTTGTGTACTTACCTATTACACTGTGTAAAATAGTTTATGATCATAATTTCGAATGTAACATAAAATAATATGTACTACAAAAACAACAGTACGTTTATTAAAGGATTTCTTACAAGTTAATAATAAGAATACTTTTAATGAGAAATTTGAGCATAATGTTTTTTGATAATTTCATTTATATTTGGTCGTAAAAATGACAATGCTACTCTCATATCGTCTTCTACATTTAATAGTCTCGATCTTTTTTTGGTTTTTATGTTGGTTAATACTTTACTATATATATTTCTAAAATTAGGCGGCACACTTTAAGAATTTGGCGGCACACAAAAGTGTCGCGGCAAGTGGTTGAGAATCACTGTCCTAGACGTTTAGTCTAATTGACGTAAAAATTTGGAAGAATATTCTAGACATATTGTTGTTCATTATAACTATACTAACAACTTTTATTCGAAACATTTCTCCGAAATCCGAATAAATAAGGCACAAATTAATTATAAAATTTTGAAATGATAGCTCGACTTTTGACGCAATTTGTACAATTATTTAAAACATTAGAATTATTTTACGTTTTTAAGACAGCCAGCCGTAATATTCAAAGTTTTCATTTTATAAAATTTAGTCCTAAACAATAAAAATAAACTTTTATAGGCAGTTTTCAAGAAAATAATTTAAACGTAAATATTTCTTAGTTTTACCGAAAACTCTCCAGAGTATTATTAATGAAACTAATAAATTTATATAACAGTGCATATTCTCTTATGTATGTCGCAAATGTGTCGAATCCGCTATTTTACAAAACGGCTAGTTGTTTTGCATAACAACTCCGTTATGTAAAACAACTGAACGACGTTTAGCTGTTTTACATAATTACTGAACTTTAACACGTAATATTGCTTATAAACGTTTTGCATTGATCAATGCACCGGGTCAACGATTAGACGTTATGTAAAACAGCGTCAAATGAAATGTCAGATTTTAGATTTTAGTTTATATCATTATTATTATGATTAATACTACTATTTATATTACCTAGCAGTCTATATTGTTTACGTATAAAACTCATAGCTTAGAATTATTGTAAACGAGCTAATGGAATTCCCATTACTAAGGTCCTTTTCCCTAACAAGTTCTATATATTTTAGATATAGTGTCAAAAATTATTGAAATTAAATAAGGTAACTATTACAACCGAGAACTACAATCTTTCACTTCATCGGTCATACCTCGAGTTAGTCGGGTTTGCGTGTTTTTGGGTCCCGCACCAAAAGGCGTTCTATATATATCCCTATATCAAAACCCTATTCTACTACAGATAAGCTATATTTTGCAAAACGTGTCGGAATGGCAATCGAGCTGAACGTTGTTCAGTTGTTTTACATAACGGAGTTGTTATATAAAACAACTAGCGGTATTGTAAAACAGCGGATTCGACAATCCATCTGCCACAAATACATATAAAAATTAAAATCTTTTCAAGAATTCTTTGTCAAGAATACACTTTACACTTACATGAAAGAAAACTTTGCAGACACATTAATTTCCATAGAACAAACAACAAGCAAGCGAGATAATATATTAATTTCATACGAGCAAAGCCAAAGCTTTGAAGCACATCAAGATAATGTAATATTATAACAAAAGTCTGATAAAGTTGATTGTCCTAAATAAAAATCTAATAATCTCTATATTAAATCAAGAGAGAGAATTTAATGTTGGCAATATTAATAACAAAAAAAAAACCTCTTATATATATAAAACGTAGTTAGAAGTATAGTCGAATTCAATAAAAATTGAACTGATGCAAAATGATTTGTGATCAATAGTTCCTAGTTTTTATTAATAATTCATAAGCTGCCATGCGTTGAGCTATATTTAGCTGTTTAATCTAATTCAGTAGTAAATTCCATGGATTAAATTAATAAAATTGAAATATTTCTTTGATTCTTTTGATTTTAAGATCAAATATATAAGACCAAATATATTTTACGACCAAATATAAATGAAATTTTCAAAAAACATCAAGCTCAAATTTGTCATTAAAAGTATTCTTATTATTAACTTGTAAGGAATCCCTTAATAAACGTACTGTTGTTTTTGTAGTACATATTATTTTATTTTACATTCAAAATTATTATCATAAACTATTTTACACAGTGTATTATAGGAAAGTAAACAACTTTTAAACTTATCTTTTTCTTTGTGTGCCGTCAAATTTTGAAATCGTTAAAAGAGTGCCGCAACAAAAAAAAGGTTGAGAATCACTGATATAGAACATTCATAAAATTCTACAAAATCCAAGTATATCATTTTTTGTCGTAAATTAAAATTAAAATTCATTATTATAATAAATATCACTGTTCCAATATATTTGCTAATTGTTGCAAAAGCCCTTTCTAGGCCTTTTTTACCGATAACTAAAAGACAATAAATTTGTATGGAGACTAGGTATTGGTACCTAGTGCAACTGCAGCCGACTTTGATGGGAACTATGCCAATATTCATCTGGATTTTGTGAAAGGAAATGCAGAAATCCTTTTCAAGCATAGCCGGTTACTTCGTTCTTGTCCATACGTCGACAGTCAATTATCCTCCTCATAAATTTTTTTAAAATTAATTTAATTAACTAACTGCTACCGTTGGTAATCGAATCAGAAACCTTCCAGATTGCTTATAATTGTGTTTTTGTTTTTAGTGCGGAAAATTAAATAAAATTAAATTTATTCTCATTCAAAATAAATAAACTTAATAATTCAAAGAATATTTTTTAAAAAATATTCATCAAAGTGTCTACTATATAAACATAGTTGTTACAAGTTACCGATTAACCTCCTTAAACCTACATTATATAAAGCTTCATTTCACTCATTAACTGACATAAATGTTTGAGTGGAATGAGAATGGCGGCACATGAACGAAAAAAGTATCTTTATGAAGACTCCTCCTTCATACCCATGAGAAAATACAAATATTATAAAAAGTCCAAAGATATTATAAATTTCTTCAATACTTTCTGGATGGAGAAAACAGGAACAGGACATGTTTTTGTTGTATCATAAAATATCCTATAAAAACTCACTACTGTCGTATCTCTAATTCTCTTCATATCTTTTAGATGTTTCGAATTTAGTGAGAATATGTGAAAAATTGTTGTTATACGGCTTGCTATAGAGTATAATAAATATATTAAAGGAATAATCTTTAAGGAAATTTGGGGGATTTTTATCCTCCTCCGCCTACCGAATAATCTGGGGATATATATAAAAATGTTTTGTATCAAGCTAACTTGCAATTTAATACGACGAGAAATTGATTTATATATTATGGTTCAATTCACCAAAATAAGCAAATTTTATTCTTGGAATTCATATTAATATTTGATAAAACAAATTATACACATCTTGGATGGGGATCAAACCCACAATCTCTGGCTTCCAGATCAGTACTCAATCAACTAAGCTACTGACATGCTGTAATAGGATGTATATATAGTTCCTGATTATCGGATGTGTTTTGTACACTTATTTATGTTTTTGATTACATATTGTCATCGCCATTAGTATAACATAACAGAACGGCAATCATTTGAACGAGAATAGGGTGAAAATATTAAAAGAATGAGTATCTCACTGCTAGTGCATCTTAAGAAACACACGGAAGCGAAAGGTTCAGAATATAGCAACTTGAGAGTTGCGCACTACAATTTTGTGGCGTAATATTATAATAATTATAATATTACACCACAAAACTATATAATAATACGTGGAGTGGAAGGAATTTTTGTGTATAGACTAGGAATTGGTCGGATATGCGGCTACAGCCGACTATGATAGGAACTATGCCGATATTCGTCTAGGGTTCGTGAAGGAAACTGCAGAAAACCTTCTCAAGTAAAGCCGGTTACTTCGTTCTTGTCCATACGCCGACAGTTTAGTCAATTAACCGCCCCCTTTTTCTTTCTTAATAATTGACAAACTGCCGATGTCGGGGTTCGAACCCATAACCTCCCAGTTTCCAAGTAGGCATACTGCGCAGACATAACTCCTTAGACCGCTCAGCCACTTGGACTGGTGTTTTAGCTCTAAGAACACACAAACAAAATTTCATCATTTTTCGTTATTGAGTTATCGTGTCCACAGACAGACAGCCGTTACAAAGTCGGCACTAAACTTAACATGCCCTTGCAAATATATTCATACCGGGTATAAAAAGTTAATAAAAGCAAACTATAATTAAACAGCTACTTGTAAAAACAGCGCAGCATTTTGGTTACATTTCTGTAATATTAACACAAATCGTCCCAACAATTTTACTATCAACAAACAATTTTTTGCGTTTTAGTGCGGTTTAAAAAAAAAATTATTTTTTTAAATTTTGACCCCGATGTATGTTGAAGGTTTTTGATCACGATCTAAAAAAAATACATTATTTTGCTGTAACACAGTAACACACAATAGAAGAGAAAATATCCACCACCATTATGATTACGACCACATGCGATAACATCAGTGAAAATTTTTTTACATAACATAGTACACCTTCCTCCATACACCTACCTAACCTAACATACACAACATAAACATGTTTATCAGATAATCATCATTATAACGAACAACGAAAAAAAAAACACTGTTTTCTTTTTTCAGGAAATCGACATAGTTTTTCATTTTCTCTGAATTACTTTTTTTTTTTTGGATAGATGATATGGCGAAGTAAATTCCGCCCTTTGTACTTCGAATAAACATATTCATTCAACAAAAAAAAAACTATATTAAAACAAGTAATGTAACAACTAACTGAGTTAATTGTTTGAATACCCAGTATATACTGAATTTGTATATCAATGTTTGAACAATTCTTCAAATTTAAAGTTAGTTTATAAGATATGCATTTTTTTCTGCGATCAATATTTTCAAGCGTAACAAAGTCGGGACTAAACTTAATATACCTTGTAAATTTACAAATATACTGGGTATACAGATAGTATGTATGGATGAATATGTATATGTATATGTATATGTATATGTATATGTATATGTATATGTATATGTATATGTATATTTATATGTATATGTATATGTATATGTATATGTATATGTATATGTATATGTATATGTATATGTATATGTATATGTATATGTATATGTATATGTATATGTATATGTATATGTATATGTATATGTATATGTATATGTATATGTATATGTATATGTATATGTATATGTATATGTATATGTATATGTATATGTATATGTATATGTATATGTATATGTATATGTATATGTATATGTATATGTATATGTATATGTACATGTATGCATCCATGCCTTCGTTAACCTATCAATTGTATTTCTCATTTTCAACTTTGAGCACAAATTATGAGAAATCTATTGAATATATGAAAAAAAATTTTAAACAAAAGTTGTTTATTTTAAAGAGAAGAAGATTTCTTCTCAACAAATTTTTTTTCTATCTCTTATGGTTTCATAGATTTTAAATTTCCCCCCCTAGCGGGGTGAAACACGTTCTGATTTTGCCCATTAACGAACTTGATCTTACTTTTTTGCACTAGAACACACACAAAAATTTTCAGCACGTTATGTCTTTTCGTTTTTGAGTTATCGCTTCACGGGCAGACAGACAGACGGACGAACATTCGGAAATGGACTAATTAAAATATGGAATAATTGAATTTGAAAATTTCAAAGAGTAATTTCAATAAAATTTATTATATTTTAATTTAAATTTATTTTGGTTAATTTTTTATTTATTTATATTTTTGTCTATTGATCTCGATTTTCTATCTATTTCTAATTGTGAAAGAGTAAATTACGACTAGCTAATTTGTACTGATGATGACTACTTTGTAGTGGAAATACGTATTTATAATACAAAAAAACTGATCTACGTAAAGGGGCGAATATGAAATTTTATTTCAAAAACCTAGAATTCTCCATTAATTATCATTTGATAATCTAATATTTAGTAATAATAATAATAATAATAATAATGGGGTTTTAGCTCCGTTTCAGAGATTCCATTCAGAAACCTTTATTAATTTTACCTACTTATTAAAGCTTGTATTTAAGTTTTTTTTTTTTTGAAAAGATAAATATTTTTAGAATCCTCTGATTGATTCTATGACCTAAAAAAGCACACGGAATTTACCTACATCCATATCAATCAATATTTATGTTGTATTGAAGGCAAAAAAAAACAAAAATCGTTACTTTTTATGTATAATTATGTGTGTGTGTGTGTGTTTTATATTTAATGTTTGTGTACATTTACTTCTTAATGTTTAGGCACGCAACGTAACGCATGAAACACGCACACGGGGGTAGTTTGAATAATAATGTCATTTTTTTTGTTAGTAACAGTGAGCAAGTAGACGTAGTATGAGTTTTTTTTTTAACAAGCTTTTCCGATCATTTCGTATTAATTTAATATATTATTTTCGTTTATTCGTTAAACAGATGTCACAAATTCTAATAAATATAATGCAGTTAACTGTTACGTCATGTATTTACAAGAGGTTTCATGTTTTATATGTTTTAAAAAGAATTGTAAACTACGCCCTTTTCTTCGTCGTGGAAAGTGGGTCATGATCACATGAACCTTACCTTATAAATTTTTATTTCGTTGTTCCTCAAAGCATTAAGGAACTACGATTACGGTGTAATTACTAGAAGAAGATTGATGCTTGGCTTTTGTTGTTTTGTTTTCTGACTTTTTCCCTGATTGTACCACCTTGACAATGAGAATAATTTCTTGAGCATTTTTGATATCTCAAAATATAGACAAACATCCTTAATTGTTTTAAAGCGGAAACTTTTTTCTGCCTGTCTATCTGTCTTCAAGTTTGTGTAGATATGTTCTCGGCCAGTTTATGGGTACATGAAAAAAAGAATAACAGTGACGATTTAATACATCAAGATTCATGAAGCTAGTTATTCAAGGAGAGGATATACGCATATCTCGGCAAATATCCGTAAAATCGTCAAACCAACTGGATATTTGTGTTTTTTGACCAGTTTACGAGATAGCGTACGATCGAATAATGGGGGCATATCTCGGAAACTATCTAACAAATCATCAAATGGTTTTCTGGCCCTTTAAGAGCCCTTGTAACAAACGCAGAAAATAAAAAAACAGATTTTGATCCCGATTTAAATGAAATTCATTATTTCAGGAAATTGGATCCGTATAACTCGAAAATCATATTCAATTAATGATTTGGTAAGACTATACGAGATATACTCGTAAAAACGGAGCGGAACCGTGGCAAACATAATGAATATACTGAAGGCAAAAGCGATCATGCCAGCAGTACATTTTTGGCGAGAGCTTTCGACGAATATCTCCACGAGACATTCGTATGGCAAGGAGCCTCGAGTGGAGCTGTGTACAATCTCATGGTGTCTCGCCGGGAGTGCTTTGCCGGTATTCAAGTTCTCGTCCAGTCAATGGATGAGATTATTGTAGACGTTGCTGATTGATTAATATCCACGTTACAGTCACCACTCGCTTCCTTCGACTCATGGTCAAAAACCGACTCGAAATGGAATGCTCCCGAGGCGAGGCAAGTTTCCACTAGGCAGACCGAACGCTGCGAGTACACTCTCGCGCTATGTCTCATCGTACCTCACCGATAGTGTACTATCGGCATCAGATGCTGATGATATTTTTATGATATCGTTGATCAAGAGTATAATTCCACGAGATAGATAGATAGATTGTAGAGGCTGCCCTGGAAGGGCTACACTTCGACCATAAGGTCCATTGTGATGCCTAAGGATGCCCTAAGGACGCCCCTTTTTTTCCCTAATAATTGACAAACTGCCGATGTCGGGATTCGAACCCATAACCTCCCATTTTCCAAGTAGACATACTACGCAGACATAACGTTTTAGACCGCTGGGCCACTGGTTATAATTCCACTAACTGCATCAAGTAAATATCCGTTTATACGGTCTACCTACATTCACGAAAACAGTTTAAATCATCCAATCTATTGTCTTAATATTATTACCTTCAGCAAGTTTCAAACCAGTCGGAAAATCACGAGCAGCCTCTAAATTTTCCTTATACTTACACCAATACACATACATTGTACAACTTTCATATTATACACGACGAGTACAATGCAGTTAAATAATACACATACTTAAGAATTTGTAATAATTTTCTTTTTGCTATTCGAATATCATTACTCGAAGCACACGTACTAGAGATAGTACTTTATTATATAGCAGCTAGGCAGCAGCCTAGCAAATAGTATTATATACAGTTATTTACTATATTAATGTCGACAACAACATAAAACTCATATTTTACTCTCGTAAATCGTATAGTACACGTGATGTTACCATGGTTACGTTACGTTACAAAGTATTGTATGATGGTGTTCACGCCAGAATCGAAGTAAAGTAGATAGGTATGTGTGTATGGAACATACATTGAACTATTAGTTCAATTTAAAGTACAATCAGCGATCAAAAGTTGTGTGGCAATTGTATTCACTGGGAATTTCAAGCAACGGAACCAATGAGCGATCAGTAGGTAGGGTCGTATTTTTTAAATATACTTTAATTTGCTTTTAAGTGTCCAATCAGAATGGGCACCTAAAAGCAATAAAGTTATCCTTTTTAACACTTAAAACAAGAAATTTTTTAAATTATACGATCTTATTCTGCTGAACGCTAATTGGCTGCCGCTTTAAATGCAACCAGCCAAGTAGCCGAGCGGTCTAAGGCCTCATGTCTGCGCAGTATGCAGTACTTGGAAACTGGGAGGTTATGGGTTCAAATCCCGACATCGGCAGTTTGTCAATTATAAAAATTAAAAAAAAGGGGCGGTTGATTGACTAAACTGTCGGCGTATGGACAAGAACGAAGTAACCGGCTTTGTTTGAGAAGGTTTTCTGCAGTTTCCTTCACGAACTCCAGATGAATATCAGCATAGTTCCTATCATAGTCGGCTGCAGCCGCATATCCTACCAATTCCTAATTATATTTCAAATTTTGCCCCTATTCCTAGAACATTTGTTTGTATTTTATAAATACGTATTTCGACTACAATGTAGTCATCATCAGTATGAATTAGCTAATCGTAACTATCTCTGGGATATGGATTCAGAGATATGCTGCTTGTTGCTAATTTGGTGCCTGAGTTCCCTTTGATTATTTTAATAATCTTTATTTACCAATTCCTAGTCTACTCACAAATTCCTTCCACTCCACTCACATCCTCCCATCCTAAGGCATGACAATGGACCTTATGGTCGAAGTGTACACTGCAACCAGTTGCAACCGCAACCGCATAACCATTCCTAGGCTACATACAAATTCCTTGTCCTTTAGAGGTCGGTAAAAAAGGCTAAGAAAGGCTTACTTGCCAGACTTCAATCTCTCCTCCGCTTCTATTACTATTACTACTACTTATGTCTGGAATACGACATACTTTTTATCCCGGAAAAATGTATAAATGTGGGATATCAAAAAAAAAACGTAATTGCGCTAACACTACCACTTTTGATCACTGATTGTACATTGTGACGACAACGTATGTGTGTAATCAATCGTCTGGAATTTGTAAATCACAAGGAATTGGTGGTATGTATAATTGAAATACGATAGCTGTTGTGTCGGCAATAATTCATGCAATGTTAAGCATAAAATTGACAAGGAAACTGTCGTCAGTCAGTACTTTGTTAGGAAATTAACCAATGAAGTATCTTATTGATGGGAATAGTTTGTATGTATGTATAGTTAGCTCCTATTGATTCAGTATTCACCACGCAAAACTCATTTCCTAAGCGGAATTAAGAATTTTTCTTGCGATAAGTAATATGAGAGCTTTAGATGTAAAGTTTCATCAATATGGGAATAGCACTATTGACTCAATGCAAATGTAACAGTTTTCAGTCCTTTTCAGTCAAGGCAAGAATTTCCTCGTCTAATATTTTCGTGACTTCTTTCTTCTCACGTCTCTTCTTCTATGTGGTGAGAAAAATGTCCTCACGTCGAAAAACAGATCAATTTCATCGTGACTTTACATCAAACACCGTAAAAAAATGTTGAAAAATATTAACTTAACTAACACCTACTCTCGCGTCTCACAGTTTCATGAGTGCATCCTCGTCATGTTTCATTGTGTGGGGAGAAAGTTTAATGTCTCGTTGTGGTATAAAGATCGTATCATCTTGCGTCATATACCGAAAAAAATGCTAAAGAGCAGCATTTTATTCGCAAATACTTTTACTTCTTATCTGAATCTTACATTTCAAATTTTTGCCCCTATTCCTAGAACATTTGTTTATATTTTATAAATACGTATTTCGACTACAATGTAGTCATCATCAGTATGAATTAGCTAATCGTAACTATCTCTGGGATATGGATTCTGAGATATGTTGCTTGTTGCTAATTTGGTGCGTGTCTCACAATGACATTAAAAAAGTTCTGTCCTTTTATACGATTTGGCTGAGGGTATAATCTGACCTGAGGATTATTTGAGTTGACTGACTAACGGATTAGGTGTGTGGAGAGCCCCACCTTTTTATTGGCGGTATTCTTTGGTGACTAAGTGGCGTTTGTTTTGTCACTAAAGTGAGGGTATCGGCGCTAACCTTGACATTTAAGTATTCATTTTTTATTTCGAAAATAGTTTAATTTTATTAAATCGGAGTTTGGAATTGGGCCAATGTCTAAATTCATTATCTGTTTTCTCAATTTGTATATCTAGATACTTTCGTATTCATCTAATTCTGTGGGGTTTTGTACCGATTTCAGTAGTTTCAGGTATAGGGGCAAAAATTTTAAATGTAATTTCAAAAAACCTAGAGTTCTCTTTGATTATTTTAATCATCTTTATTTGAACCTTGTTTTGTGCTTCCAGGATTAGAGTACCTCCTTCAAGTAGAATTTGACTACCCCACATCTTGAATCAATACATTAACTATATGGGTAATTATAAAACGAGTGGTAGACTCCTCGATCTTGAAGGACAAACTAGTGGATTTCACCAGTTTACATCTCTTGATTTTCTCTTTCCTTAATTCGGCATTCTGTAATGTAAAGTTTAAGCTATGAATGACTTAAGAATATGAGGTTAAAGAAAAAATTAACTCCTTTTTTTTCTGAATAAAATAAAAATAAATTATTAGGGACAATAGCCATCT
This sequence comes from Nineta flava, assembly GCA_963920215.1. Lineage (NCBI taxonomy): Eukaryota > Metazoa > Arthropoda > Insecta > Neuroptera > Chrysopidae > Nineta > Nineta flava. The sequence continues at coordinate 121,774,313 of OY986041.1, forward strand.
ATAGAAAAGATTATATGGAAAAAGTACTATAAATAAGGTAGGTACGGTATATTCTCTAGAGACAATACTTCTAGAAGAAAAGCATAAGAATGTAGCAGAAACCATTGATTAACGTTGAAGAGAATCATCATCATCATCATCACCTAAGCAATTAAACTCATTGAAAATATGGCTCCCTCACTAATTAACATGAACACACAATAATGTTTCGAAAGTAACCACTTAGCAAATAATTTCATAAATAAATTCATTATGAAATTTGTGTAAAATGTAACCTATTACCAGCATTTTGTTCTCTACTCCTCCCGTTTAAATATGAATATGCCATTCATAGAATATATATATATATATATATATATATATATATATATATATATATATATATATATACCCCCTGTAAATCACATTCTGATTATATATAATGATAATGATGGAATAGAGTTTAGAGGTTTATGATGACGATGACGTCGTTCATGATGAAAATTATTCATCCCATTCTGTTTAAACCCCAATGTGTAGTTACACCCTATCAGAATATTTATTTTCCTTTCTCCCAGGGGAATCGTATTCAGGTAGATTGGTAACAAAAAGTTATGTTGTGTCGGGCTAGTTTTTTGAGTGTTGGATCTCTTCAGAGTAGAGAGGCTTATTCGATTGCTTTCTCGTTAAACCGCTTTAAAAACAAATCGAATAATTGGTCATCTGAATCAAGTCCCGATTATCAAGTCCTGATTGTTGATGCTTTTTCATCGTTGAAAATTCTGTAGTTTTAACCAATCCAGAAACACGGTGTTATCACGAAATTCGCCACGTAACGTTAGTGAGATTCCTGACGGGTCAGGCTTTTGATTATACTAGTATACGGTAGCCACGAGAAACAATCTTTGATGTTTCCTGATTTAACACGCTGACTGACGCAATTTTAAATCTAGATCAGGCATCGATAACCTTTTTTGGCTGGGAGTCAAAATCAACCAAAATATGAGTATTAAAAAGACGTTTCGAGCCCGTCTTCATAATACGTGAATTTAGTAAATTCTAGCTTATAGGATCTGACTTTTGGGTAGTCAAGCTACTCCGTTTTTGACTTAAAATAAATCCCATGTCTCAAAATGTTTACTTTTCAGAACACAAGTGGATCACGATTATCACATGGCCTATGACCCCGCGACCATTGCCTACCCTTGAACTAGACCAATATGTATGAAACAGCAATAGGAGTATAACAAAAATTTAGTCTGATTTTAAAATTCCCGGTTACTTTTGGAAGTTCTCCCGATATTTCCATCATAATTCCCGAGTCAAGTTTTCCGAAAATTCCAAGTATTCTGATTTGTTGCAAATTACAACAAAGCTTAATGGTCTCATAGATCCATTTTTGACCTTCTAGAGCGCCCTAGAGAGCTACTTCAAGGAATATCTAAAACTATTTTTGACATCCACTATTTTGTGGAACTCGGTACACAATAATACTACTACATTCATGTGTGTAATAGTAATAGAAGGGGCTTTTACCGACCCCTAAAGAACCAGCATTTTGTGTGTAGGCTAGGAATTGGTAGGTTGTGTGACTGCAGCCGACTTTGATAGGATATTCATCTGCAGTTTGTGAAACGAAACTGCAAAAAAGCATCACAAGCATAGCCGGTTACTTTCGTTCTTGTCCGTTGATGATTAATATTGGGGTAAAAATCATTGCACTTCGACCTTATGGTCCATTATGCTCCCCCTTCTACCTCAGTCCGACGAGATTCGCTTCTCCCAAATGTTGGTAATAGCCTGGAGCTTACTTATCAGGTCCACCCGAAGGTTCATATATTCGGGGTGAGATGCACCATATCCTATATCTGCTGTAACCTAGAGGTTCGCAGTCAAAGACTATGTGGCTGGATGTGTCTTCGCCACACAATCTGCACATAATGGATCCATTATGGAGTCCCAATGTGTGCAGATGCCTACCGCGGTACTTTTTCCCAGTGATCACGGTGTTTAGCATTTGACCACTCGTTGATCACCTGTTTACATGCAGTCCTTGGTATTCCTAAAATAGGCTCTGAGCCAATGAAAGGTATTCGTCTCCCTTCTTTGCTAAGGTATCTGCTTTTTCGTTTCCTTTGAAACCACTGTGACCCGGCACCCAGATCTTGTCCATACGTTGACAGTTTAGTCATTTAACCGCTCCAATAATTTTTATTTATTTTAAAACTAATTTAATTGACAAACTGCTGCCATTGGGATCGAACCAGCAATCCAAGTCCGACCAGAGTGCCTTTAACAGCTCGACCACTCAGACGGTACCTAAACGGTGGCATATGGCAGACTGCATAGTTTCAAACTTCGGTACGTCTAAGTATCGGGTTCGATTCTATAGGTCAGTCAGATCGGTCATGATGAATTGTTCAAAATTCGACGTGAGTTTGACTTTAAGTGCTAATCCGAGGAACGTACTACGAACGTTGGACACTGAGGACATTCATGTGTAAGAATGACTATGAAGCTATCGTGTGACTCATTAACATGACATTAAATGAATGGTGAGTGAATTCAAACATACCTAGTGACTGTCTCTAAAGGCATGCTGATGATGATGCTCTCTGCTGTAATAATCAAATACAATTTATTAAATGAGTGAGTACCTACTTGCTTACTCGTTGCGGAACATATTAAGGATGTACCAGCATACTATCACTTTTCGACAGATTTTGCTCATTTTTTTTACAAGCTAAAAATAACGTTGTCTAATAGATCCCGAAGTTTCAGAATTTTTGATCGTTTAGAACGCGAGATAATTAATATCAAAGTTATCATTCTCTCTCACTCACTCTCATTAGAAGCATGTAAAACTTCATGCCCACCCAACTATTATCTGTTGTATTAGAAAAAAAATCGACAGAATTTAAAAAAAAAACTACGAGAGGATTCCTTAATATTTCTTATATAAATTTAAAAAACAAAATCGTGTGTTACCGTTTTGTTTTCGAAATATAATAATTTAAAATATTATTTTTGTCCAATAGGGAATATGCATGAAAATTTTTTTTCACATTTATTTTCAGAATATGAAAATACTGTTAATACTGTAATAATATTTAAAAACGAAATTAAAATCCGACAAATATCAAGGAAGCTATAAGCTTTTAAAGATTATTATCTGTCTTTTTCTTGCAAAAATACTAAAAACGAAGTTTTACGTGTACTTTAAATGGTAAAAGTGTAATATGACGTCACATAACATATCAAGAGGGCTATCACCCTCTTTGTCTAATTGGGAATTTCAATCATTCATATCTGGTTTATTTTTAAAGTTATTTAAAAAGTAATTTTACCTTGATATTTGTCAAGTAAACATGCTTCAATTCAAGTGAAAAAAATTTTCATGCATATTCCCTATTATAACACATTCCGTTTATGGTAAATAGTGGTCTGACAACGTTGTGCGCCAATCTCTCTCAAGTTGCATCAAGTAAAGAGAGGGAATATATGCTGTTGATATATGCAATAATAATAAATAGGTATATACACTGAGCAACGTTGCCAGATCACCGTACCAGAAATATTTGATAGTATGTGTATGTATCTGTGTGCCGATAATATGTGTATGTATGTGTACACTGCTGGTACATCCTTCAATATATCTAGGCAGACTGGCAGACTGGAAGTTCCTAGTATGCAGAAGAGCAGTAGTACAGTAAACCAACATTAACTAAAACCAGCCTGTGCCAGACCAGTCAACCAACCAGTCAGCCAGTTACGAAACAAGCGGACTATCATCCAGCCGCCAACAAACAGTCAGTTATTCAGTGGTTGAATGGATCTTGTTTGTAGTTGTTGGTTTGTATTGGTGTGAGTTTGTGTATATACAGACCGTTTTCAAAAGCATTTCTAATAGAGAATCAATGTTAAATAAATAAATAAAATATTTTCTATAAAACCATACATACACATACATACTGAAACTGAATGTCTGGACTGGAATATTGGGTGACCATATTATAGGACCATTCTTCATTAACGGATCTTTAGATTATCAAAAATATTTGAGTTTATTACGAAATAATATTTTGCCAACTGTTAGAGCTCTTCCTAATTTAGACCCGGAATCTGTATGATTCCAACAAGATGATTGCCCTGCACACAATGCCGTGATAGTAAGGCTGTTCCTGATAAAAACTTTCCAGGAACGTCTTATGAGTGGTTGTGGAACCTTCAAGTGGCAGCCAGATCGCCAGATCAATCTCCTAACGACTTTTTTTTTGTGGGGTTTTATCAAATTACAGATCTATTCGCGGAATAGGCCTGTTAATTTGCAACAATTAAGGCAAAGAATTGTTGACAATTGTGCGAATATTTTTCTCCACATGTACTAGAAAATACCCGGGTAGATTTCTACAATCGACTCGGACATTGTTTAGCAAATAATGGAAGAATATTCGAACCGTTTGATTTAACTTTTTTTTTTTGTTTAATTTGTGTGGATTGTTGTTTTATGTTATACCGTTAATAGAATATTTATTTCAAACATTCCACATACAAATAATAAGGGATATTCAAAAATAAATTTTCAATTGTTCGAAGTAATGCTAAGCTTAAGAAGACAACAATGAACATATTTAACCCACTCTCATTACATGTTGATGCAGTACTGAGTACAGGCCAGCAAGCATTCACAACAGACACACTAAAGAGTACCCCCACTATTTTTATTTCTTTATTAAGCATATTGAGTATAGTTATTATAGTTATTATAGTAAACTAGAATTCCCCGTCGCGGCTTGGCCCGCAAAATTTTGTAACGCCCTTATAACCAAGTAACATAATATTTTCTCCCGTCAAGGACTGATAAATTGCGTTTAATTTTTTTATTACATTTGTTGTATGCACTACCACCTATTGGCAAAATTTTTGAAGTACTCATGTTGTGTATACTGCCACTTATAGGCAAATTTTAAAACGTATTTGTTGTATGCATCGCTATCTATGCATTTGTTTTATAATGTGTTTTCCGACACCTCCAACAAATATCATTATATTTTAGCCAATGTATTCAAAAACTTGTCAAATTATATACTAAAACCTTCCTCGAGAACCACTCTACCATTGGTGAAAACAGCATGAAAATCGGTGCAGTAGTTTTTGAGTTTATCGCCAACAGACAGACAGACGCGGCTGGGGGACTTTGATTTATACTATTTAAGGATAATATTTAACATAGATTCTCTATCAGCAATGCTTTCCAATACATACGGTACATTGTAACAACGAATGTCGGCATCATTACTATTTGTTTACTGAATACATAAATTTATAACTTATTGCATACTACCCAGTTTACACACCACACAGATTACTTTACACACCTATGGAAATTTAGTGGGATAAGCAGAAGAAGAAGAAGAAGGAGGAAGTCATGTTTATGTTTGGTTGTCTGTTCGTTCTGATGTCTTGACTACTTTAATGTGTGGTTTTTGATTCATATTTGCATGTATGGATGATATCTCTAAATGTGGTTGTTGCAAAAACCATGTAAATTTAAATTTATGCAATGTAATGGTGAAAATTTACACATTGTTGGTTGTTGGTTGATTTCAACTTCTGTTATAGTTTTTGATTTGGGTGCAGATGCACCCAATCGTATGGAATCATCATGTCAACATGTTCAGCTGCTTCATCACTTCATCGTATGTTTGTTTCCCCACTCACTCCAGAATATTTCAATGTTAGCAGAAGAAGAAGGAGATGAAAGAAAACGAAAAAAAAAGAAGTTAATTCATTTAAACTTGACGTGTGAACATACGCAGAAACATATTTCGGAATGTGTGTTTGCGAAATGAAAGTTTTAAAGATTTTTTGTTGTTGTTTAAATAAAAACAACATATGATCCTTTATTTCCTTACCTTTTTTATGTCAATAGGGAATATGCATGAAAATTTTTTTTTACATTTATTTTCAGAATATAAAAATACTGTTAATACTGTAATAATATTTAAAAACGAAATTAAAATCCGACAAATATCAAGGAAGCTATAAGCTTTTAAAGATTATTATCTGTCTCTTTCTTGCAAAAATACTAAAAACGGAGTGTATTACGTGTATTTTAAATGGTGAAAGTGTAATATGACGTCACATAACATATCAAGAGGGCTATCACCCTCTTTGTCTAATCGGGAATTTCAATCATTCATATCTCGCTTATTTTTAAAGTTATTTAAAAAGTAATTTTACCTTGACATTTGTCAAGTAAACATTCCCTATTATTATTGTTCTTATTCCCTATTGTTCTCTTATAATATGGGTTACTAAAATTGAAGATAAAACGGTGGAGAGTGGATGTTTGTCCAAATATATTGTCCAACTTTTCTCTGTCCTTTAATCCAATTTTTGTTAATTTAATCATCTTGTAAATTTAAACTCTCATCCAAACAGTAGAGAATATATTGGATATCCATCCTTCTCTGAGTGCCAGGCCATTCACCTCTGAGTTCCATATAAGGCTATAGGCAAATAACACAGCGCCTGGTAAGAAAAGGAACACATCTATCAGAACGAGATCAGGAAGGAAGAAAAAACTAAAAATCTTAGCTCTAGAGATCTCTTTCGTAACTGATGCAAGCCTATTATTCTCTAGGATATTTTAATTGAAAAATATTCAAAATCAACTTGAATAAAGGATGAACTAGGAAGAATAGCTCTCGCCGAGAATCTCCTCACTGTCTCAGGATGGTGATATCACCTGTCATTCATTCATATTGGATATTTTTGCTGTTTTCATGTTTCAATACTTCTGAAACGAAGTGAATCGTTTACAAGATGAAACAGAACAACGTGATGAAGAACAAATGTCGCATATATATTCTGACCTCATATTGCCTCAACGAGAATTAACCGTCGGCATAATAATTTTCAATTTTCATTCGATCTAGGATAAGACGAGCAGCGAATACATGTTTACTTTGACTTTCATCAAACATGTACAACATTTTCAGATTAAAATTCTTATCTAGTAATATAATAATAATAATATATGAACACATACTTTCTTCCTTCTATGTTTGGCTTGGTGTGTGTATATGTATCAAGTGCTAGATTTTAACCTCACTTCCTTCCCGTGTCTCTTCCTTGTCGGTGTACCACACAAGTGTTGTGTTTTAATATTCATATTGCAGTATAGATTTTTATTCCCCATATATATGGACTATACAGAGCAGGAGCAGTTAGCCAGTGTCTCAGACTTTGATTGCATTTGCAATGGCGTCAATTTTCACATTAAACATTAATTTCCAATCGTGTATAATATATATATATATATATATATATATATATATATATATATATATATATATATATATATAATAACATAAACATAAAATACAAATACATAGTACATGGTAAAGCAACAACATAGTACATACCCGTACATACAACTTCAAAATAGATTTTATTATCAATTTGTTTTATGTACAAATATAAATTAAAATGACACATTTTAAATCTCATATTAATTATTTCGTCCAATAGTATATATATATACATTTTATATGTATTGTGAGAAAACGATTGAATGTTGAATAAATTTACTCAATACTGCATAGTTCGTTCGATTCATAAACCTTTTCATTTTACATATTGGTTGAATTCGTTTTGAGCTTTTACACGATTTCAATGCTATCAAGCTGTGTATGTTGCTGACAAAGCGCGCTAATGGTTGAATTTGTAGCGGTATCATCATTAAATTATTATTATAATTTTGTTCTTCATTTTTATCTGTTGCATTTCAACTATAACTTCCCTCTATTATCACGGTTGCTTTGAATGTTAACAACCTTGGTAATTTACATATTAAAACAATAACATTTCATAAATCAAATTAAAAAATATCAATTTTTAATTAATAAAGATCAATTATAATAATTATTTAATATAATAAACATTTACCTTACAAATTCAATGATTGACACACACTACGCTCACAGACGCCGTCTCTATCGAGGTGAGTCATCGTCAATTTTCCCCAAACGAACACTGTATAAGCGTTTGTTTTTATTTATCTGTCATGTGTATCGGTTTTTTTTTAAGTGTATTCCATTGAATTTTGTTAATGTTTTTTTCTGAATAAACACAAAAACCCACTAAACATACAAAATCTTATTAGAAAAAAACCTAAATTACCGACATACTTTATCAAAAAATTGTCAGTTTAAGATGATTTGTTTTGATTTTAGGGGCTTTTGAAGTTGTCGCGATATCGCTACAAAAATTATATATGCTTTCTTTTAAGAAACCATTCACTAGTAGGCATATCCACTGCCTACTCCCATTGTTATTACGGTAATTATTTATGTCCTTTACCTTAGTAACTAACAACAAATTCATTAAGACATTTTGAGTGTTGTGAACAGCGTTCAAATTTTCACGGCTGCAGTAGCAGTGGCAGCGTGTTTGCAATTTTGGAACGCTGTTCGCAGCGTGCTTCATGGCGTTAACACTCACAGCGCTGGCAGCAAATTTTGGAACATACTCTAAGTATCCTACGATCGTATTCTCATTCTCTGTATATAATTAAAATGACACATTTTAATCTGTCTCATATTAATTATATCTTCAAATAACTACATTACTATTTACCATTTATTGAGTATGAAAGAGATCAGTCACTTGGTCACATATTTTACCGACAAATTATGATGTGTGCTTACACATTCCATAGACATTTTGTCACTAATTCTATTTGAGATAATTTTGTAGACACAAGTAGATTTCGTAGAAAGAGTATAATAAAGAGTTGCGGGTTATTGAAATAATAATGAAACATATACCACAATAAACGAAAACTACGCCTAAGGTTTTTAAAATTACGTCTATTAACTACATGTTAACTACGCCTAAAATATTTCAAATTACATTGAAAGACAACGATATCGATTACCTACTAAACGTCCAGTGTTAACAAATCATATCTGTTATAACAACAGACTCCGTTCTCTAAAAACAACTAAGATTGTTTATATATATATAGGGTGGTTTCAGTGCCGTTACTAGGGTGGTGCCTAGGCACAGGGCACAGACCCTGGAGGGGCGCAGAAATGACCAAACCAGGACCACAAATATATATTCTTCTTACAATTAATAGAATTACATAACATTAAAAATATAAAAGACGATGAGATCGTTCGTAAATATTGACATTACGAGTTGCGACTGACCTTCGGACTGCTAGTCTAGTTCACGTGTACCATTTTAGTGAATTCTGGTTCTCCTTCTTTTTTTGCGGGTGTGCGAAGTGTGCGGGTAAGGGCGATATGGTATTTGGTATTTACAATCTGTAGGCAAAAGTTGTGTGACAAATATGTCGAACTATGATTTTAAGTTTAGCCAATGATCGGAATAAGTTGTGGTCATTTTTCACATAATTGAAATTTAAATAGTAAAATAAAGTACTATCTTAGTGCCCGCTTTTTCGTGCGGTAAATGGCTTTTACCTATTCAATTATTACCACACTACTTAGATCTATTGCAAATATTTAACTACGTGCGCAAAGTTTACTTGTCACACGGCGTGCGGTGTTGTCGATTGCAATCAACAACTTACCGCACTTGTTGCACAAGATACTATATGAATTAGATATTTGAATTTCAATTATTTGAAATATGGCCACACCTTACTGAGCGCGAATTGGCTAAACTGAGAAACATAGTCCGACATAGTTCACACTACTTTTGAGCACTGATTGTATATTCGCTTAGCTATAAAATCTAGAGAATCCAATTTTCTTGTCGTCCTGATCAATTATTTAAGGTGACATATGATTACCTACCCCATAGTGCTTCCGTAATAACTTATCAAGGGAGACCCTAATCTCATGCTGCCTACAAAAACGCCAATGACAAACACACAAAAATTCGATTTACATATCTTCGGCAATAATGATCGAATAACCTGAAAACTCTCTTGAATACTCCCCACATTAATCAAATTTACCCCAACTACCTAAGTTTCAAGGTTATATAAATATTTACCAAAACTATAATATATATATTTTTTAGTTATGTGAGAAAAATATCAAGAGAACTTTTTTTTCGTCTTTTTTTTTTTTGGTAGACTAATTCTTTTTACCCAATAAAAGAAAATCAAATAATAAAAATAGAAAAAAACTTTCTGTTATTCATAGGCAATTCTCCAAAGGCTTGTTTGTTAGTTTTTATATTTTTTATTACAACAAACAATCTATCTATCTCTAGATGTATAAAACTATATATATATATATATATATATATATATATATATATATATATATATATATATATATATATATATATATATATATATATATATATATATATATATATATATATTGAAACTAAACTGCGCGTCTTCTTTGATTTAATGTTTAAGTTCGATTCACAAACTACGATATAAATGTCTAACGATTATTTGCTTTTTGATATATACGATAAAATAAAGTGAAATACACCCATTATATTACAGTATGTGGGAGGAAATGTTTGAATATTGTATAGTTCTCACGTCAGTCGAAACTATAGGAAACCATTTTAGGAATAAATATTGGTGAAGTGAGATTTTTTGATGAAGTGAGACTGGTGAAATTCGTTTGTCCGCCCCAAATTGAGTAAATACAATAACTCAAAAACAAAAAGAAATGACGACCTGAAATTTTATGTGTGTGTTTTAAAGCTAAACAATGGTGTGAAGTTTGTGAATGGGTCAAATCTGACCGTGCATACCAACGCCGAAGATATTACCTTCCTTTTCTAAAAATTAATAACAAATAATAAATATATGAATAATAATGTTGATATTTGACAACAAAAGTAATACTGTCAATGATATGAAAAAGTTGGCTCTTACGTCAGAATCGTCTTTGGTGTAGCGGTAAGGACGCTGGACTAGATATCCAGAGGGCCAAGATTCGATTCCTGGTTGGCGATTTAATTTATTCTTATCAATATTTAATCACTTTTGTTTGAAACGTTTTTCCATAAACTGAATGGTTTTGCCATAATTTCAGACCAAGACAGTCTTTGTATCGGTCTCGGTCTTGGATGTCCGGTCTTGGCCTTGCTCAAATACTTGTAATTTTGGTCTTTGTCTTGCAAAATCGCAAGACCAATACTGCAAGACCAAGACAGATTTTGTTCATCACTACTCTTGATATAAAAGCATATTGCGCCCGGGAAGAAAATATTCATCTTTAAAGCCGTAAAAGATAAAAGAATAATTTAAAGACAAAGAATGTTGCTTTGTTTTAAGATAAACAACTTTTGTTTGATACTTTTTTAGAAATAGTTTTGGCACAATTTTTAGCTAAAAGATCTGTAATTACTGTTGATTGCAAAAGCATATATATGTATATAGCATATTTACACTTTGTAGTTATATTCATCTGTACGTGTCTAAAAAGTAAAACAAACAGTTCACACATTGATAATGAACTCAGTATATATAGGATTTTTTTAGAGCAATTATTTTTAAAATGAAAAAGAAGAACGTGTCGTAATGTCGTCTGATCCGTGTCATAGTGTTTCATGAAAACGTCCTGCACATGATCCGTAGACGTTTGAACTATCGCTGGCCGCTGTATGCCCGTTGGACCAGCTACGTAATCGCTTTTTACCGTGTTTGCATTTCCTTTTCGACGCTGCCGTATTCATTCTTGTTGGATTCATTTCGACGCGAGCTTTCATCTGATATGCGTTTTCTATAAGTTTCCGAGCATATTTACCAGTCATATAAGTCGAAATCTTCAATTTTTGTTGTTAGAATTTTCAATTTAATGCAGATTTTTTCTTATATTCCGGCGAATATTTTACAGTCTCATTTTGTCACAAGCTCTCCAAAATGACACTAGAATCAATGTCCTCGCTAAACGCGTTTTGACGCTACACCAATTTATAACTTTACACTAAGCTAATTCGTAACCATTCACGCACATGACGTACCATGTACACTGGTATAATGACGTCACAGGAAAAACAAATACAGATACGTAAAGACATAATCTATATGTTGTAGACTCAACGAAAATATTAGCGATTGAAATCTTACAGTATTTCATCATACAATAATGTTCCACCAACCACCAGTGTAACAAAGAGCAAAGAGGCGTTTTCCCGTAAAAAAAAAAACATTATTTTATACTTTTTTAAAATTTCACTTACAATTATTGTCATCATTTATAAAAGTATTCACCCTCTAATAATATTAAATAGGAATATATATATATATATATATATATATATATATATATATATATATATATATATATATATATATATATATATATATATATATATATATATATATATATATTTTGTATATATATATATATACACCCTCTTCTTCATAATGAATATAAATCTTAATTTATTATAATGCACCAGAGGATATGTTCGTGTGATGTCACCAAATAGAAAATTGTACTTTAAGAGGGTGACTTTTATAATTATTGTACATAATAAATATAAAAACATTATTATATATATATCGGTTAAGTATGAATATTTTAACTTATTATGTTAAAAGGTTCTGCTGTATATAAAATCAAATTGTATGTATATGTAGATGTTTATTGATATGCTCTAATGAGCGATTCAAAAATACAAAATACAAAATTTACAAAAATTATATCAAATAAAATAAAAACTTCATAATTAAATTTCGAATAGTGCTTCAAGTTAAACTGAGATTTACGAAATTATCAAAAGAACCAACAAAATAAGATTAATGAAACAACAACTCACTTAATTGAAGGGATTACTTAATTGAAAATAAAAATTAATTAGCTTCTACTAGCCAGATTAAAACAAAGAAAAATAATAATAATAAAAATAACAATAATATGAATAACCATATTAGCAACATCAATAATAATAATGAACAATATCAAATATCACTTGTTGAAATGTTTCACGGGATCAGTGTAGGTATTTGTCTCTTTTGTTCGAAATAAAGCGCAAGTAATTAGCTATATGCATTATTAATTTTTTGTCCCCAACATTAAGGATGTCTTCTGCGTTAAATAGATGATGACTGTTCAATACGTCTCGTTGATTTCCTAAAGTGCCTCGACAAACTTCAATAAGATGTTTAATGCTTTAACTTTCCCCGCACAATGGACATTCTCGTATCCCCTCAACTTTTAAACTATCCCATTTAAAAGCGATAATATTAGAAATCCGGAAGTTAGATAGCACCATCCCGATGAATTCATTACAAATTTGAAACATTGATAAAATATGAGAAACTAAATTAATTTTTAATACAAATTTGGTGAAAGCGCTGGTAAAATTGGAGATAAATTTTTTTTATACTGTTAACAATAGTGTAAGTTCTACTCGGGACTGGGTGGTTGCTGGTTCGATTCCCAAAACTGACAGTTTGTCAATTTGAATAAACTGTCTGCTTATGGACAAGAACGAAAATAACCGGATATGATTGTGAAGGTTTTTCTGCAATTTCCTTTCACAAACTCTAGAAGAATATGAGCATTGTTCCTATCAAAGTCGGCTGTAGCCGCACATCCTATAAATTCCTAGTCTACATACAAATTCTTTGTCGTTTAGGGATCGGTTAAAAAGGCCTAGAAACCTGGCCAGGCTTCGACCTTCCCTCCGCTACTACTATTAGGGTAATACAATAAAATCCATAAATAAAAAAACCTTGGGGCATTTTGCGCTCTATGCAGCTACAATTTTAGTATTTTTGCTATTTTAAATGCGTTTCTACAAATAAGAGCATGTATTTTAATGATATTTTATTATTAATCCAGTTTTTTCTACACTTAGCAACATACGGAAAAGCTTTATAGTCAGTGAAAAACAAAATAAAACTAAATATTTTATCGAAATTTTGTTTAAAGCTTTATCATTGATTATAATTTACATCAAATACAATTTCAGTCGATAATTTCGATTTTTCTACAATGATAAAAACAGTATCCACCATTGAAGGTATTATATGCGTTCGGTATATAATTCAGTTCAGAATTTAATTAAACATCGACATGTTTATTCTACCAAAATTTCCCATGGGGAGTGTAATATATATACTTTTGTAAAAAAAATATAATCTAAAAATTATTATCATATACTTTAAATACTACAGAATGTTTCAAAAATATCATGAATGTCCTAATTTCAGAATTTGCGTCCCATATGGAGGCGGAGCTTTCTCCAATGGCCGCTGCATCAGAGCAAATTATATTGTCGGTATATGTAAAAAATCGAAATTTTTTTCAAAAACTGAAAAGTTACCAACGAATTTGAGATTGAGTAGGAACGAACCCCCAGAAAATAAATCCTGAGCAAAACAAAAATCTATTGCAATGTGAAGAATGATCTCGAAGTGAATCTATCAATATTAGATTATCAAATGATAACTAATGAGAATTCTAAACAAATTCGCCCCAATACCTAGATCAGTTTTTTTATTATAAATACGTATTTCGACTACAAAGTAGTTAACATCAGTATAAATTAGCTAGTCGTAATTTACTCTTTGACAATTAGAAATAGATAGAAAAATAGATGTCAATAGACAAAAATAAAAATAAATAAAAAATTAAACAAAATAAATTAAAATATAATAAAATTACTCTTGTTAAAATTACTTTCATTCAATTTACTCTTGTTGACATCACTCTTATTAAAATTACTCTTATATTGTCTCAGGATATGTTATTCGTTGTTAATTTGGTGACAGTTTCACGACGTTTCTTGGTTGTGCCTTGCTTATATATGTTTGACGACGTTTAACTGTATTCTAAGGTCGCTCTTGATTGGTGCTGAGTTATGCGTTGCGCAGTAAACGGATTTTTATATTTTGACATCTTTAGAAAGAGAGATTTGCAATATTTTTTTGGTACGTCCTGTCCCATATATTCTGTATTTTCATGCCTATCAATAATAATAATATATTAAATAAAATGACAATTTTTCCCTAAATAACTTGAATTTTCATAAAGTATAGCTTCGGGTGAATTTTCTGTTTAATTTTTTTGTTATTTTTATTACTTTCAACGAAAAAAAAAAAAAGTGTTTTTTTTTTGTTAAATAAAATAATTTGAAAATCGTATAAATTACGAGATAGATATAGTAAACTAACCAATACAAATTCAACAACCTGATACTCAACAACTGTTGTTTTAAATAAACAGAAGTCATAATATTTCTCCCTCACAATTCATTAGAATTCGATTTAAAAAAAAAAAAAAAAAAAAAAAAACACGAACAAAAAATGAAAAATTTTTATTCAAAATATTTTATTCTCATATTTTATTGATATCATAATATTATGTCATGGTTTTTTTTTATACAGTGAAACCTGTGTGTGTGTGAGAACTGGATAAGCCAGGGAAACTATATAAGTGAGAGTAATGGCCAAGTCCGGTCATTTTAATCCTCGAAAATCTCTACCAGTGAGAAAGTGAACCCTCTATATGAGAGAATCGATTTTCACGCTTGGACCTCTATAACTGAGACTGCTCCTTGCCCTACGCCTCTATAAGCGAGAGTCGATCGTATTTATTATCTGTTATTTATGACGCCTTCTAAATTTCGTGAAATAACAACAAATTCAAATAAAAAATGTATTTACATATCTATCACTGTTTTCTGTATTCTTTTACTGTAGTAATAGCACTGTAAGCACGAAGGCCAAAAACCCCTTAAACTCGGCCTGTCGCAATACCGTGCTCAATATACCTCTGCAGGTGACGAAACCGCTCCGGCATCTATATAAGAGAGAAACTTGGTTAAGTGAAAAACCTCCATAAACGGAAAAAAAGCTTCCGGTCCCATAAACTCTCGCTCATCGCTCATCCAGGTTTTACTGTATTTTAAGCTAACATTAATTTTTGTGAAAATTCAGATTATTTGAATATATATATATATATATATATATATATATATATATATATATATATATATATATATATATACGATTTTCATTCCATCATACGGGCAAATTATTTATAAAACGATATGGTATAACTTTTTACATGAACGATAAAAATTTCGTACAGAATGTCTCACCCTGAAGGAGACCGTGTAAAAGTTTCTGCTAAGATCTGGTAGCAAGTATTTCTGTAGTGTATTTGTATTCGACTTCCCTTACATGAAATGGAGATTCTGAATCTCGAACGATGGTTCCTTTAAGGACATATCAATTTGAGCTAAACCTTTGGAAAACAAAACATTATCATACCAATGGACACATGCAATTTTTTCGTATTTGGATAAATTCTATCGTCTGTTTAGAACTTATCGTAAACGCTATTAAAGTAATTATACTTCGCTTCCACCAAAAGTATTAGCTTTTAGCATAGCACCTACAATACCTCTTTGCGTACATAAGATTCAGCCTACTAAAACTATTGAAAAAAGGATGAGGAAGTATTAAAATGTGGCCAAAATAGGGCTGCATAGTTTATTAACGGCCCCTTAGGAAATATTTGTTACTATAGTTGAAAATTTTTTAAATGATCTCGAAACTCCAGACACTCTTTTCTCGCATTGATCTGTTTCTATCTTACCTAATTAGCACCATACTATGAACTATGTTTTCAGGACCTATCCAATATTGAAGCAAAGCCAAACAAAACCGTCCGAATTTGATAAATTCCAAACTCCGGTGCCTTTTTCATGATATTAAGAGTTTGCATCTCAAACAAACAAATCTTTTAATATGTTATGATTTTTGTCCTAATTCTTTTGAAAACAAGGACATTTTCTTCAATCTATTATTAATAGTTTTAGAGATATCTTTGGATTGAATAGGCATGAGTTGCGAATTTAATTATGAGTGACACTCTATAAAAATCATAAATATTTTCCATACTTTCAAACATTGTTACACAAAAATTTTGAATGCATGATTGAATTTCTAGACTGGGGATGATGTTCATGTGGAAAAATGTATTTATCTTTTTATACATAGCATACACATACATACATACATACATACATACATGCATATTATAATACATTCATATTTCAATATGACGTCAGAATTAAATACACGTAAAAAGCATGCCTTGCAACTTGGAACATAGAAATAATACGACTCGAATATCTAGCCATGCATAGCGGCAACCAGCTAGTCATCCATCTATCTACAGCCAGTCAGCCAAATAAAACAAGCACATAATATATATATATATATATATATATATATATATATATAGCCAACAAACCAGGAATGAATAGAGGACGTTAACTTCTGCAAAGAAAGAGTTCGGAAAATGTCGAAGGTATAATTACGTCTAGTTGGAATTTGCCAAATATAGATGATATTGTTTCAATATTCGTATCCATAATACGTGCTAAAAATTAATTCGTAGGAAATAGGACTAAGAGAATATATGAATTATGAATTAATTTAAATAAATTGCAACGTTTCGTCATTTATTTATGACTTCCTCAGCACTACAAACTTGGGAGTACAAACAGGTCAGATAGATGACATGTCACAATTTCATAACAACAAGTCCCTTCGCTCGAAGGGACTTGTGAAGAAACTCGCTCCTTGGTTTCGCACAGAAAATAACCTTACATGAATTGTCAAAAAAGTTATAAAACAAATACTTACTAAAAAGTGCAAACCATTAGAAAATTAAATAAAAACATAATAAAAATGCCAGTTGCTCCTTCTGCCATTCGCCGCAAGTGAAAGATTGACGCTATCCGATTTTCTAGCATGCTCCATCTTTCTAGCATGAATAGAACTGAAAAACGTAATTTTAGGGGGTGTTTTTCCGAATTTCCGTGAGGTTGCAATGAAAAAATTGAATATCCTTCTGAATTTGTAGCTATTTAGTGTCGAATGCAAAAAACCGCATCGTTCTAGCATGTCTAGAAGTGCCTTAGAATTTGTATACATGAGTCAGTCAGTTAGTCAGTCAGCTTCACTTAGCTATATATTATATTAGATTCCTCTTTCAAACGTTTAAAACCTTCTGTACTATTATTATACCTATACTTGCTAATATATATAATACCTGTAAGTAAGGCATAAGGTAAATATATACGATATCTATAGAATCTATACCTTTTAAGGGGTCTTGGTCTTGCAAGTCTATCAATAAATGCTATACTGACAATGAGCTGTTTACCTGCGGTAATAAAATACGTAAGGTCACATTCACATCCGAATAAATGATGCTGAAGTTTTTTTTTTCCACAAAAAAAAAATGTATATCTGTTTTGTTCAATTTTGTTTTATTTTTGTATTTTTCTTTCCATACAATTTATTAGTGAACTTAACTTTTTTCTGATTTAAAAAAAAAACCAAACCAGAACTGTGTGGTTTAATTGATGTTAAAATGTCTACTGTGTTAGATAAAAAATAAATAAAAATTCTCACAAACGCGACAACTAATATATTGAATTGAGGGTCAGTTTTACCTTGAACTTTTAATAATAAAGCGTACCGTATAATTATTAAATATATATAAAGGCTATTATTCAAATATATTAACTGTATTCAAAATAAATCATGCTGGACATATTATGTTTGTTAAAATACTTCGGTCAAGATTTATTTAGTCTAAATACCAAAGAGTTATTATCGTAAGAAATATTAAATAAGGGTGGAAACTAAAATAATAGGAAACAGAAAATTAGCCTCCATTTAAATATACACCACATAAACCGGAACGTATAAATTCTCTCGGAAAGTCAAGCTGCTCTAAAAGTCTGCAACTGAAATCATCTCCGGGGTTGTCAGAGATTGCCTAGACTTAGAAGAACTACTGGAGCTGACAAACGGCACAATGTTAAATTGGTCTGGATACCAGGTCTCAGTGGTTACGAAGGAAACGAAAAAAACAGATACCTTAGCAAAGATGGGAGTCGGAATACCTTTTATAAGTATTCCTATTTAAGGAAATCAAAAGACAGAAAATAAACAAGTGATAAACGACTGGATGCACGTAAAACATCGCGATCACGTCACCTCTGAAAAAATAAACCGAAACAAAAACTCGAGAAAATACTGTTTGGGAAGACATCCAAGAGACATCCAGAGTCTCTCGATGCACTCATCTGAACAGAATAAAACTTCGAAAGGGTACCGGATTCATCACCGAAAATTATCATCTACGAGAGCATCTGCTCACAATGGATCCATACAAATTGCCAGAATAGGTAAGTGAGTCCAGATACATATCCTTGCCATTGTCAAGATATGGGAGAAGTGGATCTCGTCAGACTGCAGTAGAAGGGGGAGCAGATGGGCCATAAGGTTTAAGGTGCTTTTATCTTTCTCATACTTTCTCTATGAAAAATTCACATACTTTCTAGGCAGCTATGTCCTTAATCGGATTTCTTTAGGAAATTAACCGGATTTTTTGTTTTCTTGATCCAACTCCTGATTTTTATCATATTCCTTGATCATGTAAAATGATAGATGAATATAGATGGAATAATTAATAATAATACATTTAATAAATTAAAAGACATGTTGAAACTTAAATTATCTTTATTAAAATTAATTCGTAGAATGAATGTCAGAATGTATTTGTTGTTACCAAAGTAACAAGCAATAACAATTACCGTGGTAACTTGGGGAGAATTTAGTTGAAAATACACAGATGTCTAATAAACTAAATTATATTGAAATTTAGTTGCGGCTCCGTTACAATCTAAACTAAAATTCCCTGGCATTTCCATGTTTTCAATGTGTTCTAGGCTTGCCAACCTGAATTAATATCACTAGAATATAAATTTTACCAGCACATAAGAACATTAAGAATGTAAGAACGCATAACTTCTGACAATCTTAACGCCATGATCTTAAGATTGTTTTGAAAGCTGTAGATTTCGTAAACGAACTAATTTTACACACCATCACTATCTGTAGTTGATTCTGTGTAATTTTTTTTTTTCAAAAAAAGATACAAACGATTTCTCGAAAAATGTTTTAACTGTTAAGTCTTAAAACCTTGTAATTCCAGCAACAACAAAAATGCTCTTCACTTTTTAAAACTACTTTTTTGTTCTTTAAATGATATCTTTAAACTGATATTGAAATAGAAATTAAATGATTTTTATTTGATTAACTGCTTTAGTTTTATTCATATCCATGTAGGTACTAAAACTACTACAATTTCAAGTACTACGTTTTTATAGAACCCGTTAAAAAAGGTTAAGTACGTATACTCGTATATGTGAAGTACTTTACCGTTCAATAACATAAATATACTAATTACACACACACACACACCAAAGTTCAATAATAAACATTTCGTTCATAGAAGTATATATGTCGCAGATGGATTTCGAATCCGCTATTTTACAAAACCGCTAGTTGTTTTACATAACAACTCCATTATGTAAAACAACTGAACGACGTTTAGCGGTTTTACATAATTACTGAACTGTAACACGTAATATTGCTTAAACGTTTTGCGTTTATCAATGCAGCGGGTCAACGATTAGGCGTTATGTAAAACAGCGTGAAATGAAACGTCAGATTATAGATTTAGGTTTATATCATTATTATTATTATTAATACTACAATTTATATAACCTAGCAGTCTATATTCTTTAAGTCTAAAACTCATAGCTTAGAATTATTGTAAACGGATTAATGGAATTCCCATTACTAAGGTCCTTTTTCCTAACAAGTTCTATATATTTTAGATATAGTGTCAAAAATTATTGAAATTAAATAAGGTAACTATTACAACCGAGTACTACAATCCTTCACATCATCGGTCATACCCCGAGTTGGTCGGGTGTTGCGTGTTTTTTGGCCCCGCACTAAAAGGGGTTCTATATATTTGAGTTATAGTGTCAAAAATTATTGAAATTAAATAAGGTAACTATTCCAACCGAGTACTACAATCTTACACTTCATCGGCCATACCCCGAGTTAGTCGGCTTTTGTGTGTTTTTGGGGCCCACACTAAAAGGCGTTCTGTATATTTCCCTATATCATAACGCTCTTTGAGACTACAGATAAGCTATTCTACATTACGTCTAAACGTGGGTAGCACTTTTGTAAAACGTACCGCAATGACAATCCAGCCGAACGTAGTTCAGTTGTTTTACATAACGGAGTTGTTATGTAAAACAACTAGCGGTTTTGTAAAACAGCGGATTCGACAATCTATCTGCGACACATATATATATATAAAATCCAATATATATTTTCCTACATCAGTTAACATATGTTTTACTATGAGTTAAGTGTTTATATATGATCTTTAACGTATATAGATTGAACCGCATCGACCGAATTCTGATAAAATCCCTACAGATTTAATAATTTCAAATAAATATGTGAGAAAGTGTACACGAGCAAGGGTTGGTTGTATCTTCTTGTGAGAGTGAAAACCTAAAGTAAACTTTTTAGGATACAATTAATAACTTGCTGGTGGTTTATTTAATGTTGATATCGATATTAGTATCGTCATGTGAACAAAGTTCATATATATTTACTCTGAATGTTGTGTAACATATTATATAAGAGCAAAATCAGGATAAATACAAGGACCTTTATTTGTAAAAGGTTTTTACCTACTATCAAGTAAAATATACACATTTCTGTCGTACTTCCTGTAAATATTGGCCTACTTATAAAGACATTAGTTGACAACAAAAATTGTAATCTTCAATGTCGTCCCATGGAGAAGTTCGAGGAGTCTCGAAACGAGGTAAATACGTAAGGAAATATGGTATAGTGTCACAAATTACCGTTGTACTGCCTCATATCTGTCTATGAACTGCGGTGAAAAATACCAAGGGTACATAGTTCAAAGAAAAACCAATAATTTATCTAAATGTATTTTCTACGACTTATTTTAAACTTAAGAAGAATTGTTCCAATTCCCAGATCAATTATTTTTATTATATAAATACAAATTTCAACTACGAAGTAATCATCATCAGTATATGAATTTATTCAATCGTAGTTATTCTTCGGCTAGATTGTTATTCATTGCTCATTAAATGATTGTCTCACAATTCTCCAAAAGTCTGTCACTAAATTAGCAACATATACTAGGAACATGTTATTTCCTCAGAGAATATTTACGACTTGCTAATTCACGCTAATGAAAGCCATTTTTTAAGTCGAAATACATATTTATATAAAACAAATAATTTATCTGAGAATAGGATTAATTGATCTAGAAATAGGGAATATGCATGAAAATTTTTTTTCACGTTTATTTTCAGAATATGAAAATACTGTTAATACTGTAATAATATTTAAAAACGAAATTAAAATCCGACAAATATCAAGCAAGCTATAAGCTTTTAAAGATTATTATCTGTCTTATTCTTGCAAAAATACTAAAAACGGAGTTTTACGTGTATTTTAAATGGTGAAAGTGTAATATGATGTCACATAACATATCAAGAGGGCTCTCACCCTCTTTGTCTAATCGGGAATTTCAATCATTCATATCTCGCTTATTTTTAAAGTTATTTAAAAAGTAATTTTACCTTGATATTTGTCAACTAAACATGCTTCAATTCAAGTGAAAAAAAATTTTCATGCATATTCCCTATTGAATTCAAAAACCTTGAGTTCTGATTGATTACCTTTGGTAATCTTTATATATCTTTTATATTTATTTAAAAAATTTATAGCTCAAAATGGAAAAAAAGTACTATTTTTGTCAATCAGATTTATTGTCAATCAAAATGTTGGGCGATTTCATTTCATTTTTATAGAATTTTTAGAGCACGTTTGTATATAGCTTGTGGTCAATCTGAACAGGACTCAACTTCGAAAAGTTACCGGATTCATCACCGGATATTACCATCTACAAAAGCATCTGCACACAATATCTCGGTCATAGCAGATTACAGAAGATATTTGGTGCATCTCACCCTAAATATATGAACCTTCAGGAGAACCTGATAAGAAAGCTTCTGGCTATTATTGCCAAGATATGAGAGATGGTAATCTTGCCAGACTGCAGTAAAAGGTGGAGCACAATGGGGGAGCACAACTGCAACACTTTTTATATCTCAAGATATATCTATTAACCTATCTCTGTATAGAATATATGGTACTTCGGTCAAAATTCACAAATACAAAAAATGAAACATTTTTCAAGATATCTTAAATCCCTTAACACAGACACAGAATATTATCAGACTTAGCCTGCTACTTGTGATGCAACTTTTATGGTAAATCCATTTTATAAACAAAAGCCCCATTTCCCTCTCATAAGACAAAACAATTTTAAAGACTTAGGACATAAATTTACGTTGATAGTAGACGTTCGTTTAAAATCGACGTTCCAAGAACCAATATTTTTCTACTTGCTTGAACAAATTTGCTTGAATGTTTGATACATCCTGTACATTATTTGTGTTTATTTACACATTCGACATTAACGGTTAACAGTTATCCTTGATTTCACATTCCTAATGCGATTCGATAATAAATACCATAAAACACACACGACTGTAGCAATATAGATAGTGCCTGCCTTGCTTCTTGCTCTTCTAGCAATTAAAGTATTGATTACACATAATTTTCAATAACTTTACTTCTATCGGAAAATATTTTTATCACTTTCGTTAGCTAACTTATATACAATAGCTTTTCCACTTTTTATTGTTACTTTTGTCTTAACGACAGAGAAGAAAAGAAATTATTTAATGGTTTGATTTTTCTAAATGACCAGGAAGTAATATGATTGGATACTATATGTGAAAGAATCTTTCTTAATGAGGTCAACCGTTCATACATATTGTTCTAATACGTCATACACAATAGGGAATATGCATGAAAATTTTTTTTCACTTGAATTGAAGCATGTTTACTTATATAAATATCAAGGTAAAATTACTTTTTAAATAACTTTAAAAATAAGCGAGATATGAATGATTGAAATTCCCGATTAGACAAAGAGGGTGATAGCTCTCTTGATATGTTATGTGACGTCATATTACACTTTCACCGTTTAAAATACATGTAAAACTCCGTTTTTAGTATTTTATGCAAGAAAGAGACAGATAATAATCTTTAAAAGCTTATAGCTTCCTTGATATTTGTCGGATTTTAATTTCGTTTTTAAATATTATTACAGTATTAACAGTATTTTCATGTTCTGAAAATAAATGTGAAAAACAATTTTTCATGCATATTCCCTATTGTGGATTTCTTAAAGAATTTCTTAGCTATTATTATCCATTAGATGTTACTAAAGTTATTGTTAATAGGCATTTAATTCGGGCGATGTTATTCAGAAGTCAAATCGTTTGGTGGCCTTTTAGTGGTATGTAAACTGCTTAAATTCGATATTAGATTATCAAATGATAATTAATGAGAACTCTAGGTTTCTGAAATATAATTTCAAATTCGCCCCAATACCTAGATCAGTTTTTGGCCCGATTTAACCCGATTCAAAGAACATATGGCTCATGTGAAATACGGCATGTTAGAAAAATCCTATGTAGCTGCACATATTATAGAGAATAGCCATAGAAAATCGACAAATCCAATTTAAAACTTGTGAAGGCAGTACAAAATTATTCAGAGAGATGGATGCATACGAAAGTACATTCAGAAATTCAAAAGAAATATTTGAATTTAGACAATGGACCGGTTACAAATTCAGATTTAATCAAAATTTTACGGAAAAATTAAACGTCAGATGTCCATCTGTCTCTTTCTAAAGATGTCAAAATATAAAAACCCGTTTACTGCGCAACGCATAACTAAGCACCAACCAAGAGCGATCTTAGAATAGAGTTAAACGTCGGTCAAACGTATATAAGCAAGGCAAAACCCAGAAACGTCGTGAAACTGTCACCAAATTAGCAACGAATTACATATCCTGAGACAATATAAGAGTAATTTTAATAAAAGTGATGTTAATAAGAGTAAGTTTGAATGAAAGCAATTTTAACAAGAGTAAAAAATTTATTATATTTTAATTTATTTTGTTTAATTTTTATATTTAGTTTTATTTTTGTCTATTGATTTCGATTTTCTATCTATTTCTAATTGTCAAAGAGTAAATTACGATTAGCTAATTTATACTGATGATGACTATTTTGTAGTCGAAATACGTATTTAGAATACAAAAAACGGATCTAGGTATTGGGGCGAATTTGAAATTTTATTATCTTAAATTCGAGTTTTGATTCATATTCTGTAGTTGTGATATAGCTTGAAAAGCGGCAGGGTTTTATTCAGAATTTAGAAACTTTTGATTTATATCTCAACTCTTTAATTTGAACTTTGATTTATATTCTGCTGTTGTGATGTACCTTCTAAAGTGGAAGGTGGACAAAAAAATTTCATTCATTTGTATAGAATGGAATATTGCTGCGAATGGTTGATTATTTACGATTAATTTCTTACTCAAACGTTGTGTGTAATTGGATTGAACTTGTAGCGGTATCGCATTTTAAATTGTAGAGATATTTGATTGATATAATAAATAATTATTATTTAAATAAATAATAAATAAGTGTTAAAGATATAATTGATCTTTATTAAATTGAATTATGACATATTATATATATTTATATGTAAATTATCAAAGTTGTTAACATTCAAAGCAACCGTGATAATAGAGAGAAGTTATAGTTGTTAAGCAACAGATAAAAATGATAAATAAAATTATAATAATAATTTAATGAAAATGCGATACCGTTTGTAGCGATACCGCTACAAACTTAAAGCCGTAATTTGGAAAGCGAGGCCAACACAAAATACATAGACAGATATGGAAAGAGAGGCCGAGGCAAGTGAGAGAACGCACGATCGAAGCCTGTCTCTTGATATCCTATCTCACTTTCTGACAACAAACGACCGCAGCCAAGCTGGTATCCTGTCTCTCATGAAAGAGAGGCCGAGGCACATGAGACAACGCACGATAATAACCTGTCTTGGTTTCCTGATCTGGCTGTCGAGTTTTTACTTCCCACTTTAACATTCCCAGTTTTAACTTTTATCATGTAGGAATTTAAAAAGACCGAGGCACACGAAATGACGGAAGACCGAAACCTGGCGTGGTGCCCTGTCTCCCTATCTTGTCTCACTAAAGAGCTCCTTAACGTTGCTTGTTTTTTTTTTTTCATTTCCTCATTAAAGCAACTTCAATCCAGATTATCTGAGAAAGAACATTTTGCGTTAATTTCCAATTTTTAGTTCCAAATCTCTTATTTTATTCTCGAAATTTGAAAAGAAACCATATACAAAAAAGGAAACACATTTTTCACTTATATCAAAACAAACAAATTTTCATAAAAATGTAACAACAATTTTGCATTCATTGTTTTTATTTACAATTTTATTTGTTTACAACAACGCGCAACGGAGGCAGGCACGAATACACACACAGCATTCTTCTCTCCGAAATCTGAAATGATATTACTCCCATGTGGTCACTTCACAAACAACACCACTGACACACTAGGCCTAAATCTGTAGTAAGCTTACGAATAATCAGTATGGATAAGCACATACATTTTCGCACACACACACACGCCCACACAAAACACAAAACTCATACTCGAATATTTTTTACGTTTTTAGACTTAACGATGTTATTTCAAAAATTACATTTGTTGTTTTATTCACGAATGGTGTAATAACAAATTATTCCTTTTTTGTTTGTTTTTCCATATACACGCAGCTTTAAAAAATCATTACTTGTTTACAATTCCATTTTTTATTCAAAAATTTCATTTATTTCCTCCTCTTCATAATCGCATCATATATACACAGAAAAAAATTGGCTAACTTGAGAGTAAACGCAGTTCATTCAACAACACGGCAAGTATAAACACGGCGAACCATTTAAAACAGTTCTCGGAATCAGTTCTAGCGTAAGTGCTAGAACTACGCGCGGCGTAGTTGAAATAAGTTTGACGCATTTATAAATTTGTTGATTGAAAGTGATTAGCACTTGAACACAAAATATATACATTGTTAAAATGAAAAGAAAACATTTCATTTGATGTATGAATCATCGTTTTATTTTGCAATTTTGCATACCTTGTACCGAACAATTTCCTTATCATATCGGATACGACTCTAATTAGTCACTGATCTCCATACAATCTCTGTCGACAACAACAGTCTAAGTGGCCGAGCGATTTAAGGCGTTATGTCTGCGAAGTATGCCTACTTGGAAACTGGGAGGTTATGGGTTCGAATCCCGACATCAGCAGTTTGACAATTATTAAGAAAAAACAGAGGCGGTTAATTGACTAAACTGTCGGCGTATGGAAAAGAACGAAGTAAGCGGCTATGCTTGAGAATATTTCCTGCAGTTTCGTTCACGAACTCCAGATGAATATTGGCATAATTCCCACTATAGTCGGCTGCAGCCGCATATCCTGTCAATTCCTAGTCTATACACAAAAATTCCTTCCACTCCACTCACATCCTCACATCCTTAGGCATCACAATGGACCTTATGATCGAAGTGTAGCCCGTCCAGGGCCGCCTCTACAATCTATCTATCTATCTCTGTCGACAAAGTTCTGTGTTAGTATTAACTCTGACTACATGATGTTTGCCTGCACTCACTATTTAAAATTCGATCATAACTATCTGTAATGATGGCTTGATGACAATATATACCCATAATAATGGAACAAGTCACTGGCGAGAGTAAATTGTTGGTGTTATTTCATACCGGTTACTATAAGTTTCATAATATATTGAAACTATTTATTTATTTTGATAACTCGTAATTCGATAATAATTACATATAATCTGAACTACGCCGTGTAGTCAACTTCACAAAACTAAGGTGTCATTATTTCAATTTTTTGGTATGTAGCTTAATAGTTTCATTTCATACCGGTTACTATTAGTTTCATAATATTTTGAAACTATCTGTTTTGATAACTCGTAATTCGGTAATAATTACATATAATCCCAACTACGCCGTGTAGTCAACTTAACAAAACTAGTTTCATTATTTCAATTTTTTGGTATGTAGCTTAATAGTTTCATTTCATACCGGTTACTATTAGTTTCATAATATTTTGAAACTCACTATTTGTTTTGATAACTCGTAATACGGTAATAATTACATATAATCTCAACTACGCCGTGTAGTCAACTTAACAAAACTAGTTTCATTATTTCAATTTTTTGGTATGTAGCTTAATAGTTTCATTTCATACCGGTTACTATTAGTTTCATAATATTTTGAAACTATTTATTTGATTTGATAACTCGTAATTCGATAATAATTACATATAATCTCATCTACGCCATGTAGTCAACCTAACAAAACTAGTTTCATTATTTCAATTTTTTGGTATGTAGCTTAATAGTTTCATTTCATACCGGTTACTATAAGTTTCATAATATTTTGAAACTATTTATTTGATTTGATAACTCGTAATTCGATAATAATTACATATAATCTGAACTACGCCGTGTAGTCAATTTCACAAAACTAGTTTCATTATTTCAATTTTTTGGTATGTAGCTTAATAGTTTCATTTCATACCGGTTACTATTAGTTTCATAATATTTTGAAACTATTTATTTGATTTGATAACTCGTAATTCGATAATAATTACATATAATCTCATCTACGCCATGTAGTCAACCTAACAAAACTAGTTTCATTATTTGAATTTTTTGGTATGTAGCTTAATAGTTTCATTTCATACCGGTTACTATTAGTTTCATAATATTTTGAAACTATTTATTTGATTTGATAACTCGTAATTCGATAATAATTACATATAATCTCAACTACGCCGTGTAGTCAACTTCACAAAACTAAGGTGTCATTATTTCAATTTTTTGGTATGTAGCTTAATAGTTTCATTTTATACCGATTACTATTAGTTTCATAATATTTTGAAACTACTTATGTTTTGATAACTCGTAATTCGGTAATAATTACATATAATCTCAACTATACGCCATGTAGTCAACCTAACAAAGTTTCATTATTTCAATTTTCTGGTATGTAGCTTAATAGTTTCATTTCATACCGGTTACTATTAGTTTCATAATATTTTGAAACTATTTATTTGTTTTGATAACTCGTAATTCAATAATAATTACATATAATCTCAACTACGCCGTATAGTCAACCTAACAAAACTAGTTTCATTATTTGAATTTTTTGGTATGTAGCTTAATAGTTTCATTTCATACCGGTTACTATTAGTTTCATAATATTTTGAAACTATTTATATGTTTTGATAAGTTGTAATTCGGTAATAATTACATATAATCTCAACTACGCCGTGTAGTCAACCTAACAAAACTAGTTTCATTATTTCAATTTTTTGGTATTTAGCTTAATAGTTATTCATTTAAACTGTAGGTAGTATCGGCCAACTATTTGGTCGTTGTTGAGTTCACTACTTTATTTATTACAGTGTATTTAAAAATTTCATTTATTCCATAACCGCATATAAATAAATATAAAATAACATATAAAATATTACTACATTTTTTTTTGTAATTATTGAACGTTTCAGAATTTGATTTAAAAAACCAAGTAGTATGCCGTGTCGTATAATAACTAGGACATATCCTTAGAGATTCGATAAAATGTCGTTGGTTTTTATAGAGTTCTTGAAATGAGCATTTATTTTATATAACCTGCGGAGTCTATAAATTACAGAGAATTGGAATAACTTTTTGAAAGAGATGCACATATAAGAGAAAATTGATATATGTTTTCACCATCTTTGCATACAAATTCTAAAAGCTTTTCAGATATTCATTTAAAAACAATACTTTTAACTTTTTTCACCACCATTTTCACCATCTTCACAATTTTCTTTCAATTCATGTATTAAGTAGAAAAGTATATATATTTCTTTCTTTACTCTACCTTACGTATTATATTTTTAAGGCTTTTTATTTTAAGAGCTCTTCACAAATGTTTATATAATGACAATATCATTGATGATAATTTAAGCATTTTCTCACTTTGATCATCTATCTGTGGAATCTAAATAGGACTTATAAAAACGTCAGTTTTTTTTAGGTTTAACACTGTTGAGGTTCTTCAGATATGAAGAACCAATTCCACAATAATACAAAAAAGTGAACATTCAATTTAAAATAGTTTACGTTTTCAATGTCCTTTCAAATTCTAAACAGAATTAGAAAAAGACCATTTTTGCTGTAGTGTATAATTACGTTGACACTTAAAGCATGGTCTCTATAAATATCACATAAGAACATTTCCTTAAACTTTGAATAGTTTGCGTCTACCAGTTTTCTTTCAACCGATGAAATCGGAAAAAAAACCTTTTATCGGTATAATTTTACTCAGTCTTACCAATCTCTTCCCAATCGAAAGAAATAGGCTATTTTTATGGCATGCCATTTCAAGTTGTTAACAATATAGATCCGAAGTACTTTTTTACGGGAATATTAGTTTTTTAGGTTCAACACTTTGGAGGTTCTCAAGTATGAAGAAACAATTTCCCACTTCACTTCTAAAAAGTGAACATTCCATTTAAAATAGTTTGCGTTTTCATAATTACAAAAAGACATTTTTGCTCTAGTATATAAATTTTATTGATCCCGGAAGCTGTCTCAACCGGTGTCTATAAATATCAAGTACGAACATTTCCTTAAACTTTAAATAGTTTGCATCTTCCAATTTTCTTTCAACTATTAATGAAATTGGGAAAAAACCTTTTTTCTGTGTAATTTTACTCAATCTGAAGATATCTTAACCAATTTCTTCCCAATAGAACAAAAAAGGGCTATTTTTATGGGTATGTCATTTCAAGTACTTAACAATATATAGCCTAAGTAATTGTCTTCGGGAATATTTAAAATAAACTCAAGTATTAAAAACAAATTCTAAATATTTTCTCCTTTTCTTATAAGCTTTTTTAAATAGAAGTACATTTCTTCTTATCATATAAGCTCAAAACATGAAACATTTTTCTTCTTATCGTTTAAGCTCTTTTATTTATAAAACCAAGTAAAAAATAGTTCATAAAACATGAGTGTTTCAGTGATTCTTGAAGATTTTCCAACGAGTCTCTATAGAAATGTTTATCTAAACAAGCTCTTTTTATCCTCAATTATCAAGTAATTCCTAATAGAATTAAAGAAAGGCCAAATTTTAAAACCATACCCATTCAAATTTTAAAGAATTTAAGGACTTAAAAACTATAAGCCCAAGTAAAAAACAGATCATGAAACAAAATATGCCTCCTTTCTTTATAAGCTCCTTTATTTCTTACAAACAAGCTCTTAGAAACTTCTAATATGATTTAAGACTTTAATAATATTCAAAATTCGTAGAAGTTCAAAAACATAAACACTTTTAAAACTACCATTAACATTTTATTCCCCAAGCTCATAATATAACACAATTTATGACAACAAATCGATTGAGAAAATATTTTTACATAGAATTAGTTATAGCTCTGACACAAAAACACCACTATATTGTACATTATTTTTTTTAAATTAAAAATTCAAAGTAACCTCACTGCTTGAGCAGTATTCTCTCATTTCACACCAGAGATGATTATTATGAATGGAATAAATTTAAAAAAAACTACGAATCATTATTAACGTAGAACCAACGAAGAACCAACCACCTACACACAACTGGTGTAAATCTTCCCAGCGCCAACACCACTAAAACGTCATAAAAAAAATCCTACATAATATGAATAAAAAAGTAAGGATTTAACCCCGAAACCGTTTTTATAATAACAGAAAAAAAATAACATCGTTTTCTATATATAAACAACATAAGAAAAACATATATTTTATTGATTTTTCACTGAAAAAACATTTTTATATTATATATATATATATATATGTATACACATACTTGAAAATGTTTTTCACAAATGCGTATATAAAAGAAAATTACTATTGGAAAAGCAGCATGTTATTAAAATGTCCAAAACATGGTAATAAATCGTTTTTTTTATTCAAAAATAAAACCTGTTTAATGAAAGAGCCCGACGATCGTACGACGTACTCGCATACGTTTGATTGAAATGTCTGATAAAAAATCCATTAGAAATTAAAAAAGTTTTCAATGTTGTTGTTGTTGATTTTTTTTAATTTAATTTATTTTGTCTTCTAAATAATTGTTTATTAAAAGTCACACCCAATACATAATAATAAAAAAAACACTTTGGTCTACAAAAAATTTTAATCAATTTTTATTTTTTAGTTCATTCAACCTTTCCGCGAAGGTGGGTTATATTACAATTTATTATGAAACAATACAGTAAATAATTCTACGACAGACTTACCAAAAAGAAAGTAAAGGAGAAATGTTAACATCCAAAAATCCATTTTGAGTTTGATTGTGTATACAAAATTTATTTATTTTTAAATTTATAACAATAACATTTTTTTTACAAAAAAAAACCACACAGAGAAAATGTCAATGTAACACCGTTTTTTTTTTTTCAGTAGATTAACACCAAATTTATTTCAATCATGATGGTTTTTAATAAATAATTTCATTTCATTGTTTTATTACACCGTAAATTTTTGTATCCGTAAACATTTTTTTTATTTTGCTTTCGATCTGTTATGTGTGTTCTAACAAATTTGACAACATGTGCTTTGTATTGTAATAATCAAAGAGAATTAAATACAATGGAAATAAAATGTTATCCCTAAACAGGGCATGCTTATTAACTACTCAGAACTGTCTGATTTAAAATCATCTCCTTTGCATAGCTTATACACATACACAACACAGTCTTCCTTCTGAAGTATTGACCCAGCTTGTTTAAAAAACATGTATGATCCATTCACAGACAGCAACAGCATGATATAAATACACTACATAAGTATATAGCTATCTTTATTTCGTGATATGTATTTATAGTATAATGCATCCGCCCGCATTTAGTTTATATTGCGCCTGCCTAGTAATCATGATTCCCCTTTTCACGTAAGACTGTATGCGGTCGTGTGTGTATATTATTGTCTTGTGTGTGTGGTGGTATTAATAATGGTAGAAACAGTGTCGGTTTCTCAGTAGTCAACTCTGACAATCGTTATCGTTTTTTAATATCGATAAATCATTTTCTTTTTATATATCTTTTTTCGGAGATAGTAGAAGTTGGTAGTAAGTATAATCGATTAGCATAATAATAAGAAAATAATTTGAATTGCTGCTATTCTATCTCCCACAGTGATTCATATGCGTGATAGTATTTTTGATAAAACTATGCAGAAGAGCTGAACCAGTGTGGTATGCATGGCATGCAGTTTATGTTTTATGGTACATGTTTTATTTTTGTAAAGTTTTATCTTTTAATAATAATTAGTCACGTGACTGGGAATAAGAACGTTATCTTTGGTCCGAGACGTTCGTTGTTCAAGGAGAAGATAATGTATATAAAATCTACAGAATATTATTATGGAAGGGGAATTAATTTATAGAATGGAAATGTATTTTGCATAACTTTTTTTGCAATCAACTGAACATTACTAAGGTAAACTGGGTAAACATTACTAAGGTAGGAAATTATAGGAGACCTTATATACACTTTTGCCAAAAATGCGAGGTACAAAGTTTCGTTTTCAATCAGAAGAATATGAAATCAAACTTAACTCGTGCCCGCAAACTACAAACCAGAATAAATATTACGAATAACTAAAAAATCAGAATCCCAAAACTACAGATTAAAACCAAATTCTACAAATGTTCATACTAAATCGACATTACTAGCCTAGACTATTGTTATAAATAGTAGTACTAGTGGAGGGGAGGTCGAAGCCTACCAAGTAGGCCGACCTCTAAGAAACCCAATCTAACAAACGCCACAAAATTAACCTCAGACCTTGATAGATTGCGTATAGAACTGAAAAGAATACCAACAACCTTCCCACTTTACTTATGGACATTGCAATAGTTCACAACATGTCATTATGTGACTTCTATGATAAGGAACCCATCCCCTCGACTACTTCTATCCTCTAACACATCTGGTTCGTATCTTCTAGCCCTGTGTTCGTTGTCGAATCTACCCGTCGTCTTAGCGAATGATAGGGCAGAGCTCCATTTGAGTTTTTTACCTGGGCTTCCCTCATATCGGTTGAGCCAAAGTCATAAATCAAAATGTTCACTAGCTAAACTAAACATCTTCTGCTTTTAATCGATTAATTTCATATTTAATTGATTTGGATCTCCGAAACTGCTTCCATACCTAGAAAAGTAAAAAACTAACCATACAATTTGAAATTTTGGTGTAGGTGCTGGGAAATGTGTGATAACCATTAATAAGTGACAAATAAACATTTTTAGAAAGTAAAAACACAGAATCGACTTTATAAAAATTAACTAAAAAGTAAAAGATAATTTTATAATAAAAAACACTCCCATCAATAAGTTGCTTATGAACAGAGTTACCCTTTACGGTGCTAAAACGGTACCTTTGACATCGACTTTAAAAGGTAAATAAAAAATTCGTAAAGAGATGAAGAAGTATTTCATCAGCCCCCCGCCCAAAGGAACAGATTTTATACGATTGAAGCCTTTTCCATTTGTGGCATCCTATCT
Source organism: Nineta flava (assembly GCA_963920215.1). Lineage (NCBI taxonomy): Eukaryota > Metazoa > Arthropoda > Insecta > Neuroptera > Chrysopidae > Nineta > Nineta flava. The sequence goes on from OY986041.1 coordinate 121,808,800, forward strand.
CCAAAACGAATGAACCGATTTCACTTGTTATAAAATTATTTTTACTCTGCTAGTTTTTATACCTGGTATATAATACCAGGGTATACTAAGTTTAGTTCCGACTTTGTAACGGTTGAAAATATTGATCGCAGAAAAAAATTTGTGTGTCGGTGTTCATAAAATGACTTAATTAGTCCATTTTCGCATAAATGTCCGTCCATCGAGTAAACGCGATAACTCAAACACGAAAAGAGATAGCGAGTTGAAATTTTGTATATGTGTTCTAGAGTTGAAAAGTAAAGCAATGAATAGGCAATAATCGGACCATGTTTGGGCAAAATAGGCAATACTGCCTATCTTTGAAACCGTAAGAGATATAACACAAATTTATAGACAAAAAATGTTTCTTTTTTAAAAACAAACAGCTTTTGTTTGAAACTTTTAAGTTAATTTAAGCAATCAACTCAGTTGTTATTTCCACTTGTTACACATCTTGGTTGGGGATCGAAGCCAAGACCTTTAGCTTCTGGACCAGTGCTCCGTTAAAAAAAAATTAAATCTGATAGTTTTTATTTAAAGTAGGCTCTACTATTTTTCCACATTGTATAAAAAAATTGCGACTAGAAGACATAGACTACCGAACTATCTGTAACAAATGCGACACTGTGTTTAATACTTTTCAAAGTAGGATAAAAACAAGAGATCTAATATTGTATAATTGTAGAAGTAAAGTATAAAATAGACGCCGATACATTTTAAAAACATTTTGTGTGTTGTGTGTGTGTTTGTGTGTAGCTCTATTATTTATTATAATAATACACATTATCTATCATTTTTATTATACATTTAAAACAACAATAATTATACTCATCTTCATCATCTTCATCCATCGTCGTCAGCATCAGAATCATGAATTGTTTCAGCATCTGAAACAATTAATAAGATGAAGTATAGTATTATATGCATTATGTACATGTGTGTATGATCTTAACGAACCATAGATAATACATTTTCAAACAAATTTATAATAAACAAATATATATATATATATATATATATATATATATATATATATATATATATATATATATATATATATATATATATATATATATATATATATATATATATATATGAGATACAGTTTATTAAACATTTAACACGATATTATTTAGTGTAAGAGATACACTCAGATAGAACATAATAAACATACGCTCGTATTCATAATCCGTTCTTAAGCGTAAGTTGTCACCTTAAGCCAGCGTTTAGATGCATAGACGCAATCTTAAGGCAAACTTGAAAGTTTGATATATATCCATAGTCATAGCTTAGATAGATAGATTGTAGAGGCTGCCCTGGACCGGACACACTTAGACCATAAGGTCCATTTTGATGCCTAAGGATGTGAGGATGTGAGTGGAGTGGAAGGAATTTTTGTGTATAGACTAGGAATTGTATGATATTCATCTGGAGTTCGTTAAGGAAACTGCAGAAAACCTTCTTAAGCATAGCCGGTTACTTCGATCTTGTCCATACGCCGACAGTCTAGTCAATTCACCAATCTAGTCTAGTCAATTAGTATTTGTTTCTTAATAATTGACAAATTGCCGATGTCGGAATTCGAACTCATAACCTCCCAGTTACCCAGTAGGCATAATGCGCAGACATATCGCCTTAGACCGCTCGGCCACTTGGACTGGTAGTCATAGCTTAAGTCGATATTAAGAATTGAAAAAAATTCTACAAGTTGTTCATTATAAATATACTAACAACTTTTATACGAAACATTTTTCCGAAAAACTAAATGAAGAAACAATTAGAAAATTTTGAAAAATGAGCATTTCTTTTGTGGAATCAATGTTAAATAAATAAATAAAATATTTACTATAAAACCATACATACATACACATACTGACAAACATCTGGCTGCCTGCGGTATGACGTTTGTTTGATGTCATTTAAGAGTGGGGATTTAGTGATGCCCACTTAATTTATAATATTATTATTCATTACGTATGCACACACATACACTACTGACTACAGAGTACCCCCATTATTTTTATTTCTTTATTAAGCATTGTGTATAGTTATTATAGTAAATAATATTTAACATTGATTCTCTATTAGCAAAGCTTTCCAAAACAGACGGTATATTCTGGGTACAATAAAAAATGAGGAAGTTTTTAAGATATAAACTAGATCTAACGAGTAGTCGTAACTTAAATAACTATAACCGCCTCTGGCTGGCTGTGTGAGCTTTGTGTGAAAATGAATATGCAGAATGGAGCAACAACCATTGATAGTCGTCAGTCTCCTTAATCACAAACTACTGTTCTACAACATTATACAATTGTTATAAAGTCTTGACATAACCACACCACATAACACAAATAAATAATTACAAATTTCTAGTGTCTGATGGTTAGAATTAAATAATAAATAACATTCGATTCACAATTATTTGTTTGTTGTATATAATCATCAAACTTATATTATTATTTTGAACTTATATATTTGTGTATTATTAAATATTTAAATAGTTTCAAGATACTTTTTATATCCGATATACACTATGTTTAGTTTACATCTTCGCATAGTAGATCTCCCATGAGTATGAGAGAGTACATATGTATACATTAAGTAATGTGTATGAGAAGGAGGTCTTATAGGTTTGATAAACAAGCATATTTTTCATAACTGTTCGAGTGGTTACCAACCACTCAAACCTATAAGACCTCCTTCTCATATACATTGCATTCCTTCTCATACACATCTGGCATCAGTGTGAACTAAAAACGGGTTTTTAAGCAATTAACTCAGTTAGTTGCTATTTTCACTTGTTTATATTGTTTATATTTTTAGTTTGAAATACAATTATATTATTATTGTAACAAATATCATCTATATTTAGAGATAAAATAGTTTGACATATATATTTAAATAAAACCTATTTTGACAAAATGGAAACCCGACTTCAAAAATCAAATATTCTATAACAAAAAATGCACTAAAAAGTAAAAAAATAATCGCATATTCTTGTGTCAATATTAGTTCACCTAAACAAAAATTTTTAAATATATATGTACAATTATTGTTATTTTTGAAGTCGGTGTCAGCATAGAGAAATTCACATAATTTTTGGACACCGCCTCCAAAAATAACAATAATTGTACATATATATTTAAAAATTTTTGCTTAGGTGAACTAATGTTGGCACAAAAATATGCAATTATTTTTTTACTTTTTAGTGCATTTTTTGTTATTGAATATTTGATTTTTGAAGTCCGGTTTCCATTTTGTCAAAATAGGTTTTATTTCTCGCTTTTTAGTGACTTTGAAGTTCTATAACTGATTTTATTTGTCTTAATATGGGTAGATCTACTAAACGACCAACTAATTTTTAGTGCATTTTTTTATAACACATTTTTTTTATCCGTTTTTTTTTTTTTAATTTTTAGTGCATTTTTTTGTAACAGATTTTCAGTTTTTTTTACATGCATTTTGTTTTTTTTTGTAAAAATTTTTTTTTTAGGGTCGGATTTTTTTTGTAAAAAATTTTTTTGAAGTCGGTTTTAAAAAAAATTTTCTTATTTTCCCATTATGAATGAGTATACCCTTTCAAAAAAAAAAAAAAAATTCGCAAAAATCGGTTATCACATATAAAATGAGGATTTTTCTTGATTTCCAGAGGATCCCCTCACCAGAATGCGATTTGGTGACAATGGGACCTACCTGTAATCAAACCCTTTAAAACAAAATTCAGAATCGGTTCATAGAGAACCATCCTCCTTTTTGAAGTCGGGTTAATAAATATAATATGTTGTGTATGTTTTAGATATATGATACGAGATTGTTGAATATACATAGGTATAAAAGGAAGTCAGTCGCCTTCCGTGTCTGTCTGTATATTTTTCCGCTAGCTCCTTCTAAACCATGCAACGGATTTTGAAACGGTTTTCACCATCTTGTGGATAATTTTTTCCGGAAGGTTTATATGTATAGTACATTCTGATTAAAATTTCGTATGTGTAAATAATAAAGATGTTTCGAAAAAAATTTACTTTCATTGCTAACGTATTTAATTTTAAGTTAATACACCAAAGTTACATATCACCATAGTTACATATTATATATATTCGGCTGTTGTATGTTATCGATTCTCCGATCAATGAGCTCAGATCAATTTTCTAAGGGGTGAACCTTGAAAATATCTCAGAAAATCGAAAAAAAAATTTCGTTTCTAATTTGAATGAAATTCACTATATCTAGTAATTTGAACCCAAAAAATACGAAAATCGTACTAATTTGACGATTTGGTGAGCAGCTTACGAGATATCTTCTAAAATCGTCTAAAAGAGAGCATAAAGTCGTAAAAAGAGGGTATATCTGGTAAACTATCAGTCACATCGTTAAATAAACTGGATTTTCGAGTTTTTTGGGTTCAATTTACTTTGTAAACTAATTTTCATTTGAATCGATGACTATAAATTTTTTATGTTTTTTTCGATTTTTTCTAAGGGGTGTACCTTGGAAATATCTCAGAAAATCGAAAAAAAAAATTGCATTTCCGATTTGAATGAAATTCACAATATTTAGTAATATGAACCCAAAAAATACAAAAATCGTACTAATTTGTCGATTTGGTGAGCGGTTTACGAGATATCTTCTACAATCGTCTAAAAAAGAGCAACAAGTCGTAAAAAGAGGGCATATCTAGAAAACTATCAGTCACATCGTCAAATCAACTGGATTTTCGAGTTTTTTGTGTTCAATTTACTTTATAAACTAATTTTCATTCAAATCGATGACTATAAACTTTTTATGTTTTTTTCGATTTTTTCTCAGGGCTAAAAGAGAGCACAAAGTCGTAAAAAGAGGGTATATCTTGAAAACTATCAGTCACATCGTCAAATCAACTGGATTTTCGAGTTTTTTGGGTCCAGTTTACTTTACAAACTAATTTCCATTTAAATCGATGACTATAAATTTTATAAGTTTTTTCCGATTTTTTCTAAGGGGGTGACCTTAAAAATATCTCAGAAAATCGAAAACAAAATTTCGTTTCCGATTTGAATGAAATTCACAATATTTAGTAATTTGAACCCAAAAAATACGAAAATCGTACTAAGTTGACGATTTAGTGAGCGGCTTACGAAATATCTTCAAAAATCGCATAAAAGTCGCTTACAACTTCAGAATACGAAAGACAAATCAAATCACATATGATAACTAAGAATTGTATTTGAATTAACGAGATGTCCGCTATTTAGATTAGTCAATAAATTAAAAAACATTCAGCGTACCGCACCGTTGAAGGAGGTCTATGGTTCTAGCGATTACCAGGGGCGTAGCTACCGCCGTATCAATTATACGGGGCCCCCGACGTGCGTAAGCAAAAATTGAGAGTGTATATTTAATTTGAATTGTTTGTAAAAATTTTGGAAAAAGTCACAGATAGATAATTATGATGAATAAATATTTCTTTTAATTTTATGCAAACATTTTTTTTCTTTTGTGAGAAATCTTTACCCTTCATAAGGGCCCCCAAACAAATTTTTATACGGGGCCCCGCCAAGGCACACTACGCCACTGGCGATTACATTATCTTTTTCACAATTTTAATTTCTAACATAAATTCATTCATTTAAATAGAGAGATATAAAGCTTTAAAAATGAAGACTACGATATTAATATAATGTCATAATTAAATATGTTGCATATTGGTTGCATATGAAAGTATGAGTCACCACCATATTTGAGATAAGATAGAAGAGAATAAATCCTAACAGCCGATAAAAACATTCAATTTTTGATGACAAAGTGAAAATATAACTTTTCGTTCGTAAGAAAATGAAATGATAAAATGTAGTAGTTAATTAAGAAGTGGGGGAAAACTTAAGGACACTATTTTACTATCTTGTTATCAATATAAGAAAAATGAAGGGGAATTATATAATGGCATGGTTTTATATATGTCCAATTCATTTTACGCTCCCGTCATTCATGTCAACAGATAAAATTCAATTGTATGAGGGGGCGTGACTATACACAACTTTTCTATTTCTATCAAATTTATTACTAACCCTAAAACAACGCATTCTACTCGTTCTAAACTGGGCTGTATTAAAAAAATACAAAAAAACAAAAAAAACAATTGTACGTACACTCCCGTTCCTTAAAATTGAACCGACCTGAACCGAATCTGTATCTCACAATTAATGATTATTCTTGTAGTAAATGTTATTTACTATACTTCCATTTCTTTTTTCACACTTAAAATATATACTACTTATCTTTGTTTATAAATGAATAATTATACAAAGAGTCACAAAAGTGAGGAGTTTTATGAAATGTAAGAAAATTAAAATTTCAAGTCTGTTCAATTTTAATGAACGGGAGTGTACGTACACTTCCGTTCAATAAAATTGAACCAACCTGAACCGGATCTGTATCTCACAATTTTGATTATTCTTGTAGTAAATATTTTTGACAGATACAACATTTTATTTTATTTTTATACGTAAAATGGAGATATAACACTTAACATATATTTACATTACATATTCTTACTTTATCAAGTGGCTTGTTTACTTAAATAAAAAATATAAAACTTGCATTTATTTTTGCACATTTAAAAAATATACTACTTATCTTTGTTTATAAATAAATAATATACAGAGAGTTACAAACGTGAGGAGTTGTATGAAATGTAAGAAAATTAACATTTCAGGTTGGTTCAATTTTATTGAACGGGAGTGTACAAAAGCAAAGATATAAATTATATGGAGTACAGTGGCGGATTTACCGGATAGGCAAGTTAGGCAGCTGTCTAGGTCGGCAAATGTTCAGGGACGGCAAATTTTGATCGATTACACCAGATACGACTTGTGTTACCAAAGAGTACAAACCTGATACAATTTTAAATCGCTGAAAATTAACTTTAATTTTTTTATATAATATTCTTTTTTTTCGTTTTGTCTTAAACATAATGCGTCGAGCTAATTTGACAGTGAAATTAGGCAATTTGAATTAAGAAAAAACATGATAATCGTGAAAATTTGACCAATTTGCGAGATATCGTCTGAAACGGTGTAAAATAGGGGCATAAAGTCGTATTAAGAGGGCATATATCGAAAACTATCCGTCAACTCGGTAAATCAACCGGATTTTTGTAGTTTTTGGGTTCAGTTTACTTTATAAACTAATTTTCATTCAAATCGGTGACTAAAAATTTTTATGTTTTTTTCGATTTTTTCTAAGGGGTGTACCTTGGTGGTGTTTCTAAGGGGTGCAAAAAACGGAAAAAAAATTTCGTTCCCGATTCGAATAAAACTCACTACATTCAGTTATTTGAACCCAAAAAAGACGAAAATTGTACTAATTTTAAGATTTGGTGAGGGGTTTACGAGTTATCGTCTAAAATCGTATAAAAGAGAGCATAAGTCCGTATAAAGAGGGTAATATCTCGAAAACTATCCGTCAAATCGTCAAATCAACTGGATTTTTGTATTTTTTGTGTCCAATTTACTTAAAAAACTAATTTTTATTTGAATCGATGACTAAAAATTTTTATGTTTTTTTCGATTTTTTCTAAGGGGTGTACCTTGAAAATATCTCAGAAAATCGAAAAAAATATTTCATTTCCGATTTGAATGAAATTCACAATATTTAGTAATTTGAACCCAAAAAAGGCAGAAATCGTCCTTATTAGACGATTTGGTGAGCGGCTTACGAGATATCTTCTAAAATCGTCTAAAAGAAATCGTCTAAAAAAGTCGTAAAAAGAGGGTATATCTTGTAAACTATCAGTCACATCGTCAAATAAACTGGATTTTTGAGTTTTTTGGGTCCAGTTTATTTTATAAACTAATTTTCATTTGAATCGATGACTATAAATTTTTTATGTTTTTTTCGATTTTTTCTAAGGGTGTACCTTGAAAATATTTCAGAAAATCGAAAAAAATATTTCGTTTCCAATTTGAATGAAATTCACTATATTTAGTAATTTGAACCCAAAAAATACGAAAATTGTACTAATTTGACGATTTGATAAGCGGTTTACGAGATATCTTCTAAAATCGTATAAAGAGGGCATATCTCGAAAACTATCCGTCAAATCAATTGGATTTTTGTATTTTTTGGGTTCAGCTTACTTTATAAACTACCTTTCATTCAAATCGATGACTAAAATTTTTTGTTTGTTTTGTTCCATTTATTCTACCTTAAAAAATCGCCAAAATCGAAAAAAATTTTGTTCCCGATTCGAATGAAATTCACTTTATATAGTAATTTGAATCCAAAAAATAAAAAAATATCCATCAAATCGTGCCCAATTTACTTTGTAAACTAACTTTCATTCAAATCAGTGCCAAAAAAATTAAAATGAACTCTATTTATTTTTTTATAATATTCTCTTTTTTTTAATCTTAAACATAAAGTGTCGACCTCATTTAACAGTGAAATTATCTCATTTTTCTAAATTAAGTCATCTATTCACTGCGTGTGCTCGAGTTGCGGTTTCTACGTGGATGACATTATAGGACGATGGTTTCAGTCCAACTTGTCCTGATCTAGTCGCCCATTTCCATACCCAACGCTAGCGTCGATCGTTAAATCCACCCCTGAGTGCGTATATTTGATGTATACAATTGATTCACAAATTCTTAAGTGTCAATAAAGAGATAGATAGAAACTTTTACAACGATCTTTTTTTCGTTTAATAAAAATATTTGGCATTCAGATACTCCGAATCATATTCTCTATGCAGATAGAATTATTCTAGATAACCTTAAAATAATTTATTAAGAACTTCAAAAATTTTAACATTATTTCTATTGAAGTCAAGATCAATATTATTATTTTTGTAAAGTAATCAAAAGAATTTCCGTTAAAAATTCAATTCACTCAATCAAACATGAATGGCGTGATCCAAAATATTTTCATTTAATAACATAAATTTCAGATTTAATGTAAAAAAACAATGATTTAAGGTTAATATTCAAAATTGGGTTATGTCTTCAACATCGTTCTACATAACCTTAAGAATTACAAATACCATGACAGTTCAAAGTTAGGTTACATCTCCAACATCTTTCTACTAAAACAACATTATTTCTATTTAAATCAGGGTTAAAATTATTATTGTTTTAAATAGGGACAGGTAAAATACCTTTTTGAACATATTCAAAATGGAAACTACAAGATGATTTTCTGAAAAATGTTGTATTTATAGACCAAATTTTTGTAATACTTGAAACTTATTTAATAAATATCAAATATTTTGAGAAGCAAATGTTGTTCAAAAGTATCGCTAACACATTGCATGAATTATGCTTGTACACTCCCGTTCATAAAAATTGAACAACCAGTAAGTCACATTCTAAGCGCATATATTACTAAATATATGTATATTACAGACAATAACACTTAAAATGTTTCAACTGGTTCAATTTTTATGAACGGAAGTATACTATAAAACACTTCAATTTCAGCAAGTTGAGTAAGTCCCATGCTAAGCATATATATTACTAAATATATGTTTAATATTACATACAGTAAAATACACAGTACACTTAGAATGTTTCAACTGGTTCAATTTTTATAAACAGGAGTGTACATATTCTTTCTCAAATTTCAGAATTTTAACAAAATTTTCTGTCTAGAATAATGAGTATTTTAGAGTGATTATTCGCTCTTATATCACCTTCCATTTCGTAATTAAAGTTTCCAGTGTTTTCTGACATGTTTACGCTTAACATACGCATAAAAAATGCACAGACGTGTTTTCCCACTTCACCCACAATAATCAACAAGACAAGCCGGTGATGCAGTGACGCATAATAAAAAAAAGATCCCGCTTTAAATTAGTGAAATTATCTAATCCATTTAAGGAAGTTGGGTTTTATAGAGACGCCTGAGATGCGAAGAAGGGTATAGAAGAACATGTTATAACAAACATAACAAAAACAAAATTTACACCAACAAAATTTCATATTCATTGGTATAAAGAGTAAAAGACATTGAAAATTAAAAAAATAATAATTAAATGCCGTTCGATTATAATTTATTTATATTGTATTTGATTTTACTAATATCATTTTCATGGTATGAAGTCTGGCAATGCTGTAATATCAATGTACTGAATATACAGTTGGTAAAACTTAGTGAAAACTGAGAAGTGGGTTGGTATGATTAAAACTGAGTGTATTGGTATGATTAATGTTTATATATTTGTATCCTACTTTCGCGCTAATTTGAATTTCTTCATGAATGTCATGTGCACTACACATTTTAAAAGCAATGTTGCATGGGTTTATACTTACGCCCCGCTTCAACTTTTTAAATCATTTTAAAATGGTTAAATGCATCAATACTTCTATGTCTAGTATAAAATGAAAAAGATTTTTCAAAATACATTTAAAATATAAAATGGAAAATGTCATAGAAATTTTAAATATCATTTCAAACATTGCTCATCCCTGGTTATAAATTAGTCCAGACAATTTGCGTGCAAAATTTAGTAGCTCACTCAATCAAATATAGATGTCGTGACTTAAACAACAAACATCCGGCGATAATTTTGCATTTAATAACTAATTACCATAAAAAATGTATAACAACAATTATAAATAAAAAGACCCAAAGGGGTTACAAAAAAACATAATTAATACAAAAATAAACAACACTTGTTTCCCCTACATTAGGCGCCAATGCTTCGTCATTTTTTTTATATGAATAAATCAAGTGTTTGTATTTGTTTTGGTTTATTGGAATGCTGGAGTGTACACAAATAATTACATTTCACTCCTATATACGCACTCTATGCACAAATATTCATCAATGACTCATTCATGAAAAGAGTGTTGTTGTTTATCCGTTTATCCCCCTAAAAAATTCACCCCTTTTCAACAGTACAGTGGGTTGTCTTTTTTTTTGTTTGTAATTTAAAAAAGTAAAAGGGAAGCCACATTATAAACTATGTTCAATTTATTATTATTACCCTTCTTTGAAATGAAACTTTGTGTCATATGTGTATTCTGCCCCATCGAGATAATTTTCTAATGTTCATTCAGGAACGAAAATATTATCAACAATAATTTTCCACTTGTTGTATTTTTACCCCTGAAAATATCTAGAATTTATTTATATTTGTAGTTATGTTGTGTATGGGATAAATTTAATCTTGGGAAAGGACTTTGTAATGATTTTATTGATTTGGAAACAAAATTTTCATTTTTCTTTGTTAAGGAGGTTACTTACTTAAGCGAAATAAAACTGTTATACTCTACACTGTTTTTGAGATGTTCAATTTTGTAAATCGGATTTAAAACACAGGAATGATAGGGAAAGTCGTTTTGGATAAGTTCTATATTATTAAAATTTCTCAAACAAAATGATCACAGTTTAATAAAAAACTTATATGTTAGCAATTAGCCATGTTTCAAGAAATATAGGTTTGAAAAAAATTCACTCCAGTTTTCGAGAAATTTACACAAAAATTAAAATTAACCGTAGTGGTAAAAAAGTTTGGCAACGTTGCACAAGTTAGAATTAAATTGCTGTATATCAAGTTAGAACAAAATAATTAATAGGTATTAATATCGAATATTTTATTTTACATAAAAAATGTCTTTAAAAAAATAAACATTATAATAATGGGGTTTCATCTCCGTTTCTGAGACTCCACGGTCTATAACAGAGGCCATCCATTACATTATTTTTTTATCTTTATTAATGTTTAACCATATATTAATAATATAAGAGAACAAGGAATTTATCTGCTGACTAGGAATTGGTAGGTTGTGCGGCTGCGAGTTCGTGAAGGGAACTGCAGGAAATCTTTACAAGCATAGCAGGTTACTTCGTTTTTGTCCATGAGCCGACAGTTTTAGTCAATTAACCGCCCCCTTAATATTAATTGGCAAACTCTCACCATTGGGAATCGAACTCGCAACCTCCCAGTTCCAAGCGGAGCGCCTATTACAGCACGGAAACTTGGACGCGTTTAAAAATAGAATATAATAATATGAATACTCGTAAATACTACATACAGGGTGAATAGTGAATTTCGATTCATAATAAACTTTATTTAATACTCCGATTTTAATAAATTTATTATTATAGATAATAATACATTTATTATAATTAAAATGTATTATTATAAATAATAATAAATTTTGTTATTATTAATCGTAAATAATAAATTTTGTTATTAATCGTAAATAATAAATTAAAAACGCCCTCTAGCGAGAGAACAAAGCACTTTTAAGAAATAGTTTTCCCACAAAAGATACGTATTTTATCCCGTAGAATACGAATATTTAATAAAAAATAGGGGTTTCCATTTAAAATTTCAAAGATAGGCCCTGCTTCTACCTTATGGGTTCATCGGACCTGAAATCTGATTAATAATAACTCTTAATAATTCGATTCCTCGGGAAAAATTACTAGGGGTTACCGTTTGAAATTTTTTAATTAGAACCTCCTCAAATGATTTATTATGCCGTGTCCAAACTTTTTGGACACCCGATATATGATAGATTATAACCTAAAATATTACTATTTTCTAAATATGACAGTTGTAGATATTCACACCGTTACCAACTTTTCGGTAATTCTTGTACCATGCGCATTTTAAGTAGGTAACCACCTTAAGAGCATTGGTTTAGTACAAGGAAAGAGCATTGTTTTATTACTAGAAAAATGTGGAAAAGTGTAACATCGAAAGTATGACAAAAAACTCTCTGTGAATTGTGTTATCTGGTGAATACACAAATTCTATATGTTCAGTTCTCAATTATCGAACAATGCCGTTTATTGATAGATTAGCGCCCCTTTAAAACAAAATTTTTTTACAACATAAAATAAAATAACTGAAAATTCGTAAAAACAATAAACTTAGTAACGCATTTAATGTATATTGGTTTTTTTACAAAGTTGAAATTTTCAAACATAACTTCGGCTCACTTTCAACTCAATTTCACTTTAAAAATAAATAAAAAATGTATGAAATTTTCCAATTGAAATACGGGAATAATTATGTATTTAAAAAAAGATAAAAACACTTGAATTATATATTTTTATTTTTCGAATAATTTAGAAAAACTTAAAAATATTTTTTATTATATTTACAAAACAAACGACTTAAAAATATTTCTCTTATGAATTTAAAATTGCTTACAATTACGTATGCAAATTAGTAATTTGCTCTTTTTTATTCGTTTGAGTGTTTCCTGAAATTAAAATAAATAGTTGCAAATCTTAACTGTTTGGTAGAATATCAAATCATCAAAAAAATAATATAAATAATCGCGAATACATAATGAAAAAATTTAGTGAGAAAAGCCATACAATATCCAAATTTCTCTCAGTACACACTTACCTACTTCTCGGCAGTGTTGCCAAATTGGGGGATTTTTATCTCATTTAGTGGATTTTTATGATATGTTGCATTCTATTATGTATCGAGTATAAATAAACATTTTCTATACTGATTAAATTATCTAGAGTTTCCACTAGGCTTTATAACATCGACTTAATTTAAATGGCGTCTCAATCTAAGTTGCTTAGTACCTGTCAAGTGTCCTGACAAAAAAACTAAGTTAGATATACTTAGTAACTTACAATTGGTTTACTAAGAACTTCGTTGTTCTGAACACGACCGATTGTGATATTAAAATTATATTTGTAAATATTTAAAATTGATAAACTATGAAATTTGATTGGACAAATTTGGTATTCTTTATTCAGCATAGGACTCAATATTTTCTAGGAGTTATCGTTTTTGAGACATCGTGTACATGGACACACACTCAAGCTCATGGCTAAAAATGTGATATTTCATGGGATTTCAAAATGTAAAAATTTAGTAAATTTTCAACTCGTTTTTTTGTTTTAAATAAAATTTACATACCCAATGTTATAGGACTGATTTGCCGTCTCATTTCATACAAGATTACAGCCAACGCTGTACCAATATTTAAACTTTCAATACCATTTGACAATGGTATATGTAATCGTGTCCCTGATTTTTGTTCAGCCAATTGATAAGCTTCATTACTTACACCTTGAGTTTCCCCGCCAACAAGTAAAGTAATTTCCGGACAGTTATAATATTGAAAATCATTATAAGTCGTCGATACCAATGACGGATATATATTTAAATTATTATCAGCGATAAATATTGATGAATCCCTATCGATTTCACTTTGTATATCGTTCCAAGATTGTTTTTGTTCAATAGCTATCCGAAAATGTGCTCCAGATGCACTACGTAGTACTTTTAAGTCCCATAATTCAACACAGCCTGCAATAAATTGGTCTTTAAAGTTTCCGTCCGAAAGGTATTATATTTTTTGAATACCTTTTGTTAATAGTAATCTCTTACAACCAACTGCTGCGGCACATCGTATAACAGCTCCTAAATTACCAGGATCTCGAATATTATCACAGACCACGGTTACGGGTAGGTCATTATATTCAGATTTGATTTTGGATACATCTGGTGTGTCAAATATTCCTGGAAAATATTTAGAATTAACGAATTATAATCTAAAAAACGTTAGGTAATAACAATTTCTGAGAAATTTTAGGTTTTTCTTGGGTAACGTGTAAAACTCAACGAAAAATCGACTTTTTGACTGTAAACGATTTGTAATTGAATCATTAGAACCCGTCTTGGAAACTTGCCACTCCAGTTTGGCAAAATTGATTAACAAAAAACTTACCCATGATGCCGGGAGAAGTTTTTAACGATGACCAAAGTTGTAAATCATTATACGGCACCTGATACAAAGTAACATTTTCTTTCGGTAACAGATCTTGTACACTTTTTAATTCACTCATGCGACTAAAAAGTATCGTTCGTGGTTTACAATCCGCTAATAAAGCATCACGAATAAGTCGTGTACCTTCTAGTAAAACGGTATTAAAACGTTCTCGTTGTTTTCGAAATTTAACGTCCATCATTAAAGTACTAAAATTTAATTAATATTATTTAACATTTAAATTTTAACTCTCGTCAATTGTAACTCACCTTAATTTTCGATCATTTCGTTGCAGTTTTTCAAAAGAAAATTTACCACCCTCTTCTTTCACGCGATGTACATCTGAGTAAACTTTTTTATCTTCATCCAATGAAGCAAATTCTGAAGTAATTGCAATTGGAACCGACTTATCTTTGGATAATTTAACATTTTTAACAGACTGTATAAGTTGTCCTGCATCTTTTATATTTAGTTTCGCATGAGGTGTTCGAATTTTTCGAGTTTGACTAGGTTGATCATTTTGTACACTGTCAGAATTGTCTGAATTGTTGGTATACACTTTTAACGGTCTTCGATGTGACCATCTTGCATATTGTCGAGTTATTACACTTAAAACTGATTGTTGTTTTAAATTATTAAAGAAAATTGTGTTTACTGACATTGTCATTGTAAAATTAGGTTATATTTTCTTGTTTATAAAAATATACATGCGGCTTTCTCGTTTAAATTTATTCAACAGATGGCAGTAGTTTATAGATAAATTTATTAGTTTAGAGGGAGATTCACAGAGAGAGCTACAAATAAAAATAACTTTTAGATTAAAAATATTTTAATTTCAAAAACTTTTTGACAAAAAAAGTTTTTCCAACCCCTTATTCTTTAGCCGTTGATTACAAAACGTTGCAACATATGGTTCTCAAGGTATAAACATACAAATTCAAAATTACGTATGGATAAATTCTAAATTCTCAGTTTTAATGCTCCATACGAATTTACAAAATTATTGGGTTTTTATGTTATGATCACAGCGCCGCGGTGACAAAACTAGAAATTCTTCATAGCTGTAAATAAGATTATTTTAACGTGCTGTGTAATAAAATTTACAACGTTTTTGTACTTATCAGTTAACATTTCAAGCAGTTATTAATCTTTGTAATAAACTCATGATATCAGGTTCGGGTGGGAAAACTTTTTTCTCTAGAATTCTTTGCTGCGAGAGTTTTGGTTTTTGAAACTTTTCGTTGTTTCATTGCTATTTCTTATGTGGGCTCAGTAGAGACCTGTGGGCAAACTTTATCCTGCTTTTTCCTTCAATTCAGTATCTTTTTTTCAAGTACCTCAAGCCGTCAAATCTATAGATCTGAAAGTTGGTCAACACAGTATACTGAAATTTAAAACTATAATATCTGAGAACCTTATATTTTGATAACCTTGAATATTTCTCCTTAAAAATATAATGATATAGGTACTTGTGGAGGTTTCAAAAAAAGTGATTTATAACTCTTATGAGTACGGAACCCTTAACTATAAATTAATTAATTATCTTATATAAAAATCAATTAAGTTATTATAGTTATTAATACCACTTTTTAATTTTATTCTAATTACAAAATACCAATTAATTGCGACATTTTATTCGAAATATTTATTCTACAAAAAAATGGATACCGAACAACAAGGATGTATTGTTTGTGGATTAAAGTCAATTTATCAATTTTCATGGATTTTTGGAAGTTCAACATTGAGTTGGACTTGCGTTCATACATCGAAAAATCTGACAAAACAAATGTTTATGAATTCATTGCCAAAACGTATTTGGTCCATAATTACAACGATTGTTTTAATTGCCAATGTATTATTTTATTGGTATGATATTTATTTATCATATGACATTCAAAGTCGTACAGCAATTTTATTTCAAATATCAACGACAATTTATGTTGTCGCTGCAATTTGTTCAACATTCTGCGGTAAGTAAAATGCACCTATTCGATGATTCGGTAACATTACTGAAAACGAGACCTGGACAAAAATAGCACTGGGAAAAGGATTCGTCTATAGAGAAGAATTTCAAGCGGCACACTGTGTTAGTCAGCCGTTTCCGATTCTTCCAGATCCATC
This sequence comes from Nineta flava, assembly GCA_963920215.1. NCBI lineage: Eukaryota > Metazoa > Arthropoda > Insecta > Neuroptera > Chrysopidae > Nineta > Nineta flava. The sequence goes on from OY986041.1 coordinate 121,825,665, forward strand.
ATGGCGACACACTATCTAATTCAGTGTCAGTCTATCACTGTATTGTCCGGGTGTATGTATCTTTGCTTGTATTGGAAATTGATCACAATTGACTTTTGGCTGGTTATTTTTGAGGACAGAAGCATTTAGGCGCAGGTGGTTTGGTATAGCTAAAAAACTCTATGGTTTCCCGTATCTTCTAGATTAATTTCTATGTATAAGATATAAATTAACTTTTCCATAAGCGGCTCAGTAAAGTGTAAATACATAACCAGCGTCTAACTGGGTCTAGGAGGCTTTATGGCTTAAAAGATGATAGATAGATAGATTGTAGCGGCTGTCCTGGACGGGACACACTTCGACCATAAGGTCCATTGTGATGCCTAAGGATGTGAGGATGTGAGTGGAGGACAAGGAATTTTGTGTGTAGACTAGGAATTGGCAGGATTTGCGGCTGCAGCCAACTTTGATACGAACTATACCAATACTCAAATGGAGTTCGTGTAGGAAACTTCAGAAAACCTTCACTAGAATAGCCGGTTACTTCGTTCTTGATCATACGCCAACCGTTTAGTGAATTAACCGCTTTTTTTTTTTTAAATAATTGACAAACTGCCGATGCCGGGATTCGAACCCATAACCTTCCAGTTTCGAGTACACACAACGCCTTTACAAGCGCGGCTACTTGGCTGGTGATTAACTTCTCCATAAGCGGCTCAGTAGAGTGTAAATACTCAACCAGCGTCGTACTGCGTCTAAGGGGCAAGAGTTTTTGAAAGTTTTTATTTTCAAAGTCCCATTAGTTATAACTGAAGCTAGCTTATTAACATATTGTTTAATAGAGCAGAAATTTCTATCCTCGATATACTTGATAAGAATTGATTCTATGTTTAGCATAATTAACGAGCCCAACAGCTCTTGCCCCAGTAGAGAAAGAAACATCTTCTTAATGCGCTTCAGCACTGAAAATCGTCTCTCGCAAAGACAAACTTGTCTCTTCGAGACAAACAAATAGAGTTCTTTGCTGTTTGATCTAAACCACCTTCGCCAATTTCTTTCTGCTCTACTTCCTTCCTCCTTCTCCATGTAGTAAGCCTCGGAGACCCTCGACTGGGGCTCGACTCTGATCTTATGGCCAGTCCGATACTGTACTCAATTGGACATCTCCCGCTTTTAACATATTCAGACCGTAAAAGTTCCGTTTCATCCAGTAGTTTGTCGTTCGTTTTGAGTCCATTTTAGTTACGTGTTTCAATATTAAGTAAGACATTAAAAGTAAACACTGATAAATTTTGATTCTCATAAAACATAATACTTAATTCGTTTGGAATACGAACATCAGTCAGATTTCGAACTTATTTGTTAGAACCAATGTAGAAATTAAAGTTTAGAAAAATATATCGAATTATATAAAAAATTTCTTTGAATTTTAAATATTATTCCGCTACATTAAATTCAAATTTATTTTCCGTAAATAGCTACACTTCAGGGGCCACAACACGCCAAAGAATTAAATGGTATACTAGAAATATTAAAAAATCAAAAATATTATCGAATAAATGTTCTATTTTCCAAACATAATCAAAAACGTTTAAAATTCTTTAGAAGAGTATCTGATTTATTATTAATAGCTACAATTGGTTTGGTATCAACTACTAAACTTAGTTATGGAGATTTGCATCAATCTTATCCTGGACTAAAATCGTTCATTTTTCTTTTTACAATTTGTGTTATTGCATCTGATGGTTTCAATTTTATAATTTCGTTATGGATTTATATACAAATGTATAAGAAGATTACAGGTAATATTCGTGCAATAATTCAGACGACATCTACAATTTTTGTTCTCGAGATAAGACAAAATCAATCAACGATTTGACGTTAGATTTGCCTGAAATTACTACATAAATTTAGTTAGATTATCTATTAAAAGAGGCGCAGTTGTTTTTAAAATTGCTATTGATAACTGCCCTTTTTGGTCAAGACGTCTGGTGGCAAAAAAAGGAACCAAACAGTTTGGAGAAAACTATATGAGATAGCGAAATAATGAGAAGACGCTGGATAAACTTTCTTTACGACTCCAGAAAAACTACCAGAAGTTCAAAATTCCAAACCGTTCAAAAGTTATAAATGTTTTCCGACCGTGCCAAAATTATAGCCGGATCTTAAATAAAGTTTATTGATTCTATAGTAATATCTGCGTTAACAAAATTATGAAAATAAATGATCTGTCAATAAATAAAAATAACACTTTAAACTGTCAAAATTTAGAAAAAAAAATTATTTGCAATAAGAAAACACACATAATGGATTACTCTTTCGGTTGTATACAATAAACAGCCATGTTTTTTAAGCCTCGCCTTCAGGTCAGTTCTCAATTGATAACTGACCACTTTAGTCATGGCACCCGGTGGCCGAAAAAGAAATCAGTTTTAGTGTGCAGAGTAAGTTAGTTTATAGTTTCTATAGAAATACTTGCATTAACAAAGTTTTGAAAACAACCTAACTGTCAATAAATTTCAAATAAAATAAAAATTGACATTGTAAAATGTCAAAATTTAACGACAATAGTCAGCCATGTTTTTTAAGCCCCGCCCTCAGGTCAGTTCTCAATAGTATATTATTTTTAATTTATAAGCAATTTACAGTAAATGATGCACATTTACAAATTGTAATTTATTAAGTGAAAAATAATTCCAGCAAATATTGAACAAATATTAGATGAGTATTTAAAAATTGGAAAAAAAAAATTACACATTACGTTTTTAAATCAACTATCACCGGAATTAATTCGTACGGATATGCCGGAGATTCCGTTATATAAAAGATTACAATTAATCCGTCGATTATACTTAGCAATTACCTACAATGTTCGTGAAACTAATGAACTTTATAATCCAATGAAATTAATTTATCATGTGTTGACGAGTGGAATGCTAATTTTAAATATTTATACGCTGATTACCGAACAAAACAATGGCAATTATCAATATTCATATTCAGCTTTTCTGGCATTAATAGGATGTTTGATAATTTTATTTTTGACATGGTGGTTTTCAGATTATTTGATAAACAAGGTATACAAATTTCAGAGTGTGTTTGAGAAAGTGTTTTCTGATTTGTTTTTGTAGGCTACAGAAATACAATCGTATTTATATTTGTATCCCATATCTAAATTGGATGAACCATCAGCGAGAGAAGTAAGTACGGATGGATTATTGAAAACTGAGGGTTTTTAGGGGGCAAAACTTTTTCACAAGCAAATAGCGTGAAACTGGTTTTAAAAGTAGACAACTTGTAAGACATTGGTGTGATAATGTTGCTTAAGTCGACAAAAAGTAGCTATATACTGGAGGTTTGTATCCTATACCGGGGATGGCCAACAAGTCGATCGCGCAGGTAATTTTGGTCGATCGCTCGCGATGTCTTGACAAAAATTAATTGAACGCAATAATAAACGCTTTGACAAAGTGATCTCGATCAGATTACGTATTTTACAAGCTTTTATTAACTTGCAATGTATATATGTATGCATATATGTATGTATGTTCGGGTCAAATCTTGCAAGCTGAATTAGAACCACTTCCTCGTATCCTACGGAGTTTAATTTTTACATGTTGGTTCAGTTCCCATGACAATGCATATTTATGGTAAACATGACATGAATCGACAAGGGGAAAGGGGGGTTTAGAAGGAGGGGGAAACACAAAATTTGGTATATCTCTCTTAATATTGAAAAAATCGAAAAATACAAAGAAGTAAAGATGTAGAAAATTAGTTTTACTATAAAAAGCTTGTTTTTAAAAATGTTTTTTTAATAGAAACTTATTATTGAATAGGTAGACGATATATAGACGAAAAAATCCTTTTGAATTTTAGGTAGAAATGATATTAGAAACAATAGCGATACGAATTCCTATAATTACAGCTTCTAATTTGTATCAAATCAGTACAACACTTCTGGCATCGGTAAGAATTATTGGCATGGTTATTATTTACGTGAATAATTTTATTTTGGTTTTTATTTGATTCTGTAGATGTCTGGAACAATTGTCACATATGTTTTGGTTGTAATGCAATTTCAAATTCAAATTGAATGAAGATTAAAACAGCAATCGTTTATTCGAAATTGAACCCTACTTGAACAACGAAAACAAATTTTTAGTAGCTGTTTTTCATATAAATCTTATAATCGGATACATCAATTTGAAAATAAGGCGATATTAGATCTGGTGATCGAAAGTTTTGAATTATTTACTGGAATCTTTATGTTATTTGTTCACATAATATATAATTATCAATAATTCTGTAAAAAAAAGTAGAATATTAAAAGAAATAATAAAATCTGTAGAAAAAAAAATGTTAAATCAATTTTGTCAATTTTGTCTCATATATGCCTATAAGTCCTTTGATTAAAATTGAGATTAATAACCCTTTTTGGAACGGAATCCTTAATTAGTTAGTGATATTATATAGGTAAGATAAGATAAGATAAGATATGAGGTAAAATAATTAATTAAATTTTTTATTGCTATTGATTCCACATTTTGATTTGTTTATAATTTTGCATTAAAAGCGTTTAATTAAAAATATTTATTCTACAAAAATGGATACCGAAACACAACAAGGATGCATTGTTTGTGTAATAAAAGCAGTCCATCAATTTTCATGGTTTTTTGGATGTTCAACATTGAGTTGGACTTGTGTTCACACATCGAACATTTTTACAAAACCAATGTTTACACTTTCATTTCCAAAATGTATTTGGTCCATATTTATAACAATATTATTGACTGTCCATGTATTGTCGGTTTGGTTTGATATTTATTATTCATTTGACGACCTAAGTCGCACAACCGTTTTATTTTTAATTTCATCTACAATTTATGTTATTCCTGCGATTTCTTCAACGTTAAGCAGTAAGTAAATATATTCTATAGGTTCTATAGGTTCTATTTTATTTAAAATAGTAATTTCTATTTTAATAGAAAAATTTACAGGTCCGATATGGCCTTATGTATACAGATGGCTATACATAAGGCCAAAAAAAATTATTATTGATTTGTGCTTCATTGTTACGGTTTTCGAAAAATGCTTCGGATAAAACTTGTTCACTATAAATATAGTAACAACTTTTAATTCGAAATGTTTTTCCAAAAACAGAAGAACTAAGGCGCAAATCAAGTAAAAATATTGAAAAATGAATTTTTGTGGCTCATAGTAAACATACGTATGAAATTTATAGTACATTAGCTGACATGTGCGATTTCGCTCCGCCACGTAAAAGCAAAGACATTTCGGATAAAAAAGCAACGATAATTCAAAAATTTTCCTAAACCATCCGCACCTCCTGGTGTGGGTCGTGTTTATTTTTCAAAAAGGAACATTTTTTTCTTTTTTTTCTATCGTTTACGATTTTAAAGTTAAATATTTTCACACCCCCCGGAGGCCGTGGTTGAGTAAAGGACAATTATCGACTTGACAAGTTGTTTATTTTAAAGAAGTAAACATAAAAAACCATAGATTAGATAGATTGTGGAGGCTGCCCTGAACGGGCTACACTTCGACCATAAGGTCCATTGTGATGCCTAAGGATGTGAGGATGTGCGTGGATTGGAAGAAATTTTTGTGTATAGACTAGGAATTGGTAGGATATGCGGTTGCAGCCGACTATGATAAGAACTATACCGATATTCATCTGGAGTTCGTGAACGAAACTGCAGAAAACCTTCTCAAGCATAGCCGGTTACTTCGTTCTTGTCCATACGCCAACAGTTAAGTCAATTAACTGCCCCATTTTTTCTTAATAATTGACAAACTAAAATAATTGCCTATGTCGAGATTCGAACCCATAACCTCCCCGCTTCCAATTAGACATACTGTGGAGACATAACGCCTTAGACCACTTGCCCACTTGGACTGATATTTAATTTTTTGTTAAATATTGATATGAGCTAATTAAACCCTGGACCTCTGGAGAATTAGCCCATTGTGTTATCGTTACATCACGGGTGATACTGATGAACGAGTCAACTTTTTCATATCATTATTGTGTATACATTAGATCATCCAGAGGTTCAAGGTTCGATTCTTGGTGGATAAGTTAATTTTTGCATATCTATATTTAATTATATTGAAACAATTAACTCAGTTGGTTAGTGTTATATTTTCACTTGTTGAAAATAGCTTCAGGTAGTTTAAAAGTAAAATTTTCCTTTCAAACAGACACAATTCAAGGACCACACCATGTTAAAGAATTCAATGGTATAATTGAAATACTAAAAAATAGAAATTATTATCGCTGTTATGTATTATTTTCAAAACATGATGAAGCACGTTTCAAATTATACATTCGAGTAATACAATTAGTTCTAATAGCTTCATTTGGTTTAATAATCAATTCAAAGTTATTCTATAAATTTCAATCACATCAATCGTATCCGGGATTCAAATCATTTTTATATCTTGTTGGAATTGGTGTTATTGAGAGTGAAGGTCTACATTATTTGGTTGTGGCATGGATTTATATCAAAATGTATGAAAAAATTACAGGTAAACTAACTGTCTATAATTATAGTAGATTTTAAATAACATCTGTTAATTATTATTCGTACGTTTTTCAATATTAAAATATGCTAATAGAAGATGTACTGATTTAACTCAGTCAGTGGCGGATTTGGGTTACATGCCGTCCTATGCGCGATATGGCGCCCCTAATCCTCAAGTTTTTTTATAATTATAAATTATTAAATAGGTAATGATAGTTAGTAAATAGGTCTCTATTTGAAGAATTTGTAATTAAAAATTATATTTTTTAATTGTTTTGTTTGTAAACTAGCGTCTGTTTATTCATTGTTAGTATGGTTGTCATTCTGTTATATTATACCAATGGAAGTGACTAACATTAACTTAGTTTGACATTTAAACAATATGACTGAACATTGATAACATTCTTCTTGACATCGAATTCTTGATATGAAAAGTCATACACATATAGGATGGGAATCGAACCCACGACATCTGGAATTCCAGACCAACCTCTAAGCTACCTGCGATGTTATGGTAGTGAAATACATATGCTCTCTCACTATCTTTATGTCAAATCATTATTAATTTGATTATTTACTATTGAAATATTTTTAATTGTTTTGTTTGTAAAAAAAAGCATCTATTTATCCATAATATAGGCTTTCAGTTATATTATACCAACGGAAATGACTAGCGTTAACTACAAACTACTATATTGGTGCATTGAATTTGTTTATTATAACCAATTTCCAATAAATTTATGTAATTTTTAAATTGTAATTTATCAAATAATAACGTTTAATTACAGCAAATATTAAACAAATATTAGATGAACATTTAAAAATTGAAAATAAAAAATTACACATTAAGTTTTTAAATCAACTATCACCGGAATTTATTCGTACGGATATCTTGGAGATACCTTTGCATAAGAAATTACAATTGATTCGTCGATTATACTTAGCAGTTACAAACAATTTTCGTGTAACGAATGAAGTTTCTGATCCAATAAAATTAATTTACCATTTGATATCGAGTGCAATGCTTATTTTAAATATTTATACGCTGATTACCGAACATAACAATGGCAAATATCATTATTCGTATGCAGCTGCAATGGCATCCGCAGGAGGTTTATCGATTTTATTTTGGTCAGGGTGGTATTCTGATTTCTTGATAATTAAGGTATGCAGAATTCAGGGTATGTTGGGAAACGGTTTAAGTTTTGTTTTCTGTTTTGTTTTTATAGGCTACAGAAATACAATCGTACATATATTTGTATCCCATATCGAAATTGGATGAAATATCAGCCAGAGAAGTAAGTACGAATGCATTGGAAATGAAGGATACGACATTCTTAGCTTCATTTTATTAATTCTGTCTGGAATATATTGGGCTTGCCCATGATTTTTAGCGAGTTTCCTCCAAAGGAAATGCAGCTCTTGTTTTTGTACCGATGATGGAATTTGACCTAGATGTTAAAAATGACCATAGTTAAAATTTTTATATATATATATATATATATATATATATATATATATATATATATATATATATATATATATATCAGTGGTCACAGTTTTAGTCCGATTAGAATGAAATTTGGTCTTTAAGGCGCTTTTGATATTTGAAAGGTCAAATTTGTTAGTGGGTAAAATCGGACAAGGGGAAAGGGAAGTTAGAGGGAGGGGGAAACACAAAATTTGGCATATCTCCCTTTATATTTGAAATATCAAAAATTTATAAGCAGTAAAGTTGTAGGTAATTAGTTTAGTATAATTTTATTTCTTATCATTTTTCTGTTACACTAATATTTACAGAAATATTTACAATTTAATTAAATACTGATATGCAAAAAATTAACTCGTCAACCAAGAATCGAACCTCGGGCTTCTGGATATCTAGTCCAGCGTGCTTACCGCTACACCAAAGACGACTGTGACGTAACAGCCAACTTTTCATATCATTCTTATTTTTTTACAATTTAAGATTGAAAGTTAAAATTCTAAATATCTCTGTACACATTAGAGTTTGAGAAAAATGATAAGGTAATGAATTGTAGCAAACTTGATTTTCTACAACTTTACTCCTTATACATTTTTCTTCTTTCTCTATACCCACTTTCTCCTTCACCTATGCCATTTAGTAATAAAATTGACCTTGCAAATACTAAAATCATATCAGATATGATATTTCATTTTGATCACACTAAAATTATGACCGCTAGAGAGTGATTTATGTACTCTAAGGAAATTCGCTAAGTTTAAGCAACTCCTACATAACGAATTTTTCTAAACTTGGCACTGTTCTTTTCATCGAAGTATTATTCATCGAAAATCGGAAATAATTAGTGTTCGGGAATAAAGTCCCCCATGTTCCTGACGGTAATGTTCAAGCAAGATAGGTTGTATTAATATTAGAAGGTTTTTAGGTTCTTTTAGAAGGCAGCCGCAAAAAGTCTGTACATAGTAACGAAAGAAATTCAATTTTAGGTAGAAATGTTGTTGGAAACAATATCGATAAGAATTCCTATATTTACAGCTTCTGAAATATACCAACTCAGCACTAAACTATTGGCATCAGTAAGATTCGTATCTATATGGTCCATAATGAAGGACATTTATTATTTGAATACATTTTTTCCCGTTTTTTGTAGATTTCTGGAACAATTGTTATATACGTTTTGGTTGTAATGCAATTTCAAATAGAAATTGAATGAAGTCTTTTCAATTGCGTTGATATATCAAAAATCGAGAAACTGCACCATTCCCTGAATAACACCTTTCCATAAATAATTAGTTTGAATGGTCACTTTAAAGACACAATTTACAATACAAACAGATATTTAATAAGTTTTTGCACTAAAAAAAAACATTGTTTTCCCTGAAAAACACATTTTGAACTTTCGAAAACAATAAATACAGTCTTTAAATATAGAAATTTTATGAGATTTTGAATTTTTTCACTTGCTAAGCTTGGTATTTTATAACACGATAAGATAAATGTTGGCACAAACCAAAAATATTAAAGCGAAATGAATCTGGAGTGGGTACTGCTTCAATATACAGACTACTTCAATTTATAGACATTGTGTGGCTGGGCATAGCCATAATTTAATTAACATACAGATTTATTGGACATTTTTTGTTTTCCATAACTTTCTGTCTCAAAGAGAAGAATCTCATTTCTTTAAAGTTCCATTTCTGACGGCTTTTTCATTCAAAAGTTTATTGCTGCGATATCGTGTTCACTTACACTCCCGTTCAATAAAATTGAACAGATCTGAAGCGAATCAGTCTCTAACAATTTTGATTATTCTTGTAGTAAATGTATTTTACTATACTTCCATTTCTTTTTTCACACTTAAAATATATACTACTTATCTTTGTTTATAAATGAATGATTATACAGAGAGTTACAAAAGTGATGAGTTTTATGAAATGTAACAAAATTAACATTTCAGGTCTGTTCAATTTTATTGAACGGGAGTGTACATAGATATATATAGATAGATAGATATATCGATATATCTTGGGGTATAAAAAGTATTGCACATCGAACTTATGGCCTATTGTGCTCCCCCTTCTATTTCCAGTGTGACGAGTTTCACTTCTTCCATATCTTGGCTAAAGCTAGGAGTTTGATTATCAGGTTTTCCTGAAAGTTCATATATTCGGGGTGATATGCACCGATTATCTTGTATATGCTGTAACCAAGCGATTCGCAGTTAAAGAATGATGTGGCTGGACGTTTTTCCTCCTCCCACATAATGGATCCATTGTGGAGTCCTACTACAGATGCTTTCATAGGTGATAATGTCCGGTGATGAATCAGGTAACCTTCCGAAGTTGTATCCTGTTCATGTTGAGTGTGTTAGTGTTGAAAGAAAAGATGCACCCAATTATCTGAAATTTATTTCTATATAATAAAATAGACAGCGTCTTATAGAGAACAGAATTTTTTTTACTTAAAATTAACTATCTTATTAAAGTAGACACCATAATAAATAATGTTTATAAATATTCTTTGAAATATGCAGTTTATAAAAATTGTGTTGAAGAACGTTTAAATTAAAAATTGAATAAAATTAAAACTGTTTTGTTAAGTTAGTTTTTGCCATTATATTATGAAAACTGTGCGATAGCGCACAGTAAAAAAATATACACATATACACTGTGAAACTGTCATAACCAAACATAGTTTATTGTCAGATCTGTTAAATAAAGTCAAATCAATTTCTAATTTACATTTACTGATAATTTACAATAAATACTTAGGACAAAAATATTTAGGACAAATAAAAAAAAGGTTATAAATCGTTGTTACATTATTGAAATACTTTACAATTTTTTTAAAATCCTAAATAAATTTGATTAATGATACTACTCATTTGACTCTAGCATCGCACATGAACGTCCTTAAAAAGTAAAATAAAAACAAGTTTCAAGTAAAAATATATGTACGAAATTTTGTAATAACTAATTACACTGACAATAATAAATTAAATAAATAAATGATGTCGTTAATGAAACACAATGATTCCCTATCGCCAGTGACATGTTTTATTGTGTTTGATGTATATAGTTATCAAACCATCTTAGATGGTAGTTATGATGTAAGTATAATAATACATGTGAACACCATGTAGTCAAGGTTAGTTATACCGTGAGACAAGAGTAGCATGTCTCTTGTATTGTATTGACTTGTACAAGTTTTCTGCCGTCCCGTTAAAAAAACTACAAAAAATTTATTAATTATTTCTCGTAAACGAGCGTCTATTTATATCCATTGTTAGTATGATTGCCTGAAGTAACTGGCGTTTTATTTAATTGATATCTGAATATTCAGATATTTATTTGATTTATTTGAACATTCTTAGTTCTTTTATCAAATGTTTAAAATTAATTTATGTTTTATTCATTCGGTTTTCGAAAAAAAACCTTCGGATAAAAGTTGTTCATTTCTATATGCCTATATAAAACGGAAATATGTTGTGGGTGTGTGTGTGTGTTTGTCCGAATGGTTTGGACAAAACTATTGGAGATAGCAAAATAATAATAATAATATATATTTGACTTACTTTTCGGCTACATCAAATAATCACAATACTTAACAGTAACAACAAAATATACATAATTTCTCAAAATTTGGAATATGATCATAATACAAACATAAAAGTAAAAAAAATAAAAGAAGGTAAAAGTAAAATAAATTCATTCCAAAAGGGTCTACAAACGAGGAACATTGAACAGCAACATTATGCAGCAACCTAGGATGTTGCTGTGTGTGTATAGCTGTTGCAGCAACAAAAAACATGTCCTTGAACGGTTGCTGTAAAAATCAAAATTATTTGATATTTCGTAGGAGGAGTTAAATGTTCATATACAAATTGGCAATATTATCAATGTTATGCTTTCCTAATATTTTATTATGTTTTATTACCTATATTGGTTAAAATTTACATTTTATACTTTTATTAGTATATATTTTATTTAGAAGACATTATCCAACAACTAGTTAAAGGTCTTAACTAGACTCTAGAGATACATACATATAAATAAACTATACAAATTAAATGAGATAGATAGAGACAAGATGAGAAATGCTTGAATTTTTATGACTAGCGTCATAAAATAATAAAATTAAATTTTATGTTCCCAAACTTTGGTTGCAACGTCTGTACTGAAAATATTTTATAGGCGGAGTTCAATGTTGCTGCAACAATGTTCTGCGTCTATTTCATACTTAAGTGATTTGGCTACCAAACTACCTTAAGTAGTTTTAATAAACATATTCCTCAAGTAGTTCCACAAAAATTGATTATGATAGCTCTTGTTGCAACGGTATCCTTAACTAATTAGTGATATTATATTAAAATATAATCGATAATTTATAATCGTTTTTTTAATTCCAAGTTTTGATTTGATTATAATAATATATTATTTTGCATGAATAGCGTTTCATTTAACAAAGTATTTGTTCTATAAAAATGGATACCGAAACACAACAAGGATGTATTGTTTGTGTTTTAAAAGCTGCTAATCAATTTTCATCATTGTTTGGATCGTGTACATTGAGTTGGACTTGTGTTCATACATCGACAAATTTTACAAAACCAATGTTTACACTTTCATTTCCAAAATGTATTTGGTCCATAATTATAACAATATTGTTGACTGTCCATGTGTTGTCGGTTTGGTTTGATATTTATTATTCATTTGACGAACTAAGTCGTACAACCGTTTTATTTTTAATTTCGTCCACAATTTATGTTGCTGCTGCGATTTGTTCAACATTCAGTAGTAAGTAAATATAACATTTAAATTTAAATTCATTCAAGAAAACTGGAGCTGCAAAAAACAAACAAAAAAGTTTAATAAAGTTTTTCGATTTGACGCTTTTTTTTTAAGATATCAATTAAATACAATCAATTAAACATTGATAAATTCAACCAATCACACAGAGCGCATAGTGAAAGGCGGCGTGGCCTCAGCAGACGGTAAGAGGCCCCGCCTACTTACATAATGCGCTCTGTGATTGGTTGAATGTATCAATTTTTAATTGATTGTATTTAATTGATATTTTAAAAAATAAGCGTCAAATCGAATAATTTTATTAAACTTTTTTGTTTGTTTTTTGCAGACCTACACCGTGGTATAATTTTCTTGAACAGAACACTCTGTATACAGTTTAAGTTCATACGCATTTCAAATGAAAAGTATTTATTGCTGAAGTGAATTAACGTTTATTGAAAAATTAAATTTATCTTCCAAACAGCAGCAGTTCAAGGATCACATCGCGTTAAAGAACTAAATGGTATAATAGAAATACTAAAAAATCAAAACTCTTATCGGTGCCATATATTATTTTCAAAAAAGGATGAAAAACGTTTAAAATTATACAATCGAGTATTTCAATTAATTGTAATAGTTTCACTTGGTGTGTCATTAAGTGCAAGGCAATTTAATCAACATACGCATCAATCATTTCCTGGATTAAAAACATTTGCATTTCTTGTTGCGAAGGGAGTTATTGAAAATGTTAATTTAAGTTATTTCAATACGCTGTTGATTTACATCAAAATGTATGAGCAAATTACAGGTAAACTATCTATATAATATGGTTATCTCTATAGGTTAATAAAATTTCAAATTCGCCCCAATACCTAGATCCATTTTTGTGTTATAAATACGTATTTCGACTACAAAGTAATCATCATCAGTATAAATTAGCTAGTCGTAATTTATTATTTGACTAGATAGAAAATAGAGATCAATAGACAAAAATAAATAAAAAATAAAAAATTAAACAAAATGAATTAAAATATAATAAATTTTATTGAAATGACTCTTGTTAAAATTACTTTCATTCGATTTACTCTTGTTAACATCACTCTTATTAAAATTACTCTTATATTGTCTCAGGATATGTTATTCGTTGCTAATTTGGTGACAGTTACACCAAATTTCAGTGAAACTGTCAGGTGAGACACGCACCAAATTAGCAACAAGCAACATATCTCTGAATCCATATCCCAGAAATAGTTACGATTAGCTAATTCATACTGATGATGACTACATTGTAGTCGAAATACGTATTTATAAAATACAAATAAATGTTCTAGGAATTGGGGCAAAATTTGAAATGTAATTACGAAAATTGGTGTTTAGGCTTCTGTTAATAAATAAAAATCGGTTGTATCAGCGTTTTTGGGAATAAATCCTCTAGGGGAGTAAAATAAGGGATGCAGGTTTGCATAGAAAATGCGTCTGAAGTTAGCAACGTCGAAGTTTGTATTTCGGCTTTTTACATTCGATAAAAGTCGGATGGTACCTGAGACATTGCCGCTTGGAAATCCCATCGGGCACACGGCTAGTACTTAAATAAAAATACTAAATATATTTAGTTAAATAATTAATCACATAATAATTAATTTATACAACATTAATTCCAGCAAATATCAAGCAAATATTAGATGAATATTTAAAAATTGGAAATAAAAAATTACACATTAAGTTTTTAAATCAACTATCACCCGAATTTATTCGTCCGGATATCGTGGAGATTCCTTTACATAAAAAATTACAATTAATTCGTCGATTATACTTAGCAGTTACAAACAATTATCGTGTAACTAATAAAGTTTCTGATCCATTAACATTAATTTATCATTTGATGGCGGGTACAATGCTTATTTTAAATATTTATACGCTGATTACCGAACATGGAAAGGGTAACTATCAAAATTCATCTTCAGCTTTAATAGCACTAGCTGCAGGCTGTTTTCTCTTTTTTATGGTATGGTCATATTGTGATTTGGTGATAACCAAGGTATGAAAAAAGGTTACGAAAGTGTTTGGGGGAACGGTTTAAGTGTTAATTGATTTGTTTTTGTAGGCTACAGAAATACAATCGTACATATATTTGTATCCCATATCGAAATTGGATGATTTATCGGCCAGAGAAGTAAGTATGGATGCATTGGAAGTTAAGGTAGTTTGGTAGTCGCAATCCTAGATCAATTTAATGTCTTTTTCTTTTTCTTGAACAATTAATTGATTGAAAAATGAAGTCATAATGAATAAAAATAATTCATATTAGAATTTAATTGGATAAAATGATAATATATCCTATTGACAATTAATAATTAATATAATATATTATGCGTCAAAAACAGAGATAGAAGCAAAACTAAAATATGAAAAAAATTAATTAAATCTAAACTGTGTGGTGAATCGTTTCGCATTTTTTCTAGTGTACGTTTGAAACATCGCTCTATCTATTGAAAAGTGTATTTCTTGGAGGTCAAGTTTGCCGATTTTTCTCAAACCATTAATTACCGGTGTTATTGAACAAAGATATTCATAAGAGCTCATGTATTTTTGCATAATTTTAATTAATTATATCTCTTAAACAATGTGGCAAAAAAATCTGATTTTTTTTCTATACATGCATTTAATTATAATCTTTTGAATAAATATAGAAAAATGTGGTGTCAAGTTTAAATGATGTGGCTACCAAACTACCTTAAGAATATGATAAATTTTTATTTGTATTTTAGGTCGAAATGCTTTTAGAAACCATATCCATACGCATTCCTAAATTTACAGCTTCTGATATGTTTCAGCTCAGTGTAAAACTTGTGGCAGCGGTAAGAAATGTAACCTATTATCAATGAAGGATTTTATGTGAATCAGTTTTTCCATTTTGTTTGTTGCTTTTATAGATTACTGGAACAATTATCACCTATGTTTTGGTTTTAATACAATTTCAAATACAAACAAAATAAAGAATTTTCATCCATTTTCTGAGAGTGAAGTCGTATCGAATACCCAGAAAAAATGTATTATTGTCTGGAAACACTGCTGATAAAATTGAATCTGAGTCCTTAAATTCACAATTTTTTAATACAACTCTTAGTGAGATTTTTCACGACTAGTTGTTAATAAAACTTGCTATTTTGTAAGTTTTCTTAGAATTTTTCACCAGTTGGACTTGTAATGACAATTCATAAACTAGTCTGTATATTTTTGTGGCTGGTATATACAATATAAGGGTGTATTAAGTTATTAAGTTTAGTCCCGATTTCGTAACGGTTGATGATATTGATCGCAGAAAAAAAAATTTTTGGTACAAGTGTTCATCAAATGACCTAAATGTTCATAAAATAAATTAATGTCCGTAAACACAAGAACAAAAATACAATATAGATATAACCAACTGAAATTTTGTGAGCGCGTGTGTTTGTTCCAGAGCAAAAAAGACTAAGGTCAAGTTCTTAGAAACCTCAAGAGATAGAAAAATGTAAAAATGTGCTTGTTTTTAAAATAAACAACTTTTGTTTGAAACTTTTTGTATAAACTCAGTATATATCGGGTATTTAAGCAATTAACTTAGTTACGTGTTATTTTTAATTGCTATCACATACATTTAAATAACTTCAAAAACTTTAAAATTGTATTTGTTTCTATAATCACAAATAATATTAACAAGTTTGGCATCTATGGTAACGAAATGTATCAGAAACGGAAAGAATTACCCCGCGCTGATATTTGATATTTAAGTTTGTTTCTCAAAAACTTAGCAACTCGAATTTAGCTAGATTTTTAAAAAAAATTGCGAAACCAGTATCGAGAATCGTTCCAAGAAAACGTAGTGCTTTTTCGTGAATGTATTTGTTATTGTCAATGGACTGTGAAGCTTGAGTTTACGCTCTTTAAAAGACACGTATTTCACCTAAAAATTGTCGATTTTTCTAAAGCACTCAATACCAAAGGCAAGACAACACGTGTTTCCCTCTTTTTTTTATCAAAGAAACGATTAATAAATAATTTTATCACTTTTAAGTAGAATAAAAAAAAACAAACAAATGAATAATAAAAAAAAAAACGATGACAATGTATGTAATAAAATTTCTGTAATAATTACTTAATTACACTGGAAAAAATAAAATAAATAAATAATAAAGAAAAAAAAACTAGTTAATTAAATAGTATTTAATTTAAAATAAACGAAATATGACCGCACTTAGTTAAGTTCGAAATGAGAACACGTACAGATATTATAAAACCAATTGCAATCAGTGAAATGATAAATCCACAAAGAATCCATCAGGGTTGTTTAATCTGTGTCCTCAAATATTCCAATTATTTGGGGAAATTTATTGGAATATCACCGATCACATGGCGATGTCCACATACACGAAAAAATAGTAACAAATCCGAATTTCATATTAGTAAAATTGCTTACGCGATTTCATGTATATTTTCAGTATCGCTCTTGGGTACAGTATGTTACAATATCTACGATATATTAAACTACGATTTTAAAACACAAAAGTTACGTGTCCTATATATTTTTAACGATACACTACATATTACAATTGCGGGACTGTGTACATTTATCTCACTGATACAAATCCGGCAAAAAATACAGGAATATTCGGGAATTTTAAAGTTAATCGATGAGCGTGAAATGTATGGCATTGGGAATATGTTCGATGTAAAACGGGCCCGTTTTATTTATATTGGTGTGAATTTTTTTTCAATTATTGCCATAACGCTGACGTTAATCCAATTGTTGTGGGATTTAGGGCGATGTATTGAAAATCAAGTATCATTGCTAATGATTTATCAATTGGTTATGGCATCGATTGGTGTTTTTGTAACGATTGTAATTCTATTACAATTTATCGCCAGTTGTTACATTTATAATGCGCTGTTTCAAGCGATGCATGAAAATTTATGTGTAATTTTAAATCCGTATCGGAAAGAATTTATCCAGCCAGAAAGTTTAAAATCCGCATCATCGCATGTACAAATTGTATCGACTGATTCTGCTACGGATAATACGGATAAATCATCATCGAATTATCATCGATCGTTGATTTCTGTTAAAAATAGTGCTGTGGAACATAGTGGATTTTATATTAATCGTCGTAAAGATCCATTATCGATCCAATTAAGTAAATTACGTCGTCTGTATGCATCATTTATATTTAATTTGAAAATTTTAAATGATTTTTACGATCCAACGAAACTGATTTTAATTAGTTTTGTCTTGGTATCGATGGTGATAAATGTGTATCTGTTGATTATGACGCAAATTGAGGATTCGTTAGATGGGGGCATGAATATACAAAGTGGTATTAAATTGTTGAGTAGTTTATCAGCTACGATTTTCTTTTTTGAAACAGCCGATCGTATACGAATTTCTGTAAGTATTTATTGTATTTTTTTAAAATTTCAATACCTAATCATTTAGTTTTTTTGATCGATTTTCACCGAATTTTCCGCACTTGATTGAAGTGAAATTTTGTACACATGCACAGTATCGATAATACTGCAGAAATTAATGGATATTAATTATTTTGTTAATTACGAATCGATTAATCAATTTCTTAATGCATAGTATGGGTATTTGATACTCTTATGGTGGAAGTGCCGGGTAGTAAAACTGTGCATTGTTTTTACAAAGATACTGTCGCGCTTGCGTTTTTGGATTAAATTAAGCGAATTATTTGAGAATTAATGGGAATTACTAGAATAATATGACAAAGCTGTAAGATACTGGGTAAATCACATATTTATCATCGAATTAAACTGCAACTGCTAAAGATAAATATTAAACTTGAAATTAATTAAACTATCGTAGATAATGTTGAAAATATAAACAAGTAAGGTCAAGTTCGTGAATTAGCAAAATCGGACCGTGCATAACCCCGCGAAGGGAAAGGTGGTAGAAATATCCATATATAATATATATATATATATATATATATACATATATATATACATATATATATATATATATATATATATATATATATATATATATATATATATGTATATATATATATGTATATATATACATATATATATATATATATATATATATATATATATATATATATATATATATAGTGGTCACAGGTTTATTCCTATTGGAATGAAATTTGGTATTGGAATGAAGTTCGTTAGTGGGTAAAATCGGACGAGGGGAAAGAGAGTTTAGAGTGAGGGGAAAACAAATTTTGACATATCTCCCTTAATATTTGAAAAATCGAATAATTTATCTGAAATTAAGTTGTAGGTGCTTTACTGTAGGTAAACTTTGTTTTACTGTAATTTTTTTTCTGATCATTTTTCTGTTGCACTAATATTTACAGAAATATTTACATGAAAGTTAAAATTCTAAATATCTCTGTTCATATTAGAGTTTGAGAAAAATGATAAGGTGATGAATTGTAGCAAACTTGATTTTCTACAACTTTATTCGTTATTCATTTTCGATTATTCTAATATTGAGAGAGATATTTTATATTTTGTGTTTTCTTCTATCTTTATGCTCCCCTTTTCCCTTGACATATCCCATTTATTAATAAAATTGGCCTTGAAAATACCAAAATGATATCAGATACGACATTTCATTTTGATTAGACTTAAATTGTAATTAGAGAGTGATTTATGTATTCTAAGGAAATTCACTAAGTTGACACAGCTCCTGCGTAACGCCATTTTTTTATTTTATCATGATCTCATAGAAGGCTCATTACAAACCTGAGGTTGTTCATCTAAATCGATATATAGTTCAAGACTTTTTCTGATCTTTTGTTTTAGGTACAAAAAATTTCATTATTTTTGTACAGTTTTCCAATAAGTGGTTTAGAAACACAAGAGGCTGGAGAGGTAAATATTATTTGCCATGAATTTTGCCTTAATTATATAGTTTGTAAGGATTTTGAGGTAATTTTATTTAATTTGATGTTTCTTTCTAACAGATTGAAATGTATTTGGAAATGTTAAATACTCAACGACCGAATTTGAGTGCATCTGGAGTTTTTAATATTGGTACGGGTCTACTGGCATCAGTAAGTTGTTTAATGTATATTTTTTCATATTAAAACTTCGGCTTGTCATTGCTTAAGAGGGGATACTCTCGTCGTTATTTATCTGTAAATATATCCTGTCAGGAAGGAGATAAACAGTTTTTGATAATTTAGCTACATTTAAATTACAACGGCCGCATAGAAGTCATCAAATTATGTAAGTAATTGTCAATTGTTTTGGCAGTAGTGAGAGGTCTCATTTTAAGTACAAACAAAAAGGTCTTGATAATAAATTTAAGAAAAAACTAAAAGAAACGCGCCCAGGAAAATTATTTGAGTGGGAGACAGAAGTACTAATCTATTTGAAGAGTCATGGATAATGCATAATTCTCAGATCAATTATCTGTGTTATATTAAATACGTATTTCGATTACAAAGTAGTCCTAACAAGCATGAATAAGTTAATTTTAATTATTCTACGAGTGACATATTACTCATATCTGATTCGTTTGAAATTAGCGTCGAGTAACATATTCGTCCGTAGAATAATTAGGGGTAATCCATAACACAAATCACGCAAAACTTTCGAGTTTTTACCTCTCCTACCCTCTCCACCACACCACTGGGTACGTCAAATATTTTCCAACCCTCTATCTAATAATACGTCCCAAAACCGGACCCTCCTATATATGAATGATTATTTTTAGGATTTTAATATTAATAGTAACACAAAAGTTAGCTGCTAATATAAAATTATTTTTTATTCTTTGATGATTATTGGTACACTAGCCGTGTGCTGGGATTTCCCATCGCCAACATCTCAGGAATCATGTTCTAAAGTGTAAAAGACTTTTCTAAAGTGTAAAAATCCTCAATACCAACTTCTATGTTTCTAAATTCAAAAATGACGCATTTTCCATACAAACTTTTGTCCCTTATTTTAACCCTTTCGGGGATTATTTCTAAAAACGCTGATACAATTGACTTTTATTTATAAACAGAAGCCTAAACACCAATTTTCATTTTTCTAACTTCAAAAATGACGAACTTACATAAAAACTTTCATCTCCCCTTATGGGATGAATTTCATTATTAATCCCCTTATGGTATGAATTTTCATAAATCCTTTCTTGGTGCTCACCTACGTTATATAAGGAACTCCTGTGAACTTTCTACATCTAGACCCACCGGTTAAGGCTGTCAGTAGAGTTTTATTAAGTAGATATCTTGAAGACGAAGCTATTTTGACCGATAAACATATTTGGTTATACGTAGAATAAATACATACAAAACTTTTCCCTACAAACCCCGAATAAAAAAAAAAGTTAAAAAAAGGATTTAAATTTATGTAGGAATTTCAAATGTCGCGTCACGCCCCCCCCCCCTTGTTACACATAGTTAAGGAAGGCATAATCGTCCCCCCCAGTCCCTTTATACGTACGTATTTCAGCTGATATCAGCTGATTCATACTGATGAGGACTACTTTGTAGTTGAAATACATTTATATATTATATATAATACAAATGAAGAAATCAATAGAAAATTAGAACAAATTTTTAACTTATTTAACTTCCATTATTTGTGATAATCTTTATATTGATTTCAGATATCTGGAACAGTAGTGACATATGTATTAGTGGCTTTACAATTTCAAATAGCTTGGCAATAAATTTACTAATTACTTGAACATTTATTGATTGATTAATTGATGAGAGAGCCAATAGAAAATATACAAAATATATAAAAAATGAAAAATGCACAGCAATTTTTTTTCCCAATATGTACAAAAAAAAAAAAGAGAAACAAAATGAACAATTATACAGATTGTTATCGTTCAATTACCATAAATTACTACTATTATAGTAATATAATATACAAATACCAACGTGAATTAATAATTTTATCCGATAAGCACTTGAACAAAAATTTAATATTTTGTTAGATCGTAAAATTTCGATAACATCATCACTCGATATTAGTGTTACTCAGTGTTTAAAAATTATAGTTGTTATACTTTTATACTTGGTACATATATACCAAGGTATATTATGTATAATCACGACGTAGAAAAAATTTTTTGCTATACATGTTTATAAAATGGCCTGATTTATTTATTTTCGCATATCCTTCCGTCCGACAACAAGATAACTCAAAAACAAAAAGAGATAGCGAGCTGAAATTTTGTGTGTGTGTTCAAGAACTAAGTTCAAGTTCGTAAATGGAAAAAATCGGACACTGCCCTCCGCTATGGGAGAGGAATATTAATTTTTCAAACCATCAGAGATAGAAGATTTTTGTTTGAAACTTTATTAACTCAGTATATACCGGGTATTTAAGCAATTAACTCGGTTAGTTGTTATTTTCACCTGTTTTAACCAATTTTTTGTGTACCGTATGTATTTATCAAAAACTAAATAAATACAAGTACAATATGAAATACCCTGCACCTGAGAATCTTAAATAATATATACCAATCATTTTCTCACTGTTATTAAAAAAACTTGGCCTTTACATAGATTTTACTATTTTTGAAGGTGACATCTTTGGTTTTGCTGGAATATCAATGCTTTTTCTATGCGAAAACTTTGCCCCTCTCACATTTTTAGTTTTAGTCGGATATCATTACTTTTTGCATTAAGTTTTTTTATGTTCACTGTATGATGAATAAGTTTATGCATGGATGAACTTTTTTTATTAAACGTTTCGTCAGATTACGTTTTCTCACATTTCCAATCGATTGAGCGACAAAAATTTTAGTATGAACGGAAATTGAATTTAGCTTGGCTGAATATCGTTAATAAATGAGATGTGATTTGCTAATGTTATTAATTAACCAATCACAGATCACATAATCTATGATTATATATTAAACTATATTTAATTAAAACTACCATAGAGAATACACTTAAATATATCCAGTTTTTAGACTTTTCTAGATAGTTTTAGCCAAAAACCTATCTTCCTAACAAATATCAACTTTCTAGGATAACTGGAAGTACCTTAGAATATTAATGATTTTGATGAGCGAGTCAGTGTGTTCCCCTGAATGTCCATTATTAGGGCTAATTATCTCGGCAAATATTAAAGCTGTAATGTTCGGTACGTATCGTCAGATGGTGGGTCTCACGCTACTTTTCGAATTTCCGTTTCATTGCTTTCTTGCTTCCTCAGATACAGAGACCTAAAAATCGTGTAAAATCGTCTCTAATCCTATAAAACATAGTACGGTAGGCGTCTATGCTTAAACTTTGTCCAACGCACTACCCTGCTATGTGATCATAGTTACGGAGAAAAAGACTGGATGGGTCCATGCATGAGTCAGTATTACTTAAAGGATTCCTGGGCCCACCTGGGCTCATTCTGCCGACGCTCTTGGCTGATAGTTATTTTATACGACTTAAAATAGGGAAGATAGAAAGATAGATTGTAGAGGCTGCCCTGGACGGGCTACACTTCGACCATAAGGTCCATTGTGATACCTAAGGATGTAACGATATGAGTGGAGTAGAAGGAATTTTTGTGTATAGACTAGGAATTGGTACGATATGCGGCTGCAACCGACTATGATAGAAACTTTACCGATATTCATCTGGAGTTCGTGAAGGAAACTGTAGAAAACCTTCTCAAGCATAGCCGGTTACTTTGTTCTTGTCCAAACGCCAACAGTTTAGTCAATTAACTTCCCCTTTTTTTTTAAATAATTGACAAACTGTCGATGTCAGGATTCGAACCCAAAACCTCCCAATTTCCAAGTGTACATGCTGCGCAGACATAACACCTTAGACCGCTCGTCCACTTGGACTGGTAAAATATGGAATCTAACTTTTGAAAACGCTTGTACCTGTATTGTACAGTATGAATTGTATTCGTGTCGGGAAAGTATTTCAGTTATATATACGAATAATATTATACAATTCATAAAAAATAATCGACTGATTAATTAATATTTATTGTATTGTTTGTTCGAAGGTAGTACCTGATGCCAGTCTAAGTATTATAATAATGAATAGAACCACGCAATTATCAAATTGAAACATCATTAATAATCAAACATTTACCATCAATAGTGTATAATAATAAATGTCATTTTACTTTTTATAATTGTCTAGAATATTTTTTTTATTTGTTAAACAGGTGTGGCTTTGCAAATACCAAATTTTATAGTGAGTTTTCTACTAAAATCGCGTTGTTTACCTGTATGTTACCAGCCAAGTAGCCGAGCGGTCTAAGGCGTCATGTCTGCGCAATATGCAGCACTTGGAAACTGGGAGGTTATGGGTTCGAATCCCGACATCGGCAGTTTGCCAATTATAAAAAAAAGGGGCTGTTGATTGACTAAACTGTCGGCGTATGGACAAGAACAAAGTAACCGGCTATGCTTGAGAAGGTTTTCTGCAGTTTCCTTCACGAACTCCAGATGAATATCGGCATAGTTCCTATCATAGTCGGCTGCAGCCGCATATCCTACCAATTCCTAGTCTACTTACAAATTCCTTCTACTTCACTCACATCCTCACATCCTAAGGCATCACAATGAACCTTATGGTCGATGTGTAGCCCGTCCAGGGCAGCCTTTACAATCTACCTCTACCTCTTACCTGTATGTTTCAATAAAGATCGGGACACAGATTACAGCACCCAAATCGACTGGACGTGAATCGACCGAGCGTTGTTTTACTTCGAACGATTTGTGGTTACTCGCATAAGTAGAATTGTCCCGCTCATAGAAAAAGAAGGAGAATCGGTGGCCCCATATTCTAGTAGTGGTAGTAGTGGTGGGGAGATTGAATCCTGGCAAGTAGGCTTTCTAGACCTTTTTTACCGACTCCTAAAGGACAAGGAATTTGTATGTGGATTAGGATTTTTATAGAAACTATGCCGATATTCATCTGCAGTTTGTGAAAGGAAACTGCAGAAAACCTTCACAAGCATAGTCGGTTACTTTCATTCTTGCCCATTTATTGACAAAACCCAGTAACCCAGAGGTTCGCAATCAAAGATAATGTGGCTGGATGATTCTTCCTCCTCGCCACACAATCTGCATACAATGGACCCGTTATGGAGTCCCATTGTGTGCAGATGCTTCCGCAAGGGACAATGCCCGGTAATGAATCCGATTACCCTCCGCAGTTGCATCCTGTTCAGCCTCAGGGCATCGAAAGATAGCCTCTTGGTTGTACTCTGAAGCAGTACCTTCCCGAGCTCCTGCCGGGGTACTTTTCCCAGTGCCCACTGTGTTTAGCATTTGACCACTCGTTGATCCCCTGTTTACATGCAGTCCTTGGAACTCCTAAAATAGGCTCTGAACCATTAAACCTCTATAGATAAGATACACTTCTCCTCCATGAGATCGGGCTATAATCACCTCTGATGGTGTATCATTTGACCCAATCCTGCGGAAATTGACTAATAAGACCATTTTATGGAACACTTATACTGAAAAATTATTTCTGCTATCAATATTTATAACCGTTTTAATAAAACAAGTTCATCCATGCACAAACTTATTCATCATACACAGTGAACATAAAAAAACTTAATGCAAAAAGTAATGATATCCGACTAAAACAAAAAATGTGAGAGAGGCAAAGTTTTCGCATACAAAAAGCATTGATATTCCAGCAAAACCAAAGATGTCACCTTCAAAAATAGTAAAATCTATGTAAAGGCCAAGTTTTTTTAACAACAGTGAGAAAATGATTGGTATATATTATTTAAGATTCTCAGGTGCAGGGTATTTCATTTTGTAATTGTTATTTTGTATTATTGTTATTTGTTACAAAGCCGGCACTAAATTTATAATACAAAAGCTTTAATCCTTTAAAATTAATTTCTAGTAAATCTATCATTGGCTTTGATATTCAAAAAGTTTTACTAAGTCCAATCCTGGATTATTAAATATATTTCAAATAAAACATATAGAATAAAATAGTATATTCTAAGTTGGGGACTAGGTTACATACTTGGCACGGTTTCGTTAAAGGAAAATTTCGTGTTAAAAACATATATATTTTAGTACAAACATATATATATTATACAAAACTAATCATTTTCTAATCAGATCTAAATAAAAATTTCTTATTCAAATTAAAATAATTGTAATTATACACTTCTTAACAAATATTCATAAAATTATGTCAATTATAATCTTCTCGGAAAATGGGAAAACATTTTAGTTGGGTCTTCGATTTGATACAACAATGTTAAACAGCAAAAAAATTGCATTTAAAAGCTTTGCGAATTGCAATTTCTTATCGAATTAAAAATCGTTAATTTTTAAAAGTATTACATATTTTTTTGAAAATAAATATATCAAATTTTCAATTATAAAACAGTTCTTCTGGAGATAATTTGGAAGAGTATTTATTCAAGAATAGTAATAATATCTTTGAAAATTTTCGACAAAAACGTGACCGACATTACCTTATTCAACAGATGTTTTGATAGAAAGTTTTAGCCTCATTGAAAAACGGGAAACTTTAATTGTAAATAATATTGATAGCTCTCGGTTTTTCGGGAAAACCGAATCTAGCAAATTTGTTTGTTTTTGTTCAATTATTAATATTGTTACATTTAATGCAAGGATTCTAACCGTTTAATAAAGGCAACGGTTTTGGAAAATTAAACGGTTAGGATGGACGGTTTTGGTTTTAAAAGTCTAAAATAATAAGGTTTTGGTTATCAAAATAAAAGACTAAAACGGTTTCGTTTAGGATTATTTTTTTATATTTAATAGTAAATTTTATAAATTAAAGCCATTCCACGTTCCAACTTTAATTCAAGTTCAATTATAAACATTTTAAAAATTTGGTGGCTTGTGCCAAATGCCTTCAAATTACATTCAATAAAAAAACAGAATATTTAGTTCTCGCGCGTCATTTATGCGAAGTTCTCGCTACTAACCACACCAGTATAGATGGCTCTTGTGTATCCTTCAATTTGGATTTTTTATTTTGCGGCAATTTTAGGTTCGGTTTGGTTAGAATCCCTGGCTTAATGTACTGCCTAGAATAAAACGGTATTTATTATTAGTTTGAATTTTTATTTTCGCATAAAATCATGGCCAAACAAGTACAAAAGAAATATTGCCTTTGCCAATCATTGAAAACATCACTCTCACTATGTCGATTATTCGGCTTATTCCCAATTTCATGGTGCCATACAAAAGACCAACAACAAATTCGTTGCCAATTTCGTGTCTCCCGCGTATGGCTAATATATTCATTCGTAATTGCTGTCATTTGTATAATTCAAGCCATACAATCTGGCCGTCAAATGTATCAACCGCAAATTCAATCCGTTTTACCAGTACTTTTGAGTGGTATGAACGAAACAATTTACTCAATTTTATCAACAACTTTAATATTGTGTCACATGATACGTGCCAAAAAAATGGTTCAAAGTTTAAATAAAATTGCGCCACTCATCAATAATGGTTTAATGTGTGATTCGGCTAGCAAAATTTTGATCCGACTGCAGTATTTATTTACAGCTTTGATCACATTACATTTGATCATACAATTTGTTTCGCTGTTTATTTTGAATTTTGCTGATCAATATATTACGAATTGGGATTATGATCGATTTATTGTACGTTTTGTATCGAATATACCATTTATGTTTTATCTGGAATTTTGTACGCTATGCGCACTATATATTGCATTTTTTGGATGTTTTGAAAAGATGGTTATCAAAACGTTACAATTTAAGCATGTTCATCCATTGCAAGAGGTTAACGAAACCAATAATTCACTGGTTCTTTTTGGATGTATAAAATATAATATTTGTAATGAAGAACATACGCTGCCCGTGAATAGTGATGGTACGATGATTTCGGCGAAAAATCTGCCAAATTTAGAGCCAAGTGAAATGATTGAAAAGTTACGCTGTTTACATGAACAAATTTGTATTTCAATACGAGAAACGAATAATGCTATGAATCCACAACTTTTGGTGTTGATTGCTATGGAATTGGCGGTTTTGGTAATACATTGGTATTCGGTGATTATTTATTTGAAATATAATAATATTACGGCCATGACGAATACGATTAATTTCTTTAATTGGATCTTTATCTTTACACATTCGGCTGGTATTTGGTTGTTTTTACGATCGGGGCAACAAGTAATGTCTATGGTAAGAAGTTTTTCTTGATTTAATTTAAAGTTTTTGGAGTAAGAACCACGTTGGGCACACCACACAATACCGCGTACACGTTGTTTGCTAATGAGTTCATGTTCTGTGACGCAACGCTCGAAAGTGCTGTTTCGGCTAACCTTTGTATTTTATAAAAAGTGTAATGACTTTTGTCCGTTTTGTAGCTACACCCATTTAATATATTTTTATATTTATGGAAAATTTATTTTTGTTCAAATGGCCAATGTTTCATGGCAATTTCTTGCGAACGATAAGGCCGTTAATGTGTTGCGTATGGGAAAAATTTCTGGACTATTTTTTTGTTGTTTGTTAATGTAGTCTTAGATGAAAATAATTAATAATTTACTAGTTTAAAGGAAAAAAGGATTTTTAAACATAAACAATCTAATAATTTTCAAATAAATAATGAGATAAAAATCATATACAAGGAGCATATCTCAGAAACTACCAGTCAAATCTTAAAATAAATAGGTTTTTTACATTTTTTGGGTGAAATTTAACTTATTCACTAATTTTCATGCAAATCGATGCCTAAAAATTTTTATTCCTTTTTTCGATTTTTCTAAAATCGCGTAAAAATAAAAAACAATTTTTATTCCCGAATTCGATTAAATTTATTAAACAGGATAAATTGGATCTAAAAAACTCAAAAATTATATTTATTTAACGGTTTGGTGAGCAGTTTAAGGGAATATTGTCTGAAATCGTATAAAAGTGAGCATAAAATCGTATATAAAAGGGATATATCTGAAACTATACGCCAAATCGTAAATCAACCAAATTTTGAATGGTTCAGACCAAAAAAAAAGGAATGGTTTAGTTTATAATAAAGTCTGATCTATAGTTTATGAAATAACAATTTGTGAAAAGTATTTTGAAAACTTATATGATTTTTAATGGCCATTAAACACTTTTTTTAAAATAATCTCCTTTCTGATTGGATTTCTATTTTTAGTTTAATGGATTAACAGATTTTTTACTAGAATATTCCACAAGGCATTTATCATTGTCAGAACATCAACAAATTCGTATATTCATCAATAAATTGCGATTTTCCTCAATCAAATTAAATGCTAGCGGAGTGGTTAGCATTAGTTTAAGTTTAACTGCACCGGTGAGTTTCAACTTAATCGTTAATCGATGCGTTCACAGAAATATTGTTTAGAAAATATTAATTATTACTGGTTTTTTTTTATAGATTTATGGAAATGTTTTAACATATGTTCTAGTTGCTTTACAATTTCGTGCACCAGAAAATACCTAAAAACCAAGAAAAAGTAAACATTTTCTTTTGTTTTGTCGCTTTAGATGATAAATAACAATTTAAGGTAGTACACTCGGGAGAGTCGAATCAAAAACTATTAAATACAGTATAATATTTACTAACTTATTACAGCTGTACCAATTGAATATATATAGTATAACATATATAGTGCTTTAAGATTTATGATACAATGTATAGATTATGATTAATTTGTGCCTATTTAATTCGGTTTTCGAAAAAATGTTTGAAACAAAAATTGTTAGTATTTTTATGATGAACAACTTTTATTCAAGATATTTTTGTCGAAAACCTAAAAATAGAACGCCACTTTAGCAATTGATAGTACCATATGTTATACGATGCAAGACTTGTGTTGATGGTGATAATTCATCATTTTTAGTGTCGCAGTGGCATAGTATCACCTGTATATGTTATCCTTTTTTAAAAGAATCCCATTAGAATTTCTATTGATTTAAATAAAGGATACTGAGCTTAATGTCTTTTTTAAATTTCATAAAATTGTTAAGAAAAATGAATTTACGAATGAACTACCTTTAATATTCACAAATATTTTGGCTTGGTACTCGAGAAATTTTATAGCTGATGTATCTAAAATAGATTAATGCGTGTTAAACAAAAACTTATTGTTGTTTATTTTGTAAAAATTTGGAATAAAAAATATGAAAAATTTTTGCTTGAAATTTAACTTTGACATATGGTGTTTATTTTCTTCTGTTTTTTTTTTTTTTTTAAAAACTCAATAATTTTTATATTCTGTATCAATACTAATATTATAAAGCTGGAGAGTTAGTATGTTTGAACGCGCTGCTAATCGTAGAAACTACCAGTCCTATTTGAAAAAGTTCTTTTGCGTTAGATAGTCCATTTATTGAGGAAGATTATAGGCAGTAAAAAGTTTGCATTATACTAATGTATGGCTGTTTTCATGAATTATTGCATTGTGTGGCAACTGTGCTAAAATCCCAACTTTTTAACAAACAACTTTTGTATGAAACATTATTTCATACAACAAATCGTTTTAGCAAAAATTCAGTGCGTAGGTTTTTATATTCAAGGTTTTGTAAGTTAAGTTTCATGATTGGAAATATTTATCGTAAGATAATTAAAAAATCTTCTTTATCCTTAATATTTATATAATAATAATAATAATAATAATAAATTTATTTGTTTTAAGATTTTACAATCTTTTACAAAGAATTCCTATACATTAAACAGCAAAAAAATAAATAAATAAATAATTAAATAAATAAATAAAATAAATATAAAAAAATCACGAGAAAAAAAACCCAAAAGAACAGAAAACTTAAAGCAAGAATCAAAATGAAAGAAAAAAAAAAAACTATAAGTAAAAGTAAAAGTAAACAATCATATTAATTTATAATGGAAAAAATAAATAAATTCTGAAACTAAAATGACAAATTTGTTCATTCATTTAAAAGAAAAGACCTTATCATGAGAATTGTTTGCAGAAAATAAAAAACTTTTTTTATATGTGAAATAGTTTCACCGTATAACAAGCCTTCCAAGTCCCAAGCCATAGAATTGAGTTTGATGAAAAAACCATCACGCTCAAAGTTATAAACGGGACAAACAAATAACAGATGATGTAAGGTTTCTAGAACATTTAAATTGCAAAGAGTGCATGTGGCAGTCAAATTAATGACATAACTGATTTTTCTGAAAACAACACGCAAAATTTGTTTATTCGAGTAACGGAGTTGTGCAAATACTCGAATAAAAGATAGAGGACAGTTAAAAGATAAATAGTTCCGAAATCCATCTGTGGTTATAAGATCCCTAAATAACGGGTTATATGTTGACAAGGCCACCCTTTCAAGGTCTTGTTCCACGTAATATCTTTGAAATTTCTCAAGAGTGACTTTTATTTTTGCTTGCGAAATGAAATCGCTATTTAAGATGTCACCTGAGTCAATTAAGTCGAGTAGGTTTTTTAATTGGCAGACCCAGTTTAACTTAATCGGGACAATTTCAGAAGTGTTGGTTAAGTTTAGAAGCCTTTTGTAGCATAACTTTGGAAATCGCTCGTCGTCCATGCACATAATTTTTTTAAGCCAAGAAAGAGTTGATTTAATAGCTTTTAGAGATAAAGGTGATATGCCTGTTTCAAGACGCACTACATGATTTGGTGTATTCCTGGGCAGCTGTAGAAGTTGCTTAAAAAACCCCACTTGGACTGAATATTTATATAGATAAAATCGTTTGTCATACGCCCCACGGTTTTATTTGAGTTTGCTAAAAGTACTAGATAAATCCATAATATTATTTTCTAGCTTTTAGTACATCATCGATTATATAGGGTGTCGCATAAGTAACGTTATGATTTAATAAGTGAATAAATTTTTTGTTTACGTATTTTTTTTTTCAGAATTAACTTTGAAAAACTTGGGAAATTTTCGATGGAAAGGTTCAGCACAGAAAAAAAAACCAAAATTGTTCAATTTTATTTTGAAAGTAAGCATTCGATTATTCAGTCTACTACACTCTATATATACCGGGTATTTAAGCAATTAGCTCAGTTAGTTATTATTTTCACTTGTTATATAATAATTTCATTTCTAACATATAATTGGAAATTTTCGATTAATTTTTTAATAAAATATATTAAACACGCACTAAATTACATCACTTTATAAAATTTGACTTAACAAATTGTAAGATTGAATGGCTGTTGTTGTTTTTTTTTTCATATTAATTATAATCAAAATTGTGAAAGTGAATATTATGTCTGCTGTTGTCATTTGTATGCGATTATATAAAACTGCTTCATATGTGGGTTTTTTTTATATATCATTTAATTTTTTACTTATTCCTAATTTGTTCGCTTTTTAGTTCCATTCGCGTGTTCACCACTATATACAACCAGTTCCGGATTGAATAATTAGTTTAACTATATACATATATATATATATATATATATAAATATATATATATATATATATATATATATATATATATATATATATATATATATATATATATATATATATATATATATATATATATGCATATAATTGTGTCACAATGTTGGTTATTATACTCCTCCGAAACGGCTTGATCTACGATTATGAAATTTTATATTTCATACCTCTAAGTGATAAGGATGGTCCTGTATATCTGATAAGTGGTATAAGTGTAATTTTTATATCCTCTCACAAGTGGTGTGTTGAAGTCGTTTGTATAAGAAGTAAATTAAACTGAAGTTAAGATAGGTATTTTCTGTTCAACAGTTAATTATTTAGTACAAAGACAGTTTAAATTTTTTTAAATGCCCAAAAGATCGAGATCTCAACTTTCTAGAAATATTCCCAGGCGAGGGCATCAAAAATACGTCGCAATGAAGAATCTTTATCAGAAATTGAAAATAATAATAACAAAACAATTCCTTAAATAATAATATCCAAACTTTCTTTATAATTTTGTTCTTTTTTAACCCGACGCAAAAAGAAGGGTGTATGTGTTTTTTGGTCGACCCCAAACGTTCTTATGCGTCATTTAAGATGTAAAATTTTAAAGTTTGATGTTTTGATGGCAGTTAGAACGTATACTCTGGATTAGATAGATAGATAGATTGTAGAGACTGTCCTGGACGGGCTACACTTCGACCATAAGTTCCATTGTGATGCCTAAGGATGTGAGGATGTGAGTGGAGTAGAAGGAATTTTTGTCTATAGACTAGGAATTGGTAGGATATGCGATTGCAGCCGACTATGATAGGAACTATGCCGATATCCATGTGGAGATCGTGAAGGAAACTGCAGAAAACCTTCTCCAACATAGCCGGTTACTTCGTTCTTGTCCATACGCCGACAGTTTAGTCAATTAACCGCCCCTATTTTTTTCTTACTAATTGACAAACTGCCGATGTCAGGATTCGAACCCATAACCTCCCAGTTTCAAAGTAGGCATACTGCACAGACATAACGCCTTAGACAGGCCACTTGGACTGATTATACTATGGATTAATATTGTGCGCAATTTCACAAGGTGGTCAAATTCATCATCCTACACTGTAGATAAAAGTAAAAGAATTAAAAGAACCGCTGTGTTTTATTAAGAATTTATGTTATTTGCAAGTCACTAGAATTAACTTTATACATTCCCAATATATAAATTAAAAGTATAAACACCCAACATTTTTTGCTTATCGCCCTAAAGATTGGTACGACATCTTTTCTGGAACTTCTATATGTAAGATAAAAGGCTATAAATAGGATAAAAGTCCAAAACAATTCTTTTTGATTTTTAAAAGAAATTTGTATATTTTATTCTTAGAATAAGTAGACGTAGACAAAATATTTACAACAGCACGTATTAAACAAGTTAATACAAACAAAAATTATAAAAAATAAAAAAAATTATAAAAAATAATAAAATAACAAATATACAATCAATAATTATTAACAATAATAACAATAATATAATAAAAATGACTCGGATTAATTTGAATCAACACAAATATGATTCAAAAGTAGTAAAGACATAAAGAAGAAAAAGAGAGAAAAGTAAAGAAGTAGGTACAGTAGAATGTATAAAAACCATGGACGTGTAATAGATGGACGGATGCCATACATGCAGATCTGATATGATATAAAAAAATATAAAAGAGACAGCATATAAATTGCATTTAAATTGGCCTTTAGTTAGCTCTTTCTCTGTTTATGAAATTTTTTTGGGTACATGTGAGCAATCCATTTATATACGTTCATGGTAATCAGCACACTCTCATAAGTTAAGTCAAAAGTAACTTAAATACTAATACTGAGTATGATTCAGAGATCAAGATCTCTCTCTGAATCTAAGTCACATTTTATAATTTCCATTGAGAATTATTTACTTATGGCTAGAGTGTCCACTTTCTGGACCATAACCATATGGGCCACCTTCATCGCCACCATGACTCGGACTGTAACTGTCGCCACCGCTACTGGAATATCCACCGCTAACTGAGCCACCGCCTACACTATAACTGTCATGTCCCGAATAACTATCAGCACCTCCAAAACTTGCACTGAATCCACCGCCACCACCACCACTGTAGTGGCCACCACCACCACCACCGCCTCCTAAACTGCCATGATCGTGTCCACCACTGCTAGCAATTCCAACGAATCCACTACTTCCATGGCTACTAGCAAAACTACTGCCGCCATAACTTCCTAATCCTCCTCCATGTCCACCGCCGTATCCACCACTGCTGCTGCCTCCATGATCACTAGTGATTGAGATACTACCGTGGCTTCCACCACCTCCGTATCCACCACCACCGATATCTCCATGACCACCTGCATAGCCTCCACCAATATCAGCTATGTGACCGATTGATCCACCTCCACCGTGGCCACCTCCTCCTGCACTAACATGTTCTTCAACAATGGTAACTTGTTTTCCACCGTCACCGCCTCCATGCCCACCTCCGAAACTACCTCCTCCAAATCCACCGCTATGGCCACCACCAAAACTACCGCCAATATCTCCACCGCCGTGGTCACTACTTATGGATACAGCGTGTGCAATTCCTACTCCAGCATAACCCCCTCCAATATCACCACCGCCATGTCCACCTCCAAATCCACCTCCTATATCACTACCATGACCACCGCCAATTGAAAGTCCACCACCATGACCACCGCCAAGTGAAATTCCACCTCCATGGCCACCACCAAAACTACCACCGCCAAAACCACCTCCATGACCACCTCCACTAACATGTTCTTCAATAATAGTAACTTGTTTTCCACCACCACCGCCTCCATGGCCACCTCCAAAACTACCACCTCCAAATCCACCGCCATGTCCTCCTCCGAATGATAAGCCACCTCCATGTCCTCCACCGATAGATATTCCACCTCCATGGCCACCACCGAAGCCACCTCCATGGCCACCACCGATACTATGTGTTTCAACTACTTCAACGTGACCACCGCCGCCTCCATGGCCACCTCCAAAACTGAATCCACCTCCATGGCCGCCTCCAAAACCTCCACCGAATCCACCTCCATGGCCACCGCCAATAGAGAAGCCACCTCCATGTCCGCCTCCATATCCACCTCCACCACCACCACCACCACCGTGGCCATGATCGTCAACAATAATAACATCACCGCCGTGACCACCTCCATGGCCACCACCACCTCCACCGCCATGGCCATGATCATGATGTTCGTATTGGACAATCTCTTTGTGATGGTGTGATTCTTTGATAATTTCAGGTACATGAACTCGGATATGAACGCTGAAAGAAGGGAAATTAATTTATTATAAAAGTGTTTGACTTCTTTGATTTAGAAATTTGTTACGACGGCAAAAGTTCAAGTGAAATCAAAAGTGATTTGACTTTCACTTTTTGTGACCATCGTGAAAGATTTATCATCGTCATCCAATTCAAATATTAAAAATGAAAATAATAACAATTGGCTATTTATTAAATACATAATTACGATACAAGGCATATTATTTATATACTCGTTCTGCTAGCAAGGAGGCTCTCCGGGGCTCCTTGACCCCCAGGGTGACCTTTGGCTCTACGTCCTCGACATATTGCAAAAAATCTCACCCATCTAGCATGAACTTTCACATTTTCGAGAGAGTTGCGTTGAGAAAATTAAAGTTTTCTTGTAAGTTTCAGGGTATTCTGCGTCGAATGCAAAAAACCGCATCATTCTACCATGTCTAGAAGTGGCTTCGAATTTGAATAGGTCAGTCATTGAGTTACACAAAGGGCGGTACATATTATATAGGATTTATGTGTTTTGTAGAAGTAGAATACAGAAGTACAAACACACACAGTAATAAAAAACTCAGTATATACAAGATATTTAAACAAATACCCCCAACTTTTTAGGGCCCCTTTCTCATAAACATGACTGTACATTATTTTTCAAGTACGATGAAGGAATTTGAACACTAGTAATTGTTAAACATCAAACAAAATTAAAATTTCTAAATCAATTAAAATCCATCATATTGATGGATCACCTATAGTCAATTAGATGACGCAAACGCGATGTCATTCCACTAACAAAATCAATTCAATAGTGTATCATTAAAAAAATAAACTTACTGTTCAGTTCCTCCAAATGTTGCTCTGGACACGGTTGAAAGTGACAACAAGGTACATGCGATCTGAAAGTTTAAGATAAAAAACAACACACATTATATACCGATTGTATCTTAAATCATTTGATATAGGAAATATTGCATAGCATGTGTATGCAGTATTTTTATATATTATATTAAGATTATATATATCGTGTGTGTTGAAAAGCTTTTCCTATAGAGAATCAATGTTAAATATTATTTATTACTGGCTGTCCGTGTGGTTACTGTATGAAGATAGTCAGTACACATGTAATGAGACTGTGTTAAATATTTTCATTGAATTCTTAAATTTAGTATGTGCATCACAAAATCCCCACTCTTAACTGACAAACAAACAACCATACGCATACAGTATACCTATAGAGACTATCCAGATGTTTGTATGTATGAGATGACTCTCATTATATGTGCACTGACTGACTTCATATAGTAACCACACGGACAGCCAGTAATAAATAATATTTAACATTGATTCTCTATTGGAAAAGCTGTCCAACGAACACGGTATATTAAGTGGAAGAAAAGTTTTTATATAAAACGGAAATACAAATTGTATTCCACTTTATATAGAAATGCCGGATTTAAAACTAATTGTATTACAAAAATTAGCATCAACATCTCAGTTGATTCGCTTTGGTGACACGTAAAAGTGTCACCAAATTAGCAACGAATAACATATCCTGAGACAATATAAGAGTAATTTTAATACGAGTGATGTTAACAAGAGTAAATCGAATGAAAGCAATTTTAACAAGAGTAATTTCAATAAAATTTATTATATGTTAATTTATTTTGTTTAATTTTTGTCTATTGATCACTATTTTCTATTTCTAATTGTCAAAGTGTAAATTACGACTAGCTAATTTATACTGATGATGACTACTTTGTAGTCAAAATACGTATTTATAATACAAAAACTGATCTAGGTATTGGGGCGAATTTGAAATTTAATCTCAGTTAATAAAACTGTCTACTGTTCGTCTATATCATAGACTTTTTATAATATATGTTAATATAAATGCTATACAATAATTTCTAAATATCAAATAGATTTTACACAATACATTCTGTATATTTTAATTATCAAAATAATTATTATAAATTAGACTTCCGGTGTTTTTTTTAACAAACACATATGTGAAAGAAATTAATAAATAATAAAAAGACATTAAAAAAAAGAATAATAATAATAATAATAATTATTATTATTATTTTAAAAAAGTAGATGAAAGTCGGAACATATATTTTTTTATTAATAATTACTTTGTAGTTTAAAATGATTTTTCGTCAATTTTAAAATAATTATACGTAACAATATTTAATTGGTATTTAATTATTTAATACTTAATTTACTTTATTATATTTATTTTAAATATATTTCCTAGTTTAGGTACTCTGTTTTTATTTGAATAATTTTTTCGATATGAGAATTTATTGGACGAATTTTATAGGTCGAAAAATTAACAATTTGAATAGAGAACGTTAAATTGTTATTAGAATTTATTGGGTGAATTTTATAGACCGTTAAAAAAGCTTTTAGCGAGACGAAAAAATAATATTTTGAATAGAGAACGTTAAATTGTCGATTAAAATTTACCGTATTTTTCTGATATTTAATTTTTATTATTTAAATATTATAATTTTATAAAAATTTTTACTATTTTTGGTGGTCTATGCAAAAAGAGTTTTGCTGACAGAAAAATACTATCGATTAATATTTAGTATATTTTAAAAATATTGGTTTTTGGGATAAATTATAAAATTTTACTTTTAATTTCTAGAATTTTAAAAATATCTATGCAAAATAATTTTTAGTAAGAAAAAAAAATGATATTTCGAATACGGGAAACATTTTAATTAATTGTCTAGTTTTCTTGATTAAAAAATCAAGAAAAGAATTCAAAGAATTATATATTAATTTCTAGTATTTTTGGTAATATATTTCGACGTTAGTTCGAAAACAGTTTTTCAGTATCGATTTCAGTATCGTTTAAAAACTAACGTATATTTACAATCTTCTAAATTTATTAAAATTCAATAAAAATTATGATTTTAGAATTTATTAATAATTTTTATTAAATTTTGAAGAAGAAAAACCTAGAAAACTAGACGTCTAATAATTTTCTATAACCCATTTTTCGGATTTTGTATTTTTGGAAAAACTATAAAAATATTTCAATTTTAAATATTTTATAATAAAGCAAAAAATATTAATTAATAAAGTTAATTTTAAAATTGTTAAACTTTTGTTAAAATCTCGAATAACACATCGGTAATCTAGACCACAAAATTATCTTCTATATAAGTGAATTTCGTTTTTATGCGTAATTATTTTGTAATAAATTTGAATCCTTCACGAAATGGATATTTTCATAAATATTTTCGATTAGCAAAAATCATAAAATATTCATGAAAATTTTATTTGAATTAATTATTGATTTCTTTTTTCAAAATATCTATTCCTTTGCCATTTATTTTTGTACAGTTTAAAAAAAAAACAATAAATATATTTTTCTACTCTTTATTAAAAACGGACACTTTTTTAATTATGGCCAAATCAATCGTCCCTTATTCTTTCGATATAATATCCACTAAAATGATAAAAAATGCTAATTTGGTATCCGATAAACAAACGTGCCGCGTTAATTAACAACAAAAAAAAAACCAAATTCACTTCAAATAAATTTCTTTAAAATTTCTTTAAATTTCTTAATTAATAAATAATTAAAAAAATAATTCACTCACAATAATTTTGGAAGCCATTATAGCTAAATTTGTTTCGTGGTGTTTCCACAGAAAACAACCACACTACTCTTCAAACACAACGAACTTGAATGAAGTTCAAATTGAATCTGATTGAATAATTGTAATTGTAGTGCAATTTATACCAAAAATTTTTTTCCAACACTAAAAAATATTCATTTTAATTGGTAATGACAATGATCTCTCATATATACGTACAGTAAAAATTCCCACATATGAAGAAATTGTGTGTAGTGATGAACTAAACCAGTTTTTTGGTAGGGATCTTTACTATCTACACTACACACAAAATATTATAAATATTATAACGTATATATGTGTATGTCCATGACCATGACAAAGATAAATTGTAAATGCACTGTAAATTATCATACAATTAAAAAAGAACAGCAATATTTTATATATACTACTTTGTTTTTAGTAGACTTGAAAAAGTGGAAAGAAATTATTATTAATAATATTTCTAACTTGCTTTAATTTCCTTTCTCCTGCAAAAGAATTTTTGTATGTACAAAGTTAATGTTATATGAATTTAATTTTATCAAGTATGAACGTTGTTGGATCGCTAAAGGATTCAGTATTAATTACAGGTTAATAATAATAAATTTTTATTGATATGTCTAAATTAGCTAATGAAGATACAAAAAAGAAAATAATAATAATAGGAGCGGTGACCGTAAAAATCGGTGCCAATTTTTTTAATACTATTAATAATAATATTATTTATTTAATTTAGAATTATCAAAAACTTAGATTTCAATTTTCCCTGTTTTCAATTTTTACACTTTATTACCTTTTACCGAATCACAGCAGGATGTATCAACTGTAATCGAAAAAAAGTTTCCCACAAAATTGGTTAGAAATGAAATTTTATTAAATATATATATATATATATATATATATATATATATATATATAGGTTGAATTGAGTACCTCCTTCTTTTCATCGGTAAAAAAGAGTAGCGATATGTTTTTCTCATAATTATTACAGAAAAAAAGTTATGCACGATAAAAGACTTGTGGGCGGTTGCCCCCACCCGGTTCGGAATAGGGTTGTCTAAGCAAGTGATTGAAGTCCCTATCTTTTTCTGAAAGTTTTATCTCCTGAAAAATCGGCACCGTTTTTTCGGACCACGCTTGGGCTAGGGAGACACAGTCATACCACTTAAATGCACAAAAGTTCCAACCATTTTAACCTTACACGAATCTCAGACATCAAAACTTGTACTAGAGTCTGCAGTCGGCTATACCAAGAAAGGAACTATAGCATCGCTCCGTGGAAAGGGCAGAACTCTCAAAGAGGGGGACCCCTTTTTCATATCAAAATTCACCTTTTTCACATAATATAAACATTTATATATTACTCATTCCGAGCCTAAGCTTTATTTTAAATGGAATTATTATGTTATTCAGAAAAGTTCGATAATAACAACTGTTTAATTTTTGTTCGTACCGCCAACAATTTTAATGGCCTCTCATGTTTAATACATGAATATATTAAGAGGTCATTTTAAACTATGCTATGCAAATTTTGGATATGTTATTTGGAACAAGCTATTCATTCAGTTGTATGATATTTTTCAAACATCAATTATTTGGCCCGAATGCAACAAATTTGTTATTAGCAGTTTTCAGTAAAATGAAACAACTCGAAAACCGTTCATTTTCGATCCCTGGATAATAGTGTCAAATTTCTTTGAAAAATTATCTACTCTTTCATGAATGTCTATAGCAAAATCTGACTCCTTATATTTTAAGCATTATTTTATTAAAAACTAAGAATCCACAATCCATTCTTTTAAAAAAAGTTTGTTTTAGGTGCGCAGAAGGTAATTACGCATGAATGTATATTACGTCAACTAACAAATGGCAATGCAGGATATTTCAAAATTACTTTTTCACATACGGCATCCCAATATATGAAAAAAATAAAGCAACAAAATTATAAATAAAGAAATTTATATTTAAACAAATTTATACTGATTGTATTTTAAAATACACCCAATCTGCAAACAATGTATAGTGTATCTATCTCTGTGTCTATATGCAGTGTATTATGTTATGGTGTCTTTGTTACACTCAAACTGTATTAAAATCAGTATTGTATAACATATAACTATAATATAATAACTATATATACTTATCACTCTCTAACTACAATCATTTATATATATAGTTGCATCTTACTCGTGCATGTATACATCGTCCGTCGTGTTGCAGTGTTGTCGTTCTTGTCCGTCGTCCGTAGTGTGAGCTATATCTATATCGCAGATGGATCGTCGAATCCACTGTTTTACAAAACCGCTAGTATTTTACATTACATCTCCGTTATGAAAATAACTGAACGACGTTCAGCTGGATTTTTATTGCGATACGTTTTACAAAACTGCTACCCACGTTTAGACGTAATGCAGCTAGCTTATCTGTAGTCACAAAGAGCGTTTTGATATAAGGAAATATAGAGAACGCCCTTTAGTGCGAGGCCCAAAAACACGCAAACCCGACCAACTCGGGGTATGACCGATGAAGTGAAAGATTGTAGTACTCGGTTGTAATAGTTACCTTATTTAATTTCAATAATTTTTGACACTATATCTAAAATATAAAAAACTTGTTAGGAAAAAGGACCTTTAGTAATGGGAATTCCATTAGCCCCTTTACAATAATTCTAAGCTATGAATCTGAGACTTAAACAATATAGACTGCTAGGTAATATAAATAGTAGTATTAATAATAATAATAATGATATAAACTAAAATCTACAATCTGACGTTTCATTTCACGCTGTTTTACATTACGTCTAATCGTTGACCCGCTGCATTGATAAATACAAAACGTTTAAGCAATATGACGTTTCGGAACAGCTTCCACTTATATGGGCTGTCCATTGAGGAGTATTACATATATAGTCTACATGTATATGTAACAAAGACACCATATCCATAGTACACAGCATATACTACACAGCGATAGATACACTATACATTGTTTGCAGATTGGGTGTATTTTAAAACACAAGCTGTATATATACAATACGTTGATATAATTAACCAATATTAAATAAACTAAAATTATTCATACTAATTATTAATTTTTAATACATTTATTTTTTTGGTTTATGATAATAATAATAATAATAATAATAATAATCTAATTTGTATAAAAATTCATTCTATAATCTATCGTTATAGTTATTTGTATTTTATAAAAAATATGTGAATAATAAAATAAATAATAATAATAATTGTGTACAACAAGTCTTCAGATCAAACTTTTTTTTTTTGAACCTGAAGTGAGAGTATTTTTTTTCCTTCATTTATTATTAAATTAATTATAATAATTATTGGTGATTGTTGTATATAAGAAATATGGTATTTGATAAATAATGTGGAACTTTTTTTAAATCGACTTCAAACAACAGAGATACTGACTGATTCAATTTTCTGTGTACACTGGGTTCTTTTTGTGTTATTAGTTCTAGAAAACTGTGGTACAACTATTGTATTTTTGAAAAAAAAAGGTCAAACAAAAGTTGTGTGTTTTAAAAAAAAGGAACATTTTATGTACATGATATTTTCTTGTATCTCTAACGGTTTAAGAAGTATATTTGTATAATAGTACCTATAACTATCGATTTTGTCCATACGAAAACTTGAAGTCAAATTCCAGCTATACTTAGTGAAATTTCAGTTCGTTATCTCTTTTCGTGTTTCTTGTACTTGTTAAGGTAGATGTTTGTTATATTAAATAATTATTATTTAAATAAATAATAAATATATATAAAAGATATAATTGATCTTTATTAATTTGATTTACAAAATGTTTTTGTTTTTATATGTAAATTACCAAGGTTGTTAACATTCACAGCAACCGTGATAATAGAGGGAAGTTATAGTTGAAATGCAACCAATAAAAAATGAAGAACAAAATTATAATAATAATTTAATGATGAAGCGACACCGCTACATTTTTGAATGTATTTTTTGAAGTTGTATATATTTCTTTTGGCGCTGTGTAAGAATTCGATCCGAGTGTATTTTCAGCATGTAACAAACCGCTGATGTTACATTCGATCGATGTAACACAGTTTTCCATCCTGCTTTATTATATACAGTGTTTGGGAAACCTTCAGTAAAAAATGAATGCCATAAAATTTTAGCCAAAATTTATAAATGCATACATTATATACGCTTGAGCTAAACAAACAGGAGTCTGTCTGTCACATAAGCAGTCACTACACTCTGCAGTGGTTGCAATAATTTTGTTTGTGAGTTAGATGAGTTTTGGATACTGAAAGAGAAGACAAAATTATACTATTATAGAAAGATGAATGAATTCGTTATTATTTTGGTAAACAGATTAGATCT
The DNA here is from genome assembly GCA_963920215.1 of Nineta flava. Taxonomy (NCBI): domain Eukaryota; kingdom Metazoa; phylum Arthropoda; class Insecta; order Neuroptera; family Chrysopidae; genus Nineta; species Nineta flava. The sequence goes on from OY986041.1 coordinate 121,869,191, forward strand.
GTTTGGTAAAACAGATTGGTAAACAGAACACATTAGAACATTTCAATTTGACTATACAGTTGAAATTAGATACAGGAATGTCTTCATCATCTTTACTCCATGTCTCTGATAAAAGAAGAATATTAGAATTACGAGTCACATTTATCAATGATATCATTTTTTATGGACTCGTAAACTTTGTATATTAAATGTATATATTCATAAAATCTGGCTTGGTCTTGATAAAATTCACTAACTCTGATTCTAATGTAAATAAGGAATTGAATGACAGTCTTTCAAACTCTAATTTGAACGGAAGAAGTAACGCTGATTTTGTTCTACCATGAAAAAATGTAGAATCTCATTGGTTTTTATATACAATATATAATTTTTCTATTATAGTTTTTCCACTACTGTAATATTTTATTAAACTTTTGTGTCTCTCAATACTAGTTGACCTTATTTAATATTATTTTAATAAATTATTTAAAAAGAAGTATAAATTATATACGTGCGTACATAAGTATTATACACACACTTTTTTTCTAAAGTTCATTACGTTTTTTGTTAAAAAGTGATAGTTTTTCACTTTTATTGAACACATTTGGTTGTTTAATCATTTAATGTTATCTAAATCAGTAGGTATATTTTATACACAGGAAAGCAGTGTAATGAATTTGTTGTATTAAACAACATTTATTTTATAATATTAAAGGTATTCATAATATATATGCCTCATTAAATATTAGATATTATAATACGCAAGTATTATTATACTTATATATATTTATCGTAATATATATTTGAATCGTTTGTATTATAAATGAAGGTAATTAAAGAGTATTTTATTATTATGATTATTAGCGAGCTTATATATATATACATATATATATATATATATATATATATATATATATATATATATATATATATATATATATATATATATATATATATGGGTAATTAATGATAAATTATCTATTAAAATATCATTATCTAATACTATACACTTTTTACTTTTTTATTTGTGAATTATTAGATATTGTGTTCTTTACTTCCCATTTGGGAGATGATTATAATCGATGCGATTTTTCGAATTGAAAATTTCGACATATATATCTACTTTTCGAAGTCCACAGAGTTCGAATCCATCGTTTTTAGAGAGATGCCTGTGAGTATGAGAACAGATAATGATATCGAAATAATAGATATGAAGAAAAGCTTCATACAAACGTTTTTTGGAAATAAAATTTAATGAAAAAAAGTATTAAAGTGTTTTTATCGTAATTATTCTAAAAAAGCTATGCGCGATAAAAGATTTAGGGGTGGTTGCCCCTATATTGAATCAGGTTCTCGCAGGGGTTATCTAGGCAAGTAATTAAAGTTAGTATATTAAATGGGCATCGTTTTCCGTTTAAATGGTCGCCGATCCTACTAAAAATAATAGTACAAAATATTGAAAGCGACAAACTCAATCTTGATGTACAGAGATACAGTTTAGTAGTTATTGAGATGCACGTATTAGCATGACATACAGGCCCGTTCGAACTTTTGTGGCCATTTATATGATTAGTATAATATACATAAGTATTTTTTATTGTTTTTTTGTAAACTAGCGTGTATTTATATACATTGTTAGGTTGGTTGCTTTTTACCGTCCAAGTAGCCGAGCGGTCTACGGCGTTATGTCTAAGGCATTATGACTACTTGGACCTGGGAGATTATGGGTTCGAATCCCGACATCGGCAGTTTGTCAATTATTAAGAAAAAAAAGGGGCGGTTAATTGACTAAAATGTCGGCATATGGACAAGAACCGGCTATACTTGTGAAGGTTTTCTGCAGTTTCCTTCACGAACTCCAAATGAATATCGGCATAGTTCGTATCAGAGTCGGCTGTAGCCGACTTCCTACCAATTCTCAGTCTACACACAAAAATTCCTTCCATCCTCGCATCCTTTGGCATCACAATGGACCTTATGGTCGAAGTGTAACCCGTCCAGGGCAGCCTCTACAATCTATCTATCTATGGTTGTCTTTTTGTTGTTGTATTATACCAACGGATGTGACTAGAGTTTACTTAATTTGACATGTAAGTAATGTATCGGAACATTGATAACATATATAACAATCACAGCCAATTTATGTATAATCTAATTTCCTTATAAAACGTGCTTATAAACAGTTCTTTTAACCAATCCCCACTGTTTCACAGATCCTAATTAATTAATTACCAACTAATTATTATTTTTTTAATTTTATTGTGATTTTTAATTGCATTATTGTGTACATACATAATTTGTTCAACCCTAATTACAAAATTAAATCAAATAAAATAAATTTTTTCCTTTTTTTTTTTTGAAAGGTAAAAATAAATAAATATTTATATTATAATTTAAATGCATAAAAATGGAGAGAAAAAAAATGTATTCTTTTGACATCAGACAAAGAATGTAAACTGATTTAGTATTGTGTTATATATTTAAAAGAATCTTGTTGTGTTTTATTCTTTCAGGAAGAATTTTAAATTATCACACGCTTTATAATGAAAACAATAATTTATTTAATTATTTTTTTTTTTTAATTTGAATATATATCTCGTGTCTAATTCGTTTTCAAACGACAACAAACGCAACTCAATATAATAAACTGATTGGTACAAAAATTAAGACAACAATTAAAATAACTTTTATATTGCATCAGTAATTTCTAACCTCTTTAAAATCAGTTAATGCTATTACCCGATTTAGCTACAATGTTGTAAAGGTCTTTATTTCTGATGAGACAAGAATCAGATTTATAAATCAAAACAATATCAAATCAATTGCTATGGTGGAGGCGCAGGTTAGTAAAACATCTGAGTATGATAAAATAGGAAAAGAATTGATAAATAAGACTTGGGTCCGAGTTTTAATGGATTGGGTCGATTTTCAACGAGTTTGATCAAACACATTTACCGGTAATGTAATTATTTTTTCAATTACTCAAATTTCATACTTTAAAGGAGAGAAAAACATCCCTCGCAACCCTCTACGTAGAATCGAAATGTAATCGAATGTAATGTATAGGGAATATGCATGAAAATTTTTTTTCACTTGAGTTGAAGCATGTTTACTTGACAAATATCAAGCTAAATTTCTTTTTAAATAACTTTAAAAATAAGCGAGATATGAATTATTGAAATTCCCGATTTGACAAAGACGGTGATAGCCCTCTTGATATGTTATGTGACGTCATATTACACTTTCACCATTTAAAATACACGTAAAACTCCGTTTTTAGTATTTTTGCAAGAAAGAGACAGATAATAATCTTTAAAAGTTTATAGCTTCCTTGATATTTATAGGATTTTAATTTCGTTTTTAAATATTATTACAGTATTAACAGTATTTTCATATTCAGAAAATAAATGTGAAAAAAAATTTTCATGCATATTCCCTATTACATAGAATCGAAACATTGTATAAGGATGGCATATTATCTCGAAATCTACCCGTCAAACCGTCAACTGGATTTTTGAAGAATGTAAAAATTATTTTCATCTAGCTTTACAAACAACCAAGATATTCACAATTATTTAATAGTCGAAAAATCGAACTTTTACCTATAACTCGCAAACAAAAGATGCTAGCAAACTTTTGTTAACACCAATGAATTAGTCTCAAAAAAAGAGATAAAGAATGTGTCATCCATTTTTTTCTATCTCTTATAGTTATCGAGTTACCCCATAAAACCATCGAAATTGGCCCACACTGTACATAAACATAGGTAATAATATTATTATGTTGTGATTAGAGAGATATTAATTATGATATTTAAGTGTATTGTTAAACATTAAAAGTAATAAATCTGAACTCGTGTCTTTTTTTTATTTTGTATACAATATTTATTGTTCTACTATTTTAATTCCATGTAATTATTATATATATATAAATAAATAAAAGAATATTACATCGAAATCGTTTTCATTTCATATATGTGCATTTAAAATGATTCATTTTCTTTAAAAAGTCTCTCTCGTACTCTCCTTTGTTGTTGTGGCGAATGAATGAGGGGGAAAGGTGATACATTGTGTTTGGGAAAAATTAAAAATAAATGTGTGAACAAGACTTCTGTTTATAAAAAATAATTATTTTTTTGATCAATATCGGAATACTATCAAATATTGGAGCTTGTGCACTTTCTACGAAACATGGATGACTAATTACGGAAAGTGTTAAAAGCAATTGATTTTCAAACCGAAATATCTTGTCGTAAAAGATCTGATAAAAATTGACATATATCTTTTTTAACTGACTTTAAAAAAAAGGTTCCCCCTTTTCCTAGTAGGTGCGCATTTTTTCAGAAACTCCACAACTGACTTTTATGATTCGTTCACTGGAGTAGTTTATATATTTATGAAATTAAATTTCAAATTACAAGGTAGTCATCATCAGTATGAATTAGCTAATCGCAACTATCTCTGGGATATGCAATTAGAGATTTGTTACTCGTTGCTAATTTGGAGCGTGTCTCACAATAATATTAAAAAAGTTTTGTCTTTTATATGATCCGACTGAGGCAGTACCTGAAGGATTATTTGAGTTGACTGACCAATTTAGGGATTAAGGGTGTGAAGAGCCCAACCCTGTGTTGTTATTGTCAATCAGGTGAGGGTGTTGATCGAAGCTAACCTTGATATGCAGGTATTAAATTTTGAATATGGTTTAATGTCATTAAATCAGAATTTGGAATTGGGCCATTGTCTAAATTCATTATCTGTTTTCTTAATTTGTGTATGTAGATACTTTCGTAAGCATCTAATTCTTACCGATTTTAATAGTTTTAAATTCGATTTGTGAATTTTGTGGTTGTTCTCAATAACGTGCGCAGCTATACACGATTTTTCGGTTCTCCCAAGTTTCACATGAGCCAGATGTTCTTTGATTCGAGTTCCGATTTGGCAACCACTTTGACCAACATAAATTTTCGAACAATTTTGACAACTGACATCGTATATGCCCGATTGTTTTTCATTGATAATTTTATTCTTAGGGTTGCCCAATAACTGTTTAATTTTATTTTTATATGGAGTAGTCTATATACTTATGGAAAGGTTCTTTTAAAATTAACCGACTTCAAAAAAGGAAGGTTTTCTGTTTCCCTAGAATGCATGTACGTTTGTATGTGCGTGATTTTCTCAGAAACTACACGGTCAATTTTTATGATTCTCTTACTAGAGTAATCTATATGCTTACGGGAAAGGTTTAAGTATATTAACCAACTTCAAAAAAATAACGGTTCTCTGTTCCCTTGTATGTTTTTATTGTTATATTTTTCTATTTTTTATAATAAAATTGTAGTCAAAACGATTTTCATGCTGATTTCGACACATAGTAGAGAGTTGTTTGGGGACCGTCTTCAGTCAGGCGAATAGTAGAGCAGATTTCTCTACGGGACTATAAGCCCCAAGACATCTCAACATCAAATTTCATTTAATTTCCGTACAACCATTATAATGTGATCTGCTAACAAGATGACTCACGTGATTTGCTAAAGGTTATTAAAATTAAAATTTCACAAAATATACAAAAATAATTAAATAATCAAAATTTTTGTCTTTTGTTTTTGTAAAAATAAAATATTTAACTTATTCGGCAATTGGTTTCAATAATTTTTTTTTGTATTAAACAATTGGTCATTTAATGAGCAAATTAATGATTTTTAAATATTTAAAACTTTTCATTCAACCATAATTTATAATACTCGAGTAAATCGAATAAAATACTCCACACTTTTTTCCGTATGAGTACGGAAATTTATTGATACCTAGAACTACAAAAAATTTATTGAAGGTCAAAGTTCTAAATAATTTTTCTTGAATAGAGGCTATTTACGTTAGTAGAGGTCTGGCATGTAAGCAGGTGATCAACGAGTGGTCAAATGCTAAACACCGTGATCACTAGGAAAAAGTACCGCGGCAGGAGCTCGGGTAGATATTGCTTCAGAGTGCAACCAAGAGGCTAACTTTCGATGCACTGGAGCTGAACAGGATGAAACTGCGGAGGGTTACCGGGTTCATTACCGGGCATTATCCCTTGTGGAAGTATTTGCACAAAAAAGGTCTTCATAAAAAATTCACGTAGGACCAACAGTTTTCGAGATATACCGCTAAGAAAGTTTCGATCGATGCATTCAACTGAGTTTAAAAAGGGACACCATGTGTCCTCCAATACGTTTAAGTTTATGTCGATCCATCTTTTATGTCGTTGAGAAATCTCCACTTTTACAAGATAAAATTACTATTTAACTGGATTATTAGTTACAAGGGAAGCAAATAATATTATAAACGTGTAAAAAACAATGAGAGGAAAGTCATTTATGAAAACTAGATTTACTCGAATATAAAACCTACGTTCAAATAATTTATAAAATATAAAATAAAATTCACTTTCATTACAGTAATTATCCTCCGGCAATGATATTTGATTTTAAGTTCAATATACTTTCTTTGCATTGTGTTGTTGTTATTACGTACAAATCGAAGAGAAATGGCTAGTTTTTTTTAAATATTAAAAAAAAAAATTATTATTTATCAATATATTTAATTAAATGACCGGAAATAATTTTGACATACCTTTAAACATATTTGTTGTTTTATTGTTTTAAAGTAATTCTTTATAAATACTTGCATATCATTAGCTATATTTGTAGTGTAACGTGTAAAATTAATTTCAAAAATTATTTACACGTTAAAATTGTCAAAGAGAAAACCATTTCCCTTCGATATGATTTATTAATTATTATTATACAATGTTTGCCGTATTTATTACTGTATGGAGTAGTGTTACTAACATTACCATCCGCATCTGAGCTGACAGAACGGACTCAAGAAGTCAGTTTCAATCAGACTTGTATGTATGCTCATTATGTTCATAAGACTTAGATCAACAGAGATCACGAGCTGAATTTTTGTTTGCCTGTTCTAGAGTGAATTCGTGATTGAGTAAAATTGGATTTATCATACTATGGACCACAAAATAAGTACTCATTTTTCAAAATTTTAAACTTGATTTATGCGCTAGTCATTCGGTGTTTCAGAAAATGTTTTTAATAAAAGTTATTAGTGTATTTATAATGAACAATTTTTATCCGAACCATTTTTTCGTAAACCAAATGAATAAGCTGCAAATCGATTATTTAATTTTGAAATTGAGCGCTCTTATTCTGACCCATAGTACAAAAAACCATTTAACCTTATTGGAGTTTACTCCTTAAAAATCGATTTCAATTTAAAGCAACCGGTACGACAAATTGATGGGTAGTAAAATCAAGTGTTAAAAAAAGCGTTATGTTTTTTTTACAAGCTAACACTTTATACCTTATGATATTCAATTTGAATTTATGATGTTCTAAAATATCTTTTCAAATTGATTTTACATTAAATTATCGTTTTTCGTAGGTCATTAATTTATTTAAGAAAAAAATAAAATAAATAAATTTTGTAATAAAATTTAAATAATATTTTGAATTGTATATTAAATGTTAGCTTCTAAAAAATAACTGTAAAATTATTTTATTAAAATTTTGTTTCAATTTTGAAATGCCAATATTGTTAATAAATTTAAATTTTTCAAAATTTTTCAATTTTTCGCAAGCAGAATATTTCAAAATTAAGTAACTTTTTGTAACATATATTTGTAATATAGTAAATAACTTATAAGAGTAAACTCCAGTGCCAATTTTTTGTCTCTCTAAACGCATATTTTTCTAAAATTCAAATACTTTCAATAGCTTTCTCTCCTTCTGTTGAACTTGTCGTGTTGAAAAATTAATGTGAAAAGTTAAACATGCAAATGAACACTTTATTATCAGTAATTTAACTATTGTTGTTTGTAAGACGCAAGTACACATGACCACAAAAGTAGCGCAAGCGTGTTCAATTTTACAAAATTTTCTAATTGATCTGTGCCTTTTACTCATACGGTTTTTATAAAAATATCTCGGACGAAAATTGTTCAATATAAATATACTAACAATGTCTATTCGAAACATTTTCCCAATAAACAAATGAATAAGGTACAAATTAACTAGAAAATTTTGAAAAATGAGCCCTACTTTTGTGCGTCATTGTACCATTCATTGATGAATTAGATGAGGTGAAAATTCAATTTATTTATTGATGTGGTAGATATTTTTTATATTAATATAATGTTTTAATTAATTAATTATGGATTAGTTAACTATACAGTGTATACATTTTTTACATAAAATATTTTATATATTTTTATTTAAAAAAATATTTTGTAAAAACATTTGATTTTATCATCGTGCATGGCTAATTTATTCAATAATTAATTTGGTTATTAATTAATCGCATTCCTTAAGTATCCGTATATAAATTATTGGGGTCATAAAAAATATTGATGTAGACAGCGTAAAATGGAATAAAATGGTAATATGGACCTCCTATTTTATTTTTGGTTTTAACAAAATCAATTTAAGGACGTTTATGCGCGCGGGACTTAATATTAGATAAAAAATTTTAATCTTTAATATTTGGTAAGTTTAATTATGTTTCCTCGAAAGTTCAAAACTTTTTTTTCGAAGGAATATCATTTGAATAAGGAAGTGATTCTCAACCACTGTGCCGCAGAATTTTTGTGTGCCACCAAATTCTTAAAGTGTGCCTCTAAATTTTAGAAATGTATATAGTAAAGTATTAACCAACATAAAAACGAAAAAAAGATCGAGACTGTTAAATGTAGAAGACGATATGCGAGTAGCATTATCATTTTTACGACCAAATATTAATAAAATTACCAAAAAACATCAAGCTCAAAATTTGTCATTAAAAGTATTCTTATTATTAACTTGTAATGAATCGCTTAATAAACGTACTGTTGTTTTTGTAGTACATTTTATTTTATTTTACATTCAAAATTGTTATCATAAACTATTTTACACAGTGTATTATAGGTAAGTAAACAACTTTTAAACTTATCTTTTTCTTTGTGTGCCGTCAAATTTTGAAATAGTTAAAATCTTCATCCCAAATATTCAATTTGATTTTTTCGAATTGACAGAACGCTGGATGTATTTGAAGTGGTGCAGTTTTTCTGATATAATTTCTGCCAGTACAAGAAATTAATCATAATAATATTAACAAGACCGCATATTATATTGCATGCCTGAATTAAATATCTTGAAAAGAATAAGGATATTTGGTTAAAAAAATTGCAATTACACCCCTAAATATTGTTGAAACATTGGAAAATATCCTGCTTTTATTTATTTCAACATGAATTTTTCACAAAATAATTTTTTTAATAATTAAGATTTTGTTTTGTAATAAAATATTAAACAGTTTAATATTTTCCACATTTGTTTGGGCAATTTCCTACAAGAAATGGTCAGTACTTTTTCCACCATGCTATAAATTTTCGAAACAAGAATTTATTATCGTTTTCATACTATTAAAAGTGAGATTTTAACGAGATATTCATTATTTTATACTTTGTGAGAGCGTCGATCCGGATAATCGAATTTTAGTAAATTAAAAATACAAAATAAAAAATAAATTTTTTATTTTTTTTAATTCAATTAAAAAAAATTTGGTAAATCATTTTCTAATAAAATCATAATTTCTCCAATTTATATTAATTTAATATATTTAATTATAATAATTTTATTACTTTTTTGTGTTTTTTTTTTGTCTTCTTTGTATATAAGCATGCAATTCTCATTCAATTTTTGAACATAATTAATATAATAATTTCATGTTTCTTTTTTTTTTTTTTAATTAAGTAATTATGATATTTTTTGTGTAAAATAATATATATATATATATATTTAATAAGTACCTACAGATTATTGATTTAATTATTGCCCATACGTATTCATTAAAAACATCTCATTCGAAGATCAAATATCAGCTTGGTAAATCTGCTTACCAACTGTTAGCGAATTTCCAGAAAGGAAATAGAGCTATTGGTCTCGTGCCGACTTCAAAATTTTGCAAAAATTTTTGCAAATGTCTACCGATCCTACTTAGTAGATGTGGATAATCACCATCTGTAAAATTTATATATATAAATATCTATGGACATATATACATATATATATATATATATATATATATATATATATATATATATATATATATATATATATATATATATGTATATATATATATGTGTCTGTAGTCTACGCTAGTGGTCTCAATTTTTATCTGATTGGAATGAAATTTGGTATTTAAGGCGCTTTTGGTATTCAAAACGTCAAGTTCGTTAATGGGTAAAATCGACCGGGGGAAAAGAGAATTTGACATATCTCCCATAATATTCGAAAAATCGAAAAATTTCTAAGAAGTAAAGTTGTAGGAATTATGTTTTACTGTAATTTTGCTTCTTATCATTTTTTCTGTTACCCTAATATTTACAGAAATATTGACGGTTTAAGATTGAAAATTAAATTCGTCAATATCTCTGTACACATTAGAGTTTGAGCAAAAATGATAAGGTGATGAATTGTAGCAAACATGATTTTCTACAACATTATTCCTAACGCATTTTTTGATTGTTCTAATATTAAGAGAGATTTTTTAATTTTTGTGTGTTCTTCTTTCTTTATGCCCCCATTTCCGCTTGACGTATGTCATTTATTAATAAAATTGGCCATGCAAATACTGAAATCATATACGACATTTCATTTTGATCAGACTAAAATTATGACCGCTAGAAAGTAATTAATGTATTTTAAGGAAATTCGGCCATGAATACATTTACGCCTAAGTGATAATCGATTTTATCGCTTCAAAATTTCAATAATTATGTTTTTAAACATTTAACTCGTAAACTTATGGGCATATGTATTTCGCGTTGATACGAGTAATTTTTTTAATTTGCTGGTGAACTTAGCAATATTATTCAACAAATTAGAACATTAACGTTTAAAATTTACATTTTTAGAAGTATGTTTGTGTTTTTACAGTTGTTTTGCGCATGCTCAATATCTCGGATCAAATCTATGTATATATATTTAATGCAATTAAGGTATTTCCAAACTATATCAGCTTATCGGGTACCCGAACGAAAAGAACTATATAAAAAATTATTAAAAAAATATGTTGGTACTACTGCGCGTTGTTGAAAGCAACTGTCCGTTGTCGTCAGTGTTCCCATTCATCACATAACATATCATACATATACTAGTCATCATACATATACTACTATATAATTTCAAACGACTTTCAAACAGCACGCCGGTACTCATGATGCCAACCCATCAAAAATAACCTTCTGCTGCGGACATGAAAAAAATGCATTTTTTACGCATATTTTATCAAAAAAATTAACAATCCGATGGGCATTCTCCCAATGTTTTAAGGAAAAATATTTCTAAGGAATCGAGGAAAGTATGTGTCGAATTTCAGAACAACCGGTGACTATATTGAGAGAGTTCGAAGTAAAAACAGTCGGAATCATGCATTTTATTTCACCATGTTTATGAAGAAGCATGTTAAATTTCTCCAACTTACGTAACGATTTTCTCAAAAACGCCATGGTGATAAATTCTCAAAAAAAATCCAGCTGATTTCTGAGGATTCATTTTACTAATATTGTGAATTTCAACCTAATAATAGAATTACCTGAAACTTTTTTTTATAACTATTATCAAAGTTTTCTTTTGGAATTTTAAAATAAAAATAAAGTTTTATTTAAATGGTGATTTGACTAAACTCAAAGGACAGCTGGGATCTTAAAATCATGAATAAATTTGTAAAGCAGTTGTTAGTAGCTTTGATTGATATCAGTTCAATATAGAAGATGCAAGTATGAAAAGCTAACGATTAGCCCACTTTCATTTCAAGCGTTTATAATTGCTAGGAGCTTATGTTAGTTCTTCTTGAAAGTTGAAACAATAATTGCGGTTGTTAGTATGTAAATATGCGATGTGTATCTAGATGTACTTTGGTTAATTATAAAACAACTCTCCAAACATCAACATACAATTGCTCTGTTTACAGATTAATTTAAAAGTAATTAATAATAAACCATATTTTGACAAAATGGAAACCCGACTTCAAAAATCAAATATTCTATAACAAAAAATGCACTAAAAAGTAAAAAAATAATTGAATATTCTTGTCCCAATTTTAGTTCACCTAAGCAAAAATTTTTAAATATATATGTACAATTATTGTTATTTTTGGAGGCGGTGTCAGCATAGAGAAATTCACATAATTTTTGAACACCGCCTCCAAAAATAACAATAATTGTACATATATATTTAAAAAATTTTGCTTAGGTGAACTAAAATTGGCACAAGAATATGCGATTATTTTTTTACTTTTTAGTGCATTTTTTGTTATAGAATATTTGATTTTTTAAGTCGGGTTTCCATTTTGTCAAAATAGGTTTTATTTCTCGCTTTTTAGTGACTTTGTATAGCAAACTCAATATTAGTTGGTCCTTGGCGCAGGAAATGGCGGAAAAATGAAAATGAGTGGGGGGTTTTATTTAATGTCCAATAATAATTAATGCGTCCTTAAACCAATAATAATCTGTAAAATAAATTTTTTTACGAAAAAGAACGGTCCTTGAATTTTATTGCATTTTTTAAAAAGAATAAACATCATTTTATAATTTTTAGGAAAAGGATAAAATATTTATGATTCGTTTTACAAATTATATTTAAAAAAGGAATTGTACAAAAAGAAAGACATATTGATACATATGTAATATTATTTATTCTCTTTGTTATTTAAAAAATATTTCCAACATCATAAAAATACACACATCTACGACAATCCAGTGACCAAAAAACGTATTGTTACTGTATTTTTTAATTTTAAGGGTTTAATGATCGATCTAGCTAATTTAATTTTTAATCAATTTTGGTAAATATTTTTTATTGTGGGTCCTGAAAGTGGTAAATTTTAACAATATGCATAATATAGCCCACAGAAATGCTCGTATTAATATGACTAAGAACTAAAATGAAAATGAAAACATTTGTGAAGTGGAAAGAAACCTTATTATACAGTGGTTGAACTAGGTACTTATTTCTGAATAATATTTCGGCGTCTTAAAAAGGAATTGAACATATCCAGTAATAAAACAAATTTGGGTTTTACCATTTCTTGTGTAAAATATGTGTACAATAAACACATTGTTATTATAATACAAAGAAAGGGGTTGATATTAGTTAGTAGATATAATTTTGAATCAAAAGAACTATTAATATCACTATATTTAATCTTTAATGTAGTAAAGTAAAGTATATAAAATATTTAACAATCAAACCAATAAGTGTTTTTATTTCACAACAGTAATAATTACCAAACATCCTGGAAAATCCAATAATAGTTTATTACAATTTTCACTATTATCTTGAATTGGGTCCTTGATTTCACTATTACCTGGAATTGGGTCCACTATTGAAGTTTCACAGGATGATTCGCCGTATTCGTGATTAACTGTAGATATTGTTTCCTCATTATCAGAAGTGCTTTCATCATTATTATAGGTGTACTGTACTATACTGTACTATACTGTACTATACTGTACTATACTGTACTATATGGCATTATTGTAGGTACTGTAGTAAAATAATAGAAATCAAACGTCTCTACACTCTAGAGATACTCACTCACAAATAAAATGTGATAATCGATCATTTGCTGCAATTAAAATTTTAAGATTACCTATTATATGGATAAGAAGCGAATAACATACAGTTTATAGGCAAATCCAACAAAAAATACTTTCTTATACTGTAATATTAAAAATACCAAACATACTTGTTTGAGAGCCACTGTTTGTAATAAGACTATATGTTATGAATGGGAAGTACTTCATAATTTTTGAAAGGCAGGCTTATAATTATATTGCTCCTGACCTTACCTCAAAACACATATAGACTGGTCTGCGCAGTAAAAGACGAATTTTGACGGTCCAAGAAAGAAGAAACCAACTATAGTTCTAAAACTAATTTTATTTGTCTAAATATGGGTAGACCTACTAAACGACCAACTAATTTTTAGTGCATTTGTTTACACACTTTTTTTTTATCCTTTTTTTTTTGCACATTTTTTTATAACAGATTTTCAGTTTTTTTTTACAAGCATTTTGTTTTTTTTTTTGTAAAAATTTTTTTTTTTTTGGGGTCGGTTTTTTTTTGTGAAAAAAAATTTTTTGAAGTCGGTTTTTAAAAAAATGTTCAAATTTTTCCATTATGAATGAGTATACCCTTTCAAAAAAAAAAAAAAAAATTTCGCAGAAATCGGTTATCACATATAAAATGAGGATTTTCCTCGATTTCCCGGGGATCCCCTCATCAGAATACGATTTGGTGGGACAATGGGACCAATGGAAAACCAAACCCTTTAAAACAAAAAAATAAAATTCAAAATCGGTTCATAAATGACGGAGTTCTGAGGGGACACACATTAAAAAAAAAAAAATACAGACGAATTGAGAACCATCCTCCTTTTTGAAGTCGGGTTAAAAAAAGAATGTACCTTTTAATATTCATTACAAATTTTTATAATAATAAACAAGAATTTAATTGTTATAATATATGTTGTTTGATACCGAATAACGTCGTTAATCTCTAATATACACCGGTAACGGACATTTTTATGTGCATTAAAATTATGTACATTAAATACGTACATAAGTAATTTCAATTTTTAATTTTTTTACTCTTTGTCCGTGATAATTTCAAATTTAGACCATTTTTCAGTATAAAACAATAATATTAATAATTTACAAATCTGAGTATTGATTAAATCAGAGTTTTGTAAATGAAATTTATGCAATTTATTTTCACAATATTTTGTTAACTTGAACAGTATTCATCGAAAATGTAAAGAAATATCTTGAGAAGTTCCTATTTTTCACCAAAAAAATGCAATGATTCAGAAATGAATAATTATTAACCAAAATAAACTTTATTACTCAGGTTTTTGGGCTTTTTTTCTTCAGTTATCCGGTTCTGTCAAAAAACGATAAGTTCCCATTTGAAAAACACTTCAATGAAGTTTTGAAGGTTAAGATCAAGGTCACCTTAAGATCCCCCCTCCAAACAAAACGATATTGTTTCCTTGCATCATTGTTTCGTCGTTTCCATGTATTTCTTCAGATACATTGTTTAAAATCATTCCCCCTGTATATAACCTATAAATTTGAGTACTGACTATAGAACCCTACACTGCGCAGCACTGGTCAATACGCACTTGGCTGTTTTCTTTCCTAGTTTACCATAACTATATAATACATACAACTCGTTTGTTTTCTAATCCCTTTAAATCAATTTTTTCAAAATAAATCGTAAAATGTAATCTTATGCTACCACCATCTGTCCGGCTGAACTTCGATAAATCATATCTTTTTCTATTGACGCCAATGTTGAATTCTAAATACATACGTCGATGATAAAAATTAAATCAATATTTATTTACTGAAAAGATACATAAAAAACAATTTAAATATTTGTATACTCACAGATCATTACATCTGTTAAACAAATAATTAAAGAAGTTCAGTCATTAAGTAAAGAAAGTAATTATTATTTTAAGCACAACGTTAAATCAATATTTAATAATATAATAAACATATATATAAATAATTAATATTTGTATGAATTTGTATTCATTTATTATTTAAGTTTTTTGCATGGTTCATATTAATTTATATCTTTTATACAATTGTACTATTTTATTATTATTACCCAGCGAAGATTTTAATATAACTGGGCAAAATTATCATTTAAAATAGATACAAAACTAAGGTCAAATGCATTAACCAGTTCAAGTTGCCGAGCTGGAAGGTTATTGGTTCGAATCCCGACATCAGCAGTTTGTTAATTATTAAGAAAAAACAACGGGTGGTTAATTGACTAAACTGTCGGCGTATGGACAAGAACGAAATAACCGGCTATGCTTGAGAAGGTTTTCTGCAGTTTCCTTTACGAACTCTAGATGAATATCGGCATAGTTCCTATCATAGTCGGCTGCAGCCGCATATCCTACCAATTCCTAGTCTATACATAAAAATTCCTTCTACTCCACTCACATCCTCACATCCTAAGGCATCACAATGGACGTAGTCCTTTTTTCATGTCATTTTATGCTTTATTAATTTGGTTTTTGAGAAAATGTTTAGAATAAAAGTTGTTAGTTTATTTATAATGGACTACTTTTATTCGACACAATTACCCAAAAACCGAATGAATAAGGCACAAAATGACTGAACAATTTTGAAAAATGGATACAACTTCTGTGGCCCATAGTACCTAATCAAAGGTTCGATACCTCATTCTGGTTCTGCAAGGACATTCGATCAGAAGGTGAAAGGACATGTTATCCTCCCTGTTACGCGATATACTCCAATTCCATGGGGGATTAATGCTTCTTGAGCGATGATTTGCAGTGACCGATTTGCCCCTGCGCACCAGAAGATTGGTATGCAATTTTCGTAAAGATTTAAAATTGCATACCAAAATATTCCTTTTGGTATGCAATTTTTGTAAAGATAAACATTCGAGCATACATTTTGTACATTTTTGCCCAGCTGTATTTTATATTATTATTTCAAGAAATAAAATTAAATAACTGTGTTTGTTGTTTTTGCTAAAACTACTTATACTGCACACAAAAGATATTATTTACAATTATATAAGATATTTATTTGTATTTATTTAAATATCTGTTTGTATCTAGATATCCTATTAATATCAACATGACGGTCATCATTTAAGTATAAGAGAAAATTTTACAATAAATTACATTTGATTCAAGTAGCAATTAAATTTAATATTTAATATTATAATACTTTCTCAACTATTTTAACAATTTCCGTACTAACATGACGAAGTTAGTTTTTATTTTGTAAATAAATGGCCGTTGAAAAAAAATTAGATATCGCTTTAAGCGTAAAAATAATCATTAATTAATTATTTTATTGTGAAAAGTGTCTGAAATATTTCCTGTGTTATAAAGAAGAGATTTTATCAATGACCCTTTATAGTTTAGAAGAATTTCAGTAACCAACTTTAGAATGTAAAACCAAAAATTTGGTAGTTTCTTAGACCACTAAAGGAATATATCTTATAAACTATAAATCAAGCAATCGATTCACCGTATTTTTAATTTTCTCTGGGCCAAAATGATTTAGGAACATTATTTTTAATAAAATCGGAGAAAATAATTTTTCTCAATTGTTCAACTTAAAAAAAAATTTAAAAATTCGAAAAATATAAACTTTTGAACCATAAATATCGAAAATCTATTCACAAATTTGATTCGAGTTATGATTTTTGAAGTAGCTATACCTATATGTGTCTTGGAATCCAAAGTTTCGATTCCAGAAGGGCTTATACATGTAATATCATACAAACCATAATTCTGACAATCAATTAGACTGAAATTTCGTTTTCTTGAGGCGAAAATTGTATAGAAACAAAATTTTTATTTAAATCGGAGAGAAAATTATTTTTCTCAATTTTTGAAATTATTAGTACGTATCCCTTAGAAAAATCGAAAAATTATTTTTGTCTCCGATTTTATTGAAAATCATATTTTCAAACCATTTTCATTCATTTATTATGAAAATCTACTCGAAAATTTGATTCGAGTTATGATTTTCGAAATATGGGTACGTATATATATTTTGGAATCCGAAGTTTCGAATCCAGAATGGCTTATAGCAAGCAATATGGTACAAACAATAAATTAAGCAAATGTGTCGGGTATACGCTATAGTCTTCTACAGTTTATCATACGTAACCGAAAGGAATTTGGACAAACACTTGTATGTTGACACGAAAGTATACACAAATAAACAAATATTAAATAAAAAATATCACTTCAAACAAGAAGTTTATACTGTCTGATAAATATATAAAAAGTATATATATATATATATATAAATCAGAATAATATGGAAAAGTTGGCTGTCACATCACAATCGTCTTTGGTGTAGAGGATGCACACTGGACCGGTAATCCAGAGGCCCGAGGTTCGATTCCTGGTTGACGAGTTAATTTTTTCATATCAGTATTTAATTTAATTAATAAATTTAATGACAATGAAATGTGTCGGGTATACGCTATAGTCTTCTACAGTTTATCATACGTAACCGAAAGGAATTTGGACAAACACTTGTATGTTGACACGAAAGTATACACAAATAAACAAATATTAAATAAAAAATATCACTTCAAACAAGAAGTTTATACTGTCTGATAAATATATAAAAAGTATATATATATATAAAAATCAGAATAATATGGAAAAGTTGGCTGTCACATCACAATCGTCTTTGGTGTAGAGGATGCACACTGGACCGGTAATCCAGAGGCCCGAGGTTCGATTCCTGGTTGACGAGTTAAGTTTTCATATCAGTATTTAATTTAATTAATAAATTTAATGACAATGAAATGTGTCGGGTATACGCTATAGTCTTCTACAGTTTATCATACGTAACCGAAAGGAATTTGGACAAACACTTGTATGTTGACACGAAAGTATACACAAATAAACAAATATTAAATAAAAAATATCACTTCAAACAAGAAGTTTATACTGTCTGATAAATATATAAAAAGTATATATATATATAAAAATCAGAATAATATGGAAAAGTTGGCTGTCACATCACAATCGTCTTTGGTGTAGAGGATGCACACTGGACCGGTAATCCAGAGGCCCGAGGTTCGATTCCTGGTTGACGAGTTAAGTTTTCATATCAGTATTTAATTTAATTAATAAATTTAATGACAATGAAATGTGTCGGGTATACGCTATAGTCTTCTACAGTTTATCATACGTAACCGAAAGGAATTTGGACAAACACTTGTATGTTGACACGAAAGTATACACAAATAAACAAATATTAAATAAAAAATATCACTTCAAACAAGAAGTTTATACTGTCTGATAAATATATAAAAAGTATATATATATATAAAAATCAGAATAATATGGAAAAGTTGGCTGTCACATCACAATCGTCTTTGGTGTAGAGGATGCACACTGGACCGGTAATCCAGAGGCCCGAGGTTCGATTCCTGGTTGACGAGTTAATTTTTTCATATCAGTATTTAATTTAATTAATAAATTTAATGACAATGA
The DNA here is from genome assembly GCA_963920215.1 of Nineta flava. Classification (NCBI taxonomy): domain Eukaryota; kingdom Metazoa; phylum Arthropoda; class Insecta; order Neuroptera; family Chrysopidae; genus Nineta; species Nineta flava. The sequence goes on from OY986041.1 coordinate 121,888,285, forward strand.
AATGTGTCGGGTATACGCTATAGTCTTCTACAGTTTATCATACGTAACCGAAAGGAATTTGGACAAACACTTGTATGTTGACACGAAAGTATACACAAATAAACAAATAATAAATTAAGCATTTAATCAGACTGACACACCAGTGGATACGAATTTGAGTAGCGACATTTTCGAAGAACACCACTTTCAGTCTAGGTGTATCCATCAAGATAGATAGATAGATTTATCTTAGGCTATAAAAAGTATTGCACGTCGTCCTTATGGTTCATTGTACTTCCCCTTCTACTTCATTCTGACAAAACTCGCTTCTCCCATATTTTGGCAATAGCTAGGAGCTAGCTTATCAGGTTTCCCTGACGGTTCATATTCGGGATGAGATGCACCGAATATCTAGTATCTGCTGTCCGGTATCCGGTAATAAATCCGGTAACCTTTCGAAGCTGTATCCTGTTCATGTTGAGTACATCGAGGGACCGCCTCTTGGATGCATTGCCAAATAGTATTTTTCCCTGAGTTTTTGTTGTGGTATATTTTCAGTAAACAACGGATTCAGTGATTCATTAAAAGGATTATAAATAGATTGGACGCTCTACACTTCGACCATAAGGTCCATTATGATGCCTAAGGCTCTGAGGATATGAGTAGGGTGGAAGGAATTTTTATATATAGACTAGGAAATGGTAGGATATGCGGCAGCGGCCGACTGTGATAGGAACTATGCCGATATTCATCTGGAGTACGTGAAGGAAACTGCAGAAAACCATCTCAACCATAGCCGGTTACTTCGTTCTTGTCCATACGCCGACTGTTTAGTCAATTAACCGCCCCTTTTTTTTTCTTAATAATTGACAAACTACCGATGTCGGGATTCGAACCTATAACCTCCCAGTTCTCAAGTATGCATACTGCGCAGACATAATACTTTAGACCCCTCGGCCATTTGGACTGGTAAGGGATGATTATTAGTTCATGGAGATCTTAAGGAATAATGACTGCAAAAAATGTTTTGGTGAAAGTTCTACAACTCATAAAATTACTTTGTCATAAAATTCAAGATAATTTCAATTTGCCCATTCAAATATTCATTTTAATATATTTTGTTAATTTATGTATCAAATATTTTACAATTAAAATTCACTTTTAAACATGACCTTTTGTACACATATTACATTACATGAATACTTTTATGACTGAATGAAGAAAGTACTAATACTAGACTCTAGAGAAATAGTTTTAAATATTTTTATAGACAGATGAAAAAGAATTTTAAAATTTATAACACTTGTTTTTATGATGATGCCATCATCATCTTAAGGTTTGACCATTGAGTATGACCATTAAGTATTTCTTTTTAAGATAGTTGTCGTGATAGAAATATTATCAAAAAGTTGTGGAGCGTATAGTAAGAGTAAACGAACCTATAGCATAATAAGTCATAATTTTAGCCCAAAACTATACCGGTATAGATACGTTACACTTACGATACTTGTCGAAACGTATACCGTGTGTTTTTTAAACTACACCCAATCTGGAAACAATGTATGTATCTATCGCTGTCCATATACAGAGCACCATGATACGGTGCACTCTGTTACTCACAGACATGTAGAATATGTATTCATTGATATGTATGCAGACAGTGATATGTACATCACTGTCTGTGCACAGTGAGCGATGATGTGGACAGCATTGTTCCACCGAAACTGCACTCTACAAATATCTGTGAATTTGGATGTAAAAGAGTGCATCGTATCATGGTGCGCTGCATATGGATAGTGATAGATGCACTATACAATGTTCCTATTGGGTCTATGTTAATAGTCATTATTGTATACAAATACTATCTAACACTTTTTATAAGTTGCAATCTGGCAGCGTTGCTTATATTCCGCCAGTTGATATACTATTTGTTTACATACATGTGCTCGAATAATACAACGTATTGTGACGTACAGTGTTGTGATGTTGTATCTGTTCAGCATGCCAAGACACGTATATTTATTTATACAATGCGTTACTGCGTTGTTATAACTAAACAATGAGACGGTCAATAATTCTCGGTGGTTTTTTTTGTAAATACGCCGAACAAATCCAATAATTTATAGCTATTTTTTTAAAAGATTTGTAAGTGGCAGAAATACTGCTTAAAAAGGGTACTCTCCATTGCTCTCCATGTAAATATTATTCGAACTTCAATTAAGTTGTTCTCGAGTTTGACTCAGTCAATCGATTTCAAATTTTAAGAGTGGAACTACCTTAATAATATATATATATATATATATATATATATATATATATATATATATATATATATTTTATAAAAAGTTAAATGGCCTGGTCAGTTTTATTTCCAACTTGTAAACCATAAACAATATATTACAATTAGTGTGTGTGGTTTTCTTTTATTTTAAACTTTCATTATTATATTATTTTTATAAGAAGACATTATTACTCATTACTTCTAAAACATAGCCGTAATACAACAAAGTAAGAGTGTTTAAGATTTGCACCGTTGGAATCAGAAAAATTGAACTTTGGAAAAATGGTCAACTTGCGCAGCGTAAAGTATCCCTAGCTCCAAAATGTGTACGATTTTCATATCAAAACATTGATGTTAAAATAATGTTACAAATTCAATCTCCTTATCTCTGGCCAATCCGGCTCTTATCTCTTCCCAACACGGTCACAGCGCCATCCACCATCCTTATCCGAGATAAGAACCTTTCACACCACTCACTTAGCAAAGTTTCGAACCACCGATACGCCGATCGCAGCGTCGCCAATGCACCTGGTGGACAAATTTGGCAGAATGTGCCAGGATTGACCTGAAACACCTACTGTTCAGGCATATTACATAAATGTCAAATTAAGTAAACGGTAGTCACCTGCATTAGTATAACAGTCGAAATGCTACCATAATATAGCACTGAATACATAGGCACAAAAAGTTTACAAAACCAGTTAAATATATGTAAATAGTAAAAAAAAGAAGTAATAAAAACACATTTACAGTAAAGAGTAAATTACATTATTCTACTTCAGTCTGGCGAGGTTCCCTTCTCCCATATCTTGGCAATAGCCAGGAGCTTGCTGACAAAATTTTCCTGATGGTTCATATATTTGGGGTGAGATGCATCGAACCTATTGTATCTGCTGTAATCGAGAGATTCGCAGATGAAGATTATGTGGCTAGATATTTCTACCTCCTAGCTGCGCAGTCTGCACGTAATTTATCCATTGTGGAGACTATTTTGTTTAGGTGCTTTCGTAGGTGATAATATCCGCTGCTGAATCTGGTAACCATTCGAAATTGTATCCTGTTCAGGTTGAGTACATCGAGGGACAGCCTCTTGGATGTATTTCGTAACAGGATTTCCCCGAGTTTTTGTTCCGAGTGATCACGGTATTTAAAGTCTATCCACTCGTTGACCACTTATTTGCAAGCTATTTTTGAAATTCCTACAATAGGTTCTAGGCCGATAAAAGGTAATCCGACTCCCTTTTCGATAGGAAATCTGCTTTTTAACAAGCTCTAGTAGTTCCCCCAGGCACTCACGTAATTATCCCACTGTTAATTTTAGTGGCAGGTAAGGCTTTTGAAGCAGCTTGACTGCCTGAGAGAATGTTTACGTTTTGGATTATGTAACCCTTACGTAGGTTCTCCCGGATGCAATCCAGTTTGACATAGACTTCTTCCTGGAAGACGATGTCATATTTGAAGCAAATGTTTGTCTTTCACCGTAAGATCCCGCCCCAGTTCCTTTGGAGCCGTCTGTATACCAAACGATTCCTGTCTTGAGAAAGAATGGTTCCGCCCAAATCTCACTATTACAGTGAGATATGGGCGGAAGATACTACAATGAAAGGATTTGAGAAGGAGTATATTATGGGAAATACATCTCTGTCCATTTCAAAACCAGGATCTATTAACTATATAAGGTTGGTTCAATATTTTTGATTCACAAGTGTACATTATTTAAATGATAAATATTCTAAAATGAAGTATATAAATTTTTGTGTTCATAGTAGTATATAATGAATAAATGAATAATATGATGAATAAGTATGAAATAAATTACCAAGTTTAGATAATTTTTAGATTTATACCACAACAATTCTTCATCATATATCAAGAACCAAACATATATTTAAATATAGATTGTTTACCATAATGGAAATAATTTATTTTAATTGATTTTATTGTAAACGCACTTAATAGTTTAAGTGCGTTTAATCAACTTTTACCGATTTAATTACGCGGCTCATCTTTATTGTGTGAAAATAAACAAATCTATTGGAAGTCTATCGTGGAAATGTTATCACGTTTCAGACATTTTAATCGACAGTCGTTGAACTGCTTTTCTCTGCTTGAATATAATTTAATTCAGTTCACATATCTTTTAGAATCGAAATAATTCAAAGTATTTCGATTACAAAGTAGTCATCATTAGTATAAATTTTATCTAGTTGTAATTATTCTTCTGGAAGATTTGTTACTTTTGTGTTACTAAAACTGTTATGCTACTAAAAGTAAATAAAACATACTTCATTAAAGATAGTAAGTCTAAAACAGTTTTCTTACGATATTTTTTATACTTTGAAAGGTTTATCTCTCTTTATAAAAGAAATCAACTGTCTCTGTAGAACCAGAGATATTTATTTTCAATATTTGAGTTTTCGACCTTATTATAGCATAAGGGAAAATTCATGTGCCGTGTCAATATATTTAATGTTATAAAAATCGGTCTGACAAGTTTCACTAAAAACTAAATTATATACAAAATAATAACAAACTAATTTTTATCATAAAAGTACAGACTATATTACTCTATAGCTTTAAAAGCTAAGCTTTTTAAAATATTAATTAATTAATAATAAATTATATATTCCATAGTGTGTATGTTTCCATATAAAAAATATTATTGTAAATGAGGTGCACATGGCCCGAATAATAGCGCTCATTTTCCAAATTTTATAATTTATTTGGGCCTTATTCAATAAATGTTGTTCATTATAAATATACCAACAACTTCAATTCGAAACATTTTTCCAAAACCTGAATGTTTAAGGTAATACTCAACTGAAAAATTTCGCTTTGTTGGCCATTCAAATTAAAAAATATAGGGGTTAACTTGAGAACCTCCTTCGTTTTTTCGTCGGTTAAAAAAACATTCAAACTGCGCGAATATATTGAGTGCTTTCAAATAGTGTTTACACACAGAACATATATAATGATATTTATGATATTTTTCTTTAATGGAAGCGCTGGGAAGTATTATTTTTTATTTTTTTGTGGCTAATATTTGAAATTTTCAAATATTTTCAAATTTATATGGGACCAAATTTGAAGTATACCAACAAAAAAAGAATTTTCAAAATCGGACTACCCTGTAAAAAGTTATGCGTGATCATACATTTAAAAAAAATGAGTTGAATGTACCTCCTTCTTTCGTGAGTAAAAAAATAAAGTCTACAATTTCAGTCTATTCATATATTTAATATGATTTCTGAGCTTAAACTTACATACACAAATGACCGCAAGTGAAAGAACTACCTTCAATAACTTATTAAAATTTGCAATTTATTAAATAATTTCACTGTATTATAATTTTCAGAATTGAAATAAAAAGAAATTAAAGCAATTTTATTTAACCCCCATTAACCATATGTTTCTGAGAATTTGTATACAAGACAGTAGAAGATATATATCAACCATAACTTCCTTATTCAATGTTTTGCAAAAGTGAATTTTTATAAAAAATCGAACAATATTTATATATTGATCTTATAAAATAATATCATTAGTACGGAGGCTAAGTGTCAATTTCAAATGAATCTTTGTAATTTTTCAAGCAATGAAAGTTTCGTACACATATTGAACTGTCAAAAAATGTATCGCAAATATCGTCATTATTAAAATTTAAAAAAATTAAATTTTGACTATAAATGAACTCATATTTTGCTAATTTGTATTTACGAGTATTTAGTTTAATAATCTTTATTTTCATAGCCGGTATATATATAGTATATCCAAGGGTTTATCAAGTTTAGTCCCGACTGTCTATCGGTTGATAATATTGATCGCAAAAATTTTTTTATTTATTTAAGATCAATCAATTTGATTTATTTTAAGAACTCAAAAACGATAAAAGATAACGAGCTGAAATTTTGTGAGTGTTCTAGAGCAAAAACTCCATCCATATTGGGAAAAAATTTCCATCTTTGAAACGAGATAGAAGAAAAATTTTAAGTAAGAACATATTCCTTTTTTTAAAATAAACAACTTTTGTTTGAAACTTTTTTTTATAAACTCATTATATACCGGTTATTTGATCAATTAACTCAGATAGTTTAGTTTTTTTTTACTTGTTTTTATGTAATAATAAAACAGTATAATTAAACATTCGTTAAGACCTCATTAATTATTTAGTTCTAACTTGATGTGCAGCAATTTAATTCTTAATTGCGTGCAATGTTTATCACACATTTTTTACAGTAGGTGAAACTTTGATTTTTGTAAATTTCTGGAAAACTAGAGAGTGAATTTTTTTGTGTATCAATTTTTATAGCATAAACCACCAAATAATCAAAAATGCAAAGATCCATTTAAATTTATCACTTAGCCTCTGTACTATAGTGGAAACCACAAAAATTACGAAGATGAAAGTGGTTTTATTAGTTCATAAGTGTTAGTGTAATAAGTTTACATACACATACAAACGGACAAACATTATGTGTATATATATATATATATATATATATATATATATATATATATATATATATATATATATATATATGTATATATATATATATATATACATTATTATTATTTTATATTTAAAAGAAAGACCTTTCACTGTCCAACTGAGATAATAAATAATTCTTTTCGGATGTAAATAATAATAAATGTTGTATGTAAGTATCAATTAAAAAATATTACAAGTATAAATACGTGATGTAAGTTGAATAAACGGTTTGTCTGTTTTAATTAAAATCGCAGATAGACCAAGAGAGAGAGAGAGAGAGAGAGAGAGAGAGAGAAATTTTATAAAATTGTTTTATCCACGAAAAAAGATTTAATTAAGATATTTTCTCATATATTTTTTGTTATTATTTAATATCTTGTAATAAAAATATTTTCAAAAAAGAATCACTTTTTTTTTATTAAAAGTAAATATTGTAATAAAAATTTTTTTATTAAATTGAATAAATATTTGAGAATTTCGTAACAATATTAGTTTATTTTAAGTATATTTTCGGAAACACCGGTTCCTGCTTCAGAATATATATAATCATGTATCATTAGTATCAATTGACTACATATATATTTCAATTTGAAATTAGGTACAGGAATGTCTTCATCATTATTACTCCATGTTTCTGATAATAGAAGAATATTCGAATTACGAGTCACATTATCAATGCTATCATTTATTTTGGGCTCGTAAACTTTGTATATATTAAATGTATATATTGATAAACCTAACCTGATAAATTTCACTAACTCTGATTCTAATGTAAATAATGGTTGTAATGCCAATCTTTCCAACTCTTAATTCAACGGAAGGAGTGACGCTGGTTCTGTTCCACCATGATCAATTGCAGAATCATTGGTTTGAAATACAATATATAATTTTTCTATTGTAGTTTTTCACTACTATATGATTTTATTAAACTTTTGTATCTTAAGTAGTGTTGACCATGTTTAATATTATTTTAATAAATTATTTAAAACGAAGTATAACTTCAGACGTGCGTATGTAAGTACACACTCACTTTTTTTAAATTTAAATAAATGATCTTTTTCATGATTTTCATGATGATTTACCAATTAATTTACCCAAATAATCCGATTTTGGGGTAACATTCGGTAAAATTCGATAATTATCTAATTTTCTCTACGAGTTAAAGAGATTATTAATTTACAATTTTCGAGGTATAGAAAACGCTTCGAGATCAAATAAAGTGTTTTTGAGTTGTAGTAAAAATGTACTGAAATAGCTTGTTGGGAAATATTGATTATTTCGATTTATGTTTCGAGTTACGAGGTTTTAGGGCTAGATGGGAAGTGAACGAAGTTTTTTTTTGAGTTATAGAGGATTTCGGCTTATCGAGGTTCTACTATATATAGATTGCACAAAACAGATTTCAAGCGATTAATGAATTTTTAATTTTGAGTACTGTTACACGTTGATTGAATTTTAAGCAAATTCTGTAACGAAAATAAGTCAACCATGGGATCAAATGCTTCGTTTAGACTACGACATAAGTTGCGATACAAATGTCAGACATAAATTTCTATACTGTTCACACTTAAACAGATTTTTAGTGTCTAGACACTATCCAGACACAAATGTATAAAAATGTACGGAACTTGTGTCCGAACTGTTCACACACAAATGAATTCGGACATCATGAATAAGCATCGTACGGCCTTGCGGAATTGCTGCTTATATTCTAATTAAAGAACGACGTAAATGCTATATTTATTACATATATAATATGTATATGGAATGTATGAAAAAATGTCGAACCTGTTTGAAAACCTGAAGAGACACTTGGACACTTGGTCCCAAGGTGTTCAAGCAACCGCTGATTCGACACTAATTATAGTGTCGCAATAAATGTCAATAAATGTCATTAGAGACACCCGTGTGCACACATAGACCCTCGGTGTATACAATGAGTGTACGGTGTATAGTGACGTAGTCTAAACGAAGTTTTAGACTATAAAAATACATACCTTGTTAAAAAAACCTTTTTTGAAAACCATAATCTTAACGAAACGTGTCTTTAACAAATCAAATGAATTTGATTTGAAAGTTTGATTAACATTTTTCAGCAATACCATTAAAAGTTAAAACAAACCTTAAATAATTTATGATGCATTTAATTATTAATTATTAAAGTGATTGGTTTATCTTATACTTTTTTCAATAAAATTGAAATAGATTTAATTACATTGCAAAAAAAAAATAATTCCGATCAATAATTAAACTTCATTTTTTTATAATCTACTAGATTTCTTATTATTATTTATTATTAAAAAAAAACAACAAATGTCTCTATTTATATCTTTCTTTTTTCTACTTTTTTCTACAAGGTTGATGTCAAAATCTTCAAGGTCGTGATATTGATAAAAATTATTTAAAAAAATGTAAATTATATAAATTTTTCTTTTTTTTTCGATATTAAAAATTGTCAAATTAAAGCACGACATATCTTCCAGAAATGTTTTTTTAATTAATAAATGGGGGAACTTTCAAATATCATCTTACTGTTACCGATATCCAAATATTTTGACACAAATTTATTCTAGAAAATTTTAATATTTTATAAGAATTTGGTTTTATCAAATTTTGAGGAGGCGAGAAAATTTAAGAAATGTCTATTAATAAAGCAAACATTGTAATTAATTGAAAAATAAACTTAAAAAGAATATATATATATATTTTTTTTTAAAGAATCGTGACTTGTTTATTTTGTATTATGTTAAATATGATGGCTATTAAATTTAATGAAAACAGATTATATAAAAGAAATAAATTTAGATATTATAACAGCCCATGGTAAGTACTCTCATTCAAGGTATAAGATTTATATATTTATATATCCCAAATTTGGTACTTTATTGATATAAATTATTAATAGCTAAAAAGATTTCTCTTATTTAATATATTAACTAAATATTTTTTTAACCTTTAATTAAACTAATGTGAATTTATTTACCTCTTGGATAGTTTTATATTAACCAAATAAAAACAGCCTTAGAAATATAATAGTACACATATTTGCCTTTTAATGGTAACCATTTACATTATTGCAAAGCATCCTTCGAGAAATCTAAAACATTCATCTGATGATCTTTTCTGGTAAAATTCATATTAAATTTGTTCAAACGACCGATGCAGATTTTTTGAAAAAGAGAAAGCCTATGTACATTTAATTTCAATACTAGGCCCTTGTACGGAGACTAAAATACCAATTGAAATGTAACACTTTGAAACCAAATCTTCCGAAAATTCAAATATCATCTTACAGTTACCGATATCCAAATATTTTGACACAAATTTTCTCAAAAAACAAGCCTCAGTATTGAAAATAGCTATATCAAAATATATTTCTTCACCCTTTTAATTCAAATCCAGAGTTTACCCATGTGCAAATTTGTACTCAATTTGAACTATACCAGACTTTCTGTAAGGAATTCCAGACATCGAAAAAATAAAACCCCCCACATTCAGAAAGCAGTCAAGCCAAAAAAATATGTCATTTTAGAAAGGTTGAGCACTTTTAAAGCAATCCTTAAAGTAACTAAAAACCAAGTGCCAAACGGTTTTTCTATCTTCCCTTGCTAAGATCGAAGGCTGGCAAGTATGCCTTTCTAGGCCTTTTTTATCGGCCCCTAAAGGACAAGGAATTTGTATGTGGACTAGGAATTGGTAGATTTTCGACGACAGCGGACTTCAGCCGACTTCGATAGGAACTAAGCTATGACTGGAGTTCGTGAAAGGAAACTGCAGGAAACCTTCACACACATAGCCGGTTACTTTCGAACTTGTCCATGCGCCGACAGTTTAGTCAACTAACCACAGCATTTGTTTTTTTATTAATAGACAAAAGAGCACGGCCTGAACTTGGGCATGACGTGGGTCGTTGTTAAGTGAAATTAATATGCATCAATTGATTTTTTTTTAAATACCAACACAATAATATTTAATCACGCATTCATAAATTCAAGTGATATGCATCAATAAAATTTTTTTTTTAATAATATTATGTATAACTGGTTTTTTTTTTACTTAAGAATGTACCAGCATAGTATACACATACATACACAAATTATCGGCACACAGATACTTACACATATTATCAAATATTTCCCGTACGGTGGCCTGGCAACGTTGCTCTGTGTATACACCTATTTATTATTATTGCATATGTCAACAGCATATATTCCCACTCTTTACTCGATGCAACTTGAGAGATATTGGCGCACAACGTTGTCAGACCACTATTTATCATAAACGGAATGTGTTATAATTGGAAAAAATAATATTTTAAATTATAATATTTCGAAAACAAAACGGTAACACACGATTTTTTTAAAATTTATATAAGAAATATTAAGGAATCCTCTCCTAGTTTTTTTTTAAATTCTCTCGATTATTTTCTAATACAACAGATAATAGTTGGGCGGGCATGAAGTGTTACATGCTTCTAATGAGAGAGAGTGAGAGAGAACGACAAGTTTGATATTAATAATCTCGCGTTCTAAACGGCCAAAAATTCTGAAATTTCGGGATCTAATAGAAAACATTATTTTTAGCCTGTAAGAAAAAAGAGCAAAATCTGTCGAAAGGTGATAGTATGCTGGAACATCCTTAAGTGAATGATGATCCACGATCAGAATGACTAGATGTAAAAAATTATGTATGTATATGAAAATGAAAGTAATAATTTACACGCATACAGTTTATGCAGTTAAATCAGTTCAAATTTTAATAATCTGTATATATACAGGGTGTCCTGAAATTCATTCAAGAAAACTATACCACGGTGTAGAGCTGGAAAAAACAAACAAAAAAGTTTAATAAAGTTTTTCGATTAGACGCTGAGTTTTTAATTAAAAATTAATAATAAATTTAACTAATCACATTTGCATTTTTGGGTGTCGCACACTTCTCTACCAATCACAGAGAGCATAGTGTAAGAAGGTGGGGCCACAGCAGTGGAGTAGGGCGGCCATGCTAGAGTAGCGACAATCAGAGTTCTCAATAAGTGTAGCGACACCCACAAAATGGTTGAATTTATTAATGTTTAATTAATTATATCTCAAAAACTAAGCGTCAAATCGAAGAACTTTACAAAACTTTTTTGTTTGTTTTTTCCTGCTGTACACCGTGGTATAATTTTCAGAATGAATTTCAGGACACTGTATTGTACTTGGAAGCCGATGGAAAAAACCGATAAGGGTGATAGGAGAAGTTAGTTCCTATCATTTGCGACTTTTAAACTTTTCGCCATACATGAAGATTGACTTAAATTTAGTCTTACGAATAGCCTTTCATAATTCAATAATGGTTGTGTTTTTGCCAAATAACTGAAATCAATATTCATAAATTATTATTCTCCGACTAAATAACATAGAACGACACAAAAATATAGTAAATTTATTAATTTTAATCTGCAAAATCATTAATCAACTCCAATCAGCTAACCAAAAGACAAATTTGCATACGAGCAAAACTATTTAAATCCAATACAATGTTTATAAAATACAGTTTTGAATCCGGGATTCAGGCATGATGTGAAAACATATCATATATAGAGCTGAATTAATTTGTTTTGACTATTATATGCGCGTAAGGGGAACTTATTTAAAAGTAGAAGGGCAACTTATTTCAACCATATTTTAATAATATATTTAATACTTAGTATTAAATATATGTTTCCTCCCCGTCATTTTGAAAATAGACTGATCCACTCAAACTGTGACGATATTCGAGGCTTCTTTAAAAATTAATATACTCCTAGCATATACAATAGAAATGAATATTCATTTGCAATGTAAAATTTTCATTTGAAATACGGTTGCTGTATTTCATATATAATCTGAAATGTCATTTCACTCCTATTTTAAAATCATACTTGTATACTCTCGATTTAGATATTTTCATATCAAAAATTAAATTAAATCATCAATCGAGTCATCTGATAAATATGATTCAACTCAACTTAAAAAACAAAAAACAAAAAAAAACTCCCAAAATCTGAATAAATTTCATTAATATTATTCACATAAAGTTGAATAACCAGATATGTGTTATTGGTTTATGTTTAAAAATAACCTTAACTTTTAAATAAATATATCTGGTAAAAGTAAATTTCATTTACCCAGACATTCTGATTTATGAAACTTTCTTTAACTATATATTCACAGCTCTAAAAAATTATTTTGAATGGATTAAATTAAATGACTTTGGTCATAATAACAATTAAATGTAACTTTTAATGGCATTGAACTATTATACAAATCTCTAAAAGAGTAATAATTTTTGTCAGTTAAATGTTGATAAACTTCTTGTCATTAATGAGTTGATTTTTTTAAAAATTATTTTAAACTAATATCTAAAAGATTTAATGAAATCTAATGATTTGATTAAAAATATCATTAGGAATTCAATATAGGCAAAAACATAACAAATCTGATATACAAGTTACATATAGTGCATATAAATAGCAGTGTTTTTATGGATATGAGATTTCGTATACTAATCTATACTAATCTATACTATTGGCTGTAATTATATATAATTGATTGACTGGGTGCACAGTTGTTGAGACTAACGATAATATGATAAAAATACACAACACCACGTGTGGTTAAAAGATGGCATAAAATTTCACAAAACTAATACTTTGGTCTGCTTGGCGTTACCAAATTAATTTTGCTCTATCAATGCAAATTTTATGGATAATTTTCCAGGCAGTTCAGCTAGACTATAGCTGTAACATCGATGCCAAACAAGTTTCATACAATAAAAAGCGTTTATTATAAGAGGCAATTCACATAAAAATAAAATAATTAAAATTGAAATAAATAAATATATTTTAAATAATATTCAATAAATAATATAAACAAAATTATTTCTTTTTTTCCTTAATTTGATGATTTTGAACAACACCGTTCACACGAAATTGAAATCCATCATCTTGAACAACTTCTTCTTCTTCTTCAACAATCTCTTGTACAGGTTTTATATCATCACTCGGTGAGAAAGCTGCAGTTTTATATGCTGAGTTATACGCTTCACTATTCAAGTGTGTAGTTACTGTTGCATATATTTCAGGTAGGTCATCCATATTATTCGTTTCAAATTGAACACGTTTTGGTTTTATTGTATTTATTTCATTTAAATATTGCGATTGTGTATTAATAAAATTGATATATTGTCGTTTGGGTGTAACAAAACGTGTACCATCTTTGTTATAATTACGTATTGGAGCAGGTTGTGGTTCTTGTAATTCAAGACGCGTACCAAACATTACAGGATACTTCACTTTCGGTATTTGCTTTGTGTGCAATGCTGAATGCATAGATGTCGCTGGTGTTACCTAGAAAAATGAACAAATTACTTTCAGGGTGTATTCTTTTTGGGTGCTTACACGATTTTCTCGCTCACGCTTGTAAGTGCAATTTCTTAACGTTCGTATTTGCTTATGATCGCCCACGTTACTCTTAAAAATGCCGTTAGTTTTAGGCATTAAAATTACGTGTAAGCGTCAGTTAGAATCATATTCAATATGGCGCATGAAAACAGTTTCACTGTTTTTCGAGGGTGTATTCGTTTTGGGCACATACACGCTTTCAGCGCTCGCGCTTATAAGCGCAATTTATTAGCGTACGTTTTAGGCATGACAAGTACGCATAAGCGTTAGTTGACATCAATATTCAATATGGCCGATAAAAACTGTTTAGCGGTTTTTCAACCAATAAAATGTTAAATATTTGATCATCAAATGATAATTAATGAGCTCTAGGTTTTTGAAATAAAATTTCAAATTCGCCCCAATACCTAGATTAGTTTTTGTATTATAAATACGTATTTCGACCACAAAGTAGTCATCATCAATATCAATTAGCTAGTCGTAATTTACTCTTTGACAATTAGAAACAGATAGAAAATCGAAATAAATAGACAAAAATAAAAATAAATAATGTCTAAATTTAGATATTTTATCCAGCCTTGTTTTGTACCTAATATTATATAATCTCAATTTAAACAAAAAACATACCGGTAAGTGTCGAAAACCAGGATCAACAGGAATAGTTCGTATAATAGTTCCAGATTTAATTCGAAATGGACGTCTAAGTTGATTCCGTTGCATATGTAAAGATATCGGTCTAGGCGGTTTCATTACACTCAGATTGAACGGTGTCATCGGTGATATTTGATTAACCGTTAATGGTGTTCTTGGAATTGGTGATACCATTGTACTTTGTCCTTCATTTTCATGGCCACCACGACCACTAAAATCATTTAAATAACGTAATGAACTTGCTGATAACGCTCGTTGCTGCTGAAAATTACTAAAAATATTTAGGGTATTTATAGAAGGAATGTCCATAAATTATTTTTAACCATACTCATCGTAAATTATATTTCGTAATTTCTGTTTAAACAATTTATCTCGAGCCCCATTGGCTGTAAATATGGAACGATCTTGTTTTTTCTTTGGTTGAAAATTATTGAATAAATTTGATGAATAATATTGAGGGAACGAATTTCGCATTCTTGAAATATCCATTTAATAATTTTTGTTTTTTTAAAATTGGTATTTCAAAATTTCAATTATTCAAAATCATTTGTTGACATTTTTGTTTTCAGATAAATCACAATACCTGTATACAAATTTTTGAGTTATACCAACTCGATTTTTTTTTAAATTAATCCAAAAAGTGAAATTATTTAAGGATTTGGATTATTTCAGAAATCCGAATATACGATGATTCCTTAAATTTTTCAGTTTATTTGTCAAATTGGTTGAAATTCAAGTATGTTATAGTGCATGACCTTCCAATCAAAAGTGGGATAAGTCCCAGAAATCTATAGTTGTTGAGCGACAGACTCTGGAAGTGGCGTTATCTGAATTCTTAGATAACTATGGATTACGCGATTCTCATAAACTACAAATCTATAAATATTCTAATTAATGATGTTATCCAGGAACCAGCCGTATACTTTCAGGCACGGCCCTGACTCGTATTCATCTGTTTGGTCTTGTTTAGGAGGGACCTAAAATACTACGAATAGAATATATACTTTGAAAAACACTCATGGGTAAAGATTATTTATCGTTCGAAGGTTAAAATTATTTATCGTTTTAGAAAATATTTTTGATAAATGAATTGAATTCTGGGAAGAAATTAAAGTATTTTTAGCTCTGTCATCACTTTGTTTTACCCAAGAAGAGGATCAGTTAATTTAAAATTCATCATTCACGTTTCGTCAGCTCTCAGAGTCTCAGCGTATTTGCAGTCCCAGAGATTCCCCTCGTGTTCCTATCACATAAACATTGAATGATCCATATTCTTAGGGTACTAATTTTGAATATATGAATAATACTTACAAGAAATTAAAAAAATTTAATGCGTAGATTGGATGTGTACATATTATAATGGCTGAAAACTGAAAATAAATTGAAATTATTACATAAAATGAAAATTAAAATCTATAAATAACTAATTACTCAAAATATACTGTACAAGTATTTTCATTTAACACTCAAACTGTCAGGATGGCCGAGCGGTCTAAGGCGCCAGACTCAAGGTATAACCTTGGCTGTATCGTACAGCTTATTGAGCAATTCTGGTCCTCTCTGAGGGCGTGGGTTCGAATCCCACTTCTGACAGATATTTTTTTGTAAATTTTTAAACATTCTGTCGATAATTAGAATTTTTTAAGTGACTAACAACGAAAAGTTTATAATAATTACTTTTGTTAGCACCAAAAATCAAATACACGAGTTCGAATCCCACCACTGGCAGATAAATTTTATTTAAAATTATGATTTAATTTTTAATATTCTGTCTATTTTTAATAGCTACTTAAGGTTGTGCACTCGTTACAGTCAAAGCAGAAAATATAAAATACAATATGATTAATTTACTTATTACAAATATGCCAAATGGACATAGTTAGTATAACATATATAGTGTTTTAACATTTATGATACAATGTACCTACTATATGTTGTAATAAGCACAAATTGTTTTGACAGTGATTATTCAATATTTTTGGGGTCACAGTTGCAAATTATTTCTATAAACATCAATAGATTTTTTTTTAAATCCGTAATATATGTTTTTTTGTTTTTTAATTAGTTTGTTCAAGTTCAACTTTATAAGATCTTTGTATTTGAAAGAAATGTATAAACAATTTTACCAGTTTTATAAAAAAAAAACTGCAGTATGTGTGAACTGTTGATGTTAAAAATTTCCACTTTTAAAAAAAGTATTTTTTTAATAAATACAAAACATTTAGATGAATATTATATTTCAATTTTATCAAATTCTTAAGAAAAGTGAGTGACTTTAAGAGTGAACCATCTTAACAAGAAAGCTTCAAAGAAATTTTGTTTTGTTAGAACTTGTGAATAAGAGATTACACCATGGTCGTTACGTAATCTAAAAAGCAATTGAAAAGAAGAAAGTACTGATTATTATATATATTTTTAAATAAAATTAGTTTTTTTTTTATACCTAATAATTATTTATTTTTGTACAATAGTTTAGTTGCTCATTCTAACTTCAAGGTTGATGACTTCTTCTTTAGTGCAAAATATATATTACGAGATGGGAAAACCCGTTGAAAAACAAATTGTACCATTTTTATACCTGGTATATATAATATATTTTTACATATCCGCCCGTCTGAAAATGCGATACCTCAAAAACGAAAAGAGATAACGAGCTGAAATTTTGCGAGTGCGTACTAGAACTAAAAAGTAAACTCAAGTTTGACATGCAAAATCGACTCAATGATGGTCAAAATCGGACCGTGATACCCCCGCCAGAGGGAAAATATCCATCTTTGAAACCGTAAGAAGAAAAATTTAATGGCAAAAAATGTTCGTTTTTTTTTTAAGTAAACAAGTTTTATTTGAAATTCTCGTATCTACAAGAGTCCTTAAAAATACTCGTATAATTTTCTATTCTCCTGGAATAACCGATCGCTAGACACCTTGTGTACGTGTTCATCTCTGAGAGAAGATTTACATCGAACACCGCACTTCCAAATTTAACAAAATTGCATAATCGTTTAAGAGATTCGAGTAAAAAAAGAAAACTTCAAATTTTGCATAAACATTCAGTATATTTACTTAAATACTAAGTAATATAAGGTCTGTAAAATTACAATTTTTGTGGGCGAAGCTGCGACGGGCAGTGCTAGTCTCATATAATTCTCCATTATCCTGAAATACTCAATCGCTAGACATTTTTTGTGAATGTACTTCTCTGACAGAAGATTTACATAGAACACTGCACACAGCACATGCGAATTTAAAAAAATTGCATATCCTATATGATAATATTTTTTTGACTAATTTTATTACACTTCCGTACTACATTCTAAAATATATTTTGTATTTTGTTTTATTTTTTAAAAATCAATTTTAAAATTAAAATTAAATGCAGACACAACTTTTACTTTTACTTGGTTAATCGTTTTTTTGTGTTTTTTATAATATGTAAATTAAAGAAAAAGGGTTCCGTATATTCAAAAATCGTTTCATATGTAACTGGTATAACACATTTGTAATAAATTTTGCCTATACGGCTACAAAAAGGATTTCAATGTGTAATAGGTTTTGCATAAATGATTTTCAAATCGGAATTGTTTAAGATTATCATGTAATATAAATTTTGTTTTAAAAACTTACCAATTGAACCGATTTCATTGTAAATGTATAAATAAAATTAATTTAAAAAACAACAATAAATCATTTATTTATAAAAAAAAACTCACTAACTTATTCAAAGAAAACAATTGTAATAAAATGGAAATGAATCAATTTTATGGTTTTTATATCAATTATTTGATTTATATGGTAACGTTTTGTATCATCTTCTTATGCGAACGAATGCGAACGTGTGGAGCTTGTACAACATGTAAAATAGTAATAATACAAATGTAATAATGCCAGACAGTACAAACTGCATGTTTTTCGCGTTGATTTAAGATTATTATAATCTATTATTATAATGTATACAATCAATATTGTACTTTATTTAAATTAATTATATAATTAATAAATAAAACTGGGCAATATCTATATAAAAAATGATTACTTAAGTGACCTATGTGAAGTTGGCAACCCACTTAACGGTAGAATATTTTTTTTAATTTTATTCGATTGTACTCGGTTTGTACCGGATTGTACCACCTTGATTTTCGTTTGTACCCTAAAGGAGTGAAAAAAATAGGGGTGGGTAAAATTGCTCCGCAACTCGTGTTGAGATAAATGATTTTCGTTGATGCCATTGTGAAGAGAATCGTTTGTACCTGTTTGTACCGATGTTAAAAAAAAATTTAAAATAAAAAAATTTTAATAAAAAAATTTTTTTTAAATTTTAAAAAATTAAAAAAAATTTTTTTTAATTTTTTTCTTTATTTTCGTATCTCATTTAAGAATAAATTATATGTGGTATCGTTTTGGTAGAGACAATAGTTTCTGCACGTTTGGTCGCAAGCAGAATTCATTTTTATTGCGTTTAAGTACTCGACGATTAAAAACGGGTACAAACGATATAAGTGTCGGTACGCATGTGTACAAACGATTACGAATGGGTACAAACGATTACGAATGGGTACAAACTATTTTTCGGTGTTACAGACAGGTATAAACAATATTATTGTCGGCAAGACTGGGTACAAACGATTTCGAGTGGGTACAAACGATTTGTCGGTGGTACAAACGATATTAATGTCGGTACGCATGGGTACAAACGATTATGAGTGGGTACAAACGATTTGTCGGTGGTACAAACGATAAAAGTGTCGGTACGCATGGGTATAAACGATGAGGAGTGGGTACAAACGATTTGTCGGTGAAACAAACCGGTACAAACGATAAAAGTGTCGGTACACATGGGTACAAACGATTATGAGTGGGTACAAATGATTTGTCGGTGGTACAAACGATAAAAGTGTCGGTACGCATGGGTACAAACGATTATGAGTAGGTACAAACGATTTGTCGGTGAAACAAACCAGTACAAACAAAAAAAGTGTCGGTACGCATGGGTACAAACGATTACGTATGGGTAC
Organism: Nineta flava; assembly: GCA_963920215.1. NCBI lineage: Eukaryota > Metazoa > Arthropoda > Insecta > Neuroptera > Chrysopidae > Nineta > Nineta flava. Next base: position 121,908,123 of record OY986041.1, read on the forward strand.
AAACGATTACGAATGGGTACAAACGATTTGTCGGTGGTACAAACGATAAAAGTGTCGGTACGCATGGGTACAAACGATTACGAATGGGTACAAACGATAACGAATGGGTACAAAGGATTTTTCGGTGTTACAAACAGGAAGAAAAAATATTATAGTCGGCAAGACTGGGTACAAACGATTTCGAGTGGGTACAAACCATTTGTCGGTAGTACAAACGATATTAGTGTCGGTACGCATGGGTACAAATGATTATGAGTGGGTACAAACGATTTGTCGGTGGTACAAACAATAAAAGTGTCGGTATGCATGGGTACAAACGATTACGAGTGGGTACAAACGATTTGTCGATGTTACAAACCAGTACAAACGATTTAATTGACAGTACGCATGGGTTTTAACGATTACGAATGGGTACAAACGATTTGTCGGTGTTACAAACCGGTACAAACGATATAATTGTCGGCAAAACTAAGTACAAACGATTTCGAGTGGGTACAAACGATTTGTCGGTAGTACAAACAATATTAGTGTCGGTGCGCATGGGTACAAACGATTATGAATAGGTACAAACGATTTGTCGGTGGTACAAACGATAAAAGTGTCGGTACGCATGGTTACAAACCATTACGAGTGGGTACAAACGATTTGTCGGTGAAACAAACTGGTACAAACGATAAAAGTGTCGGTACGCATGGGTACAAACGATTACGAATGGGTACAAACGATTTGTCGGTGTTACAAACCAGTACAAACGATATAATTGACGGTACGCATGGGTACAAAGGATTACGAATGGGTACAAACGATTTGTCGGTGTTACAAACCGGTACAAACAATATTATAGTCGGCAAAACTGGGTACAAACGATTACGAGTGTGTACAAACGAAATGTCGGTGGAACAAACGATATAAATGTTGGTACGCATGGGTACAAACGGTAACGAGTGGGTACAAACGATTTTTCGGTGTTACAAGCCGGTACAAACAATAACAGTGTCGGTGCGCATGGGTACAAACGATTACGAATAGGTACAAACGATTTGTCGGTAAACCAAAGCGGTACAAACAATATAATTGTCGGCAAAACTGGGTACAAACGATTACGAGTGGGTACAAATGATTTGTAGGTGGTACAAACGATATAAGTGTCGGTACCACGTTTGTACCACATTTGTACCATGGGTACAAATCGTTTGTACCCATGCGGACCGACACTTTTATCGTTTGTACCATCGACAAATCGTTTGTACCCACTCATAATCGTTTGTACCAATGCGTAGCGACACTAATATCGTTTGTTACATCGACAAATTGTTTGTACCCATTCGTAATCGTTTGTACCCATGCGTACCGACACGAATATCGTTTGTACCACCGACAAATCGTTTGTACCCACTCATAATCGTTTGTACCCATGCGTACCGACACTAATATCGTTTGTAACACCGACAAATCGTTTGTACCCATTCGTAATCGTTTGCACCCATACGTAATCGTTTGTACCCATGCGTACCGACACTTTTATCGTTTGTACCGGTTTGCTTCACCGACAAATCGTTTGTACCCATGCGTACCGACACTTTTATCGTTTGTACCACCGACAAATCATTTGTACCCACTCATAATCGTTTGTACCCATGTGTACCGACACTTTTATCGTTTGTACCGGTTTGTTTCACCGACAAATCGTTTGTACCCACTCCTCATCGTTTATACCCATGCGTACCGACACTTTTATCGTTTGTACCACCGACAAATCGTTTGTACCCACTCATAATCGTTTGTACCCATGCGTACCGACATTAATATCGTTTGTATCACCGACAAATCGTTTGTACCCACTCGAAATCGTTTGTACCCAGTCTTGCCGACAATAATATTGTTTATACCTGTTTGTAACACCGAAAAATAGTTTGTACCCATTCGTAATCGTTTGTACCCATTCGTAATCGTTTGTACCCACTCGTAATCGTTTGTACCCATGCGTACCGACACTAATATAGTTTGTAACACCGACAAATCGTTTGTACCTATTCGTAATCGTTTGTACCCATGCGTACCGTCAATTTTATCGTTTGTACTGGTTTGTTACACCGACAAATCGTTTGTACCCATTCGTAATCGTTTGTACCCACTCATAATCGTTTGTACCCATGCGTACCGACACTTTTATCGTTTGTACCGGTTTGTTTCACCGACAAATCGTTTGTACCCACTCGTAATCGTTTGTACCCATGCGCACCGATACTTTTATCGTTTGTACCACCGACAAATCGTTTGTACCCACTCATAATCGTTTGTACCCATGCGTACCGACACTAATATCGTTTGTACCACCGACAAATTGTTTGTATCCACTCGTAATCGTTTGTAGCCAGTCTTGCCGACAATTTTATCGTTTGTTACGGTTTGCAACACAGACAAATCGTTTGTACCCATTCGTAATCGTTTGTACCCATGCGTACCGACACTTATATCGTTTGTACCCGTTTTTAATCGTCGAGTACTTAAACGCAATAAAAATGAATTCTGCTTGCGACCAAACGTGCAGAAACTATTGTCTCTACCAAAACGATACCACATATAATTTATTCCTAAATGAGATACGAAAATAAAGAAAAAAATTAAAAAAATTTTTTTTTAATTTTTTAAAATTTTTAAAAAATTTTTTTATTAAAATTTTTTTATTTTAAATTTTTTTAATTTTTTTTTAACATCGGTACAAACAGGTACAAACGATTCTCTTCACAATGGCATCAACGAAAATCATTTATCTCAACACGAGTTGCGGAGCAATTTTACCCACCCCTATATTTTTCACCCCTTTAGGGTACAAACGAAAATCAAGGTGGTACAATCCGGTACAAACCGAGTACAATCGAATAAAATTAAAAAAAATATTCTACCGTTAAGTGGGTTGCCAACTTCACATAGGTACTTAAGTGACATTAAGAATGAGGTATAACAAGGTTAATAAATTAATTACCAAAAAAGAGAATTGTTGACTTTAGGTTCAGCAATTATTATTTATATTTGAAAAACGGTTCGATAGAAATTTAAATAAAAACAGCAGCAGGTAAATAATAATAATATTTAGATCCAACAATCAATGGAGAAAAAAGAAACATTTATATAAACCAGGTATAACAAAAATAGAATTCATTTTTATACCCAAAACATATAATATATACTAGGGTATATAAGTTTAGTCCCGGCTTTGTAACGGTTGAAAATATTGATCGCAGAATTTTACGGATGTCCGTCAGCCCGTCTATAAATCTATAAACCCGATTTTCTTAAAAACGAAAAGAGATAATGAGCTAAAAGTTTGTGTTTATGTTCTGGAGCTAAAACCTAAGGTTAAGTTCGTGACTAGACAAAATCGGAGCGTGCTTCACTCCTCCAATAAACACATGTACTGTTTCTAATATCCATCTTTGAAATCGTAAGAGTTAGAAAAAAGTTTAAATACAAAAAATATTTCTTTTATAAGTTTTTGTAATCGGTTTGAAAATCGAAATCAAAATTATCACCATATCTCCATGTCTTGGAAATATGTCTGTGGGTGTGCGTTCGTTATCCGTTGTCGGAAAGTTTTAGTAAATAAAATTTACAATAAATTATCAGCTGACCAATATTCCTGTGACTCTAATATTTACAGAATTATTGTCGATTTTATATTCTTTAATTCAGTGATTCTCAACCATTTTTTTGTTGCGGCATACTTTTAACGATTTCAAAATTTGACGGCACAAAAGAAAAAGATAAGTTTAAAAGTTGTTTACTTACCTATAATACAATGTGTAAAATAGTTTAATAATTTTGAATGTAAAATAAAATAATATGTACTACAAAAACAACAGTACGTTTATTAAGAGATTCATTACAAGTTAATAATAAGAATACTTTTAATGAGAAATTTGAGCTTGATGTTTTTTGATAATTTCATTTATATTTGGTCGTAAAAATGACAATGCTACTCTCATATCTTCTTCTACATTTAACAGTCTCGATCTTTTTTTCGTTTTTATGTTGGTTAATACTTTACTATGTACAATTCTAAAATTTGGCAGCATACAAAAGTGCCGCGACACGATGGTTGAGAATCACTGCTTTAATTTATAAAATTGAATTTATTTTGTTGCCATACCAATAGAGCTATGATTATCTAATAATTATAAACACAAGCAAAAACCCCTTAAACTCGACCTGTCGCACTACCGTGCTCTAGATATTATTATAATTATTATAAGCCCAATTCAGCCCACTGGTTGGCGAAGGCCTCCGCTAACAGCCTCCAATTTCCCTATTCATTGCCTTACGCATTCACAGAAATCCTGCATATTTAACAATCTCGTCTCTCCAGCGTTTTATCTGGCGTCCCCTTTTTCTTCTGCAATTATAGGGTGTCCATGTAGTCGTTTTATTAGTCCAGCACGTATTCTCAAGTCTCAACACATGTCCCGCCCACTGCCATTTTATCCTTTTAATGTGTACTACTACATCTTTAATTTTGCTCATGTTTCTTATGTTTATAGAAGAGATTTTTTGCGACTTTTTAATACTGAGAATGGCTCGTTCTTACGCACGCATGTGCGAAATTTTTTATAGTCTTTTTTAGTTAGTGCCGAAACATGACATCCATAGGCCAGCATCGGTAGCACACAGGCATCCATTACCTCCCCCTTCAGAGTTATTGGATTGTCATCCTTGAGTATATGTTTTAAGGACCAAAATTTTTTCCATGAGTTAGCTATCCTGGCGTTAATTTCAGTCGGACTATTACGCATTGAAACTATTTTTAATCTAGATAATCATTTGTTAATTAATTTGTTTGAAATTAAGTAAAACAAGTGAAAGATAACAGAAATCTGCGTGTATTCATGCTGGAAGAAAAGTGGAACTCGAAATCGTTTTTCATAACATACTTTTTGGAGGTATTTCAGTGTAAAAAATTTACGAAAAGTATTCGGATAGAAAAAATAAACGACTAGAAAGCAGTTCTTCGTTAAAAATGTATTACAAATCCACCCTATGGGTTTTTTAAACTTTTTGCTCAGTTTTTTAAACATTAATGATAAAAATTAAAATTAAAATAAATTATATATTCTTTACATCACGCAATATATTAATTAATTATATTATCGATAGTTATTTGTAAATTACCGCTAAGAATATTAAAGTCAAGTTCAAAAAAAAACTACTATAGGCTCTTAATAATATAATGTATGCATCATTAAACAATACTCTTTTCTATACACTATGTTTAATTTACATCTTCGTATCATAGATCCCACGAGTATGAGAGAGTACATATATACATATACATTAAGCAATGTGTATGAAAAGGAGGTGTTATAGGTTCTTAACTGTTCGAGTGGTCACCAACCACTCAAACCTATAAGACCTCCTTCTCATACACATTGCTTAATGTATAGATATGTACTCTCTCATACTCGTTATAAATATTATTCACTATTTTGAAAAATATGCTTCTTTATCAAATCTATAAGACCTCCTTCTCATACACATTGCTTAATGTATATGTACATATGTACTCTCTCATACTCGTGGGATCTATGATACGAAGATGTAAACAAAACAGACGGTATAAAAACCTAATTATTATTAATACTATGATATTTATATAAGTTAATAAATTTCTTTTTGTTCAAGATGGATAAGCAACACTGGTCTAATTTTAGAAGAATGATATTCCATAGCCTTTTATACATATCTCTATATTAGAAGCATATTTGAGGTAAAACGGCCCTCAAAGTCGGGCTAGGCCAAAGGAGCTCGGGTGGCATTATGACTATAAGGGCACACGGCACACGGCTCACCAAACCAAATGATTATAATTATCAAGAATTATCATTGAGTTTGTCGATTATTACTTTACATACTTAAATAGCTTAGAGAGCAATTCTGATCCTCCAAGAGGGCGTGGGTTCGAATCTCACTTCTGACAGATTATTATTTTTAAATAAAAATGAGCATTGCAACACATCTTTCAAACAGCTGAACGAAACTTATCAACTGTCAGGATGGCCGAGTGGTCTAAGGCGCCAGACTCAAGGTATAACCTTGGCTGCGTCAAACAGCTGAATGAGCAATTCTGGTCCTCCAAGAGGGCGTGGGTTCGAATCCCGCTTCTGACAGATTTTTTTATTTAAATAAAAATGAGCATTGTGACACATCTTTAAAACATCTGAACAAAACTAATCAACTGTCAGGATGGCCGAGTGGTCTAAGGCGCCAGACTCAAGGTATAACCTTGGCTGCGTCAAACAGCTAAGTGAGCAATTCTGGTCCTCCAAGAGGGCGTGGGTTCGAATCCCACTTCTGACAGATTATTTTTTTAATTAAAAATGAGCATTTTAACACATCTTTAAAACATCTGACAGGATTTGCTATTGCCTCTATGCTATTAACAAATATTGTGTGGGTTAATTTCAACAACTAAATGGTAAATTTAATGTATATGTATTTGAATTTTAGCTTTTTTTAAACAAAATATTTCCATACAACAAAATAAAGAATGCAAAAACTTTGTACAATGTGTTCATTTGAAAAATTTACCTACAACTAAGTATTTTTTTAAATATTTTCTAAAAGTCACTTAGTTTAAAGGGGGAAACAAAATGCAAGTTTTGAAGATGTGCAACAATACTCACTTTAAAATTTAAAAAAAAAAATCCTGTCAGAAGTGGGATTCGAACCCACGCCCTCTTGGAGGACCAGAATTGCTCATTCAGCTGTTTGACACAGCCAAGGTTATACCTTGAGTCTGGCGCCTTAGACCACTCGGCCATCCTGACAGTTGATAAGTTTTGTTCAGATGTTTTAAAGATGTGTTAAAATGCTCATTTTTAATTAAAAAAATAATCTGTCAGAAGTGGGATTCGAACCCACGCCCTCTTGGAGGACCAGAATTACTCACCAAGCTGTTTGACACAGCCAAGGTTATACCTTGAGTCTGGGGCCTTAGACCGCTCGGCCATCCTGACAGTTGATTAGTTTTGTTCAGATGTTTTAAAGATGTGTCACAATGCTCATTTTTATTTAAATAAAAAAATCTGTCAGAAGTGGGATTCTATGCTATTAACAAATATTGTGTGGGTTAATTTCAACAACTAAATGGTAAATTTAATGTATATGTATTTGAATTTTAGCTTTTTTTAAACAAAATATTTCCATACAACAAAATAAAGAATGCAAAAACTTTGTACAATGTGTTCATTTGAAAAATTTACCTACAACTAAGTATTTTTTTAAATATTTTCTAAAAGTCACTTAGTTTAAAGGGGGAAACAAAATGCAAGTTTTGAAGATGTGCAACAATACTCACTTTAAAATTTAAAAAAAAAAATCCTGTCAGAAGTGGGCCATAGACAAAGCATTTATGTCTATGGTTGATTGCCTCTTATTACTTATTCAGATGACAACTACCTACCCCACCTTTTAAAATAAATTAGGCTAGGTCCATACAAGTATGCTTTTGCGTCCGTTCCATTTGTAAATCCATGCCATAGACACTAAACAAGGATGCATAACTCCATGTAAACAAATAATTGTCAAAAATAAGATGTCAGTAGTGTTCCTTTGGCACCGGAAACAGAACAAAGAGTATAAGGCGCGAGTTTTAATTGAAAAACATTACGCATTTATAGTATTATAAAAATTATTTCCAGCCAAAGTATTTTCCAATAAAATATTTTTTTAAGTAATTGCAATTTTTCAATAAGGAATTAGTTGAAGTCGAAGTGATAGTTAAAATTCGCAAAATAATTACATAAAAATAAAAATAAAAACATCAAATAATTAAATAGTAACCTGTAATGTTGGAATTGTAAAAATGAAAATAAATTATTGAATCAGATATTAAATTAAACTTTTATTTATTAATAATAATGCTGAAAATTAATATTTAATATACTGTCATACAATTTAAATAATTTTGGAATATTTATACTCGCTTTTGGTACTTTAAAAAGTCCTGGTTTTTTAAACCCAATTGATCCCGTTGCTTATTGTCACAAGCACTACCACTTTTACAATTGTCTACTCCACATACTCTTCCCATTTTAAATGTTTTTTAAACAGTTTTTTATTTAATAAATTTTTTTAAACAAATTTCATACTTCAAAATAATCACTTCGAAATAAAACTAGTTACATTTGGCTACTTCATTTCTATTTATTATACTATACCGTACGTTTAGTTTACATCTTCGCATAGTAGATCTCCCACGAGTATGAGAGAGTACATATGTATGTATTAAGACCTTCTTCTCATACACATTGCTTAATGTATACATATGTACTCTCTCATACTCGTGGGAGATCTGCTATGCGAAGATGTAAACTAAACGTACGGTATTTCACTTCTGTACGGATGAGTTTCTACTAGTCATCATCTACTAGTGACCCTAGCGGCATAAAAAGTAAATATAACTTCTACTATTTCGTTGCCATATTTTGTCAATTTTCCCGTTTGAGTTAGATCTCCTTTATATAGTCTCCATGCACTCGACAATAAAAGTTTTATACTTCATTCTATTTAATTGTACAAAACACTTAATACTAAACGTCACAGACTTGTCTCACGCTTAATTGAATAATATATTTAATTGCAATGACTTTTATTAAGAATTTATTTCATTAACAACAAAAAATGTAAATCTCTGCTTGTAGTACTATGGACTACAAAAGTAACCGTGATCATTTTTCACAATTTTTAAGTTGATTTATACTTTAATCGTTCGGCTTTTTGGGAAAATGTTTCGAATAAAAGTTGTTAGTGTATTTATAATGATTAAGTTTCTTCCGAAGCATTTTTTATAAATCGACAGAATTAAGACAGAAATTCAATTATAAAACTATGAAATATGAGCGCTAATTTTGTGGGCATGTGTACATCCGATTAAGTATCCATTTGCATCTCACATATTCATTCCACAATTGACAATCAAAAGTATTATTTCCTTCTTATTTTATTTACGATGTACGAGCACTCATGTATAGTCCATTTATAAAATTATTCAAATCTTATACCGTGTGTGTTGGAAAGCTTTTCCAATAGAGAATCAATGTTAACAATTATTTATTACTGGCTGGCCGTGTGGTTACTGTGTGAAGTCAGTCAGTACACATGTAATGAGAGTGGGTTAAATATGTTCATTGAATTCTTAACTTTAGTATGTGCATCACAAAATCCCCACTCTTAAATGACAAACAGACAAACAACCTTACGCATACAGTATACCTATACACTATTCAGATGTTTGTATGTATGAGATGACTCTCATTACATGTGTACCGACTGACTTCATACAGTAACCACACGGCCAGCCAGTAATAAATAATATTTAACATTGATTCTCTATTGGAAAAGCTTTCCAACACACACGGTATAGTACATTCATAAAATTCCACAATAATGTGAATTATTTTTTGTCGTTAAGTTAAAATTAAAATTTATTTAGGCCCGACATACCGGGCCTAACAAAAAAGATTAAGGAAAAAACCTGAGATTTTGGGTAATTTAGCTACCGCCGACAGAAATAAAATTCAGTTGTTTTCTTATATATTTTTCTTTTTAGACCCGTCATACCGGAATTTTATTGGATCAATCTCTTTTATTAATATTTCTATTATCTATTGCGTAGTTTTCAACCCTTAATCTTTTTGAAGCACCAGTGCTCGTACATACTTAAGTCTTAAAAAAGAACGTTTTTAATTATTTTATTAAAATAGTTTTTAAAAATATAATGGTTTTTTTTTCTTATTTATTTATTTCTAACTTTCCATAAGTAAAATTCTCTGATAATTAAAAATCGGAAAAAAAAGTAAATACAAAACAATTATTTACACTATAAGCTGAGAGTTGTTGTTGCAGTCATCAATGAATTTAATGCATACTATTTACTTTAATGCTGAGCAAATTCTATTTAATTTAAATTAGAATATGGTTTACATACTATTAGTAAATTTGTTAATAGATATAATAGCCATAAACTTTCTGCAATCTAAAGTTTTAATAAAAAAAGGAACATAACAGCTATCCGAGTTAATTGCTCAAATACCCCGCATATATATATATATATATATATATATATATGTCGGAGTTACATTGGGATTATGATCGTTTGAACCACTATATATGTTGTCAGGCATTGTTTTTTTTTTTATAAAATACAAACACTTACCAATTTTTCCAATAGCACAGAACACTGCATTTTCACAAACACTCGCTAGTCTCCAATAACTCGGGACACTTTCACAAACAGTAATTACAAATAGTTGGTTTAATCTACGACACAGTAAGTTGGCTCCAGTTAACAATACAGATACAACACGAATAATACTAACAAATGCCATACCACGGTTATCTCATCAATAAACATAATTAATTATACTAGTCCAAAAGGGCTACCAACAATCCAAACGCTATCTCCATGTGACCTTTCAGCAGAGTTCAGTTGATACTAATACGCAACACGATACGGTCTGTACTGGGGTGCTGTCCTCTCAGGACTGATCTTTCTTGATCTCCGTAAGAGTTATTGAAAAAACGATCATTCTACTACTACCCCTACGTTATGGTTATATTATGTCGCCTCTCTGGTATAACACCAAAAAAGGTCTCCTTTCATTCGTACCGTACAATTTGCGTCTAAGTAGAGACCACATGTGTCCCGTCCAACCGAACCCTTACTTACTGTGTTAATTGATAATCTTAAAGGATTATTCTTTATTGCACTTATGTCTTTATAATAGACAATTTATTTTATCCTAAGAATATATAAGTATCGATAATATCTAATTTCCGGGCCTCTA